>OW285226.1:5000000-10000000 GCA_935421205.1 Xylocampa areola
GATAATGTTCATAGTGGCCTTACGAACATGTGTTCTGAAGGATACGACCTTACGACGCGCCTTAAGCACATTAAGGGGAAGTCAACCGCAAAAATATTGCAAAATTACTGTATTGCAAGCTGTGGGTGTTTTGTGTGACATGGTAGTGTTGGCAAACTTTACGATATTACTCTCACAAAATATTTCTAGACCAACAAAGCAGTCAAACTGAGGTAAAGTATTTGTTTATGTAACATAGCACACAGGGTCACGCCTGTATTCCCCGAAGGCATAGGCAGAGGTGTATACAGTTGTTTCATCAATGCTGCTATTACCCCATGTAATAGGTGGTGAGCCTATTGCCACCCACCGGGCACATTTTTTTTTTCAAAGATTCAACGATTCAAAGAAATTTAGAGAAGTTTAAGGTCTTAGGATTAAATTATGTACTTACAACTTAGTAACCTTTTAACAATTTCCTTTTGTTTTTCTGAAAGAAATTTCTCAGTAGCAGCCCGGAGTTTTTAACTGTGGCCGGTAGATGGCGATGGCGATAGGCTCACCATCTTTTACATGGGCTTAATAATAGCATTGGTGAAATGTGGATGTACTTACAATTGTGTACACCTCTGCCTACCCGTTCGAGAAATACTGGCGTGATCCTATGTTATGTTACATTTATCATACCCCTGCCCTTATCCCAATTTAATTGTGGCCGGCGGAACATGTCTTTTTCTTCCATACATCTCTGTCAGCCACCATCTCGGTAGTCACTCCTTTTCTAGCCATATCATCTTTTACACAATCCATGCATCGTTTCCTCGGTCTATCTATCTCGTCCTCTACTCGTGTAGCGAACCACATTCACACTCAAAACTTTCCTCGTCACATGATCCTCATTCCTCCGCATTACATATACGTACCACAAAAAAAATTATAAAAAATATATTTCTACCAAATATTTCACGTACGCCTCTACCCAATACCTACCACAAGTACATAGAGCCGCCCCCGGCGGTTGCCATGGCAACGCAACCCCCGTCGTATACGACCCGTAGGTATCGGGGTACATTTTAATGACTTTTACTTTTTTATGTTACGGGACATAGATTAAATGTTGTCTATTTGGAAAGAAAGGAAGAAAAGTAAAAAATATATTTATTTGGTAGTCTGTGGATGATATTTTGGTATCTAATAAACTGTAAATAACTGACTTTTATCAGTAGTAAAATAATGGTAGAATAAGTGGTAAAAAAAAAACAACGTTATTTTGTAATAGGGGTACTAACCCAATGCTGGACGTACCGCGAGTCCAGCCTATCTGTTATAACAGCCAGAAAGCTGTTGGTGCTGGCGCGCAGCCTGCAGAGCGCCGCGGCGCATTGCTTGCGCAGCACGGCATGGAAGCCATCAACGTGTGCATCCGCAAACATGCCCGACGCACTGCACCAGCGCAGCAGCCCCAACAGCGGCCTCAACGCATTGTTAAATTGGACTCGTAGAGCGCTGAAAGATCTCTGCGTATGAGCCCACATGCAGCATGCGTATAGTGAAGTACACTACGCTCTAAAAAGTGTTAATTGAGCATTACATCGCTTAAGCCTGTTGTATCTTATTTGCTCTGACCGACAAGGCCTAATGTCCTCATCACCACGTAGATTGTCAGTGACTATGTGCCCAAGATATTTAAAGCAAGTGACCACTTTCATAGGGGTTCCTCTTATGTTTCCACTTCCTACACACTAACACGTGTACTTATTTAACTATCCTTTTGTTGGGCTGCTGGCTGTTATAATAAAATTCCTTTTGAAATAAGCAGTAACTTTGTACTTAAAAAATATATGTACATATATACTAAGTGTTTTGTTTACATATATTTTAAATAAATAAATTCAACTCCCTAAAGGTCCATCATAACTTAATGCGTAAACACAAATGTATATATTTATTCACTCAAAAACTTATACCAAACTTATACCTACCCCTTAATTTTCATAAAAACTCCATCATAAATATATCTAAGTTCATTTGACTAGAGCTACAGTTATTCCAATCGCGTTAATGTATCTAAAAGCTTTCGTTTTACCCAGTGAACGGTGGTAAAATCAATTGGAAAATTTAGATGACACGATGTTCGGGTAATGTCGTATCGTAGTCGTCACGTATGAGGCATAGAATTGTTGGAGAGGCTCTTAGTACATAGTATGAGCAAACAAATGTTCTATATGATAGGGTAAAAAATTTGTCACTAACTTTTATGGAAAATGGCGTATCAACGTTTTGTTAATTATGTCTTTATCAGAATTGCCTACAGTCATAAAAATCCAAACTCGCGAGTCGTTCAAAGGACGCTTTGCAAAAGGTAAATCGCTAACATTATTAAAATACCTACATATAAACTTTCCTCGTTTTTCTAGTAGTCTCAAGCGTGACTATTGAGCATGAGGTCTCGGGTTCGATTCCCAGGTCGGACATAGTGTTATTGAGATTTTCAGTTAGAAAATTCTCAGTAGCAGCTCGACGTTTAAAATTGGTAAATGGCAATAGGGTCACCACCTATTCCATAATAAGAAAGAAAGAAAAAAAAACATTTATTCAGTATTGAATCACATCATAATAACAGCATTGGTGAAATATGGGTGTACAAATGTGTACACCTCTGCCTACTCCTTCGGGGAATACAGGGTTGATGCTACATTATTCAAATAAAGTATATAAATTTTATATCGTGGCGTAATCGTCCCGTAACATAAAAACGCATCTATACAAGAAGCATTCCGTCTAAAAAGTGACGCAGAGTGCTTTTTAAAATGTAGAGCACGCAGTTGTTGTAACTGAAATGGAATAATGTCTTAATGTTTACACTTTTACCCCTTTTTTAACGTTAATAGATCAATGCAAAATGGAGGGGATGTGGAGACATATATCTCTGATCTCCAACCGAGAATCAATTGCTATTCTAGAAAAAAAATGTGTTAAAAAATCTGCTTGCATATACATCATATCAACTCAACGTATCGAAGTTTACTGCTGGATGTAGGCCTCCCCCAAGCTACGCCACATCATCCGAATAAGATAAAATAATAATATAATAAGCACCCAAAAGTATGCAATACCTATATTTTATCGAGAATATTCTTGATAAATTTCGCTCTACAGTAAATAAAATATAATTAAATACCCTGTCTGTATCATACAAATTCCATACAAGAAGTGAAAATAAATGCGCTAAAACAAGCCCCCCCCCCCCTGAAATTGATGGGGTAACTCACCCCCACACCCCACCAAAATATATTCCTGGCTATAAACGTGGTATCATGGGTGCATTTACAGACATACCTCACACGCACACACACCAAGACTCAGATCTATTTTGTTTAAGGTTCACTACGTGCAGGAATCGAACCCGGGACACACGCTAGTGGTCCAAGATGGGCCAGATTCCAATGTCTGGCATCGCATTTAATATCCCTTCAAGTAATAATTTTTTGTGGAATGAAATATACGGTCGTGAGCAGGATTCAAACCTGCGCCTCCCGAATAAATACTTCAGGCGCTCTGACCACTAAGCCATCTCGACCCCTGTTCACTACTCCGCATTCTTCTTCCACATTTTTAATACGTCTTTTAGTGACATCATAACTATCTATTCAGTTCCTATAAAGGTGACGGGACAACTAACTTTGCAGTTAAATAATGTCGTACAGATGCGATTACCTTAACAAATGGCGAATACCCGTATTAATTATAACTTTAGAGTTCACTACGTATGCCTAACTGCGTTTAAAAGATTTATCAGTAACATCCCTTACTTCAAAATCCTCGAACACTCAACCAGATCACTGAACCAAACCGAAATCATACAAAATATTCTCAATACGTCACAAGTACACTTGTCAAGTCGATCGACTTAAACCCGCAACAAATTGCGCTAGTGCTCTCGAGTCGACAACACTCGAATGCACGGCACAGCCCTATTGTGGTGCAACCCTATTGTGGTACAACCCTATTGTGTGGCCATTGTGAGGCTTCGTTACTGTTGCATTGTTTTTAATATTCTTTTATTTTACTGTTTTGTTGTGGGGTGAGGTTTCTGTGGGAGCGGGTAGCGGAGCGGTTTGATAGAAAAGTTGGTCTAACCATTCAAAAGGCAATAAATTAAGTATGTAAATTACACGTGTATATATTCAACACAATGTATTTTTTTTATGAATAAATAAAAATGAAAAAAAAAATTTAACGCCTACGTCTCCTTCCTCTTCTTCCATTTATCTCTTAAATATATTGATAAAAAAAATTGAAACAATATTTCATACGTTTTTGTTAATCATAATCGCTTGAATTACCCGTATAAAACTATAAGGATTCTAACGGTAGGTACTCATACATCTAGGTCCGTTAAGGCGTCTAAAAATTATGGTTGAAAAAAGAAACTCAAAAATATACATACATAAACTTTAAAACCGGTACACTCATTTTATTTGCGTAGGCGTGTTTTTAATATGAAAATAATAGATTTTCTTAAGTTAACACAGCTAAAGTTACAATATTAAATGGAAAAAGAATACGGTCGCGAACAGGATTCGAACCTGCGCCTCCCGGATAGATACTCCAGGCGCTCTGACCAGAGATCCGGGAGGCGCAGGTTCGAATCCTGTTCGCGACCGTATTCTTTTTCCATTTAATATTGTAACTTTAGAGTTCGCTAAGCATGCGTTAATGCTTTTTCAAAGATATATCTTGAATTAACACAGCTATTTGCGCGATTCCTATTTCTAAAAATCAGTTTTAAAAATGTTGGTCTGTCTGTCTGTTTTTTTGTTCCGGCTAATCTTATTAAATTTAATTATGTCTGATATAATTATGAGCGGTCTAACTACCACAGTCCAGTGACTATTATGCTAAATAATGGTTAAAAAATATATTTTTAAGACGGCTCCAAGCATAAGTACATAAAAGCCTGTATAAAGGCTGAAACCACAAACAAATCTCAATGTGTCAGACTCACGCTTATACAAATAAAAAGTGAAAATCCTGTAAATCGCTCTCACCACGCACTGTGACCACACCCCACACTGCGAGGCACCTTAACAGTTAATTACGCCAACTGTCGCGATATTCAATTACTAACAGCACACAGCGTTAATGAATACGTTTTTCAACGGCCCTAGCAATTCAGTTGGTAATAGTTGATATGCCAAGTTCAAGGGAAAAGTTATTTAACAATAATAGCGTGGTAGTGTGACTGTCAAACTGCCAGGTCAATGTGATTAGTATATAGTTGATGTCTTTGGTTTAAATGAATCCAAGGCACACACTACTCAGTTTTCGTAGTCATCCTATGTATTTTAAATTAATTGTACCTTCCACTGCTTATACCTTCTTTGTATTAGAAGAGGCTCTTACCCTGCAGTGGAAGAGTTATCGGCTGGTTATCACTTACCTAACACACTGAAGGAAAACTTCGCCAGGAAACCAGCACACCTGAGAGATCAAGAGATGTGCTCGATGGTGTGTAAAGCCACACGATAAGAAGAGGAAAAGTTGATTGTGTTATGAATAGAGACCGGGTTATATGATAAAAAGCTCAAAATATGCATGGAAATGTGCAAGAAAAAAATAACCAACATCAAAATAATAGAAAACGTAGGCATTATAAATGTTATTTCAAAAAAAACACCTAATATTTATTTTGTTTTATAAATTCGCGGAAAAAGTATCGTTTACAAATTATTTTAGAGTTCGCTACTACATATTTATTGTTTACGCTGTCACTGTGTCCAGTGCTGAATAAATGGTTTTCTTTCTTTCTTTCTTTCTAAACTACCAGGTATTGTTCCATATGTTCGGTAGTAAGTTTGTGTCTTCGATTGCTCAAAACATTATTATGAAGAAAAGAAAAATACTGTTTTATATCGATTTTGGTAGAGTATGTGATGGCACTTAAATATTGTTTCTGACATAATTATTTTCAATATCATTTGAGTAAAAGTTCACTTGAATCGCTTTACTAAGTCGGAATCACTACTACTGTGATAGATGCAACACGAGATAGAGATTGAGGTCGCCTTTCTAGATTTTTAAAATATTGTAAACATGGTGTGAAAATACCAGTTTTTTTTTTGTTTTTTTTTGTTGATGTGTTTGTTTGTTCAAGCTAATCTTAGAAATGGCTGGAGTGATTCTGATAAGATTTTACTGACAGCTATATATAAGGAGTAACTTAGGCTAATTATAATATAATTATACGTGGGTGAAACCGCGGAGTACAGCTAGTCTCAAATAGAATGAAAGACAATTGCATACAACAGATATGTTGAGAGGTTGAGAGATGCGGATGGATCGAATTAGGAATGTGTATGAAAGAGAAAGTCTGGAAGTACAGATAAATCTTTCAAACACATGCATGCGAAGCGAACTATAAAGTTATAAATTTTTGGACAGAATAATAATCACGACAGTATGTTTATTTCTTCTCACAAAAATGGGTCATTTCATTTCATTTTAATTCACACCACATGACAGGCGTGTAGCTTAAATTAATATTTACATAGAACCACAAATTCAAACTTAAAACTTATTTCTACGTAACTGCCCCATTAATTTATACTTATACATACCTGGACATCAGCTTACTCCCCAAAGAAACAGACCGTATCAATAAAAACGCCCTGCCTCTGACATTGTTACATAACTTGCCGTCTCTTTCCCTCTCATTGCGTTGTCCATACCTGATATATTTTGTCCCCCTCTCGTCCCCTATGTAATAACAAAGCATATAATTTTGTCCATCTGTCTGTTCAATGAATATTGTGGTCTAGTACCAATTTGTAGTGACATCTTGGGGACAGTCGGAGAGAAAATAGTTAGAGTTTTGTAAATGTCAGACACGCGTCTGAAAGCGAAAGGTTGTGGGTTTGGTTTCCAGTTGGGTTAATATTATTGAGATTTTCGGTTATAAAGTCTCAGTAAGTAGCAATAATAGCCCGGAGTATGGAACTCAATCAGTCTGCCTAGCCTTTTCCCAATTACATTTGGGTCGGCTTCCAGTCAAACCGGATGCAGCTTAATACAGGTATTTAACATGGAGCATCTGCCTATCTGACTTCCACAACCAAGTTAATAGGTAACACGATATCTCGTGGTAGGACTGGTTGTCAGACTATCAGGCCTTTAACGACCCGGGACCGACGGCTTAACGTGTTTTCCGAGGCACGGAGGGGTCTCAGTATGAAATGATGGTCACCCAACCACAAACCGACAGCGGCAAGCGCAGCTTTACCTCGATCGATCGGTCTGTGCGGCTGTTACTTAGCCACGAGCCCCTCTCGGAATATGGAATTATGACTAGTAAATGGCAATGATTTACACCTGCTACGATTGTGACATTCCTACCTCTTTTGCTTCATCAATGATGAACATTCATCAACATCAGTGAAATGTGGGTGTCCAACACTGGTTCTCTGTTTCACCTATTGCGGAATATAAGTACACCGATAGTTTCACTCGTGACGTCGCCGCGGGCCCAGCTCCTGACTAAGGGCTCCGTTCGGGTCCGAAACTAGTCCGGCAACCCCAAAAAATGCACATGAGTAGTAACCGATGAACAATAATTGATATGAATATGCCTCACGAAAGTTATTATACAAAAATATAAGTTTAATGTTATATTAAATGGAAAGACGGCACACTACCACTCAAAACGCAGGTACTTACAAACTACTTGTAAACTAAAACGACTATGAAGATAAGGAAAGAAAGCGTTCCTTAACACGTTAGATACTTGAAATTGAAATAAATGTTACACTCGAATTTCAGCCAGCAGCGAGTTCCACAACCTCACCAGTATGCACAGGTTAGGAATTGTGGTACAAGTCAGTTTTACGGGATGGAATTTGGAGGAGGATATCCACAAAACTGAATTCGGAGAGCTGACCTGCAGGGCGATCGAGTGTAAGAAAAGCGTAGATTATGATATTTTGTACATTTTTAATACAGAAATGCTTTTATTCATTAGAAGAATATTTTGAAAACTCAAAGATAAACAATTAAATACAAAATACTGTTACAATAACTAGACTAAATTAACGTAAAGAAAAACATTATATAATTAAATTTTATTAAAAATATTATATTCTGCTCATAAGTAATTTCATGTTTTAAGTTTTATTAATAATTTTTAATAAGTAGAGTAAGAGCCCTTAAGTTGCAGCGCTTGAAAAAGGCACTAAGTCATGACCTAAGATAATATAAGACCTTGTACCTGACCTGTTTGTTGTTAGCAAATAAACGTTTGACTTTGACTTTGTAGTTGTAAGATTTTTTGGTTTTCATTGGAATTTAGTGTTTTTAGGTCATCTCTATACAGTTTTTTTTTCATTTTAATTAGCAGGGATGTTATGGACATGAATATGATGATGATACGGATACATGAAAACATTGTACTGGTTTCAGATACGGTTACGCATATGAAATACAATGTAACCAAAATATTGTAATTGTTTGATGAAAAAGAGTAACCGTGGAGTTTCTTGCCCGTTCTTCTCCACAGGAATCTACACTTTGGAACGTGGCAACTAGTTTATTTTTTTGACAATTCAAAAGTGCCTGTAAACGGTCTAATTGAAATAAATGCTTAAACTTTGACTTTGACTTTGAAAATATGATTTATTCGGTAGTTTTGGATCGTTTCAGTTACGGATATTAGATTTTTATGGAAAAGGAAAATACATATAGATAATGACTTGACTTTATTTCTAGGCTATCCTTTGGCACTACAATCACAGGAAAAACTATATCTGTGCCATAACGTGTCACATTTAGACTCCGCCCCTATCCGAAATTATTCAAAACTTTTGTATCAGATTCGGTAACGGTTTCGGATAGATTTTATTTCGGATATCCGATAGTTTCAGCTACGGTTACGGAGTGCCATAACATCCCTGATAATAGTATCAGATGAAATATTTTGTGGTAACCTAATGTCATCGCCTGTACTCACGTATCAATGACAGCCGCGCTGCGCCTTTTACAAGAAAGAGTACAATCAAGTGCAGTAAAAGAACGCTTTTGAGCGCTATCATATTTTATATTAAATTCAATTGTAAATCTATTTTTATAAAATGCTGACTTTTATGAGATACTTAGGTTTTGTTAATGTTTCATGAATTCTTTCACAATTACAGTACTAACATAATTAAGATTTTATTAGATACAAGTCTATAAAAGAAAAAAAAAAGAAAATGCATCAGCTCGATTTTTTTACAAGTCCTGAAAACAATATATTGTTCATACATTTTACTTAAATCCCATACAAATTACTCACACGACTACAATAAAAAAAAAAACAATAATAATTGACCAAGACATCGAACTTAGTCGCCAACACATTGCGTGCATACAAAACATGACCACCGAAAACCGACACAAAAAAAAACGGAACGTCACTCGTAAAAAAAACCGGAAAGATTCACAAACAAGAGACCCGAAATGTAATTACGGTAAACAAAAAAAAACGATGTCCCGACGAATTATAGGGCCAAATTATATACTCTGTATTACAGACATGTATAATTTCTGTATATTTTTTTCTGTCCGTACGACCTTTCGGCGACGTTTGTGTCATTTTTGGACGAAACAAAAAGTTCGGACGCCATTTTTTGTTTTCTCAATTAAAATTGGTTAGAATACCTTAATTGTGCGGTCAAGGTAAGTTGGTCCTAAAGGCCTATGTTTAAATGGAGATGCCATTCGATATTGTTTTTATGTAAGAACTAAATTTCTTCTTTCATTCATGAGCGCCTGAAGGAAGACTAAAAGGTTATCCTACTGAGCTGGTTAAAAGATTTGAATAAGTTATTGTTAAAAATCCAAGAGCTCATACCATGATACCAAACATACCAATATGTCTTTCGGTATAATCTCAAATATATGATTCATCATCATACATAACGAAAAATAATTTCCATACACTATGAATTTCTCATGCATTATGCGTACGCTTAGAGGCATAAATCTCATATGCACACACATTTATCTTTATACCATACAAATCATTGTTGCGTACAAAAATTGAAACCCCGACACGCAAAGCCGAAGACAATCTTTTACCCACTACGCCAAGCAAGAAAAAAATTAACATCGAAGATTGATCTAACAAACCACTGACATTAAATAAAGGAAAATATCGTGAGGTAACCTGGACTTAATAGTTCACTGATACTGTTAGTTAATTGACGGGTGGTAGACCAGACACAAAATATTTTTTATTCTTATTACGTTTATGGCGTCTATTGTCCGTCAATGGGTTTATCAATGTACCTAGCCTTTTCCCAACTGCACTGCATAAAACCAGTATTTTACACGGAGCGACTGCCTGTCTGACCTCCACAACCCAGTTACTGGGTAACACGATATGCCCAAGTAAGACTAATTGTTAGACTTAAAGGCTTCTGAATACCCATAAAGGCTGCCATATAAATTCTATTACAAATTTTGCAAAAGCTCTCGTCAACTCTGTATTTAAGGGTATGTTTCTTTATTTGTCTTAAATAAAAATTTTAATTATAATGTTAAATAGATATTATACCTATAAAATAAAAATGCAATATATATTTAAAAATATAAAAAACATTAAGCTACCGGTGTCGGAGCAGGGTCCAAGCCACCGGTGGTTAGGGCTCCAGCGAGAGAAACCTTCTGACAATTCGTGCCGTGTCAAGGAGTACTAATTATAATTTGTGGAGAGGAAAATAATAAAAAATTGACAATCGGAACCTACAGTTTCATGCGCATTCATGCGCACTCCGAAACATGGAGGAACGATTCTTGGGTATAGACGAATGAAACAGTGTTTTAAATATTTTTTAAACTAATTTAAATTCATCCAGCTTATACCTAAAGCCTAGATATGTAAAATCATCAAGTAATTTACATATATAAAGACGTTGAGGGTAGATAATGGTTGCTAATGTGAGGCACGGTCGAACTATCTGCAATATTTATACACGATCGAAGTTTAGTCTCCATTGTTCATACGATACGTCAAGAATATATATTTTTCTATATAATTCCCACCTGGTACCCACGTGTGATAAAAGGTATATGTCCTTCTCCAAGGTCTGTGCAGGCTAATTGTGGTCAGCCTTCACAGACCCTGGAGTACCCGTTGTTCAACGGACCACAACCTGCCGAGGCCGCGGCGATTTCTGCGGGGTCCTCGGAAAAGGTTAGAGTAGGACCGAGAGGTTTTTAGTTGGTAACAGTACATAACTTCCATGACGGATTTTCGACACTCAAAAAAAAGAAAAGTGGTAGCTGATAATTAAAATATAGTTTTTCTGTTAGGAAATTCTTAAAAGTAGATCGGAGTTTGGAATTGTGTCTAGTAAGTGGCAATAGGCTCACCGCCGCTTATTACATGGGACTTAATAACAGCATTATTGAAATGTGTGCATAAAACTGTGTACACTTTGCCTTCCCCGTCGGGGAATATAAGCGTGATGCTATGTTAAATGTATGATACTATTTCTATTTATGACGTGACTGAAAAAAAACTTTAACTACGTACAAAGATTTCCTAACTAAACTGCCGCACTGGTCTAGTGGATGCACGTTCGCAGTTGTTAAGGTTTCGTTGCTAAGCGCAGATTCGGGGTTAAGTCTTGGATTGGGCAAAATATTATTGTGTTTTCTGTTAGTTAAATGTCAGCAGCAGCCCGGGGTCTGAAATTATATAAAAAAAAAAATGGCATATAACAGCTTTGGTGTCAGAGGCGGTGCCAATGCTGTTATTTGCCATTTAAAAATATTAATATAACCTTTCGAGAAATATTATTAACTCTTTCACTCTCCAATAACTATTAAACAATCAACATGTATCACATGTCGATTGTTTTCGAGTCATAGTCATACATCATTATCATCCCCCTGCCCTTATCACAATTTATTTGGGGTCGGCGCAGCATACCTATATCTGGTATGCTGCTAAAGTTTTGGCTATGTTTTATGACCGGCCGCCTGCTTGACGTCAACCCTCTTTGGGAATGCTGTTGTTCTACCTAGCTATGTCACACCAAATGTTATCCATGCGACACTTTCGTGAGACAATATCCATATCAATTTAAAAAAAAAAATTACTCGCGGCTTCGCCGCGGGCTCATCTTGTGACTAAGGGTTCTGTTTGAATTCGAAATTAGTTGAGCAATCCCGAAAAATACACGTTGGTAATAGCTCGTGAACAATAATTGATAGGATAAATTTTTTCATTAATGGTTCAGAATCATTGTAACCTGTCATCCCATGTTAATTAAAATAAACTGATTGATCGGTGTAAAATGGAAACAGTTCCTTCTAAGAACCATTTCTTGCAACGATTTTATTCGTAGAAAAGCTTGATTTTTTTAAAATGAATAATTAATTCGACCTAGCGATGTCCCTTGTAGGGCTGGTCAAAGAAAATTCATCGCTTCATTTTGTTCTTTATGAATACTAGGGTCGCCTCACACTATGGTATACAGAAGATGAATGACATTCTTGGAATATGATGCAGATACAAAAAATTTGAAGCTGTACCTTAACATTCTTGAAACGTAATAATATCATCGGTTTTCACAATACCTACAAAATAAATATTTTAAACGGATTAATCGCATCCACTAACAATCATAACAATCATGAGCAGAGAGATTATATGCAGTGGGTAAAGTCGGGCTGTGAATGATGATGGTTTTCCTGTCATTCTGTGACAACTAACGCCTCAAAGTGATCAAAACATCAGGAAAACAAAAAATAATATACGTGATTAAACCTTTTGTGTATTACAACTTACATTATATTATAAACTTTTTTTTATTTGTTGTCATCTTTATTTTAGTCTCTATTACTAACATAATTAAGAAAACATAACAGATATCAAGAATCCTCAGATTGTTTCTTTTTACTTTATTTTATCGAAAATTTATCTACATTTTGCCACCGATTCGCCTAGTGGTAAGCGGGTGGTAATACATGTTGTAAATGCGGCAGAGAATGCACACAGAGGCAAGATCTCTTCGCAAGGTCAGTAATTCAAGCTGGTTGGATATCTCAGAGTCGCTAGTGTGCATGTGGTCAAGTGGAAGGAGTTGATACTGAAATGCCCCAGCCCAGAGATGAGAACAGAACATTCTTCTATAGAGCAAGAACGTTCAACATTCTGAAGGTATTACACTTTTTTTAATTTGTTTTATGTGTTAGGGGGCAACCGAGCAGACGGCTCGCCTGATGGTAAGCGATTACCGCCGCCCATGGACACCCACAACCCCAAAGGAGTCGCAAGTGCGTTGCCGGCCTTTTAAAGGGTTTGTGCCTCCGGTACCCTCACTCACTCGGTTGTTTCACGCAGGTTTTCTATAAGGCCGTGGTATCACTCCGGTCAAGCCGGCCCATTCGACCCGAAGCATGGTTCTGATACTGTAGTGTGATACAACCCTAAGATTTTACAATAGCATTTTACCAATTAACTTAGAATATTTATTATATGGAGTTCTACATTTTCAAGGCATAATGGTGAAATTGCTTTGTGAATTGAAGCCTATTTTTTTATGCACCTTTATTAGTTGGATCCGGCATAAATCACTAGATAGACAAATGACAATTTCTCACATTATTATTTAAAATAAATAAATTTATTATTCATTAAGAGAAAATCAACAGTCGCGCTTGCATTCATTAGCTAGAAAATGTGAGTGAGATGCGCTGCGATTGAGTGACGGCGCGATTGGCGCAGTAGTCGGGAGTCGAGAGATCTGCTGTTGCATCGCGTGTTCGATTCCCACACGTAGCTAATATTTGTATGATCTACAGATAATTGTCCGGGGTGTATTACAAGATTCTTTCGTTATAAAAAACGACGTCGAAACGGCGTTTCGCCAACTTAGAGTTCTTTGCCCAACAATGGGACAGTAGGTCCAGCCTCACAGTAATTCTTCTTTTAGTCTCATTTAATTCGCCCAGTCGGGTTTTTGAATTTTTATTCATGTTTTTTAGGTATACTTATGTTTAGTTCCTTCAACCCTGCAATTCATTCATCAAAATCGTTTCCTCCAGTCACATTGTCAAACTAACTAAATAGCATCAAATTAACTAACAAAACGTTTTAATTAACGACTTCAACTAGATAATCACTAAAATACCCACTTATTATAAATAACTGTCAACTACATTACTAATAAAACTTAATAACTAACCAACCAGCAGCACAGACCCCCCAAAATATAGCGACTTATGTAGTCAACAGAGCTCAATTTAAATTGGTTATATCAATAGGTATTACATGAAATTACCGGCTATTGTAAAGAAGACCTGCCACGCGTCACCAATCAGGGCTCGCGACGTAGAATTCTAAATTTGAATGAGCCAATTAGATTTCGTAATTGTTATGTTAGGAGGGTATTTGTTAAAATGTAAGTACCTATTTGATTGGGGCGATTATATGCAATTAGTTTTTATTAGAAAATCATTTAGTCCTGTTAGTTGGAATATATGACATCGAAATAACGTTATTTTTAACCAACTTCAAAAAGGGAGGTTATGTGTTCGACCCTTAAGTATGTATGTATGTTTGCATATCCGCGATTTTCTTAAAAACTACTGACCCGATTTGGATGGGGTTTTCGCTATTTAATTACATATTTTTCAGGGAAGGTGTTAGTATCATACACGGATCTGAATAAAATACGGATGTTACTTTGCCTTGTCATAAGCAAAGCATAGATTACGCACACACACGCAAAATATGGTCGCAGGAGGACTGACACACGAACGCTGCAAAGTGTTCGAAACGTCAGGAAAAACAAAAAACCAATAATACACGCGATTAATCCGGTTAAAAGTTGTTTTATTATAATGTGTAGTGATCGCGCAAACCTAAGATATTACTATGAGGTCTTGGATTTTTCTGTTAAGAAATTCTCCTTCAGCCCGGGGTTTTGAATGTGCCCGGTAGATGGCAATAGGCTCACCACCAAATACATTGGACTTAATATCAGCAATGGTGAAATACAAGCGTGATGCTATGTTATGGTTACATACATATTGTTTAAAATACGTTCTCCGAATCTGACTGTCTGTTACAGTTCATCATACAAACTACTATCAATGGTATTCATATGAAGAAAGAAAGAAAGAAGAAAGAAAACTATTTATTCTAAATACAGATAAATCTTTGAAAAGCATTAACGCATGCTTAGCGAACCACGACCGTATTCTTTTTCCATTTAAAATTATAACTATTTATTCTAGTCTCGAAGCAGATCTTACAGAATTATTTACATACCATACTTAATATACTTACTTACTTTCCATACATACTTACCTAATGTAAACATGTAAATTTTATCCCCGACTCTATCTAATAACCATTTTTGACATTCACATCAAATTATATTACATTATACACCGACAACAAAAATTTATAATATTAAATGGAAGAAGAATAAGGTCCCGAGCTGGACTCGAACCTGCGTCTCCCGGATAAATACTCCAGGCGCTCTGACCACTAAGCCATCTCGACCTCTACTCACCACTGCGAATTCTTCTTTCACATTTTAACACGTATTTTGGCGACGTCACTGCTATCTTTTCAGTCCCTTTACAGGTGATCGAACCGAAACGACTAATGACCGCCTGGAGTGTTTGTCCGGGAGGTGCAGGTTCGAGTTCTGCTCGCAACCGTATTCTTTTTCCATTTAATATTATAACTTTTAAGTTCGCTAAGAACTGATTGCCTCACTTGCTTCAATCAGGCGCAAACACGGCTGCTAAACGTGGGGTCCAAGGATTCTTCGGTACGGATTGGGCAAAGGGTTATTCGGTTCTTCTGTAGGGAAATTCTCAATAGCAGCCCAGAGTGTGGACTTTTGCCACTTTTCACGGAACATAAGCGTAATTATACGTGATGCTTATGTTTGTTTAAAAAATTAATTAAAGAAAACAATAAAACAATTTTAAACCAGATTAATCGCGTGTATTACTGGTTCTTTTTTTTCCCTCACGTTTCGACCACTTAGCACCGTTCCTAAACCTTAAAAATTCAAAACAAAAACTAATAATATACGCGATTAATCCGGTTAAAAGTTGTTTTATTATGTGTAATGATTGCGATAGCCTGAGATATTACTAAACAAAAGAATTTAAACCCTTCTAATTTCTTATTTTATGTATATATTAGTACCATTATTGTTTTACACTTACATACCTAATTATTAACAACCGATGTTAAAATAACGTCTTCAAATTCTATTCATAATAACAAAACATGACACCGTTTTATAATTCTTTCTCAACTATTTCACCCCCTGTGCAAACAAATTAGAGGCCATTATAAGTGCACAAAGGACTGTCCCACGACGAGCACTGATATGTGCAAATAAGCCTATTACAATTAGCACTACACATCGATATACGATGGGGTTGATGCGGCATCGCTAGAAAGGTATAACGTGCCACTATTAATTTACCTAATAGTAGGTATACTATTCAATAATATAGGGCACTTACTCGTATAAATATCATGTCGTACAAAGAAAATAATCGCGTGTATTTCCTTATTACATTTTTATTTATACATAATTGAAGACAATACTGCAATTCAATAAAACAATGTTATAAAGCTACTCGTAATATAAATAGCGTGTCGCGCTAATAAAATTATATTACCTAACCTTTTCATATAATCATTTATATATACTATATTTAATTGAGAATATGACAGTTATTTCCTACTTTACGTATGGGTCATAATTTAATGGATTAATGAAACTGTTGTCGTATAACTTATAAAAATCAATCAATTACTTTATTAATCCAAAGGATGTTTTCACAACAATATTATTATAAGTATATTAAATGCACAGACGAAACACAGAACCTAGAAACACGAAGCTATCGATAATTTATAAAAGATTTATAGTTTAAAATATTAATTATTTAAAATTGTAAATATTATTTTCGGAATTTTTATTTAAGGCATAAATATAGCGCGTGATTTCCCGCTTATTTGTTGTGCTTTCAAAACTTTCTGATACCGCATCTACCCTGAACACTCACCACCCTCTTCCATGCCACATGACCGAATAGAGCGATTACCCGATTAAAGCCAGATCACACGGTCTAGCACAATATTGTGACTGCACCCCCGCTGCGGCGCGTGCACTCACCCCTTAACACCCTAGATATTATGTAATGATCAGTGAACAATATGTAAAAATGTTCTTAATGGAGATGTTAAGCGGTTGGGTGGATGCGTTGGGTAATGCTCAAGCGTTACCTTGTGGAAGTCCATCATAATGGATTGAAATAATACAATATCTAGCTACTTCCACAATATTGAGAGTACTCATGCAATTACCAAATAGGCAAGCAGTAAAAAAAATTGCAACCACCACCAACTACTGTACACGTGTTCATCCTCTTTCATCTCTCTCTCTCATCGTGTGGTTACTGAACAACCTAGTGTCAGTGTTTAAACCACCCGTAGGTCTCTGACATGGCTTTACACACCATCGAGATCATCTCTCAGGTGTACTGGTTTAGGCAAGTTTTATTTTTTTGAAATGTGTTTGCTCTTGACTCTAGTCTAGGTCAGAGGTGACAGAGACAAAGTCAACGATGGAGTGAGCTTACCCAGAAGAAGCCTGTTCACTCTAACTTTGAACACGATGTTTTCCTTCCACGTTTTATGCAAATGTTAATCTAATACATAAAAATCTCGTGTCACAGTGTTTTTATCGACCTCCTCCAAAACGGCTCGACAGATTTTTATGATTTTTTTGTGTATATTTGGTAGGTGATAAGGGTGGCCCTATCCAGAAAATTTATATGGCAGAAAAACGTCTGCGGGGCACAGTTAATTACTTTATAATACGCAAATGACTTCGAAAAGTCAGTGGTGCGTGTCTTGGATTCGAACTTTCAAAATTATATAAAATATCATTACAATTACATATTCAATAATACATATCTGTTGGCTCGTTAATTAGGTACCAGACACAATAGATTGTTATTGTTATGAAGTATAATTTTGTACTTCTCTGTTTATAAGAGTAAATATCACACAATATAAAATAGCACACATAACAAAAAAAAAACACCATAGTTACAGAAGTATATATAAAAAATAAACTTAGTTGTATGGAAGAGCGAGGTGTGATGTTCCTCCATTAGTGTTCCTCCAATAAAAAGGGCTGGCGGAGGATCCTGCAACCAGACGGGTGATACTGCCTGGCAGTCCACGGCCCGACGGTTAGAGTCAAGCGGTCATTTGTATCGTATATATGCAAGTTTGTTATCTTGCTCGTCTCCGTAATTGTCCACCCCGACCCTTGCTCGTGCCAGCCCGCGTCGCTGAACCTGTAGCTTTGAATTCGTCCCTAAATAATAATAATGATTTGAATCCGATCCAGCCAGTCCCTTGCTGTCCTCCCACCAGCGACGCCCTAAGCCGAGGCTCGTACCCCGCAGCGGGTGCCCTTAGCGTGTTGTCGCTTAGTTTATAAGTTGAATGCCCTAGCTGGGGGCCTTAAAATTATTAAGGCAACCATAGGAAAGCCCGGTTAAGCAGTCGACAACCTCTTAGGATGACTTGCGAGATGACATACCCAAAAAAAAAGCTCTCGCTAGTAGACTGCCGTGTTGATCTAGTGGTCCCAAGCGCGACTGCTGAGTTCTTGGGTTCGATTCCCGGATCAGGATAAGTGTCATTGAGTTTATCTGTAAAGAATTTCTCAGTAGCAGCCCGGGGTTTGGAATTATGCCCGGTTGATGGCAATAGGCCTACTATTACATGGGACTTAATAATAGCTTTGGTGAAATGTGGGTGTACAACTGTATACACCTCTGCCTACCCATTCGGAGAATACATGCGTGATGCTATATTGCCTTATCCTTTATCGTCACTCCACACATCCATCTCAACATTCTCATTACCGCTACATGCAATCTTTTTTATCCTTAAACTAAAATCTTACTATGCATAAACCTTTACTGGGGCTCGGAGACTCAGTAATATTTGTCGCAACCCACACTCCCCACAGCCCCTGATATTCGCAAGGGGCGATGGGTTTATTCCATTTCGATTGATGGGAATCGCTCAAAGTTAATCAGAAGTGTGAATCCATTATGACGTTATTTTTAATAGGGTAGTGTGTTTTGTTGTGTTAAGTATTTTGTGGTGTGGGAAAGTCTAAAATATCTTCTTTTTTTACTATCAAATGTGCCCGGTTGATAGCAATATGCTCACTACGTATTAGTACATGGGACTTAATAAATGCATCGGTGAACAGCAGGTCGGTACTCCCCTGCTTAACTCATCGGAGATACAGGCGTGACGCTATAACATTAAAATAGGATAAAAAAATAATTTGATAAAGATTTTCTGAATGATCGATGCTGATTAATTAAATGAATAAGTACTTAGTTTAACTTAAATGGGACTGAGTCGGATATGGCTGCAGCTTGCCAGATGAATTCTGGGCTAAAAGAACAACCGAGTGGGTACCATCAAAGGCGAAGATAATTATAGAGTCGAACTTGACTCCTACAGAAAGGACTGGCCCTCACTAGCATGGAACAGAAGTGAGTGAAGAAAGAAAAAGGAGTGGAGTAGGACAATATAGGCTAGATCTAGAAGGAATTAGTACTGGAGTAGTTTTAGCGGGCGTACCCGTCTCGCCACTGGCATATGATTCCCAATGATATAAAGGTACCTTTTACCAGTATGGTTACAATTATAGTACACGATTTTAATCGTGTGTAACACATTTTTTGTTTGTGTTTAGGTTATTTTATGTATTTTAATACTGTTAATGTAATGACGAGAGCTATTTTCGCTTTAGTACAAGTTCTTTTGTGCTTGTGTGTTACCTCACCCCCCGCCAAAAGTGGCGATCAAAATTGTTCGATCTTTAGTCAGAAGGCGTCTCCCGTCTGGTTCTCTAAGGGCTATATAGATAGATTGCACTTAGTTAAGAATTACTTTGTTTGACTCGAAAATCGAATACAGAGCTTCCAGCAGCAGCACTGATGGCCACTTAACCTATAAGACAGTCTAACATTAGTCATGAACTATATTATTTCCTTACAAATATCTCAATCCACTACTCTTTTCATTACACAACAATGTAATAAAATTAATCCTCAACCCGAAATAATTAACTCACATCGCAAAATAATCAGTTCATATCACATCACAAAGGTGATTATATATAATGCCCGGTCAATACGCACAATGGCCTCTAATCAATGGCCAAAGCGGGGAGTCAAGCGTGACGCACGTGTCATGACGTCACTATAAAGGGGCCTCGACTAACTGGAATGAGGATAAAGGATAGTTTAGTAGAATAGCGTACAATCACATTTGAAATATTTCAAGAAAATATATTATTACGCGACTTCCAAAAAAAGGAGTGTTATGTTCTTAGGGTTCATGTAGTAGCAGTTATAGCCTAATGGTATGACCGTTGGACTGACAAGTCACCAGTTCGAGTCCAAGCCACGCACCACTGTCTTTTCGAAGTCACGTGCGCATTATAAATTAATTATCACTTGCTTAAAACGGTGAAGGAAAACATCGTGAGGAAACCAGCACACCTGAGAGATTTTCTCGATAGTGTGTGCCATGTCGAGACCAAATATATATAATAATGGTGGTTTAAATTCTGCCACTACGTTGTTCACCAACCACACGATAATAAGATGTGCTGTACCACACGATATGTACATAGGTATGTATGTATGTTTGTGAGTTTCTTTATTCGACAATAAGTTCTAAACGTCTGAACCGATTTGGAGTATCGATAGAATCCTTACATATCTAATATAATTATGTAGGTGCACCTTAGATAATACATACTAACTAAAGTTAGATTTTTTTTGGAAAGAAAAATTCGGTGAGCAATGCTGTGAGTAGGATTTGAACCTCAACTCTACCAATTCAGGTCGAGACAGCTTAGGTAGTTAGTATAACGCCTGCATTATTGAATCCTCAGTTTTGAATCCCATAAACGACTGTATTTTCTTTTGCAAACTGTTCGAAACGTCAGGAAAACCAAAAACCACACAAAATATTAAAAAAATACGCGATCAATCCGGTTAAAAGCTCAGAATATAGAACAAACACAAGGTTAAAAGTTGTTTTATGTGTAGTGATCGCAAAAACCTAAGATATTACTACTTCAGAGTTCGCTACGCATGCGTCAATGAGTTTCAAAGATTATCTGTAAATATTAACTATTCTAATTAATTAATTCTTGTATTATTGTAATGTATTTTTTAATCAAGTCGTTCCCATACTTGCAACAGCTACATCAAAGGCCTGTCCAGTGCCTTATGGGTAAAAAGCTGAAAATGCCAATTAATAAACAAATCCAGGTGTTGAATGGACTAGCTCGTAGCCGGCTGTTTTTGCTGGCTACATCAAAAGAGACTTCGCAGGAGCGACGTGATCCAACGCGATGGTAGAATTTAAACGCAGAGAGGAAAATAGGCATATGAATACACAGATAGTGCATAAATCTGACACCTTCATTGGAGTCATTGATGCTGGATTCAGATTCCTGGGTTGAGCAAAATATTAATATGTTATGCTGTTAAGAAATCGTGAGTAGCTGATTGTAATTTGGAATGGTTTTTGCAAATCTTGTGTAATTTATTAACAGCATTGCAGATGGGTTTGCAATAGTATACTCTGCGTTATCATTAGGGGAATACAAGGGTGATATTTTGTTATGTTATTAAAAGGTACAAACTTTTTATCAAGAAAGTATCTATCGGTTTTAATCACGCGATCTGTCTGATTTCTCACACATTAAAAATAACAGCGTCATTACTATAAAAAAAAAGTATTCCAATCATAGTAATAACTATTTTAATTAATATGAATACTTATATTTTCCGTTCTTAGCTAGTAAAAACAACACAATTGTAACTATTGACTTTGCCTGAATTAAAATTATTTTATTATTTATTCAGTTTCAGGTACTTTCGCTTTAGTGCAGTCTGTACTACATATTTGTCGGTTAAAGTGTAAAATGTATTACAGCGATGGCGCGCGAAAATAATATCCGTATAATTTTTATAACAAAATAAATGTTATTTATGAAATTTTATTCATTTTTCTTCCACAAGGGTGTTGAAAAACATCATATGAAAATCGTGAGCAGTGGTCATTACACTCTCGGTTCCATTACCACCCTCGCCTTCTGTTCGGGCTGTAATCTAACCTTGAGTGTATTAACCAACGTAACCTATATCTAAACTATATAATTTCAGACACAAAGATACAAAATTCGTCACTTCTGCCGTCTTACTCTTTGCCGGCCACTTCCCAGATATGCGAGCGTGGTTGCGCCGTCGCAAGTTTTTCTCCCCCCTCTCCGTCTAACATGGTGCTGTCTCCCTCGCACCAAACGCGCCGCGCACCGAGGTTTTTGCCCGAAGGTACTCTCGCAGTTTTTCACGTTCACCTTACGAAGTTTTAAAATCACTGGTCGACGTTTGGAAATTCGATGTGTTGTGTATTTTAAGTATAGGTTTGGTTATGTATTACGTGCGTTATCATACAAAATATTTCTATCCTATAGGTACCTATAGTACCAACCATCTCCTTGCCCCATGAGTCACATCATACATAGGTACTCCTTCCGGCCGTATTTCGGTCACGGCGGCCTATCCCCACGGGGATTAGTCAAGTATGCAGGAGATATTATAGTGCACAAGATGCGCAAACACAGGTGCACTCCTTCTTCCTTCACTCTCATAGTCCAATGGGACAATAATCCAACACGACCGGAGAGAGATCAGGCGCAGGACCGACGGCTTTAAGTGCTCTCCGAAGCACGGGGGTGTCATACAATCATATTCGTAACTCCAGGCTGCTACTGAAAATTTCCTAACAGAGAAACTTATAAATTTTTGTGGTAAAAGAATACGGTCGTGAGCAGGATTCGAACCTGCGCCTCCCGGATAAATACTCCAGGCGCTCTGACCGCTAAGCCATCTGGACCTCTGCTCACCATCGCGAATTTTTCTTCCAAAAGTTTTAATACGTCTTTTGGTGACGTCAAAGCTAAATACCACAAAAATTTATAACTTTTAGAGTTCGCTAAGCATGCGTTAATGCTTTTCGAAGATTTATCTGTATCCCAATAATAGTTTGCCCGACCGGGGAATCGAACCTCACGCTCAACAGTAGAAAGTGCGGCCACTAGACCAATGGTAGACTATATTACTATAAATGAATACAACATTGTCAATTACATCTCAGAGATGCAAGTGCTACCGGTATACTAAACTTTAGAAAGTCGGCAGATACTAAAAACTGTCTCATAAATATCACATAGACTAATGCATAATGTATGTAAAGTATTTTATATGTATTTATGTATTTTCCAGCGTCTCACAGCTTTCCTAGTCCACGTTACTAGCAGAAACATAACGATTTTATATTGAGTAACGGACCAGTTTTCCGTGTACTTGTGGCGCTGCTAATTATGGAATAGATACTGTTACTATACATAATAATACTCCTCTCGACATATTTCGGTCACGGCGGCCTATCTCCACGGAGATTAGCCAAGTACGCAGGAGATATTATAGTGCACAAGTGTATACGCAAACACAGGTGCACTCCCTCTTCCTTCACTCTCATAATCCGATGGGACGGTAATTCGACACGACTGGAGAGAGATCAGGTGCAGGACCGACGGCTTTACGTGCTCTCCGAAGCACAGGTGTGTCCCGAAACACGACTGAAAAAATTCAATAACTCTTTGCCCGACATGGGAATCGAACCCAGAACCTCTCCCAGAGCCGTCTCCCACAACGGTTGCACCGGACTACATCCCGATACACGACTGGGTCGCTTCACGGCATGGCTTCGTCCAGTGGGTGGTAACCAGCCGCGGTCGAAGCCGCCCAGCAGAGTTGTGTTGCCTGTTTTGCACCACCCAGGGACCACGTGTAGGGATTCCATTTTATAGATGCACTCCTACCGACGCAGGCAACTCAGCCCCCCAAATAGATATTCCCAACTTCATATTTCCCACAATTTTGAAGTACGCTTGGATACTAGAATTCCTTATCTATCAGTCGAGCGAATTACTTCCAACAGTAACTTTTTTTTATGTGTGGTAATTCATTATTAACCGTTGTTCGGACTCTTAGCAACCAAACCACACGGTCTTCCTCTCACTTTTACCGGAGTTCCGGGATCGCAGCCTTCCCGCGAAAGAGGTTTTAAGAATTGTAGCAAGCTGAAATCGAAACTCTCTGCCTACCCCAATGAGAAACAAGCGTTATTACACTATTATGATATATATATGTATGTTTTAGGCAATTTATTGAAATTGAAATTGATTTAATATACCTACAAGTTTTTTTAACTCGTATCTCTTTTTGCGAGTGGTGCGGGCGGTGCTGCGGCATTTGAAAAGAAAATCAAGTACAGAGAATTTGTGGTATTTTTTGAGCTTTATACATAATTATGTAATGTACAGTCACGACTGTTTCATAAACAGCAATTCATCTATTTGATAGTATTTTATGATTCGTAAAATGGCTCACAAAATAGGAATTGCTTATTGCTAATGTGTCAAAGAGCAGAATCATAAGAAGTTACTCAATTCAAATAATGTTTCATTTTTAGGAGATAAGTTCTAGGTGGCCATTTTAGACCCTAAGATATAACTTTCAAACGCATTAATGCATATAATAGCGAACTCAAAAGCTACGTGGTTGGTTTGGAAAGAAAAATATGGTCGAGCTGGAATTTAGACCTTTTAATGTGATCGGGTTAGATAAAAAAACAGTACATATAAAAAATTTATAATATAAAAATTTTATATAGTATATATGTACTCTCTTTCTATTTTTTCTTTCTTTTCTTCTAGACTTATGGATTAATGAAGCAAGTTAAACAATCAATATTACAAGTTTGACTTATATCTATGTGGAAAGAAAAATACGGTCTTTAGCAGATTTTGAAACCTTTCCCGGATAGGTACTCCAGGCACTCTGTCAACTGAGCTATCGAGCCTCTACTCACTACTCCGAATTCCACATTAATACGTCTTATGGTGACATCATCGCGATCAATTCAATCTCTATACAAGTGACTGAACCGACACGACTAACTTTTCAATCAATTCAATGTCGTAGGTACAGATGCAATTACTTTAACAAATACAGAAACATTTTGTAACACAATAATAGCACACATTTTGTTCAATATTATTCTTAGGCGTAAGGTTAAAATTGTAAGGTTTATATATGAGCACAACCCAGTATAGGCATGATAACAGATTTTGAAATCTTCTTTTACAATGTAGGTGCACGTCTACTATATCCTAAAAACACATTATTTCAGCAATAAACTAAGTTTCAACGCATATTATTGCATTATAATCTATCTAATTTGATTTAACCGCGAAAACGCTGCTGGGTGTCATGGCGCCGTTTTGACGTCATGCCTCAGCATATTTGACATAAGATGAAGCCATAATGTACGGCGATGATTGACATTTGACCGAGTCGTGATGTCATTCGCTGTGATTGACGTTTCAGTTAACATGGCCGATTGCAGCATTTTATACGTTTATTTTATTGAAAATCTTATTAATCTTAATGTTTTTAATAAAATAAGGTAATATTTTAGAATCCTTTGTGCCTATATTTACCTCTAAAACCATTTATTCTTTGGTTCTTTAATACTGTCATCATGCCTCGTAGAATATTACAAAACGGTCATGTGCAACGTTTATAGGTAATATTTATATCTAAACTGAAAGAGAACTAAAGGAGCTCGTGGCTAAGTAACAGCCGCACAGATCGATCGGTCGAGGTTAAGCTGCGCTTGCCGCGGTCGGTCTGTGGATGGGTAACCATCTTTTCATACCGAGACGAGGAGTCTCGGCGAGCAAGTTAACCCGTCCGTCCCGATTGTTAAATTAAGATCTATGACAGCCGTTACGGGTAGTCAGAAGCCTGAAAGTCTGACAACCAGTCATACCACGAGATATCGTGTTACCCTGTAACTGGGTTGTGGAGGTCATATAGGCAGTCGCTCCATGTAAAATACTGGTATTAAGCTGCATCCGGTTTGACTGGAAGCCGACCCCAATGTCATTGGGAAAAGGCTAGTCATTCAGATTTATATCTGAACTCCACAAATAATTTAGAAAGACTGAATGACGTTCAGATCTTGTGGTGAGTCTTCGGGAGCTTCAAGCCAATGATTGGCGAAACTGAACCAAATGGCGTTCACTCCTATCGGAAGCAAAGACTCATTTTGGGTCACTGAGCCAACGGAGTAAGTACGTAAGAATGACGTTCAGAGTTTTCTTCAAGAGCTCCCCCTAGTAACAGATATTCTGCTTACCTATAAATACAACCAATAAACAAAGATATAACACAGCAAACACTAAATAAAAGCCACTACTAATGTAGCCATCGAGTCAATCTTCAACACTTAATAGGCCAATCTTAAATAATTACTCAATTCAATACCAACTGCGATTACCGCGCGTTTCGGATATCACACGACAAAAACATACTGACAGACGTCAATGAACGTTAACTTGGCTTAATTTGTATGCGTTTTATACCAATTAAAATGATTTAATGACAATTTGAAGCGATAGATGGTGGACAAGGTACTCGTGGCGCCATCTGTTGGGGAGTAGCGGAACTAAAGTCATGGTTGCGTAAAATGATGTATGATTTTAGTAAAGAAAAAAAATGTCGTTATGGCCGAGTGGTTACGGGCCTGCCACTATAACCATAGGTTGAGGGTTCAAATCTGTAGCGATGTGAATTTTACAAAGTCATAATTACAGACATACGATGAAGGAAAACTTCGTGAGGAAACCTTGATTTGATGGTCTGAAATCGCTAACCCGCAGTAAACTAGCGTGGTGATTAATGCTCATGATTTTTATAAAAGGACTACCTACATTCAGATTTTGTCAGTTTTACCATAAAATGACCAATTTATTTCTTACATAAAATTATCTAATGATCCTACTAATATTATATCGACGGGTGAAAGGCTATTTGGTTCAAGGATAATTTACTGTGCTTTAAAAAAATAAACTTTAAAACAACAGCCTTTAGAGACATTTTAATATTTCACTAAAATGTCGCTTGACAATTTGTGCTAAAGGATGTTTGTTACTCTTTATCGCAATAACTACTGCACGGATTTGACACACACATTTTACACACAGGTAATTTATAACGATAGGATACTTGTTGTAAAATACTTGTGTTGAGTATTGAGTATTGTTTTCGAAAGACTGGAAAATCAAAATTACGGTATTACATAGCATCACGCCTGTATTCCCTGAGTGGGTAAGCAGTGGCGTACCTACACAGTTGTACACCCACATTTCACCTATGCTATTACTTGCCATCAAACGGGCACAATCCCAAATTCCGAGATACTACGGAGAATTACTAAACAGAAAAACCCAATAACACTGCCCGAGCCGGGAATCGAACCCCAGATTTCTTGCTCAATAGCCGCGCTTACGACCAATGAAGCAGCGAGACTTTAATTAAATTATAGTCATTAACTAAAGCATGGACAAACTCATATCAACATTAATAAAGTAAAAACATTAATTAACTTAAAAGCTTGCATTAATAAGCTTAATGGTTTCATATTATATTAATAACTTAATACCAATGCGACGACGACACCGATGCGATGGAGTTAGAAAATCATTAAAATTTAATTGCAGATTAATTACATAATTATTGTTCATCGGTTACTACTCACGTGAATTTTTCGAGTTTTCCCGACTAGTTTAAACATCGAACGGAGCCATAAGTCAAGACCTAAGCCCGCGGCACAGTCCCGGGTCAAACTAGTCGAGAAATCCCGAAAAATACACGTGACTAGTAACTGGTGAACAATAATTAATATGAATGTGCCTCACAAAAGTTACAATTTAGATGAATTAACCATTTCACTGTCCCGTGAGTCACATAGGATACACCGCAATTGTTTAACTATTTCGTCTTCTTCGTAGACAGGGCAGTGGTTAAGTAATACCTACATACAATCACGCCTGCTACCCATTTGTTAATGCAGAGACTATTGATTTCTACCTGCTTCGAATCTGAAACATCTCTTTCGCTTCATCAAAGCAAATATTGTTTCTTTTTTTGTTGTTCAACCATGATGGCCACAAGCGTGGTTGCTGAGCGTGAGTTCCTGGGTTTGATTCCCGAGTAGAGCAAAGTGTTATTGGGTTTTTCTGTTAAGAAATTCTCAGACCGGAGTTTAGAATTGTGCTCGGTTAATGGCAAGAAGCTGACCATATATGAATAAAGTGTTCTTTCATTATTTCTACCTACATAATAAAGCCTACCCCAAATACTTAAATTAAATATTACTTTGGGGTGGGGACATACCTACAGCCCCATATAATTTGCGTTTGACACAGGGGACACCGGAGCCCTAACCATTAATTAGAGCCCAAACCTCAAGGTGTGCCGCCATATTGGAATGACATAGAATAAATTATGTATCAAGTTATAAGTAGGAACGAAATATATAAACGAATTCTGTACTTATGTATTTTTAAGCGTTTTTCATACGACGAGCATACATGAAGAGGTTAATGAACATAGATGAAGCGAAAGAGGTGTGTCAGAATCGTAGCTAGTGGAAATCGATAGTCTCTGCCTACCGCAATGAAAAAAGGCGTCCAGAAAATGAACATTTTATTATTTTATTAAGTAGTATTTGGTGAAGCCTCTATAATACTTCTTCCAATCCGCCCATAGCCCCTTGAAATGGTTTTACCCTCCACTGAGAACATCTCTCAGGTGTGCTGGTTTCCTCACAATGTTTTTCAGTACGTACCATTATAAATGAAGAATTAAGTTATATCTAAGACAACGTTTAGAGGTTTAGACGCTTAAAGTTTTTCGGTACATAAAGTATCCGCTTTTGGACACCTTCCACCGGACGGCCCTAACAATAGTTTGATTATTTAACCTAATATTTATGATCTTAACTCAGTCAGTAAGACAGGAAATAAAGGGTAATTAATTTATAGCAATGATAGCCTAGTTGTATGATCGGTGGACTGACAAGTCAAAGGTCGCAAGTACTAATCCAAGGCACGCACCACTGACTTTTCGAATGCATGTGCGTATTATAAGTTAATTATCGGTCGCATAAAAACTGTGAAGGATAAAATCGTGAAGAATGCAACACACCTGAGAGACGTTCGCGATGGTGTGTAAAGCCATGTCAGGGACCTACGGGTGGCTTAAAATCTGACACTAGGTTGTTTATCAACCGCACGATAAAAAGAGGATTATTTTGGAGTATTATTTATTAAAGTTTTATTTTATTTTCAGAATATGTCCGCGACAGAATTGGACACCGACAGAGAAAGAAGTAACAGTGACTCGTAATCCAAACAGGGGTACTTACGTATAGTCAGCGACAGAAGCCGACTGACATGCATCGAAGTTGCACCGACTATAGTGCTGGTTATTGTGATACGATGAAATGGCTTCTTGCATTTTTAGTATTTATTTGATGACAAGATTGATAACGTTTGTACTCCAGATGCAGCTAACTGAATAGTTTCAGAGCCAAGCCATTTTGAAAAATTGTTTAGTGACTCTTGTCGGTGACCGTACCTAAGGTAAACAGCAAGATACGAAAAGAGAACAAAACTATGGGAAACAGTGCACTAGGAATGTTCAGTTCAGTAAATTTTCGGTAAATAAATTATTTAGATTCGCTCGTGGTTAAGCTGCGCTTGCTGCGGTTGGTCTAAAGATAGGTGGTCATTATTCCATAATGAAACTCCTCCGTGCATCGGAGAGTACGTTAAGCCGTCTGTCCCGGTTTTCAAACAAAGATCTTCATCAATTATTTAAATGCTAGATGTTGGCATTTATGGAAGATGTGTTTATTATTTACTGTTTAACATTTATAACAGACAATATTGTTGTACATTACCAACTTAAAAAGCAACGTTGAATTTTTCATAGATTCATCCTCTCTGTAAGCTTTAAATATATTTTTATTCTATGTCGTGTCATTGTGACGTCACTATGTTTGTAGAAATCATTATTCACACCGTCTTCGTTGTTATTCACTTTGTTAACCGTACACTTATATAATTATTATAGTTAATATAATACGAGAATTTACTGTTTATAATTTCTCTCTTTTTCCATTTAATATATTACTTTAGAGTACGCTAAACATGCGTTAATGCTTTTCAAAGATTTATCTTTATTTGTTAAGGTAATTACATCTTTACGAAGTATTGTATTAACTGCAAAGTTAGTCGTGTCGGTTCGGTCACCCGTATAGGGACTGAATAGAGAGGAATGACGTCGCCAAAAGACGTGTTAAAAGAGCGCCTGGAGTATTTATCCGGGAGGCGCAGGTTCGAATCCTGCTCACGACCGTATTCTTTTTCCATTTAATACTTCCATTTAATATTCCCGGTAGATAGCAATAGGCTTACCAGCTATTACATGGGACTTAATAACAGCATTGGTGAATTGTGGGTGTACAACTGTGTACACCTCTGCTGACCCCTTCGGAGAATACAGGCGTGATGCTATGCTTAGGTATAAATGTTCCTAACGGTAACCCATCTACAGACGCCAAGCCTTGCTTAACCTCAATGATAGTTTTACGACCAGAGACGGACAAAAGGGAAAGAGACAAAAATTCAAAAGCACGCCCTCTATATATTATGTATGTGTGTATTTTTATTACACTTCTTTTTTTGTACGACAGTCACTACCTATACTACATTTCTTTTTATCTTACTAGTCTATGTTATCCGGAACAATATAAGAATCTTAACAATACCTCATACATCTAAATCTGTTCAGGCGTTTAGAATTTATGTTGGGATAAATAAACTGACAAACCTACACACATACATACATGAACCCTAAATACATAACACTCCTTTTCTGGGCAGTCGTGTAAAAAGGCAAATATTGTTAAAATTACATACATAACACATCAGTAATGTTTTATTATTATTATTTAATTCAATCTAGATGCTTCTTCATCGTATATTAACCATTGACATATATATTACTAGCGTAAGGACCCGGCCGACCGCGAATCTAAATGGCACCAACGCGTTGGCCCTAAAATGACAATTTAGGGCCAACGCAACTCAGTCGACAGTGGACCGCGCGCAGGAGAGAGCGAGTATTTGTTTGTCATAAATATGCCTAGTTGCGTGGTAAAAGGCTGCAAAAATTACGATATAACGATTAAAAAGGAACATGGAGTACCGTATCATCGGTAAATAACCCTAAATGACTTCTGTTCCAATTAAATGATTAAATTAACACATTTTAAAGGTATAAATAATTTACTACCGAAGTCCGTACTGGCGGCCATTGTGTGGCCGGCAGCGCGCGCGACGTAACATTGAACGAACGTCATTTTTTAATTGTTTTATTTTTGTCTTAAGAACTTAGTGTAAGTAATTTTAGTAAGTACCTAATATATTAATACTTAATTATTATAACAATATTGTTTACAATTACAAATAAACCTGATTGATATTAATTTGTTTTACTTACGTTTTTTTTGTGACATGTATTAATATCGCAATAAATTATAGTTTAAAAAACTAATAAACTCTTACGACACCTCTCAAGCTAACATCCATCAACCTATTTAGGCTACAGAGCGTGCTAAACAAATATACATACGTACACCCGAAAAACATATAACCCTCCTTCTAGCGCAGTCGGGTAAAAACTCAGTTCAGTTCGTGACTGATGTGTGTATAAAAATTCAGACCAATAATAAAATGTGATCAAAAAAATCATTTACGCACGTACAAGGTTTAGTCTTCGACCTATAAAACGCAAAACTCACGTAGTTCGTATGAGTTATGACAGATGGCGCTACTTTTGCTTGTATGAAGAAGTTTTATGTAAAATGTTAAGATGGGCGTATCCTTTCTTTTGAAATCATTGATATTAACCAACAACTTTGTAGAAATAATATGCATATTAACTGCATGCATATTTAAAATAACTGTTCATATATAAACATACGAAATTCATCTTTAATTTCTTGAGCTTTAAGTTGGTTTTCAAGCGAAAACGAGGCTGATTTATGTGCTGTTTTGGATATTAAGCCCGCAGCGGTCAAGACTGGAATAAATTGATAATTACACAAAAAATAAGTCAATAAGTCTTGAAATTAACGAAGCAAAATGACCTTAAATACTTACAGAATAAGATATTAAATTATTTAAATATAAATCAAGTATTTATATTAGCATTTGTCGCTGAGAATGAAAATGTCATAAGTAGATTTTTTCGGTATAAAAAAACTCTTTAAAATGGATGTATTAAAATACATTACTGTGTTTCTTTTTTGCTTATCGACTGCTACCTGACCGGGCGTAGGTTCGAGTCCGGCCTGAGGCACATTATGTATCGGTTCACCAATTATCGGTATTCAAAAATGATTAATTATTTTTATTGTGATTTAGTTACAGTGTCAACGAATTTGTTTAGAGTGACATTATAATACATACATAGCATAACGCCTGTATTTCCTGGGGTAGACAGAAGTGTACATACTTGTACACCCACATTTCACCAGTGGTGTTATGAAGTCCCATGTAATAGGTGGTGACCCAATTGCCATCTACCGGGCACAATTCCAAACTCTGCCAGGGTACTGAGAATTTCCTTAAAGAAAAACTCAATGACACATTGCCCGGAAATCGAATCCGAGACTTCATGCTCAGCAGTCGCGCTTGGGACCACTAGACAATAGATTTTTATTGTTATGAAGTATAATTTTATTCTTCTCCCATTCGAAGAGTTATATGCCACCTAAAATTCGTTAATGCTTGAGTATTCGGCTGATAATATTGCTGTGTAAAAGAAGACACGGTGGGTTTCATCATCAGCATCCTACTGCCCTCATCCCAATTTATTTGAGGTGGGCGCAGCATGTAACTGGCATGCTGCTATAGTTTTGTCTGTTTTATGACCGGCCGCCTGCCTGACGTCAATCCTAATCAGGAATACTGTTGTTGGTGGTAACCGCCACCGATACGGTCTCCTTCTATCTAGCTATGTCACACCAAATGTTATACATGCGCCAGGTTCTGATGTTATCCTACTATCACACTCCGCTAACGCAATTGGTATGTGTTATTGAATTTTTCTATTAGGAAAGGCAAAGGACAGAGTGGGTTACGTAAAGCTGACGGCCGACTTCCAGTAGCGGAGTGGCACCAAAGGAAGAAGAGGTACTCGTAGGGTAAGGAAATTCTCATTAGCAGCGCAGAGTTTAGAATTGTGCCCTACAATACACACAAAACATGGGACTTAATAACAGCATTGTTGAAATGTGGGTGTAAAACTTCTGCCTACCTCGTCAGGGAATACAGGCGTCTCTGTCACTTTAACGCAAAATGATAATGATTACTTACTTACCCATGTTTTAACCCTTTCACTGTCCTATGACCCACATGTGGTACACGGTGATTGTTTCACTATTATGTCTGCTTCGTGGACAGGGAACGTTAAATTAGAATTAGCAATCTTTATATAATTACTAAATAAATATAGCCAAGCATCTCCGTACAACAACAAGAAGGGAACTTGATAATTAATTAGATACGAGCACGACACGGTAGCTCAGCGGGAGAGCTATGACACGGTATTTCACGGGTTGGAGTCCCCTTAGTGTCTATTATTTTTCAATGTTTCCTTATACATATAATAATTTTAAATTAGAATTTTGTTGTTCCTTCTCTGACACCGATAAAACTAAACTCAGCCAGAAATCCAAATATCTATTGCACATAAACACAGATTTTGAACAAAATTGACCAAAAAGAGTGCCCAAAATACGACGTCGTTTTATTTCCCTTTTCTCAAAGTTATCTGTGAACCATCTAATCACGGTAGCCGAAGATAATAAAAGCTGCTGTTCCCCGAAACACTGGCCGTAATTATACCATTGGTACGGTCGGGCCTGCGGCAATGTCGGCCGTGGTTTTCCAATGGTCTGAGTTTGGGTTTCGACACGAGGCGATCATATAGCAATATGGTGGTCATTTGAAGTGTAGAACTTTGTCCTTTACTTTGATTGTATGTCGTGACACGCCAAACTAATTTAGTTTTAGAAGCCAAGTGAATTTTAAATTACTAACAAGTATGTGGTTTAACGCTAAACCAGGCCTTTTCAAAGGGCTTTTCAGGCCTCTCGGGACGCGTCCAGCCAACTTCTGAAGGCAAGTCACGAGGCCAGCGAGCGATTTTTTTTTTGTGTATAATCCTTATTTCTAAATATTGGTATAGAAATATTTTCTTCTAATATTGATTTTAGTAATAAAGATTTTTAAGGTTATTGATGTGTATTTTTCCATCCCAGTCCTGCATTTTTCTTCTTAAGTTCCGACATTTAATAAAAACAGATCCGACAGCGCTAATGTAGTTGTTTTTTAGAATCCTAATCTTTATTATATGTTATTGGGATTAGACAGTAAATTACTAGAAAATTTAAGAAACCCATCTAATATAATTATATTTTTTAATACATGTTGAGGCCATGTAATGCCTATATTAATTACTATTTTTCAAAGAAACATTGAAAGAAAAAGAGACAAGGTAGCTCAGTTGGTAGAGTGATGACCCGGAACGTCAAAGGTCGCGGGTTCAAACTCCGTTCTTGTCCATTATTTTTTCAATGTTTCTTTGAAAAATAGTAATTAAACCCATCTAAGTACAGATAAACCGTTGAAAAGCTTTAACACATGCATAGCGAACTCTGAAGTTATACATTTATGTGGAAAGAAAAATATGGTTATGAGCAGGATTCGAAACTGCGCCTCCCGGATAAATACTTCAGACGCTCTGACCACTAAGCCATCTCCACCTCTGCTCTATACCCCTAATTCTTCTTCCACATTTTAATACATCTTTTGGTGACGTCGACGGTGTCAAAGGAAGCTTACTGCAGTGTGTAGACTAAAAGCTGCGACAGATGATAAATATTAATCTAAAATCTCGGAACATTTTTATTGGCATATTTTAGCGAGTTGCGCAATCACCCCGCAAGAATTACTATTCACCCAAAGATGAACCACGTGGTTTTATCAACTTTAATCTAGACACAAACCTCGCCCCCAACACGGCGAAGCGTTATGTGTCGTACCCAATGGAAAACGGCCATCATCTCAAAACTCCTGGACTTACATGGAAGAAAACACCCACGCCTCTAGCTCAGGTCACGCCAAACATACTTTAATGACCATTTTCTGTTTACAGTCATTATGTAGAGCGGTTTACAACTGGATATACTTAGCTATGCGCATGCGCAGTCGTTAGCGCATAAACATTTATTGGTTAGTTGATTTTTATTCGAGTAAATAATATACTTACTTCGATTAGTTGCCGGAAGAATCGGTATTCTCTTTTATGAGGTTTTTTGGAAAAGGTTAATCATAATTATGTCGACAATCTATACTAATAATACATTAAAGCTGAAGAGTTTGTTAGAATGCGTTAATCTCTAGAACTACTTGTCGGCTTTGAAAGGTCTTCTAGCATTTGATAGCACAATTCTTGAGGAAGGTTATAGGTAATTTAACATCACGCGACCTTTAGAGGCCGAGTAAAAAGAAAATGCGAGTGAAATCGTGGGGCACAGGTAGTAAATAATATACTATGATAATAAACTGCCTCATTGCAAGCGAAGCTGCTTGGCTTGAGGTTCTGGGTTCAATTCGGGCAAAGTCAAAATTGGGTTTTTCTGTAAGAAAACTCTCAGTAGATGCCCGAATTTAGAAATGAGTCCGGTTAGATGGCAATAGGCTCACCACCTATTACATGAGACATAGCTGCATCGGTGAAATACGGGTGTACAACTATGTACCTCTGCTTACCCCCTCGGGCAATACAGACGTGGTCTATTTATTATACATGTAGAAAGGGATTGACGGCTGATACAGATGTATGGAAGAAAATGACATCACTAGACATGCACACGTTGACCGACGCCAGTCGACAGAAGTTTGATATATCTAGTTGCTACCAAAAGTTTAAGGTCTGGTTTTGTCCTAAACTTAAATGGGACTGTTCATGTTTGGTCTAAAATAAATGATTAATAATAACAGCTGTATAGCCGTATTCGGTCCGGACGTAGCTATGTGCTAGGCTGCCAGATCGCTGGAGAGAACAATCTCGCACAATTTTCAAAACATAGGTTTACGATTAAAGTTCATATTAATAATGTTATTCAATCTTAACTGTGATGAAGAAAAATATTCATTGAATTCTGAACGAAAGAGAGTTCATATCAATCTCCAAAAATCTCCGAACGAAAAATATATATAAAAAAACGCCATTAAAAAGCGCCGTCGGAAGCCACAAGGGGCTCTACTTTAATACCTTGGTACATAACCGATAGATTAATACGATAAATGTATGTTATAACCCGTAATTATGATTTTTATTCACCACACATAATATAAAACCTTCATGGTATTTTTTTTTTCTTTTTTCGTTGGGAAGGCATTAGAAACTTTTACAATTTATTGGCCGAAAAGAATGTGTGCGTCATAGAGATATTTTATTTCTTTTTTTATTAAATTAAGAACAGTGTTTGGTATTGCCTAGTGCAAAATCTTGAAACATTATTACTATGGAGTATGAAATATAGAATTAAAATAAACATTATTATAATTACACAGATATTTAGCTAATTAAAAAATGATAACCGCCACATTAGAGTAAGTCATGGATCGGAATCACTTGCGTTAGCGTCCTGAATTCGACACCCAGGTTTGGTTTTTCTGTTGGGAAATTCTAAGTAATAGCCCGGAATTTGATATTTGGCCAACAGGCAATATGCTCACTACCTATTACAACGGCCTTGACTTTGACTGCATCGTCATGAGGTCCTGGGTTCGATTCCCAAGTCGGGCAAAGTGTTAGGTATTGGGTTTTTCTGTTAGGAGAGTCAGGAAGTTGGTGGTGTAACACCCCCGTGCCTCGGAGAGCACAGGCGCAGTACTGACGGTTTTATAGCCGTCAGTCCTGCACCTGATCTCTCTCCAGTCGTGTCGCATTGCCGTCCCATCGGATTATGAGAGTGAAAGAAGAGGGAGTGCACCTGTGTTTGCGCATACACTTGTGCACTATAATATCTCCTGCGTACTTGGGTAATCTCCGTGGAGATAGGCCGCCGTGACCGAAATACAGTCAGGAGGAGTATTATTTTTACATCGGCCTTGGTACTGAATTCAATCATTGGTAACGCCTATCAGACAGTTAGTTAATTAATTAAATTATTTTTATTTAATGAAGCGTTCATAGTTACTTGTTCAGATTTTATGAAAACGTATATATACCCACGGGAAAAGAATAATAATCAATTCCCAGACCAAAGACTAGTCCATAAATAAAAACTATTTAAAAAATAAATCATACAATCTGTCAACGCGATTATTTAATTCCTTTATTTTTTTACAACAGTTAATTCAATCAAAAAGCGGATTTTCGTAAAGTACCGGTATTGAAGAGTCGCTAAAAAACATTATTCATGTATACAGTAGCACAGATTGTAATTACAAATTTTGTAAATTATTATAATCTTAACTTAAAGAAAATAACATACGTACCTACCAACACGATGTACTGGAACGTGTAGGGGTAGAAAAAAAAAGTATTTTATATTATTTTTTACTCATCTTTTGTGCTAGTTATTTTCATCCATAAGCCTCATGAGTTTGGCAGTCCTCTGCTGGACATTAGTCCCTCCAATTTCTCACCACTGAGCGCAATCCTCGACTTCTCTCATACAGCCATCTTGTGCAGATCACCCCTCTTAGGTGGAACAATACAACACAGCGAAGCGAACACGGTTCCTTTTTTTAAACGAAATTTTTCATAAGTTATTGATAAAACGAAAAAAAACAATACATAATTTAATTCAATTTATGAATATTCAAAAATATACTTTTATTTCAATTATATCTTCGTTTTTACTGTGTGTCCACATTTTGAGGGGAATAAAAGCTTTTTCTTTCTTTCTTTCTATAGAATGTAAGAAATATTTAAAGTTTAATTGATGTTGACATAGATCCGTGCTCGGTCGCCTGAAATGGTATAGACGCATGGCCTTGTCGCTGTGCTTACAACAAATACTATACCTCAAGCTTAATGTGCGAGTGATGTGTGAGCGAGTCAGCTCGCAATATGCTTTATTTTGTGTTAGAATAGTTAATTGTTACCTTTAACGTGTAAATAATATTTTTCAAGCTAAAGACTATGCTTTCTAAGTACGTATATGGAATAGAAACAAAAAATAATAAATTATTATAATACATCATTTTGTTACAAAATTATTACCTACTCCTGTCAATTTCCCGAATACGTAAGGAAAATTTAGGAAAATGATTTGACTTAAATTATGAAAATATATCTACTCATTATGATATAAATACTTAAAAAACATAAGTATTTGAATGTATAACTACAGTAAATAGATCTTTATTCCGAAAAAAAGACGCGATGGATTTGTACATATTTATTTTCAATTCCAAAATCGATTCCGTTATCTCCCTGCTACTACATAAATACATATCATTTCAACAATACAATTAATTACGAAACCAAAAATGACAAAATAATAAAAATTATTTAAGATCATATTTTTTCGCCAACCATACCTACTCGACTGCCGAAAGCCCGCGGCCATTTTGTGAACGTTATCTCTCTTAGTATAAAAAAAAATTACTTGGTCGGTCTGCTTAGAGTCCAACATTTTTTATTACATCAATTTTTTTACACGAAAATGTTTCGTCAAAATAACAATATTAAAGTTATACGTAAGTATAATAGGTTTAAGTTTTAAGTTCCTGTAATTTTTATTATTTTGCTATATCCTGTTACAATGGAAGGAGATATTAGTTTTGAGATGAAGACTGTTGGATTGGCAGGTCAAAGGCCGTAAGTTCAAACTCAAGGCACGCACAACCCCTGCCTTTATAGTCACATGAGTAATAAAATTATCACCCGCTAAAACGGTGTAACTGCCTCGTTAGTCTAGTGGTCCCAAGCGCGACTGCTGAACATGAGGTCTCGGGCTCGATTCCGGGGTCGGGGAAAGTGTTAATGAGTTTTTCTGTTAGTATATTCTCAGTAGCAGCCCGGAGTTTGGAATTGTGCCCGGTAGATGGCAATAGGCTCACCACCTATTACATGGGAATTAATAACAGCATTGGTGAAATTTGGGTGTACAACTGTATACACCTCTGCCTACCATTCGGGTAAGACAGGCGTGATGTTATGTTATGAAAACGGTGAAGGAGAACCAGCAACGGCGAAATGAATATAATATTCATTTATTTGCTTAAAATTTAGTTATTTAAGTACCTTAACCTAGCAACAGAGAAATAAAAAGATAATATTAAAGATAAATATTTGAAAAGTATTAACGTATGCTTAGCAAACTCTAAAGTTATAGTTATTATATTAAAATCCGGTAGACTCCGGGTTCAAATCCTGCTCACGACCGTATTCCTTTTTCAATTACTTTAAAAAGATACTTATACATTCTGCAGTTTTGGCTGCACACATGCATCAACTTAACACACTAGTTTTAAAGAAATTTTAATGAATTGTCATTTAATTCGATCCAATAAAAAGTACAGAGGTAGTTACCGCTTATTTCTCAATGAAATTTCTTCCTGTAGACCTGTGAGAGGAGAATTTAAAAAAATAAGAGATGTCTGATATCTGTGTAACAAACAAATAATTGTACCACGTGGGAATCGAACCCGAGACACATAGCGCAGAATTGAATCTCTCGACCGTACTTTTCATTACAATATCTAGAACTACAAGCTAATCAAAAATAAATTTGAAAATCTAGTCAAATATAAGTAAAGCTGTAAAAATGTAAACAGAAATAAGTACCTAATATTGTTACAAGCTGGATCTAAATTGGTAAAATTGTAAAAAGCTAGACAGAAATAATTAAAATTGTAAAAAGCTAGACAAATATAAGTAAAACTCACTCAGATCATAACTAAGGACTCCGTTCGAGTTCGAAACTGTGAACATTAATTGATAAAAACTGGAAAAGCTTGTCAGAGATAAATTAAATTAGAAAACTGTATAACTATTTGAAAATATTTCGTGTTATTTCACATATATAGGGAACAAACCCGTGACGCTGCGCAGAAGTAGATCTCTCGACCATTGCGCCAACCGTGCCGTTTAATTTATTATTTCAACGACAATATCTAGAAGTATCAAAATACCTAAATTCCTGAATGTCACGCTAAGATCCTATGTGTCAGGTTTCTTAGAATCACAAGGATCGCCCACACAATGTACAGCCCATCACGTCACGAAGATATCACCTCGCATATCAATAAAGACAAGATGGACGCGAAAGCGAAGTTACATTAAATTAAAATCCAAAAGTTATATGATTAATTTGTGAATTTCTGCCTAGCCTTTTCCTAACTACGTTGAGATCGGATTCCAGTCAAACTGGATGCAGCTTAATACCTGTATTTTACATGGAGCAACTGCCTATCTGGCCTCCACAACCCAGTCACTAGTTAACACGATCGTCAGACTTTCAGGCTTCTCACTACGGCTAACATAGATCTTTATCTCTGACAACGAGACGACGATTTAACGTGTTCTCCGAGGCACGATCATTATCATCATCATCCCCCTGCCCTTATCCCAATTTATTTGGGGTCGGCGCAGCATACCTGTATCTGGCATGCTGCTAAAGTTTTGGCTATGTTTCTACGAAGCACGATATGAAATGAAAATCAGCCATCCACAGACCAACCGCGGCAAGCGCAGCTTAACCTCGATTGATCGATCTCTCCTGTTGTTACTTAGCCACAAGCCCCTCGGATTTAAGACTCTTTAAATTACAAGAACATTTATAATCAGTTCTTTCACCATTGTAGATGTACGGAGACGGATCGTACGTAAAATAAAATCAAAAATAATAAAATTTCAAAAAGCTGTCTGTCTCAGTTGTCTGTATGTCTCTCTGTTAATTTGACTTAATCATGTCTAGGAATAAGTAAAATAATTGTAAAACTCAAAAGTTATAAATTCTTCCTTTCCTGCTCACGACCGTATTCTTTTTCCACAAAAAATTATATTCTCTCTTAAAATTTGTTACAATGATTTTCTAACGAATGCCCAATTTCAACGGTTTCTGCCGTCACCTCTACACCCGGTCGTGATGCCCCAGGATGGACAGACGCTGCAGGCAGTAAATCATGATCCTCGTCCCTCAATTATGATGCATGCATTAATACGAAGGAAAATAAAACTTGTGGAGACGACGCAGCAATTAAAATATTTGGTTGGAAAACTGTGGAGACGAAATTGGTACAAAAAATTAAGCAAATAAATTCTTAATTTTAAGAAACAGAGAAGTGAAAATGCTGCATTTAATAGTGATACGACCAAATTACTTCGTATCCAAATCAATAAGAAACAAAAACATCTATCGTACTATCTATACTAATATTATAAATTCGGTAAATATTGTAATGTGCCTATATTGTGTTCTCATGTAAGTGAATGTAATTCTTTATGAGAATAAAGTATCTAAAACCCGATAAATGCGAAAGTGACTCTGTTTGTTTGTTTGAATGTTTATTTGTTACCTTTTCACGGATAAACGGCTGAACGGATCGTAATGAAATTTGCCTAAGAAATAGATTGGACCTTTGAGAAGGACATAGGCTACCTTTTGTCACGCAGACGAAGTCGCGGGCACCGGCTAGTAATATTATAAATTCAAAAGTTTGTGAGAATGGATGGATGTTTTTTACTCTTTCACGCAATAACTACCTAACTGATTTGGATGAAATTCAGCACACAGATAGTTTTGAATCTGGATTAACACCAAGAGTTACGAGTTAGAGATTTTTTTATGCCGATTAGACCTAATTCTGGAGACCACGCAGAAGAAATCGCGGGAAAAATGAACAACATTCAATTCGGGATAATATGAACAACATGCTTCAAAATTTAGGCAACTGTAGGTAAATTTATTTTAAAATTACGCGTTGTTTTAAGGCGTCTATTTAATATTGGAATTGGTATTACTTTCAAGAGTAACCCCAACAGTCTAATAAATCGAAATTATATTTTAAACTACCTGTGCCAGCGACTCCGTCCGCGTGGATGTCGTAATAATAACACCATGTCGTGTATGAACACAAATTCATAATTACTCGTAACAAATGTTCGACGTGATTCTTTAAATTGGCATTATATTTTTATTTATGAAGCGATTGACATGAAACAAAAACAAAATTTATGTAAAGCTTACCACAATATATTAGTGAAAACCAAATTTAAATCGGATAAGCAGTTTCTGAGATTAGCGTGCACAAACGCACAGACAAACAGACAAAACTTCTAATAATCATTGTTTTGGTTGCTATTAGCGTATAAAGGTCCCAATAATATTTTTTCTCATATATTTTCCATGTACAGACAGCGATCCGGTACATTTTTATTATATGTATTGATGATGATGTTTACACAAATCCCCAATTAACAAAATTGTCTCGAAAAATGTTTAGTCACATTACCGCTCTATAGTGCCTACTTCTAATCGATCACCTATCAATCAGGCGCATACAATAAATCTGCCGATGGATCCCCACCATATGATTACACCCAATAATGGGCATCACTAGTAATTAAATGATCCATGCGCTATTGATCCTATGGCCAGATAATTTAATTTTTTTGTTAAAACACCGTTTTTCTTTGTGTCTGTCTATGTAGGTCATTGTGTCAAAAATATTTTTATTATATAATATAAATATAATATAACTGCCTCGTTGGTCTAGTGGACCCAAAGGCGTCTGCTGAGCGTGAGGTCTTGGATTCGATTACCGGTTTGGGCAGTGTTGTGAGGTTTTTCTGTTAAGAAATTCTCAGTGGGAGTCAGGAAGTTGGTGGTGTGGCAACCTCGTACTTCAGAGCGCTCATAAAGCCGTCGGTCCTGCGCCTTATCTTTCTCCGGTCTTGTCGGAATCGCGATGGAAAAGGGAGTGTACTTGTGTTTGCGCATACACTTGTGCCCTATGCAATATACATACATAAATGCATACAATCACGCCTCTCATATCTCCTTCATAATTGGCTAATCTCCGTGGAGATGGGCCGCAATGACGAAAATAATATATATATATATATTATATATTGCTCACACCCGTATTCACGTATCTTTTTTCTTTCCACAAAGTTTGTATATAAATTTAAAATAACCGACATTAAATCCTATCAAAAACAGTCCTACACACACTAAGATATCTACATCTATTTATAAAAGCAACAGAAATATAAACACAAAACATCTTAGTAGATATACCAAATGAATAACTTAAAAAAAAAAACTTCTTGTAGCAATACAAATAAAAGAAAAGCAGCCGCTTGCAGTGCCGGATAATTGTGGCGAGACACGCAATGTGCGCACGCAATCCGTATCGGCAGGGCACGGTTCAGGTAGGTATGTAGATTATGTATCTGTTCATGAATTTGTACATGGATTTATTTTCTATACAACATTATTTTAGTATGTAAACCTGAAAGTAGTTCATTCAGAATCACTAACGGAATCGATAGTCATAATTTTTACACCATGTAGATATGTTTTGTAATCCATACGAATTATAAATGCGAAGTTACTCTGTGGGCGTACTCTTGAAAATAATTCTGCTCGATTGTCATTGGAAATATGTCAGTTCGTACTTTTAAAATGCCAAAATGTCTAAAAACTAATTCAGAGCAGAGTGTTTGCAGAGTGTATTCAGTTTTTCTGTTAGAAAGTTCTTAGTAGCCCGGAGTTTGGAATTGCGCCCGGATTGCAATAGGCTCACTACCTATTAGGTACATGATACATAATAACTGCATCTGTGAAATGTGGGTGTACAGTAGTCTTCTGTCTCACCCTCCACGGACACAGGCGTGATGCTATGTAAGTTTTAAACATGGAGTTTCTAAATTGGGAACCATGCAATTAAAATTTACATTAATTTCAGTGTGCTACTCTGTTTATATACCTGCTAAATTAAAATCAATTACTACGTGTACCTATACAAAATCATCTCAAAGGACGGCTCAACCGGTTTGGCTGGATTTGTTTCTTTTTTTTTGTGTTTGTAAAATACAGACAAGATTTCTATGAAAATTTAAAGATTTTTTTTGGACATACCATCGAAATAGTTTGATTAGATATTATAATTTTTTTGTTTATATAACTCCAGTGCGAAGCTGGGGCAGTCCGCTAGAAATGTAATAAGTACCTCAAAGGCAGAATTCCAATGTATTACAGCGATGAATTTCTGTGCATCCCGGATACCGGAATTAGAAAGATATAAGCCTAAGTATTCACTAGAACTGTATTCCTGATCAAAGTGTTTTGAGGACCACACTCTTATTCAACTGATCACTTATTTATTTATCAACACTTTTTCATTGAACTCTCTTGTTATGGTTGAGCTACACGATGACTGATGCATACGTGTCGTCAGACAGGACAGGTCACCTCAAAGCTATGACTCTTATAATAAAACAACTTTTAACCGGATTAATCGCGTGTATTATTGGTTTGTTTTTCCTGACGTTTCGAACACTACAGCGTTCGTGGTCGCAGGAGGACTAAGGTGTCAGGCGTCTCAACGCTTTATTTCAAATTATTTCATTGTCTACCGTACATATAATTGATAAAATTCATAAAATTATTCTCTGATACATATTTAAAACTAAATCGACGGTATTTCCTAGAAGAAATACCGAATCAAACTCAGAGGTCACAGTCGTTTTAAATTTAGAGATACAATTTTATCGAATTATTAACTAGAAGGTGTTCCTATGCACGCAGTAATCGCTCACAGTATCTTGTTTAGTTAATAATTCGATAAAATTGTAAAATTGTTTCTCTAAATTTAAAACGACTGTGACCTCTGAGTTTGTTTTCTAGGGTTACACGGCTTGAAATTTACGTGCTCAAGCAGTTTGTTGACATACTCGTGTAAAAGCGTCACCGTCACTACTAGCGCCATCTCTTATCGAATAGCGGAAGCTGTGTAAGATACAATTAAAATGAAAGTAAGTAGGTAAGTACTGATAGGATACCATTCTATATTGATTGCGCTATATAATTCGTTTTTTTATTATTCTAATGATGACTTTATTACTTAATAATTATGAACCATTTTAATTTGATATCATTGTATTAAAATATTAGCTCACATTACAGGATCTATGATAATTTTTAATAATCATCTTATTATTATTTTGATTGATTTTTATTCAAACCCAAATAAACAACCGAAGCATTAATAATCTGTCTCTTTCCCTCATCTCGCAGTATACATCACTTTCTATCTCTTTCTTTTTCCACTTATTAACTATTATTAAAAAGTAGATGTGGATTCAACTGTTTTATGCCATCAACTCCAGTATTTTGTTCCCAACATTCGTTACAAATAAATGATTTCTGATTCTGATTTTGATTCTGAGAGTACAACCTTTCGGCTTAGCCACGTACAGAATTATACGTTATAACAATAAAAATCTATTGTGTCTGCTAAAGACGAAATATAATCAATTCTAAAAGTAAAATTTTAGGGCTTTGTGATATAATTATTATTAAAACAAATTCTTATAAATTATTTATCAATTGAAATGTCTTTATTTGCCAAAATGTGGAAGGTATACAGATCTTAACTTCCTCGTTGGTCTAGTCGTCGCAAACGCACCTGTTGACCGTGAGGTACTGAGTTCGAGTTCAGCTCGGGCAGTATTACAGATTTTTTCTGTTAGGTTAGCCATGACATCCTGGAGATCAGACTTGTGCGGGATTTTTGACAATATAAGTTCTTTTATTTTCTACTTAAATTACTTGTTTAATACCCACATCATTACAAAAATCAGTGGTGCGTGCGTACCTTGGGTTTGAATCTGCGAGCTTTGTCTTGCCTGTCCAAAGGTCATGTTACTAGGCTATCATAGCCTTTAAACAGCCTTTATATAAAGCTATATAAGTGCCTACCACCGGAAGCTCCCTTTACCCAACCGTAGAATCCTACGCTACATAAAAGTTAAAAGAATGTAAAGTAAAACAACGAATTACCAAGAGATAACCATCGCATTCGAGTTTCTGTTGTTACTTGAAAACAATCGGACATTTGTAAGTGCAGATGTAGATACGGAAACAACACTTTTTAACTGACTTCAAAAAGGAAGGGGTTCTTTAATCGTCCGTATGTTTTTGTATATATATGCAGGTATGTCCAACAATCATCATCATCCCCCTGCCGTTATCCCAATTTATTTGGGGTCGGCGCAGCATGCCTATATCTGGCATGCTGCAAAAGTTTTGGCTATGTTTTATGACCGGCCGCCTGCCTGACGTCAACCCTCTTTGGGAATGCTGTTGTTGGTGGTAACCGCCATCGATACGGTTTCCTTCTATCTAGCTATGTCATACCAAATGTTATCCATGCGCCAGGTTCTGATGTTATCCTAATATTACACTCCACTAACCGGGCTAGTATGTCCAACAATATCGTCACCAATTGTGACCTGATTTAAGTGAAACTTTTTATGCCTTAAAGAGTTATGATCCAGAGGTGACATTTTGTGATTTTGTGAGGTTTGGCGCGATTTATTTATTACGTAAGACGATTTAGAGGGTGAGGGCGGTCAGGGGTTATTTTTTCTTGCAAGGGAGGGGGAGGGTGTCTTGATAGTTCTTACGTAAGATCACAAAAGTGCGCAAAGTTAAGATTATACTTTGAAAAAGCGCGTTCAACGTGCGCTCGGGTAAATTGATATTTTTGAAAAATAATAATATCAAAATAATAGGTTTTTTTTAAGCTCATACAGTTATTTGCATGATAGGTACCTTAGCCTAAAAATCTGATATTAAAATTTTTGTCGGCCTGTCTGTCTATTTGTTCCGGCTAATCTTCGAAACGGCTGCACCTATTCTGATAAGATTTTACTGGCATGTAAAATCTTAGTAGGTTACACGCGGATGAAACCGCGGGGCACAGCTAGTTTAATTATATAATTTAATATTTGAAGATCTGATGAAGACCTTCGGAGATGACAATGGAAACTAAACAATAAATTGCAAATTACTCGTAGTTGCTGTAATTACATGTTTGTATAAACATATAATTATATATATAAACATAGTATTGAAGGTTTTTTTTCTACTAATCCGTTTTTATATTCGATGTTGAATTGAATATTAGGAATTTCAACGAGTTTAAAAAAAAATTAGGTACATTGGTTAGGTTAATATTAAATATTAATGTGTAGACTGTCTACTTGAATCTATCTTTATAGTTAGAGTGTGAAAGGACGTAAAGCAAAATTTTAATTGATTTCATCATTTATTATTGTAACTTTATAGTTCGCTAAGCATGCGTTAATGTTTTTCAAAGATTTATCTTGAATTATTAAGCTAATTGCATTCTTTACGACATTGTATTAACTGCAAAGTTAGTCGTGTCGGTACGGTCACCTGTATAGGTACTAAAGAGATAGCAATGACGACGCGTAAAAGACGTGTTAAAAATATGGATGAAGAATTCGCGGTGGTGAGCAGAGGTTGAGATGGCTTGTTGGTCAGAGCGCCTGGAATATTCATCCGGGAGGCGCAGGTTCGAATCCTGTTCGCGACCGCATTCTTTTTCCATTTAATATTGTAACTTTAGAGTCCGCTAAGCATGCGTTAATGTTTTTCAAAGATTTATCTTGTACATATATCTAGTAGATACCTTTTTGGGGGGGGGAAACCTTCAAAATGCGCCCGGTCTTTTGGGATAAAACCGGGGAGTGTAGGATTTTTACCTCACTAAAACCACCCCGGTGATCAGCACTTGGAGTGGAGCTCCGGGTTATCTTAAGAGACCAGCTCCGGAACCCCCCTGTGCAACGCCTGTTACGGCACAATGATACTGTAAGAGCCCCCCCCCCCCCTGTCCTAAATGATCCAGGCCGGCTTTCGGCATTTTAGGCGCCGCGGCGATTGCTTCCTCGATGCCTCCAGGTGATCTAGTAGATACCTACTGACATTGTATTTCAATTTATTTCAATATTGAATTTCATAGCCCATCAAACATCATGCTGTAAATATGAGCACAATGTAGATGTTAATGATTCGTCTGACATAACTAATTGATATAAATTATTTGTATCCGTAGCATTAATTGTTAATCTCACACCTTAACCTACATTGTTCGCATACCTATGAACTTAACAGTGCAACAACACAAGATGCAAGATAATATTATTTTATTTTAAAAGAGTGTCTATGGAGTTTCATGCCGGTTCTTTTCCATAAGACCAACTTTTTGGAACAATCACTTAACTAAATAAACTAAAATCAATTAACGTTTCATAAGTGTAGGTAAATTGCCTATGTGAAATAAAAACTTTTGACTTTGACTTGGTCTGCGTGGACTCAGAATTGGGTCCAGCCAGGATGATAAATATGCTATGTGTTAATCTAGGCTATAAAGTATATGTGTGCTAAATTTCATCCAAATCCGTTCATTAGATATTGCGTTAAAGAGCAACAAAAATCCATCCAACATCACAAACTTTTGCATAATTTATAAAAATTAAAAACTGTCATGTGAAACCGCCAACTGATGCATTACTATAACTGTGAAATTGTCGATAAATCAAAGACCACAGTTAGTTAGTAAGCCTATACTAATACTTAACTGTTACCATCTTTAACTAGTAGGCAGGTGATTCAGTTAAAATCGAACCGTAGCTTTTAACTTTTGGAATATAAATTTAAGCAGTAAAGTGCGAGTTTTATACAGTTATGGGTTCCGTAAGAGGTTTTTGTAGCTAGCAACTTCTACCTACCTATTGGCTTCCTCACTTACCGTCAAGATATATATTTTTATTAATAACCATACACATTAAAAATACATAAACTATTGGTCGTTAAACTGAGCTTGAGGATAACACATAATGGTTTGATGTCTGACCCTCAAACTAAGACCTGGGGGTCGAAAATGGCCACGGTGAGCTTTCTCTTAAAAATGAATAATTATTTGAATTGAGTGACTTCTTTATGATTCCGCTATTTGACACATTAGAAATTCTTATTTTGTGAGCCATTTTACGAAGCTCCATAGAAAACTGTCAAATAGATGAATTAGAATTGCACGCAAATCATATTATGATTTGTCCATGATGTGACCATTTTACGATTTATTAAATTAATCATATTAGGATCCTATTATGGTTCAGCCGAAGTGGCCTTTTTAGACCACCTGTGCTATCAGAACCTGGGCCCTAATTCTGAACCGGCAGAAACTGGCGTTTTCGAATCCGTGCGGAAAGTTAAGCGCTATTAAAAATGGATGAAATTGATAAAGCATGATATATATATATGTACGAGCAGTTTGCCCGTACACTGAAATGTTGTGTATGTTGGTACATAGTTGTTGAAGACGGGATGGTTACAGCAATAAAATCACTGCCTGGTGTCCGTACTCAACTCGATCTTTATTGTACCTTATATTATACTAGCGGTCCGTCCCGGCTTCGCACGCGACTATAATTTGAGATATAAACTATCCTATCTCTCAAGTTGGATCGAACTGCACATGGTGTGCGAATTTTATTTTAATCGGTTAAGTGGTTTAGGAGTCCATTGAGGACAAACATTGTGACACGAGATTTATATATATTAAGATAGTAAAATTACCTAAGTAAGTAAGTAGGTTACTCGTGAAAGGCGCAATTGACTATTCATCAAATATATAAAACAGCAATCTTAGCTAAAAGGTAAAACAATACAAATCATGTGGCGATGCTCGTACAATATGTACTTAATTAATTTAAAAAATACATCAGAATAATGTTTTTTGTAAAGTTTTAAATTTTTTATTAAAGTTTAAGTTTCCGTTCGGATACGGAAACGTTTTCGAATGGTTCTGAATAACCCTACAGAATACTTACCAAATGATTTACCGACCTCAGATTGCAACTGATTATGAACACGTCACAATTTTTACTTAAACCACGGAACCCTAAAAGGTGGAATTATGACATAATTTATTCACAATCTTACCCCCTATTGTCGGTAATGTTATACCGTCTTACCAATTACCATACAATGTAATTTGTCAGATTTTTCCGTTGCTCCGTAATAAATAGGTACGTGTTAGTGGGGGAGGTATAGGTATTAATAAACTATGTATCTTTTGAGGTAGTAAGTTACATAATATATAAGGTATTTTTATTGGCTATAATATATAAAAGACTCGTTGGTCTAGTGGTCCAAAGCGCGACTGCTGAGCATGAGGTCTTGGATACAATTTCCAGGTCAAACAGTGTTATCGGGATTTTGCGTTAAGAAATTTTCAGTTTGGAATTGTGCCCAGTAAATGGCAATAGGTTCGCTACCTATCACATCGTACTTAATAAACAGCATTGGTGAAATGTGGATGTACCTACCTACAACTACTGGTATGAACACCTCTGCCTACCCCTTCGAGGAATACAGACGTGATGCTATGTTAATAAGTGAAATACTAACTGCAAGAGGGACACATAGATAAGTAAGAGACGTACCGATCGCTCTGTTGAACATAAGCTGCTCCTCCATTCCATTTAAAGACCCCTATGTGTACCAGAAAACACGTTAAACCGTCGATCCTGGTTGTCTAATCTCTCTCATTGTGTGGTTGATGAGCAGTGACATAGTTTAAACCACCCGTAGGTCTCTGACATGGCTTTACACATCAACCACACAAACCAACTGCCTCGTTGGTTTAGTGGTCCGTAGCGCGACTGCTGAGCAGGAGGTCTCGGGTTCGATTCCCGGGTCGGGCAAAGTGTTATTGAGTTTTTCTGTTAGGAAATTCTCAGTAGCAGCCCGGAGTTTGGAAATGTGCCCGGTTGATGGCAATAGGCTCACCACCTATTACATGGGACTTAATAACAGCATTGGTGAAATGTGGGTGTACAATTGTGTACACCTCTGCCTACCCCTTCGGGGAATACAGGCGTGATGCTATGTTATGTTATGTTTACACACCAACGAGAACATCTCTCAGATCTGCTGGTTTTCTCACGATGTTTTCCTTCACCGTTTTAAGAAAGTGATAATTAATTTCTAATACGCACATGACTCTAAAAGTCAGTGGATTGGCCTTGGATTCAAACTTGCGACCTTTAACTTGCCGGTCCAACGTGAACAACTAGGCTATTACTGCTGTGGTTGTCAAATTAAGATATATAAAAATGCGATGAAAATTCTTCAGTACCTGGTTATTTTACACGACAGCCCAAAAAAAGAGTGTTATGTTTTTAGGGTTCATGTCTGTATGTATGTAAATATGTTTGCGAGTTTTTTTATTCCACCATAACTGCTAAATGCCTGAACTGATTTCGATGTATGGGATATCGTTAGAATCCGTACATTGTCCCGGGTAAAATAGGCTAGTCAGATAAAAAAAAATTGCATGCGTGCTTTTTAATTTTTAATTAATTCATTTTTAGTTCACACATGGAAGGCGTGCTTTTTGTTAGTAATTATTTTTATTACGTACAAAAAGGTACGTAATAAACCTATATTATTATTTATATTAATAGTAATATACCTATGACTAATATTAGTTTATACTACCCGGGAAAATTCAATTCAATTCAATTCATTTATTCAATAACAAATTTTACATTCTGTTCGCGACCCCAGTCGAGATGGCTTAGTGGTCAGAGCGCCTGGAGTATTTATCCGGGAGGCGCACGTTCGAATCCTGTTCGCAACCGTATTCTTCTTCCATTTAATATTGTAACTTTAGAGTTCGCTAAGCATGCGTTAATGCTTTTCAAAGATTTATCTTGAAATTTTACATTGTTTCTGAATTCCTACAACTAAATATATCCTAAAAATCATACATGCAATCTATTTTTAAATCATCACAATATTATCTAAATGTAAGGATTCTTACGATACCTTGTTTATATAATTCGATTCATGCGTTTAAACTCACAAACATACATACGTACATGAACCCTTATAACATAACACTCCTTTTATTTGGGCAGTCGTGTAAAAAAAGCAGCTTAAAAAAACATTAAAATTATCCCAATTAAAAAACATATCCTTAGACTCAAAACAACCGATTTTCTACTAAAAACTAAAAACATTTGGCTTTTGGGATGCGAAATAAAAACCGTGTTTGATAAACTTAATTGGGTCTAATTCGAGGCCGCGGGCTGCGATTACCTACGGCCGGGAATCGAACCTAAGACGGGTGGTATCATAACTCAAGCAGCAGTCAAGTGCGCTTTGATTTATTTCTGGAGTAACTTCGTGATGTGCAAGATGTTATAAGTTATCGTTTTTGATATTATTAGAGTATGTTATGTCTAACATTAATAATAATCCTGCCGACCGTATTTCGGTCACGGCGGCCTATCTCCACGGATATTAGCCAAGTACGCAGGAAATATTATAGTGCACAACTGTATGCACAAACACAGATGCACTCCCTCTTCCCTCAAAGACAATCAAATTAATCAAATACGTTTATTTCACACAAAACAAGGTACATTATTATGGTCTTTGTCTACTAAATTGGTCAGCCTATTTTGCCTTAGCGTACATGTAAAATTTATTTTAGGTATACAATAAAATTAATAATAGATTACATTGAATTAAACATTAATTAGTATTTCGCTTAATTAGGTATATATTCAACATTTATGTCAAATAAGAAACATATTATATAGTAATTAAATTGCTAAATATTAAATAAATCGTCTCTTTTTTTTTTAAAACCTCCACTCTCATAGTCTAGTGACGACAATCCGACACGACCGGAGAGATCAGGTGCAGGACCGACAGCATTACGTCCTCTCCGAAGCACAGGAGTGTCACACCACCAACGTAAACACACCAATGAAGTATCAGCCTGGAGTTCAGAATTGTGGTCGGTTGATGGCAATAGGCTCGCCACCTATTACATGAAACTTATTAACAGCATTGGTGAAGTCTGGGTGTGGTCTCTGCCCACCCCTTCGGAAAATACAGGCGTGATGCTATGTATAAATGTATGTAATTTTAACTATCACCAACTTTTTACTATGTCTTTTTGACAGAATTAACATAAAAAAGCCGTGAAATTAGACAAAGACGTTAGACGTCGGTTATGCTTATAGTTATGTTGGTAGGTACAAACAAGTTGCAGTTTTATTAACTTAGTGTAACTAATTTTGAGTGGCGTCCCCAATCAAATACAAAGAGTGTCACCAAATTCAGGGACTACTCTGTAAAAAGTTATGTATACCTATGTAACCTTATATATAATAAAATACGCGTTGATTTGAGATCCTTCTAAATTCGTAGGTTAAAAAATATTTAATTATAGGTAAGATGTCGCACAATTAACTGCATAGTGATAAAGTCTAGTTACTAAGCCAGTGATCAGTCAAACCAATCCCACCAAAAATATTTCATGTGAACCTGGTTGCCAAGATTCGCCACAAGAGGGGCTCGAGGCTAACTAACAGCCGCACAGATCGACTGATCGAGGTTTGACCGGTCGGGCTGTGGATGGGTGACCATCTTTTCATGCCGAGACCACTCCGTGCCTCTGAGAGCACGTTAAGCCGTCGGTCCCGGTTGTCAAATTAAGATCTATGACAACCGTTACGGGTGGTCAGGGGCCTGAAAGTCTGACAGCCGGTAATACTAAGAGATATCGTGTTATCCAGTAACTGGGTTGTGGAGTTCAGATAGGTAGTAGCTCCATGTAAAATACTGGTTTTAAGCTACATCCAGTTTGATTGGAAGCCGACCCCAAGGAATTGGGAAAAGGCTAGGCAGATTGAATGGTTGCCAAGCCCCACAAGTTCATAATACTTTCACTGTTTAAAAAGATATGAGATCTCTAGTAGAGCCAAACTCATAGCTGAGCTCCGAATTAGATTACATAGTCATAGTCTACGGGCCTGTCCAAAGTCCATAGTGCTCTTGAATTAGGGTTGCCATCGGTCCGGGTTTCCCCGGATTTTTCCTAGTTTATAGGGCGTCTGCGGAGCGTCCGGGCGGGTTTGATTTGTAGTCCGGATATGAGGCTGCTGACACATCCATCGAAAATAAGCGGCCGAAATTACTCCTAAAATACAAGACTACTAACTGTTTGTTATAACTTTATTACTAAATTTAGTTTAAAATGGTAATTTATAACAATTAAAACTATTTATATTTCTGAGTAACTTTACAAAAACAGTGTATGTCCGGGTTTTGAGCTCTAAAATACGGGTTTTCACACTTCTTGTCCGGGTTAGCAGATTTTAGAGATGGCAACCCTACGACTTGACTGTACCACATTTATAACAATGAATGATAAATAACTCTACCTATATGCCTCTACAAGTTATGCAATGATCCGTCAAACCGATACAATCTATCTACTTAAGCATGCATCATTTGTTAACACTTTTTACTAAATTCAACGAACAGCGGTCTTATGATCCGGAACTTTTCAAAGAATATAATTAGATAGTGGCAAAGTCATGGAGTCACCTTTTGCATAGTTTTTTTCTTCTAGATCTACGTGCTTCATCTACGGCCACACCGTCTCTTAACATCAGGCGAGTTGGTGGCCAAACATAAATCCATTTTAGATAAAGAAATATGCATGTATTATGTGTATGCTTGTACATAAAAAACAGCAAATTTTTCTTAGTATTTTAAACGAAAAGTGAGTCCTACTCGAACTTGCGACTTTTGACTTGTCATTCCAACGGTTATACCATTTTAATTTATATATTTTTATGGAAATAAAAATACGGTCGTGCGCAGGTGAGAGGTCGAGATGGCTTAGTGGCCAGAATGCCTGAATTATTTATCCGGGAAAAACGGGCGCAGGGTGGAATTCTGCTCAAAACCGTATATTTAATTCCATTAAATTTATGACTTTAAAATTCGCTACGCAGGCGTAATGCATTTGTAGATTTATCTGTAGGTATTTGCTTTAAAATTATTTATTTATCTATGACAGCCGCTGGAAGTCTGACAACCAGTCATGACTAGAGAGATATAGTGTTAGCCAGTAACTAGGTTGTGGAGGTCTGATAGGCGGTTGCACCTTGTAAAATACTGATATTAATCCGGTTTGACTGGAAGCCGACCCCAATGTAATAGGGAAAAGATTAGGCAGATTAATTTGCTTTAAATTTATTGAAATTTTGACAACAAAGTCATTAAGATCATCTGGTTTGAAGTTAAAATCATTTAAATTAACCAAAGTTGGGATAAACATACATACATTTACTAATTATCGTACATAGCGACATAACTAACACATAGTGGCACACTGCGTCCGTCCGTCGGAACTAATTGCGGAGCACCGATTGGTTGATTATAGGGGATTCGATTCCTGGCCAGTTCTCACGCGAATATGTGTGTGTTGGTGCAGGGTGACATAGAATCAGGTAAATTCGTAGTACTGTTATGTGGGGGAAATTTATTGAATATTAAGACTAGCTGTTGAGTTCGGAGATTATAGTGTGAACACAACGTCTTAATAGGTTTGTTTTTGTATTAGCCTCCAATGTCCCACTGCTAAGCAGATACCTCTCCCTCCTAGACAAATTTATAAGGAGCGGTTGCGCAGTAGTCGAGACCGGCTGCTGCGTCACGTGTCGCAGGTTAGATTCCTGCAAGGACCAAATTTTTGTATGATATACATGTAATTGTTCCGGGTTTGGGCGTGTGTGTATGTGAGATTATGTGTTTGTTAATGCACCCACGATACTGGATGAAAATCCTAGTGTGGGGCAACGTTTTAAAAAAAAAATAAGTACTTATATCAAGTGATTACTGGATTCGAACTCGATATCTGTCAGTCATCATTTCGGCTTCTGTAGCAATAGTAGGTATACATAACATAACCAGCCCATATTTGTCTCACTGCAGGGCAACGGCCTCGTCTCAAACAGAGAAGGCACGAGCATTGATCACCACGCTAGCTCATTGCGGGTTGGCTATTTCAGAATATGAAGTCCAGCTTTCCTCACAATGTTTTCTTTCACCGTATGTCTGTGATCTTTTAGATTAACTAGTATAGCCTATTAAAATGGAAAAATATTCAAAACATCTACAGAGAAATAGTACCTACTTCTACAATGTTATTATAATATAGATAGATAGATTATCATGTTCCTAAACCTTCCTACACTTTAAGATATCCAGAAATATGGAAAAATTCCCTTTCCATATTCAAATGTTTTTTTTAGATAAAGCAGTAAAGAAAAAAAAATTTGGAATGCTAGATTTCAAGATTTTCCTGAGGGCCACCCTAGGTTATTTCTTCTTTTGAATCATAATTATCTGTAAAATATTCCGTGGAAAATCATGGAAAAGAACACCTATAGCTTTGTGGCAGACTGAAAAAAAGGTAAAGGAAAAAATAATTGATAAACTAATCATTTTAAATATTACTCACGTGATTTTGAAAGCTATTAACATATTAAGTATCACGTGAAAACTTTACGTAAGTTAGATTTTTTATTCAAACAAAGCTTTTTTCTTAAAAATACCGCCGAATGGTTACCCTACTCTATAAACCCGCGAAACCACATGAAAAGTGAATTGCCAGCTTTTAGACATTCGTTGAATATAAAAGTAAAAATTTCATTCTACTCGATTATTTTCAACCTGCGAACATGTATGATTTATGGACATAGACTTATAGACCATTTCTCAATTTCAAATACAGGTTTTAATTATTGAATAATTACATATATTCGTTTTTAAATGAAAATTGGCGAAGATATAATAAATGGATTGTTTTATCCGTGATTTTAGGTTAGGAGAAAATTCTCACGCTTGTTATTAAATGTTAAAGCAGCAGAATCAGCTGTTTTTATATACCATGATATCCTGATGATATGACCGTTGGACTGGCAAGTCGAAGGTCGTAAATTCGAATCCAAGGCACACCACTGACTTTTCGAGTCATGTGAAAGAAAAAAAAGGAAAGAAAGAAAGTATTTATTCCACACTGGACACAGTGAAAGCAAAAAAAAAAAGAAAAAAGGCATGGTAAAAAAAATATAAATAACTATATTAAAACATTTCAGATTTTAAAATTAACATAGAAATATAGAAAAACTGTCAAATATGCCAGTGCCGAAAGGGCCGCGTATTTAATATTAATTATCACTTTTCTAAAACGGTGAAGGATAACATCGTGAGCAAAACCAGCACACCTGAGAGATGTTCTCGATCGTGGGTAAAGCCATGCCGGGAGCCTACGGGTGGTTTAAACTTTGACCATAGATTGTTCATCAACCCCACGATGAGAGAGAGAGAGACACATTTTCCCAATTTTGATTGATTGGGTCATTAGTTTAGGTGAATAGTAAGCCTATTGCCATCTACCAGGCACAATTCAAACTCCAGGCTGCTACTGAGAATATCCTAATAAAAAATCCGAACTATTTTATCAGACTTGAAATCGAACTCTGGACCTATGATGCAAGGGACAAATTAGAAGCTGGAATCATTATGTAGGTAACGCCGCGAGCAAAACCAAGCAGCTTTATTATAGTAATTAATTATATAATTTAATTATAACCTACTGTGATTGTAGATTGTTGGTTTCTTTTGTTTTTATTAATGTTTCTCGGCTAAGATTGATTGGTAAGCATACACTATGACAAATGTTATTGTGTTTTATTTTTTTATTCGTTCATTTAGTAGAAAGTATGTCAACATTACTTTAAAGTACCTATATATATACATATTGGTACGTTGAAAGTCGTCCTTTATTGACGTTTTCTGTATTAATCCATATTTATGCCATATTTAAACATTATTTTATGTAAAGTTATATTTTGTGGAAAGTTGCTCCCGGTAAAATACTCCAGGCGCTCTGACCGCTCAGCCATGTCAACCTCTGCTCACTACCCCGAATTCTGCTTCCACAATTTAATACGTCTTTTGGTGACGTCATTGACATCTATTCAGTCCCTTTACAGGAAACAGAACTGACACGACTAGCTTTGCAGTTAATACAATGTTTAATGCATCTGTACGATATAACGCATAATAATGCTTTTCAAATACGTAGGTTTTTTTTTGTATTCATATACGATGTAACATGGAGGGGCTCGTGGCTAAGTAACAGCCGCACCGATCAATCGGTCGAGGTTAAGCTGCGCTTGCCACGGTCGGTCTGTGGATGGACCATCATTTCAAATCGAGACTCCTCCGTGCCTCGGAGAGCACGTTAAGCCGTCGGTCCCGGTTGTCAAATTAAGATCTATGACAACCGTTACGGGTGGTCAGAAGCCTGAAAGTCTGACAACCAGTCATACCACAAGATATCGTGTTACCCAGTAACTGGGTTGTGGAGGTCAGATAGGCAGTCACTCCATATAAAATACTGGTATTAAGCTGCATCCGGTGTGACTGGAAGCCGACCCAAATGTAATTGGAAAAAGGCTAGGCAGATATATATACGATGTAACAAAATAGCATTACTTGAAAGCGATTTTCTCGAGACAAAGACATTTAGATGATTATAATTAACATAACATATCCAGGCATAGGTCTCATCTTTGATCACCACACTAGCTCACGGCGAGTTGTCGATTTCAGGCCAATGAGTTCAGATTTCCTCACGATGCTTCCTTTACCATAAATTAATGATGCCAATAAAGTAATTATTTATGACTTGAATAAGTCACATTGGTTCATCCTGTGGCTTTTATGGTGGCCCGCTACCACTCTTCCGTTCATGGTATTAAAATAAATAATATTATATATATTTATTTTTATTTATATTCAACATTTCATAGAATCTTGCAGAATATCCAAAGCGATGCTATCAATAGTTACGTGGAGTAAGAGTAAACCTAAAATTTTACAGAATAAATGAACTGACCACACTTAACATAACTTATTAACTATTTATTTATTAAATTATAATATCAACCTCGACCACCGTTCCGTTGTTTCAAATCGGCATTGTATGACTAAATAGGTAGGTACGTTTATATTTTGTAAAAATATCTCATTAATTAAATGTGTGACTTAGTGTGTGTGAAATAGGGGTAAATTTTGAGCACAGGTTAGATTAATGTTCAAAAAGTCCCTTTTCGATAAAATTATTCATTCGATATAGATCTTAATAAACAAAAATGTTGTAAGATTTTGAGATTTTTTCAGAGTTTTCCTAAATCTACATTCTACCATGTGTGGTATTAAATGCGGTAATACTGTGGTATCACCGCATTTAATATATTAATAAAAGCATGGGTGCGGTCCGCAGACCACCACCCGTTCGTTGCGAATAAAGTAATTGTTTTAATTACTACTTGGACCGCACCTAATCACAGACTATACGAAAGCTGACAAAACAGCTGTTATAAAAAACCTTATTGTTTTGATACAGTTTTTTTTTTTATTATTATCAACTCGGCACGATTCAGAACTCCAAGCTGCTACTGAGAATTTCCTAAAAGAAAAACCTAATAACAGTTGAAGTTCTGTAAATATTTTTTGACAAAATATGTGAACAAAGTGAACTTATGACAAATGTTTTTATGATGAACTGTAATTATATTCCTCTTTATTGATGTCAATATATTAAACGATGTTACATTTACGAATCTTAAGAATAATTGGAGTAAATATGTGATGTATTATGTATTCATAAGAATTCAAATACAATGTTATATTGTTGATTAAAATAATTAAATAAAAGTAAATGCTGATTCTTAACCAGACTTTATGTTCACCAGCCCCGATTTCGACAAGAGCACCAATAACGGAACATTTATAAAATCGTGACAACCACAATAAGGTATAAGACATCTAATACTTACTTGTAACTTAAGTCACAAACATGGATACATACATAACATAATTATTTACCAATACCATTACATAACCAATACACACATATACATTTAAAAAACGAACAGAACATTAGGACATGCATTCAAATATGGAAGGCGTCGAATCGTGACGAGCCGCGGGCGCGAACTCCGCTGATTGGTCGAGGTCTTCGTGACGCATTTGCGCACGAGTTGAACAAAGGAAACGAAAGGAATATGCAAGTTTTAGGTGCGAATATTTTCGAGAATTGCTGTGTGTATAATGATGAATGATATGTTATGATATTTTTAACAAAGACAGCCACATTTATTAAATAGATTTAGTTGGAGGCGCTCGACGATGCAAACTCGTTGAGGTTAAGCACCGCTTAGCGCTGTCACTCTATATAGATGGGTGACCGGTAGAAGCATTTCCATGCGAGTGTCTTTATATTTGGGAGGTCACGTTAAACTGTTCTTAAACGAAAATACTTCAATTCAATTCTTTTTTTTAATATATAAATGGAAAAAGAATACGGTCACGAACAGAATTCGAACCTCAACCCTTTTTCCATTTAATATAATAACTTTAGGATTCGCTAAGCATGCGTTAATGCTTTTCAAAGATTTATGTTTAACTGTAGGTAAAGGTAATTGCATTCTTTACGACATTGTATTAACTGCAAAGTTAGTCGTGTCGGTTCGGTCACCTGTCTAGGGACTGAATAGATAGCAATGACGTCGCCAAAAGACGTGTTAAAATATGCATGAAGAATTCGCGGGGGTGAGCAGAGATCGAGATGGCTCAGTGGTCAGAGCGCTTGGAGTATTTATCCGGGAGGCGCAGGTTCGAATCCTGTTCACGACAGTATTCTTTTTCCATTTAATATAATCACTTTAAAGTTCGCTAAGGATGCATTAATGCTTTTCAAAGATTTATCTTTAATATATAATATACTTATACTTCAACACTTTTTTTTATCTTATCAAATAGCTTCAATTCTGACGAGCCGTATATTTGAAATACACATCCCTACCTACTTAGTCTACACAATTAGATGAAGAGTGGGTAGAAATCTTTATTGGTAGGTACTTTATTAATTGTCTGTGGAACCCAAAAAGAAACAAGTGAAAGAGATGTTCGATATTTGAATGAAGTCCAATCGTATCAAATCGTATTTATGACTAGTCCGTGGTAGACGGCAACAGGATCACCACCGATTACATGAGCCTTAATACCAGCATTGGTGAAATGTGAGTGAACTGTGTACACCTCTGCCTAGCCCTTCGGGGAATACAGGTATGATCCTCTGCTGTGTTAAAACATGCGGTAAAGAAATTTGAAAAAAAAAATGTTTACTTAAACAAAGTTTACTATAAGCAGCATTTTACCAATATGCTGTTCTCATTGCGCTATGCCTGTATTCTACGACGCAAAGACATTAAAGAGATTCTCCGAAGGTAGTCCTTGCTGTCATTAAGTCACATGTATGTATGTTGCCATTAACCGGACACAATTCTAAACCACGGCTGGCTACTAAGAATTTTCTAACAGAAAAACCCAATAACACTTTGCCCGACCCGGGAATCGAACCCAAGATCTCTCACTCACCAGTCGTCATTGCGACCACTAGATCAAAGATCTCTATATCTTTGTTTGAAATGTGACATAAATTGATAGTCAACCTAATAAATACCTTATAAATCTAATGGTCGAAAGTGCAGCTATTGAACGCGAGGTCCTGGGTTCGATTCCAGAGTCGAGCACTGTTACTGTGTATTGCATTGTAAAGCCGTGTCAGAGACCTACGGGTGGTTTAAACTCTGACACTAGGTTGTTCGTCAACCACACGATAAGAAGAAGAATTGCTATAAGATTCGTATTTTTCACCGATGGCCCTAATACATAAAGTAGGTAAGTAAAGGCCTCAAAAGAAAAAATTGTGGATTGAAAAATACGGTTGGTTGTGAGCAGGATTTGAACCTGCGCCCACCGAATTAATACTCCAGGCGCTCTGCCAACTAAGCTATCCCGACCTCTGCTCACTATTCCAAATTCTTCTTCCACATTTAAACGTCTAATTATGACGTCATCGTCATCTTTATGGGGGCCGAGTTGCCCACGACCGTATGAGTGCACCCTTAAAATGGAATCCCTACATGTGGCCCCTGGGTGGTGCAGAACAGGCAACACAACTCTGGTGGGAGGCTTCGGCCGCGGCTGGTTACCACCCACCAGACGAAGTCATAATCGTGTTTCGGGATGTAGTCAGGTGCAACCGTTGTGGGAGACGGGTCTGGGCAGTTGCATCAACTCCCCAACTATCGTTCTCCCCAAATCTATCCACTCTACTTAAGAGTGAATAGATTTATTCTGGATATACGTGCTCCATCCTCGGCCACACCGTCCATCAGGCAACACCAGGTGAGTTCGTGGTAAAAAAAAAAACATTTTTGATTTTGATTAAAAAAAACTAGATTTATAGACTTTCCACGAAAAACATGCTTTAGAATTCGTAATAAAATATACTTTAATGAAAATTTATATTTACTACTCAATTTAAGGGTCTAGATCATAACCAGCCAATAACTGTCCCACTGCAGGGCAAGGACCTCTTCTCATACAGAGAAGGTATGCACATTGATCACCACGCTAGCTCACTGCGGGTTGGCGATTTCAGACTATTAAGTCCAGGTTTCCTCACGATGTTTTCCTTCACCGTATGTCTGTGATGTCTTAGAATAACTAGTATAGCCTATTAAAATGTAAAAATATTCAATACATCTACAGAGAAATAGTACTTCTACAATGATAATATAGTATAGATAGATAGATTATCATGTTCCTATACCTTCCTACACTTTAAGATATCCAGAAATATGGAAAAATTCCCTTTCCAAAACATTTTTTTTGTCCAGGTTTCCTCACGATATTTTCCTTCACCGTATGTCAGTGATGTCTTAGATTAACTAAGAAACTACATAAAATATTGAAAAACTCACATTTTTACATCTCAGTGGGCTTACTCTTGAAAATAATTCCGCTCGATTGACATTGGAAATATGTCAGCCCGCACTTCTAAATGCCAAAATTTCAAAAAAAAATTATAGACTCGGGATAATATGAAGACAACATGCTTTAAAATTGAAACAATAGTAATGTATGTAATAATAAAACAACTTTTAACCGGATTAATCGCGTGTATTATTGGTTTTTTGTTTTTCCTGACGTTTCGAACACTTTGCAGCGTTCGTGGTCGCAGGAGGACCCTCCTGCGACCACGAACGAAAGGACCAGGAACGAAAAGTTGTTTTATTATAATGTGTAGTGATCGCGCAAACCTAAGATATTACTAAGTAATGTATGTAATTTTATTTTAAAATTACGCGTTGTATTAAGGCGTCAATTTAATATTGGAATTGGATTGGTATTGGTATTAATTTCAAGAGATCCCACTGATTTGAACTCATAACCTGTGGCTTTAGTTGCGGGCCCGGCTACCACGAATTTAAAAAGTATATTTACTACTCAATTTAAGACGACATCGACAAGAAGAAGACATAGATCACTCAGTATTAATTGAGCCGAATAAAATGTCCGAAAGCAATAAAACAGAATCTCGGTTATAGAACCGAACCCGCAGGCATCAACTAGTTTAGTACAAAACCGACATATTCAAAGCGAAATAAAAAAATACCGATTTGTAAATCACGAAATGTGAAAATAGACGAGTTTTGATTGATGCCTCGCACGGGATCGAACCCCTTGGCCTCGGGGAATGTCTGTCTTACTGTAATCACTGAGTGTGAGGTGATTGATTCATGGTTTTCCGGCAAATATGGTGGATAGGAATTTATGGACCAATTTGAACCTTATGTGATGGAAATAAGGCGAGTGGTAAGAATGTTTGGTAGTTGATGATAGTAAGAATAAAGTTGGTTAAGGTATGGTTCGAGTGTAAGCGGGTATCAAGCACGCACCTATAGCATTGGTACTTACTTTTATTACACGACTGCCCAAAAAAAGGAGTGGAGTGTTATGTTTTTCGATAAATGATGCTGCAAAATTCAATAATAAATAAGTTACATACTACACACATAATTACAATCACGCCTGTTCGCCATTGGGATAGGCAATGACTATCAATTTCCACTTGCCACGATTCTGACAAACCTGTTTCGGTCTATGTTCATTATCCTTTTCATGCATGCTCCTTGGTTTAGGGCTGCTTTTGATGAGTAATTTTTTGAGAACGTCCGTATTTTATTCCGGTACGTAAAATTAAATTAATAACAATTGCCAACAACCACATATAAATCTTCTTCTTATAGTATAATTAATGAACAATCTTATTATAGTTTAAATGACTTGTGGACCACTGACATGGCTTTAAATACCATCCAGGACAACTCTAAAGTGACCTTATTGACCGTATTCTCACCATTTTTTCCTTCACCAATCACAAGCAATCGTGTGTGTTACTGACGCCTTGGCTCAAAGTTGCGATGTTTGATTTACCTGTCCGATGATCACACCATTACGCCAAAGAATTAATTACTCGTGTTGGTCAAAACTAGACTAAATAATAATTAGTGACAAATCTTTACAATTAAATATTGTACATTTATGGATTAAGAACACGTGCGTAAAACGCTGTATTACTCGCCATAAATCGAGCTCCACCCTTACGTCTCTAACTATTCAACAGAATTGGAAAATTGCTCACAAAAATGTTGAAATATTTTGATTGATTGAAGCGATCTGCGTTTCCTTTGATTCAAAATGGATATGGGTCATATTAATTGTTATGTATTGTATTATAAATCTGGAATTTTATGTTGTTTTTCTTTAATGCCGATTAAAATTCGTTTAAGTGTAAAATTTGTTTGATTTTTTGTGGTTTAAATAGTTACACCTCTTTACGTTCGATTTCCTGCTGGTTGAGCTTAGTGATGCTAACGCATGCGTCATATTCGTAAACGAGCGCTGTCAGTTGAGGATGGTCCTCTCTAAACTGTCATGGCTAAGTTTCGAATAATAACTAGACTCTTGACCAACATTTCATATCGAGATGCTTTCGTGCTTCGGAGATCACGTTAAATCGATGATTCCGGTTGTCTATAGATCTATGATAACCTTTATATGCAGTCAGAGGCCTGATAGTCAGACTACCAGTCTTACTACGAGATATCGTGTTACCCAGTATCTGGGTTGTTGAGGTCAGATAGGCAGTCAGTTTACCTAAATACAATTCAGTATTAGGTTTCGTCTGGTTAGACTGGAAGCCGAAAGAGGCCAGACACACGTGATACTTGCAAGTGATAGTCATTACAATGGACTAGGACCGGGATCACCAATTAGTTAAATTGGGGGTCCGTAAATAATATGACCCACGCGGTCCGTTTGGTACAGATAACATGGCATCACATCTATATTTCTCGAAGGGGTAGGCAGAGGTGTACATAGTTGTACAACCACATTTCACCAACGCCGTTATTAAGTCCCATGTACCTAATAGGTGCTCAGTCTATTGCCATCTACCGGGCACAATTCTAAAGTCTAGTCTGTTATCGAGAATTTCTTGATAGAAAAACCCAATGAAGCTTTGCGCGACCTGGAAATATGAACTCGGGACCTCATGCTCAGCAGTCGCGCTGGGAGTCACTAAATCAACGAGGCAGTTGCTTTGTTTACATAAATACCAAATGAAATATTAGAAAAAAAAAGGAATTACCACATTCAACAGGCGAACCCGTAATCACTCGGCTCACGATATTTACTCAGCTATTATTTAATTCAACAGAAAAAATAGGTATTCTTCATGAGAACAAGCCACATGTCTCCATGCAGTGTCTTTACCTACTAATAAAAATAAAAATCCATTATATGACTACTATTGAACTACAAAATTTAATAATTGCATTGTGACATATTTAATAACAGTGCCGAGTCCCTCTTACGTTTAAATATTAAAATTAAATCGGTTCGCCATTATGGTTTCCAAGATGGCGGCAAATTGTAGTTATTTCCAGTTCATGATAACTGTGGTAGTAGGTTTTTAATGGCTCCGCCTTTACGCCCATTGTAGCTTTTCTAAGTTTTCTGAAATTATGAAATAATTAATTACAACTAATGGCCGTCCATTGGGCGAAATTCGACCATAATTAATTTAAATTTTAAACGGTAAACGTTATTATGGTCAAAGATAGATGTGTGTCTGTGTGTCAGATGGTAGTACTTATGTAGGTATTTTGTTATTTATTTTTTATTAATTTTATGTACCATCTGTAATGCATATTATATATAAATGTTAGTTTCTGCACTCTTTCTACGTATAAACTTTAACTGTTCAAAATTTCATACTCCTCCGTCCGCGTAATTTTCATAAAAAAGGTACGTATAAAAAAAATGTGAATTACAAAGTTTTTGCTTCACGTGCACACATCTAAGACGTCTCATATATGTAAGGAAAATTATTCCTACTCTCTATGAGGGGATGTTTTAGCGTGGTCGGGTATTCAATTGCCTAACAGGAAAGACCCAAGAATCCAACCCACGCTCAGCAGCCACACTTGGGGCACTAGACCAATGAGGCCGTAAATAATAGATTCTTAATATATTGTAATTAATGTTCCTTATGTCATACTCATTATCATCACCAAAATGTACAGGTCCAAAATTCTACTTAGTGAGATCTCAGCGTTAGTTCACCATGACTAGCGCACCTTCTTCTTATCGTGTGGTTGATGAATAACCTAGTGTCAGAGTTGAAACCACCCGTAGGTCTCTGACATGGCTTTACCCACAACTCTCAGGTGTACTGGTTTCCTGACTATGTATCCTTCACCGTTTTGAGCAAGCAGGTAATCATTTACAATACGCCCATGACTACGAAGAAAAAATGCTATTGTGCTTGCCTTTTGAGTTTGAATCTGCAGTATTTTCTTAACAGAAAGCTCCATTATTAACACTACCCAATCTGAGAATCGAACCGGACCTCTAGCTCATCAACCACGCTTGCACCCATTAGACCAATAACTCAATCAAAGCAATCCCATTCAAAGAATAATAAATAAGAAGTACCTAGTCTGAGTGTTATTGTATTGTACCTACTTGCACAAGACGGGTCAAGATCGCGAATTAGAATGGAAATAGTTACTTCACATATAGCCATGAAAACGAATGGACACGGAGAACAGCTTACCTACCTAGCTAGCTAACATAGTACCGACGTTAAAATAGACAGCATTCAAGCCAAAGTGTGTTTTTCAAAATCTATTTGTACTTATACAGATAAATGTTTGAAAATCGTTAACGCATGCTTTGCGAACTCTAAAGCTATAATTTTTTTTGGAAAAAACATGGCCGTGAGCAGGTTTCGAACCTGCGCCTCCCGGATAAATACTCCAGGCGCTCTGACCGCTAAGCCATCTCAGGTCGAGACTTAGCGGTCCTATTCTTTTTCCACAAAAAATTATAACTCTATTTGTACTTACTAGGGGTAAGTTCCCCTTTCGAAGTCGTATCTTTGATGATCAAATCTAAGACTACTTTTTTTCGTGTGTGGAACATCTGTCAAGGACGCTGTGCCGACTTCTACAGACAAAAAACCACACGGTCCTACTCAAACCTTTGCTAGGGTCTTGGAATCGCAGCTGCAATCAACCGTTTTTTTTTTGTTTTTTTTTTTTTGAGGCTGGAATTGCAGTCGCATTTCCCCTCCGCCACGGGGGTTGACGGAAGGGAGTATGTGGGGCTCTAACCCACTAAAACCCCCCCGTGAGCAATCCTGCGCCGAGATGGGGCAAGATAGGGTCGCGCTAGCATTCACCGTCTTGCCCCGGCGGTAGGCTCGGCCAAGCCGGGCTACTACGCTGTGAGGGAGGTGACCTCACTCACCAAGGCCACATCCCTCCCGCATGTGTGGTGCCGTGCAATCCGGTGAAGATTCCCCCGACTTTTCACCGGTGACCCCACAGCTTCATTCAACCCAGCCCAACCAAGGTTATGGTACGTCGTAGGTAAGGTTGCCATCCGTCCGGGTTTCCCCGGATTGATCCTACTTTCGAGGGCTGTTTTGAGGTACCGAAGTCGGGCAATTGGTTAAGTTCCCTGCCCCGCCCGTGCTCGTATCTCCTCTCCGCTTCCCCACTCCTCTTCCTCGCTCTGCGTCCTCGCTCCGCGTTCTAGCTCCGCTTCCCGCACCTTTTGTATGAATTTTTAAACTAATTCGCAACTCCTTGTCCACTGAAGAGGAGCGGAGATATTATGCAATTCTATTGGTAGATTTTTATCTCGCTCACCGCTGCGCAGCTTGGCCCCGCTCCGGTGGACAGGCAGCCTAAGGTTTGTATTTACGTTATTCAAAAACATAATCCGTTACTAAAAGGTACAGTCGGAAACGTTGGCGATGCCTATAGTTACGTTTGTGGTGGCGTCGACCGTCAACATTCTCGACCAGTGACGCCAACTTTTAGAAAATCTGTTGTTGTTCATGCCCATTTGATGACTCGTTATAAATAACTGGCAACACTAAATTACTACATTACGATCAAAGTACTCACTTAACATAACATAGCATCACGCCTGTATTCTCCGAAGGGGTGGCATACACAGTTGAACACCAACATTTCACCAATGCTGCTATTAAGGCCCATGTAATAGGTCGCCCAAAGCGTTATTGAGTTTTTTATTAGGAAATTCTTAGTGGCAGTCTGGAGTTTGGAATTGTGCCCGGTTGATGACAATAGGCTTACCAACTATTAAACGGGACTTATTAACAGTATTGGTGAAATGTGGGTGTACGACTGTATAGAGGCGGGGAATACAGGCGTGATGCTATGCTATTTAATAAATTAAGGTCTCCAGCCAGGACAAAAACTTATAAAATAAGCGACGAGACGCTAGCCGGGCACCCCCTGCGGGGTACGGGCCTAAGTCGCTGGTGGAAGGATAGCAAGGGTCTGGCTGGATCAGATACAATACTTCTCAGACGGGATCCCTCTGATTCGCATTATTTAAATTTCTAATTTGCTTTGCCATAACATCGGCAGCCGTCGACCATAGCTGAGTGTCGTCGACAACGTGTCGCTCAAGGCTAAAAAACCGGACAAGTGCGAGCCGGACTCGCCCACCGAGGGTTCCGTACAAATTTGTAGGTACATAATATTATAAATAGTTCAGGTATCGAGTCTCGCAGTTTTTCCGAGCTTTTCCCGAAATTCAGTTTCCAAAAGTATAAAGGCTGTATTTATTATGATTTCATTACAAATGTAATATTTCAGATTTTTCCCTATACTTGTAATGCGATATTACTTGTCAAATTTCATAGTTATAGGTCAACGGAAAATACCCTATATATTTTGATTCCCTTGAGTGTCGAAATGTTTTTTGCGGCATAAACGGTCGTATCTTTTTTTTACGTTAACTTAGAAGTTTGATTTTTTCACAACTTCAACGGACAGTAGAGCATGTAGGTATTAATACTAAGGATGTTTTTAATTTCAGCTCCATACGCGTGTAGCGTTCCCGAGATAATGGCGAGACAGACAGACAGACACAGACGGACAACAAAGTGATCCTATAAGGGTTCCGTTTTTTCCTTTTGAGGTGTGGAACCCCAAAAACCAGCGGTATGCTCGGTAAAATAGCGCAAGGGACTTTGTTGACACAAAGTACTAGCGACAACATTGTTAACTTACCAGTCAATCATAAAGTTTTTTTACCTCCCTAAGGCTGCCTGTCCACCGGAGCGGGACGACGCTGGGGAACGGTGAGCGAGATAAAAATCCACCAATAGAATTGCATACAATCTCCGCTCCTCTTCAGTGAGCAGGGATGTGCGAATTAGTTTAAAAATTCACACAAAACCGGGAAGCGGATATGCGCGTATGAAAAAACACAGTCTGCCACTCCGCTCAGCATTACTTTCTCACTCCGCTACGCTGCCTAGCTCCGCGTCTGTGGACAGACACAGTCCGCAACTCCGCTCCGCATTACTCCCTAGCTCTCCGCAGCCTCGCCCCGCTCCGGTGGACAGGCAGCCTTATGCTGAATTTCATTTGCACATCTTAAAATGACAAGATGTATTCTCGCTTACAAGATCAAATTGACAGTAAGGTTAGCTTTAGTGAACTTTGGTAGGTAAAACAATTTCGTGGTTGAATTGGTCAACTCTACAAATTCATCAAATTCAAGTCATCTTCCACTTATTTAAATTCATGTTGTTTCTTGGAATAATTGAGAACAAAATTACTTGCATTATAATTATGCCTATTCTCATACTTACAGAAGTAATTTGATTCTAAGAAAAACCTAATTTTCCTTATTACAAAGCAGAATTATTAAATTAATACTTGGAAGAATTTTGGTGATACAACCGGTATTATAAAGGTCAACGTTCAAAACGTCTTACCTACTGGAAAAAACAGTGATAACCCTGTGGTATGAGCATGAGTCTGGAAATTTTAAAGTCGAAGGTTCAAATCCAAGGTACGCAACACTGGCTTTTCGGAATCATGTGCGTAGGTATACTTTTAGTTATTTATTTTCACTTACTTATTGCAATTAACAATATTTAAATGTGAAGAAAAACACCGTGAGGTAACCATAGTCCATGGGTAACCAGCACACCTGAGAGATGTTCTCGATGGTATGTAAAGTTATGTCAGACGCCTACAGGCGGTTTCAATTCTGACACTATAGGTTGTTTAGTGGTTTCGTATAAATTAATGTACAACAACAGGAAACAGGGGCGGTCGGGGGTTCCAGCACCCACGGTAGGAAAATAATGGGTGCAGAGGACGGGATGGAACATCCGCCCCTGTCGTATCCTGTATTATGGGTATAAAAACTGACCAGATTGCAAACGTACACGTCGTAGTGTCGTAGTAAGTGTAATTGTGATGATGCGCAAAATCTTTCTAGCCTATCTATTCTTCTGGACGCATAGGAGTTCTACTGAACAGATTTAAGAGTGGTTTTTCCCAATTATTATCAGCTGTCAAAAGTCATGAAAATAATATCTTGGGAACCAGTGTTTTTGCTTCTACCTACTGGCAACACTAAATTACTATCACTAACTGTCTCGTTGGTCTAGTGATCCCAAGCGCGACTGCTGAGCAGGAGGTCTCGGGTTCGATTCCCGGGTCGGGCAGTATCGAGGAAGTTAATTTATTAAATCACCACCTAGAAAGAGTCAACAACCTCCTAGACGCAACGTGCGACGCAAATTGAAAAAGAAAATTTTGGGAGTTCTCATACGCTCTAGAAACATTAGACTTTCGACGAGAGACATACCTACGTCAAACAAGTTTCATCAGTATCATCATCATCAAAGGCACTACAGCCGCATGTGGTTTCATCAGTATGCTACTGCAAAATATACCAATGTCTAACTAGCTTCTGCCCACGACTTCGTCTGCGTGGACTCAGGATTAGGTCCAGCCGGGATAAAGTGTACCCTATGTGTTAATCCAGGTTATAAACTATCTGTGTGGCAAATTTCATTCAAATCCGTTCAGAAGTTTTTGCGTGAAAGAGTAACAAACATCCATACATACAAACTTTCGCGTTTTTATTATTAGTAGGATATTTCTAGAGAATGTGATTTTCCTTGCACATACGAAACGGTTCGGACATATGCATCGACTTAATGTTAAAAAGACAGCGCGATTGGCGCAGCGGTCGAGAGACAGACTGCTGCGCTGCGTGTCGCAGGTTCGATTCCTAGACGGAGCAAATATTTGTACGATCTATAGATAATTGCTCCGGGTCTGGGTGTGTGTGCGTGTGAGATTATATGTCTCGAAACACACCCACGACACAGGAATAAACTCCTAATGTGGGGCAACGTTTTTTTTTATAAAAAAAAAAAAAAAAAAAACTTGCTTTAATTTTTATAAATACTCCTCCCGACCGTATTTCGGTCACGGTGGCCTATCTCCACGATTAGCCAAGTAGTCAGGAGATATTATAGTGCACAAGTGTATGCGCCAAACATAAGTGCACACCACCCTCATAGTCCGATGGGACGGCTATCCGACACGACCGGTGAGAGATTGGGCGCAGCCCACGGCTTTACGTGCTCTCCAGTACGGGGGTGTAACACCATCAACTTCCTAACTTCGGGCTGCTGCTGAGGATTTCCTAATAGAAAAACTCGATAACATTGCCAGACCTGGGAATCGAACCCAAGGCCTCATGCTCAGCAACCGCCCTTGCGACCACTTGACCAACGAGGCAGTTTTTAATAAACTATAGATAAGGCCCTCATCTTATAAATAAACATTTTCAAAATTTACTCAACCGAATATAAAAACGTGTATAATAATTAAAAGCACCAAATCAATCAAAATCGTATATATTTTGTATACATAAAATACAGACATAATATATTATGTATAGGTATAGTGATATTCTTGTAAAAATAGTATAGGTATTCCCTTAAATCTAAATTATAACAATAATCAGGGTGAGAGGAACAATTATCTGCCATCCGCTTCTTCAAATTATACAGTACTTACTAAAATAGACGATAAATATCCAAATATTCGATGACGGCATTCAACAATTGATACTTTCACTCTTTATAGTATGTATTCTTAATTATCTATTATACTATATTTTTGTATATTCACAGAAAGCCTAGCATTAATTAGCGGTACATTTTAAACCAATTACAAAGGAAAAGTCCAAAAACATGGTAAAAACAAAAATAATACTGTAGATTCACTTTTTGTACTAATTTAGATATTTTCACTTTTATATAATTGCAGCACATTTTTTTTATGTCTAGCAATAGACACAATATAAAATTATATGTTATTTCGAAAGAGAGGTTATATATGCTACCCGCAATCGAATTATTATATTTTTGCGAGACTTTGATTGCTTTCGAGGGTATTTATTGAGGCAAAATAATTCAAAGATGCTAAAAATAGTGGTGTAACTAAAATTGCTACACCGTCATTGCACATTGTTTGACATGCGATGAATGATATGTAATTTTAATAAATTATAAGACATATGCAATTATACAAAAGTAAATATTATTGACACCATATGTAAAATTTAAAATTAATTCCAGACGCATATTATGGCACCTACATGATTAAAAATATTCACTAAATAAATAAAGATCAGAAAAAACGAGATAAATACATATTATTATGCCAATACCGTATAAATAAAGAGATATTAAATATGAAATGATAAGCAATTTTAGTTACCTATATTTTTTTAATAAATCAATTGTTTACTTTAATAAAAAATTAATCTCACTCAACTGGTGTTTTAAAATATAAACGGTATCATTGATTTTAGGTCTTAAAAAAATATTTTATACCGGTGGCCAAAAATCGGTGAAATCACCATACTTGCGAAAACAGTAATAAAATTGTATATTTAAAATAATGAGTATTCACTAACATTTCTTTGATTTTGCTTGTGACTAAGAAATACGAATAAAACCTATAATAATAGGAAAATAGTTTTATGTATAAAACTTAAAATTAACGTAAAATAAAATTATTTTTAAGGTTTATTTGACAGTTATGTTCTAGAATATTTTTTATGGAATATTGAGCGAACGAACCTGCGTGTCACGATCGACGCCGCCCATGAATATCGGCAACCTTAGGGGTCACTGATGCGTTGGCAACCTTTTAAGAAGACAAAATCTCTTTTCTTGAAAGCGTCCACATGGCGTACACCTCTCGAAAGGCCACTTATAATAGTAGGTTTTGTAAACTAGAAAATGCCGATCACAAAGATGATGCCGATAAAAGTTTAATTTGTGGCGAACGATTGAAGGCAAATCAGAGAGCAAAATTTTTTGGAATTTATTATTTCAATGCAATATAGAAAAAAAGTCCTTAATTTAATTTAATTTGGGCCTGTGTGTTTACTGCAAGACCGTAGCCTTTCGTGGAGGGACGGGACGAGCCATTCCACTATGCACAACAATAAGGCAGTAAGTGAAATGAAAAATTAGAAATCGTTCTAATTCAATGGATTGTCAATTATCAATGACTGGAAGAAACTCCATTGGAATGAAGTGTTGTCATGGTCCATTGTAATAGAGTGTCTCTATTTATACAACACCAATAATGGCTTGGCTTAATGGAGTGACTAGTCAAATGGCCTCGTGTAAATGGTCCATAGTCACGGTCACGAGGCCACGTGTCTTTAACACTTATATTTGGATTTCTGTGGTTGTATTTCAGCATTGTTTTGACCCGGCAAAGTCCACATGTTTATTCCACAGTCTAATCTTAACATAGCACGCTGTATTCCCCATAGGGGTAGGCAGTATGTAAGGGCATATTGCCCGGCAATTGTCCATACTACCCAGATTACAAGATTGAAACAGTAACTTACTAACGTAAATAAAAAAAAGTCCAATATTCAAGATAAATCTTTGAAAAGCATTAACGCATGCTTAGCGAACTCTAAAGTTACAATATTAAATAGAAAAAGAATACGGTTGCGAACAGGATTCGAACCGAGACCGAGACCGAGGTCGAGATGGCTTAGCGGTTAGAGCGCCTCGAGTATTCATCCGGGAGGCGCAGGTTCGAATCCTGTTCGCGACCGTATTCTTTTTCCATTTAATATTGTAACTTTAAAGTACAATATGTTAATATACGGCTATACATATTTTTGTAAAGAATAAAATGTTAGAAAAACGTTATTGGAATACAAAATTTTCAGTCTGTGTTTGTAATACAAAAATAAAACTAATGTGATGATTCTAGCATTTCTATGATTTGTGATGTTTTATGGAGGTTATGGAAAAAGGATTTACTTTGCGTAATTCTCTAGAACTGATATGAAACCTCATTAGAGACACTCCACAACGCCACAATGATGTTTCATAACGTCACTGTGTCTAAAAACCTAGGCAGATGAAGCATATTTTAACATGTGGTTTTGAGCAGTAGGACTAGATTTCCTAGCCATTTGACGTGGCATGCATAATAAATTAAATCTATAAATATCAATATCAAGTCCCGAGTTGAAGTATCGCAATTCGGGACCAGAAGAGCCACGCTTATTAATTATGAATAGTTCACTAATACACTCACACTAAGCGGCTGTATAGAGTAAGATAAAAATGCATTGTGATAATAAGAAAGCCATGTAAATAATTATACGAAGGTGCTGGGCAAAGTCCGCAATAATAAAGCGAACACCGTCAAGTTTTAGAAGAGATTGTATTACACTAGAAGATTATATTAGTGAATCCTTTTTCCAAAAACTTTTATCATGTAATTTGGCAAAAGCCTGAGTGCGTATAAAAATAATATTAGAAATAATTTATTCAATACTTTATGAATATATCGGCTTACTTAATTATTATAACTAAATACTTTTGTACACTGAGTCTCGTGTTAGTTATAAAACAACTTCTGAAATTAGTCGATTGACTAAATTGATCAAGTCTATAGGCCTATTTACTTTTTTGTAGGTAAAGTCGGCATCAAAAGTAGTGTCATTTGAAATGTTTAAAATAATCTAATTATTTGGTAAATCTCAACCGTATATCAATCTAATCAAGGTTCACTTGCTATTGAAATTGATATTCGCCTGTAAGCAAACTAAATTCAGATTAATTTGAATATGTATTTTGAATGCCCCTACAATGTTGATGCCGACTGTATTCTCTCAAACGTACAAAAAAAACGTGAAAGAGACATCCAGAGACACCCTTGCTTTTTAATAGTTTTATTTACCATTATATTAATTAATTTATATTAATGTGTTTTTTTTTAAACTGTCTCATGGACGCAATTCGAGATTCAGTCATATCAAAGTCTTGTAGAAAAAACGTATTGCCTGTCCAATTATTTATATATTTTCAAATCCAAATAAACGACCAGCAGTACCAAAAAGCACTTACAATTATGGCAATATTTTTTTTATGTGAAAATACTGCGCACATTTTTTTATGAATAACAATATAACATAGCCAACAGGCCAAGTAAAGGAAGACCCTTAAACATGAGAAGTTGCAATACAAAAAAGATTCAAATAAATTAGCTGGCTAAACTACCAGAATAATTGTTAGACGTAACAGTACTGTGTAGTTTTTACGAGCGGGGTCAATGCACTTTCACCTATGTGACGACACTAGGCCGAACAACTGATTTGTATTTCTGTGTATAAAGTTTCGCCAACTAATTTAATCATCATCCCCTTGCCCTTATCCCAATTTTTTTGGGGTCGGCGCAGCATGTATTTTCTTCCACTTTCTAAATGTTTGCCAACTAATTTAATGTTACCATCTTAAATATCAGTTGATATTTTTGTAAATTTTATCTATTCTTGACCTGCACATTCATCTTATGTGGCGTGTTCTTCAATGTTGGTACGTATCTAAGCTAAACAAATCAATTGCTTTCCTTCGTCCATTTGAAACTGTACCTTGTCCGAATTAGCGGCTTTATCAGCAGTTTTTGATAAAGCACTGGCTAGGAATATTTGAGCTATACCAGTAGCTGTCACGAAGAGGGCCCAGCCTGAAAATTATAATTAAAATCTTTGAACGCAGTAAAGTCAAAGATATGGTTATTATATTAAATGGAAAAAGAATACGGTCGTGAGCAGGATTCGAATCTGCGCCTCCCGGATAAATACTCCAGGCGCTCTGACCACTAAGCCATCTCGACCTCTGCTCACCACCGCGAATTCTTCATCCACATTTTAACACGTCTTTTGGCGACGTCATTGCTATCTATTCAGTCCCTATACCGGTGACCGAACCGAAATGACTAACTTTGCAATTAATACAATGTCGTAAATGTCGTCTTTTTTCCATTTAATATAATAACTTTACAGATGACGTATTTAATGTTAATTGTCACACTCTATTATTATCATAACTTAGTCATTGATCACTAATCCTCTTGTTTACGTTAGGTTTTCCTTAAAGGACAATTTAAGTATCGAACTAATTATCTGTCTTAAATTTTTATTTTAATTATTAGAATTTATAGTGGTCTTAAATTCGGTTCGGAGAGTGAAGAAAAAAAAAAGGAGACCGATCGACCCGTATGTATGTTTGTATGTCCGCGATTTTCTCAAAAACGACTGATCCGATTTGAATGGGGTTTTCGTTGTTCAAATGCATATTTTTCAGGGAAGGTTTTGGTATATAATATATTAGGATCTGATGAAGATCTTCGGAGATAGACAACGGAACTCTTCAATAAATAACAGCAAATGATCCGCGATTGGTGCGATCGTATATCTATATAAGGTCCTAATTTATTAGGTAATTTCCTTTGAAAGGGTTAATATGTAAGTCAAATACATTCACTTAAGCTAAGAATTAAATGTATATAACAAATTATTTGTAATTAACATAGTACTAGCAAGGCGAAAACTGCTCCTGGAACGGCGAACATTAAGAAAAAAATAAAATTGTTGTAAAAAAATTAATTATTGCTTAAATGAATCCTTATCACTTACACATTGACCCCTTAAAAGGAAATTACATAATAAATTAGGACCTTATATATTGTTTTCACCATTCCCTAATATAAATAACATCACGCATGTACGCTTTGAAGGTGTAAAAATATAGCGTTGTGGAAAGAAAAGCTAAGAAAGGGAGACACTAAAAAGCATAAAATAAAATGAAACAAAAATTAATTAAAAACTTCTAAAAAATTAAAAATGTTTTTTTTTTTTTTTGTTGCACCACGATGTTTCAGTCTGTGTATCTTTTGATAAAAGCAGGTTATACGAGCAACAGAGAACGGGTTTACTACATTAGGTACACATCCACTCAACCCTTCGAGAATCATGAATAATAATAATAATATAATAATAATAATAATAAGATGACATCAAACTCTATGCTGCTAATAGACAACAACTGGATTCCTTGCTGAGGGCTACAGAGGAGTTTAGTACTGACATCAGTATGAACTTCGGAACAGAAAAATGTAAAATTAATAGTATAATACGAGGAAAACACCACATCACAGACCCATACATATTAACACAACAAAATAGCTTTATAGATAAAATGGACCTCACCGACACTTATAAGTATTTAGGATATTGTCAAAGTACACGTATAGACCACAGTAAAATAAAGGAAGAACTTACAAAGAAATATATAGGAAGACTTAATAGAATACTAAAAACTGAATTATCAGCAAGAAATACAACAAAAGCTATTAATGCTTTTGCGGTACCTATTTTAACATACTCATTTGGGATAATTAAATGGACAGTTACAGATTTAGACAAGCTTAACAGAATTACAAGAACAACTTGCTTTAAACAACACATACACCACATACACTCTGCTACTGAAAGATTTAATCTCAAACGAAAATTAGGAGGTAGAGGCTGGATAGATATTAGAAATCTACATGATAGACAGGTACACAACATACGTACATACATGCTTAATAAAGCTCGAGATAGTCCCATACACAAAGCCCTTATCGAAATAACAACATCAGGAACATCATTAAAATTAAACGACAGTAATTTCAACCCAATAGAAAATGTAACTTCAGATGAACAGAAAATAACTAAATGGAAACAAAAGTCCCTACACGGAAAGTACCCTAATTTAATTCAACAAGACCACATAGACCAGGAAGCATCTAATGCATGGCTTTGCAAAGGCAATATATATAAGGAGACTGAAGGTTTTATGGTGGCAATTCAAGACCAGATCATAAAAACTAAAAATTATCAAAAATATATAATGAAAGATATAAACATAGTGTCAGATAGATGTAGACTGTGTAACACTCAACAAGAAACCATAGATCATATCACAGGGGGCTGTCCATTTCTGGCAAATAAACAATATACAGATAGACATAATAATGTAGCAAAACAAATACACATACAACTAGCTAAAAAATACAAATTAATAGATAAAATTGAACCATATTACAAATACAAACCAAAAAGCGTACTTAATAACGGAATAGCTAAACTATACTGGGATAGGGATATTATTACAGATAAAACTACGCAAAACAATAGACCGGATATAACACTTACTTTAAAAGAACATAAAATTACATATTTAATAGACATATCAATACCTAATTCAGAAAATCTAAGGAAGAAATATACAGAAAAGATACAGAAATACATTCCATTAGCTGATGAAATACGCCAAATGTGGCAACAAAACACAGTCAAAATCATACCTATAATAATTTCATCTACAGGACTCATCCCTAAATCACTACACACATCATTAAAAGAGCTAGAGTTACACAAAACTACATACATACCACTACAGAAATCAGTTATAATTGACACATGTTCCATAGTTCGGCGATTCCTAACATCAACTACACAAACACCTACATCAATAAGCAACGAACCATCCCACTTAGTTCACACAAACTCGTGAATGGTTCGACAAACTTCCAGTATCAAGCTGAGGTTCCAAAAGAACAAGTAACACATAATAATAATATATTTATTGACATAATTCCGTACAAAAATAAAATAACAAGTGCACAGTTATAATTAAAAGTCCACAGATATAACATATGTGCCTGAACTAGGTGATCCTGTGTTTCAGGCAAGAAGAGCTTAAGTCTAGTCTAAAATACATAGTCACATAGTTATTATAATATAAGTACAAGGTATGCGTAAATTTAAAGTATAGGTAAATAATTATATGATCAAAAAATTACACAACATAACAATACATAGCAAAGTCTCTATCGAAAACATATAGGTTTATTGCTTCCACAAGTTTCATAGAGGACTTTGGTGGGAAAAAGGAAAGGGCGGAATGTGGATACCTTGAGTATCGCTCTCTGTGCTCTCTCGATGGTTAACAAATGAGTTTTCCCCACACCACCCCATGACGAAATACAGTAAGTTAATATTGACTGACATAGAGCGAAGTAGACTTGTCTTATTATTTTTGGGTCTGCAATATAGCGTAATTTTTTGAAAACAAATATTAACTTACGAATTCTATTGTTCAAGGCCTCAATGTGTGGTTTGAACGACAGAGTTTCGTCTATAATAATACCCAGGTATTTTATTTTATTAGTCATTTTAATTTTGGGACACGTACATAGGTCAACAGTGGGAAGTTTACAACAATGGGCATATAATGAAGTATTAGTTTGAGGTAATGTTAATTTACGCATCGAAAATTTAATGTAATTTGTCTTTTGTGCATTTAAGGTCAATGAATTGTGCTGAAGCCATTTATTAACAACATTGAATCCGTGTTGCGCAAGCCTGTAGACTTCGTTTTCTGAGTCAGCTGAAAAATTAAGTGCAGTGTCGTCAGCGTATGTTATGATTATGCCGTGATCTAAATTTAGATTACAAAGGTCGTTGATATATATCAGAAACAAAGTGACCCCCATAATACTACCTTGAGGTACTCCGAAGGACGTATTTTTTTGGTCAGCACTGAGGACACTGCCTATCCTTACGCATTGGGTACGTTCTTCCAGATAGCTTTTGAACAATTTTAGCTGAGTGCTTCTTATTCCTATAATTTCAAGCTTGCGCAACAAAATAGGGATGGAAATTGTGTCAAAAGCTTTGGCGAGGTCCCGGAATATACCTACTGTGTGATTACCCTTATCAAGTTCTTGTGCTAGATAATCGGTCAAATGGTGCACGGCATCAGCAGTTGATAACTTAGGTCTAAATCCATACTGCGACTTAGACAGAATTGATTTATCTTCCAAATATTTGACCAACCTATTATTTATAATTTTTTCTAATATTTTAGACATAGAGGGTAGTAGGGAAATTGGTCTATAATTGGTAACTTGATCTTTACTGCCAGATTTATACACAGGGACAACAACAGCTTTTTTAAGACACTTCGGAAAAAGTCCTATAGATAAACATTTTTGGAATATATAGGTCAGCGGTGGTACTAGAATATGCCTAAATTGTTTAATAATTTTGCTTGATATATTATCCCAACCAGTTGCACAGTCGTTTTTTAAACTCATAATTATCCTTTCCACTTCGGTTTCATCAGTATCCAACAACGTAAAGGATTTAAGGGACGTGTTACAGGTGAAAGGAGGACATGTTAGGTGCTGTGATTGTCCTTGATTTTTTTCTGCTAGGTTCATACCAACATTAACAAAGAAATTATTTGCGATGTTAGCAGATACCAATTGTGATGAGTGGGCTTGTAAAAGATCTGCCGGTGACTCACGTTGTTTAGCGGTATAAGTTGATTTTTTTATGTATTTCCAAATTTTTTTGCTATTTGTTCCAGCCTTTTCTATTTCCATTTTATCGTAAGTACTTTTCACTTTTTTTAGGATATTATTACAAAAATTGCGGTATCTCTTGTAGGATAATTGCAATATTGAATTTCCTGGGTTCGCTTTGGCTTTCATATGCAGTTTATCTCTGTTTCTCATACACCGAATGAGGCCTGCCGTAATCCATGGTTTTATGTTACAATTTTTATTACTCAACCGAATATTGGTTGTGTTTTTCTGAATCGCATGTTGAATATTTTCTATAAGGTATAACATGCAAAACTGTGGGTCATCGGAATTATAAACTTGGTCTAAATCAATGTTACGTAAGTCTTTTTCAAGTTTATTCATATTTATTTTTGAAATTATGCGAGTGTTGTTTAGTTTAGGTAATGTGAGCATCATGTCGGTTATATATTCCCTTTCTTTTAGATTTGTAACTGTCTGGCAGTTTTTAGTATTTGTATGGCCTACGCAAATGTCCTGCCGATCTGGTATCGCCTTGCGACAGGTCGTTGAGCTCCCTAAATTATGGTTCGAGCTTTACGGTGACTGATGCATGTGTGCCGTCAGTTAGGACTGGTCAACTTAAAATTGCTACGGTTCTTTCTTCAAAAGGCCTTTCCAGACGCCCTACATGATTACGCTCACATAACCATAAAGATGATGTCTGGACTTTAAAAGAGACAGTGACCTCTGAGTTTGTTTCGGTTTTTCTTCTCCGAGGTAGTCAGATAGGAAATACCGGCGCCTTCTAGATTAAAAAATGACATGTAAAAGAGTTTGTAAAGACCTATTTACAGAATAAAAGTTTGAATTTGAATTTGAATCATCTGTTATGTTTGACATTTTTGAGCAGATTTGGGGTTATTATGACTAACTTTCACGAAGTCGGCAAAAGAACATTCGGCGTCAAGGCGGGTTTGATTTATTTTGAAACTTGAAGGTATTAATACTGGAGTAGTTTTAGCGGAGGCACGAACCCCTCTCGCCACTGGCATATGATTCCCAATCAACCCGTTATACCTTTTACCTGTATGGTTACAATGATAGTACACGATTTAAAACGTGTGTGACACAATTTTATGTTTGTGTTTAGTTTTTCTATGTGTGTTAATACTTTTAATGTAATGACGAAAGCTATTATTGCTTTAGTGCAAGTTCTTTTGTGCTTGTGTGTTCCTCACCCCCGGCGAAAATTGGCGAGCTAATTTGTTCGATATTTAGTCCGAAGCCGTTTCCCGTCTGGTCCTCTAAGTTTTGAAATAATCGACGCGTGTAACTGTACTTCTAATACTAATTCTACAAGTTATTAATTTTAATATCAACATACCAATAGAACAATCGCCGGGTATATAAGGCTCGGAGTTTTCGCCACAGAGTCGTTTCACGCGGGTCGCTCCCCAGCCCCAAGGGTATAGTAATAACCCTAACACACCAAACAGACCTGGAAACCAGTATGATAAATAAAAATACTTGCTAAAGGATTATTAAAATACCTACACTTGATTCAATTCTGCCTAGTCTTTTCCCAACTCCGGTTAATACCAGTATTTTATATGGAGTGACTGCCTACCTGACCTCCACAACCCAGTAACTGGGTAACACAATATCTCGAGGTAAGACAGATAAGAAAAAAACTAAAGTTACAGATTACATTACATGGTGACAAAATATTATTATAATGTTCCATAAATTGTAGAAATCTGTACATTATATTAACCTTGCCTCTTAACCTAGGATAACCTGTATCTTAAGAGATAGTGTTCGGCTATTTGATCCTATAAATATGGTATAGCTTAGTAATATCTTAAGTTTTCGCGATCACTACACATTATAATAATACACGTTTTAAAACGTCTGTGACCTCTGAGTTTGTTTCGGTATTTCTTCTCAGGGATAGTCTTAGGTAATACCGTCGCGATTTAGTTTGAAATATGTATGAGAGACAAAAATAATTTTATGAATTTTATCAATTATATGTACGGTATACTTAAATAATTTTAAATAAACTGTTGGGACGCCTGACACCTTAGTCCTCCAGCGACCACGAACGCTTCAAAGTTTTCGAAACTTCAGGAAAAACATAAACCAATAATACACGCGATTAATCCAGTTAAAAGTTGTTTCATTATAATAGTTTAGCTTAACAATGTATCCCTTCACTGGGTAACAGCAGCCAACAGTTTAACGTGCTCTCCGATATAAATTGATGATCATCCATGAGCAGACGAGCCGCAACAAACGCAGCTTAACTTCGACCAATTACTGATTTTCGCGACTATAACTTAGCCGCGAACCCCTCGGCATCACCAAAAGTATTTTGTGTTAGGATATTCCCAGTACCAGCCCGGAATTCGAAATTGTTCCAAGTAGCTGGCAATGGGTTCAGATGAAATTTGAATGTTAAGCCTACCCCTTCAAGGAATACAAATATGATGCTATGAAACTTGCCTCCGAGCGCCTGCGTAGCCCCCGCCAAAGATATGACGCTCTTCTTGAACACAGATTGGACGCAACACGCCATCACACCTGCTAGTACTGTTGCGAATTGTATGGCGGCACCTGTAAATGTTTATAAAGTGCTGTCAGCAATAGCGTATCATTTTTCAGGTTATTTTCCAGGGGTGTCAACATCCTGGGGTGTTATTAGACATGTCTGGACATGTCAGACACGGCCCAACCCGCTCCACCCTTATAAATACAAGGTCACTTCCTTTGTACAATTATAAGATCATTTTTTATTAGGTAACGCATGCGTAACTGTGGAGTATTTATCCGGGAGGTTCGAATCGTGCTCACAACCGTATTTTTCTTTACACCAGAATTTAAAACTATGCATTTGTGAATTGGAAACATTTATTTGTAATGTCTTTATCATTTCTCAGCTCATGATTAAGGGCGCCATTAAAGTTCGAAACTAGACAGGGACCATCAACAACAGAGACAAACGACAAATGGGTGTGAAGTAGTCATAAAAAAAAAAGTTCCATGAGTGACTATATAAAAAAATCTAGGTAGTTGTTGCATTTAAATGCAATTGTATAATTTAAGATAAACCTTTGAAAAGCATTAACGCACGCTTAGCGAACTCTAAAGTTATTATATTAAATGGAAAAAGAATACGGTCGCGAACAGAATTCGAACCTGCGCCTCTCGGATGAATACTCCAGGCGCTCTGACCACTAAGCCATCTCGACTTCTGCTCACCACCGCGAATTCTTCTTCCATATTTTAACACGTCTTATGGCGATGTCATTGCTATTAATTCAGTTCGATGCAATTGTATAGCTTTACAAACAATTAATCATTTAAATATGCATGTGACGGAACTCCTTAGAGAGTTAATGAATGAACAACATTAATGAATATGCAATTGTAATAGACGCGACGTCATAAATAATACATATATGTAGTTAGTTACTATTAACATAATTAGATATGTGATGAACTTCTCATTGATAAAGTTGTTGAGTATATGTAATACTTGGTATGGCTAGTCGGTAGATTGGTGATCCATGCCCGTGCGCCGCTCACAGTCACTCACACATCGCAACATCACCGACTTCTTCAATCACAGATTCACACACATCTTAAGCGGGACAGCATGGTCCACAATGACACAAGAAAAAGTGCCTACCAAATAAAGGAATATTTTCATTCTGAATGTCTCCTTGTCTTAAAGGGCATGTGATGTAGTATTGGCTTTTGACCTTAAGCCAAGGCAAGGCCCTATGGAAGACAACTTGTTCCCTACCCACAAGAAAAAAGAAGATTAGATTTATGTGCCAATATAAGAATGGAAAAGTATCAGATTTAAAACATAAAATATTTCTTTTTCTTCAACAATTGCGAATTATCGTGATACGAATTTACGAATGGGAATGTTTAGGAATAACATAAAAAAAACTTTAATCAACTCAAGGTATCATTTTTATTACTTTCAATCTGTTGCCTCGCTCATTAGCAGACACAATAGATTTTTATTGTTATAATGTATAATTCTGTACATGGCTGAGGCAAAAGGTTAAATAAGTTCTGCACTTATGAAAAATTATTAGAACAGTAAAATGTTCTACATGTACAGTAATTGTATCTAGTATATAATAACTAGTTATATTATTACACTAAGAATATTATTTATCAGTAAAAATATTACTGCAGCCTTTTCGCCCGTAAGGTGATTTCTAAGGGGACAAGCCCCTTAAGCATGCTGCACAGAACAATTGCTGAACACTGATCAAACTGACTGCTGTTGAAACATGCTTTAAATGACAAACCACGCAGCTGTAGAGCGAGACATGACAACACAACTTGCACATACTCAGATTTGCATTGCTTCATGCAAAATGTTTGTAATGATGTGAATCATTCACTTAACTGAATACAAATGCAAATTCTTTGAAAAATAGAACAAATGCAAATATTCGTAACATCCCTAGTCTCAACCATTACATTGGCCATAACCTGATATGACTTTATACTTACAAAGAGACAGGAAGAACATAGCAGCTTTCCATGGAGTTGGGTAGACAGTGGCATCAGTAGCAAGCCCATAGAATGAGAATGATGCACAGTTGTTGTGATCATTTCTCATGCGGATACATCTGAAAATAATACATTTAAAAATAAGTATACTTGTGTAATGTCACAATGAGAATGAGACAATGAATATGTATTGTACATAAACATTGTAATTATTGATATAAATTAAATTATAATACCTTTCATAATTGTTTACAAATATAAGTTATATTACTGTTTAAATACACTTTTCGAAGGTCATAAATTTGATGAAGTTTACAATATAGATATTTAACTAACTTTCAAGCATTACTACAAAACTAGGAACGAGACTATATGCAAAGAAAATTCTTTAAATGTTTAACAAATATAATTGCTCACCTATTGTAAATACCGACACTTGGGACATAAAAACTAGTGATATTATTCTCGTTGAGCACTACAGGCTGCCCCATAAGCCATTTAGGCGTCATAATACCAGTTAAAATTAACATAAACGCTACCAAACTTAATAAAAGCCATACTAAACTTCGGCCAGTTACTATAACATAACACATGACTGCAACTTGGATTATTTTGTATGATCAGCCACTAATATGCTTTATAAATACACTTATAAAGTTTTAATGCAATGAAAAAAATATAAATAAATAAAAACAGTGTACCAGAACATAAAATAGAAATTGACACTTTCAGTTTGACACATGCATTAGGCGTGTGTAACTCTTCACTGATATCAGATATGACTCACTGATCCGAATCCGAAACATTTAAATATTCCAAAAGATTCGCTCAGTAGCAATCTTTTAAACGTATAATTTGCACCTGAAACATTATATTACTTTTTACTCCGTAAAATGCGTCACTCGAGAGCGCGAGCAAGTCTGTACTCGCATCATTCACTGAATGAGATCCAGAGTGAGTGGTAACCAATACAATCCTAACAAGTGGAAAAGAGATATGAAATTATATGTATCTCACACTCATAACCAAACATCGGAATAGGTAGAGTATATTTACCTAAGAATCGAAGAAGGAAGTAACATAGAGTTGATAATATCTCCTCTAAAATCCCGGAATAATTATTATGACATTTTTACCCCGGGATTTAAAAATCACTCTATGTTACTTCCTTCCTCGAAGTTTAGGTAAATATGCTCTACCTATTCTGATCTCTGCTCAGTAGATTTCCCGCAACGAGACGTAACAAATGTAAGATTTCGAATTTTTTATTTTTTATTTATTTTATTTATCAGTAATCCAGATGCGAATATTCCAAACTTCCGATCGCAGTGATGAGACACTTCGCCCACCGCTAAAATTAATGGTTTGCATTTTTAAAGTTCACCGTTTTTCAGATTAGACTTGATGAGGGGGTGAAAAAAAAACCTATTTATTCTTTTATTTAAAACCTACTACACCTCGCGAATTAACCCGCGTTTAATTTATAAGAAACCACTGATTGATTATGTATAATACTTCAATAATATTTTCTTCTTATATTAAAATAAGTGAGTTTTCACGGGACCCTGTTCTAGATAAGCCAGCATATAATTGCCCATGGGAAAATCGATAATATATTTAACGAAATTACGAAGATATTTAACTTCCTCGTTGGTTTCGTGGTCCCAAGCGTAACTGGACTCTCGGGTTCGATTCCCGAGTTAGGCAGTCTTACTCAGTTTTTTATAAAAAAAAAGTTGATTAATTAGCTTTCGTTCTTATGGATTCCATGCCTACTATTAGTTTAACATGCCTCAATTAATCACTTTTTTATTTGTTAAGGTAATTGCATCTGTGCGACACGACATTGTATTAACTGAAAAGTTACTTGGTTCGGTGCGATCACCTGTACAGGGGACTGGATAGCATTAACGTCACCAATGAGGCATTTGTTCTTCCTTCTGATGATTTAGGCTTGTAGTTTTATATTCTAAACATAGCTAATATCACGGCTAATACGTGAAGATGATGTAACAATAGGAAGTTAAAATGAGCCGAGTGTTTAGTGACTTTGGAACAACTCGAATGGTCGTGTTTTATAAGTGATCATTCGATAGCTCGTGTAGGATTCGAGTGAAATTGCATAATGACCCGAATGCATCCAGCGGTAAAATTAGAATCAAATCACGTCACTAATTTCGATTGTCAATTTAACTCAATTTTTAACCGCAAAAAAATAATTTAATGCTGTCATTTAATAAGCAAACCTAAATAATTAACTTATTATTATACTTCAATTAATATTTGTATGATAATTTACTAGAAACTCCTAATTCAATTTTTATGATTATTATATATTATTTTTTATGATAATTTTGATTGATAATGATTTTTTCACTCATGTTTGCCTGCTCTTATGTTTGATTAATGTTTGACAAAATAATAATAATTATATCTTTATCTTCTTTACCTATACATATGGAAAGAGCTATGGTATGGGTCTGATCAGAAAAGTAATATAGTTGACAAAAAAGTATTGCGGTTATTTTATGTGCAATATTTATTAAACTATTTTTCGTCTAACTACTACGTTAAATATATTCTCTGAAGTAGCACTTCGTATTCATCGTAACCGTTCAAGTACTACAGCGTGAGGTGCTGAAAAATCCATAACTTAAAATTCAACACATACTGAATGCATCCATAAGAAACGTGACTGAAGCGACATCTGCTGTCTCAGATTAAAAATAAAATAGGGTTTTGTTCTCTCTTCCTCCTTGTTGTTTCTTTTCATTTGAGTGCGTGAAAGAAATGGTTATTTTAATCAGGGCCTATTATTTCCTGTATTGAATTTTGCAAATCAATTTGTGATCATAAATGTGTACAACGTTACGTTGCATCGTGTTGCGTTAATTTCAAGTGAAATGTGGTCGATGACAGCGTGAAAACGATTGCTACGTAAGTATAATCCGATCAAATTTTGTACAACGTAAGTGCAGTATTACTTGTATTGCTCTTACGTTGAAACGTTTTTCTGTAGTGTATTAATAATACCTGTCAGTCAATTGTCAGGTACAGATGTGTATCATCTACCTGTGTATTGTCAAGCAAAGAAATCAGTCGTAATTGAACAATTTATTTTATTTAAATCGTTTATTTTATGATTATTTAGTGTTAGATACAGTGCCATGAAGTGTGTCTGTGAAACCGTGAAGGTATGTGGCAAGTGTGTGCGGTAGGGTATTGAGAAAAAAACATGTTTTCATCTGCCCTTGTTTAGGTTGCAAAATCTCGGTTCCTTTGTCATGTGAATACTCACTTTTACTTTTTCTGGCGAACATTGCATCGAATCGATTGACGTATAATAAATTCCCGCTATTTTCTAATTTTTTTTTCGTTCAATAGAAAGTGGGTACATTGGTCATATGGGATAATTTTTTATGTAAATAGGCGTTCCAGTTGAACAAGCAGATACTGTTGAGTGAGTTTTTGTTCGAAAATGCAGTATAACTTGATTGTTATCCTCATGACATAGTTTTTTTATGCTCTATTATAACTGTTTGTTCCATGTCAGACTTGTAAATGTACTGGATATTCTTAGCTAAGCTCTCTTTATGTAAGACCTAATTATACTAAATACAGCTTTCTAATTGACAAATTCATAATTCTAATTATGTCTAGTAATTTTAACTGTTCTTTTAATGGGCTCTTTAGTCTGATAAGTTTTAATTAATACCCACAACAATGCTGTTTAAAAAATTGTTATCATTCCTATATACATATGTTCTTTCTCCTTCATAATTTGCAACAAAAGAATAATTTTTATGTCATATTTATAATCACCACCTGTCATATATCTATAATACCATCTTTGTAAACAACAGTATTAATTACTTTAACGACTTTAGCAATCAGTAATCTATCACTTTCTATATAGTGACAGTATCCTGTAGCACTTTCACTACAGTTGCTGCATATATTTCAAATGATGACTCGTAAAAACTGTGTTTATATGAACCAAACAACATAGCACTACAATACTAGATGGTATTTAGGTCTTGGTAGTTTGTGGTGGTGTTGATTGCAAAGTCAATATGATGCTATATCAAATTCAGTAATAGTTTAAAGAATCTGCTCTGCTGGTGCCATGAAAAACTGGGTGCTGTCTCTCTATAAATTTTTACTATCACACTTGCAAACTCAATTTATAATTCACTAGCTGATGCCCACAGCTTCACTCGCGTCACCAAAATTAATCATGAAATTTTGATCCCCTTCCCGCTTTCCAATTACTGCTTTATAATTGCCCATTTTTTAAAGTATTATAGTCTATAGAGTATGTTATCCTTAAGAGATAGACATATGCCATTGTGGTCTTTTCTGTAGACCTATATAAGATACACAAGTCCACCATACATTATTTTGTTCTATCTCAAAGGGTTTAGAAGCGTTTTCATTGAAAGCTCCCAGATGGCTTATTTTTTTCCGACACCTCCCACAAATGTAATTATATTTTAGCCAATGTATACAAAAACTTGACAAATTATATACTAAAACCTTTGTCTTCAATCCGGCTATCTATTAAAAAAAAAACGCATCAAAATATGTTGCATAGTTTTAAAGATCTAAGCATACATCGGGACAGACAGACAGTAGGAAGCGACTTTGTTTTATACTATGTAGTGATTTTTATTATGAAGATATACAAATGTCTGCGGATCATATCAAATGCCTTATACAAATTGATAGAAGAAAAAATTGACTGTGTGAATAGATCTTATTGTGCATCATGTTAGATTCAAGTCACAGCTGTAATTGTTTTTGTATGCTTAAAATCATACTCATGATATGAGATGCATCTGTAAAAACTAATAACACAGGAAATAAAATGCTTTGGATACTAGTTTTAAACAACTGAAATTGGTATGGTTCTTTCTTCAGTAGGCCTACCCAGATACCCCACATGATTACCTTCATATAACCATAAACAGTGATGTCTGGACTTCAAAAGAGACAGTAATCTCTGAGCAGGGGCGGCCTTAGCCATTGCAAGGCTCCGAGCAGATAGATCTTTGTGAGGCCCTTGTCTTTATGGAATTAGTTTTAATGATGATGCTTGATGAGAAATGCAGTTATAAATAAAAAAAAACTAGAATAAAAAAATAAAAAAAAATATATTCAAATAAACATTAGTATCTAATATTCAACATTAGTATTTACTATTAGTATCTAATATTTTTCTACTTGGGTTGCTGCGCGAGGCCCCTGGAAGAGCGAGGCCCCGGGCGGTTGCCCTGCTCGCCACCCCCAAAGGCCACCCCCTACCTCTGAGTTTGTTATTGTTTTTCTTCTCTGAGATAGTCAGATACAAAGTAGCCTTCTAGATAAAAATTACATGTACAGATCTATTTCCTGAATAACAGAACAATTTGAATTTGATTGGATTAGGTTTGGAGAAACTTATTTACAGGATTAAGTGTTATCATTTTCTTGGAAACAAAAGTGTCAATTATGGTCACTACCATCTTTGACACCTCTGTGTCCATATACAGCTGAGTAGGCCTTCTTCTTTATCTGCCATGCTTGCTTGGTTCGTCATGCTTGCTTGTAGATACAAACAATATGTAAATCTGTATGGGAGTCGAACTGGCGATACATGGCGCAGCAGTCAGTCTGTCAACCACTGCATAAACTGCACCTTCGAAATTACTTAATTTTTGGGGCTAAGTTAATTTACGAAAATATTATGATTGCCTCGTTTGGCTAGTGGTTCTAAGCGTGACTGCTGAGCATTAGGTTCGATTCCTGGGTTCGGCAAAGTGTTATTCTGTTAAAAAATAGCAACCCAGAGCGTGGAATTGTGCCCGGTAGATGGAAATAGGCCCACCACCTATTAAGTAGGACTTAATAACAGCATTGGTGAAATGTGTGTGTATAACAGTGTACACTTCTGCCTACCCCTTCGGGGAATACAGTTGTGATGTTATGTTATTTAGAGTACTTTAGCATTAATATTAACTTACTGTTAACCTTCTGACCTTGAATATTGTGATATCAAAACATGGATTTGTTATTCAAAAGTATTCATTCAAATCACGACATTAGTTTCGTTTTTTACATGTTTTTCCCGTTTTCTATTGCCAGTGGAATTTTTTTGATGAAAATGGGAACAATTTTGTAAAGTTTCTGACCATATCTATACACCTCCTTATGAATAATAGTGTGTAAAATTTCTAGTGTTTAATAACACTAGCTTTTACAAAAGCCACAAAAAAAAAAAACTACCTCCAAGGTAATCCTTTATTGGGCATTGTTCCAGCCACACTCAAAATTAACTGCACTATACCCAATTCTAAGTTGAATTTTGCCAAAACTTTGGATATGAAATCTAGATTTTACTTTGTAATAGATAGTGCTAGGTATGTACTTAGCTTTGCCATAAGGGGACCCTTTATAACCAGTTTCTCTTCCCAATTTCTTTTGTCAAAGTTATATAAACTTTGCATGTACCTATACTCCCATTGAAATAAGATTAGACATTTAAATAAACCCTTTTTACTGTCCATACAACTGATTATGACTTCTATTGCGTTGGTGGCATGACAAATGGCAGCTGCAGTAAACAGTTGGTAATGTAACCACTTCCTTGCTTTTAATGCCATCCTTATGCCTACGGAATAGAAGTGAAAATTGGTTGAACGGACAGTAAAAGGTGTGTTTAAATGTCTAATCTTATTTAATATATTTTATTTAGTATATAAAGTTATAGTAACATAGGTATAGTATCGGTAGTTATGTAAACAAAGATATAATTCCTGATTAATATATGAAGATAAATTAATAATAATTAACATTCTACACTTCATGAAAAGAGCCAGAGAATTTTGCAACTAATTTGTGGTTTGGTGAAAACATGGATTTTATTTTAAATGCTACAAAATTTTGATGTTTCCAAAGTGCCTTTTAAATTGGTTTATGTGAAATAAAAACTTTGAATTATAAATTAAATCATCCACATTTGAGTTGTTTAGCAGACAGACTTGTTTGTGGTTAATAAAAACATGACTATAAGTGAAGTGTTCCTGCACTAACCACAACCAATTTCTTTTCTTTCCAGATTTGACAAGCGCAAAGGAACACGCAGCATAGTCTAATAACAAAACAGAAAAAAAAAAACACAATAAAAAATTATGTATATAGCAGCTGTATAAAGCAGCTTCACACTGTGATCTCTTTACGTGATTAGTATAATTTTTTTTTATTACATTATATGAATCGTGTATAGCCTACATTACTGTATTAATGCAATATTGAGGCAAAAATGAGTTCAATCAGCTCTAACAGTGTTAGTGTTCGGCCGCAAATGCCCCTACGACAGAAGGATTTCGATCAGGTAAGGATTTTATTTGATTCTATTTTTGGACACTAGAGTAGTTATAAATGGAATGATTATTATATTGTTAAAACCTATATAAAATTACCTCTGCTATGCATAATTTTACACATAAAGTTCTTATTTCAGTTAGACTCAAGATAGCCAACTACAGTAGAAATATCAAGAAATTAGTAGTATTGTTCTTAAAAAGTTCCTATGTGTTCTATTAAAAATAACGACAGATGAAGATTAGCAAAAATTTCATAAATGTATTTATAAGTGGAAAATATTGTAACTTCAGTCATTGAAAAATAGTCACATGTCATATTATACAATTCATTGAATGTACGACTAATGTGATACAATCATAAGCAGTATTTTTACAGATACAGAGCGCGCTCGATTACCCTTTCCGTTAACACTCCATATATTATTACTCTGTGATTTTATAATTTTAAGTTTTTAATCAACTTCTTGAAATTTTTCTTCGTATATTTGATGTGTATGATTCAAAGCAAAAACAGCAAATTTAGGTTTAATTAAGTAAACAGATTCCAATCCATTTTTTAAACATACTTATCGAGGTTCTGTCTGTACACTATTGTGTGCCTTATCTTCATGTTTATTGTGACAGAATCCTAATGCAATAAAGGCCATTGTGAAACATTGAAAATAATTTGTTCATGGTAATTAATAAATATATTTTTCGCCTCGATTGGAAGTGCGATTGCGCCACCGAAGTGGCGGGTGATTCCCTCACGGATACGCTCGACCTATAGATAGTTGTATCGGGTGTCTGTGTTTGCGAATATCCCCATCAAACAGCAGTGACATCGTAGTGGGATGGCTATTGGAATAGCAAGACAAAGCGTCACCGACTCGGAGGCGGCTTACTCGTTTAGTCGTTCATCAACCCTACGATAACAAGTCCAGCAAGGAAGAGAAAACAAAGAGCATTGAGTCGATTACTATCAGAGGCATCAGGGAATCTATGAAGTTACTAAAGGCGTCAGTTATCAGAGACACTCCTTGTTAGGGTATCTGGTGTGGATTTGTCCTAGCTAAAAATGGATGGTTTTGTCGCACTTCGCATAAATCGTAACCCACTTACCGTCTACCTTGCACATTCGACCATCATTTACACCGATGGTTAATTTCAGACTCCTTAGAAAATACATGTTAGTGAAGCGAGGGCTACATTAGGTATAGGTGGGCCACGTGAGTACGTCGATGTGGGCGCTTCGGAGACAATTATATGACGAGTAGTTATTTAGAGCCCATGATGCTGTGCCGGTCTCATACAGAATAAAAACCACAGGATCCTATACAAAAATTTAACAGGATTCTGGCAAATCTAAGTCCATCCATATATGGCGAGTAATTGTCTAGATCAACATTATATCCGCCACGCGGCGCAACGTACCTACGTAATGCCGAAACGGTTTCTTCACATTGCTAACGTAAGTAAGCCGAGCTGGGCGCGTTTAAGTCCATGCATTTTATACGGCCAATAGCTGTTTAGAGCACATTGCATCCAACGCAATGCTGAAACAGTTCCACCTGTTTGTATCTCGCATAGAGTATAATGTTCCTCGTATGTGAGACATCTCCGCACCTCTCAAACTAACGCCGTAGTCAGGAATTGGTGGGAGGCGGGGTTATATGTAGGAATTGATCTCGCGGGGTTTTCACTTTTGCAATCACGTATATTAAAAATAATTTTACTTTTCTGGGATTTCGGAGGGGGTTTGAAGTGTTTAAATCCACAAAACCCCCCTGGATACGGCCATGTCTTAGGCCTATGCCTAATGTAGGTTAAGCTTGATAGCTGATAGCCCTACAGTCATGTTTCCATCTGACACTTTCATGTGAGCTCAAGGTCATTTGGAAACTCCTTGGCACGCGTTCTGAAGTTATTTGTAAGTTTATAATCTACCCAGTTCTTCGTCTTGGAATGCTTAATTAAATTCCAGTCCGTATTCACGTGTACGCCGTGGAAATTTGTTCATTAGGGCTTCCTTTCTTCTTCAAATGGAACCCTTATAGGGACATGATTCACGTGTATGTCTCGTGATCTTAAAACTTAGTATTCTAATTTCAGTTGGTAAAGTAGAATCGATTGATTATTAAGTGAATTCGTTAGAATCTTGACGTTATATCTTGTTGATTGTTGTAATTTGTCAAAATCTCTATATGCAAACCGAAATAAATTAGGGCTGGATCCCGGAACCCCGATACGGGTTAGTGGAGGACTGGTTTTCGTTGGTAGGAGTCTGGCATAAAATTCCTCTGCATGGAAGGATTACTTTTAATGAATATCTACATACTCCAATATTTTTCCAAGGGACCTTCACCCTTATTCAAATACAAATATAACATAAATCACTTTATTTAAATAGATTAATGATTAACGTACTACTTCATATATGCCAATTTATACTGAACAAATTCAACAAAGGATACCCACTCTTATCACACTAAAAATAAAGGTTATACTAAATCTGACAGCTCATTAACTAAGCGGTATAATGTTTGCCTATGACGCCTACGATTGTTTCAATCGACCTACTTTACTTTGACAATGGCATTAGGTTCAGTTTCTGAGTGTTTCGTCATTTTGACGTAACGCATTTTCTGCAACGGAGCATTTTTACGCGATTCTCGTCATGCTCATAGAGGTTATTATAACGGTTTTTTTGTCTTAGTGACTTTTCCACCAGTATTTCTCAGTCTAATCTTGTAAGCTAGGATCTACAATGACGGCCAAACAGAAACAATGCTGTAAATTGTATACAATATTGGAATTATATTAATCCAATTGTCCCAGGACAGTTGAATCATTTCCCAAAGATACGCAGAGCGTTTGGCTTTGTGGATTCGAAGACAGTTGGAATCGAAATCAACCAGAATAGACATTGGAGGAGTTGTAAAGAAGATTCAAATTCCCTTAACACCAAAGGAGAGACAAAAAAGAAAACGGTCACAAATTATTTGTAAGGGTTGTCTAAAACCTCGACTTTTTATTTAACTATTTGTTATGAGAGATCATCTTTAACTGTGATGTAGATTAATTCAAAATTAATTAATTAATTGAAACTAATTTGAAAAGAGAGTTTCAAGAGTAACCATACTGTTCATGATAAGTTTGCCCCGTATCCGCTGGGTATAATTATGCATAATCGATTTAAATTTTATATCAATCAATTGAATCGGCCTATCGCAGTCAGCTGATATAGCTGTATCTGATCGATTTATATGCTGATTTGTGAGTGAAGAACGTAACAAAAATTAAAACAATAATGTTCTGAGGTATTCATTGTTTATGTAAACTGAATTGAGGGAAAGTGTACGAAAATTTTTGCATAAATTTTTTGGCAATTCAAGATAAATCTTTGAAAAGCATTAACGCATGCTTAGCGAACTCTAAAGTTACAATATTAAATGGAAAAAGAATACGGTCGCGAACAGGATTCGAACTAAGCCATCTCGACCTCTTAGAGGTCGAGATGGCTTAGTGGTCAAAGCACCTGGAGTATTTATCCGGGAGGCGCAGGTTCGAATCCTGTTCGCGACCGTATTCTTTTTCCATTTAATATTGTAACTTTATTTTTTGGCAAGATAATTTCCAAGGGTCTTATAACGTCTGGTCTTGAAAAGCAGTCTCTTTGACTTTGAAAAGACCTAAATAACGCAAATCTAGTCCACCTTCTGGTATCAGGGTTACAGATTCGATTTCGCTTGTGAAAGGACAAGAATTTATTTCAATTACGTTTTGACACCTACAGCAAAACTTTTTTATTGAAATCCTCTTGGATGCAATTCCAGACTCTTTCGGATTAAAACCTCCAAAACTCTTTACTAGGGTTCCAGGATTCACTGCTGTAATAATCACAACCTCTCCCTCCAGTTAACTAGTCGTAAAGTTACTCTAATATTGCTTCTGTCTGTCACGTTAACATCTGCCGAAGCATTGTTGAATAGCCCACTTTTAACAATAACAACACTAAATAGCTGTCTATGTCGAGTTTGACATAACTGTACATTGTATACCGACGATGTGGGTTATTGACTCGATTTGACTGATGTTAAAGCTTGTTTTACAACATAATAAAGACTCGGAAAATATCAGTATCTGTGCATATAAGTGTTCATAGGGCACATAGGGAGGAAAGGATTCGAGTGTTGAGTGGTATCAGCTTGGATAGCCTTGCCTTTTTTAAATTTTCAAATAAAAAGTACTTCTACGTTTGTAAAGTGGTCGTAAACGCGACTGCTGAGAGTGAGGCCCTAGGTTCGACTTGTGGGTTGAAGAAAGTGCTTTCTGTTAGGAAATTTTAAGTACCAGTTCGGAGATTTGATGGCAATATGGTCATCTATTACATGGGCCTTCAATACATCTGTGAAATGTGGGTGTATCACAGTACACCTCCGTCTAACCCATCAGGGAATACAGGCCTGTTGGTATGTCATGTGTGGAAAATCCGGCTAGAACACTGTGCAGAACTTATATCGTCTAAAAACCACACGTTCTTCCATCTATTTTACTGAGGTTCTAGGATAGTAGCTTAATTAACAGCGATCTGACAAGCAATATGAGTCGCCTGGTTGAAGTATCCACACCCTTTTCAATGGAGAAATACCACACCATGTTCCTTCAGGACTCCATCGTGGTATTTCTGCCAATACTTTATGCGGAAGCGGCACTACTCTACAGCGACATATCCCGGGTTAAAAACTTAGGGATTCTGATGTTATGTTAAATCAGGTGTACCTGCCGGGTTTAAGTGACTACAATTTGATTCCAGGACCAAAAAAATTCCAAATCTAATAAAAAATCCTAACCCAGAAATATTCTCGGGTGTAAAGTCATTTCAGAGGCCTACAAGTGGCTTAAACTCTGTCACTAGATTGTTCTTCAATCCTACCACAAGCTTTTGTACCTTGCAGAAGCCTGAGGACTTCAAATTACTTCAATAATATTGTTCTCACTCTAATGTCATCAGTGTACGAGTGTATCAGATTTATGCCTATAATCTCATCAAGTGTTTATGACAAAGGTTTATTTATGTAGGTTTATCATCTCGCTTCCATTCAGCAAAAGAGTAGATTGTGAAATGATAGACCGTTCGATTTGCAAGTCCAAGATCACGGATGCGAACCAAATGGCACCCTAACCCACCACTGACTATTCCTGTTTAGAGTGGTGAAGGAAAACTTTGTGAGGAAACCTGAGGGATCACTTGGTTGTGTGTGAAATTTCAGGGATCTACGGGAGATCCCGGAACCCCGTTAAAGGTTTTGTTTTTAAAAAAACGTTGTCCCTCACTTGGATTTTCTTCTTGTATCGTGGGTGCGTTTACAGACATATAATCTCACATGCACACACACACCCAGACCCGGAACAATTATCTGTATATCATACAAATATTTGTTCTGTGCAGGAATCGAACCTGCGACACGCGACGCGTCAGCCGGTCTCCACAACTGCACCAACCGCGCTGTCGATTAAAACAGAGAGACGCAGGTTCAAATCCTGCTCTCGATCGTAATATTCTTTCCACAAAAGAAATATAGCATTAGAGTTCGCTACTTATGCCTTAATTCGTTTGAAAGATTCATCTGTATTTGGAAGTCCAAGATACGCTGTAGTTCCACAAACTCGAACCTAAGCTTATAAAGCAACAGTTTTATGTTAATCGTTAATTCAAACATTAGCATATATAAAACTAAACGAGCTGCATTTCTGACTCGACATAAAACAGACATAACTGTACTTTTAACCGACATAAAATAAGTAGGTTATCATCTCCATATGTTTAGATGCACGTTACACATGTTTTACAATCGCATTTTAGTAAAAGAAATCCGTAAGTTTGTCTTTCGCAACTCGAGAATTGCTGCCCTAATTATGACTAATTGTTTATTTATAAACCTAAGCATAATTTGAGGAAAGTGTATGAGTCGCATTTGTTATGGAATTTTTGGGCATTTTGGGTTAGTGATGAGGTCTTTTGAGGGTCGTAGTGAGGTACTTGGTTCTATTGGCGGTTTAGATAAAATGTAATTGAGTGTTTCTGTTAGGAAATTCTCAGTAGAAGCTCGGGAGTTTGGAATCGCGCCCGGTGTATAGGGTCACACCACTTATTACGTGGGACTTAATAGTTGCATCGGTGGAATGTGGGTGTACAAATGTACTCCTCTGTCTAATACCTCAGGTACCTATGCGTGATGTTATGACTAGATTCTGTCCGCGATTTAGTCTGCGTGGACTTCAAAATAGCCAGGTTATAAAACTATCTGTATGCCAAATTTCATCCAAGTTTAGTAGTTATTGCGTGAAAGACTAACAAACATCCATCCATCAGCACAAACTTTCGAATTTATAATATTAGTAGGATATTACATTATAGAATGTTAAAAAATAATCATATAATTAGGTTTTTTATTTTGTACGTGTAAGTAGTCGCTAAATTACGTAATTTCATTTAGAATCGTCGACTCGTGATTGAGAAGTCGTGAGTTTGAGCCCATCGTTTGAAGTAACGCGATGAGCTAACTGCTATTACAAGGAAAAATTGAATGCATTGTTTTTACCCGACTGACCCAGAAGGTGGGTATGTTTATCGAGTGGAATGTATGTCTTATTTCTTTGACATGCCCTGTAGCCTAAGCGGCTTGATGGATTTTTTTATGAGATTTCATTAGATTCGTCTGAATTGCAGGATTGTCATAGGCCATAGCAAAGTCACAGGGAGGGGGGTTTCGTACGTTTACCTGACCCCCCCCCCCCCCCCCCGAAATCAATTCCGGGCTACGGCCGTGCTCTGAACCGTCTAAGCTATCGCAAAATCTAAAATTTTCATCTAACCATAGTTGAGTCGTTTCGTAATGTATTCGTGACATTGAGGTAAACTTTCAGATAGAAAATCATTTCGCTTAAAGTTAGGCATATAGATTCCAGTCTGGCGATCAGTGAAAACAAGAGCAATGATAGTCTAGTGGTATGACCGTTGGACTGACACCTCAAAGGTCGCAAGTTAGAATCCAAGGCACGCACCACTGTCTTTTCGAAGTCATGTGCGTATTATCAACTAATTATCATTTCACATTACATGAAAATATGAACCAGTTTATTAAAATTCAGCGTTTTCCTTTAGTTTGCCGTACCTATGTAATTACTTTCCACTATGTGATCCCTCTTAGCAACACTATCGGTTAGAGGAATAATACAGTGTATATTTTTTTCTAAAATCAACGGATTCGATTCATGGCTAAGATAATTGATTTTTTAAAAGTGAATTCAAAATTGGGCTTTGATTAATTACTCAAAAGAGTATCTATTCCTGTAGTACTTCGCTATTCCTTATAGTTTCAGGTTTGGTTACCCACGCCACTTCAAAAATACACGTGTATATTTATTATAATTAAATTGATATGTCAATTTTATTTACAAAGAGGATTAACTCATTCCCCGTATTAGTACTCATTTCCCAAGGTCGAACAGTAACCCCGAATAAACCTCTCACCTTGACCTCGCAATAGACAGTCAGCTAAGGTCAGAAGGCTCGATTAAGATAACCTTTTTCTATTGTTTAAATTTAGAATCGCAGATATAATTAAATTACTGAGCTCAAGATCTTAGCATTTATACGCAATTTTGCACCTATCTTATATCGGCATAAGGTCGGAAATGTTTCTTCAAAGTGGTTACTGATGATGTTACGCTATAGGGAAAGGGAGTCTTCTCATACAGAGAAGGCACGAGCATAGATCACCACGCTAGCTCACTGCGTTATGTCCAGGCTTTCTCACGATATTTTCTTTCACACAAGACACGAAAAGTTATATTGGTAGGATGCCAGGTTAAAACCACAATACACCGCTCAATAGACGGGCTTGTAACCACTCGGCCACCACGACATGAAGATAATAATTTAATCAAAATCTTTATTCATATTCAGTCACAGAAATTCCCTAAGTCAAGGCCGAATCACTAAACCGTATACGGGCATTTTTGAAGAAATAGTTACCACCTTCCAAAGCATGACATTTCACCGATGTCGTTATGAAGTCCGACGTAATAAGTCGTGAGCCTATTGCCGTCTATCGGCCACAATTATATACTTTGGGCTGCTACTGAGCATTTCGTAACCGATAACCTGATTATACTGACCTATTAGAAATCAGACCTCACGCCAGCAGCCGCACTTCAACCACAAGACCAATACCGCCATTATAACTAAATAAACGCATTATCTATCTACAATTCATAAATTACCTATCCGTAACAGTACCCTAAGTTTAATCCTGTTGTGTCGTCAAATATAAGATATCTAGAGTAGACTACAAAATCAGATGGACAAGATATGACATTAGGTTTTTTCAACACGATAGTCGGGTATCTCCTTTAATCAATACAACAACTTGATTGTGATTTTCTTACTTTTCTAAAATTAGTTATACGACTCTATGACTAATTGAATACTTGACACCAAGGTCGTTGTTGATAAGTAGCCAGCCAACCTTTGAGGAATTTAAGAGATATGAAAAAAAAGATGGGAGTCCTCCATTTTAGAACTGGCACGCATCAAAGGAGTACTTTGCGATAGAGTCCGCCAAAGAAGGTTGCATAGCATAGCACCTTCGGAGTACTGTTGAGTCCAAGCTTCGTTCGAAAAACCCCCTCAGACTACGGACTTAATCCAGCAAAGGTTTAGTCTGTTGCTTATAAAGTATGAAGATCTAAGGGAGTGTGTAAATTGGGAGACTACAAATACAAATAAAATCGGGGATCAATCTTGCGATAGTTGTGTCTGTATTTCTGCGAGGGCTCTTAGTAGTGTTGCCATATGTCCCGCTTTTGGCGGGATGTCCCGGTTTTCAGCCCCCTCGGGACGTGTCCCGCCGGCACCCTCAGAGTGACGCCCAAAATCCCACTGTTTCATCTAGCCTGCCTTTGAACAAAGAAACGACGCGAGTGAGCGAAAAAATATTTATGATTAGAATTGATTCAAGATATGTCTTTGAAAAAGCATTAACGTATGCTTAGCGAACTCTAAAGTTACAATATTAAATGGAAAAAGAATACGGTCGCGAACAGGATTCGAACCTGCGCCTCCCGGATAGATACTCCAGGCGCTCTGACCAAAGAGACCATCTCGAGAGGTCGAGATGGTTTCATCTCGACCTCTCGAGATGGTCTCTTTTTCCATTTAATATTGTAACTTTAGATTAGAATTGATTCAGAAATAAATATTAATAAGTTTATTGATGGGTATTTTGTCTGTATCCCGATTTTTTCATCCCAGTCCCGCTTTTTTACAACTTAAATCCCGAAAATTAGAAATAAAGACCTGGCAACACTAGCCCTTAGTCTCCTCCTACGACATGCCTTTCTGCCAGCTGTAGAAAATTGTATACTTACACGACCTTAACTTGAGGTGGTAAGGATCAAAGTATTAACACTTCTGGCTTGATGTTTGTTTTTTTCTTTTTGGACTTGTTACCTTGGATTTGTGGGTTTCTGAATAGCTTTGGTTAAAAATTTGTGAGTTCTGTCCCAAAGTTTAATTCCGTTAAAAATTGCGATTCACATTGTGAATCTCAATCAATGAATCTCAAATCACAGCAGTGGTGAAAATTGTTAACGATTTATCAACAAAAATAAAAGAAAATCTTACTTCCTATTAATATTATAAACGCGAAAGTTTGTATGTCTCTTTCACGCAATAACTACTGTACGGATTTGAATGAAATTTGTCACACAGATAGTTTAAAGCCTGGATTAACACATCAGGCACTTTTTATCCCGGCTGGACCTAATTCAGAAGTCCCACAGACGAAGTCGCGGGCAGACGCAAGTAAGCCATAACTGCAAAAGGATCCTTGTTCTAGCGACTCGACATCGCAAAGCTACCCGTATCGGATTTAAGTACCGTAATAATGTAAATAGTGACAGATTGTGAGCCCACCCAGGCTCAACCAGTTTCTCTCACAACTTACGGGATAACGAACAGCTGATGTTTTACAGTGGTTTTTTAAGCCCGGATACTGAGAAAAAACTCCGTTTTGTTTAACGCTTTTTTAGAGTACCGTGGGTTTGGAATGTAATAATTGAATGAATGATGATACGAGCCCACGAAGATCTATGACGGTATAGTACTCAGATGCCTGAAAGTCCGACAACCACTCACCACGAGATATCGTGTTACCCAGTTGTATTGTGGAGGTCAGATATGCCGTCGCTCCATGTACAATACTGATATTATGATTCATCATTAGACTTGAAACCGACTTCAACTTAGTTGGGAAGGGCTAGACAAGTTAGTGATGTCAAAGTTTTACTTAGAATAAGACTTTGAAAGTCAGATTGATACCAGTTATTTCAGCGGTCTACTTATCGTATGGTTGATGAACAACCTAGTGTCAGAGTTTAAACGACCCGTAGGTCTCTGACATGACTTTACTCACCATCGAGAACATCTCTCAGGTGTGCTGGTTTCCTCACTATGTCATCCTACACAGTTGTAAGCAATTAAAAAAAAAAAACAATTCCAGCGGTACGAACGCGACTGCCCAAAAAAAAGAGCGAGGATTTTTATGTTTTTAGTGTTCGTGGTGTATGTTTTGTAAGTATATATGTTTGTGAGTTTCTTTATTCCACGATAACTTCTGAACGCTTAAACCGATTTAGATATTCGGGGTATTGTTAAAATCCTTACATACTCCCGGGTAAAAAAGGCTAATAAGATTAAAAAAAATAAAGTGGTTATGGTACATGAAAAGGTGTGAAATAAAATTTATTTTTCAAACATGGCAGGCGTGCTTTTTAATATTTTTATTATGTTCATTGTCGATTCCATACGTCAAATTTGAGAGAATCTGTTGATAAAATGATAAAATCCAATACATTCAAATTTTTATCGACTCGACAACATAGTCGACAAAGATCCGTGCTCGGACGCCTAAATTTGGACCCGCAACGGCCTCAACCAGTTACTCGAAAACTGGCAACACAAATCTTCAGTCCACCAAGACTTACAAACATGAATGAGAATAATTTTAATTCACCCACTCAAGTACTTGTTTTTATTATTGTATGTAATCAGTACTACTGTATCTACGTCATCGAGAGACGCTTTGAATTCCCCGTGTCATCGCCGCATATCAGACGAGATAATACTTATAGAACGTGACGCGTGGATGATACGACTATATTCGTACGACGTATTGAGAGTTCAGCTGTTTAAACATAAACATAACACAACATCACGCCTGTATTACTCGAAGGTTTACACAGAAGTGTACTGTTTTCCATTGCTATTCATTTCATTAACGCTGTTATTAAGTCCAGTCAAATTATGACCTATGACAGCCGTTATGGGTAGTCAGAGGCCTGAAAGTTTGACAACCAGTCATACCACGAGGTATCGTGTTACCTAGTAACTGGGTTGTCGAGGTCAGATAGGCAGTCGCTCCATGCAAAATACTGGTATTAAGCTGCATCCGGTTTGATTGGAAGCCGACCCCAATGTAATTGGGAAAAGGCTAGGCAGGCATGTTACTAAGTCCCATGTAATAAGTGGTGAGCCTATGTCATTAACCCAGCACAATCCGAACTCCGGGCTGCTATTGAAATATTGCCTGATAGACACCAAACCACCCTGGTTTGGTGTCTATCAGGCAATGTTTTGATAGCCTAGTGGTATGATCGTTGGACTGACAAGTCAAAGGTCACAAGTGGGTAACACTAACATAGGTATAAAGATATCTCGTGGTAAGACTGGTTGTCAGACATTCAGGCACCTGATTACCAGTAACAATAAATCACAGATCTCAGATTGGACAATCGGTACTGACTACATACATAACGTGCTTTCCAAAGCACGGAGAGGAAACGAAAACGAAATGATGTTCGTACATACCATAAGGCTTCGTTATACCATACCATAAGCTCACTAATATAGCAGTGATAGCCTAGTGGTATGACCGTTGGACTGATAAGTCAAAGGTCGCAAGTTCCAATTCAAGGCACGCACCACTGTCTTTTCGAAGTCATGTGCGTATTATAAATTAACTATCACTTGCTTAAAACGGTGAAGGAAAACATTGTGAGGAAACCAGCACAGCTGAGAGATATTCTCGATGGTTTGTAAAGCCATGTCAGAGACCTCTGGTACTACACTCTGACACGAGATGGTTCATTAACCTCACGATAAGATGAGCTCACTCTACCATAAACAACATTTATATTGCTGCTATTATAGATACCGGCGATATATTCTCCTCAAATACATCTACGTAACAGTTTCTATGTCTAGATGCTAACGCAACAACAGCCGCGCTTTATCGCTTCGAAAACGCCAAGAACGTCACGTTTCTATCAACAGTACTGTACTATCATCATTCTTCATCTAACAACGCATTGTATGCAGCTTTTGTAGAAGACCAACTTTGCACAGAGTAGTAAACAGATGGAGTTGTAATGTTTCTGGGAATTTAGCATCACGCCTGTATTCCCCCGAGGAGGCAGAGGTGTAAAAATTTGTACGGCTATATTTACCGACTTATTTATTTCTCATTTACCACAATTCAAACTCTGAAAGAAAGAAATTATTTATTCTAGACCCAGTGCAGAGTAAACTTAAACTAAAACAGTACTTAATGTAAGGTACATGTGAGCACCATAAAATTAAAAATATTATTTAAATAAATAAGAGTACAGAACTTACACCCGTTACTCCGGGCTGCTACTGAGGATTTCGTAACAGAAAAATTCAATTTTGGCTGACCATGGATTTGAATCCGAAACGTCACCACACTCATCAGCCGCGCATGTCCAACGATACAGTCGCAGGAGTAGTGTTATACTTTTGCCAAATCAAATCAAATCATTTATTTGCATAAAACATGGTAGGTAACAAGATGTTCAATAAAATATGTGTACAGCATGTTTTGCCGTGGCACACGGCGCGCAAAATAATATTAAATGTGATAAATTTATATGAATTAAACATTATACATTATAATCAAATTAGTATTAGATAAATTAAAGTAAATCTGAAATCAATTAGACCTTAAAATCAATTTAAAGGAAAAAAAAACAACTAAACATTATAATTATAAATTAAAAACAATTAAATATTAAAATTATTTTAATTGAGGAATTCATGAATACTATAATAAAATTTATTGGCCAGAATTATTTTCAATTTATTTTTAAATACTTTTACATTACAATTTTTAATATCATTAGGGATTTTATTATAATATATTTTTGGCGCCATACTTAATACGCTTTTTCCTGCCAGAGTTGTTTTTGCACTATGTAGACACAGTCTATTACTATTAAGTTTGCGCCTGTTCCTTTTTACCACATCAGATAAGTGTTCAAATAGATGAGGGTTTTTATGGACAAACAGTGCTATCTCTAATATGTATAGTGAAGGAAGTGTTAAAATTGTATGTGCTATAAAAAGAACAGTTTACAAGAGTCAGTGGAGTCCAAGCGAAACATGGCTCGTATACAACGCTTTTGGGCCTTAAAACCATCTCATTATCTGTTGAGTTTCCCCTAAAGATAATCCCATACCGTAAGACAGACAATAATAAGACAAACATTGAGATTATGAAAACAATAATTATTTCCCACAAGAACGTTGTTGATATTCTGCGGCATCTTATTTTGCGGCGTGCATGTCCCACAGTTATGTATGACGAAATAAAATTTTATTTCCGCCATTTGATCGATCAGCTTTCACTCAACACATTTCGCGAAATTGAACTCTGTGCCAGAAGCAATAAGGATTTGGACATTAATTTATTTATAACCAGCTGGCTATTTGCCAATGTATAACGGTGTGATTATTAAAAATATTTTTCTAATATTAATTAGGTACGATGTGTAACGATGCTGTCAAAATTAAATGATATTGTAGAGCTAATAATACATATTGTATGTATTATTATTTTAGTACAATAACAATGTACACTTATTATCCTCTATGTAGTAAGCGTTGTGAAATCAGTGCATACCTATACGTGTGTGTGATGAAATACATAGGTATGTACATAGTCAGTTTCCTTCAAGTGGATCGAAGTGCTAATTAAAATTAAATAATTAAGTTCTAAAATAAAATAGGAGACAGCTATCATGATGTGTTTTGTAAGAAGAACTTTCTTTATTTTAGTTTTAATTTTGTAATAATTAAATATGTAGTGATTTCATCTTCTAATCCAACCTAGTGTCAGAGTTTAAACTACCCGTAGGCCTCCGACGTCGCTTTACACATCAGGCGTACCTATCTAGGTTTTATAAGGTAGTCTTTATCGTTTATCTGTGCCGACAGCTAATAACTAGATTGAATTTAAACTCATAAACGGAATCTATACTAATAGTATAAAGAGGGAAGATTTGATTAAAACCTAAAACTACTCAACCGATTTAAAAAATTACCATATTAAAAATAACAAGTAGAAAGCTGCATTATCACTAGGCTATATTTTATTTCACTAATAATAAGAAATTTACCTGAAAATCCACTACAATATATCCCAAAACAGACGGAATACTAACATTACATAGTGCGTATTTATTGGGATGTATAGTATAGGCTATCCGCTGAAATAGCAGCGTTATGCCTAAGTGACATGCAACAATTTCATGCGGTGTTAAAACGGGGTGGCATATATTTTTATTCATCAAATTATTTTTGTACTTTCGTCAGACACATTCATATTAATTATTGTCTAACGGTTATTACTCACGCGCATATTTCGGGTTTGCCCGTCAATTTTCGAATTCGAACGGACCCCTTATTCATGAGCTGAGCCCGCGGCCATGTCGCGAGTCATAAAAAATATTTTTATTTGGCTAATTACATAAATTTTAATGCTATTCTTCATAATTATATCAACACTTGAAGTATCTTCAAACCGACACTTACCCTTGCTGATAATAAAAGATATGAAATTATAATCGAGGCGAGGCGCGTGCCGATATTGTGCCGTATCCGAGTCTGATTTTAGCATCGGCATCGCTGAATTGGCAACTGCATCGTATTTTGGCGTCTCTTCTGCGTCCGGTTGCAGTAGCCGAATCACGCGTTTCAGCGTTCAGTCGCTGTATTGAGCTCCCGAAAGTAACTGAAATCGCTGATCGCCGATACTAAGAAGTAGCTAGTTTGTGGAGGTTCTTAGCTTTCAAAGGACACCACTATTTGTGTGGGTGGACTATAATATCGACGTAAAAATAATCTTTTTTATGGGTATTAGTATTTTAAATCTGTGTTTCACACGGTAAATGATAATTAATAAATAAACGACGGTAGCCTAAAGATAGCCTATTATTTGGTATAATTATTGAGTCATGCATACACATCAAAATAATTAAAAAAACTTTATTATGAAGTTGGTCAAAAAGCAATAGATAATTGCACACGGGCACTGTACCGACACGGCCGTGGAATGGCGGATATTGTTTTGCCTCCGTGCTGTAGTCGTACCAGCAAAATGCCTCCACCGTCCCACCGTCCCATCGTCGTGCCGATGCTGTACCGTCTAGTAGAAAAATAGCCAAAAGCTAATATGACATGCACTTTGATGTAATTTTCTTTCAAGAAATATTATATATTAATTTCTCATTTTTCTTATTTTCCTTGTTATCTCAACTCTGAGCATTTTTACTTTTGTACAGCGTTTTATTGTAGATACAGTGTTGTACTATTTACTCTATAATTATGGGGACCATATGTATATTGTTGCAGATATGGGGCGACCTACAGGAGGGGATCGAACAGGTTTACAAGAGGCAGCACATGGAAAAGAAAAGATATATGGACTTGTATACGTATCCTTTTCAAAAAGAACATAACATGACCAGCCCATAAATGTCCCACTGTAGGGCAAGGGCCTCTTCTCATTCAGAGAAAGAACTGATCACCACACTCGTTCACTGGCTGATTGGCGATTTTCTCTAGGTTTCTTTACGATATTTTCAATCACTTCAGCGCTTCAATGTACCGATGATCCAGTTGGCAGCGCTATAAAGAATTTAACCGCTCAGGTTTCGATTGTATCAAAGGCTTTCTCGTAGTCCAGAAACGCTACGGCAGAAAAATAAAGCCATTCTCCCGATTGATAAGCCTAGTATTTTTTTATTTCAATGGCTTCACGGCTCTGATATAGGATTAACTATTTACAGCAAGTATTCATACTTTGCTTGCTATTATTAGCTTTAAAGTAGGCGCAATGTGCCAATTTTAAGATCAGTCTGCTGTCCTCAGTTTCCATACCAAAATATGTATATCATGGCAAAGTAAACTGAATAGTACGTGAAAAGTGTTAGCAGAGTGAATGGAGGAATGGAGAATGGATGTTTTAAGTACTGACTTACTTGCAGTACCTATCTACTCGTAGGTATAATAAGACCTTTTATTCTGAATTAATTATATCTGTTTTTGGATGTTGCTATGTCTCAATTCAATATGCCTTTTCGCAAAGGCCTCCTCATGATTAGAGGCTACCTCTGGTCTGATGACTGGTCCTTGAGAGACTAAAAGGTCTTGAGAAGTAAAGTTAGGTCCCGCTGTGAGTTTCAACATTTCCTCCCATCTCCATTGTTGCTTTCCCCTGCTATTATACGTATATACATCTGTGTTTCACGCACTATTCTTGAACTTGCCACTTTTATTCAATAATAATGAGTGCACTTTAATCTCATGATTACAAGTTTCCCGCTCAATTCGCTAATTGTCGGCAGTAGGCAGGCAGGTAGTTGCTTAAGGCGTTTACTCCTCCCGACCGTATGTCGGTCACTGCGGCCTATTTCCACTGAGATTAGCCAAGTATGCAGGAGATATATTGTATTTATTTATTTATTCATATAATCTAAGACTTGTACATCCAAGATGCTTACAAGATTAATTTTCTAATAGGCAATTGAATTATAGCTTAATATTATTACACATGCTCGTGTGTATGCGCAAATACAGGTGCACTACCTTTACTCTCATAGTCCGATGGGACGGCAATCCAACACGACCGGAGAGAGAACAGTTGCAGGAGTGACGGCTTTACATGGTCTCCGAAGCGTGGGGCTGTCACACCACGAATATCCTACTGCTACTAAGAATTTCCTAACAGAAAAACACAATAATACTTTGCCCGACCTGGGGATCCAACCCAAGAACTCACGCTCTGTAGCCGCGCTTGCGTCCACTTGACCAACGAGGCAGTCAAAGCGTGTAGGCCTTTATCAAAAGTGCTGACGAGAACGATGTAATGCATAATCTTATAATACAATTAAAAACACGTTCAAATAACACAAGGAAATGATAATACTTCCGTATGGTATTCGTATGCGATATTGGAGGTTGTTCGACGTATTAAACACTTCCGGCACTTAAAATATATTCGCATAATTTCGTTACGTACGAAATTGAAGTATTCCACTTAGCGCACCGATTTGAACAGTATCGATGGAACTGCACCTTTTTTATTCCACGAACAGCACCTATAGTTTTTAAGTGTCTAGGGGTGTACCATGTTAAATAAAATATCGATAGCAGTCATTTAAATAATGTTTATTAGTACTGTCTTCTAAGAAACCAATAATGGACTTAGTCGTTCTGTTCAAATCGGTGCGCTAAGTGGAATACTTCGCACTTTTAACTAACCTGACGAACGCTGAATCTTATTTAATTTGGTTAATTTTCAGTCTAGGTTCACGCTTGAGTTATATAAATTAAATTTAGTTTAATATAATGAATAAACCGGCAACTATCCGGTATCCGGCCTATCCGGCCTAATTTTAAAATCTGGCCGGATACCGAATTTTAAATGAATTACGAACATTTCGTTTAATTTGCATTACAATAAACAAAAATAATAAAACAGTAACTTCAAGTCAGCACGATTACAATCATTCTTTGAACAATTTTATTTTAACGTATTTGAAGGATTTATCTGCACTATTTCAACAAAATTAATTAATACCCGTAATTAACTAGAGGCGAAGTATTGTGCGTTAATCTTATTTAACAAGGCCAGCTTCGGAGAAAAGTCTTTGGTTATACCTATATACACTGCTGCAAGGGGCTGAATTCTGGGTAACTTAGTCAAATACGGGTACTGTGTCCTGGTTCGCATTAGTTGAGCAACATACGTAACAGTGGGATTGCGATCGATTCGAACTGATAAACTGATGAACTGTTTTCAAATGATAGTCTATCTACTATTAATATTTGTTTTGTGAGCTTTGCGTGTCACTGTTGATTCAGCCATTCATCTTCTGTACTTCTTTTAGTAGACGTTGCAAGTTCGCAAGTTCTACGTAATGACGTGGCAGTGGCAATTTCCGACCGGATATTCGGCTATCCGGCCTATAGGGTAGCCGAATAACCGGTATCCACCCAAACAGCTATCCCTTATATCGCAACTTTTTTTGTCGCCTTTATGAGTACCTGACTAAAAAATATCCAAAGTTTTGACATTTCTTAATTTGTCCCTTCTCACTCTTATAGTATCTGTATATGTTAGTAAAATACCCTAACTTTATCTGGTACAATAGGGTTATTGACGAAATTTCACAAAGGGCCTAAATTTAAAGAATATGGAATAGATTAACTAAAAAAAATATTTTGCAATTTTTTGTGTACCTATTGATTAAATAATAGCTGTTTAAAATTCAAATTTTAAAAGTCGTGCCAAAAGGCGCGATAATGACGATCGCCATTTTGTGACGTCATTACGCAACAGAACTATTGTAAACAAAGGAAACTATTTTGTAAATCATAACATTAGTGCGTAGTATACCAATATTTCGAAAATTGAACTGAAATACGAAGAAAGTGGTTGCAACTGGCTTCCGAAATATCAACAAATTCATCGATTTATTTTGTGTCATGTGTCACAGTGACTGCAAATTGACAATCAATCCTCTGAGTAGTGACGTCACGCAATCATTGGTGTTTCGAGTCACGTGACACATAGATTAAAAATTATGAATTTGTTTATCGAATTAAATGTATTTACGAGTTACTATTATTATTTTCAAAAATACCAAAATTTCTATTAAAATACATTCTATCATTATAGCTAAGTTTCATATTTTATTTCCATCAGTGTCAAATACCCTATTGACACCAAATGTATTCTAAGCTTTTAATAAAATAGTAAAAATGCCTTAAAGGGCTTGAATAAATGATTATTCTAACACAGTGTAAATAATTCAGACCACCACCTTCTATTTTAAGCCATTAAAGTAGTTTGACTTGCGTGTTTTATAAACACACTACCACGGACACGACCTACGTTGCTAGTGCCTATTATCGATCGAATCTTATCGGCGAACGCCTGCTGCCATTATGAGCGGCTATCATAATCTCAGATATTGCAGTATAAAACAATTAATATAATGTGCATACTACCATCTCAAAACCAACGCGAAATAAGAGTTGATAACTGTTTTGCTACGGGCATAATCAATAGCATATTCTTTTTTTGTTGTGTCATTGAGATCTGTTGCTTTTTAAGTTTTTTGTCGATTACGGTTTTTTTTTTTTTAATTTTTGCGACTCTGAACTGGCAAGAGCAGTTTATATACAAGCTTCGGTTTTAACCGGGCCATATTATACAAACCTATACAGCAACATGTATAAGTAGTATAAAAATAATTAATAATAACAGAGTTCAGTGCCTATTTGTCTGTTAACAGCTAACGCTTATTTCAGAAACTGTTAGTTAGCAGTTGTTATGCCAATTATATAATCTGCGGTATCTTCTGGTATGGCATAAGATATTGATAAAACGATATAATGTAATCCGTTTAAGCTTTTATCGAATCGACAAGTTTGTCGACAAAGGTCCGTGCTCGGGTTAGCTTCAAACTTCACGAAACCTTTGGACCATCGGACGCACGGTGTAACGACATCCTTTCATTGTTAATATCTCCCCTGTTTACACGAAGCGCTTTATTCCAACTTTAATAATGCTGACAATCCAACCAGAGTGTGAAATTTCTGCCTTTTCCAATAGTAGGAATTTAAAGGTATCTTCATTACAAGAGTCGGCCGCATCATCGCTTAAAACATCAAACGAGATGCAGTCAAACGCGAGTCTATTTGGAGTAAAAATAAAGAGATGGGGTATTTCCATTCCCTCCTGTAAAGTATCTTCGATATTGTCATACAGGAAACATCCTACGTTATCAAAAGCAATAATAACCTGAATCCATCCCAGTCATGTGTATAACTACTGCACATCAGTACACCATCAAAGCGCGAGCAGCTCTAGCAGTCGCGTCGCCAGCAGCAATGGCGGCAGGAATAACTTTGGCGGCAAGAAACAGGTATGTTGGTATCACAAGTATAGGATCCCAGTCCTGACTCATCCGAGACAACATGGCACGCCGCTGGAATACAAACTGCCCTTTTCCTGCTTTCCTGTTTCTTACTCCGCGGTCACCTTGTTAGCTAGTGTACTCGTTACAACCCCATATAATGTAGGTGACGTTATCAGCGTCGGGTGGCAAGTTGTCTCGACAAGGTAGCATGTACCCATGCAGCCGACAACTGCGGGCATAAATTATATCTAGAATTAAGACCGGGAACTTACAAATGGAAGGTAGGACGCCGGCACAGTGATGTACGACATATGAAACAAACTGAAACCGCCCTTAAGGTAGATAGACTGATGAGCTGCGCAAGATGATAGACAATAGCTGTGGACTGTGGTCAGTGACAGGTCCATGGCCAGTGACCGATTACGATAATGGTGAGATTCGGCTACACCTTAAGCTGCGGTGCGGTTAGTGGAGACTAAGGAGGTTTTAGCAGCTGTGGCTTAGATTACTCCTTCGCTCTGGCTGAAGACCGGTAGAATTGCTGTACGTCGGTCCACCTTCAGACCGCGAGCAGCTTCATAAGTCAAGGGCTAAGAATCAGGTATGAACTTCAATATAAGAAGTTGCAGTAGGAAAACAATACCAAAAAAGAGCAGTGTTATTTGGAAAGGTAGGGTAGTTCCCCAGTCGGACAGCTCCAGATTTTCCAAGCCCTACCACTCTATAATTTTACTTATTTTGTCTCATGTGCTTATAAAGTTAACTTTTCAATTCCTTGTATGTGTTTCCAGAGTGGGCACGTGCAAGGTGGAGCGCAGCTGGTTGGCCTCGAACTGTACAAGAGACTGAAGGAGTTTCTCAGGATTTATCTCATCAATTTGCTTCAGGTATGTTCTACTGTAGTATTATGATGGATAAGTGGTTACAGACCTGCTGCTTGAAATGGATCTGACCAGGGAATTATACCCACAAATTCAAGCTCTAGACGTCTTTACTAATCGGCTCTGGATTAAAGCTGGACCACCGAGGCAGTTAATCTGCCTAACCTTTTTCCAATTACATTGGAGTCGGTCGGCATCCGGTCAGTGCAACCGGATACAACTTAAGTATTGTACAAGAAGCGACTGCCTATCTGACATCCACAATCCACTTACTGAGTAACATGGTGTCTTGTAACTGGCTTTCAGGCATCTGTCCCCTTAACAACTGTCATAGATCTTTGATTGCCAACCGCGACCTTCGTGGTTTCGATATCAAATGTTGTCACCGGTCCAAAGAGCAAACGCGTCAAGGACAGCTTAACCTCTAACTTAGGCACTTAAAACAGTAATAAATGTCCATGTCCTCCTGCGACCACGAACGCTGCAAAGTGTTCGAAACGTCAGGAAAACAAAAAACCAATAATACACGCGATTAATCCGGTTAAAAGTTGTTTTATTATAATCAATAATAAATGTTTTTTTCTATTCAGAACGGCGCAGAACTAATGGGTGAGGATGTGCTAGCGTTCTACACGAAGCAGTGGGAAGAGTACCAGTTCTCTTCCCGAGTGCTGAACGGTGTCTGCGCTTATCTGAACAGGCATTGGGTCAAGCGTGAGTGTGAAGAAGGAAGGAAGGTAAAACACATTTATAGCGATGTTTACCACATTAGCCAAAAACTCGACTCAATGGCGCGTTTTGGGAGAGACCTATTTCCAGTAGTAGTCTGCTACAAATTGATAATGATGACGAGTCCTATTCGTCAAATAAAATTATGATTATGTTAGTAGTGAGCAGAGGTCGACATGGCTTAGTATTCAGAGCGCTTGGAGTATTTATTTGGGCGGCGCAGGTTTGAATCTTGCTCACGACAATATTTTTCTATCCACAAAAATGTATAAATGTATGATAAAATTCTTATGACTCGGAATAGAAAAAAATAATAATTAAATACAATTGTCTTATTTCAGGGTATCTACGAGATCTACCAGCTGGCCCTAGTGACGTGGCGTGACAATTTGTTCCAGCGGCTAAACAAGCAAGTTACTAATGCTGTTCTCAAGCTGATCGAGAGGGAACGCAATGGAGAGACTATTAACACTAGACTTGTTTCTGGGGTGAGTATAATAAGTAAAAACTTTATATGGACAGCGGGACGCGGACCATTGAATAGTTCGCCAGCTTGTCTGTCCGGACTCATGTGGTTTCGACACAAGGCAAACAGACACCTTCAGAAAGTCGTTTGAGAGATACTATGGTGAATGCAAAATTGTTCAAAACAAAGGATTCTTTGCTACAAGTTCCGATTGAAGTACCCTAAACCCTGTGAGAGTCAAGATGAATCGTGTGTGTTGTTATAACAGAGACCGGACTTGTTTGTTTTGTGAATAATTATGCTATTTAGATATCGTACGGATTGTAGGCCGTATATGTTATTATAGCCCGGATAGTGGAGTGTGATATTAGGATAACATCAGAACCTGGCGCATGGATAACATTTGGTGTGACATAGCTAGATAGAAGGAGACCATCGGTAGCGGTTACCATCAACAACAGCATTCCCAAAGAGGGTTGACGTCAGGCAGGCGGCCGGTCATAAAACATAGCTAAATCTTTAGCAGCATGCCAGATACAGGTATGCTGCGCCGACCCCAATAAATTGGTATAAGGGCAGGGGGATGATGATGATGATATATATATATATAACTAGCCAACTCTACACTGTTAGGGCCTCTTCTCGTATAGAGATGGTATATACAGGCTGTGGTTTTAGACAGTGGCCAAATTGAAGGAGGTGGATCTATAGGTGTAACTGATTACAAAACAATTAAAAAAAGTATACATTAGAAAATCGAATTAATTTCGCAGTTATACTGTTTTTTAAGTATACGTCGTGTCATAGTCATCGCTGCGTCGCACGCAGTAGGCACAAGGACGGCACCGCGCGCCTACAAAGGCCGTATACGAAAATTTCACAGAGAAGCGTTAGCTGTTACGAGACGAATAGGACGTTGACCTCTTGGCAATAATTGTTTAAATTATTTTTATACAACATATAACTTGTTCCTGTATATGTTCCTACAATATGGCTACTGTTCAAAACCACAGCTTGTATATGTATCTTGATAGTGTTTCTTAGTCTGACATAATTACTATTATTTTTAACATTTTTATGCTCAGGAAGCTGATTACAGATGAACTAAAATTGTATCAAATTTAAGACCTTTTAAGGATTTGAAGGCACCATTATTGATCACCACGCTAGCTCACTGCGGGTTGGTAGTATCAGACTATTATGTCCAAGTTTGTTTACGATGTTTTCCTCCACCGTATGTGTGTAATGTCTTATCAAATTATGAAAGCATTTATAACATCACTAGCCTATAATTGTCCAACTGCACGTCAAGAGTCTCTTCTCATACAGAGAAGGCACCAGAATTGATTACCACGCTAGCTCACTGCAGGTTGGCAATTTCGGACTATAAAGTCCAAGTTTCCTCGCAAAGTTTTCCTTCACCTTATATCTTAGATTAACTAAGAAAGTACATAAATATGACATTGAAATAAGTGACTTTGGTAGATACTAGTTTTGATCCCCACACCTTAAGGTCAAGAGGCGGGCCATGTGGCCTACACGACAGTTTTTACAAAACATGACATCATGCCTATAGTCCCAGTAAGATACTTTTCTTTCTTTCTTTTCTTTCATCCCTATAAGGTGGTGATCTTGTTGCCATCTATCAGGCACAATTCCATGATTCGGAACGCTACTGAAAGTTTACTTAAACTCAATAATATGTATTCCTAACGTTATTGACAAAAAACTGTAAATGTGCTGATGAGAAAATAAATAAAGAAAGAATATATTATTATAAAATATAAATAATTTTTGAATATTTGCCTGACCCGGGAATCGATCTCAGGACCTCACAATCAGCAACCACGCTTGCGACCACTAGACCAATGGGGTAGTTTTAAGTCTGTCGATTATTGTGTAATAGATTGCATATCGATTCTTCGGAAAAAAAATCGACACCATAGTACAGTTGGCTTACGGTGTCAAGGACTAAAAAGGTTGCGAATTCGATCCTGTCCTTGTTTAGAAATAAAAATTAACATGTATAAACATCATAATATATGCCTGAATAAACTAGTTTCAGGAATGTAACTATTCGAAGTATATATAAAAAAAAAAAACATATCTAATCTACTCTTAATTCCAGGTAATCAACTGCTACGTAGCCCTCGGTCTGAATGAAGATGACACGTCAGCGCGTGGTCAGAACTTGGTGGTCTACAAGGATACCTTCGAGGCTGTGTTCCTTGAAGACACGGAGCGATTTTACACTAGGGAGAGCACCGACTTCCTCAGGAACAACCCAGTCACTGAATACATGATCAAGGTATGTTCTATGTTCAATTGAAAACTAACATAACAGTTTTCCCCGAAGAGGTAGGCAGAAGAGCACACACTAGTACACCCAAATTTTACCAATGCTGTTATTAAATCCAATGTAAAAGGTGGTGAGACAATTGCCATCTACCGGGCACAATTCTAAACTCCGGGTTGCTGCTGAGAATCTCCTAACAGAAAAACCCAATAACACTTTGTCCGATCTGGGAATCGAACCCAAGATCACATGCTCAGCAGTCGCGCTTGGGCAACTAGACCAACATATAGTTAACAATAAAAAAAATATGGTACTGAAAACAATAAAATAATTAAGAAAATAATACAATACCTTAACACCAGAGAACTACCCTTGAATCACTTTCAAAAGAAACTCAATCATCTTCGTCCATATTTAAATGTAAATTATGTACATTACAGTGATAATTCTTTCCTATAGGCTGAACAGCGTCTCCAAGAAGAACAACGACGCGTGCAAGTTTACTTACACGAGACTACGATGGAGCGATTAGCCAAGACATGCGACAGAGTGCTCATTGAGAAACACCTCGAGATTTTCCATGCAGAGTTCCAGGTAAACCAAAAAATTCAATTAATTATAATAACCGTATTCTTTTTCCATATAATATAGACTTCAGAGTTCGCTAAGCATGCGTTAAGATTTAATAGCAATTTTTTATATATATTTTTTTATATACGCATGCTTAGCGAACTCAAAATCTCAAAACTCTACCGTGGGAGAGCCATGCTTCGGCACGAATGGGCTGGCTCGACCGGAGCGATACCACGGCCTCACAGAAAACCGGTGTGAAACAACAGCTTGCGTTGTGTTTCGCCGAGTGAGTATGTACCGGAGGCCCAAACCCTTTAAAAGGCCAGCAACGCACTTGTTACTCCTTTGGGGTTGCGGGTGTTCATGGGCGGCTGTAATCGCTTACCATTAGGCACGCCGTTTGCTCGGTTGCCGCCTATCCCATAAAAAAAAAATGGAAAAAGAATATATACATGAATGTTTATATTTCATTCTTTGCAAAGAACATTGTCTGACAACATAAAATACTAAAATTTTTTTGTTAGCCTATACTGTCCCACTGCTGGGCAAATTATTATAATATCTAATTAACTAACTTATTATCTTTTCTTTTTCATTCATGGTTTTTTTAACAAAATAACATTTGTACGCCGATGGCACTTCTTACGTTCTACTAATAAAATATTTGGATTTTTTAAAATTAAATAAAATTTCAATTTCCCTTGTTTTCGTCTTGAAATCATTTCTCAATATCTTAATTAATTATTATTTTTCTTGCACAGAAACTTCTAGACGGCGAGAAGAACAGTGACCTAGGTCGTATGTATGCCCTAGTGGCTCGTATTCCGGATGGACTGTGTGAACTGCGGCGATTGCTCGAGCATCATATACACGCGCAGGGGCTACAGGCCATCGACAAGTGCGGAGAATGCGCTCATACGGTAAGAGATGACGAGGAATTTATAAAAAGTTGACAAAAAAGTTCGGATAATAAATTTGATTTTTTGACGTTTGTGACAGTCGAGATTAGTAGGAATAGAAGATCTGGGTTGTATGTATGTATGTGGCGTTAGTCTATATTGTTAATATAATATAATATTTGATTTTGAATATAATTTATTTTATTAAAATATTTTTTAGACTAATATGACCAAGCAAGGATAAAAAAAGGTTTTGTCTTGTCCTTGTGATTTCATCTTTTATGATATGGTTGTTTATTAGCAGTTTTATCTTTCCATACTTTTTAATTAAAACTGGCTATTGCATAATAATGCAGCTATTTTACGTACTATGAATCATTCTATATGAAATATTTATTATATATTCAACAGGATCCCAAAGTATATGTGTCGACGATACTGGAAGTGCATAAGAAGTACAACGCGTTGGTTCTCGTCGCGTTCAACAACGACTCCGGCTTCGTGGCCGCACTTGACAAGGCATGCGGCAGGTTTATCAACAGTAAGTGTAATCTTTTTCTTGATATGGTTGATGAACAACCTAGTATCAGAGCTTAAACCGCTCATAGACCTGTGATATGGCTTTACACACCATCGCGAGCATCTCTCAGGTGTGCTGCTTTCGTTCGTTTCGTTTTAAGCAATTGATAATTAAAGTCATTATATTAAATGGAAATAGAATACGGTCGCGAACAGGATTCGAACCTGCGCCTCCCGGATAAATACTCCAGGCGCACTGACCACTAAGCCATCTCGACCTCTGCTCGCCACCGCGAATTCTTCTTCCATATTTTAACACGTCTTATGGCGACGTCATTGCTATCAATTCAGTCCCTATACCGGGATTTATCCGGGAGGCGCAGGTTCGAAACCTGATCGCGACCGTATTCTTTTTCCATTTAATATAATAACTTTAGAGTTCGCTAAGCATGAGTTAATGCTTTTCAAAGATTTATCTTGAATTACTGACTGATATGAATTGTTGGTGGGTGAGGGCCTTAGACTCGAACTTGCGACGTCAGTCAGTCCAACGGTCCTATCACTAGGCTATCACTGCTATCCATACTAATATTATAATTGCGAAAGTAACTCTGTTTGTTTGTTTGTTACCTTTTCACGACTAAACGGCTGTACGGATCGTAATGAAATTTGTATCTTGGGGAAGGACATAGGCTACCTTTATCCGCGCGCACATGAAGACGCGGGTACCAGCTATCTGGGGGCACACCAGTGCCCCCGCCAGCTCTCGAGCATTGCAGGCACGGCCGTACCATCCTTTTCTCGAAGCCATTCGCGGCCCTTTCACCCCCCACCCTATATCTTCGTTGTGGACAAAGAGCAGTTTGATCTTTCGTTAACCAAGAGTAATAATTATAACTAGCTAAACATCCAAATTACATGATATTTGAACTTGTAGTTTACGTCGATCAAAGTTACATCATTTTGTCACTCACTGACTGACCGATCATCAAAAATCTAAGATACTTCTAGCAGACCTAGAACCTTGAAATTTGGCATCAAGATAGATTATTAGGCACATATTGCCAAGTCATTATAATTATAAATAAAACTATTGATACATTCACTAAATGTTGATAGATAACTAACTACAAAATAAATTGAATAGTACTTGGCGTCTATGAGATCTTAAAACTTTTTACGGTGGAAAGATTGCATAGAGAGACTTGTAATTTTTTAACATTTTATGTTTTTGGTGGGATATATTATGTATAAAAATAAAATACATATTAATAGTAAACATAGAAAATCGGCATAATGTTGCGAACAGTGGGACACATTTTTTTACATTAAGTAGAAGCGTAGGGAAAGTAACGGCCCCAAGATACTACCTTGGTGAACTCCTGTATGATAGCTCAGTACACGTATCATGTTTTGCAAAATTTCTTAGGTTATACAGGAAGAGTAGTGGGCCCGAGATATTATTTGAGGAAATTTTATATTATTTCTTCCTATAATACTTGCTTAAGCGCAAAAAGTGACGTATAATTTCGTAAATGCATTTGGTAGGTCGTTAATATACTGTAAGAGGAGCAGGCCCAAGATACTACCTTGAGGAACTCCTGTATGACTGCTTTGTATAAAACCTTCATTTGTTTGGTTGCATTTAGTAGGTCGGTAGTCTCTTGTGGCCGTTCCTGTATAATATATATATACAAGAAGGGGCCTAAGATACTACCCTAAGGAACCCCTATATTATTGCTTCGTATAATACACTAAGGCTGTTGTGTAGTTTGTTCGGAAGGCTGCATAGTTAGAATATTTTTGAAGAAATCAATCAAATGACGGGATACAGAGGCGGTGGTGTTACATTCGCGAAACGTACAGTATCATCATCATTCCTCTGTCCTTATCCCAATTTATTTGGGGGCAGCATGTATTCCTCTTCCACTTTCTAATTGTTTTTGAAATTGCATATTGATTAAGTTACAGTATACTTGTAACATATTATCCACAATAAGAATGACGACAGATTTCGTGTGAATAAATTTATATTTTGTTTCAGGTAACGCAGTCACAAAAGCAGCCAACTCCTCGTCCAAGAGTCCGGAGCTTCTTGCTAAGTACTGTGATCTTCTGCTGAAGAAATCCAGCAAGAATCCTGAAGAGGCCGAACTAGAGGACACGCTCAATCAAGTGGTAAGTCAACAGCCATCACGCTTGTATGACACGAAGGGTTAAGTAGAGGTATGATAAGCGATAAGTCACTTAATACATCTAATTATAACATTTCTGAAGTCTCCATCTAACTAACCAGAGTACAAAACATTACATAGTAAAATTTATGTTAATGTCATCTACATCCTACTATAATATTATATATTTATTTATTTATTTATTTTTATTTGTGAAACAAACAGATACAATATAAAAGAAAATACATACAAATCAAACAATACATTATCCAACAAAGTTTCCACAATAATTTAGAACATTTGCGCCGTACCATAAACTCTAAACAAATCAAAGTATATATATATACTCATCCAATCGAGGAACTACTCCATATTTTTTTTGTTTTTGGGCCGAGAAAATGCCTACGTATACTACAGGGTGCACTACCAGGGTTGCACGGTGCAGTTATGTGGGGCTCGCACCCACTAAAAACTCCGCCGTCTTTGCCATCTTCCACTTTTGTAGGAGGGGCCTCGAGAAATGCATTGCATGGCATTCACGACCCCTCAGTGGTGGTTGTTACCTCCTCCTTCCTCTAAGTCCGTCTCACAAGAGCCCTCGTGCAATGTGGATGGTAGTTTCCCTGGCCTACCACCCGCCGGCTCACAGCTTGTCTATGATGAGCAACAATAGTAAAAACTTACGACGCAGTGTACTACAAAGTGTCCATCAAAGTTAAAGTCAAAAGATTTTTATTTCAAATAGGCAAATTACATGCACTTAAGAAACGTCAAATGATTCTAGTTGCTCGGTTACAAAAAGTTGATCATATGGAGAAGAGCCGGCAAGAAACTCCATAGACACTCTTTTTAAATAAATAATAAGTACAGTCTTGCTTTGTTACATTTTTGTGTTCAGAAATATCCGAGAGCAATGTAGGTTAATGCGTGAAAAAATATAAAAAAATAATATATATATATACTGAGCAAACCGATACTAAGAATGCCATCTGCGATAGAAACACAGGTTAACGCAATTTCTTCAGAGACTCAAGCTCTAGAACATTAATGACTACATTGAGCTCGCATTTATAATATGGTGATGTTGGAACGACTATCTTTACTAATAAATTTAGATACAATGTCAGTGCAATGGTGCTATAATGGAAATATTCATCAATTCGGTTGGCAACCGAGATAGCGAATAGGTACGCTGAAGTCCACGCAGACGTAGTCGCGGGCAAAAACTAGTCTTTCTACAATACAATAAACGAACCAACTTGCAATAATATTCTTCTTTTCAGATGGTTGTATTCAAATATATAGAAGACAAGGATGTGTTCCAGAAGTTTTACAGCAAGATGCTGGCGAAGCGATTGGTACAGCACATGTCTGCCAGTGATGACGCTGAGGTAACTTACTATAGTAGTCATATATTAACTTGTAAGTTCCATTTTCCAAGCGGCGGCGACGGGGCAGAGAAAAATGTTAACATTAAAGATTTAAATTTATCAGGAAAATTAGCACACCGACTGTTCACGGCAAAGTAAAAAACGAAAAGTTTCGTTAAACGGTTTAAAAGTTATAGCCATTTTAAGATCATAATAAAATGCACGAATCTCATCACGGTTGTAAAAAAGTTCCTATTTTATAGGGCTGGTACAAGTATGTACGTCGTGCTTATATGAACGGTACAAAATCTGACAAGCTTCATCGGTCGGTACAAAATTAATAGCCATTTTAATATTGGAACTGTATGGTACAAAATTTTAAATTGTGTTATTGTCAAATAAAAGTTCATAAATATTCAAATTTATAAATACTGATATGGTGAGAGATAAAATACCTCCATGATGTCGCCTACCACTGCAGTTGCCATCTCGTGTTTTAGTTCTGTGCTTGATACGATGTTACAATAGGGACAGGGAGTAAATGAAAATAATATGGAAACATTATTTTCATTCTATAGCATTATACATGTGTCCCATAAGAGTAAAACAGAGGATGCATCTTCACATTTCGCCGATGCTATTATTAAGTCCCATGTAAAAGGTGGTGAGACTATTGCTATGAACCGAGCACAATTTCAAACTCCGGGCTGCTCCTGCGAATTTACTTACAGAATAACACTGGGAATCAAACCCAGAACCTCACCATCAGTAACCACACCTGCTACTAATGAGACAGCCATTATTTTGCAGATTGATATTTGTGTCTAACAATTTTTGTTTTCTTTCTTCATAACTATCCACTGCCCCCCACTCAAGGGTATAGTGGTATATCGTTTTTGGTCTCCCATTGATAATAAGAGAGTTTGGTAGCAATATCTATGCGTGGGTGGGAGTGGCTGGTGAAAAATCTCTTCTAACACACTTGTTTTTTCATACAAAATTTAAGTGTAAGGCCGAATATGCTTGTATTATATGTAAACATTAATGAGGAGCTTATGGCCATGTGACAGCCGCACAGTTCGATCCATCGTGGTTAAGCTGTGCTTGCCGCGGTTGGTCTGTGGATGGTTGACCATAATTTCATGTTGAGACCCCTCCGTCCCTTAGAGAGCAGGTTAAACCGTCGATCCCGGTTGTCAAATAAAGATCTATGACTGCCGTTATGGGTAGTAAGATGCCTTAAAAGTTTGACAACCAGTCTTACCACGAGATATTGCGTTACCCAGTAACTGGGTTGTGGAGGCCCGATAGGCAGTCGCTCCATGTATTTGTTACCACGATATCACGCTATATAGAAGGTAGTCTATATAAATAATTCATCTCGTCTTCTTCCTATCGAGTGGTTGATGAACAACCTATCACAGTCCAAACGGCCCACAGGCCTCTGACATGGCTTTACACACCATTGAAAACATTTCTCAGTACTGGTTTCCCTACGATATGTTGCGCCACCATTTTAAGCAAGTGGTAACGAAAAGGTAGCAGTGCGTTTTCGAAACTGCGACTTATGACTTGCCATGCCAGTCCAATAGGTTATGAGTATAACTTAAGATAAAATAGATACGTAAATTCTATTCTATTCTAATCGATCACTTTTCGATCGTGTTCGCTCTCCGGACCTGTGGCAGCTCCGTACAGCGTGCCGGCAACGGCGACAAGCAGCGGATGGAGTCATCAGGAAGATGTTATCTTCCTTGGCCATATCGGTATATTAAATTTGGAATCGTTATGAACTTTTATTTGGAAATAACACGATGTTTTATTTTGTACTGTAGAGTTTTAGATCTTAAAACGGCTATCATTTCTAAACCGATTCACGAATCTTGTCAGATTTTGTACCGTTCGTTTAGGTACGGTGTATATTATACATGCTTGAATCAGCCCTTCAAGTGATCGTTTATTGTTGCAACCATGATGAGTTTCTTGTATTTTTATTACATCCCAAAACGGCTATAACTTACTAACCGACCAACAAATCTTGTCAGTTTTTGTACTGTTCATATAGTCATAGGATATTTAAAAAAATACTTGTATCAGCCTCCTAGTGATTGTAAAGGTTTTGTCAGGTTTAAATAGTCTTTGAGGCGGCTGATCTCTTTAACTGACTGACGTATCTTGTCAGGTTATGTACTAGTCATATACGTGTATACTTTAAATACTATGCTTTAATCAGCCTTGTCAGTACTATAAAGCGTGTTTTGACTGATCTCGTCAACAGACTGATGATCCTTGTCAGTTTTTGTACTGTCCATATCAGCATAGTATATTCTTTAAAATCTAAACGTTTTTAAATGTTTTTTTTTATACATGTTATGTGTTTCTAGTAAATTTCCGTTCGTGTCTCCTGTGATTTTGATGTGCGCTATCATTCGATCTTTGCGTCCTTCCGGTTAACATGGGCTAGTAAAATTGGAAAAAATAATAGCTATGGTACACACACTTTGCTCAACATATGGCAGGCGTGCTTTTTTAAAATTGTTATTTGTATGGGACTTAATTTGATCGAAATTTCGAGGTGAATGTTACGTTTATAGCGCGATCAAGTCCCGTTAGAATGAAATAATTATGTGCTTTTTCATTTTTTTACTTGTTACTGTAACACGTCTTTGAGCCGGTTAATCTTGTAAACTGGTATTTACATTTATATTCTTTTGAATGGTCAGAATCAGCCTGGAGATAGTTACAATAACTACTATTTGTAATTAAAGATTTCCAATGTCGTCGTAGCTAGCAGTTTTGTTAAAAATAACACAAAAAAATAGCACAATGGCATTGCAGCTGTACGTTGTACAACTGTTTTACATAACGGGACTGAGTGGTTACTCTTGAAACTAATACCAATTCCAATCCAATACCAATATTAAATAGTCGCCTAAAAACGACGCGTAATTTTAAAATAAATTCACCTACATTACAGTTGCTTCATTTTTAAAGCATGTTGTCTTCATTTTATCCCGAATCTATAATTATTTTTTAGACATTTTGGCATTTAAAATACAAAAACATTTCCAATGTCAATCGAGCGGAATTATTTTCAAGAGTAACCCCACTGTTTTGTAAATTAGCTAGCAGTTTTGTAAAACAACTTATAATGCAATCCTTCTGCGACATAACCATAACATCATGCCTGTATTCCACGGAGGGTTATGCAGAAGTGTACACGCAACATTTCGGCGATGCTGTTATTATGTCCCATGTTGATTTTCGTCAACTAGTTACTTTATTTGGAGATTTTCTTAACACAAAAATCCCAAACACTGCCTGAGCTGGCAATAGGCATGATGAAAGATTTTGAAATCTCCTTTTATAATGTTGGTACACTATATCCGAAAAACACATTATTTCAGCAATAAACTAAATTTCAACGCAAATAATTGCATTTTAATCTATCTAATTTGATTTAACCGCGAGAACGCTGCTGGGTGTCATGGCGCCGTTTTGACGTCATGCCTCATGCGCCAGCATATTTGACACAAGTTGAAGCCATAATGTACGGCGATGATTGACATTTGACTGTGGCGTGACGTCATTCGCTGTGATTGACGTTTCAGTTAACATGGCCGATTGCAGCATTTTATTTTATTGAAAATCTTATTAAAATTAATGTTTTTAATAAAACTAGGTAATTTTTGAGAATCTTTTGTGTCTATATTTACCTCTAAAACCATTTATTATTTGGTTCTTTAATACTGTCATCATGCCTATTGAACCTACATTCATCAGTCTCGTTTGTGGCTACTACACCAACGAAGGAGTGGCTTTTACTAATGTTTTTTTTCTGTTTCTAGGCATCAATGATCTCAAAACTGAAGCAGGCGTGCGGATTCGAGTACACAAGCAAACTACAGAGAATGTTCCAAGTGAGTTATAATATAACTAATAATTTTGTAGTACATGAAGCGCTTAGAAATTAACGACATAAATAAAAAATAAGGAACATGTTGTACACATATTGTCGGGTGAAGGTGAAGGAGAAAGAAATTCCAATCCTTAGTGGGATAGCAATAACACTGATGCGTTCATGTTTCTTGAGTCTACAATATAGAGTTAACACTATTAATTATATACTGATAAATTTTTCAAGTGGGCGTGGATGGCCCAATCTGAAATTATAAGGATTATCGAAAAATATTCACAGCAGTGTCAGGCCCGATTTTGTACCTTGTTCGAAATTTATGATCTATGTAATTTTTTGAAAATCACCCGCCTCACCGTCACTTCAACGATATGAAGCGTTGCAATTAACAAATAAATATCGTGCGGTTGGCGCAGTGGTCGAGAGACTGGCAGCGCAGTCACTTCAAAGTATTGGAGCGTTGCAATTAACAAATAAATATCGCGTGGTTGGCGAACTGACTGATGCGTCGCGTGTCGCAATTTATATCGACAGCGCGTACATACAATTTTATACTTTTGGCACGGGGAACCTCCTTCCTCCCGTGCCTTCTGTCGACTACTCTTTCACTTGTTGTTGGAACGAAGTTCTTTATCGCGCGTTGCGAAAGGGGGCTAGACGGAAAAAATTAAGACGAAAAGTTGTAACGACACTTTTTGCTATAGTAAGCTATTGTAAGCCGTGCGGCGTGCGCATGTTACTCTGTCTGTCTCTCTCTCTCTCTCTTATAGAAAGCAAGCCAGATATACACAAGCTGTGGTTCTAGACAGTGGCCAAATTGAAGGAGGTGGATCTATAGGTGTAACTGATTAAAAAACAATAAAAAAAAGTATACCTTAGAAAATCTAATTAATTTCGCAGTTTTACTGTTTTTTGCGTATACGTCATCTCATAGCCATCGCCGCGTCGCGCGCAGTAGGTATAAGGACGGCACCACGCGCCGACAAAGGCCGTACACGAACATTTCACAGAGAAGTGTTAGCTGTTACGAGACGAATAGGACGTTGACCTCTTGGGTATTATTGTTTTAATTATTTTTATACAACATATAACTTGTTGCTGTATATGTTCCTACAATATGGCCACTGTTCAAAACCACAGCCTGTATATATATATTTTTTCTCTTTAACTTCGTTCCATCCGGGTGTCCCTTGACACCTCTCAAGTTTTTTTTATTTCGTAATTGGCATGTTGTGCGTACCTGTATTATTTTTTGAACTGATAATAAGAATATAGCTGATGATCAATGTGTAATTAAGTATTATTAATTTAATTTTCTTAGACCTGCCCTTAACATATCTCTCTTCTGCCTCCGACTCCGATTTCGGTTCCGATTCCGACAAAGCAAATTAAAAACTCCGCTTCCGAATTCGGTTCCGATATATCCACTTCCGTAACATCCCTATTTATTCAAGATAAATCTTTGAATTGCATTAACGCATGCTTAACGAACTCTAAAGTTACAATATTAAATGGAAAAATACTTTCTTTTTCCAGTTCATATAATTAATATTATTAAGGTAATTGCATTCTTTACGACATTGTATTAACTGCAAAGTTAGTCGTGTCGGTTCGGTCACCCGTATAGGGACTAAATTGATAGCAATGACGTCGCCATAAGACTTGTTAAAATATGGAAGAAGAATTCGCGGTGGTGAGCAGAGGTCGAGATGGCTTGGTGGTCAGAGCGCCTGGAGTATTATCCGGGAGGCGCAGGTTCGGATCCTGTTCGCGACTGTATTATTTTTCCATTTAATATAATAATACCTATTTATTATACTGCCGTTTGTTTAAATATATATCTTTTTCCACAGGACATAGGCGTATCTAAGGACTTGAACGAGAACTTCCGGAAACACATGTCGAACAGTTCAGAGCAACCGCTCCACATTGACTTCAGCATCCAGGTGCTCTCCTCCGGCTCATGGCCCTTCCAGCAGTCCTCCTCCTTCCAGTTGCCCACTGAAGTAAGTTATTTGATTTTAAGTAAGGCTGAAAAGGGATAGGTGACCGAAATTGGCTGTAAATTTTTTTGTTTGAGTAAGTTTTTTTTCATGGTATACTTTAAAACTCTTTAACACATACGTAGCGAATTCAAATGCTATGTTTTAAAGTGAAAAAAATAATACGGTCGTTAGTAGGATTTGAACCTGTATTACTCAGATTTATACCCATCTAACCACACGGTCAGTTTGACGTCGTGGTTGGCGCAGTGGTCAGGTGACGTGCTGCTGTGCCGCGTGTCCTATTCCCGCGTGGAACAAATATTTGTATGATCTAAAGATCTGTTCCGTATTTGGGTGTGTGCTTGTGAGATTATATGCCTGTAGACGCACCCACGATACAGGAAAAAATGCTAAGGTTTGGGGCAACGATTTCACAAAAATAAAGTTTTTTTGGATTCATTTTTCAAAGGCTTTAACGCATGCGTATGTTACTCTAAAGTAATAAATTGAATTCATCCAATTTCAAATACTACTCCCGACCTTTTTTTTTCTGCTGGCGGCGGGTTCAAAAACCTTTCTAGTCTATTATTTTCAATGTTTCATTGAATAATAATAATGAACTTTACATTTTTACTTACTAATCTGCCTAGCCTTTTCCCAATTACATTGGGGTCGGCTTCCAGTCTCACCGGATGCAGCTTAATACCAGTGTTTTACATGGAGCGACTGATCTGACCTCCACAACCCAGTTACTGGGTAACACGATATCTCGTGGTATGACTGGTTGTCAGATCTTAATTTGACAACCGGGACCGACGGCTTAACGTGCTCTCCGAGGCACGGAGGGGTCTCGGTATGAAATTATGGTCACCCATCTACAGACCGACCGCGGCAAGCGCAGCTTAACCTCCAACATTTTTACTTACTAATATTAATAAAAATAACATAACGTGTGATAGACGGATAACATCAGAACCTGGCGCATGGATAATATTTGGTGTGTCAAATAAATTGGGATTAGGGCAGGGGAATGATGGATCCGGGGCAAGACGGTGAATGCTAGCCACCCTATCTTGCCCCACCCCGGCGGAGGACTGCTTACGGGGGGCTCTAACCCACTGAAACCCACCCGTAAGTATTTCCTCAGTCAAAAAAAGGGGCAAATGGTGGATTATGATTGTTTCTAATAATAAATGTTGTTATTGTTTCCAGTTGGAGCGTTCAGTACATAGGTTTACAACGTTCTACTCGTCACAGCATTCAGGTCGTAAGCTCAACTGGCTTTACAACATGAGCAAGGGCGAACTTGTCACGAACTGCTTTAAGAACAGGTATGTATGACAGATATCTTCTAATATCTTAATAAAAGAATCTCGTTTCACAGTGTTTGTTATCGAATTCCTCCGAAACGGCTTGACCGATTTTTACGATTTTTTTTGTGTATCTTTGGTAGGTCTGTGAATAGGTCGTAGAATTTTTTATACCCCTAGGTGATATATGCTATCTAGAAAATTTATATAGTAGAACAAAGTTTGCGGGGCACAGCTAGCCATAACTGTGTTATAGAATACAGAGCCTGGTGGTATGACCGTTGGACTGACAAGTCAAAGGTCGCAAGTTCGAATCTAAGGCACGCACCACTGTCTTTTTGAATCATTTGCGTATTATAAATATTATCACTTGCTTAAAACGGTGAAGGAAAACATCGTGAGAAAACCAGCACATGAAAGATATTCTCGATGATGTGTAAAGCCATGTCAGAGACCTACGGGTGGTTTAAACATTGACACTAGGTTGTTCATCAACCATACGATAAGAAGAAGAAGAATGGAATATAGATAAATCTTCGAAAAGCATTAACGCATGCATAGCGAGCTCAAAACTTATACATTTTTGTGGTCAACAAAAATACGGTCGTGAGCAGGATTCGAACCCGCGCCTCCCAGATAAACTCTGTTCACGTATTACTTTTGTGCTGTAGAAGTTAGGACTGCCTCGCTGGTCTAGAGGTCCCAAGCGCGACTGTTGAGCATGTGGTCTTGGCTTACACACATTTCACCTATGCTGTTATAAAGTCCCATGTAATAAGTGGTGAGCCTATTGCCATTTACCGGGCACAATTCCAAACCCCGAGCTACTATTGAGAATATCCTAACTACCCAATAACACTTTGCCCAACCCTGGTATTAATTTCTAATATCTAACATACATTCTATTACAGATACACATTACAAGCAAGTACTTTCCAAATGGCAGTCCTTCTACAGTACAACGACAACACTTCATGGACAGTCAGCCAGCTGGAACAACACACCGGCATCAAGGGAGACTTCCTCGTACAGGTACAAGCTTTTAGCAGCTTACTGATGGAAATAGGACTCATTTGTTACACCTTGCAGACTAGAAAATGTCCCATGAGAACAAAATTGCCTTGGCCAATCTGTAGAAGTCTTTAAATTGACTTCGGACTCAGTTTGGTCGAAGTAAGGATCAAGGATGGAACTCCGTAAAAGTAATCGAAACTATAACATATCCGAAATAAAAAGTATTCGAAACCGTAACCGAATCCATATCTATACTAATATTATGAAGAGGAAAGATTTGTATTTTTTTATGTTTGTATCGAATAAACTCAAAAACTACAAGCCCGATTTCAAAAATTCTTGCACCATTAGTATGCCACATTATCCCTAACTAACATAGGCTGTATTTATTACTAGAAAATTTTAGGGATCCCTACTAAAACTTCAATAATGTAACCCAAGATGTAACAAAATTTGCAATAAAATGTCTTTCATCGCATGCGCTGTGGAAACTATTGATGATAGAACAAAAAATGTTCTACAATATTAAAAATGCCGGGGTGTATTATTGGTTTTTGTATTTCCTGACGTACTGTACCGTACATTCTACGGTGTACGGTGGACTGGAATAATTTTAAACAATCTGTTATGACGCCTGACACCTTAGACCCGCGACCACGAACGCTGCAAAGTGTTCGAAATGTCTAGAAATATAAAATCCAATAATACACGCGATTAATCCGGCTACACTGGGGGGTTGGGTGCAAGGGCCTCTTCTCATAGAGAAAATATACGACCATAAATCACAACTTCACTGCGGGTTGGCAATTTCAGACCACAAAAATATTATTTTATTTTCACTAATTGAGTATATTTTGTTTACAGGTGCTACAGATTCTGTTGAAGGCGAAGCTGTTGGTCTGTCAGGATGACGAGTCGGAACTGTCCGAGTCTTCAGTCGTCGAGCTGTACTTAGGTTATAAGAAGTGAGTATCTTTATAAGTACAGGCGTCCGAGCACGGATCTTTTCGACAAACTTGCCGACTCGATAAAATTTGTATGTATTGAATATTAACGTTTTATGAACATTTATGTCAAAATTGACGTTTAAAATCGACAAATCATTACACATCAATACGGATTGCTGTCTGGACATAGAATATATATGAGAAAAAATATGATTGAGACCTTTGTCAACGCAAATAGCACCCAAAACAATTATTGTTAGTTTTTTTTTCTGTTTGTCTGTGCGTTTGTGCACGCTAATCTCAGAAACGGATTACCGATTTAGATGTGGTTTTCACTAATATATTGTGGTAAGCTTCACTTAACATTTACTGTTTATTTCATGTCAATCGGTTCATAAACAAAAAAGTTATGGCAATTTAAAGAATCACGTTGGACATTTGTTATTTACGATATCCACGCGGACGGAGTCGCTGGCACAGCTAGTATAACTTAAGATCATACTTTGTACTGTGTACACCTGCATTCTGGCAAATAAATGAATTTTAATTTATAGCGGGACTGACTTAAATGCATTTTAGAATAGATATTTTATAAAAGGCTTTTACGATACCTTTCTAAATGAAGAACAAGTGAGGGTGGATGAAAAATCCCTCACTACACGAAGATGATGTTCTGTCGCTGCCAGTCTGCCCGTGACCACGGCCGGTGCAATTCGGTCGAAACGTCGGGAAACAAAAAAGGTATCGTAAAAGCCTTTTATAAAATATCGCGATATAGACCCGATTTATATATTTCTAAAATGTGTACAAATTGCGAAAGTTTAAAATCAATTAAAATCAATGACGTATATGCATTTTTTTTTTCAGCAAAAAACTCCGCGTGAACATAAACATCCCGCTGAAGACGGAGCTGAAGGTAGAACAGGAGGCGACGCACAAACACATCGAGGAGGACAGGAAGATGCTCATACAGGTACTACATATTATCACGCTTGTTTTGTACAAAGGGTATGGTAGACACTGGCGTCAATTCTAATTAAGCAAACTAAACTAAATTCTGAGCATTGCTGTCTTTTAGTAACCGTTCCTATAAGAGCGGGACAGGATGACGTCAAATTCTAATTTCATCATGTCAACCTTAACAATCCATACAATTTTCGTTTTTCTAGTGGTCCTAAGCGCGACTGCTGAACATGAGGTCCTGGGTTCGAATCCCGGGTCGGGTAGAATGTTATTGAACTTTTCTGTTAAGAAATTCTCGGTAGCATGTTTATGCATGTATGTTTTAAAGTGCGGCTTCTAAATATGACGTTGTGGATCGTTAGTGTTATTAGGTTATTTTGTTAGAAGATTAAGATTAGCACCCCAAAGTTGGGAATTATTCTGTGCTCCATTAGGTGTACAACTACTTGTGTACACCTTAACCGGGTATAATTACAAAGGGCTGCTACTGAGAATTTCTTAATACCCGACCCGGTAATCTAGCTCCAGACCTCATGCTTGGAATTCACTTTTGCAACTTTGACCAAATTTTATTCACTTTTTAATACCATTATTTCTGACCCCAGGCCGCAATAGTCAGGATAATGAAGACCCGCAAGACGTTAAAGCACCAGCATCTTGTGGTGGAAGTACTCAACCAGCTGTCTTCACGCTTCAAGCCGAGAGTGCCAGTCATCAAGGTACAGTTCACAAAAATGATTAATTATTAATTACAGATAAATCTTCGTAACCCATTAACGCATGCATAGCTAACTTTACGTGATACATTTTCGGTTGTGAGCAGGATTTGAACCTGCGCCTCCTGGATAAATACTCCAGACGATCTGACAACTAAATCATGCAGAGATAGCTTGGTGGTAATCCTGTTCACGACCGTAGTTTCCATATAAATGTATTAATTATTATTTATACAGCCCAGTGAATAGTAGGACAAATTGAAAAGGGAGATTTTCAATAGTATTTATTGGTTTTTATTGTAGACCTTAAACATGAATGATGAAAAGAAATGGCTTAGCGAGGTCGAGATGGGTTAGCGGTCAGAGCGCCTAGAATATTTATCCGGGAGGCGCAGGTTCGAATCCCGTTCGCGGCAGTATTCTTTTTCCACAATAAATTATAACCTTAGAGTTGGCTATGCATGCGTTAATGCTTTTCGAATATTTATCTGTATGAATGATGAATTACAACTATCCAGTGAAAATATTATTTTGTTGGTTTTGGTTTGACGCTTACAGAAAAGGTGTTTTAGATTTTTTTTATATTCCACCATAAAACATCGTGAGGAAACCATCTGAGAAATGATCTCGATGCGTGTGTAAAGCCACGTCAGAGACCTACGGGTGGTTTAAACTCTGACACTAGGTTGTTTCTCAACCAAACGATAAGAAGAAAAAGACGATAACTGAACCACCTGTCTTTTTACTTTTATGATTTAATTTTTACATTTTGTTGTTGTAGAAATGCATCGACATCCTGATCGAGAAGGAATATTTAGAACGCACGGAAGGCGAGAAGGACACATACAGCTACCTAGCGTGATCGCGCCGCACCTATGTAATAAATGATATATAAACAATATTATGTAATCTTAAAGAGTTTTATTTGCAACATTATTCCTGGTACAATCATCATAATAGGCATGATGACAGTATTAAAGAATCAAATAATAAATGGTTTTAGAGCTAAATATATGTACTACTCTACTCTACTCTACAAAACGATCTAGTTTTAATATAAACATTAAGGTGAATAAGATTATCAATAAAATAAAAAGTATAAAATACTGCAATCGGCCATGTTGACTGAAACGCCAAATAATAAAAATAAAAACAGTGAATGACGTCACGCCCCCGTAAATGTCAATCACCGTCGTACGAGTTGCTTGAATTTTTGTCAAATGTTATTGAAGCGTGACGTCACGACCCATCATAAGCGATGCCATGACACCCATGAGCATTTTCGCGCTTAATTCAAATTAGATAGATTAAAATTCAATAATATGCGTCAAAACTTCGTTTATTGCTGAAATAATGTTCGGAAATATGTAGTAAACGTACGAAGAACACATTATTTTTTACAAGTAGATTTCATAATCATGCCTATTATACACGGTGTAAAACAGAATGAATACGTATTTGTAACTGTCTGGCAGTTTTTAGTATTTGTATGGCCTACGCAAATGTCCTGCCGATCTGGTATCGCCTTGCGACAGGTCGTTGAGCTCCCTAAATTATGGTTCGAGCTTTACGGTGACTGATGCATGTGTGCCGTCAGTTAGGACTGTTCAACTTAAAATTGCTACGGTTCTTTCTTCAAAAGGCCTTTCCAGACGCCCTACATGATTACGCTCACATAACCATAAAGATGATGTCTGGACTTTAAAAGAGACAGTGACCTCTGAGTTTGTTTCGGTTTTTCTTCTCCGAGGTAGTCGGATAGGAAATATCGGCCTTCTAGATTAAAAAATGACATGTAAAAGAGTTTGTAAAGACCTATTTACAGAATAAAAATTTGAATTTACGAATATTTTTTACTGTGGAACCAACAAAAATTTGTTACTCTATACATTTAGGTATAGTAGAAATAAGCTTTAATAATTAATTTCTATTTTTCAAAGAAACATTGAAAAAATAATAGACAAGAACGGGGCTTGAACCCGCGGCCTTTGACGTTCCGTGTCATCACTCTACCAACTGAGCTACCTTGTCGTGTTCAAACCTATTGAATTTTCAATCCTCTTTGTATACGTCTTAAGGAGACGCCTGGTGATATTTATCTAGTAATCATTACAGATTTACTAAACTCAGCGTTACCACTTTACGGTTGTAAATCGCCGAACAACATCCCAATCCTTTATAAATCATATATAATTATATTTTTTAATACATGTTGAGGCCATGTAATGCCTATATTAATTTCTATTTTTCAAAGAAACATTGAAAAAATAATAGACAAGAACGGGGCTTGAACCCGCGACCTTTGACGTTCCGTGTCATCACTCTACCAACTGAGCTACCTTGTCGTGTTCAAACCTATTGAATTTTTAATCCTCTTTGTATACGTCTTAAGGAGACGCCTGGTGATATTTATCTAGTAATCATTACAGATTTACTATGATTTTTTCAATGTTTCTTTGAAAAATAGAAATTAATATAGGCATTACATGGCCTCAACATGTATTAAAAAATATAATTATATAAGCTTTAATAACTGTTTAACGGTTATTACTCACGCGCATTCTTTGGGATTGCGCGACTAGTTCATGAGCTGAGCCCGCAGCGAGTTTGACTCGCGACATCGCCGCGGGCTCAGCTCATGAATAAGGGCTCCGTTCGAGTTCGAAACTAGTCAGGCAATCCCGAAGAATGCGCGTGAGTAATAACCGTTAAACGATAATTAATATGAATGTGTCCAACAAAAGTTATTGTAAAGAAATAGAAACATGCTGCCGCATGATTTAGGTACAGTAAATATGGATATTTCTATGGAACGCTGATTTTTTTCGAAATTCGTACCTCAGTAAAAGTTGTTCGTACATATGGGTATACCGTACATTGACCTTACAACATATAACTACGGATTTCTATTACCTGTACAGAATAAAACGTATACCGTGGGAGAGTCATGCTTCGGCACGAATGGGCCGGCTCGACCGGAGTGATACCACGGCCTCACAGAAAACCGGCGGGAAACAACGCTTGTGTTGTGTTTCGCCGAGTGAGTGGGGTACCGGAGGCCCAAACCTTTAAAAGGCCGGCAACGCACTTGCGACTCCTCTTGCGGGTGTCCATAGGCGGCGGTAATCGCTTACCATCAGGCGATCCGTCTGCATTGACACCCCTATCTCATAAAAAAAAACAGTCAGATTCTCAAAGGAATAAATACGTTTTATAATGTTAAAAGTTCTACCTTAAAAAAAAGCGTTGCCACCCACTAGGACACATAATACAGGCATTTAAATAATAATAATCTCACATGAACTCACGCACAGACCCGGAACAATTATTTGTAGATCATACAAATATTTGCTCCGTGCAGGAATCGAACCTGCAACACGCGACGCAGCAGCCGGTCTCTCGATCACAGCGCCAACTGCGCCATCGAATTTTAAAAGAATCTCAATAAACTGTCGTTCGTTAGAACGCTTCATAAATAATAATTCTTGTCTAAACGCTAGACCGGATTCCTATCGACTTAAAACAACATTTTTATTGGATTTTACCGGGGCCTGGGTTCGCAGCTGCATTCAGATTTTAATGATAAGGGCCTAAACTGTCGATACAAATAATGAGATTGTCAAGAAGACAATCGTACGGCAAAAATCGGGACCTTCAAATTAAAGGGCTTATTAAAATTCGCTTACGTAAATCTACAAGGAAATGGCATTATGATAAATGTTAATGAATAAATATGTATGTCAAAAATCATTCTGATAAAATCTTTTTCATAAAATTGGACCGACGTAAAAGGAAACAGAAAAGTGAAAAATAAAATCTTAGTCATAATAACTGAATAATAATAGGAAATTCCATGTTTCTTTCTTTAATTTAAATTCCATGTTTCTTTCTTTAATTAATGTCCTTCGTTGATTGTTTTGTTTGGTGCCGATATAAAATTAACTACACTTGGTATTTGCTTGTTTTTCTCAATTTTATATGGTACCAACTTTAAGCATTCCCTATCCAAAAACCCATCAAAATCTGGACTGCCTACTCTGCAAAAAGTTAGGAGTGGAGTTAACTCACCGTAGCAACTGCTTTTGTTGAGCATGCAGTCACCGCCAGCCTAACGTCATGTTGCAATTAAGCAGAAGATCAACATGATTTCATTGAATATAATCCTTTGTTACTTTAGTCTGTAATATTCTCTTCATCATAAGACCAACTTCTTGGAACCATGCACCTTTTTTTTTTTTCGGGGGGAAACCTTCAAAAGGCGCCCGGTCTTTGGGGATAAAACCGGGGACTGTGGGATTTTTACCTCACTAAAACCACCCCGGTGGTCACCATCCGCACTTGAAGGGGAGCTCCGGGTCCTCTTAAGAGACCAGCTCCGGAACCCCCTCGTGCAACGCCTGTTACGACACCTCCCTGGAGAGACTGTAAGAGCCCCCCCCCTGCGCCTCGCTGTACACGGCAGCACGTGACCACTGAGCCACCGTCTTCCCTGAGGTCACTCTATAGGCAGACAGAGTCCCCACTCTGATCGCCTGCGACTTCAAAAGCCTGCCTGTCATAGATGATCCAGGCCGGCTTTCGGCATGTTAGGCGCCTCGGCGATTGCTTCCTCGACGCCTCCTTCTCCGGGTGGGATCGTTCCTCACGATCTCGTTCGGCGGCCTCCTTTTGAACCATAACGGTCTCACAAAAGGAAGCCACTTCTCTCCAATTTGCAGCCTCCCTCAGCATAGCCTTCACTACGGCTGGAACCATGCACCTAGCTTTGACTTTTCATAAGTGCCTGTAAAATGGTCTATTGGAAATAAAATAATAATAATTTGAGTTTGAATGAACCTTCAATCTTATATCCTTTTTTGTATAATTAAAGGTTAAGTAGGTATTAAATAATTATTTTTTTAACTAAATTTCCGATCGCCGAAACTTAACTGTGGTCATACATAAAAAAATAAGACAAATATACCTTCTCCTTTTTTGTCGATTGAAAATTACGATATGTTATTCATTAACAGCTGTTATCTTTACTTGAGTAGGTAAATACAAAGTACATATACAACGGTGGGGGTACATCACATTGATAAAACGTATAATTACGTCTCAGTATATTATCAATCAAGGCTGTCATACGATTAATAATGTTTACAATCTACTTGTATTAATCTTATTGATAAACTATGAGTACCTACATAGTTCACTTTGTTTCTCTTGTACCCACTTAACATCACGCGTGTATTACTCGAAAGGATAGGCAGAGATGTACTGACCCACGTTTCACCGATACCGTTATCGAGTCTGAAACACTGTCCGACCCAGGAATCGAATCCAGAATATCACGCTCAGCAGTGCAATGTGAACTTTAATAAAAAAATTAACACACTTTCTCGTAAACTGGCTCTTATTGCACCGCTTTTAGGGTCATAATGTAAGAAACGTGTGAGCTTTGGTCAATACACTTGGCTTTATTGCACCCTCGCCTACGGCTCAGGTTTCAATCCAGCCTCGAGTGTAATGACCAACTTCGCTCACTTGTAATCACAATGCCGGTGCAACCCTACACTACTTTGCAATTAGCAGTATATCTTTATCATATTCGCTAGTATTACGCGAACACTAACGGCGTACACACGCACATACCGTTGTTCACATAAATAGCAAAATGTTAAAGAATCCAAGCTATGTGTATGGTCCAAAAAGTGCCTTGGTGCCAGCCCACATCAATTTTGGCGACTATATTTTGGAACAAATGTGGAAATATAAAGATAACGTGTCTTTGGTAAGTATTTATACGTACTTAGATTCCTAGTTATGTTAAAATGTGCAAAGTCCATTTGTAGTTAGGTTTCTCAATTTCCCGGCTCTATGTATTAGCCCTATGAGCAAACACATCAGTTGATGACTTGAACTACTAAAACCGACTTTACTGCTACGACATAAAAGCGCTGTCAATGTAAAATTGTTAGCATGGACATGCCGTGCGAATAACTGAAGTTTGCAAAGTTAAATCGTAATCTTTAGAACTAATACAGTATAGTTTTATCGTTTATATTTACATTAGAAATTAACTTGCATTTGTTTGGCCAAAAATGTATGTAGGTATTAGCAATTTTGCGTGGTTCTTTCCAATAAGATCTGCGTACCTTTTGACTAATTCGGTTACCAACGAATTGATGGTCACTTTGTAGTAGATTGCGCCGTATGTTTTAAATATTTTTGCTCATCATAGACAAGCTGTAACGTACGACGCAATGTACTAGAAGGGGACCATATTTTTTTTGGTAACCGGGTTAGACAATTGTTGCGCAGATGCCAGTTTTTTTTCAAGTCTAATGGTATATACGTTATTGAATTAATTTATTTTTAGTCTTTATGGTACAAGTACATACACCAAAATTAAAATTAACTAACAAGGAAAAAAATGGCATAGTAAATAAACAATGGGCGGCCTTATCGCATTATATACGCGATCTCTTACAGGCAACCTTAGGATGGAATAGAGGTAAACAGGAATAGTTTTAATTAATCATAATTAACATCCCACTGCACTTATCCCAGTTTATTTGGGGTCGGCGTAGCATATCTTTTTATTCGATTCATCTTTATCAGCCGTCATATAGACAGTCTAGCCATCTTTAACATAATCCACCCAGCAGCGTTTCCTGGGTCTTCCTCTACTCTTATAGCCTTAACGAGTATGTATACCATACCAAACGATTTCCACACTCTACCTCCTCTAAATAATCATGGATATAATTATAGTTATAATATTTTATTATGCATAAAAATGTAAAACATTTGGTTTGGAGATTTGAACCCGCAACTCCTAGATGGGTACCTACTCCAGTGCTCCAAGACATGTTCTGCTATTTATACCTACAATAATAATTTTAAGTCTTTAAAATCTAACTGCAGTAAGCAATCATGGTATGGCAAGACGGTCACTAGTTCTTCAGAATATAGTTTCCAAACGTAATTAGGTATTAGAAATAGTGCGATCCCAGGACCCCGGTAATGGTTAGTAGTTTTTAGTCAGCAGGACTCCGACATAACATACCATAGCATCATGCCTGTATTCTCCGAAGGGGTAGGCAGGTATACACAACTGTCACAATTTCAAACTCCGGACGGCTACTGAGAATTTTCTAACAGAAAAGTCAATAACACCTTGCCGGACCTGGGAATCGAACCCAACACCTCATGCTCAGCAATCGCGCTTAGGACCATTATACCATCGAGGCAGCAGGACTCCCGAGAAAAATGTGAAATTCTTAAGCAGAATCAATACAGAGTTTAAAATTGTGCCCGGTAGATGGCAATAGGCTCACCACCATTACATGGGTCTTACTAACAGCATTGATGAAATGTGGGTGTACAACTGTGTACCTACACCTCTGCCTACCCCTTCGGGAGTACAGGCGTGATGCTATGTTATGTTATGTTAATTTTGACATATCTCTTGATACAACTCGATGACGACGCTTTATACCTATAGGTTAAATATTGCAAAAATTTTAGTATCCTACTTATCTTGCCAATACATTACATAATTTTCTCATGATATTAGGTAAAAATGTATTTATACAACGTTAAGTTTTAAGAATAGTGGGTGCATTTGTGATAAGAACTGATATGTTATCTGATAACACGCAGTATTATGAGTTCTTTATTATAGTAATTTGATTGATAACAGCTAAAATAAATATTTTGTATATCAATTACTCTTATGGTTCTAAAGGTCACATGCGCTGCTGGTATCGGGAGGTCTTTGCTTGCAAACCGTCCGGTATATAATTTACTAGCTGATGCCCGCGTCTTCGCTCGCGTGGATGTCGGATATCGCGAGCAAAAGTAATCATGAAATTTTGATCCCGGCCCCGCTTTCCAATTACCGCTTCATAATTGCCCATTTTTTTAAGTATTAAATGGATGTAGTATGTTATCCTTAAGATATAGATATATGCCATCGCGGACTTTTCTGTAGACCTATATAAGATACGCAATTCCACCATACATCATTTTGTTATATCTCATAGGGTTTAGGCAGCGCACGCCAGAATAGCTCGCAGATGGTAGATTTTTTCATACTCACTTGACACTTATCGTCATATTTTGGACAATTCACACAATATCTTTATAAATTGTAGCCTAAGTGTTATTCTCATGTATAAGCTATATTATTGTAAAGTTTCATTCAAATCCATTCGGTAATTTTTACGTGAAAGAGTAACAAACATCCATCCATCCATCCATCCATTCATACTTACAAACTTTCGCATTTATAATATTAGTAGGATAACATTGCTGTGTCTTAAAACGTGATAGTCGTGATGGCCGAGTGGTTACGGGCCCGCCTCTTGAGCTACAGGTTGTGGGTTTAAATCAGGCATGTACAAATATGACTTTTTCAATTTCATATGCACATACACAGACACAGACATACGGTGAAGGAAAACATTGTGAGGAATCGCCTCCCGGATGAATACTCCAGGCGCTCTGACGACTAAGCCATCTCGACCTCTGCTCACCACCGCGAATTCTTCTTCCATATTTTAACACGTCTTATGGCGACGTCATTGCAATGACGTCGCCATATTAGTATTCTTTTGCCATTTAATATAATAACGACAATCTAAGAAGTCCGATTTGACGATTCTCATTTTACCTTTGTAGGTATGAACGTCTACTTAAGACACTGAAAAATCAAATTCATAATCCTAAATAATTACTATGTTTCCCGTACACTATAACAACGAGTATCATTCGTAAACCTCAGGTTTAAATTTATATTGAAAAAAATGCACTCAAAAAAGAAAAGTCAAATCGGACTTCTTAGTTCACTGCAATCACGAACGCTGCAAAGTGTTCGAAACTTCAGGAAAAACAAAACATAACACACGCGATTAAAAACTATAAAATTGGGGTACCATTTCACGTATGGAATAAGATACGATTAACATAACATAATTTCACTTCTTTTCTGGCATTGGGCGGAGGGGGTTAAACGTCTACGGCCATGCCTACTGTATATACCTACCGTTTTCGTAATAAGACCTTTATTATTATACCAAATTTCCCATAAATTCCAGATAAACGGCGCAACAGACGAACGCCTAACTTACGCAGACATAATCCAGCACGGGATGAACTTCGCTGTCTCACTCACACGTATAGGCGTGAGAAAAGGAGACACGATCGCCATATTCTCTGAAAACCAGCTAGACTACTGGGGAGCCACTGTGGGGGTGATTTGCGCAGGCGCAGTATTGACAACTATTAGTACAGGGTATGTTAAAGGTGGGTAAGAATCACATTTTTAAAGGGATTTTTTTTTACACCATATCTCGTGGTAAAACTGGTTGTCAGACATCTCATCATGTCATGCATCTTAATTTGACAACTGGTACCGACGGCTTTGCGTGCTCTCCAGGGCACGAAACGACAAGAAATGATTGTCACACATCCACAGACCGATCGCGGCAAGCGCAGCTTACCCTCGATCGATCGATATATGCGGCTGTTACTTAGCCACGAGCCCCTCGCGTTATTGTAGGTAAGTAAATTACCAAAAAAAGAACATAATAATTATTTTTATTTATTTATGTAACACACAAGAAAATGAAAAATATCAAATAAAAATAGAAAGTTGAGCACAAGGGTAGGAATTATTTCAATTGTTACTAATAATAAATCCTACTAATATTATAAACGCGAAAGTTTGTAAGTATGGATGGATGGATGTTTGTTACTCTTTCACGTAAAAACTACTGACTGGATTTTAATGAAACTTTACAATATTATAGCTTATACATCAGAATAACACATAAGCTACAATTTATAAAGATATTGTGTGAATTGTCCAAAATATGACGCTAAGTGTCAAGTAGGAAAAAATCTACCATCTGCGAGCTATTCTGGCGTGCGCTGCCTAAACCCTTTGAGATATAACAAAATAATGTATCGTGGAATTGTGTATTTTATATAGGTCTACAGAAAAGTCCGCGATGGCATATATCTATATCTTAAGGATAACATACTACATCCATTTAATACTTAAAAAATGGACAATTATGAAGCGGTAATTGGAAAGCGGGACCGGGATTAAAATTTCATGATTACTTTTGGTCGCGATATCCAACATCCACGCGGGCGAAGACGCGGCCATCAGCTAGTGTTTAACTCAATTGTTACTGTAATTGGTAGTTTAAAACACAGGCTCGTGGCTGAGTAACAGCCGCACAGATCTATCGAACGAGGTGAATATTACTATTGCTACAACAAAAAAATATTGTGAACAACAAACCCCAGAGATACTAAAAGAAATATGCATAGCATCACGCCTTTAATCCCCATAGGTTAAGACAGAGATATAGGTGCCTATTGTAGTACACTCATACACTACTCTAGTAGGTACATACACCCATAATATATTTCGCAGTTGTCGCCGCGTTGGTGTAACGGTCCAAAGCGCGATTGCCGAGCATGATGTCTTTGGTTCGATTCCCAGGTCGGGCAAAGTATTAATGGGGTTTCTGTTAAGATATTCTTAGTAGCAGCCTAGAGTTAGGAATTGTGCCCGGTAGATGGCAATAGGCTCACAAAATGTATGGTTCATAATAGCAGCATTGGTGAAATGTGGGTGTACAACTGTGTGCACTTCTGCTTACCCCTTTGGGGAAAAGAGGCGTGTTGCTATTGCATTGATGGCAATAGGCTCACCACCTAGGCTCACCTAGGTATTATTGTATTATTGTTTCACAATTCCAAACTCCGCGTTGCCACTGACACTTTTATAAGAGAAAAACGCAACAACACACGATCATCCTAGAAATCGAACCGAAGACCTCATGCTCTGCAGCCGTGCTTGCAATTACTAGAGGCATTCAATGTTCAACACTCTTATTGAATTAACTAGAAATCATACAGCGAATATTTTTATTTAGATACAATTAATTTAGCTGTATATCTACGACAAATTGCTATCTGGTTATCTGCAGGCACCACATCAAACAGAAAGCATTAAAAGTAAATTAATGGCATCCAAATTACAATTAATAAAACAACATTTAACCGGATTAATCACGTGTAAGTATTATTGTTTTTTGTTTTTCCTGACGTTTCGAACACTTTGCAGCATTCGTGGTAGCAGTGTGTCTGCAAAGTAACAGAACGCTGCAAAGTGCTGGAAACGTCAGGAAGAAACAAACCATTATTACACGCGATTAATCCGGTTAAAAGTTGTTTTAAAGAAATTACTGTAGCATTCAAATTAATCAGAATATAATGAGATAAAGTTATTGTTATATTAATTATTTCAGGGAACTTTTCACAATGTTTACAGACAAATGTCTGATTTAATTAAAAGTGTATCTTTAATGGGTAAGTATTTAATTACAACAATCGTTGTTGAAGCCGAATGATTACAAGCCCAGTCGGCCTATCGAAAACTGTACCATAATTAAATTGGTCTAAGATTGATTTTTACAAAATGTTCCAACTATTTTGAACACTCGTACTACCTTAGATGATGATTCTATTAGTTCCTTCGTGAGGCTTCTTCGTCTTCTTATCGTGTGGTTGATGAACAACCTAGTGTCAGAGTTTAAACCACCCGAAGGTCTCTGACATGGCTTTACACACCATCGAGAACATCTCTCAGGTGTGCTGGTTTCCTCATGTTGTTTTCCTTCACCGTTTTAAGCAACTGATAATTTATAATAGGTACGCACATGACTTCGAAAAGTCTGTGGTGCGTGCCTTGGATTCGAACTTGCGACCTTTGACTTGTCTGTCCAACGGTCATACCACTAGGCTATCACTGCTCATCATGAGGCAAAAACTGTTTCCTAATAGACACTATTTCTTCTTTCAGGCGAAATAATCCACGTAACGAAAATATCGAAACCAAAATATATAATCTGCTCCCCAATGATGTACAAAGCACACGCAAAAACATTGAAGTCTTTGAGTTTCGTCAAGAAGATCATTCTATTCGGTGAAGACAAACAAGATGGCGTCCTCATGTACAACGACTTGGTATTGGAGAAGAATGGTTTGGTGAAAAACGTGAAGTATGAAGAGTTTGAATCTGTTGAGGTTCAAGGACAGACGGATACAATGCTTCTTATGTACTCTTCAGGGACCACTGGACTGCCCAAAGGTGTTATGTTAACACACTTGAATGTGATCACTGTATGCTGTTTGTAAGTTTTGATTGGGTTTATTTAAAGTATTCCAGATGGTTCCGTCTCATACTAGAAAGCTTTTAAGACCCTTATAATATTTAGGTAGACAAATGTAGGTACTATAGTCTAGGTGTACAAAGTCAACCTCTCTAGACGAGGTTCAAACAGGAATGACCGTTTCTAGTAACGGCAAGAAAGTTATACAATAAAAAATAAAAAAAAATACAACCGAATTGATAACCTCCTCCTTTTTGGAAGTCGGTTAAAAATATAGTTGAATTTAATCGACTAATTGCAGCCGAAGTCTAACTAGCAAAATTGCGGTACATTTATTACAGGCGCTAAGCGCGAACACAGGCCTTTATGGGCATTAAAGGAAACAAAGTCAACTTGAAATTTGATTGAAGCGAAAAAAAAACACGATAGCTCAGTAGGTATAACGTTGCCACGGTTGTTCATATTTATTCTATTTTTTTTAAAGATTCTTTACAAAAAACAATCCAGAGTCCATATGAAATTAGCTCTTTTGAAATCAGGGCTGCAATCTGTATCAATTTGCAATCTCCTTAATTATCATCAATTCTCCTGACCTTATACCAATCTATTTGGGGCCAGTAATGCTGTACAGCACGCCTTGTATATCAATACATCTATAACAGCTATCATCTTAGTACAACATTTTATCTTTTACACAGTTCGTTCATCGTTTGTTTGGCCTTTCTCTATTCTTTTATCCATCTCTTATACTTCTTCATTACATCCTTATACCATGATCTCTTTCTCTTCGCAGACCACATCACATGCCCACGATAAATGGTTTCCAATTTTCCATAGTCTGCTGTTCTGTCTTTGCCAAGGAGGCCAAACCACCTCTCTTCGCGGCTTTAATTTAACGAAAAATAATTTATAATTGCAAGCATTATTTGTCCCAAAAAATATATCAATACCGTGATAGATCTGTCATATCGCCTTTTTCAAAAGAAACTATAATTTCGACCAGAAAATGCTTTACAATAACATGCTTAACTTCGTTTTCGGGTACCCTTGTTTATATAAAGTTAATGCCTTAAGCCTTCTCTCCCAGTCAACCTTTGGGTTTTGCAGAGATGATACGTAGTGGATGCAAAGGTTTACCGACTACAAGAGGAGAAAATTGAATAAAATTGTTCTGTTTACCTCCCCCAGGCCACCATCATTTGACCCAACAAAGATCTCAGTGACCATAACCCCATGGTACCATATCATGGGGCTAGTGGGAACGCTGACTGCTTTCACAACGGGGAGGACTGCAGTGTACCTCCCCAAGTTTGATGTAGAACTGTATTTGAAGACAATTGTCAAGTATAAGGTTGGTTTTTTTGAATTTTCTTCTGTCGATACTTGCTTCGCGCGAGATCCTGTATTCGCTACCAGAGTCAGGCGAAGTGGGATATTCTGATAAAATTAGCAGTAGCAGTCTGGAATTAGGAATTATGCCCTGGTGATGGCAATAGACTTTACCGATTAGGACTTTGCGGCATACAGTAAACCTCTGCGTGACTCGTCGGGGTATACAGGAGTGATGCTATGGCTTATTTTAGAGCTTAAAAAAGGACTTTGCTTTGAGATTAGCAAAATTGCAGATGAGACCGTGACTGACTATCTTTTTCGAGCCATAATTGATTAAACTAACCTTATAACTATCGCGAAGCTTTGTGAGGATGGATTGATTTTGTTACTTTTTCACGAAATAACTACGATGCGGATTTGGATGAAATTTAGCATACAGTGCGTTCACGGCCTCCAACGTCCTCCTTCTCAATCCTATCAAATCAACTGTTTGATTTCAGGCAGCCCAGCTGACAGTGGTTCCTCCAGTGCTGGTAGCAATTTGCAAGAACCAGTCGCAATACGACCTCAGTTCAGTTAGGTTGATCTACAGCGGCGCCGCTCCTCTCCATAAAGATACCATTAAAGCTGTTCAAGAAAAGTATGTACTACTTAGATATGTGGAAATTCATTAGCCTTAAGGCGTATTTATTCGGGAGGCGCAGGTTCGAATCCTGCTCGCGACCGTATTCCTTTTTTCATTTAACCTAATAACGTGTAGAGTAGTTCGTGGTAGTCGGAATTTTCACCGCTTGCGTATGTGCCTATTTTTGCGTGCGGGCGGCGGTGCACAGGACATGACTACCCTCAATATTGTGGAAATAGTTAGATATTGTATTTATTGGCATCCATTATAATGGACTTCCGCAAAGTAACGCCTGAATCTATTTGAATAAGTCCTTTGTATTATATGTGTGTAGATGATGAGCCTATTACCGTCTTCCAGAATGCTAATGATTGCTGCTGAGAATTTTCTAATACAAGAACCTAATAACACATAGTCTGACTTGGGAATCTCATGCTCAGTAATAACAATAATGCAGTAGTAATTGAAAGAAAAAGCAATTTGATAAGATGGTTGGTAGTCATGAATATATGATGTAATCCGAACCACCTGGATTTTGAGGATAGTTTATTGATATTCGATAATGAGGACGGATTTCTTGCAAACTTTACGATCTTCAAATTGCATGACTAACTTCATTACCGTCCATTGTCTAATCTAATTCAGGTTCCCGAACATCGAAGGAGTGTTTCAAGGCTACGGTTCCACAGAGCTGACGCTAGCAGTGTTGAGGTTCAACAGAACCGACCCCAATACCCACAAAGTGGGGACAGTAGGAATTATTGCACCTAATACTGTGCTTAAGGTTAGTACTGATTATTTAACAAAACTAAGTCCTTTTCGTGTCTCATAAATCTTTCTTTCGTGCGATTAAGATCTAAACCAGTTTTAAAACCCTCTCAGACTCCAGCTTTAATTAAACTAAACTTAATGTTTAAAGAAATCGAATGATCGAATCGACTCTTTGATGCCGCCGAATGGGTAGAATCAATGATTATCGCTCTAGTGGAAGATATGTTTGTAGGTACGTGAAAGAGGCAGTGCTTGGAAAAACTGGAGCTACCTTATAAGAGAAGTATTATACTAGAGTATACCACTTTGCTGAAAATCGTAATCAATTACTCTTTGTAGTGTTTTGTCCCCAATGGTAAGGAAAGAAATATTTGGGAAAGCATTTTGCTGGCAGTAATTTGAGGACCACTTTCTGTTCTCTATGTTGCTGGCACAGCGATGCCTCTTTCAGGGTTGGTAAGAAACGCTTACTGTCAGAACCGACTTAGCTAACACTGACTCCACGTGGTACTTATCTACCCTACACGAAAAAAGATTTTTAAAAACGGAGGCGCGTAAGAAGAGCAGCCTTATTGCCCTTGCGAAAACGCAGGCATCGATATTCGCCTTGGCAGCTTCAGTGCTTCGGAGAGCACGTAAAGCTGTCGGTGCTGCGCCTGATCTCTCTCCGGTCATGTCAGATTGCCGTCCCATCGGAATATGGGACCGAAAGAAGAGAGAGTGCATCTATCTTTGCGCATACACTGGTGCACTATAATATTTCTCGCGTACTTGGCTAATCTCCGTGGAGACAGGCCGCCGTGACCGAAATAAGGTCGGCAGGAGTATATGGCAGTTTCAGCTCCCAGCAGCTTTCAGTACATTAATTTGTCGCTTCAGTGATATAATAAACGGATAGAGATAGGAAAATAACCATTGCCAAGGTTTCTCGCGGTGAGAATGGATATTTTTCTATCAAATAGAATGTCATGTCATTGTTTTCTTCCAGATAGTCGACATAGAAACCCGAAGACCTTTAGGTCCTAACCAACGTGGTGAACTATGTGCCAAGGGTCAAATGCTTATGAAGGGCTACTTTGGCAGAGACAGGGGAACTGACTTCGATGATGAAGGATTCTATAAGACTGGTGATATTGGCTACTATGATGAGGACGGGTACTTCTTCATTGTTGATCGGCTGAAGGAGCTCATCAAGTTTAAGGGGTACCAGGTAAGGTCTTGTATAATATTATAGTATATTAATAACAGAGTTCTTTAACTGTCTTTCATGAGGTCGGGCAACGTGTTTTTTAGTTTTTCTGTTAGAAAATTCGCAGTAGCAGCCCGTGGAGTTTGGAACTGTGCCGGGTTGATAGCAATAGGCTTACCACCTATTACATGGAACCTAATAACAGCATTGGTGAAATTTAACTCGTGTATTTTTGTAAGCCCTCCCCGACCCTTGCTCTTGCCGGCCCGGGCCGAGCCAGAAACCTTAAATTCGTCCCTTAATAATAAGGAAACTGGTCTGATCCAGTTAGTCCTTAAGGGTTCCCCCAGCAACGCCCTACGCCGAGGCTCGTTCGCGCACGGGACGGACACCCTTAGAGCTGTTGCTTAGTTTGTAGTAATTTAAAATATGCTCTGGCTGGAGACATCGAACTACCTCACCTTAGCTATTGTCCGGTTATGCAGACAAACCCCTCTAAGATTCTGCAAGATTAAGGAGAAGATTCGATTTTCGGATAGTAAGGAATATTATCTTCATCCAGGTGCCTCCTGCAGAACTAGAAGCAGTTCTCCTGCAGCATGATGGCATCGCTGACGCGGCGGTGATCGGCATTGAAGACAAGTCTGCTGGGGAGGTGCCTTTAGCATTTGTGGTGGTCCAGCCTGGCAGGACACTGACTGAGAAGGAAATCAAGGAGTTTGTCGCTGAAAGGGTTAGTATTGAGAAGCATTACAAGCAAACCAATGGTTTACAAGTGTAGATACCAAGCGCGACGTCCTGGATTCGGGTCTGGCAGTGTTTTACTATAAGGAAGTTTTCAGTAGCAGCCTGGAATTTGGAATTGTGCCCGGTTGATAGCAATAGGCCTACCATCTATTATTACATGGGACTTAATAACAGCATTGGTGAAATGTAGGTCTATAAGTGTGTACACCTCTGCTTACCCCCTTGGGGAAGACAGGCGTGACGCTATGTATGCAAATATTTGTATGATCTACAAATAATCGCTCCGGGTCTGGGTGTGTCCATGACTGATTTGTGTTTGTTATGGGGCAACATTCACACATTTCCCAATTACATTTGGGTCGGCTTCCAGTCAAACCGGATGCAGCTTAATACCAATATAGTACATGGAACAATTGCTTATCTGAGCTCCACGACCCAGTTACTGGGTAACACGATATCTCGTGGTATGACTGGTTGTCAGACTTTCAGGCCTCTGACTAACCGTAACGGCTGTCATAGATCTTAATTAGACAACCGGGACCGCTTAACGTGCTCTACGAGGCAAGCGCAGCTTAACCTTGATCAATCGATCTGTGCGGCTGTTATTTAGCCCCCGGGGCCCTCTCCAACAACATTTATATAAAAAAAGAAACAAAATTGACATTTCTAAAAATGATTGATGCATAGTCCTTTTTGTACAAGTTGTGTTGTGTTTTAAACTATAATGTATTTTCAGTTATCGAATCCAAAGCACTTGCGGGGAGGTGTTCGTTTCATCAAGCAAATACCCAAGTCAGCGAACGGGAAGATACTTCGTAAAGACCTCAGGAAATTGTATAAGAGTTCTAAAAGTAAATTGTAAATTAAACTAATAGTTTAAGGGATGTATTTCATGTAACTGTATTTACGTAATAATATTAAGAAATGTATAAAAAATTTTAGTTACTTCGTCACAAATGTTTTGTAAATATTATTTTATAATTTAATAAATTTAAAGTACATAAATCTAAATGACTTAAATTACTCTTTCTCTGTTCCATGTACTTATCACATATGGTACACGCTGTTGTTTATTTGTTATACACATATTCATAGACGCAGCAATGATTTTTTTCTAGGAGAGGCACCATTTTGACTATTGTAGATTTATATTTTTTTTGTGGAAAAAGAATACGTTCGTAAGCAGGATTCGAACCTGCGTTTCCCGGATAAATACTCCAAGCGCTCTGACCGCTAAGTCATCTGGGCCTCTGCTCACCACCGCGGATTCTTCTTCATTTTAATACGTCTTTTGGTGACGTAAAAAGTCTACAATAAATTATTTGATTTGATTTGACCGTTTTCCACAACAGTACACACAAGTTCAGTATTGTAGATTTATTTTGTCATTTCTTCGTAAATAATGTTCTAGGGCAGGCGAGGCCACCTCCCCCCCTTCCTTGCTACGCCTATGCACATATTGTGTCTGCTGCGTCGACATCAACCTGTTATATTGATTTATTCGTTAGTTTTGTCTTCTACGCATGACCGCAGCCAGGGGAGAAGTGTTTTATAACTTTTTTCTTAGAAAATTCTCAATAGCAGCCGGGGTTTGGAACTGTGGCTGTACAACTATGTATACCTCTGCCTACACCTTCGGGGAATATAGGCGTGATGCTGTGCGAACAAGTGGGAAACAGATATGAAATACATGTCATCTCACACTTTTTACACGGTACCTAGTTTTCCCGCGACATAACAAACGTAACATTTCGTGTTTTAAAGTTATTATATTAAATGGAAAAAGAATAAGGTCGCGAACAGGATTCGAAACCTGCGCCTCCCGGATGAATACTCCAGGCGCTCTGACCACTCGGCCATATCGACCTCTAGAGGTCTTTTATTTAATATAATAACATTAGTGTTCGCTAAGCATGCGTTAATGCTTTTCAAAGATTTATCTTGAATTTCGTGTTTTATTTATATCCTTGAGTCGACGTTCCAAATATAACATATCAGAAGGTATATTAAACATTAATTTTCACTTGCTTCAAACGGTGACGGAAAACATCGTGAGGAAACCAGCACACCTGAGAGATGTTCTCGAAGGTGTGTCATATGAAGCCATGTCAGAGACCTACGGCTGGTTTTAACTCTAACACTGTGGGTTATTCATCAACAACACGATATTAAGAAGTCAAGATATTCAACTGATGTGGTATTTGAACCCAAATTTTAATAACAGTAAGGTTATTATATTTGCGCCTCCCGGATAAATACTCCAGGCGCTCTGACCGCTAAGAGGTCGAGATGGCTTAGTGGTCAGAACTCCTGGAGTATTTATCCGGGAGGCGCAAATTCGAATCCTGCTCGCGACCGTATTCTTTTTCCATTTAATATAATAGCTTTACAGTTCGCTAAGCATGCGTTAATGCTTTACAAAGATTTATCTTGAATTTAATAATGATCTTTGTACATTACAAAACGTTCAACTGTTTAACATGCTGTGCTACCAAAAAATATTGTAAAGTAACGCATAAATACAAAATACCCCACTTTTAGGTTAATACGGAACTCAATGACTACGTCACCCAAACCAGACCAAACTCTGTATTGACCATTTTTATTTACCTATTACTTATACTTAAGTGGTTACGTAAACATTTCACCAAACTTGTCTCACGAATATCCGTCATTCGCTCCCCTCTGTTCGGCGCGGGCGCAGATCAATATACTTTCAATTTTGTAAACGAGTCAATAAGATTACCAAATAACGACGAACGTTATCAAAAATTACAAATGCTAATTCTTTAATAGTGTTGTCAAAAATTTTAATAAAGAAGTGATCATAAAAAAGTATTTAAATATTAGTGTTGTCAAATTCAAAATGTATTTTGTAACTAAAGTGATTGTTTTGCATTTATTTTGTAACGTTATCTGTGATATAGATTTAGATGTCGTCAATAAGAACATAATTGACTCGAAAAATTTTGTTAATAAAAAAACTGATGTTGTCATATCTAAACTTTTGAGTGAAAACAAATTTAACTCGGACATAATAAAAAGTGTTGGCAAAAATAACGATATTGTCAATAATTACGAAGACATAACCATAATGGACGATGATGGTAAAATTAAGAACTTAAAATATAAGTCCGTGTTGCCAAAGTCGCAATTTGAGAACTTGGTCAATAGTGATGTGCGTTTGACAAAAGTGAATAACAATGACAAAGTGACACAAATTGAGGTGCCTGTGACAGAAACTTATGACGATGACGAAGTCAAATTTGAGGCTGTTGGTCAGAAGCCGAAGTTTTTCGATGAATTGGGATGTAAGTAACTATTTAAATTTATTATTTACGTACTTACACGAACGAGAATAACGTGCTCATAGTTAATCTGAGACATCATACGCATACGGTGATGGAAAAAATCGTGAGGTAACCCGAATTTAAGAGTCTGAAATTATCAACCCGCAGTGAGCTAGCGTGGTGATCAATGCTCGTGCTTTCTGTATGAGAAGAGGCCCTTGCCCTGCAGTGGGGCAGTTATGGGCTGGTTATTTATTTATTTTCGCTGATATTTTCTTACTATTGCCAGCCTCAGTTATGTTGCCATAGCAACGTTTAACAAATAGCTCTGTGTATCGGCATTTTAAAGTCTTATCTTGGCTTAGTATAAACCAGCAACCCGCCCCAGCGCACGGGTCAAAGTTCTACAAAAATATCATCCAAACCGACTTTTCGGCTAACCTTAACGAACATAATAGCGGAGTCTCCTAATCGGGATACAGGCATTGTTAACTTAAAATGAGACTCCAATCAACAATTAATTGTTACTGACTAATTGCTTGTGAAATAAACATTTTTGATTTTAGCCTTTGATAACAATAAACAAATCGGTCAGGCCGTTCTCAATTGACATCTTTATTTATAAATAGATATTTCATTTGAAGATCGCTGAAACTATTCCATCATACTTAGGGTTATTAAGGACCCTATAAATGATATAAAGAAAGTTATGATTTTTATGAGTTTATGAATTAGAATGTGAGTTGTAGTGACAGGTCAAAGGTCGTAACATTGAATTCAAGAATGGGGCGATCAAATCAACAAATATTTTATAAATTCCATCTGTTAGTTGTCTTTACGCGTTGAACTCACGGAATCAGATGTCGGAAACAGAAATTCTTCAGCTTTTTTAATGAGTACCGATATCTAATGGTCAAGCGAGGCTGCTGAACGTGAGGTCCTCGGTTCGATTCCTGAGTCAAGCAAATTATTATTAGGTTTTTCTGATAGAAAATTTCAGTAACAGCCCGGATTTATTGACTTTATTAATTGTTTAAATCATGGGATTTAATTACTGCATCGGCGAAATGCGGGCTAGCATAGGTACTCCTCCCTCTGTCTAATCCTTCGGGGATAAAGTTGTGATACTGACATAAACATACTGAACGGGTGCTGTCTGTCGGGACTGGTCCGCTCGTAATTGCCTTGGTAATCGTTTTGGCTTTATAAACTTCTACTATTTCAATAATTTGCTTTTGTTTTCCTCTTACATTACATTATTCTCACATATCATCAATACACCATTGTAATTAAAATTTTATTTAAAAAGAGTGTCTATGGAGTTTCTTGCCGGTTCTTGTCCATAAGATCAACTTTTTTGGAACCGTGCACCTAGCTTTGACGTTTTATAGGTGCCTGTAATTTGGTCTACGTGAAATAAAAAAAATTGAATTTGAATTTGAATACTAGATATGTTATGACTCCTTGGTACTTACGTTTCGTTTTTTTTTTATAATTATTAAATCAAATAAACATACATGGTGGAGTACAAATCATACCAACATAGACCATCGTGGTAACCATATTGCTATCTGTGTATATTTATTTGTGTGTCTTTCTTTCATTCTTTCTTTATATTGAGAAGTACCTATAAAGCCTTTCTGCACGCACCTACTCTCTCTAGTCCTACCTATGCTAGTCTCGAGTAATATTATTATTATTTAATAACACTAACGGTCTTGTTTTGGCAATGCGCCTGCGCTGTATTTTGTAACGTTACGACATAGGTTAGCAGTGAAAGTTAACATCCGCTTAACGTTTGTTACTAAGGACGGGGTTAGAATGGTGGCTAAGGATTTTACGAATTAACTGAGATATTGTGTATTTTAATTAACACTAGCTGTGCCCGCGACTTCGTTCGCACGTCACAAATATATTTATATTTATATCTTCGGAACCCTAGAAGATATTGAAACGGATATTAGACGAAAATTGAATTTTATTAGAAAAAAATTGGTTTCTTCAATTGTTCCACCAAAATTTAGAGTCCGCATGGGTAAACGAATTTGAAATATTTATCGGGATTGACTTAAAATTTCTGTTTTCCATGCCAAGCACATTTAAATCCGTTGAGCCGTTTCGGAGCTTATTCGAGACAAACTAACATAAATAGAGATAGGTTGGTTTCAGGTACAGGTTGCTTAAGGCTGTTGTGCCTATGAATACGTCTTTACCTTGCTTGCTAAACTCAGGACAAAGCGTCACGTTTGCTTTCTCTGCAACCTTCACGAGTGTTACACAACACCTTACTGTACTATAACGTCTTTCATTATTACCTTGTTCCATCATCAAATTATTACTACAGTCAGTTATTATTTCACTTTCATAATACGTGGCTATAAAGTGTGGGTATTTATGTTTCTTTTTCTCCAACTTTTGCCGATCTTATCCAGCGATAATTTAAGTAGGAGGCTTATTCGTCTCCCCATATATTTTTTTCTTCCGTAATGGCCCACACTTTTTGTGTATATGCCAGTGTCCAGTATATGGAGTAATCAAGTAATAATAGTTCCCGTCATGGGATTATTTATTATATGGCGCCGCACTTTTTGTGCTTGCCAGTGTCAAGTATTAAAAGTTGTTGCGCGCGTTGCCCCAGTAAAACGGTGGAAATTTTACTGAATCATCGATGGAGTTTAGGAGTGAACACAAAAAGTCATGATTTTCAATTTTATACAATTTGCCCACACTCGCACACCTTCATGAACACTTAATGGTTAATTATCCACCATAATTACACATTAAACTTCGGAGAAATACAAGTTTTGGAAAACAATATAAAATCGACATCGTGCACTTTACATTTTCCCGTCTAAACCATCTCCCCATATGTTTTCTCTTTTTTTCAAACGGAGCTAGAGCTGTTTAAAATGAAAATAGCTTTCAATTTATTTATTTATTTATTTGGGACAAACAAACAGTTACACTTTATATCTGCGTAAATAATATAACTAAATATATTACATAAATGTGAAACCCACACCGTTATCCACAGCATATACAATTTATATAATTTTACTAATGAACAATCTACGCAAGTGAGACTACAATACTGTTAAAATAACTACAAATCGGAATCCTTAAGTTTATTTAACAAGGCAGAACGAAATCTATTTGCTGACACTGAGAATAAATATAATTCTGTAGTTTCTGAACCAAAAATATTATATTCTTTACACAAGCGACGCAGAGGCGCCCGCATACCAGCATTGGTGCGGCAATGTGACATAGCAAAAACTGGACGTGCGCGAACCTCTCGTCTAATAACAGTTCTTGGGACATAGTAGCATATTTTGTTAGTGATATCAGAGCAGTTATACCTGTTACAACATATGTACGTCAAAAAGAAACATAATTTCTAGATATAAATCTAGAAATTAAAGTCTAGATTTGTCAAACAAAACTAACATTGTAGTTGCCAATGAGCAACATAGTAAGCCAATCACTGCTTCGTTGGTCTAGTTGTCGCAAGCGCGGCTGCCGAGCGTTAGGCCCTGGGTTCGATTCCCAGGTCGGGCAAAGTATTATTGAGTTTTTCTGTTAAATTCTGTTTGTGAAATTCTCAATGATACCCGTGCTTGGAGAGCACGTAAGGTCGTCGGTCCTGCGCCTAATCTCTCTCGAGTCGTGTCGCATTGCCGTCCCATCGGACTATGTGAGTGAAGGAAGAGCACTATAATATCTCCTGCGTTCTTGGCTCATCTCCATGAAGATAGGGCGCCGTGACCGAAATACGGTTGGGAGTATATTAAGCCAATCAATACACTGTAGAGCTACAAGCTGGTATTTGGTCGAAACAGTCTAAAGATCAGAACATTACTCCACACACGAACAAACTTGTGCTTGGTACATGTTCAGCAGGAGATTTTTTTAACGCCTGCCTAATAGACCGGAGTGACGGATAAAGCAAAATGCAGCTCATTGGGCTCAAAAATAAAAAGTTATTGCCCAGGCATAAAACATATGACAAGATAAAGATCTCATTTATAAAGATATATTTTTACTATGGCGTCAGAAAAATATAGAAAACAGAAAAAAAACTGTTACGCATTTACATCTTGACCCGTAGTAAATATATTTTTGTTTCTGGGTTTTATTTTTGTGGCGTCATAATGAAACTTACTAGTGTTAACGAAATCTATATCTTGGAAGGGTTTTACAAACGGACAAAATATTAAAAAATGAGTTCCTAGTACAAGGGAAGAGTTGCATTATCCTTTAATAGCAGTCGGGGTCAGTTCTGTGGAACGTTTTCTATAGGGTCCCCCGACTGCAATGGATATTTTTCAGTACACTAACTTGTTCCCATTCAAGATTAACACAACTTGTTTTTCGCAATTTTTACTTTACACGTGCCAGTTTTTTTTTTATTGAGAGTTTTGTTTATATTTAACCTTTTAGTTCTAAATAATCTGAGGGACCAGAAACAAACTCTGAAGGAAAACATTGTGACGGAATGTGGACTTTATTGTTCTGAAATCGCCAACCTGCAGTGAGCTAATAATTGCGTTCTCTTTTTTTTTTTTTACTGGTCTCTAATCTATGTCAGAGGTGACACAGACAATGTCGACGACGGAGAGAGCTTACCCAGAAGAAGCCTGTTCACTCTAACTTTGAAGAGATTAGGGTTGAATGCGTCCGGAAACACAGACGCAGGTAAGTTCCACTCCGTTGCTGTACGCATTATAAAAAAATATTGGAAACGCTTCGTGCCAATTGGTGGAATAGCAAAAAGGATAGCATCTCTGTATGTGAAGCCTTGTCCTGCAGTGGAACAGTCACGCGCTGGTTATGGTATTGTCAATAGCGTCCATGAGATCCTCTAACGCGCAGGATATGATGTCAAGTGGACAATATTTAGAGGGACTCTGCTCACCCTAATAGAAAACAGGCGTGATTGTATGTACGTGTGAGCAACTAATTCGTCTTCCATTGGGGCTAGCAGTTAGGCTAAAGAACAAGTCGTTAGGTTATTCAAGATCACAGGCAAATATGGTGTTCCTCAGGGAAGTGTTTTAGGACCAATACTGTTTCTACATGAACATAACATATCATCACGCCTGTATCCCAGAATCATTAGGCAGAGGCGTACATGGTTGAACACTAATTTCACCGATACAATTATTAAGTCCCATGCCCTATGACTTAATAATTGTATCGGTATATAATATGTTGAGTTTATTGTAAACAAATAAATCAACAATTGGGTACAAATCCAAACTCCGAGCTGCTACTAAGAATTTCCTAACATGAAAACCTAATAAAATTGTCGGACTTGGGAATCGAACCCAACAAGCTTAGCAGCCTGCTTGCTGCAGCTTGTGGCAAAAATCGTCCCCCTGTTATTAAGAGTAGTGTTACTTGGCTACAATTTTCTGCAAAGTGAAGGTAGGCACTTCCCCAGTTGGGCAGCTCTAGTTTTATCAAGTCCTACTTCTATTGTTAGGGTATGTCGTTATTTGAAATAAGTTTCTCCATTTATCTCCATTTGAGACCTTCCTCAAACAAGACTTTTGGCCGAAGGGTGTCGTTTAACAACATTTTCGCGGTCGGCTCCCCGACACCAATCAGCGAAACACGACGCCGCGCCGCGCCGTCACTTCGTGTGCAGTAGTTATAAGTTTTATTGTAATAATAATATGTATTAATATAAAAAAATCAAACAAATTCAATTACTTAACTATGTACAAGAAAATCATAATAAAAGTAAAATATATAACATAAAAACCAAGCGTTGTTTAGGCGTCGAAGTATTCCTCCGCATCGCTGTCGTTCGGTAATGTGTCCAGAAGACTGGCAGCATTGCCACGTTGAATGGCAATGCTAATTCTCTGACCAAGAAACAGGCCAGCCATCTGGTCACGCGAAGCGTCGACCAATCTGCCAGAAATTTCTTTGAAAAGCTGGCGTGCACTGGGACCCCATGACCCGAGCGTTTCGACCCCAAACGGCTCAAAGTCGTAGCAGCCGACAAGATTGCTATATTTGCGCCGTTTGAGAGTCTCTGCAGCAGCAGCAGCGGCGCCAGCACAGCTAGCCGAGCTGGGAAGATGCGATGGAGCAAGGGTGTCGACGCATGTTGCGTCCCACACCAAAGGCCTACCTAACTTCCAAGGCAATAGCGTCATGCCGTCTGGTCTCCTACCATCGTCCCGTACCAAGCCATTGGGATCTAAAATAGCTGGTACACCGGCGGTGACAAGAGCCCGACGGATAGTGTCGTTGATGCTAGCATGATGCTATGCGTCCTGCACTCCTGCTGCAGGACAGGCCATGGTGTCCCAGGCTGTCGACAGCTTCGCCACAGTGGCACCGATATATGTATTAGTGTAATAAAACAACTTTTAACCGGATTAATCGCGTGTATTATTGGTTTTTTGTTTTTCCTGACGTTTCGAACACTTTGCAGCGTTCGTGGTCGCAGGAGGACACAACGTCAGGAAAAACAAAAAACCAATAATACACGCGATTAATCCGGTTAAAAGTTGTTTTATTATAATGTGTAGTGATCGCGCAAACCTAAGATATTACTATGTATTAGTGTATTTATAAATTGTTTATTTTATTTTATGGGCCAAAGTTTATTTTTATTTTTCAGATCTACATATAAATCATATTTTTTACTATACATATATCATGAAAATAACAATATAAATTTCAAAATATAAAAAATAGTAGGCCACCGGCATCGGGAACACGGTCCAAGCTACCGATGGTTAGGGCTCTAGAGAGAGGAACCTCCTCACAATGCGTGCCGTGTCGAGGAGTACCGCTATCCCTATCAGGCCCTTGATCCAGCCGCCTAGCGAGAGCGTTTTAAGGTGTTGATTAAGGCTCTTCGCTATTATATTATTGTTATTAATGGTAACCTTTAGTATGAAGTGTTTATTTCAATCCAGTCGAGGCACGGATTTTAAGCTCGGATCCGGTTTGGCCTAGCTTAATCCTCCTAATAAAGAGAATATTTACTACGTCGCTCGACCGGCTTTTTAGCTTAAAAGCTGCGTTTGACGTCATACATAAACTGTTAACGAGCATGCATATCAAGACAAAGCGTCACGATTGCTTTCTCTGGGGAATTTATGACTGTGAGGTAACGTCACACGTAATATAAAGATATAAGATTAACGATATTATCTCGTTTCTTAAAATTATCGTTTATAAACATTGTTGGTTAACTGCCTCGTTGGTCTAGTGGTCCCTAACGCGACTGCTGAGCATGAGGTCTCGGGTTCGATTCCCGGGTCTGGGAAAGTATTATTGGGTTTTTGTATTAGGAAATTCTCGATAGCAGCCTGAGGTTTGGAAATGTCCGTAAATGGCAATAGGCTCACCAGCTATTACATGGGACTTAATAACAGCGGTGGTGAAATGTGGGTGTACAACTGTGTACTACCCCTTCGGGGAATACAGGCGTGATGCTATGTTATGTTATTAACCTTGCATGTCAGTATGGAAATCCTTAACACATTTTTGTGGAACAAACCTGCGGCTATACCGACCTCTAATTACTATTTCGAAATCTCCGTCCCCATTAAGACGACTTACGGTGACATCATCACTATTTTAGCTTCTTTCTACAAAAAAAATATAACTTTGTAGTTTGAATGATCTATTATTAAAGATATATGTGTGTGTCAAACGCATGGTAGTGTTTTTTATTTTTATTAATTTAATGTATTTAGTGTCGTCGTGGCCGAGTGGTTACGGGCCCGCCTCCTGAGCCGCAGGTTGTGGGTTCAAACCTGGCATGTACCAATGTGACTTTTTCAATGTCCTATTATGTATTTTCTTAGTAAGTCTAAGACATAGTTCATAGAGAAACATAGTTAGGAAACCTGGACTTGGTAGTCTGCTATCGTTAACCCGCAGTGAGCAGGGGCCTAATTCTGCTAATTTACCAATGCTTCAGTTGAGTGTCGATAGTGTGTCGATGGAATGATTTTAGTTAATTGGTAGTCTGCTAGCTTAATAAGACCACCGGTCTAACTAAAATCATTCCATCGACACAGTATCGACACTCAACTGAAGCATTGGTAAATTAGCAGAATTAGGAAGAAGAAGAAAGAAGAGGCCCTTGCCCTGCAGTGGGGCAGTTATGGGTTGGTTATTTTTTTTATTTTTTTTTATTGCATATTAAATAAAAATATTAGCTTTTTGCACTCCTTCTCCATATAAACTTTTACTGTACCTACTCCTCCATCCACGTAATTTTCGTAAAAAGGAGTACAAAGTTTTTGCTTCACGTATTAATATAACGATTATTTATGGCCGTTGCACCGGATTCCTTCTGGATAAAACCACACGATCATCCTCGAACCTTCACTGGGGTACTGGGATCACAGCTGCAGCTGCAACAAAATAAAAAACTCAAACCTTTTACTACAGAACAAGTAGAAGGATGGCACACTACCCCCCGTTCGTTGTGGAAATTCCTAAAACTTGTACGCAGTGATTTGGCTCCACGTTCAAGGTATGCACTGCTCTTGAACTGAATGGAACTCCCTTCCGTCTTCCGTGTTGCCTGAGAAATACAATCTAGGCATATTCAAGGCTAGATTGAAAGATTGAATATATTTCTTCTAGATCTATGTGCTCCATCCTCGGCCATACCATCGCTTACCATCAGGCAAGTGGATGGCCAAACGGAAATACATTTACGTTAAAAAAAAAAACTTCAAGAAAACTTTTGAATGAATTATATAATGATCTTTGCGGCTATTGTCAGACGAGTTAAACAGTGTCTGTGGTCTGTGAAAGACACCTTTTTATTGTTGAATAGACCAATCCTGGAGCGGGAAGAACATCTTGTCCACGAATTAAAGTGGAATATAAAATGGCAGAATTTTATTTTGAAATCAGCAGTACCTCTGCATATAATAAGACTTTTATGATTGTATATTTTTGAAGTATTGTTTGCACGGAATTCTATCCATTTACATTTATATTTATATATCTTCTATATATATATGTATATTTAACCATAAACAAATAAAAAAGTCTCTGTCTGTTTGTTCCGGCTAATCTCCGAAACAGCTGGACTGATTTTGACGGGACTTTCACTGGCAGATGAGATAACTGACGTTTTAATGAATAACCGTGGGCTGAGTGTTAGTTTCCGATAGCCACGCGAACGAAGTCGCTGGCACAGCTAGTTGTAATTGTAAAAAAAAGTTTACAATTCCAATTTCTAATCACCCATCCATCAGTTAGATCATAAATCTTATTACGTAACCATGTACAAAATAACCGACCATTATAGTAAAATCAGATGGCCAACCCAATGGCTGCTCAAGGCTATAATTTGAAGAAACGACCTAATAATAACATTACGTAAATAATAATAACAGTGTTACGTCAGCAATGTGAAGGTTGCAGAGAAAGCAGGCTCTGCTGTCTTTGTTTTGGGTTGCCAGTTAATTAGTAAAACTACCTCGTTGCTCTAGCGGTCGCAAGCGCGGCTGCTGAGCGTGAGGTCCAGAGGGCAGTGGTGTAGACAGCTGTACACCCAGATTTCACCGATGCTGTTATTATGTCCTATATATAGGTGAGCCTATTGCCATCAACCGGGCACAATCCCAATCTCCGAGCTACTACTGAGAATTTCCTAACTGAAAATCCCAATAACACTTTGCCCGACCTGGGAATCGAACACAAGACCTCATGCTCAGTAGTCGCGCTTGAGATCAATAGACCAACGAGGTTCTGGAAATCGAACCGTTTTAAGCAAGTTTCTTATACGCACGTGACTTGGAAAAGACCGTGGTGCGTGCAGTGGACTTCAACTTGCAACATTTGATTTAATAATGGTACTACTGCTCTCCAGTCTCCTCTAGTACTCTCCTACCCTATCTGTTGTCCAGTCTGTGGTATATAATTATGGCTAGACCACTTCCACTTTTTTTCTCATTCCTGTCCTTATTAGTGATGTACCCCAAAAGTATTAGATGTGTACTCGCAACCGGCGCGCGTGTATCGCCACATTTATGAACGCGAACGAAGCAAAAAGAGTATGTAAGGATCCTAACAGGTAGCGTTCTATAGTTCGCTGCCTACCCCCATGGAAAAAAGATGTGGGTGTTACGTATTTAATACCGTTCTACGTAGGTTGCAGGAAATAATAATATTATTTTTCATAAACTTAGTTGCGGCCTCCTTTTCATCACTTGTCAGTGATCGTATGTTAATATCGACCTAGTTCACAGATCTAGTTATTCAAGAACAAGTAGCTAACTATATTTAAAAAAAGTAACTGTTGGTGCTACTTTCGACTCTCGCCATCGTCACCTCTCTCCCGTCGTGATGTTGGCAACATTTTATTATTTTTATTGATATTGTTTTTTTTTTGTTAATCGTTTCCTGGGTTTATGTAACTGTTGTTCGTAATAAATAGTTGCTAGTGAATATTAACAATTTTTTTGCAAAGCTTTTAAATATTCTTGTATGCCACTGCCTTGGATGTAAAAAATATAACTCAGAAATCTCGATAGAACAGTTTCTATTACCACAAATTCTAAATTACCAGTATATAAAATATCATACACTCTTATACGACAATTTACAATTGAATAAAAATAAAGTAAATATTCTACTATATCAATAGGAAATTAAAACTAAGATAGACCTGTGAAGATTACAAATTAAAGTTCTTATAATACAAATCTATTATCAAAATAAATTCATCTATTAGATAACTTATAACATAACTAATAGCGTTATTATTTCACCGTAACCACGGCATTAGTCTATAACTTAACGGTAAAAAAATAACGTATTTGCATACAAATTGCATAGATTAAAATGAAAGTAGAATGTTTAACACCCCACGCGGTGCGTCAGTCGTCTAGTTAGAACTAACAGTGCCGCGAAGTGACTAAAAACTAAAGCACGTGTTTAATAAATAATACTAAGAATCATTTAGTAATAAAATAATGAAACCTCCATGGTAACTAATAGTATTACAAAATGTTTGCAGAATAAAACTTTTTGACAGATTATGACTGTATTCAAAATTAGAATTTTCGTGATAGAAGAAAATGGGTTTGTTTTCTATTACATAAATTTAATTGTTTTTTCTTTTGTTTGGTAAGTCTTGTACCTATCGTATTTAATGTTTTTATCTGGTGTGCGTGGCATATTTTTATTGAAGGTTTACACGTAAAAAATACATACCCTTAGTGTACTTACTTACCATTAAAATTAATTCATGATAAACAAATTAAACATATTTTAAACAATTAACATGTACCTAACCTATGTATATTATTATAATATCAGTTTTAATATTTACGTAGAGGAAAATCAAAAATAATTTATATCAATGATTTATGTACAAAATGAAGTTGTGTATGTTAAAACCTTGCTGTGTGTTTTGTTTGATACTTAAAAGATTAACCCTACATCTACTTACACATGAGTAGTATGTTCAATAAAACCCTTTATATACATTTTAAAACCATTAAACCTCTATAAGTACATACGTAATAAAGATAAAAATCTATTAAATTATTTCGTATGTCTTTTATCTTACGTAAAAAAAAGCAGAAAGAAAAAATTAAAAAAGGAAGAATTAAAGAAAAAAGAAAGTAATGTTATTGAACGCGCATAACGCAGCGTCCTGTAACCAAAATAATATATATACCTATTTATCTAGAGTCTCAGTATATGTTTTAGGTAGCTGTATTTCAACCACATAATATGCACATACGTGGTAACAAGCTTGAATCTAGGCTTATCGGTCAGTGGGTTTGTTTAACCTTCTCTCAATCAAGTTCATCGACTTACTAATACATACAATTTTACACTTGATCTCCTGAATAGCTAATTAGCTAATACTAAGTGGTACCTAGAGTAGGAATAAAATGCCTGTTGAGCCTCCCGTTCATGTCAAAGTAATAGCTGCACGGATCAACTGATTGAGGTTAAGCTGCGCTTGCTGCAGTCTGTGGATTCGCAACCATAATTTCAAGGGCTGTTACTAATAACGCCATAGACATGGCAACACTTTGGGGAAACCAAAACTCAAACTAAAATCCCAAAAAAAATATTCCATAAGAAGATCTCCACACTACATAGCGAAATACACCAGGCTGGATATTAAAGTAGTAGTCAAACCTATTGAACAAGGCTATGCTATATATATATAACATGTAAGGTTTTTTAAATATTTTTGTTCGAGCTCAAGGGGGTTACTATTGAAATGAATACCTATGCCAATATTAAAGCAACACTTTAAAACAAAATAAATTTACCTACATCATAGTTAACTCAATTTTAAAGCTTGTTGGCTTATTAGTAGGCTTCAATACTCTAAATATTTGTAAGACGTTTTTGCATTTGAGTGTTAGAACTGACATATTTCCATGTCAATTGTGCGGATTTATTTTCAAGAGTAAGCTTACTGGCCCCAAGTTATTCAAGGACGGAGCAAAGTGTTTTCCTCTCCCATTCAGAACTGTCAGTCATGAAGTCATTAAAAAAAACATCGCAGTTGGGGGACATTTTCTAATGGTCCTTATTTCCTATAATTTTTATTTACAGTCATGCTTTTTGCCCGCTGTCTAAATATTCTGTATGCTTTTCAACTTTTCAAAATTAAGATACCATTAAACGGCCGCGCCGATCGTTATTCATGAAATATAATTTCACATTGGCATCACATACGTCAACGTCTTCATTGTAGTGCCAACATTACAAAACTTAACCCTGACTATTACTTTCTGTCGTAACCGGTAACATACAACAATGACACATCACAACATCCGCCATCTGAACAATCCATTTGCAAAATCTAAAAGTTTATTTTTTTAACACAACAAGGCGTTACGAAACGATTTTGATGCGCAGCCGCATACGTAATATAATCGTGATACGTTCTGTTTCACACAACTTTGAGACGTGACAACATAAGCCTGGTTCGAATGCTTAGTCTCATGTTTAGCCTTAATTTTTGAGTCATGATCGCTCTACACTTAACGATGCAATGATTTCAAAAGAAAGGATACGCCCATCTAAACATTTTACAGAAAACTTCTTCATACAAGCAAAAGTAGCGCCATCTGTCATAACTCATGCAAACTACGTGAGCCGTAGGTTTCATAGGTCGAAGACTAAACCTTGTACGTGCGTACATGAATTTTTTATCACATTTTAATAATGGTCAATATTTTTATACACACATCAGTCACAAACTGAACTGAGTTTTTACCCGACTGCGCTAGAAGGAGGGTTTTAATTTTTCCGGGTGTATGTATGTATATTTCTTTGGCACGCTCTGTAGCCTAAACGGGTTGATGGATGTTAGCTTGAGAGGTGTCGTTAGATTATATTAGTTTTTTAAACTATAATTTATTGCGATAATAATACATGTCACAAAAAAACGTATGTAAAACCAATTAATATCAATCAGCTTTATTTGAAATTGTAAACAATATTGTTATAATAATTAAGAATTAACATATTAGGTACTTTCTAAAATTACTTACACTAAGTTCTCAAGACAAAAATAAAATAAATAAAAAATGACGTTCTTTCAACGTTACTTCGCGCGCGGCCGGCCACACAATGGCCGCCATTACGGACTTCGGTAGTAAAATAATTATACCTTTAAAATGTGATAATTTAATAATTTAATTGGAACAGAAGTAATCTAGGGTTATTTATCGATGATACGATATCCCATGTTCCTTTTTAATCTTTGTATCGTAATTTTTGCAGCCTTTTACCACGCAACTAGGCATATTTATGACAACCAAACACTCGTTCTCTCCTGCGAGCGGTCCATTGTCGACTGAGTTGCGTTGGCCCTAAACTGTCATTTTAGGGCCAACGCGTTGGTGCCATTTAGTTTCGCGGTCGGCCGGGTCCTTACGCTAGTAATATATATGTCAATGTAACGATGTCTTAAATATTTTGTACATATAAATATATCGATATCGACAAAAAATCTAAGTAATAAAAAAAAACTGTACACGCATTGACATGCAGTCAATAAATAAAAATAATAAGTAACTATGTAATTTAACAAAATTAATTAAACATCACGATTTAAATGATTTACGTAGACATTACGCAAACACCACAAAGTGTTCGTTAAATTCACACATCCATTAACACCACAGATGATTCAACAGCAGTGAAGGTACAAATGAAAACGCAACAAAAGTTTCCGCACGACTACCACCGTGAAAATAAGTAAATTTCTGCCAATATGCAAAGCAACGCAGTAGAATTACGTTATGTAAAGTAAAAAAAAGAAAAACAACACCTTTACGTCTTACGCACATTTAGTAGTCAGAAAGCGATTAATTAATTACTGTGTTGTTTTAAACGCATTTCCTTACGCCGATCTCCATTGTACAATCTTGAATCGTTCGGTAATCATGAGCGAATGTGGCGCCTAATTTCACGCAGTTTCGCGCCAATCGAAATGAAAGTGAAAATGGCGGGAAAGATGAGCTGTCAAACCGCGTTCCGATACACTCTCGATTTCATTCGTTGTATTTTTCCAGTTCTATTTTTGAAATTTAGCTATGACTGGGACATTTTTTTATTTTTATGTAGGTAAGACACTTTTTACGAGACTTTCCATGTTACTTTTTCCAGTTTCATTTGTTTATTAAACATTTTTTTTGTATAATGTTGAATTACAGAGCTTTCGTTTTACTCTCTGTAATTTATGTCCGGCCCTTTAAGGGCCTTGCCTAGTTATTATTCATGAGACCATGCCTCACGGGCAACTTTCTGTAGTAAAACAATAATTTTATCCAATTATAATCGATCGTAAGTATAAAAAATCTTGGGAAATATTTCTATAGGTAATAATAAAATTTAATTACCCAATTTGTGAAGCGAATCATTTATTGTAATCGACCTACTTGCAGCTTCCGTAAGAATAGTCCGGAGCCCTATCAAAAACGAATTAGCCATAGTTAATGCAATTCCGCGAAATTAACCATAACAGATGTCATTAGTAAAGAAAGCAGTCTTGTCTATTTGTACAAATTACGTCCTGACTATACAACAACACAATTTTAACCTTCACACAAGAAAATAAGGTTGATTTTTCCGGGTTATTCATTATTCCAAATCAATCAGAGGGATTTGTCACCGATGGGCAGTGGTCAAATGAGTTTCTACACTATTGTATCGTGTATAAAATCTAATTTTATTCGGTGTGATGATACTTATGACGTTTTTCGTCCATTTAAAGTCATGTTTTGGAAAGCTACGGCGAAAGTCGGCGTCTTATGAGTGTTCAAGTGTGACCACTCAATCTTGATACTCGAATGCGCGTTAAACCGATTTTGTATCTCATTAGCGAGTACTTAATATGGAAATACTGTGAAGGTTTTACAGTCAAGACATCGCAATTATTGTTGAACCAGACAGACAAGTATAGAACTCAACAAATCTTCAAATAGCAGCAATAAACTAACTAAATAGTTATCTAAACATTTTAATAAAGCAACTATTAATCGGTTAATCGCGTGTATTAAAAAAATGCATCAGATACACAAAAAAAATCATCTTTTATATGTACGGTAGACTGATATCATTTTAAATAAACTTATATGACGACCTTAGTCGTCAACCGATGAAACGTCAGGAAAAACAAAACCCAATAACAAGCGCCATTAATCCGGTTAAAAATTTATTAAAATGGGTACTGATAGCGAAAACCTAAGATTTTACTAATGATCTAAACTTTTCTAATTACTACATAGGTAATTGAAAACAAAATGCATAAAAAAATAAAATACATGAAATAAAATTGCCAGAAATAAATTAAACCATCCAGTCATAAATATAAATAATAAAGTTTTTGGAAAAAGGAATCATACATCTAAAGTTCCTTGTATTTTAGTGGATTGAAAATGAACACCATAAATACGGTTTAAAACCCTTGGATTGGTAACTGTAAGTTCTCACACTCAGTATGTTCTAAGGGATGCGGCTACAAATCTCGCTCATGTTCGTATTTACTAGCCACAAAAATGTAATCTTTGCTGTTCGTTTATAATACGTTATTACATTTTAAACATGAAATAATATTTATACATCACCTAACAAAAATAAATTTAATTTTAAGATAAAATACAAAGTCACTGTTACTGGCAAATCATGTAATTGGACATTCCTGTTACTTTTTACAGCAGTTTAGAGTATGATGAGGACTGATTAAGCAATTAGATACAATTACTGTAAAATAACTGTATAACTTCAAACTGTTCATTGAGAAGCATTTAGTTTTAAAGTTCCGTTATGATAGCGGAAAATAGATTTATTTCAATAAGGTAAGCTTTAAGTTGTTTATAGGTTTACATTTTTTTTATACAAGTAAAATATCTGATCTCATACAGAGTTGTAAATTGTTTTTAGCACACAAAAGTGGTGCGAATATCTAAATTAACAAGTCCGCGTATGAAACTGTCAAATCGTATGTGTTATTAACACTGTTAGAAGAAATTGGTAATACGTACATTCCGAGACTAAATTCACAAAGTGAAATACACTATTATTATAAGTACATAATATACATATGTCACGCACACCACAGACACGCTAAAACAACGGATACACAGCTATTGTTTTGTCAATTATATAAAAATAACATGCGGGGTTCTGCATAAATATTTATTTCAATTTATATGAATACCCGTAAAATTTTATGAAACACCGTTTTAATTACAATTATTACTTTCCAGATGGTAAATGTTAATGAGAACGTTAAGATAATTAAATTCTTAAAATATGAGCAGTTATCTATTCTCAAGTTAATAAAAGACACTTGGGGAACCCTAACTAAAAGTGAAAAGGAACGAGGCGCGAAGCATTCGCACTTTACTTCCGATACACAACTTCCCGCGGCAAGACGTCTCACGCAAATAAACAATAAGAAAATATAATAAACAAAAGTAATAATAATAAACAAAAACAACCGTGATTAAGTGTCAAAAAAATGTGGTGCAATAAAAACCAGTGAAATGTGCAAAAGTGTAAACGAAACCGGAATCGATGGGTCGGCGGGAAAAATTAAAAATAAAAATTTCAAAACTCGAAGAAGATACCGCGAAAGTGGTGGAGACGCCATGTCTCTTTTTAGAACTTTTTTGTTTTTAAACGCTTTTTTATGTTGTTTTAATAACGTTTCGTGTAATGAAAACGATGTTTTGACATTACAAGATAGTTTAGATGAGAAGGAAGTTGATTTACCATCGGATAGGAGGCGGCCAGCCAATGAACAGGAGAAAGACATATTAATGTTAGGTGCCCTAGGTCGAAGAAAGGGCACCTACCATAATTCTTATGGTTCATCACAAGAAGATGATTCTATAATGGATTTATTGGGAAAAAGTGAGTATTTTATTCAGTAAATGCAAAGTATAAGTATTTTGTAATTGAATTAAGTATTAGTATGGTGAATTTAATTTAACTGATCAAAACACATTGTACCAGCCAAAATATAATAAAGTTATTACATACATACATATCATCACGCCTGTACTCCCTGAAGAGGTAGGCAGAGGTGTACGCAGATATACTTACACATCACCTCATTTTACAAATGCTGTTATATTAACCATGTCGTGGTGAGTCTATTGCCATCTACCGGGCACAATTCTAAATTACGGGCTGCTGCTGAGAATTTCCTAACAGAAAAACTTTTTAACACTTTGCCTGACCCGGCCATGTAACCCAAGACCTGATGCTCAGCAGTCGCGCTTGGGACCACTAGACCAACGAGGCAGGTATCTTTTAATTAAGCAAGATTATGTAATTATAACATTTACCTTAACCATTATCGCCTTTAAGGTGGTCTGCAAGACTAGTCTTAAAATAGCCCAAACAGAAGCCAAGCCTCTAGGAGTCTAGGCTAAAATAGCTTCGAGAGTATTTCCCTTTCGCCCCAGATAGGAAAGAAAATTAATTCTGCATGTTTATATATTGTAAAAGTTAGCGGAAGTGGTAAATGCCATGACATTCTTGCAACATAGTCGCTTTACGAGCAGTCTTGCATTCGATTCCGACGTTGGGTATTATTTGATTTATAGATAAATCTTTCACACGTATTATCGCATGCGTAGCGAACTCTAAAGTATATTTATTGGTATCCTTTCCGAGGACAAGGAGAAATATTAACGGTCAGTTCATCTCACACCTGCGATTCGCAGATGATATTGTCATCATGCCAGAAACTCTACAGGAGCTGGAAGAGATGCTAAACGGCCTGAACGATTCTCCAAACCCACTCGGGTCTCGGGATGAACTTGGATAAAACCAAAGTCATACACAATTATTAAGGTAATTGCATTCTTCACGACATTGTATTAACTGCAAAGTTAGACGTGTCGGTCACGCGTATAGGGACTGAATTGATAGCAATAACGTCGCCATAAGACGTGTTAAAATATGGAAGAAGAATTCGCGGTGGTGAGCAGAGGTCGAGATGGCTTAGTGGTCAGAGCGCCTGGAGTATTCATGCAGGAGGCGCAGGTTCGAATCCTGTTCACGACCGTATTCTTTTTCCATTTAATATAATAACTTCAGATAAAGATTTTTCTTAAATCATGCACAATGATCACTTTTCCCCGAGACCTGTAGTCGTAAATGGCGCTACTCTCGAGGTTGTACAAGAATACATATATCTTGGACAAACTATACAGCTGGGGCGGCACAACTTCGAGAAGGAAGTGAACAGAAGAATTCGCTTGTATATTTAGTGGTAAGAAAGATTTGGTCGTGGATAGGATTGATACTGCGCCTCCCAGATCAATACTTCAGGTGCTCTGCCAACCGTTATCTACTTTCACAATTTAATTCAGTCCCTATTAAATATAAATACGCCTCCCTACGTACTACGTATTTCGGTCACGGCGGCCTATCTCCACGGAGATTAGCCAAGTACGTATGAGATATTATAGTGCACAAGTGTATGCGCAAACACAGGTGCACTCCCTCTTTATTCACTCTGGGACGGTAATCCGACACGACCGGAGAGAAATTAGGCGCAGTACCGAAGGCTTTACGTGCTCTCCGCAGCACGGGCGTGTCACACCAACAACTTCCTGACTCCGGGCTGCTACTAAGAATTTCCTAACAGAAAAACCCAATAAAACTTTGCCTTACCCGGGAAACCGAACCCAGGGCCTCACGCTCAGCAGCCGCGCTTGCGACCGCTAGACCAACGTGGCAGTCGTCCCTATACAGGTGACTGAACAGACACGGCTAGCTTTGTAGTTTATTTAAAGTCGTACAGATGCGATTACCTTAACAAATACAGATGAATCTTTAAAACGCAACTTTAATCTCATGCGTAGCGAATTCTAAAGTTATGTAAACGGAATATTAATAATAATAATTATGCTAGTATTTTTTAATTTATCTACCTATAAATATTTGAAATGAATTAACGTGGAAAAAGAATACTCCACTAGAGTATAAATCCGGGAGGCGCAGGTTCGAATCCTGCTCACGAGCGTATTCTTTTTTCATTTTAGAGTTCCCTAAGCATGCGTTAATGCTTTTCTAAGATTTATCATGAATGAACGCGGCTGTGTGATAAGAAAATAAGTTCGTGAGCAGGATATGAACCTGCGCCTCCCGGATAAATACTCCAGGATAAATACTTCTGCCAACAAAACCATCTCGACCTCTAAACATCACTTAGCACGTGCTTTAGCTAAAGCATTACCACATCTGATTTCGGGACTTAGTTAAATGGAAAAAAGCGATATTATGAAAAAAACTGGAAGCAGACAAAATGCACAGGTTCAGGCATTTAGAAGAAACACATAAACATAGATACATACATACATGAACCCTAAAAACGTAACACTCCTTTTTTGGGCAGTCGTGTAAAAAAAAGACCTGATGAAAATGATAATAGATGATGACGTTGGTAAGGGAAATGGTTTATGTAGAAGTTTGACGAGCTTTCCACTCACCATATCAGTAGGAAAGATAGTACCTAATCTTACCCTCTATCACAAACACGTTCCAGCAATAAAGAGGATAATTCCTCTACTATATTACTTACCTTGGCCAGTTCAAAATCCGAGAAAGTTCAGATGGTCTCTTAGATATTCAAATTATATTAGTTTATTAACATAATATAATTTGCCTCGTTGGTCTAGTGGTCCAAAGCGCGACTGCGGAGCATGAGGTTTTGGGCTCGATTCCCGGGTCAGGCAAAGTGGTATTGGGTTTTTCTGTTAGGAAATTCTCAGTAGCAGCCCGGAGTTTGGAATTGTGCCCGGTTGATGGCAATAGGCTCACCACCTATTACATGGGACTTAATAACAGCATTGGTGAAATGTGGGTGTACAATTGTGTACACCTCTGCCTACCCCTTCGGGGAATACAGGCGTGATGCTATGTTATATTAACATAATATAAACTGCCTCGTTGGTCTAGTTGTTCAAAGCGCAACTGCTGAGCATGAGGTCTTCGGCTCGAATCCCGGGTCAGGCAAAGTGTCATTGGGTTATGCAGCCCGGATTTTGGAATTTTATCTGATAGATGGCAATAGGTCACCACTATATGGGACTTAATAACAGCATTGGTGAAATGTGGGTGTATAACTTTGTACACCCTTGCATGCTCCTTCGGGGAATATAGGCGTGATGCTATGTATGTATGTACTATATTATATACTCCTCCCGACCGAATTTTCATTCACGCCGGCCTATCTCCACCAAGATTAGCCAAGTAGGCAGGAGATATTATAGTGCACAGGTGTATTTGTAAAGACAGGTGCACTCCTCTTCCTTTACTATAGTGGGACGGAATCCGACACGACCGGAGCGAGATCACGCGCAGGACCGATGGTTTTTCGTGGTCATAAGTATCTAATGATCATAAATGATAATGATAAATCTATTCTATTTCACCGATGCAGTAATTAAGTTGTATGTGGTAAAATATCATTATATGTATATCACATATAATGATATTTTTATACATGTTAAGGCCATGTAATGGCTATATTAATAAAAAAAAAACTAAAGAAACATTGAAAAATAATAGACACAAACAGGGCTTGAACTTGCGACCTTTGACAGTCCGTGTCATCACTCTCCGAACTGAGCTACCATAGCGTTGTTCGATACTATTAAATTTCAAGCTTCCTTGTATTTGTCGAAGTTCGAAGAAAACAGGATAAATATTTAGCAATGAAAATAATTATAAATATAATATAAAAATAATTCCTGTTAGTATATAGTAATATCATGCAACGCGATAGTTTAAAAGTTAATATTTAACAATGATTATTAACCTTACAACTGCAAAGTGGTAACGCCGAGTTTATCTGTGAATGATTTAATTATTTTATAAATGATTGTTTTTAATTTTCCTTGTGTACACTTCTGCCTACAACTTCAGGAAATACAGGCTTGATGTTATGTTATGATTTCGCTAACAGTGTAATCAATTTTTGCTGAAATATAATAACAGTCGCAAGCAGGATTAATAGTTGCCCCTACCGAAAAAAATCTCTAGGCGCTGTACCACCTGAGCTTTTCGAATTTTTCTTTTATTACGTCATATGGTAACGTCATCTCTATCTATTCAGTATATACATAAGCAGACTAAAATCCTGCCTCCGACCGTATTTATCTTTCCACAAAATATATATTTTTAGATTTCGTTATTTAAGCGTACGTTTATAGGATTTATCTTTATGTTTTATTTTTTTATATTGATGTCTCTATCTAAAACTCTTACAGTATTTAAAATTCCGAATAAAAGATAAAAATACAAACTACTTACTTATAAACACAACACAATGTTTGATATCAAAATCTACATCTTGTCACGCGACGAGTAAGAGTAAAAGCGCGTGCGCAGAGAAAATGGCCGGTCGTTCACCGTTTTATTGATCTATAGATCTTTAAATCATGTTGCGTGATCACTGTTGTATTTATGTAATCGACTGCGTGAATAGTTTACGTTTCCATTGAAATAATTATATTTGATTTTTACACGACTGCCCAAAAAAAGAGTGTTATGTTTGTAGGGTTCATGTATGTATTCGTATGAATGTTTGTTGAATGGAGTTTATTTATTACACCATAACTTCTAAACGCCTGAACCGATTTACATGTATAGGATATTGTTAGAATCCTTACACTGTCTCGGGTAACATAGATTAGTAAGAAAATAAATAAATATATATAGTGTCTATGGTAGGCAAAAAGTATGAAATAAACAGGAGTGCTTTTTAATTATTTAATTACTTTCATCTTATCGATGATCTATTTGTTTAGTGATAGTCCAATGGTTTGACTGTTTGGCCTGACAGATTAAAGGTCACAAGGGCGAATACAAGGCCACCACTGACTGCGTAGTCCTGTGCGTATTAGAAATGATCAATGGCGAAAGAAAGCCAGCACACCTGAAAGATGTTTACAATGGAAAAATTTACTTTACAATAAAATGAATAAAGAAATCCCTATCTATAGAACCACATACTTTAACTGTAAAAAGACTGTTCGCTCATACCTTCATAACCTTAACTACGATGAAACCGAAGAATACCTGAGGAAGTGATTAGAGACACATGATTTGTAAAACCACACACTCACCACACTAACTCATACACTATACTCTCAAACTCTCATTCACTATGGCCACGCACACGCACACACACACACGCACACACACACACACACACACACACACACACACACTCACGCGCACATATTCAATAGCACACTTACATGCATACATACTCACACACAATTTTCAATTTCTATTTTTTTTTGTAAATTTTTATTTTTTGCTCTTGCTTTTATATTAGTCCTTTTCTTTTATTTTTATGTCTTTCCATGTTCACATGTTGTTGATCGAAATGTAAAACAAACGGATGCTTTATCTTATTCATATTGTTAGGGGATCGGCACTGTCTCTCCTAATCACAGGTTATTCAGTAGCCTATCTAGGAGAACAGTACTCAACCCAATAACTAGGTTAAAATGACGTTGTAAGCATGTGCTAAATTTACCTTACCATGTAATCTGGTCTAAGTTAGACAATAAATATTTTTTAATTTTTTTTAATGGTGCGAAAATCCATGTCTGAGATCTCCGGATGGTGCATTACTTGAAAAGAAGAAAATTTATTCAGATGCATGCTTACATAAAATCATACCTGTTTCTCATTGGGTTAGTCAGAGACTATTCATTTCAACTTGCTACGATTCCGACACACCTCTTTCGCTTCAGCTATGTTTATGTATCTCTTCATGCATGCTTGTTGGCTGTAGTTCTTGGTCTGGCCTATTTTTAGAACCTATTTTGAGGAAACCAGCACACCCTGAAATATGTTCCCGACGGTGTGATAAGCCATGTCAGAGACCTACGGGTGGTTTTTTAAACTATGGACACTAGTACAGACAAACGTATTAACGCATGCGTGGTCGTGAGCAGGATTCGGACCTGCACCTACTGGATAAATACTCCAGGTGCTCTGATCACTTTTCTTTCCACACAAACAAAAATATGTATATAACTTTAGTAGCTGTGCCCCGCAAATGTCCCCTTATCACCAAGGCGCATAAAGAATAGCCTACGACCTATTCTCAGACCTAGCAAATAAACTCAAAAAAAAAAAAACATAAAAATGGGTCAAGCCGTTTCGGAGGACTTCGATAATAAACACTGTGACACGAGATTTTTATATATTAGATATTATTATTTATTTTATACACTAGGTTGTTCATCGACCATATGATATGAAGATGCGGAAAAAGTCTAATAAATAATATCCAGATTGAATATCGTTGACGTCAGTATAAGACGTAAAAATGTGGAAGAAGAATTCGGAGCAGAGGTCGGGATAGTTCAGTAGGCAGAGCGTCTGGAGTATTTATCCGGGGGGCGTAAGTTTAAATCCTACTCATGTCAGTATTATTCCCTCCGTAACAATTTATAACTTTAGAGTTCACTTCATATGCGTCTGAAATATATCAATTATGACTGTTAATCATACTAATTTGTAACGTTATCACAATATTTGTGATAAATAGCTGTGTAATTTTGATTAACACGATATTAATACACGAACAATACACGAATAACTCTTCATAGACACACGCATACGTGAAATATTTCCAATAAGTAATTGTATTTGAATGACTTAATTATAAAGTTAAATAATGGGCATATAATAAAGAATATTTCGTCCAAATCGAATAAGTCGTGCCTCAAGACAAAAATCTATAACCAGTGTGTGTTGCCAGAGATGAGGTACGGAACTGAGACGTGGTATCTTACTATGGACCACATACGCAAGCTCAAAGTCACTCAACGAGCTATGGAGAGGGCTATGATCGGCGTTTCTCTGTGTGATCGAATCAGAAATGAGGAAATCCGCAGAAGAACGAAGGTCGCTGACATAGCCCAGCGGATTGAATTAAAAAAGCTCGAAGAATTGACAGCCGCTGGGGCAGAAAGTTTCTCGAGTGGAGACCACGATAACGCAAACCTCGCCACAAGCTTTAATGATCATATCAATTGTGTATAATGAGGTTATAAGTCGATAGTTAAAATATAAATGAAAATTTTATTTTCTTCTTTTTAGAGCATTTAAATAAAAGCTTTTTTTTTTAAAAGGTCTTTTTGCTTTTCATTTATTCCATTTAGTATAATAACTTTAGAGTTCGCTAAGCATGCGTTCATGCTTTTCAAAGATTTATCTTTAACTGTTAGAGGAATCGCTTCACCGGCAATTTTGGGTAAAAAACTGCCCTGGATCAAGGAGATGATGTTCTCGATGGTGACTGCCTGCTGTTTAGAACACTGTACTACAAGCAGTGTTATTTGGCTACGATTTGGAACAAGGTGAAGGCCCAGTTAGGTAGCCCGATTATTATACTCAATTGCTTTAACTAATCTTTAACCATAACCAACATGTTCCTGTGTCATTTTGACAGAATTTACATAAAAAGCTGTCAAAATAATAAAGTCAGTTGTACCAACTTAACTTTATTGAGAATATTGCCATTAACCGGACACAATTCCAAAATCCGGTTGGCTACAAACAATTTTCGTACAACAAAAACAAACTCTTTGCTCGACCCGGGAATCGAACTCCAGACCACACGCTCGCACAGCCTCGACCACTAGACCAAATTCAAATTAGACTTTTTTATTTCACATAGACCAGATTACAGGCACTTATGAAACGTAAAAGCTAAGTGCATGGTTCCAAAAAGTGGATCTTATGGAGAAGAATCGGCAAGAAACTCCATAAACCAACCAACCAAGGAGGTTAGAATAGAAATATAAGCAATAATAAACTAACATAACGTTTTTTCTATTCCAGTGATCCCGCAAACCTGTCGATTCCGTGGAGCCCGGTACCCCTGCGGGCTCAGTATATCCTGTGTCCTAGGCGGAGGGAAACCCCTGGACCTCTGCTCAGGTGGCATGATATGGGCCTGCTGTGTCGACAGGGAAACCACTGAGAGACCTACTGAGGTCGCACCAGTGGTTCATAATGCCAGTAAGTGTTTCCACAATATATAACCTTCGCTGACACGTTAATTTTCATTATTATTTTTACTATTATTTAACATGTGCATTTTTCGGGATTTCCGAGTAGTTTCGGACTCGAACGGAGTCCTTAGCCTTTTCAAAGTCATATTCTCTTAGTTTTCGTGCTCTCTGCGCCACGTCTATAATAGAAGACATGTCTGTTAAATTTATGAAGACACGTTCCACTTCCACAAAATATAGGGCATGTCTTCATGAAAACAAATAATTTGCGTATTCGTGGATTAAACACAGCATGTACTCTACAAAGTAATAAAATCGTATTGTTGATGACACGAAAAAGTTTTGTCTTCTATAAACGTCAGTCGCGGTAAAAAAGTTCATGGGGTAAGGTAGCGAATTGATCCAAAGGCTCCGTTTGACTTTTCAAGCACTGAAACAATCCAGGTTGTGGTTGACGAAAATACGTTCGATACTAGTCGAGAAATCTCGAATAATGCACGACAGTAATACTAATAACTCATGAAAGATTTGTCAGATAATTCTACAAAGATACTTTTAATTCAATTATTCTTTTTCAATTTCCGATATTTAGCGATACATATAGAAAGTAAAAGGTATAGAAAGAAAAGCTTATTTTCTCATAGGAGACGAATACATTCCCGGACTTTTATTGGCAAACTAGTCGAGATATTTTAGAATATTGGCTTGAATTGTGATTGCCAAAATAATCGGGAATTGTAAAAAGCAAAAGAACACAGTACTGATTAGTGTAATTAAAATTAATTATTGGCATATCTTAGCATGTGACAAATGAACGATAAAATATTTGAAGATATTGAAATGGAATCCATTCTACTCAAGATACTTTCGATCGATTGATCTTAATTTAGATATTGATAATATCTCCTAGGTTATTGAATGAAATCACTTTAATATTGATACATTTTTGAAATGCATTACTGTCTTAGAATTCGATTTGCCTATTTTTCTATTCTTGAATTATAATTCTTGGAAATTGTGATTGGTATAAGCAGTAAAATATTCTTTTATAACTAAGTGCGCAATTTTAACTAGCTCCGACATATTATCTCTCTCACCAGGGTACCATTGGAGTATTTCATTTAACAATCGCACATAGCTACATACTTGAGTACGTCATGCGCATTTAGAATGAAATAATTAAGTGTTCTAATCGCGAAAACTTAAAGTTGCTATGTTTCAACTCACAATCATCTTTTACTCACTTATATATGTTTAGAAAAGAATTAATTTAAATTTATGAATTTTTAAATAATATTATTTCAATTAATTATAAAACTCTATAGGGTCTTTTCGTCTTTTCAATTTATTTTAACTGTTTAATTAAAAAAAAAAAACTAATTTTAATTAAGAGACAGTCAATATTTCATCCAATCTTTCATACGAGTCACCAATTAAATTAATAATGATTATGCTAGCTTTGTACAGTCAAATTACTGCAGTCCTTTAATTAATAAATCAGTGGGCAGATTAGATTTCAAATTAGTTTCAAAAATACATGTTTTTGATAAACAAGTGAATATAAAATTTTGCCGAATTCCTTTTTATATAATTTTTAAATAAAAATTTGGCAACCCAAATTGTGTTAAGTGTACATCAAGATATACTTATCTATATAGGTAATTTCGATTTCGATCGACGTCCTCCGCTTTGATAGTTTAAGTATTTCAAATATTTTAAGTATTTTCGTTATTTCAAATGGTATCAGTAGAATTGGTTCTATTTTAATATGTAAATTAGTATATAACAATTAATAATGTGTTAAATGCCTGAATATGTTACATTCTGTGAATAACGTGTCTTATCTGTTGTATGTTTCACAAAATTTAGTGTAAATTAAATTCCTCTGGTAATACACTACTACAATTAATCAAAGAAACTACTAATTCTAATTAAAATATTATATTGAATCGCCGACAAAACATACGGATTTCTATTTTCAGGAATAACTAAAAATATTTAAAATTAATTGAAAAAGAATTCATTTGGTAAAACTAGGCTTAGATAACACTTTTTTGAAGGTATAGAATTTAGAATCAGTCCTCAAACGAGACAAACTTTAAAAGCTTTCAACAGAGACAAAAAACATAAAATTAAAAATAAAACGACTAAAACACCGGATTCCGAATGCACCAATTCCGATTACCGTTTCAGAATGCATCTACTCGAATTCCCGATTAAGAGTGCATCCATTCTATATATATTCGTTTGCCCTGCGAAATATAAAGGAAATTCTGTATGTACACGTAGGAAACACGCACGTGACATGTTACTATACACCGTGCCCTTTTTAATACGGCGCCGGTTATAAGCGTAAGCGGGAGCGGTTATATAGGAGAATAACGGAGCGTGCTACAAAGGAAAAAACAAAATGGAAATTTAAAATATCAATCTGTTAAAAAATTTTTTTTCGTGATTTATTGCATTATGAAAAGCCGATTCACTAAAAACATAATAAGGCATCACGCCAGTATCTCCGAAGAGTTAAAAAAAGGTGTGCTAATTAATCTTTGAAAAGCATTAACGCATGCTTAGCGAACCTTATAGTTATAAATTTTTGTTGAAAAAGAATACGGTCGAGAGTTCGTCGAGACGGCTTAGTGGTCAGAGCGCCTGGAGTATTTATCCGGGAGGCGTAGGTTCGAATCCTGTTCGCGACCGTATACATTTTCCACAAAAATTTTAAAAAAATCTAAAATGTTTACTGTTGGAGATAACTACACTACATTTTACAGATACCATTATTCGGGCCCATGTAATGATGGTGAATCATTTCCAATCTTCAGACCACTACTAGGAATTTCCTAACAGAAAAACTCAATAACACCTTGCCTGAACGGAGATTCGAATACAGGACTTCACGCTCAGCAACCACGCTTGTGTCCACTAATTAGGCAGTTCACTTGGACTCAGTATTAATAAATAAAATAAATAAAGCAGCCCAAAACTGTCCCACTGCAGGGCAAGGGCCTCTTCTCATACAGAGAAGGCACGAGCTTTATCACCACGCTAGCTCACTGCGAGTTGGCGATTTCAGACTACCAAGTCCAGGTTTCCTCACGATGTTTTCCGTCACCGTTTGTCAGTGATGTCTCAGATTAACTAAGAAAGTACATATGACATTGAAAAAGTCACATTGGTACATGCCAGGTTTGAACCCACAGCCTGTGGCTCAGGAGACAGGCCCGTAACCACTCGGCCACCACGGCACTATTAACAATAAATCTTAATCTGCGTGCCTGCAAAAACCAATCCTAAAATCTCTTACAAAAATCTCAACATGTGGAAAACCATAGTCGTTGCCTACCCTAATGGAAAATAGACATCAGTTTATGTATGTATGTTTAATATAACCAAAATCAAATCATAAATCAAATCAAAATCATTTATTTCAAATAAACCATTTACAGGCACTTTTGAATTGTCAGAAGTTAGTTGCCACGTTCCAAAGTGTAGATTCCTATGGAGAAGAACGGGCAAGAAACTCCATGGTGCTCAACCATTCTCCCTATCTCACAGTTTCACAAAATCTCTAAGTTAATACAGAACACGTCTGACCGTTATACGTGATGTAAGTCACCAAATAATATCACGAGCACTCTCTAATGCAGTCTGAGTAAGATGCGACAGTGACATCGATTTTATAATCGCTTCTCTAAAGCCGGATATAATTGTTTGGAAGGCCTGGTACAAGGAAGGAATAATTATTGAGAACAGACGACAAGTACTATTTTTCACTGTTTTTAAAGGACGGATGCTCGACGCTCGTACGCGACGTTCGCGAACAATTGCAAAATTTTCTCAAAATTCACAATCTCACACTGTGAAGGCCTCTCGCTTGTAAAGGTCGAATGGCTGAAGCCCTCAATACGGATCAGTTGGCTGCCTATGTGTTTAACGTTAATAATTTTTGGGTACGATTATTTTATGATAAAGTATTGTATTTGTAAAATGTTAAAACGCTGAAAATAGACTCATTTACGCATTAAAAATATGATCATGTTTGTATGAAATATATGTCTATCTTATTAATTACGTCGAGTGGTGATAGCCTAGTAGTATGACTTTTGGACTGGCAAGTCAAAGGTTGCAAGTTCGATTCCAAGGCACGGACCACTGAATTTTCGAGTTATTAGAAATTAATTATCACTTGCTTAAAACGGTGAAGTAAAACATCGCATGGAAACCAGCACACTTGAGAGATGTTTTCAATGGTGTGTAAAGCCATGTCAGAGACCTACGGGCGGTTTAAACTCTGACACTAGGTTGTTCATCAACCACACGAAGAAGAAGAATTAAGTCACCATAAATTACAACCGTTCTCAACCTTTTTAAAGTTTCTTCATCAAAATTTAAAGAACATGTTCGTATACAATAGTTAAAATTTTACCAAACGTCTTTCAAATATCCGCCTACCAGTATTAAAATCCACGTTATTCAACACGTAACTTAAAACATAATAACAATACTAAACTAGCTGCAAATGTGACAATTATCTGTAAGATGTGACAAAACCGGTACAGATGTGACATTGTTTTCGGTTACGAAATACAACGTCATACGTACACTCTCTCCAGTATGGTGTAAGATAAAAGATGAAGCGAGATCTTTTTTTTTTAACTCTTCTATGTACAGGGTTATAAACTACATAACAAAACAACACGCTTGGATTTACCGAGGGGGAAGGTAGATCTGAACAGCATTGTGCACCCACATTTAAGCAATGCTGTTATTAAATCCCATGTGATAGCAACATTCAATCAGCCGGGCACAATTTCAAACTCCCTAACCAAATGCTACCCATATAAAAGAAACTCTTCTATTGATAGTTCATAGGTAATTGACTGACAACACGAGATTGGACGCTACTTAGAGCCTCCACCAACCTAATATTTTTAGCATAAGCAATTAGCGATTAAGTCACTTTACGAAAGCTCTATAAAATGACCGAACGTAGAACGCGGATATGCGCGCTTTTACTGCCGCAATCGAACGCAAGGAGTTGCCAAATCACCGATAGCCAAAGCTAAAAGTAGGTATGTCTCCTGATATATTTGACGATAAGGTTCAGATTGTATTTAATTTAAGACATCGTAGTTCTAATTTTAAGAAGCACATAAGAGATACGGCTATCTAAAATATTCAATTGGCGATGGTGCTAAGCACACTGATAAATATTGAATTGTAACTACAACAAAAGTATTGATATTGATATCTTGTAATTATTTTTAGTGAGTTCAAGGCCACATAATTTGCGAATCGAGTTATCACACGTAGTATATCAATCAATGAAAATTTGAAGCCATAAATGCGCGTAGCTAAGCCATTAGAGGGCTACGAATACCAACGGTAAAATGGTACGCATTTACGCTTATCTGCTTACGAGGTCAAAAGAATGAAGTAACATCTTAAGAATAGAGATCTCTAGTAAATAACAAGTGACAAAATGTATGACATTGTATGGGGATTACGAAATAAAGCGTCACGTGAGAGGCACTCTCTCTAGTTTGGTCCAAGTTAAACGCGGAAGCGAGAACCGACAAAATGTTATTTATTTTTGCACTTTTTGAAAACGTGCTGAGTACCGAAGTGAAAATGTCATTATTATTTATTTTTTACTTGTAAAGAAAAAGCTGATATCTCATGCGATATGTTTTTTGCCTTCAGTATGTAGGTAAGCGACTGCTAGAAGCAACTTTATTAGAGCGTGTCCGTGCTTTGGAGGACATATTTAAGGGTGGATTCTAGCTATTGTTAATATAGTCGCTGTGATGTCAGAGGCTCACGGGTAACTTCAAAAACTCGACAATAGATTGGCGTCTTACCAATTGAAAAAAGTATCAATAAAGGTAATATTAATTTAGCTATTTTATCATAATTTTGAAGTTACGGGTGAATAAATATCCTCTAAATAAGCTAGAGCTTTAGTTATTTTGTAAAAGAGTTGTTTTATTCTATTGTTTAAGGAGAGGAAATAATAATAATTATGCAGGCTGCGACTTAGACGCTGGACAAATTATAGGTGTACAGTACATTTAATTAAAGATGACGACTGCCTCGTTGGTCTAGTAGTCGCAAGCGCAGCTGCTGAGCGTGATAACCTGGGATCGATTCCCAGCTCGGGCAAAGTGTTATTGAGTTTTTCTATTAGGGACTTCTCAGTAGCAGCCCGGAGTCAGGGAGTTGGTGGTGTGACACCCCTGTGCTTCGGAGAGCACGTAAAGCCGTCGGTCCTGCGCCTGATCTCTCTCTGGTCGTGTCGGATTTGCCGTTCCATCGGAATAGTCATAGTCATAGTAGTAGTAGTCATAGTAATTTATTGATAAGGAATTCTTACATGTCATATTTACCATTATACTTTCCTAATTGATTCAGTACATAATAATCATTAAAAATAGGAAATTGAATACATTTACAACAAACTAAATGATAATAATAAGTTAAATCAATAAAAAAAAAAAAAAACTACTAAAATAAAATATAATCATTGGAATAGTAATAAACAATAATAAAGAAATAAGATAAGATTTTAAATAATTCACAAAAATTTAGTTTAATGTCACAATTTCAATTTAAAAAACTCGTCATATGTGTAAAACGCTTGCTCGACCAGCCATTTTTTTAAACGTGTCTTAAAGCTACTTAAACTATGGGTACTAGTAATAGACTCCGGTAGATGGTTGTAAACTGTTGGGCCCATAACATGAGTCGTTTTGGATGACTTCGTGAGCGTCCTCGATACCGTTAATAATTTATTTCTATTTCTTGTGCAGTATGAATGGCGGCTGCCGACCTTAGGAAACAGCTCTAAGTTTATCCTTACGTACACTGCAACCTGATATATGACTATAGCAGGTAACGTAAGGATGCCTAGTTCTATAAAATGCGGTCTAGCGGACGTATCCTGTGATATTCCAACGATGGCTCGCACGGCACGTTTCTGCATTCGGAAGGCACGCTGCCAGTCGGCAGCACGCCCCCATAGCTCTGCACCATATTGGAGCAGCGAATGCACCGTAGCGAAATAACAAGACCGCACTTCACTCACGGGTAAAACGCGCGATATCCTGCCAAGAGCAAAACATGCACTACCTAATTTTGCGCAGATTTTATCAATATGGCTTTCCCACTTAAGGCACCCATCAATCTCAAACCCGAGAAATGTAGTCATTTGAACCTGAACTAAACCCACTCCATCTGCAGACACTGTCAGCGGTCTCGATGACCGTCCCGCTAGGGCAAAATGAATGAAGTGTGTCTTTTTCAGGTTCAGAGCAAGACCATTCACATAGAACCACAAAGCCAACTGATTTGCAGCATTATTCAATTTCTGTTCCAGTTGATCAAATGAATCTGCTGTAACTAGCGCTGCAACATCATCAGCATACATTAATACATCTGCGTCAGTCACAGCGTTCGGCAAGTCGTTCAGAAGCAGTGAAAACAATATGTTTGAGACAGATGAACCTTGAGCCACTCCTATTCTTGACTTTAACGGCTCCGATCTCTCCATGCCTGCACTACCTACTACTATTTGCAACCTTTCATGTAGCAGGTCTGCCATCAATGCACGCGATGACCCGGCCACTCCGTAATGTTGTAGTTTAACAACTAATACGTCGCGGTCAGCAACATCGAATGCCTTCGACAGATCACAGCATAGTAAAGCTACCTGTTTTTTACACTCCCGTGCAGCCATGACTCGATGAATGAGTTCACGGGTCAAAGTTGTAGTGGAGCGACCCTCACGGTAAGCATGTTGGCTATCGGAGAGGGCATTTGTCGCCGACAAGAACTTACATAATCGAGAACTCAAACCATTCTCGAATATTTTTGCTATGCACGGAATAATCGAGACTGGTCTGTAGTTATCCATACAGTCTCTTTTCCCTTTACCTTTAAATAATGGAGATACTTTGCTCAGTTTAAGATGTGTAGGAAATGAACCTTCCTTCAAACATACATTAAAAAAATCCGAAAGAACTGGGGCTAGAGGAGCTGCTACCAACTTGAGAAGTTTCATCGAAATGCCGTACGAATCTTTTGATGGTTTTGGAGGTATGCGTGACGTGATGATTCGGTAGACCTCATAAGCGCTGAAAGCGATGAGCCGCAGTGAACGGTCAGCTGGAGGGCGCGTCGCACACAGCTTACACTGTACACGCGGAACGTTGGCTTGAGGTGCGCCACAAGCATCGGCTGCACCCAGGAAACGTTCATTCATCGCATCAACTACAGATTTTTTCGCAAAGAACGGTGCTCCGTCCGAATTCTTAACAATATCCGTAAAATCAATATGTTGAGAATTGTTTTTACCTCTCTCCTTGTTTACTATGGTCCACATCGCCTTCGATGAATCATTGGAATTGCGTATGATGTTAGAATAATAATAAGATTTTTTATTTTTTATTAATTTCTCATAATATTTTTTCATGTCCGTACTTAACTTAAGAGTTTCACTATTTGGGTTACGCTCACAAATATCAAGTATTTCAAATAATAATAATTTATAATCTTTAATGTCAGGTGTTACCCAAGACAAGTCAGTTTTTTTAGTATTGCATGTCTTCCTTAAGGGAAAACATATGTCAATTTTACTAGAGATTATATTTATGATTGCACGAGCTCGCTCTGATGAATTTATATTGCGCGCTCTTATATCTTTCCAATCCGTACAATAAATAGATGCTACAAAATTGTCTTTATTAGCCATCGAAAACGATCTCACATAGCGTGATGTTTGCCTGACTATGCGTTCGTCGCACATCACCTCACTCCTGACTGCTAAATGGTCACTCAAGTACGTGACAACAGGTGTCGTGCTAACCGTACCTGCTTGTAAATTAGTGTAAACGTGATCTAAACACGTAGAAGTTGACGTATCTACTCGGGTGGGGAAGTCTACCTGATTCGTCATGTCATGGGCTGACAGAACATCCAATAGTCTTTTTGCTTCGCTGGATAATCTACCCAGTGTATTGATATTAAAATCACCTACAATTATACACTTAATGTTGAGGTCACAAATATCGTCGAGCAATTGTTCTAATTTGTCTAAAAAATCATTTGTTGATATCAAATTCGTTCTATAAATACAAATTACAGTAATGTGAAAATCCAGTAAATTTATCGCAGATATTTCGCAAACCTGCTCAATCGACATAGATGCTAAATCCTCATTCTCGACACATTTAATACTATCTCGAACGAAAATACAGGACCCACCGTGTGTTATTTGTTTCCTACAATAACAAGATGCAAGTTTAAATCCATCTATGTTTACACATTTTAGCTTAGATTCTGATAGCCAATGCTCTGAAATTGCAAGTATATCACATATGTTACGAATATGTTCGCGCATACACTTGTGCACTATAATATCTCCTGCGTACTTAGCTAATCGCTGGAAGTAGGCCGCTGTGACCGAAATACGGTCGGAAGGAGTATTTTTTTTATTAAAAATCAATTTTTTTTTCTTTCTTTCACCGGAAGCGTACCTCCAATAATGCGGCGTTGTGTTGAATTTACGTATGCTTGAATTTAAATTTCTTGATAAGCATCAGAGATTCGGATAGGAATTGAGCACTGACCTCGTCGTTATTATTGTTTTCATTATTTTTATATAAATCAAATCTTTAAGCTACATAGTTAAGTACAATATGGCTGAGTTTAGAGTTTTGTTGGCCGCTCCGCTTCCGCTCTTACCTTGGACCACAACCTAACAACTTTACGCACTGTTTACCCGACAGCACAAGATAATTCCACGTATTTATTTCCGCAGCTACCACACACACACATCTTTGTTGTATAACGCGTAATATTCACACTTTCACGATCTTAGTTGATTGATAATAATTTATTCAAAATGCGTTGAATGGGTGAGTCAGTTGTTAACAATGGATTTTGCAATCGAAATGTGTGTCAAATACTTGTTTTTATTCAATGCTATAGGCTACACGGCTACGTATGTTAGTGAGTTTAAAAGTAAAGAAATCTGTCTAGCCTTTTCCTTAAGTTCGGATGGGCTTCCAATCTTCTTCTTATCGTGTGGTTGATGAACAATCTAGTGTCAGAGTTTAAACCACCCGTAGGTCTCTGACATGGCTTTACACACCATCGAGAACATCTCTCAGGTATCCTGGTTTCCTCACGACGATGTTTTCTTCACGTTTTAAGCAAGTGATAATTAATTTATAATACGCACATGACTTCGAAAAGACAATAGTGCGTGTCTTGGATTCGAACTTGCGACCTTCGACTTGTCAGTACAACGGTCATACCACTAGGCTATCACTGCTGTCTCACGTCTAATTAATACAGCTTAATACCGTTATTTTACATGGAGCGACTGCTTAGTGCCTATCTGAATCCATAACCCAGTTACTAGGTAACATATATATAGGTTATAAGACTGGTTGTCCGACTTTCAGGCATCTGACTACACGTAATGGCTATCATAGATCTTCATTAGGCAACCGGGACCGGCGACCTTTCTTGACCGGCGACCGGGATTTGCGACCTAAAATGCATTCACCGAGTTGCTTATAAAGATGAGTAACCATTTAAGTAGGATTTGAACGGATTATTTATTTATAAGACACAGAAACAAAGGCTCAGCAACTAGCTTTTTCTCTCGCTAGCCTGGTGTCAGGAGCTGTTTAAGCCGTCCGTAGGATTCTAACTTGGCTTAGTGACTCGTTGAGACGCTCTTAACCAATTGGTTGAAAGAGAGTAATCTCAAAAAACTGTTCGTCGCAGGCACGATCCAAGGAAAGATACCTCGAGGTATCTTTCCTTGGAGGGCTACGCCCAATGCAACCAAACAACCAAATTCTCACGATAGTATATATTTATGGCGACTAATATGTACGAAGCCATATGGGCTGCTGGAAACCGATACGGAGGGTATGACATCAACATAAAAAAGTGATCGGTGCGGGGGGTCAGGACCCTTAGCACTGAGGGAAACGACGCGAGCTGAAGGAACCAGTTTGTCACTTGGCGGGAAATGATCGTTTAGGCTAAGCAATGCTTGACACCGTCAGTTTGTAGGTGGATCACTGCTAGGAGCATTTTCACCAGAGAGTGACTGTGCTTTGGAAGGCATGCTGAACCATCGGTCCTGACTGTTGTTAATCCAAGTCACTTAGATAGCTGAAAGAACATCCTGCAGTTTTAGTTACCATGTCTTCCGTGAGGAACCAGATAATAAAAAAAAAAAACTTGACATCTTTTGTAAACACCTTCAAATATTAAATTTAAACACTGACTCACGACCCCGCCTACTCTGGGTATATTAAAGGTCTTAGTTCGAGTTCAAAATTAGCCGGGAATTCCAGAAAGATGGACGTGACTAATTACTGCAAAAAATAATAAATTAAATATGAACATTTAAATGTACTAGGAGTTTAACTTATAGACCACGTCAAGGATTCGATACTGAGTTCCTAAACACCAATTACTGACGTAGGCCGTAATGCTGCTTAAATGAAACTGGGCGGGCCATGTCTGCAGCATGCCGGAAGAGCTATGTGCGCTAACTTCTACATGGTGTACCCCAGGCAGCAGCAAACGCCAACGCGGCAGGCCCAGGCGGAGATAGCGGGATGATTTGGACTCCTATTGTAGTGGACAGAGACAAGTAGGAGGGGGAAAGGGAGGTCTCTGTCCTGCAGTGGGAAGCTATAGGCTGATAATAATAAAATGTAAATTTATAATAATTTGACCTAATTTAAACTTATTTAAATTCATGCTTTGTAAATGTTTTACACATTATAGATAATGTAACGCATTTTGTAAATTATGTCATATTTGCATGCCAAAACTACGTGACGAAATGTGTCATTGCACAAATTTTTTTTAAACGTCTTTTGTACCACATTTGACGCATATAAATAAATAAAAATAAATCATAACATAACAAAACATAGCATCACGCCTGTATTCCCCGAAGGGGTAGGCAGAGGTGTACACAATTGTACACCCACATTTCACCAATGCTGTTATTAAGTCCCATGTAATAGGTGGTGAGCCTATTGCCATCAACCGGGCACAATTCCAAACTCCGGGCTGCTACTGAGAATTTCCTAACAGAAAAACTCAATAACACTTTGCCCGACCCGGGAATCGAACCCGAGACCTCCTGCTCAGCAGTCGCGCTACGGACCACTAAACCAACGAGGCAGTTAAAATAAATATAATAAAAAGTAAAAATAAATCAATAGATAATAATAACAATAAAGTTAACCCACGCCTAATTCCAACAAGAAAAACACACCTCAAATCAACAATATCCAACTTACGAGTACATCAGTAAATTACATAACCCCACAAGTTACGACTATATAATTATTTATTTTCATTCCGTCGCTGCTATAGAACTCCTCTATTACACACTATTGTGTTTACGCTCCAATGGTCAGCACTTTCTCTCCAATTTTCACTTGGGGCTCGATTTCTCGAACTTTAAGCTGTAGGTCTAAGAACGTGGTTGTTAAGCGTGACGGGTTAATAAGTGATAGTATAAGTATCAATTGTTTATAGAACACTTTCAACTAGTATCGTAGTATAGATAAACTACAACAAAACCCTGGTATATTGTTGCAAAGTTAATTTTTGGCGTCAGCATGATAATAAAACTGCGTTTTTAGATTTGATGCAAAGTGCGTTGTAAGCAAAGTGACTTTGATTTGACTTTGCTTAACATGCAAAATCAAATGAAAGTTACTTTGCTTACAACGCAATTTGTTTTAAATAAGTAACATTTAAAGTGACTCTAAATGACTTTGAACTATAACCATAATGGCAGGAATTAAACAATTATATGACATAACTATTCTAAACAAATATATACCAAAAAATATAAAGAGTTTGTTTGATACCAATGGTATAAAGATTTTTTAGTACCTACTATGTATAATAATTTTTAATAAAACAACTTTCGTGGTTTATGGTTGTAAGATGACTGATATCCTGTAACCAAAGAAATCACTGCAAAGTACTCGAAACGTCCGAAAAAAACACAATAAGTACTATATATTAAAACATTTTATTTTGTAAAGTTAACCCAATATATTTTATCAAAATTCCGTTTGTCTACCATGAAGATTACAGTAATATCTGCTAATATCCACGAACAACTGATACTTTGTTTAAGAAAATACGTGAATATTTCTAGGTTTTCGTACCCAGAATCAAACACGACTATGTAAATAGGTCTAGCCACGCAAGTTAAATATACCTAGTGATATTTTTTAAACTCCATAATCATAACAAGTTTATTTGCGAATACAGGTTGTTATATGGGTGTATAACAATAATATGAGGTCTTGATCGTATTCCAACTTAAGGCATGCAAACATTCATTAATACATTATTTGATATAAATTACAATTCGTACATTTAAAACTTTCGCGATTCGAACACATAATTATTGAATTCAAACAGGGCTTAATCGCGCTAAAAGGATAATATTTATTTACCTCTACCTTTCGATTAAGTTGCATTGATCGTGGTCACGAGTAGAATTCAAAAATTACAATTAATTAATCATCAAATCCATGTCATTACATTATTCGTTATTATGTAAGTCCAGTATTCAATGGATTAAATTCCTCAAACAATCCAAAAACAAGGAAGCTAAGCAAATATGAATACAATTAACTTTGCAGGATACAGAAGTAAACTTTATCCGAAAGCTCTATTCACAAAAATTCTATGTCTCACCTTTGCAGCTATTAAATTTAGTTTTAAACTACCATCGACATAATTAAATATACACAGACAATACGTATCGACATACTCATTGACAGCAAATTTATTGCACTAGTATCATATCTAGGAATACAAAATTAATCAACAGCATACAATTAAAACACAAAAATTCCAAACAGGTGACCTAATAGAACTCATCGGAACATTTCCACATGAAAACTACGACTATCAAACAAACACCAATCAATTTGAGGACCCAATTATAATATACACAGACACAAAGCCGAACTATCACCAAAAACCGGATTCGAACCATCCAGAACTAGATGAAACCGGTAACAACCGGCCAAGTTGGAACCAAAATCATTTTTATCATGTAAAACCTTCGTACCATGAAGGGAGTACGCAAAAACCTGATGATTTTTATAAGCCAGATTATCATGAGGGGAATAATGTACAAGGTGATGATGATTATGTGCCAGTACACACGAACCATAAGCCGACGAGACCTAGTTTTCCCGGTGAGATTTTATGAACTAGGGTTTATTTTGGGCTACATTTTTTGTTAAAATTTTAGACGCTGAAACTCGAGGTCATTTTTATTGTACAATACGAATATTTATTGTTCTTCCTCTTTTTTACTACGGGCTGGTTTTGTCAACGTCAGATAATTAATCACCAAGATAAAAATTTAATGACGTTGAAAAAATGAGCTCTTATTATATAAATCCTTACTTTACTTTTAACAGTACATTTCTAGGCTGACCACAACGATATCGTTTTTTTTACCTATTTTAGAAATATATACACTACATATCAAAAATAATAATTATATATAAAACGGTATTTCTACTAAAGAACAATGTCTCAATGTAATTATTAACCAAAAAAATCTTAAAAATCTCGAGTTTCATCGTCAGTTCTATTTCTTTTCTGCTTTTTACACTGCACTGCGTTTTCATAATCATCACGCACCGTATACGTCAAGTTACACGTCATTTTGTTAAGAAATAATCCGTCATCGCCAAAGTGACTTTGGCATAACGTGGCTATTTTCTTCAAACTGCTTCCAAAGCGTGCATATTTCTAAAAGTGAATTTAATTCGGCGTTGCATGCCAATGACTCAGGAATTATGTTGGGTTTTCAACATACTGAATCGAAGTTGTTCGATGTGACTTTAAAGTAATGTTGCGTTTCCAACAAAGTGCATTGCATGCAAAGTGACTTTGGTTTGACGTTGCATGTTTAATAAAGTGAGTTGTAGTGAGACTGCATGTCAAGCAAAGCAACGCACTGTATAGCACCTGCTTTTGTATGCTTTGTAGTATTTTGTGTATAACTTTATGTTCAATGTTGTATGTGTATGTATTTGTATAATGTATAAGTTTGTATGTAATTTTATTTTTACTTTTATTTTATGTAAATTTTATGATACCACACTTACATTTTATTTATTTGTTATTTTTATTGTATCTATATACTATTTTCTAGTAGTATATGAGACAGTTTGTTATATATTGTCTTAGATTCTATCTTATTTAACAATTTCAATCTTTGGGATCTTAATGTCTACTTGATCTAAACCATTTCTTGGTTTACCTTCAAACCAGTTTGAGAGACCACTATTTCTACATCACTATCTATTTTCAAAACTATCTAAACCATCAGTCTGCAGGCTGTCAATGAATGGGTATAATTCCCTTAAGCCACGACTTCTACTAATGACAATGGTCCCTGCAGGGGTTATCTTGATTAATGGTTAATTTTGTTATATGTCTCGATTAATTGTCCCATCATTATCAACTAGAAGCAAGTGTCACTAGCCAATGAATGAAGTGAGAGATTGTTAGATGACAGAAATGATAGGTATGACCAATTATATTTTACTATGCTTTTTTGAACTTTTATGGGCCTTTTTGTCAAATATGAATCATAAAAAAAAATAGACTTCCTCCGAATCGCCACACTGTTCCAAAAACTAATTAACGACGTAACTCAAAAAGTATATAAGTATCTAATAGTTGAAGTAGAACTGATATGGCCATACCTGCCTTACGCACCCGATCATCTGTGGAGCCCTGACACAGCCAGATGGTGTCGCGGTAGACTCCAAAGAACATGGCGGGTTGAGCTAGACAAATTTGATAAAAAGTGTATTGTGAAAAAACTGGTACACAAAAGCTCTAAACAGGAAGGCATAGAGATCATACGGCACAGTAATATAGAATAGCACAGGCTGTCATAATTTTAATCTTGTTATTTATAAACAATGACGAGACGATTTTTTTTTTTTTTCAAATCAATTCAACTCAAAATAATTTATTTCAAATAAACCATTTACAGGCACTTTTGAATTGTCAGAAGTTAGTTGCCACGTTCCAAAGTGTAGATTCCTATTTAGGAGAACGGGCAAGAAACTCCACGATTACTCTTTTTCATCATACATTTTTACATATTTTGAATCAAGATCAAACCTCTACAGGGGCCATTTTTAGCATTAGTAGAACCAGTGGAAGAGAATTACATGTTAATTCATTATTATCCTGTACATCTTTATCTTCTACTAAAATATTGTCCTCTTCACAGGTTGCGGGGAACATTTTACCCGTTCTAACCGTATTGTGGGCGGTCATTCCACTGGGTTCGGTTCCCATCCGTGGCAGGCTGCCTTGATTAAGTCCGGCTTTTTGAGCAAGAAGCTGGCTTGTGGAGGTGCTCTTATATCTGATAGATGGGTCATCACTGCAGCTCATTGTATTGCCACGTAAGTACTATTTATTTATTTATTCATACGTACATGAACAACATTACAGATGGTCATCTAAAGCGTTGTACAGTGCAAATAAAAAAAATAAAAAAATTAAAACGAATAAGGTCGTTAAATAAAAAAAAACAATTAAGAATGAGTAAAAAAAATAAAGAAATATAAACACATTAAAATTCAAAGAGATGTAAACAGACATTAAAATAAAAAATAAACGTAAAAACACATTAAAATAATAAGAATATTTTCAAACAATTTACAGGTAAAAAAATATCTAAATAAAAATTCAAACAGCAGAATAAAAATAATATCTCATCTCTCATCCATCTTCTCACAAAATCCTAAACATGCACGACACACATCTATTCATCTCCCAGCAAACAAATCGCACTCCGGTGTTGAAGCCAGAAGAGCATTGAGCAAAGATAGTGCACGAACTAGTGGCGAGTTGGCTCGTGACACTGTGCGTGATGGAGGAACAGCTAGCAGCTTGTATGTTCGTGGTCTTAGCTGTTGTTTAGGCACGAGAGGAACAAACAGCCTGACCAGCTGAGCAACCAATTCAGGGCAATCAGACTCACCCCGAACACATGTCCACACCAATACACATGTCAACTATAATATGTCCTTTATATATCATAAATAAATAAAAAATACATACATATCATCACGTATTCTTTGATACCGGAGCGATTTTTGAGAATCCTTTTACTGCGTAATATCGTACACAAGTTCTAAAGGATATCTCAAATCATTTTACTTTTCTTTTTACGCGACTGCCCAAAAAAGGAGTGTTATGTTTTTAGGGTTCATGTATGTATTTATTTATGTAAGTAAGTATGTTTGTTTGTGAGTTTCTTTATTCTACCATAACTTCTAAACCCCAAAACCGATTTAGATGTACCTATCGGGTATTATCGTTAGAATTCTTACATTGTAACATAGGCAAGTAAGATAAAAAATATAGGAATAGAGAATACGGTCACGAACAGGATTCGAACCTGCGCCTCCCGGTTAATACTCCAGGCGCTCTGACCACTAAGCCATCTCGACCTCTGCTCACCACCGCGAATTCTTCTTCCATATTTTAACATGCATACACATTTGAAAAGCATTAACGCACAATAAGCATGCGTTAATGCTTTTCAAAGATTTATCTTGAATAAAAAGTATATATTTATATAGTGGCTATGGTAAACAAAAGGTGTCAAATAAATCTAAATCACAAATGGCGGGAGAGCTTTTTATTTTTTTTATTAATTATAGCTTCTTCATAATCACTAACTTAATATGATAAAATATATTGGTCGCTTTTAAAATCCTTTATAATCTTACAAATATTTCACGTCACCTTTCAATACAGTCCGTCCCAAAATCTAAGATCATTAGCATTAATAATTTCTAAGAAAAAGTTCATATAACTGAAACTCAACCTACATTTGAGTCTAATACCTACGTTTTTTGTTCATAATTACTAACTTTCACGTCTTGACTGGGTCGTTTAGTTAGTCTAATAAGAATAAAACTACACGGTTAAATATAATAGTTTCTGAGTTAAGTAATGTTTTATGTAATAAACATTCTAATATGAATAGGTATTCATGTCCGTTAGTACATCCGTTACACCACATTACATGGGACTTAATAACAGCATTGGTGAACATCTCTGCCTACCCCATAGGAGAGTACAGGCGTGATGCTATGTTATGTTATGAGCAAAACCAACGTTCGAAATGGTATTTTGAGACAAAACCATAGCAGTGTAGACCAGACATGTCCTTAGAACAGCCACGCATATTTAATAAAGTATTATGTATGTTCGTGAAGTAAATACCCAATCGTATATTGTTACAAAGTAAAGCCTATTTAGTGAACTGACAGGCCGTTTTATGTGTTTGTTCAAACACCTACTGATAAACAGAAGGTCGAATGATTATTAGTTGCACTATGTAGGTTTACTAGCTTTCTGAGGTCAGACCAACTACTTATTATTGCAAAAATGGACAGAGATAATATGGTGTAATCCTATAAAAAAATGGACAGAGATAATATGGTGTAATCCTATAAAAAAATGGACAGAGATAATATGGTGTAATCCTATAAAAAAATGGACAGAGATAATATGGTGTAATCCTATAAAAAAAAAAAACCTATATATATATAAGTATAATATATAATATAAGTATATTGTAATGTAATATTTATTTTAAATAATAATATTCCTTCCAAGATAAATCTTTGAAAAGCAGGCGCTCTGACCACTAAGCCATCTCGACATTAGAGGTCGAGATGGCTTAGTGGTCAGAGCGCCTGGAGTATTTATCCGGGAGGCGCAGGTTCGACTCCTGTTTGCGACCGTATTCTTTTTCCATTTAATATAATAACTTCAATGATATTCCTACCGTACGTATTTCGGTCACGGCGGCCTATCTCGACGGAGATTAGCCAAGTACGCAGGAGATATTATAGTGCACAAGTGTATGCACAAACACAGTTGCATTGCCTATTCTTTCACTCTCAAATTCCAATGGGACGACAATCCGATTCGAGCGGAGACAGTTCAGGCACAGGATCGACGGCTTTACGTGCTCTCCGAAGTACGGGGGTGTCACACCACCAACTTCCTGCCTCCGAGCTGCTATTGAAAAATTCTTAACAGTAAAATCCAATAACAGTTTGCCCGCCCTGGGAATCGAACCATGACCTTACGTTCAGCAGTCGCGCTTACGACCGCTAGACCAACAAGGCATTACTTAGCCACGAGCCCTAGGAGCTCCTAATCAATAACTGACAGTATAAGTGGTTGATGAAAAAAAAAATTAAATTATTTTTTTGAAAAAAAACTTTGGACACTCTCAACACTAGGAATTTCTTCCTGTATCGTGGGTGCGTTTACAGAAATATAATCTCACAAGCACACACACACCCAGACCCGGAGCAATTATCTATAGATCGCACAAATATTTGCTCCGTGCAGGAATCGAACCTGCGTCACGCAGCGCAGCAGTCGGTCTCTCGACCACTGCGCCAACCGCGCTGTCGGTAAATAAATAACCACCAGCCGATTTCATTACGACGATTTTGCTAAATATATGCGCTTAGATGTTTCGCGTTTTAATTCTCCAAATCTCCTCAGAAATTTATATTAGCCTGGTATTTCATTAGGTTTGGACAGCCCTGCTCTGAGGCGGATATACAATAGAGATGGAATTTTGATCTAAATTCTGTTACTTTCCAGTACTCCGAACAACCAACTTCGCGTCCGTCTCGGTGAATGGGATGTTCGAGACTCCGGCGAGAGGTATTCTCACGAGGAGTTCGCAGTTCAGAGGAAGGAAGTCCACCCGTCGTACGAGCCAGCCGACTTCAGGAACGATGTGGCTTTGGTACAACTGGACAGAGGTGTTGTGTTCAAGCAACATATATTACCTGTAAGTATCTTTAAAAATTGCATGACCATGAAAATGGTTCCAGTGTAAAAGACAAGTCCTGACACAATAGGATAGGTCCTAATTTAGAAAACTTCAGCGAAATATAACGGTCCTGACTCACTAAAAAGAGGGTTTTTCGGTTTTGATGCAGAATGTCCAGTTCGCAAAATGTCAGATTTAAAAAAGAAATCCTATTCGCCATTCGTAAAACTGGAATCGGAATTAAATCGGACGTTTTGCGAATTGGACATAATACGAACCTGACAATCTACGAATTGAAAATTTTGCGAAACGCGCCTTTTGAGAATAGGACATTCTGCGAATCGGACGTTTTGCAAAACGGACATTTCGCAAAGAGGTTTTTTTTTCGACCTGCTCTTTTGCAAACCTGCGGCTTTCCTTCATACGAGCTAGCAGATTTAAGGAACAATGAAGCTTTAGGACAACTGGATAGGGGCGTTGTATTTAACAACATATATAACCAGTAAGTATTATTGAAAATTGCCATCCATTAAAAATATGGCCTCAAGCTAAAAAGTCTCAATGCAACAAATAGGTCCTGAAGCACTTTAAATGTCTCAATGCAATAAAAAAAATTACCAGTTGCAAAATAATTGGCTGAGAGTAATAAAAAAATGGTCTGGCGCTATTTATTTATTTATTTTAACTATAACGGCATTACACTATCATCATCATTATCCCCCTGCCCTTATCCCAATTTATTCGGGGATGGCGCACCATGTTTTCTTCTTCCATACATACCCTCTACTTGTACTGGAATGCTGCTAAAGTTTTGGCTATGTTTTATGACCGGCCAACTGCCTGCCGTCAACCCCCTTTCGAATTGCTATTGTTGGTGGTAACCGCTACGTCAAACGTGTCGTACCAAACGGCATTACACCAATTACAATAATGAAACATAATGAATTATTAATAATTATGAAACTCAAACATAAAACACAAACATAAATATCAAATTAAACACACAATCATACATCCTTCTCACAGAAATGCGAACACTCTAGCAATATATCCGGCCATCCACCCGCAAACAAGTCCGTGCCTCGGAGAGCACGTTAAGCCGTAACGGGTAGTCAGAGCCCTGAAAGTCTGACAACCAGTCATACACGAGCTATCGTGTTACCCAGTAACTGGGTTGTGGAGGTCAGATAGGCAGTCGCTCCATGTAAAATAATGGTATTAAGCTGCATTCGGTTTGACTGGAAGCCGACCCCAATATACTTGGGAAAGGGCTAGGCAGATTGATTCATCCGCAAACAAGTCACGTTCAGGATTGGCACACAGGCTATATAACTACAGAATCTTAGTCGCCATTAAAGCGCCACTCTATATAGATACTCCCATAAAAATCTTTTCAAACACACCCTCACAGATAGTTTCAAGCCTTTCGTGTGATAAAACTTATATTTTGTATCCCATTGCTTCCAGGTGTGTCTTCCTCAAAAACAGATGAAGCTAGCTGGCAAGATGGCGACGGTAGCTGGATGGGGACGGACGAGGCATGGGCAGAGTTCAGTGCCTTCAGTTTTACAGGTAATTGGACTTTGGTATATACAGGGTCATCGAGAGTACCACAAGGTGGTTCCATCATCACTGACGAGGAGATAAATGAAACGGTGAAGAGAAGTATCGTGATGAAACCAGCACACCTGAGAGATGTGACTCTGTTCTCTATGGTGTGTATAGCTACGTGAGGGGTTCAATTTATCTTTGGTGAAAAATGATGGTGCTCGGTGGAGATCTCATTGAAGTATAGCCTGCTTTTGATTTTTTTTATTCATTTATATTTTTACATGTATTTTCTTTCCTTTTCTTTTAGATATTGTTTATAAACGTAGTCATATTATTATTAAAGTTCAACCACAAATAATGTACCGTTTCCAGGAAGTGGACGTGGAAGTAATTCCAAATGAACGTTGTCAGAGATGGTTCAGAGCAGCCGGCAGACGAGAGACCATACACGACGTGTTCTTATGTGCTGGATATAAAGAGGTCAGTTTCCTTATTTACCAAACCTGACGTCTAAGTACGGATTTTTGTCGACAAATTTGTCGACTCGATAAAAGTTATGACGTATTTAATTGTATCGTTTTATCAACACTTTATGTCTAATTTGGGGTTTAAAATCGACAAACGTGACGTCAAAAAGAACCACGCTCGCACTGCCAGTGGTCGGTTTTTGTCGACAAACTTGTCGAGTCAATAAACGTTTTGCATTTTATTGATTCATCAACAACTTATATATATTATTAACAATAATAACTTAAATTTATATTACTTTTAAGCCGCTAGCAAAAACAAATGAAAATGTAGTATGACGTATTGATGACGTATATACTAAACCACTATAATAGTCGACAATATATCGGGATTATGAAAGAAAATAGATTAGATTGATCCATGAGCGAGCGAAGCGAGCTCCGGACTTTTGCGTATCCCGACACGGACAGGTTAGGTTCGAATAGGATGACGGGGGCCAGTGAGCGAGCGTAGCGAGCGAACTATTCCCGTCAACCTAATCATAAAGCTGCATCTGGTTTGACTGGAAGCCGACCTCAATGTAATTGGGAAACGGCTTGGCAGATATAATCATCATCCACTGCATGTAAGGATCACCCTTAAGACCACGCCAAATAGATTGAATATTAGAATATTTTTACAAATCTTGTATATAGGTACTCGCAACATACGCTATAACTCATGAAGGTTTATAAGTAAAAAAATAAAAATCCCTGTTCATAATCATAGTTGTTATATGTATCTATAGACCACCTAAAGCTGATTGTTTAAACATATTTTTCTGTAGGATGGAACAATTGCTGAAAAAGATTTGTACTAACAATCGATTTAATAATATTATAATAACTGGTGATTTTAACATCGACATAATAAAAAATAATAATATTACTCTAGATTTTAAGTGTTTAATGTTGCGTTTTAATTTAAAATTAGCTTTAAAACAACCAACACGTCTTCGTAGTCAAACTTGTATAGATAACATAGCACATAATTTTCAAAAAAAGTGCAAAACTGAAATAATAGAATTTGCTTTATCGGATCATACCGCTCAATTAATACATTTCCCAGTAAAAAATAAATGCACTATAAAATATTGGCGTAAAAAGCAGCGAGAGTATACAAAAGACAACATAAATAAATTTAAGGGTTGCTTAAAAAGTCTATCATTCTCTGATATATATGAAACCTGTGATGCTAACGTGGCTTACAATTTATTTATACAACAATTTAAACTCTTCTATAACCTATGTTTTCCTTTTAGATATATTACTGTTAGAGTCGATAAAAAACCTAACTGGATATCAAAGGGTATCAAAATATGTAGTAGAAAAAAGAGGTTACTTTTATGGATATATAGACGTAATCGTACTCTTGTAAACCGTCACAAATATATTGAATATTCTAAACTATATAAAAAGATAATAATTTTAACGAAACGAGCTCAAAACTGCTTTAAAATTAAAACTTCAACTAACAAATGTAAAAGTACATGGCAAATAATAAATAAATCAAAATTTAATACACCAAAAGATACCGTAGAACAACTTAAAATTAACAATGAAATAATCATTAACCCTTTAATTATAGCTAATGAATTTAATAAATATTTCGTTGGCAAAGTTGTACCCATACCAAATACAAGTAATAAAAATTCCATAAATATCACACACAGAACAAATTCGATGTTTATGGCTCCAAGCTTACCCACTGATATTCTAAATATAATAAAAGGTCTAAAAAATACAAGTAGTGTTGGGTTAGACGAAATTGACACCAAAATAATTAAATCTGTAGCTAGTCTAATATGCCAACATCTAAGTTATATTTTAAACTTATGTATAAGTAATGGTATTTTCCCCGAGATGTTAAAAATTTCGATAATAAAACCACTTCATAAAAAAGATGCCAAAGAATTAATGAAAAATTATAGACCCATAGCACTAATATCTATCATATCAAAAATATTTGAAAAATACTTATATAACCAAATATATCAATATTTAGAAAAAAATCAAATACTATGCAACGAACAAAAAGGTTTTAGACAAAATATGAGCATAAATCTAGCAATCCATGATTTTTTAAGAAATATAATGTTAAAAGTCGATAAATGTACGCCTGTATGCTCAGTTCTTTGTGATATGACCCAGGCTTTTGATTATGTTGATCATAAAATATTAATAGGCAAATTGGAACGCTACGGTCTAAGAGGAAACATCTTAAAGCTCATCAATTCTTACCTATCTAATAGAAAACAAGTTACTGCAATCACTAAATTAGATACTAATACAAAAAACCAAAGAGTCTATTTGTCTTGCGAATGTAGTGTTGCATTTGGAGTTCCCCAAGGTAGCGTCTTGGGACCACTATTATTTATATTATATATTAATAATTTACCTAATTCAGTTTCACAACCAATGTCCCTTTTTGCCGACGATAGTTCAATAGTAATTGCAAAAAATAATCCGAACTCATATCAAAATGATATAAATTCATCCATCTCGTCTGTAATACTCTGGCTAAGAAATAATAATTTAAAAATAAATTTATCTAAAACTAACGTAATACATTTTAGTCAACGCAAAGAAACTTCACATATGTACATAAGTTATAACAATCAGATAATACAAGAAGTGGATAATACTAGATTTCTCGGGCTAACAATAGATAAAAAACTCAACTGGAAAGCACATATTGAGAACATTTGCAAAAAAGTAAGTCAATCATCGTACGCACTGTATAAACTCGCACCAACGGTAAATACAGATACCCTAATAATTGCCTACCATGGTTTGGTTGCGTCTGTACTACGATATGGCATTATTTTCTGGGGGAACTCGGTAGACAAAGAGTTTGCTTTTAAGATACAAAAGCGATGTATCCGTGGTATGTTTGGTCTACAAGTCACAGATAGCTGCAAACCGCTCTTTATAGAACATAATATCATAACATTACCATCTTTGTATATTTTTGAAATTTGTCTTTTTGTCAAAAAGAATCCGCAATTGTTTCCTCTTCAGTCAAGTATATCTCAACGTAATAGACGTAATAATAATAGACTATGTTTGCACAACGCCAAAACTACCCTCATGTGGAGAAGTTTATTCTGTATGGCTCCTAAAATTTATAATAAAGTACCAGATGCATACAAAATATTAAATATTAACTTATTTAAAAAGAATCTTAAAAAACTTTTATGTAAAAGAGCTTACTATAAGGTAGATGATTTCTTAAAAGATAATATTTAAAATTAAAATGGTAACTCTATTCCACATATTTTGCTATTTGTTTAGATTAAGTATCCGAATGTAGATTTTAAGTTTAAATAAATGTATATTTGTACGCCTGATATGGCAAAACATATTGAAACTGTAAATAATATTGTACCACCTTATATAACATATGTTTTTAACAAATAAATTTATCTTATCTTATCTTATCATAAATTTTCATCTTTACATAATTTCAGGGTGGTCGCGACTCATGCCAGGGTGACAGCGGGGGCCCTCTAACAATGAAGTTAGAAGGGCGAAGCACCCTCATCGGTCTGGTATCGTGGGGCATCGGCTGTGGCAGAGAACACCTGCCCGGAGTATACACAAACATACAGAAGTTTGTACCCTGGGTCGACAAACTCATCAACCCATAGGTTTTTGAATAACAAAAAAATGTGCCTTGAAAAGAGATACGTAACGTTTACATCAAAAATTTCACACAGAAAACCACAGTTCAACCTTTGCTTCAATCAATCACTCAACCATTCAATCCGTCAATCATTAAATCCGTCAACCATTCAATCGATCAACCATTCAGTCGGTCAATCAATCAATTATCTACCATTGATTTAGTCAATTATTCAACATTTTTTGTTATATTGTATTTCATTCACATCAATCCTTCATTCGTACAATTCTTCATCCGTTTGAACAAACATACTTTTATCATAATTAACAATCAAGTGAAAAGGGCGAAGCACCCTCATCGGTCTCGTATCGTGGGGCATCGGCTGTGCAAGAAAATACCTGCCCAGAGTATACACAAACACATACATTTGTACCCTAGGACGACAAACTCATCAACCCATCGGTTTTTAAATAATCTTAGAAACTTGTGAAAGTCATTTAAAAATATTCAGTGAACATGTGCCTTGAAAAAAGAAGCGCATCACGCTTCTAATAGAAAAAAAAAACATAACTATAAAACATTTACTTGAATTTCAGTCATTTGATTAAAGACATTGATGTACATTAAATTCATTAATTAATCAATCAATAATTTAATGACATAGTATCGGTCAATCATTCAATTGGAAAATAATTTACAATTGATTCCGTTATTCATTCAATTATTAAACTATTTAATCAGTCGTTCATGCGACCATTCATTTTGTTAATCATACAAAACATTCATTCAATCAATTATTCAATCACTAATTAATTTAAATAATTAATTCATTATTTCCGCCAATCAATTAAGCATCGATCAAAAATAAATGAACCATTAATTTATTCAATCGTTCAACTATTCAAATAACACGTCATTCGCATCATTATTCAAATCTATCAATTTGTCATCAGATGAAACACACACTATCATTCGTTCAATGTATCTTTACCCAAGCACCAGTTTCAGTACTCCTACTTTTGTGACCTCATATGCATATACTCAATAAAATAAAATTAACTACAAGATTTTTTTGAGTCAGTAGTTCATAGCATCAAACCTGTGTTCCCTGAGAGAGTAGGCTGAGATGTACACACCCAAAATTCACCGATTCTAATTCATTATTAAGTTGCATAATATAATACGTGGTGAGCCACCGACTGCAACTAGGTACAATTTCAAACACCGGGCTGCTACTACAATACACAAAACACTTTGCTTGACCCAGGAATCGAGCCCAGGACCTCAGGTTCAGCAGTCTTTCTTACGACCTCTAGACCAATGACGCAATATTTGACTTAACATCATGTTTAAAAAAGTAATCATAAGTATAATTTCATAGATATGTGATTTCGACGTCTTGCGCGGGTCCAGACATTCTATGTTTTTTTTCCCCAGATCAGCATCATCGTACTTCTATGATAGATTTTTCATGTCATCACTGTCATTTTCAAATTTGTCATTGTCATTGTCATTTTGTCATTTCATTATTGTCATTAAAAATGTCCAGTTCAAATGAAGTCGAAATTTATTTAACACTAAACTCGCGACAATCTAAGAAGTCAGATTTGACGTTTCACATTTTACCTTTGTATGAACGTCTACGTAAGAAATTGAAAAATCTAATTCGTAATCCTAATTAATTACTATGTTACCCATACACTATAACAACGAGTATCATTTAACTTTATGTTGAAAAAATGCACTCAAAAAAGAAACGTCAAATCGGACTTCTTAGATTGTTGCGAGTATAAGAATCTACATTTTTTATGTTGAATTAGCTGCGATATCTCGATATATTCTCAATAAAATATTCAAACGGTTAATTAGAAAAAAATCTTAACCCTACAACTGCATATGGTTGAGGAACAACCAGGGTTTTGGTCACCTGTAGGCCTCTAACATCGAAAACATCCCTCAGGTGCGTTGGTTTCCTCACGATGTTTTCCTTCACAGTTTCAAGCAAGTAATGATTAATTAATAATTAGAGAAGACTTCAAAAATTTGTGGTGCGTGCTTTGGGTTCAAACTTGCGACCTTTGACTTGCCAGTCGAACGGTCATACCACAAACCTATCACCACTAAAGACGATAAAAATATAAATAAAAGGATTTTATACCACAGGGGAAACATCATTAAAAAAAAATCAAATGTAAAATTACCCCCACGTTAAACATTTATGGGTAGGTAACTTTACCCAACTCGGGTAAAAGTAATTAAATACTCGTAAAGTCCTAAATTAGGATGTAAAAGGACTATGTGGTCCATAAATTATGTTATAAAATAATTGTAAGAATTAATGTGATTAGTTATAATAAATCTATTTATTGTTAGACTTATTGTCTTTTATTTAATATTTTTGTATGTTAATAAAATATTTTTTTAATTAGTATTGTTTTTCTTTTGGATTGTTATTAAAATACCGACCTTTTTAACTGACTTCAACAAAAAAGGAGATTCGTAGGTATGTATGATTTTTTCAAAATATTTCATCGTATTAAGTTAGTGATTATGAAGAAGCTGAAATTAATTAAAAAATTAAAAAGCTCTCCTGCCATTTGTGATTTTGATTTATTTCACTCCTTTTGTTTACCATAGCCACTATATCTAATTTCTTTTTAATATCGCTGAGATGAGTGAATGATATTGGGGCCATCTCTGGTAAAACTTGGATAAGCTTTGTATATATAAAAATAAATTCCTGTTCGTTTGTCTCGCTAAAACTCGAGAACGGCTGGGCCGATTTAGCTGATTTTGGTTTTGAAATGTTTGTCGTAGTCCAGGGAAGGTATAAACGGTGAGAAAATGTAGAAAAAAAAATGCGAGGAAGATAGTAAAAAGAACAATTTCATTGCCCATATAAACTGTTCTACCTACTTTCCTGTCAAACATTTTACGTTTGAGGTGATACGAAGTACACCGGGTCATCTGGTATACAATATTTATAATAATAATAAAACTAAAAATAATAATAGCCAGAAAATAACTTTATTAATAATAATATTAAAGTATTGAGAACTTGAATCACGAGTTAGCACTCAGGCGCATCTATCTGACAGTTAAAAACAGCGCCATCTATTACTTAATTTGTTAACCAAGAAGGCTTTCTACATTAAGTGTCGATACAGCCTTTCAAATACAACTACGGAGTTTGATATACATAGATGGCACTATACGTCAATATATTCACATAACATAAACATAGCATCACGCTTGTATTCCCCGAAGGGGTAGGCAGAGGTTTACACAGTTGTAAACCCACATTTCACCAATGCTGTTATTAAGTCCCATGTGGTGGTGAGCCTATTGCCATCAACCGGGCACAATTCCGAACTCCGGGCTGATACTGAGAATTTTCTAACAGATAAACTCAATAACACTTTGCCCGACCCGGGGATCGAACCCGAGACCTACTGCTCAGCAGTCGCGCTTGGTACCACTAGACCAACGAGGCAGTTCAATATATTCACGCCTGTAGTATCTTTAGGTGTGGGCAGGTATATTGATACCAGACTTTTAATTAATTTGATTGTTATACAGAATGAAAAAGAAATTCAATCCATCACTATCACTACATCACTACCTATTATTAAAAAAAGTCCCCAACTGCGTCTGTCTGTCTGTTCGCCATAAACTCAAAAACTACTGAATGGATTTTCATGCGATTTTCACGAATAGACAGAGTTATTCATGAGGAAGGTTTATGTGTATATTTCGTTAAGGTTTTGTGTAAATTGGTTGAAATATTATAATGGATGCGACACTGATGGAAACCGGGGTAGGTGGTTAGTTGGCAATATTTTAAACTCGTGTTTTTGTTGACTGCCTCGTTGGTCTAGTGATCGCAAGCGCGGCTGCTGAGCGTGAGGTCCTGGGTTCGATTCCCAGGTCAAGCAAAGTGTTATTGGATTTTTCTGTTAGGAAATTCTCAGTAGCAGCCCGAAATCAGGAAGTTGGTGGTGTGACACCCCCGTGCTTTGGAGAGCACGTAAAGCCGTCGGACTTGCGCCTGATCTCTCTCAGAAAAACACAATAACACTTTGCCCGACCTAGGAATCGAACCCAAGACCTCATGCTTAGCAGTCGCGCTCGGGACCACTAGACCAACGAGGCAGTTGGAGACATAAAAATAAATAATAATTATTACTAAATTAATCGATTTATATACTAAATATATATCTTAATATATATAAATCTCGTGTCACAATGTTTGTCCTCAATGGACTCCTAAACCACTTAACCGATTATAATAAAATTCGCACACCATGTGCAGTTCGATCCAACTTGAGAGATAGGATAGTTTAAATCTCAAATTATAGTCGCGTGCGAAGCCGGGACGGACCGCTAGTATATATATATAGTAAAGTTTTGAACGCACCTACCTACCTTTTATTATAATTTTTATGGAGATAACATTTTTATTATACCTACTTAATTAATAAAAAAAAAAAAGATTTCTGGGAATCCGTGTTTCTGAGGTTCTGAGAATGTAGATCACATTCTCAGAACCTCAGAAACACGGATTCCCAGAAATCTTTTTTTTTAAATAAGTTCTGAATTAGCTTGTAGCTTTTTATTAGTTTTCGAGATTAGGCTTGATATATGAATAAATAAAATAAAAGGATGTATTTGTTCAGGTATTTGCATCTTTCATCATTAACTGCAAAGTTAGTCGTATCGGTTCGGTCGCCTGTATAGGGACTGAATAGATAGCAATGACGTCCCCAAAAGACGTATTAAAATGTTAAAAGGCTTAGTGGTCAGAGCGCCTGGGGTGTTTATCCGGAAGGCGCAGGTTCGAATCCTGCTCGCGACCGTAATCATTTTCCACAAGAATTTGTAACTTTAAAGTTCGCTAAGCATGCGTTAATGCAAACAAAATTAATTTGATCAACAAAGAATTTGGTATTTATGATATTAATTTAAAAAAAGTGCATACAGCAATGGACGCTCGTTGATGTCTTTAGTTCTAGATTACAAAATTAGTGTTTTGTATTGAATTGTGTAAAATAATTTCGTATTTTTCTCTGGCTTATTGTATAAGAGGGGCTCGTGGCTAAGTAACAGCCACACAGATCAATCGATAGAGGTTAAGCTGTTCTTGTCGCGGTCGGTCTTTGGATGGTTGTCCTTTCATATCGAGACTCTCCGGGTTAGATTTTTAAAACGACGTAACGGATTTTGATGCGATTTTTTTTATAGATAGAGTGATTCAAGAGGAATGTTTTAGTATATCATTTTTCAAGTTTTTGTATACATTGGCTAAAATATAATGATATTTGTTGAAGGTGTCGGAGAAAATAAGCCGTCTGGGAGCTTTCAACGAAAACGCTGCCTAACCCCTTTGAGATATAACAAAATGATGTATGGTGGAATCGTGTATCTTAAATATGTCTACAGAAAAGTCCGCGATAGCATATTATGTCTATCTCTTAAGGATAACATACTACATTCATTTGAATACTTAAAAAATTGGGCAATTATAAAGTGGTTATTGAACAGCGGGAACGGGATCAAAATTTCATGATTACTTTTGGTCGCGATAACCGACATCCACGCGGGCGTAGCCGCGGGCATCAGCTAGTTAATTTATAATACGCACATGACTTCTAAAAGACAGTGGTGCGTGCCTTGGAATCGAACTTTCGACCTTTGACTTGCCAGTCCAACGCTCATCCCACTAGGCTATCACTGCTATACCAATGCTGTTATTAAGTCCCATGTGGTGGTTAGCTTATTGCCATCTATCGGGCACAATTCCAAACTCTACTACTAAAAATTTCCTAAGAGAAAAACCCAATACCATTTTGCTCGACCTGGGAATCGAATCCTGGACCTTACGGTTAGCAGTCGCGATCACTGGACCAACGAGGCATTCAAGACAATTTTATATATAGTCGACCACGAAATTGCTTTACCATATTTGACTAAAACTTCCAGTAAATTAAAATGTCATTAAGGTTGACAGTATCTGACTGACACTTTGATCTTGTAAGCGAAAATAAACCTTGTCATATTATGATGTGCAAAAGCATTAGGGTGGTAAAGCAATTGTATGGTCGACTATACGAGTACATACAATCACGCCTTTATCCATTAGGATAGGCAGAGACCGATCGAATCGATTTACACTAGCTACGATCCTGGCACACTTGAAATCTATTCTTAGTATATTTTAATGAAAAAGTTGTAACGGTTCATAAAGCTTTGGAAAAAACCTGGTTATTTTACAAACCTCTCTCTACAATTACAAGAATGATTTATTGCAGGTTTTGTAACACTTGATACATGACAGTAATTTAAGAATAACGTCAAAATAATTATTTTTACATAACAAAACCTAGCATCACACCTGTATTCTCAGAAGTGGTAGGCACAGGTGGACACAGTCACACAGCGACTTTTCACTAATACTTGTCCCATGAAATAGAAGATTAATCTATTGCTATTTACCGGGCACATTTCTAAACTACGGGCTGCTACTGAGAACTTTATAACAGAAAACCTAATATCATTTTTCCCGACCCAGGAATCGAACCCAGGACTTCATACGCCCAGCAGCTGTATTTACAACCAGTAGACTAATGCTATTTAATTTTAATACACTGGTGAAATGTGGGTTTACAACTGTGTACATCTCTGCCTACCCTTTCGGGTAATTTAAGCTGTGATGCTATATTTAGGTATGTATGTAAAATACAACATACTAAAAACCGGTTTTTCAATAACATATAAAGGAAAATAACACAGAAACCCTAAAATGCCTTGACGATCAAGTTTGCAAATAAATATTCTTAGAAGTTGAATAAATTAACTTTATTCATTAGAAAAAAAATGTCTGTATGTATGCATGACGCAATCTCGGAACTTACTAAACATGCTTTAATGATGCGCCATTAGAATTTAATCTTATATATATAAAAATCTGCCTAGTTGGTCTAGTGGTCCCAAGCGCGACTACTGAGCTGGAGGTCTCGGGTTCGATTCGCGGGTCGGGCAAAGTGTTATTGAGTTTTTCTGTTAGGAATTTCTCAGTAGCAGTTTGAAATTATGCCCGGTTGATGGCAATAGGCTCACCACCTATTACATGGGATCGCAATGTGGGTGTACAATTGTGTACACTTCTGCCTACCCTTTCGGGGATTACAGGCGTGATGCTATGTTTTCTTCCTGTATCGTGGTAGTTTACAGACACATAATCTCACATACACACACACCCAGGCCCAGGATCTGTAGATCATACAAATATTTACTCAGTGAGGCAATCGAACCCCCGACACGTGGCACAGCAGCCGGTTTCTTGACCACTGCGCCAACTGCACCTTCAATACTTTATTGTATTGTATTTCATTAAATATCTTGTCTTCAATTTCAACTTGACTATAAAAATGCAATCGCCTATAACGAAGGTTGTATAAAAGCAACACGTTTTGTTCTCGAGATCGTTACAAAAAGACGAACAAAATCCATATAAAGATACGCCTCTGCGATCTGCGAGTCGCATTAATTTTATTACATATTGAATCCTTTTCAATTGCACTCAAAAGGTAATAAGAATATGTTATGTTAATCGAATTTTAACCTTATTGCGGCGACACTTAGAGCCATCCATTGATAAAAATGTTGACACTTACAAAGAATCCGTTTAACATTCATTTGCATTGATTGTTTGTAGTTTAAAGTTGATTTTTGTCTATCAAACTCTTTAGTCCAAAATACCTTTTTATCTGTCAAAATAAAACTGGTTCTGTAAGAAGAAAAAACTATTAGTATTTCGCAAACTCCTGACTCTTGCTAATGCAGTCGGTTTTTTAGTGTCCTTTCGTTTATTTTGATATATATATGTGAGTCTATATGACTCGAGTGTCTTGGTGGTCTTGGGGACCCGTTTCTTAAACATTGAAGCGACAAAACATTGCATGTGATGTTTATATGACTTTTTGACCGACGAAAAATACCGAGGGGGTTTTCAGGTCGACGCGTATATATATATATTTAATGCCTCGTTGGTCTAGTGGTCCCAAGCGGGACTGCTGAGCAGGAGGTCTTGGGTTCGATTCCCGGGTCGGGCAAAGTGTTATTAAGTTTTTCTACGGAAATTCTCAGTAGGAGCCCGGAGTTTGGAATTTTGCCCGGTAGATTGCAATAGGCTCCCCATCTATTACATGGGACTTAATAACAGCATTTGTGAAATGTGTGTGTACAATTTATATTTATAATAAAATTAATAATAACCTAATTACTAAATTTTTTTTTTATTGAAAATGATAAGTATTTTATTTCAATTTTTACTGTGTACACCTCTGCCTACCCCTTCTGAGAATACAAGCGTGATGTTATGTTATGTTAGTCTTACACAATACAGATGCAGACAAGGTTCCTACTTTTAATTACTAATTACATTCTGCACATAAAGTTGCAAATGACATTACACATCTTACTTAACCAAAGTGAACGCTTGACTATTGATCGATTCACATTACATCACCCTCCACTTAATGACAGGTGGGGTAATCTGTCACCTGTCGTGACCGAGTTCAGGTAAAAAGGACCATAAATGGTAAAAGGTTTTTGTTAAAACGATATTCGTGACATGTGTTTGATTACAATTATGTAAAAGAGGGTTAAAAAATTATATAAAAAGGGATATAACATGTTTTTATTTCGATGTTTTAAACCAAATAAGGACCAATTTTTTATGACATGTGTTGCTATCGTGTTATAAAAAAGTATAGACATAATACATAAATAAGTGGATTATAATGTTTATGAGGTTTTGAGAAAGAATATATATCAGCTGCAAAAGGAAAATTGTCGTTGTAAATAATTTTCGCAATTTATATTTCGAGAAACTATGTTGTGTAATGAGCGAATTATAATTATATATGGAGAGAACTGTAGCTTTTTATGAGATGGAAATGTTGGAAACTGATTATTCATATTGGTCCTATAATGAACGGATAGTCATTTTAATTTATTTTTTAAGTTTAATCTCTCTCGAAATTACCTTACCACCGTTTTTATAGAATCTATGACCTTAAACAGTGCCATTGGCTTACCCTTCTGTGATAACAAGCATGACGATTATGTCATGTTCATAACATTTAAACACCTACGAGTTTGTATGAATCACGTAATTCGTAGGCTCTTTCACAATACAAAGTAATAAAATTAATAAATATCTAAGGACCAATAGTCCTACACACATTTATGATAAGTTGTGACTTATAAGAGTTATGTCACAGACCCGCGTCTTGGGTACCTGGTTAATGTAATCATTAACCAGGTACTCTAGAAGTGGCACTTTGAACCAATGAACGTAATTTTATTTTTATATACATGGTGATTTTTTTGAATACACACTGCATTATTACACCATCCGATAATGTCGTTAATAAAGATCACATTCTGGGAAGTAATAACATATGGTAAACTAAAGGAAAGAGCAAATTCTTAACAAAATGAATGCAAATGAAATAAATGCATTGAAAAACATAATCACCGTGTATATAATTAATTTCTTAGTTAGTATACGGTAGTCTGAATCACATACAGGCTAATATTATGTATCATTAGTTCTTATCAGTTTGACTCGCGACTTCGCCGCGGGCTCAGCTCATGACTAAAGGCTCCGTTCGAGTTCGAAACTAGTCGGGCAATTCCCGAGAAATGCACGTGAGTAACCGGTGAACAATGATTGATATGAATATGTCTCACGAAAGTTATTATACAAAAATCATAAATAAGCCTTGAATTTGCAACTGGCTGGTTGAAAAATATTTTGAGTCTACTGTTTGTTTTCTTGACCCGAATGTAGAAGATTAAAGACTTCAAACTCCTTTGCGAAAAGATCTAGAACAAGATCCTCGAACAAACAAATAAAAAGGTAGATTGTCCTATGGCTAGATGACGTCACGATCTCTGTAAGATGGCTGCCAGGGGAGGCTGAATTAGTAGCTGAAGATTGTGCTAATGATGGAAAATAGGAGATGCCAATGTCCAGCGGTAGACAGACTCATGATGATGTGGCATAATTATATTTAAAGTTCGTGCTTTAAGCGGAATCTCTCTCAGATAGGTGAGAATGCCAAAGAGGCTCACATTTATATGATTCTGAGTAACATAATCTGCATATTGAAGGTAATGGAAGTGGTCACATAACGCCTCCGCATTTTATACTTAATAAGTTAACATACAGATATGTAAAGTTCAGATGGATTTTATGTAAGTACTTTATAATACTTAAACTTGAAAAACAAGTTTTCTTGTGAGGTACACAGGTTTTTGTGACTTTTCCTTGAAGTTTGCGTGACGATGAGTTATTTTGGTTCTTAATCGCTTAATTATTTAATTTGATAAATAAATGGATAAATTGTAAAATTGTTACATTATTTCGGTAATTTTCTGAACATTATTTTTATGGACTGCCGACTGCTACTCTTTAGCCTAGTGGTTGAAGGTGTGGATACTGAGTGCGAGGTCTTGGGTTCGTTTTCCAGGTTCGATAAAGTGTTCTGAGGATTTTCTGATAGGATATTTTCAGATGCAGCCCGAAGTTTGGAATTGTGCCTGGTTGATGGCTATAAGACGTATCAACTGTATCAGTGAAATTTTTTTGCACCACTCTACTTAACCCGTCGAAGACATCGGCATGATGCTATGTTATATTATTACTTTTATTATTTAAATTAAAAACGTGTTTTTGTATTTTCAAACTATTTCCACGTATCTTAAGCACGCAACGTTTCAAAAAAGTATTAACTAACCTCTACCCGAAACCAATTTTAATTACACACAGATATTTCCCATTACACCCAGACACGATATCTCAATATCCTTTTACCTCTCATCTCGATTAAGTCGATAATCGCCTACACAGATCATAAGACCTTTTAAGTTAAGGCCGTTTGGTCTGCGCCCGCGCACCTCGCCAGTGCAACTCCCGACACAGAGCGCGCGGCCGCGATGCGAGACCCAACGAACAATTTAAAAAACGAACACGAATCTACATTTTCAAATTGAAAATTTAACATTCTTCTAACGTATTTTGTTTAAATCTGACGTGTGTTTTGATATCGAAATTTAGAATAAAATGTGAATTGGTTTTTTCCTTTTTATTTCTTCATGTGTAGGAATGTGGTAGTGTCCATGTACAAAAGAACGAGTGTTGTGTGATTTTTTTATTGTTTTTTTTTTTCTTAATGAGGTGACAACCTCGAAGTCTGTGTGGGATACAAGTGATAAAAAAGGTAAGATTTAAAGGAATTATCGATTGCTTGCGAAACATCTGTCCATTGATAATCGTGGGCTTAAAAAAAACCTTCGGTTCAGTTGGAAGGTCGCACCGAATATGGCATGACGGATTGGTCTTTTTTTTTTGCTATTTTTTGTATCAATCAATGAACATCTTACTTAATTTTACTACGTTTTTTTATGATTTGACACAGTCTTTACACCGATATTTTTTTTTTTTTTAAATAACCACTATTTAAAATTTAAATGTGTTATGATACCAGTACGTCCCTATTGTATTTTTCTGGTCCTTCGTGTCGTAAACTTCATTTCATACATTTTGAATGCAAATGCTTATTAAAATGTAATAGCTCTGGTCATTGTATGTAGTTGAAGGTTGCCGACGAGCAACCGGTTCTCATAACCAGTATAAGGGTTACATTCTTACACAAATAGGACTAAGGTTAGGTTACAAAGTTGTTTAGAAAAAAATAGACTTGCGATTAATCATAAAATTTTCGTTTTTTTTATGGGATCTGTGTTTCCATGCTAAAGATAGATACACATTTCAATCTCTTAGATACTCATTAAAATCTCCAAAAACAGCTTATTAACTGTTTGGTCTTTTGTCTGAGACAAAAATCTAAGAAGCGTCTATATGCCTAAGCCTACCTAAGACCAAAGACAGGTATCTTGGATATGGGCCATTATGGGCAGTAGTATGCCTATACTCCCCGAAGGGGTAGGCAGAGGTGTAGACCGTTATACACCCACATTTCATCAGTCAATGCTGTTATTAAGCCATCTACCGGGCACAATGCGAAACTCAGGGCTGCCACTGAGAATTTCCTAACAAAAAAACCCAAATTAATGTGGAAAGAATAAAATGGTCGTGAGCAGGATTAAAACCTGCGCCTCCCGGATAAATACTCAAGGCACTCTGACTACTAAACCGTATCGACCTCTGGTCACTATCTCAGAAAAACCCAATGATAGGTACTTCATTATATTTATTTAATAACATAATAGTTTATACCTATGTATATGATGCTATAAATATCTCTTAATTATTCAGATAATTTTCTGCGAACAGGTACATAACCTTTAATATTTTAACGTCGAAGTAAACAATATTAAGTGATTCATAAAGGTTAAACCGATCGATTTCTTTGTTTTTACTTCAACGACGTTTACGCATGCTTGAATGAGCACCGGATTGTTTGGTTTTAAAAGACTTTGTAATATAGTTTACCGATTACCTATTTAACTGCCTGCCTAGCCTTTTCCCAATTAAATTGGGGTCGTCCAGTCATACCAGATGCAGCTTATTACCAGTATTTTACATGGAGCGACTGCCTATCTGACCTCCACAACCCAGTTACTGAGTAACACGATATGTAGTGATATGACTGGTTATTAGACTTTCAGGCCTCTGAATACCCGTAACGGCTGCCATAGACCTTAATTTAAACAGGACCGAAGGTTTTATGTACTCTCCGAAGCACGGAGGGTTCTCATTATGAAATGTTGGTCACCCATCCATAAACTGTCCGCGGCAAGCGCAGTTTAACCTCAATCGATTTGTGCAGCTGTTACTTAGCCACGAGCCCCTATAACTATCAAGCTAAAACTGGTCCACTGCAACACAGAAGGTCTCTTCTCATATACAGAAAGAACACTGATCACCACGCTTATTCACTGCCTGTCGGGGATTTCAGTCAAGGTTTCCTCTCAATGCGTGTTGTGCCGCTTCTTGTCTCCAGTGAAGCACTAGTAAGCGGTGAAGGGTGGGAGGTTTTTGGGTACTGTCTTATTGTAATGTATGACGTACACAGATAGAGTTTTCAAAAGTTTCACTCTCATAGCCCGATGAGACGGCAATCCGACCCGACCGGAGAGAGATCAGGCGCAGGACCGACGGCTTTACGTGCTCTTTGAAGCACAGAGGTGTCACACCAATAACTTCCTAACTCCGGGCTGCTACTGAGAATTTCCTAATAGAAAACCCGAATAACACTTTGCCTGATCCGGGAATCTAACCCAGGACCACACGCTAAGCAGCCACGCTTGCGACCACTAGACCCACGAGGCAGGATAATAAATAACCAGCCCATAACTGTCGCACTGCAGGGTGCGGGCCTCTTTTCATACAGAGAAGGCTCGAGCATTGCTCACCTCGCTAGCTCTCTGCAGGTTGGCGATTTCAGACTATTAAGTCCAGATTTCCTCATGTTGTTTTCCTTCACCGGGGTGTGGGATTTTTACCACACTAAAACCACCCCGGTGGTCACCGTCAGCACATGAAGGGAGACCAGCTCTGGAACAACGACTGTTACGGCAGTAGCCTCACATCTATCACACAATCCTTATATCGTTTCCTTAGTTATTCTCTGGTCTTCTGGCCATCCATGCATTAATTGCAATATTATTATTTTGCCTGCTTCGTTGGTCTAGTGGTCCCAAGCACGAATGATGAGCATGAGGTCCTGAGTTCGATTACCCAGGTCGGGCAAAGTGTTTTTGAGTTTTTCTGTTAGGAAATTCTCAGTACAGCCCGAAGTTTGATTGTGCCCGGTAGATGGCAATAGGCTAACCACCTATTAAATGGGACTTAATAACAGCATTGATGAAATGTGAGTGTATAACTGTGTACCTACACCTCTGCCTACCCATTCAGGGAATCACACGTGAAGCTATGTTAGTGTTAAAGAATTAATTATTTCTAAGTTCTCCATTTTTTTTAAGCATTGCCCCACACTATAAATTTCTTTCTGTATCGTGGGTGCGTTTACAAACACACAATCTCACATGTACACACACTTAAACCCGGAAAAACTATCTGTAGATCATACAAATATTTACTCCGTGCAGGAATCGAACCTGCGACACGCGGCCCAGCAGCCGATCTCTCCACCACTGCGCCAACCGCGCCGTCATTATAACCATTCCTTTCGTACACGTAATGTATTCACCACTATATAACAATATCATGGGCGTTTAATTTACATTACCCCTGACACTAGGCGTTTAATGATCATACAATGATGTCATCAATAGTAATGCTGACGGAAAACATTAATTTATTATTATTATTCAAGATAAATCTTTGAAAAGCATTAACGCATGCTTAGCGAACTTTAAAGTTATTATATTAAATGGAAAAAGAATACGGTCGCGAACAGGATTCGAACCGGCGCCTCCCGGATAAATACGGACTTAATTGATAGCAATGACGTCGCCATAAGACGTGTTAAAATATGGAAGAAGAATTCGCGGGGGTGAGCAGAGGTCGAGATGGCTTAGTGGTCAGAGCGCCTGGAGTATTTATCCGGGAGGATGATAATAACTTTACGTTATTATATCTGTATATTCTGTAACCATGCACTAGATCGTTAAATTTCCCGTATCCAAGGACCAAAATGTGTTACAATATTACAACGTAACATAGTAGCACACCTGTATTTCCTGAAGGGTAGGCAGAGGTGTACAAAGTTGTAGACCCAAATTTCACCGATACTATTATTAATAGGTGATGAACTTATTGCCATCTAGCGGGCACAATTCCAAACTCCGGGAAGCTATTGAGAATTTCGTTCGGTGAAATATGGTTGAACAACTGTGTACACTACTGCCTACCCGTTCGGAGAATACAGGCTTGATGTTAGGTTATATTTATGTTAAGGGAGGAAATATGGCCATTGTAGATTAACCCTGCAAACGCTCAGGACGGTGGTAAGTTTTCCTGCTTTCTCTGTATGAAACAGGGCTTTTTTAACCGACAACAAGAAAGAAGGTTCTGAATTCAACCAAAATGTATGTATGTTTGTATGTCAGCGACTTTTTCAAAAACTACTTAATCGATTTGGATGGGACTTTCGTTAATTAAATAAATATTTTTCAGGGTAGGGTTTGGTATATAATATATTAGAATCTGATGAAGATCTTCGGAGATAGACAATGGAACTCTGCAATAACTAACAACATATTTTGTTTTCACCATACCAGTGAAGGCGGCTCTTGCTTTTTTTTTGGCTAGCAGATTTAACCTTTTGTTAGCCAACTACCATTAAAGCAGACTGAATAAATAAAACATACAGTTTCGTAATTAATGATAAATGCCTTTTACTAATATTGCATTACTCTCGCTTAAAGTGGAGCACTTGATCGGAAAGATAAGTTAGTTGCAAAGAAAACCTTTGTAGCGTTTTGTAAAGAGGTATTTTTAAATTAAATTGTTAAATACAGATAAATCTCTAAAAAATATTAACGCATACTTAGCGAACCTTAAAATTGTGAAAAAATAATATGGTCGCGAGCAGGATCCGAACCTGCGCCTCCCGGATAAATACTCCAGGCACTCAACAGTCACGCTTGAGACCACTAGACCGACGAGTTAGTTAAATATTATTATTAGTTATCAAAATTAATATCATAAATCTTTATGTTTTTGAGTTACATAAATTTGTGTTTCCTCACTATGCTTTCCTTACTGTTTTCTAAAATCGCTAACCCGCAGTGAGCTAGCTTGGTGATCAATACTCGTGCCTTCTCTGTACGAGAAGAGGCCCTTGCCCTGCAATAGGACATTAATGGACTGGTTATGTTTTGTGTCAAATCAATATGTTCATCTAAAGTTAACGTAAGTTAACAGTTTATGCCTCTTAATACATTCCCAGGCTACAGTAACAAACAATATGCAAGTACGCAACGATCATTCGTAATGTTCACGCAACACGTAGGTAACTGAGATGCTGGCTAAATGATTGTTGCGACAACACACACCACTTCCCTCGACTCATCTGGTAAGAGGAGAGTTTTAATCGTCTATAAAGAGACCAGCGTACCTATTCGCTATCTCGGTTGCCAACCGAATTGATGGACACTTTGTAGTACATTACGTCGTGTGTTACAACTTGTCTATGATGAGCAACAATAGTAAAAACTTACGACGCAATGTACTACAAAGTGTCCATCAATTCGGTTGGCAACCGAGATAGCGAATAGGTACGCTGACCTTATAATAAAGTGAACAATTTTGGATAGAACTGTCTTATTTTGGGTTAAAATTAATTTGTTTAATAATTTTCGTGAGACTTAATTATTGTTCACTAGTTTCTTCGGGCATATTCATATTAATTATTGTTCACCGGTTGCTACTCACGTGCATTTTTCGGGTTTGCCCGACTAGTTTCGAGCTCGAACATACTCGTTAGTCATGAGATATCAAAGTCAGACTGAAACCCGAAATGCACGTGAGTAGTAACCGGTGAACAATAATGAATATAACATTTATTTACTTACGGGTATTACGATGGTATGAGACTATATCAAACTAAAAATAATTGGAATTGAATTGATTTTCTATGTGAGACCGCGAACCGAGAGTGGGAATCATTTTCTAATTATATAAAATACTTATGTCTCCTTGCGTTGTTTTTCTTGATCGCAAATCTGTCTCAATATCAGTGATAGCCTAATGGTATGACTGATGGATTGGCACGTCAAAGGTCGCTTATTCGAATCCAAGACAAGCACCAAAGACTTCTCGAGTCATGCGTATTTAAAATTAATTAATTATCAATGGCATAAAACGGTGAAGGAGAACATCGTGAGGAAACCAGCAAACCTGAGAGATGTTCTCGATGGTGTGTAAAGCCATGTCAGAGACCTACGGGTGGTTTAAACTCTGACACTAGGTTGCTCATCAACCACACGATGAGAGAGACAGGTCGTCGACAAGTCTTTTTAAAAAGTAAGTTGATATTAAATTTTGTAGATTTTGGCGTCAATTCTAATTTAGCAAACTAAACTAAATTTTAAAGCATTGTTGTCTTTTACTAACCGTTACTATAAGAGCGGGACGGGATGACGTCAAATTGAAATTAAATAGTCAACCTAAAATTTCCATAACATTTTAGTTTGACGTCTCTAATTTTAGTGGCTAACTAAAACTACGCCTACTAAAAATGTTCAGAGATTTTAATTTGACGTGGCTAAATTCGAATTTGACCGCTCTTAATTCGTCCCATTTTGCTCAAACATTAACTGTTAGTAAAAGACAGGAATATTCTAAATTTAGTAAAGTTTGTCAGTATTGACGCCATTAGCGTCAATAATCAAGAGATGTCAAATTCGAATTTAGGCACGTTAAATTAAAATCGACAAATCAGTTTTAGTTAACCACGAAAATTAGAGACGTCACACGAAAATTGTATGGAAATTTTCGTTGACGTGATTAATTTTGAATTTGATATCATCCTGTCCCGCTCTTATAGTAAATGTTAGTAAAAGACAACAATGCCCTAATTTTTGTTTAGTTTGCTAAATTAGAATTGATGCCGCATTTATCTCAAGTGTCACGTGATGATTTTTTAGCATTTTTAACCCCCCCTCCCCCTTGGTGATACGTGATGAGGTTAAAGACTAACGGAAAAATTAATAAATTATAATTAATAAAAAAAAATTTAATTTAAAAAATAATTTTAATGGGGGTTAAAGAATTTTAAGAAAAAATTACCCCCACCCAAAATCACGTGTATTTTTTAGTACCTACAAAGAATCTTATTTTTTTTAATATTATCTTTACATAGGTACAGAAAATAAATACACCTGATATCTTACTACACCCCTCTCCCCCTTGTGATATTTCGTGATTTTTGCCACTCCCTCCCTTTCAAGCCTCACGTGATTAATGGACGGCTCCTAAGGTATTATACCTAAAAACAGTTTAACGCAATTTAAGCCCGAATCTCTATATTCTACTGATAAAGGGCGCTAACCAGTGGCTAGTTCCGGCAGTGACGCGTTGCGTCGGCGTCTGCTGTGGGCGTGGCCTTGACTGCGCATGCGCACAGCGTGGCGTTGTCGCCTCATTCCACTTCACTTGGTGCTCGCTGAGAAGGACAATAAGGTGTTATGTTAATATAATATAACATAACACAGCATCACGCCTGTATGCCCTGAAGGGGTAAGCAGAGGTGTATACAGTTGTACATCCATATTTCACCAATAATGTTATTAAGTCGAATGTCATAACTGGTGAGCCTATTGCCATCTATGGGGTACAAATCAAAAATCTGGGCTGCTACTGAGAATTGCCTGACCCGAGAATCGAACCTGAGACCTCATGCTCAGCAGTCACGCTTGAGAGCACTAGACTAAAGAGGCCGACTGCCATTATAATATAGTCCTAAGTAATGCAAAAACCTCCTCTGAAGGGATAAATATATAAATTAAATTTACATTCTTTGAACCTATGATTAAACTGCCTCGTTGGTCTAGTGGTCCCAAGCGCAACTTCTGAGCATGAGGTCTTGGGTTCGATTCTCAGGTCGGCCAAAATGTTATTGAATTTCTCTGTTAGTTCTCAGTAGAGAGAGAGTAGGGGTCACAGTTTGGAATTGTACCCGGTAGATGTCAATAGCCTCACCACCTATTACATGGGACTTAATATTTTTTAAATTAATTATCAATTACGTTTTCATATCAATTCATGTTCACCGGTTACTACTCACGTGCATTTTTCGGGCAAAGCTGTTGCGTCAGTCATTAGCAGACACAATAGATTTTTATTGTTACAACGTACAGATCTGTACGTTACTGAGCCGAAAGGTTAATTGATTTATATATGTCTCACGAAAGTTTTTATACAAAAATACGTTTTCATAGTTTGGACCACACATTGGCACATAATTTACATAATGTTCTCCTAACCAATAAATTATTTAGTTAGGTTATCGTTTTATAGATATCGTTGTGCAATGTAAGTACACCCACATAACTCATCATAAAGTTGCAACACTGACTATCGTTGTTCATATGTATTTATATACATAGGAGGTACTTTATACTTCTTCTTATCTTGTGGTTGACGAACAACCTTCTTTTTTTGTTTTGTTTTCGCGTGTGAACCTTCAAAAGGCGCCCGGTCTTTGGGGATAAGATAAAACCTGGGAGTGTGGGATTTTTACCTCACTAAAACCACCCCGGTGGTCACCATCCGCACTTGAAGGGGAGCTCCGGGTCCTCTTAAGAGACCAGCTCCGGAACCCCCCCGCACAACGCCTGTTACGGCACTTTCTGTCCTTGGAGAGACTGTAAGAGCCCCCCCCCCCCCCTACGCTTCGCTGTACACGGCAGCACGTGACCACTGTGCCACCGTCTTCCCTGAGGTCACTCTATAGGCAGACAGAGTCCCCACTCTGATCGCCTGCGACCTCAAAAGCCCTCCTGTCCTAGATGATCCAGGCCGGCTTTTGACATGTTAGGCGCCGCGGCGATTGCTTCCTCGACGCCTCCTTCTCCGGGTTGGATCGTTTCTCTCACGATCTCGTTCGACGGCTTCCTTTTGAACCTTAACGGTCTCACAAATGGAAGCCACTTATCTCTAGTTCGAAGTCTCCGCCAGCATAGCCTACCTAGTGTCAGAGTTTAAACCACCCGTAGGCCTCTAACATGGCTTTACACACCATCGAGAAAATCTCTCAGGTGTGCTGGTTTCCTCACGATGTTGTCCTTCACCGTTTTAAGCAAGTGATAATTAGTTTATAATACGCACATGACTTCGAAAATATAGTGGTGCGTTCCTTGGATTCGAACTTTGCGACTTGTCAGTCCAACGGTCATACCACTAGGCTATCAGTGCTCTAAGCCTAAACGCTGTCATTGAAAAGTAGTTTTGTTTTAAAGATAAATTCTTCTGGTTTCCAACAAAAAAATAACTTACATATAAAAATGTATCAAACAAGAAAAGAAGGTCCTGTATACAATCCGTTAGTATGTCCACGATTATCTCAAAAACTGCTGTTACGCAAACGATTTGGATGGGGTTTTCGTTATTTATATTCCTACATATTTGTCAGGGCAGGTTTAACTTACAACTTTTTTTTTTTTTTTTTTTAATAAAAACCTTGCCCCACATTAGGAATTTCTTCCTGTGTCGTGGGTGCGTTTACAGACATATAATCTCACAAGCACACAAACACCCAGACCCGGAGCAATTATCCATAGATCGTACAAATATTTGCTCCGTGCAGGAATCGAACCTGTAACACGCAGCGCAGCAGTCGGTCTCTCGACCACTGCGCCAACCGCGCTGTCTTACTTTACTTTCTTATAATATATATATTAGGATCTGATCTTCGAAAATAGACGACGTAACTCTTCGTCAAATGACTCACGATTGCTGCGACCCAATGTTTTCACCATTCCATTGAAGCTGCCTCGTTGGTCTAGTGGTCCCACGCGACTCCTGAGCATGAGGTCCTGAGTTCGATTCCGGGGTCGAGAGAGTTTTATTGAGCTTTTCTATTAGGAAATTCTCAATAGCAGCCCGGAGTTTGGAATTTTGCATTGGACTTAATAACAGCATTGGTGAACTGTGGGTGTAAAAATATGTACACCTCTGCCTAGCCCTTCGGGGAATACATGCTATGTTATGTTATTCCACTGAAGGTGGTTTTAGATTCTTTGAAAATAAAAATACGATATGTTAATTTCCTTAGGTACAATATCTTCAAATATAACAGTTCAGGGGATCAATGTCCAGGAGTTTAAGACAAGAAACAAAGATGGCGTCATCCATAATAACGTTTTAACCGTATGTTTTATTTATATCGCCAAATACGTAGCTTATGATGTTTTAATTATTCCTGATGAGATTTTAGTATTAAATCTTGATTAAGGAATACTTTTTAAGGTATTAAACCATATTGAGACACAATGAATCATAGGATGATGTGAGAAAGAGTGTAATGACCATTTTATTGACTTCAAAAAACAAATTGTCTACAAAAAAATCGGTTATTTTGTTAACTGACTGCGAAAAGGAGGTGTATCATATCGTTTGAGTCCTTATATGATTTTAAATTACAATTTAGCAACTAAGTCTTAAAAAAAATTCAACTCCCTTCCTCGTAAAATGGCACCGCTTTTAGGTTAATTAACGCAGCTTATTGCGCACACGTCTTTTTCACTTAAAATTACCGCACTATTGTGGTTATCTAAAAAAAGTAGCGTTGTACCTTTACATTTTTTTTTAAATCTCATCAAAGAGTTTTGATGTCTAAAAGCTCTAAATATAGGTCAATGGTTTGGCTACTGTGTCAGTACCTCTCCTTCCATCTGATTGTGCATAGACCATAGACTCGGCACAAGAAAAAATTAATCCGCGCGCCATTTTATTAACCATATTTGTTATTAAATTATTTTTTTTCTTCGCAAGTGTATTGCGTAACGTCGTATCATCGTATGATGCGCGTCAGCTTTTGGTCATTTGTTGGCACAGCGCCTGGAATATTTATTGTTGAGGGAGGCGCAAGTTCCAATCCTGCCAAAGACAGTACGTTTTTTCTTTTAACAAAAAAAAAACTTTTAAAGTTTGCTGCGCATGCGTTAATGCGTTTGAAAGAATTATCTGTAATTTTTTTATATATATTAGTTCAGTTGATAGATCGATGACACGGACTGTCAAAGGTCGCGGGTTCGAATCTCGTCCGCGTCTATTATTTTTCAATGTTTCCTTAGAAAATAATCCATACTAATATTATAAATGTAAAAGTAACTCTGTTTGTTTGTTTGTTACCTTTTCACGACTAAACGGCTGAACGGATCGTAATGAAATTTGGCAAGGACATAGAATGGACCTTGGAGAAGGACATAGGCTAGTAATTAAAATAGGCATGACCATGTAGATAAAAAAAAACATTATGATATAACGTACCTACTTAGTTTTTCCATAATAATCTCATATCAAACAAAAATCTTATACATACAACACAAGACGATGCCACAAACTTCAATTACCCAAACCCAGAACCGACTATGGAAAGAGAAACATACTCTATAAAGGAGCGTAACTAAATCATAATCTACCTGATCACATAGTGAATAGTAAAAGCTTGGCAATCTTTAAAACACAATTACTTAAATATGCAAATACCTGTTAAAGTCACGATCTACTTTTGATTCTCAGATCGTGTAAAATAGCATTAAGTTATATTATATACTTTCTCTATGTAAGTGAACTGTACAATGTTCTTTTTGAGGAATAAATGTCTATAAACCGAATTAATAGGCACCTACATAAGTTCATTGAAATTTGGAATTACCTTAATTACAGAGTTAATAACACACACTGCACATACATATAATGATAGCACACCATATTAACTTTTAATTATATAACTAATCGTTACCTCCCATAATAACCCGTATTGTTTAAGTTTTATCTAATACAGAAAAATCTCGTGTCACAGTGCTTATTATTGAACTCGTCCGAAACGGCTCGACTGATTTTTTTGGATTTTTTTGTGTATATTTGGTAGGTCTGAGAATAGGTTGTAGGCTATTTTTTATACCCCTAGGTGATAAGGGTGGCCCTATCCAGAAAATTTATATGGCAGAACAACGTTTGCAGGGTACAGCTACGGCTACAGAGTCCTCGCACAACAGTGGGACAGTTATGGGTTGTTTATGTTATGTATTAAGTTGACAACCCTGTATTATTTATATATTATATACCCTCTCGCTGAACGACCAATAAGTTTATTTATTTATTTATTTGTAACATTAAGAATGGCATTAGGCCACTTACAAATAAATTTATCAAATTCTACATAGTTAAATTTTCGAATTAACGGAAGCATCACACAATTAATAACAACATTAGATTAATTCGATTAAATATTATCAATAGTAATGTTACAATAAATTAATCATTACAAAAATAATCTCAAACCATCATCATACATTCTCACAAAACGACAAAATTAATCTTAATATACGTGGACATTTATAAATCAGAAAAGATATCACATTCTGTGATGGGGTCAAGGAATGCAATGAGTGCGTGTAAAGAGCTACACAGCGGTGTCTTGGCTCGGGCCACGGTACGACAACCAGGCACAACATATGACCATAAAACTGCAATCCTTATAGGTACGTAATGTACCAACAAATAAATAAACAGTTAATACCTGTCACCATATCCCCCTCTAAATATAGCGTGGGCAGCAGAGTCCACCCACATACTCGTACAGTTTAGCATAAAAAGTAAGAGACCTTGGCGTAATCTTTTGATACACTTCCATTTAATATTTGCGATATCTATAGTATTAACATACAATAATATCTCGCCTGTATCTGTAAAGGGTAGGCAGAGGAGTACAGTTGCACACACACATTTCAATAATGCAGTTATCAAATATCATGTAATGGGTGGTGAGTCTATTGCTATCAACCGCAGGCACAGTTGTAACCTCTGGGCTACTACTGAGAATTTTCTAACTAATAGCTATTAGTTAAAATAGGGTAAAAAAAACACGCTTTTGTAAGTAGTCGAAATAACAAGATATCTCTAGCACCCTACGCTTTTTTACGATAAAATTTTTAACGTTTTTTTTTTATTAAACACATTCTTTTGTACTTTTTTCTTTTCTTCTTTTTAGTTCGGATAGTTACAAAAACGCGTTTTTTCGTTAATCGTTAATCCTGAAGATCCTTATCAGGATAATCGAAAAAAGTCATTAAATTACTGTATTGTCATCGATCCTTGATAAGTCTGAAACATTTTAAAGTGGGTGAAAATTATGCAATATACAAAACAAACTCATAAAAACACGATAACACTATAACCGACCTGGTAATCGAACCCAAGACCACATGCTCAACAGTCACGTTTCAGACCACTAGACCAACGAGGCAGTTTATAAAATTTTATGTAGGATGTATGTACAATATATATCAATTCTTCGACCGGAATTAACGCATTGTCAGATTTCTCTAACAGCTTCCAATTTCGTGAGTACTCTAACATATTTCTCAAATATTACGTAGAAATACATAACCATTTAACACCGTTACGAAGGCAAACAACGTGAGGAACCCACGCGGTATAATATTATACAGTAACGCGCAATACAGTTACTGCCTCGTTGGTGCCAAGCGCGACTGCTGAGCATGGGGTTCTAGGTTCGATTCCCGGGTCGGACAAAGTGTTTTTGAGTTTTTCTGTTAGGAAATTCTCAGTAGCAGCTCGGAGTTTGAAATTGTGCCCAGTAGATGGCAATAGGCTCACCATCTATTACATGGGACTTAATAAAATCATTGGTGAAATGTGGGCGTACAACTGCGTACACCCCTGCCTATCCCTTCGGGGAATATAGGCGTGATGTTATCTGACGACCTAGTCGTGTTTCGGGATGTAGTCCGGTGCAACCGTTGTGGGAGACGGGTCTGGGCAGTTGCATCAACTATCGTTCTCCCCAAATCTATCATCTCTACTTGGATTGAATAGATTTCTTCTGGATCTACGTGCTCCATCCATCCTCGGCCACACCTTCATTTATCATCAAGCGAGTTGGTGACCAAACGTAGATCCATTTTTTATAAAATATAAATGACTTGTAACTTTGAAAACATTAAATTAGTCTAAAAGATCACCCACTTCGTTTAATATTTGAAAAATAATTTCAGAATCTTGAATAATCGAATGCTGCCATATTGCGACACTCATATAAGCGCGAATAATCTTGATTCTCTCAAAATGGTTGGACACGTTTACCAATCACCTTGCCGTCTTCGGACATGACTATTAATTCCACTTAATATATTATTACTTCACTCCTAAATCTGCCATATAGAGAGGAGAATATTAATGAAATTGTCAATGAGTAGATAAAATACTCCATTCTTTGGTTAAGCAATTTAAGTACAGTTTTGAATATATTTCTAGGAATTACCGAAAGAATTTGTGGTAACACCAGTCAGTCATATACGGGGCAGTTAATATATGATATCAGTATCTTACTTTTGAAGAGCAATATCTTCATAGTAATCAACGTAAGCCCCATAATATACAATCACACGGCTTAGTTATATATTTTATCGATAAGTATCTGTAGATACTGCACGGTGATATTCGGGTGTACTCAATAGACACAGCTTTCTTTAACCCTTCGAGATATAGAATCAATGTGAACCACATATAGTGAACTGCGCATTCACACAAAATTGTGTAATGTAATTTAAATGTACTATGTTCAGCAATAAACATATTGATTGATTGATATACGTACATATATCTAATCTTCTCTAATCAATATTTGTTCCCCATTGGAGTAGGCACAGAGAATATAGATTTCCACTTGTTACACGGCGCAGGTAATACATATTTTATCGTTAAGTATCTACAGATACTGAGCGATATTGCCAGATTCTGTCAAATACTTATTATTTTAGGTTATGGATATTAACCGAATATTCGGTTTTGTAATATAACGAATTCATAGAATTTGACACAGAATACAGAAATAAATTGTGATTCAGATAAATTTATTGAAATTAAAGATGGACGGTAGACGTACATACTGGTCCTTTGGCGCATCAAGGATGTTGGCAGACGCAAACGTAGGCTGCTTCAACGCAATGTTGTTTATGAGGTGGGCTTCTCCAACATTGTGCGCCATCTCACACGGGACGGAGCGTGTCGTAGTGTCTTGATGTTAAAAAAGTAACCTTTTCAACACACTTGCGTAAAGTGGCTCTTAATGCGCCGCTTTTAGGATCATAATGAGCCTTATAACGTACGCATATATTTCACTTTACATTACCCCACTAGAGCGTTAAGCTAAAAAGAGTGTTGAAAAATGTCCTATGAAACTCTTGAGCATTGGTCATATTTACACCCTTGGTTGAATTACACCCATTCCTTCATAATGTCAAAATGTAATGTAATCCAAAAAGCATACTATAAGGTTAAAGACTACGTTGACGATAGTGATGTTTGGCAATAATACCTTCTGCACATGTGGCTTCCTCGGCTGCTCACTGGCATCGCAGGTTTATGTATGTCTATTAACTAATACGAAAAAAAAACGAGTTTTTTTTTGGAACGAAGTTCCTTAACGCGCGTTGCGAAAGGGGGCTAAAAATTTACGGAAAAAATTAAGACGAAAAGTTGTAACGACACTTTTTGCTATAGTAAGCTATTGTAAGCCGTGCGGCGTGCGCATGTTACTCTGTATGTCTCTCTCTCTCTCTCTCTCTTATAGAAAGCAAGCCAGATATATATATATATATATATTATTATTTTTTTTCTTTTTTTTTTTTTCTCTTTAACTTTGTTCCATCCGGATGTCCCTTGACACCTCTCAAGTTTTTTTTTTACTTTTACGTTTACTATAAAGCTCCATTAAAATCCTTTTTAGTTTAACATTGGTTCTAACAACTTCATCCAATTTTATGTATTTCGCTTGACTAACTAACTCAGTTTAATTTACATTCAATTTTTTTGGATTTGTTTTTTTGGATTGCTTCTATAACTTCAATATTTTGTAAATGTGAGAACTCAGTAAACTTGCCAAATTCGTTGTGTTTATTACAATATAGCTAAATATTTTTAATAATTATTACTTTGTTTCGAAGATTACACTGTTCCCGCATTCCTCTTACTAAATTGTCTATACAAATACTGTAAAAAATATGAAGTTTAAAAGAGTAACCATGGAGTTTCTTGCGGGTTCTTCTCCATAGGAATCGACTATTTTCGAACCGTGCAACTAAATTCTGACGTTTCATAAGTGCATGTCGTTGTAACTTGATTAAAGATATTTCTATTTTATTATACAACTCGACTCTTACTTGACCATTTTTTGGAAAAGCCAGAATTCACACGGTTCGAGAATACGAGTCCACACGTAAAATATCGCAATTTTACATAATTACTCAACGTTGTCCAATGGCGGTGCCCCTGATGGTCTCTGTTTGGTTTGACAAGGGCGAGCGAGGGCGAGGTCTGCGCTTGAGCAATACGCCCGCACTTGCGAATGATCTTCATCAATATTTGTAGATCGAGGATTAGGCGTTAAAGCTTTTAAAATGAATAGCTAATGTGTAGACAACATTCAGTTTTATTTTAGTATAGAAAATTCATATTTAACTTAATAGGTTATCTCTAGGTATCATCATTTTATTAAAACGATGACTGATGCATACGTGCCGTCGGTTAGGACAGGTCAGCCCAAAACAGCTACGGCTTTTTCCTCAAAAGGCCATCCTAGACCTATCCCTACATATTTAAACTTATTTAATATGTTGTATTAAATTGTGTCTGGACTTTAAATAGAGGTTGACCTCTGAGTTTGTTTCAGTATTTCTTCTCAGAGCTAGTCACGTAGGAAATGCCTACGCCACTTTTTTAAAAATTATATGTTAATAAAAGTTACCTGTAAAAGTATCTATAACAGACGTATTTACAAAAATAAATATCATTTCATCATCATCATCATCATCCCCTTGCCCTTATCCCAATTAATTTGGGGTCGGCGCAGCATACCCTTATCTGGCATGCTGCTAAAGATTTGGCTATGTTTCATGACCGGCCGCCTGCCTGACGTCATTGGGAATGCTGTTGTTCGTGGTAACCGCCACCGATATGATGCTCTATCTAGTTATGTCACACCAAATGTTATCCATGTATCAGGTTCTGATGTTATCGTACTATCACACTCCTCTAAAGGGCTAAAAATAAAATTTTATTTGTTATTCTCGTCTCAGACTCGTGGCTAAGTAATAGCTGCACTGATCGATAAGTTGCGATTGTGGATGGGCGACCATAATTACATCTCCTCCGTGTGCCCGAGAGCATATTAAACCGTCGGTTCCGTTTAACTAATGAAGATGTATGACAGCCGTTGCTGGTAATGAGATGTCTAACAGTCTGACAACCACGAGATATTGTTACCCAGTAACTGGGTTGTGGAGGTCAGATAGGCAGTCGCTCCATGTAAAATACTGGTATTATGCTGCATCTGGTTAGACTGGTATCTGGCTACAATGTAGTTGCGGAAAAGGTTAGGTAGGAGAAGAAATTCTGAGTAGCAACCCGGAGTTTGGAATTGAGACCGGTAGATGGCAATAGGCTCACCACCTATTGGACTTAATGACAGGATGTATAACTGTGTACACTTCTGCCTATTCTATTCTTTCGGGGAAATGAGGCGTGATGCTATGCAAACAAATTTAACTTAAAAGATGCTAACTTAATCTAAAAATATCAGCTACTCAATCTATCTACAATAATTATATAACAATGTATCTATAATCTCATTAACATTGCAAATTACGTTATAGAAAAAAGCCTCATTAATTATTGCATACAAAACTCAACCTTATATCTTTATAATAAGGTGCACCAAACTTATTCACTAAGGCAACCTTAGCTTTGTCAGGTGGCGATTATAAATTGAACTGTATGGCCTTTATAATAAGGGTTATGCGTGATGTATTGGTGTCGCAGTCAGCTCGTCCTCGTTTCGAGGTCGCTGGTAATCGTCGCTCTTCTTCCAACTTATTAATATAAGGGCCATCGGATATAGAAACATGTCACTTAATTATATTATAAAATTTTACACGACTGCCCAAATAAAAGAGTGTTGAAATTCAAAATTCAAATTCAAATTGTTTATTCTGTAAATAGGTCTTTACAAACTCTTTTACATGTAATTTTTTTTTCTAGAAGGCCGGTATTTCTTATAAGACTTCCTCGGAGAAGAAAAGTCGAAACAAACTCAGAGGCCACTGTAATGAAATGAAATGAAATGAAATGAAATTGTTTATTCTGTAAGTAGGTCTTTTAAAAACTCTTTTACATGTCATTATAATCTAGATGGCGTCGGCGTTTCCTATCTGACTATGACTTTTTTGAAATCCAGATACCACTGTTTATGGTTATGTGAGCGTAATCATGTAGGGCGTCTGGAAAGGCCTTTTAAAGAAAGAACCATAGCAAGTTTAAGTTGACCAGTCCTAACTGACGGCACGGGTTGTTTCTAAGGTTCATGTATGTATATGTTTGTGAGTTGCTTTAATCCACCATAACTTCTAAACGCTTTAACCGATTTAGATGAATGGGCTGTAGATAGATTCCTTATATTTTCCGGGATAACATAGGCTAGTAAGATTTAAAAAAATATTAATGTAGAGGCTATGGTACATTCCCGAAAAAGTTAAAAAAAAGAATTACGTGACAGGCGTGCTTTATATTATTAATATTTTAATTAATTTCATTTTGGTATATATCTTTTTCTTCTCATCGTATGGTTAATGAACAACCTGGTGTCCGATTTTAAACCACCCGTAGGTCTCTGACATGGCTTTACACACCATCGAGAACATCTCTCAGGTGTGCTGGTTTCCTCACGATTTTTTCTTCACCGTAATGACTCACTGGTGAGTTGGCAACGTGGAACAAACAACAACCCAAGAAAGAAATATTGATTCACAGATTAATCTTTCAAATGCATTACCATATGCGTAGCGAACTCTAAAGTTCTAAATTTTTTGGGAAGAAAAATACGGTCGTGAGGAGGAGGCGCAGGATTCCTACCTGTGCGTCTCGGATAAGTACTCCAGGTCCTCTGACCACTAAACAATTCAGTCACCTGTATAGGGATTGAATAGGTACCAATAGCAATGACGTCACCAAAAGACGTATTAAAACGTGAAAGAAGAATTCGGGCTAGTGAGCAGAGGTTGAGATGGTTTAGCTTTAGTGGTTAGAACACCTGGAGTATTTATCCGAGAGGTGCAGGTTCGTATCCCGCTCACGACCGTATTTTTATTTCCACAAAAATTTATAACTTCATATAAGGATAATCTTGAAAATACCCGCTACATAGTTGTCCAATATTGACATTCCGATCGCAGTTCAGTGTAGGTCGCGCTTACATGCGCATGATGTCACCGGCTGACGTCACCAAACGAAGCCTGCGCGTGAGTCGATGGTGCTATGTAGGTTTGATGGAAATTAATATATTTTGTAATTTGGGTTTGGTGATGATTGAAAATGATGAATAAAGATTATTTAAAAGCGGAGCTTGGATAAGTTAAATGTTATTTATTGAATTAAAAGATACATTAAATATAACATAGTGTCACGCCTATATTTCCCGAAGGGTAGGTAGAGGTGTACACAGTTCTACGCCCAGCTCTCACCAATGCTATATATAAATAAGTAAATATCTACATTGTGTTATATATCTATCAATACATATAATAAAAATGTAACGGATCGCTGTCTGTACATGGAAGATATATGAGAAAAAATATTATTGGGACCTTTATCAACGCAAATAGCACCAAAACAAAGATTGTTAGAATTTTTGTCTGTTTATCTGTTTGTTTGTGCGTTTGTGCACGCTAATCTCAGAAACGGCTTATCCGATTTAGATGCTTCACTTACCATTTAGTGTTTGTTTCATGTCAATCGGTTCATAAATAAAAAAGTTATACCACGGGCATATAAACCAGTAAATAGATTGAATTCCGTGGTATTTATGTAATAGTCTTTTGTAAGTGAAAACAAATATAAATAAAATAAAGTCCCAGAGAACCTTTTAGCATCTACCAACTACAATTTCAAACTCCGGGCTGCTATTTCTTAACAGAAAAACACAACAACACACGCAGAGCAGTGATAACCTAGAGGCATGACCATTGGACTGAGAAGTCAAAGGTCGCAAGTTCGAATCCAAGGCACGGTCTTTTCGAAGTCATGTGCGTATTATAAACTAGCTTAAAACGGTGAAGGAAACCATCCTGAGGAAACCAGCATACCTGAGAGATGTTCTCGATGGTGTTTAAAGCCATGACAGAGACCTACGGGTGGTTTAAACTCTGACACTAGGTTGTTCATCAACTATACAATAAGAAAGAAGAAGAATAACACTTTGCCCGACTCGGGAATCGAATTTGAACTCAGCAGTCGCGCTTAGGACCATTATTTTAACGAGGTTCTAGTTAAAGTTAAAGTATTTAATTCAATAGTATCATTTACAAGCAGTTTCGATTGGTCAGAAACTAGTTGCCACGTTCCAAAATGAAGATTCCCATGGAGAAGAACGGGCAAGAAATTCTGTAATTACAAAGAGTAAATACATAGGTATAGGGAAGAACAAGTGTGGTGTTCCTCTATTGAAAGGGAGGATCCTTTAACTAGGCCATATTTCCTGGCAGGCCACGGCCCAATGCCGATGATTGAATATTGCACGTTCGCCGTCAAACTGTGCTTGCGCGATGCAGGGTTCGTGACGTTATTTGGTGTGTGCGTAGCATTATATATAGCATGACTGTTACTGAGAATTTTCTAACAGGAAAACCCCATAACAGTAAGGCTCAATTGTACCAACTTAAAATTATCCTTAACTAACATATTACTGTGTCATTTTCACAGAATTTACATAGAAAAGCCGAAACACGTCGGTTATGATTATAGTTAAGTTGGTGTAACCGAGCCTTAGCCCGACCTGGGGATAGAACCCAGGACCACACGCTTAGCAGCCACTTTTGCGACCAACTAGCCCAACGAGATATTTCTCGCGCATCATTATTCAAATACATATCCATCGGTGCCTTGTAAATTCCTCCCATCCTTATTTGCATAAATGCATGGTCGTGAGGCTTTAATACTAAATTGCACATAACCATATAAGTGCTGGAAATAGGCAAATTGTTTGTCTAGATATTTTGAATTGAATCAACCTTTCGTTGAATCTTCACGATGTTTGACGTTAATAGGGCTTGCAGAGAATTGGAACAGAATTTTCAGTATAGACAATTACTTAAGTGAGACAATTGATTGACGGCTGAGGGCTTTGAGGGCGCGTTGTCAACGGTTCAGTTCCTAATAAATTAAATGTAAATATAGAGAATTAGCTTCTTACTTATTCAAATAAGGGCACGTTGTCGACGACAGCTCGGCGGCAAACGTCGACGACAGCTCGGCGGCAGACGTCGACGACACTCGGCGGCAGTCGTTGACGCTCAACTGCTGTTGAGTAGCGTCGAAGATGCGCGGCGGCAGTCCTCGACACGCGTCGACAGTTGCCGCCGAGCTATCGTCAACAACGTGCCGCTCGTATGTAGGAGCCCTTACTTGAAGTGACAGACATTTGCAAGAGGTGTTTATGATGATTCAAATGTATTTTATCTAAAATATCTTTCTCTGTACCCATTGTGTTGCATTTATAGATTTATACACAAAGTATTTAGAGTCTAAACTACAATAAATAAGGTCTTCATTTATCAGATAACCTCCTTTTAAGGGCCTATAATTTTTTTATACACATCTACGTGTTTATGGGCGCGTGTGGTACATAGCTAGTTTACATACGACTAGTCTCAATACGAGGAACAAAAACAAACTCGTGCTACCGTCGACTAGGCTCCAAAAAATCAGTAATTCGTTTAGATGTCAAAGTGTACGCTTCTACAACAAAATCCCAGGCAATATTCAAGAATTAAGCCTCAATAAATTCAAGTCATATGTTAAGCAGACTCTTTGCAAAAAGGGTTACTATAAAGTCAAAGACTACATAGAAGATAAAAATGCTTGGGATTGTGCCGCTCGCTCTAATGTTTAGACACTACAGTTGACATTTTAATGTTTAACTTATTTATTTTTATGACATTTTTAATGAATCTATTATATTATGATTATTTTTCTATGATTCTTTTTGACATTAATTCTTGCCATTTTTTTATATTGTTATGGATATTAAGCACTATTTGCATTGTGAATGTGAGTACGATGTGGGCCAGAAATTCATACATGAACCTCATAGCCTGTCTGGCGGTTTTGAGTCGTTTTTATGTGACCTACGCAAATGTCCTCCTGATCTGGTATCGTCTTGTGACGGGTTGTTGAGCTCCCTTAGTTATGGTTGAGCTACACGATGACTGATGCATACGTGCCGTCAGACAGGACAGGTCACCTCAAAGCTGCTTTGGCTCTTTCCTCAAAAGGCCATTCCAGACGATCCCTGCATGGTTACACTCACATAGATATGTACTATTATGTCTGGACTTTAAAAGAGACATTGACCTCTGAGTTTGTTTCGGCGTTTCTTCTCAGAGATAGTCAGATAGGAAACGCCGGCGTCATCTAGTTTATAAAAATGACTTGTAAAAGTGTCTTCAACAGATCTATTTACAGAAATAAAATCATTTATCATTTATCATTTATCATTTACAGTTAATTTAGTAACCATTTTCATTTAAAATGACAACCGAAATGAATTCCCACTGTTTTCACATCACAAACCAGGAAAGAATATTTTAACATACATCTTCAAAGTCACTATATTATGTCATATTTTACAACACTGTTCTAAGTAAGACAATTGTCGTGTCTGTCTGTCTGTATGACATAAGTGTAGTAACAATTGACACTTCTTTGAGGTCATATTGTGATTCAGATGTAGCCTTAGATCTGTCTAAAAACGCCCACAAATACATAAATCGTTTTAGATAATATTTATATGGCCTACGAACTGTAGCTTAATAATGTGACATTACAATAATAAACAAGATTAATTAATATCAAATTAATAAAAAAAAATGTGGACAAAGAGTGAAAAAACCAAACATAGGCTTCACCACATGGGATTTAAGAACGGCAGGATTACAACAGTGTATTTATACTCCTTCTGACCGTATTTCGGCCACGGCGGCCTATCTCCACGGAGATTAGCCAAGTACGCAGGAAATATTATAGTGCACCAGTGTATGCGCAAACATAGGTGCACTCCCTCTTCCTTCACTCTCATATTCCGATGGGACGGAAATCCGATACGACCAGAGAGAGATCAGGCGCAGGACCGACGGCTTTACGTGCTCTCCGAAGCACGGGGGTGTCACACCACCAACTTGCTGTCTCCGGGCTGCTACTGAGAGTTACCTAACAGAAAAATTCAATAACGCTTTGCCCGACCTGGGAATCGAACCCAGGACCTCACGCACAGCAGCCGCGCTTGCGACCACTTGACCAACGAGGCAGTCAACAGTGTACACCTCTGCCTACCCATGTGTGTAATACAGGCATGATGTATGTATGTAAACATATTATGTATGTACTACTAAATATTACATAAGGCATACTCTAAGGTAACAATTGACACGTCCGCTAAGGTCACCAGCCGGAGGTCGAACTCGGAACCAACCACTTTAAAGAGACACTCGTTTAAAAATCATTAGTGTTTAGAATCTATAATTGGTTGCGAAAGATGCGTAATTTTAAAATCCTTGAGTGTTAGATGTCTTCCGTGTCGTTCGTCGTGACGGAAAATGATAATTATGTATATTTTTGTGGAAGGAAAAATACGGTCGTGAGCAGGAACCGAACCTGCGCCTCCTGGATAAATACTCCAGGCGGTCTGACCACTAAGGCATCTCGACCTCTGCTCATATGTTATTTTATGCAGAAAGATGGACTTTGAATTTTCCCGCTAATTTTCCGGGCATCTTTTTCAATTTATCTTTCATATATCTGCCTAGCCTTTTCCCAAATACATTGGGGTCGGCTTCCAGTCAAACCGGATACAGCTTAATACCAGTATTTTACATGGAGCGACTGCCTATCTGACCTCCACAACCCAGTTACTGGGTAGGACGATATCTCGTGGTATGACTGGTTGTCAGACTTTCAGGCCTTTGACTACCCGTAACGGCTGTCAGAGATCCTAATTTGACAACCGGGACCGATGGCTTAATGTGCTCTCGGAGGCACGGAGGGTCCCAGTATGAAATGATGGTCACCCATCCACAGACCGACCGCGGCAAGCGCAGCTGGATCGATCGATCCGTGCGGCTGTTACTTCACCACAAGCCCCTATATATTTAAATTTTTCTTTCATATCAAAGCATTTTAATTTTCTAGTTGCTGTCTACCTAATTAAAATAGCATACCTGTTTAGTTATTAACAAGAATTTTCACTAGGAAATAATAAATAATTAAAATTTCGTACATAGTTATTTTAGGTGGGTATCAATTTTAATTACGTAAGTAGTCAGGAATGATGTGTTTAACTTCCTTATAAGTAAAGTTACAATAATAAATGGAAAAAGAATACGGTCGCGAACAGGATTCGAACCTGCGCCTCCCGGATAAATACTCCAGGCGCTCTGACACTAAGCCATCTCGACCTCTTTTTCCATTTATTATTGTAACTTTAGAGTTCGCTAAGCATGCGTTAATGCTTTCAAAGATTTATCTTGAATTCCTTATAAGTGTTTGGTTTTATTTTAAGAAAATAATACGTTATACGTTCGTGTCTATTGAGTTTGAGATTTATAAATAAGTTATATTTACAGATAAATCTCTTATTTATGTGTATGTAAAGGCATTAACGCATGCGTAGCGAGCTCTTCCAACACCTCCCAGATAAATACTCCAAAAATATTATCCGGGACGCGCAGGTTCGAACCCTGCTCACAATCGTACTTTAAGTTAAACTTTTTGATATTTATACTATTTACAAAGCCTTTTCAATTAGATAACATACATGTTTCCATTTTAACCAGAAATCACTTTTATTCTATAGAATCATTGCCTGTAATCCCCAAAGGGATAGGCAGAGGTGTGCTGTTTTACACGTGTATTTCACCGAGGCCGTTAACAAACCCCAAGCTGGTGAACCTATTGCTTTCCCCGGGCATAATTCCATACAGTAATATCCACACTTTACACAACCCGGGACCCGAAACCTAAGACTTGAGGCTCAGCGGTCGTGAATGAGCCAAAAGAAAATTAATTTCAATTTATTTTATTTCAAATAGACCAGCGCAGTGACCGAGGGGTTTACGTACTCCCCGAAGCTCGGGGGTGTCACACTGCCAGCTTTCTAACTCCGGGTTGCAACTAAAAAATTTCCTAACAGAAAAACTCAACCACTTTTCATGACTCGGAAATCGAACCCAGGACTCACGCTCAATGAGACAGTTAACACAATAGAAAATTGTTATCAAGTACAATTTTGTACTAGTCTGATCAAAAAAGTATATTAATCACAAATAATACATACAAACCAAACCTGATTCATTGGCCATACATTCGCGGAACAACCTCGATACCACCCACATGATATAAATATCAGCATACAACTTTTTATCTTCAAGGTCGGTTAATCGGCCATTTTCGCATACTACCTAATGGAAACCACACTATCTTTTACACTTCAAAAAATATCATCCACACTTATTTTTTGAAGAACAAGATTGACTTTCGGATGGCTTGTTGTCAAGTAAGTGCAAATATAAGTTTGTTTTTATGAAATGGTTTCACACTGCCTTTAAAACCCCATTGTAGTTTAGTCTATGGGAATGTTGTGAAACGTATATTTTGTAATAAAAACGCCTTGTTAAACCTCTTTTGAAGTCTAGACACGACGAATTATATAATATTGGTGTCTAATATAATATCGTGATAAATGTTGATAAATTGTCCTATTGTTTTCTGTCTGTTTATTTTGTATTTCTTTACGGGGCCGGTTTTGTAATAAGTAGTCAGAAAATTGCGTATGTTATCTATTGATTTTAGGTGACTTTTTTCTGATTTAATAATCAATTTAATATCGAATGCGTAGCGTAAATGTTTGACAGATTATATTTTAAAACGTCAGAATAGGTAACGAAACTCAAGGAAACTCGAACATAACAGATATCAATGGAATTGTTGCTGAATTGAACTAAGCAGAAGGGATAGGCAGAGGCGTACACAGTTGCACCCACATTTCATCAATGCTTATTAAGACCCATGTAATGTGTGGTGGTGAGCCTATTGCCATCATCATCATCATCATCCCCCTGCCCTTATCCCAATTATTTGGGGTCGGCGCAGCATACCTTTAACTGGCATGCTGCTAAAGTTTTGGCTATGTTTTAAGACCGGCCGCTTGCCTGACGTCAACCCTCTTTAGGAATGCTGTTGTTGGTGGTAACAAAGCCTATTGCCATAACCTAGCACAATACCAAACTCCGGGCTGCTACTGAGAATTTCCATCAGAAAAAGTCAATACCACTGCCCGACCTGAGAATCGAACTTGACCTCATGCTCAGCAGTCGCCCTCGGGAACAATAGACCACCGAGGCAGTCAAATATTGATTTGCTACTAGTGAGCCCAGCAGACGGTGTCCTACCCTGAACTGAGTCCAATTGTAAATTTAAACCGTCCAGGAACTCACTCAAACGTACACAAAATTTCATCTAAATCGGTCGAGCGGTTCTCGAGTTTTAGCGAGACTAACAAACAGCAATTCATTTCTATATACATAGATAGATTTAATTCATTTATATTCTATCTAATGCTAAATACTTTCATACAATTACGCCTGCGTTCCATTGGGGTAGACAGAGACATTCTATTTCCACCTGCTATGATTATGACACGATTTTGCTCGTGTTATTTCAAAGTTTTCTAGGAAACACACTTACTGTCGTTTTTGCTAAGTTCTTCTTCATATTAGCAGTAAATTGTTCACCATGCATGTCTATTACGTCATAACAAACTAACCGGTTTTCCCAATGAAATAATACGGGTACAGTAAGCGTCATAATTATATGAACATTTCGGAATTTCACAATATTATTTTGTACGAGTAGAAATCTGTATCTGTGCGAAAATGAGCTGGCTGGGTCAAGGATGGTCCTGGGTCCTGATACAGAAAGTGGTACTCCTCGACACGGCACATATTGTGAGGAGGTTCCTCTCTATGGGGCCCTAACCACCGGTTCCTGATGCCGTTGGCTAGCAATTTTTTATATTTCTAAATGATATTTTAAAATATTGTTGATATACAGTTAAAAATATAATTAATATGTGAAGTTAGGAAATAAACGGAATAATAATCACATACTTTCGATTCTGATTATACATAAATATCCGTTACGCTTGTCAAACACAAAAGGTTCAGCAGAGATAAATACGCACGATTCATCCTTGAAGTTATTAGGTATGGTGCTATACAGAAGAATTTTTCAATTGGGCATGATGGTCAAAACCGAAACTATATGGTATATCGAAAAATACCCAAAGGAGTCTCGTGCCCAACTCGTTAAAAAAAAAACCATTGTGGATTTTCGAAAAAACAATATTCACAGCCAAGAATCGAGCCAGTTGATTTTGACAAACAAATTTACTCCTCCCGACCATATTTCGGCTACGGCGGCCTATCTGACACGAAGATTAGCCAAGTACGCAGGAGATATTATAGTGCACAAGTATATGCGCAAACTCAGTGTGTGTCCCTCTTTCTTCACTCTCATATTGTGATGGGACAGCAATCCGACACGACCGGAGAGAGATCAGGCGCAGGACCGACGGCTTTACTTGCGTTCTGAGGTACGGGGGTGTCACACCACCAACTGTTCCTGACTCCGGGCTGCTACTGAGAATTTCCTAACAGAAAAACTCAATAACACTTTTGGAATTGTGCCCGATCATTGGCAAGAGCCTCACCACCTATTAAATGGGACTTAATAACAGCATTGGTGAAATGTGGTTTTACAGCTGTGTACACCTCTGCCTACCGCCTCGGGGAATACAGGCGTGATGCTATGTTATGTTATGTTTTAATGATATGGCAAACTAAACGTGAAAATTTCCTAATAAAATAATCCATTAACATTTTGCTTAACCTAGGAATCAAATTCAGGACCTCACGCTCAGCAATCGCGCTAGTGACTAACTACGTTATCTTCACAACCACTAGTCTACATCGATTAACCTTGTTCACACTTGTTGCGCTGTTCACTCGTACGCAGCACGTTCATAGACAAGTTCTAATTGTGTCTATGGTAGGCGATAGACGTAAATGTCAGGGGTATTAAAAAGTTAGTTCTATAAATCAATAAAGTAAGTATTTTGGCAGGGCGTCGATTTGGATCTTGTACTCATGACATAACATAACCAGCCCGTAACTGTCCCACTGTAGAGCAAGGCCCTCTTCTCACACAGCGAAGGCACGAGCATTGATCACCACGCTAGCTCACTACGGGTTGGCGATTTCAGTATATTAAAACCACCCAGTCATCTCTTTAATCATCATCCCCCTGCCCTTATTCCCATTTATTTGGGGTCGGCGCAGCATATATCTGGCATGCTGCTAAAGTTTTGGCTATGTTTGATAACCGGCCGCCTGCCTAACGTCAACCCTTATTGGGAATGCTGTTGTTGGTGGTAACCGCCATCGATACGGTCTCCTTCTATTTAGCTATGTCACACCAAATGTTATCCATGCGCCAGGTTCTGATATTATCCTTCTATCACACTCCACACGGCCACAACTTTTACAAATTCATATATTCTTATGCTCTACCAAACTTAAGATGTGTTATGAGAAGTACCGGTTTCTACCAACTGATGACAAGTTACATATACTTTCTTCTTCTTCAATTTAAGAGCTTATCTCTTGTCAATGGAGTGACCGCCACTGCTCTCTATCCTCTGCTTTCATGTTGACCTTTTGATACGACTTGACTCCTACTTTCTCCTTCACTTGTTGCATAAAGCTTCGTCTAAGTCTTCCTCTTCTTCTCTTCCCTTATAAAATGGTGTTAAAGAAGTTCTCGTGTCGTATCAGGTGGCCAGTTAGCTTCCTTCTCCTACTAAACTAAACTGTGCGTTTGAATATTGTATCTGTATTCTAAACCTCTTGTCTGCCGGAACGTGGATTCACCTAAAGACAATGGAATTTTAATTATGTCTGGAATTGCGGCATACCAGGGGTTAATAGTTTTAATATAAACACAGGTCAATAGCCTCATATCAAACAAATTAAAAGATCTCTAGTCTAGCACCGGCAGACTAGTCTGCTTGTGACCACGATCAGTGCTATCTGGCGAAAGGTCACGCGAGTCAAAAGTATTTATTTATAGCGCAGTAATTCCTGTTTATATATAGTAATATCATGCAACGCGACACTTTAAAAGTTAGTAAAAATTATAATTATAGTTTTACCCTTTAGTTACCCACCAATCAACAAATAAGATTGACCTCAAAAGCAAACAGACTTATTACACAATAGTCTTCATACAGAAATGTAACGGGACAGTCATAGGCGTCCGTTATGCGCCTGCGCCTCTTATGGGCACGTTCTCTGACACATAAGTGAGCGATAATACTGGTGACCGGTCATTGAGGCGTGGATAATGACTGGTTTAAATGATATATACAAGGTGTTGATGATACCCCTGCCATATTTCAAGAGGTGATGATACCGCCGATACCAAACAAGAATTAAAAAAAAAAACAAAAACAAAAACATACCTACATACATACAATCACGACTGGTTCCCATTGGGGTAGGCAGACACTATTGATTTCCATTTGCTACGATTCTGATACACCTCTTTCGCTTAATCTATATTCGTTAACCTCTTTGTCCATGCTCGTCGATTTAGGTGGCTGTGGTGACCTGCCCTTTTTTGAGAATGTCCGCAAATTGATAGCCGTACGTTCGTTGAGGTTGGCTTGCCCCGACTCTTCCATCCACTCTAGCCCCGTGTACTAGTTGTACCAAAAAAAGTTTTTTTTTAAAACAAACTGTTTTAATAATTAACAAGAATAAAACAATCAAAATCCTGCGTCACCGCCACTTATGAATTTTCAGATAAAGAATAATTCCATTTGTTTTTTTTTTTAATTTCATTTCTCGTCATAAAGAATATAAAGGACATGAATTTATAGTTAGATACCAAATAGAGAACACCCTGTTAAAATACTGAAAACTTGTAATGAAGTATTTTTTTCTCCATACAAACTAATTTAAACATCACTGTTTGGTTGTGTATTACACAATCACGCTAAAACGGCTCTACGGATTTTGATGAACTTTGGTATAGAGATAGATTAGACTTTGGAATAGGACATAGGCTACCTTTTGACGAAGAATTCAAGCACCAGCTAATATATTGTGCTGTGGAAGTCAGATACACAGTCAGTCCATGTAAAGTTGGGAAAAGGCTAGGCTAGGCTCGGCAGGCATGTAGGACCAGCAACTAAATCTAAAATACAAATAAAAATCTCGTGTCACAATGTTTGTTATCGAACTCCTCCGAAACGGCTTGACCGATTTTTATGATTTGTTTTTTGTGTATATTTGGTAGGTCTGAGTGTAGGTCGTAGACAATTTTTTATACCCCTAGGTGATAAGGGTGGCCCTATCCAGAAAATTTATATTGCAGAACAACATTTGTAGGGCACAGCTTGTTTGATGAAAAAGAGTAACCGTGGACTTTCTTGCCCGTTCTTCTCCACAGGAATCTACACTTTGGAACGTGGCAACTAGTAAATTTTTTTTGACAATTCAAAAGTGCCTGTAAACGATCTAATTGAAATAAATGCTTTGACTTTTGACTTTTTTTGACAGCTAGTATAATAATAATAATTTGCATGTGACTTCTCTCATAGTAATCCAATGTAACTACTTACTTAACTCTACTATTTTGACCAAAGACTTTGACATTAGTCTCAAGGAAATCGATCGTAAGGATAACCTGCTTCTGTTTGACATTGACATACAAATGTACACGTTGGAATTTTATATATTCCTAAGGGGAAAAATTAATACCGGTTTTTGTGACTTTTTAAAATATATACAGCCTAAACGTTAAGGATGTAGTGGCTATTCGTGACTAGTGGTATGGTTTTAGCAGAGAATTTTCCACTATAACCTATACATAATAAGTTATTCATTTTAGGATGGCTTGACTATTATTTCAAAGACAAAATCTACATTCTTAGATAACTTCAATAATTTATAGAACTTCCTATTGATGAACAACCTAGTGTCAGAGTTTCAGCCACTCGTAGGCCTCTGACATGGCTCTTCACATCATCGAGAACAACTCTCAGATGTGCTGATTTCCCCACGTGTCATATGTCATACTTTCATTCGCCGTATTTTTTTTTTAATAGTCATCCATTCCTACCTTGGGTTGTTACCTTTGATCTTTGATTTGTCAGTCCAACGGGCATACCACTAGGTAGAAAGAAAGAAAGAAAGAAAAACGTTTATTTAACACAGTCAGTAAGGACACAAATTTACAAAAAGGTTAGGTAGTTAGCGGGCATTGTGTGCCTCACGGCTGCGCCAAAAAGGTCCAGTTCAGCAAAATGCCAGACTTCTAGAGCCTGACGCTGATTTTCAACTGGATATCACTGCTTAAGTGAATCTCTAAATATATAGTAGTATCCTGTTCGACAGACCAATCCTCAATCATAAATTAATGTACAAAAACCATAACATAACAATAGATAACTCAAACAGATAACAAAATAAGTATAACGGGTATATAATACTTTAAACTAGAACTATTAAAGGAGCTTATATGTAGTGACTGGTGCACCGTAGCGGCCGGTTGCCGAAAACGTAGGGTTACGTCAGCGCAACCTTGTGCAACCAGTCAAGCAGTCGCGACCGGTACTGTCGCTAACGGAAGTGGTTGAATAAAGCTATACATTTTATTGAATATTTATCATAGATGAAACGAAAGAGCTGCGTCACTTTTGTGGGGAGTGGAAATAGATTCGATAGCCGATCGTGATTGTATTGTGTAAACGTGAGGTTTTAGGTTAGATTTCCGGGTCGGGCAGAGTTATTAGGTTTTTCTGTTAGGAAATTCTCAGTAGCAGTTGGAAGATAACAGCTTCGGTGAAATTCCTATTGTGTTTTGCAAATGCACGAACATTCAGGGCCGTCTGGGAATAGATCCATTTCCTAACCATAGCGCCAATTGACCCGTTAATATTGGTGTTTTTTGTATGGGTATTAGGTACAGTAATACACACACACATACATACATCATCATCGCCCTGCCCGTAACCCAATTTATTTGGGGTCGGCACAGCATGTATTCTTTCAGCATGTATTGGTTAGTGGAGTGTGATATTAGGATAACATGAGAACCTCGCGCATGGATAACATTTGGTATGGCATAGCTAGAGAGAAGGAGACTGCATCGGTGGCGGTTACCACCAACAACAGCATTCCCAAAGAGGGTTGACGTCAGGCAGGCGGCCGGTCATAAAACATAGCCAAAACTTTAGCATCATGCCAGATATAGGTATGCTGTGCCGACCCCAAATAAATTGGGATAAGGGCAGGGGGATGATGGTGAGTATACAGAACTACATAGGTAACTATAATTGTTTGTCCGAATCTCGTACGAGTAAAGTTCATTCAACGAAGTATGATTGAACTTTCTATAGCACTTTTGTGTTTGACATTCCTCGCGCAATAGGTGCTCGCGGGCGCAGCTTTTTGAATCACTTTTAGTTACGTAGGTACACAAATTATGTAGTTACAGAAATAGAATCAAATAGTTCGAAGTGAAAGAACATCAATTATAATTTTTATTTTTCTTTGATTTTATAATTTATAGTAATATCTTAGGTTTGCGCGATCACTACACATTATAATAAAACAACTTTTAACCGGATTAATCGCGTGTATTATTGGTTTTTTGAAACGTCAGGAAAAACAAAAAACCAATAATACACGCGATTAAAAGTTGTTTTATTATAATTTATTTTCGTAATCTTTTTTCTTTCTCTATGATCTAGCCGGAGGGTTATTGTCGATCACTGTTGTCTTATTTAAGGGGTTTGTGGCCAAGTCAAGACCGCACAGATTTAGATCAGATGAAACTACGCTTGCCGCAGTCGGTCTGTGGATGGGTGATCATCATTTCAAATCGAGACCCTTGTGCGCCTCAGAGAGCATATTAAATCTTTGCTTCCGTCAAATGAAGATCTTTGACAGCCGATACGGATCATCACATGGCAAACAATTCTGACAACCAGTTTTACCACAAGATATCGTGTTATCCAGTAACTGGGTTGTGGAGGTCTAAAATACTAGTATTTTACACTGGAAGCCGGGCCAACGTAGTTAGGAAAAGGCTAGACTATTTTTTGACTGTTTTATGAACAAGATGAAATTAATTTAAAAAATAATAAAAAACACAACTGCCATACGAGAATGATATTTTTAAATCTTAGCTAGCATGTTACTCGGGATAATGTAAGGATTCTAACGATACCACATATATCTAAAAAAAAATATGTTGAATAATAAAACTCACAAACATACTTAATATACATAAATACAACAACATCATAAACATTTTTGGGCAGTCGTGTAATAAAAAATATAATAATAAAATTTTACGAACCAAACCACCAAATCTTGCGCATTCATTCAAATTCATTTTTTTTATTTCACGTTGACCTGTTTACAGGCACTTAAAAACGTCAAGGCTAGGTTCACAGTTCCATAAAAGTTGATCTTATGGAGAAGAACCAGCAAGAAACTCCATAGACACTCTTTTTAAAATTGATTGAGGACTGCCTAAAAATATGTGTGCAGAAGTGATACTTTCTTAAGTTCCTCTAAAAATAAGCAGGAAATGTTACTCTCAGTATCCCTCACTACTAAATCGTTTTCATAAATCTGCGATTCCGTTTATTTGTAACCGGTAACTCACCTTTTTTGCGAATTCAAATTAAAATTCTCCGATATCTTCGTTAAACGGAAAACTGGTTTGTAAGGTCAGCAAAGGTTGACTTGCAGTCTCAAAATTAAACATACCTTGGACGAAAGGACCAGTTTTTGAAGCGCGCAGGACCAAATTTCTGAGAATTTATTGCAGTTAATCTTTTGAAAGCTATTTGTAATTTAAAACAACTGACAAGAAGAAGATCTACTGAAATCATTGTGTGACAGGGACAGTCGATTCTATTTCTGTCTAAGAATGCTACGAGTTAGCATGCGCACTCGCATAAATTTATTGCTATAGACTTTAGCAACGTAACTAATTTATTGAATATTTGAGGCGAATAAACAATCGTTGAGATAAGTATTTTTTTATGTATTTTTGTAAATACTTTATTTAACACGACTGGCAAAAAAATCGAGTGTTATGTTTTTAGTGTTCATGTATGTATGTTTGTGAGATTTTTCTTCCACCATAACTTCTAAATGCGTGAATATATTTAGATGTTTGGAGTATGGTTTGAATCCTTACGTTATCGCGGGAAACATAGGCGAGAAAAAAAAAATTGTAGTACAACCATTTTACGATTTGTGAAATGTATCATATTAGGATTATATTATGATTCAGCCAACGTGGCCTTCTTAGACCCCCTGGTCCAGATTAGGTCCATCCATCAATGTGCCAAAATAATTACATAATAATAAAAAATATTAACCATTTATTTTTCTTTCCAGGTAAATTTTTGGAAGGTGAACATCTAAGTTTTAATTCCTAAGGTCTGTATCTATAAAAGCTACGCTATTTAAACTTCTATATTATTCAGATAACTATTTATTGTTTATGGTCTTCCTCGTTGTTCTAGTGGTCCTAAGCGTGATTGATAAGCATGAAGTATCGGGTTAAATTCCCGGGTCGGGCAAAGTGTTAATAAAAGTGTTAAATATAAATGAATTGTGCCCGGTAAACAGCAATGGGCTAACCACATATTACATGGGACTTAATAAAAGCATTGGTGACATCGTGTGGGTGTATAACTGTGTATCTTCCTCTGTCTATCTTCGGGGAGTACAGGCGTGATGCTATAATATACTATATATATATTAAGTGTTAAAAAGTGCAAATGTATACAGTTTGTGCTCGTGACTGTACAAGAAGAAGGGCTGTGTATTGGGATGATTATAGAGGTGCTACATAACATAACATAGCATCACGCCTGTATTCCCCGAAGGGGTAGACAGAGCTGTACACAGTTGTACACTCACAATTTACCAATGCTGTTATTAATTATCATGTTATACGTGGTGAGCCTATTGCCATATACGGGGCACAATTTCTAACTCCAGGCTGCTACTGAGAATTTCATACCAGCAATAACACTCTGCCTGGCCCGCGAATCGAACTCAAGACCTCATGCTCAGCTGTCGCGCTTTCGACCACTAAACCCACGAGGCAGTCATAGAGGTATTTGTTCATATATTTTGTCTAACACCGTATTTTATAACCCGGCTATAAAATATTACTTTTAAAGATAAAAGCACATAACTTCGCGTGAGGACAGTTCTCAGAATTTATCACCTGGACTCGACAGAATGCATTCGAGACAAAACCAGTTTCTTTTCACATTTATAGCTAAGTTTCGATAAGTTTTGTCATCTATTAAACCTCAATAAGGAAAGCTAAAGCCAATTTGTAGTAAGTACTCTTCTAAACAATTCACAGAATTTGAGATTTTGAAATACAAAGTATGAGGAAAACAAAGAACTTTAGGATCCAAAACAGGATCTATTTTCTACACGACTGCCCAAAAAAAGGAGTGTGATGTTTTGAGTGTCCGTGTATGTATGTATGTTTGTGAGTATCTTTATTCCACAATCACTACATAGTATAAAACAAAGTCGCTTCCGGCTGTCTGTCCCTATGTATGCTTAGATCTTTAAAACTACGCAACGGATTTTGATGCTGTTTTTTTTTAATAGTGAATCAAGAGAAAGGTTTTAGTATATAATTAGTCAAGTTTTTGTATACATTGGCTAAAATATAATGATATTTGTTGGAGGTGCCGGCAAAAAATTAGCCGTCTGGGAGCTTTCAACGAAAACGCTGCCTAAACCCTTTGAGATTTAAGAAAATGATGTATGGTGGAATTGTGTATCTTATTATAGGTCTACAGAAAAGTCCCCGATGACATATGTCTATCTCTTAAGGATAACATAATCTATCCATTTTAATACTTTAAAAAATGGGCAATTATAAAGCGGGAACAGGATCAAAATATCATGATTACTTTTGGTCGCGATAACCGACATCCACGCGGGCGAAACCGTGGGCATCAGCTAGTAACTTCTAAACGCCTGTACTGATTTAAACGTATGGGTAATTATCACACAAACTGTTCCATATGGACTTAAATGTTCACGTAATAGTTCCACGAACATTAAACGACTAAGACATACTTTTTAACCAAGATGTAGCGATTGCAGAGTGAGGGCTTATAGGTAGAGTTATTTGTTATTCATTGTTATAAATGAGGTAAAGTCAAGAGCACGTAAAGCTATATACTTTGGACTTTGGATAGGCCCCGTAGACTATGACGCGTAATACAAATCCGAGCTCAGCTATGAGTTTGGCTCGCCTAGAGATCTCATAACTATTTAACAGTGAAAGCATGTCTGGGAGTCTTGGGAACCAATTTTACATGAAATGTTTTTGGTGGAAAGTTATATACATTATTATTTTTAGGAGGTATAGGATACTAAACCTGAAAGTTTAAAGTAAGTTTGTTCAGAATCGGTAACAGAATCGATTGTTTTATCCATGGACATGGTATATCTGTCCAAATCATCATCATCGCAGTGCCCTTATCCCGATTTATTTGGGGCCGGCGCAGCATGTATTCTTCTTCCATACATCTCTAATAGCCGTCATCCCATCGCTTCCTCAATCTTCCTATGTCGAAATCGTATTTAATTTAAAAAACACGTATGCCCTTTTTTAAAATCTTACTAGCCAATGGGACAATGTAAGGATTCTAACGATACCCAATACATCGAAATCGGTTCAGGCGTTTAGAAGTTATGGTGGAATAAAGAAACACACAAACATACATACATATACATACTTACATACATACATGAATCCTAAAAACATAACACTTATTTATATATATGTTATAATATTAAATGGAAAAAGACTAAGCATGCGTTAATGCTTTTCAAAGATTTATCTTTAACATAACACTCCTTTTTCGGGCAGTCGTGTATATCCGACAAGATAAAAATGGTACTTGGACTTCCTCAGCTGCGCGTGCGTGTAACTTTGTGAGTTTTCAATAGACTATTTTGAAATTTTTGATACAGATTCTTCAAATGCCTGAGGCCGAATGCCGAAGGTCGAATAGTTTCGGGCCCGCCTCTTGAGCAACAGGTTTCAAGTTCAAATCTCGTATGTACGTACCAATGTGACTTTTAAATTTTATGCGTACTTTCTTCGTTAATCTGATACAGCACAGGCATACCATGAAGCAAAACATCGTGAGGAAACCTCGGCTTTATAGTCTGGAATCACTAACCCACAGTGAACTAGTGTGTGCCACAGTGTGCTGTGATCAATGCACGTGCCTGCTCTATGAAAGAAAAGACCTTCGCCAGGCACTAGGACAGTAATGAACTGATTGTGTGTTGTTATGTTATGTATGCCATTTTGTATATTTTTGCACAATTTAACATAAAATTTGCCAAGAGTTCTTACCTTTAAAATATCTAGTATGCTAAACGCCATATTTTCTTTCTTCTTATCGTGTGGTTGATAAACAACCTAGTGTCAGAGTTTAAACCACCCGTAGGTCTCTGACATGGCTTTACACACCATCGAGAATATCTCTCAGGTGTGCTGGGTACGATGTTTTTCTTCACCGTTTTAAGCAAGTGTTCATTAATTTATAATACTTACGCACATGACTTCGGAAGTCAATAATGCCTTGGATTCGAACTTGCGACCTTTTTACTTGTCAGTCCAACGGTCATACCACTGGGCTGTTACTCTCCCTAAGAGTCTGTCTTTCTGACACGGTATAGAAGCCGTATGTAAATACTATTTTAAAATTTTATCATCTACCTTTTCGACAGATCGGAATGGGCGCCATTTTGAAAGGGGCGGAGCTTTCCAAATGAGATTGATTTGATACTATTTGATACTATTTGATACGTACTTTTCATACTAATTCCTAGATTCACTTTGCCTTTTCAACATCAACTGACTAAGCAAATTTCGTAAGATATGAATGTCTTATTACAAAGAAATCTCATCGAACGAGAATTAGACCACGCATTCAAACAATGAGGCGTGTGCTTCAAGACAAGTTTTAGTGTTTATGACAAAACCAGCAGTGTATTGCGTAATAAGTTTGCATTCGTAGACTGCAATAAGTGTTGAGAAGAGATTGTCGCATTTGTATGCTGGTCAAGATTGAAGGTGTTGTAAAATATATTTAAATGTTTCTCTTAAAAATAAAGTTGCAATAATTACAAATAATATATAGTTAATTTAAGTTGTACCTGTAACTTAACTTTAAAAAACGTTGACCGACAAGAAGTTGTAACTGACAATTAGCATTTCCATGCTATGGGTATGTGTGTATCTTTTTTTTTTTGTTTATAAAATGATCTTAAATCACTCTAAAAACTAAAAACATCAATACACACTTAAACACCATCACCTCCTCACTTCTTCACCTCCTATTCCATACACACACACACTCACACACATATTTGCACTCTTCTTCACCCATACACCCTTACTCATACACCCTACAGGTTTCATCTCATCTCTCAGTAAGTACTACATAGCATCACGTCTATATTCCCTGCAGGGGTGGGCAGATGTTTACACAGTTGTACACCCGCATTTCGCCAATACTGTTATTATGTCGCATTATTTTTCTTAGCGAGTCAGCGGCAAAAGGACCCAAATTTTGTTGGCCCAGTATTCTGCAACACACACTGCCCCCTCAGAAGCGATCATTAGCTCATCCTGAGTTGACAGTGCAAGCAGCCCAGGATATAAGGTGGACAATTATCTGCGGGAAGACACCGCGCTCACAGCGTAGGTCTGATTCGTCTATAAAACCCCACGTTTAGGCATTTTCCTTACTGCGAAAGAAGTGTGTGCGAAATCTATTGAAGCATTTCCATGGCCATGGCAGTGTGTAACCAGGTGGAAGCGTCTCTGATGACTGAACAAAGAAAGCTGGTCGATGAACCGTTTCTCTCCATAGATTGCACCTTACTTTAGATGTAAGTCCCATGTAATAGTAGAGCCTATTATATCACCCGGATTCTATTCCAGACTCTGGACTGCTACTGAGAATTTCCTAACAGAAAAACCCAAAAACACATCACCGTAAACACAGTGCTTTTTTGCCACCGTTTTAAGCAAGTGTCAATTATTTTTTTAATACGCACATTATTACGAATATCAAATCTATAACATTAAAGTTTGAACTTTCCAAGTACCATCTAAACTGGCAGTTAAGCCTCCATTAATCTCAGTAACAAGTACTGATCAACAAAAGTGTTACAGCCGAGGCATGCGTTTGCGCAACACTTACCGTTACCGTGTCATAGATAACACATAGTTGTCACCAGTTCTCCGTTAAGTCGATCGACCTAACTGATTTCTTTTGTCTCTGGTAGTTTTGACTATGGCACTTGAACTACGAATAGCGTCCTTACTGCTACGATATAGAGGTGCAGTCAATGTCAAATATAGATTGTCCTAAAGTAGACCCCCTTAGGACAACCTATATTTTTAATAAAACAACTTTTAACCGGATTAATCGCGTGTGTTTATGGTTTTTGTTTTTCCGGACATATCGAACACTTTGCAGTGTTCATGGTCGCAAGATGACATCAGTCGGTCAGTTCACGTCGTTTTTTGTTTTTAAAAACAAAAACCAATAATGACAACACGCGATTAATCCGGTTAAAAGTTGTTTTATAATTCATCTTACGAGGAAGGCACGATACGAGATGGCATTATAATTTTTACTTTCAGAAAAATAGTCCAGGTTTGCATAAATGTAAATAAAATTTACCTTCACTGTTTCTGTATATTGGATACAATAACAAAGTGATATTTTTTTTGTGGAATAACACCTTATCATCTCTGTCTATTTTTGCAATACCGGGTATTTAATCTGACCTCAGAAAGCTAGTAAACCTACATAGTGCAACTAATAATCATTCGACCTTCTGTTTATCAGTAGGTGTTTGAACAAACACATAAAACGGCCTGTCAGTTCACTAAATAGGCTTTACTTTGTAACAATATACGATTGGGTATTTACTTCACGCACATACATAATACTTTATTAAATATGCGTGGCTGTTCTAAGGACATGTCTGGTCTACACTGCTATGGTTTTGTCTCAAAATACCATTTCGAACGTTGGTTTTGCTCATAACGTAACATAGCAACACGCTTGTATTCCCCGAAGGGGTAGACAGAGATGTACACAATTGTACACCCACATTCCACCAATGCTGTTATTAAGTCCCATGTAATAGGTGGTGAGCCTATTGCCATCAACCGGGCACAATTTCAAACTCCGGGCTGCTACTGAGAATTACCTAACAGAAAAACTCAATAACAATATGCCTGACCCGGGAATCGAACCCGAGACCTCCTGCACGCTTGGGACCACTAGACCAACGAGGCAGTCGACGAGGTGGTGTTGCTCAATTTCTGCATTTTTTCCCGATTGCCCAAAAATAGGAGTGTTGTATTTAGGCTTCGTGTATGTATGTTTGTGAGTTTCTTTATTCCACTATAACTTTTAAACTCCTGAACCGATTTCGATGTTTGGCGTATCGTCAGAATCCTTACATTGTCGCAGGAAAAATAGGCTAGTAAGATTTACAAAAATGGCCGGAGTACATTTTGTTTTATTTATTAATTTCATCTTGTTATTATTAACTGCCTTGTTTGATAGTTATTGTCAAAGGTCGCAAGTTCGAATCCAAGGCACGCACCACTAACTTTTCGTATTATAAATTAATGATAACTTGCTTAAAACGGTGAAGGGAAACATCGTGAGGAAACCAGCACACCTGAGAATTGTTCTCAATGATGTGTAAAGCCATGTCAGAGACCTACGGGTGGTTTAAACTCTGACACTAGGTTGTTCATCAACCACACGATAAGAAGAAGACTGCCTCGTTGGTCAAGTGGTGGTAAGCGTGGCTGCTAAGCATGAGGTACTGAGTTCGATTTCCAGGTCGGGCAGTGTTATTAGGTTTTTCTGGAAATAACAATTTCAAATCTCCACTTTCTTAGCTAACAACCTAACAACTGTATTAAAAACTCCTTCGTAACTAACGTATTAATTTAACCGTACATTAATCAGTAAGTCTAGCCATCAATTTAACTGTTTAGGTATCTAATGTCACGCTTAACGAACCTTGAAGAGTTCCGGGTTCAATCTTACGTGTGTAATTTTATGTTGGTAGCAAAAACATGGCATTGTGAAGTTAATAGTCGTGAAGATGACTATTCTTTTGCTGTTTTTAAAGAATGACTGGTTTGGGAAGCTATTTTTAGTGTCTGTTTTCTGTAAGCTAGTATATAAAATATATGCTTATATATACGTCCATAAATTAGATAACTAACCCGTCTTTTTGAAACAATATCCATTAGTGAAAACTCGATTAAAATTCGTTCAGACCTATATAAGTCCAATACAACAAATTATCTTACAATATAAATAAAGCACATATTGCATAATTGCCTAAACTATATACTATTGTAGATATATGCTATTTACGATATATAACCCAACGATGGAGACGAGCAAGAAAATAAAAAGAACCGCGATGGAACCGCGGGGCACAGCTAGTCTTACATAAAAACAAAAGCATAACTAGTGAATCTTTTACCTTTGGATATCCTCTAAAAATTACGTAGTTCATTTAGTAACAGTAGTAGGTTTACCTTTCCAAGTATTTCATGAGTTTACCGGCCAACGTCTGGTACAGTTACGAACTCAAACATTTAAGTTTTCTGATTAATATAGGTAGTACTATTAATGTATGTCTATATGTAGAAGGAATGGTTCTTATATCTGTGTTACATATCTAATTATATGAGTAATACATGCCGGAGATATTGGTGTCAATTCTAATGCAGTAAACTAAAGCATTGTTGTTATTTGGCACGACAATATTTTGTCGTGTTTGACGGAAACATTTGTCCACATCTGTCTATAACATATTGTTATACCATGTGTATGTTGTCTAATATTGTAGTTTGTTGTGTTTTTTTCTGTTATGTGCCAATGAACTTATTTCTTTCTTTCTTTTACTAACCATTTCGATAAGAACAATGTCAACCAAAAATTTCCATACCGTTTTGGTTTGAAGTCTCTTATTTTAGTGGTTAAAATTGGGCCTCCTAAAAACTTTCGGAGTTTTTAAATTTGACGTGCCTAAATTCTAATTTGACATATCCTGATTCGTCTATACGATATTTTACGATATGATACGATACGATACGAATATTTTAGATTTAGTTTACTTTGGTCCATTTTAATTGCCGCCATTATCGGTGAGTTTTAAAAGATGGTGTTTAAATTTTTAGCTCGTGACTGTACCTAGACTTCATATCTAGATATAGAATCTAGACCCAGACATAGTGAATGTCCAACCTATGCAGGCTTGCATAAGATCTTAGATTTAGCGCTTTCTCCTCTCAAAAGCGTTCAGTTTTGTCTGGTGAGGTATCGTCAGTCATTGACATTATGACAAATTGTGACTAGATTGTCATGTGGCATTTATATTTTAGTACGTTTAGGCATGGATTTGAAAAAAATACGGATGGAACCTTGTCACACACACACACACACACATAGATAACACGCAGCGTACTGGCGCCGAGCGGATGAGTTTTAAGTAATTGTATGCGTTTATCTCGTGTATGACAAGCGAAATTGGTTGACTAGGCATGCTTCTCACGTGTCTTACGCAACGCTCCGTCCGTATTTTTTTAAGGTCCGTGCGTTTAGGGAGAACTTATTCCTCAGAAAAAACTGTTTAAATTAGGCACACACCTATCTCAAAAACATAGTTGTAATTTCCATCCTAATCCACAAGCGTTCGCATTTTAGTGACGATGGATTAATGTTTTTTACTCTTTCACGCCATAACTACTAAACGGATTTGGATAAACTTTGGCACACAGATAGTTTCTAACCTGGATTACCATTTATGATACATTTTATCCCGGGTGTATCTAATTCTGCGAAAAAGTAATATGAAATACATTTTCCTGTAATTAATTATTTGCTCTCTCTGTGACAATGAAATAATTGTTAGTGATCACTTCTAACAAATTTGAAACACGTTGACTGTCCAGTGACTTACAAATAGTGTTGCCTGATCTCCCGCTTTTCAGCCTACTCCCGCCGCTACCCTGAGCGGGACGCCCAGAATCCCGGCTTTTTTCACGTATGGAACACGTGTGAACATTATAATTTCACTTCTTGGCTGAAATTTCTGGAGAGTCAACGCCTTCCCCCTGGGTACTGTATTCTTTCTGTATCATAACTTCACAGCTAGCGATAAGGTGGAGCATGCGGAGTGCGCGCATCCATGATGCCTCGTGCAGCAAGTAAGTGCGCGCGCGCGGCACCGCCAGAGACTTATATTAAAGGATTGGACAATAACCAGTAATTAATACCTACGACACTTCACCGGAAATAGCAACGAGCTGTCGATCAAGTGGAGTGTGACGTGTTTAGAAATACAATACGTATAGCCGGCATCAAAATTATAGTGGCATTTCATAAAAGTAAAACATCACTGAAGCATTTGATTAAAAAAAAATTGAACTCGTTCGAAAATTGACAATCTTATCACTGTCACGCTTTTCTTCTTAGAAAACAATTTTTAATCGATTATTCGATGACTTTTTTATGTAGGTATATTCGAGTATCAAAATAATCGAATCGCCACATCACCATCTTGGTAAACAACAACGTTACCTACTTGTTTGAAATTGAAAACAACTTATTGTTGAATAAATTTCTCTGTGATTAAAAATTATGTAATTTACTTCGGTTATTCTATGTAATAATATATATATATATAAGGTCCTAATTTATTAGGTAATTTCCTTTGAACGGAAATCTATATAAGGTATATAAGTCAAATACTATACATAAGCCAAGAATTAAATGGAAATAACAAATTATTTGTAATTAACATAGTACTAGCAAGACGGAAACTGCTCCTTGAACGGCGAACATTAAGAAAAAAATAAAACTGTTGTAGAAATTTAAATTATTGCATGAATCTTTATCACTTACACATTGACCCCTTAAAAGGAAATTACATAATAAATTAGGACCTTATATATATAAATAATAAATTACATACACAGATCAATTGTTCAAACGAGAGCGTTCAATAATTTATCTACCTAGGCATGAAAAAGACAGAATAGTAAAAAAGTAATATTTTTATTTTTCAATATATTCTCCATTCAGCTCAACGCACCTGGTCCACTTCTCTTGTTAAGTTCTCTTGTTTAGTTTAAACCCTTAGAAAAAAAATCTTTTGGTTGCTCATCAAACCAAGAGCCCACAGCTTGCCTTGACCTCCTCATCATTAGAAAATCGTTTGCCACGAAGGAATGGTTTCAAGTTTCGGAATAGGAAATAATCCGATGGGGCTAGGTCAGGGCTGGTTGAGTTGTTGGAACCCGCAATCGCGGATGGCGTCTTGCGCTTTTGCACACATGTGCCCCGGAGCATTGTCGTGAAGGAGCAAAACGTTTCTCGTTAGCTTCTCGCCCCTTGTCGCCTTAATGGAGTCCCACATTACCTTCATGGTGTTAGCGTAGGTCTCTCCCTTTATATCTCCCCGTCGTATGTGGCATGAATTCTAGAAGTCCTTCCTCATCCCAGAACACAGTGGCCATGACCTTGCCTGCAGATTTTTCGACTCTACGTTTTTTAGGGGTGGGTGACGACCTGTGCTTCCACTGCATAGACTCCCTTTTAGACTCAGGATCTCCATGATAAACCCACGTTTCGTCCCCTGTCAGCAATCGTTTAAAAAAACTTGCTGGGTTCTCACTAATTAGGTCTAAGTTCTGTTGGGAACACTCGCGTCGGGCGTCCTTTTGAAGTGCTGTCAGAAACCGTGGGACCCATCTTACACTGACTTTGGACATTTGCAAGTGTTCATGAATTGTATTCCAAACGGTGCCTGCCGAGATGTCCATTCCTTCAGCTATCCGGGACGCAGGCACTCGCCTATCTGTTAAAATAAATTCTTCTACTTTCTTACAAATTTCTGGAGTCGTTGACGTCACAGGCCGCCCAGTGTCAGGGTCTTCTTCTATAGACTCTCTTCCCCGTTTAAACTGTTTACTCCAAAATTTTAATTTATATTCAGAGGGCGCAGACTCTCTATATATTGCTGCCATGCGTTCAAATATTTCCTTCGGCTTCTTTCCCTCTTTAGTGAGGAATTTTATAACCGATCGTTGCTCTAAATCGAGCAATTTTTTTGAACACTCGGACATCTATGTACTTGCCATGTTCTCACTCTGAAAATATTGATCGCACTGATTTGAAACTCCGTACGCGTCACACGCAGAACCATAGCTATACGCATGAACATGTCTCGACTTGTTCAGCGGTACTCCTTACCCTTAGGTAGATATATTAATGAACACTCTATTAAAGTATGCGTAGTGAACTCTAAAGTTATATATATTTTTGTGGAAAGTAAAATAGATAGCATGACGTCACCTTAAGACGTATTAAAGTGTGGAAGAAAAGTCGGAGTAATGATCGGAATGGCGTAGTTGACAGAACGCCTGGAGTATATAACTGGGCGCGACTGATGCGGGTTCGAATTCTGCTGACGACCGTATTATTATTTTCACAAAAATGAATAAATAACTAATAAATTACTTGTGAAAATGTTTGATTAAATATTCCAATTTCAACAAATTATTATCTTAAATAAATGAATTGATGCCGACTGTACCGACGTACACCACGTCCGGTCCGTTAGAATATAAGAATTCTCTCCCAAAGGAGTTGGGTAACCGTCAACTTTCAGTTTTCTTCATTTTAGTTATGATTGTCATTACGCTGTCTCCCTAGTGACACAAGCAGTAAAGAGTTAATGGCATGCAAAAAAAAGGTTTTTTTTTTTTTTTATCTAAGTAACCTACAGCGATATATATAATATTTTACAGAAATATAACATAACATAGCATCACGCCTGTATTCCCCGAAGGGGTAGGCAGAGGTGTACACAATTGTACACCCACATTTCACCAATGCTGTTATTAAGTCCCATGTAATAGGTGGTGAGCCTATTGCCATCAACCGGGCACATTTCCAAACTCCGGGCTGCTACTGAGAATTTCCTAACAGAAAAACTCAATAACACTTTGCCCGACCCGGGAATTTAACCCGAGACCTCCTGCTCAGCATTCGCGCTACGGACCACTAAACCAACGAGGCAGTTACAGTTACATGTATTACAATATAGTATGGCTAGGTTTCCCTGTTTAACTATGGTAAGTATAAAACATGCGAACGGACTATTTAAACAAATTAAATTCAAAGGGTGAAATAATATATAAATAAGGTAATAGGTTTTAAAAATAAAAGTGCTTAGAGCTTAGTTAGCTGTCCTTTGCCTTTGGTTATGGTTTGTTATATTTGTGCTTTGAAAGAAAATGTAGTACAATTAAACATGTCCACTTGAGAAAAGTCTGTATTATATTTATATTTTACCTATTATTTTATTTCAAACAACCTAGAAGACTATATTAATTGTAGAAAAAAAAATTTAAGCTCATACTGTAAATATTCGCATGCCTACTGAAGGCGAAATGTGCTCAGCGACTTAAAGTATGTTTACCATCTTTTGTTATACCATGTTTCTGCGAATAAAGATTTATTATTATTATATTATTATTATTTAGCAAAAGCCACAGTTGTACACTCCCTCCCAACCAAAGGAGGTCCACGGAAATTAGCCAAGTACGTCATTGTCCCAATACTCCTTCATTTCTCCCAATCCTCCTTCTAACCTAACTTCTCACTTCCAATAAATCATTCCAAATATCTACGCTCAATAAACAATCGTCTTCTTCAGTGTCCCTCTTACCGCTGTGATTTCTCTCCTTTCTTCGTGCCGTCCTACTATGGAATGCCCTCCCTGTCGAAATCAGGATGGCAAACAGTCGGCACTCATTTAAAATGAAGGTACGGAAGCATCTTTATCACAAGACATTAGCAGATTCATCTCGTCTTTGATTAATTGTGATATTATATAGTCATACATATATATGATTATGTATGTAATATTAATATTATACCTATATACATATATATTTATTCTAAAGTAATAAACTATGTCGTATGTATATATTTAAAAATCGCGTATCTTGCTCTTTTTAAGTTAGTGCATCTACCACGCTGTCTCTGCATCACCCTAAGGTTGTCTGGCAGAAAATGCCTATGGCATTAAGACTGCCTTTGTACTATCGCGGACACCCCCACCTGACCACCACTAAGTTCATTTTTTCTTGCACTCAATAAATTTAAGCGCACTGTAGCCCCGCCAAGGTCAAATTAGATCGTCCTTATAATTCACAAAAGGGAGCACACGTGATGCGTCACTAAGCTGCGCAGTGCAGATTGCAACTAATTACGTTCTCGCTTTCCGAATAGGCGAACACTTTAAGGGGGCATGGCATGGCGCCTGCGCAAAAAAAAAATTAAGTGGTCAGGCAGAATAGGCCGTGATAGTACCAATGTGCATAAAGTATAAATTAATACTTCTAACACACGCGTGTACAATTATTTAGTAGGACTATAAAATGTAGTTCCTTAAGTCCAACATGTCAAGTTATTATAATATAATAATATATATATAAGGTCCTAACTTATTAGGTAATTTCCTTTTAAGGAGTCAATGTGTATAGTGATAAGGATTCATTTAAGCCATAATTTAAATTTTTACAACAATTTTTTTCGCCTTTCAAGGAGGAAAACTGCTCCTGCTGTCTTGCTGGTACTATGTTAATTACAAAAAAAAATGTTATATCCATTTAATTCTTAGCATAAGTGAATGTATTTGACTTACATATTAACCTTTTCAAAGGAAATTACCTAATAAATTAGGACCTTATATATATAATATTATAGTCCATCTGTATTGACATTCTCCAATGAGCCGATAAACAAGTTAAAACGCCCTAAACTGTGTTGTAATGTTAACTGATACATATACTCACAAGTGTGGCCTAGTTAAAGTGACTGGCTGGTTAAATATATGTTGTACAGTCAGCAACATTAGTACACTGGCATTGCGTAATTTTCAAATTAATCTAATATATTATGACCTTTTTAAACGGCTGCCTAAAATAAAGAGTGTTATTCTATTTTTCAAAGAAACATTGAAAAAATAATACGCGACCTTTGACGTTCCGTGTCATCACTCTGTCAGAGTGATGACACGGAACGTCAAAGGTCGCGGGTTCAAGCCCCGTTCTTGTCTATTATTTTTTCAATGTTTCTTTGAAAAATAGAATTAATATAGGCATTACAAGGCCTCAACATGTATAAAAAAAAAAAAAAAAATCTATAAAGAGTGTTATGTTTTAGGGTTCATGTCTGTATCTAAGTTTGTGAGTTTCTTTATTCCACCGTAACTTGTAAATACCTGAACCGATTTAGATGAATGTTGTATCGTTAGAATTCTTGCATTTTCCCAGTTAACACAGTACACAAAAACGGTACGGTACGCAAAAAGTACGAAAAAAAATATTCAAAATTTAACATTATACCTCGTTATTCTCGCGCTCGCAAGCGTGGCGGCTGAGTGTGAGGTCCTTGGTTTGATTCCCAGCTCGGGCATAGTATTATTAGGGATTTATTTTAAGAAATTCCGTCCGAAGAGATGTTTGGAATTGTGCCGCAGAAAACAAAATACCGTTATTTTTCAATTCGTTTCTTCATCCAAATAGACGTTAGACCCGCTGGCGATACAGAACTAGTCGCATTTTCTTACCATCTCCATCGGTATTTGCTTTATTACTATGAGAGATGGTCTTCCCACTGCAGGTCAAAGGCCTTCCTATCATCCTTCCATTCCTCTCGGTTGAAAGCTTTTGCGACCAATCCTTCCTATAGGAGTCAAGCTCATCCCGTCATCTCCTTCTAGGCCTGCCGCAATGTCGTTTAACGTTGTGTGGGCTCCACTCAGTGGTGAGTTTTGCCCAAAGCTCTTCGAACCACCAACGCTTGTATGGTAAGCGTTGATGGTAAGCGACGGTGTGGCCGAGGATGGATCACGTAGATCCAAAAGGAATCTACTCACTTTATAAAATTCTTTTTTTTTTATTTCACATATACCAAATTACAGGCACTTATAAAACGTCAAAAGACTCGCACTCTAAGTAGAGTAGTTAGATTTGGGGAGAACGACAGTTGGGGAGTTGATGCAACTGCTCAGGCCCGCCTCCCACAACGGTTGAACCGGACTACATCCCGAAACACGACTAGGTCGCTTCACGGCATGGCGTTCGTCTGGTGGGTGGTAACCAGCCGCGGCCGAAGCCTCCCACCAGATTTTTGTTGCCTGTTTTGCACCTCCCAGGGGCCTCGTGTAGGGACTCCATTTTAAGGGCGCATTCCTACGGATGCGGGCAACTCAGCCCCTTGGAACTGGGCCGGTCACATCAGCTGCATTGATGTGACCGGCCCAGTTTCATTTTAGTGTAAGTGTTCACCTAAATTGTTTCCACATAAAACGCGTTTGATGCTGACTGTACGCAGCTGCAGTATTTAGTGCAAATAAAAATAGCTTAACTAATTCTTGTTTGATAACGTTAAAGTTTTTATTTAATTGTGTAATTGCAAGATGTTTTTTCTGGGTAAAAGGACCGACTTATATAAATAGATGGTTTTTCTACTTCCTAGCATTATTGAGGCTACTGCAATAGGTAGGTACACGGTTTACTATACTATGATGTATTTTTTGTGAATTTATACTAATCCATACTTCCATCTTCTATCTAATATATAATAATCACGTGTCAAAGTTTTTGTTATCGAACTCCTCCGAAACGGCTTGACCGATTTTTATGTTTTTTTTGTGTATATTTAGTAGGTCTGATAATAGGTCGTAGGCTATTTTTTATACCCCTAGGTGATAAGGGTGGCCCTATACAGAAAAATTATATATATACGGATCGTAATGAGATTTGGCTACCTTTGGACGCGCAGACGAAGTCTCGGGGACCAGCTAGTTAAGAATAAGGATGTGAGAAGGAATCGAATCCGTGCTCCCCAAACTCCAGGAGCTCCGCCATCTATGCTATCCGAACACTGCTGACTAAACCGAATTCATCTTCCACTTTACACTTTATTACGTCTTATGGTGACGTCATCACTATCTATTAAATCCCTATACATTGTCTGAATTCATTGGAGGGGCTTGTGGCTAAGTAACTGCCGCACAGATCGATCGATCGAGGTTAAGCTGCGCTTACCGCGGTCGGTCTGTAGATGGGTGACCATCATTTCATACCGAGACCCCTCCGTGCCTCGCAGAGCACGTTAAGCCGTTGGTCCCGGTTGTCAAATTAAGATCTATGACAGCCGTTACGGGTAGTCAGAGGCCTGAAAGTCTGACGACCAGTCATACCACGAGATATCGTGTTACCCAGTTACTGGGTTGTGGAGGTCAGATGGGCAGACGCTCCATGTAATATACTGGTATTAAGCTGCATCCGGTTTGACTGGAAGCCGACCCCAATGTTATTGGGAAAAGGCTATATACGTTGTCTAAATTCGGGAGACGCAGTTTAGGATCTTGCTGGTGACCGTATTTTTGCTTTCACCATTTTTTTTTATCTTTTGATTAATTTTAGAATGTGTATGAAAAATTTATATAAATAGAATATTTAAATTAAGGTATGTAAGTGTGTATATATTTTTATTTATTTATATCACAAACTTACATCTATAATTACAGGTAGTAAACAGAATGCGATAAAGAATATGATTTGTCTGTTGTATGTAGCAGGTATTGTTTAAAAAAAGAATCTCAACCTTTTTGTAGCAGCGTCCGCGCAGTCTTGATTGCTTAAGGGCTTGCGGAAGTCAACTGGTCCGAAGTAATCCTGAATAATGGGACCGGTTATATATGTCAAGATAATTAAGTGAGAAAAACATCATATGACGGCGCAGTTGGCGCAGTGGTCGAGAGACCGGCTGCAGCGTCGCGTGTCGCAGGTTCGATTCCTGCACAGAACAAATATTTGTATGATCTACAGATAATTGTTCCGGGTCTGGGTGTGTGTGTGCATGTGAGATTATATGTCTGTAAACGCACCCATGATATAGGAAGAAATTTCTAGAGTGGGGCAAACTTAAAATATAAAACTTCGTTTTAGTTTAAACGTAACATATGCAGCTCCAGCCTTTATTCCGGAAAGGGTAGGCAGAGTTGTGCACAGCTGGACACAGCTGTACAGTCTTATATCACCAATACTATTATTAATTCTCATGTAATAGCTACCTATTGCCATCAATTGGACACCAATTCCAAACCCTAAACTGCTACTTAGAATTAGAAAATTCTAGTCATTCTTAGCTCGACTCGGGAATCGAACCCCAGCAGCTGCGCTTGCAACTACTATCGAGGCAGTCTGAAAAAAAAAATAACTATATCCGATTTTTTGCATCACTTCTCAAGCACTTACAAGGTTAGGATCCTTTCAAAAATATTATAGATATATTATTACTAATATTATAAATGCGAAAGTTTGTGAGGGTGAATCATGGATGGATGAATGTTTGTGAGTCTTTCACGCAATAACTACTGTTCGGATTCGGATGACATTTGGCACACAGATAGTTTATAACCTGGATTTTACATTTTCATCCCAGCTGGACCAAATTCTGAATCCACGCAGACGAAGTCACGGGTAGAAACAAAAGTCTCTCAAAAGTCATTTTATCAATATGCATGTAAATTAATTATGGTTTAGGAATAAAAGCGTTTAAGAGGAATCCACTTATTTAGCTCATATTTGTAATGTGCAGGATCGTCGCTCGTACATCGTGGCCCGGTTAGTGGAGTGTGATAGTAGGATAACATCAGAACCTGGCGCATGGATAGCATTTGGTATGGCATAGCTAGATAGGAGACCGTATCGGTGGCGGTTACCGGCAACAACAGCATTCCCAATGAGGGTTGACGTGAGGCAGGCGGCCGGTCATATAACATACCCAAAAAATTAGAAGCATGAAATTTCAAAAACGATTGGAAAGTGGAAGAAGGATTCATGCTATGCCGAACACAAATAAATTGGGATAAGGACAGGAGGATGATGATGATAATTTGTAGCGTGCGGGATTCGAACTACGTAACCAGAAGCTAATTCAACTGCTTGTAACGTTAATCAAGTAGCCAGTCAAGTAAAAGCTTACCTATAACCATCAATATTACGTACGCCTTAACACCACTGATCTGATCCAGCTAGTACCTAGTTGTCGCCCCAGCATCGCCCTAAGCCGAGGCTCGTGTTCCGCAGGGGACGCCCTTAGTACTGATGCTTAGTTTGTAGTAACTTAAAATATGCTTTGGCCGGAGGGACCAAACTGCCACGCCTTAGCTATCGTCCGGTTACGCAGACATACTCTTCTGGATTTCTGCATCCATCCATCACCAAAAAAAAAAATGCCTTAAGATATTACGAACAGAAGTACATAACCGGTTGAGTAAATTTTCATAATAATAAATTATATATTTTTTCTACCATAAGCGGCTTTACTTTACGTAACACTTTTCCCTACCACTCACTTTACATAATCGGTTGTTTGGACAGAAGGCCCTCTCCAAACAATTCGCGAATAAAAAGACCAATCACGTCAGTAATAAAACTCGTTGAAAACTCTTTACAGATTTTTAATTTTTACCTATGTCTTAGGTTTTCGCGATCACTAAATATTATAATAAAACAACTTTTAACCGGAGTAATTGCGCGTATTATTATTGGTTTGTATATTAGGTAGACTGAAATAATTTTCAATAAAATGTTGAGACGCCTGACATCTTAGTCATCTTGCGACCTCGAACACTGCAAGGTGTTGATAACGTCAGGAAAAACAAAAACCAACAATACACGGCATTAATCTGGTTAAAAGTGGTTTTATTATAATATCTATATGCTTAAGTCATTGGACAAATATGAGTACCTCTGGCGACTCATCAAGTAGTAATTTTTGTTTTCCTCAATGCGACTGAGTGGGTTGGTTTCTCCAGCCACCGCTAACCAGCGGGCGTCGAGCTTAAGTAGTTCGTTGACCGAACAATGACAGGCCCAAAACGGCGGCACGCCGTGCATTGTGGCTATCTGTAGAGTCTGTGCAGGCCGGCCACAGTTGTCCTGCACAGACACATAGAAATTACGGTGTCTCTCGATACCTCCATCGAACCATAACCTGCTGAGATTGCGGTGAATGCAGTTGCGATTCCGCGACCCCAGTAATTGTTAGAGAATGACTGTGTGGTTTCTGTGGTTGGCACAGTGTCATGAGGGATTTATTTATTTATATAACTCTTTATTTAAAAACAACATCATAGGATATATCGTTTAAGGCAAGTACAATGGGTGGCCTTATCGCACTCTACAATTTCTTCCAGGCAACTTTTGAATAGATAGGTTTGAAATAGACTGTGAAGGGGGTAGTATGTAGTGCACAAAATACTTAATAATAATCAAAATTCTGCACATTAAAATAAGCTATTGGTAGGTATGCAGTTTTTCGTTAGTTTATTGTTTGTATGTAGTGGTACTTCTGTTCTTCTCTATAGTGTGGTTTGGTTGTCAGACAGCTACCTGACACCAAAGTAGCTCATTGCCAAGTTGTTCGTTTATTTGTATCCCATATATCGACAAAACTTTTACTTGTAGTTATGCAATGTTGTATTATTTGAACAAGTGTCGTAATGAACGGGGAAATTGAAATTATGACACATTTAGTTCATAAAATATAAATATGGAAGTTACTGTGTTTGTTTTACGAGAAAAATAAATATTATAAAAGTTATATGAAATAGGTTATCTTTTACTATATCAAACGCCTCGCTCGTCTAATAGTTGCAAGGGCGACTGTCGAGCGTGAGCTCCTGGATACGATTCCCGGGTCAGGCCAAGTGTTATTGGGTTTTTCCATAAGGAAATTCTTAGTAGCAGCCACCACTACAATAGGGTCCACCTATATGGGACTTCACATCTCATCAGTGAAATGTGAGCGCTCAACTGTGTGCACTACTGCTTACTCCTTTGGGCAATAGAGGCGTGATGCTATTTTATGTTATGTACATAAGGTTGTTGCTATATAGACGCATCTTAACCGATCCGCTTTTTGTTGGCCCATTTGTCGATTTTAAACGTCAAATTTGATTAACTATTTTTCATGGAAACATTGAAAAATAATAGACACGAACGGGGCTTGAACCCGCAACCCTTGATATTCCGTGTCATCACTCTACCAACTGAGCTACCGTGTCGTTCTTCGAAGGTATTTAATTTCAAGTTGCCTTGTAATCGACTAATGGAGAGGCCGGGCAATATTTATTTAGCAATCATTTACAGATCTACTTAACTCAGCGTCAAATTTAACTTAAATAGTAGACAAAACGATAAAATCCTATACAATATTTCGCTAGCTTGGATAAACTTAAGTTTAGCTGGACCGGTTAATCTCCAGTTTATTTTCAAACCCATCTATAACCGAACTTAACTATGTATAAAATAATATGTCTTGCGTTAGTCTCGCAAAATTGCACAGCGAAAATGACTCAACCGATTTTATGAAATTTTTTGTGTGTGTTTGATTGGGTCCCTTAATGGTTTAGATTCCTAATTGGACCCGGTAGGTGGCGCTGCAATCGGGGTAAGGGCGGGACAATGTCTGCCAGACCCACTAGAGTTATTTAAATAATGTATAGTTAGTTTAAGGCTTACTCTGAATATAAAATAGCCACATTAACTTTTACCGACAACCCAGTCACTTTGACATTGCCTATTCGCACGTTTTCTTGCTCATTTCAATTGTCCTTGGGTAGCAATGTAAACGTGCTGTTTTTTACATATCATAGTGTACCTACTTTTGTAAATAAATATTATATCTCAACACGTGTTAACATTTACCAATAATCTTATATGTCGGTACGAGTACCAATTTGAGAAATTTTATTAATTCGATTTTTATAGACCACTAAAAATATTTCTCAATTAAAAAATCGCACTTGCTTTACACTAATATACATATACTACACAGTAACACAGAAAAATTAAATTTTAAATATCTCTTATTTTTCCCGAGAAAATGTCAACCTACACACCCGATCTTTCTGTTTGTAAGATTTATATGTACTCCTACCGTTACTAGATCTGTTTTTTCTAAATATCGGGACTTAAGTGGGAAAAAAAGTGGGAATGGATTGAAAAAAAATCTGGGTAGTCATAATACAATGATATCAACAAATTTCACTATAACTTACAATTGTTTCGCTCGCTAGCCTCATGCGTTTCTTTGTTCAGGGGCTGGCTAAATGAAAAACCCGGATTTTGGGCGTCCCGCTCAGGGTGCTGGCGGGACGAGTCCCGAGAGTCCTGAAAAGCGGGACTTCACAACAAACGTGGAACATCTAGCAACGCTAAATACTCCACCAAAATGTATAACTTTAGAGTTTAATATGCATGCATGCGTATCAAACAACAAACCTAATTGGTGATATAGCACAAAAGTCATGGCATAGCACAACAATAGTTATATAACAAGGTCGGCCAGGCCCTCGTACCGAACGGCAAGCCGTGGGTGAAAGGACCAAGCCTTGCCGAATATAGTAATAATACAGTTTGGTCAAGTTTCAACGCCTTTAAAGATTTAAATGTATTTAAATATTTATTCTTTAAGTATATCTTTCTCTTTTTCTCGTGTTATTAAAAGCTAACGTCAGAGTTATTCCCGGTTCACAATATTCCATTTCAGTGATCAAATTCAGCGCGTGGATTGCAACTGGATCGAGTGCGAGATCCAGTCCACTAACTAGATTGGTCCAGCCATTTAATCGGAATTTTCTAGACCACCAATCAAGTGAAGGATGGGCTTTTTTGGGGGCTGTCTTAATGTTTGACGCTAATTTTTAGCCTATTTTGAATAAAGACATTTTTATTTTTGATTTTTATTTTGAGTGCCATTTCAGTTATGCTTTTTCCTTGAAATCAGTCACTGTACTTCAATGGGTATGATTGGGATAATGTAGACAATCGCCATTCTAGTCCAGTGCTGGTTTTGATCGCTAGATCCAGGGGCACTCCAGGCACTCGCATGTGAACAACTTCTTCTACTTTTTATCGTATGGTTGATGAATAACTTAATGTTGAAATTGCCCGTGAGTATCTGACCCTGATCGAATGGCGGCCAATAGTGGCCACACGGAGTGTTGCCCAATGGCAAGATGGTCGACGATATATACAAGGCCGTAGGGAAGACCTGGATAAGAGTGGCTCAAAACAGGGAAGAATGGCTTAAAAGGGCGGAGACTTTTGTCCTGCAGTGGGTGATTAAAACTGCGAATGTTGACGTAGCTTTACATCATCTCTTAGAGGTGTTGTTTTCCTTAAGATATTTTCTTTCACCATTCTAAACAAATTATAAAGTTCGGTCGTAGCATAGCCTATCACTGCAATCTGAGCCGCGTTTTAAAATACAAACTTTCAGTTATCTCAGTTTTATAAGTGAAAGGACAGAGCCTTGCCGATTGTGGTAAGTAATATCGTTCAGTAAACAATTCACTCCAAATATACAGTACCTACTTATATCAGTAAATCTATATTCGTGTACTTGTCTGTCAATGAGTATAATTAATTGGTCCTTAAGTACGTGTATCACTACAAATAGTGACCGGTTAATGTCTTGGAACTAGTTGTATCAGTTGCAAACCGTCATAGTGTAATGTTCAACCTAAATATTGGCAAAATCATCGAATAACGATGGAGCCATAAACAAAAATTGTAATTGGAAGTATTTGTAGTTGCTATATAACTTGAGAAGCCAGTGTTGTAAGGGTGCATGCCTAAATAAAGAAAATGCGTATTAATTATTAGTGTTTACGGAATCCTTGAGATTTTTCACACTATTTTGAGCCGTTTGTGGTCGAAACGCTCGGGTCATGGGGTCCCAGTGCACCCCTACTTTTCAAATAATTTTCTGGCAGACTAGTCGACACTTCGCGACCAGGGGCCGGCTGACCTGTTTCTTGGTTAGAGAATTAGCATTGCCATTCAACGTGGCAATGCTGCAAGTCTTCTGGGCACTTTACCGGATGACAGCGATGCGGAGGAATATTTACACTAAATAAAATTGTTACAACATATGGCACTGCATATCCCTTCTCTAGCAGGTTGTTTATCTGGAGCGCTATACTGGTCGGCGAAGTCAGGTGAGGCGTCCATTTTCTGTAGTTATCTACACTATCTTCACTAATATTATAAAGAGAAAAGATTTGTATGTTTGTAACGAATAAACGCAAAAACTACTAGGCCGATTTCAAAAATTCTTCCATTATTAGAATGCTATATTATCCCTGAGTAATATAGGCTACATTTATTACTAGAAAATATTAGGGATCCCTACTAAAACTTGAATAATGTAAACCAAGGTGTAAAAAAATTGCCATAAAATGTCTTTCATCGCATGCGCTGCGGAAACTATTGATGATAGAACACAAAAATATTCATCATTAATAAAGAATATATCAATATCTACAAATAACATTGCGTTATCCCAAATGTTTAAAAATTTAATGTCCACCCACAATAGGAATTTCTCATGTATTAACAAAAATAAATCTCACATGCACACGCAGATCCGGAACAGATTGACAGCGCGGTTGGAGCAGTGGTCGAGAGACCGACTGCTGCGCTGCGTGTCGCAGGTTCGATTCCTGCACGGAGCAAATATTTGTACGATCTATAAATAATTGCTCCGGGTCTGGGTGTGTTTGTGCTTGTGAGATTATATGTCTGTAAACGCACCCACAATACAGGAAGAAATTCCTAGTGTGGGGCAACGTATTATTAAAAAAAAAAAAGAAAAAAAAAAGATACGAAAAAATTATTCGTATGATCTTCACGATTTTTTTTCCGTGTGGGCATCGTACCGCAACACGTAGCTCTCTCGGCCGCTGCGTCAAGCGTCATCATGATTATCAGCTATCATTCTATCTCGTGGGTATAGTGGTTCTAAACACATTTTTTTTGTACGAGGTCCTTAATTTTATTCCCTAAATTATTCAATAAATCTAAATAGTTATATATTAGATATATTCTATACAGCCTGGAGCCTATTATGGCATCGCACAGGATAATTTTCTTTCTAACATAAGACTCTCTTGTAGTGTTTTTTCTTTCTGTATTATTATAATTAAATTTTAGTTCTAGAAAAATTTTGGCAACAGTTCTAAGTAATGAAAGCTACTTCGGCCCTTTTACTTAACATTTCAAATGTCTCTTGTTTCAGACTGAACCATGTGGCGGATATTACTGACTACAGTGGTGCTAGCGACCGCGCGTTCGAAGCAACTACCTTCGTCTACTGGTAAGTTATATTTTTTTTTATGGTATATGGGCATCCGAGCAGGCGGCTCGCCTGATGGTAAGAAATTACCGCCGCCCAAGGACACCCGCAACCCCAGAGGAGTCACAGGTGCGTTGCCGGCCTCTTAAAGGGTTTGGGACTCCGGTACCCTCGATCACTCGGCGAAACACAACGCAAGCCTTGTTTCACGCTGTTTTTCTGTGAAGCCGTGGTATCACTCCGGTCGTGCTGGCCCATTCGTGCCGAAGCATGACTCTCCCACGGTAAAATTAATGCATACATGAATCCATTATACTTACATGTTGTTATAGGTATGATAGGAATCGCTGGGACCAAAGGACCAGATAGCCACACCGATTAAAAAAAGGCATACACGTCGAAAGATTGCATTCTTTAAGAAGAATCTACTTTTATTGATTTAGGTAGCAGAAATAGCCTAATGATATGTCCGTTGGACTGACAAGTCAAAGATCGCAATTTCGAATCCAAGGGATGCACCACTGTCCTTTCGAAGTCATGTGTGTATATTAAACTTATTATCACTTGCTTAAAACGGTGAAGGAAAACATCGTGAGGAAACCAGCACACCTGAGAGATGTTCTCGATGGTGTGTGAAGCCATGTCAGAGACCTACGGGTGGTTTAAACTCTGACACTAGGTCGTTCATCAACCACACGATAAGAAGAAGAACATTTTATACAAGAATTTTGCGCCAGCAACACGGTTAGCTACGGTGTGGCTGAAGATGGGGCACGTAGATCCAGAAGATTGTATTTCTTAGGAAACACCGAAGACGAGACAGGGAGCTCAGTCATGGGCAGTACGTATCATGAACGTAGATCCAAACCGATGAGTGCCACTTTCGTAATTTCCAAGGGTCCGGTGGTAGTGTGCCGTCCTTCTACTTGAACTGTAGTAAAAGGGGGAGAGTTAAATAAGGTCAGGAAGCTCTTGCGCACACTTACCGAAATGTATCCGATAGAAAATAGACAGACATACGGCGTTGCTTGAGGCTTAGCAACTTTATATATTTTTTATTTATTTAATTATTTATGCACCAAAGGGTACAAAGGCAGTCTTAATGCCATAGGCATTTTCTGCCAGACAACGTTGTGGTGATACAAAGACAAATACATGATAGATGCACTAGAAGTCATGAAAACTGAGAATAGTAGATTATTATAATTATAAATTAAACATACACTTATGAGAAAGTCAAATACATAAATAATAAATACTTTTAAATACATATAAGATACACATTATATATATATCTGCCTAGCCTTTTCCCAATAACATTGGGGTCGGCTTCCAGTCAAACCGGATACAGCTTAATACCAGTATTTTACATGGAGCGACTGCCTATCTGACCTCCACAACCCAGTAACTGGGTAACACGATATCTCGTGGTATGACTGGTTGTCAGACTTTCAGGCCTCTGACTACTCGTAACGGCTGTCATAGATCTTAATTTGACAACCGGTACCGACGGCTTAACGTGCTCTCGGTATGAAATGATGGTCACCCATCCACAGACTGACCGTGGCAAGCGCAGCTTAAACTCGACCGAACGATCTGTGCAGCTGTTATTTAGCCACGAGCCCCTCATGTCTCAATATTAAATGGAAAAAGAATACAGTCGTGAGCAGGATTACAACCTGCGCCTCCCGGAGAGGTCGAGATGGCTTAGTGGTCAGAGCGCCTGGAGTATTTATCCGGGAGGCGCAGGTTCGAATCCTGCTCACGACCGTATTCTTTTTCATTTAAAATTAGGTATAACGTAATATTTAACCTACCAATTTTATAATGTCTATTTTTAAAAGCTCCAATCACGGTCTTCATAAAAAGTCCTACATACTTAAGACCATTTACCTTTCCATTACAAAAAGTCACCCATACTATATTTATTGGGTATAAGTCGCGGTGTCCGGCGGTGACTGGTCATTGAACCCGCGCGCGCGCATCCAACGCCGCAAGCCGTTTTTATGGGAGACACTGTCTCGAATATATTTGTGTAGCCATTTTAGATTGTGAGATGGCGTTTGAGTGTGAAAATAATTTTAATATAGGTGTCATTGCACCGTGTTGTGTTAGGGCCTAAGATCATATAAAATGCTGAATACTTTTTCGTTTGTTTAAACGCGCTAATCTCTGGTACTAGGAGTCGTAGTCAAAAAAAAAATTGTATATGATAGCTAGATTCATAAGGAATAATAAAGGCTATTTAACATCACGCTACAACACTTAGGAGCCGAGCAAAGAGGAAAAAGCTGGTGAAACCGCCGAGCACAGCTAGTCCTTAGCTTTATAAATAAAATCCGGGCACCACCAAATTAGTATGCATGTAATTTTTTTTTACTTGAAAAGTGGCATTAAATAGGTTATTGATATATATTTAAACGCCTAGAAGGATATACAATGACATTATTGGAAATGTCCTCCAAAAAAATCATGTGCGTAATACTCACAATCATGATATGTATGACCAGATGTATGAACGTGGACGAAGCAAAAGGTGTATGGAAGGTTCGTAGCAGGTGTTATTCTGTAGTTTCTACCTACCCCCATGGAAAAAAGGCGTGATATTCTATATGTATGTATTTATACTTGATTTTAAAACGCATGCGTAGTTGAGATAAAGTATTTATTTGCATTTTAACCTATTTTTGTTATGAAAATGAAGCGCGAATGTCTTTTTTTGTAACGTCGAGTCATAAGACTATGCGCACGCATATGGCAGGAGAGGCACTGAAGAAGCTGCCAAAAGGGCTACTATTAAAAAAAAATACAATTATTATTTTTCTATTAAAACCCAAATTAATGTTAATTTGGCGACAAAACTAAATAAATAATATTATAAATTGAAATGTTCATTTGTCATATTTTATCTAACACAAATATATCTATCTATAATAAATGTATCTATGTGTTTTTTTTAGATTACCGCACTAGTGTTGTAACGTACACGCGTGCGTATTAAGCCTTATTATGAACCTAAAAGCAGTATTTTAACACATCTTTTGGTGACGTCATTGCTATCAATTCAGTCCCTATGCAAGTGACCGAACCGACACGACTAACTTTGCAATTAATACAATTAATGTTCACCGGTTACTACTCACGTGCATTTTTCGGGATTGCCCGACTAGTTTCGAACTCGAACGGAGCCCTTAGTCATGAGCTGAGCCCGCGGCATCTATGAATACGTCTCATGAAAGTTTTTATACAAAAAATTAATACAATGTCGTAAAGAATGCAATTACCCAATTCAAGAAAAAGCTTAGTGGTCAGAGCGCCTCGAGTATTTATCCGGGAGGCGCAGGTTCGAATCCTGTTCGCGACAGTATTCTTTTTCCATTTAATATAATAACTTTAGAGTTCGCTAAGCATGCCTTAATGCTTTTCAAAGATTTATCCTAAAAACAGTAAATAAGAGCCACTTTCCTTAAACAAATATTTATAGAAGACAGTAGATTCCGTATAAGTCCTTAGGTATAGGTAGGTAACCATAATGCGGATAAAGGAATGGATCTCTAAATATCCTAATGGCTTCCTGTTTTTTCATAATGGCTTCCAGACCAGTTCTTGTTACACGACCGAGTCCTGTCTGTTACCATAATAATGTCAGGATATGTCCTTATAACGGTATAGAAAATCCTGTTTTAGGAGGAAAAAAACTTGGAGGACGATAAAACTCGTAATAACGGTGAATTTTTTATTAAGAACTCTTTGATATGTTTTGAACACACTTGCTTGTAAATTGGCAGTTATTGCACCGCTTTTTTCATAATGCATCGTAATACACAAACGTGCTTTTTACTTTAGATTGTTGTTACATTCAATAGCCTAACGGTTAACATCGGTTTGGTCGCTCTAGCTCTGGACCTCTAGATGGAAACAAATAAATATGTGATGTCCTTCAATTCCTCAATCTTAGATTTGATTAACAGAAAAAAGTAATTCTGCTAAAGAAAGCAAAGATTTGACTATAGAATTATGATTATATAACATTTGGGTTACTCTTGAAACTAATCTACCAATTCTAGTCCAATTCCAACATTAAATAGACGCCTTAAAACAAGGCATAATTTTAAAAGAATTTTACCTTCATTTCAGTTGCCTCAATTTTAAAGCAGGTTGTCTTCATACATATTATCCTGAATCTATAATTATTTGGCATTTAAACGTAAGAACTGATATATTTCCAATGTCAATCGAGCGGAATTATTGTCAAGAGTAAGCCCACTGACCAGCGCTAACCGAAATTTGGAACTGGCTGGACACGCATCGTCTATGGTCAAACCATATAATCAAATTAAAAAAAAAACTGTTTCTTATCACGCTTGGCTACCGCACATCAGTTCCGTTAACTATATAACTTTCTAAACATATCAGTTACTTATTTGTAATGCTTTCTGCCTCCGCAGTCTGTAATTATTATGCATTATGATAATAGATAAAAACAATAACATCATTCGTAAAAGAATATCAACTTTATGTTCTGTAGCAGAGAGTTGAGAATTGAGTGACGTTATTCGTTACATAGTGTTCATAATTTGAGGTTATGTAGTCCAGGTTTAAAGAAATATACCCTTCAATTTACAATTGGATGTAATACTTTTGAGAGTTTTTAATTATTTCGGTTTCTGCGTCTTCTTCTTATAGTGTGGTTGATGAACAACCAAGTGTCAGAATTTAAACCACTCGTAGGCCTCTGACATGGATTTACACTCAATCAAAAACATCTATCCGGTGTGCTGATTTCCTCACGCTGTTTGAATACCAGTGTTGCTACAAGATGTCGTGTTACCCAGTTCGTTATGGAGGATAGATAGGCAGTCACTCCATGTAAAATACTGGTAGTAAGCTGCATCGAAATAGACTGGAATCTGAACCCGAAAAGGACAAAGCAGAACCTATGCACTTATGTAGGTACGCTATTGCTAGCCGTGGCGCCTAACATGCGGAAAGCCGGCCTGGATCATCTAGGACAGGCGGGCTTTTGAGGTCGCAGGCGATCAGAGTGGGGACTCTGTCTGCCTATAGAGTGACCTCAGGGAAGACGGTGGCACAGCGGTCACGTACTGCACAGCGAGGCGCATGGGGGGGGCTCTTACAGTCTCTCCAGGGAAGTGCCGTAACGGGCGTTGCACGGGGGGTTCCGGAGCTAGTCTCGTAAGAGGACCCGGAGCTCCCCTTCACGTGCGGATGGTGACCACCGGGGTGGTTTTAGTGAGGTAAAAATCCCACACTCCCCGGCTTTATCCCCAAAGACCGGGCGCCTTTTGAAGGTTTCCCCCCGAAAACAAAAAAAAACGCTATTGCTAATAGTCCTTTAACATATTCTTGCTCTTTTTCACAGAATTAGCCACAACGACATTGGGAACAGCCACGGAAGCTGACACGACAGCATGGCCCGGCTCAGTAGCCCCCTTGGACACACTGACAGTGGCGTGCGAGAAGGACAGCATGCATGTCACTGTCTCGCTCTCCAGCACACACGGCAGGAACAGGTCAGTTCAAAGCAAGACATTGTCAATGTGTGTGTTGTTTACAATTTCATACAAAGATCGTGGTGGGAGTTCCATAAACAATACTACAGATGACAGAGCGGTTGAGAGATCGGCTGTTGCATAGCGTACTACGGCTTCGATTTCCGCACGGATCTGTAGAAAATGTTTCCGGGGCGTATTGTGGTAGATTCGGGGAGGCCAGCGGTGGGCTGCGATAGGCTGAGTTGATTTATTGTTGTGTGTTCAGGTGAAATATGTGTCTGCAACCTACATGCATGACAAATTCCAAATGTGACTTAAAAAATATAAAAAAATAAACGAATGAGTTGAGATGATGTAGAAAATACATTCGGTTTCATATAAAACTCCGATTTGTGCCACACACTTGTTAATGCTGATATTTGGGCTATTTCTGGCTTCACACAGGATGACGAAAATATCTTAGTTTTTTTTTAAAAAAGTTGAAAAGTCTCATTAAATTATCATCATCATCATAGCATCACGTCTGTATTCCCCGAAGGGATAGGCAGAGGTGTGCACAGTTATACACCCAAATTTCACCAATGCTTTTATTAAGCCCCATGTGGTGGTGAGCCTATTGCCATCACCCGGGTACAATTCCAAACTCCGGGCTGCTACTGAGAATTTTCTAACAGAAAATTTCAATAGCACTTTGCACGACCCGGGAATCGAACCCGAGACCTCCAGCTCAGCAGTCGCGCTTGGGACCACTACTACAAACAGGCAGTTATGTAGTAAATTATGTGACACAACTCTCAAAATTACGTTCGTCCTCAATCTTGCTAGATCCTTCCATAACTCTCTCTTCTCAACAGCATCTACGACTCATTCAACGGCATCGTGTACCCGGCCGGGCTGGGCAGCAACTCCTCGTGTCTCCGGGAGTACGTGTCGGAACAAGGGGATCTTCAGTACACGCTGCCGCTCAGAGGATGCAATACTATGTCCAATGATAATGTGAGTAGCATATTTATATCATTTAATATTCCTATAACATAACCAGCATTGGCGTACCCGGCTTTTGGCCCTGAGAGGGGCAAGTATCAGATATTTCTTTAGCTGGGTCCCCCGCGCTTGTTTTGCCCTGCATACACGAAACATTAATTTGGATTAATTTTCGAGGATAACCAGCCAAACGGTTAATGAAGTCTTCCGTGAAAGAATGGCCCATACGGTTTACAACTTAATAATATTTTAGGTTTGCGCGATCACTACACATTATAATAAAACGACTTCCTCCTGCGACCACGAACGCTGCAAAGTGTTCAAAACGTCAGGAAAACAAAAAACCAATAATACACGCGATTAATCCGGTTAAAAGTTGTTTTATTTTAATGTTTACAACTTCTTTATGTACACTGAACCCATTTAATGTTTACCTGTCTTCGATCACTGTGGACTTCGGCCTTGCTGCGCCAGCGTATTGCATGGATACAAAATGGCCGGCCGCGCGGCGCGGTTTTTTCAAAAGTTAATGCGTAATATAATGTTATTGTAAAGTAAGTACGTTATGTGACTCTAACAGTAGCATACACAATCCAAGGGGGGCAGCTCCCCCTCCGTAGGTACGTCCATATAACCATCCCTTAGCTGTCCCACTGCAAGGCAAACGCCTCTTAGACAGAGACGGCAAGACCACCAAGCCAGAACACTGCGGGTTAGGAATTTCAGAATATTAAGTCTAGGTTCCCTCACGATAATTTACCTCAAGTGCCTAGTGGTGATGTCTTAGATTAATCTAGTACATATGACTTTGAAAAAGTCACATTGGAACATGCGATATGTGGGTTCTACCCACAACCTGAGGCTAAAGAGACGGGCCCCAAACCGCTTAGCCAGCTCGTTAATCAATTTACTATCTACTTAATACTTTAAGAGAGACAGGGCTAAGAAAAACTAGAGCGGTGCGTCTAACCTAACTTAGCGTTGATCAAGGTCGCCAGTGCTTTAGAAAGCCTTGTGTTGGCAATAAGGAAGACCGTTTTTTTGTCGCCAATATGGTAGCATATTAGCGGCGCAGCACCTTTGGGGTTTTTTGACATTGAACAATAATAGACACGAACGGGGCTTGAACCCGCGACCCTTGACAGTCCCTGTCATCACTCTCTCAACTGAGCTACCGTGTCGTTGTTCGATGCTATTAATTATTTTTCAATGTTTTCTTAGAAAATTGGTAATTAATATAGGCATTACAAGGCCTTAACATAAAAAAAATTATATCACTACATATTATAAAACAAAGTCCTCCGCCGCGTCTAAATTCGATCGCGATAAACTCAAAAACTACTGCGCCGATTTTCATGCTGTTTTCACCAATGGATAGAGCGGTTCTCGAGGAAGGTTTGAATATATAATTTGTCAAGATTTTATATACACTGGCTAAAATATAATGATATTTGTTGGAGGTGTCGGAAAAAATAAGCTGTCTGGGAACTTTCAACGAAAACGCTGCCTAGACCCTTTGAGGTATAACAAAGTAATGTATGGTGGAATTGTGTATCTTATATAGGTCTACAGAAAAGTCCGCGGTGGCATATGTCTATCTCACATACTATATCCATTTTATAATTTATAAAATGGGCAATTATAAAGCGGTAATTGAAAAGCGGGACCGGGATAAAAATTTCATGATTACTTTTGGTCACGATAACCGACATCCACGCGGGCGTAGCCGCGGGCATCAGCTAGCCAGTACATATGATTTACAAGGATTGGGATGTTGTTCGGCGCCTTACAACTGCAAAGCGGTAGTGATGAGTTTAGTAAATCTGTAAAATGATTGCTAGATAAACATCGCCAGGCGTCTCCTTAAAACGAATGCAAGGAAGCTTGTAATTTATGAGTACCCACAACAAAATAGGTATAGACCACCCAAAGACTCAAATCCAACGTTTCTAACTCCCAACATATTGCCAATTAAAGTACTTAATTTACATAAAGCTATACATACACTTACCATGTAATTCTCCGGCACTCCATTGTTCTGTCCGTGTGACACCTACCTAACTGATGGGTGCGTAAAGTGCAGCGTACACTGCGGCCTTGGGTGCGATAGAATAATTGTATGCATGATGGCATTATTTGTAAGAATAATATAATTATTATAGAGGATAAAGAATTCGCGGTGGTGAGCAGAGGTCGAGATGGCTTAGTGGTCAGAGCGCGTGGAGTATTTATCCGGGAAGCGCAGGTTCGAATCCTGCTCACGACCGTATTCTTTTTCAATTTAATATAATAACTTTAGAGTTCGCTAAGCATGCGTTAATGCTTTTCAAAGATTTATCTTTAATAGAATTATATGTAGAGGTTGATTAATAAAGTATCTTGTTGGTCCAATGAGTGCTAGCGCAGCTGATGTCATGGGTTCAGTTTCCGGGTCGAGCAAAGTGTTATTGGGTTTTCCGTTGGAAAATTATCATTGGAATGGAATTCCATAGTCTCTGCCGGCCCCAATGTACCTATGTATGTAATTTTCATATAGTAGTCCGGAGTTTGGAATTGTGCCCAGTTAATGTCAAAAGGGGTCATCACATGGAACTTAATAACAGCATCGACAACATGTGGGTGTTTGTAGAACAACTCTGCCTAACCTTCAGGGACTAGAGGCTTGACGCTATATTAGCTATATTTAACCCTTATCATTCCACTGTTAAGCAAAGATCTCCCCCTGATTCTTCCAAGTCAGACATCTCTGTTTAGTCGCTTGTCGCTATAGTCAGAAATGTAAAAGTATATTTTTATTATTTTGACATCTAAATCAATTTTATCTTTACTATCGGGCCCGGCAGACGTTGTCCTGCCCGAAACTCGATTGCAGCGCCACCTACCAGGTCCAATTGTGAATCTAAACCATCCAAGGACCCACAATATATTTCATCAAAATTGGTCGAGATATTTCCGAGTTTTTGCGAGACTAACGCACAGCAATAGATTTTTATGTATATGGTACAAACGTACGTACGTATACTTATTGAAATAAAAAGGGCTTTAACACAAAAACTAAATAAAAAAACATAACTCAGTAGTATAGTAGATACTAATGAAACGATTCGGTTCATTTAAACAAATATATTTCAACAATATTTGCCCAATATCCGCGCCGCTTTACATGCGTGCTTAGTCACACGCATTGCGTAACGTAAACGATACGGAAATGCGTGGAACGCGTGTATGCGTGATAGGAATCTTGCGTGCTGTCTGCATGTCATGCGGATAACGGCGTCTTAATATTGTATTATCTTTTGTATCGGTTTTAGATGAGAATAATTTGTGAAATACTATCACAATTGCCTTGTTGGTTGAATGGTCAATCGCGACTGCTATGCGAGAGATCTTGGGTTCAATTCCCGAGTCATGCAAAGTGTTATTGACATTTTCTGCTAGAAAATTTTCAGTAGCAGCCCGGAGTTTGGAATTTTCACATGTCGTTGACATTAGGCTTACATGGGACTTAATAATAGCATTGGTGAAATGTGAATGTACATATGGCTCGTGGCTAAGTAACAGCCGCATAGATCGATCGATCGAGTGACCATCATTTCATACCGAGACCCCTCCGTGCCTCGGATAGCACGTTAAGCCGTCGGTCCCGGTTGTGAAATTAAAATCTATGACAGCCGTTACGGGTAGTCAGAGGCCTGAAAGTCTGACAACCAGTCATACCACGAGATATCGTGTTACCCAGTAACTGGGTTGTGGAGGTCAGATAGGCAGTCGCTCCATGTAAAATACTGGTATTAAGCTGCTTCGGTTTGACTGGAAGCCGACCTCAATGTAATTGGGAAAAGGCTAGGCAGATATATATGACATTAAAAAAGTAACATTGAAACATGTCAGATTTGAAGCCACAGCCTGTCGTTCAAGGGGCGGATTCCAAAAACCACTTGGCCACGTCGACACGATATAGAATAAAACATTTCATTTCATCCATGCTATGTATACATACTAAATTATAAATGCGAAAGTAACTCTGTTCGTTTGTTACCTTTGCACGACTAAACGGCTGAACGGATCGTAATGAAATTTGGCAAGGAGATAGATTGTATCTTGGAGTAGGACATAGGCTACCTTTAGTGGCGCAGACGATGTCTCGGGCACCAGCTAGTTAAGTATAATTTAACCTTTCAATGTTAATTACAATATAAATACTGATGCGATAAAAAAAAAAGAAATATAGCGATGTTACATCATTATTTAAAGTAAATCAATACAGTCTGTCAATTATACTATGCACCACAGATAATAAATTCTCGTTAAACATAGTAACCGGAAATATAAAGTAATCGTATGTAGATAATAATTAATGTATAATTTATATTGATTTCATGTGTGAGTTGGATCACGACGTATCTACAAGGTCTGACAGTGTACAATCGGCAAAAGAGTTAAGTGGCTAGTTCGTTGCATATCTTTTAACATAAAATAAAATAGCATCACGCCTGTATTCCCCGAATAGGCAGAGGTGTACACAGTTGTACACCCACATTTCACCAACGCTGTTATTAAGTCCCATGTAATAGGTGGTCATCAATCGGGCACAATTCAAAACTCCGGGCTGCTACTGAGAATTTTCTAATAGAAAACTCAATAACACTTTGCACGACCCGGGAATCGAACCCGAGACCTCCTGCTCAGCAGTCGCGCTTGGGACCACTAGACCAACGAGGCATTTATCTTTTAAAATTATATCATTTTAACTAGTAAGATCGGAATACCATAATTTAATTGATGTTATTATTATAAAATAATTTTTAACAAAAAAAAGAACCGACTTCAAAAATCTTTCTGTGTAAAATTGCACTAAAAAGTTATAAAATAATTGCATTATTTACTTACTACAATTTATATAAAAATATTTTTTTAATTTTAGAGGATTCTGAATAAAGTCAATTTATTAGGACAATAATATACAATTATTATTATTTTTGGAGTCGGTGCCAGACAAACTTTAAAAATATTGAGGAAGTTTCCTAAAATTTGCAAAGTATATTTAAAGGTACATTAACCATCATTATTTTTACGATAATGTATTATACCTAATTGAACCTATTTACAAATGAACACAACAACTGCCTAAAGCGAACGTAATACGCTACTTCATGAATGTACTTACACGTTTATTATCCTTTACTGGCACCGACTCCAAAAATTATAATAATTGTATATTATTGTCCTAATAAATTGACTTTATTCAGAAACCTCTAAAATTAAAAAAATATTTTTATATAAATTGTAGTAAGTAAATAATGCAATTATTTTATAACTTTTTAGTGCAATTTTACACAGAAAGATTTTTGGAGTCGGTTCTTTTTTTTTGTTAAAAATTATTTTATTTCTTACTTTTTAGTGAATCTTGCGTACCATAACTGATTTATCGGAAGTGAATATGGGTAGACCTACTCAACGCGCTGTCCATATATATTTGTCGCAGATGGATTGTAGAATCCGCTGTTTTACAAAATCTCTAGCTGCTTTACAAAACAGTACTGTTTTATAAAACAGCTTAACAACGTTCAGCTGGATTGCCATTGCGATACGTTTAACAAAACTGCTACCCACCTTTAGACGTAATGCAGAATGACATATCTACAGTGGGATAGGTTTGTTTATTGTATAGGTATATTAAATGGATAGTCACCATTCAAGTAAAAAAGCGTACTCTGATTTACTTTACTGTATTCTGATTTGACTTTCCGTGGCTGGGTTGACGGAGCCCCGCTTAGCGGGGCTCCTATTTTTGTGTCCGTAAGGTTAGAAAAAACCTAAACACGGTTAAAAATGAAATACACATCCCTCATGTATGCGTTAAAGGATGCCCTTAATAAGCACTTGCTGACCCGCTCCGGCTTTGCACTACGACGTCCTTTGTTAGATTGATTAGATCAAACTTCACTACCGAATCATTAAAATTAACCAATTTATTAAAAAATCTACACGAAAAATAAAAATATGTTACACACTTACCTTTCTACCTACACTCCATAGATTAGGTAGTGAAAACAGAATGAAATCTTACTTATTGTTCACCTGTACATTATTGTTCATCGGTTACTACTCACGCGCTTTCTTCGGGTTTGCCCAACTAGTTAATTAATATAAATATGCCTCACGACAGTTATTATACAAAGAATAAAATCTTATTAATATATGGTTACGTTGTATAAAAAACTCCAGGAGCACGCTCTATGTGACGCAGATATAGATGGCTGTTCATTTACATCTTTTGCCAACAGTACCTATGACATCATAGGTTAGTCAGAGAAACAGTGAAGTGACTTTTAATGTTTATAACTTGCTCTTTTATGATTGATATTTATATGATTAAAGTAATGTAATTATAATTTATTACTTTTATGTTACGATAACTTTCTGTTACTTATTCAATAAAGTAATTGTTGTTTTAAGCGCCGTTGCATTTTTTTATTAAGTATATATTTCTGTATAAAACCTAATTTAGTTTGCTATACATATACACCATAATATACTATATTATACTCTCTTCCCGACCGTATTTCGGTCACGGCGGCCTATCTCCACGGAGATTTGCCAAGTACGCAAGAGATATTATAGTGCACAAGTGTATGCGCAAACACAGGTGCACTCCCTTTTCCTTACCTCTCATATTCCGATGGGAGGGCAATCCGACACGGCCGGAGAGAGATCAGGCTCAGGACCGACAGCTTTACGTGCTCTCTGAAGCACGGAGGTGTCACACCACCAACTTCCTGACTCCGGGCTGCTACTGAGAATTTCTTAACAGGAAAATCCAATAACACTTTGCCCAACCTGGCATTAATAATGTCCACGAGGTAGACATAATAGTTAAAGAACCTCTGTGTTTCACATGTGCCTCATAAGTTGAGGAAATAGACTAAAATGTCTTGGATTCGAACTTGCGACCTTTGACTTGTCAGTCCAAAGGTCATACCTCTAGGCTATCACTGCTCATAACATAATAAGGAGTAGGCAGAGGTGTACACAGTTGTACACCCACATTTCACCAATGCTGTTATTAAGTCCCATGTAATAGGTGGTGAGCCTATTGCCATCTCTCAGGCACGATTCTAAACTCCGGATTGCTATCAAGAATTTCCTAATAGAAAAACCCAATAACATTTAGCCCAACTCGGGAATCGAATCTAGGACCTCATGCTCAACAGTCGCGCTTGGGACCAACGAGGCAGTTCCGACGGATATTGTATGATGTGTGTGTTTAGGAACATCAGTTTTGTTTAACAAAAGTAAATAAAACACAAAAAACGGATCCTAAACAAACATCATATCACATAAAGTTGATAAAAAGAAGAATATTAGATTAACAAGGTGTCAGAAATACAATAGATTGTGAGAAAAACAAATGACATGGTAAATATAGGCACAGTGAACGTCAAAACCCAAGTTTTGTTTTATAGGCACAAAAGGGACTAACCACTGTCGCGAGTACAAGTCCCGCTCCTGACTACAAATTGTTAATGTATCTTACAAAAAATCCATTACAATGGATGCAAATAAATACAATATTGAGACTACTTCCACAATATTGAGGGTAGTCATGCAATTACTTGTGCACCGCCCGCCCGCAAATATATGCACATACATGCATGCAAGCGGTGAAAATTGCGACTACCACCAACTACTCTACACACGTTTCGCCCCCTCACGGGGCATCATCAAGAGATGTTAGACAGTGCAGTGTCCCCCACCGATAATTTATAGAGACATTGTCTTAAAATCTATTAAAAAAAAGATCATTAAAATCATAGATCAATCAAAAAGATATTATGGTGATAAAACATATCACAAGTGATATGAACGCGGATAGTTTTTTCGATGCTCTCATATATTTTTTCTTTTATTTTTATTGTAATCGTTTTAGTAGTTAATCTTTAATAAGTAAATTGTTTAAAGTCTAAATTAAAATATATTATACTAGCGGCCCGTCCCGGCTTCACACGGGTGGACATTTATTTTTTAAACATTTGGAATAAACAACAAGTTTTTTATAAATATTGATATGATCTTTAGTATTGTAGATTTTTTTTTGTTCTTTTATAAACTGTATGTAATTTTAATACCGATACCCTGACAAACTTGTTCTTCCGAACATTAGGACTGAGATATGTAATAGAAGCAGCTATGCCATGTCAGTACGTATTTATAACCATCTCCCAGAGCATGTAAGGCTAATGCCCATAAATAAATTTAAAAAACAATTACATAAATGGCTCAGTGAAAAATGTTTTTATTCTATACTTCAAGAGTATTTAAACTATAAAATGTAATGTAATGGCTGACTCTCACTGACATTAGTGTTATTGACTTTGTCTTAATTATTATAAGGTATTCAAATAAGTAATTCTCTGACATAATATTATATAATCGCATTAATTTTAAATAAGGACCTGTATATGATATTAAATGGTTTAATGAGTACAAATACTATTAAAATGTAATTCTAAACTGACATTCTCAAATTTGCATGCCATAAATCTGGCAAATGTGCTGGAATAATTTTAAAACAATATCTTTTATAACCACATTTATGCAAATAAATAATTTCATTTCATTTTATTTCTATCATCAATAGTTTCCGCAGCGCATGAGATGAAAGACATTTTATGGCAAATATTTATACACTTTAGTTTACATTATTGAAGTTTTAATAGGGATCCCTAACATTTTCTAGTAATAAATATAGCCTGTGTTACTCAGGGATAACGTACCATTCTAATTGTGAAAGAATTTTTGAATTCGGGCTAGTAATTTTTGAGTATATTCGTTACAAACATACAAAAATGAAAATCTTTCCTCTTTATAATATTAGTGTAAAAGTGTAGATGATACCCGTCAACAGACCATAACCTGCCGAGGTCTCTCTAAATGCTGCTACGAACCCGCGGCCTCGGCAAAAAGTTAGAGTGTGGTTTTTAGTCGGTATACCACGACGGATTTTCCACACTCAAAAAAAAAGGGTGTACTATATATATAGAACGAGATTTTAGGGTACACCTTTGCTTACCCCTCCGGGCAAAGCAAACGTGATGATGCTACCTTCCTATGTTATGTAAAGTACATAACATTTATGCGCAGACGCAAGCAGAAGGCTACAGCAATTACCAAGTGTTAACGAGTTATTGAGGTCTCGTGATATAATGTTATATAATATAATATATGTATGTATGTATTTATATACTTTAGGTCAGTACCATCATATTGAAATAGGGATATTATGGTTACTGATATTCCATTATTTTGGCTTTCCGTGTCGTCACTCTTCCAACTGAGCTACCGTGTAGCTACATTGTTCGAGGCAATTTTTTTTTTTATTAATATCAATCATCCTTGTATTCGTGTTAAGGAGACGCCTGGCCATATTTATTAAGTTGTTTCATTACATATTTGTATTTTCCTTTTACTACTGCTTAAAAATCTAATATCCATTTTTCAAGGAAACTTTTCTTACATTCTTTAGTATATTGTTATGACAGAGACTTCCTTTATTTCTGTGATTATAGTACCAAATGATAAACTAGAAATAAAGTCAAACCATTACATATTTAGTAATATACCTACCTCAACAATAATTTCTTCTTCTGCATCCGAAGGTTGCCTGGAAGAGATCGCGGTAAGCAATAAGGCCGCCCATTGTACATTAATATTAAGCTAATTTCCTTTGTGTTGCTAATTATCCTATGCTAATTTAATTTGGTGTACAATAAAGAATATATAAATATAAATATATAAATAAATATATCTTAGGTTTTCGCGATCGCTACACATTTGTTTTTGTTTTTCGTGACGTTTCTAACACTTTGCAGCGTTCGTGCTCGCAGGAGGACTGTCCTCCTACGACCGATAATATCTGCCTAGCCTTTTCCCAATTACATTGGGGTCGGGTTCCAGCCAAACCGGATGCAGCTTAATACCAGTGTTTTACATGGAGCGACTGCCGATCTGACCTCCACAACCCAGTTACTGAGTACACGATATCTCGCGAATGACTGGTTGTCAGATTTTCAGGCCTCTGACTACCTGTAACGGCTGTCATGGACCTTAATTTGACAACCGGGACCGACAGTTTAACGTGCTCTCCGGGGCAAGGAGGGAACTCGGTATGAAATTATGGTCACCCATCACAGACCGACCGCGGCAAGCGCAGCTTATTGTCGATCGATCGATCTGTGCGGCTGTTACTTAGCCACGAGCTCCTCTCCTCCACGTAATGAACACAACAAAAAAAGAATTATCCAATTTGGTGCAGTCGTTCTCAAGTTAAGATGGCGTAACCAAGGGAAATAGGGATTCATTTTTTTATATATATCTACGTATATAAATGATATCCGATAGTTTCGATTACAATTACGGAGCTCCATAACATATCTGTATATAATTAAAACATCTCATGGCATCACGCCCCTATTCTGCGATGGGGTGAGTGGAGGTGTAGACATACAGTAATATTGTTATTATTAAGTCCCATATCTTTTCTTATTAGTCTTATGGTGGTTACCAGCGTGACTCCTGAGCGTTAGCTCGTTGATTCGATTCCCGGGTCGGACAAGGTGTTATAAAGTTTTACTGTCAGAAAATTGTCTGTCAGTTTATTACTCACCACGTCACCACCTATGACCTATCACATGGGACTTATAATGGCATAGGTGAAGTGTTTGTGTACAACAGCGTACAATTCTGCTGACTGCTTCAGTGAATACAGGCATGATATTATGTGCGTACCTAAAATGATAATTTTTTTACACTTTAACGCAAATTTAGCATTTACATAAACATGTTTTAAACGTAAAGGCCGAAAACACAAAATCGTGAGTACATTAATATAGCATTTACTCACACGATGCTAATTGTAGGCAATTGATTCGAGTCATGTTATATAGGTAGTGATAATCATGTACTATCGCGGACTTTCCGCCTGCCCAGTTAAATATTTTTTCGTGTAAATCCGCGCCGGTGCCATGTCACGCCCTCGTAAAGTGTTCGCCTATTAGGAAAGCGAGAACGTAATTAGTTGCAATCTGCACTGCGCATCTTAGTGACGCATCACGTGTGCTCCCTTTTGTGAATTTTAAGGGCCATCTGATTTGACCTTGGCGGGGCTACAGAGCGCTTTTATTTTTTTAGTGCAAGCGAAAATGAACTTAGTGGTGGTCAGGCGGATGTGTCCGCGATAGTACCTATATAGGCATCTTAACATTTAACATATATTTGTATAATAACTTTTGTGAGGCATATTCATATTAGTTAATGTTCACCGGTTACTACTCACGTACATTCTTCGGGTTTGCCCGACTAGTTTCGAACTCGAACGGAGCCCTTAGTCATGAGCTGAGTCCGCGGCAATGTCGCGAGTCAGAACCCGAAGAATGTACGTGCGTAGTAACCGGTGAACAATAACTAATTTAACATATACCTATATGGGTTGCCATCCGTCCGGGTTTCCCCGGAATTGTCCTAGTTTAGGTGGCGTCCGGGTTGCGTCTGAGCGTGGTTTCATTTGTACTCCGGGTTTTAGGTTGTTGACACAACCACCGAAATTACGCGGGCAAAATTACGTTTAAAATGCAAGATTGCTAATTATTGTTTGTTAAAACTTTATTACTAAATTTTGTTTAAAATTGTAAGTAATTTGTAACAATAATAATTTGTAAGCATGCGTTAATGTTTTACAAAGATTTATCTTGAATTATTAAGGCAGTTGCATTCTTTACGACATTGTATTAACTGCAAAGTTAGTCGTGTCGGTTTGGTCACCCGTATAGGGGCTGAATTGATAGCAATGACGTCGCCATAACACGTGTCAAAATATGGAAGAAGAATTCGCGGTGGTGAGCCGAGGTCGGGATGGCTCAGTGGTCAGAGCGCCTGGAATATTCATCCGGGAGGCGCAGGTTCGAATCCTGTTCGCGACAGTCTTTTTCAATTTAATATAATAACTTTAGAGTTCGCTAAGCATGTGTTAATGCTTTTCAAAGATTTATCTTGAAGAACTATTATCTATATTTTTGAGTAACTTTCAGAAAGAGTGTTGATATTTTCGGGCTCTATAATCCGGGTTTAAACACTTCTTGTCCGGGTTAAAAAAATTATAGAGATGGAAACCCTACCTCGTTGGTCTAGTGGTCCCAAGCGCGACTGCTGAGCAGGGGAGCACGGGTTCGATTTCCGGGTCGGGCAATGTGTTATTGAGTATTTCTGTTAGGAAAGTCTCGGAGTTTGGAACTGTCCCCAGTTGACGGCAATAGGCTCACCACCAAGAGGTGGTCAACGTCAACCGGGACTTTATAACAGCATTGGTGAAAAGTGGGTATACCTGTGTACACCTCTGCCTACCCCTTCGGGGAATACATGCGTGATGCTTTGTTATGTTATGTTAATAAATAAACTCTACCTTCACCACTGTCGCTTCAGAATATATAAATTCAGAACTAGCATACACCAACCTACTTCCGAAACTTACAGCCTCCTACCTACGAACATTACCACCCTTTTTAGTCAGAAGGCTTTAATTATATCATAAAAATTAGCATAGATACTAATTCCAACTTAAACAAACATAGGTTACCTATAAATTATGAATAACACATGAAACCTTTTAGAGTAAAATTGCAATAAAAATTTGACATTTAGCCAAAAGGAGTAGGCTGGTTATTTGCGAAACTTTGTTGTATTATATTGTGCTAAATCTTTTAATAAAGACTTCTATTACGCCTACAATAAATAAACATACGTATGTTCTAACAAAAAATTATAAATGCAGCAGTATGTTTGTTTGTCCTTCGGATGAATACTTAGGTTCTCCAGGTGCTCTGATAAAAAAGCTATACCGACCTCTGCCCGCTATTCCTAATTCTTCTTCCACATTATGGTAACGTCATAGCTATCTATACCGAAGTTAAAGTCCTGCTGTGCTTACAACCGTATTTCTCTGTTTACTAAAATGTATAACTAACTAATAATACTAATGGTCGCCCATTGGTCGAAATCAACCATAATTAATTAAATTTGAATGTTATTAAAGTTCTATTGTTAAAGATATACATATGTATGTCAAACGCATGGTAGTGTGTGTAATGTATTTTATATACAAATACTAGATGACCCGGTGTACTTCGTATCACCTCGAACGTCAAATGTTTGACAGGAAAGTAGATAGAACAGTTTATATGGGCAAATGTTGTTCTTCCTCGCAATTTTTCTACATTTTCTCACCGTTTAAACCTTCCCTGGACTACGACAAACATTTCAAAACCAAAATCAGCTAAATCGGCCCAGCCGTTCTCGAGTTTTAGCGAGACAAATGAACAGCAATTATTGTTATATTTTCTGCACTCCTTCTCCATTTAAACTTGCCTCATTAATAAATATAGAATAGAGCAAGATTAACTTTACTCCAAGTGATAAGTTTTAACTAATGAAATTCAGTATTAATAAACATAGAGTAAGGAGGGAGTAAACTAATCCGACTCTACTCTCGGAATAAAAGTTAATCCTTGGCTCCACATAGTTTAACATGAGTTTAACGACTGAGCATCTCTATATAGTAGACAAATTCTGTGTGTGTATTCTGACATTGGACATTTAACTTTAATTTTATTCAACTTTGTTAGATCGTTTTTGTTGTGCAATTAATATGATGGATAGAGATTATTTTATTGATGATTTGAGAGTGATCGATGAAATAAATGAGGTTAGAAATCGGAGTCCATTAATGAGGCGTGTGAAATTTTATAAAATACGTAAGAATCCACTAGAAGAACTTCAAGAAGCCGAATTTAAAACTAAGTACAGGTTTTCTCGATCTACTGCCGTTTTTATTATTGACATGGTGAAAAATGATTTAGCTGGTGATGCAAGAGGTGGCTTTATACCACCCCATCTGAAAGTTTTGACCGCAATAAGAACATGGGCCCGTGGAGAGGTAAATATAACTGTCATCAATTTCAAAGATCAATATCTTCCACTACTCATTTCTGATTCAATATTGTTTAATTCGTCAGATTCAAGATGATGCAGGAGATCTAAGTGGAACCAGTCAGCCGACAATATCACTTATATGCAAACAAGTTGCTTTATCATTAGTAGCACAAAGAGCTCATTGGATTAAAATGCCACAAACTAATTTGGAGCAGAATAATGTGATTGCAAGTTTTTATTCATTGTATGGATTTAGACAAGTGGTAGGAACTATTGATTGCACACATATTCGAATCCCGAAAGTCAGTGGAAATGTTGGACAATACTATATAAATAGGAAAGGTTACAGTTCAATAAATGTACAAGTAAGTTTTATAGTTTGTACTAGGCAATATAAGTTATTATCTAAGTCAGATCCAATAAAATCACTTCAATCTATGACATCATATTCAGGAAACTGTGTAATTTTTTTCAGGTTGTGTCAAATGCTAATTTAGAAATTATGGATATAGTGGCACATTGGCGAGGCAGCACACATGATTCAAGAATATTCAATGAATGTCGCCTAAAACAAAGGTTTGAGCAATCAGAATTTAAAGGCAGACTATTAGGAGATTCTGGATATGCTTGTACTCCTTATTTGTTTACACCTATTCTGCATCCTAATACACAAAAAGAAGAAATGTACAACCGTGCACACATTAGGACCCGAAACACTGTAGAACGATGTTTCGGAGTATGGAAGCAAAGGTTTCGTTGTTTATTGCGAGGATTCACAACTAAATTAATAAATACTAAGCTATATATTGTTGCATTGGCAATACTACACAATATTGCAATGCACAAACAAGATCTGCTTGAGGCTGTAGAAGATGATGGCAATGTTCCAGTGACGCAGATGATGAGTAACTCTCTTAGAGGCAATTCAGCACGGGCAGCATTTATTAATGAAAATTTTTAAAATAAATAAAATTTATATTTGGATAACAATTAAGTTTTATTTTCTTGAACCTATAGCATGTCTCCTATCCTAAGGCTAAATTCTAAAGAATCATATCAATATCTATCTGAAGGGATGAGCTAACATGGAGTTAGGTACCTTCTAGACAGTGATATATTTTTACAGTATTTTTTTTTAGTGTGACAGTATGACTTTCAACTTAAAGCATTGACTGGTGATTGTTACTATTTATTTATAAAATATATATTGTAAGGTAACTGGTGATTTGGAATCTAACAGGCGCACAGTGCCATTGTCTTTACTGGGCAATTTAATAATATAGTAGGCAAATTAAAAGATTATTGGTTAAGTGATAATTATAATTTCTTTTATAACTACACAAATGGTACAAATTAATCAATGTTTCGTTTCACACACTTTTACATTCTAAATTTTCTCTCTCTAATATGGCACATTTTAGTTTTTCTTTATTTATTTCCATTTCTATTTTATGTTTTTCTTTATTCATTTCCATTTCTGTTTTATGTTTTTCTTCAGCCATTTCCATTCGTCTCATGTGTTCTTCGTCTTTTAACATTTTGCTATGGGTTAGCATGCTGTTTATATACTCATCAATGTCCTGTAAATAACAAATATTTAAATAAATTATATTAACGTTGAATTAAAAAGAAGCAAGTTCCACATAACTATCAGTATGTATAAAATTACCTTTCTTGATTTCAAACTATTTTCTGAGTTTTTATTTGATAATATTTTTCGTTTGGGCACCTGCAATTTCAATTAAGTTGGTTAATAAAAAGTTTTAGCACAGGCAATAAAATGATATGTATTATTTATATACCTTCTTTGCTATAATTGTGCCCATATTTTTGTTTATTGGAGTTGCCATGATCATATTTTCTTGAAAGATCTGTAAGATATATTGTAAAAATTAGAAGTATAGGTACAATATATTCCAAAGACATACCATGTATATATGTATAATGCCTAGAAGTATATTATTTACCTTTGCTTGAATTGTGTCCATATTTATTTTCATAGGAGTGTCCTCAGTATCTTGAGAAATCTGTAATATTGTAGAAATGGTGTAAACTGAAATGCATCATACATTTCATAGACATACCATGAGTATATTATTGTTGTAGGCTTACCACTAATGTAGTTCTCTCCCGAACATTCACTTGTTCATCAACATCTTCAATTGTTTCAATAAAAATATTCTAAAACAAATTAAAAAAATATGTTAATATTTTAGTATTTTTGAGCGAGATGTTATGAGAATAAATCAAGGGAAAGAGGTAGGTATGAATATATCAAGATAGCAAATGGAAATCCCATGGATGTTATGCTTTTTGTTATAATTTTCATTTTTGATAGATACTTACATCTATCTGCTGATCTTCTAGATTAATAATATTATCTTTTGCACATGTATCTAATGCTTTCACTATATATGTCCCGGGTTTTGAATCCTGTCATAAAAAGGGTAAATATTGATAAGTAAGGCACACACATTATATAAATTTTTATGTCATCAATATTATTAATAATTATTGCCTTTTTAACCAACTAACCTGACATGTGATGGCAGATGTTTCGCTAGTAGTTGCCAGTTCAACTTTATTTTCTGAAGAACTTGGAATCTATTGAAAACAGATTAATATTTAATGGATTTCTCTAAGAAATAGTTAATGGATTTCTCTTTTAAAACATTGTGTTGTGAAATAACAGTACACATTTGCTAAGAAAATCAAAGAATAAGAAATATACTCACAATCCCATCTGAATCGTACATATTGTGATCTCTCAACAGCTCCGCAGGATTCAATAAATCTTTAATTTGAATGACTGCATCATTAGGAGTTGTTGGTCTTGCTCCACCACCTGTTTTATTAGACTCATTTTTGTAGGTGCTGTATATTTTCCGAGCATTAACCTTCATTGTTTTCCACTGAATTTTCAGCTGGCTAAGTTGTCGATGTCGGCTATTTAACTCATTAAACCTGGTACAGAAAATGAAATTATGTTAGTGGAAACACACTTTTTAAATTTGCATTTAATGATTGAGCTAAATTTCTATAATCCTAAAAAATATACAGAAAACCCAAAAACTTACTTTTTGTGAACTTCCTCCCAGGCTTTAGTTTTTATCTTATTTGTATTCGTATCTAGCGATTTATTCTCAATAACTTGCGCATATTCTTTCAGTACTGAGCGAAATAATTGCTGTAACAATAAAGGTCATTTTTATAAATAAACACCACGACACCAATATAATTAAATACCACACTAGCCACATGACTTACCTTTTCTTCTTCATCCCAGTTGAGAGAGCGAATACGTTTTTGGTTCATTTTGAAGTTAAGAATATTAATTAAATTTATTAAAATAAGAAAATTTCCCCGAAACTATTAAATTCCTGTTTTAAATTGCCACCGAAAATAAACGAAATTGTTATTATAGTTGTTATTTTCAAAATAGTATCTGTCACTGTCACTATTAAGTCCTAAGTTCATTCACTTACTCATTCTTTTTACTTTTAAAACGAGTGGGTTGCCATATCTAAGGCGTTAAACCTGGTGTAAGGAATGTATTGTTAGTCCGAGGTTACTCCATATTTATTAATACTAGAGTTATGACTAAGTTAATACGCTGTTACTCTGGGATTAACAAGTCCGAGTGTAACTTCCGATTAAGCTCGGAATAAACTATTTTTATTAATAAGGCTGTAGCTGTGCCAAATTTCATACTACTTCGTCCGCGTAATTTTTGTAAAAAGAGGATCAAAGTTTTTGCTTCACGTATTATTATAATGATCTGCTTATGTTTGTTCGTTTATCCTTTCATAACGGCAAAATTCACACAACACTGTAAATGGGTAGTCTTAGCTTGTAGATTATTCAAAAGAAAGAAATATCAATATTAGCCAACACCAGTTCCCCAAACTCGTATTCAAGAAAATATTTCAAAGATTAAGTTATAAATTTGTGTGAAGAAAATGCGGTCGTGAATAAACCAAACGTTGAACCTGCGCTAAATTAGCTCAAAATGTTTTAAATGTATAGTTAAGTATACTTAAAATATACCTACCTGTATTGAAAATATATCTTACTAATTACGTAAATTGTGCATTTACACAAAACAAAATAATTTTAGATTTTTACACTAATCTTTGTAAACTTCACAAGGAACCAAAATATGAACAATAGGATACAAAATAATAATTACACAAGAATATAGCGGCGGCATTCACTGACAGATTATCATTGTCCATTTACTACAATCTTCAGTAATTATACATTTTGTTATGGGCGAACAAGGAAATCATCATTGGTGTCGGCTGCTCACAGTACTCTATTATCTGTTGTCCTATTTGTCTCACATGCATTTGACTTAGGTACAATGTCAAGTGGATAGCCAAAACTTTAGCAGCATGCCAGATATATGCTAAGCCAACACCAAATAAATTGGGATTAGGGCAGCGGGATAATGATGATGATGACACTGTTTAGTGGAAATGTGACGACGGAATACCAGTGTATATTACGGAGTATCTTTTGAAACTAATACCAATTCCAATCCAATGCCAATATTAAATAGACGCCAATAACGTGTAATTTTAAAATAAATTTAAGTACCTACATTACAGCTGCCTCAATTTTAAAGAATGTTGTCTTCATATTTATCCCGAATCTATAATTATTTTTTATACATTTTGGCATTTAAAAGTACGAACTGACATATTTCCAATGTCAATCGAGCGGAATTATTTTCAAGTGTAAGCCCACAGACCGGAATACTGAACCCTCATTTTTTGCCATTCATGGTCCCTATGCCACTCATACCTACTTAGGTACTTTAAGTAGGTAGGAGTGGTACTCTTACCTTTACCGAGGTTCGTAGCAGCATTCACCGCGATCACGGCAGGTAATGGTCCGTTAAAGAGTCTCAACAGACACTCTAGGATATGTGCAGGCTTGCCACAGTTAGCCGGGGACGCTTCAGCTACGCAAACAGCGACACAGCACCCGGGATAGCATTGCTAATGCTTCATTTAAGTTTAAATTAATTGGCATGTCTTTGTGCGTCTAACAATTATTTATAAACGGTGACCGGTGTGCCGACCTCCGACTGAATAGCGTAAATAACGTGGGCAGCAAGTATTTGTGAATAGATTATGTCTTAATACGTTTTATTATAAACTTGAATGTTACAAACGTAACATAACATTACTCTAATATTACCAAAGGATAAGCAGAGGTGTAGTGTAGGTACATCCACTTTTCACCAATGCTGTTCCCAAGTAGCACGTAAGTATCGTCAGCATCAATATACAAGCCCATTTAGAACTTAGAGTGCTCTTAGAGACGTACAAGAGAGTCAGGAAAATTTGTTATCTTTATAAGAGTTATTTATCCGTTATTATACAGCTCAGCTGTATATAATCATTATTAAGGAATCTGCGTAAGCTTACGGTGCTTTATTGGAATATTAAAACTCTAATGTAAAACTTTAATTATTGTATGACACTCTTAGCTATTTATATCGTTTAAGCTGTATACAGGCTGTATTTTAATTGTAATCACTTGTTTATTACAGCTTTAAGCTTAGCTCAACACTCTAGCTGTTATTATAGTATTACTTGACACTTGTTTCTGTGCAAGGGTATATGCCGACTACATTATTAAACTATTTTTTATGGCGTAATTATACACTATTGTAAGTATCGTAGTTCTAACACTTATATCTGTGAGGGTATTATAAAACTAAAAATACAAATGACAGCTAGAGTACAGTTTCAGTTTGTAGTAATAACGGAGTCGTCAAATCGATTGTTTTGAGAATTAATATAGTGTTGGAGGACGACGTGATAATGTGGAAAAAAAGAAAAAGGTATGGTGCAGTCAGGAGAAGGATTGAAAAGGAATATTTGAACATAAAAAATTACAACATAAATAACAGTAATGTTAGTGAACCTATATTGACTGAGAAAAAAAACTATTTAACCTCACCGACAATCCATAACTCAATGTCCAATGAAGGTTCCGTAGTAAAAATTTTAAATAGAGATATTGATGAACAGAATAGTATGGATTCAATTAAATCTTTGGGGTCTGCTGACATCGTTTCTTCTTGCAGCAGCGCAAGTAGCTCAAATGGAGAGGACGACGATTTTTCAAAAAATCTATTTCGTCAACGTATAAAAGAATGGGCTACAGAAAGAAATATATCTCAAGTAGCGTTAAATGATTTAACTGCAATTATAAATATCAGATTTCCAGGTATATTACCACGCGACTCTAGAACAATTTTAGGTACCGTCAAAGTAATACATATCAAAACGATAGAACAAGGTGAATACTGGCATAATGGCCTCACTAATTCTCTTAAGAAGACATTGGAGAAATCGATTAATGTTCCGACTAAACTTGCTTTAAATTTTAATTTTGACGGTCTCCCCATAATTCAAAGCTCTAATAAAGAGTTCTGGCCAATTTTGTGCACTATATTTGAAAGACCTGATATTGCACCGTTTGTTATTGGAATCTATTTTGGTGTTGGAAAACCATCACAAATTGACCAATATTTCGATGATTTCATAAAAGAAATGGAACATTTAATTAAAAATGGAATATATATTGACACAGTAAAAAATAAAGTATCTATTGAAGTAAGATGTTTTATATGTGATTCTCCGGCAAGAGCTTACATGAAAGGTAAGAGTATGAACACTAATCCCAATTTATATAATGTTACCCTAAAATTGTAAAAACCGTTAGATTACAATTTATCTAGTAAAATTACAAAACAGGATAGGTTAGGTCCTATCCTATTTTTGCTTAAAGTTACGGTGACATATACATATACATAGGTAACTACACCAAGGGGCTCAGTTCCCGTGGTGATTTCGGGATAAAAGTAGCCTTTAAAAATGTAGGAATTTTAAGCCATAATCTATCTGTTTGCTAAATTTCATTCGGATCCATTCAGCCATCCTGGCGTGATACTATTTAGACACACACATGAAAACTTACGAATTTATAATATTAGTAGGGGCGCACCCAAAGTGATCAAAAATACCAATAGATATATCTATCTGAAATATTATTTATCATATTTTCAATGCCAAAAATATTCATTTTTTATATTTCTATGTTATTAATTAATCAATGTTGTGTAAAATAATATTAAAATAACTCTTGTTATATGTAACTTTCAGTTGTATGCAATTTTAATGCAAAGCATGGTTGCATGTAATGTACTACAGTAGGAGAGTATTCACATGTATCTCACACGGTGACTTTTCCTGAAATTAATTGCCGGCCTAGAACAGATGAAGAATTTCGTGAAAAAACGTATGGGCGTCATCATAAAAAAGATTCTCCTTTACTTCGTCTACCCATAGATATGATACAAGATTTCCCGGTAGCAGATTCTCTGCACCTTGTTGATTTAGGAATAATGAAGCGGTTACTAGTTGGTTGGCGCAATGGTAATTTTGGAAAGTACATAACCAAGTGGAGTGCCAAAGATGCCGATATACTTTCAAGTTTTCTAATCAACCGCAAATTGCCCTCTAAAATTCACAGGGCAGTGAGAGGACTAGACTGTCTTTCTCATTGGAAAGCATCTGAGTATAGATCTTTCTTGCTTTATTTGAGCATCGTCATTCTTCCAGACATATTATCACAGGATTCATTTTTTACATTTCCTGACGTTTTTTGCGGTATAACTATATGTTCTAGTAAAAACTATAGTCACCTACTTCCTTTGGCTAAAGAGTTTCTGCAGTATTTTGTTAAAAACTATAAAAACTTTTACGGAACAGATTATATCACCAGTAATGTTCATAATCTAGTGCATGTCACGGATGAAGTACAACGATTTGGCCCACTTCATACATTTAGCGCTTATCCTTTTGAGAACAAACTGAATTTAATTCAAAGTATGCTTAGGAACGGCAACAAACCTCTTGCTAAAGTTGCAAAAAGATTTAGTGAAGGTTTAAAATTTACCACAGATAATAAACAGCTCACAAATCGTGAACCCTTCTTATAGAACCGTTCTTATTGCCCTACCAATAGCAGGAAACTAACTGTTCTACATTTCAAAGATTATAAAATATAATTGAAGCCACCTGATAAATATTTTTTATGTGCCAATAACAACGATGTGGAAACTAAAAAAATTACTGTCATTGGCGGTGAAATTAAAATATACGGCTATAAAATTACAGATTTGATGGAAGTTTTTGAAAAACCGATAAAATCGTCGTATTTGAGTATATTCAAAGCTAAATTACAAACTAACAGGCGGACAGAAATTATTGTTTGTCTCCAAGATATAAAGATTAAACTGGTATGTATCGAATATAAAAGTAAATTGTACTTCATACTCCTTTTGCATACAGTTTAAGAGAGAAATAAAAATCAAGTCATCGAGAAAATGTTTTTATTTTTTATCTGCTGTTATACCTGAATTCTTACAATGTAATAAATATAATAATAAAAAAAATGGGTAGGTTTAACTACTAGCTAGGCTTCAAAGACAGTAATAGAATTTTTTGTCTTAGGGACAATCACAGCCACGAGATTACGAGTTTCTCTTAAATCTAGTTAAGCTAGATAAACAAACATTATACAATCAATTAACATTTAGTAATAACATTGGCGTAGTAAAAAAACACGGTCACAATCACAAGTCACCCTATAATAATAGTATAGGCATATGGCAAGATCAACCACGTTAATAGGAGCTTTGTCAATGTAAGTGCTAATATTGTATCGTAAGAATACAATATTAGCACTTACATGTGGTAGTCGGAATTTTCACCGCTTGCGTATGTGCATACATTTGCGGGCGGGCGGGCGGTGCACAGGTAATGCATGACTACCCTCAATTTTGTGGAAGTAGCTAGATATTGTATTTATTTGCATCCATTGTAATGGACTTCCGCAAAGTAACGCCTGAATCTATTCAAAGCTTTTAAAACATCATATAATTTTTCAGTGTCCAATAACTACAAACCCAACGTTAATATCGAGTTTGGTGCAAAGCACTGATCCGCCGCGCCGCCCGTCACCGCCGCCTGCCTATACATATTGTTGTCATTATCATCTACTTTACCTACATATCTAGCTGAAAAGATGATGGTAACATAATAATACTTATCAATTGGCCTGCTAAAGTGTTAAAGTTGATATTATTTGTATCTACTGTATGAGATGTTTCTGTCGTATTATCAACTTCTGTGTCGCTGTTTTGGACCATGAGATCTAGCTCTCTTATTGCTTCTTCATATGATGATAATGATAGTCTTTTCACACTGCAGATTGAGGTAGACCAATTATCTAGAGGCTTAGAGTTTTCATCTTTGACTAATTTATTGACATCTAATCGCTTTCTTGGCCATCGTAACACCCCTTTTGATTCCCAGGAACTTGGTACAATGCAAAGTTTTTTTTGACCTTTCTCTATAATTTCTATTATTTTAAACGGCATATTTTCCTGAAAAATAAAGTAAATAAAAAAAACCAGGCATTCTTGCTTCCATAATATAAAATCCTAATATAAATTCAATGTAATATATAGGCTTTGTTTTTGTAAAACTAAGTAATAAATCTATACAAACATGAGAGAAGTAGAAATAATATTGAACAACACTTTTTAATTTATAAAATTGATAAAATATATTGGGAAAGAGAATAAAATTGTTTTGAGGGTTTTTTATTCCTTATACGTATCTCTAAAGAGAATTATAAGTTATTATATGAAGACCGAAATACAGCCTATCTAATAAAAATATTCTATTATTAAGCTGATAAAAGCCAAAATCTGTATAATAGACTATATTAATTACATAGTACAGCTACTGAGACTATACTGCTCTTCAAATAATGTTAAGGCTGTTAAAAATTGACGCCATTTTCTAATAAACAACAACATATTTGAAAATATAATTACAGGAAGACTTGACAATATTTTGCAATAACTATAGCCGTATCATGATAACCAGCTAAATAATGATAACTTGGCATTCCGATATCTATTATTTAAAATTATAATGTTGTTATTCTAACCTTAAAAACAAACACTTACTTACCGATATTTAGTATTTTCTTTGTTTTTTCTTGATTATTATGCTGGCGCGCGAATATTTTACCGGAAAACACACCCAGGTTCACAATAAATATTAGTTTGCACGTCAAATTCACCAATAACATCAACAATTTCAATACAATTATTTCTATTTTTACTTTACATTTACAAGTAATCATATAGTTGCGTTGCCATATTAAATAATATATGCATAATGTAATCTTAAATGATTTTCAACAATTTTTTTTTTTAATCTTTTAAAAAACCATTTTAGAATTATTATTCTTAAGAGATACGTATATGATGTTATCTGAAGAGTTATACTTTCTTTTTACGCCAAATAACAGCACTAGTACAGCTTATTATACAGCCTCTCTATTGATTCTACAGCTACACTACAGCTCCAATAACGCAAAAAGCTGTATAATTTGTGCCCATTTTGCACTTAGAAGGGCTGTATAAGCGCTTATAAAGTATATATACAGCTTAAATATACAGCTTTTAGTATAAAAATGAACTGAAGTACAGCTTGTATACAGCTTGTAATGCTACTTGGGTTATAAAGTCCCATGCAATAAATAAGTAGGTGGCGAGTCTGTTGCCGTTAACCGGTCACCAAACTAACTTACGGGCTGCTATTGAGAAGTTCCTAACAGAAAAACTCAATAACACTTTGCCCTACAAGGCAATCGAACCCAGGACCTCATGCTCGGCAGTCGCCCTTGCGACCACTAGATCGATGAAGCTGTCCGGCTGCAACAATCCTTGTATACTCTTTATGCTTCGTCCACGTATTACACGCGCGCCGGTTGTCAGTGCTACGCACCTAACCTTTTTGGAAGACATCGCCAATAAGGTCAGTATATCCTTACAGGGCGTCCCCTCCCAGCATTTATACATACATCTACCTTACTACGAATAAACATATTATTAACCCATATTAGTTTCATACATGGTATAAACAAAAAACCCGATAATTGCGACCGCGTCTGCCTTTCGACTATTACATCAGGCTACTTAAAGAATCGGGGTCAGCCATCTTGCGGGTGATTCTGCAATCGCCTCTGTTTTGGCGAAACGTGATGTGGATCGCCCTGGACTGAATCAGGTGTTATTATGTTGGTTTATTCATGACGGATAAATTACGTGGTAGATAGAGAAGTAAAGAATGTTTGATTTATGAAGATTTTTCTACTTGTTAAGGCAATATTAATTATTATTTATACTTTGTCGATAAACTACGCACGTGCATTTTCCACGTGGGTTGCCCAGCTAGTTTCGAACTCGAACGGAGCCCTTACACATGAGCTGAGCCCGCGGCGATATCGCCGAAAAATGCACCGGTGAACAATCTCTACATAGTATAACAACAAAGTCGCTTTCCGCTCTTTCTTTCTTTCTTTCTATATATATATATATATATAATGAAGACTAATGAAGTTGCTTTGCAAGTGGAAAAAAATAATTGCAACCAAGTCGCCGAAAATAATGGCGGCCGGGGCGGGTCGTAAGTAATTGATATGAATATGTCTCACGAAAGTTATAATACATTTAAAATTACTTTAATCGTTCTAATGTTATATATATATAATGTATATATAACATTAGAAACAATAAAACTTAGTTAGTCTACACTAAAGTCTCGCCATCCATTTAGATTAGACCAACCACGCCTTTCGGCGAAGCCAAGGTCACACTAAAGGTTAGTAGTATTTCTCGGCCATATTGAGTTAAAACCTGCTCACATTTCAATGTACTGACCATCTGCAATTATTATTGAATAGCTGTTCCCACACTGCATTGTTCGTCTAGTGGTCGCAAGCGCAACTGTTCAGCATGAGGTCTCGGGTTCGATTTCCGGTTCGGGAAAAATATAATTGGATTTTTCTGTCAGGAAATTTTCAGTAGTAGCTCGGAGATTAGAATTGTGCCCGGTGGTAGATGGCAGTAGGGTCTTCACTACATGGGACTTAATAACAGAATTAGTGAAATGTGGGTGTACAGCGTCACAAGTCTAGAGACATACATAACATCACGCTTGTATTCCCCGAAGGAGTAGGGCAGAGGTGTACTTAGTTGTGCACCCACATTTGACCAATGCTGTTATTAAGTCTATTTTCCTAACAGCATAACCAATAACACTATGCACGACCTGGAAATCGAACCCAAGACCTCAGGCTCAGCAGTCGCACTTTAAACCGCTAGACCATGGAGTCAGCGAAAAAAATTTACAACATTGACTTTTTATCAATACTCAATACAAATAAATAAAATTGAAGTGTCTGTTTGTAATGTCAAAATAATAGTTTTTTTAAGCTCATACAGTTATTTGAACGATACCTATGCCTAAAAATCAGTTTTTAAAATGTTTATCTTTCTGTCTGTTTGTTCCGGCTAATCTTCGAAACGGCTGGACCGATTCTGATAAGATTTTACTGGCTGGTAGCTGACTTTATAAGGAGTAACTTAGGAGTAATTATAATATAATTATACGCGGGTGATACCGCGGGGCACAGCTAGTATTAAGTAAAACAATAAAAGATGCTTTACCTTAAAAACATATTACTACAAAATTGCTCATACTAATACGAGTACTTCTTAAATTTCGCAAACACGTCGACAATTGAACATCATCATCATCCCCCTGCCCTCATCCCAATTTATTTGGGGTCGGCGCAGCATACCTATATCTGGCATGCTGCTAAAGTTTTGGGTATGTTTCCGACCGGCCGCCTGCCTGATGTCAACCCTCTTTGGGAATGCTGTTGTTGGTGGTAGCAGCCACCGATATGGTCTCCTTCTATCTAGCTATGTCACACCAAACGTTATCCATGCGCCAGGTTCTCATGTTATCCTAATATCACACTCCACTATCCGGGCTGTAATAACATATACGGCCTACAATCCGTACGATACCTAAATAGCATAATTATTCACAAAACTACCACGTTCGCTCTCCGTTCTATTTCGACAATTGAACATAGCCAATAAAATTTTAACAATCGATACTCGTATCGAATTATAGTAAAAGTTACTCGTATTTATATCGATATGAATGAGTTTTATCGATGCTGCTGTCGACATAACCGTGAACGTAATAGTTAGTAACGCTGTTTAGTATTCGACACGGCTACCTTAGTATCATAGCATTACGCTTGTATTCCCTGAAGGGGTAGGCAGAAGTGTAGGTACACGATTGTAGGTACACCCACAATTCACCAATGCTGTTATTAAGTCTAAGTCTTAAGTCTAAATAATAGGTTGTGAGCCTTCGTTTTTAGGTTTGCCTTCTACCGGGCACATCAACTCCAGGCTACCTAAGAATTTCTTAATAAAAAAAAAAAACAATAACACTTTGCCCGACCCGGGAATCGAACTCAGGAACTCACGCTCGGCAGTTGCCCTTGTTACCACTAGACCAATAAGGCAGTTAAGTATATAGTAATGTAAAAAATTTTAGATACTGACAAATCTAAACTTTTTTATTTTTGTGTATGGAAAGATACGGTCTCCGTGAGCAGGACTTGAAACCTGCGCCTCCCCAATATATACGCCAGGTGCTCAATAAACTTCTTCTTATCGTATGGTTGACGACCAACCTAGTGTCAGAGTTTAAACCACCGTAGGTCTCTGACATGGCTTTACACACCATCGAGAACATGTCTCAGGTGTGATGGTTTCTCTCACGATGGCTTCCTTCCCCGTTTTAAAAATAATTGATTACATTGATTTTTTTATTCATTCGTGTTCAGTATCAGCTGAATAAATTTGAGGTGACTATATCACAGGATAGACTATATAACAATTTGGACTAATATTATATCTCTTTATAGTTATACCTAAACCTAAATTGGACTTTTATGTTCAACTTAAAAAATACCCATAAAAAACGGTCCGTCTAAGGTAGGGTCAATGTGTACAAACGGGGCCCGCCATAAAACAATAGGGGGATATGACGTCACTTCCTGTTCAACCAGACTGCGCCGGCGCACGATTTGGGGAAGGAAATTGAGTCGGGTTCGAATTTTAAATTAGATTTTTTGAATTGAGTTCGTTTATTACTTTCGCTTGTAGTTTGCATGTTTAACGGTTTTCTAATCATAAGTATTATTAATAATTTTCCATAAGTATTTTTTAATTATATGTTCGTAAAATGTAAGAATCCAAATTTCACTAACTTCTAGTGGTTGGTGGTATCCATATCTATTTGAAACTTTGCAAATACGATATGTAACTTTGCAAAAGCATTACAATAGCGGACTTTGGGCTGGTTTAATGATAGACCTCGATGGTAGGTAATGGAACCCTAGAATAGTTACTATAGTAAACCCATCGAGTTTGGACTCATTAGAGCTGTCTTAACAGATCCTGTGCACTGTTACCTAATGATGGGGGTGGAACATGGTTGTTTTTTTTTGTTGTCCATTGTATAGAAACTAATGTCGTGGCGGCCGAGTGGTTACGACCCTGCCTCCTGAGCCACAGGTTATGGGCTCAAACCAGGCATGCACCAATGTGACTTTTTCAATGTCATATGTAATTTCTTAGATAATCTAAGACACATACATACGGTCAAGGAAAACATCGTGAGGAAACCTGGACTTAATAGTCTGAAATCGCCAACTCGCAGTGAGCTAGCGTGGTGATTAAACTTGTGCCTTCTCTGTATGAGAAGAGGCCCTTGCCCTGCAGTGGGACAGTTATAGGCTGGTTATATATATAGAAACAAAATAGATACTGATGACGTCACCATAAGACGTATTCAAATGTCGAAGAAGAATCGGATCTTAGTTGGCAGGGAACATGGAATATTTGTCAAGGATGCGTAGGTTCAACTCCAGCTCATGAGCATAATTTTCTTTTCAATTTGCATTTTTTTTTAGTCAATTCTTGGAATTGCATAAAAATCGAGTGTAACGAATGTATGATTATGGTGTTATGGGCCAGGGTATTTTAATCAACTACACGCACTTTGTTGCAATCTTTATGTCTTTAATGTTGCTAAACACTATTGTCCATGACAATTCTAACTGGCCATAGAACATAAGAACATAAATTTTAAATATAAATAAGTAAGTACATAATTATAAAGTTATTATATTAAATGGAAAAAGAATACGGTCGCGAACAGGATTCGAACCTGCGCCTCCCGGATGAATACTCCAGGCGCTCTGACCACTAAGCCATCTCGACCTCTGCTCACCACCGCGAATTCTTCTTCCATATTATAACACGTCTTATGGCGACGTCATTGCAATCAATTCAGTCCCTATACTGGTGGCCGAACCGACACGACTAACTTTGCAGTTAATACAATGCCGTAAAGAATGCAATTACCTTAATAATTCAAGATAAATCTTTGAAAAGCATTAACGCATGCTTAGCGAACTCTAAAGTTATTATATTAAATGGAAAAAGAATACGGTCGCGAACAGGATTCGAACCTGCGCCACCCGAGTATTCATCCGGGAGGCGCAGGTTCGAATCCTGTTCGCGACCGTATTCTTTTTCCATTTAATATAATAACTTTAGAGTTCGCTAAGCATGCGATAATGCTTTTCAAAGATTTATCTTGAAGTACATAATTATAATTAAAAATAATAAATACATATATTAAAAACTATAGATACTTACAATAAATATTAAATTAAGAATAGCAAATAGGTATTCTACTACATATATAATATATAATTTATTTATGTAGATATTTTAATAAATAAAAAGAATTACTTACCAATGCTATAAGTACCGTATTACAAATGTTCTTCCTCTCTCCTAATGTTTGCGTGCCCGACAGGGTCCACGATGTACTACATTATTTTACTTACCATCTTCAAACACCATTGTGGAAAGCAAATAAAAATTTTGAGTTTAAGTAAAATAACTTATTTATTTGTGGTTAATCTTTACATGTCGTGGTGGCCGAGTGGTTACGGGCCCGCCTCCTAAGCCGCAGGTTGTGGGTTCAAACCTGGCATGTACCAATGTGACTTTTTCAATATCATATGTACTTTCTTAGTTAATCTAAGACATCACAGACATACGGTGAAGGAAAACATCGTGAGGAAACCTGGACTTGGTAGTCTGAAATCGCCAACCCGTAGTGAGCTAGCGTGGTGATCAAGCTCGTGCCTTCTCTGTATGATAAGAGGCCCTTGCCCTGCAGTGGGACAGTTATGGGCTGTTTTTTTATATTTATCTTTGGTTCAAATCCGTTCGTATCCGTGCTTATTTCAACAGCAAATGATAAAAAATATGCTTTACCGGGTAGAACAATAAAAAAAATCTACGTCAATTAAATAGCTATATTTGCAGTTCGAAGTTTTTCAGAATAAACCCCGATCATAACAAAAGATTACGCATGAATTCCCCGAAGGGGAAGGCAGAAGTGTACACAGTGTGGTTGTTAAGTCCCATTTAATAGATGGTGAGCCTATTGCCATCTACCGGGCACAATTCCAGAGTCTAGGCTGCTACTGAGAATTTGCTAACAGAAAAAATCGGACAATTTGCCCGACCTCGCGCTCAGCAGCTTTCCTGTCGTGTGATTGATTAACAACCTAGTGTCAGAGTATAAACCACCCGTAGGCTTCCGACATAACTAGCCATCGAGAACATCTCTCAAGTGTACCAGTTTCCTCACGATGTTTTCCTTCACCGTTTAAAGCAGGTGATCATTTCTAAAACGCACATGAAACTACGAAAAGTCAGTGGTGCGTGCCCTAGATTCGAGCTTGCGACCTTTGACTTGTCAGACTAACGGCCAGACCATTAGGTTATCAATGATATAATTTGTGGATTAAAGATACTATAACATCATAGCATTATACATGTAACCCGATGGGTTAGGTAGAGAAGTACTGTTATACACCAACATTTCACCAAAACAGATAATGAGTCTCATGTGGTGAACCTGACTCGGGAAACGAACCCAAGACCTCACACTCAGCACCCAGGCATACAACCGCTAGAACAACGAGACAGTTGAAGAGACTATATTCATTTAATCTTTACTCATCATGATGTTGTTTCTTCTTCTCCAGGAGGACGGCACAGTAGAGTACTTCAATAACATCATCGTGCAGCCCCACCTGAAGCTAGTGACGGGCCAAGGTCGAGGGTACCACGTGCGCTGCCGCTACCGGCGCAGAGATCTGACGCAGTTCCATCTGTACAGGCCGCGAGCTGACCGCCTGACTAACTCGCTGAGTGATGATTTAAATGACAAGTATGTAATCTATATCTATACTTTTAAATTGTCCAGGATTATTTTTGACTGAAAAGCAGCAAATTACCCTAGTTCATAGAAGAAGGCTTTGCAATGTTTTTGCTTTTTGGCTTTGAATTGCTGTATGCCCTGAAAGGGTTAACATTTGAAACATTAATACTTATGTAACATCTTGTAAACAGTATGAAAGCAATAAATTAATATGAAATAATTATTATGAATATGAAATAATACTTTCCAAAAAGGGAGGATACATTTTGCTCAGTTGACTGCTTCTTACTGTAATGCATCTACCCTTCCGCTCAGATGTACAATTAAATACGTACTTCATAACATTAAAAATCTTTTGTGTCTGCTAATTAGCGAGCCAACAGCTTAATTAAAAAAATAGTCGTGATGCGTAATTTAAATAAAGTAAAATAAGAAAGGAATTATATTTAAGTTACAGGTATTAAGTTGCAAACCGTAGGTAATATATATATATAATAAGTATATTTTAATAATGTCTGAGAGGCACTCGTCCTAAAATTGACCCCTGTGGCACTCTTCAAGATTTTGTACAGACAAAATGGTCGTAGACGTAGATGGCTGATAGCCTAGAACATGTCAGCCGCTGATGTTCTGTCAAAAACCAGTGAAAACTACACACAACAATTTGACTCATATTTATAGACGTATTAACTAAGTTTACTAACAACGCATGATGAACAGTAAAAAATTACAATTTAAATTATATCTTTATTGCCATAGCACAAAGTTCAATTTCATATAATTATGTTTGCTTGTATGTTACAGTGAATTTGACGAGGACTCAGGACTGTTGCCATCCGTATCCATGAAGATTTACAAGGGAGACCCTGAAGATAAACTAGTAAGACATCTATCTGTTTAAGTAGACCGTCAATTTGCAACTTGCAATTGCGTCATTGATTATTAATTGTAAACAATAGGTGGGGCTTTTTATATTTTAGCCTAATTCCGCATGCCCGTATTGTTGTAAATTGCCCAGGCACGCCGCGTCATTCACGATAACGCTTCTTTAAACAATATGACACTTTTTTAATCTTTATGAATTGAAAACTTTATACTCATAAAGACCTTCCTCCCCCTTTTCCCTTCACGAGCATAATATTAACCCTCCCCACACATTTTTCTTAGAGCTTTTCATTTTCGCTTTTTTATGTCTTTTGAACGATGCCTATTGCAACGAACGTAATAATTATTATAAAGTAAATTTTGTTTATTAAAAACATTACAAGAAATTCGTGGCTAGGCTTGAGCCCTGTAATCTTCAATCACCAGATCACACTACTCCTCAACCCCTTCCAGGTGGCGTCAAACGTACGGATAGGTGATACCCTGAGCCTAGTGGTGTCGTTGGAAAAGCAGCGCCAGTTCGGACTGCTGGTGTCGGAGTGCTCCGTGAAAGACGGCCTCGGCTGGGCTGAGCAGAGCCTCATTGCTAATGATGGGTGAGTCCATATCACAAGCTGTTCGTTGTCTTTTCTCGCACAGATATCAGTGACAGAAGCTTTTTACCATTTTCTATAACGCTGGAGACCGCGCATTTCTTCGTCGTAAAGCTAAAAACTTTAATACCATTTTTGCAGACTTGGACTTATTAACTGCTAATAAGTTCAGAGACTATTTAATCCAAAAAAAAAATGTGAATCAGGTTTATAGAACTTGAAACACTAGTTTTTTAACGTCGAGAAGTAGACTAAATTTGGTGATAGGTATATATTTTTTTCTACTACCTGTATGAATTAGATTTGTGTAAATAACTGTTTGAGATCACAAATTAAATAAATAGCGCCGCTATTTTTAAGACTCACCAGAAGTCCACCGTCTGTAGTGCTGATTATTGTGTTAAGATGTGATGGAGTACCTCTTAAAACTCCTATCTCTCACTTCCACAGATAGATTGTAAAAGATCAATCTGCTAAACCAAATAATTATATTTCTAAATACTTAAAAAGTAAATTTTTGTTAAAAAGTAAAGCAGCCTTCAAGATTATACTCACGTACATGTACACATATTAACTAAAATACGTCATAAAATTTTTTTGTTTACGTTGATTTTATAAATTAAAAAAGATTTTTTATATACTGAAGTGTGACCTCCCAAACTAAGAACAGTCATCATAATCAATTCATACCCGCGAAATAAACGCACAACAAGCATACAAAAAATACATAGACTCGAAATAAGAACCTCCTCCTTTTTGAAGTCGATTAAAATGGAAGTCGGTTTAAATGGAACTTAGATTAATACTTACCATTTTCTGTCCCCAGCTGCCCCCTGGACGGCGAGATAATGGGCCAATTCCAGTACGCTAGCGACCGGCAGATGGCGCGCGTGTCGTTCCCGGCGCACAAGTTCCCGTACACCGCCAGCGTGTACTACACCTGCGAAGTCAAGCTGTGTGATCTCAACCATCCTACGGACTGCGTAAGTGGAGTCACTTTAGAGGATAAAATTACGAAGATAGAGTTTTAGATGAAATCTGGACATTAGTCCGTATTTTTTTTTTACAGTTCTTATTAAAGAACTGTAAAAAAAAAATACGGTCGTGAGCGGGATTCAAACCTTGGCCTCCCGGATAAATACTACACGAGCTCTGCCAATAAAGAGAGGTTGAGATGGCTTAATCAGCGCTCACTCTCTTACTCCAGTCTCGGCCACGCCGTCGCTTACCATTACGCGACTTGGTGGCCAAACGCAAACTCAGTTTTTTTTTTAAAAGTGTTAACTGCCTTAAACTGTACTGCCTCGTTGGTCTAGTGGTCTCGAGCGCGACTGCTGACCAAGAACTCCTGGGTTCGATTCCAAGGTTAGTTTTTCGTTTCAGTGTAGTGTGTTTTGAGAAAATTCTCATTAGCAGCCTGGAGTTTGGAATTCTACCCGGTTGATGACAATAGGCTCACCACCTAATATTACATGGGACTTATTAACATCATTGGTGAAATGTGGGTTTAGAATTGTGTACACCCCTGACTGCCCCCTCGGCAAATACAGGCGTGATTCTATGTATGTATGTAACTGCCTTTTATTAATGTGAAAATGACGAGAAGGCTGTGTTACAGAAAACTAAACTCCTTTCCACTTGCAGGAGCCATGCGCCCACAAGCGGCGCGTGCGTCGTGAGGACGAAGGGTCCCCAGCCACAGTTGAAGTGTTCAAAGGCCTGTACGTCAATGAAGTAGATTCTCCAGACTATGACGATGTTACTAGTGAAAAGGTAATCAAAACGGAAACCAATTATTTAATTAAGGTGTGTCCTCAAATCCTCAAATGAAAAGCTGCACTTGCCACCCCAAAAAACAGGTAGCCCTCAAAGCTGGACATAATAATTGTTTTGAAAAACGCAAGTGCGTGCGGCTTACACGCTCTTGCTCAGTTCTGTATGTTTACGATTCATATCCGGGTGTCCGGAGTCAGGTCTTATTTACGAGCTATTATTTATCTAGATTGCAGCCTAAAATCGCAGCATGTCTGGATAAAGTCTGGCCTTATCAGACCACAGAAACTTTGTTCAAGTATTTCCGACTAAATTTCGTTCACTGAACAAACTTCATTCACAACACAAAGCGATGAATGAAAGACAATTACATGCAGCGGAGATCACAATAGAATTAGAAATTAATAAGTATGTAAGAGGAAGTATGATGTGACGTTGGGGATAGTAAATCAAGACCGCCAGCATGATTTGAACCAGCACAACTAAGACTGGCCCTTCAAGTATTTGGTCACCACGAATCACAACCAAAATACTTACGTTTTATAAAAATATTTCAGAAAGAACAAGAGATCTGCATATCCCAGCGCAGTTTCGCAATCAGCATATGCATAGCGGGCGTCATCCTCATGATCTGCGTGATAACTGCCATCGCCTGCATCCTGGCCAGGAGACGGAACCCCAAGACTTACTCCAGGACCGGCAGCTCGTTGTACAGTGGTCCTTACACGAACACTGGGTACTCGCATACTAGTTAGAGTTGATTTTGGTACGTTTTTACGCAAATGATATACTTACAGATAAAATTTTGATTGGGGTGACTGACTAAAGATATCGATCTATTGGGGACACTATGAAACAAAATTCAGATTTTCCCCAAAATAAATTATACGGAATAATATGTTTGGGGATGGTGTTCAATAAAATTTTGAGTTTTCCCCAAAATACATGCAAAGAATAGTTTTGGGGATGCAATGAAAAAAATTCGAGCACCCCAAAATGCATCGATTTAATAGTTTTGAGGAAACTATGAATTAGATTTTTCGAAGAAGGATGTTCTTTGGCTCTTATAAAATGTAGTATATCATTTAGCTAAAGTGCCATTTAAGTATTGGACATATATTTTTATACATTGGTTTCTTAACATCGAATTTTTAATTATGATTGAAAATACGGTGTAAGACTTACAAATATTTCGAAATTTTGTTAGAGCGTTGCGCTTTTATTGACAAATAATGAAATATTTCGTATTTTTATCATAATATTTGAGGAATCGAAATGCCTATGAGTGGAAATCTAAGATTTTTGTCAATAAGCTAGTTAAAAATTAAAGTTGCAATTTTGTTGTTGTGTTCTTTATCACAACAATTGAGTCATATTTTAGTTATTAAGATTTTTAGTAATTTTACCACGTGTATTAAATCTACCATTATAATAAAAATGAGAGGAGTGCATCTGTGTCAACTTAAAATAATAATATACTTTTAACCAACAACATAATATACACTCCCGAAAAGTAGAAATGTAAAATAATGTGAAAATGTGGTTTTAAAAAGTGAAAATAGCATTTTGAGTACAATTTTAAAAGAATTATTTTTAATATACTTATATCGAAATGAATTCTTAAAAGGGTAATCCTTCCCCTCTTTAATGGTATTTTAATTATACACGTTTTAAAATCACATTTTCTATATTTATAATAATATAATTTGTGATAATTCGTTCGTTCGTATACGTCGTGATTCGATATTATTATCATACACTGTTATTTAAGTAATACTGGTTGCCTTGCATTACGTAAAAAAGTAGAATAAAATTAAATTGATGACACGAGTCATTACTTAGGGTGTTATAAAGGCCTGTAAAACTAGATCTTTTTTTTATAATTAAATTTTTTTATTCAGAAAGAAGAAGTTCCTAAAACCTACGAGGAAAAAATAAATTTTTAAGATCTTCATTAAAAATATATCTCTGCATTAAATATTCCTCAGTAAAATTGCATTGCATTGTACTATGAAAGTAAATATTAATTTCTGGTTAAAACAGGCCTTTATCTTTTCTATAAAGGTGGCGGGAACTAGTTTTCTTCTACGCGGTTCACAGTCAAAATTTTAGTTGAGCGACTAATAGCCAACAAAAATTTTGTTCACTATAGTCGTGAACTAAAATTTTATAACATAATTGGACAAGATGGATGCCATATTTTTTAAGTTCTTAATTTAAGTTTCTTTCTGCCAGTAATTCCGTCCAAACGGTGCTATTTTTATTTTTAATCTGGGCTTTTTAAGTTACTCTATTTCGCTTACACTAGCGCCATTGTCCATTGAAAAATGTTATGTAATTTTACGCCAAGGATACCGGAAATATTTATATATATGAGTTATAGTATGTAATATATACTATACTGGTATATAACACAATTATTTTGGAAGACGATGTTAATTTGAGTGTTTGACAATATTTTGACAGTAGTAAGTTCCAAATTAATTCACCAGATGGCAGCTTTTTCTTCGAGTGGTAGAAATAGGGGTTGTGTACAATTCCAATGGACAATGTTTTTTAAATTTTTACTATGTATGTAAAGTAACAACGAATATATATCGATATACGTTTCATACTACCCCATTGTTTATATGTTTTTTTAGTTATTTTATTCGACTAATTATTTTAATGTTTAACTAGTTTAATACAATGGGGTTCTGGAACGATATCGAGCGGTAAGACAGTGTACGAATTTTTTTTTAACAAATATACTGACTTGATAAGAAATTGACTGTTTTTTTTTTCTTTAATATTATTTTATTTCAAGATATGTCTTTGAAAAAGCATTAACGCATGCTTAGCGAACTCTAAAGTTACAATATTAAATGGAAAAAGAATACGGTCACGAATAGGATTCGAACCTGCGCCTCCCGCCTGTCCTGGAATATCTATCCGGAAGGCGCAGGTTCGAATCCAGTTCGCGACCGTATTCTTTTTCCATTTAATATTGTAACTTTATTATTTTGTTTTTCTTAAGTACCTATTACTTGAAAAATACAGAACCAGTCCAGTTTTCCAAGTAAGTTTCTCGTAAATGAATAATTTTACCGCCGTACAAAACAGTTTTACGGGAGCGCAGAATCGCAGCAGGAAATTAAAAAAATAATACCCGCTGCCACTTGCGTCTGCACCGTCAAGTTTGACTGTAGATTTGCAATTTGTACTTTAATAAATCGAACATATATCCATTTTAGAAAAAATTGTTCATTTATAATCATTACTGAAATAACACAAGGAGTTCACAAATAAGATGATTACCAATAAAAAACATATATCTATAACTGTATGTATATATTCGCCAATCCAACAATCTGTGTATACAATAACGTATAAAATACGAGCACATAAATAAAGCGTATCAATACATAATACTATGAATAAATAACCTTACATTTATGTGCATATAGCCGATTTACAGTAACTTAAGATAAACTATACATTTACTATACATATACTAATATACAGAAACAGATATTTCGCGGTAAACAATAATTTTGAGGTCAAAATACTCAACCATTATTGACGCTTTGGTTTTAAATAGTGCCCTATAATTCGCCTCGTAACATCAGATTTTTATCTCAAAAATTTTCGTATACGCATAGGATCGATAGAACGCCGCACCATTGGCGGCAAGCTTGCCGCGTGGCCTTTGTCAGCGTACGATCGACATAGTATACGCAAAAATAAGTGATTCTTTTTTCTCTCTACTTTTAATTGGTTTGCCATCTGCTACACCTCCTTAAATTTTAACACTGTATGTGATATACAGTTTTAAAATACAGTTTTTTTATAAAACTTTAGTTAAATGGAATTATTTTGCGAATCTTTTCTTATCGTTAAAATGTAGTATATCGATTTTTTTACAATCGGGCTCAACATGCATAAACCTGTGTCAACACCGGGTGGGGCGACATGCTTAACAATGGTTTTTTTTATTTCGCAACTCATATCCAAATTCAAATAATTTATTGCTTAATATTTAATGATAAGAAGGAAAACTGAAATTAAATAAATGCGATCAATTTAGCTTAGTTAATAGAACGATGTCACGAACTGACAAAAGTCTCAGGGTTCTAATCGTGATGTCCTAGAAAAATAATAATGATCAAAATGTACCGTTCTTATTTAAAATTGGACACAATATTGAGACAGTGCTTTTGTACCGCTTTCTAGCGTCGACTTGTTCTTATGTTTTTAGAATTTGCAACAAATTGAAAAAAAGTTGGCAACTTTGACCTGTCAAACCGAAAACCATTAAAATATAACAAATACATTTGTGATATGTGGATATTAACAACATATGTCCACGAAGTAGACATTATATTATTATATATAAGCAATCGCCCTGTATCGTACGCGACTCACGCGATAGTCACATGGTTAAAAGTAAACATCACAATAGCTTACCAGCCCTGTTTTAAGGCTAAATAAATTTTCATTATTTAACTAATAATATAGTGAAAATGCTGGATCCATATTATATTATTTCTAGAGTACTTCTATCAAGCATCATTTTAAAAAGGGGGAATTGTTGTAATCAAGGTCGCTTAAGCTCAAAAAAAATACAACAAAATTGTTTACTTATTCTAAACATACCGTCAGTCTTAACATAATTATGCTTATTATTTACATCAATATAAAAAGAGAACATAACAAAAACAAAAAAAAACAAGTGCCATTTAACATAATCACAGAATTTTCAGGCATTTACGTTTCCATTTTAAATACTTTTTTTTTTCCAAATCTTTTACATTCAATTATACTTTTAATAGGGCCTTTGCAATCTGCCGTCCATTTACTAAAAGACCGAAATAATCATAAAGCAGATTAGTAGGTTACAATATTAAATGGAAAAAGAATACGGTCGCGAACAGGATTCGAACCTCCCGGATAAATGCTCCAGGCGCTCTGACCACTAAGCCATCTCGACCTCTGCTCACCACCGCGAATTCTTCATCCATATTTAACACGCCTTTTTTGGCGACGTCATTGCTATCTATTCAGTACTTATACAGGTGACCGAACCGACACGACTAACTTTGTAGTTAATACAATGTCGTAAAGAATGCAATTACCTTAATAATTCAAGATAAATCTTTGAAAAGCATTAACGCATGCTTAGCGAACTCTAAAGTCACATTATTAAATGGAAAAAGAATAAGGTCGCGAACAGGATTCGAACCTTCGCCTCCCGGATAAATACTCCAAGACAATATAACTCAAATTTAAAAAAATATCGCTTAACAGTTTTATAGTAAACGGATGGCAGCAATATACTTAGGAAAGCATACAACTTAATAATCTATTATACATTATAAGCACGATAATGAAGGGATTATCATGTGCACCATGCGGAATGACAATTTTTACACTCCTGGCGTATGCGAATACATCTGCACGACAAAAAGTAACCTATAATCTTTTCAAAGGTCAGATCTATCTCTGTACGAAAACTCTTCTAAATTGGTTCAGCGATTTAGGCTTGCAAACGTATACAGATAGTTACTCTCGCTTTTATAATATTAGTTAAAAAAAAAACTCTCAACAACTCACATAGAGGATCGTCATCAAGTCATACAACAAAACTTAATACAAAACAGTTTATTAACGTCATTATCTCAGCGGCACTTCGGAACCCAAGAAAGAAGAAATCAATAGGTACATACGCATGGTCAGTTTTCAATGCTCTCAAGATGGCGCTCCCAAACGAACTGTCAAGATGGAAACATCGTTTGAATTTTTATGCATTTTTGACATCCATTAGATAATTGACCATGTACGTTATATATTTGATTAACTATAACGATTAATCGTGTTTTTATGTCGTTAAAAATATTGTTGTCCTGCTAAATACTTCTAAAATAGTAGTGACAAAATTAACAAAACGGCTATACAATATGAGTTCCGATATATGCCGCGCGCAAACTTATCTGACAAGTCTTACAATGATGTCGTTTTTGAAACCAGTCATCATTATACATCATAACATCAATACAAATTAAATCTACACTTAAGAGGGACATCTAAAATAACACTATACTTCGTCCTCTTACCAGATTTAGCTTCACGCACATTTCAAGTTAGCCAAAAGGTACTTGCTTCCCGGTCACGCGTCATCCATCTGCACTGTCATCAGGGAGTCTTCTGGGTGGATTTCCAAGATGGCCTCTGTGCCGTCGTTGAACGGAAATGATACGCTGCCGTCGATCACAAGGCCTGAAAAGCAACAAATTGTTAGTTAAGCTGTTTTTCTAGCAATTTGCCAAGGGATAGGCAGAAGTGTACACATGATAGAGAAGTTAGTTTAGGATCGTAATAGGCATTATGACAGTATTAAAGAATCAAATAAAAAATGGTTTTAGAGAAGAAATATGGACAAAGGATTCTAAAAAATGACCTAGTTTTATTAAAAACATAAAGATAAGGTAATAATAAAAATATCAATAAAATAAAATTATAAAATACTGCAATCGGCCATGTTAACAAAAACGCCAATTACAGCGAATGACGTCACGCCCATGTAAATATCAATCAATGCCGTACGTACTTTTGTCAAATGTCTACAGAGGCGTGACGTCACAAGCTGCGCCATGACACCCATGAGCCTTTGCGCGCTTGTTCCGGATCAAGATGGAGGATTTGAGCATGTGAAATATTTTTTAGTATTACGCCATCCTATATTGATTACAATAACTAGAAAATTCCTCTGTTTTATGTAAAAGTAAGCTTACCTGCGTCGGTGCAGTGCGACTTGACTTTGACGGAGCTCGCTCTGTCTCTGACTCTAAGGCCGCGGGGTGTCGGCCATTCTTCAAACGTTATGTATTCACGCACTGAGTACGCTAGCTGGTCAGAATCTGGAGACAAATGGAAGATTAAGTGTTAGTGAACTGCAAAAATGCCGATATAGTTAATGAATAATAAACATTAAAAGTCCAAGAAAAACACGATATAAATCTTACTAGCCTATCTTACCCGGGACTATGTAAGGATTCTAATGATACCACAAACATCGAAATCGGTTCAGGCATTTAGAAGTTATAGTGGACTTAAGAAACTCACAAACATATCTACATACATAAACCCTAAAAACATAACACTCCTTTTTTGGGCAGCCGTGTAAAAAAACAGCCGTGGCAGGATTTAAATTAGTGCCCCTCCTTAAGTATTCCAGGCGCTCAACCCGCTCTATCCTTAGAGGACCAGACGGGAGACGCCTTCTAACAAATTAGCTCGCCACATTTGGCGAGGGGTGAGTTAACACACAAGCACAAAAGAACTTGTACTAAAGCGAAAATAGCTCTCGTCATTACATTAACAGTATTAAAATACATAAAAAAACTAAATACATATTTTTTTTATTACACACGATTAAAATCGTGTACTATGGTAAAAGGTACCTTTATATGATTGGAAATCAAATGCCAGTGGCAAGAGTTGTTAGAATTTGTTTTGTATAACTTCACCAACACGCATCGGAGGCAAAATGTATTTATTAATATATAAACAATTACTTTGTATCTCATTATAAGTGAACCTATGTATTGTTCTTATGAGAATAAATTCTTTAAACCGAAGAGGGGTACGCCCGCTAAAACTACTCCAGTACTAGTTCCTTCAAGGCTGGAACAATCGCTACATACCTGGTGCAAACATAAGCTTCTCATTGTACTTCTCGGTGACTTCTCTCGCCTTCTCCAGCGTGGTGTCCAGCTTCACGCCGCAGTCTTCGGAGAGGATCTTCATCAGCTCTTGGACTGAATGGGTGCGGAGGCAGTTTATACTGGAACAAGAGTTTGGGTAAGATTTTGATCCTTCTGTCGAGGTTAAGCTATAGGTTTGTGGCCGGGGGACCATCATTGAATATCGAGACTCCTTCGTGCCTCGGTGAGTGTGTTATTTTATATTGATCATCCACTTATTTTACTCGAAATACAGACGTTTCACAAAAGAGCAGGACAAGAGCAACCTAAACCGACAAACACGCATGAAGAGATGTCTGAAATACATATATTCAACACAACATCTTCGCGTGGTTCCGGTAACGAATAGACCACCCCGTCTCTGCCCATGGGTGTAGTAAGAGGCGACTATGGGACATAAATAGGGGTTTTTCCCAAAATAAGTAATGCATCTTAAGTTCTGCCAACCGTACTGGTTTGCCAGTCCATTGGACCACAAGGAGCAGGACGAGAGAGTGGACTTGCACCAGCGCAACTGCTTGTCCACTTAAACTATTCGCCGATGACCCTAGCTATTTAAAACCAAGTTCTATCTAGCGAGTCCTATTAGCGCTCACGAAATGCAAATAGCTGCTGGGGTGGCCGTTATCAATACCTATAAGGAGGACTGTACACATATTCAACATGGTACCTACCTAAAGTGCCAGGAAGTGCTGCCAGTGCCCGTAGTTACACAAAGACCCGAACTCTTCGTGTGTGACCAGGCGCCGTTGTCGATCTGAAGCCGTAGGAGTGACACCCGGGAGGTTACACTCTCGCCTATGAACACCTGAGGGTATTGTACACAAAAGTTAATAATAAGGGAAATTGTTACAATTAATTTTAGGACGACGGTAAGTCTATAAAATAAATTTGGTCAGCAAATTATTTGTGACTAAAACTCCAAAAAGCCATGTAAGTTACAGATTATAGCCAAAACTTTAAAAGTTAAAGCAAATCTCAGTTACACTCAGATATAGTCAAAAATATGTATGTTTTAGCCCATATAGGTCCCAAGTTACTGTTTATAGCCTTTTTTATTCTATGTGGAACAGCGTACAACTAAGTTTTGTGCCCGAAAATTGGACTTGTGTCCGCCTGATAGCAATAGGCTCAGCACTTATCTACATCGGTGAAATATGATCATACAATAGTACTACTCTGCCAGACCACTGAACAGACCACTGTTACAAAGCCTTATATAAGAGTATATAATATTCAATGGTATTGTAAAAAGCAAGCATGTAAGTAACTTATTTAATGTAACTCGATGGAGTTGGCGCTGTAAGCCGAAATACAGGTTCCTCCTTGTTCGGCTCTAGATGCTAAAACTTTTGTATATATAATACAGTTCATAGCATTTATTTGTAAATTTTAATAAGTACTTTTTGGGAATGAGATAAAAAAACCCTTCGGGGGTGCTGCCGCGATGTTATATATGTATATATCTGCCTAGCCTTTTCCCAATAACATTGGGGTCGGCTTCCAGTCAAACTGGATGCAGCTTAATATCAGTATTTTACATGGAGCGACTGCCTATCTGACCTCCACAACCCAGTAACTGGGTAACACGATACACGTGGTATGACTGGACGATGTTACGCGATGTTATACGAGTATATGTATGTAAATACTTATTAATTAAGATTCATCTTCACAAGAGCATATGTAACCAGCATTCGATGAGTTACAGCTTATAGCCAAGTATATAAATTACATCCTGCACTGCAGTTTGGCAGGAGATTTATGTTTCTTCGATTATGTATAACTTCTTCTAATAAATAAATAAAAATATCTTATAGCCAAAAAGTCCATAAGTCAAAATGTATAGTCATATATGTATAGAATATATGTATAGCTTAAAGCCGAAGCCCAATAAGGCACAGCCGAAGCTTATGGCCAGAGATTGTTGTTAAGACACACAGACAAATAAAAAAAAATCCATCATACCTCATTTAACGCCAAGAACGGCAACAGTTTGGTGGCGAGTGTGGGAGATATATCGTTCTCTTGAGTACTGGCGGAGATCTGTCGCGCGTTCAGGTTGTCGGCGTCTGTTATATCTGGTGAGTTCTGTACTGGAGGGTATCTGTTGAATGTAGGGTAACGTTGATTTAGAAAGTTTATACTAAGTCCAAAGGGTTCCGCGCAAAGAAAAAATCGCGCATAATCTTCTGTTGAGCAGACATAGGGTACCAGTTACCAGCTACTAAAATAAAGGGTTACTGACCTGCAATAGTGTAGTGTGTGTAAATCAACTGGTGTGATGGTCTCCAACAGTTTAGGCTCGCAGGTGATTGTCGTGCGTATCCTGGAACGACGCATCCATCTGAACCTGCCCTATAAAGATCGAAATAAATTATTAATCGATGTCGAGTGTTTGGATCGATGTCGGAGTATGAAATTTGACACGGTGAAGTTTATGAAGAAGGAGTACAAATAGCTGATATTTTTATATAATATGCATAGACCGGTTAGTGGAGTGTAATATTAGGATAACATCAGAACCTGGCGCATAGATAACATTTGGTATGGCATAGCTAGCTAGAAGGAGACCTTATCGGTGGCGGTTACCACCAACAACAGCATTCCCAAAGAGGGTTGACGTCAGGCAGGCGGCTGGTCATAAAACATAGCCAAATCTTTAGCAGCATGCCAGATATAGGTATGCTGCGCCGACCCCAAATAAATTGGGATAAGGGCAGGGGGATGATGATGCATTGGAAATATTTTAAATTTACCAAGAACATCCGGATGTTGACATATTTTTGATCTCTCCATGTTTTTGGTAGGAATGTAAGTTATTTTTAGATCATAGATATTAAGTCGTATTAAATACGTTTATTGTTTAATTTGAGATAATTATTATTCTATTGTTTAAATTTATGAATGTTTTGGAAGTCATAAAAAAATGTGTCACATAAAACATAATATAATAAATACCTCAAAATTTTAAGAGAAGCCATTAAGACAATTTAAAAAAGTTCTCACTAATTTACTAATAGAAAATTTTTATTATATTACCGACTTTATAGTTGATAAGCATCTATGATGTTTTGTTCTTATTACATACCTACATAATATACATTTTTGCATACTTTTATGGCAGAATGTACATGGATTCGTGAAATACTTTGTAACATCTTAATGTACTACCTACATTCTTTGCAAATAAAACTTTCTATTCTATTCTAACATGTAAGCGATTTGGTGTACAGCTGTAAGGTTATATTTTTGTTAAAATAAATAAATAAATAAAAATATTACACACACTGCCATTTATAATAGTTTATTTCAGATTTACAATAACAATCCATATCATACATTATACAGTTTTAGTTTTCATCAAAATCGAGCCCGGGGCACCTTTGAGTATTTTCGCTATTCCTTAAAGTTTAGGAATTGGCCATCCACGCGCATTACAAAAATTTACCTTAACCCGAACTATAATAAAGTTCAAATTTCATTTCGGCCAGTAGGCGACCATTAGTTAGGATAATTTTGACAGGGTTGTCGTAGTGGCCGACTGGTTACGGGCCCGCCTCTTGAACTACAGGTGGTGGGTTCAAATCTGGCATGTACCAATGTGCCTTTCTCAACATCATAATTATGTACTTTCTTAGTTAATCTAGACATACGGTGAAGGAAAACATCGTGAGGAAATCTTGACTATTCTGAAATCACCTGCAGTGCACTTTGCCCGATCCGGGAATTGAACCTAGGACCTCACACTCAGCAGCCGCGCTTACTACCACTAGACCAACGATGCAATAATTGTCAAGACTTAAAGATATGAAACAATTATAAGTGTACATACCTCCTTTAACGCCTGGAGCGCACCCTTAACGTCGTTTGAACACCAAGTGGGTAGGCAGAGGCGTCCAACAGACTTTGATGGGGAACTGTTGAAACCTACCACTGGTTTACTGAAGCAAACACAAAAAATAACATTAGAAAAACATGCGTTATAAAATGTCAAACTAGCTGTGCCTCGCAGTGTCACCTGCCTTTTTGCTTGGCTCCTCAGGGCTGTAATGTGATGTTAAATAACTTAAGAACCTCTTCAAGGATTGGGCTATCAAATGCAATTAATTGCTTTTTTATCTGACTGGTAGATTACGAGATTAGCGTGTTCTAACAAACTGTTGCTTTGCAAATAAAACTTTCTTTGGTAACATTCATCAATAACATACTCGTAGAATGCATTGCGCCTGTTTTCCGCCAGGAGGTAGGCAGAGGTGTACACCCAAATTTCATAATATCTGCCAACTCCAGTTCATAGATATCATGACCAATTAAAAAATAATGTATACTTACTTGGCGTCTCTAACTCTAGAAGCTGCTAGCAGGAAGGTGCCATCACCGCCACATGGCACCACGACGTCGCACCAATTTATTAAGTCTTCGTTGTACGTTAACCTGCATATTGTTTTATATATTATTATATGTATAGATGTGTTAAAATATTTCATAAAGTTGAGCTGTTAAGGGTGCATGATAATGACGGAATGCCTTTTAGGAAATTGTTAGTGATTTGAAATGTTTACTCAAATTTCTATGTTGTTTTTACATCGGACAGGATAGTTTTTGTATTAGCTTTTTTTTGGCTATCTTGCTGTATCTTCTCATGTTTGTCAAAATAAGCTTTATTTTTTCTATGGTTCTTAATTCATATCCTATATTTTGATTAAGACAACCCTATATTCTGGATTGCAGAAATATACGAAATTTATATATCGGATACTTAAGCTTGAAGGAATAAAACAAGTTTTGCAGTAAAAACATATTCAAACAATTAAAAATTGTGTACCTGCTAGCCATTTCAACTTTCATGCCCATATCCCGGAGACTTCTGGCCACATTTTCTTCGAAAGCCTTCTGTTTCTTATGTATCTTCACCATGGAGTCATAGTCAGATCCTCGCTTCCGGAGAACCCTTTCTAATTCACTGTCTGATATGTTGTCATGACTGTGCCTGAAATGAAAAGAAAAAAAAATTATAAGCCACGAAAATATTCGGGTGGAAGGACCAAACATGTTTAGGCCTTTAAAACATAACATAATCAGCCCATTAGAGCAGTGATAGCCTAGTGGTATGACCGTTGGACTGACAAGTCAAAGGTCGTAAGTTCGAATCCAAGGCACGCACCACCGTCTTTTCGAAGTCATGTGTGTGTTATAAAATAATTATCACTTGCTTAAAACGGTGAAGGAAAACATCGTGAGGAAACCAGCACACTTCAGAGATGTTCTCGATGGTGTGTAAAGCCATGTCAGAGACCTACGGGTGGTTTAACTCTGACACTAGGTTGTTCAACAACGACAAGATAAGAAGAAGATCAGCCCATTCATGTAACTGTCTCACTGCTCGACAAGGACCTGTTCATACACAGAGAAGGCACGAGCATTGATCACCACGCTAGCTCACTGCGGGTTGGCCATTTCAGACTTTAAGTCCAGGTTTCTTGACGATGTTTTCGTTTCCGTACGTCAGTGATATCTTAAATTAATTAAGAAAGTACATTGACATTGAAAAGGTCACATTGGTACATGCTAGATTTGAAGCCACCAGCTGTATCTCAAGAGGCGGGCCTGTAACCACTCTGCCACCACCACATTATACCTTGTATTAATAATTAAATACTTCTTAGGAGAAATGTATGTGTGACATGATTTATTACGATAAGAGTGATATTTTAATAACATGGCTCAAAGGACCAAAAATTTGGATTTCAATTTCCACGCTGGATTTTTGGTCCTCCGAGTGCAATCCTAAAGGTTTGAGGAACCAGGAAGATTAGGCCATTGCAAAGGTACAATGGCTAAATCTTTATGGATCACAGACATGGCCTATTGTAAACAAGATGAAATTAATTAAAAATTAAAAAGCACAATATTTTTTTTTATTGACTAGCCTAAGTTACTCGGGACAATGTAAGGATTCTAACGATACCCCATACATGTAAATCAGTTCAGGCATTTAGAAATTATAGTGTAATAAAGAAACTCACAAACTTAGATACATACATACATACATGAACCTTAAAAACATAACACTCCTTTTTGGGGCAGTCGTGTAATAAAGGGTCAACCTCGAGCCCACGTTACCTACAAGTACCTGTAATCATCGTAAAAGACGATAAAGGAAAAAACAATAAATACAGCGGCTTCTGTAATATAATCATAACAACTGATACTGCAAATACCATTCTGTGAACTTAGCTTGCTGATTTAGGCCAAGGTTATAAGAACACCCATTTCAGCAGTAAACGTGGTCATAATTTTACAGAAACTACGTTTCATCTCAAAGAAAAACATTTGCGTAAGCAAGAGAAAATATAATTTAAACAAATAGTGTCGCATGACGTACATTGAAACTAAGATAATATTATACAATATTATATACTTTATGTACACGTGTGTTTACTTTAACAGAGCTATACTACTACCAAGTATATTAATAGCCTATATATGCTTTTATCTCACCACCTTTGTCATATCCGTATCAAAATTGAACGTAAATTAGATTTTCCTAAACATCACACCTTATTGACATGGGAAGCCCATTTTTAAGTGTCCTCCTTCAACGTTATGTCTTGGATAAACTAATAAACAAATTATTTTAATACATTGAATCTCTCATCTCTAAGTCTTGAATGGCTGGATACTTACTGCTGGATAAATACTTTTGAGCCTTTGTGAGAAGCTTTATGGTCTTAATCTTTGTTTGTGATATTAACACTCGTTATGCCTTCACAAGACCTACGCTACCATAACCAAGATTTACTTCGAATGTAGAGATAGATATAATATATAGATATGACTAAGATGAGCCAGAATTGCCATTGTAAAATAATAAATTAGCCCTACACGTGGCCCCTGTGTAGTGCAAAACAGGCATCACAACTCTGGTGGGAGACTTCGGCCGCGGCTGGTTACCACCCACCGGACGAAGCCATGCCGTGTTTCGCGATGTAGTCCGGTACAACCGTTGTGGAAGACGGGTCTGGGCAGTTGCATCAACTCCCCAACTATCGTTCTCCCCAAATCTATCCACTCTACTTAGATTAAATAGATTTCTTCTGGATCTACATGCTCCATCCACGGCCACACCGACGCTTACCATAATTTTTTTAACATTTAAGATATCGAGAATTTCATAAGAACCTAGAGCCTCTTCCGTGGCTCTTCTACCACCCGTTAATAAACCTACTGACTCAGTCCCTCCATAAAATATTAATCTGCATTCCATTAGACTGGGCGCCGACCCCATCGTAGTTGAGAAAAGGCTCAACAGATTTACCGAACCTGCTGCCGGTTAATCTACCTTTTTACCACCATATTAGATACCGAAGACTATTTCTTCGAGAAATATAGCTCGTAATTGCACCTGTATAAGACAATTGAAGTGCTTATTTGATTTGATATTTGATAGAAACATGTTAATTTAAGTTGAATAACATGTCATAATTCCTATTGTTCACAGTACAAACAAACGTTTGTTTTTCCTGTTATACTGTTATTTTAGTAAACTACGTTCATAACATATAATGTTAGGTTAAGGATTAATTTAAAATAACATTAGAGATAAAACTATTATTGTGTTATTTTATTTGTAGGATAATGTTTGATTTGATGAAAAAAAATGAGTAATACAAGTCACTACAATTTCTAAAGCTCCGCCCCTTTCAAAATGGCGCCCAATACCGAGCTGTCAAAATTGACAGATGTAGGTAGTATTCTGAGGTTCTACGGCACAAAATCTTTGTGACATAAAAACAAGTCCGCCATAAAAAATATGATATGCTACTAGTATCGTAAAGTGTGTAACATGTTTCTGAGATATTGGAGCTCAAAGAAACATATTTATAACGTACCTACAACCTATGCTATCATTGAGCTCCAATGTCTCAGGAACATGTTAACTAATATATTACTTGTAAATATGTAATTGAGTTCTAGTATAAATCGACAAACAACCGGATTCATACCGACTTTTCCAATCAACATAACATAATAAATAAGATAAGAAACATCAATATTGATTTCTCAGTATTTACTGTGATAGCTCATATTACACAAATAAATTCATATTATGAACTAATCGTTGGCAATAACATCTTCTTATCGAACGGTTGATGAACAACCTAGTGTCAGAGTTTAAGCCACCCGTGCCCGTAGGTCCCTATTTATGCACTCTACCAGTATATGTTTCATCTATAAATAAATTCAAGAAAATTACAATTATAAATTTTTAAGTATTTTGTAAACAAAAGTGTTTTCCATATAAAATCCATCAATATTCAACACACCTGAAAAAATTTCAATTCTCGTCAACTTTTTATTTTAATTTGAGACTGCATAAAAAATGTGTTCGAAATTTCATAGCGAGCTTCTCGAGGGGGTTATTTATGCACTCAATGCTAAATCCTCACAGTTGGGGTGGGGTAAACCCCTTTTTTAGGGTTGGAAAATCAATCATGGACGCTGGCTGTGCCGGACTCCTATCGGCTAAAAACATGCCATCTGTGATGTGACTCCGTACCTGTGCAAGCCGGTCACATAAAGCCTGAACAGACACTCCAGAGGTAACTTATATATCTACCTATTACGACCTCAGGCGATTACATTTCGACAATGTAAATCATGACTACTAATCGTTAGGCTCATTATTTTTGATCTCTGGTCTCCCAAAGGAAGCTTATCAAAAAATTCGGGCAAAGTTTACTCAATGAAAACTGTCATCAAACATCTTAATTTTAAAATAACCAATTAGAAAATATACGTAATTATAGTGATAACTACCGCGTTGGTCTAGTGGTCCAAAGCGCGACTGCTGAGCATGAGGTCTTGGGTTCGATTCGGGCAGTGTTATTGGGTTTTGTGTTAGGAAATTCTCAGTAGCAGCCCAGAGATTGGAATTGTGCCCGGTAGATGACAATAGGCTCACCACCTATTACATGGGACTTAATAACAGCATTGGTGAAATGTGGGTGTACAATTGTGTACACCTTTGCCTACCCCTTCGGTGAATACAGGCGTGATGCTATTTATGTAAAACATCTACCACGTGAGACCACCTCATACATACCGTATTTTTCATCACGCGACGACGTTATCTCCCTTATCTTAGTTAAAGGTCGAAAGAAACCAATGTGGGTCAAATACTTATAATTTATCTGCGAATTTGTGAATTACTTACTTAAGAGCTGTTTCACATTAGATCGGACCGACACGTTTTTCAGGATTTATTTAAATACTAGCTGTGCCTGCGAGTCCGGCCGCGTGGATGTCGTAAATTAACACCATGTCGTGATTGAACACAAATTCATAATTAACAAATGTTCGACGTGATTCTTTAAATTGGCTTATCTTTATTATTTATGATCCGATTGATATGAAACAAACACTAAATGATAAGTCAAGCTTACCACAATATATAAGTGAAAACCACATCTAAATCGGATAAGCCGTTTCTGAGATTAGCGTGCACAAACGCACAGACGAACAGACAACAATTCTAACAATCATTGTTTTGGGTGCTATTTGCGGTGATAAACACGAATTTCTTTTAATTTCCAAGTAGTGTTATTAGATTTAAGAAAGCATCACTACATGGCGGTAGGTCGTTTCTATGTTTTAGGTTGATCATTTTTGTGTCACAAACGAATGTAATTGCTTGTAGCTGTTTTATTTGAATCAAATAAATGAATAGCGTCTCCCGGATAAATACAAATCTGAGTATTTACTCCAGGCGCTCTGACCACTAAGCCATCTCGACGATTAGTGGTCACGGTCAGAGCTCCTGGATTGTTTATCCGAGAGGTGCAGGTCCGAAGCCTGTTCACGAACGTATTTTTTATTTTTTGCACAAAAAAATGTTTGTAGTTCGCTATGCATGTGTTATTCCGTTTGAAAGATTTATCTGTATAAATAAATAGCGTTCTAATAGGGTTACTATTAGAAAGACTTCAAACACGCGGGCGAAGTTACTGTCTCAACTACTAAATAAATTGATAATGAGTCTATAATTTTCCACTGTTGTTTAATTATGTGTAGGTCTCTTAAATGCCGTTATCTTATCAGCCTTGTTATTGCCCCCCGCATACATTAAAGTCGAATATCTTTAAACATTGAATTCGAGCTTATTACATAAGACATAATAACGGCAGCAATAAAATGTTTTTTCTTTTTATCAAGAATGGATCTACGTTTGGCTACCAACTCGCTGATGGTAAGCGACGGTGTGACCGAGGCTGGAGCACGTAGATACAGAATAAATATAATATTCACTCTTAAGTAGAGTGGATAGATTTTGGGAGTACGATAGTTGGGGAGTTGATGTAACTGCCCAGACCCGTCTCCAACAACGGTTGCACCGGACTACATCCCAAAACACGACTAGGTCGTTTCACGACATGGCTTCGTTCGGTGAGTGTTAACCAGCCGCGGCAGAAGCCTCCCACCAGAGTTGTGTTGCCTGTTTTGTACACTGTTGGGTACACTCACTATTTGTATATGTACAACAGGGTGTACAATCTTCGAACAAATGAGTAGGAAACTGGACAATTATAAATCGACAAAATAAAGTAGCTCATTTAAACATCCATTGTCTTATGGCAATCATTATTTTGCAATTTGGTAGGGTTATATTAATATTTTTACCTTCGTAAAACAATAGATGGCGCTTAATGCTATTTTGCAATAGATATCTCAGATATGTAAGGAAGACTTATTTGTAAAAGTGAACTTGAATTTATTAAATATCGGGAGTATGCTGTCGGAACTGGCTTCGCAGTCCCAGTTACTCATTAATAAAATGCATATTTGAATTACAAGACATTTATGATGACATATCAAAAACAAATATAACATTAAATAATTTAAAACAATTTATAAAAGTAGTAGTAATAATTTAAAATATTTGTACATATTAGTTTCGACTTCCTGCATTGCCAAATCCATATAGAAAACTTGATAGATTTAAGATTACTTTTTGATCCCGACTTTTTATTCACCATTATGGCACAAATTTAAATAAAATATTATGCGGGAAGACGGATAAGGACAGCAATAAATTAAAGGCAATAAAATATATATTAAGTGATTTAAGATAAATCTTTGAAAACCATTAATTTTATTTCATTATATTCTTCCAAATTATTCTTATGATATGAGCAATAAAAAATGAACGGAACAATCGTATTTTTAAATCTTTGTTGTTTGAACCCTAAGTAGATACCTATACCTACCATATCAATGCACCCGTTTCTATATAAACATATGTATATGCATGTCGGAGTCCTATCGTTTACAGCAATAAAAGAGCGGACTATATAAATATAGAGTAGTTATAATAAAAAACAAAGATAGATCAAACGACGCCCGATCGTGCTACGTGACCGTCGCGGAAAATCGTCGTAGAGAGAGATTGCGCGCCAAAACGGGGAAATGAGCCGCAGCCCCGCTTCCCACCCCCGCGCACCCTTCAGGCTGCGCGGTAGTTAGCGCGGCCCGCTTTGTCCCGCGCCGTGGCATGATCCGAGCGTAGACAACGCAGCAGTGCATTCGTAAAACTATAGATGGCGTCTGTATGCCCTGTTTCCTAAATTGAAAGCGAGAGAGGTCTCTATTTCCTATAATATAAAGTACTCTGTGATGTACAAATAGTAAAATTCTGCCTATTCCTTTGTTGGGTAGGGTTGCTATCTCTAAAATCTACCAACCAGGACAAGAAAACCCGGATTTTGGAGTTGTGTTTAAAATTTTTTTTTTGTATAAAAACTTTCGTGAGACATATTCATATCAATTAATGTTCACCGGTTACTACTCACGTGCATTTTTCGGGATTGCCCGACTAGCAAGCAGCTTCATAAAGGACTCAAGACACTTTGTCACTTTATTATCTGACGTGCAGCTAAAGGACACAGAGTTAATGGTCAGCTTTGATATCACCTCACTATTTACCAATGTACCAGTTGGTGAGGTCATAAATATTATTTCAACGCAACTGAGTGCTAATTTACCTACTGGATACATTGAGTGCATACATTACTGCTTGAAAAGTGGCTATTTTCTGTGGAAGAGCGAGTTCTACCTGCAAATAGATGGAGTGGCAATGGGCTCACCGATAGCGCCGGTAGTAGCCAATATATTTATGGAGTGGTTTGAAAACCAGGCCTTGGAGTCCGCTAAAACAAGACCTAGATACTGGTGGCGATACGTGGACGATATATTTGCTATTGTCGAACGTGACACGCTGGTGGAATTTACTAGGCACCTAAACGGTATACACAGGAAAATAGCTGTCACAGTAGAAGAAGAAAATAATGGGTGTCTGCCATTCTTGGATGTTCTCGTGATCCGTGGACCTAGCGGTCATGTGTCCCATACTGTCTTCAGGAAACCGACACATACTGACCGGTACCTACGAGCAGACTCTCATCACCATCCTTCACACCTATTTTCCGTACCCAGAACTCTGATAAACCGGGCGTTCAGTTTATGCGATCCTCAGTACGTGGACGCAGAACTTTGTCATTTACAAAAGGTACTGGAGCGCAACGGGTATCAGTGGCGTCGGTGTATCCGTAGTTTGAATACGGTGGACAGGGGTCGTGGACGACGGGCGGGCGCGGAACGTACTCCAGCATTTTTACCGTTCGTTCGAGGAGTTACGGACAAGATAGGCCATATACTCAGACGTAAATATAGTATTAAGACGGTCTACCGCCCACCCGGACAGCTACGACAACTGCTACGTTCACCGAAAGACAAAGATCCATTAGGCGTCCCCGGCGTTTACATAATACCGTGCGACTGTGGCTTGAGTTACATCGGAGAAACTCGTCGCAATATCGCAACCAGGCTGAATGAACACATACGTAGTATGAAGAGTATGGACACCAACAAGTCAGCAGTTGCAGAACATGCTTGCAGCACGGGCGCGGCTCATTTTATACGTTTCGATAAAGCATCCGTACTAGCGAGGGAGAAATACTTCGTACCGCGAAAAGTACGAGAAGCTATCGAAATAAGCCGTCGCCCGAACTTCAACAGAGACAGTGGTTGGACGTTGCCCCCTGCTTGGAAACCAGCTCTGAAGTCCACGTCATATGAAAGTGAGTTAAGCCTGGAGTGTGACACAGTCAGCGCAGTATGCACCGGCATGAATAGTAAAGACAATATCTCGGACACGACGAGTGGCGGAAACACACGAGTACTTCCGACACCGAGTACATCATCGGCGCGTGCAAAACGCTACGCGGCGCGATGCAGCTCCAGTTTGACTCGCGACATCGCCGCGGGTTCAGCTCATGACTAAGGGCTCCGTTCGAGTTCGAAACTAGTCGGGCAATCCCGAAAAATGCACGTGAGTAGTAACCGGTGAACATTAATTGATATGTTGTGTTTAAAACTCCAAAATCCGGGTTTTCTAGTCCTGGTTGAACATATCAACAGTCTTTTTTAAAATTTACGCAGTAAAATAAATAATAGTTTTAATTGTTATATGTTCATTTTTTTTTATTATTTCCATGGAATTTTAAACTACATTTAGTTATAAAAGTTATTGCGGCCGCGTATTTTCGGTGGACGTGTCAGCAGCCTAAAACCCGGACTACAAATGAAACCCCGCCCGGACGCTCCCCGGATACCCTCTATACTAGGACAAATCCGGGGAAACCCGGACGGATGGCAACCCCCCCGTTTGGGAATACAGGAGTGATGCTATGTTATGATAGCAGTATCCATTGTCTTTTGAATTACATCTAACAAATTCTCTTCACACCATTTCAGAGACAAAGTTTTTTTTTAAACTCTGTATTTAGCAGGATTTAAACCTGCGCCTCTCAGATAAATACTCCAGGTGACCGTACTTTCCTTTCCACAAATAATTATAACTATTAACAATATATTCGCATGCATTTGAAAAAATTATCTGTGGTAAAGTGATTACAGGTCGTATTTTTTTTTAGATTTGCTTAGGATATCCCTAAGCAAATCTAAAAAAAATATTATAATAATATATAAAAAAATTGCCTCCATCCATCACTATTACACGTATTTAAAATTAGGTAAATAGTCTTATTGCCGCTATAAATGAAAGCAATAAATTAAAAACTACACATTTTATCATATTTTCTAAAAACAACACAATAACTCAACTTGCATGCGTATTGATATAGGTAATTACTTCTGCTACAGCGGAATTAACCGGTTATAAGAATGACATTTGCAATTGCTACATTACTGTGTTGTCTCAAAGGTGATTTATTCAAGAAACGATTTTTGTGTTCCACTTTTTTTTTCTTTTTTTTTAAGTCTGACACGCCGGTGAAGGTCAGCTTAGATACACCTTCTGGTATACTATACCTTTGTTTATTTGGAACTTTATGATTCGACTGCGACGGAAGGGGAGCCCAAAATGAGTGTAATGTTTATGGTTGATAAGTATAATATAAATCCCAACGACCTGCGACAATATTTTAATAAAAGGGTGACGTTGCAATACTTAAAAAAAAAAGAAAAAACTTTTATATCTTAAATGCTAACGAAATATTCAGAATCGCTATGATTTAAAGATTTAAAAAATAAATATCAAATTTTTGATGTCCTCAGTTTTATGTTGTTCATTCAAAAAACAGGTCAACGTACAAAACAGATAAAAATGTCCGTAATACGCGCATAATATCTATTATTTAATATCGATCTTTACTAATTATATCCAGTTAGACTGACCCTATGATTACAAGTACAATGACTTGCGATAACCAGTAGCTTGAACCATGTTCAAACGTACAGTTACACGATTAGATCTAAGTCTAGTTAATTATGATACTAGCTGGGCCCCCGCAAACGTTATTCTGCCATATAAATTTTCTGGGTAGGGGTATATAAAATAGCCTAAGACCTATTCTCAGACCAGACCAGACCAAAAAAAAACATAAAAATCGGTCCAGCCGTTTCGGAAGAGATAACACACTGTGACGCGAGATTTGTAAATATTAGACACAAAAAATTACATAAAAATCGGTCAAGCCGTTTCGTAGGAATTCGATAACTAACACCGTGAGACTTTTATATATTAGATTATTATTATTTATCGACTCGGAAAACTACAACTTACTTTGTTTTTTTTTTATTGAAAACATACCTCTAAAATTATAATTTTATCAAAAAAATCCAATCCAAATCAATATTATAGGCACACCAGCGTAACTATTGGCTAAGTCAGTTACCAACAAATTGATAGTCACTTTGTAGTTCATTGCGTCGTATGTCACAGCTTGTCTGTGATGAGCAAAAATATATGGAGGAACGAGGTGTGGTGTTCCTCCATAGAAAAGGGAGGATCCTCCAACCAGGCGGGTGATATTGCCTGGCGGGCCACGACCCAACGGTTAATGTCGGGCGGTTGTATATATGCAGATTTGCCGTCAAACTTTGATTTCGCGATGTACGTAGCGTTATGCGCGTAGTAACCATGTAGGGAGATAGATGTCGCTACAAATATATTTAATCTATATGGGAAAAGGGCTTTATTCCACAGCACGACAATTACAGGAATACAGGCTACAATAAATTTGTACTAAAATAACATCAAAAACACTACTTACTTCTCATACTCGTATCTGGTGACCTTGGAGACGATGAGACACTTCTCCATATTAAGCTTTACATCGTCTATGGATGCTGCACTGCCTCGCCTTCTAGTAGCACTAGGCACCAGTTCGCGGAGCTCCTGTTTTTGACGAAGACCTGTAAATAATAAAAAAAAAAAGTTAAGAGAGTACGAGACATCTTTATAGTGGCAGGCGAGGTAATTTTATTTATGAAAACATCAGTATTAGTATTTTACATAAAATATTCGAAGGGCCAAGAAATTACTTCGGAGCCGTACAATAGTACCCAAAGGACGATATGTATGTTTGGGCGTTTCTTCATCACACTATAACTATTAAACTCCTGAACCGATTTAGATGTATCGTTAAAATCCTTAGGTACATTGTCCCGGGTAACAGATTTCAGACCATTAAGGTTCAGGTTTCCTCACGATGTTTTTGCCTATATGTCGCCTTAGGTATGTCACTAATAGAATCGGTATAATATTTTATTTACCACGAACATGGCATGTATGTACACAGATATTGGTTTAGTTACATTCATATTTCATTCATAAACGCATGATATAACTGGAATGTGTAATTCAAATAAAAATACGTTGAATTGACGTCCGAGGCCAGGTAAGTTTCAGATTAACTAAAAACGTGCGCAATTAACCGGTCATTCGCTGAAGGATAAAAATGTCAGAACGACCCTCAAACAGATACGTATATCGTGAATACAACAAACAATACTAGAAGGGAATCAATGGAATGTTTTAACCGATAACACTGTATAAATTATTACTGTTTTATCACCAAGGGCGTTATTTTTCCTTTGAGGTCTTGAGGCGGCCCAATTTCTCTGCAAGGCAGTTTGATAGCAGATTTGATATGTACATAGTTCATGTTTACATACTTATCTGTTGTTTGTTAAGTATTCACCGAAGGATGGGCAGAGAACTACTGATATACGAACTTATTTTTTGAGTGTGGAAAATCCATTATGTATGCTGTGCCGTAGGTACTCCTCCCGACTAAAAACCACACGGTCCTACTCCAACCTTTACCGAGGTCCCAGCACGGCAGTGGCGGCGTAAAGGGGGGCGGTCCGCCCCGGATGTGCAGCACTAAGGGGTGACACCGTGGTAACACCTCACTCGTTCAGCTTACTAGCCACTAGCCATGGTCCTATAGCTTAGAATTGTAGAGAAGTGTGATCCTGATAGTTTGGAAAGGTCTCCGCTTAGAAAGATTTACCATTTAAGTCATGAACTTTCTAAATTAGTCGCATAGCAATATTGATTTGTTGTTTTACTTCGGGGATGCTCAATAGAAAACTGCCCCGGGTGCCATGCTACGCCGCCGCTAGATCCCGGGTTCGTTGCAGCAATCACCGCAACCCCGACAGCAAGGTACTGCCACACGAACAGGAATATCGGTATCGAATCCAGAACCTCTCGAAAACACTCGAACAAGGTCTTTTGTATCATAATATTGTATTTCGAAATATATCATTTGTTTGTTTGTGCCTAATGTGCGTTGGTACATGGAAAGTTTTGTACGATTACGCCGAAATTGCTCAACTGTTTTTGATAATTTTTCTATCGTATTAAGGGCATAATAACAAGTTAACAACACAACGCTGACTTGAGAATTTATGTGCTATTTTTATTTTTCAATGTCATTTAAAAATAAACAAGATAAACTGAGTTACAACTTTTGCATACATTCTTCTACTAATCTTAATTTATGCCTCTGATATGGGTTTACACATCATCGCGAATATCTTTCAGGTGTTTTCTGCTGGTTTCCTCAAGATGTTTTCCTGCACCGTTTTATGCAAGTGATCATTCATTTTAATACACACATGATTCCGAAGTCTGTGGCCATTTCAACGGTCAGATTTACGAAATGAATATGACATTTCTAATATCAAATTATTCGTAACATTGCGACTAGGAAGATTTATTTATATCCAATCATTCGTAAAATTACACATATACCTTAAATTACACGCGCCTTTTTTTGTGCAAATAATACAAAAAGTAATACTAAAATATAAAATAGTTGTCCGGCTTTGAAGCGACCATATTTGCTTCAAAGTCAAGAAGTCATTGCCACAAGGATCAGATAAGCGAGTTTATTGGTCCTCAGATCACAAAATTGATTAGGTAGGTACCTACTAAACTAAAGGACAGAAACTTATCCCACTTATATTACACAATAACTCAGGGTCTAAAACCTACCAGCCCATTACTATCCCACTGCTGGGCAAGGGCCTCTTCTCATACAGAGAAGGCACGAGCTTGATCACCACGCTAGTTCACTGCGAGTTAGCGATTTCAAACTATTAAGTCCATGTTTCCTCACGATGTTTTCCTTTACCGTACGAGTATGTCTGTGATGTCTTAGATTAACTAAGAAAGTAAATATGACATTGAAAAAGTTACATTGGTACATGCTAGGTGCCATCTGCCATCCACGACCCTTGAGTCCAAGAGGCGGGCCCGTAACGACTCGGCCACCACGTCATAAATAAAATGTACACAAGGAATATTCTAGAAACACCAATCTGTTTGAACATGAGTTAACATAAAACAGTGAGCGCTTATCTCAAAAATTGTGACCCATATTTTGCTGAAAAATCTTATCAATCACGATTATTATGTTTTGAAGCGCAAAAAAATCTTTTAAGAACTAAATGCGTAGTATAAATTATTTATTTATTTATTTACATACAACTATTGTTACAGGTTATAATACCTAATGTAATAGTGTAGTTACAATAATATACAGAACCATAAACTACAGTCAGCTCACATTAGTACAGGTACCATACGCAGCTCTTGTGAATTCATTCAGAGTACAGTTAAATAAGTCTTTATCTGATTTATCTATGCACCGGCTTATTTTATTAAAATGGCAAAGCTACTTTCATACTTATGACGAATTAAAAGATAATGGATACTGCAATTTTATCATTAGAGACAATTAATAAAGGTGTGCTTGTGTTAAATTTTTTAACAAGATATAGTGTGATCTCCTAAAACTAAATATAAAGTAAATTAAGTTTAAATGTCTCGGGCGCCTGGAGTCACAAATAGTACCTGATAGCAAATATGCGTAGAGATTGGAGCCTTTAATCTGCCAGTGGGGAAATATCTAATAAAAGTCAATGTTTGTATTAGACTTGTTATAATTTCGTAAGATTTCTTTAGTTAAATTAAATGTTAATTATAAAATACAGCATTATGTTAGATAGTAATTAATTACCCTATTGTCATTATTGCATCCTTAGTATTGATATTAAATTAAATATAAAATTATACCGACTTGCTACGCCGCATGGTTTGAGGTTAAGTTGCCGGATCCAAAGGAAAAATAAATTGAAGAATCCAAGTGGAATCCAATTAGAGTTATTTTTTTTTCCATATAGATTTTATTATTAAATCTCTTTTATTAATTTGGAGTAATCATCTAACCTAAACAAAACCTTTGAAATGAAATTGAAATTGAAATATACATATCTATCAGAATGGTCCTAAGATGGATTTTCCCTTATCTCAATTTATTTAGGGTCACTGCAGCACGTCTCTTCAAGCACACGTACAATACAATACCAACACAAAAAAAGAAACTAAACCCGTCACATCCCATAAATAGCAATTTTCTATTAATATGAACTACGATGGTAGTGATGATCGCAATGACATCTCAATATCATCTAAGATATTGAAAACTTCCGCATGATAACCGAGTCTATATTTATGAAGACGCTTACATGTCTGTGCTCAGAAACTAGTTGCATTTAAAGGTACATTTCTTCAACATACACACGGGCGAAGGACCAGTGTTCAAACTGGTTTTTGGAGCCGCGCAACAAGTATAGCAAGCAAGTGTTGTTGAAAAGTAGCTTTGGTACGACTGGCCAAAAAAGGGGTGTTATGTTTTTGGGGTTAATGTATGTATATTTGTGAGTTTCTTTATTCCACAATTACTTCTAAATGCCTGAACCGATTTATAAGTATGGAGTATCGTTAGAATACTTACACTTTTCCGGGTAACATAGGTTTAAATTTGAGAAAATGGTAATGTAGTAGCTATGGTACACAAAAAGATATGAAATAAAAAATAATACTGCCTCGTTGGTCTAGGGGACTCAAGCGCGACTGCTGAGCATGAGGCCTTGGGTTCGATTCCCGGGTCGGGCAAAGTGTTATTGAGTTTTTCTGTTAGAAAATTCTCAGTAGCAGGCCGGAGTTTGAAATTGTGCCCGGTAGATGGCAATAGGCTCACCACCTATTACATGGGACTTAATAACATCATTGGTGAAAGTGGGTGTTCAACTGTGTACACCTCTGTGTACCCCTTCGGGGAATACAGGCGCGATGCTATATTATGTTATGTTTTAAAAAATACTTAATAAATATATTCATAGCGGTCGGAGGACCCTTAAAAAAATGTTCTACAGAACTGGCGCCAAATGCTATGAAAATTCTTCAGTACTTACCCATATGTTAGGTGTGTTTTTAGTTATTTTTTTTTAGTTGTCTATAGTTACAACTATGGTCCCAGTTTATGAATGAAAATTCTTTTCAAAGACAATATAATATCAAGACAATCCATCAAAATTAAAATTCAAACCATCAAAAGATGACTGGAAGTGTATTTTTATTTGTTTACTGATAACATAGTCATCAGCATTATTATCATAATCTTATGTAATATAAAGTACAGACTCGGACTCTGTGTCTGTAGCATTTAATACCCGCAATGAAACAGACAAAACAAAACGGAGGTGCATGAGTATTAAAATAATTCAAATGTGATACATTATTCTCTGATAAATGTCTTCACATATCACATAAGAACGCTAGCGCTTTACAAATATATCTGAAACAACTCACTAGAAAAACCGTCTCCTGCGAACTCCAAACGTCATTACACTTGCCACAAACAGATTGATATTGTTTAAAGCGCCTGAGCGCTCAGACTATTAGGCAAGTTGCAATCTCTGGTAAGTAAACTCGTTGAGGTTAAGCAACGCTTGGCTCAGCTAGCCGAGGGTGGGTGAGCTTTTGAAGCATTATCATCTCAGTATTGAGAGCACAATCCATAGCTCCTGGTCTTTATCAATTAAAAGCAATTGCAAGTCAAGTCAGACACCGAATTAAGAATTCCCAACCTATCCTGATAAATAACACGTGCGAACGTGTTTAATTATTTTTATTTCAATATGTCTGTCTCGTGTCAAAATCCACGAATCAATAAACTTTGGAAGTTATCTATTTAAATGATAGCACAATGACGTAACAACTCAGAATCCCAAAATTATACTTCATTGATAAGACATTTGTTTAGTAGGTAAATAAGAACATGTGAGAGAAATTTGTTGGCCATCTTTTAAGCCGCAATGGCGCAAAGATACGTCAGAATTACGCAGATTTTACCTTGATTGGGACCAATATTTCTGAAGGTGTCACTCAATGCTACGTGTTTCATGGGGGAGCAAATCAGCGAATTGAAGGAACCCATTTTAAGGTCCTCCTAATTCCTCTATTTCTGACAAGGGCAAAAGGAGACCCCCTTTTACCCTCGTCAGGAATCTGGTCCTACGTGTCGCCGAATATCGTTCCCCCAACGCAAGATTTGAGAGGCCGTTCCCGTGGTCTCATGTGCTGTCATAGTCGCCACTCCAGCAATCTACGCATCCATCTTTTTTCATCCGTTCGAGCAATGACTCCCGTGGTTAGATGCTCGCTGACTCCCACACATCTCCATTTACGCCCGGGTATGATGGGCACTATGTATTTGACTTTCGCCTGCGTGCGTATCCGTTCGTTCGTTTCACGTTTTGAGCACATTCGTTCTGAGCATGGCTCTCTCCAATTTTAAGGTTAAAAACCCTTAACCGTAGACTATCTGCTCTATTGGATTGGATCTACGGTCGCCTTCATTATTTCTGAAATGTTCATAAGATCGACAATATTATTTTATTTACCCATTTTTAAGGAGGAACGCGAGGAACTCACCTTTCGGATCCTAATTAAAAGTCACCTCCGGCCTCTAGGTGCTTATCACATATTATTATAGTATACTAGTCTATTTTAAAACATGTTTTATCATTCGAATTGTTTTATTGCGATTAGTAAATGTACAAAATGAAAACAACTGATTACTTGGCACATTATGGTACCATAGTGCGCAAATCGCGTACCAATTAACGATTTAATCATAAAAACCGCTATGGACAGGTCATGACCGTATCACGACGCATGCGCATGGGGCCTGTGCAGACAGATCAAGACAAACGCGTGGACCAACCACGCATGCTTGTTAGCCGCAATCCTTCTCACCGTATGATAAAATTAACAATGTTATCAGTTAATTACACGGTAAGCAAAAAAATTCCTAAGGAAACAACATCAAGGAATACCTACGTTAAAGTTATATTTTTTTGTCGAAAGAAATACGTTAAAGTATTTATACATATATTTTATCCACCTTATTAAAATGATATTGTAAACGTCTCATAGTTAATGCGTCCCACACAACTATAACCACGAACGCTGCAAAGTGTTCGAAACGTGAGGAAAAACAAAAACCTAAAACCTGATACACGCGATTAATCCGGTTAAAAGATCTGTGTTCATTTCTCTTCATCTAGAAAAACTGAGATGTATACGCATATATCGATGGCCGAAAGCATAGCTAATAACTACCTATATGATATCGATATCTAATCATTGGACACCCATATTTTTCTCGACAATTTCCTCGAATGATTAACATACGTTTATCGAGAGGTTATATAGAGGGTATAGGTGACACTAATTAGGCCTTACTCTTCAAAATAAATTACATAATAACCTCATTATGGATAGCTTTCTAAATAATAATATTATTGCTATTTATTGACTGCATGCGTTGTTAAATGAATCGATCATAACATAAGTTTTATCAAAACGTTATTTTAGAACTGATTTCTGATATAAACACGTTGTTCTTGAAATCAGTCACATCACTTAATAACAATTCTGAATTTAAGGCAGACGAAGTTTATTCTAACATACAATAATGTAGTTTGTTATGCTGTTGGGTCGCTCATTAGCAGACACAATAGATTTTTTATTGTTATGTGTTGTATTTGTACGTGGGTGAGCCAAAGAGTAAAGGGTATTATGATCACTTGACAGTAGGTAAATGTAATAATGATAAAATAATATCAATATTAGTTCTTTAAATTGATTTTGATATTAAGTAACTTTAAAGTAACTAACCTTCCTCGGGTTGTTGTACGGACCGAAGGACCAATATAATATTCAATTTTGATGACTAATTATTCACTATATTTGTTCCATGACATTTTTCTATGGTTGTTTAACTGAGTTCTAGCTTCATTAAAAACAAGTGTGATGATCAGTATTCAGACGCAGCAACCTGTCATGGAAGTATTTAATATCGAATAAAAGGACTCCGGACACAAAAAAATGCAATTTTAATATGAGCCAGTGACGCTCTACCGATAAAAGAATGTCTGAGAATGATGAAAGGAAACTGAGTGTAACTGAAGAATTGACCTTTTAACCATGTCAATTATTATTTTTTTATTATTTTTTTATTGTTCTAGTCTCTGATACATTCCTACTCGTTTTGAGAAGAAAGCGTGAATGTAATCTTAAAATGTTCAAGGATTTAGTTTTGTTTATTATTTTACTTAATACTGTGTCGTAGCAGGTGGAGTTCTGTTCTGTAGTGAAATGAACCCAACTCATAGAATAATCTCTCTTTATTATTTATAATACTTTTATCCTGCTGCACAATATTTATTATATAAAAATACATTATTTTTTTAGTGCTTGCCTTGACTTCCCACCAAGTATCAGTGACATCAAGAAAAATACCAAATATCATGTCCGCAGTGTTACCATTGTAACAAATAAAATGATGAGAATAAAAAAAAGGAAATCACGACAGTATTTTCTGCCAGCCCCATGAGAGAAAGGTGTAGTTTATGTATGTGTATTGGCTACGGTCGTTCTATATAATGATCCAATTAAAAAATGTATCGTCAAAAAAGGAAACTGAAAAGTGAATCGCCAAATAGTATCGAGTAATAGTATCGATACTATTGATCATCATCCCCCTGCCCTTATCCCAATTTATTTGGGGTCGGCGCAGCATACCTATATCTGGCATGCTGCTAAAGTTTTGGCTATGTTTTATGACCGGCCGCCTGCCTGACGTCACGTCGACGTTTTTGGTGGTAACCGCCGCCGATACGGTCTCTTTCTATCTAGCTATGTCACACCAAATGTTATCCATCCGCCAGGTTCTGATGTTATCCTAATATTACACTCCACTATACTATTGATAGTATTGCTTAATATCAATAGTATTGATGCATCCTCCACTATCGATAGATAGTGTAACTGATCTTCAAGGTCAACACTAAAACATACCCAACTGTCGCAATAACAAAATAATGACAATAACAATTTACACAGGTGTGTTTTTGTATTATTACATTTATTACTCATGCTTCGACTGCAACTTTATAGATATTATCAGAGGTACTGTCCGATACCAGTACACAACAAACGTGATTATCATGAAGGCCTTCCAGTGATAGCCTAGACATATTAACCATTAACCTTGTTATTTTGTTCACTTAAAAAGATCAACAAGATCCGAAGCACAAAAACAAAAATTAAAATTCCGGTTTAAATCCTTAATATTTCAATATTAAGTTTTTTTTTTATATTCTTTTTTTTAAACTTTCTGACCGACCGACAAAAATCCTATAAGCGGTAATCGTATAAATACTTTTCGTTTATTTTGAAATCAATCATTTAATATAATCTTTCTAAATAATAGGTGGTACAGAAAGATGAAATTAAACATAATAAGACTCGCAATGTCTCAAATCACAGACAGACATGTCAATTCTATTAATTAGTATAGATGTTTAGCAAATTAATATTTGGATCTAGCAACTCGTAACCACTGCTAGTTACAGAATTTTAAAAGCGTCGAATTTCAATTCATCTTTTTGTATGGGAAGTAATTTTTTTTGTCTGATGACCATTTTTTCAGACAAGTTGATTAGTTTAATTGAAAACATCCATCTTTAAAATGCTTAGCGCTTTTAAATGCCATCTACAAGATGTTGATACGTACCGTTGTTAAGATTACAATAAACGGTCGTATGTATATTACGGACATATTTTGGAAGAAGTTTACGTTTGATAAGAAAATCATTATTTAAAAACATATCTAATTAAAATAATTTGTAACATTCTTAACGTACGCACAATAAACGAATGATAAGGGAGATATAAAGTAACAGTTTGTGCTCTAATGAAGGTCTTTGAACACAAAGAGTACAGAGACCATTGGCTGTAGCTCGTTCAAGATCCCCCATACCGCGTACTCCCGCCGCACTCAATGCTTTCCTTGACGCTGTGATTTGTTTGCTGAATGGAACTGAATGTGAAGTGATATTGTCGGAATGCTTGAAGTACCTACTGCGATAGGAAATATATGATAGTGTTTTTCTATTGGTTTTATTTTTTTACTACAAACTTACTGTTTATACTATCTATGTTGTTCTTTTATGTTTGGTGTGATTGATTTTTTACCGCGCCTAATAGTAAATAAATAAATGACACAAGGGTCTTCAGTCCTTTAGAAAGGTTATTATTATAATTCACGTAATCAAGGAGCAATGTTGTGAAGTCATTTCCTGAATTTATAAAGATATGATACTGTTATAAATTGCAGTTTTAGTAGGTAAATTGTAAAAATAGGCCTTAACGCCCTTGAATGTCGGAATATTGTAATGGCAAAAAAGCGAGATGCAGAAAAATGCACATCAATAAATTTAAAATATTTACTTCTAAATCAATTATATTCATAATATAATGAGATCAACAAACACTTTATCTTATTAGATTTTCGCTCGCTAGCCTCGTGCGTTTCTTTGTTCAGAGGCTGAATAAATGATAAAGCGGGATTTTGGGCGTCCCGCTCAAGGGACTGGTGGGACGCGTCCCGAGAGGCCTAAAAAGCAGGATAACTGGCAACGCTCTTACATACGAGCGGGCAGCGGCAAGTTGTCGGCGGCAACCGTCGACGGTGGTCACGACTGGCGTTGAACTGTCGTCGACAATGTGCCGCTCGTATGTTAGAGCTCTTTAGATACGTAAAAACTAAGTATTATAAAAAAGATTTTTAAAATAAACTAAACCTCGTCACTAAAAGGGACAATACAAGCGTAAATATTTGAAACAGAACACGTTTAACTCTCAAACGCTGTAGGTTCTGAGGTAAACCTAAGCAACTTTTATTTTATACAAATACTTACCAATTTAGGTACCTATCTTCGTTTTTTTTTTCAATTTAGATAATTGCGGGTCGACATCTGACTGCTGACATGACGTAGAGATATTATTACACAAAACAGAGTACAAGAATTACATGATAATTTCGTAATTTCAAACGAGAAATTCCTATCAGTAGGTAATAATATTAATTTTTAACACGTTTATTGTAGGTCGACCGATATGTTAGAAAAAGGGATTCCAATAATTTCACCCAGACACTACAATAATATAGTATCATTGGTCTAGTTGCCTCTTTAGTCCTAGTGGCCGTAAGCGGGGCTGCTGAGAGTGAAGTCCAGGGTTTGATTCCCGGGTCGAGCAGTGTTATGGGGTTTTTCTGTTAGGAGATTCTCAGTAGCAGCCCGGAGTTAGAAAGTTGGTGGTGTGACACCCTCACCACCGTGCTTCAGAGCACGTAAAGCCGTCGGTCCTGCGCCTGATCTCTCTCCGATCATGTCGGATTGTCGTCCCATCTTTTCCTTCACCTTTTTAAGCGGGTGATAATTAATTTTTAATACGCACATGACTTCGAGAAGTCAGTCTTGGATTTGAACCTGCAACCTGTCAGTTACCAGTCCAATGTTCATACCAATAGGCTATCGCTGCTACACAACAGTATTAGTGAAATAGAGATGTACATCTCTGCCTACCCGCTCAGGGATTTCAGGTATGATGTTACGTTTATCATTGAACAACAACAATAAGAAAACACTAAACACTCAACGATTACTAATTATCTATTGATAAAGACTTCAAGATAGCGGCTGAGATAGACTGGATGCGTACGTAAGGCTAAATAAATACTTTAGCCCTCAAATTTGTAATACCTGTAAAAGGCCGCAAAGTTTTTAAGTTCTCAATATATAAATAAGATCTCGGACTAAGGAGGGGCTCGTGGCTAAGTAACAGCGACCGAGGTTAAGCTGGGTGCCTCGGAGAGCACGTTAAGCCGTCGGTCCCGGTTGACAGCCGTTACGGGTAGTCAGAGACCTGAAAGTTTGATAACCAGTCACACCACGAGATATCGTGTTACCCAGCTGGGTTGTGGAGGTCAGATAGGCAGTCGCTCCATGTAAAATACTTGTATTAAGCTGCATCTGGTTGGACTGGAAGCCGACCCCAATGTAATTGGAAAAAGGCTAGGCAGATATATAATATATATAAATAAGACCTATTAAGTGCACATGGTTTGCGAATGTTTTGAGGTAATTTCAGAGGTATGTCCTACAAAAAATACTTACTTTCCTACCCTACGGTGATTCCGAAACCCTATCTTCGCACGAGTCCAACATCCTTCGCAGATCCATTACGACATTATGCCAATTACAGGAAACTTGGAAAACGACCTTAAATACCGAAACCGTACTTTGAAACAATGTAATTTAATAAAAAGATGTTCAATAGTTATGGTGAAAATCATACAAAGACAAACATAGCATAGATATATAAACATAACAGAGATTTTGTTTTGTACTACTAAGTATGTGGAGAATAAAAAAAGATGTTGGCAATTCACCAAACAGGTTGCTGACCTATGTCAATGACTTGGTTATTACTTCTGGTTTAAAAAAAAAAATACTAAAAAGAGTATAGAATGGTGTCAATGTAATTACATAGTTTGTGTTAGAACAGGTCTAGATTATTCATTACAGAACACAAACAAATCTAATATATAAAAATTTATCGCCGAAATGTTTGTACGCGCATAACTTCTGAACGCCTGCACCAAATTGGATAATTCTTTTTTGTGTTCCTTATTGTCAGGATAAGGTATAAAATAAAATTATAAAACTATAAAAACAAACAAACAGAAAAGAAATTGCGGTACGAAGTTGGCGGGGTTTGGAGTTTTTCAATAAAATAAACTGCTTTTGGTACAGGTGTTTTGTTATGAATATTACTTGCTAATTTCCTTCAATGAAAACCCTTCCTTATAACGGAAATATTTAAATAACTAGCTGTGCCCTTGGTACTAACCAACAAATAGAAAATAATTCACAGTTTATCTCTTCTCTTAGGCTCACATCGTTATGTGTCACACGACTTGTTCGCGCGAGTGTTGAAATATTTTCATTTTACATATTCTCCTAAACTATGCATCCAAATAACATACTGTAAAGCAAAGTTGTGGCAGAGTTTATCTTCATTAAATTGTCTTGATGATGAATTAACTTTCGTTCGTAAGGACGCTTATAAAAACGCTCATAAATCACTTAATAATTTTCATAACATTATTTGGATGTACTTAAGACCAATATTTTTGTAGAACATTGTATTTACGTATCACTAACCATTAGGCCTGCGCACTGCGGATTTAAAGCAGTTCGGACCAATAATCAATATTTGAACCTAATTGAGAGATATAGCCTTATATTAGATATCCTATACTGTTCCTCATGAACCTGGCTATAATATAAAAAAATATTTTTTCAGATGTGACTGGTAGTTCCAAAGATTAAGGCGTTAAACACACAAACAAAAAAACTTCTGCTTTATCATATTAGTATAAATGAAGAATATTTGCTAATGTTTTCAGTAAATTAATGGCAATCTTGTAACAACGAAGTACCGAACCGTTGCTATCAAAGTGATAGTGACGTCATCATATGAATCAATGAAAAGGCAATTGAAATAATATGCAATGGCAATGACCTCCCATTGCCTATCTGCAAGCGTATTGGCTAACTCAGTTGAGATCGTAATGACAGTCACTTCATAATAAATGGTGTCATATGTATTAAAAAAAAATTGTACACGATAATAGACAACGTAAAACATACAAGCAATGTACTACAAATGATAGTCATTTAAATGTGTGAATATGCCTGTTTGTATCAAATACATTGGCATATTGTCAACTTATAAATAACAACCTATCTCAATATATTATGAATTTGACTGGTGCCAATAAACATACAAACTGTTTAGCTTTTTTATTTGTATACAACACAACTATCTATAAATGCCTCTTAAGGAAACTTGTTTTAAGTTTTCTGTACACAGAAAATATATCTTTAGTATTAACTACTCAGGGCTAGGGCTAGGAGGGGCTCGTGGCTAAGTAACAGCCGCACAGATCGATCGATCGAGGTTAAGCTGCGCTTGCCGCGGTCGGTCTGTGGATGGGTGACCATCATTTCATAACGAGACCTCTCCGTGCCTCGGAGAGCACGTTAAGCCGTTGATCCCGGTAGTCAAATTAAGATCTATGACAGCTGTTACGGGTAGTCAGAGGCCTGAAAGTCTGACAACCAGTCATCAATCGTGTTACCGAGTTACTGGGTTGTGGAGGTCAGATAGGCAGTCGCTCCATGTAAAATACTGGCATTAAGCTGCATCCAGTTTGACTGGTAGCCGACCCCAATGGAATTGGGAAAAGGCTAAGCAGATATAGTATTAACTACTCAGGAATATGGAGAATGCATTGGCAAAAAAGCCTATGCTCTGTACCTACAGGCATAGTCAGGAGTTTATGTTGGACAGTAGATGATGATATGACAAACACACTGCAAGTGAAAAAAATATTGGTGTATGAGGAAAAGCACCTTGTATGCTACTCAAAGGAATTAAGTTCACTTTTGAAATATTCTTCCATTATGCTAAAACAAAATCTTGACTCTGTACTGTTACTGACATTGTAGTAATACCAAAGTAGGCATAATTATTGTCCACTACTGTATTAAAGCTGTTGCCTCGCTCATTAGCAGACACAATAGATTTTTATTGTTACAATATAAAGGTTAATTCTGAGTAATTTCGCTATGATATGACATTAAGAAAAATTACAATGATAAACAGCACTTGTTTTTTAACAGACAGCCTATAAAATATTTATAGAATGTTATCTATTAATAAATATATTGAAGTTGAAAATGATATACATTACTGAAGAATATTATTGTCAGTGTTTACTTAAAGTGATAAAAAAATTGTGATAAAAAAGAATTTAACTCCCAGGAGGTTTTGACTTGTTTTTAAATTGTAATTTTTAAACTTTCGCGATTCGGACACATAATTATTGAATTCAAACGGGACCTAATCAGTCAAAACGATCTACTCGTGACCATGATCAATGCAACTTGATCGAAACGTCGAGGTAAATAAATATTATAATTTTATTAGATTAAGTCCCGTTTGAATTCAATAATTATTTGTTTTTAAATGTCAAAGAAACTTGTTTTATATTTTATCTGCCATTTCAGGTGATTACTGATTTGTAAAATTACTAGCATACCATTTGGTAAGTGTTGAATACTAAAAGTTGTTCTCACAGCTAGTTATTCATACATGAAATAAAATCCAATCTGGCTTTGACTTATGGTCAAAGCCAGATTGGATTTTATTACATGTAATGCAATATTGGAATCACCTAAACTACATTTTGAGCCTCCACAGGGATTTTAAGGGTTATTTCAAGATTTTTCAGGTCCAGATGGACATAAGTTGTTTAGTTGTGATATTTCACCACTTCATCACATACATATATTTCTAGTGAGGAGGATGACACAAATCATTGCTTGACAACTTCTTAGTATTAAAGTAGCAAGATATTTTCTATAATTACATGCATTAACTGTCTGTCTGACTGAAAAGGTAGTGTGGTCCAAAAAATTTATGAAAAAGTTCTGAAAAAAATAATTTATTTGGAAAATAATGTGCTTAATAATGGCTTCAGTGAAATGTAGGTGTATTGTAGTATAACACACCTCTACCTTACCCACTGGGTCATGATAACTCATGAGTAATACTATATTGTGGAAAATAACTTGTAATTTTAACAAAAAGTATCTCACAATAGATAAAGAAACCAAACAGCAAGTAACTTTATAGACTCTAGAAAGTTCTAGCTCATTCCATACCATGCACAGAAAACTAATTAAAGAAAATATAAAAGAAATCTTTCTTTATCAAACACACGGAATGTGGAACAGATAAAAGGAAAGTCCTGACTTAAAAATATTAATTGATTTTGAGGAAATTATAAAAGGCTATTGTTTAGATAAAAGAAACCCTCTGACCAACATTTTGATTCTATTAGGTAAAGGAATAGCCGAATATTTGTTCAAACAACTTAATAAACATGAAATAAGTTTATAAGTCAAGAAATAAAAAATAATTATTTATTTATTTATTATTTGTTGTCTAGGATAGATAAACAAATAAACAAAAAATACTTACGCCGTAAACCTTTCGCAACGGACACAGTAAAGTTGTTCAAGACGGACATTTCAAAAAGATCACTTTTTAAATAAAAAAAGGTAGGTTACACTTAAAATTATTGTTACTTTAAATAGTTTATCTTCAGGCCAAGGTGCGAAGCTCAATAGGAATTAACGTTCTTATCACACACGTAAATAATCACTTAATTCATTAGCGTCGTTTCGCTATCGCGTTCAAAGATGTACTGACTTACTGAGTGACGTATCATGAATTTCTGTTATTAATTAAATGTAGAGGCGTGGCGATTAGATTAAAAAGCTAGTCCCCGCTCTTGTGTAAACGAACGTTGATAACTTATCGTTTTATTTATAGAAAATCTCGTTGCTCCGCGAATCAACGATTCTTTGCAAATCAAGACAACTGACTGAAAAGTGCCGTTTGACATTACATTAAATCTGTCAGTGTCAAGTGTCTATAAAATGCCAAATGGTTTCGTTCTTAAACAAACATACAAAAAAATTATTATTTTTGTAAGTACTTGAATTTAGATGACTGAAAAAGTAGTGTTGGACCATAGCATTAGAATATTTTTGGGACAGATATCTACCAGTATGTATTTTTTAGCTTTGACTACTAAAGTCATGTGGTTCCATATTGCAGCAACTCTGCCTGAAGTACGCCCTTAGCTCGTAGAGCAGAAACATGAAATCCGACTACGGATATTACATTGCGATATGGATACTAGATCTACTACCTGTTCCATAGAAACAGGAGTTGGTTGTGGCTCCATCACATGGTCCAATAACTAAAATGAGAAAAACCCCTAGGTGTCCTCTTGGTCGGTGTATTCTGAAGTGTCCATTTCCACATCATCAATCTCGCTATCAGATGAAACCGACTGATAAAAACTGACATCTTTTTGCCTCAATAATAAGCGCGTAAACCATCACCACACAGCGAACTAAATCTACAAACTATATACATTTGTACATTCACAAATCCTAACCATTCATCAAACCGAAGATTAGGTTCCCTATATCTCGATAAATTTTAATTCCGAACGAGGCTTGAAGAAATTGATGAACAATGCGAGATATGAAACGTCCACGAAAATTTTAGTTGAAATTATTGTAATGTTTCTATTAATAAATCCGTTACCGTAGCTTCGGTATCTATTCGAGACAAAGATTTAGATAGACATATAGACAAAAATTCTAAAAATGATCATTGATAAATAGCAATTTTTACTAGCATTTATATTTAGAAACAAAGACAGGTTATTTCACGTGTCTTTGTATATTCAATTCGTTTATTGTGTAAATACTTGGCCTAAATGGCATTTACTATCTGACTACCTCTAAAAAGAAATGCCGAAATAAACTCGAGAGATCAAGAGCTGTTTTAAGACCAAATATCATTCTTGGTTTAGTACATTCTACGTATGTGGTCCTGGGTACGATTTCCGGGTCGGGCAGTGTTATTGGGATTCTTAATAGCAGCTGGAGTTTGGAATTGTGCCCCATAGATGTTAATAGGCTCAACACCCACAACATAAGTGATCTGTGGGCGTACTGTGGGTGTACACTATTTAGGGCCACATTATATTATCGTTTATTTTCAATAAAGCATTTCTTATATTAAGTTCAACTGATATCAGTGGGAACTATCCCAACTTTCTAATATAATTTAATGACGGAATCTTTATGACGTTTACAATTTGTACATAAATATTTCTTCTACTATATTTTTGTCTCTATGTGTGTACATAAAATGTTATATAAATAAAACTTACATTTTTTTTTTAATATTGTGGAATGTCATATACGGTCGTAAGCAGGATTCGAACCTGCGCCTCCCAGTTGAAATACTCTAGGCACTCTGACATCTAAGCCATCTCGACCTCTACCCCGAATTGTTCTTCCACATTTTAATACGACTTTTGCTGACGTCATTCCTATCTATCTATTCAGTCCCTATACAGGTGATACAACGACGTACTGATGCAATTAACAAATCTATTTATTTTTATAAAATGTACAAAAATTACAATAAAATGGATGAGCTAGGAGTGTAGCTATTTAGGGACTTGCTATGATGAACGAAAAGAAAATAAAACAACAGATAACTGGGTACTTGTATATTAGTTCCATTATAAAATAGCTAATCAACGATACAAGCAATAAATAACAAATTCAACAACACTATTCGCTTGACTCACATTATTTACAATATTATGAGAATTCTTCACATTCCTAAAGCTCTTAACTTTTTAATATTTTCCCCACCAATATCCGGTAAACAAGGAGGTTTGATACTCATTATATTGTCAAACTTGTGGTTAGAATAGAAATCCAAACTTTTCATTAACAAACTTCTTGTATTTTATATTTGAAAATTGGCTACTTGAGAAAACAAAATTTAAATTAACGTATTTATTGGAAAATAAATAACAGTCACGTTATAGGGTAACATTTTCGTGTAAAATCTAATAGGTGTTGCCATGTATAAAAAAACATCTTGAGTATGCATTTTCTATTCCTCAAACGTAACCAGTTTTCAAATATACCTATTACTAATGCGTGCAAAAATTTGTATTATCAATTATAAGAATCGTTCATGTTATTTATAGTTTTGTTACTTTCCATTTATATATCTAATTTAATAACAATTATAAAAACGCCATGGATAAAATCTATTAAACGCTACAAATTACGCTATCAAAAGCCAAAAATTTTAATTTAGGAATGTCTAGGGTAAACAAACATTAAATATACAAATATTCCGTTCGTCAAGTATCTTGAATTCTTGAAATTTGCGAACTAAAAGTCATTTTCATCAGAATGTTAAAAATTAACTGTTACTGTGCAATATGTTTTTTTTTTTTATTACATTCTTTAAAATTTCTGTTCTTAGTTGTAATTTATTTCAAATATCATACAGCTTCTGGGTTGCCATTGTTAATATTCTGTAAAAATGACAATACTACAAGGGAAAAATAGATTGGAACACTACAAAATCCAAACCTAAAAGAATTTTCTTAACTTTAACGTTAACAATTGACGTCAGAAAACTTTTGGGATAAATGCAACCATTATCTTTGATTTTGAAACGCAAATTAGTATTTTGACTAGAAAAAAGCATTTAGAGTATACGCTTTCGTGAAAAAAGTCTGAACTGTGAATGTAGCGGCACGAAGTGGATGAAATTTCATTTCTAATAATTTCATGGTCGCCATTTCGTTATACTATGGTCGCCGTTTCAGTTATAGATTATTTGATTTGTCCTAGAGTGCCGCTTTGACGACCAATGGCCGTAGGGCGGATATATCCGAAAACTGCCAGTGGCTAACTATGAGATTACCCAATTTTTACAGAGTTCATAAACTTTAGGTGACATCCACAAAAAAACCGCTATAATCATAGTAAAGACCTGAGAACTTTTTGTTAGTATTGTTAATAAATAAATGGAATCGCTGTAAAGGAACACATTAATGTAAACAAAAAGACATTTATATATTTAAACAAAAGCCCTTACCAAGTTACAGAAAGAAAGAAAAAATTTAATAATTATATAACTCATAAAAACTGTTCCATACAAATGTTTTTAAAAAGGGAACAGGTAAAAACGTAATTTAAGCCATAAGATAATCGTATCTTTTATATGAACTGCATATTAATACATTCTTAAAAAAATACCTGAGATTTTGAGACTTTTTTTTTTTTACTAAAACCATGCAGTTTCTTGGCCAAGGACTCATTGTTAATAAGGCCATTTATATGTATATAGGTGCATATTACCAAGCCGCGTCTAAACTTCGAGAGATTAGTCATTAAAAAGTCCCTGCACACTTAGGGCGCAATTAATGCATAAGATATTTATTATAGGCACTTTTTAACAAAAATCTAGGAGACAGCAAAGAAACAATCAGGAGGAATGTCAAAGAATAATAAATATAATTAATAAATATTCATAACGACGCTTAGACGTGGCTTTAGACTTACAGTAATGTGGACATTATTATTCTATAACGTGTGACATTGGAAGGCATTATGCCAGAGACGCAATTAGGTAAAGTTATGGGAGCATTCTAGTAAAATTATTGTGATAAAAACGACGATGTCGATTTTATGATGTTAATTTTGTAAGAGCTCCTCGAGTATTCTTCTATAATATGTGTGATGTATGTTTGAAACAGTTCTATTATATAAATGAATATATAGAAAGAGTAAAATCTGAATCACTAATTTGGCACAGTACCTAAAGTGTAATGAAAAAGTGGAATGATGGGCTAATATATACTCTATTTGTGGTTGATACTGTGATATAAACATTGAAAATATTTGAATATGTTTTAGCGCAGTGAATGCATGCACCCAAAACCAACCTGATTACGTCCCTGGTCTGTTGTTAGTAAAATAAATTAAACTACACCTACTTAACTTAAGTACCAGCCAACATTAACGTAATAAATAATGTCTGGTTAACTCTATGAAGATTCGAGTACATGAAATTATAAATTATCTATCTTTAAACCGGCCGAATACATCCGTCAATGTTGTTCGAAAAACAGGTTTATACATCCTAGCCCAGAACTCTTTCTAAAAATACCAGAATTTGGAATATAACAAAATGAGAAGTATCTTTTACATATCGGATGAGTTTAAAATCGTGATTTGGTGTAATTTTAACATAAGATGTATGCGACCGGCTTATAGCAAAACACGCCTTTATATAGAACCTATACCTTCTAATAGACAGCTATACCTAAGGTGTATGTTTAAAATATCCGAAGACATTCAGATTCGTACAGGATTAATATCAGTACTGGTATTTTCACGACTCACGGTTTTAACTGTTAAAACATTATCGACTTTACTGCCGTTGAAATTACGTCGAAAATTAATTACACTAGTACAAGCCCTAGAGAGGATTGAAGCGAATAAAAGTGATCTATCGCCTGGGCTTAGCGTGTGTCGCGCTTATAATTATTCGCGTGCATTCTCAACACTGCGTCTTACCAGATGTGCGCCGGCCCTAAACCATATCCAAAATGGCGCACGACCAAGCGAATAACCGTTTATATAAACGTCAAAATATTTGTTATTTGAATGTAGGTTGATATTTCATGCAAATATATCTATTAGGAGTTTCTTAACGTTTTTCATATTAAAATAATAGCACATGATATATATACTAATTACTAACTTTGCCACGCGATTTCAACCGCTCTTTTTGTCTTTTTGTTCGGCTCCTAAGTGTCGTAGCGTGATGTTAAATAGCCCATAACTACCCTCAAGAATTGGGCTATCAAATCCTACTGGTAGTTACAGAGATTAGCACGTTCAAACATACAAATTTTTCAGCTTTATTATTACATTAATTAATAATAGTATATAACTATAGACGGGGGAAACAATCAATTGATGGCATTTATGAATAATTTTCCCTTATAATTAATTCATTGTCAGTTTATAGGAATTATTGGGATATTGATTTAGATGTCAATTAAAAAATATAGTGGAGTATTAATACAACATTATCTTTCAATAACGTCACGGACAATAAATATAACAATTCAATTTTAATTTAATAAGTATACGATTTTGAAACATCCAAAAATTTACTGTTTCTATTTTCTAAATCGTTATTTTCACCAGTTTAAGAAACACGCTTCACACGACATATTTCATCATGACTGCGTTCTCCACTACTCGAACTACGAAACGCCTAAACCAATAACTATGCAATTCTAATGAACCTACAGATGTTATCTAAACATTCTATGGTGAAACTATGAGACTGAACATATGGTTGTTACAATAAATCTATTAATCGAAATAAAAATGATAATAATTTATTAGTTACCAAGGCACGTAAATTGTATTTTAAACTTATTATATTTATTTTTGTTTGTAAAGAGCTTAACCACATGTTTTCGTTGATAATATTAGGATGGATGGCCAAAGATTTTATTCACAATACATTCACATATACAAACAAAAATACCACATATAAATAATCGAGAACTGCCTCGTTGGTGTAATGGTTCCAAGCACGACTGCTAATCGTGCGGTCCTGGGTTTCAAAATCGATTCAGGCATTTAAAAGTTATCAGGTGAAATAAAGAAACTCACAAACATACATACACCCTGAAAACATAACACTCCATTTTTGGCTAGTCGAGTAAAAAATCTCTGGGCATCCATCCGAATACTTGAAGAGGTTATTCACAACACCAAAATGACAATAAGATACCAAAATTATTGTCATTCGCCAATATTAAGACCAATCGAGAGATCGCACACGATACACAGTATTATCTCCAACGAGTAAACGAGACTATTAAGAAAATTAAAAATCGTGAGTTTTATTTATTTAATTAGTTATCATCAAAGTGAAGCTGCTGATAACGTGGATGTTGCATTGAATGGTTATCCATTTACTTGCCAAACGTCTGAAATAAGAGCTTAAGACTCACGACCTACAGTACTCGCCCGATAAGTATGCACACGCAGGTAGTTTTAGGGACAAAATTAATGTACAGGCAACACTGTTAGTTTTTATTTAAGCTGTGTGCAGATTATCTGGCGAGCAGTAAACCATCCAGATTGCAGCCTGATACTACTATTTTACTTTGAGCGACTACCTATCCGACCTCCACAACCCAGTTACTGCGCAACACGATCTCATGATAGAAATGGTTGTCAGTCTTTCAAGCATCTCACTACCTGTAAGGTTGTTATAGATCTTATTTTGACAAAACAGGGACCGACAGCTTAACGTGTTCTCCGAAACATGCAGGATATGAAATGATGGTCACCCATCCACAGAGCAGCCGCGTCAACCAACAATATGAACGTTTAAAACAAAATCATAATTGTAATATGTTCACTCGCTAATTAGCAGAAACATTTTTTTTTTGTGTTTGGCATCTCGCAGGTCAACCTAGGAGGTTGTCGACTGCTAAGCCGGGCTTTCCTCTGGGTGCCTTAATAATTTTAAGGCCAGGGCTTTCAACTTATAAACTAAGCGACAACAGGCTAAGGGGCACCCCCTGCGGAGTACGAGCCTCGGCTTAGGGCATCGCTGGTGGGCAAGCAAGGCACTGGCTGGATCGAATAGATTTTTATTGTTAATAAGTCTAATTTTATACTTCTCCTATCCAAAGACTTAATACGAACTTATTGTTTGAATAAGGACTTTCATTTTAAATCTGTTTCATTGTTGGTGAACATGGCTCTCAGTGTATCGGTATAACCTAGTAATTATAGTTACTGATTGAGTTATAGAACTCGGAAGAACATTTAATAAAGATCATTGGACTCTGTAATTAATTATAATAATTAAAGTAAACAATGTTCGAGAAATACATATGATAATATTGTTAGTCTATTAGACACTATTTGCAATGTGAATGTGAGTACGATGTGGGCTAGAAATTCATTCATACATGAACCTCATAGACTGTCTGGCGGTTTTGAGTCGTTTTATGTGACCTACGCAAATGTCCTCCTGATCTGGTATCGTCTTGTGACGGGTCGTTGAGCTCCCTTAGTTATGGTTGAGCTACACGATGACTGATGCATACGTGCCGTCAGACAGGACAGGTCACCTCGAAGCTGCTATGGCTCTTTCCTCAAAAGGCCATTCCAGACGATCCCTGCATCGTTACACTCACATAGATATGTACATACTATTATGTCTGGACTTTAAAAGAGACGTTGACCTCTGAGTTTGTTTCGGCGTTTCTTCTCAGAGACAGTCAGATAGGAAACGCCGGCGCCATCTAGTTTAAAAAAATGACTTGTAAAAGTGTCTTCAACAGATCTATTTACAGAAATAAAATCATTTATCATTTATCATTTATCATTTACAACCTTACCTCGTTTGCTAGATCGAGACATGGATAATAAATATAAATAAATTAAACAAAACTTTATATGTACCCCAATCCGCCACACATTTGTGAGTGATGTTTGATAGTGCAAAATGAACTGTATGTGAAAGGTATTAAAGTTAAAAATTACTTGCAGCTTCAGATAAATCCGGAATCACTTTTAAATATCTTTCGCATAGCTTTGGTTACCAAATTTCGATTTTTTCTTATACAACTACCCTACAATCCGAATTAAAACAAATTTTTGGTGCCTATCGAAATCGGGTACATTAAGATATACATAAAACAAAAAATTCAAACCTATAAAAACCAACACAACCCTATTTCTTCAAAACTTTTTGCGTCGAACATGAAAATAAATGTTTATTTAAAAATGAACTCTAAATACATTCACGTAAAGTTCACAGTGCCCTGTCAAACATACCGGGTATATGTTTTACCTCACACGTTCAGTAAAGGTTCATATATTAATGTTCTAAATTGACAATATCACTCAGTCTTCTTTCTTGTCCTGATTGGATTTCAGCGAGCCTTCGACAGAAGGAGGTCGATCCGATTCACCTTCGGACCCTGGAAGAAATTAAAACACATTAAAAAATATCCAACGCATTAACATATCCGTGGCGAACTCCAAAGTTATAAATTATTGTGGGGTTTTTTTCGTAAAAATGGGTACAAATTAAAGATAAATCTTTGAAAAGCATTAACGCATGCTTACCCAACTCTAAACTTATGATATTAAATGGAAAAACAATACGCTGATCTCTCTGATCTGGTCGACAAGGCTTATGGTCAGAGCGCCTGGAATATCTATCCGGGAGGCGCAGGTTCGAATCCTGTTCACGACCGTTTTCTTTTTCCATTTAATATAATTACTTTTTTAAGGCGTACAAAGTTTTTGCTTCAAGTATTAATATATAGATAAACGTAAAACTGACCGCGAATTCTAGAGGCATCTCCTGCGTTTTTTTCATCATCACTTTCGCTGGCTGAGCTCGGCAAAGATGACTCATCACCGCTGCCTGTAAGGGGAGGACATGAAATGAATGGAGGGGGGTTACAATGAAATAACTGTTAAAGATATGTATAAAAGTGTTTGGTTGGCTAACTAGCGAAATGATTTTGAAATGGCACCATGCTTCCATACATAATTTAGGACATAGTAATATTATACCACGCTGATCTAGTGGTAGGAAGCGCAGCTGCTAAGCTTGAGGTACTGAGTTCAATTCCCGGGTCGAAAAAAGTGTTTTTAAGCATTTCCGTTAAGGATTTCTCAGTACCAGTCCGGAGTGTGTAATAATCTATACTGCATTTGCAATAAGATTAGACATTTAGACAAACCTTTTTTACTGTCCGTTCAACTGATTTTGACTTCTATTCCATAGGCATAAGGATGGCATTAAAAGCAAAGAAGTGGTTACATTAGCAACTGTTTACTGCAGCTGCCATTTGTCATGCCACCAACGCAATAGAAGTCAAAATCAGTTGAACGGACTGTAATAAAAACCTTTATTACAGTCCGTTCAACTGATTTTGACTTCGATTGTTTAAATGTCTAATCTTATTTCAAACGGGGTATAGGCATATTTAACGGTAGAGTGAATAGATTTCTTCTTCAAAGTCAATGTCAAATGTTTTTATTTCACATAAACCAATTTAAAAGGCACTTATGAAACGTCAGAATTTAGTTGCACGGTTCTAAAATAGTCGATTCCTATGGAGAAGAACCAGCAAGAAACTCCATGGTTACTATTTTAAACTTCATATTTTTTACAGTATTTTTATATACAATTTAGAAAGAGGAATGCGAGAACAGTGTAATCTTCGAAACAAAGTAATTAATATTAAAAATATTTAGCTATATTTTAATAAACACAACGAATTTGGCAAGTTTACTGAGTTTTCACATTTACAAAATATTGAAGTTAAAGAAGCTATACAAAACAAATCCAAAAAAAAAAATATGTAAATTAAACTGACTTCAGTCAAGCAAAAGACATAAAATTGGATGAAGTTGTTAGAACCAATGTTAAACTAAAAAGGATTTTAATGGAGCTTTAAAGGAAACATACAAGTAAAAAAAAAAAAAATGATCTCCGTTCTCGGCCACACCGTCGCTTACCATCAGGCGAGATGCTGGCCAAACGTAGACCCAATTTTGAAATAAAACTAAAAGAAAATTGACCCGATTTATGGCAATAGGCTCACCACCCTATTACATGGGACTTACTTCATAATCATATGGTTGTACAGTAGTACTCCTCTGCTTAACCCTTCGGGGCGTTATGTCGTATTATACCGTCAAAGCAGCTCATTTGATACTGGATGTTTGTCGGGTAGGCGAATAACCAGTCAAGGGTGGACTTCCTTGGCCTTTGTAGTGTAAGGGCGAGGGAGCTCACTTTATAGTGCTGTTAATCTAACTTATTTTTATTTATTTATTTTTATTCTTTATTGTACAAGTACATACACCAAAATTAAAATTAACATACAAGGAAAAAAAAAAATTGACATAGTAAATGCACAATAGGCGACCTTATCGCATTCCGCGATCTCTTACAGGCAACCTTAGGATGGAATAGAGGCAAACAGAAATAGTTTTGGGGTAGTTTTTGGCGTAGGTACCTACATTCATATAATATATAAATACTATAAATATAGTTTATAATAAATAAATGCACATATATATATACAATATATATTATAAATACATATATATTAAAAATGAATATGTATAAACCAAATAAGCAATATACAACAATAACAAAAATAAAAAAAATAAAATCAGAGCTGGATAAAAGAAGCATTACAGCGACAAGTAATGATCCTTTACTAGTTTTTTGAAAACTGTCAAATTATATAGGTTATTGGGAGTGCATTCCACAATCTGACAGCTTGTACAGTAAACGATTTGTCAAAACATGATGTAGTGTGTACAGGCATTTTTAGCTTAAGATTTTCCGATGACCGAAGGAATCTCGTGTGTGTGTCACTAAGGAACCTGAATCGGTTTTTAAGATAAGGGGGGGTAGTAGGAATAAATAGTATACCATAAAGAATGGATAGAATATGAGCATTCCGGCGAAGACGAATAGGTAGCCATTTGAGCTTTACACGAAATTGTGAAATGTGATCATATTTGCGCAAACCAAATATAAATCTTATACAAAAATTTTGAAGACGCTCAAGTTTCTCAAATTGGTCTTGGGTTAGATCGAGATAGCTGGCATCGGCATAATCGAGAATAGGTAGAAGAAGAGACTGTGCAAGCGCAGTTTTGGTGGCAACCGGAAGGAAGTTCCGAAGCCGTCTTAAAGAAGCTGCCGAAGCAAACAACTTTCGACTAATTTCTTTCAACTGGGTAGTCCAGGAGAAGTCGTTATCGATGAAAATTCCCAAGTTCTTAACTTTGCTGCTATATGGAATTAAAGTACCATCGAACGAAATTTGAGGAAGTTTCAGCCAATCAATTCTAGAGATCATCCTGGAGCTACCCACTACTACAACTTGTGTCTTTGCAGGATTAATCATGAGCCCAAACCTCTTACTCCAGTCACCTATTCGGGCGAGATCAAGATTAATGTTATTTACAGCGTCTGATAGTTTGTTTTGAGGCGCTTGACAGTAAATTTGTAGATCATCTGCGTAAAGGTGGTAGGAAGATAAAAGTTGATGGGAGATGGAATTAATAAAAATTGAGAAAAGTAATGGGGATAGAACGCCACCCTGCGGTACACCAACAGAATTATTTCACCATGAGGACAATGTGTCTTCAATGCATACACGTTGACGTCGACCAGACAGGTAACTGCGAAACCAATCAATCACCGGTGGAGATATGTTAAGAGAGCATAATATGCCAAGCAAAATATCGAAATCAACTGTATTGAATGCATTACTAAAATCTAGCAAAGCAAGAACCGTTAGATTGCCGATTTCCATGCCTGACCTGATATCATCCGTAATATTTATGAGGGCTGTTGTTGTACTATGCCCAGGACGAAAACCAGATTGTAAGGAATTTAGGAGTTGATTTGTGGATAGGAACTTATTGAGTTGATCAAGGACTAAGCGTTCAAGGACTTTCGACAGGAATGGCAAGATGGAAATAGGACGGTATTCAGAGAAAGAGACAGGTTTAGAGGTTTTGGGTAAAGGAATCATATGAGCTTCTTTCCAGGAACATGGAAATTCGCTACGGGAAATGGATGAATTAAGTATATGACAAATGAATGGAAGAATTTCATCAATGATAGGAAGGATCATCTTACGGCTGATACAGTCACTTCCAACGGCGTTAGAAGTTATTGATAGAATGCTCTTTTTAACATCACACTCGGAAAAATGACTAAAGATGAATGTAGAGAAATCAGGAGTCGGAAGTGATGAAAGAGACTGTAAAGTATTTAATTTTGTTGTCCTATCGATATTGGACGAGGATGTGAAATGTTGATTGAGTAAGTCGAGATTTAAGTCTTTAGGGATTTGGTTTTGCTTAGACTTTCCGACTCCTAAAGATCGAAGAAATTTCCAGACTTTAGCTGGGTCTCCATTTTGCACAGAGTTATGGATATGTTGGCGTTGAGCATTTCTACACACCTTATTGCAATGATTTCGTATGGCGACATATATATCTCGGTTAATGTCTGAGGGTCGATGCTTATATTTATATTTAGCTGCATTTTTTTTATTCATCACCTTTTTTATTTCCTCTGTGAGCCATGGTGCCGGAAGATGTTTGACTTTAATTGCCCGAACAGGCGCATGCAGATCATATAATTGCGTAAGTTTTTCCGCAAATATGGTGACCTGATCATTAACAGCGGTTGATGATAAGAGTGGGGTCCAATCCATATTTCCGGCATCCTGGCGGAGACCATCACGGTCTATGCCACCAAAATTGCGCTGCAGAAGAATTTTAGCCCTGGGCTTAGGTGGACGAATTTTGTAAGAAAGGTATATCAAATCATGATAGGAAAAGGCATCTGCTGAGTATTGACCATACTTAGCAGCGTGATTGAAAGATGAAACAAAAATAAGATCCAGAAGAGAAGGAGTAGAATTGGGAAAATGGTGAGTAGCGTTTAAAGGTAAGGTAGTTAAATTATAAGATTCCACGGTAGCATGTAGAGAGGCGGAGCGAGAGTCTTTTTTGAGGAGGCAGGTGTTAAAGTCACCCATAATAATAGTATGACTGTAAGCGGGAATAAGAGATTCTAAGATAAGGTCAATTGAAGAGAAAAAGTCAATTCGTAGGGAAGGACAGTAATACACACCAAGTAATACCTTGGAGTGATGTAATTCAACTTCAATAAAAAGATGTTCGCCGGCATTTGACGGTGGCGGTTGTGAAGACACATTGACGATAGAAAAGGAGATATGTGTGCGGAGATATATGGCCACACCACCACCACCCCCAGACGTGCGATCATTTCTAATGAGTTGGAAACCGGGCAGATTGTAAGAAGTAGAAGGGAGACAAGGCTTTAGCCAAGACTCTGAAATAAGAACAGCATGAATATTCTTACAGTCAAAGGTTGCCAGCATATCAGGGAAATGAGCCGGAATACTCTGAGCATTAATATGAACTACATTAAAATTCCTTGGAACATCGGAAAATTGCATGTTTATCGTGTCAGATAGTGACGGGACACTTGCAAAACTATCATTAGCACTGCTTGCAGAAAAGAAACTTTCGTTATCGCTGTCGCTTGAGCAATGCATTTGGCTGAATTAAATAGAATAAAAAATATATTAAATATATAAATATACGTATAAAAGATAAAAGTTAACTAAAACGTAAATAACAAACCAAAAAAAAATATCAATCTCACCTGCCGGTTGCGTGTAAAAAATAAGAAGACTCACTAATGTTCTTTTGCTTTTTTATAAACATATTTGGTTAATACACTTAATACAGTTTAATACTTCATACCTTGACATCAATTAGTGAAAGCTGAATTCAACATCCGATGCAGTATAAGGTGGAAGTAGCTCAATTTATACAGGTATGTCACTAACATACAAAAAATTGCTTAACAGCCATGGTCTTGTTCTGCAGCTTCGGTAGAGGTCTGGCCGCCAGCAAGGAAGCAGCTAATCACTGCTTGAGGAGTCAGGTATCTTCGAAAATAGCCACTATAGCTGGACCCCGCTGGTCGTACCAATATAAGGGTGAAGCAGCTAATTTTATACTGGATCTTTCAAATAGTCGTAACTCACCAGCCATAGAGTTGTTCTGCAGCGCCGGTAGAGGTCTGGCCGCCAGCAAGGAAGCAGCTAATCACTGCTTGAGGAGTCAGGTTTCTTCGAGAATAGCCACTATAGCTGGACCCCGCTGGTCGTACCAATATAAGGGTGAAGCAGCTAATTTTATACTGGATCTTTTAAATAGTCGTAACTCACCAGCCATAGAGTTGTTCTGCAGCGCCGGTAGAGGTCTGGCCGCTAGCAGTGGAGCTGCCGGCCTCTGTTTACGAGCCGGGTTGAAGCGGCCACAGTAAGCACATACGTAGGAAACGTAGTCGAATTCTTCTGCCATCGCCATACCTGCAAAATAAACATGAAATCAGAAATATACAATTATTGTTTTCTAAGGGAAAATTGTAAATAATAGACACGAACGGGACTCGAACCCGCGACCTTTGACATACCGTGTCGCAGGTCTTCCATCTGAGCTCCTGTGTAGCAGTTAGTATCTATTAAATTTCAATTTCGCGTCTTATGGAGACGCCTAGCGATATCTTCATCATTTTTAATGATTATAAATATTATTATAATTCAATGATTCCTCAGAAAATAATAATATAGGCAACTTTACGGTTTTTTTTTATGTGTTAGGGAGCAACCGAGCAGACGGCTCGCCTGATGGTAAGAGATTACCACCTCCCATGGACACCAACCCCAGAAGAGTCGCAAGTGCGATGCCGGAATTTTAAAAGCTTTGGACCACCGGTACCCCCACATCGCAAGCGTTGTTTCACGCCGGTTTTCTGTGAGGCCGTGGTATCACTCCGGTCGAGCCGGCCCATTCGTGCCGAAGCATGGCTCTCCCACGGTAAGGAGTAGTAATAAGTTCAGCTAGGGCAACTACCTCAACCATTGTAGCTTTATTATAACGTTCTAAAAAGACGAAATAATAAATCCTGATTCATTTAATGATCAAAAGACCATATATGGGTCGGTTTTTAAATCCGAGCTACTGGTATTGTAAATTATAGATAACGCTCTGTCAACAACAATCAACATGTGATGGCCTATGTATTTCGGTGAAAACGGTCGGATGAAAAGGTCGACGATACACTTAAATATTTAAACCCGATTTCCATTTTATATCGGAAGTACTAGACAAATTTATCACTAAAAACAATTTCCAACGACAATATTTATAGAATTAAATTGAAACAAAAATATGAACACCCAAATTTCATATTTTGGTATAAAATACACCATTGCATGGCTTCTGTAACGGTGCGTAGCGACGCCCTCGGGCGTCGCGGCATTATCCCAGCGGGGCGATCCACATAGATTGCCTGTCTGGGTCGACGCGACTGAGTCGAGTAAGTGTTGCCTATAAAAATTATAAATGTTATTTGGAGTTCTTTTTATAACTTTTTACAGACTAGAACTGCATAGTGCTATACTGGTGATACCATTTTTAGGGTAGAAAGGAGTGAGGCGTCACATAACATTTGAAACGCCCAAGGGCCTCACAGTAAAAATAAAATTGGGAAACCCCGCACTAGTGTAAATTCGTAAATTGCCAAATTGAAATAAGTCCTGACGGCACTGTAGACTTTAATTTTCATTTATACTTGAATTTAATTTTCATACTAAGAATTGGTTACTCTTTCTTACCATTATGAGAAGAGCACTCGGAACATATGAGCGCCATACGATGATTGGGGCCGTCCTTCAGGAGGAAATCCACCACTTTGTCTAAAGCTGAGCGGTTTCTTTCTGGAAGCGGGCGAGGTAGTTGATCGGACTGCAAGATTATAATATATTAACTTTAAAGGAAAATTCGAGGTCTCCTGAGGACTATGAAATTGACTTCAGTACCAGTGGTATGACCGTTGGACTGACGTAGCAGGTTTAAAAGTGATATTTGTCCCAGACGCCATATTTTTTTCTCTCGTATGAGATTGTTCTGATGTGTTCGACAGCTTAATGTTGTTCTAAATAAAGACTCACCCTTAGCCTGCCCCCTTTGTAGCCAGCAGTGGGCGAGTTCAGGACCGGCACCAGCATCCTGTTGTTGGGGATGGGGGTCGACGTCTGCAGCGCCAACTGTCTCTGACGAAGCTGGCCTGGAGTAGCTGACATTGTTTTATCAAATAATTATTTTTATTGCTATACAATCATGCACGTCAAATAATCTTAAAAACAATAAATCATAAGTTAATTATTTATTATTAACTTCGACGGTCATCTTATTTCTTGCTTGATGATGGGTTCAATTCTCGAGTTGGACAGTGTTACTGGATCTTGATTTATTTATTTATATATTCTTTATTGTACACCAAATAAATACATTACAATGAAACTAACTAATACTGTACAATGGGCGGCCTTATCGCTTAGCGATATTATTACTCCATTTTTCTGTCAGTGCGTTCAATTCGTGTCCGGTTGATGGTAATAGGCTCACACCTCCACATGGGACTTAATAACAGCATTGGTGAAACGTGGATGACACAGTTGTGTACACCACTGCCTACCCCTTCAGGGAATACAGGCGTGATGCTATGTTGATGCGTCATATTAAAGTATTGCCAACATGGTCTTTCTTATCGGCAATTGATTACAAACAATAGTTTTACTTTTGCAACCACAACTAGCTTATCAGTTTTGAGGGGAACAACCCAAGATGTGCTCATGCTACCATATAAAACAAAGGCAGGACATTGCAAGGGGTGGTAAAAATTTATACCTGTCTGATAAGGTTAACCAAACCCGGGACTGAGCACGGAGGATCTGGCAAGAAATGTGGTCATGCTAAATAAAAGACAGCGCTTAATGTTGCAAGGGGTGGTAAAAGTAAATGGTATGGTCATGCTAAATAAAAGAGAGCGCTGAATGTTGCAAGGGATGTTAAAAATAAATGATATGGTCATGCTAAATAAAAGACAGCGCTGAATATTACAAGGGGTGGTAAAAATAAATGCCTGTGTAACTGACTACATATGGGGCTACCAACACCTGGACAGAACAGTAAAGTTTCGGGAAGAAGCAAACCTTGATCATTGCGTCCATTAACTGCAGGATTGTTCCGGCAGTTGTTCTAGACAATACTACAAATCATGGTACAAGAAATTTCTAAAGCTAGTAATAAAACGCCATGGTGATGTGGAACCCGCGTTTAGCCAGGATACAGGGGATTTCACCATCATTGGATTTTTATGCATGCAGCATTGTGTGCTTACGCAAGGGGGGCAACTATAAATAACCATAATCAACGGCACAAACTCACTACGTACTTGAGTAACAGCGAATTAGACATCTGAGTCAGTCATTCAATTTGGCCAGGTAACCTACAGATTTTAATGAGACATCCTGGTTGATGCATTATATTCTCGTAGAGAACCGAGGCATGACGTTCTTTAGACAAAAAGAGAGAAAATAATACAACATTGTATATGTAGCCAATGTAGATTCCTTTAAAAAAAAAAGTAATATTATTTAATAGTCGTACAGTTTCTAATATTTTTACAGCGTATTGACGTATGCAAACCGTTTAAAAATATTTGAATTTTGTGGTACGAAATAATTAAATCTGTGGGGATTTAAAATAGTGATCTACCGTTTGGGGACACTAGAGACTACTGAGTACACAGATGGGTCTGTGTACTCAGTAGTCTCTAGTGTCTGTACGAAAAAATTCAAATATTTTTAAACGGTTTGCATACGAAGAGATAGATTGCCAAATCGAATCACGCGTAGGATTCCCTCTTTTCATCAGCGGAACACCACACCTCGATTCTCTCATCAGGATCTAAATTAGGATTATTTACAAAGGATTCTACCTGGGGTCGGCGTGCTAGGCATATTACCGGGAACGTTGGTCGACGGCACGAAAGGCTTTAATGCTTTCGATTGGTCCTCTGGGCTTCCGTACTTGTCTAAGATCTCTTTTGCAACCTGCAAATTATAACATTGGTATTTTACGTAAATTTGTACAGTTTGTTAGACCCCCGAAGATACGTCTCACTTTTTTATTTGATTTTTAGTTCTACTTTTTCGCGGTATGCAATAAAAAACATTAGCAAAATACCAAATTGTTAAAAATAACATTAAAGACGCGGATACAAGATTTTATTAAACAAGCATGCTCAAAACTTAAATAACTATGAATTGAGGATTTATTTAAGGATTTCTTATTAATTAAGTTAATAGTTATAGTTCGCTAAGCATGCGTTAATGCTTTTCAAAGATTTATCTTCAATTTTACTATTTATTCTGTTTTTCTGTACAGTTTTTCATAGTGTGGGAATAAATATATCTTTCGTTGTTCTAATTTTAGACGCTGCATTTATAATGACACTAAAATTGAATTGAAATTGCAATTGCTAATCCAATTTCAAGAAAACTTACAGGTTCTACGAATAATACTATCAATAGGACCATCAGTTCTGTAAATACAAATACACTCACCTTATATGTTTCAGTATTCATAACTTCTTCTAAAATCTTTTTTTTCTCTTCTCTCATCTTGCTAAGTTTAAGCCTATTCTTGTTTAGAGTCCAGTTGTAGTACCAAGATATTGCTGACCTAAGGAATATTACTCTGAAAAAGAGACACATAGAAATTAGAACCAGCAATAATTCTTCTGGTCCTTCGGTCCTCATCTCAATGGACTGGTTTCGAAATATCCGTAGCTGTGTTCTGGAAATGGGGTAGCCGAATATAGTAAATTTTATTACGGCAACTACCTCTTTGGTCTGTTGTAAAGCACGGCTGCTGACCTTTATATCCTGGACTCGATTCACGAGTCAGGTAGTGTTTTTAGGTTTTCCTTTTAGTAAATTCTCAGTAGATGGCAATACGCTCTCCACCTATTACGTTGTACTTAATAATGTGGGTGTGAAACATGGTACACGGGTGTCTCTGTTTCCAGATAGGTATCATCTAGTGGTCTCGGTTTAAGGTAATCGGTCTCTGCTTGACTGCATTGCTTTTGCTGATTTGATTACTCTCAGGCTTTCAATTCAAGAAGTTCTGTCTTCGTAAGCAGCTAAAATGGCCGGTCGGTATATTGCTGCTATCTATATGCCTGAATCAGCCACATCCATGAGCAAATAGACCTCAAAGGACCAATAAAGCTGTGATTAAGTCAAGGTCACTGTTACTGTCAACCTGCATTATTCAACTGACAGGTAAAGGCCTCTGTCATGGTTTCTGGGATTTCGGTTTAAAATTAATGTGCACCAGTTTTAATCTTCTACTTGTTCCGCATTCCCACCACCTTCTTAGGGGTCTACCACGACTGTCTGGCTTACAATAAGTTTATAAAAAGAGAAAGAATACTCACAAAATAGGCAAAACCAGTAGCGGTGAGGCGTAAAGCAATGAGTACACCCAATACTGACTCCGACCTACATACATATAGTAGTATAGTATGGCGAACAACACATATAGACCCACGGAATACGCCATGATATACCCTATCACCCGTTTGTGGGTCTGCTCCTTATATTGGCCATCTCTTTCGATGCCTTTAATGTCAGTTTCGAGTCGATCGAGGATTTCTATTGTAGTTTTCTTGCGCTGTAAAAATGTTTATAATTAGTGACGTAATTTATTCTATAATAGTATTTTGCATATATTGTTTCCAGTTAATTTAGGGTCGTGTACTTGTAAATGTACTGATTTTGGTCCTTGCTCCCGGCTAGGACCAAAATCAATGAAAGTTCGTGGTTCAATTGAAAGTGTTACTTTGTTGTAGACCTTTGGGTTTTATAATTTGAGTCTTAGTGTCGTACATATTATTGTTTCGCTAACAGAGAAGCATTCAGGCATAGTACCCAAGAATATTTAAAAATTCTAAGGCCTATCTCTACCTGTAAAAGAACTTTTCCATCCCAAAACCAACTCCACTAAACTAAGCGAAATCGTATACATACATTTACGACAAAGAGACGAAATTCTTTAATGATTATGACAACTTTGGTTTCAATACTGACTCCCTAAAGATGGCCTATAATAAATTGTAGATTTCATGGACTAGTACCACCAACAGTCATCATCTCTCTGATGAAGTACGTTCATGTAAGCCTAGCTGGGATATCTTCACTGCTACTATAAGAAAATGGTTGGACATTTATACCCACCCAATATCATAGTAAATGAAAAAATACATGCCTTGCTTCGTATTCGCGACATCTCGGTGACTCGAAGCCACACAACCATTACTACTTTTTATAATTATCTCAGCAACTTTAAAATAGAAGTAAACTGACGTCAACCAAGGAGGACGACTAAGAAATAAATACATGAGAAAAAAGTACTAAATTCTGATTTTATATCTAAACTTTATGACACTTTCGGTCATAACTCCTGATCAAAATGCTACAACAAAAATAACATATGACACGCTTCTTAAATAAATAATACAATTTTTCAGTAGAAATAACTTTTACATGTACATCTACATATATATACCGTACAACCGTCGTTCTAGCAAATTCAGATTTTCTGAAGTTAGAGAAAATAAAATGGAATTGAAAGACCTGCAAACTATCTTCTTCAATCTCAGATTACTTACACACCCATAAGCAGTGATAGACTAATAGAATGGCCGTTGGACTGACAAGTCAAAAAGTCGCAATTTCAAGTCCAAGGCACGCACCATTGACTTTTCGAAGTCATGTGCGTATTATAAAACAACTTGAGGAAACCAGCACATCTGAGAGATGTTCTCGATGGTGTTTAAACCCATTTCAGAGACCTACGGGTGGTTTAAACTCTGACACAGTCAACCTGACTAAAGTTGCCGACTGGTGAAATATGTCCACCTTGCAAAAAGTTGTACCCAAATAACGCTGCTTTTCTAGAGTTGTATTCGCAACAGTAAGCAAGATCTTCTTGATGCTTGAGGAAGCATTGTGTTGGCATTTAAGGGGAACCGCATTTATCCTTGCATGCGTAGTCAGTCTGCACTTCGAATTACACCTAATATCCCTGATGAGGAATAGCAGGATATGAGTTTGCTATTCAGAAAGATACCGAACAACTGTTTATGCACGCATGATTGCATGACTGGTCATGCATTTATCTGTTAATTCACTGGTTACGCATACTAATTGGTACTAATTGTGGATGCTTCTGTACGATCAGGTTCACAGTTCCACATTATTATTTAACTTCATTTTAAGTTGTTAATAGGTATATAAATCGAAATAGATTCGCCAGGGTAGGCATAAAGTGATAGACATAATAAGATATCAGTTGAAATATCGTGAGAATCTAACAAGATTAAAGAGAATAATATTTTAGAAAAACAAAATATCGTAACTTAGAACGAAAGTGACGATTTAAATGCAAAATTATGACTTACGCGATCAGTGCAGAAATTAGTTTTGGAAAGGTCAAGTGTTACTTGAATATCGGGTATTTAGTGATGAGGATTTGATATTAATGCGGGACAGAATGGTAAGGAAATAATTAAAGCCTATAACCCCGTAGAGGATGGAGTTAGGCCACAGGTTCAGCACAGATCTATATACCCAAAGAGTTAGAAAAGCGACCTGTAAAAATCAGCTGAGGAAGACTGGATACGGAAGGTGTAATTTTGGTGTGCAGTGAATTACGAAGATCTGCGACTGATTTTTAAACCGTGAACTATCCCACATATGCATATAAAAATATATAAATATATCCCCCCCCACTCATGACCGCGCGCGCCTACGACATCATAAATGCGCCTGCCTCATTGGTCTAGGGGTCCCACCCGACTGCTGATAATTGGGGGGGGGGGGGTGCTGGTTGAATATATTTTAGTAGGTTTCTCAAATTAATGGGGCGAAACTGCGGGGCACAGCTATTATATTATAATTAGGTACTCCGAATTACGGTTCCACAGGCTGAGTGTTAGATTCCGACATCCACGCGGGGGCACAGCTAGTAGATTAATATAGACAGAACTGTTTGACTGACTCACTCAAACATCGAAACTACTAAAGTGTGACGAAAGTAGTCAATAAGGGATTCTTGAAAATTCAACCTTTAATTGACCTCCAATACAATCCTTTCGATTTTAAAATTACTATAATATGTAATATGTGACACGAAACGACGGAGACGAGGTACCGTTTAATTATGAAGTAAGAAACCGACAAAATACCGTGAAGCCGGGACGGGTCTTTAATCCAATAAACTGAAAACATTCATGTCTCTCAGTCTAGACATGTCTATTTGGGAGTGGATTTTCACGGGCCACTAGATTAATGAATATTGACATTAACCGAGGTCACGGAAACAGGCAGAAAATAAATGATCAAGGTACATCTGATAATTACAATGCGGAACCCCAAAAACGTTCACTTTCCTTGAAACTTTCAAGTGTACGGCAATTGGAGCATGTCTAACGTTCAACGTATTTATGTTCAATAATATACCTTATTTCACTTAACAATAAGTTTTTGAAGCGCCATGGCTTTATACAATTATGCAGTTACTGGTAATATTAACGTTGATAATTCCATGAATCGGACATTAGGGCTATCAAGAAGATTGATACTTCTGTAACCATAGATAAAAGCTAAGAGAAAATTGAAAGATTTTTGACAAAGAATTCGCTAAGTATGATCATGATTTATGACCAGTTGCAGCCTCCATTCGATAAACGGTCGTTGAGGTTAAGTAACACCTGGCGTGGTAAATCTATAGATGGGTGACCGTTAGAACATTTTTTATCAGAGTGTGTCCGTACTTCAGAAGGTAAGTTAAACCGTCGGTCCCGGCTACTGTTAATTAATAGCCGTCTCTAGGCTAAGTCGAGGACTACAGGCGGTGACAACTCCGACACTAGATTGGCTACTAACCACGATAGACGATGATGATCAATACGTGGTGAGGATTTGAGACTATTATGGACATGTCCACCACCGAACCAACACGGCGAAAGACACTGTACAGTCTAATAGCTCCTGACGATGCCCCGTGGGGGAGCGAAACACGTGGAGAGTAGTTGGTGATAGCTGCAATTTTGCGCTTGCGTATGTGCATATATTTGCGGGCGGTCGGGCGGTGCACAGGTTATTGCATGACTACCCTCAATATTGTGGAAATAGGATATATAATGTGGAATCGATGCAAGTAAATGCAGTATCTAGTACTGCATTTACTTGCATCCATTGTAATTCAGTTTCGCAACATAACGCCTGAATCTATTCAATTTAGTGTTAAATTAACGATTTTGTCTTAAACGCATATTCTCCTAAGTTTACCTACAACTCCACGTTCCCTCACGGTGTTTTCCTTCATCAACCGACCAAACATGATGACCTATGTTATTTAAAAAGCCATATTAACACATACCAAGTTTAGAACCCGTCTTTTTATTTTTAGTAGCTATTAAATATTTAAATAGTATAGATTAAAAAAAACATAATAATATCTTTTCGAGGATGCTATCTTAATGTTATTATAAATGCGAAAAATAGCTAGTTCATCTAGAAAATTCTCAGAAAAGCCAGTGATTCCATAGGTAAGTACTTAAATAGCTCCAAAATTGTATAGAACTATGCCCCTCGGTTTCACCCACTTCTTTCACATCATGCTACCTTATGTTAAATAGCCTACCTTAATACCTTCCTTAAGAATTGGAATATGAATTGCAAAATATTTTTCCAAATCAGACTAGTAGTTCCACAGATTAGCGCGTTAAAACAAACAAATTCTTCCTCTTATTATATTACTAGCTTCTGCCCGCGACTTCGTCTGCGTGGGCTTCAGAATTAGGTCCAGCCGGGATAAAAAGCATCCTATGTGTTAATACAGGTTAAAAACTATCTCTGTGCCAAATTTCATTCAAATCTGTTCAGTAGTTGTTGCGTGAAAGAGTAACAAACATCCATCCTCACACACTTTCATATTTATAATATTAGTAGAATAGGATAAGTATAGATTTATACATAACATACAATCATTATAATATATACCTTTGAAGACCATTTTTCTTTCGAACTATGTACCTATTTTTAACGGAAAACGAATTAACGCAAATAAGATCTTGACTTTATTTAAGAAAAATATATCCGGGAACTACAAGTTCAAATACTGCTCACCACCGTATTTTTATTTCTTTGGAATTTGGTAAGCATATATCATCATCATCATCCCCCTGCCCTTATCCCAATTTTGTTTGGGGTCGGCGCAGCATGTATTCTTATTCCATACATCTCTATTAGCTGTCATATCGTCAGTCACTTCTTTTCTAGCCATATCATCTTTAACACTACCCTGCATCCATCGCTTCCTCGGTCTTCCCCTACTCTTATAGCCATCTACATTCATACTCAAAACTTTCCTCGATATCATCAATCATCATATTAAAAAAAGAAGTACTTTAAAATATACAGTGTCCTCTTTATCTGATCCATCTGGCATTGAGACGATCATTTCGTAACCCGATAACATCGGTCCGCGGTCCACGCTAGGAAACAGAGTAATCAACACCTTTATGAGATCACAATCACAAACTGAGTCATAAAAACAAACCATATTAGAAATTGTATTGTTCCAGATGTTTTATGGGTATGCTTCTTGTAATGCAAGATGGGGCGGATGATATTGCTACTATCGCAGGAAATACCTGGATCAGACTAGCACATAACGTGGAAATTGGAACAAGCAGAGAGGGTCCTATGCCCTGCAGTGGGCGAAGTCGGGCTGTGGATGATGATGCTTCATACATCATGCCTATAATCCCGAATAATTAGGCAGAAGTGTATTTAGTATCAAATTTCTCTAATACGTTTAGTAAGTCTCATCATCTCATATGTTTCTATTGGCATAAACCAATCGGACACAATTATTAAATCATTCTAAGAAAAATCAATAACACTTTGCCCGACCCGACAATCAAAACTCACCCTCGCCAAATAATAACTGCATCAATAATTGATTCGATATTACAAGTGTGATGCTATGCCATGTTATTGGAAAAGTTTCACGCAGTTGGAACGCTCCAAGATGCACTAAACGTCGTATTATTTGGGAATCGTATAACCACCATGAAGCGAAAGAGGTGTGTCAGAATCGTAGCAAATGGATATCGATAATCTCTGCCTACGGCTGTGGGAAACAGGCGTGATTGTATTTATGTATGATGGAAAGTTACACTGGTAGAGAAGTCCAAAATGGGGAATTAAGACAATTTCCGAAAGAAAAAATATATGAAAGAACCTTGACGAATTGTTGTAGAACATGTTTCCTGATAAATACAATCTAGGTTCTAGGCATATTCAAGACTAGAGTGAATATACTTCTTCTGGTTCTATCGTGCTCCACCCTCGGTCACGCCGTCGCTTACCATCAGGCGAATACCAATTCGCTGGATGGCGTAGTGGATCTACGTAAGCGACGGGCTTACGTACATCCACTTATGAAAAAGAAAGAAACAAGTGAAGAAGGCAGTCAAAATAATGGTAGAGGATAGAGAACAGTAGCGATAGCTCCACTGACAAGACCTGAGCTGTAAAACTATACGAAAACCTACTTTCCTGTGGTAGGCCAACCTAGTGACGCTCGTAGGCCTCTGAATTAGCTTAGCTACAGCTGCGACCGCCGGTTAAACGTGCCTTCCAAAGCACGGATATGCTCTCATATACAGATTGACCGAGCAATCGTTGCTTAACATAAAAGATTATTTACAGATCACACAAATCCGTTTTAAGACCTGTCGTCCTGTATGGATCGGAATGCTGGGCCATGAAGAAGACGGATGAAAGAAGTCTACATGTAGCGGAGATGACAATGTTGAGATGGATGTGTGGAGTGAAAAGAATGAATAAGGTAAGAAATGAATATAATTATGTATTAGAGGAAGTTTAAAAATAGCGCCAGTGACAGAAAAGTTAAACGGAAACCGTTTGTCTTGGTACGGACACGTGATGAGGAGGGATGAGATACATGTGACTAAGAGAGTAATGAATATGAATTTTGATGAGTGGAGGAAGAGAGGTAGACCAAAGAAAAGAAGGATGGATTGTGTGACTGATGACATGAATGAAAAGGGGTGAACGATATAGCGGCTAACAGGGAAGAATGGAAGAGACAAACATATTGCGCCGACCCCAAATAGCAGGAAGATGATGATCTTACAATGGGCCATGATCACATCGAGTTGGTGAAAGACTCCATTCAGTAAGAATCGTTTTCAATACAAGTTCTATGCATACAATAATTTACTTATACCTAAAGAGTCAAGGATAAGTTTGCAACGCTTACGAAAACAATGCATAATAAACGAATAGCGTCAACAATACAACATTGTTCAGCTCATATTTATTTATTGTTGAATATTGATAAACATTGTACTGTATTATTCAGAATAAAGTCAATTTTAAACATGTATTTTGCTTCTTATAACTCCTAAACACACGTTTCATATCGTATGGTTGATGAACAACCTAGTGTTAGAGTTTAAATCACCGATATATCTGTGACATGGTTATAAACACCATCGAGAACATCTGTCAAGTGTGCTGGTGTCCTCACGGTGTTCTTCTTCACGGTTTTAAGCAAATGATAATTAGTCACCTGTATAGGGACTGAATAGAGCTGATGTCACCAAAACATGTATTAAAATGTGGAAGAACATTTCGGAATAGTGACCATAGCTCGGGATGGCTTAGTTGACAGAGCTTCTGGAGTATTTATCCCAGAGAGGCAGGTTCAAATCCTGCTCCCAACCGTATTTTTCTCTCCACAAAAATAAGTGATTATTATTTTTTAAGTTCACTAGGTTTACAGCCTATGTATAAAGGTCTCTAAAGGACATGTGCCTCTTCTCATAGAGAAATAGAACAAGCATTGATCACCACATAGCCCAATATGGGTAACACTGGAAATCAATAAGTGTGGGCTTCCTCACAAAGATTTTCTAACCTAGAATCGGAGGGGCTCGTGGCTAATTAACAGCCACACAGATCGATCGATCGAGGTTAATCTGTTGACTCGCTGATTAGCAGACAATAGAAACGAATATTTTTAATTTCGCATATGGGGTGGTTCGGAACCAGCATAAATGAATTTTAATTTAATATTTTTTATGTTTATGAAGGTCATATAATTTTCTACTTCTCCCATTCGAAGAGTTAAGCTACGCTTGCCGCGCTCGGTCTACGGGTGGGTGACCATCATTTTATAAGGTGTAAGACTTAATTTTTACAAACTTTTCACAAAAAATATTTATTTAAAAAAAATTGACAACAACAAACTTATTCCTGGAAATAGTGTCCATTGTTTTCTATGACCTTGCGCCATCTCTCTGGTAACATACGAATGCCGTCACGAAATAAACTTGCAGGCTTCGAGGCGATAAAGTCATCGACGAATTTACGCACATCGTCCAGCGTTTTGAACTATCTATCCACTAAGGCATGCTGCATTGATCGAAACAAATGGTAGTCGGATGGCGCCAAGTCTGGTGAATATGCCGCGTGCGGGAGAACTTGCCATCCCAAGTTGAAGAGGGTCTTTTGAGTTGCGCGAGCAACGTGAGATCGAGCGTTGTCATGCAGCAGTATGACTTGCCTCCTTCCTTGCCCAGTAAATGGCCTTTTCTGGTCAAGTTCTTCGCTTAGTTTGTTCAGTTGTCGACTGTAGCGTTCCGCAGTCACCGTCTGACCAGTTTCCAGGAGTTCGTAATAAAGCAATCCCTTCATGTCCCACCAAATACACAGTAGAACCTTCTTTAAGTGAATGTCTTGTTTTGACGTCGATGTACTGGGTTTCCCGGGATTTACCCACGCCTTTTTACGTTTGGGATTCTCGTAAAAATATACTTTTCATCACCCGTCACAATTTTCCACAAGAAGTCCTTTTTTTGTTGCCGAGCAAGTAATGAAAGGCAGGTGTTCATACGTTGGCCTAGGTTGTGTTCGGTCAACGCACGTGGGACCCATCTTCCAAGGTTTTGAATTTTTCCCATTTGATGCAAACGCTTGGAAATAGCTGTTTGAGTGACTCGTAGCTGAGGTGCAAGTTCTTGTTGCGTTTGCGTTAACTCTTTATCCAGCAGAGCTTGCAATTCTGCATCTTCAATTTTTTGAGGCTGTCCAGGGCGCGGCTGGTCATTAAGATCGAAATGACCACTTCTAAAACGTTTGTACCAATAGTTACACGTTTCATAAGACACAACGTCAGCACCAAGAACACTACAAATTGGTTCCCGTGCTTTAGAAGCATTTTTTTCTTGTTGGAATTCATATAGAATGCAGTGCCGAATGTGCCGTTTATCATTTGCCATTGTAAACTCTGCTATTCTGAGAGGTTATGTAATTCACGTATGACTTAATTATCATCTCACAATCGAGAGATGGACTACAAACTATGCTGAATGATCTGGATAAAGAAAGTCGGTAGGATTAATCATGAATACGGAAAAAACCAAAGCCATGTCGAACGGGAACCATGAACCTATCTGCGTTAACAATAACCAAATTGATTATGTAGATGAATATGTCTATCTAAATTCTTTTGGCGAGATTGTTTGACAATCTCGCCAAAAGAATTTACCTCTAAGGAAATTGATAGACGTATAGGAAATGCATGGAAACAATACTGGAGCTTAAAAGAGGTCATGAAAAACCAAGAAACGAGCATGACTATCAAACGTAAACTTTTCGACACCTGTATATTGCCTGTCCTTACATATGGCTGTCAAACCTGGGCACTTAATAAAACCCATGTTAAAAAACTTGAAGTTTGTCAAAACGCTATGGAAAAGAGCATGATGGGAAAGAGACTTTCGGATAGACTAAGAACCACCAATATAAAGAAATGCACTAAAACAAAGGATGTGACAGTAACGATCAGAAAGCTCAAATGGAAATGGACAGGGCATACAATCAGAGGTAAGAAGTGATCGAAATCCATAATGTACTGGTTCACAAGGCACTGTAAACGAAAACGAGGCAGGCCACTAAGGAGATGGGTGGATGAGGTAAAAACCATAGCAGGTGTTGGATGGACAACAAAGTCTAATAACAGAGAAAAATGGAAACAGTTGGGGGAGGCCTTTGCCAACAAAAGGCACACAGACAGGTGTCAAACTGCGATAATATAGGAGAAAAAAAAAACTAATATTTAGTAGGAAAAATGAATGTACCTAAATATAAATTGTATTAATGTAAATTTATTGTATTATGTCTGAATAAAAGGCTGTTATTACTATTATTATTATAACATGTTACTACATGTAGCATGTGTAGCATGTAGCATATAGCTATTACGGGTAGTCCAACCAGTCATACCACGAAATATTGTGTTACCCAATAACTGGGTTGTGGAGCTCAGATAGGCAGTCGCTCCATGTAAAATACTGGTATTAAGATTTGACTGGCAAGTCAAATGTCGCAAGTTCGAATCCAAAGCACAGACCACAGACTTTTGGAGTCATGTTCGTATGATAAATAAATTATCACTTTCTTAAAACGGTGAAGGAAAACATCGTGAGGAAACCAGCACACCTGAGAATTGTTCTCAATGATGTTTAAAGCCATGTCAGAGGCCTTCGGGCGGTTTTAATTCGGACACAAGGTTGTTCATCAACCACACAATGAGAGAGAGAGAGGGATGAAAGTATTTATAGGCATCCATACCTGAAGAGTGTCACAGACTGTATCTTTTGAACCTAACCAGTTGAAATGTTCACAGAATATTTAACAACTTGATATAAAAAAAACTTGAACTATTTCAGGACAATCCTTAAGCTGTTGCCTCAGTCATTAGCAGACACAATAGATTTTTATTGTTACAACATACAGATCTGTATGTTGCTGAGCCGAAAGGTTAATACTCTAATCCATGTTGTGGCATTATCTTAGTTGCCAAAACTAATGACATTTACTTCATACTACTCAAGAACCTGAATAAATCAACAAAGAAACAATAATACACGCGATTAATCATGTTGAAAGTTGTTTTATTATAATATGTAGTGATCGCGAAAACCTAAGATACACAACATTGCATTTCTATATGAATAGTAGTGTCATCAGTTTTTATAGCGAAGTACTGCAGGAGCAGAATAATTTAAAAAAAAAACCTAATAATTAAACAACAGTGAAGTGTCCCTGGGTTTAACTAGTTACCTATACTATATGATATTGTTTCTTTTACAGATGAAGATCTCTGAAGTCATAATTTTTTGTGGCAAGGAAGCTTTTATTTGTTGCTATATACCTACCACAGATTATCCACTGCAAAAACAAAATTCTTATACATAAAAGTGAATGGAAAGTAACATAATACTAAGTATACAGTTACAGAAGAGAGGTTGGTTTTGAAAAACAATACATGAATGTACCACTTGATACTTTTAGTCATTTAATTCCTTTTAACAATTCCGTATTGTATTGAAATAATTTAAATTAATTATAATGTAACTGAATGAATTCAGGAAAAAAATTTCTTCATTGCAAAACTTCTTTATGAACCTTCCTTGGCCTCAATTTTTTTTTAAATCTTTTGAAGTAATTCACAGATTAACTCTATCCACATGTATAGTATGATCACATGGAAATTGTTAATTAATAAAATATGCAAAATAAATTATTACATATAGTTTTATTAACCTTTCGGCTCAGTAACGTACAGATGTGTACGTTGTAACAATAAAAATCTATTGTGTCTGCTAATGACTGACGCAACAGCTTAAAGTTTAACACATTTACTGTGCCCATAGCAGACACAATAGTTAATCTATTGCTGTGCACCAAATGCATAGCACTGCACAAGGGAAGGGTTAAGATATTAAAAGTGAAAACCTCTCCATCTAAACTGTAAGAACTGTTATTGAACACCTATGCAAACTAATGATTTGTTTTGATAAAAATAAAATGTGATAATAAACCTTTGTTTTCAAGAAGAATGCCTTGTTATCAGTGTTTAAATATCCTAGCTATAAAATATTGAAAACATATGATAAACTTCATAGTGATTGTATTGCTTATTCATGCAGATATTATTCTGATCAAAGAGGAAGTATTTAGGACTTGTTAAAGATTCCTTTGCATAAGTAAATTATTTTTATAAAAAGAATGGGTTTAGAGGTATTGTAGCATAATAAATTGTTATATTATATCAAATAAAACTATTTAAAATTATGTACAGAATTATTAAAAGTGCTGAAATATGTTATAGGGTATTTTATAAATTAAATTGGACAAAGTTATGACTTCTAATAAGTCTACAGTTATACTTTTTTATATTACCAACAACTGTTGTTCAATGGAGATATCTAGGAGGATGCTCATGATGTCCAGCAGATATTTACTACCAGATGTTCAAATTATTCAATTCGGTTAAGTAGCCTAGACATTAAAGTTTCTTAGGCAGACAGACTCAAAAGAGAAAGGTTTGTCTAAAACAATGAAGTACCATGCCCAGGAATGATTAGACTCAGTTATAAAACCCTCAGGTCACGGACATAGATTTGAGTTGCCGCCAAAAGAATATTCGAAACGTTTCGAAATAGTTTTGGCTGTATTACAAAACATATGTAAAAATCAATCAAACAGAATTGATACTTACGCGAATTCTTGATAGGATCACACCCATTTTCTTGACTTTAAAACTTCAAATACCAGGTGAATTTAATATAGAACACTTCAAACTCCTAACAACCTTGTTTTAGCGTTTTTAGAAGCTAAAAATAAGTTTGGCATAACCAGGCGATAGTTGATGACGAATGTATTATAACCTATAACGCCGATTCGGGAACATTACAAAAATATAAAAGCTATTTAATCGGCAGTGTGTTATAATTTTAAATCACATATCAATTAGTTGTTATCGATTCAATACTATTCGCAAAATCCACCACAAGAACTTCTGAACAAATAAAATTCAAGAAAAAAACATTGACTTTCAACAATATTACACAGATAAAATATGTCACTTAATGACGTTCTAGTGTTCGTTGGACTTGGTTGGAACTTGGAATCGTTGGTTGCCGTTTGTCAAAGAGAAAGTACGCAGACGACAAGGCATACTGTTTCTGAAAAATTCGAAAACTTTTCCGTATCGGAACAGAAACTAACATAAGTACAGGGCCTTGATTCTGAACCATCGGAAACTGAAGTTTTCGAATCAGTGCGGTAAGTTGTAATACAGAACCTCTAAGCGCTATTAAAAACCGATGAAATTGATAAAGCATGATATGTATTTGTACTTAAAAAATATATGAGTATAATATTTTTTATACAGTTTTATATTTTCTACCCAAGTTAAAGTTTCCTTTCCGATACGGAAAAGTTTTAAAGTGGTTCAGAATAAGCCCAAATAAATAATATAATATTCCACAACTATCACACAACGCCGTCTAGTCTCAAGCTACGGAGAGCTTGTGTTATGCCTTGGCATAATACTCAAAAATCATTTTTTTAATTTCAATCTTTAACCTTATTGTGGCTTATCTTTAGGAGATATGTAGAAGATTATATTTATGTATCATTAAACATTATGCCAGCGCACGCGGTTAAAGAGGTTCGGCAGCGCTTTTTCTTCCAACTTACATAACAATATTTAAGATAGCTGAGAGGTGTATCCAAATTTTAGATAGCCTACACTATTCCTCATGAACCTGGTTATCATGGTAGGTATATAAATATATTTTTTCAGATCCAACTCGTACGCAACGTAGTTGCAGAGATTAGCGCGTTTAAACAAACAAAAAAACTCTTCCGCTTTAGAATATTAGTATAGATATGTTTATTGAAATATAATGATTGCAAATAAATACAATATTGAGGGTAGTCATGCATTACGTGTGCACGCCCGCCCGCCCGCAAATATATGCACATACCCTCAATATTATGGAAGTAGTTAAATATGGTATTTATTTACAACCATCGTAATGGACTTCCGCAAAGTAATGCCTGAATCTATTCAATATTGGAATATAAGCTAAATTATTCAAACCCTCCCCGAAATTCGAGACACGAAGTGAAATTATAGTGTTTACATCTATCCCTTAGGTAAAAAAGTAACCCCGCCCCCTCACATATTCTTGACTATGGACGTGGACAGCATAGTTATGAGTAGGAGAGAGGAAGAGCTCTATATAAATTGCAGTTCAATATTTAAATGTTTTATTTGTTTTTAAAGACTTTTTTATTAATTAATTTGTTTATACTAATGGAATACTAATACTATAGTGACACCAAGCGTGAAGTTTTAATTATTTTCCCTTGATGGTGGTACCGTTTTAGGACAACAAATATTTCTTCGTATCTATATCAGATTAATATATAATATTCCCTTAGATTGTAGGTATCTCAGTAGGTCTATGTAGTATCATTTCGATTTCGTGTAATAGAGCGAGCAAAATGATACCAGCTGGCCTTCTGGGTGGCAATAAAAAATACATCTACTAAAAGTAAAACTAGTAAAATGTTTATTCTTTTTTTTAATTTAATTAATATTTTATTATTATAAACTTATGAAGCAATTATAAAAATGACGTATTATCGATGTATACTTCGTTTTTACAGATATTACAATCTAGCAAGTTCTCCAATCCGGAGTGTAACAAGACAGAGAAGTAACATCTATTGATTCTTGAGCAGTCTGCCGTCCATCGGAATCCACACACCGGCACATGCCACGCCGACATTGTATCTTCCTAAAGTTGCCATTCTTGCAGCACACAGGCTTCTCTGGGGATGAGCCCATGATGTGCGAGGTTTGAGCACAATCTGTAAAAGAAAATGATAGATAATTATTTTCAATTTTAAAACTGCTGGTCATCACGATTGTAACTTGTAAGCGCAGTTTACTAGACTATCGGGAGTCCATTCCCGAGCCTGGTGTTATTGGTTTTTGCTGTTAAGAAATTCTCAGTGTCACAGAATTTGGAATTGTACCCAGTAGGTAGCAATGTTTTCCCCAAAGGAGGTGTAGGTACGATGTTGTACAGCTACATTTCTCCGATGTTCTTATCCTATGTTATAGATGGTGTGGTTACTGCCATCTAGTGCCAGGCTACTACTGAAAATTTCCTTAAAACCCAGCCTCTCACGCTCAGCATGCGCACCTGCGGTCACTAGACCAATAGATGAACAATTTTCACGCACACACATACGTCATTGGACAAGCTTTGTTCGCCGCAAAAAGAGGATAAATAAGTACCTATTTGAATAACACAACTTACTGCAATCCATAGTGTTGAAGTCATTTGACGATAGAGCTCCATAATCTTCAATTTGCCGACCACGCTCATCTATGCAGATTTTCCTGCAAAGAGTTGAAATAGTTTTTCAAATGCGTCTACCGTGGCTTACGCAGCTGTGGTCTACGTTAGAACCGTCTCTTGTGATGGTGAAGTTCATGTACCTACTGGAATTGTGCCCGGTATATGGCACTAAGCTCCACCTATTACATGGGAATACATAACAACATTGGTGAAATGTGGGTGTAAAATTGTGTACATCTCTGCCTACCCGTTCAGGGAATATAGCTGTGATACTATGATACAGTTCATGTGAATCTAATCACTTCTAAAACTAGAATTATTCCAGTAAAGCAGGAAACCTCGCTGAGAGCTTTGATGAGCTGTTACATTAGAAATTATAACATGAATGTCAAAGGTTTAGAGGTGCATTTTAAATATCGGTACGAGGAGAGGCTCTTCTCATTGCCCTGCAGTGGTAGATTACGGCGTTATTATGTTATACCATTGGGAGATCGGTTAATGCTAGTGAGAACTAATTTCTCCACGTCCACCTCGTGGCTGATAATGTCCAAGTATACAAGAGTCGGAGCAAGGTGACCTCGACGAGCTTACCGCAAACAAATTACGAATGCCCACAAAAAAAGGACAGGTAACGATCAACTTATGTCAACGAGCATGCATAGAGGTTTACGAAGATAGAAGAAACTAAAAAGATGTGTCGGAATCGTTGCAAGTGACAATCGGTTGTCTCTGCTTACCCGAATAGGAAACAGGCGTGATTATATGGTTGTATGCAAGAATGCACAAATATTCAACCACTATAACTACTGTAAGTCACACCTTGCATCTTAAATATTATTGAGAAATAATTCAACTGTCGTGGAACCCACAAATAGAGTTATCAAATGAAAGTGGAGCCAAACGCAGTCTATCCATTTTTGTTAAAAAAAAAGAGTAAGAAAGGATATTGCTTAAAACTTACGATCCAGTTCTTGTGATCGCCGTCCTGCCAAAAGTCCCATCAGGTAAGCATTCAGGAAAGCTATTGAAATAGTCTATGTTGTACCCATCCTCTTCGCTCTTGAGGATCAATTCTGCCTTTACTCGCATGTCTTCTAAGCAAGGTGTAGTGTAGTTATAAGGAGGTTCCCCTTGTGAGTATTGTGGGAACAGATCCAGTTCTGCTTTATCTGGAGAATATTCAGCTGATCAAAAGAGGTTTACGAAAACTTCAGTTATGACTGAGTAGTTGGAAGCATTCGGTTGACAGAGAGGCCGTCACCCTAAATATGGCTTGGGAAGAAATTGAGAAAACTGCTAAAGATACACAATCTTTGGTGAAAAAAGTGGAGAGAAATGGCAGGCTTCTTATGTGTAAGCTCACTCTATCGTCGTCAGATTAGAGTCAAGAGCAAACCCATCTAAAATTAAAATAATAGCTGAGAACCTTATGGCCCTGATGATGGCCGCAGTGTGCAGACCCATGGAACTAATAAGGTCTCAGTGCAGTGAAATTGCTGATTGGGGATTTAGACTTTAGATCTGACTAGAAAGAATCAGGGAAAAAGATAACAGCAGACTTTAGAGACATGTTAAGGCTATCAGGAGCCAACGTCCTACCACATAGTAAACACCAGTCCTTGCCTGAGTATCAAAAAGTTATCGGACATATTTAAAGCAATACTAAGAATAATTCCCTACGTTTCAACTGAATACGTACAGCAAGGTAGCTCGGTAATAGGCTTTTCATCAAGATCTATACTGTTAACTCCATTCCTGATGATTCCAGTCCCGATATCAACGCAATAGCAGAGCCTGCCCAAGCACTGGATTGGGTTAAAGTTGCCATCGGATGTGCAGCGTGGTCCGACCACTGGTTGAGGAACACCAGGAGATATTGCGCGTTTTATACGTTCGTGGAAGCGGGAGCAACCTGGAATAAGATATGAAGAAAAATTTATATACACTGATGACAAGATACGTTTCTTGATCAGTTGACTTGCTGGATTAGAGCTGTGACTTAAATTTGGTGCGGTGGCAGTCCAAACAAAGATTCATCGGACTTTCCACACGTATTTAGCGTGGTAGGTCACTTCGCCTCTCCAGGGATGTGCTTAAACAGGTGTTACAGAGGGGGGAGGGAGTTCCGGATCTGGTGTCCTGAGAGGAAAAATCCCACACTCCCCGGTCTTATCCCCAAAGGCCGGGTCCCTTTTAAAGGTTTCCCCCGACAGCAAAAAAAGGTCGTTTCGCCTGACCATGACCTAACACTGCAATTTAAAATAAAATAATAAACAAACTGGTCTATTTGAACGACCATATCGAATGAAAAGTAAGAAACGTGGATATCGGGTACTTCCACGGGCGGCTTTATGATGTTAAACAAAATTAATCTTTAAGACTGATCTTATTTATTCAACACTTACCGCAATGCATGTTTTGAATGGTTGTAGTTCCCAAGTTAAGGACTTCGCCAAACAGCCTCTCGCCTTCTTCTGACTGACAGAAACACCTGAAATAAGAAACATTATATTACAAATTACGATACGTCGTCTGGACAACGCCAAAGAGATTATTACTCAAAACTTGTTGTTTTTAGGGTTCCGTATCTCAAAAGGAAAAAACGGAACGCTTATAGGATCACTTTGTTTTGCGTCTGTCTGTCCGTTTGTTAAGACCCTTTATCTCGGGAACGCGTGGAGGTATCGAGTTGAAACCATATTTATCAAGTCAAGTACAGTATCTTGAAGCTGTGAAAAAATCAAACTTCTAAGTTAACGTAAAAAAAGATACTGCCGTTTATGCCGCAAATAACGTCGGAATCAAAATTTGGTATTTGACGTTGACCTCGAACTATGAAATTTGCCAAGTAATAGTCTTATAATACAAGTACAGAGAAAATCTGAAAACTATACATTTGTAATTAATTGAATAGATTCAGGCGTTACTTTGCGGAAGTCCATTACAATGGATGCAAATAAATACAATATCTAGCTACTTCCACAAGATTGAGGGTAGTCATGCATTACCTGTACACCGCCCGCCCGCCCGCAAATATATGCACATACGCAAGCGGTGAAAATTCCGACTACCACCAACTACTCTACACGTGTTTCGCCCCTCCACGGGGCATCATCAGGAGCTGTTAGACCGTGCAGTGTCCACAACCGAGTGAGATTACTCAGTGTACTCGTGTAGAGTAGTTGGTGGTAGTCGGAATTTTCACCGCTTGCGTATGTGCATATATTTGCGGGCGGGCGGGCGGTGCACAGGTAATGCATGACTACCCTCAATCTTGTGGAAGTAGCTAGATATTGTATTTATTTGCATCCATTTGTAATTAAATCATAAAAAATATAGTCTTTCAAGGTTTTGGAAACTGAATTTCGGGAACAACTCGGAAACTGCCTGAACTATTTATAATATGTACCTACAAATTTGTACGAAACTCCGACACGCACTTGTTCGGTTTTTATTTAAATATTTTTTTTGCCTTTGCTTAAACTTTGGATACAGGAATGATTGATGCGCGCTAAATACACACGGGTTTGTTTTAGTGACTAATTAAGTGACTATTAATATTTTGGATATTATCGCCTTGAAAAAAAAATTACGTGTGCAATTTATTAGCCCATTTTACAAAGTGAAGCGCCTTATAGCTTAGCCATTGCAACCTAAAGTCCAGCTGCGGCTCATTTTTGCTTTTACAATAGTTACTACTTGGTGTTGTACACTTCAATTTGTCCTCATCTTTTTCTACATTTCTATCGTTCGAAGGTTTGCTGGTAGAAAACTCATGCATGGGATAAGCTCACCTTTGTGCATCAATTTTCTGTATCACCCTGTGTTATCTATGTTTTTTTGTGTACATTAAAAAATAATACTTTTTGTCATACTTTTAATATAATTTTGAGATGCTAGTATTGCCTGTTAGGTTAGTTTATTTTTCCTTGATCGATAGTAACGCTACCTCATTGGTCTACTGGTCCCAAGAGCGACTGCTGAACATGACGTCCTGGGTACGATTTCTGGGTCAGGCAAAGAGTTACTGCATTTTTCAAAATTTATCAGTAACTAGCTAGGCTAGGAGTTTGTGAAAGAATATAGCTAGAAAAAGAATGTCTAATCATTTGAAGACTGACACAGATGTATGGAAGAAAAAGACATGCAGTACCGGCTATAATTAAATTGGGATAAGGGCAGAGGGATGATGATGAGATAGGCTAGAAGGAAAGACATTAAAATTAATTTTCACGTCCTTGGCTAGGAGTATGGAATTGTATCCGATAGATGGCAATAGCCTTACCTAGGTACTGCCTAATTATTACACGTTAGAGATATATTATCGTAATTATATATTTGTTAAAAGTTTGTGTTTACATGTTTGTGCTCGTGACTGTACTACAGTGTACCATTTGAATTATTGTTCACCGGTTACTACTCACGTGCATTTTTTGAAGATTGCCCGACTCGTTTTGAACTCGAACGGAGCTCTTAGTTATGAGCAGAACCCGCGGCGATGTCGCTACTCAAACTGAACCGGTGAACAATAATTGATATGAATATTTCTCACTAAAGCTATTATAACAAAAAAGTGTACCATTGCCGAAATCTTGGAGGAATACGGACGTTTTATATATTTTGAGATGCAAATGACAGAACATGGTTTTATCTTTTCCTTGACGGGGTTAACTTACGTATGTGCAGGTATACAATCATGCGCAGCGAACTTCCCTTTCCCATCACAATGTGGGCGTTGTTCCAATGCGCCTATCTCTCCCCGCTGCTCCCTCTCATCGTAATTGTCTTGCGCTCGATGACAGGCGGATGACACTGAAAGTAGAGTGAAAAGATAAATTTTGGATACATTATCGATGAAAACCTCATTGACTATCCCAGATCCAGACATTGGACGGGAGTGCAGAGGGATGGCAATTCGGTGCAATATGCTGGCTCGCAGGTTTTCTAGCGCAACGCGCAATCGTTTTATACATGCAGCTTGTGTGTCATACGCAACTAGCTATGAACTAAGAGTGCAGTATAACTATGCCTTCAGGTATCTGATGGGACTGCCCCGGTACTGTAGCGCGTAAGCAATGTTCGCAAACACCAATGTAGATAGTTTTACAACAATATAGTGAAAAAGAATCCATAAAGCGAAGGGAACGGGACAGTTCCAACAGATACATTAAGGTAATTGCTATTAAATTAGAAAGCCCCACATGGAGACACTGGAATGGGCTTCTTGTAATTAAATAACGTATCTCTCTGGTCTTCTTACTAACATAGAATTAAGAATCTAATTATACTAACGCAATATGGATCTTTGATCTGAATTAAATAAATATTTGGTATTATTATTATTCATAGCAGTCTCTTCACATGTCCTGGTGGACGTTGGGGTTCTGGTGAATGCAGCTGCGATCCTGGGATTCAGGCAGGATTAGATTTAGATTAGGTGGACCGCGTGGATCTTAGTCAGCAAGAGTGTGACATGACAGCGTCCATTATGAATTTTCCACACTTAAAAAAGAGAGAGAGTTTTTCTTCACAGGTCGAACTTGATCACCGTACTGCCTCGTTGGTCTAGTGGTCCTAGGCGCGACTGCTCAGTATGAAGTCGTAGATTCGATTCCCTTGTCGGGAAGTGTTATAGAGTTTTCCTGTTGGGAAATTCTCTGTAGCAGCCCAGAATTTGGAATTGTCCCCGTTAGATGGCAATAGGCTCACCACCTATTACATGGGACTTAATAACAGCATTGGTCAAATGTGGGTGGACAACTGTGTACACCTCTGCCTACCCCCTCGAGGAATAGAGGCGTGATGCTATATTATGTTATGGTACCACAGTTTCCTACTGTCGTTAGGAACAGTACCTAATTCAAAATGTAAGTACATCATAATCTTCCACCTGTCTACATCCTAAATATTGTGTTCAGCGCAACCATATATTTTCCCGTACATATTGCATGGCAAACGTTACATTGAATCGAAATCTCGAACACTGCCCACTTGTTTGGTCTTACAAGAGGTATTAGACTAATATCTAGAGCTGCCCAACGTTTTTAATCAGAGAGGCACATAAGGGAGACGAAATCAGATATAAGAAGAAGTCAAAACTTTGACAACTATACTATAAACATTGGATCTCACACAGAATTATAACTAATATCTGGGGATCTCACTCTTGTCAGGTTTGATATCAAAATTAAAGATGCTCTGATTTAATATCTTAGGTTTTCGCGATCACTACACATTATAATAAAACAACTTTGAACCGGATTAATCGCTTGTATAAAATATACTATAATATACACGCAATTAATCCGGTTAAAAGTTGTTGTATTATAATGCTCTGATTTAAGTTACTTTGATAACAAAATTTAAGTTGCTCCGAGACCTCAAACTTCGTTTTACGGCTGCTTCAAGTATTACTTAGTCCAGCAAAATAAAGACATACTCGATGGTGTGTAAAGTCGTGTCGGAGACCTACTAAATTGGTCATCAACCACACGATAAGAGGAAGAAAAAGACTTACTTCTTGTGCAAGAGCTCCACCCTTCAGCGTTAGTACTGCAGGTCAGTCCATCACCACATCTTCCCACCGTGGTACCCGTGCCGGGGCCACCCGTACTGCAGTGCTCGCCTTCCCCTGAAATACATTATTAAACGAAGATTAGATCAAAGACAAGGTTGATATAATAGTCCAGGTCGTGACGTGAATTACAGATACTGGTAATGGATGTCTTTTCCACTTAGCTGGTGACATGTTAGTGTTCGCGTTCTTGACTAACGATTAATATATTTTTAGACCAACTAACTGCTTTATTGGTCTAGTGATCGCAAGGCCATGCAGTTTTCGGTTCGATTTCCAGGTCAGACTAAGTTTGGACTTGATACCATTACCAGTATTGGTGAAGAGTGGGCTTTCACAATCCACTCAGGTAATACAAGCGTGATGCCATGTTGTTTATAATAAGTTGTGGACTAACTAAAATAACCGACTCCTCTGGGGTTGCGGGTGTCCATGGGCGGCGGTAATCGCTTACCATCAGGCGAGCCGTCTGCTCGGTTGCCCCATATTCCATAAAAAAAAAAAAAAAACCCACAACGCACACCACAAACTTAGATCTTGCTTGAATATCACAGCTGATTACCCAGGATTTATACTTAATACTTATTTATGTTTATAATTTCCACCAATGGCATGAAGGCCCTACCATTCACTGAAAAATATTAGTCCAGTTATGCTTCCTAAGACGAGCCACTTTCCAGCACCTCCCGACTAACTTTCCATGATTAATATTGTGTAGGGTTCGGGCCGTACGTCCTGAAACCTATCGACATGCCTTTTTGAGGAACCGTTGGCATTCTCCTCCAGTCCTTACTTTTAGAAAAACATCAATACATTACCATAGAAAGGCAGACAGTAGTCACAGCAGTTGCATATGGTTGGCGAAGGTAGTCTCAGTCCCGTGTGGGTCGCGTTGTTTATGCTGCAGTGGATGGCAGTACTTGGGCAGCCGGGATCGAAGGTGTAGCCCTGGTGGAGGGGGTTGAATTGCTTTCACCAGTGTATTCGTAACATCCATTGCGGATATATGTCAGTTTCACTTAACTCTAATTTTATGTAAGAGCTCTTACGACGAGCGCCACTTTTGCTACAAGCGAGGCCGATTGAAGTTCGGAGTAATGAGTAGAGATGGCAAAGCACCTGGAGCATTTATTCAGGAAACGCCGGTAAAATCATGCTCACCTTCACACTTCCCTTCAGGGAACCTTACAGGGAATAGAGGCATGATGCTAAGAAACATTATGGTCGTGAACAGCATTTGTACCTACGCCTCCTGGATAATAGGTATATACATCAAATACTTTTTTTTAGAACAATCCATCACGCTCTTGACAGACCCAACGCCTACTTGCACCAATCATATACATAATTCAAGTGAACAAATGTGTATAAAAATGAACACTGTACTTACTCTACAAAACCCAAGCTGGCACAAAATATCATTACTTTTCACTAAACGCAACAAAGAAAACAAAAGAATAAACAATAATTTATTTTCAGCCATTTTATGTAGCACCAAACATCGCACTGATTTCTGTATCAGCTCACCGTTATCTTCGATTATATTATTGTAATTATCGAAAAGATAATCATTGAGAATCAAAAGAATGACGGCATGATAAAAATGTGTAAGTATCATTGCGTTTATATGCTTTAAATAGGCATTTGCAGCGGTGCCGCAGTCAGTATGTACGCAAATGATAAAAAGAGACTATGAGAGTGAAGGACCACCGAAAGTGCACCTGTGTTTGCGCATACACTTGTGCACTATAATATCTCCTGGGTACTTGCCTAATCTCCGTGGAGATAGGCCACCGTGACCGAAAACCGTTCAGGAGGAGTATTATTAGTACAGTCAACCACCACACGTCCGTGGTAACAACCTGGTATTGACAGCGCCTTTATGTCGTAGCAGTTAGGATGATTTTCGTATTACCTGTGTTAACGACTGACGTGTAATTGACTTAGAGTAGGTAAGTAGGATCTAAGGAGAGAGGAAAGCGCAAAATTCTGGTAGAAAATTTTTGATGCTGACCACAAAATCGATGTCGCGGTGCTGGCGGCCGAGTGGTTACGGGCCCGCCTCTTACGTCATAGGTTGTGTGTTGGCAAATCTGAAATATACCAACCATACTGTTCTTCTTATCAAGTAGCTGTTGAACAACCTAGTGTCAGAGTTTAAACCACCCGTAGGTTTCTGACATGACTTTACACACTATTGAGAATATCTCTCAGGTGTGCTGGTTTCCTCACGATGTTTTCCTTCACCGTTTTAAGCAAGTGATCATTAATTTATAATACGCACATGACTTCGAAAAGTCAGCCTTCAAATCGAACTTGCGACCTTTGACTTGTCACACCAGCGGTCATACCACTAGCCTAGTGGTATGACTGCTGGTGTGACAAGTCAAAATCACTGCTATACTATACTAAAACAGTATTATACTTTTTTCGGTCGTTAATAATTTTTATTGTTCCATCAAAAAGAAAAGTATACATAAATCTCTTTTCACAGCCGGTGGTACTCAGAGCTATAATGAAACCTATATTAAATAAAATACGTCAGTACTTTTTACTAAGTGGTTACTTTTCTAAAATACTGTTCATTTTATTTCTAAGACTTTATTTTACTTTACTTCTCGTAAGTACAAAAAGTTGGGAACCCTACATGAACCAATGTGACTTTTTCAATATCATATGTACTTTCTTAGTTAATCTTAGACATCACAGACGGCGAAGGAAAACATCGTGACGAAACCTGTACTTGATGGTCCGATATCGCCATTCCGCAGTGAGCTAGCGTGGTGATCTACGCTCGTACCTGGGTGAATATTTCATTTCATGCATATTATGATGTTTTGGAGAACACTTAAATTAATGTCATTGATCATGTTCTTTATATATTTTTTGAGAAGTATATAATGATGATAATTGAGATATGACAAAGGGACATTAATCAAACATTTATTTTCGAAGATATAAAGGTTTGTTTTTTTTATAAGGAACGGTAATTAGATTGGATACATACGGCAATTATATAACACTTTACGGTAATTGGAAATAAAACAAAAGTTTGGTAAATCAGCCTTTTATTGTAAGTGTATAATCAGTCAAAATAAAAAACTAAATAACACGTCCTATTATATACAATTTAACAGCTTTTTTGCCTAAAACAACCTTTTTTTTACCTCAAAATCACCTCTATTGTATATTTTAGTAACTATTATAGTTACTTTCATTCGCTGCAGCCTTGCAGTAGGTAATTACTTGTATTCAAAATAATAATTGTTATCGTTCAACATGCACAATCAATAACACCAAAACAAGAATAAAGATCTCTCTCTATAACTAATAAAATACTCTTAAAATTCTAATAATTTTTGGGTCCACAGCTTTACGAATTATTGTTCCTCGTATAAACTTCCACCAGGTCTTGCTAGCGTATGATCTTCAAGATTACTTGGTTCAAGTTCTTGCGACACATTTTGGCAAACTTTTGACATACTACAGCTAGTTTTAATAAAATCTTCAAAACAACCAGAAAAATTGGCAGTAGCATTAGAAATATTATATTTTCTTACCATTTCATTTATATCAACATCGGAATATAAATGAAGATTATTATCCGGTTTTATGTCACATAGTCTAGTAACTTCAGTTTTGCTTACACGAGCTGGATATAACAAAATATTAGATTGGATAATGACTTTTGGTCTTTCAGTATGAGGTCTGTCATTTTCTTTGTTTTCAATGTTTCTGTATTGTAATGTTCCAACCATTTTTGTGTGTGGGCAGTGACAATTAACACACACTAAACAACTTGCTTCCCTGAAACCGAATTCTTCTTTTCCTTTGTGCCATAAAACTTGATGTACATTCAAAGTACCCTTCAAGGCCAGCAGCTCTGTTTTAGGAATGAGTAAGTCCTTTTCATATATCTGATATTCGTCCACCACTTTCACAACAATATTTTGCGTATTGCTCGTAATCTGCTTGATAAAAGAATCTTAACTAGCAATATCCTTACCTTGAGCAACCGCAGCATCAGCGGTGCGTTTTACAGTACCTCCAATACCATCAGCTGCACCTTTTCCATGGCCGGACTCGGAATAATTCCACATAATCTGCTTCAAGCCACTAATGTACCAGTATAACTTTGTAATTATGAAAAACATGGTCTTGTTTCTATATTGGCTGCTGGGCGAATCGGACAATATGTACCTTTTAACCCATTATTAATTATATCAATAATGTATTTTTGTACATAAATGCGTCACAGTATCATATTTATTATCGCATATCATTACCGTTCATTTCGTCTAATTACCATTCGAATAAATAAGAATGGTAAACAATGGTAATTAGCGAAATGGAAATTAGATTCATCATAATTTTCTATAAATTCCTATATTTAGAACAGGTACAGACTTGTTAAGATTATCAATGGAATGAGAAACTGATACTAGATACATCTGGCAAATAATTAAATGAAAAAAGAATAATAACTACCTTTACTAACACGAACGGTATTTATAAATATTCTGAACCACGTCACTTTTCGGACACGAGAATTTAAATTTGTGCAGCTACAATCACTCTTCCACGCGTGTGTTCAGCTCGTTGGTGGAGCTCTGACTGTCGCCGAATATTCTGCGTGGAGAACGGTGCATAGTAGCGCAAGAATATGAAAATATCGGATCGAACATACCGTCAAATGGTAATTATAGGAAACAGTCCGGACAATTTTTGAAATTTCTTTAAACCACCTAAATTTGTTCTTCTTGTGAACAGTAGGTTGTCTTTGTAAAGATTAACTATTCCATTATCCTAAAAAGTGACAGAAAATCCATTCTTCAAACACAATTTTTATCAAGATGTGCCAATTTACAAAAATCTGGTAAATCGGACACAGGCGGTAATTAGATTTACGGTTAATTTCTTTTCATTTAGCGCGTTTTTATTACAAACAATGATACTTCAAAAGTTGCGTCTAATAGAACTCCAAGTCAACTAAACACAGCCAAAGTTAGATTCTCATTCTTTCAACTCTTTATATATTCTTCATCGTCCGAAATGTAATATGCACGAAATCAAATATTCACCCACCTACTCTGTATCAGAAGAGGCTCTAGCCCTGCAGTGGGACAGTTAAGGGCTGGTTTATGTTAGTCTATGAATTATAATCACTAAATACTGCGATAGCTAATCCAATCACATGCACACACAATTTTGCACCTTAATTGTACAAATTTGAGACGAAACTGGCTTACTCCCGTCCATCAGCTAAATGCCCGTGTTTTTTTTTTTTGCAAGGAACGGTTGCTGTCAGTATTTGATAATGATTTCAGCTTATTAAGTCCACGTGTTCATGAGTAAAAGGGTCATGATAGACAGGCCCCTCTTTTCCATTGGCCACTCTGGGCCCAGGACCACGCGATCCATGAGGCCCCCTATATTTTACTCCTTTTGCCAGTTGTTTATAAAATAGTCCTCTGTCATAGTCATAGGGCGCTGTCATTCTAAACTGCCCAGGGCATCCAATAGGTAAAAGATAGACGCTGATTGATAGTCACACGGACAATGAAGTAATCTTACAAGGGTACCTTTTTTCTTTTTTAATAACGATACCGTAAAAATTCGTAGGTATTTTATTGTTTTCACTAAGGTATATTAACATTTTTGGATCGTGGAAAGGACTTTGCTGCCGGTGTAATCAAACTGCCAGGAAGCACCTATTATTTGTATCAATATTAGTATATAATTGATATCTTATCAGCTTATCATGTCTGATGACTGTCAGTCAAAAACTGGGTTAAGATAGGAACTCTTTAGTTATTTAACCAAAGTTATATTAATATCTCCTTCAAAAATGTATCACCATCTCCAGCTAAGTCGATTTGTTTTTATTAGAAGGAGGGTTATGTTTTTATTTAAACCGGTTGATTCGCCAATACCAGATACGATGTTTATAATAATTATTTAGTGCTGATGAAGAAGGTAATTAAACAGCAGAATAGACTACAGCCATAAGGGCTTCTGTCTGGCAAATTTTCAGCCCCTTTGTTGTGCCTCCTCTGTGCACTTGGAAAACAGTTTTCTCTGTTCTCTAATCCATAGATATCAGCATGCTTAGTCCCCTAGGGGTTCGTCCGAACTGTTGTGTGTTGGATAGAAAGAAAGAAAGTAAATGCAAATAAATATTTATTTATTTATTATTTATTTAACACTTTGTGCACAACAAATTGTACAAAGGCGGACTTAATGCCAAAGGCATTTTCTACCAGTCAACCTTAGGGTGATGCAGAGATAACGTGGCCGGTGCATTAAAAGATTGAAAGGCATTTACGAAAGCAAAATATTATTCAATATACTTACTTATACTTACATAAATAAGTTGGAATATAATAAATACAAAAATAAAGATACGTAAAAAGAAAAAAAAAAGAAAAAGAAAAGACTCAGTGATGAGATAATTCTGCTAGTTTATTATTGAGATGTTTGCGAACTTTAAATTTAAACGAATAGCGACTTTTAGCCATCCTGATATTCTTAGGGAGTGCATTCCATAGGAGTATGGACTGAACAAAGAAAGAAGAGTGCAGAAAATTAGAACGATCAGAGGGACATTGTAAAAGACGATTATACGATGAACGAAGATTTTTATTGTGATTAGAGCAAATATAATTAAAGTGAGACGATAGATAAGAAGGCGAAAAAGGAGAATCTATGAAAGAGAACAAAGTAGTCAGCGCTCTTTGTTCTCTACGCAAACGGATAGGGAACCATTTTAGACGCGTACGAAATTCAGACACATGATCATATTTGCGGAGATTAAAAACGAATCGAATGCAGTTATTTAGAAGTCGGTCAAGTTTATTGAGGAGATCTGCATTAAGGTCATAGTAGCACACATCACCATAGTCGATTATTGGGAAAATTAAAGTCTGCATAAGCATAGCCTTCGTATTAGATGGTAGTAGATGCTTTAATCGGTAAAGAGACCGTAACGTTCCTGTGACCCTCTGACTTACTTTAGTTATTTGAGCTTGCCAACTGAAAGTAGAATCAAAGTACAATCCAAGGTTTTTTACTTCGGCACTCAAAAGGATAGTTTCACCGTCGAAAATAACAGGTGGTAGAGTAAGAGCTTATACTTTTCTTGAGTTTCGGTGGCTTCCCACAACTATCGCCTGACATTTAGAGGGATTAACTGCCAAACCAAACCTTTCAGACCAGTTCTTTATCTCTGCCAAGTCAGAATTTAATCTAACAATGGCGTCGGAGATACTATCGACATTCGTTTGGCAGTATATTTGCAAGTCGTCCGCATAAAGATTATACGCACACCTAAGCCCAGTCGTAAGGAAGTTAATAAAAATGGAAAATAAGAGAGGAGATATAATACCGCCTTGTGGAACGCCAGAATCAAGGCCGCACCAGCTTGATGAATTCTCACCAGCGCAAACTGACTGCTGACGCTTCCGAAGATAGGAAGAAAACCAAGTCAGTGAATCGCCGGAGACCCTAAGGTAAGAAAGGATAGAGAGCAGGATATCGTGACTGACAGTATTAAAAGCGTTTGAGAAATCAACCAGCACAAGTACTGTGACTTTGGAATCCTCCAAACCAGCTCTAATATCGCCTGTCACTTTGAGGAGTGCGGAAGTAGTGCTATGGCCCGGTCTGAACCCAGATTGAAGTGGGCTAATGAGCGAGTTTTTGTGAATAAACTGTGAAAACTGATTATGAACACAGGCCTCGAGCACCTTGGAGAGGAAAGGAAGGATAGAGATCGGACGGAAGTGACCAGGAAGGGAAGGATTAGAAATTTTTGGAAGGGCTCGCACGTAAGCTCTACGCCACAGGGAAGGAAATACACCGGATTCCATGGAGAAGTTAATGATGTGGGATATCACAGGGAGGAGATAATCCAGAACTGTAATAATCATGCGACGAGAAATATTGTCACAGCCCACAGCATTGGATTTGATTGATTGGATTACCTTTTTGATCTCAGCGACAGCAACTGGAGTGAAGTGAAATGAGTTGATGTCAGGGCGCGTTAGACCAGTTAAAAAGTCTAAAGTTTTTGTTTTGGCTAGGTGATCCATAACAGGGACAGTTGAGAAATGACGGTTGAGAGATTTACTTTCTTTCTTTCTTTCCAACATCCACATTTCACCGATGCCAAATAGGTGGTAAGCTTATTCCTTTGTCTTAATGTACAATGTGTTTTTCGCAATTCCGAACTTCAGGCTTCTACAAATAAAAACCTGCTAAGGAATTTGTGCACTTGTGTACTTGGTAGTACACAGGTACTGCCAAGGAACAGTGGACCCAATTATACTGCCAACCCCTACAGAATTTAACCAAACGCAGCAGGGCACGCTATTATACCGGCGGTAAGGCCTGTAATGGAGGAGAGGCTGGTAAAGCGTTTCCAATAATCTTTTATAATTCGCACAGCAAAGGAGGGGAACTCTCTACTTATTTCTGTGTTTCCGAACGCATGAAAACCCGTTAAAAAAAACACGGCCACCGCCACCTCTTCTTCCGGATGTCGCAGATGTTGTTGGTTAGATGGTTGGGCAAATATCGACATCGCAAATTTTGGGGTCCGTCGATACCTTCAGACGGACCAGAACCCGCCGGGGTTGTGGTGAATGCAACCGTGATCCTAGGACCCAGGCAAATTAAGGGTGGACCGTGTGGTCCCTCAGAAATCTTAGTACATAGTTACCTAATATCTTATGTAGTACCTATATAATATTTTAGTGCCATGAATGCTGTTACTAGGTAATTCTGATGTTGTTGATTTTTCTTATTAGGTAAGGCACATTTCCAAATTCTGGGCGGCTGTTGAGAATTTCCTAACAGAATAACCCAAGAACACTGCCCGACCCAGGAATCGTTACCAAACCCAGGACCTCATTCTCAGGGGGCAATAAATTACAATAAACTTTTTGACATTTTAGAAATATATAAATCGGGTCTAGATTGCGATATTTTGTATAAATTGGCAGACTGAACGTGACCACGGCCGGTTCAATTCGGTCGAAACGTCGGGAAACAAAAAAGGTACCGTACAAGCTTTTTAAACAAAATATCATATCTGGACCCGAATTATATATTCCTAAAATGTGTACAAATCGCGAAAGTTTAAGAACTTTTTGACTCCAACGACAGTCAGTGGTCTTAGGCCCACATGAGACCTGGGGCCTAATTCTGCTAATTTACCAATGCTTCAGTTGAGTGTCGATAGTGTGTCGATGGAATGATTTTAGTTAGACCGGTGGTCTTATTAAGCTAGCAGACTACCAATTAACTAAAATCATTCCATCGACACACTATCGACACTCAACTGAAGCATTGGTAAATTAGCAGAATTAGGCCCCTGCAAAGCGATAGGTAAACGGAAAATATATCTGTCCTGCGACTTCACCCGCGTGGATGTCGGAAAGTCCGGAAATAATATCATGTCGTTTATGAACACAATTTCTGATCGAATTAAAAAGTAAAAGTTTTCGCTGTATTTGAACTAGATACATAGCTGTCTCCTATTCTCCTGCCCTTACACTTGTTTATTTGGTTCCGTCACAGGATATCTTTTTTTTTGAATTATATATTCCTAAAATGTGTACAAATCGCGAAAGTTTAAGAACTTTTTGACTCCAACGACAGTCAGTGGTCTTAGGCCCACATGAGACCTGGGGCCTAATTCTGCTAATTTACCAATGCTTCAGTTGAGGGTCGATAGTGTGTCGATGGAATGATTTTAGTTAGACCGGTGGTCTTATTAAGCTAGCAGACTACCAATTAACTAAAATCATTCCATCGACACACTATCGACACTCAACTGAAGCATTGGTAAATTAGCAGAATTAGGCCCCTGCAAAGCGATAGGTAAACGGAAAATATATCTGTCCTGCGACTTCACCCGCGTGGATGTCGGAAAGTCCGGAAATAATATCATGTCGTTTATGAACACAATTTCTGATCGAATTAAAAAGTAAAAGTTTTCGCTGTATTTGAACTAGATACATAGCTGTCTCCTATTCTCCTGCCCTTACACTTGTTTATTTGGTTCCGTCACAGGATATCTTTTTTCCATACAATCTATCAACATTGGACATATTTGCAATGCCGGCTAATAAGTTTCGTAACTGCCTCATTAAAACCATAAAAAGTCTGTAAACTTGTTCAGTTAGGCAAATAATTGTTTATTTCTTGTATTTACTTTGCTCGATACCTAATAATCTTTTTAGTATGCTGTGGATAACGGTGTGAGTTGCATATTTGTATTATGTATTTGTTATGTAAGTTAGTCTATAAGATCTAATGTGTAACTGTTTGTTAGTCCCAAATAAATAAATAAATAAATCAACCATCCTTTCAGTAGTCTTTAGATAACAGTGATAGCCTAGTGGTATGACCGTTGGACTAGCAAGTCAAAGGTCGCAAGTTCGAATCCAAGGCATACTCCACTGACACTAATAATTAATTATCATTTTCTTAATACGTTGAAGGAAATTATCATGAGGAAACCAGCAAACCTGAGAGATATTCTCGATGGTGTGTAAAGTCATATCAGAGACCTATGGGTGGTTTAAACTCTGACACCAGGTTGTACACGATAAGAAGAAGAAGCAGTCCTTTTCTAGACATATTATCTTTCACACAACCCACGCATCATTTCCGTGGTCTTTCTCAATTCATGTAAAATAAATTAGGTAACGTCTCCATTTCTTGACAATTCGTCCTCATTATAAAACCCTATTCTCACACAACATGTAATATTTAATGGCCTTATCGGTATCAACACTTATCTTCTGATAACGACTAGAATTTCTTGAACACACACTGTGAAACGCTTACCAAGATGCGAGATTGTTTGATTTGGGATCACTTATATATGACAATCGATTATGTATGTAGGGTAGATGTTTTTGGTATGGTTTTTTGATGAATACTCCGCTATTTTTGGATAGGTATAGATTTTGTAAAATCATCTGTAGTTTTCATCTTTGACAAAATAATTTAGATGTAATTTTGAAATTTTCGTCGTAATAATGGCTTTTCTTTGTACCATTTCTTTTTTGTGTGGTAAGCCCGTCTTAAACGCTGTGCCGAACTCCTGCCGACTGAAAACCACACGGTTCTACACAAACCTTTACCGGTTCCAGGATCGCAACAGGAGTATCTCGGTACTGACTGTTCCCTAATCCATAGCTATTCTAATGACCACCTGGTTGGACAAGAATATTTTTAGATAGGCGTCAGGCTTTTAGGGTTATTAAAAAAACACCCCTAATCATAATAATCATAATAATTTATTTAAGGAAAAGGGAAAATTAAAAGGTATATATAGTTGTCAAACCAAATAAAGTCGACATTTTAACTAAGGTGTGTTTTGCCTAAGGTCAGGTACCGTACTGAACCGTATAATTTGGGTCATTCTTCAAGTTGGATTTTTTGCGTCATTTTCGTGGCCGTCAACTTAGATTTTTGAAGTTAGTTTCGTGAAAATATTAACGCCACGAAAATGACGCAAGGAATACAACTTGAAGAATGACCCATTCACTCTTCTCATACAAAAACCGTAGGTTCTTCTCCTTCGCGTCGATGGTACAAATTTCTTTTGTTGGGGGGCAATTTACAATGTGTTTATGGGTTTGCCTAAAATATTGTCACATCTATGGCGTTATTAGTGAGAGTGCAGAGGTCACTCAATGTACAGGTGTTAGGGCTCAAAGTGTTATAAATAAAAGGTGGTGCATTGTTTGTAAGTTGACTTAAACCCCGTCGCCTTTGCGTCACTGTAGCCCCACCTGCTCATATTAAGATTACATCACCCCACCTCAGTCCAGAGTCAAATAAGGGACCTCCATATAAGTCAGGAATACTCATGTCACGCAGGTAGGTTCCCTACCCTAGGAATATAGAAAAACAAGATGTTTAGACACTTTTAATTTATTAATTTTGCATTAGCCGACAACAAAGTAAATAGTCGTCACAGAATAGATACTAAGGAGTTGTTTTATCACAACCTTAAACCAAAAATACTTCATCAAACAGTTATTATCATACTGAACTAGATTACAGATGGCAAGCGTCAATCTACAGGAAGATAAGAAAGATAAAAGATTTGAACCAACTGTCATAAGTAGGTACCATAAAGATAATAGTTTATGACACTTGTAACGGTTATAACTAACATTATCTGTTTGCAAATAACTTTACTTATAAGTTAATTAAACTTTATTTGTTTGTTAAATTGTGTTTTTCATACGGTTGCGATAGAGTGATAAGTTTTATGTAGCGACAGTTAGTATGGCAGTATCTATACCTAATTTATAAAAAAACAAAACAGTTTTCATGTGATTTGGTAGTTAAAGTAAGTTCTCTGTCATAACTTGCCACATTTTTTAGGACGCCGTTCTTCAGAAAGAAAAAAAATAACCCTTTTAAATCACAGTCTGTCAAGAGCCTTTTTCTCAGGAAAGCGTGGGGGTATAAGCTGTTAAAAAACAAAAACACGGCCATTTAAGATGCTTATATTGACACTCGCCAGTAAACCAAAACGTCAAACAACGCACTTTTTAGTTTGTTTTTTTTTTACTGTTACACATCTTCCAAACTTTTAAAATTTTAATTTATTTCACATAATTATAACAGTCCTACCTCTTTTAACTATATTTTTGTGTTTTACGATAAGTATCCATGCGTCAGTATTGATTGCGTCTATGATTACCAAGTTATAATTAGTCCTTTGTCATTGAAAAGGCCTGTGATAGCTCAAACTGTTTATAAGAAGCTCTGCTTTTAAGAAGACGTGTCCTGATTCTTGCCAAGCTCTTGTTTATTATTATTTTAATGGTTTCTTTGAGTTTTTTTTATCCTACCTATTAATTTGTTTGATAAAGAATATTTTTTCATTACAACAATTGTAATTCAGTGTAACAATCCAGGTCTAAAATGTATACTTACGTTACATTACAAAACAGGCGATATTATACATAATTGCATACATAACTTACCTACTTAATAACTAATCAAAATACATAGACAAATGTCACAATAATATAAGGTACAGTTGTCTGAAAAAATATTTACAAAACAAATAACAAATGTGAAACAAAGAAAACTATATAAAACATCGATTAAAAAAACAATATTAAAGCCCAAGTGACAACTCAAATGACGGCTGATATAGACATGTTTGGACAGAAAGTCAGGTTCTGTGGGCCGACCACAAATAAATTGAGATAAGACAGGAGAATAATGATCATAATGAATTAAAATTGAACATTATAAACAAGCCCATCACTGTGTGACTACTGAAATGACGGCTGATAGAACACATGAAATACATGCTGCGCCGACCATATGTAACCATAAATAAATAAATAAATAAATAAATTGAGATAATTAACTATTATTGTGCACTGGTTACGTACATTCTTCGGGTTCGCCCGACTTTTTTTGAGCTCGAACAGAGACCTTAGTCATGCCTTCATGAGCCGAGTCCCGACTCAACTCATGAAGGTCTCCAACAACACTAATTAATATGAATATCTAAACGTCCTAGATATGTTTACTATGTGTAGGGGCAATAACATACCTACTCATACTCATAACATATACAGGCTGTGGTTCTAGACAGTGGCCAAATTGAAGGAGGAGGCGGATCTATAGGTGTAACTGATAACAAAACAATTAAAAAATATATAAAATCGAATTAATTTCGCAGTTTTACTGTTTTTTGCGTATACGTCGTGTCATAGCCATTGCCGCGTCGCACGCAGTAGGTACAAGGACGGCACCGCGTGCCGACAAAGGCCGTATACGAAAATTTCATAGAGAAGCATTAGCTGTTACGAGACGAATAGGACGTTGACCTCTTGGCTATTATTGATATAATTATTTTTATACAACATATAACTTGTTGCTGTATATGTTCCTACAATATGGCCACTGTTCAAAACCACAGCCTGTATAGACACTGGACATATAAAAATAAATTGCTTTCCTATTTCCCTTAGTAAAATAAGTAGGTACATAATTAACATCTTCGTTACATGTTATTATAGTATACTTTAAGTCGTAACACTAGTAAGAGATGTGTATTTAATTACCTATTACATTAATATGAAGTATACAAAGGTATACAGGTATAGGTATATAGTAATATATCTATATGGAAAACATAAATGTCACATAAATAAAAAGTTTGTAGGTATTCAATATTCATAAAAATTATTACATTCTCGACACGTGCACTTTTATCTGAACATCATTTCGAAAATTTTATACGATTTATAGACTTGCTGTCGGTTACGAAAAAAAATGCCTATTTTTCTAGATTTTATATAGACATGCTGAAAATATCAAAATTATTTCACAGTTACGAGTATATAAAATTATCATACTCACAACAAATTTTAAAACTAACTTATTTCAAGAAAATGAGAAAAAAATAATCAAATTTGAAAAAAAAACTTATTCTGCTCATTCTTCTGTTCTCTTCTCTTCTTGTCGAGCCAGCAACCGTTCATAAAGAGAGCAACTCCATGACAGTGTTTACTGGCAATACTGTCGACGGATAGCTCTCTTCATTAACAGATTATAGGCTTCTTCTTTTCTTCTTTATTCTTGATGTCCTGGATTGCCCCCCAAGTCTGCCAGAAAATTGTTTGGAAAGCAAATACTATATGTGTGAAATAAGAATATATAGGTGAAACGGGATTATATGGATGAAATCTGACTATGTGGATGAAATGAGACTACATTGATGAAATGGGACTATATGGATGAAATGGGACTATATAGATGAAATGGTATTACATTGATGAAATGGGACTATACTTATTATGACTTACCCAACATGGTGCGGGACTATACGTAATATATATATATATATATGACATACCCAACATGGTTCGTTGGTATCTTCTTTCGACGTAGTGATAAGTATTGTTATCACCCCCTGTACCCCTCTAACTTGGTTTAGCGACATCTATTAATAAATAACAGCCGGACCGACGGCTTAACATGCCTTCCGAAGCTCGGAGACGCTCTGAAGAATATGCCCTAGCAGTCACCCATTACAGGCTTACCTGCGCAAAATCGTTGCTTAACACCGACGATCATTTACCAACCAGATGTTGCAAGCTATCAGCCAATTGATTAGGTGATAGATTTCCGAGGATCATCAAGCAAATCGCCTTGTCGGGGAGGCATCAGGAAGCAAGGCAGAGTTCCTTTGTTTCGTTTCCTTTAAACTACCGAGATTTATTGTGGACTGGGTTTGACAGCAAAAAATACTAAAGAAAACTAAGTATATTGAGATGGGTCAGCGCCCTAAAGTAAAGTACTGCCTATAAAAAAGAAGACGGAGTGGTGTTCCAAGTCCATTATCGATTACCTGTAACAAAAGATATTTCTTTATTATTTCCATGTTCAAATAGTGCAGGGCCGGCCCGTCCATAGGGCAAACGGATTGGCTGCTTCAGGCTCCAAGGATCAGGAGGCGCCTTCGCCAGTGCTTGTCGTAAGAAGTGGAGATGTAGGGGGCGTCAAAATTTGATCTCGCTCCAACCTAAATCTAGCCTTATCTGGCACTGGATAGGGGACGATTCGAGTTGCAAGCACTTCGGTGTAAACTCAAGGCATCCATGGTACAAATATTGTCGTACAGCGCGGGGGTGTTCAGAGAAGCTATTCTGTTTCCCCAGTGATGTGCCAAAGGGACAGAAGGGTAGGGAAGATCCAATCGACTTAGCGATCTCATCCTTAAGGATTTCTTCCGGGTGGTTGTGTAGTCGGTAAAAGTCCGAAATTTCCCTCGATGTCAGGTGGAGGACATCAAATAAATAACATGAATTGCATCTGTCACACACAATCAAATAAAACCAGAACTCAACTTCAGAAGTATTACTTAAATAATAAATATCATATCGTTCAAGTGGGTCTGAAAAATTACCATAGTTCGATTATGCAATTGCATCACGGATAGGTGAAAAAGAAATTGATGACACCTCGTCTCGCTACCCCAAATTCTGTTGTTGTCACAAGCGAATTCTTTCGTGCAATCTTTAAGTTATTTGCAGTCATTTATTACAGTAGTGACAAATGGGGCTTGACAGAGGCGCTAATTATCATATCACATGCAAAAAGACAAATTGTTCGCGTTATTTTAAATTCTTGAAGGGTTTGAGTTTTATCGCCACCTTACTTGATATGATATGATATGATATGAAATTTAGGTATCCGACAATGGCGGCCCTGTCTTGCACATAACTAGGATGTCGCGGAATCAAGTCTCAAAATTACAATCAAATTTACATTTTAAAACGACCTTTATTTTTTCATTTTAATATTTTGCCTGTGACACCTGTATTATAATTTTATGAATATTTTATATGTACATAAGTTATGTAGTTAATTTTTTATATTAAATCATGTGAAATTTAATTCTGCTAGCTATTGCTAGCGACTAACTAACTGCCTCGTTGGTTTAGTGGTCCGTAGCGCGACTGCTGAGCAGGAGGTCTCGGGTTCGATTCCCGGGTCGGGCAAAGTGTTATTGAGTTTTTCTGTTAGGAAATTCTCAGTAGCAGCCTGGAGTTTGGAAATGTGCCCGGTTGATGGCAATAGGCTCACTACCTATTACATGGGACTTAATAACAGCATTGGTGAAATGTGGGTGTACAATTGTGTACACCTCTGCCTACCCCTTCGGGGAATACAGGCGTGATGCTATGTTATGTTTATGTTATTGCTAGCGACTCCGTCTGCGTGTACTTCAGAATTGGGTCCAGTCAGGATAAAAGTACACATAGTTAATTCAGGTTATAAACTATCTGTATGCCAAATTTCATTCAAATCCGTATAGTAGTTATTGCATGAAATAGTAACAAACACCCATCTATACTCACAAATTCAGCATTTATAATATTAGTAAGATTGAAAATTAAATAAGAACTTTAAAATCAGATACTTTTGGTTAATCAGGACATAGTCTCTACAATTTATTTAATCATCATAAAGTACCATGGTACAGCATTTTGTTTTATAAATTATAAACCAAAAACATGGCGCTGACCCGACCACACACGCTTCTACAAATGACCACAAAACGACCATGCAAACTGTATACTAAAATTGATTGATTACCAAACTCACACATATAGGTACTTACATATAACATAACATAAGCAACCCATAACTATCCCACTACAGGGCAAGGGCCTCTTCACGAGCCTTGATCACCACGCTAACTCATTGCGGGTTGGCGATTTCAGACCTTTAGGACAAGGTTTCTTCACGATGTTTTCCTTTACCTTCTTAATGTCTTATTTTTACGAAGAAAGTATATCAAAGTGTTCCACCGTCGCTTACCATCAGGCGAGTTACTCGCCAAACGTAGATCCATTTATGAATCCACAACCGGTCGCGTAACCACGCGGCCACCACGACCACAATCTCTCACAACCACACTTTAAGTACTGCGTAACAATTTAGAAACTCTTTTGAATTTCGTCAAATAGGTAAGTACCTAGTCTTCATATTTATATACTCGGTTGTACTTTTCGAAACACCATTTGGTCACGACCGCCTCGCTTTGAATCGGTAATATTTTCGCGCCGACACTTTACGGTGACATATGTGGCTCAACACGGAGGTGCTAAGTGGCTCACCACGCCTCATGTGTTTGTGGCTACTGTTTGCCTTTCATTGTTACATTTGTTACTGGTGTAACGGTACTGTAAGGTTGGCAGTTAGAGAATTATTCAAATTCAAATCTTTACTTCTTGCATAATATTGGTAGACTGATGGTACAATTAATGTCAATTTAATTAGATACTGAGAATGGTATATTGTGTTTATAATTTAGTTTATTTAAGTTTCTACTTCTTTAGTGTTAATCTAACAGAGCGACATAATCGCATTGTGATTAATTTTATTAATTAATTAATATTAATTTCAATAAAAAAATAAAAAAAAACATAAATATTGGCATATTGAAAATTGGTAGTTATAAGAGACTTAAACCTAATAAACTTACGGACACCGTAACAAAAACTGATACCACGATTTCAGGGGTGCTACTCCGAAATTCGAACATCGAAGCTACAACTGACGGATTCACACGATTCGCTTCTATGAAGTGTTTCTGATCCGATGATCGATCGAAGTTCGCAATTTGACATTTTGGCTTTCGTTGACACTATTCTGAAATGAATTTTGACGTATCGGTTTGGATTTTTTTCGGATTTCGGTGTAGCACTCTTGAACATGATTCTGGGGCCTAATTCTGCTAATTTACCAATCATAATTGGTAGTCTGCTAGCTTAATAAGACCACCGGTCTAACTAAAATCATTCCATCGACACACTATCGACACTCAACTGAAGCATTGGTAAATTAGCAGAATTAGGCCCCTGGGCTCTTCACCGTTACAATTCTGCGTTGGATTTTTCATGTAAAATATTGAATTAGAGATTAGAGATGCATGTTTCAATTCTGTCGACACGTTGGAAGAATAATATCATGACATAGCATTACGCTTGTATTTCCGAAAGATTAGGCAAAGGAGTGCTGTTCCTCACCGACATTTCACTCAATTGCCATCAACCAGATAACTCGTACCTATGCGATACATTTCTGCCTGCCTCGTTCTTGTGGTATGTCTCTGCCTACCCTGTCGGGGAATACAGGTTACACAAACGTGATGATATGTATGTTGGAACTAGCATTGCCAGATCTATGTTTCTAAATGTCGAGACTTAAGTGGAAAAAGCGGCACTGAGATGAAAACAACGGGACGCAGATAAAATGCACACCAATCAACTTAAAAGTCTTTATTTCCAAGTCAATATTTAGAAATAAATATTGGTATATCAATATTTAGAATTAAAGGTTATCTTTTATTTTTTGCCTCGTGCGTTTCTTTCTCGTAGATGATAGAGCGGAATCTTGTGCGGCCCGCTCAGGTTGCGCCGCCGGTGGGACGCGTCCCGAGAGGCTTGAAAAGCGGGACACCCTGCCAAAATCGGGACATCTAGCAACGCAGTATGTAATAAGCGCACTTATAGTTATTTGCCTTGTGTTTTTGGTTTTTGATTTCTGCTTTGTGCCAACCCTATTCTTGTCTCCGTTATGAGCCGCCCTTCCTCGACCAACCTTATTATTTGTCAAAACATTTATGTTCCCACAAGAGTCTACATTTTAGGATATGTTGACCCCTATATTATATTTTCTATTATACTTAGTTTGTGTTACTAAATGGCTAGATGAGAGTAGCTGAGCCGCGTGCGTAGTGAAACATAAAATTGGAGAGTGATATGTTCGACAGAAGACTGCTATAGGCCTAATGACTTGTCCTTAGCCAGCTGAAGTCCCATAAAAGAAATTAAATTATTTTTAATATAATATTTAAACTTGTTTCGCACGTGAAATAAAGATAACATTAATTGAAAATTTTAAACGCACGCCTGCCATTTATGATTTTCTTTTTTATTTCACAACTTTTTGTGTACCATAGCCACTTAATTATCTACTAGTTTAATCTTACTAGCCTATGCTACCGGGGACAATGTAAGGATTCTATCGATACCCCATAAATCTAAACCGGTTCAGGCGTTTAGAAGTTATGGTGGAAACTCACAAACATACATACATACATACACCTTACAAAGTAAGGTTCAAAAGGTTCTACCCTTTTTTTACAGGACTACCCACAAAAAGGTGTGTTATGTAAGCCTTACATGAACCCTAAAAACCTATACTTTTTGTGGGCAGTCGTGCAAAAAAGGGAAGAACCTTTTGAACGTGACTGTACTCACATAAAATACCAAAGGAATATTCTCCATTACAAAACTAACAAGTGGTCAGTACAAAAGATTTTAAAACAATTGTGTATAAATAACTACGTGAATGACAAGCTGTAGGTAGTTAAGTACATTATGACTATGTACCATAACAAATGCTCATAGAACTACTAACATAATAGCTACTGATATTATACCTGTTGATGTTCAGACCCGTGCCAAATGATAAAAAAATAAGCTTGATAAATCTGCCAAGACTTTTCCCAATTACATTGGGGTCGGCTTCCAGTCAAACCGGATGCAGCTGAATACTAATATTTTACATGGCACGACTCCCTATCTGACCTCTACAACCCAATTATTGGCTAACACGATATCTCTTGGTATGACTGGTTGTCAGAATTTCAGGCCTCTGACTACCCATAACGACTGTCATAGATCTTAATTTGGCAATCGGGACCGACGGTTTAACGTGCTCTCCGAAGCACCGAGGGGTCTCGGTATGTAATGATGGTCACCCATCCACAGACCGACCGCGGTAGGCAGCTTAACCACGTGCCCCTCATTAAAAAGGAAAGGATAATCAAGTAAAATTATTTCACATTAGCGGGATTGTCAGAATGAACCCCAAACGACTTTAACAATTTGTTGGTATTTTCAAAGGACGGCCAATCCTATGCCTATTTTTTGTGGTTTTACATGGATTGTTTTTTTTTACGCCTAGTACACAGGCCAATTTTGTTTGCTTACAAAAAAAAATACTATACAAACAAAACACGTTTTGTAACTTGTAACCTCCGTCGTCACTATAGGACAAAGTAGGTATTGTCCTATATTTTGATTACAAAACATGGGGCAAGGTTTATTTTTAAGGCTGTAAATGAGGACGTCCTTTAAAATAAAGGTCGTCTGCCAACCCTATCTCAAACAATAAAGGCAAGAGCATTGATCACCACGCTAGGTCACTGCGAGTTGGCGATTTCGGACGGTTTTCTCACGATGTTTTCCTTCACCTATCATGTCTTAGATTATGAAGAAGTACCCAAATAGAACATAAACCCTAGAATCTGAACATACAAAACACACATTCTGCCAATAGATTTTTATCATCTGAATTCTCAACGTCCAAACCATTTCTATAATTACCAAGTGTTAAACTAAGTTAATTAGGTTAATTCTGTTTTAGAAGCACTTCGTTTATTTAAAAGTCTACTGCAGGCCAGTTACCTTGAGAGGTATTGAACCATCTGTATCGATATTTATACATAATATCACAATGTAGACTACGAGTATTTCTCTTTATCAATTTAGCGAGAATTACGGTTGTGGGATAATAATAAAAAATGCCTACGTAGCGTCCTATTCTGGATTTGATATCCCGGCAGGACATGATTCAACATAATTATGAAAACTGTACGTATTGCAAAATTATTTTCAAAGTTATTCAGGCACATTTAATATTACTTTTTTATTTTAACGAGAAATTCTTGTAGATATATATAATCTGAATCCCGGAAATGGCACCAAAGATTTTCATTAAATTTTGTATGCAGGGTTTCGGGGGCGATAAATCGATCTAGCTAAGTTTCATTTTTAGAAAACGTAGTTTTACCGAAAAAATACCGAACAAAGCTCGGCCTTCCAGGTACTAAAAATTTAATATGTAGTGGAGAGTGTTTTTTTTTGTAAATATCTTTACCTACTAAAGTAAATTCAAACTACAATACAAAATAAAATCAAAACCGTAACACTCAGCCAAAAAAGAAGTGTTAATATAAAATTTGCTTGTAAAAGACACATTTTAAGTGCACACAGTGCGTGTCAATTATCGTGGCCCGTCTAAACGTGCTGAGTGGACTCTCACGCAGGCTGGGCTAATTTGATTGGCGGCGGTTACTCAAGCAGGCAACTGGGTCCGTTACCTCGGGGTCAGGAGATATTAGAGATAGTTTTGAAGTTATTGTAGTATTTGTAGACGGATATTTGATGACTTTTGAGGAAAAATTGCTTTTAATATTTAAAAAAACTACGGCATGCTTTAGAACCAATAGTTATATCATGTATAGATTTTGTTCTGGGTTTGAGTGTGAAATGTGTCTGGAAAGTGGAAACGCACACACGAGCCTATCGCCATCAACGGGACACAATTTTAAACTCCCATTGAGACTGCTAGCATCAGCCGGGCTTGCGACCACCAGACCAGTGAGATTCAAGCCACTACTTAGCAAGAAATTGCGCGTTTCGGGAGCAAAGATTCACTTTGGATCACTTGGCCAAAGAAATTACTGAAAGATTTATAAATATTATTTTGCACGGGCTAATCCAAACTTTATTGTTGCCACTGTCACACTAGAAGTTCAAAATAGAAACGGGAAAATAGCTAAGCTAAAGCCTCAGAATACAGAAAGAACGCCAAAACACGTGATACGAAGTGTTGATTTATATTGGCTTTAGAGTTATGTGGTCAATTTCACAACGCTCTAGGATAATTTTTAATACACCTTCTCTAGAAAACGCCTCTAAAACACAAACAAACCCAACTCTAATACACTTTTAAACGGTAGTCTTAAAGTAAAAAGCATATTTCGTTCATTGTAACGCAAATCACTTAGAAATCGTGCCGCCATCTTGTTGGCGCCATTTGCATAACTTTTGTTCGGATTCATTGTCCGACATGACGGTTAACATTTGTCAGGCAAAGAGAGGAATTCATAATGCCTTATGCAACTATATGTGACCCATTTTAAAGGATATTTTAGTTTCTACTGCGTTTACGTTGAGTGTTACAAATTTAATTAATTTGACAGTTAGCTCTTGCTTTTGAAGCCCTTTTGAAAGACAAACTTGCTTGTGGAAACTTAAACGTAGCCGCTTTAGTCCCCGTTCGTATGTGTACAACTTGTGCACCATGGCCGTACCGAGGCGGGGCTATAAGGGTTCAACACAAATACGTTCAGCATAAATACAGACAGAATACTTTTATTCTGAAAAATTGCTTATAGATGAATACATAGCGATGACGTCATCAAAAGACGTAATAAAACGTGGAAGAAGAATTCGCTGTAGTGAGAGATCCGGAGGGCCTTGTGGTCAGTACGCCTGGAGTATTTACTTGGGAGACGCAAGTGCAAATCCTCCTTACGACCGTATTTTTCATTCCACAAAAAAACATTATTACTTCAGAGTTCACTACTCATACGCGTTTGAAAGATGTTAATTTCAATGCTATTTCAATATCTCGTTTCACGACCCGAAGATACTACTGGCTATTAGTGCCGCCTGTGTCTAAATAGTATTCAGTCTAGGACACACACCAAGTTTTTATCAAGTTGGTAAACTTGTAACCTTCTACCACCACGGTCACCTTACTATGTCTGCCATCGTAAAAACTATCAATATAACCGAGTTTCAGTCACGCTTAGCCGATAATGAAATAATTATCCTTTTAAGATTTAGACCTGTCTTTGTAAATAGAACCTAGACTGTTCGTGATTTACATATTATATTCCGTGCTTCGGAGAGCACGTAAAGCCGTCGATCCTGCGCCTGATCTCTGTCCGGTCGTGTCGGATTGCGGTCTCATTGGACTATGAGAGTGAAGGAAGAGGGAGTGCACCTTTGTTTGCGCATACACTCGCACGCTATAATATTTCCTGCATACTTGACTTATCTCCGTAGATATAGCCTGAGGGGCTCATCCGTGATCAGGGACTTGGCGACTGCATCAATGTCATTGAAAGCTGCATCACGTATTGGCAATTGAACTAGGTCACTGTAGCCGAATCGTCTCAACATCCAATGCACAGATTTATCTAGTTTGAACCAGATACTGCAAATGGGCATAATTTGCGTGTCATTACTAGCCTCATAGTGGCACCCAGCACCAATTTCTGACGCTGCTAAGATCAATCTACTGACTTTTCAGTCATGTGCGTATTGTAAAATAATGATCACTTGCTTAAAACAGTGAAGGAAAACATCGTGAGGAAACCAGCACACTGGCGCTAATTTCAAACTTCCTCTAATATATTCGACTAGGATGAGTATATGAGACTCTTATTATTGTCCTACTGCAGGGCTTACATTTTCTTATATCTTAGAGAACAAGGTATCATAGCTGTAGCCAAACCCCGGAGACCCAGACGAGAAGTGAACTACTATGCTATTGCCATCTGCCGATCTCGGTAAAGGTCGGAGTAGATAGGATCGTGTGATTTTTTGTCGGTAGAAGTCCGGCACAACGTCCAAAATGAATTTTCCACATACAAAAAAAGAGCACAATTCCAAACTCCGAGCTGTTACTGAGAATTTCCTAACAGAAAAACCCAATAACATTTTGCCTAACCAGGCAGCTGAACCCAAGACGTCATATTCAGCAGCGCTTGCGACCACTAGACCAACGAGGCAGATTGGTACAAAACAAAAATACATTCAAAAAGAAAAAATATTATAAAATTCCGTGGTCCGTCTGTAACCATTTTTAATTCTTGTTTGAACAGCTGATCAGTCATTTCACTCCAAAATAAACCCAATTACGTAGACATTAAAGTGTATAATGCAACATTGTGTGTTGTTTAAAGAGTCTCAGACATGGTTCTGAAAGACTGCTGTCCAAATAGTTGGTGTTTTATTATGGAATGTGGTGGTGTGAGTGATTCAGTTAAAGTGGTCTTTCGAGTTACTTATTTTTATCTAAAAAACCCGGCGGAGCTCGTGCCTAAGTTCCAGCCGCACAGATAGATCGATCGAGGTTAAGCTGCGCTTGCCGCGGTCGGTCTGTGGATAGGTGACCATCATTTCATACCGAGATCCGTTCGTGCCGTCGATCCCGGTTGTCAAATTAAGATCTATATTAGCCTTTACGTGTAGTCGGAGGCCTGAAAGTCTGACAACCAGTCATACCAACAGGATATCGTGTTACCCAGTAACTGGGTTGTAGAGGTCAGATAGGCAGTAGCTTCATGTAAAATATTGGTATAAAGCTGCATCTGGTTCGGACTGGAAGCCGACCCTAATGTAATTCGGAAAAGGCTAGGCAGAGCAACCTCCCACACCATCTCTCAACTCTACCTAGAAGATGACATAATGATTCTACAAAAAAATTAAACAGACAGACAGACGGACGGACAACGAAGTAATCTTTTAAGGGTTAATTTTGTTCCCTTTGTGGAACGGAACCCTAAAAATACGAATTGACAACCTTCAAAAATCCAACCACATCCATATTCTCCATAAAATTATTTACAAAACCAATTGCTATATACATGTAAACAGCACTTATATGTTACATTACCATACAAAATAACAAACATAACATATTATATTCTATTTGAAGGCTTCGGCGCTATATTACATGAATATTGCGCAAACGCAGCGATTGTCCATCATTTTGAAATGTATAGTATAGAGGTACGGGTATATTATTAAATTGATTCGATAGCTAACCCATCCTAGCTTAGCTTATAAGTATAGCTTTAGGTATATAAAATACAGAAATATAAATATTCTCCAAAAGACAAATTGGTGAAAATTTTAATTAAATCCGTTCAACCGTTTTTGAGATTAGCGCGTTCAAATTTAAATAGAGCGGTGACTTTATATTTTCATGTTTTGTCTGCAGCCCCGGATCTACGATTTTTCTGAACCGGGGCGGAGACTTGATAGTGGCGCCTCATTCTGAATCAAATTCAGATACATTACGATGCATTACCAAATCAACAGAATAATAACAGTCGTAGGTAATAACAGTCGTGGTAGTGATTACTTATTTAAGGTTACAATATTAAATGGAAAAAGAATACGGTCGCGAACAGGATTCGAACCTGCGCCTCCCGGATAGATACTCCAGGCGCTCTGACCAACTAAGCCATCTCGACCTCTGCTCACCACCGCGAATTCTTCTTCCATATTTTAACACGTCTTATGGCGACGTCATTGCAATCAATTCAGTACTTACAAGTGACCGAACCGACACGACTAACTTTGCAGTTAATAGGTACAATGTCGTTGGCTGGATGTCATGAACAGAGAACACAAAACCCTAACTACACAATTTTCTTTTTTCAAACCCTATTTTTGTAAATGATATCTTAACCGAGGCCTCAGTTAGTGTGTCTTCACCTTAATTAATGTTTTCTCATAAACATGATGATTGATATTCTATGGCTACTAAAATGTAGGAGTTCTATTGCGTATTTAATACATTTATGAGAATTTGCTGTTCGGTAACACAATGAAAAGCGCCGGCGGCGCGGCGCCACGATGTGTCCATATCACACAAGTATCTTAATCTTCATTTAGCGGAATATTAAGTACCTACTCAATACCTACCTATATATTATTTTTGTAGAAATAGGTTTAAATACAAAAATTATTCAATCAAACGCATTTAATGCATGCTTAGCGTACTTTTAAATTCTTATTTTTGTTGTGGGAAATAAAATCGACCGTTCGCAGGATTTCAAACAGTGCCCTCGCGACTGGAGGTTCAAAACCTTAAAATAGGTATAATTTAGACTTCGAATCGTACCTACATCGGTGTTAAAAAGGCACTACATTTAAATCTTTATAATCTTGTTGGAAGTATTAAGTACGTGACATAATATTTAAGTCCATAAGGAATGAAAGGAAAAGTTTGTACGGTGACGTTAAAAACGAGTGCGAGGTCCTGGGTTCGATTCCTGGGTCGGGTAGTGTTATTGGGTGTCTGTTTAAGAATTCTCAGCAACAGCCTGGACTAGGAAGTTGGCGTTGTGACAGCCCCGTGTCTTGGAAAGCACGTAAAGTCGTCGGTTTTGCGCCTGATCTCTCTCCGGTGGTGTCGGATTGCCGTCTCATCGAACTACGAGAGTGAAGGAAGAGGGAGTGCACCTGTGTTTGCGCATACACTTGTGCACTATAATATCTCCTGCTTGCTTGGCTAATCTCCATGAAGATAGGCTGCCGTGACCGTGAAAATGCGGTCGGGAGTACTTATATATTATTTTAGCGTTTAATAAAACAAAAAATTAAATTATACTTATACAGGTATTATTTTTTATTCAAAATGGATTTACGTTTGGCCACCAACTCGCCTGATGGTAAGCGACAAGTGTAGCCGAGGATGAAGCACGTAGATCCAGAGGAAATCTATTCACTCTAAGTAGAGTGGATAGATTTGGGGAGAACGATTCCGTTCCGCACAACGGTTGCACCGGATTACATCCCGAAACACGACTAGGTCCGTAGGTCGCTTCATGGCATGGCTTCGTCCGGTGGGTGGTAACCAGCCGCGGCCGAAGCCTCCCACCAGAGTTTTGTTGCCTATTTTGCACCTGACAAATCAGCCCCCAAAAGTAAATAATATAACTTTATTTTCTTATAAACCCATAATGTAAGTGACAAGTTTTCAACCCGTATATGTAGTACCTGCTACCACTCTTGTTATCTGCCATACATTTGTGTTATCCGTCGATAAAAATCTAGATTAGCTTTCTTATCGATACGTGAGTTGTGATCGAAGTTATTTTTAGTCTTGCATTTTGTTATTGACCAAGTTTCGTTGAGAGTTTTCATAGAGCAGGGATGTATTTTTGCACACGTTTTAATTGATGATTATTATTTTCTATGAAAACGGTCGTGCTCGAATCCTGTTCATTGTTTTTCAATGATTCCTCAGAAAATAATATATAATATAGGCATTACATGCAGTGGCGGCGTAGCATCGGTTGGCACCTGGGGCAGTTTTCTATTCAGTACCCACAAAATGAAAAAGCCCATATTGCTATGTGACTAATTTAGAAAGTTCATTACTTAAATGGTACATCTGTCTAAGAGTAGGCCTTTCCAAACTATCCGGATAACACTACCCTACTATGGTTCTAAGTAGGACCATGGCTAGTAAGTACTAAACTACGCGAGTCATTTGTCACCCCTTGGTGCTAGGTACCCGGGTCGGACCGCCCCCACCGCCCCCCGTTTACGCCGCCACTGATTACATGGCCTAAACATGTATAAAAAATCATTTAAATGATTAAGTACCATGTCAATCAATCAATCAATGGCCCTTTCGTCTATTCCAGCCGATTTATGATGTACTGTCTGGATATTACCATGTACACAGGTGGTCAACCTATCGGGCATCATTTCAAACTCCGGGTTGCTAATGAAAAGTTACAGAAAAACCCTTTTGCCGGACCTGGGAATCAAAACTATCTGTAAAGATCTCGCGCTTAGCAGCCATGCACGCGACCACTAAACCAACAAGCTAGTCTTCCTATACCTTTGTATTCATTAAACTACAGTGGAGGAAAGTCATGACATTACCTGCACTTCATGGTCTGAAATTGCAATGATCAATGTTTATTTAACAGATAAATCTTCGAAAACCATTAACGAATGCATAGCGAACTCTAAAGTTATAAACGTTTATGGAAAAAGAATACGGTCGTGCACAGGACACGAACCTGCGCCTCCCAGATATAATCAGGCGCTCTGACCACTAAGCCATCTCATCTAAGCAATCAAAGTTTATAACTTTAAAGTTTATTTTATATGTGTATTAGATGGAAATTTTGGCCTGTAGAGGGACAGTTACCTAACGGGTAATATTTTTTATTTATTTTTCCCATTCCCCGAAGGGGTAGGCAAGAGGTGTACACAGTTGTACACCTACATTTCGCCAAAACTGTTATAAAAATCCCATATAATACGGGGTGTGCCTATTGCCGTCTACTGGGCACAATTCCAAACTCGGGCCTGCTACTGAGCATTTCCTAGGAAATCCCAATAATATTTTGCCTAACCTGGGAATCGAACCCAAGACCTCATGCTCAACAGTCGCTTGGGACCACTAGGCCAACGAGGCAGTTACAGAAGGATAATATAAAGATTCCTGCAGGACAGGCCTAGCCTAGGGCCGGAATGCACGACCTTGGTAACATTTTAATAAATAATAAAGGTTATGGGTTATATAATAATATGATATATGAAGGAATGAAGTAAAATCCCAAATAAAGAATTCGAAATTTGCTCTGAACAAATTTCGATATGCAAAACTACTCTGGTTTCCACATTTTTCTTCTAAAGTCGATATTATTACGTAATCAACTACTTAGGTGCAATCTAAAAAAGGAAATAGGCATGTCGTCATAAATTTAACCACTTAAAACTAACTAAATAGGGTTGCATTCAACGTATGATAACACACCTTATCTTTTAAAGTTTACTGCTCTCTTAATCTAAGATAGTGTGCCTTTATTTACTCTGGCAATGTGACCCCGAGGTGGCATTATGTGCTTGCCAACGCAAATATTGAATTTAAAAAGTTAATTGGACCGATAATTTAGGTTTCAAATTGTTCTATTTTTGAAATGATCTGAATTTGGCGGATGTTGCTTTTTTGGATTTGAAAACTAAATTAAGGGACGTATTTTATTTCGGAATTAAAATTATTACGCAACTCCGGAAGGCGCAACAAATGCAGTGGCATAAAAATTAATAAAAAAATTATGACATACTTCTTTTAAGATGGTATCAGATTGTAATATCAAAGCATACTCATGTACTATATAAGTATAAAATATTTTTATTTTAATATCAGTAGTAGTAAAGTACTTTAAAACCATATCAGTTATGATGTGAATTAATTGTTAATTACTTTAAAGCAAAAGATTAAAAATAATAAATTGGTCTTACCCAAAGTTCAAAAACTTCCACTCCACAAAGTTCCCCCTGAAATGGCCGCCATCTTGAATCACATGTTTATCTCATTAGTTGGTCCATCGCTACGACGCCCTGCCGACCGTCATGTGACCAATCACAGGCCAGAAAACTTTAATTATTATCTGTACTACGATAAAACAATCCAATCATGCCGCTTTATCAATAACAATTTGTAACAGTAGTGTTAACCATATTTCCCGGTAAAAAAATAAATACATAAAACACTATCTATCCACTCAATTGACTTCCAAATTAAAACACGCTTCGAAAATAAAGTTAAATTACAAAAGAAAATAACTCAATTATTTTAATTGGTAATTTTAGAATATTTAACTGTAAACCTAATTTCGTTAACTAATTTCGGTAATAGTTGTAGTTGGAAAGTTCGTGAACTGATTTCGGAAACTAGCACTGATGGCGGCAAGAATAAAATGGCGCCGGTGCTTACATGTCGAGTGTTTTATACAAGTGTACCTGTTACGTCACACCTGTGGCTAGGACACGGTGATAAGACGTGTTCAGACGGACGACTTTTAATCGCCTGATATTTGTAGAGATTATTGTAGATTTTATGTTTTTCGTTTATGTTTATTAATTGATTCCGATATTGTAAATAAACAAACACCCCTACTGCACTAAAAAGACAGATACTTGATGAAAAAAGAGAAACCAATATACAATTTTGAAAATTATAACATGCAGTCGGAGGCATCTAAGATGTAACGAACGTCGGCCGTAAAATATGCCTACGACTGCATGTGATTAATTTAAGAAACCAAGAGTTGTAAGTTACAGCAAGCTTCCTACTGCCATTTTACTTACTACGTAATGAAAATATTTCTGGTATTGTGGTCAAGTAAGCGGCAAGAGTATCATTAAATAAATACGTGAAGCAAAAACTTTGTACCCCTTTTTAGGAAAATTACGCGGACGTAGGAGAATGACATTTGGCACAGTTAGAGTTTATATGGAGAAGGAGTGTAGAAAACTAATATTTTTATATTATATGCATTAGAAATACATAAAATTAATTTTTAAACATCATTACATACACTACCATGCGTTTGACACACACACATTTATATATTTGACAATATAAATCTTTGAGAACCATAATAACGATAGAATTTAAAATTTTAATGAATTAAGGAAGAAGTTCGGCCAGTGAGTGACCACTAGTAATAATAAAATTAATATAGCTAAGTATACTTAACGAGAATACGTCGACGTACCTACTCATTTATGTTTTTATCTCTATTATAAGAATAAGTATTTAGGAATCATTGATTAGTTCATATTAAATATAAAACTTCGAACAAAATTAAGAGTTGTTTTACAAAACTGCTAGCTGATTTACAAAACAATGCGGTTATGTAAAACAGCTGAACGACATTTAGCGGTTTTGCATAATTACTGAACTATTACACGCAGAATTGTATAACCTTTTTCGTTTATCAATCCAGTGGAACAACATTCAGGGGATATGTAAAACAGCGTGAAATTAAGCGTCAGATTGTAGATTTATGTTCTTTATATTCACCTGCGACATATAGGTATACATTTTAATTTATAAATAACGAAGTTAGCACAAATAACAGCATTGTATGAGCTTACTAAGTAGTCAAATAAAAATCATAGGTGTATTTAGAGTATAGAATTCAAAAAAAAAGGTTTGATTTGAGAACGGCTTGGCGTAAACCCGCCTTTATATTATTTTCTTATCGCCATGCGCCAGGGAAAATGAGTACAGGCTGTAGGAAACATAATTTTAGTGACTTTCAATTTTCTGGCCATTGTTGTTCAACTTCAGTTCAAAAGCTTAAGTTTAACTTAGATATAACATGACCACAGTTATTTGCATACGGGTTATGTAATAGTTTAGCAAATCGTGCTACTTGTGTTGGGAAGTTTTTAAGAGAAATCAGTTAGGAGATAATGTTACAGTTATTTGTCCAATTTTTTTTTTATTTCTTATTTTTCTAATTTTCGAGAAGTAAGTGGAGGATATCATTGAGGATTTTTAAACAATAATAACTAGAAGAAATTGATAAAAAAAAGCACGACTGCCATTTCACACCATCTAGTTTTAGTGTACAGGTACACTACATAAAAAAATGCTTATGTTACCCGTGATAATTTATGGATCCTATCGATACCGCATACATCTAAATCGGTTCAGGCGTTTAGAAGTTATGGTGGAATAAAGAAACACACAAACATACATAAATACATACGTTCTTACATAGGTACATGAACCCTAAAAATATAACACTCCTTTTTTGAGCAGTGGTGTAAAAAAGTATTTACTTACATAAATAAAAAATAAAAAAACAGGTCTGTCTGTCCTCAGTTCTTAGACAAAACTGAAAAAAACTAGGAAATTGAAAATTTGCCATTGTAAAACCTTGTTGTAGCCCAATTTTGTGGTTTTTCATAGCCCCTCCATTTATTATGATGAACAACACAATATTTTTGAAAAAAATTGTCTACTGATAATTTTTTATTAGGAGTAATTTTAAAATCTGATCATATTTTATATATTTTCCGTGAACAGCATAGTTAAAATATACCAAGTTGCATTTTATTAAAAGCGTCACAATTGTCTCCGAAACCATATGTTTAGCGCCCTGCATAACTTACTGTAGAATTTCCGGCCACTCATACGCAGCTAAACTAACATCATGCCTGTTTAACCCAAAAGACTAAGTAGAAATATTCTATATAATACTTACACTTGAAGCTTGCTAAAGATGATATTGAGTTATTGACACATCATCACCCTCCTGCCCTTATCCCAATTTATTTAGGGTTGGCGAAGCATATTGACACATATAAATAAATTGCCGAGCCTATCGCCCACTGGTATTACCTACGTTTAGCGACAAAAGAAGCTGAACAAATTTAAGTGCTAAAACTATTCATAAAGCAAATAAAGAAAGAAAAGGTTTCGTTAGGATCAACACAGAAACATACAGCACAAAACAAAAATAAATATCAAAGGAATATAATAAGTGCTTAAATAACTAATATTATAATAACAAAAAAAACGTGTGCAAAGCCGACAAGGGACGTAACGCAGCATCAGCGAGCATCTAACTGGTTTAATCGGCTTTGTTCAATATTTAAAATTCTCATGTGCGCTCAATCGTAGCAGGAAATCATCATCCCCCTGCCCTTCTCCCAATTGATGTGGGGTCGGCGCAGCATCAATTCTTCTTCCATACATACTCTCTATTTGTACTGGAATGCTGCTAAATGCTGTCGATCTGAGCAGGAAATATGAAAAAAGTAGTAATCAGATTTTAGTTTTTTGGCGCCAGTTAGAGATCGAAATGAGACATATGATGTGTTGTTTATTTACGTTAATTAAACTTATTTCCTACATATGCATAGTTTTGCATTCCTATTCAATCTTTCAGTTTACCTGAATTTACCTACTCCAAACATAAAAAAATCGGCAAATACAACGTTATTAACAAACTCTACGAAACTTCGCATTTTATCGACGGCAGTAGTAAATGCAGCCGTCGCGTCGTCTTGTGTCGGCTGGTGCGGTGGACCCACGACTGCAACCGTCGTCGCATGTCGGCTCCTGCCGGCGACGACGCGCGACTGCAGCCGTCGCCCACAAAATGCACCTCATCTATAAACTCCCTTATAAAAACAAGGCCATAAGTCATCATCATAAACGTTTTCCCACGGGGAGTAGACAGAAACTAAAAAACGCCACCTGATACAATCTATAATTACATACTAATATCGCTTCGTCAAAAAAAGAACTTTACGCACAATAATAGCGTTTGTGACCACTAGACCCATCTTCTTCTCATCGTGTGGTTGATTAACAATCTAGTGTCAGACTTTAAACCACTACCAGGTCTCTGAGATGGCTTTACACACCATCGACAACATATCTCAGGTGTGCTGGCTTCCTCACGATGTTTTCCGTCACCGTCTTAAGCAAGTGATAATTAGTTTATAATACGCACATGAATTCGAAAACACAGTGGTGCGTACCTTGGATTTGAACTTACGACCTTTGACTTGTCTGTCCAACGGTCATACCACTAGATGACTAGACCAATATGGCAATAAAAAATACTTAAAAAGAGTAACTATGGAGTTTGTTGCCGGTTCTTCTCTGTAGGAAACTACTTTTTGGAACCGTGCACCTAAATTCTGACTTTCATAAGTGCTTTTGTATAGTTTATATGAAATAAAAACTTTTGACTTTGACTTTGATTAAGTAAACGAGTAAGAGAATGAGTTTGTAAAGATATAAAAGGTGTAACAAAGTCCGTAGTCATAGTTACATAAGTACACAATGTACCAATGTACTTATTTATTATACGAACAACTTTATTACAACACCAACTTCGAAAGCGCGAATAAAAAATTCAGCGGATCCATAGAAATGTTCATACCTACTCGACCAAAATGTCGTCGAGTATGCCAACTTTTACTATGGCACCAACTTCGAAAGCGTGAAAAAAAAACATGCGGGGCAGTCTTTGGGGACTGCCAATAGAAGTGAAAACTAAGTATCTAATTGAATTATATTATACTAATAACGCACGGAGGTATATCTATGTACTATATGTACATAGATATACAGTATACATATAGCTCATGGTAAGCGTGCGGTGACGATGACGCGAGTTTCATGATTTTTGTTAACCCAAAAAGTGCTCAACGCGCCTAAAGAAGTTTTCACTTCAAAATCTGCTTCTCCATACATTTCGGTCGGTACGAATATTTCTATAGAACAGCAGATTTTTACTATAGCGCTTTCAAAGTTAGTTCCGTAGTAAAAGTTGTAAGACGTTCGTAAAAATGGGTACATTCATCTCTTAAAGTATGAACGTCTCCACGGGTTACTATGTGTATGTGTTATGTAAGTATAAAATACTTAATTATGATATTACTTTACCATTTTGAGCCTCAGCCTCCCTATCATCGTTCCCATTCCTTATCTCATATCTCTAAGATACAGTACCAAAGCAAACTAGCCATGTTTACCCAGCATCTAGCACAAAACTACTCCTGATATCAAAAACACAACCAATTTTGAACCTTATCGCAAGACGATAAATCTTGGAGTTCGAAAATATTTCCTCGTTATGATGAAGCTTTAGATTTTGAAGTTTACTCATATTGGAATAAAGCTTAAAATTTGTTAGATGAGTTATAAAGGTGCGTCAAGAATGATGAGGATAATGTTAGTGAATAAAATCAGTGCAGATGGTTAATATTATGATCGTATAAAATATGTATGTATGATTTAATTTGTATAAGTTCAATTATCTGCGTGTGCTATTTTTAACCGACTTCCAAAAAGGAGGAGGTTATCAATTAGGTAGTTTTCTTTTTTTTGTGTTTTTTTACCTCAGAACTCCGTCAGTTATGAAACGATTTGGAAAAAAAAATTTGAAAGGATATACTTTCAGATTGGTCCCATTGAAATTTCATGAAAATTGGTTTGGTATTTTGGTATTTAAATCAAAATAACTGAAAAATAATACGTCGTCCAAGTAAACGAAATGGTGTATTTTGTTTTCTTGTGACTTTCCAGTGGTGTTTACGGTCTCTAGAATAGGTCTAATGAACTGACTATTTTCCAGCTTCATCATCAGATGATGATGAAACCTGAAGATAAGCACTGGAACTCCGTCATTTTTTTTGCTATTTAATACTTTTTAGTGTAAGCCCGCATTCTCGAACGTCTCTTTTTACACGACTACCCAAAAAAAATAGTGTATGTAAGTATGTATGTATGTATGTAAGTATGTTTGTGAGTTTCTTTACCTATTCCACCATAACTTCTAAATGCCTGAACTGATTTCGATGTATGGGGTATCGTTAGAATGCTTACATTGTCCCGAGAATAACATAAGCTAGTCAGTATTTTTTTTAAATTAAGATCATCTTGTTTTACGCAGTTCACTTCTCTTTTGAAATAGCCTTAGATCTAAATATCCTACTTTGATATAGGCGTTTCTCCCATTCTTTGCTCGTCTCAATTAAATGCCCCTGTCTCATATGGACAGCGCGTTGAGTAGGTCTACCCATATTCACTTCTGATAAATCAGTTATGAACGCAAGATTCACTAAAAAGAAAGAAATATTTAAATTTTTAACAAAAAAAAGAAGCGACTCCAAAAATCTTTCTGTTAAGTAAAAATGCATTATTTACTTACTTCAATTTACATACAAATACTTATTTAAAACAAAAATTAGAGGCTTCTGAATAAAATCAAGTTATTAGGACAATAATATACAATTAATAATATCTTTGGAGTCGGTGCCAGCCAAACTTTAAAAATATTTAGGATATAGGAAATATTTATTATTATTCAAGATATGTCTTTGAAAAAGCATTAACGCATGCTTAGCGAACTCTAAAGTTACAATATTAAATGGAAAAAGAATACGGTCAGCAGGTTCGAATCCTGTTCGCGACCGTATTCTTTTTCCATTTAATATTGTAACTTTGAACAAGGAGCCATAGAGCTGGTGATACTCGATTAAAACGCAGTACCTCAGAGCGAAACAGTTTTATTAATTTCAACCCAAGCCTATACACCTTGCCGTGTAACGAAACCATACCGCGATCTAATTCGACCCCAACGCCATCTATCGAGCTAGCAGGTAGTTTTTTAACTAAATATTGTTGGTGTTTGTTGGATAGCGTTGGGATCGGTCACACATTTATTATTATTATTCTTACATTGAACAAACTTTATTTATTATTATTATTATATACACCGACCTTATTGGTGAGATCCTACAAAAAGGTCTTGTGCATAGTACTAGCCGATGCTCGTGTATGAACAGATGTATGAACTATGAACATGGACGAAGCAAAACTCAGCAAAAGGAGTAGGTAAGTATGTAAGGATCGTAGCAGGTGGCGTTTTATAGTTTCTGCCTACACCCATAGGAAAAAGTCGTGAGATTATGTACTTCATGTAGTACCATCACGATAATTATTAACATAGCACGCGGCCTTCTGTAGTTTCTGCCTACTCTAAAGACGTGAATAGACGAGTTTATGTAAATAAGTGCATGTAATTATTATCTTGCCATACTGCCTCGTTGGTCTAGTGGTTGCGAGCGCAACTGCTGAAAGAGAGGCCCTGGGTTCGATTGCCGAGAGTCGGTGAGTCACGAGAATGTTAGAAAATTCTATAGATGGCAATAAACTCAGACCACCTATTATTACTGCATCGATGAAATGTGAGTGTACAACAATACTCTTCTGCCTTACCTTTCGGGGCTACAGGCGTGATGTTATGTCATCTTCATTTATTCATTATTACCAAAATAAAATATATTAGGTATCAGTCTCGGTAAACCGATTGACGAACTGGTATACTTTCTCGAAAGACATTTCCGTGAAACACACACAATTGAAAGTCACATGCACGAAAGATGAAATTGGATTCCACGTGTTCTAATCGCTCTACTACAGCCTAGTTGCGCGAGTCTGTTGCGAGAAAGGAACTCGCGCGATTCCACTTGCGCTAAAATTATGGAAGCGCTATTTGCTGTTATTAATGGACTCTCCTGCTGAACCCCGTTAGATTACCTGATCTCTTTCATTCTCCTTTCCGACAGCCGTGGCTAAAAGAATAACCATCTATTCTTTTCCAAAAATCACACGAAACAGGATAGTTTTTTCCATGTGGGTACTTTTGCTATCTCGGAGAAGTTCCTCTATGGGCATCACATCCACACCGGGATTAAATAATCCAAGCATTCGCTTGTGAGAAAATCGTCGATATATGTATTTACTGGAAAAACCTATCAATAAAAAAGCTTATTCAAATAAATCAAAGACTCAGGCTAGATAGGGTCACTTCGGGACACTTGAAGTGTGTAGTAAAGTTCTCGTTATGAAGGAGGAAAATGCTACTACGTTCGTATTCCAAAGAATTCGGGTAAAAAACTTCAATCAAACCACAGATAATTAGTTTAGATGTCCATAACTTACTTCAAATATATTTATTTTCATGGCCCTACATTCCCTTATATGTGTAAGTTACGTGTGTGCATATCTTATGTAATAATTATTGGCGCATATTTTACATAAATTACTTCAGTAATCCGTAGCTAAGTTTTGTGGCTAATTAACTATTCCGAGATTCCTGTGATTAGTTATTTAACTGCCATCTATCAGAACTTTAAAGAACTAGTATGACATTATAAACTTGCCCAGAAATCTAATTACTTTCACAAAAAAGTATAATTAATAAATCTGGTATAATTATTTTGTCAATATGTTTCTTTATCAAGATTTATTATGTACCTATAAAGGTATTTTTGTTATTAATTTTTTCCTATTCATAATCCTATGTCTAAAAAAGTCATTCGTAAATCGTTCCGAACCTTGTACCAAACGAAGACTCCATATACAAATGTTGCCTTAACATCAAATTAACTTTATGGTAGATTGGTATTTCCTAGAAAATAATAAGCATTATGAAAATGAGATAGAAAGTCAGGGTTCTGATACTGTATAACTATAAAGTTTATTGTATAAAGAACACGGTAAGTAAGTACAGAATCACAGATTATTAGTAAAAGGTAGTAGGTACGAAGCCCTAAAGTTAGAGTAAAACTAATTCGTGCGACAAACTCGCGGCGGGAGCGCGGAAAATGAAACGCGTACAAACGGCAATCGATCGGGGGGTGGACTGGCGTCATGGCGTGATGCCCGCGATCGGTGCCGCGTGCACATGCGCGGCATGGGCTGCGTAGTAGATTAACAACAGAAAGAGATATCTACATATCGCGGTGCGGGTTGCTATAGCATGCAATTTATCTATCCTTTGGTGTCGCAAATGCATTTACCTAATTATATCAATGGGTAAGCAGCAGTAACCTAAGTGTCGCCTGTTAATTTCAATAAACTGCAAACATTAACATTTTATATTAATTACTAAGTCACTAATGAGGTTCATGATTGGTTTTCCTAGGAGCAAGGACTTTTTTGTAGCGCATTGTAGTTCAGTAAATAAAATTTGATCTCCTCGCATGGAAACAGAAAGAAAGGCTATCGTCCATACAATAACCTAATCCTTATTAATTTCTTTCAAATCCATCAACGTGAGCCAAACAGTTGTTTATCAGAATTACTGACATGTATGTAACAATATACATTTATTAACGCAAACAATATACTTTTATCCGCCTCAACCTTGAACTTTCTCCATAAGAAATGTTTTATGAACGTCAGTTATTTCACGAATGGTCCGTTAGACACATTAATATCAACATAAATTTTAAAACCCGCGTAAGTGTAAAGTCTTACATCTTATACTTACGAGGGTTTCAGCCCTCATGCTTGATTTGAGATCTAGTGTGATCCTGATAATTTTGCATGCATTTGCATTATGTTGGCAATGATGATTTAATAAATTGTCACAGTAGTTTCTGTGTGATAACATAAGGCAACATTGCGTTCATTCTTAAATCTGTCAAACTGCCAAACATTCCTCAATACAGTGACATTGACGTCTAGATTATTCTTTCATTCGCGCGGTAGTCAGCGGGTGCATGTACGTAAATTTCAAATAAACATTTTCTCTTTTTTCGCGATATTAAAATCGAACTGTTCATTTGATTTGACGTCAGTAATATTCGAACGGTTTGTGTCAAAAAAATCGCGGGTGATCTTTGAAATTTGAATTGACGTTTTAGGTTATCGCTTGCGTAAAAGTGTTATAATTTTGTGATTATGAATTGGTAATTTGTTTTGCAGCACACACACTGGTTTGGTCATAATGAGAACGACACAAATTGCCCAGTACGCTCTAAGACTCACATATTCGCAGGTTAGTCCATTTTCTTTTAATAAGTAGGTACCCTTAGAAACATGAAGACCTGACCACCATCAACGCTGAATATCATTAACCGATTCTTGCCGGCCAAAATGTGTTATTTCGCGTAATTATAAATATACCTACTAGATATTCATTTCAGTTTTTTTTATAATTTGTTTTATCAATTGCAAATGTTTTATATTCAGTTGTATATTACACATAAAATCAGAAATGGCAGCCCTTACTGACTTTCAATGAAATTGTATACAGCTCTGGGTATTATTCTTATTGAATTATTTTCATCAACCTTTTTTAATTTCCTTTGAAAGGGATAATATATAAGTCAAATACATTCACTTAAGCTAAGAATTAAATGGATATAATAAATTATTTGTAATTAACATAGTACTAGCAAGACGAAAACTGCTCCTTGAACGGAGAAAAATTAAGAAAAATATAAAATTGTTGTAAAAATTTGAATTATGGCTTAAATGAATCCTTATCACTTACACATTGACCCCTTTATTTATTTATTTATATTTATTTATATATACTTTATTGTACACCAAATGGACAAGCACTGACAGAAAATAATTGATTTTTAAAAACATACAATGGGCGGCCTTATCGCAGTCAGCGATTTCTACCAGGCAACCTTGGGATGGATTGGATTTAAGTAGACAGATATGGGGTTGTGTGCGGTGCAAATAAAAGTAGATACCTACTTACATAAAAATAAACAGTAATAATAACATATAGGCATATATAAACAATAACAATACATAATCATTATAATATATACAAATATATACATAACTATGGTCTAATTAATAATCTGGTAATATGTACGTAAATAACGAATATAAATCATTCATTAGCATTATTCAAGGGACAAGTAATGCTCCTTCACGAGCCTTTTGAATACTGGCAAAGATTCGGCACGTCTTATTGGCACTGGCAATGCATTCCACAGTCGAGCCGCCTGTACAGAGAAGGATTTGTCAACAAATGTTGTGGAATGCATTGGCATTTTCAATCTTAAGTTACCTGATGTCCTAAGGAATCGCGTGTGAGTGTCACCAAGGAACTCGAATCGTTTCTTTAGGTAAATGGGTGTAGATGGAAGGAAAAGTACATTATAAAGTAGTGAAAGGATATGAGCATTCCGGCGAAGGCGAATCGGCAACCACTTGAGCTTTACGCGGAATTCGGAAATATGGTCATACTTGCGTAAACCAAATATGAACCTTATACAAAAATTTTGAAGCCGCTCAAGTTTATTAAGTTGTTCTTCTGTAAGATCAAGATAGCTGGCATCAGCATAATCAAGGATAGGAAGAAGAAGTGATTGTGCAAGCGCAATTTTGGTAGCAGTCGGCAGAAAATTACGAAGTCTTTTTAAAGATGCCGCTGATGCAAACAACTTACGACTAACTTCCTGCAGTTGAGCAGTCCAGGAAAAGTTTTTATCGATAAATATGCCGAGGTCTTTAACCTTTTCACTGAATGGAATCACGGTGTTGTTAAACTGGACTTTTGGAACAGTATTCCAGTCTACCCTCGAAATAGTCCGGGAGCTACCCACCATAACTACTTGCGTTTTATTAGGGTTGATTTCCAGACCATATCTCCTGCTCCAATCGCAAATAAGGGCAAGATCTCTATTAACTGTATACACGGCATCCGATAGATTCCCAAGAGGAGCTTGAGAATAAATTTGTAGATCATCAGCATAAAGATGGTAGGAAGAAAGTAGTAGATCTGAGATAGAATTTATAAAAATTGCGAAAAGTAAAGGTGATAAAACGCCACCCTGTGGTACACCGGCAGAGGTAATGCTCCAGGAAGACGAGGTCTCCTCAATGCAAATTCGCTGCCGGCGACCAGACAGGTAACTACGAAACCAGCCAATTGCGGATGGAGATATGTTAAGTGAGCATAGTATGCCAAGCAAAATATCGAAATCAACGGTATTGAAAGCATTACTGAAATCAAGCAATACTAGTACCGTTAGATTTCCGACTTCCATGCCCGACCTGATATCATCCGTAATATTGACCAGAGCAGTGGTAGTGCTATGACCAGGACGAAAACCTGATTGGAAGGGATTTAGAAGATTGTTTTTGGAGAGGAAAGTGCTCAGTTGGTTGTGAATGAGCCGTTCGAGAACTTTGGATAGGAACGGTAAAATAGATATAGGTCGGTATTCGGAAAAGGATGTAGGATTGGACTTTTTTGGTAGTGGGATTATTTGGGCATCTTTCCATGTACATGGAAATATACCGCTGGATATTGAATAGTTAAGAATATGACAGATGACGGGTAGGATAATATCAAGCACAGGAATAATCATATTACGGCTGATACAGTCACTTCCAACTGAGTTAGAAGTAATCGATAATATGCTCTTCTTAACATCACATGCGGCGAATTGACTAAAGGCAAAAGGAGAATAGTTGGGAGCCGGAAGAGATGAAAGATAGTTCAATGTATTGGATTTAATCATCCTATCAAACTTGGATGAAGAAGTAAAATGTAGATTAAGTGAATTGATATCTAAATCTTTAGGAACAGTTTCTTGGCGAGATTTCCCAACCCCCATAGTTCTAAGAAATTTCCAAATTTTTGCAGGATCTCCATTTTGAACAGAGTTGTGGACATGTTGGCGTTGAGCATTCCTACACATCTTATTGCAGTGATTGCGTATTCTTACATATCTTTCCCTATTTGCATCCGAAGGCCGAGACTTATATTTGGACTTTGCCGTCGCTTTCTTATGTATTATGGCTTTAATGTCATTTGTTAGCCATGGTGACGGCAAATGTCGCACTTTGACCGGTCGTATAGGCGCGTGATGGTCGTACAGATGAATCAACGATGTTGCGAATATATTAATTTTTTCATCAACTGACGTAGTGTTAATGAGAGCAGTCCAGTCTATATTATTAGCGTCTTCACAAAGTTCGCTTATGTTCATACCGCCAAAATTACGTTGCAGGAGTATTTTAGATTTAGCCTTAGGAGGGCGAATTTTGTAGGAAAGAAAGATGAGATCGTGATAGGAGAAGGCGTCCGCTGAGCATTGACCATGCTTAGCAACGCGGTCAGTAGACGAAACAAAAATCAGGTCAAGAAGTGAAGGGGTAGAATTTGGAAAATGATGAGTGGCATTCAGTTGAAGAATGCACAGATTATTTGAATCGAGAATGGAACATAGAGAGGAAGAACGGTGATCCTTTTTAAGCAGGCAAGTGTTAAAGTCACCCATGATTATACTATGACTGTAAAGAGGTATGAGCATTTCAAGAATATTTTCAAAAGACGAGAAGTAGTTAACACGTAAGGAAGAGCAGTAATAAACACCAAGAAGTAATTTGGAATGATTTATTTCGACTTCAAGAAAAAGATGTTCACCTGCATTTGACGGTGGTGGCTGTACTGACACATTAACGATAGAAAAAGGAATATGTGTACGAAGGTATATGGCAACACCACCACCACCGCCAACAGTGCGGTCATTTCTAATAAGTTGGAAGCCGGGGAGAGAGTAGGAAGTCGAAGGAAGACACGGTTTAAGCCATGACTCGGAAATAAGAATAGCGTGGATATTTTTACAGTCAAAGCTTGCCAGCATATCGGGAAAATGTGCCGGAATACTCTGGGCGTTTATGTGAACAGCGTTAAAATTCCTAGGCACATCAGAAAACTGTGCCATTAGAGAATCGGAGAGTGAAGGAATACTAGAAAAGCTATTGTCGTCGCTTGAAAATGAATAAAAACTATCATTATCGCTACCCATATCGTTATACATAAATAAAAATATAAATAAGTATGATATACTATAATAATATTATAACTATATTATTCACTAAAATAAAATAAAATCCACTGGTATCCACCTGCCGGCTACGTGTTACATGTAAAGTAGCGGAAGTCCAGGTAATAATTAGAAACACAAAACGAAAAAAATAAAAAATAAAGAAGGGATTATATTCGGGGTGGCGCTGTCTGTCTACAAATACATTTACAATAATAACTAGGAGCAGTGAAACGAAACGTTATATACATTTGACATTTATGTCAAAATGCCAGCACAATGACATGATAGGTCGTGACAGTCGTGACAGATGACGAGATTCAAGATTGATTAAATTGTTTTGCGTTTTGTGTCACTCGCTAAAAACGATAAAAATCACAATGAACAAAAAAGTGGAGGTATATGGACACAAGTCAAATCAGAATAAGTTATTACCCGGACTTACCCTACGAAGTGATAGTGGCTATGCAGAAATTACATAATTACTTTTTTGAAGTGACAGCACGCCTTGTCTTCGTCACCAAGGGTCTCACTTGTACAGCCGGAGAAGCTTCCGGCTCAGCGACGGGTTCCGCTACCGGTTCCGGGTCCGTCAACTGCGTTGTGGCGAGATCCGATGCAATTTTGTTGAGATCAGCAAGACTTTCAACTCGATGTCGCGTACCATCAGGGCTCAAGACAAATACACAGCCAGCCCTGGTCCAGCTTTTGGCGACTCCAAACTTCTCCCTCGCAGTCAAAAAGACATCATGCCGCCCTTTAGTGAGGAACTCGGATAAAGTGACACCAGTACCCTTTAATTTGGTTTTTGTGAACCAAATAGTATCACGGACTTCAAGATTCCGGAACTTAACTAATATAGGCCTGGTTTTATTACTTGTTGCTCGCCCCATCCTGTGACATCGGCTTATGTTGTCAACTGCAAAGTTACCTAAGTTTAGCTTCTGTTGAACTATGGTGGTGATAACCTTAGCGGTGTCTTCCTTCTGCTGTTCTTGAACACCATGCAGCAGTAATATTTTGCGTCGCCCTCGCATCTCTATTTGATCAAAACCACAAACAAGAATATCCACCTGCTGCTGGAGGCTGCTGAGAGCCTGAATGATAAATTTTCGGAAGCTAGTAAACTCTGCAGCTAGACCAGAAGTAGTTGAAGGTGCTGATAGGGTCTTCTGCAGCTCTCCTTCAAATTCAGACATCCGTGCATGGAACATGTTTGTGATTTCAGTTAGTGTGCTTTTAAGCGACTCCATAGTAAATTGTGACTTTGTATAAAATTATTGATATCAAGAAGATAACACTACACCAGCAGGTATATACTTTTAATTGTAGAAAATTGTCATAAAATGTTATAAAATATACTGTTTAATAATAAATAATTAATTTTTAATATGAGTGTTTTTTTATTGTGTTGACCTTGCAACTACCCACAAGAAAAAAAGGAAATTACCTAATAAATTAGGACCTTATATTTCTGTAAGGTACCTTAACATTTTAGTCCAGTTAGAAATAACCATTAACCATAAAACCTGACATAAGTAGCATAATAGGCAGTGGTGGAAATAATTCTACACCCACATTTCACAAATACTATAATGAAGCTGTTGGCTTGCTTATTAGCAGACACAATAGATTTTTATTATTATGTCATATAATTTTATATGTGACTGAGCAGAAGGGTTAACAGATTAAATTTCAAGTTTCTATTTTCTAAAAAGTAAGTTTAGACCACTCCAAAGTGCCACTTATAATTTTTGATAAAAAAAAACATTATGCTTAGTTTTTCTCATTGAGCCTCTGTCAGCCATCTAGCTCAGTTTCACTCAGTTGCACAAACAATCTTTAATTTTTAAAGTCAACATTAACTACTAATCTTCCGTTAAACCATTGCACAAAACTAACTTTTATCAGATTTTAATGTTCCATTAAATTTAACTAATGAAACGTCAAACTAACCAGTTACACAAATTTTACATTGCACGTAACGTCATTAGAGCCATTTTGCGCTTAATGAGCCGTTAGTTTGACAGTCCAGTGGTTTAAATTTTAATTGGTCAAGAAGCGTCCATTAAAGCAACATTAAAATATATTTTCAGCGTAGATTGAGTGTTTAACTGTGATAAGTGATTCAAACATGTCTTTAACAAGTCTCTCATCACTGTCTGATGAAGAAGATATTCCCCGTCGCCAAATTCCAGACAGGATAAATTTATTTATGAAACATGATGGAGAAGAGTTTCGTGTAAGGTACCTACTTTCCAAAGAAACAGCTCTTCAAATTCGAAATATGCTCAATTTGGAACCAGTGACCCAAAGAAATAAAGCTATTGATGGCCTGACGCAACTTTTAATATGTTTGAGGTTCTTCGCCACAGGATCTTTGCAGCAGGTGCTAGGTGATCTAGTCAATGTCCACAAATCAACAATTTGTCGAATAGTACAAGGAGTCACTCGAAAATTAGCAAATTTAAGCCACACTTATATTAAAATGCCACATGGGGAGGAACTACGAAGAGTTGCTGAAAATTTCTATGAAATAGCTGGATTCCCACGTGTTGCAGGGGCTTTAGACTGTACTCATATTAAAATTATCAGGGGTGCCCTATCTGAACTTTATCGTTGCAGAAAGGGATATTTTTCATTAAATGTTCAAGTGGTATGTGATGCATCTCTGAAAATTAGAGACATCATTGCTCGCTGGCCTGGATCTGTTCATGACTGCACAATTTTTAACAATTCCCACTTGTGTGCAGATTTTGAAATAGGCCGATACAGAAACTACCATTTGTTAGGTGATAGTGGATATTACAATAAAAACTTTCTGTTAACCCCTCTTTTGCAACCACGCACAATAGCAGAAGAGACTTATAATAAAAGTCATATATCAACAAGAAATACTGTGGAGAGATGCTTTGGAGTATGGAAGCGTCGATGCCCATGTTTGGAAAAAGGAATCACTTTAAACAAAACATCTACAATTCTTCAAGTCATTGTAGCAAGTGCTGTACTACACAATATTTGTATAGAATTGGATGAAGTGGAACCACCATCTTATGATTTTCAAATATACCCAGAGTCCAATGACATCTCTATGCTCATCAGTCAAAATAATACAGATACATCAGTACGAACTGCCCTTGTAAATACAGTATTTTCATAAGTTGAGAAATTAAATAAATAAAATACATTTTATTGATAAGTATTTCTATTTCTATTTATTGTACTTTACTATAATTAGGTAAATATTTTACTAATTTCTGTAATATTGGATCTGGAAGTGATATCTGATAAAAAAAAACATAAGTTATTGATACTTAATATAAATTTATTTGCTAAGTATGTTCATTCTTCATGTAGAACATTTCTTGCATTATTTTTTTCGTTCTAATTGGGCATTTTGACATTTTTTCTTAAAATAAATCCTTTTTAGAGCTTCACTGGATTTTAATTTTTTTACTTTTTGAGCTGTGACACCTGAAATTTTAATTGTACATGTTAATAGTGAAAATAAGCCAACCAAATAATTGGAAAGGTACCACCATAATAAAAAATTACCATCTTTAATATTAATAAATTTCCTCCTAGCTGGACAAGCTATCCTTGAAGGAGTAGGTGTCAAACTAGGGATCTTGTTGTGAGCTGAAATATAAACATATCATTAATTTCATAAACACAAACAGTAACAACTTATTAATGTTATTTTATATTAGAATAAAGACAGGATGCAATAACGTTACAGAATTATACTTCATAACAATAATAATATATTGTTGTCTGTTAATTAGCGAGCCAACAGCTTAATTAAAAAGCAAACTTGAAAATCTACCAACCTGTAGTGTTAATTTCTATATCCTGTGTTTGAACACAATATATTGGAGATGATTGATTTAAATCCCCATAAAAAGTTTCTGGCAACTTCAAGATATCAGTTTCTGCAAGAATATATTATATTTATATTTAAAAAAAAATAAAAAAAGATCCTAATTTAATGTTATTTTATTTTATTGGGAATAGGCATGCATGCATGCTTGCCATTGTGTCATGTCATGTCACTTGATGATAAGTGATGATGCAAACTACCTAGATCTAGCCTATTTACTCTCAATTAGATTTTATTCTATAAAAATCTACCCACCTATATTGGTTTCCTGCAGTGCTGGTAGAGCTAAAATTTTTGATGATGATGCTGGTTGATCATGTTCCATTTCATTTATTTTGTGATGATCAATTTGATCTGTTGTTGAAACAATACATTAATGAAATACCCAGTAAAATACAATACTTGTGAATAAATAAAAACAAGAATATTACCTTTAAAATATAGAGCCCCACTATCATATGGATTTGAAAGTGGTTCAATTTGATCCTGAATAAGGGCTAATATTTTAGCATCACTATCAGTCGCCTTCGGTTTCCAGAAACCACCACCAGTTTTGTTTATCTGCATCTAAAACAAAAATATTATTGTTAGGTCAAGTGCGATAGTAATCAAATATTAATACTGAAAAAAAAAACATGTAAATTATTTGTTATGTAGTCATATCATCGGTAATATCCATTGTATACCTTGTCTTCCTTCACATTTTGTAATGCTTTCGCAAGGTCATTGTCTGTTATTGGTAATACATTCTCTAAATTTTCAGGCATCTGGCTATTTATGTATTCCAATTTCAGAAAAAATAATAAAGAAAAAAACAATTATACATTGTCATTTTTTATAATGTGTATGAGCAATGAGATGTTATGTGAAAACCAGATTCCTTTAGTTTTACTTACATTACATTCTCCAACATTCTTGCGAGATTTCTGCTTCATATTATCATATAATGCTTTCAATTGTTCCATTTGCCTAGAACCAGTAGTACAATTGCTATTATATTTATTGGTGATTTCCTTCCATGCCTCTTTCTTTTTATTAATTATGAGTCCTCCTGTTCTCTTATCCTCAATTATATACTTGTATCTGAAAAAGGAAAAAGAAATACAAACGAGGCATACAAATATTACCTATTTCTTTCCTCACGTGTTAATATTGTTTAATTAATAAATAATACTGTTACTTACTTCGTTATAAGATCTGCTAACAATGTTTTTTCTTCTGGGGTGTAGTTTGCTCCACGTTCTCGTTTTTTATTTTTTTCCGACATATTTAAAACTTTGGTCGTAAAGAAAAATTCTAAAGTTTCAAACAACGATACGCAAATGAATTTATATGAAAACCAAACAAAACAAAAATCAAAGCTGACGGATTGCTCGCCTTGACATTGACATAACAATCGTGCGTTTTATTTATTATGTAATATTTTTATAAATGACGTTTTATTGGTAAACTTGTAATATCAAAACGCTTATGTTCACTCTTTTCATTCATTTGTGTCATTAGTTAAGGGCAACATTGTTTAATGTCGACTTTAGTTAAGGGCCCATTAGTAAAGCCTAATGTTGACCGAAAAGTGTTTGTGCAACACCATTAAAATAATAATTTCATTAGCTCTAATGATGTTTTAACTAATTAAGTGTTAATGAGGAGCTTTGTGCAACTGGCTGTTTGTCATTCCACTTAGCCTAAGTGTCCTACCTTATGTCTGCTAGTACTTTTTAACTGCAGTCTTTATAGGTTGTAAAGGAGATTGCCGAGTACTAAGTCTTGGATTTGATTCCCGGACCGAGCACTGTTATTAGGTATTTATGTTAGGAAATTCTTAGTAACAGTGTTGAGTTTGAAATTGTATCTAGTTGATGGTAACATACTCATAGTTACATGGACTTCATAAATCCATTGATGAAATGTGTGGATACAACTGTGAACAGCTCTGCCTACCCTCCCTTGAGGAATAACCTGTGATATTTTATGTTATCAACAGTTAATATTATTGTTACTGTTACACTGTATGATCCCATTGGTAGGCAAAGGCATTACCCATGATTTACAAACTTTTCAATGTAGAACGAATAATTTAATAGGCACCTGTGTTTAGATTTTAAATATTACATACTATGTACCCTAAACCCTGTGAGAGGCAAGATGAATAGTGGGTGTTGTGAGAACAGAGACCGAATGTGGGAGTTTGGTGAATAATTATGCTATTTAGGTATTATATTTTAGGCCGTATAAGTTATTATAGCCCGGTTAGTGGAGTGTAATATTAGGATAACATCAGAACCTAGCGCATGGATAACATTTTGTATGGCATAGATAGAAGGAGACTGTATCGGTGGCGGTTATCACCAACAACAGCATCCCCAAAGAGGGTTGACGTCAGGCAGGCGGCCGGTCATAAAACAGCCAAAACTTTAGCAGCATGCCAGATAAGGGTATGCTGCGCCGACCCCAAATAAATTGAGATAAGGGCAGGGGATGATGATGACGTAGCATAGCATTACGACAGTTTTCCCAGGGGTTTCACGAATGGGCAGGCAGAGGTGTACAGCAGTACTTACAGAAATAAGTACAGTCCACAAAAGAGAAGTATCCAGGGTCATCAGATATAGTTGAAACTTTCTTAGAAACTGATGGATGTTTGGAAAAGTAATTTAATTTAAAAAGTAGACAATAAGCAGTTCATTCATTGAATTGAGTTTCAATCCATGACATCCATCGGTTTCTAAGAAAACTTCAACTATATCTGACGACCCTGCATACCTATCACTTTTGTCGACTGTACATAATTATGTATTTAACGCATTTCCTACGATAAAAGCTCCAAAAAACCAGCTATCTCCATATCCAAATTTCATGAAAAACGGGTCACTAGTTTGGTTGGGAAAAGTTAACAAACAGTTGACATGTATTTAAAGGATTGACTCATTGATTCATTAAATATTCTATAACAAGCTTTATGTATTACGGTTCCTGTTTGAATATTCCTGAAAGGTCACAAGGTCAGGTCTATTTTCATTTTAATGGATCTATTATATTATTGTTTCAATTCATTCATTCATAAAGTAAACGTTAGGTATTGTTGTAGAGTTTGTAGACTATAAAAATGTTAACAAACTATTATTCCGAACTATTAAGTACTATTAAATAATGTGATGTCGTTTTATTGTAGTTGTTGATCTAGGTTAGATTGTTTATGATTTTCGATTCTTAGGCTCTAAGCTAGATATTGCCTTCTTGAAGTCAACTCACTTTAACTTCGCCTTGTTTAACTTTATTACATGTTGTTAGCGACAATATAATTTTTTACGCTGCCATACTTATATCTTCTAATACATATATAAATATCTAGAGTCAGGTCATCGTGTATGTTATCGAACTCCTCCGAAACGGCTTGACAGATATTTATGAAAAAATGTATGAAGCCTTAAGTTGTCTATAAATAGTCGCGTTTATGAGGATGCACGCAAGCAAGTGCAGTGCACACGTGGTTAGGCGTGATTTGTCACGTTCACGGAAATTGCATTAGTGCAATCCGATCTGTGACACGCTGCTTAGACGCGTGCGTTGACGTTTTGACTGAAGAACTGATATGGCTAATGTGAATAGTTTAATGACGTAGCTATTTAATAGATTCAGGCGTTACCTTGCGTAAGTCCATTACAGTGGATTCAAATAAATACCTAAAGTTATATTTTTTTTTTTTGGGTTTCCTGTGAATTGACTGAATAGATGGCAATAACGTCACCAAAAGACGTAATAAATGTGATTATTATTTGATTGAATACTAAATGTGGAAGAAAGAATTCGCTGTAGTGAGCAGAGGTCGAGATGGCTTAGCGGTCAGAATGCCTGGAGTATTTAACCGGGAGGAGCAGTTTTGAATCCTGCTCACGACCTTATGCTTTTTCCACAAAAAAAATATAACTTTAGAGTTCGTTAAGCATGCGTTAATGCTTTTTAAAGATTTATCTGATTATATTCCTACTTACATATTATTGAGGGTTAGTAATTACATGAATTACCTGTGCACCGCCCGCCCACATTTATAACAATCAGTGAAAAATGTTCACTACCACCTACTACTCCACACGTGTTTCGCCGTCACGGGGAATCATCAGGAGCTGTTAGTCCGAATTTCCACCACGGAGCGACGTTGTAGCTTGAAATATTAGTGCTGGGCGTTTTCTGGAATTCTTTGCGAACGTCTCATTGGTTCCAGTGGGTGCAAATAGTGATGTTGCAGATGCAGATATTTTTACATCCGCGGACGTGGATGCTGGGACAATGTGTTTCTGGCCCACACAATTTCTATCTTGTCATATCATGAAAATCCGTATTGATTATTTGCTGATGCGGATATCCGCATCATCCCTGGCAACCACAAACGCGGTTGCTATGGATTACCAGGTCACGCAGTATGGTTTTTCTGTTAAGAAATTGTCAATAGCAATCTGGATTTTCGAAGTTTGTCCGGTTGATTACAATAGACTCACCAACACATTTGTAGCATGGGACCTGATTCGACATCGGTTAAATGTTGGTATCAAGCTGTTCTCCTGTTTTAACTCTTTGGAGATTACAAATGTGGTAATATTTCCTTGGTTAGGTGATAACTTGCGAAGGTTTGGTGAAATTCTTCTCTGGTTAGTTAACTTCCAAGCTAACTTAATATCAAAAAGGTCCTCATAGCCGGTGATGGAAGATTTGTTTCTGGAACAAAACATAATCAACAAACATTAAAATTGTCATATCCCAGTAATTACACAAAATCACATCTTAATTACGACATCATCATCCTCCTGCCCTTATCCCAATATATTTGGGGTCGGCGCAGCATGTATTCTTCTTCCACTATCAAATTTTTTTTGGAATTGCATGCTGCTTAAGTTTTGGCAATGTGTTAAGCTACCTTGTCGCGTTCGCTTATTTTCAATCCTCCTTGTATTCGTCTTAAGGCGACATCTAGCGATATTTATCTAGCAATCATTTACAGACCTACTAAAGTTGGTAGAGTAATGACACGGAATGTCAATGTTGTATATTTTCAATGTTTCCTTGAAAAATAGTAATAAGCATTATAAATATAGTAGAGTCACTTATCATATCGTCATTGTGATAAAGTCCTCATGATCACCTAGAACCTTTGACCTCATTTTATGATAGTGGGTTCGCAACATTATACAATATCATGCGGTTATCTCTACTTGAATGTATGATTCTTCTTCAGAAGGTGCTTCTGCGTCTAGCGAAGGTTACTAACCTAATCAGCTCCACTTTTTTTTTTGTGGAGACCTTTTGGCAGCACTGTGAAAGTGTGATAAATACATCCATATTATTACTTCTGTCTGCGATTTCCTTTGCGTGGACCTCAGAATTGGGTCTGGTATGTTTTAATCCAGATTATAAACTACCTGTGTGCCAAATTTCATCTAAATTCATTCAGTAGTTATTGAGTAAAAGAGTAGCAATCATTCATCCATTCTTAATAACTTTCGCTAATCCTTTTCCTAACTACGTTGGGCACGGCTTCCAGTCTGACCTAATATCAGTATTTTACTAGGAGCGACTGCCTATCTAATCTTGTACTCTAACGAGTATACTACTGTTGCTGTCAATCTGATCATCTTACTGCTGGGCAAAGGATTCACATAACATAGCATCACGCCTGTATTCCCCGAAGGGGTAGGCAGAGGTGCACACAGTTGTACACCCACATTTCTCCAATGCTGTCATTAAGTCCCATGTAATAGGTGACGAGTCTATTGCCATCTACAGGTCACAGTTCTAAACTCCGGGCTGAGAACTGAGAATTTCCTAACAGCAAAACTCAATAACTACAATAACACTTTGCTTGAACTGGGAATCGAACCAAAGATCTCATGCTTTGCAGTTACACTTGGGAACAGTAGACCAAAAAGGCAGTTCTGTCATATGTTCATGTTTTCAATTGTATGTAAAGCCATGTCAGAGCCCTACAGACAGTTTAAACTCCGTCACTAGGTAGTTCATCAACTATACTGTCTCTGTCTATAGTTTTAGAGAAAATCAAATAATTATTTGGACGTGAGCCAAAAATGTTTTACGCTTAATTTCCTCACCTCCCTAGGCTTGCCGTTTGAGTCATCATCGTGGAATACCGATCATTCATGATCTTCGCAGAACTATAAATGCCGCCGTTACGCGAAATTTTATTGATTAATTTTTTACCTTTTTTGGCGCATTATTTAACTTTGGTATTCAGAGTAAAATTGTGATAGTATATCTCTGAAGACATATTCATAACCTAAATACTTTTTTAACTATTTAGAATATGAGTTAATAGGGATGAGTTTGACATATTTGTTGAGAACTGGTACACAATAATTGCTCTAGATTGAGTCTAGATAGAATACACTATACTATACTACTATATACTCAGTAGAGTACATTTAGTACTTTTTATTGGTCTGAACCTATTAAAACTTCCTTATCCAAGAAACTGCGCTTGCGACTACAATAAGGCATGAAGAATAAAATCCATTCCATCTATTTTCGGTCCAATAAAAAGTTACAAGCATGTAAGCTAGTAATTTTTTATTGGAACATACTGTGATTATAATAAATATAATTATATTCAGTTCAACCGCTCTTTAAAGTTCGCTTACAAGGTCGTCTACATATCTCAATCTTGTTACTAAGCTAGCCTTTTAAGTGAGAGGAGTTGCCTACTAAATGCCGAGGAATAAATCTGTAGGTCTTATTATTTTGACTTGTTGAAGATTTTACTAAAAACTGCTTTGAATTCACCTATTTCTCCGGAACTCGTGCAGACCGTAATACCGTATGCATCTCAATCTGACTTTTCCCAATTTTGTCTTGGAACGGCTTCTAGTCTAACCGGATGCTAAATATCTAACCTCCACAACCAAGTTCCTAGGTAACATGATATCGTCTGGTAAGACTGGTTGGACTTTCGCGCTCCTGGGTACTATCATAGATAGTTTAACGTGTTATCCGGTCCACGAAAGGGTTTTGAAATAATAATAAAGAATGGTAGTTACCCACCATCCAAAGGCCAACCGCGGTAAGTACAGTGTACTATTCGTTGAGTTATACCTATACCTTTACCTATTTGTGGGTGAATCACAAAACGAAACTTATTCTAAATATTTTTAGTTCACTAATGTGCCTAAAATCAGGTCATTGCCCGCACAAAAAATCTCACATTCCACCTAAATATCTATTGAAATAAATGAAGCGCTTAGTTTTAAAATACTTTTTAACAGTATAGCAACAGCCATGATGTAATAAATATTTTTACTGCAATTACATAACACGTTACAATGGACTCGTTTCGATAATCTCTGCAAGGTCGTAGTGACGTTTTCAAACGTCAGAGCCGCAGTTTCCCGCCATTTTCTGACGTATGCACATGTTTGATAGTAGTAATAGATATTGCCAACTTATAGAAACTATAAAATTTACCTACTAGGCGTCCATTACAGTAAATTGGATACTATCTTTTCCCAAAGACCTCTGCAACGAACGGTATATTACAATGATCTACTAAAGCTCCACACTACTCCAAGTATGCAGTCCTTGAGGTAGCTGCTCGTCAAAGATGACAGATGTCAATGTAAAATTAAGTATAATATAAATAGTTGAACAATCCTCTATTAAGGTCTCAGGATTTACACTAATAAACTATACGAAACTATTGCTAGTTTGTTATTATGATTACAAAAACGTGCGTAAATGTTAGTTTGAACAGTTTCTGGTCAAGAACAAATACATTCGCACATTGTTAAGATATGATATTTGTCAATTGCCTTGTTACGCGAGTACTTCACCTGACGAGCCTTGCTGCTGTAACATAGGTAGGTCAATTTGTGATGAAATTAATTAGAAACCGTACTTACTTTAATTGCGTCCATTCACGTTTAATGAAACTTTTCTTTATTCAGTACACGTAATCAATAACTCAATTAATTTGCAAGAAACTTACACTATTCGACGGTGTATTCATTATAATAGAACAAACCGAGTTTAAGCATAAACGAGTGAAATCGGAGACTGCAGTTACAGAGTACTTGAAAGGTCATCCTAAGACTAGGTAGAGCGGCGATCCGTGTAAGATGGCTGACAGGGGCTGGATGAGAGAAGTAGAGAATAGTATAATATATTCGAGAGGCCTATGTCTAGCAGTGGACTGTTTGCTAAATGCTGATAATGATGACAAGTCTATTTCCATTTTAATTTATACCAGTCAAGAGCAATCATCAAAAAACAAAGAACACAGGCATGATTTTATATTTACAGAATCGCAAAATACAGAAATACAGTGATAAAATCGTTTTCTAGGACAAGATGTCAAGACACAATAGACGGTTACGTATACGTTTTGACGTTAAAGTGAATGATTTTAGCAATTTGTATTTGTTTTATCACAAACCTTTATAGCTATGTAGCGTCATTGTAAAACCAGGATGCGCCGCCATTGCCATTTCCTGATCAGAAATACCGTGGATGTAGTGTCAAACTTCCTGCTTCCGAGGCATTAGTGTGTGCGAAACTGTGTTTATTTTACATACAGTAGTGTTGTTGTATTTGACTAATTCTAACTAACTAGAATTGCTACTTCAAACTGGCACAAAAGCCATTGTCCCCTTACGTCTGGTGAACGTACTTCTATCTCCATTGAGTATTCCTCCAGTATTTAAGTGCTAAATACCTTTCAGAATTCTTCTTCCCACATTTTAATACTACTTTTGGTGACGTCATCGCCATGTAATCTCTATTCATATTTGCAGTTTATACAATGCCGTACAGATACAGATAAATTTTTAACGTATGCGTATCGCACACCAAAGTTAAAAAAAAATATAGAAAGAAAAATACAGTCGTGAGCAGGATTAGAACCTGGGCTTCTTGGATAAATACTCCAGACGCTCTAACCACTAAGGCATCGCGACCACTGCTCACTACTCCGAATTCTACTTCCACATTTTAATACGTCTTTTGATGTCAGATACTTACTTGTCTGCTTTACTTTTGGTGCTTAGGTACAAATTGCTATCTAATCCTATCCTGCACCTTTTCTTTAGTCCATTACAAGTTTCAACTTATGCCTTGTCCTTCAGTTGTTCTGGCTGTGTCTTTGTGTTCGTTTCCTCCTAGCTTCGAATAGATTTTTATATCCCTTCCCGAAATCGTAAGTACTAAGTAAGAGGTTAAGATGCGCTTGCCGCGGTCGGTCCATGGATGGATGTATATCCATAACTTTTTGCCGAGACCCCTCCATACCCCGGAGAACACGTTAAGCCGTCTGTCCCTGTTGTGAAATTAAGATCTATGACAGCCGTTACGGGTAGTCAGAGGCCTGTAAGTCTGACAACCAGTCATACCACGAGATATCGTGTTACCCAATAACTGGGTTATAGAGGTCAGATAGGCAGTCGCTCCATGTAAAATACTAGTATCAAGCTGCATCCGGTTTGACTGGAAGCCGACCCCAATGTATTTTGGAAAAGGCTAAGCAGATTAATCTCGAAATGGTAAAAATATGTGGTATATCGCCATTTGCAAAAAGCAAAACAGAGTCATAATTGAACTATCTTTGACTTTCATTCTTTAAAAGTATCATATCTTGTTTCACGATATACATGGAATAAGAATGTGTACACAGATACGTATATGTTTATTAATGTTTTTCACAACAAATAAGCTACAATTGAAAAGAATTGATGCACAAGCGGTTGCGTGCGTAATTTTTTTGTTATTTTTATTTCAACTACTGAGTGTCGAAATCATTGAAAAACAGGCGTTTAATTGTATATTTTATGACTTACATGGTAACCAAAGCAAATTATAAGAAAGATAGGGTTATTTCTATGTATAGACATCGTTCTTTTTTATGAAGCAAGGAAATATTTAACCCTCAATCTGAAAGCAATTCAAAGAAGATACATTATCTAGTCTTCTAGTTCAGAATTGTTGGTCCTAGTCCAATTTTAGCCCGTAAAACTTTAATTTTGTTTATTGAAAAAATCTAAATATTTAGTTTCCATAAAAACATTACTTAAGAGTTCACTACGCATACGTGAATGAGTTTGAAAGATACATCTGTATTTGTTAAGGTAATTGCATCTGTACGACATTTTATTAACTGCAAAGTTAGTCGTGTTGGGACTCTTTCTGATTTAAATATTGTTCTAGAAACAATAAACTGGGTCATTTTACTTCGTGATTTGGACTTGGTCTTTTGGCCCGGTTAACGTTGGTTAAATTTCTTAATTACATGAATTACATTGATAGCAGTAGTTTTAGTCCACATATTATGACTCATTACAAATTTTTATAATTAAATGTACCTACCTACTTGACAGTTTTGAAAACAAATTATAAATAGTATTTTTACGTCAAAAACAAGGCTTGCCAAATCTTAAAGTAACAATAAAATTCGGACATCGCATTTTGTGTATATGAATTCTGCATAATAAGCATGACAATTATTTCAATATTTTTATTGTGGGTTAAAACTTGAGAAGCTATGCGATTCGGTTCATTTTGCGGACGTATTATTTCTACATAAAAAATATTTAAGCGTGACACTTATTCACATTTTTTTTATCCAAAATGCATCTACGTTTGTCCACCAACTCGCCTGATGGTAAGCGACGGTGTGGCCGCTGGATGGATCACGTAGATCCAGAAGAAATCTACTCACTCAAAGTAGAGTGGATAGACTTGAGGAGAACGATAGTTGGGGAGTTGATGGAACTGCTCAGACCCGTCTCCCACAAAGGTTGCACCGGACTACATCCCGAAACAGGACAAGTCGCTTCTCGGCATGACTTCGTCCGGTGCGTGGTAATCAGCCACGTCCAAAGCCTCCTACCAAAGATCACATAAGGTTGTATTATTTATGTGAAGTTTTGATAATTAAAATAGTTATTAATATTCTGACAAAGGTTCTGTTTGGTGGCAACAATGTTGCTCGAATTCAAAAAGCCCGTGACTTGGTAACACTGTTTCACCAAAAACGAACTTGCAACAAATTAGTCACTCTTTCTTTCTTATCGTGTGGTTGATGAACAACCTAGTGTCAGAGTTTAAATCACCCGTAGGTCTCTGACATGGCTTTACTCACCATCGATAAAACCTCTCAGGTGTGCTGGTTTCATCACGATGTTTTTATACACCGTTTTAAGCAAGTGATAATTAGTTAATAATACGCACATGACTTCGAAAAGACAGTGGTGTGTGCCTTGGATTCGAACTTGCGACCTTTGACTTGTCAGTCCAACGGTCATACCACTAGGTTATCTCTGCTCTATTTTCCAATTTTTATTATTTTATAAAATTTATCTAATTAATCACTGACAGATTGACAGTGATGTTAACCAAAAATAAAGTTGGCTCTCCGCCATTTTTGTCAGTAACAAGTACATTAATATGCTGTAATCGTAAATGCAGCAGTGAACCCCTGCTTACCCCCTGTGGGAATACAGGTGTGATGCGATATATTTATGATTAAATTAAAATGTAAACATTACATAGGTAGTTGTACTTTAAACTACGTCGTACTAGTACTACTATAAAATGTATGTACGTATGTGTATGCAGTAAAAATAGCTCCCTATCTATTATACGGAGGCGTGTACTCCAACGTGACGCTTAATAGCGGCGTGACGATAAATATTAGCATGTTAGTGTCATTATCAAGGTCTGCAAAAACAATTAATTTGCCAGTTTAAAATACCTATATATACGAGGGGCGTTCAATGTATTCTCGGTATGGGGGTGATTTAATAATGATGTGGGTAATTTGACTAATTAATTAAGTAATGACATTATCTGAGGGTATAAATATGAAATTTCATATAGTTCTGATCATTAGTTTGCTAGTTACCCTTAGTTAACGACAACTGGAATGGCTAACGTGACAATGTCGAAGAAAATCGAGCACCGCGCTGTGATTAAATTCCTTACCAAACAAGGAAAAAGTCAAAAAACTATTCACGAAGAGATGGTGGCTATTTACCAAGATTCTGCACCTTCGTTATCGACAGTACAAAAGTGGTCAAGTGAATTTAAAAAGGGCAGAGAGAGTATTGAAGATGACACTCGCTCGGGCGGCCCGGTTACTGCCTCTACGGAAGAAAACGTGAAAAAAGTTGAGAAGTTAATACTGAGGATGCCCGAATGAAGGTCAAAATTATAGCAGAGATGACCCACCTCTCCGTTGGTACCGTACACACTATTCTGCATGACCTCCTTAACCTCTCAAAAGTCAGTGCAAGATGGGTGCTGCGAATGCTCACGGCGCCTCAAAAACAAGTGCGAATCGAGTGCTGTAGAGATATTTTAAAGCTCTGTAGTGAAGACCCATGAAGTATTTTCGATCGAATTGTTACTGGACATGAAACGTGGGTTCACCATTATGACCCTGAAAGTAAGCAGGAGTCCATGCAGTGGCACAAGAAGGGTAGTGCCCCCCCTAAGAAATTCAAAGACGTTCCGTCTGCCGGAAAAGTCATGGCCACGATGTGTTGGGACTCAAAGGGAATTTTCTTGATTGAGTACACAAAAAAAGGTGAAACCATAAACGCAGCATCCTACGCATCCACTTTGAGAAATTTACGGGAGGCAATTAAAGAAAAAAGACGGGGTAAACTGACCGCCGGTGTGTTGCTTCTTCACGACAACGCCCCAGTCCACACGGCGCGTGTTGCCAAGGGTGCTGTGCGAGATTGTGGTTTCGAAGAAATAAACCACCCACCCTCTAGTCCAGACTTAGCCCCTAGCGATTATTATTTGTTCCCTAATTTGAAAAAAGATCTTCGTGGAAAACGATTTTCCAACGATGAAGAGCTTAGGGCGGCCATAAATGCGCATTTTACAGAGTTTTTTTTTACAGGGTATTGAAAAATTAATTTTGAGATGTAACAAATGCATTGAAGTTATGGGGGATTATATTGAAAAATAAAAATAATTTTATTTGAATTAAGTTTTTTTTTCATACCGATACCGAGAATACATTGAACGCCCCTCGTATATATTATAACTCATATCGTTACAAAAACATAAATTGAGGCAGCACCTGTAAGTAATTAGCGATAATTGTGTTGGGCTGTCCCGCATCTTCCCTTACTTAGTCATAACAATATTGAGTTAATAAATATACTCTAATAAAATATTTTAAGGATACAAAACAAAAGTACATATTACTTTACGGGTCTGGTCTGTCTGTGTAGTTGTGCACGTGTGCGTGTGTGTGCGCGTGCGCGTGTGGGTGTGTGTGTGTGTGTAATAACACTATGTGTTTGACATCAATGGCTCTCTGACACTGGCGCGACGACTCTGCGAATATCATACAAAGCCGCGGCAGTGCGTAGATATGTCGTAAAGTATTGTGAAGACGCACCGCATATGAAACGAGGGTCTAGTTGCCACAACCATTTCACGAAACGGAATACGGTAAACACAATACATAAAAACATAATGTATTATAATCTCCCATCCATCCATCCATCTATCTTTCAACCAAGAGATGACCTATTTCCATATGAAATATAGCTTATGCTGTACGTATCAATTTTCTCATTGCTACGTCGAGACCTACTCCCTGAATTAGGGCCTGGCTGGTCTGATATGCACCGCGTGGAAGACGATTTTCAAGCAAGGTGTTCTCAGTTCTAAAATTTACGGTGAAATTGACCCTTTAAAATATTATCTCCCTAAAAACAACTTTTGACATCGATGCTAATACCATCCGGATCGGCTACCAAAAGTTATCACGCATCTAATTCATTGAACAAACATATAACCAGAGCCTTGTGTAACAAAACGTGCTAATTTAAATTTGACATTTATTTTTACCTACCCACATAATGCGTAACATTCGCACACGCGTTTCAATTAACTAATAATATAGACACGTTGTTCGCTGCGTCAAATGCTAAAGATAGTAGAAGTCAATGAAACGGTACTGCGACCTGCGCACGAGTTGATGAAACAGATTGATTGGACTCGACTGTATTATCTGATGTAGACATAGTTAGGACTTTGATTGACTCGCTTACATAGAAAAGATATATGATAAAACTGATTTATTGGAAAAAATTAACACTGTAAATGCAAAATGATAAATGACGAAAACTTAACTGCCACCTGCGGAACGGTTTCTAGATATGACAGTTATATTGCTTGTGTGATGACAGCATGAAATTAATGGAACTCGTATTGCACAAAAATATTATTAATGCAATAGATTTAAACGAATTAGCAGAACAGGAACCACCAATATTGATTTAAGATAAGAATTCTATCTACTCCTTCAAATGTTACGATTACAAAGGCTTTTACGAAATTAGCATATTTTTTCCTTCTTATCGTGTGGGTGACAATAAAAATCAAGTGTCAGATTTTAATACTAAACCACCCGTAGGTCACAAATATGGCTGTACACACCATCAAGAATCTCACAGTTGTGCTGGTTTCCTCACGAGGTTTTCCTTCACCGTTTTAAGCAATTGATAAATAATTAATTTATAATACGCACATGACTACGAAAAGTCAGTGGTGCGGTGCCTTGGGCTCGAACTTGCGACCTTAGACTAGCTAGTCCAATGGTCATAGCCACTACGCTATCACTACTCAAAAATTATTATTCTACCAGGAATAATATTGCTAAATTGTTAGTTCCAAAATGTGGAGTATTTATTCGATACATTTATAAAATACAATGACTAATCCGTATCAAAATAACTGCGTTTGACTGTCACCAAGGAAAATTTAATTGTTTTAATAGAAAAACTAGAGGACAGGATCGTGGTTTGTTTTGCAGAATCACAAAGCCGTTCCACAGTGGATGGTCGCCAAATTATTTACAACCTATAAGTGTTTTTAACACCTAAAACCAAAATAACGCGATAAATTCGCCACAAAATGTATAGCTTGTCTGAAAGTAAATATAATAATTAACTTCAGAATGACGTTAAATTATTAATAGCATTTCTGCAAAATTAGGAATCTAGATAAAAACCAGGTGACCAATCTAAAGTTTACAGATGCCACGATTTATAGTAATGAATCTGATCATATGTAAATTGCTTTTCACTTCAATGTACTTGGCTAGACAGATGATAATTTTGAACAAACATGTTAAAGATAACAACATCTTTAGAAATCACTTGATCTATGAGTGGCAATTGGTTACTGTAGAAAGTAACGATGACTAGACATGAATGAAACAAACACCTGTTGCTAAGCTATTAACTAAGAAACGGTGAAAATTGCTAAACGAAGAATATTAAATAAAAACAGCTAAATTGATATTTAAAAAACGTCATCAGTCAACATACCGAATCCCACGTTGATGACGTCAAACTCAAAACTTAATTTAAAAAGAACTGAAAATACAAAGCGTCTATTTCTAGAACATTCCAAACCTTGAACTCGTGTCTCTTTCCGGCTGTCTACCTAAATTCCTTTGCCTTTATCGTGTGATAAAAAGAAATGTGTAGATTTCAACTCATATCTTTAGTTACGCAAGGTGTTGGGCCTTATCTTGTCCTCAATCATATGTACGATAACTCTTGGCGCCTTTTAGTCAACGAAGATATTTTAAGATTTGCAAATCTGCCAAGATTCTGTTGTTCTTTGTGTAGTTGTCGTTATTTCTTTTGATGCGTATTTTTGAGATTGATGGTTTAATTTCTCGATTGTCTCTTTCTGTTGATACTATTTCGATGTGGTATTTTCTAATAACTTCTTTGTCTTGCTGCATTTGTTTCTGTGTCGATTCAGGCGGCTTTTTCAGTGTGTGTTAAAACGGATGAAATTTCGCTACCAATAAAAAATAATAAAATTTTCCAAGTGAACATTAACAATGTATTACATGTCTTAAAATAGACAATTCCTCTTTTCTTTTTTCTCATGCTGTACCGCTGAATGGCGAAGGTATGTACCCGTTTCTTTCAGAGTGCATACAATATACCTTATATGTGCATAACATAATTATTACAAAACCTATTAAATTAACCAACCTTTCAAAATGTTGTATTTTTCATTAGTTTTAACGTAATTTGGACCTTAAATATCCATTACAATACATTTTTCCTATATTATTTAATAATACATCTAAATCGCACCTATAGTACCGAATACCGATATCACTACTTATCGAATCTCTTTTATCAATAAATTCGATGTACACGAAATTCCTCCAAAGATATATTTACTCATTCATTGTCGATTTATCTATCTTATTACTTACCCGTGAAGTTGTACGAGCTATCACATTAATTATCAACCTGACAACAGTGTATCTTCGTATTAATCATGCTTGTCATAAGTTTGACAGTTGACACGCGAAGTCTGATGCCTGGAAACAATTCAATAACAAGCTGTTTACTTATGTCGTGTTTTAAGACGCATATCGGCGTCTGAATTGGCTAAGCGACTGTTATTACCAACAGCTGGGTCCAACGGTTTAACGTGCCCTCAGAAGCACGGAAACGTCCAAATTTAAATAATCCTAACGGTCGCCTCTTTAAACTGACCGAGCCAATTGTTACTTAACTTCAACAACTAGCAAAACTTGCATATATAGGCGCCTCAACCAGTCTTCATTATCATCTCAGATATATTTATTCCACTGTTAAAAATGAAATCCGAAGTCTTCCAAACTGACCGGTTAGGAACAGCCAATGCAGCAGCTTCAAGCGACCTTTTTAGGTCATGTCTCCACTTTCAGGCGGTTCTGGCAGGATATAATATCTGTAATTAATAGTGAAGGAGAATATCAGTAGGTCTCCCCGTGTAAAACACTTTTTATTAAGCCTGAACACCGCCAAATCTCATTTGGGAAAGACTAGTAGAAGGACATAGGTCTCATTTATGTTTTATTTCGTTTTATCCTAGGGATATTCTTAAAAAACGATATATATATGCAAGACCTGGATACTTTAAGCCGTTTATTTGCCATAACTTTATTCAGGATGGAACAGAAACTCTCGCGGATCCCCAGTAATGCCATACCTTGTACTACTACTTTGAATATTCATTTCACATCTGAAAATTACTCATTGCAACAGATTGCCAAAATGTTTCTTAATATGGAATCCAATAATTTATAGGATATCAGTTTGTGCTTAGGGAGTTTTGAGGATAAAATAATTATCTGTTATCAAGTCTTCGGATAAATAAAAGCTTCTATGTAAATCTTTTGGCACCATATTTTGTGAAACAACATATTTTACCGATATATATTTTGATGGTCCTAATGACTTGGAACGCTCTTTTCAAATTGACATAAGGTTTGAAACTGCAGTCTTTACATACATTTCTAGAGCCTGTAAACCGAATCAGTACGTAAATAATTTGCAAGGCGGAAGTTTCGATCATAGACAACGTTCAATTCAAGGTCTTTACGTAGTACTCTCATGATACAAATGTCGCGGTGTGTTGAACTTTCATTGTAATTCAGAGACTACTATTTTCAATGAGACCGTGGTTTCTTAAAGAAATTGAGAAGGCTTACGAGGAAGTTGTTTCGATCGAAAAGTAATTATTTATAAGAGACTAATTTGGATTGTTATTGCATTTCTGGTTGTTTTCCATTTCCCGCTGATGATACAGTGTATTACATTATAAAATTGTGATTGAATGAGGAATTATATTATATCAAATAACAGAGTTCTTGAAGATGTATTTAAGAACGACTTACAAACACCCTTTTTACGTGTTGCCAGCTCAGCTTGGGCTTCTTAAAATTTTATCGACACGTTTTTGAAAAGTCGATAAGTAATAATAACAATTAAAAAAGAACAACCAGTAGCCTAATGTTTAACGCGGTAAATAGATGAATTAAATCGACGAAAAGAGTGCCTAGACATCGAGACCGATAATATTTCTGAAACACCCATTTCACCCAATTTTTTGTAAACATTCATTGTTCATTTGACACCATGTTTTAAAAATTAACAGGCTCACGATAATATTGCCGTATACTATAGATCGTTGCATCCTGGTAAGACAGGAAGGACCCACCTTTTTAAAATAGTTATCATGACATCATATCATGAGAAACGGAAATTTGTTGTATCTGCGTCCGTTTGTTATAGAACAGTAAGGCATTTCACGAGGAAAGTTTTGAGTGTGAATATCGATGGCTACAAGAATAGACCAAAGAAACTATGGGTTTTACTCAAGATTTGTAAAGCTAGAAAGTGCTGATAGATATATATAGAAGAAAATATATATTTAGAAACGTGGATAAAGGAAACTAAGTCTTTTCATTTCGAAAACCAGAAGCCATTGAGACTCCTCCTTTTAATGTTAGTTTTTACTTTTTTGCGTCAGTCTTCTTTTGTAGAGTATTCAGTCTACCACCCTAACGACACCTAAAATTTTTATTCGATTTTTGTTGTTAAGGGACGACCGGATTTTTTGTAACGCTTTTTAACGTATTTTACTACGTTAATTTCTATTTGTATACTAACGCGTTCCTGGATTTCTATATTTAGCTAGAAATCGGTGTCGAACAAAAGGGTCGAAAATCGGAAATTATTTTATTTGGATGACTTCCAAGGTATTTTCTGCAATTCTAGTACGTGGCACCCAATTGGGACACTATGACCGGACATTCAGTATACTCTTAATTTGTTTTGATTGTGATGTTTATTTCTTTTAATTTGTGTATAATGACATCAATTGCAAAGCTACGAATAATATAAGCAACTCAAAATGAATTGCCAAATTATCTAAATTTATTTTCGCAACTGAGCTAAATGTATTAAATTTTTTCAGACCGGAAACCAACCCTTAGTGCTTTTAGACTGAGAGTAAAAATCATTCGGTTTTCTTATGATTGTATCCGTTTAAAACCTTATAAGGTTAGAATAACGTAAGGTTAACGTCGTGATCAATAGATTCACTTACTTACGACATTCATTATTTACTTTATCTTACTTATCATCCATCTAATCGTATCTAAAATGACAGGTCACCGAGGTTATGTCCTAAGTTCGACCATGGATGATGCCAAGCTATTTCTAGATTGAGACTTGTTACTAAGTTATATAAATCGTTGTTTGTTTCGAGGTAGGTTATATAAAATATACTCCTGTTTCTCTTGTAGAGTGACTGATAAAATGCCTTTACATCGGCGATTTTTTTTATTCAGTCTGGATTAGTCTCTGGTACCGAAAAATATGTGTATGTCCTTTATTATTTATTTATAACAGAGGTGGTCTAAAGGAAAAGGTGTACCAAATACTAGGCAGTTTATTTTTAAATCTGTTCTTTGTTACCTAAAATTGTTTATAATAGGTAAATCATTTACAAGTTAATATAAACTTCTTTCATATCGTATGGTTGATGAACAACCTAATGTCAGAGTTTAAATCGTTGGGAAGGCTTCTGTGATGGCTTTACACACCATCAAAGACATCTTTCAGGTGTGCTGGTTTCCTCAAGATATTTTCCTTCACCAAGGGTGTGTTAGTTAATTCATAATACGCACATGATTACCAAACGTAAGTGGTACGTGCCTTGTGTGCTTGCGACCTTTGACTTGTCAGTCCAACGGTCATCTCACTATGCTATCACTACTAAAACTGATATAAATTGAAGCGTTAATCATTTTATTACATGACTAGCTGTACCTGCGAATAAGATAAATAACACTTAATATTTATATTTTCTGAACACTGCAAAACTGCACAGAATGTTTTGTTAAAATTCCTGTTTCCTAACCCAACCAAACCTAACATTTTTAAACAACTGCTCAAAAAAAGATTCATATGTTTTTAAGTTTCCTGTATACATATATGTATGTATATTTGTGAGTTTCTTTATTCCAACATAACTTCTTAACGCCTGAACCTTTAGATGTATGACGTATTGTAAGAATTCTTACATTGTACCGGGTAGTACATTGGCAAGTAAGATTTAAAAAAATGTGTAATATTGTATCGATATAGTACATAAAAGTGAATAAAAAATAAAAATAAAACACATGTCAGGCGTGCTTATTATTGTTTTTTTTTAAACTTCATATTGTTTTTAAAATCCGTTGAGCCGTTTCGAGACAAACTTGCAAACACAACAAAACGGTAATTTATGATTTAACATAAGTATTAGTTTTCCCTTAAATTTTGGCTGTGCCAGCGACCCCGTCCGCGTGGATGTCGTAAACAACAAATATTCGACGTGATTCTTTAAATTGGCATAACTTTTTTATGTATGAACTGATTGACATGAAACAAACACTAAATGATAAGTGAAGCTTACCACAATATATTAGTGAAAACCACATCTGAATCGGATAAGCGGTTTCTGAGATTAGCGTGCACAAAAGCACAGACAAACAGATAGACAGAGAAACAGTCAAAAATTCTAACAATTATTGTTTTGGGTGCTATTTACGTTGATAAAGGTCCCAATAATATTTTCTCATATATCTTCCATGTACATGACAGCAATCGTTACATTTTTATTATATGTATTGACCACAGGCAGTTTAAATTTCATTTATTTGTATAGATTACAACACTGCGTATACATTACTCCCAATTTGCATGTTCTTGTACGTGTTTCGGTGTCCGATAACAATGATAAGTTATGTCTGGTTTAAGTAATTGCGATAGTAACTGGACTCTGAAATTTGCGTAGTATTTAATATAAATGTGTGTTGAAAAATATTGAGAAGTTGTTTAAGAATCTGCAATCTCATTTTTTCGGTGGTAGTTATTGCACACCAAGGAGATATTCTCGATAGTGTGTAATACGTGTCAGATCTACAGGTGGCTTAAACTCTGACACCAGGTTGTTCATCAACCACATGATTAGAACACTACACGGCTCTCTAACAGTTCCTGATGTTAAGAAGACTGCTCCTCCGTTGGGGGGAGGGTGCGAAATACGTGTAGAGTAGTTGGTGCTAGTTGCAATTTTTCACCGCTTGCGTATGGCTTGACTATCCTCGATAGAAGTAGGTCAATATCGTATTTATTTGCACCCATTGTAAATGGGCTTCCGTAAGGGAACGCCTGAATCTAATAAATACTTCAATTTTAATATCTTAGGTTTGCGCGATCACTACACATTATAGGATATAGGAGGACTGTCCTCCTGCGACCACGAACCAATAATACACGCGATTAATCCGGCTAAAAGTTGTTTTATTACTTTAATTTTATTTTTATTTTATGCAGTATCAGATGTAACTGTTCAATCAATCAATCAATCAAATCGTTTATTTGTGATTCACAGGTATTGTAGGTCTTAATTAAAATGAGTTCATGCCGTGATCCGCCACACAGGGCATACAAATTGGAAAATATACAAAATACTTATTGCCTATTAAATACAAACATATATTATAATACTTAAAATCTATTATTATTTTGATAGGAAGTCACTAAGACAGTAATAACAATTTTCTATCAAGAAATTACATAATTTATGCTTAAAAATATTTGTATTACTGATATCTTTTATATCCTTTGGAATGTTATTATAAATTTTAGTGGCCATATTAAATACACTTTTTTCATACAGAGTGGTTTTAAATCTTGTTGTTTGTACGTTTAAGCGTTTTCACTTCATTATGTGATGAAAACGCTTATTTTTATTCGTCAAAAAATACTCAATCAGTAAAGGACTTGATTGTAGATAAAATGAAAAAATTTAATAAATATTTAGGTACACTTTTATCAATAAGACAAGTTGGTCACTAAGATCCGTGCTCGGACGTCTGGCTAGGGTGAATGAAGAAACAATATAGATACCGGTATACCTCTAATCGTTCTAGAATAAAAATATAAAGGAAAAATCTTATCAAAGAAATAAACTAATAAAATTGAAAGGGGTCAGTATAATATTCTTAATGATAATACCATGATAAGTACGTACGCATAGTAATGATAATTGTACATACCTATTGTTATTAAAATAATGTAACGTTATTAACTTCCGATACTCCCCGAGAAATGTAAACATGTTAATGTGTCAATGCCGAAGTTCATCTACATACATACATTGTACTAGCATCACGTCTCTCCTCCAAGAATAAGCCAAAGGTAAATACACACCCACATTTCACCGATAACCACCTGTTACAAGAATTTCAGACCGGTTCATCTACCGGGCACAATTTATAACTTTCCGAAAGAACCTATTAACACTGACTGACTCGGAAATTAAACCCAGTTGAGCACTTAGTCCTTGTTCTCTTGACCGCTGAGGCGATTAGGAAAGAAAAATGCTGTCAGTTATGACCGTAGGGCTCGCTACGCATGCATTAGTATGTTTGAAAGATTTATCTGTGTTTTGTGGTAATCGCATTTGTACGACATTGAATTACTTAACTGCAAAGTTAGTCATGTCGGTTGAGACACTGTATGAGACTGAAAAGATAGCGATAACGTCACCTTAACACATGAGGAACAATTCGGGATAGTAAGCATCAGTTGGGATAGCTCAGTTGACATAAAGCCCTTATCCGGAAGTCCTTCTCACGACCGTATATGTCTTTCCACAAAAATGATGAACTGTAGAGCAAACGAGATTGAAAAAAAAATGGCTTGGCATTAAAACTTCAGATCTTCCAAATACCGAAAATTCATTATAAAACTTAAAAAAAAATTAGAGAATCAGATGTCCTTGGAACTATATTTCATGACCTACATTCATTTATGTCGAACCGGAATACATAGATACACTAATTACCTGTAGACAGCCCTGCCAAGTCTGTTATGTAACGGACTTGCTATGTAGGTACTGTTTATATAAGATCTGTATGTTGTCGAACATTCCGTAACTGTTTATATTGTTATTAATATTAATGTTTTGATTGGCGACAGTACACTTAGTGGAATATTTGGAGCAGATCTGGTCCAAAGTGTGGAACTTATACATGTATTGTACATTGCACATAAGATAGCTGTTGCTTTCAGCGGATGAATGACGTATGTCAGATTTTAGGGTCGCCAGAAACTGGTTACTCATTCACAAAATACTGAACCGATGATAAATTTTAGGCGGCCGCGTTACGAGCACGCGACATAAGCTACTTACAATAGAATAGCGTTTGAGTATTTGGACATAAGAATCACACGTGAACTTTAGCGCCGTTTGGCACAAACATCGTCCAGAATATAAATAGATCAAGAAAATCATATGACTATGACGACTGCGACCTACGGACGGATGGCTAACTATTTACGTTGTTTTCTTCAACATTCTGTTGTTTATATTGGCTTATTGGGATGTTTATACGCTATAATAGGTTGAGTGTTGACATTTGCAGTTCGACTGATTTAAAACACTATAGCCGAAAGCCCCAGAAGAAAAAATACAACTTACAGTGGGACGTATATAGAATGTATCGAACGCCGTAAAATATGCTTCAGATTACATGCTGCATATTTTTTTTTAGGACAGGCGGGGTTTTATTGTTTCCCTATTTTTCATAAGGCCATCCCAAAATACAGGCATTGTAATCTTTAAAATCACGGAAAATAGCAGTGGAATAAGTTATAAGTATTCCAAATATCATTATAATTAAGGAAGACTAGAATTTTTTGTTACTGCAGCCCAAAAATATCTATTGTGTCTTGTTGTGTATTTTTGTTATTAAGAAATAGCTTATACGTCTGAATTAACAATGGTGATTGTTAAAAACTACTAAAGGCCAGCTGCTCTGTAACGTTAGCATAGCATCATGCTCGTATTCCCCGAGAGATTAGGCAGTTGTACTGTTCTGCACTCATTTCACCAATACCTGCTATTAAATCTCATAAGGTGGTCAGCTTCTTGAGGTTACAAGTGATAATTTTTTAAGAGAGATTAATTGTGTCTGGACATGCGGCCTACAAGAGGTACCTCTGCCCTACCCGAGAATCTTAGCCAGGACCTCATGCTCAGCTGCCGTGCATGCTAAATTCATAAATGTTTGTGCTGCAAGCTTGGCTTTGTGCTAGAATCTACCTATAGTTCCAGATTTCTCTGATATTCACATGTCTTATTCTCCGTATCGATAATATATGTCGATTAATAACATTTATGTATTTTATCGGATCAGCACTTAAACAAGCTAACTGCATTATCTGTAGCGTTTTGCAGATCCTGGCGTGTTCAGGTGGTAGGACACGCTGGACAGGTTATCACATGTGCCATTGTTGGCAGAGAGTATCCACAGTCACAACTGTCATCCGCGCTATAGCCCTAAATGCAAATATTGCTAATAACATGTAATTAACAATTTTTTTCTATTGTTACAGCCTGCGAGTCGTGAGAAGATGATGTCCAGGTCCGCGCTAGCTCTCGCCGCATTTGGCCTAGGCTTATCCACATTCAGCGTCCGCCAAATGATCCTCCACCAAACCAGACGATTCTAGACCGCAAACCAGCCTCAGAAACAATTTAGTCTTTAGCCAGAACACAATCGGACATGTTAGATTCAAAATTTAAATCTCGTGTCTATTCCCAATGTATTTTCTTACTCAAATAGACAAATGAGATAATTTTTCAAAGTGAGAATAATGCGTTTGGATTTCCAAAGTGGTTTCTGGCCAAAAAAAATGTATAAGAAATATGTGTGAGAGAAAAAAATTGTAATTTATTCTTTTTTTATATAATAATTTTTTTCTCTGAAAGAATGCGTAGTACATTTAGACATAGGAAATAAGTTAATTTCGGGACGGATATTAAGTGATGTTTTAGTATGATTGTGAGAAACGGTATTCGCGAATGTCTATGTGATGGAAACCAAATAAAAATAGACACTAATAAACAATTTTGGCATTTTTATTTTAGACTTTATTGCATTTTAAATTGTTTATTTATAGTACTACCCGTGTACTAAAACATCATCCTTTGATCACCATTTTGATCATCCGATCAGAGTGGTGATTAATGATTGACGGTGATCTATGACCAATCACATATCTAAATTAGTAAAGTTTGATTCCCAGCAGTAATCAATAAACACAGAAAACTACTATTTGTTTTATTCAGTACCTATCTTTAGAATAACGTGAGAATAAACGGGATGATACTAACATGGGATTGTCAACATTCTTAATAAAGGGAAGTCAAGAGAACCTATCTACCCTAAAACCAACAACCAGGCATGAAGAGGTGATGAACACAGATAAAGCGAAAGAGTGTTGTAGGAGAAAACCGATAGTCTCTGCCTACCCCAATGGAAAACAGGCGTGATTGTAGCTTATACTCCCACAAATTTGGGCTATTTCAGCCTATGACCCGCAACTTAAGCGTGGTGATTAGAGCAATATCATTGGGCAATTGGAAACTTTTCTAAGTAATGTTGAAAGTTATTGCTCAATTGTGCGTATTTGCAGTGTGGTTCCCGACACAATGAAACCCTATTGGTGTCGTAAATAAGAGTAGGTACTTAACTATATTGTAACCCTTTGAATGGAAAATAACTGCCAGTAGTAAAACCGTTAAATACGCGCTGACATAAATTACCTGGCAAAACAACACTATCACTTTAAACATGCATTTATCACGCCTGTTTCCCTTTGGGGTAGGCAGAGACTATCGATTTCCATTTGCTACGATTCTGACACCTTTCGTTTCATCTATGTTCATTTACCTCTTCATAAATGCTCGATATTATCATTTTTAAACCCTAACTAATGCTGAGCTAATGTCTCCCCCAAGTATTGATAGTTTTTTCCTGCGCCGCCTCAATCAATCTGCCTTTTCCCAATTAAGTACATAGGGGTCGGCTTCCAGCCATACCAGATGAAGCTTATGCTACCAGTATTTTATATGGAGCGACTAACTCTGATCTCCACAACCCAGTTACTGGGTAACACGATATCTCATGGTATGACTGACAATCATTTGCAACCGGGACCGACGGCGTAACGTGCTCTCCAAGGCATGAAGGGATATCTCGGTATGAAATGATGGTCACCCATCCATAGAGTCACGAGCCCCAAACAGCACCTGTACCACCTCGAACAGTATAAATACCTAATCAAAAATAAAACCGCCATCATTCATTTGTCAACTTTGATTCACTTCTCCGTCGCCAAAGATCACGCGTAAGTCGTGAGTTCGTGACCTGTAAGTTAACGCCGCCATCTTGGAATATTTTCTGGCGCCAAGTTATGTGATCCAGTGACTTATTGCCTCGTGGATGACTGTAGTGCGCTGTTTTAGTACTAACGCTATAGTATTTTTAGTAACTTAGATATCTCTTAACTCGTCAGGTCGGCTTCGAAGAAGAATCAAAGAACAAAGGGAATGAAAATACACATAGAAAATGACAACCTTCTTGGTAATCTGTTTAATTACCAGACGCGATAGATTTTTATTGTCATGAAGTATAATTTTATACTTCTCCCATTCAACGAGTGCATAATAAAATGTTAGCGAATTAAGAAAAAAAAACACGGCACTTTTTTCTTCTTTTACGCCAATCTCAGCGATGCATTGTCACTTGAACAAGCTTAACGTAAGAAGCAATGGCTAAGTGATCGGCTTCCACGTTACAGGTTGCAGATTCGATTCCAAATGGAACGGTATCTTTCTTTACGGCATGTAAAGAAAGATACCGTTCCGAAGTTCGAAGGGATTTTACCAGGGTATACCTACACACATACCCCCTTTCCACCATTGCTGTAATCCTGCACTTCCCGTATAAATACCTACTCCCGCCCCACTGACGCTCTTTTCTTTAAAGCTTTTAATTTGATGGACCTAAGTACTTATATAAATTACGACGTAAGCAAAATCCTTGTTCCCGTCATGGATACTGGTTGTAAAGGCGGAAAAGCAAAACTTGTTTCTGAAAGACTCGTTTATACTTAGCTATATCTCTAGTAAGCTAGTCTTGGAACTAGTGGCGTAGTTGGTTAAACGATGTATGCGAAATAGTAATTACGGGACGCCTTTTGTATCGTAATAGTATAACTCCAAGCCATATTTTTTAAATGGTGGGTATACACGATTTAATCGCGCCAAAAACGTTGCTTTTATTGTAATTCCCATGTACTAAGTGGTAAGCTTAACATCTATCAGGCACAATTCCAAACTCCGGGCTGCTACTGCGAAAGTCCTAACAGAAATACTCGATAACTTTTCCCGACCTGGGACCTCATGCTCAGAAGTCTCGCTTGTGTGACCATTTGACCAACGAGGCAGTTTATTTAGCTGGTTAACGCTGTATAGATAATGCGAAATGAAAATTATGGGACGCCTTTCTTAATAGCCAAGTTGTAGTAGTATGTAACCTATAAACCTACACAGGCACAAATAAAAACTTACGAGCTCAAAAATCTATGACGTCACGCGTCTGCTAAGCTCCGATGACGATTCTCAACTGCGACACTCGCAGTCGGTCGCTAACCACACGCATCATTCCATATTTATCTTAATTTGATGTTTTGTGTCCAGACCGTATTCCGGTTACAGTCAGCAGCCTATATCCGTGGAGATTAACCAAGTACGAAGGAGATATTTTAGTGCACAAGTGTACGCGCAAACACTACCTCTTCCTTCATTCTCGTAGTCCGATGGGACGGCAATGCGACACGACCTGAGAGAGATCAGGCGCAGGACCAACGGCTTTACGTACTATATGATTTTTAAAATAGTTAATATTTTTTGTGTAATAGTGATTTACTTAAACCTATTCTAAATATTATAAATGCAAAAGTAACGCTGTTTGTTAAATTTCCACACTCAAACTGCAAAACCATTTTATGACGGCGTGGTTGGCGCAGTGGTCGAGACCGGCAGCGTCGCTTGTCGTAGGTTCGATTCCTGCTCGTAGCAAAGATTTGTATGATCTACAGGAATTGTTCCGGGTCTGCGTGTGTGTGTATCTGAGAGTTTATGCCTGTAAACGCACCAACGATATAGGAAGAAATTTCTAGTGGGGCAACGTTGCTAATAAAAGTATTTTATTTTTCTTACAGAAATAGATCGGTCCTTTGAGAAGCACTAACCACCTTTCGTCGCGCAGACGAAGTCGCGAGCATCGGCTAATTCGAAATAATAATTTCAAAATATTTATCTATCTAAGTAATTCTCAGGAGTTACTCAGAAGAACAGTCATCACCAACAATTGCCGAAAATAAAAGCCATTGTTAGACTCCAATAAAACAAAAGAACAATAATTAACAACATAATTATATTCACTAAATAAAATTATGCATAACGATTACAACTCAAAAACAACAAAAGAAAATGCTTATTTAATACAAGTGTACTTTTAAATGCTCTGAAAAAAAAAACAATACCATTATAATCAGATAAAAAAGTAATTATAATTAGTTTTATAAAATATTGCTTAATGAAACACATGAGTTTGTAGATTGTTTTCGAGACGGGTATTGAGTAAGAAATGGAAATATTATCGAGTTAATTTTACAACCGTTTTCATCCTACACGTGTTCAGATACGAACATTCACACAAAATTTATAATAACAAATAATATACCAAAAACAATTATTCTTGGTATATTATTTGATATTAAAATTTTATTTTTCGACACATTTGCTCGTAAAGTAGCTCTTATTACACCGCTTTTAGGTCCATCATGCAGCCTAATACACGCACATGCTTTTAGTGTACATTACACTCTCGGTTGCATTAAGATCCTCGGCTGTGGCGCGGGCTGCAATCCAGCCTTGAGTGTAATGACTAACTGAGCGCACTTTATCGTACTGTACATAGGTCTATAACACAATATCGGCAATTATCATGCTGCCTATTTTAGTATTTTTAATTTTTTTTGTTAATCCTTGTATTTTACTATTGTGATTACTTTTCAAAAACTCGACATTAAAAAATAATAATTATGTTTATGGTTGTATTTAGACTCTAAACTATACAACAGCATTTTTTCTGTTTTACACACATTTATTACAATATCATAGAAACGCCCCAATTCTAAATTTTATACAGCAAACAAAAAAAAACTTAAATTTACATAAATGATGAATTAAATTTAGATATACGTACATTAAATGATTAAACAATGTCCTATTTACTATACAAATATCTATAAAACTATATTTTAATATTAGTCATATAGTGATGTGCTGGATTCGGATACTACGACGGCACGAATTCGAATACGCCATGTCGGATAACAAAACGACAACTCGTATTACCGAATTTTATAAAATTTGGATATGTTTGTGGTTATGACAATTAGTTTAATTATATTAGGTATAAGTCTTGTTTAAATGTATTGTTGTGAATAATTTACATTATCATGAAAATGCAATTGAAAACATGTCAGCATAAATACAAAAAAGTAATTAAACTAGGTATTTTTTTTTAACTTCTTATAAATAACCGTAACATACATACATTCACGCCTTTTCCTATACTGGTACATATAAACTACAAAACACCACTAGCTACATTTATTTATTTAAATGAAATTATGACATAACCTTTAAAATACTATAAAGTTCTATTAAAATCGCAAAGAAAATCACCCAGCCACTTTTAATTATAAATAATTTACATAGAACCTTAGCAATAGTTATGATAAAAAAAGATTTTGTGCAATTTTACTCCTAGTCAAACATTTAGTGATCGCCCTAAAATATTAAGAAAATTATTATCTAAATATACAGTTAAAGCAACTACGTTTTATCCCACACTTCGCTACCTCTTTTGTATTTTAATACTATCCATTTATGGAGTCTAAATTATAGTACCTACATATTTTCATTTGTAGAAACCACATTCACTATAGAAATAGTCCTACATAGATGACCGAATAAACATTTCAAACTGGCTTTCTCAATCACTTTTATTAAAGTAGACGCATTGTGGTACTAGAAAAATGTGACCAAATGGATTTGTGCTTTGCCAAGTAAGTTATCATATGGCTATAGTAAAAGTGACATCTGATATGGCTGGAGGTGCTAAAACATAGTAAATTTAAAAATTTCCGCTGCCGTGTTGATAGGAGCCAGATATGATTAAAATAGGTTTATATTAATTCGTGCCTTAGTCTAGTTTACAACGTGTAGAAGTTTTAATAAATCTATGGGATGGGTCTATGGTTAGCTGTTTACTCATAATTCCTACTATTATTGATCAATTAATTCTGTACTCTCATTAGTAATTGGAAGCCATTGATTTTATCGATATTCTTGTACTGTATACGATCTAAAGAAATATCTCTGCTAACTAAGAAATTCTACTATTTATTAAAGATTAAAATAGAAAAATAAACTGATTTATGTACATTTAAATTTGCTTAAAATAGTCTATTCTACAATTAAGTTTGACTATTGTAAGTTACCTACTTAAATACTACCAAAACACTCATCGTTATTTTATTAATTTCAACCACTACATCCACTATTTAGCGCAAGAATTACCTTATAAAGCGCGTTATGATGCAAGAACTACTTGCACACAGACAACTTTGAGTATCCATAACGCAAGTCATTTATAACCTACTTGCGTGCAAGCTTGCATAACTAAAATGCGTCTTCAAACACGTAGATACACTCATATTATTACAAGATCTATTTATGTAATAGAACCCGAAATTGACAAAAAATATATTTACAAATACTAAATAAATTAAGCTCAGCCCTTTCTCTGCTACAAGATATATGTATAATTAATTATGTATAATTTTATTAACTAACTTCACATACTCGATGATTTTTTGTAGTTTGCTAAAATAATTATACTACTACAAATACTTTACAGAAGTAAAAAATAGCGCAAGCATATTTATACGCAATAAAGTAGAAATATCAGCGGAAATATATTTCGAATGCGTTTATTAAGTCTTTAAGATGTGTAAGTATGTATAAGTTTAGCTTACGCTTCCTGACTCTTTCTTACTTGTAGTTAGAAGCATCACTGACTCATTTCTATCTCTTCTCGATTCACCTGACTCAGCCTGACAACCGGGGTGCATGGTTTAACATGCTATTAAAGCAAGGAGATGCTACTAGATGAGAATTTTTTCTGTCACTAATCAACAACTCTCTAACTTACGCACTCCTTACAACGGATATTCCTACCAACCCATAGAAAATTAACAGCAGAAAATTGGCGTTTAATTTACAAGATTTTCTAAAGGGACAGGGAATTCAAGGACTAGTGAACGAGGTCGAGATGTCCTTGAAAACTTGACGCTATGGTCTCTTGAAGTATTGCTCGTCCACTCGTTTGGCGAGAGCGACTAACGACTCATGTTTTCGGACGGTATCGGCCAGTTTTCGACAAGGTAGTCGGGTCGTGATTATGGTGAAAACGTGGCCGAATACTAGGGCGTCCAGTTCGGTGGGTCTGTGGAGAAATAAACAGATTAATAATGAAGAAATTGATGAATATATCTAAACGCATACATTCTAATATTTATCTTTCAGTAAAATAGTCCTATAAACTATAATAAAATCAGGAAAACTTCTGAAAAATACAAAAGGGAGATATTAATAATACCTACTAAATTCAATTTTAATGCTTTATAAGTTTTTCAACTCAATGCATATCACCCGTAGCCGTAGTTACAAAATATACACAATAATACTTTATTTTAAAGTTAATTGTTATACAGGAGTCAGTTACAGTTCTCACCACAATTTACTTCTAAAACTACAAAAAAATGTGAATTACACTTACGTAGCGTTTGCCATTCTGCATAAATAAAACAACAATTTGAGACAAAAACAATTAATTTAATAGAATACATCATATGCGCTAACTGAAACGTAATTCCTAATCTTAGAGATGTTAAATGTTATTTCTGTTAAAAACAAGTGGATACTAACAATTTTGGAGTACCGTTTCTTTACCATGTACTTATTTATAAGCAAGTAAATAAATAAATTATTGACATATTTAATAAATTATTGTATAGCCTTGAGATTTTTGAAACACGAACAGGCATTAAACGCAATTAGATTTTAATCAAATACTGCAAACGTAGGCATTTGTAGAACACGGTTTTGACTCAATAAATCGAGTGCCTAGTTTGGTACAAATGCGTATAGAAATCCTCCATGTACATTATTTCAAATCCAATAAATACAAATACAAGTAATCTCAAAATTTACAATAGACAAAAGTACGCCATTTCGTGTTCTAGAAGAAGCAGAACCCGAAATGGCGTACTCCGAGTTTTCGTAGTGAGACTAGTCAATGTCGGCCACTGCGGTATAGTTATAAGCCGCGTTTCGCTGGCGTAAGTAGTTGAGTAGGCTTTCAACGCTTATTTCTTCATTGCTTGGGAATTTTAGCGTAGACTTAGAATCTGCAAGTCGAAGTTATTGTCAATACGGAATGGCGTAACGAAAAGAAAATTCGAATCACTACGCTATTTCCCACTACTTACGAGCGTACTCGAATTGGCTTTAAGACGAATAAAATTATTGAAAGTAATCAATTAAAACCGAAAGAGATTATCTATGTAGAGAGGGAATGGAGATCCCGGTAGTTTATTTAGCAAGAGTACTAAACCATAAGATCGCGCGTTCGACTGCTAATCGCGAGGGTATTTTTCTTACCAAACAAAAATATAAAGTAAATAAATAAACAATAACCTGCGGAAGTAGGAGTGCGCGCGAACGGTGATTTATCAGAGGCATTGCCGATAGAATCCTTATCGCTGCTATTCAAATCAAGATCGCATTCTTTTAGTATATCTTTAGGGCTGCCACGCGGAAAAAATAAAAATAAAATGATTATTAAAAAATCTAAGGTAACTTGAAATTCTACAAATTACGATCATTTTTATGGGCTCAGAACTCATGGAAAATTATCTAATGAGACCAATATCAAGCGAACTAAAAGCTCTCTTGACCACAATAAGCGGTATGTCGAAAATCAAATTTTCATAAGTAATAAAATTATTGCTTCGCGTTGGTCCAACTAAGGTTCCTAGCAGATAAAAAAAAATGAAGTATTAAGGTACCTGTCTCCACCAACCAAAGTACCATCCGACTGATCACGCAAAATCTTATCGTTTGTATCATTCACATCACTATCAGCGTAATCCTCATCATTTATAATCTGTATAACATCTTCCGGGGCTGTCTCTAGCGAATTAGTCGTATCTGTTAAATCGTTCTCTTCAATCGTATCCAAATATTCATTAACTTTCGACTCAACCGAGTCATATTTCGATTCGCTCGTTGAGTTAGGGTACGTAATCACTTCAAATGGATCATTCTTCTCGGTATCCGAATCGATTTTCTCTGCAAATTCATCGATAATAACTTCGTCAACTTTATCGAGAATGTCTTCGATGATTTCGTACATATAATTGAAACGATCTTCATCGATAAATGAGTTTCTGTCGTATTTCTTTTGTGAATCATATTTGCAAGTGATATTGCCTTCTTTTGAAGTCATTATTATTATTTGCTTCGATGCAAAGGGTTTGAAGCCTGAATCGAAAGGGATTCCTGTATAATATTATACAAATGATAATTAAAAAGCCTTCCAAAATAAAGAAAAGGGTTGTAGTCGGTACTTTGTACTTTTTTTCTTATTTACTCTTGCTTAAAAAATAAATAAAGGGAACACTTTAATCTGTTTACACTTAAACGTACAAAATTGTACGCGACAATATTATTTGTACTTATTGTTTAAGGTATTGGCAAGTCAGACAAAGGAATGATATGAGTGAAAGGTGAACGATAACCTGACAACTGACAGAGAAAAATATATTACACCGACCCAAAATAACTCGGGAACAGTTCAGGAAGAAGACTAAAATGTTAATAAAAATGCAATTCTTACCAAAAACATCTCTATTGTTATAACTAATACTGTCTTTGCTTGTATTCCGGACACTCATACGAGACTTCTTGATCCTAGTACTTCGTTCAGATATCGTACGTTCGGGGGACAGTTTGCGGCGGGACAGTTGGAACGCTTGGGTCACTAGGTACTCTTCTTGAGGCTGGGAGGGAGGGATAGAGGATGTTAGGCAGTTAAGAAGTGTATTTATGATATAGGCTGATGATGATAGGGCTGTTTACTACAGTAAATTGTTTATTAAGTGCGAAACTCGGGAAACAGATGGGTAATATGTTAAGAGCGTCAGAAACTCATAAGAAATTTTTATTCCACATAGGCAAGTTACCTGCACTTATGAAACGTTAATTGTTTTTAGTTACACGGTTCCAAAAAGTTGGTCTCATCTAACTCTTTTAAGAAAAAAAAAACAATCTTGGATTTTTACATTGTTACACTGTTCTGTTCATACGTATGCAAGAATACATGGTTTATGTATGAGATGTAATATTAATTAAGTATGTTACGAATACAAATAATTAACATCAATTAGTTATGTCACATGACTCATTCATCAAATGATAGTGTTGCTCTCGATTAAAACTCCGAGTCATCTTGATTTCTAGGGGGCTTTTTATTTAACGATTTATGTACACAAGAAATAAGGTGAAATAGGAAAGATTAATACAAAGGTGATGTTTATTTCTTAAGAAATCTCTTCAAGCAGCCCTGCGAGAGGAGACATGGAAGAAGAAAGTAGAATAGTAGTAGTTAGGAATTTAAGGGTAGGTTTTTACGATTTATAGGGGAGGGGGTGAACTCCCAAACCTCCACCCCCTTGCTACGGCCATGTGCCCGACACTTTACGATGACAAATGCCAAAATCATAAAAAATCCAGTGCCTATGATACGGAAAAACGTCCATTAATGTTTCTCCACATACCGTCATGGTCATATGAGTTAAATTGATGCATCTCAGGAGATGTCGCAGCAGCGAGCTGGTGATGCGTTTGATGAGCAGCGCGGCCTTGGCTCCGGTGGACATCAGGATTGCGCGCATGTGGCCGTATACCAGCGCGTCCAGGGGGGTCGGACTGGGGACGGGGAGTGGGGATAAGGATATTTCGATACCAGCAACCAACACAGCTTATTATTAATTTATTTTTATACAAGATTACCTTAATATTATAAACATCAGGGAGGCGCAGGTTCGAAACCGACGAAACGCGACCGTATTCTTATTCCACAAAAGTTTATAATTTTAGTGTTCGCTATGCATGCTTTTCAAAGATTTATCTGTAAAGATTACCTTACATTTTTGTCGAAAGACAAATATGGTCATGTGCGGGATTTGAACCTGCGCCTCTCGGATATATACTCCAGGCGGTCTGACTACTATGCCATCTCGACCTCTGCTCACTACTCCGAATTCTTCCACATTTTAAAACATCTTTTGGTGACTGAACCTACTCGACCACTTTGCAGTTAATACAATGTCGTACAGATGCAAATTACTTTAAGAAATACAGATAAATCTTTCAATCGCATTAACGCATGCGTAGCGAATATTAAATTTATACATTTTTGTAGAAAGAAAAATACAGTCGTGAGCAGGATTCGAATTTGCGTCTCCCGTCTTAAATTAAGTTGCTGGTATCGATTTCGGAGGTTGGAAAAACAAAATGGAAAGGTTAGGTTATGATGACGGACGGCCATAATACTGCTCTCTTAGGCAGGGAGTATAGGTATTATTCCGTTAATTGTTTTTTTTTTACAAAATTTCACACAAATAGTTGTCTAAGACTATATTAACCCTTATATAACTAAAACATAAACATAGCATAGCATCACGCCTGTATTCCCCGAAGGGGTAGGCAGAGATGTACACAGTTGTACACCCACATTTCACCAATGCTGTTATTAAGTCCCATGTAATAGGTGGTGAGCCTATTGCCATCTACCGGGCACATTTCCAAACTCCGGGTTGCTACTGAGAATTTTCTAACAGAAAAACTCAATAACCATTTGCCCGACCCGGGAATCGAACCCGAGACCCCATGATAGCAGTCGCGCTTGCGACCACTAGACCAAGGAGGCAATATATAACTAAAAACAATATTTAATAAAAAATAAAAATATGCAGAATGGCAAATTAGTTATACAATAACTAATCACTAAAAATATAACGGTCTAATTAAGATCTATGACAGCCGTTACGGGTAGTCAGAGGCCTGTAAGTCTGACAACCAGTCATACCACGAGATATCGTGTTACCCAGTAACTGGGTTGTGGAGGTCAGATAGGCAGTCGCTCCATGTAAAATACTGGTATTAAGCTACATCCGATTTGACTGGAAGCCGACCCCAATGTAATTGGGAAAAGGCTAGGCAGATTTATTGATAAATTACATAGCATCCCGGCTGAATTGTCCCAAACGGTTCGATATAAGTGAAGAATTATACAGCATTTCACCAATGCCGTTATTAAGTCCTATGTGGTAAGCCCATCTCCATTTACCAGGCACTTTTTAAAACTCACACACTTTAACAGAAAAACCCAATAACGCCTGACCCGGGAATCGGACCCAGGACCTAACGCTCAGCAGCCGCACTTGCGACCAATAGACCAGTGACGCAATCTAAAGGCAAAAAAAAACTTTAGTGTTCGTATTTAAATTCTTAAATCCACTCACGCGGTGCCGAAGAAGTAGTCCCTATCGCCGAGCCGTTGACTCAATGAATTGCAACACTGTTCAACCTGAAAAATGTTAATATACCCTCAACAACAGTACAGTCCAATGTTGTGGTTGATGAACAACTTAGTGGCACCGTTTAAACCACCTGTAGCGACTTCTATCTCGCTACATGTACAATGCAAAGTTTGACGGCAAATCTGCATATATACAACCGCCCGACATTAACCGCTGGGCCGTGACCCGCCACGCAATATCACCCGCCTGGTTGGAGGATCCTCCCTTTTCAATGGAGGAACACCTCACCTCGTTCCTCCATACTGGTGACCCCGACGTGATGCTGCTGACCTCCAGACACCCAAGAGCCACAAACATGCCTTTACACAGCACACCATCGAGAACATCTCACAGGTAGCTGGTTTCCTCACGATGTTTTCACTCACCGTTCTAAGCAAGTGATAATTAATTTATAATACGCACATGACTTCGAAAAGTTTGTGGTGCGTGACTTGAATTCGACGTTACGACCTTTGACTTGCTAGTCCAACGGTACTCGATGGTGTGTAATGCCATTTCAGAGACCTACGGGTGGTTTAAACTCGGACACTAGGTTGTACATCAACCACACGATAGGAAGAAGAAATCCTACGGTCATACCACTAGGCTATCTCTAGTTCATCCTAATTCGTAAACAACGATTTGGTTCCCAGTTCATGATACGTACTGCTCGTGAATTGAACTCCCTGCCATCTTCCATGTTTCCTGGGAAATACAATCTAGGCATATTCAGGACTAGAATGAGATGATTTCGTCTGGATCTACGTGCTCCATCCTCGGCCACACCGTCGCTTACCATCAGGCGAGTGGAGGCTCAACAAAAACCCATTTTTGATAAAAAAAAACCCATTGCAACTTTAAAGACTCGAAACTAAGTGGGCAGTGACATCACTCATCACTAAAGACTAATATAAAAATGCTACTTACATCAGCTAACACCTGTTCCAAGGTCTTGTCGTACCAATGGAGAGCCTTCAGCCTCTTGATGACGGCGTTTCGCTTAGCCCTGGTCTGCAGCCAGCCTAGAGGCCAGGGGTATACGGAGGAGTTCCTGACTTTTGTCACCGCATTGAAAGTATCATTGTCTACCCAAGATATGTAGAGCTGAAAGGATCAAAAATATATCTTGTAGTTACACCATTGAGGGCCGTCAAACAATTACCAACGCAAGCGGTGAAAATCTCAACTACCACCACCAACTACTCTACACGTGTTTCGCCTCCCGTCCGTATTCAGTCCTCTCACTAATCAGCGTTGCAGCTAGACTCATCACCCTGGGATCTGCGCCCCTGGGAGTTGGTCGTGTGACCGCCCCACACGAGTAGCTACCTACGCTAGGCTACGGCACTGCAATTAACTATGACAATATGGCTCGCTAAAGTCTTTGAAAAGGTCTAGGTGACATTTGTTAGTATTTCTAAATACGTCAAATTGCTCAACTGCTTTCGCTTTTATCTGATCACCTTTTATTTCATCACACACACACAAATTTTAATGACCATATAAATTGAATTTGAAGCTCTGGGAAAATACCTTTTATCTTACCCATTTCCCTTTTGCACTAATTCTAGTGCAGATTCTCTACAGAGAGGATGATAAATCAATCATAGGCGTCATTAAAAGTCAAACTCCTCCACCAATTTTACTAATAACTTGACACATGAATATTACCAATCAAACACGACAAAATATTACCAACCTCAGCATTGACGAGGACATTAGTAATGAGGCTCATATACGCCCTCATTTCAGCCTTCTCCTCGGTACTCAGCCTTCCACAGAGCGAGACTCCTTTGTTGGCCGCGAACTGCACTATGGGCTCCAGTTCGGACACCACGAAAGCGCCACACTTGATGAAGGGGACCCGCCCTGATGGTGACATGAATTCGGCGTTCCAACGCATTTCCACCTCGAAGGGTAGGTTGCACATCTGGGAAAAGAATAAGCTTGATTCGCCATAAATCTCCACAAGCGTTGATCACATAAGCTTTCATATTCCTCTGGTTAGGACCCAAGCTAGTGTCAAGAGTTGCTGTCGCCACCTGTACTTATCTCCTGTCCTCTGACTTGAATTAGTGACTGTTATTAATAGTAGCCGGGACCGAGGGTTTAACGTGATCGAAACACAGAGCTACTCAGATAAAAATTCTCCTGATATACTTATAGAAGCATTGAATATAGACATAGACATTGAAGATAGCTAACAAACAGTGATAGCCTAGTAGTATGATTGACAAGTCAAAGGTCGGGAGTTCGATTTTTGGAATTCTGTATCATCAGGCTTGTCTGTCCAAAAAATATTTGACAGCGTTATAATGAGCACTGATAAAAAAAAATACGTTTATCAATAGTAAGTAAAAGTCTGCTACTGAGAATTTTCTAACAGAAAATCTCACATTGCCCGACCTGGGAATCGAACCCAAGATCTCATGTTCCGCAGTCGCGCTTGGGACCAAAAAACCAACGAGGCAGTGGGTGTCCAACTTTGTACACGTCTGCCTAACCATATGAGGAATACACGCGTGATTCTATGTTATGTGTAAAAGTCCTGGTCACTCCACAAATAATATAATTATTCGTTTAACTATGACTAATCATTTTGCTAAGAACAGTCATTATAATGATTCCCCTACTGTGATGGACCCTTACACAGATAAAATAAACAAATATCGATACTATAATCAAAACAAAAGTACAACGGGACAAAGAATGTCTTTATCATAGCCAGTGATTTCTTCCAAGCAACTTATGGATAGAGATAAGCATAAGTGTGAAATAACTATAATAAGATAACATAGCATCACCATTATGTCCCCGGAGGCTTAGGTAGAATACATTTGTACACCCACATTTCACTGATGCATTTATTAAAACCCATATAATAAATGGTGAGCCTATTGCGATCAACCGGGCTAAATTCCGAAGATCAGGCTGCTACTGAGAATTTCCTAACAGAAAAACATAATATAATTTTGCCTGTACCAGAAATTGAACTCAGGATCTCAAGCTTAGCAGCCTTACTTGTGACCTGTGACCTAGCTAGTGGTCACCTGCACTTCAGCCTACCTTTTCGCGGAATAGAGGTGTGATGGTAGGCTATGATGAAAACTGGTACACAACAGTTTGATAGAAAGGTATGGAAGTTATGAGGAGAGGCTTTTGCCAACAGTAGCATGATACAAGCTAACAGTAACAGTGATGTCTACATTTTTTTTTTCTTTAAGGTTTATTTTCGGCACCTAATAGCCAACTATTTAGCCAGTGTCATGTCATAAAAACGGTAGCATAACAGACCGTCAAATAATACATGTTCTCCTACCTTCAAGAATGCCTGTACAGCAAGACAGCTGGCATTGTCTGGCAGCAGTATTTGTTCCACCTCGTACGGCTGGAATAACTTCACATTGTCCGGCCATGGCTCTTGAGCTGCAATATATTAGAATGATGTAAGTAAGTGTGTGGGGTTGAGAAGGGAATGTTTACTAATAACATTTGTACGGTAACTTTTTGAATGTAATTTTTTGGTATTTGCACCAAATGCATATTGTATTCTGTAAAATACAACTGCAAGTGAGGTTTGTTTCTGTATTTTTTTATCCACAAGGAACTTTAGATGTTGCATTGTATATGTCATAAAAAAAATACTAGGTTTAAAAATACTTTGTAATGGACACTTGTCGCTTTGCTTGGTCGCTTTTGTTCACTGCAGGCTAGTGTACCTTTAGAGTCACCAAATTTATTAATAAATAAAATAGTCCCATCCCCAATATCGACATTCAAAAAGTTAAAACTACACTAATAGGCACAGTTTATAAAATCTAAATTTATCCAGTCATGTAAGGTTTTCACAATAAACAAAACATTTATTATGTGGGCTATTATACATGTTTTTTTTTTAGACCAATAATATTGTCTTCTTCACCAAGGTGAAGGGTGAGCTTTTTTGGGGGCTGTCTTAATGTTTGACGTTCAAAAAGCGCAAATTTTTAGCCTAATTTGAATAAAGAAATTTTGATTTTGATTTCAAGGGGTCGTCCATAAAGTACGTCACACTAATTTCGTGATTTTTTGACCCCTCCCCCGTCCTTGTCACAGTTGATCACACTTGTGAGATCCCCCCTCCCTAGTGTGACGTCACACATTTTGATATTTTACACCTAGAAATTATTAAATAGAAACATCAGTTCCGAAATTAGTTTTATTTCCACTAAAATTATTTTTTAATTTAAACAACATCAAATCAAACGTTTGAAAAAATTTACGTGTGGACTCGCCAACAAAACAATTTAAACTTTATACAAATATATTAACATACAGATAGAGTTGGAAATATTTTTAAGTTTTTTCGTTAATAGTTAAATTTTGGCACTTTATCACTTTTGAAATGTGACGTCACAAAACTTAGGACCCCTCCCACTTGTCACATAATGTCACACTTTGTCGACCCCCTCCCCCCCCCCCTTAATGTGTGACGTACTTTATGGATGGTCCCCAAGCTTTGATTAATTACTGCAGCTTTTTTCGCATCTACATAAGTTTCAAAGCTATTTTTAAATCACAACTGTTTTTCTTAATTAATAACTAGCTATGCTCGTGGCATTGCCCATGTTGAATTGCACTACACTCTCACTACTATAATAAAATACTCAGGGATAACTTAGCTTTCTACTAGAGAAAGAATTTTTTAAATTTTGCTTTGAATTAATAGTGATAGAACATGGTAGTGTTCTATAGTTACTGCCTACCTCCATGGAGAAAATGCGCGAGTAGTATATAAAAACATAAAATACATAAAGTTACAATATTAAATGGAAAAAAGAATACGGTCGCAAACAGGATTCGAACCACTTTTCGACCTCTCGAGAGGTCGAGATGGCTTAGTGGTCAAAGCGCCTGGAGTATCTATCCGGGAGGCGCAGGTTCGAATCCTGTTCGCGACCGTATTCTTTTTCCATTTAATATTGTAACTTTAGAGTTCGCTAAGCATGCGTTAATGCTTATTCAAAGACATATCTTGAATAAAATACATAAACCGTGAGTTTTCCTTTTTCTACCATGGGGGTAGGCAGACACTACAGAATACCATTTGCTACAATCCTTACATATGCATTTTGCGTAGTCTGCACTCGATATGTTCATCATCATTACCTATGCACCTAATTTAAATTGTCACAACTATTAAAAGCCATAATTGATTTTAAACTTTCGCGATTTGTACACATTTTAGAAATATATAAATCGGGTCTATATCGTTCTAAAGTAGGGAAATATCTGCGCAGCCCAAAGGATGTTATTCCTCTGCAGACACCTGGCGTCTACAAGATTGATTGCAGCTGCGGTAGTTCCTACATTGGACAGACCAAAAGAACGATAGCTGAAAGGGTCAAGGAACACATTGCCACTGTCAAAAACCGCCAAACAAATAAGTCTGCGATAGCCGAGCATTTGCTGGAGTCCGGTTCCAATCATTGGATAGAACTTCACGATCCAAAAATCTTCTCCACTGATCGTCACTATTATCCATGAATGGTACGTGAAGCGATTGAAATCAAGAAACACAAAAATTTCAATCGGGATGATGGATTCAAATTGTCAACATCTTGGAATCCAGTCTTAAGTAAGTGTAAACGGCACCGTAATGCCGTAGTGCGCCAGTGTGAAGACGTCGTAAAAGGTATCGTAAAAGCCTTTTATATAAAATATCGCGATATAGACCCGATTTATATATTTCTAAAATGTATTAAAAGCCATTTTCTCAGAAATAGGTTAAAGTTATATATTACTCTCTTGCTTAAGAGGTCAGAACAAATATGGCTGAATAACTCACAACGAATAATTGGAAGAATTAACAGATTCCTCTGATTTATTTTAATCTAAATACACTTTGATACTTACAATTGATAATGTACTATCCTTCATACAGTATTAGACGATTAATTCAAAAATAGACATGATATAACAAAGTATATGACATCATCATTTGACTTGGGTTTATAACTTGGCATTGAATTGTATTTCAGACATAATGACAACTTCATTTCATATTTCTTATTGTAATAAATATACTTATAATATTTTATTCGTTTTAATATTTAAGTTGATGGATACTTTATAAGCATGCACTTATGAGATAATTGAATACATAAGTAATTGCAGATTTACACATTTATTAATTTAATAATTATAGGAAATCTTAAACTGTTGTGTATAAAGCTATGTAGGTAATGCTTAGGGTCACTTTTCACAAAATTAATTATCATATATTCAATTGTTCTACTCTAGAAAACACACTTACAGGATATTTTCACGACAGAAATGTTTATATTAGGTCACAGTTATAACTGGGAATTGAACACACCACATAGTGAGGTTATGTACAAAAAAAACTAAGATATATATTCAAAACATCAAAAACACGACTTGCAAGTTAATTGTATATTGTAGAATGCACCATATTTATACAAATAACACTTTTAAGCATAAAAACAACTCAAAATCACACAATAATGCAGAATTTTATACCAAATTCGAACGGTCCATCCATTCGTAATTTCATAGCTATACGAAGTAATATATAGAGTCCGAACGTCCGTAATGACGCAACACCAGTAATAAAGTACTATTTAGGACACCGCAGTGCTAAAATTAAATATTTGTGTCAAACAAAACAATATCAATTTAGCAAACAAAATTATGTAACTTCTTACGTTCAAAATAGTTCAGATATTTTAATAAAAATACTTACCGTTTAGCTGTGTGATAATGGAATCCGTTAAATGGAATTCCGGCATAATATTTAAGGTAATACACTCAACAATAAGTAAGTAAAAACCTTATTAGAAAATAGAATAGCTGTCGACGGATTATGATTTCACGCTATCGGAATGACTGACACTTGACAGCAGTAGATTCAGAGGACTGCTGTCACTCCTGGTGTAGCCATAATTAGACAATTTATAGTGCCAATGTTAATGTTACCCTTACCATTACAATGTAAATGTACGTAACACTTTCTAGACAAATAATCGTAGTATTATCTTCATATTTCAATACACTTAAGAAGAAGGTATAGTAATAATTTTAATAAATAATGGTTTAAAAAACTAAAAAAACATGCATGCATGTAACTAGCCGAACTAAAAAGTAGAACATAATTTTCTATACATTCAAAAAATAAATTGATTGGAAAAATAATATCATTTTAACGTAAAAATAATTATAAAAGCGTGGGGTGCTAGATGTCAATGTTTTTATTTATTTTTGCTTACTTAGTTCTGAAATCGTTAATCCTGAAGATCTTGATCAGGATAATCAGACAAATGTATTAAATTATTGTATTATCAGCGGTGCTTCATAAGTGTGCGAAATTTGAATACAATCCAATGTTTTACGGTAGGTGAAAATCTCGTTCAAGGATTCCGTTAGATAGATACTTAGATACATGCCAAGCTAATAAAAGCGTGTCAAAAATATTCCCCGTATTGCATAAAATCAGGTCTGAATCTCATATCAAACACTGATAGCTGTTACAAGCAGTATGACACAGCCGCTCAACATTAACTTTAACTTATTTATAAAGATAAAACATACACATTACATGTGTGGCCTACACTTGAAAGTCCAAAGAAATCACGGTTAGAAACAATATTTTATCCTAGGAGATAGTAAAATACTAGTCAACTCAGCACCCTCTTCTACACAATACTATATTTACTCACTTGGGCTACAGCTAATAAATAAAAACATGTTGAGTTTTATACAAATTAAAAGAGCAAACAAATTAAAGTAGATATATACAAACCTAATATACATAATTTGTTTCTATTTTTAAACACTGAATCTCTATGCTAGAAAACTATATTATAAATCCTATAAAAATACATAATTACCCATTTGAATAAGTTTAGTAATATTATCGCCGACACACGCAACATTATTATTTAGTAAATTTATTCCAAATGCAAATTCTTCATCATCAAAAAAATCAAAGGGCCTTTCAGGAGGTTCTTCGTGTTTAGCATTAATAGAAATGTTAGATCTTGAGTGTATCAAGTCAATATATTTGTTAAAGATTGCTTCGCCATTACTGGGTGGTGATGATGACCGTGTTGTTGCAGGAGATCTCGTGGACCTTGAGGTCCAGTCTCCAGAAATAGTATTTCGTGGTTCTCTTACGTTACATCCACTCATTTCTAATTTTTGTTCAGTTAGCCTAAATAATTTTATTAAAATCAATGAAAATATTGTACTGTCACAATATTCTTGACATTTTGTTTTGTACTGTATTTGTTTTTTTCATGTTTGCTGATTCAAACTTTTTAAACGATTTTGAACTGCTAGAACTCCGTGTGCTAGATGCGAAAATTTTACTTGTACGATTTGGTATAATTTATAAATTGTATTGTTTTCCGAACGAAAGAAAGAACCGTCTTGTTTGAATGATGGACGAGAGGATGATCGTAAACGTATCACCAGTGTTACTTACATATAAATGATTATATTCCTAGGTCTAAAAAAATGCTCAATTTACAATTTAAGCGCCTTAAAGGTGACTGATTTCTTGTATTGATGTATTTTGTGCCAATTATTCTTATTTATTAGTTTCATCGCCACTGTTAATCCCCAATAATCCATACATAAAAACATAAGCTCGCTGTGCTAGTAAATTATATAATAGCAATAGCAACACCAAAAAAGTCATTTTGTTTGTCGTAATTCACGTTTATTTACGTGATAGATATTCATGCGAAAAAATCTACTTTGTTCATCAATTTAACAATATTTAGAAGCTAAACAGACAAATAAGGATGGCAGACGTGTTAGATATTGAAAACTCTGAAGAATTTGAGGTTGACGAAGACGGCGAACGTAAGTAATTTACTAATGTTTTGACGCATACTTTACGACGATAATATCATTTATTTGAGCTTGTTATCGGTCTAGTAGCTTTCTCTTGTCAATCTAATACATTATTGTCGTTGGTCATGCTATATTTTATTCTCGTTATCGTCCAATTAAAACAACTTTTTAGGTTAGCTTTCTAGTTCAATGAACGATATTTAGGCTAGGTATTCCGTTATCCTTGGTATGTTTTAGTCAAAATATACCACCATTAACATTTTACACATATTCGAGAGGTTATTGTTGCGTTTTTCAGAGGGAATCGCCCGTTTGAAGGAGAAGGCGCGAAAACGTAAAGGAAGAGGTTTTGGTAGTGAAGCCGGTAGTGGAGGAGCTTCTGAGAGAGGCAACAGGGGCAGGCAAGTTATACTATAATATTGGACATTAATGAAACTCGCTAAATCACATTTGTGAAGAAAATATTCACTCAATAAACAGTAGCAAATGAAAACATTCTATATTGATTAGTGAATTAAATAACATTTTCCCCAATCTAATACTATATTCACAAAATATCTTATAACCCATAAGTTATTTTGTGAATATAGTATATAGTATAAGGAAAATGAAAATTTGTGAATTGTGGCATCAGTTTTGACAGAATTATATTTTAAACACCATTTTGCAACTGTATGTCAGGTATTAAACTGATACCTTGGATCATGATACTGATCACATTCCATTAACACATTTATGAGGTCTTCTGGTTACCGACAAAAGTCGCATAAAGGAGAGGACTGAACCCCAACTAGATGATAAAATTTTGGACAGGTTGTAATGAAATTTGGCAAGGAGATAGATTGTATCTTGGGGAATGAGATAGCCAGTTAGTCTATATGAAGTTGTGTGCACCAGTGAGTAATATTATTAAGAAGAAATATTTGTTTCTTTGTAATTGAAAAACTTTGGAACTACTGAACCTTTAATACATTATCCAGAAGTATTTTATTTCATTAATAATTAGTGCTATCTGTGCAAATACAGGGAGGATACTAGTCTTTAAATAAATCACGACATCCGTGTACCTATTGGCTAACTTGGTTACTAACTAATTGATGGTCACTTTGCAGTACATTGAATTGTAAGTTTTTAATATTTTTGTTCATCATAGACAAGGTGTAACATATGACGCAATGTATTACAAAGTGACCATGAATTCATTGCTAACCAAGATAGCCAATAGGTATGCAGAGTTATCTGAATGTTGAATCCTGTATGTATAGTAAATATGTATAATATTATTTAACGAATTTGGAGTTCAAAAGTATGAACTGAGAATTCCAAATTCAATTGATGGGATTTCTATTTTAGAGTGCCTGCTGGTTGAAATGCATATAGTGACACTCTGAATTTATTGTTTTGTTATATCTTTTGTTTCAGATATGACAGCCTAGCTCCAGAGGGAGATGGCAACACACCAGGTCCACAGAGGTCTGTTGAAGGCTGGATATTGTTTGTCAGCAATGTACATGAAGAGGCTCAGGAGGAAGATATACAGGTTATTGTTAGATAAGTCTTTATTTGCCTTAAACATGGTATGAAGGTCAATCTGGTATTACGTCCACATCTTCACTATACCTTTTAAGTAAATGCTTGCAAAAGTAGTTAATTAAAAAAAAAAAAAAAACGCCATAAAAGTCACAGATTAATTGGATTGGGCAATATTGGTAATTTAAATTCATATAAATAAGTACTTAATTAATAACCCATGATTACATTATTTTATTTTATTACTAAAACTAAAAAAATATATTTTATGTCATAGAAATTATGTCCATTTAGTTTATTTTCTGTTATCAACATAATATTGCATCATCAGTCACTGAATTCCTTGTATGCTTGAGCTAAGTGTATCAGTACATGCATTAAGCCATTCCACAATAATCAAATGTTTTACTACTTGTGCTGTACAGCTACCATGCGCCGTACGGCTACTGTATGAGTTGTTAGAAACACTGATGTGTAAGTGAGCGACGTCAATTATAAATTTATACTGTAAACTAACCAACTCGCCTAAGCTGTTTATATCTTGATAAATGTGGGAATCCCTAAAACTAAATTTTTGTCATGTAAGGTTTTATTAGATGACAGATCTGCGTATCCAACTATATTTATTTCAGCTTACATTTTTATTAGATGCAGTTTAATACCAGTAGTTTACATTGAGGTACTGCCTATCTGACCTCCATAACCACCATAGGTAAAACTTATTGTCAGTTAGGCATCCGACTACCCATAATTAATATCTATCTATATCATCTTTTCATAATCTGTATCGATCTGTGCGTCCGTTACTTAGCTCTAAACTAGTGTTGCCAGATGACCCGCTTTACGCGGAACGTTCCGGTTTACGGGACGCGTCCCGCCAGCACTTTAAGCGCAGAACTCCACTTTTTCATCTAGCCGAGGCGAGTGATAAAAATAATAAGTATGTAGACAAGTGAGATTTGTTGATCTTATTGTATTAGGATTAGAATTTAGAGGTACAGATTTGTAAGTTTATTGATGTGATTTTTTTCTGCGGCCCGATTTTTTTATCCCAGTCCAGTTTTTTTCCAATTAAGTGGAAAACAGTTCTGGCGACTCTACTCCAAACTTTTTACATATGGCAGTACCACTTACAGATTGAGATGTTATTTCTATTTGTGTTACAGAATCAGTTCTCAGAATTTGGTGAGATTAAGAACATTCACTTGAATCTGGACAGGCGTACTGGTTTCCTCAAGGGTTACGCATTAGTGGAGTACGAGACATACAAGCAAGCTGCTGTGAGTATTGCATTCTATATAATAGGCACGATGATTGATTATTGAAATCTCCTTTTATAATGTAGGGCACACGTCTATTTCCGAAAAACGCATTTCAGCAATAATCTAATTTGAATTAAGCGCGAAAACGCTCATTGGTGTCAAGGCGCCGCTTGTGACGTCACGCCTCGGTAAACATTTGACAAGTTTGACCAACATGTACGGCGGTGATTGATATTCACCTGGGCGTGACGTCATTCGCTGTAATTGGCGTTTCAATTAACATGCACGATTGCAGTATTTAATACTTGGTATATATATTTATAATAATATTTTACACAATGTACACATTATATACATTTTCATTATTATATAACGTACGAAATACTTATATACAAATATTTACAATTATACCTACACTATATGTTTACACTAAAACTAACTTACATAACTAAACAATAATACGATACGGTACAATTAATAATTATATTTAATCACGACGACAACATACGTCACAATTATCAGTAGTTATCGTGTCGGGCGATACCATTAACGGTGCACTGGACATACGCAATAATCCACGCACCCGTGTGCGTAGACTGCACTCACACACACAAAGGCGGAGGCATGCAAAAATGCAGCGCCCGGGCGATCACCTTGCGATGACCCCAGTCATATATCATCTATCGCGACGCGTGCTTATTAATTATCGTGAGACCTTCTATTGCCAAAAGCCTGTTTCATGTGCTGTGTGTTCATTGTGTGAACCCATCTACCTTTCCCGTCGTGTCCTTCTGACTTTTGTGTTGGACAATATATGCACCTAATAACCGTGAGTAATAAGACTTTTATTGACGCTCACCCAAATCAGCACACTCAACCGCATAACTATAAATGTTTTTAATAAAACTAGATAATTTTTGATAATCTAATATTTTTCTCTAAAACCATTTATTCTTTGGTTCTTTAATACTGTTGTCATGCCTATTTCCGGTTGCTTAAAAAGTGAAATTATGTGTTTGAATTTTTGAAACTAAGATTATGTCTTTTGACAAAATTCAAAGGCATATTTTTATTTTGCGACTGCTGAACATGAGGTCTCCGGTTCGATTCCCAGATCGGGCAGTTTAAGCGTTTTCTGACAGTTTTTACAGACATGTATCTCAAGTGCACACACTCTGTAGAATTTTCTGTAGGTACTGTTCTGTACTAACAGCTCTGGAGTTAGCAAGCTGAAATGGCATTGGTAAAAAAGGTTATCGAACGGTAACCCTGGGCCGGCAGGCCCAATATAGGACGATTACCATGCGATTGTTTATAAATTAGAATTGCATCTACGTTTGGTCAGCAACTCGCCTGATGGTAAGCGACGGTGTGGCCCAAGATGGAGCACGTAGATCCAGAAGAAATCTCTTCACTCTAGCCCTGAATATGCCTAGTACTGATGACAGCATAACGGTCGCAGGCAGAGGGTGGAAAGAGTTGACTCAAAAGCGTTGGAAATATATGACGTCACGTTGAACACAGCGAAAGAAAAAAAAAATTGTTCTTATTTTTTTTTAATCTAGTTACACTATAATTAAAGCAGCATGATAATGATACAAATATTTGGATCGTACAGGAATCGAACCTGTGACATGAGGCGCAGCCGCCGATGTCTTGTGCTGTAATATATAATTTCTAATCATTAGAACGTCTGATGGATGCATGCGTGTCCTCTGTTAGGACAGGTCATCTCGAAACTGCCACTTCCCTAAAAAGGTTATAGACATCCCACATGATTACCGCTCACATAATCTATTGCAGTGATGTTTGGACACAGATCTTGACCTGATTTTTTTCTTTGGCGTATCTTCTCTGCCTACTACTCCCGACCGAATTTTCGGTCACGGTAGCTCATCTCCACGGAGATTAGCCAAGTACGCAGGAGGTACCATAGTGCACAAGTGTATGCGCAAACACAGGTGCACTTACTTCACTCTCATAGTCCGATGGGACGGCACGTCTGGAGAGAGATCTAAGAGGTCATTTAGGAAATGCCGATGCCAGCTAGACTTTAGAGTGACGTGTAAAAGAGTTCCTTAAAACCTACTTACAAACTAAACAATCATTTTTATTCCAGAGTGCGCGCGAAGCTCTCGATGGTGCTGACATACTGGGCCAGCCGATATCCGTAGACTGGTGCTTCGTCAAAGGACCCACTAAGGGTCACAAGAAGAGGCGATAGGAACTAAGATTAATATATAAGCTATACTTACGAACATTGCTTTTTATTTCATTGGCAGAAAAAAGGTGTTTTGTGTGGTAAATGTGAAAAGCAAAACAATTGTAATAGCAGTCTTGACTGAAGTTCTTTAGAATAATCAGTAAAATTAGTAAACCTTTTCGATTTTTCAATATTTAATCTCGAAATATTTACTACCTAGAATCTTAGGCATAGACAGTTAATTGTTTTGTAGAACATCCTCATGTTTTCCTTTTTCTATAGATTTCATAATAAAATATAATATTTAACATTGTAATCTCAAATAAAACTGTATCCAATGAAGTGTCTGATCAAACCCAAGGGTTATTCTTCGAGTCCAAAGGTATGGTCTCTACATTAAAATTTGTAAGCAAAAATATCTATTTTTATCCAGATCCAGCGTGTTGTCAATTAAAATAATGTTCTTAAGTACCAAATTAACTATAATTTAACATTTGAACAGCGTTATGTATCGCACTTTGTCTACATGTAAGTAGGTATTGTGTTAAATTATTATGACTTCATCACTAGTGAAGTTTTTTTTTTGTTTTTTCCTCTACCAGCTAAGTTCATTACTCTAATAATGAAAGCTGACCTTGCAACATATTTTGTCTTTTAGACAAATCATGATATTAAGTTTATAATACAACGAAAGGCTAAACAAACCAATAATATGATATTGTTAATTGTACTAATTTCCATGGTGGCGGGAATCGGATTAATGAATTATTGCCGCTAATAAAAAAATTAAGTGCTTTGCGTAACACCGAATTAATCTAATATATAAAATTCTCGTGTGACAGTTTTCGTTGCCATACTCCGCCGAAACGGCTTGACCGATTTTGATGAAATTTTTTGTGCTTATCCGGTATCTATGAGAATCGGCCAAAATCTATTTTTCATCCCCCTAAATGTTAAGGGTAGTCCACCCCTAAATTTTTTATTTATATGCCAAAACAACGTTTGCCGGGTCAGCTAGTTCTATATGTAATGGTTCTTAATATAAGCTCATCTTTCTATATTTTTTTGTTTTATTTATATTAGATTTATAGCCTACGAATAGTCTCGTTTCGTCGTCCGTTAAACCGTCAACGACCCACTAGTAGACAGGAATTTATGGGGGGGTTGCCGTTTTTCACATATGGAACACGTAAACATTATTTCATTTCGTCTGGAATTTTGGGGTTCAACCCCTCTAACACCGGGCTACGGCCATGAGCTATTATGACGTATGAGGAATATTAAATAACAATAAAACGCACAGTTTATCTTAACCGTATATTAACTCAGGCTATAGAGCTAGCGTTGGACGCGATACGGGGCCACAGATCCGCGCACTCCTTGGCCACGGGGCCGGTGATGGCTGAACCCTTCATCTCGCCCTTGTTGTTTACTATGACGCCTGCATTATCTTCGAAATATATGAACACCCCGTCCCGCCTCCTGAACGGTTTCCGTTGTCTGATCACCACTGCAGGCATTACCTGAAAGTTAATTGGTAAATGTTAGAAAAGTAGGGATGTCAGTACTGTTTTTCAAATACTGGAGGGTATCCTAAAATTGCCCTCCAATACCTGATACACTTGTCATAATCTGGTAGGTACACTTGTCATATTATAAATGTGCATGATTGAAGTTAGGTTTTCCAAAGGACCACACTGTTACAGTCGTACAGAGAAGTGTTAACGTGCTAAAATATTCAATTTATGCAATTAAATACAATATCTAGCTACTTCCACAATATTGAGGGTAGCCATGCATTACCAGTGTGCAGTGCAGTCAAGCAGTGTCCGCCACTGCACTGTCTAACATCTCCTGAGGATGCCCCGTGGGGGAGGCGAAACACGTGTAGAGTAAATGGTGGTAGTCGCAATTTTCACCGCTTGCGTATGTGCATGCGGGCGGGCGGGCGGTGCACAAGTAATACATGACTACCCTCAATATTGTGGAAGTAACTAGATATTGGATTTATTTGCATCCATTGTAATGGACTTCCGCAAAGTAGCGCCTGAATCTATTCAATATTCAATTTGTTAGAAAAATCAACACGACCGCAAAACATGGCACCGACTGTTCTCGGCCCCTAAGCGAGCGAGACGGATGTTTTAGCGGAATGTAGTATAAAAAGTGAGGGAGACATGCTATTACTGCGTTCGCCAGATTGCGCATGCGGTTTTCTCGTATTTTATACAGATTTTATCGTAAATTGACTTAGAAAATTATGAAACAAATGTGTACAATAATTTATGTGTATTTATTTGTTTTTGTTTTAAATATTTTAACTCATTTATCTCTTGTGTGCCAGAATGTGGGTCCACGCGAAATATAATGTAATTTTAATTGTGTCTGAAAATGCGGGATACCAGTGGTTAAATATTAATTTAAAAAAAATACATTTAACTCATGTTAGGTAGCATATTTGTGAGGCTACGAGCAGCAATATCCTGGACTGTAACTCCAATTACTGCCCTTAGCACTCACTACTCATAAATCAGTTATTAGTAAATTAATGGAATCACTCAGTCAGCCAAGGCATATCAACACACTGTATTCACAGTTCAGGAGAAAAATATTAGCGAAACCCTATGGCATATCATCATAGTGATTCCACTTAGTACAATATCTATCAGTTTCATTTTACCGGTTTCTTGTAGATAAGGTATGAAGGTGTAAGATATTTATGATAGACTGTATTTTGTTAACTGCAAATGGGCTTAGGTAGTGTTGGCAAACTATTGATAGTTTAACTGGAGTGCAGGATGCATCAATACTCTTCATAATAAGCAATACTATCAATATTATTGTATAAAAACTATTAATACTATCATTTTGTTGGTGACTATCAATAATTGGCAACAATAGTGGTAGGCTAGGTATATTTATGTTTATTTAAAATGCAAGAGGTGTAAAAATTTCATAAAATGCTAGAAGCAACTCTCTTATGATCTAGAGGTAGCAACTATTATAGATCAGAACATTCAATTTTTAACAGACTTCCAAAAAGGAGGAGGTTATCTATCAATTCAGTTGTATTCTTTTTTGTTACCTCAGAAGTCTGTCCACTGAATTAAAACAATTTTTTTTTATGTAAATGATTTTTTTGAGTTTCATTTCTTTCCAGTGTTTGATATTAGTTAACTGCTGAAGTGTTAGAAACGTTGTTAGTATGTGGTCCTTGTGAGAACATTATTCAGTCAAATTTTTATACAATAACGAAATAAGTTATAAAAAGAAATTTTATGGCTTGTTGAGTGCTTAGAATTATAATTCAATACTAGTTTCAGTGTGAATTTACACTGCACTCTGTTTCTGGGTCAAGGATATTATGATTGATTAGTTCATTATATTTATTGGAGAAATGCTTTTGTCTTATTCTTTTTTAATTTCACCATCAAGTAAATATTTTTGCAACTATATAGCCAACAAAATACAGTCTCTTAGTTGTCATAATAACAAACATTATTATGCCTGAATACTCAAACATCACAATTGTAAGTAGCCTATAAATCTGATGCTGTCACTGTTGTTTCATCTTAAAGTGACAGAGATAGCATTAGATAGCTTCATAGAATTGAATAGAGTTTGAGTATTTAGTGGTAGCAACACAAGTCAAACCTTAGATATTACTTTAATCTTGCTGCCTTTTGTGCTTGATTGTACAAAAGGCAGCTAGCTTAAAATAATATCTCAAAATGCTTGCATGCTTCAAAATCATCAAAAATGCATTTTGAATAAAAAATTAAGCGAAATCATACCTTTTTCCTGAGTTCAGGTTTGCCCTTTTTGACGGTAGCGACGATCATGTCTCCTGATCCAGCAGCAGGAAGCCTGTTCAGGCGACCCTTGATACCCTGCACGGCAATCACATACAGGTTCTTTGCTCCTAGAAATAGAATTTTAGAATTAAAAGAAAATTAACGAAAAAAAACAATGGATTTAAGAATTAGTAACAAATACATAAAATAACAAAAGAGTAACAACCTCTTTTCTGTAATCAATTCAATATTTTTAATTAATCTGTATTGAATTTATGATTATATTTTTGAAAAAAGAAAACTGCCAGTAATACATTAGAAAGAATCACAATTCTTTTCCATTGGAGTCAGCGTTCGCCACCGTACGATAATTATCGTACCTATACGATAATTTCGTGCCTACGGATGAGGTACGATATCTTTATTATCGTATGCAGATGGTACAAGAATTTTCATTATGCTATATATTAATTAATAATAGTGATTATTTAGAAAAGTATGTTCATATTGCTCCATGTAATAAATTTTAGCATATGCATAAACATTGATATCACATTTAAGCTGTTGCGTCAGTCATTAGCAGACACAATAGATTTTTATTGTTACAACTACAGATCTGTACGTTACTGAGCCGAAAGGTTAATATGATTTATTTTGCTCCATGTACGATAATTCTACGGTACTGGTAGATAGTTGTACTGGTAGTAGAGGGGGGCTCGTGGCTAAGTAACAGCCGCACAGACCGATCGATCGAGGTTAAGCTGCGCTTGCCGCGGTCGGTCTGTGGATGGGTGACCATCATTTCATACCGAGACCCCTCCGTGCCTCGGAGAGCACGTTAAGCCGTCGGTCCCGGTTTGTCAAATTAAGATCTATGACAACCGTTATGGGTAGTCAGAGGCCTGAATGTCTGACAACCAGTCATACCACGAGATATTGTGTTACCCAGTTACTGGGTTGTGGAGGTCAGATAGGCAGTCGCTCCATGTAAAATACTGGTATTAAGCTGCATCTGGTTTGACTGGAAGCCGACCCCAATGTATTTGGGAAAAGGCTAGGCAGATATATATGGTAGATAGTTGTCTTGCTTCAAGCTGTGAGCACTGATTGAAGTATCAGCTTTAGATGCAAGTTCTGTTTTGACTTGGTTATCACATGCCGTTTTAAACTTCAATATTGTTGATTTAAGCTGTTGCGTCAGTCAATAGCAGACACAATAGATTTTTATTGTTACAACATACAGATCTGTACGTTACTGAGCCGAAAGGTTAATCTGTTGATTCACTTATTAGCAGACACAATAGAAATATGTTATCAAGTACGATTTTGTACTTTAACAAGCAAGGTGATGATAATAGAAATTGAAAATGCTAGGTCTTGCACTAAATTATTAGGGTCATGTTTTCTATCACAATGACTTGTTGAATTCAGAGTTTATCATGGTCTGTGAAGTTCCTCATCATCTATTGTTATTTCAATATTTTGGCACCAAATCAACCAAGCAGATAGATTCTCCCCGGAAAGAGTAAGAGAGTGAGGTTATTCTTTTGTTTTGTTTTATAAATTATACTGAACATCTTCAGACACAGCCAAGGAAGAAATCATTATGAATCATTGCACATAGGTAGTGCGTCCGATTATCATCATCAGAGTTCAGTTCGGTCAAACGTGCCTGTATAGGTTATGACAGAATAAAACAAACGTGTTCCCACCTGTGTTATCTGCGCAGTTGATGACGGCTCCCACTGGGAGACCCAGCGAGATGCGGAACTTTGCTCCCGCGGAACCACCACGTCCTTAAAACAGAAAAACCACACTTCAGACATTTTCCATCACAACACTTCTACTCACGAAATACAAAGTGAATATTGAAAATATACGCGGCTCCTAAACAAATAAGATGGTAGTTTCGCTTCACACATGCTTTCTAATAGTTTTTAACACGAAATAACATGATCAAAATGGATATTTTATAAATTCACGAACCTCTTTTAGACATTTTGTTGTGTCAATTTTTTGAGAGGAAATCGAAAGAACGTGATATTAGCAACACACTCGAAGTTACTTATCGTTCAGAAACACGACACCAGTAACATGCATGAAGTTAGCTTCAAATGGTAAAATAAATAGTTAAAGAACTCAGAAATACTTAACAATTACTCTCAAAGTGAGTATATTTTCACTCAAATCTATATAATAAAATTCATATTTCTCTTTTTCTTTGCAGATGTGTCTTTGGCAAAGACGCATTAGTATAATTACTTCAAGCATTTTACTTGGTATCCAAACCAATTTCAAAACGAATCTATACGTTTCGTTTCGTGGTGTTTTTAGTTTCAATCTATTCTGGAGTTTATATACACTTTAAGTTACTACAATACTTTCTATTATTTAGACCAACAGAATTAAGAATAAATCTTATTCAAACATTATTAAAGTGCTTGAGTTATCCCGAATTATATTTATTATTAGATATTTTTTACATTATACGCATGAAACGAGACGTAGGTACTCAAAAACTGTTTGTCATTTTCCGATTCTGAATCCATCCGTCAAATTCGTTGCGGCTTGTCATTGTGAGCTTTTATTACTTCTATTTGTAACGAAAAGTATTTTTTTAGAAAATAACCTGAAATATTATTGTTAAAATGGCATTTATGGGCGATATGATGAATCCGGCGCCCTTCTGGCAAAACGGTCCTGCCCCAGGAGCCTTCTACAATTTCCCAGGAAACTCTTCAGGATTTGGGCCCAGCAATCACTCCGTACAAGAATTCAGAGCTCAGTAAGTACCTACCTAGTTTATAAATCTAGCTGATGTTTTCTGATTCTACGTCTAATGCAAACAAGTTTTGGTATTTTAAACAAATTCCATGGAATAATCGGACGAAAACAAAAAATCCAACAGAATTACATTGTTCTACTGGCTATTTAGAAAGTACTGGCTTTTAGTCAACCCGCGTAATAATATACATTCCTCTGTTTATTATTACGCAGGTTGACTTCTATATTGGCGACAGTCATTAGCATTCCTCTTTATATTATTATTATAGAGAAATTAATATGATTTCTCATCATCCCTGCTAACCTGGGTTGACACTACATCTAGATTTTACATGAACATCATAATTATTTCAAAATGAAGGTGTGTCAGATGTAACATACTAGTCACATAATAGAAAGCTCAGAATCCACCTCACTTTACCCGAAAACATCTTGACATTTACCACGCCACATAAATACTACATGCATAACAAATGATGTCAAGAATCCTGAATCCTGCATTGCGTGGGCAGAGGTTGGCCACGAACTTGAAAGTATAACTATATAAATACCCAACACTACCATTGGACCGTGGCGCACCAGGCAATATCACCCTGCCTGGTCGGAGGATCCTTCCTTTCCAATGGAGGAACCCCACATCTCATTCCTCCATACTAACTCAAATTAGAAGATCATATTACAAGTGAACATAACCTTTCTCTTTGCAGTTCTGCCACTCCAATAACAACAACTACCACAGTCATTGGAGTCAAGTTTGACAAAGGCTGTGTAATTGCTGCAGACACCCTTGGATCATACGGCACTCTAGCTAGGTTCCGTGATTGTCCCCGTGTGATGAAAGTCAATGATCTGATCCTGCTCGGTAATGGTGGGGATTATGCGGACTATCAATACTTGAAGGATATTATTGAACAGAAAATGTAAGTGGTTTTGTAATATCTTTTCTAATATATTGGAGAGCTTCAACCTTTTCCATTTGCTATTTATAATTTTTTTATGAGTCCATCTCTTGCAGAGTAAAGGCCCACATTGAAATTAGCAGGAGTTTATCACTGATGCTGCTCACTACATAATGACCATTTCAGAATATTTGCCACAAGTACACACACAATTTTGTTTAGACTTCTTGTCTTATATCACATCCTACAAAATGTTTCATCACAATAATGGCATTAAGACTGATCCTTCCCAAAATTTTTATGAAATCTTTTACCAATTATTGACCATTTACTGAGAAAAAAAAATTCCAACAAGAAAAATAGGGCTGCATACGGGTTTAACACACACCCCTAGATTAGTACAAGTGCTGAACTAGAATCAAAATGTAATATTAACATGAAAAAAACATAGACACAGAATAGATCAGTGACTTATGAAGATCATAACTTCGGCAGTGACTTGCACAAAGTCTTCATTCCTCATCATACATAATATCCATTCATAACCTCTCACCTTATATATCGTTTTCTCTGTTCTCAGTATTGATGAGCAATGTATTGGTGACGGTCTCCTGTTGAAGCCCCGCTCCCTGCACTGCTGGTTGACCCGTGTGCTGTACAACAAACGTAGCAAGATGGACCCCTTGTGGAGCAACTATGTTGTAGCTGGTATCCAGGTGATTAAATTTGTTATGGATGCAAATAAATACAATACTACTTCAACAATATTGAGGGTAGTCATTCAATACCTGTGCACCATTCGCCCACCTGTCAATATATTGTTCTGTACTGCACATACGTGAGCAGTGCAAAAATTGCAACTACTACCAACTACTTTACAGTGAAGTTACAATATTAAATGGAAAAAGAATACGGTCGCGAACAGGATTAGAACCTGCGCCTCCCGGATGAATACTCCAGGCGCTCTGACCACTAAGCCATCTCGACTCTCGACATCCGACATTATCAATACATATAATAAAAATTTAACGGATTGCTGTGTGGACATGGAAGTTAACGCAAATAGCACCCAAAACAATGAATTTTTGTCTGTTTGTCTGTGCGTTTGTGCACGCTAAACTCAGAAACGGCTTATCCGATTTAGATGTGGTTTTCATTCATATATTCTGGTAAGCTTCACTTAACACTTAGTTATGCCAATTTAAAGAATCACGTCGAACATTTGTTATTTACGACATCCACGCCGACCGAGTCGCAGGCACAGCTAGTGTTATAGTATAATTGATCCCACGAGACTGCCATGAGAGGGCACAGAAGTTTTAAAAAATAGATTAAAAAAATAGTTCTATCCGCAGGACGGCGAACCTTTCCTAGGTGCAGTAGACAAACTAGGCACCGCCTACGAAGACCCAGCGATCGCGACCGGCCTCGGAGCATACATGGCGACACCTCTTGTTCGAGAAGCTGTTGACAAGGGAACGCTGGATGAAGAAGGTGCTAAGTAAGTGATACAGGATTGCCCAGAAAAACTGCCTATCTCAGTTACCAACGAATTGATGGTTACTTTGTAGTGCATTGCGTACAGCTTATCTATGATGACCAAAAATATTAAAAGCGTACGACGTAATGTATTACTATTTAATGTCAACCCAGATACCCAATTCACCTGCTGCTGATAACAGTCAGTGCCATATATATTTCGCAGTTGTGTTATTTTTCCTTATAGCAATAAGATTTTTATGCGACTATACTAGCCGTTCCGAAAATCTAACATGAAATATGCACAGTTTAAATACGCGTAAATGCACATCCCCGTACAGTGTATAATTTTGATGAAAGTGTATAATTATTTGCCAGAATCTAACATTATTCTCTTTTCCCTAGGGCCCTAGTCCGCAAATGTATGGAGGTTCTCTTCTATCGCGACGCACGCGCATTCCAACGCTACCAAATGGGCGTGGTCACCGCCGCAGGAGTGTGTATCGACGACATCGCAGAGCTCAAACACGACTGGTCGCTCGCTCATATGATTCAAATGAAGTAAATTGATGCCTGATGTTTAATAAATAATTAAAATATGTTTTTAATTAATCAAGTGTTTTATTTCCTTGCAAATATTTTTCATGTTTAGTCGATCATATCGTTTTACCACCCCAATGTTGAATTGCGATTGCACATAAAATTAATATATTCACTTACAAAATCAAAGTGACAGATTAACACACATGGGTTGTCGTGGACGAGTTCCGGAAACTTCATTGTGGATCCTGAGCATTCACATTTCGAAGTTTAGCTTCTGATCCTGAAAAATTTAAGAGGCCCGCAAGTATTCAGTTGTATGTAGAGCCGATACAGCACACATCTTGCTGGACCCGGCCCGCGCCGACCCAGTAGATTTAAATTCGTCCCTTATTACTAAGGAAACTGATGTGATCCAGCTTGTCCCTAGTCGTCCTCTCAGCAACGCCCTAAGGCAAGGCTCGTGTCCCGCAGGGGAGGCCCTTAGCGCTGTTGCTTAGTTAGTAGTAATTTAAAATATGCCTTGGCTGGAGGCTTCAAACTGCCTCGCCATAGATATTGTCCGGATACGCAGATAAAACCCCTCTCGGTATCTACAAGAGGCCAATACAAAAAACTAAAAAAAAGAGAGGATGCAAAGATTTGGGAGGTAATTTAGTTAAGGCGACTTGCTGACGATTTTTTGTTTCTTAATTATTCTCAATGAAGGTTGTTGTGAGTCCTCTCCAGTTTCTGGACTTTAGATACACCCCAGGTGCCGATTGAAAAATGGTGAGGTGAGAACTGCATGTGATTATAATTTTAAACTTCCCTTTTTATTTATTTTACTGTCCCACGATAATTATATTATAAACGCGAAAGTTTGTATGTATGGAGGTTTGTTACTCTTTCACGCAATAACTACTGAACGGATTTGAATGAAATCTGGCTCTTATGTGACATAGGATACTTTTTATTTATTTTACTGTCCCACGATAATTATATTATAAACGCGAAAGTTTGTATGTATGGAGGTTTGTTACTCTTTCACGCAATAACTACTGAACGGATTTGAATGAAATCTGGCTCTTATGTGACATAGGATACTTTTTATTTATTTTACTGTCCCACGATAATTATATTATAAACGCGAAAGTTTGTATGTATGGAGGTTTGTTACTCTTTCACGCAATAACTACTGAACGGATTTGAATGAAATCTGGCTCTTATGTGACATAGGATACTTTTTATTTATTTTACTGTCCCACGATAATTATATTATAAACGCGAAAGTTTGTATGTATGGAGGTTTGTTACTCTTTCACGCAATAACTACTGAACGGATTTGAATGAAATCTGGCTCTTATGTGACATAGGATACTTTTTATTTATTTTACTGTCCCACGATAATTATATTATAAACGCGAAAGTTTGTATGTATGGAGGTTTGTTACTCTTTCACGCAATAACTACTGAACGGATTTGAATGAAATCTGGCTCTTATGTGACATAGGATACTTTTTATCCCGGCGGGTCAGGAGCCACCTAAATCGGCGAGCATGTATGAAGAGGTTAATGAGCATAGATGAAGCGAAAGAGGTGTGTCAGAATCGTAACAAATGGAAATCGATAGTCTCTGCCTACCCCTATGGGAAACAGGCGTGATTGTATGTATGTATGGAATTCTGAAGTCCACGCAGATGAAGTCACTGACTAGTTAGTTATAATTCTAAATATCTAGATAAATCTTTCATACGCAGACGAAGTCGTAGGCTCGAGCTAGTACCTTTATATGTAAGCTAGGTAGTGGTACACCGCACACGTCCGAGTAGTTATGCTAGAGAAATAGCGCAAGGAAGAGAATACTTTCTGCGAAAGACATACGGGTGAAATTATTTCGACATCGCGTCACGTCTCGTGACGTGGATGTAATGTAAGATGCAGATTCTTCTCACCATATAAAATATCCTATACATTCCCACTGGCCCAAATCGGCGTACCTATGTGGCTCACGTGTGCAATTGCATCATGTAGCCCTCCATAAACGTTGTTGCTTGTTGCTGTTTAAAGTATGTACAGTTATGGACCATTTTCATAAAAAGCTCTCTTTTCAAAAAGGGTAAATTAAATGTAGGAAAAAAAAATGTAATTTCTTGTAGATATTTTAAGAGTATGAATTGTTTGGAACGAACGAAACGCAATAAACTGACTATGACAGGAGCAGGAGCACAGCTTAAGCATAACTGTGAGTTTAGGCGGGAAAATGTAAAGTGCACGTTGTCAATATTATATTGTTTTCCAAAACTTGTGTTTCTCCGAAGTATAATGTGTAATTATGGTGGATAATTAACCATTATGTGTTCATGAAGGTGTGCGAGTGTGGGCAAATTGTATACAATTGAAAATCATGACTTTTTGTGTTCACTCCTAAACTCCATCGAAGACTCAGTAAAATTTCCACCGTTTTACTGGGGCAATAACTGCAATAACTTTTTATACTTGATTAAAACAAGAAGGAAGTAACTGAAGACGAGGCTTTGGCCTTACTTTTATTCAAGAACACTGAAGACGAGGCGGTATGGTCTAAGACCTTAGCCTGCCCGATTAGGGCGAAGGAAAAAAAAAAAAAAAAAAATTAAGCATAACTGTCATTTCATTAGTGTCAAATAAACAAAACAAATTCCAACCTGTGAAAATTTTTGGAGTTTCATAGAAATTACTGGGAATTACAATGAACACATAGAAATAATTGTATACATAAACAGTAACAACAACTGTTTATTACAAAAACGAGGTTGGTTTGGCAATTAATTATAATAAAAAACTTAATTTCATTTATCAATTCGTGCACGTGTTGTGGATCATAAAAAGCATGCTTTATTTTAATTTTCACTACTAATTCGTATTTGTAACAGGTTAATTACCGTTGTAGATGAAATAATAGTCTTTTTAATAGCATTTCCATTTAAATTAATCGTAAAATAAATTATAACCTAACTAACAAAACGGTGAGGCGAAGTTTTACCGCTTAACACGTAATGTGTTAAATGATTTTGTGATACCTACTTTAAATAAACCTTCTAAATTCACAGAATGGACATATTATTGAAACCAGCAGCTGCTATCAACAAGCAAAAGCGTAAAAGAAAATCAAAAACAAAATTCACCGCGTCAGAAAATAAAATTATCAAGTTGGATACCACAGAGTCGGTTCCAGTGACCACTGTAAAGTCAGCAAAGCCTGCTGTGTCCAAACCTTCGCCTGATAGCAAGGCACCTGAAGACTATGGTAACAAATACCCAGTATTGAAAAATCAGGAATTGGTTGACAAATTCCTCAAAGTACCCATGACTAATAATCAAAAAGGTATGTAACTTATGTTACAGTATTATGGCTGTCTATAGCATCACGTCTGTATTTCCTAAATGGTTCATAATCATCATCATCATCATCCACAGCCCGATTTCCCCCACTGCAGGGCATAGGCCTCTTTCTGCTTCTGATAAATGCTGCCAATGATTAGGCAGAGGCATTCTGTTTTAAAACCTCATTTTTTAAATTGAATGTTATAGGTGGAGTGCCTATTGCACATAATCAAGACACAATTCCAAACTTGTAGGCTGTTATTATTCATAACAGAAAAACTCAATAATATTGCCCAACCACTGAATCAAACCCAGGACTTCACACTCAGCAGCCACCCTTGCAACCAAATTTATCTAAAATATAATATGTTCAACCATAAAAATCATTAATTACAGGTCGCATTCGTCAAGCCATCAGAGACTCCCTCCAAGGCACATCAAATATTTTAGTACCAGAAATAATTCACAATAAAATTCAATCCATTCTCAAGAGTTCAGCTAACCTGACCGATTCAGAATTACGACGTATACGCATACTCTACAACTTATTAAAAACCTCCTTAAAAGGTGAGAAAATAGCTAGTCAGACTGTAAAAGTAAAAACGGAGAAGTTAAAGAAAAAAAGTGACGGAGACAGCCCAAAGACGAAAGATAAAGATAAAGAAAAAGAAAAAGATGGTGTTAAGAAGGAGAAAAAAGAACAGTTGGTGAAGAAAGTTAAAGGACCGAAGAGATATGTTGTGTTTTTGGGTAACCTACCGCTTGATGTTGACAAGGATAAGGTAAAGTCAATAAAATTGTTGCAACCATATTTAATTAACTATTATTCATTGTTCTACTTATGTACTATTTTCGGGATTGCCCAAATAGTTTCGACCTCGAATGGCCTCGGACCTTAGTCATGAATTGAGCTCACAGCAATGTCGCGATTCCAACTCGTATTGCATGTGAAAATTTTTAGCAAAATTTTCCATTCAAGACATCATCTTTGAGTTAATCCTAACTCGTCACTTCCATTCCCATTCGTCATATAAAAGACAGAATTTTACGTAAAGTAACATAAGGTTATAATATAACATCACGCCTGTATGTCTCGAAGGGGCGGGCAGAGGTGTACACAATTGTACACCCATATTTCACCAATGCTGTTAGTAAGTCCCTTGTGGTGGTGAGCCTATTGCCATCTACCAGGCGCAATTCCAAACTACGGACTGCTACTGAGAATTTCCTGGAAGAAAAACTCAATAACACTTTACCTGACCTGGGAATTGAATCCAAGATGCTCAACAATCGTCCTTGGGACCACCAGATCAACGAAGCAGCAGTAACATAAAGTCCTTACACTAAAGCCTACCCTATCACTGCAGCCTCCATTTTTCACATATAAAACTCTTTCCAGATAATTAATCATTTCTCTGAAATGAACGAACACATTGTAGACATCCGTATCCCCAAGGCCACTGATGGCAAGCCCAAGAAGAGTGCAATTGCTTATTTGGAACTTAGCAATGAACCAAGCTATGAGGTGAGTCTCTGATACCACTGAATGTTGTTCCCCCACACTAGGAATATAGCGACATCTACCATCCTACATAAATACTACGCGCATACTAAGATGACGTTACGAATCCTGCATCGCGCAAGCAAAGTTTGGCGATAAATCTGCATAGGGCCTTATACAGGGTCAATGGGTATGTGATAAGAATACATTTAAACAATCATTTTTAAGTTATTTTGTTAATTTTAAATGTAAAACATTACAATTATTTTTTCTCAATGTTGGCCGTTATAGAAGCAGTTTTGGCCTTACTATAGTAATTAAAATTAATATTTCCATTTAATTCATTTACTTTCATTTACTTCAAAGTAAGGTACGTAATAAATTACGACATAATTTACGAACGCTCCGCTATGAACGTCGGGTCGCCGCCTGCCAAGCAATATGATCTGCCTCCTGAGGACACCACATCTCGTTACTCTATAGGATTTCTTTTTGCATCTGTAAGATTAATTTATAAAACTTGTACCGTGAAGAACTTGAACCCGTGACACGCAGCAATAGCCAGGGTCATGACCATAGAGCCAGTCTCGCCAATAGATAAAAAAATTATGGTATTAAAATACCAATAGCAAGTTTCTTTTTCTATAATACATATATTTTATATTTTTGTTATTTCCAGTTCGCGTTATCAAAGCATCACTCGATGTTGGGAAGTAAGCGGATCAATGTTCTGTACACGGCTCCCAAGAAAGGAAAAGTTACGAAGGCTAATGCTAAGGTATGTTAGCAGACATTGGAATATATCTACCTAGCTGTTTCCCAATTACATTGGGGTCGGCTTTCAGTCAAACCGGATGCAGCTTAATACTAATATTTTACATGGAGCGACTGCCTATCTGACCTCCAAACACGATATCTCGTGGTAGGACAATTATATGTAGATCATACAAATATTTGTTCCGTGCAGGAATCAAACTTGCGACACGCGACGCAGTAGCCGGTCTCTCGACCACTGCGCCAACCGCGTCGTCTAAGTACATACTAAGCCCTTTTCGGTCTCGTGATTAAGTTAAAAGAAATGCATATAAAAAGAAAAAAAAAATCTGTAAGTTCGGCCACGAGACTGAAATAAATGTTATCTTTCTTTCTTTCTTTCTTTTTCTTTAAGAATTGTAGGTATTTCACATACTTTTCGGCCTAAGGGTTCCCTATAATAAACATCACAAAATAAACATACACAAAATAATAACCGATTCTTCGTTCCCAGAGCAAATCAGCCAAGTTAATAGCTCTGCAGAAGAACGGCAAGTTGGTGGGCAGTATTCCCTTGTCCAAGAAGCGGAGTCAACGGCGTCTGAAGATGAAGCAGGCACAAGCCAAGCTTGCGCAGAACGCGTGATGTACTGTAGTACCTAATATACGATATATTGTTAAACAAAGTGTTTTATTTTGTGTACCTACCGTAGATGAGCAGACGGGAGACGAATTCTGACTAAATATCGAACAAATTTGCTCGCCACTTTTGGTGGGGGGTAAGGTAACACACAAGCAGAAAAAGAACTTGCACCAACGCAACAATAGCTCTCGTTATGTATACGGCCTCTGTCGGCGCGCGGTGCCGTCCTTGTGCCTACTGCGCGCGACGCGGCGATGGCTATGACACGAGGTATACGAAAAAAACAGTAAAACTGCGAAATACATTAACAGTCATAACACACAAAATCACATCTACTATATCCGAAAAACACATTATTTCACGCAAATTATTGCATTGTAATCTATCTAATTTGATTTATTTGGCGATGATTATCATTTGACTGAGGCGTGACGTCATTCGCTGTGATTGAAGTGTCAGTCAACATGTCCGATTACAGCATTTTATAGTTTTATTTTATTGAAAATCTTATTAATCTTAATGTTTTTAATAAAACTAGGTAAATTTTTTGAATCCTTTGTGCATATATTTTGCTAAAACCATTTATTATTTGGTTCTTTAATACTGGCATCATGCCTATTGCGAGAGGGGTACGCCTGCTAAAACTACTCCAGTACTAATTCCTTCAAGGTCCTTATACTACACATGATATACATCGCTCAACGTCAGGTGATGTAGCGGACAAACGCAAGCATATTAAGAATAAAAAAAAAAAGGATGGATTTTGATACATTTTATGGCCAGGTGTGTCCTAACAGTTGTAGATATAGGAACCGTGAGCAGTTGTAGCCTAGAGGTATGATCGTTGGACTAGCAAGTCAAAGGTCGCAAGTTCGATCCCAAGGTACGCAACACAGACTTTTTTTATTCATGTATCGTGTTTAGCCAGTGTGCTTAGAATACTGGCAACATAGCCTAGTGGTTATGTTGCCAAATTTGCACCACTCAGGGGCCACGTGTCGGGATTCTATTCTAAGGGTGCACTCCTCCGGACGCGGGCAACTCAGCCCCAAAAACGTTATTATGTTAATTTTATATCCTGGATTGTTGTCATTAAATAGTGTTATACAGCAGATATTAATTGTTAAGTCACTTTGAAAAACACCATAGAGATTGTTTGGTCATTTTACGCACTTGTATTTTCTGTTTTTTTTTTTCTGTGAGCTGCCACTTATTACGAGAAATTCCTGCAAGAGAAACTCAATAAGACTGCTCAATTCAGGAATCGAACCCAAAACCTCATGCTCAGCAGTCGCAATTACGAGAAGTAGAGCGTGGGGCAGTAAATATTATGATTTCCATTTTTTTTTATTTTTTTTTTACTAGGACTACCTAGATAAAATTAACATAATAACGTTTTTGGGGCTGAGTTGCCCGCGTCCGGAGGAGTGCACCCTTAGAATAGAATCCCGACACGTGGCCCCTGAGTGGTGCAAATTTGGCAACACAACTCTGGTGGGAGGCTTCTGTCGCGGCCGGTTACCATCCACCGGACGAAGCCATGCTGTGAAACGACCTAGTCGTGTTTCGGTATATAGTCCGGTGCAACCGTTGTCGTAGACGCGTCTGGGCAGTTGCATCAATTGTCGTTCTCCCCAAATCGTGAATAGATTTCTTCTAGATCTACGTGTTCCATCCTCGGCCACACCGTCGCTTAACATAATGCGAGATGGTGGCCAAACGAAGAAAGATTTTGGATAAAAAAAGAAACGTACTTCCACTAAGTAAGTACGTCAGAGAGCGTGTAGTATATATCTGGGAGGCGCAGGTTCGAATCTTGTTCACGACTATATTTTTCTTTCCCCAAATTTCATAACTAGAGTTCGTTCCGTATGTGTTAATGCGTTTGAAAAATAGAAACCCATAACATCCACTTAGCGGTCACCCGCCCGTAAACCGACCGTGCTTAGAGTTGCTTTACTTCAACGATTGTTAAGTTCGTCAGTTTGTAATGGGATCCAAGAGCTTCGAAATTGTAATTTATTATTTTATTGGGACTCTATACGGTGAGTTCCGAATTAAGTTCAAACATTATTGATTCCAAAGTTCTTCAATAGATGGCGTTGTATTAAATCTACATACATTAACTTTTAAATGTAAGGAATGCTGAATCACGCTATTAAAGTTTTCGACTCTGTAAGCATATAATCAACATTTTGGGCAGAACAAATGTACTTGCTTCGGCAGTACATATACTAAAATTGGAACGATACAGAGAAGATTAGCATGGCCCCTGCGCAAGGATGACACGCAAAATCGTGAAGCGTTCCACATTTTTTGGACGACCAATGTATGAAATAGTGTATAAAATTTATATTTTTCTTGACAGATTATGTAGTGGCGAAAACTAAAATATCTCTTTTTACACGCTTTATATTAGCTTCACTTGTCAAAGCAAACCCTTTCATTTAATACCCATATCGCTGGAGTGCATAAACAATGACTAGTCCGCCATCTTTGGGAATCCGCCATATTAGATTTAGAATGACTTCACTTATATAACTCACCATGCAATGTCATCCAAACTAAACGTGTACGCAAAATTTCACGTCAATCGGAAACCGGGAAGTGGGTCAAAATAGCGACCTAAGGAGTCGGTTACAAACATACATACAAGTGAAGCTAATATAAAGCGTGTAAAAAGAGATATTTTAGTTTTCGCCACTACATAATCTGTCAAGAAAAATATAAATTTTATACACTATTTCATACATTGGTCGTCCAAAAAATGTGGAACGCTTCACGATTTTGCGTGTCATCCTTGCGCAGGGGCCATGCTAATCTTCTCTGTATCGTTCCAATTTTAGTATATGTACTGCCGAAGCAAGTACATTTGTTCTGCCCAAAATGTTGATTATATGCTTACAGAGTCGAAAACTTTAATAGCGTGATTCAGCATTCCTTACATTTAAAAGTTAATGTATGTAGATTTAATACATCGCCATCTATTGAAGAACTTTGGAATCAATAATGTTTGAACTTAATTCGGAACTCACCGTATAGAGTCCCAATAAAATAATAAATTACAATTTCGAAGCTCTTGGATCCCATTACAAACTGACGAACTTAACAATCGTTGAAGTAAAGCAACTCTAAGCACGGTCGGTTTACGGACGGGTGACCGCTAAGTGGATGTTATGGGTTTCTATTTTTCAAACGCATTAACACATACGGAACGAACTCTAGTTATGAAATTTGGGGAAAGAAAAATATAGTCGTGAACAAGATTCGAACCTGCGCCTCCCAGATATATACTACACGCTCTCTGACGTACTTACTTAGTGGAAGTACGTTTCTTTTTTTATCCAAAATCTTTCTTCGTTTGGCCACCATCTCGCATTATGTTAAGCGACAGTGTGGCCGAGGATGGAACACGTACATAGATCCAGAAGAAAGCATAAGACTAAAAAAGCAAAAATAAATAATATATTAAAAAACTTAAAAACACGCTTTTGTAACTACTCGAACTAAAAAGTAGAAAATAATTTTCTATAAATGCATAAACAAAATAGAGTGATTATGAAACAAAGCGTGTAGCGACTACACATTACAATAAACATAACCAGATTACATTTTTGATTAGTGTTTCTCCTGACCTTTCGAACACTTTGGAGCGATCGTGTCGTCAGTCGTTCTGCAACTCTGCGACTAGTTTTATTGAAAAAACATTTGATTTAAAAGAATACCGGCCAGTTACAAGTCGTGTGAAGTACCTACACACACATTTCACCTTTGTCATGTTCCAAACACGGATCTGAAAAAAATACGGATGTAACCTTGCCTTGTCATGCGAAGCATAGGTTACGCATACACAAACGCCGAGTGGATGAGTTTTAAGTATTTGTAAGCGTTTAGCTCGTGTATGACAAGTGAAATTGCATGACTAGGCATGCTTCTCACATGTCGTACGCAACGCTCCGTCCGTATCTTCTTAAGGTCCGTGGTTCCAAAGTCTATTTGTGCCTAACCATCTCCGGAAACTTGAATGAAGTATATCATCCGGAACACGCCTTAGCACAGATAACATAGATATTCAAACATTACGACTCAGGCCAGAGTGTCGTAAAGCTAACAAATGGTTTCCAGATACCTACCTATTTAAGCAGTAGCTTAATATTAGCATTTGATTAATAGCATCCTGCGGCGAGGTAATTTAAGTTATCAAATGTGTATGTTCTAGTTTCTAGCGATATATTTGAAGGTATATTATTATCGACTGCCTCGTTGGTCAAGCGGTCGCAAGCGCGACTGCCGAGCGTGAGGTCCTGGGTTCGATCCAGGTCGGGCAAAGTGTTATTGGATTTTTCTGTTAGAAAATTCTCAGTGGATCCCGGAGTCAGCAAGTTGGTGGTGTGACACCCCCGTGCTTCGGAGAGCACGTAAAATCATCGGTCCTGCGCCTGTTCTCTCTACGATTGTGTCGGATTGCGGTCCCGTCGGATTATGAGAGTGAAGGAAGAGGGAGTGCACCTGTGTTTGCGCGTACACTTGTGCACTATAATATCTTCTGCGTACTTGGCTAATCTCTGTGGAGATAGGCCACCGTGACCGAAATACGGTCCGGAGGAGTATTATTATTCAAGATAAATGTAGCTGATCCCATTCTGGTTCTTCTCTCACGTCCGTTTTAAAAAAAAAACGTACGTGAGCAGGATTTGAACCTGCGCCTCCGGGATAAATACGCCAGGCGCTCTGACCGCTAAGCCTTTTCGACCTCTGCTCACTACCGCGAATTCTTCTTCCACATTTTAATAAGTCTTTTTGGTGACGTATTAAAATGTGGTATGTGCGAAAATTTATAATTTTAGAGTTCGCTTTTTCTTCTTATCGTGTGGTTGGTGAATAACCTAGTGTCAGAGTTTAAACCACCCGTAGGTCCCTGACATGGCTTTACACACCATCGAGAACATCTCTCAGGTGTGCTGGTTTCCTCACGATGTTTCCCTTCACCGTTATAAGCGAGTGGTAATTAATTTATAATACGCACATGACTTCGAAAAGTCAGTGGTGCGTGCCTTGGATTTGAACTTGCGACCTTTGACTTGTCAGTCCAACGGTCACCGTACCACTAGGCTATATTAATGTGACGATGAATAGTTTCAATGCAAAATTAAATCTACTATTAGTTTTGTTACTATTACTGGTTATCACACGCGTGCAATTTTCGAGATTGCCCGTCTAGTTTCGAACTCGAACAGAGCCCTCAATCATGAGCTGAGCTGATCCCTGCGCATATTAGTTAGCCACGAGCTCCTTTAATAATTTTAAGTGGTGTTAACATTACATAACCAGCCCATAACTATACCACTGCAGGGGACTCTTCTCATACGAGTACAAAGAAGGCGCGAATATTGATCACCTCGCTAGTTCCGTGCGGGTTGGCGATTTCAGACCATCAAGTCCACGATCCCGCCGGGGTCAAGGTTATTGCTGCAACGAACCCGGGACCTCGGAAAGGTGAGAGTAGGACCGTGTGGTTTTTAGTCGGTAGGAGTTAGGAGTACGGTACACCATGATGGAATTTCTGCACTCCAAAAAAAAGGTATTCCTCGAAGAGGTAGGCAGAGGTGTACACAGTTGTACACCCACATTTCACCAATGCTGTTATTAAGTCCCATGTGTGGTGGTGAACCTACTGCCATCTCCTGGGCACAAGAATTTCCTAACAGAAAAACTCAATAAAACTGCCCGACCAAGTAATCGAACCCAAGACCTTATGCTCATCAGTCGCCACTAGACCAACGAGGTAGTTGTCCCGCTCTTATCCCAATTTATTTGGGGTCGCGCAGGATGTATTGTTCCATACATCTCTATCAGCCGTCATATCGGCAGTCAGTCGTTTTTTAAAACAATTCATCCTATGCCAACGATAACCAATGAACACACGGCGCCATCACTCTAATGGGGACTAAGAAGTTAAACTGTCGGTCCCGGCTGTTGAGTATTTAATGATAAATGATTATTTTTATGGATGCAAATAAATACAATATCTCGGGCATCAGGAGGAGCTGCAAGACAGTGTAACAAGATCGTAGCCAGGAATTTACTTTAAAGGGGGGGGGGGGGGGTTCTTGCCCTCATGAATATATTTCTGGGGAGTCTACCCTCATTAATTTATTTCGGCGGGGTTTCTACCCTTTATTTATCACGTATGATAAACATTATATTAAAAATACATATTTTCACTTCTTGTCTCTGGGATTTCGCGGGGTGGGGAGGTTTGAACCCCATACCCTCCCCTCAAACCATGGAGTACCCCGTCGGAGGGCGAAACACGTACAGAGTAGTTGGTGATACTTGCAATTTTTCACCGCTTTCGTAGGTAAGTGCATATATTCGCGGGCGGGCGGGCGGTGCACAGGTAATTGCATGACAACCCTCAATATTGTGGAAGTAGCTAGATATTGTATTTATTTGCTTTCATGTAATGGACTTAACACCTGAATCTATTCAATACATTTCTATCTAAGCGTTTATGTGCTTCGTGCACATCGGACCCAGATAGTGTTGTCAGGTGTCCTGATTTTCAGGGGGACGCGTCCCGATTTACCCTTGATGGGGACGCCCAATGGCAATTTGAAGCAATCTTTACTTATAAAGAGAATCATTTACGTTGGTAATACTGTTCAAACGTCTGTCGTGCTTTGTTTTGTCCCGATTTTAAAACATAAATCCCGATTTTTTTTAACCACCACTCCCCAAATTTGGCATAGTCCACCTAGAAACACCAGTCCCGGCTGTGGTTAATTTATAGGTGTATAGTATTTTATGAAAACTAATTATTTAGGCGTTGCATTGTCATTGGGATTGTAATTTAGATCAAGAGTAACCCCTACAGTTTGCAATACTAACTTTTAAGCCATCGCGTTGCATGTTATTACTATATACCTACCTACTGACTTAAGGTCAGTGCAACCTGGTCGAAACGTCAAGCGAATGAAAGATATTTATTGCGTGCGCCTTAATTCCTGTTGGTATACCTATAGGAATAACCCCTACAGGTTTGTAATAAAATATATAACAGGATAAAGTCCGGTCGGATGAGTAAGGGTTCACCAATTTCATATTTTATATGATCAGGTAGTTATAAACACTGGTTTATTATTTGCATACAGTTTTGAAACTGGTGACCCAAACCCACTTTTAATTTTATCTCGCGTTTTTCCAGTTTGCTTCATTACTGTTGGTCGTTCAGAATTTTACATTTTTAACGTCACAATAAATAAAGTAAGTTGTTGACACCTTGTTTTTTTAGTATTCAAATACTGACGAAGTAACACAATTTCAATTAATCGAGGGGAGTTATTTTTAAGAGTAACATAACATAGCATCTCGCTTGTATCCCCGAAGGACGTGTACACAGTTGTACACCCACATTTCATCGATGCAGTTATTAAGTCTTGAGTGTTGAGCCTATTGCCATCAATTGGGCAAAGTTCTAAAATCCGGACTGCTACTGAGAATTGTTTATTAAAAAAACGTAATCAAAGTGCCCACGCTCAGCTTTGGCACTGGTGACCATAAGACCAATGAAGTGGTTTAGATTTTGATTTGATTTGATTTGAAACACGGAAAAAGAGCTTCTTTTAAAAAAAAACTGTTTTGTCTTCGTTATAAAATGGATACTTACTTCATACTATTTAAATTTAAATTGTGTATCGTATTTAATTGGAATGGCTCTATTTTAGACACGCTATAATTATCATAATCAATTTGAGTTCGTGATACTACTCCAAACTGTAGCTGCATACTACCCACATGATCTTCCAAGAGTCGTATAAATACGCATTTGTGTTTGAGAGCTGCGCTTTAGTACATTTAGTCTTTTGCGCGGACTTATTGTTATAGTTAATTATGATATCTAGAATTGAGCCATGATATCTAACAGATTTTATCTAAGGTATCAAGTATCCATCATTTGAAGTTAGTTGTGTACATACACAACTAACTTCAAATGGCATCATATCTATCATCTAGGTTCTATCATCTGCATATTTAAATACTTAAAGTATGAGGCTGTTTGGGCATGTAATTAAGATATAGAACAAAAAGCTATGGGCCAAGAATTGACCCTTGTGGAACTCCGGCGGGGATGGATTTATGTCTCGATAACTTGTCATCTATGCAGACGGAGAAATAACGATGACTCAGATAGTTTATAAGTTTTATTAAAAGAAAGGGTACCTTATTGAGAATGAATTTATGTACTAGACCTTCATGCTTGATGGTGTCAGAAGCTTTTTCGATGTCTAGTAATATGTGTGGTCTTATATTTTCATTAAGTAGGCAGCATGCTCTGCGATTCTGGCCAATTGTTGAGTAAGTAGTCAAGTGTGATCTACGAAAGCCCTCGAATTAAAGTTGTCTTAGTGGCATATGAACCATGTGACATAGTTCCAATTAACAGCATCTGTGATATGTGGGTGTACCCCAATGGCAATACGTTATCCTACGTTATATTCAAGTAGACATGAATCTATATGAATAAAAAATCTGGTCTATTATTTATTTATTTTATATATATTGCAGAACCATAGGCTCATGATAATCAGTAACCAAAATAACGTAGTCAGTTCCAAGCGGGTATGCTAGCAGAAAAAAAAAACATGAAATCAACTGTCATTTTAAATTGGGAACTGTCACTTTTTTTAACAGCCTTTGCACAATGTTGCCGCTTGTTTTTTGTCAATTATCGATAAGGAAGTTGCAGGAAGAATGTGGGTTTATCTTAAACCAAATCTGTTCCCAAAAATGCCCAATCGATTAATGATTATCGCACCGATAAAGCTCTCTGTCGTGTCCAAAGCTAAGAAAAAAAAAGCGTTAAAAGCTGACCGGAATCGGTGCAGCCGAGCGAAAACTAACTGTTGGAAAGTAATTTACATGCTGTGTTGCCAGGTGTAATGGTTAAACCGCCTTAGTGGTAACAATGCAATATTATTCTTATGAACACTTGAAAACTTTTAAATGGACCTTGGGAACATCTTAAGTGTTTTTAAACGACTTTTTCTCTATGAGCTTGTTTAGCAAACATTAGCTGGTTATTCAAATAGACTTTAGAGTTCGCTAAGCATGCGTTAATGCTTTTCAAAGATTTATCTTGAGATCATCATCATTTTAAGGAGAGAAATATCCATCATCCGAGGGTGTAACTATTGTCTTTGGCTAAAATATATTTCGCTGAATCCGCCGATTATACACAACTAGAAGCTGACGACTATCAAATCTTATTCTGCTTACACGTTACAGTCATTGGTAGATTAAGCATTCACTTACAGATCGAAACGCCCTTATCTCTATTTAGTCAATTGCTGGGCTCATATGCCATCCTTAATGGGTAAGAAACATCAGTAAAGGTAGGATTGTTACTAAGCGAAGCGAGCATTAAAATTCAGGGCACTTCCGCACTTTTGGGGCTTTATACATCATACGAATTGGTATGAACTAGAAATCTCCAATGTAATTGGGTAAGTGTCTCTATGGCAACGCTGTTTACATGGCCCAGCGAGAGGACAAGCCGCGGCTGCACCAAGTCAGTTCGTTCAGTGAGACCGCAGTCGCGTAGCGGTCAAGGCTGACGCGGGGACGCCTGTGCCTTACATCGACCAAACAAAAAGTTACAATAAAAAGCGCGCGCACGCGAAACTGTCAAAAAGTTTATTTTTTTTACTGTCGAAGTAACGATATTTATTTTTGAGTAAATTTATTTTTTTGTTATCTAAAAGAGAGCTTGAAACGCAAGTCTAAAGTTGTTAATCATCGCTTTTAGTACGAATAACTGTTAAATCCTCAGTGTCGGTGGATAATGAGTTCGCTGTGATTGTGAGAGTTCGTCTTGGTGGCCGTTAAGCAGGTGAATATAAAAATTGATTGCGATACACCGTTGTGTCTGATGACCCTTATAATTTGTAGTTATTGTCCATAATTTTGGCGCTTTTACCGACAGCGACCGACATAAAATATTAATTAGGTTTTGATAATTGCGCGCTTGGAATTACAATTCGAATTTCGAAGTGTTTTTATTTTTAAAACTGAACTCATTATGAAGTTATGGTTGAAAGAGTGGCCGTTTTTTATTTTTATATTTATCAGTGCTCGGTCGAGACGATCGGGAATAACGGCCCTGCAATCATAGGTTGTTGCTCTTCCTATTACTGCGGGCCGTACTTGAGAAATAAATTCAACTCGTTTATCGAAGAAAAGCCTCTTGACCGTAGCTAACTACTACCTTTGCCAAGGAAACGCGTTTTAAAACTATAAATCACTTTTTATCATAACACTTGTATGGCAAAGGCGTGTTGTATTCAGCCTGATTAGATATTTTTTGTCTCTGCATTATACAAAAATGTGAATTATGCAAAACGTATTTTGATTTAAGTAATTCGTTTAATTATAAAATTACAGTTTTTTAGGAGCTTTAAATCGATATTAACAGTGCTTATAACTATGAAATATGAATTCATTTTTAATATTTTCCGAAAATAAAACTGAACTCGGTAAAAGTATTTTCTTTTTCTTAACTGATTTGTTAAAAACTTTTTCTAATCTACGCAGAGATAAATTTATACAGCTAATATCTTTTTCAAGGACAAAGAATTCTAAATGTATGTGTTATCTTGGTGAGGTGACGTCTTAACGTTCCGTTGTGTTGAATGTAGGTCAGTGAAATGAACGAAACGCGGTCCCGTACGGATTCCGACCCGCGACGCCGATGACCGATTTCGATGTCCACAACGAGAAACTATGACATTCTTTTTTATTATTAACTACTAACTTTGTTATATCGGTTACTTTCTTTTTTTGAAATGATGTTTTTAAAGTTCGAATTTTAATTCTTTTTTTTTGGTAATGAGCCATGTGTTTTTGAAACACGTAATTTTAAACATTAATTTGACGTTAAAATTAAGCGTTATGAAGAAAACATAATAAAAAAATACAGATATACTTGCTTGGAGAATATTATATAATTAAATAAGTAGGTAAATAATAAACATACGTAAGTAAGTTAGCACAAGTACAAACATTAGTAACAACACAATATATCCAATTCGTAGTAAACACATTGTCGACTGCCACTGCTGTTTGTAAGATTTAACAAACAGCAGTGGCAGTCGACAATGTGTTTACTACGAATTGGATATATTGTGTTGTTACTAATGTTTGTACTTGTGCTAACTTACTTACGTATGTTTATTATTTACCTACTTATTTAATTATATAATATTCTCCAAGCAAGTAAGTGAATACACCTGTAATTTTTATGAGAAATAAATAATCTTAAATCGTACAAACGCACTAACGTATACGTGGCGAACTCTAGTTATAAATTTTTGTGGAAAGAAAAATATGGTCGTGAGCAGGATTCGAATCTGCGCCTCCCGGAAATACTCCAGGCATTCGGACTAGTAAGCCAACTCGACATAAAAAAATAGTTTTGAACTTATTTTAATTCATCATTCATCCACTAAAAGCAGCGCTAAACAACTTGCAAAAAATATTAGTAAATAATCATAACTACATATCTCTGTCGGGTAACAACAGGCAAACCGGACAAGAATATAATAATTTACCTCTTAGAAAAAAATCGTTCATTATTTTTAATTTTGCGCCAAACAACCTTATTTCAAACCATTACGAAAAAAGAACGCAAATTGAATTCAAACTAAAAAAGAAATATCGAGGCCGCGATCTTTAATTATACAGCCAGGAGGTAATATATGAAAAGGTTTTATTCCGTTTGCGAGAATTCAATTTACTTTCTCAAGATAAGTGAAGATAGCAGGTTTTAAGGTCGTTAACACCGGCCGAGTGTTTCCTGGCTGGAAAGGATGGACTTGGATATACAAGCTGTAATATAAAAGAGTCGAAATATATTTTTATTTTAGATTCTACCAATAAATATAAAGAACTATGATTATGAAACATAGATGAATAAAAAAAAATACTTCCCGTACAAAAACCTTGCAGTACGGTTATCGTAAGGGAGGTCAACCTTTTTTGTATAATTACCCATATTTCTTAAATTCAAATACAAATTTATTTCACATAGATCAGATTACAGGCACTTATGAAACGGCAAAGCTAGGTGCACGGACAAGAACCGGCAAGAAACTCCATACAGACTCTTTTTAAAATATATTGAAGTAATGTGAAACGAATGTTAGAGAAAACTAAAACAAGTAATTGAAACAGTAGTACTTAGTTTATGAAGCCAAAATGATTACCAAAGCAATTACGAGCTGACCAGTGCCGACAGACAGCACCCGTTCACGAGTATGACGTGCGCATCAGCATCGCTAAACTCAATGACCCGATACATAACGCCACCATCAGCAAGACATTTTAGTGAGCATGACTAACTCATAATGCCTGGCAATATGCAGATAAATGTATTTAATGCAATGTTTAACATTATTTACCACATGATGACCTCACATTTTACAGAAGAGTAGTGAAGCTTTTAGATACCTTTATGAGAATATAGAGTACAGGTACTTAGGCATATTTATTCAGTTCATTAGGTAAAAACATCCTTGAAAATTTGAGTCATTTTAATTACAAGTCTATAGGTGCATGGGATTTAAAAAGGTTATCTTAAAACGTTTAATTTACTTATTTATTTTCTTTATTGTGTACAATGGGCAGCCTTATCGCATTCCACGATCTCTTACAGGCAACCTTAGGATGGACGGCCAATTCGGCACAACGTCCATGACGGCTCGTCCAAACTCAAAAAAAAAAGGATGTAATTGAAATATATAAAGGTCTTCACCTTTATTAGGCAGTTTTGGCGTATCTACATGACGTCAATGCTAATGCAGCAAACTTAATTTAAAACATTCCTGTCTTTTTCTAACAGTTACTATATGGGCAAGATGGGATGAATCAGGAGATGTCAAATTCGAATTTAGGCACGTCAAATCATAATCTCAGAACGTTTTTTAAATGTTCGGAGATTATGACGTCAAAAGAAAATTGTATAGAAATTTTAGGTTGACATGATTAAATTTCAATTTGACGTCATCCCGTCCCGCTCTTATAGTAACGGTTTAACGGTTAAATTACTTTGCTACATTAGAATTTATGCCATTATATATATATATACAATATTTTACTAATATAAGTAAGGAAATACAGACTGCATAGCGTTTTGTTTTTGATCGTCAAATATAATTTACGGCTCAACTTAACTTTAACCGTAACCAACACGTTACTTCGTCATTTTGACAGAATTTACATAATGTTTTTGCGTTGCTAATCGTCGCGAGATTTATTGTTTTCGAGCATAACTTAAGAGTGTACTTTAAACTTTTTTATAGTGACATTAAAACACGTCTTTTTCTCATAAAAAATAAGTTTTTTTAGCGTACTTGACTAGTTAATTTGGTAACTCATATCTCTTTGGTGTCTCATAACTCGAATGAAAAGACTCCCTTAATCGTTATTAATGTTTTGTTTAAGAATCAAAGTCTCATTTCTTTAAAAAACATGACCTGAATTCATTTTTACACGACTGCCCAAAAAAGGAGTGTTAAGTTTTAAGGGTTCATGTATGTATGTTTGTGAGTTTCTTTATTCCATCATCACTTCTAACCTGAACCAATTTCAATGTATGGGGTATCATTAGAATCCTTGCATTTCCCCGGGTAACATGGATTAGTAAGATAAAAAAAAATTATAGTAATATCTTAGGTTTGCGCGATCACTACACATTATAATAAAACAACTTTTAACCGGATTAATCGCGTGTATTATTGGTTTTTTGTTTTTCCTGACGTTTCGAACACTTTGCAGCGTTCGTGGTCGCAGGAGGACAGTCCTCCTGCGACCACGAACGCAAAATATTATATTAGCTGTTGTATTAACACAAAAAGGTATGAAATACGACATTTACTATAAACTAATATGCGACATTGTATTAACTGCTAAGTTAGTCATGCCGTTTCGGTCACCTGTATACGGACTGAATAGCTAGCAATGACGTTACCAAAAGACGTATTAAAATTTGGACGAAGAATTCGCAGTGGTGTGCCGAGGTCGAGATGGCTTAGTGGTCAGAGCGCCTGGAGTAATTATCCGGGAGGCGCAGGTTCGAATCCTGCTCACGACCGTATTCTTTTGCCACAAAAGTTTATAACTTTAGAGTCGCTATGCATGCGTTGCTTTTCGGAGATTTATCCGTATTAGGTATGAAATACTCATTGATTTAGTGGTCGTAAATGCAGCTGCAAAGCATGCGCTCTGCGGGTTTGATTCCTGGGTCGGGCAGTGCTGTTGTGGTTTCATGTTAGGTAGCCATGCCAGAGATCTCCGAATTGTTTTAACGATTTTGACATAAAATAACAGTTTGGAAACTTTGAACGGTGCAGTTGGCGCCGTTGGCGAGAGATCGGCTGCTGTGCCGCGTGTCACGGTTTCGATTCCCGCACGGAGCAAATATGTATATGAGCTACGGATATGATGTTCGCTACAAATGCGGTAATCCGTTTTAGATTTACCTGTAAATTTCTTTTTTTCATTGAAAATTATTTCACACATTATGTATCTACCCGCATATTGTGAAAATTGTATCGGTGAAAACGAGCGGTTTTATGTAATAGCTGTAACTGAGATTACCTGCATGTTGTGTGTTTTGTAAGGAGGAAGCACTGTGCAATATGTGCAATAACTATCTTTAACATTATTCACTTAGAGATAATATTAGTTACAAAATTCACACTCAAACTCTCACACATACACACGCACACCCACACGCACATGCACACACCGAACAGACAGTTGGACTGGCAAGTCATAGGTCACAGGTTCAAATGCATACCTCAAACAAAAGTTATAAAAAAAAATTACGCCTTTATTACTTGCTCAAAACGCTGAAAGAAAACATCAGCACCATGTAGGTATGACCAGCATAACTGAGAGCTGTTCTCGATGGTGTGTAAAGCCATGTCAGAGACCTACAGGTGGTTCAAGCTCTGACACTAGGATGATCATTAACAATACGATAGAAAGAGGAAGAATATTTGCTCTATTTACGTGGATTCTTGTGTAGCCTTGTTACACTAAAAGTAGAAATATTTTACTACTAGTTACTGCAAGAGTAAGATGATAGGAAGAATTATGATACGTCAAATAAAAAACAAAAAAAAAATACAAACTTATAGTTCAAGTTCCACAGAACTAATGTTAGGGTTTACAAACAACATGTCAGAGATACGCAAAGTGCGAGATTGCGTAACGCATAAAAACAGTTAACGCAGAATGTCCGTAGGTAAGTTAAGTGAAAATCTAGAAACGCTAACAGTCAGATAGTCGGACGAAAATCAGTGGGGCTACTCTTGAAACTAATACCAATTCCAATCCAATTCTAATATTAAATGGATGCAAATAAATACACATCTAGCTACTTCCACAAAATTGAGGGTAGTTATGCATTACCTGTGCATTTTGTGGAAGTAGCTAGATATTGTATTTATTTGCATCCATTGTAATGGACTTCCGCGAAGTAAGCCTGAATCTATTCAATACTAATATTAAATAGTCGTCTTAAAACAACGCGTAATTTTAAAATACATTTATAACAGTTGCCTCAATTTTAAAGCATGTTGTCTTCATATTATCCCGAATCAATTTTTTTTTTTTGACATTTTGGCATTTATAAGTACGAACTGACATATTTCCAATGTCAATCGAGCGGAATTATTTTCAAGAGTAACAGATCGGAGACTTTATAAATATAAATGCTTATTATTTATTTATAAATGCTTTAAAATTAAATCGTTCCTGTTTAAAAGTGAAATTGAGTTTCTAATTAGTTATTTGCTTCTTCATTTTCTTAAGGTATGGTTGGTGACCCTAGTGCCAAAGTTTAAACCATCTGTAGGCAAGATGTTTTCTTGCTCCAATGTTTAAAGTATGGTCTTATATAATAAGTAATAATAAACCGTATTTCGGTCACGGCGGCCTATCTCCATGGAGATTAGCCAAGTATGCAGGAGATATTATAGTGTACAAGTGTATGCGCAAACACAGGTGCACTCCCACTTCCTTCACTCTCATAGTACGATGGGACGGCAATCAGACACGACCGGAGGGAGATCAGGTGCAGGACCGACGGCTTTACGTGCTCTCCGTAAGTACGGAGGTTTTACACCAAAAACTTCTATATAAATCTACTGCGAATTTCCTAACTTAAAAAACCCAATAACACTTTGCCCGACCTGGGAATTGAACCCAGGACCTCACGCTCGGCAGCCGCGCTTGCGACCACTAGATCAATGTGCACGACACTACCTCTGTGACATCCACAGGAAAGTACTCTTTGACTCTATGATTTAACTGTTTTTGACGAAATAATTCCGGAAATTTGGAGTTCTCTCGGTCAATGTCAATTGTTATCTATACGAGCTTAGTCTTTAATGAGTCTTTATAAACATCGGACGAGTTCGGGGTAAATAATTAGTGTAGTGATTTTAATAAACGTTGCGATTTTAATTGCTGAATTTTACCAACTTTGACGTAAGGTAAGAAGTTGAGGAAATTTTAAAGTAAAGAAAGAACATTATTTTATTTGATCACAGTACCACGAGACACACAGCAGACAAACAGAGTTATTAAGTGATTATTCTAAGTACAATTACGTAAGGAACGTTAGAGAGATATTATAGTTAGTTAAAAGAAAAACATATCATAAACGAGACAGATTGCATTGTCATTCATGAACCAGATCAGCTTCATGTCAAGCACAAGTGCCTGACGCTGGTTTTCATCTGGTGCCCTTGTGCTCCACGGATGTCTGTCAGACTACAAGTGTTGTTCTGTGCATAAGTATAGTAGGTATGTAGTATAGTGGTAGTGTATATTGTACAGGTACAAGTACTGAGATGTTTTGTAAAAAAAAAAGTTTTAAAATAATTTTATCTGACTTTGGTAAGTTTAAGGCTCAAGGCTCATCGTATATTCACTGTAATTAAGAGGTCTTATTATAATTTTTGAAATGGCAATTTAAATATCACAGAAAATTCTAACTGAATTAAAATTACCTAATTTGAGTCATATTACATTAGTAGCTACTGCTCGTGACTTCGCCTTCGTGACATCAGAATTGGGTCCAGCCGGGATAAAAGTATCATATGTATTAAACCAGGTTATAAACTATCTACGTGCCAAACTTCATCCAAATCTGCGGTGCGAGCATGTCTTTTTGTCGACACGTTTGTCGATTTTAAACTTCAAATTTGACATAAGTTGTTGATAAAACGGTAAATTCAATACATAAAAACTTTTATCGATTCGACAAATTTGTCGAAAAAATCCGTGCTCGGACGCCTGTTTAGTAGTTATGGACTGATAGAGTAACAAAGATCCATCCATCCTGACAAACTTTCGGTTATTATATTAGTAGGAAAGGATTATTGTTGGCGATTACAGCTCACGTGAATATCAGCGAGATTTTTTAAATAATATTTCATTAAATTAAAAAAGAATACGGTCGCGAATAGGATTCGAACCTGCGCCTCCCGGATAAATACTCCAGGCGCTCTGACCACTAAGCCATCTCGACCTCTGCTCACCACCGCCAATTCTTCATCCTTATTTTTAACACATCTTTTTGGCGACGTCATTGCTATCCATTCAGTACCTATACAGGTGACCGAACCGACGACTAACTTTGCGGTTAATACAACCTGACACTGACTAAATATTCGATAATTGAGAGCCGAAAAATCGCCAAAACGAAGAAAAAAAAAGTCAGTTAACTGTTTTAATTAATTACCATTAAATACCAAAACGTTCTAGTTTTAATGCTATTTAAATTCGTACCGGCATCGGATTCGGTAGAACTTTGATTGTCCGAAAGATTCAGAGCATATCATTAGCAGAATCTGATGAGAATCTTTGTGAAATTACAAGATGCCTTTGAATTATACCTTTGCTGCAAAACTTAAACTTACTTATATATATCCATATTTAATATTATAAATGCGAAAGTAACTACAGATAAATCTTTGAAAATCATTAACGCATGCTTAGCGAACTCTAAAGTTAAACATTAAATGGAAAAAGAATATCTATCTGTCTAACCTTTTCCCAATTACATTGGGGTCGGCTTCCAGTCAAACCGGATGCAGCTTAATACCAGTATTTCACATGGAGCGACTGCCTATCTGACCTCCACAACCCAGTAACTGCGTAACACGATATCTCGTGGTATGACTGGTTGTCAGACTTTCAGGCCTCTGACTACCCGTAACGGTTGTCATAGATCTTAATTTGACAAACCAGGACCGACAGCTTAACGTGCTCTCCGAGGCACGGAGGGGTCTCGGTATGAAATGATGGTCACCCATCCACAGACCGATCGCGGCAAGCGCAGCTTAACCTAGATGGATCGATCTGTGCGGCTGTTACTTAGCCACGAGCCCCTATATAATAACTTAAACTTATATATATCCATACTAATATTATAATTGCGAAAGTAACTCTGTTTGTTTGTTTGTTACCTTTTCAAGACTAAACGGCTGAACGGATCGTAATTAAATTTGGCAAGGAGATAGATTGGACCTTGGAGAAGGTCATGAGCAACCTTTTGTCACGCAGACGAAGTCACGGGCACCAGCGGGTTTTGAGATTCTTACTGTAAGTTCGAAAGATGTTTGTCCTTTATTTTAATTTTTTTATTCTTTACTGCCTCATTGGTCTAATGGTTGCAAATACGGCGAAGGAACTTGTAGTCCTGAGTTTGATTTTCGGGCTAGGCATAGTGTTATTGGATTTTTCTGTTAGGAAATTCGCAGTAACAGCCTGGAGTGATGAACTGTGCCAGTTGATGGCAATAGGCTCAACACTTATTTCATGGGATATAATAAGTGCATCAGTGAAATATAGGTGCTTATCAGTACTATTCTGCCAAACCCGTCGGTGATATAGGAGTGATGTTATGCTTTATTCTATATCCTATGTGTTAACAAACTTTTCCCGTGTTTAATTCAGACCATCTCCCTCATTTTTAACTGACTTCAAAAAGAGGAGGTTCTCAATTCTACTGTTTTTTCTTTACGCGATTATTCCGTCAATTACGAATTGATTTAGATGATTCTTTTTTTTGTTTGGTAGGCCTTCCTTAGAAGTGGCCACATACACATACACACTTTTTCACAATATACTTTTTTTTTTACAAATAATTACATTAATATGTTGACGTTTTGGTTTATGGTTTCAATCAGCAAAAGTTTTGATGAAGACTTTCATTCTCTAAAGTTTGTACATGTAGGTAGTCTTGAAATCGGTTTTCTTTTTTTTTTCTTCTTTCTTGAGGTTAGGTGCCAACTTAGTAAGAGTAGTTGTCGCCGCCTGTACGCCGGTACTGACGGACGGTTTCACGTGCCCTCCGGAGTCCGTACCTACTCCATACCGCAAGTAGCGCATGCGCTGCCGCTACAGGCTATGAGCATTTCAAGTCTGTAATAATTGTCAAAAAGTTCGCAATAACTACGTTTTGTGCGATTTTGGAACCCCAAAACCAGGTTTCCATACTATATTTTCCTGCATCATAAAACTAAGAAAAGAATAATTTTGTAACTTTCAAACGACTTGCCTATACTTTGTGAACTTTTGACCCCTTAACTTGAGCTAATGAAAGAAGCCGGTCCGTTAACCACCGGCCTCTAAAACATACATCCAATTATTTGTTAATAAAAAAATTTGCTCCGTTTCCTTAACCTCTGAGTGTGAAACAATTACACTATCAATTGATATCATCAGCATTTTGGCCGTGTAACCGACCGGACATGCGCGTACGTATAACTTATACATATAAACTAACTCATTTACATACAATAGTAATTTAAGCAGTAACTCATATTTTGTTGGTAACTGTAATTATGTTCTTTATTTGTTATTTTTGCGGTATACAACCTGCAAAATACGTAGTGTGTTCAATTAATCCCCGAAAACACGCCCCACTCTTTGTCAAAATCGCTGTAGATAGTTCAACCTCGAATGCGCGCCCTAAATTTTGTCTGAGGGAAAGCCGCTGGCCGCAAGAGACAAGCCCCAATATCAGCCAGAAAATAGTCCAGTGAGTTTTTGTTGATAGAACTATCAGTAGCGATTAAGAAAAATAGTGGGGCGCGTCTTCCTGGATTGAGCTATCTGTAGCGATTTAGACAAAGAGTGGGGCGCGTCTTCCTGGATTGAGCTATCTGTGGCGATTTAGACAAAGAGTGGGGCGCGTCTTCCTGGATTGAGCTATCTGTAGCGATTTAGACAAAGAGTGGGGCGCGTCTTCCTGGATTGAGCTATCTGTAGCGATTTAGACAAAGAGTGGGGCGCGTCTTCCTGGATTGAGCTATCTGTAGCGATTTAGACAAAGAGTGGGGCGCGTCTTCCTGGATTGAGCTATCTGTAGCGATTTAGACAAAGAGTGGGGCGCGTCATCCTGGATTGAGCTATCTGTAGCGATTTAGACAAAGAGTGGGGCGCGTCTTCCTGGATTGAGCTATCTGTAGCGATTTAGACAAAGAGTGGGGCGCGTCTTTTGGGGGCTGAGTTGCCCGCGTCCGTGGGAGTTCACCCTTAAAATGGAATCCCTACACGTAAACTCTGGTGGGAGGCTTAGGCCGCGGCTGGCTACCACGCACGGGACGAAGCCATGCCGTGAAGTGCCTAGTCGTGTTTCGGGATGTAGTTCGGTGCAACCGTTGTGGAAGATGGGTCTGGGCAGTTGCATCAACTCCCTGACTATCGTTATTCTGGAGCTGACGTGATCCATCCTCGGCCACAGCGTCGCTTACCATCAGGTAAATTGGTGGCCAAACGTAGATCCATTTAGGATAAAACAAAGAGTTTCCTGGATTGAGCTATCTGTGGATATGTAGACAAGTGGAGCACGTCTTCGTGGATTGAGCTATCTGTACCGATTTAGACAAGAGTAGGGCGCGTCTTTGTGAATTGAACTATGTGAATATAAGCATCAAAAATGTATTAAAATGTCCGGACTGTATCAATATGTAGCTATTTAGATAAAGAGCGGGGCGCCTCTTTATAATTGACAGACTATAGTTGAAGTGGATTATTGTGGTAGATACTTTTTGTCTTTATTTCGGATTTCAGGAAACGTATAATCGTTGGTCCCTGTCGTACAATATTATGAGAAAGTTTATTGCTTCATGTGGTGTACCTTTATGTTAAAACGTAATTTTGTTTTAATTAATATCTATTACAGTAATTTTAGGAAAGATACGGTTAGAGAGAAGCCCTAGGCGAGAGAAGCTAAAGAGGCAGTAACAAACGTTTTATTTTAAAAAGGTACTTAAGACTTTTTGATATAAAACTTATTGCATTTTCAAATGAAAGAAGAATATATATCGTTTTTCTAAGATATTAGTGAGATCTTTTTCCATCTTGGGAGTTATTAATAACAAGCATAGACGTTGAAAATTTCTACTACCAAATAGTTTTATGAGCTAACCCGACAGACGTTGTCCTGACCTAATTATAATAAACAATGTTTCCCGAAACATCAATTCTTTTCCCTGAAAATCTAATTCGCGATATTAGCGTTAAAAAAACACTAGTGAAATCGGTTCAGCCGGTCTCAAGTTATGCGGTTACCAACGAACAGCATTAAATTTTTATTAATACACATAGATAAATACTTTCTTAGATAGGTGTTCTAGAAATTGAGCACCGATGAGTCACAATTATGGAAAAATTTACTAAATGAATCATCACATATTATCTGGCGAGAAATCTTCAATCATTAATCATGTTTTGATCATCTGATCGGTCGTTGAACTAACCTAAAAATGTCGCCAAAGGAAACTATGACTAAAAGTTACGTATTTAAACTCAATGTCGTATGACATGAGTTTTTTATACATAACTGAATAAATGAATATTTTATGTATTTGAATCTTATTTCCGATTAACATCTCAATACGAAATCACTAGTATCATATCATCCTTTAATATTATTATATGGGAAAATCTGTCTGCCTCTTTGACGCCTCTCGAGAGCTGATCAAAGTGGGATAATATTTCACAGCATTATCTTAACATGTAACTTGTATTCCTCGAAGGGATAGACAGAGGTGTAGGTACGCATTTGTTCACATACCATTTGCACTAATGTTGTTATTAAGTCCCATGTAATAGGTGCCTATTGCCTGACTTATCGTAAACATAGAACACCTGAGAGATGTTCTCGATGGTGTCAGAGGCCTACGGATGGCTTAGACTCTGACACTAGGTTGACACCACACGATAAGAAGATAAAACGATAAGCATCGATAATTCATAATGTATGTCGAGTACTACATAAGTAAACATAGTGTAAAGTGGCTTCGCGGGTCGGCTTCCAGTCAAACCGAATATAGTTTAATACCAGTATTTTACATGGAGCGACTGCTTAACTGACCTCCACAACCCAGTTACTGGGTAACACGTTATCTCTTGGCATGGCTGGTTGTCAGACTTTCAGGCCTCTGACTAGCTGTAACGGCGGTCATAGATATTGACAACCGGGAGCAACGGCTTAACGTGGTTTCCGATGCACCCAGGTTTTGCGATGTTCTGCAATGCTCTAGGTATAAATGATGGTCACTCATCCACAGAACGACCGCGGCAAGCGCAGCTTAACTTCGACCAATCAATCTGTGAGGCTGTCATTAAGCCATGAACTCCAAAACAAAGCCAAGAATTATATTTGACAAAAATTTATATATTCAAATTCAAAATATTTATTCTGTAAATAGGTTTTTTTGGAACTCCTTTACAAGTCAAATTAAAAACTAGAAGGCGCCAGCTTTTCCTGTCTGACTACCTCTGAGAAGAAAAGCCGAAACAAACTCAGAGGTCACAGCCTCTTTTAAAGTCCAGACATCAGTATATAAGGCTATGTGAGCGTAATCATGTAGGACGTCTGGAGTGGCCTTTTGAAGAAAGAGCCATAGCAATTTCAAGTTGACCTGTCCTTACTGACGGCACGTATGCATCAGTCATCGTGTAGCTCGACCATAATTAAGGGCACTCAACGACCCGTCGCAAGACGATACCAGATCGGCAGGACATTTGCGTAGGCCAGCTAAAATACTCAAAACCACCAGACAGTTACGAATCATGATATAAAATAATGAAGTTTACTTTGTTATTATAAAGTTATTTTGCCTTATGTCTGTTTGTTCAAGGTCTGGGTTAAGTATTATAATAATAATATGCTTCGCGTTATCAACGTATATGACTTGGCAAAAGGCATCAAGCAGATTGACCTTAATATTTTTTTTCCGAATACATAACTGGGCCGGTCACTTCAGCCGCATGTCGGTCGAGCTGTGGGCAAAACTCACCACTTAGTAGAGCCCACACAACGTTAAACGACATTGCGGCAGGTCCAAAAGGAGATGGTGGGACAAGCTGGACTCCTATTGGAAGGATTGGCCGCAGGAAGCTTTAAATCGAGAGGAGTGGAAGGATGATAAGGAGGCTTTTGCCCTGCAGTGATCATGGCTGACAATAATAGGTGTCGCACATCAAGTTAGATTAAAACTCTCACAGGGGCCTCTGCGTGTTTGATCTGTGTCTGCATACAAGCTCCCCAATAAACCGGGTTTCTTTGCAATGGAGGAAATGCCAAGATTTAATAAAGATAAATAATAATAGTACATAATTGATACGTTTCCCCACACTAGAAATTTCTTCTGTATCGGGAGAGCGTTTATTAACACAAATCTTACATACGCACAAACCTACAATTGTATTAGTTAAATTGAATTCATTACATGTACGACAATGTACATCGCGTCACGCGGTAATTGCCGTATCCATGTGATGAACCGGGCACAATTCCAACTAACTAATTATCACCCCCTTGTGCTTATCACAATTCATTTGGGGTCGGCGCGGCATATTCTTCTTCCATACATCTCTAGGTATTAGCCATCCTATCGTCAGTCACTCCTTTTCATGACATACCATCTTTAACACAATCCTGCATCCATCGCTTCCTCGGTATTCCTCTACATTATTATTAAGTATAAAGATTTAACTGAATTAAAATACTCCTTCACAAACCTACGTAGTACGCCTGTGGTATTTTACTTTCTCTGTAACACATTTTATAATGTTGGCAAGTTTCTGAATAAGGACTTTTTGTTTTACAAAAAGGGTAACAGCTGATGAATTTTAATTGTCAAACACTGACTTTCCCTTTGAGTTATATTTTTACATGACTGTGACATGATGACATGTTTGTGAATATATAGGGTATCGTTAGAAACCTTATATTATCCCGGGTAACATAGGCTAGTATTATTTAAAAACATAGTAATATAGTGGTTATGGTACACAAAAATGTGTGAAATTAAAATAAAATAAAAACATGGCCGGCGTGCTTTTTATTTTTTTATTTCATTTCATCCGTTTTGGTATACATTATCTTAAATATTTGAATATTTATTACATATTAACTTTGTTTCGTGTATTAACAGGATTCGAACCTGCGCCTCCCGGATAGATACTCCAGGCGCTCTGACCACTAAGCCATCTCGACCTCTGCTCGCCACCTCTGTCACTTGTATAGGGACTGAATTGATAGCAATGACGTCGCCATAAGACGTCTTAAAATATGGAAGAAGAATTCGCGGTGGCGAGCAGAGGTCGAGATGGCTTAGTGGTCAGAGCGCCTGGAGTATCTATCCGGGAGGCGCAGGTTCGAATCCTGTTCGCGACCGTATTCTTTTTCCATTTAATATTGTAACTTTAGAGTTCGCTAAGCATGCGTTAATGCTTTTCAAAGATTTATCTTGAATTAACTCTAAAACTGCTTGATCGATTTAGATAAAAAAAAATGTGTGTGTTTGAGTAGAACCCTGGTTAGATTAGATTCACAATTGGATCCGGTAGGTTGCGCTACAAACGGGTACACAGCAGAACAACGTCTTCCGGGCCCACTAGTAATTTTATAAAATCATTACAATATACTTATCTTTAATATCAAATCATACATTACATTAAGTATAGACTCGAAAAAAATGCCACAATAATCTTCAAAATCAAGTCTAATATCCCTTATTTGTATGCACAAAGAGTTGATAATGATACGTTACAGTTCCTCAAAAAACCAGATTACGTATACAGTTTTATTACTCTAATGACAATATGTATAAGGGCGATAATAGCATGTCTTCAGACTCTTCTCTTCATTGCCTGGGAAAACAAACCAAGTTCCGTGTGCAGTTTTATAGTGCTTATGACTATGGTAATAAGGGTGGTATTGCTGTGTGTTTAGTATGTATGTCAGTTGCCCGTTGAACCGTTAGTCAGTTCGGTAAAGGTTAGAATGTGTGAAAGTTTTGTGAAGGAGGGGGGGGGGGGGGGCTTTCTTTCTTAAGTTTAGTGTTGACATGCGAAAATTGTTCCGTTGTATAATATAAAAAAAGTGGAATGGTGACGTACATTTTTTTTGGTCACAGATTGCGTTACTGATCTAGTGGACGCAAGCGCGGCTGCTAAGCGTGACGTCTTGGATTCGGTTCCCGGGCGGTGTTATTGGGTTTTTCTGTTAAGAAATTCTCATTAATAGCTCGGAGTTTTTTTTTCAAATCTACCTTTGGCCACCAAGTCGCCTGATGTTAAGCGACGGTGTGGCCGAGAATGGAGCACGTAGATCCAGAAGAAATCTATTCATTTTAAGTGGACTGGATAGATTTTGGGATAACGATAGTTGGGGAGTTGATGCAACTGCCCACGGAGACGGGCTCCCACAACGCAGTGGTGGTGAGCTTATTGCAAATAATTGCCATACTCTATTGCAAATAAATGTGAGGTTTCTCACCACCACAGTAACAGCTGATTCCCCGAATGTTAGCTATTTTTCTTTTTTGTCACTGTCTGCCTTGGAGGCCGTCCATTAGTCACGTGAGGCACGAGGGGGGGAGGGGGTTTGGCAGAAACACGAAATATCACAAGGGAGGACGGGGGTATAGTAAGATATCACGTGTATTTATTTTCTGTACCTATTTATAGATAATATTCTAAAAAAATAAGATTTTTTCTAGGTACTAAAAATACGGTTAGTCTTGAACCTCACCACGTATCACCGAGGGGGAGGAGAGGGTTAAAAAAATGCTAAAAAATATCACGTGATTAATGGATAGCCCCTTGGACTAGTGGTTCCAGTGAGGCTGCTAAGCATATATACATATATTACCTAATGGTTTCAGAACCTCCCTTATTTTCGTCGATTGAAAATCAAAACACATATCGCCTTAAGTTATAAATTTTTGTGGAAAGAAAAAATCGGACTTGAGCAGGATTTGAACCTGCGCCTCCGGGATAAATACTCCAGGCGCTCTGACCACTAAGCCATCTCGACCTCTGCTCACTACCGCGAATTCTTCTTCCACATTTTAATAAGTCTGTATTGGTGACGTATTAAAATATGGTATTTGCGTTTTTTTTCTATTAGTGTTCGCTTTTTCTTCTTAGAGGGGCTCGTGGCTAAGTAACAGCCGCACAGATCGATCGATAAAGGGTTAAGCTGCGCTTGCCGCGGTCGGTCTGTAGATGGGTGACTATAATTTCATACCGAGACCCCTCCGTGCCTCGGAGAGCACGTTAAGCCGTCGGTCCCGGTTGTCAAATTAAGATCTATGACAACCGTTACGGGTAGTCACAAGCCTGAAAGTCTGACAACCAGTCATACCAAGAGATATCGTGTTACCCAGTAACTGGGTTGTGGAGGTCAGATAGGCAGTCGCTCCATGTAAAACACTGGTATTAAGCTGCATCCGGTGTGACTGGAAGCCGACCCCAATGTAATTGGGAAAAGGCTAAGCAGATAGTTCGCTTTTTCTTCTTATCGTGTGGTTGGTGAACAACCTAGTGTCAGAGTTTAAACCACCCGTAGGTCTCTGACATGGCTTTACACACCATCGAGAATATCTCTCAGGTGTGCTGGTTTCCTCACGATGTTTTCCTTCACCGTTTTAAGCAAGTGATAATTAATTTATACTGTGGTGCGTGCCTTGGATTCGAACTTGCGACCTTTGACTTGTCAGTCCAATGGTCATGCCACTAGGCTATCACTGCCCTGCTTTTCGAAGACATATCTGTACCTACATAACGCCTTTAACAAAACAGGGTCAAAGGAAGCGTGAACTAGACTCGGTGTACTAAGTAATGTTTAGTGTCAATATTAAGTGTCTTCCAATGTTTGTCTGCAACACAATGGTGAAAGTAAAACTATACATCTTTATAGTCTTTCTGTACTGAATTTCTTTCCAAAAAAATTGTCCTGAGAGATGTCACAGGGGATTAAATTTATTATGCAATTAATACTACAAATCTATGTACCGCGGACATATGTACAGATTCAGTTTTTTTTCTTGTTTTTTTTTTTTAAAACCTTGCCCCACACTAGGAATTTCTTCCTGTGTCGTGGGTGCGTTTACAGACATATAATCTCACAAGCACACACACACCCAGACCCGGAGCAATTATCTATAGATCGTACAAATATTTGCTCCGTGCAGGAATCAAACCTGCGACACGCAGCGCAGCAGTCGGTCTCTCGACCACTGCGCCAACCGCGCTGTCAAAATATGATGTATAGATTTGTAGTATTTATTGCATAATAAATTTAATCCCCTGTGACATTTATCAGGACAATTTAGCATCACGCCTGTATTCCCTAATGGGGTAAACAGATGAGTAGGTACTGTTGTACATAACATTTACCGATGCAATTATTAAGTATCATTTTAAAGGTAGTGAGCCCATTGCTATTAGGCTCAATATCAAATTCCGGGCTGCCACTGAGTATTTCCTAACAGAAAAACTCAATAATAGTGCCCGACCGGAGAAATGGAGAATCGAACCGAGGACCTCACCCTCCGCAGCCGCGCTTACGACCACTAGACCAATGACGCAGTCAGATCTGGGTATAAAATGAGGGTAACTCATCCACGGACCAAGTTCCCTGACCCTTGCTCGAGCCGGTACGCACCGAGCGAGTAACTTTACATTCGTCCCTTAATAATATAAAGGAAACTGATCTGATCCAGCTAGACCCTAGTTGTACCCCAAGCAACGCCCAGGCCAAGTCGAGGTTCGTGTCCCACAGGGGAGGCCTTAGCGCTGCTGCTTAGTTTGTAGTAATTTAAAATATGCTTTGGCTGGAGTCCTCAAACTCTCCTCAAACTCGCCTCGCCTTAGATATTGTCTGGTTACGCAGTCAAAACGCCTATGGGTCAGTGCAAGAGGCCATAACAAAAAAAAACACGAAGCAACTGCGGCGAGGATAGCTAATCTCAATAGATCTGTGCGGCTAGCTACTTAACGACGAGTCCTTAATTGCGCCGAAATTAAAAAAAACTAATTTCCATTTATTCATAAGTATAAAAAAAAATACACATGTTCTTTTTAAAACCAGTAGGCTTACTCTTGAAAATAACTAAAAATTCCGCTCGATTGACATTGGAAATATGTCAGTTCGTACTTTTAAATGCCAAAATGTCTAAAAAATTATTATAGAATCGGGATACTAGTAACGCAACATGATTTAAAATTGCGGCAACTGCAATTTCGATAAATTTATTTTAATATTACTCGTCGTTTTAAGGCGTCTATTTAATATTGGAATAGGATTGGAATTGGTGTTAGTTTCAAGGGTACCCCACTAATTAGACTTCAGATTTATCCTTTAAATAAAGGTATCTGACGTTGCTAAAATTCTATCTAATCAAATTATATACTTTGAGAGTAATTTTAATACTTTAGTTCATAGATTAAAAAGTTACATCTAACCAAATTAAATACACAGCGCGTTGATGTCTTTCGTACGTAACGCCGTTCAGTACAAAACGCCCAATTATTTTACCATTAATAATGGTAAATAATTGCTAAGATTATCTTCAAACCGTAGTTAAATATAAATTTATATGTAATTGGGACACTGTTATATTATATTATTCATGGTATAAACTTGATAGGTCCACGTAATAACTTTGATTTAATAACATAGTTTGTCAAAGTCGGTTTTGTTACGTAAGTAAATTATTTCATTTTATAACTTTATAATAATAATCTTGATTATGATTGATTGCGTAAGCAATAACTTGGAATATGCATAACATAACATAGCATCACGCCTGTATTCCCCGAAGGGGTAGGCAGAGGTGTACACAATTGTACACCCACATTTCACCAATGCTGTTACTAAGTCCCATGTAATAGGTGGTGAGCCTATTGTCATCTACCGGGCACAATTCCAAACTCCGGGCTGATACTGAGAATTTACTAACAGGAAATCTCAATAACACTTTGCCCGACCTGGGAATCGAACCCAAGACCTCATGCTCAGAAGTGGAATATGCGTTTGTATAATATAGGATTTGTGGATCGTAAATCGTTATATTGGTAAATTTTTTATATTTCATTAATTGCCTCACTGGTCTAGTGGTCGCAAGGGCGTCTGTCGAGCATAAACCCGGGTTCGATTCCCGGGTCGGGCAGAGTTATTGAGTTTTTTCTATAGCACATGACTTCGAAAAGACAGTGGTGCGTGCCTTGGATTCAAACCTGCGACCTTTGATTTATCAGTCCAACGGTATGACCGTCACTAGGCTATCACTTCTATTATAATAAAATACCTAGATTATATTTTGATACACGACAAGGAAACTTGTCTGTACGCCGCGCTAGGCACCCAGGCTGGACTGGACCGCTAGGAAAATAGCTCGGCTACCGTTAAGCTGCCATACCGGTTATGTCAATTAACTACACACATTATAAACACTACCGTAATATCTGAACGAGTTTCTGTTGTTTAAATTATCTATCTGCCTAGCCTTTTCCCAATTACATTGGGGTCGGCTTCCAGTTAAACTGGATGTAGCTTAATACCAGTATTTTACATGGAGCGACTGCCTATCTGACCTCCACAACCCTGTTACTGGGTAACACGATATCTCGTGGTATGACTGGTTGACTTTCAGGCCTCTGACTACCCGTTACTGCTGTCATAGATCTTAATTTGACAACCGGGACCGACGGCTTAACGTGGTCTCCGAGGCACGGAGGGGTCTCGGTATGAAATGATGGCTCCCATCCACAGGCCGACCGCGGCAAGCGCAGCTTAACCTCGATCGATCTGTCTGTGCGGCTGTTACTAAGCCACGAGCCCCTCTTGTTGTTTAGATTGTTAAATAAAAAAAACATATCATCACGCTTAGTCCCCGAATTAAAAAATGAAAATGAAAAATGATAAAGTGTTTATTCACAGAAAATATACATTTTTTATAAACAGTATTTACTTCTGCCAAACTACAGAGCAATTTGTTGGTAGATGTAGCTTCCATATCCCCATCAGTAAATTTAACTTATTAATTACACTTTCTCATATATTAAATAATTACTAAAGAAAAATACAGTAATAGTAAACATGATTAAAGATTCTAAATTTTATTAATAAATTATATTATCGTATTATAGGAAGGATAAGACAGTGTACTATTTTGCTTACATACCTACACTTTTCAACTGTGTTTTTTTTTAAACGAAAACGAACACTAGGAATTTCTTCCTGTATCGTGGATGCGTTTACACACATATAATCTCACAAGCACACACACACCCAGACCCGGAGCAATCATCTATAGATCGTATAAATATTTAAATATTTGCTCCGTGCACGAATCGAACCTGCGACACGCTGCGCAGCAGTGTGTCTCTCGACCACTGCGCCAACCACGCTGTCAAATCTGGTATACACCAATGTGACTTAGTCCATGCAGACGAAGTCGCGGGCAGCAGCTAGTTAATTTAAAGATAAATCTTTGAAAAGCATTAGCGCATGCTTAGCGAACTGTAGTGATAAAATTAAATGGAAAAAAAATACGGTCGTGAGCAGGATTCGAACCTGCGCCTCCCGGATAAATACTCCAGGCGCTCGTTCCACAACAATTTGTAACATAATTACTAGTAGAGAAAACGAAAAAATAAATTGTAATCGATATGCCGTTGTCCTTTTCAAAGTCGTCATGTAAATGTAAATACCTAATGACGAGTAGGCACGTCGAACTCGGCGGCTAGAACTGGATGCGCAGGCGCAAGTCGGCAGGAGACGACGTCGATAACTGTACTCGCCGCTTCCTGGCTTACGTGTTTGTGATATGGGTTTTATATAAGCAGGTTTTATGGGGAATAGATCAGTTGGTATTTCAGTTAATTACACGACTACCCAAAAAGTTATGTATGTTTATTTATTCTACAACAGGAATTAAATATCTTTGAATCGCTTGACGTTTCAAATATAACATAGCCTGTATTCCCCGAAGGGGTAGGCAGAGGTGTACAAAGTGTACACCAACATTTCACAAATGCTATAATTAAGTCCCATGTAATAGGCGGTGAGCCTATGGCCATCTAGCGGGCACAATTCCAAACTCCGGGGTGCTACTGAGAATTTTCTAACAGAAGAACTCAACACCGTCTTTGACCGGCCTGGGTATCGAATCCGAGATCTCATGCTCAGCAGTCGCGCTTGGGACCACTAGACTAACGAGGCAGTTTCGACCAGGTTGCACTGATCGTGGTCACAAGCAGACTGATGCAGCGAGTTTACTCCGTCATGGGTGCGGTAGATTCTTCTTCATCTACCTCCATGTTTTCAATATTATTGTAAAGCCCGCAACGCACTACACTCACTGTATCCGTATTTCAGCCGACTTCAAATAACGAGGTTTTGATATTTTAAAGTACCTATTTATTACGTGTTAATTCCTGTTAGTTATACATATAGTAATAGCAGTGTTATTTGTCTACGATTTTCTACAAGGTGGAGGTGATTCCCCAGTTGGACATCTAGAAATATTCCGAGCCCTGTTTCTAATAAAAAAAAATATTCAACTTCTAACAAAATTTTCTCTTGTTACAGGACATCTACTGCTCAAAACCATGCAAAAGTCATAGCAATAGACAAACAAACGTGACAAAATGGGCCCCCCACTCAGTACGTGGCCGTACAGCCACCCGCAAAGCGGCGCAAGTGACAAATGTGAGGAAACAAGTGACGATGTACATAAAAAGTGTTTTTTGTTTCAATCGGTTGACAATTTCCGTGTGTTGTGTTTGAATTTTACATTTGCCTTGTTGTTCTTTCAAGTGTTGTTAAGTTGGAACTCTGTGAGGGCGGGGCCTGTGATACTCAACATGGATTATTCGCAAGGTGAGAGCATTTAGCTGTTTTTTCTTTCAAAAATTTAAATTACCTGTAAGTCGCATGTCGCAAGCTTGATACAGCGACTGAATGTTGAACGCACGGTTTGGCTGTCGTGACCGAACGCGAACAGTCGCCAAAACGTGATGGAGCGTTGATGCAGTTACCAAATTACTGTCCGGCGTTGCTAAAAGTGGCATGTCTGTAGAGGCTATCAAACTGTGGTGGGTTTAGGCTTATTATTTTAATATATAATACATATTGTATTGTATGCCACATTTCCAGTCACAATTAAATGCGGGGATTTGGAATAAACTCTATAAAATAATTTGTTGGCAAAGGACAGTGTATTCATGCATATTTTTTTAGTGGTTCTACACTAGTTGGTTTTTATGTTATATACTTAAAGCTGTTCCATAGGCACAAAAGTTCAAATAAAACGCCACTATAACTTCACTAAAATAATTCAAGATAAATCTTTGAAAAGCATTAACGCATGCTAAGCGACCGTATTCTTTTTCCATTTAATATAATAACTTCACTAAAATACAATGTTTTTTGCACAAATCAATTAATGAGAATAGTATTTTTTTCTGAATACGCGTATCAACGATGATCTGTACAATTTAGATGAGACCTATATACTCGCGAAAGTACAAAATTATACTTGCTAACAATAAAAAAAATGACAACAGTGTTAAGTATCTAATTATGATTTTAATTGAAGTATTTTATTAGTATACTGAGCTCACAGGCTCAGAGCTGCAGCTCAGTGATAAATGTAAATATCCAATCATTCAAATTCAAATATTTTAATTTCAAATAGGCCATATTACAAGCACTTATGAAAAGTCAAAGCTAGGTGCACGGTTCCAAGGCGTTGATCTTATGGAGAAGAGCCGGCAAGAAACTGTGTCTCACTTATATTACAAAAATGTGAGTTCATGTGAGATTAATGTTAGAGACATGCACCCACGTTACCGGAGAAATTCCTATAGTAGTAGTAGTAATTACACGAATACAATATACCAGTTTCCCAATGGGGAAGGCAGAGACTATCGATTTCAATTTGCTACGATTTTGACACACCACTTTCACTGTGGGGCAACGTCTTCTAAAAGACAATATTTCAAACCTAGACCGCGTTTTTGCTAGACCAGACATCAACGATGCCTCTTTTCAAAGCCGCAGACATATCCAAAACATATCTTATTTTTTCTCCTCGAAAATGAATAAAAGACGTCGCGTCACAGTCTACACGACAATAGAAAAGAAAGCTGTTAAAAGTGTGAGTGTAAATAATTGTGTGTTCACTAATGAGACGTACTGTGGCGAATCCGCACTGTCGGTAAAAGTGATCGAGTCGACAAAAGTGAAATAAATACTCACACGTGATGCCGTGACTGATGTTTGGCGAAAGATTACCAGACAGACTAAAATATATATACTCCCGATCGTATTTCGGCCACGGCGGCCTATCTCACACGGACATTAATAACACTACACTACTAATACACCTAGTACGCCGGAGATATTATAGTGCACAAGTGTATGCTCAAACACAGGTGCACTTCCTCTTCCTTCACTCTCAAATTCCGATGAGACAGCAATCCGACACGACCGGAGAGAGATCAGGCGCAGGACCGACGGCTTTACGCGCTCTCCGAGGCACGTGGGTGTCACACCACCAACTTCCTGACTCCGAGCTGGTACTGAGAATTTCCTAACAGAAAAACTCAATAACACTTTTTCCCAACTATTCCCATCTCTAATGGTAACACAGACTTGTCCATACACGCACACACACACAATTACTTATCCTCATTTATTTGGTGTCGACGCGGCATACCTTTTCTGGCTAGATCAACGAGAAGCGTGATGCTGTTGTGATGCTATGAATCACGCCTGTATTCGCCGAAGGGGTAGGCAGAGGTGTACACAATTGTATACCAACATTATGCTTATTATGTGCCATGCAAGGTGGTCAGTCTACTGCTATTTACCAGGCACAACTCCAAACTCCTGGCTGCTACTAAGCTACTTTCCTTACAGAAAAACCCAATAACACTTAGCCCGACCTGGGAATCGAAAGATCACATATTAAACAGGACGCTCTTGGGACCAATAAACCGCTACTTCATCTGCGTGACTAAAGGTAGCCTATGTCCTTCCCCAAGATACAATCTATCTCCTTGCCAAATTTCATTACGATCTGTTCAGCCGTTTAGTCGTGAAAAGGTAACAAATAAACAAACAGAGTTACTTTCGCATTTATAATATTAGTAGAACGTTTCATAGTGTCGTTGACTGTCCTAGTTAGTTATATTGTCCTTGACCTACAAATAACAATGAATTGATTTATAATCAGCGCATCTACGATATAAAATTACCACACCAAATATGGGACACATTCCGAAAATGTTTGTTTTCAATTAAACAAAATGAAAGTCCATTATTGAAAAGTTTGTTTATGTGAATTAATAGCCTGGTTAGTGGAGTGTGATATTAGGATAACATCAGAACCTGGCGCTTGGATAACATTTGGTGTGACATAGCTAGATAGAAGGAGACAGTATCGGTGGCGGTTACCACCAACAACAGCATTCCCAATGAGGGTTGATGTCAGGCAGGCGGCCGGTCATAAAACATAGTCAAGACTTTAGCAGCATGCCAGATAGGTATACTGCGCTGACCCCAAATAAATTTGGAAGGGGATGATGATGATAGTTTATTTGAAATAAATTTTGTGTTGTTAATTTAATGACCCGTTGCTGTCAAATGAATATCTGGTGGCTGAAAGACTGATTTGATAAACAGTCTTACCTCGATATATAGTGTTAACCAGTAACTGGGTTATGGAAGTTATCTAGGCAGACGCTCCGTGTAAAATACTGGTATTAAGCTGCATTTGGTTAGACTGGAAGCCGACCCCAACATGGTTACCTCTTAAACTATAATTAAATCTGAGTGGATGTGACAAGAGATTCGCCATCAATAAAGAACAGCTACAATAATAAATCATATCATGTGCCTAGCTTTTTTCCAATTATATTAGGGTTGGCTGTCAAACCGGATGCACCTTAATTTTATTTTACATGGAGCGACTGCCTATCTGACCCCCACAACCCAGTTACTGGGTAACACAATATCTCGTAGTATGTGACTGGTTGTCAGACTTTCAGGCCTCTAAAAAAAACCCTACCGTAACGGCTGTCATATATCTTAATTTAACAACCGGGACCGATGGCTTAAGGTGTTCTCCGAGGCACGGAGAGGTCTCGGTATGAAATGCTGGTCACCCATCCACAGACCGACCGAAGCTTTACCTCGATCGATCGATCTGTGGGCTGTTATTTAGCCACGAGGCCCTATAATTAATCATGTATAGGGACCAATTAATAAAATTTAAGTGTCTGTCTGTGATTTCAGGGTAAATGCTAAAATTGAAGTGAACATTGCTATTTCAACGACGCATAATCATAAATCATTGTTTTTAGAATTTTTGTCTGTTTCTCTTAAATAGACTCTGAAACGGCTCGACGGATTTAAACAGAAACTTCGGGTTTTCAAACAGGTATTCTAACTTAAATTTTCGTGAGTTCTATTTCGGTGTAGGCAGCTGCAGGGTTCAGAAGATAATATAAATGTAATATTTGTGTCAAATCCCGCGCGAACGTAGTCGCGTGCGCAGTTGTATTGAAATAAACTAAAATCTAAAACTCAATTCACTACAACCTCCTTACTAAATCACCGGTAAACCTTTTTCTGACCGTATTCAGATATCCTCATTTTGGCATGCGCGTGGGCCATACCATACTTTCACTTCCTTCGCCAGGGAACACCAACTAGGTCGATGACAGTGTGTCACTCTAAGGCTCGCTTTCCGAATTATTAGAGTTAAAATCGATTAGAAATGCGAGTTGTGATTAATTATTTAATCGATTCGGCGGCGTTTTAACTGCCTTATAGGTCTAGTGATTGAGGGCGCGATTGCTAAGCGTGCGGTCTTGACGACATAATATAATATAACATAGCATCACGCCTGTATACGCCGAAGACGTAGGCTGAGGTCTACACAGCTGTACCTACACCCAAATTTCATCAATGATGCAGTGTGCCTATTGTCATCTACCGAACACAATTCCAAATTCTAGGCAGCTACTGAGTATTTCGTAATAGAAAAACTCAATAACACTTTGCCCGACCCGGGAATCGAACCCAGGATCTAATGCTCAGCAGTCACGCTTGGGATCACTAGACCAACGAGGCAATTACGTCCTGACAAAGGGTCATGGGCATAGTGTTACGACTCAGATTTTTTGTTGGAAAATTCTGCCTGAAAGTCTGGTGATCCTCTTCTTATCGGAAACAATTATATTACGAGTGCGTACTCATCTGCCTAACAACTTTTTGAATACAGGCGTGAAGGTTATAAGAATCAATGTCTTTAATGCACCTCAGTCAAATATTTCTTGACATAAATACTTAAATGATCTAACCAGTGTTTTTTTTTGTGTAGTGCTTCTCGCAGGTTAACCTAGGAAATTGTCGACTGCTTAACCGAGTTGTCCTGTGGTTGTCTTAAGAAAATTAAGGGCCTCAGCCAGGTAACCAGTGGTGCGAGACGGTTCTTTTATATTAATTATTGTTTAACGGTTATTACTCACGTGCATTCTTCGGGATGGCCCGACTATTTTCGAGCTCCAAAGAAGCCCTTAGTCATGAGTTGAAAGTTTAGTCGAGTAATCGCGAAGAATGCACGTGAGTAATAACCGTTGAACAATAATTAATACTTATGAATGTGTCTCACAAAAGTTATTATACAAAAACGGTTCTTTTTGTTGATACTTTTGATAGTTTCACGTCAAATTTGACATAAGAAGTGGATATAATGATAAAATTTAATACGTCTAAACTTTTATCGACTCAATAACTTTATCGATAAAGATTCCTTCTCGCGCATCTGTTCAACGAGCCATGTCTATTGTTTTTAAAGTTTTCCATAAGAATTTAGATCTAGCGGTACCTTAGCACATCGGTCCTTTTATGAGAGTCTGATTTGCGTAAATAAACAGGCTTACACATGAAATAGCATTCAAACATTTTAAACGCAAGACACAACGCCAAGAAAGTATAAAAAACAAGTACATTTGAAATATAACGAGTTCTTTTAGCCATCTGGTTTTATGTAGGGTGGTTGCTGGAAAGCAAGTTTTGCGGTATGATATTATCAGTGCAAAGGTTACCTCCTCCAATGTCCGTACTTTAAAACGTCACCTGCAGTAGAATTCTGATGTTTGTTAACTTACGCAAAAATTATTGAGCCGATTTCGATGGAAGAATCATGGCGAGTTACCATACATTGATTTGTATAAAAAAAATAGAAATTAGAATAGTTTTTTTTTTTTTTTTTTGTGTCTAAGGAACAGATCTACTTAGAGTTCTTTTAAAACTACGATCACAAATATTAGGTATTTAAGTATTACAAACTTTTTCTTGGGCGTATTTCTGACAACACTGATAGGACATAAAAGATTAGTATGACGTGTTTGGAAGTTAAAACAAGTGTCAATTATATAATATTATATGTTGTTTAGTGTTTTAACAATATTTTGTATAACGAAAATTACTTTTTAGAGACCAAGGATCAATAAATAGTAAAACTGTTGCAATGTTAGAGACATAATCTATGTTTTTTTTTTACAAATCCCGTCATGGTCTGATGCAGTTAATTTAGGGCCTGGAATAAGTAATAATAATAACTTACTCTAGGTATAGCTAGGTATGACACGTGTCAATTTGCTTCTATACTATACATTACTTTTTTTTTATCATAAATATATCTACGTTGTGCCACCAACTCGCCTGATGGTAAGCGACGGTGTGGCCGAGGATGGAGCACGTAGATCCAGAATGAACCTATTCACTCGTTAAGTAGAGTGGATAGATTTGGGGAGAACGATAGTTGGGGAGTTGATGCAACTGTCCAGACCCGTCTACCACAACGGTTGCACCGGACTACATCCCGAAACACGACTAGGTCGCTTCATGGTATGTCTTCGTCCAGTGGGTGGTAACCAGCCGCGGCCGAAGATTCGCACCAGATTTGTGTTGCCTGTTTTGCACCACCCAGGGGCCACGTGTAGGGATTCCATTTTAAGGGTGCACTCCTACGGACGCGGGCAACTCAGCCCCCAAAAACGTGGGACACAATAACATTGAAATTAGTGTCACTGTGTACCTACACCTCTGCCTTTCCCCCGGGGAAAACAGGCGTGTTGCTAACTGATTTAAAGTTAAAACAATCTTTGAGAACCTTACCTTAGAAAGAAAAAGCCGAACTGCAAAAAAAAATATGGAAAACCCGATTTCGAAATGATATGTTATATATTAAAATTCTTGTAGTTAAAATCAATTATAAATATAGGGACTAAATTGATAGCAATGACGTCGCCATAAGACGTGTTAAAATATGGAAGAAGAATTTGCGGTGGTGAGCTGAGGTCGAGATGGCTAAGTGGTCAGAGCGCCTGGAGTATTTATCCGGGAGGCGCAGGTTCGAATCCTGTTCGCGACCGTATTCTTTTTCCATTTAATATAATAACTTTAGAGTTCGCTAAGCATGCGTTAATGCTAAATAAAATAATAAGATTTATCTTGAAATAATAAATATGGTTGATGGCTCTAAGTAATTCTGATCACAATTGAAAGTGGGCCAACGTCCCGGGGACAATTTTGACTCAGATATGATAATTTTGGTGAAAATGCAGTTTTACTACATAACATATTTAACCATTTCATCTACATCCCTGCTTTGGGAATAACCCAGAGGGGGTAGGCAGGGATGTAGGTACACCGATATTTTGTCAATACTGTTATTAAGTCCCATGTAATCAGTGTTAAGCATATTCAATTTTAAACTACCGAGCTACTACTGAGAATTATCCTAACAGAAGCCAAATAACAGTTTGCTTGACCTGGTAATCGAAGTCGGGACTTTACGCTCAGTAGCCACGATAGCCATCAGTAGACCAACGAGGCAGATAGAATCCGGGCTGCTACTCAGAATTTTCTGACAGAGAAATCAAATGACACTTTGACAAAGCCGAGAGTCGAACTCAGGACCTCACACTTAACAGCCATGCATAACGCCACTAGACGAAAGAGGCAGGTAAATCGAGCTGCTAATGAGAATTTTCTTAAAGAACAACCAAATATCATTGAAACCAACCCGGGAATCGAACTCATTACCTTACACTTAACAGCCGCGCTTGCGGCCAGTAAACTAGTGACGTAGTCTGTTTCTCTAATTATTGTGACGTCAGATTGAAACTGGGCCAATGACCCGGGGACATCTGTGACTCAGATATGTTAACCTAGCTTTTGTTATTTTATATGTAAAGGTGATTTCATACTGTGAGTTCTTGGTGTTTAAATTGTTTTTTTTTGTTTTCAAACGCATTAACGCATGCGTAGCTACCAGTGCTAGCCTAGTGGCATGACCGCTAGACTGACAAGTCAAAGGTCGCAAGTTCGAATACAAGGCTCTGCCACCACTGTCTTTTCGAAGTCATGTGCGTATTATAAGGTCCAGGTTTCCTCACAATGTTCTCCTTCCTTACGATGTCTTAGATTAACTAAAAAGTAACTACATATGAAATTGAAAAAGTCATATTGGTACCTGTCAGATTTGAACCCACTACCTGTAATTTAAGGCAGGCCCGTAACCGCTCGGCCACCACGACACTCATCATCGCCAAACTCTCCGATTACTTGTAGGTGACCACTAAAATTAGAGACGTCAAACTAAAACTGTATGACAATTTTAGGTTGACATGACTAAATTTGAGTTTGACGGCTCTAAATTCACCCCGTACAGTAACTGTTAGTAAAAGACAGCAACGCTCTAACTTTAGTTTAGTTGGCTACATCAGAATTGATGCCAGTATCCTTGATTTATTATTCAAGTTATTTTCATTCCGGAACACTGAGTAATAAGTCAAAGATCTGGTAGAAGCTATATACATAAATTAAACAACTAGAAACCAGTTTTTTATCTGCCTAGTACTGGTCTAGTAGGCGCGTGCGCGGCTGCTAAGTCTTTAAACACATTAGTTCCTCACCAATGTTCACCAGTATATCCTGGTTGACCCTCAGCTATTGCCACAGTATGTATCTATGCCCTAACCTATTTCTAATTACATTGGGGTCGTCTTCGAGTTTGTTTGCAGCTCGATACCAGTTCCGTCACCCGTCACCGAACTAAACGCAATCAGTTCAAGCTGCACTCAGTTCACGCACTTAACTGAGTTCAGAGCTGAACAAATAATTTTATCCACGAACAAGCGCCCTAATATTTTGAGTATTGAGTAAGGGAAAGCCGCTGGCCCCTGGAGCCCGAACATCTACCAGAACATAGTACCTAAAGTGTTTCTTCGTGGATTGAACTATCTGTAGCGATTTAGACAAAGAGTAGGACGCGTGTCCGTGGATTTAACAGAACGGAGAAAGAGTCATATCTGTTCTAATCCGTCTACACAAATTAAGGTTTAACCAACCATATGAGGCTAAACCTACTTTTCCTAATAGCCCTGGCCATATGAGATCCAGTCCTATAACATCCGTGTACAACCTGTTTCTATTTATTTATAGTTTCTTAGTGCGCCCAGGTACACGCAATTATGATATACGTACGTTTTTTAGGGTTCCGTAGTGAAAGGGGCACGAAATTTACAGTCTATTTAGTAGGGCATAATAATAGTTGTCTCTATTAGACACAATAATTATGTATTATAATGGCTTCTATCGTAAATAATGATAAAACAAAGTCAACCCCCAAGGCTCCCGATGGAAACGGTGCAGTTTTCAACGCGTTATGTTTTAGTTCTATTTTAAAAACGATGATACTTGCCGGTGTTACAGTTGGTGTTCTTATAATATATACTTTACAGTTAAATTAAAAAGAATAAAAACAAAATAAAATACCAAAGCTTCGGTGATACAGAACCCTTTCTGCGACGCACTCGCACTTGGCCACCTTAACTGTTATTTGTATCGCTTAACAGGAAGCCAAGCTTTCTAGAAAGCGATAAAGTGTGTGGTATTAATGAAAAACTTATCTTGTGGTGACAGCAGATAGGTACAGCTGATATTGACAGTAATGACTTAGAAAATTATTTGGAATCTAGATGGTGACTCTTCTACTTATCGTGTGGTTGATGAACAACCTAGTGTAAGAGGTTATAGCACCCGTAGGTCTCTGACATGGCTTTACACACCATCGAGAACATCTCTCAGGTGTGCTGGTTTCCTCACGATGTTTTCCGTCACCGTTTTAAGCTAGTGATCATTTTTATAATACAGACATGATTACGAAATATCGATGTTGCTTGTATTTGTGTTATGGGTTCAAACCTGCGACCGTTGACTTGCCAGTTCAACGGTCTTACTACTATGTCATCACTGCTTAGATGGTGCCTTGACTGGCATGAAGTTATAGATAGAAAATTAAAGAAGCCTTCAAGAAATTGCTTCAAGAATTCAAGAAGATTGCAACATATTCCAATCTTTTATGACTAACAATAATAGTATAAATGGAAATAGATAGTCGTATCTGCTTACCATAATAGGAAAATAGTGTGTGCACGTATTATTTGTTACATGACTGCGCCAAAAAGGAGTGTTATTTGTCTGTTCTGTAACTGTAATCGCCAAAAGGTTTACAAATTGCCACCGTTTAATTAAAAATCCCCAATTTGGGAGTGTTATGAGATTTGTAGGAGGTAGTAGGTATACCTATAGAATTAACTTTTTTTTATAAATTTAGTATTCGGCCGAATCGCATTAACAGTCGCCGAATATGCGTGGTATCTCTGCAACACCATGATTCCCGAGCTAGTACCCCACAAACACACTTTCGTAATAACCACAGCCCTTTATTACTTTTGAACTTAATTACCTTTTTTACTGTAAGTAAACTAAAAGGCACTAGTATGACCAGGCCTTAATGTAAATGTGTTTTTAATGTGTGTGGCGACAGTCGACTAATAAGGAGTGCTTGTCGTACAACATTCCTGATTCACTCATTCACCACTTTCTTTTCGTTTTGAAACGGATGCTGTTTGGGAAAACCCAAAAAATATGACGGTACCTACAGTTGGCGCAGTGGATGAGACACCGGCTCGTATCACGGTGTCACGGGTTAGAATCACGTGCGGAGCAAAAAATACGTTTTTATTATAAAATTAAGAGCTTGAACTACGGTAAATCTTAAGGCAGAGAAAAACCAAAAATTTACCAACTCTTTATTGTTAAAGTCAGAAATGTTTTGCGATCATCGTCAATTTCGATCTTTTACCAGCATTCACTCGGTAAATCTTAGGTTTTGCCACAGCGACATAGAAAATGTTGAAAAAAAATAACATGTCTTGGGAGTCCCTTTGACTCGCAATTAATCCATCCGTACGCAACGATTCAATTCCACGTTTTTAATACGTACTGCTCGTGAATGGAACTTCCTGCCATCTTCCGTGTTTCTTGAGAAATACAATCTAGGCATATCCAAGACTAGAGTGAATAGACTCCTTCTGGATCTATCGTGCTCCACCCTCGGTCACACCGTCGCTTACCATCAGGCGAGTTGGTGGCCAAACGTAGATGAATACAATGATAAAGAAACGGATAAAGTTAAAAGGTACATTATTTATTCATCTAATAGATATGAGATGGTACTATACTGTGAAAGTCGACTCAGGTATCGTGAATATAATGATTAATATTGATTATTAATTTTTATAGTAGATACTAATATTGATTATTAATTTTTATAGACGAAAGTCATATCAGTTCGCTTGCCACGCCTCAAAATTACCAATTAGACAGATAATAATAATTGCAAAAAATATTATTTAATTACTCTTCTAATAACCGTCTTCATTCATACCTAGCAAGTACCGAACTCCAATGGTAAAAGCCCGAAAAGTCGTCATATTTTTTAAGAATATTTACATATACCAACTTACGTTGGTAAATCCGAAGATTTACTACTAAATTCAAGATAAATCTTTGAAAAGCATTAACGCATGCTTAGCGAAGTCTAAAGTTATTATATTAAATGGAAAAAGAATTATTAAGGTAATTGCATTCTTTACGACATTGTATTAACTGCAAAGTTAGTCGTGTCGGTTCGGTCACCCGTATAGGGACTGAATTGATAGCAATATCGTCGCCATAAGACGTGTTAAAATATGGAAGAAGAATTCGCGGTGGTGAGCAGAGGTCAAGATGGCTAAGTGGTCAGAGCGCCTGGAGTATTCATCCGGGAGGCGCAGGTACGAATCCTGTTCGCGACCGTATTCTTTTTCCATTTAATATAATAACTTTATTTACTACTAAAACCTAGGATTTGTCAATCCATACAAAAATACGGGTGATTACAGTCACATATTATACAATACTGCACAAATATAATTATACAATACAATACAATACAAATACTCTTTATTGTACTTACACTAAATCTATTATAAAACTTTAAATGCATTTAAACTTTAAAACTTTTAATTGAATTTAAATTATATACAAACAAAGGAAATACAAAATAGGATACGTTGCAATATAACCTAGGATAATACATACATATTAATTAATACTTAATTAGGAACTAATTCATGGACAAACACATTAAAACAAACATTAATTACAACATACCTACTGAAATATCATAGTTACTATCTTTGTATAATCTAGCATTCATTATTATTGTTGAATTATCAAAACATACATTAATAATACAATAAACTTCCTTACATTACTTCCTTTCGTGTTTGAAATGCTGTAAAATTATTAATTTTCGTCAGAAAAAATTGAGGAATATTAGGAATCTAAGAAACATCAGCCGCATCTCGGAGGAGCTGTGGGCAAAACTGACCACTGAATGGAGCCCACACAACGTTACCCGACCTCGCGGGCTCGCGGCTGGTCCGGAAGGAGATGACAGGACGAGCTTGACTCCTATGGGAAGGTTGGCTAAAAAGGATTGGCAAAATATATAAATTGAGAGGAGTGCAAGGACGATAGGGAGGCTTTTGCCATGTCTTGGCAGTGGAGAGATCATGGCTGAAAAAATGGTGGTTATAGAACCGCTTCTTGAACGACAGATTCAGGTTAGCTACGGTCAAACGCACGTTTGACTCGTGACATCGCCGCGGGCTTATCTCGTGACTAAGGGCTCCGTTCGAGTTTGAAACTAGTCGGGTAATCCCGGAAAGAGGCACGTGAGTAGTAACCGTTGAACGATAAATTAATACATGTGATTAACTCTCACGTCATCTCACACTCTCTCATTATTATACAAAAACAAATTCTAGGTTCAAACTATGTATCTACAAAGAGTGATAAAAGAGTGATTTTTATCATGACGCAATAAGAGTAACCGTGGAGTTTCTTGCCCGTTCTTCTCCATAGGAATCTAAACTTTGAAACGTGGCAACTAACGTCTGACAATTGAGAAGTACCTGTAAATGGTTTATTTGAAATAAACGATTTAGATTTGATTTGACAAGATTGTATTCAACAACCTACGACCACGAACGCTGCAGAGTGTTCGAAACGTCAGGAAAAACAAAAACCAATACACACGATTAGTCCGGTTAAAAATCGTTTTATTATAATGTGTAGTGATCGTGAATGCCCAAGATTTTACCAATGACTGCAATGTTACTCCATATAGATAAATGGATTGTTCCAAAGCTTTATCGCTGATCGTACTAATGTTGCTTTTTCAATGTTATTTATGATTAATTAATCTAGGAATTCTAAGAGATCACAGACGTACGGTGAAGTAAAACATGGTGACAAAACCTGAACCCAATGGACTGAAATTGCCAACCCGCAGTGAGCTAGCTAGTGATCAATACTCGTGCCTTCTCTGTTTGAGAAGAGGCCCGTGCCCTACAGTTACGGGCAGATAATTAATATTTTAGAGAGAAGGAATATTAGGGTTTCAGATCTAAGAGGTGTACTTTAGGTAGTACTTCTACTTTAGTCTTTAATATTTTTAATATAATATCTATCTGTTTTTAAATAAGTCTTCTGCACAAATTTATTAAAATGTCATTTCATAGTTGGATTTCACTACTACATTTAAGTATCCGGTCCAATTTGTGAGTCATCGTCGTATATTGCATCGAAAGCTATACAGCTATTTCAGAGTAATTGATTACAATACAAACATGCATATAATAATATCCTGACTAATGGAGATGTGTTATATTATATGTATAACTTAATATTAAATTTATTGAGGACCAATTAAAAAAAAAGATTTTAAGCGGATTACATCGCGTAACATAGGTATTAGAAATTATTGTTTCCTATAGTTTCGCATACCACATTACCTTAAACATTTTCGCGCACGATACATAAATTTCAATAGTTTATTATCACCTTACTTTACTTTTATGCTTATTTATATTCAAATACATTCATAGCATCTTACAGAAATATCCGAAGCATACCATCACGCCTGTATTCCCCGAAGGGTAAGGCAGAGGCGAACACAGTTGTACACAAACATTTCACCAAGGTAAAGCGTTGATATAAATACATGGATTATAAGAATAATCCTCAAATTTAATTAAGATGATGAGATGTATTAATTCCAAAGAGGTGTGTCAGAATCCTCAGTGGAAATCGACAGTCCTGCCTACCCCAATAGGGAAGGCGTTATTGTACATGGCAATTATAATTATTTTATTCGAATAACATTTTATTGGTATAATTAATTTGCTTAAAAGTGGTTGTTATTCAATTAATTATATAATGTTATTATTTTGACCATGTGGTGTGTTTTTATGAACATTTGATATTATTAATAGTCTTAAATAATTGCCAGTGGAATAAATTAAGCACAGCTAACAGCCCACTGTGCTTCTAAGGCCAAGTTCGTACACAATTAAGAACTTCTTATATATCGTAGAAGTATATAGGTATTAGGTATAAATCCTGCCCACGACCGTTTCTTTTTTTTTCACTAAATATTTACTACTTCAACAAGAATGGATATGGTAAGAAATGAGTTTATTAAAGGTAGTCTGAAATGCGTCATTCATTTATTACAAAGACATTTTTTTCTAGATTCCGTCGACCCCTCCCCTATATAAGAAAAACAAGAGTAGGCCGACCCCCTCCCCCCTGTTAAATATTTAATACGCAAGAATCTAAGGAAAAAATGAATACAGGTTTGGTTTAAATATCGAAGAATAATATATAAGACTACGATCTTAAGATTCCCTCCCACCCCCTTGTAAGAAAAAATAAGACATGGTCGCCCCCCTTCCCTCCTAAATATTCTTAAGTAATAAATGGATGACGCCTAAGTGTTATTGGATTTTTCTATTAAGAAATTCTCGATAGCAGCCCGGAGTTTGGAATTGTGCCCGGTAGATGGCAATAGGCTCACCACCTATTCTTAATAACAGCATTGGTGAAATGTGGGTGTACAACTAAGTACATCTCTGCCTACCCCTTCGGGGAATATAGGCGTAATGCTATGTTATATTATGCCAAAGTAAAGCCAGTGACTTTATTTTTTTCGTATAATCGGAAATTTAAAAGACTCGTCTGCTTTGGTATGGATAAGCGATGAGGAGAGATGAAACACACATAACTAAGAGAGTAACAAATATGAATGTTGCTGGGTGGAGGAGGAGAGGTAGACCAAAAAAAATTTGGATGAATTGTGTGACGGATGACATGAATGAAAAGGGAGTGAACGATATAGTGACGGCTGACAGGAATGGAAGAGACAAATAGATTGTGCCGATCTCAAATAACTTGGGACCAGAGCAGAAAGATGATGATGATGATGAAATGCCTTTATCCAGCTATTCCCTGATAGTTTTTATGTTTGCAGTTGAGTAAATATTTGTCAAGATGGTTTTTGAACAGGTTAACATTTTAGGCTGAGATGACGTTTTCCGCAAGCTTATTCCAAACTCGGACTTCATCTATTACAATTGTTGACGCTTATTTTTTAATTTTATTGTTACGAGAGAAACCTTACTGTGTATTTCCTAACAGAAAAACCCAATAACACCTTGCCCGACCTGGAAATAGAACCCAGGATCATGCTCGACAGTCGCCCTTGCGATCATTAGACCAATGAGGCAGTTAAACTGAAGTCTCCAAATATTTTTAGGCCGACTTAAAAATTGGAAACGTCAAACTGAAATTGTATGGGGAAATCTGTCTTTTAATTGATCCAGTCCCGTTATTAGAGTAACGGTGTTTAAAAAAAAGAGTGTTATGCTTTAGGGTTCATGTATGTACCTTTGTAAGTATGTAAGTATGTTTGTTAGTTTCTTTATTCCATCATTACTTCTATAAACGCCTGAACCGATTTGGGCTGGTAAGAAAAATAAAAATAAATAGTAATGTAGTGGCTAGCCGCTACATGTACACAAAAAAGTATGAAATAAAACATATTTTTATCAATTTCATCTTGTTCTTTCTTTTATTCAGCCCATCATGAAACTGATCACGCTTATCGTTGCTTCACCTCAACTATTTACAGACCAGTTAGCCACGAGCCATAATCGCCTCAAAATGGTTAATATACACGATCAATTATAACTATGTCAGGAGTGCAAGAGAGACTGGTTTGTGAACGGTACTTTGTGACGTGTGTGTGAACACAGACGGACCACAGTGCACGAAAATTATAGTAATACAATTATATGAAAGTAATATAGTGTGTCGGTATTTGAAGTAGGGTTCCGTTGATTAAACAATTCAATTCATTTATTTGGTGAGACAGTGAATAATTAGAGAAAATGAAAATGTAACTTAAAATTATAATAAAAAATCGTTTTACCGGATTAATTAATTGTATTACTTTTCCTGATGTTTCGAACACTTTGCAGCGTTCAGGATTGCAGGATGACTTAGATGACATGTGTCATAAATTTTTATTTGTAGTCATTTTAGAATAAAAGACAGAAAACTGTAAGACATGTGATTAATCCGGTTAAAAGTTTCTTGATTATTGTTCACTGCTCACGCATATTTTTCGGGATTGCCCGACTAGTTTTGAACTCGAAAGGACCCCTTAGTAATGAGCTGAGCCTGCGGCGATGTCGCGACTCAAAGTATAATTAATATGAATGAGCCTCAGGAAAGTTATTAAACAAATAAAAATGTGTTTTAATGACAAGGTAGCTCGGTTAGTAGAGTGATGACACGGAATGTCAAGGGTCGCGAGCCCCGTTTTTGTCTATAATTTTTTAAATGTTTCATTGAGAAATAGGAATTAAATAAAAATTTGTTTATTATAAAATGAACATTTATTTTAAATAATATATATTTTGCCTTTTTGGAACATAAATTTTCATACATTTCAGCTTCTCAAGTAATATTAGATCGATATTTAAGAACAATCTCATGATAATATGTGATTGACAGAAAATATCTTTTACGGTGGCTTCCACTTCCAGTCACCAATATATACACCATGTTTAATACCAGTATTTAACATGGAATGACTGCCTGTGCATGGAGTGACCTGACATCCACAACCCAGTTACTAGGTAATACGATATCTCATTGAAAGACTGGTCCAGCTAACTAAAGGATGTCAAACTAAAATCTATGACAAAATATGTCACTCCGTGGGAGAACTGCCAAAGGTGAACGGTGCAACCATGTCGATTTTAAATGTGGTCAAATATAGTATTAAATACAGATAAATCTTAAAAACTCATTAACGCATGCGTAGCGAACTCAAAAGTTGTACATTTTTGTGAAAAGGAAAAATACGGTTGTGACGCAGGGTGAGCACCTGGACGCTAATTCAAATCCTGCTCACGACATTTTTTTTAATACCACCAAAATTTTTAATTATTTTTATTTGTACATACATTTTTTTTTTTATTCTAAGCAGTTATTTCCCGTATTAAGCGGAACAACTTTTTTTCATAGTTTATTTTAATACAGGTTCTACTACAGATTTGCGGAACCCTCACATTCAGTCCACAGTGTTAAGTTATTCGGCATGTCAAGTCACTTAGATTTACACCACGCGTGTCATTGAAAGAAAAAAATTAAAATTCTGTGTTCATTGTAACTATAAAAACTAGGCTAGTTTAGATTTTTAAATTACTATGCAGGTGTTGTTATTTATGAGTGAATGTAGATATTTAAGGTGGGGCTAATATTTCTTTGTTATTTAGATGATTTATTGTTTTTTTGTGTATTTGATTTGTAGTTATTTCCATCGAAGTTGCAATTAACTAGTTTGTTTTGTGTAGGTAGTGTTTGAAATAGTGTCAAAGACCACTTTAGTAAATCTTGAGAGCCTTTGTTAATAATCACACTATAAGTATAGCAATTTTAATATTAAAATATGTCTTTCTCTTTTCTATTGTTGCTGTGCCCTACAAGGTTCATAATAATTAAACTTAAATTTAATTTTATAAATACTATCTTACATTATGGTATGCTATTAAATGATACGAATATATGTAAGATTACCTGCAAAGGCTGCAATGCAGTAATTTAATACAATTAATAAATTAATACATTTTTGTGGAAAGAAAAATACGCTCGTGAGCAGGATTTGAACCTACGCTTCCCGATTAAATACTCCAAGCGCTTTTCCAACTAAGCCACCGCGACCTGTTTACTACTCCGAATTCTTCTACCACATGTTAATATTTCATATGGTTACGTCATGTTCACGGATCCCATAAAACTTTTCACAAAAAAAAAAACTTTAGAGTTCGCTACGGATGCGTTAATGCGATTGTAAGATGTATCTGTCTAAATACTGTATTTTACCAAATTAAAATCGATATTAATTTCATCCTTTGACGGTTCTCCTACTGAGTCGAACAATGTTTTTGACCCAAGGGGCGTCTATTACAAATACCACCTAGAAAACTTTACTTTATAGATATAAATTTTACAGTAGTCTGTGTGCAGAATACGTCATAGACATTATGCAGACTAAAAACCATTTACAGCAACATTTTTTTACAGAACAATCATAGTCATATTTAATTTACACGTCAATTATAATATCAAATATTATTATATTAAGGAATATTGTACAAAAAAATGATGTGAAACCTTAAAACAGTGTTTTTTCATGAAAAAACAGTTTTTTTTTTTATTTATGTTGCATGTACCTATTGCCACACGAAGAGAGGTGTGGAAGAATTAAGGGGAGATCTTTGCCCGACAGTAAGACAAAAGACAGAGACAAAAAAAGTTGTATGTCCGTGACGCGAACCCATAAAATTTTCCCCTACCAAAAATCGCTCAATGCGTCTAAATAATTCAAGATAAATCTTTGAAAAGCATTAACGCATGAAGTTACAATATTAAATGGAAAAAGAATACGGTCGCGAACAGGATTCGAACCTGCGCCTCCCGGATAGATACTCCAGGCGCTCTGACCAACTAAGCCATCTCGACCTCTGCTCACCACCGCGAATTCTTCTTCCATATTTTAACACGTCTTATGGCGACGTCATTGCAATCAATTCAGTACTTACAAGTGACCGAACCGACACGACTAACTTTGCAGTTAATACAATGTCGTAAAGAATGCAATTACCTTAATAATTCAAGATATGTCTTTGAAAAAGCATTAACGCATGCTTAGCGAACTCTAAAGTTACAATATTAAATGGAAAAAGAATACGGTCGCGAACAGGATTCGAACCTGCGCCTCCCGGATAGGTACTCCAGGCGCTCTGACCAACTAAGCCATCTCGACCTCTGCTCACCACCGCGAATTCTTCTTCCATATTTTAACACGTCTTATGGCGACGTCGCTAAGCATGCGTTAATGCTTTTTCAAAGACATATTTTGAATCATTAACGCATGGTTAGCGTACTCTAAAGTTACAATATTAAATGGAAAAATAATACGGTCGCGAGCAGGATTCGAACCTGCACCTCCGGGCTAAATACTCCAGGCGCTCTGACAACTAAGCCTTAACGACCTAAAGAAGTCTTCATTTCAATAATTGTAATGTCAAAAATTAGATAATAAAATAGAATAATACTTCTGCCATTTATCTACATAGTGGCACCAATAAACTTGTTTTCGGAGTTAATCCGTTGGTAAAATTTTGTGGTTAAGCCGTTACAAGATTGAATGGTCAGTACCGTCGGCAGGTTTGTGTAAACTGTGCATTGATGTTTAGTTAACGTATCAGTTAAATGAAAACGTGTTTTAAAAATAAATTGTTAATAGACCGTATGGTTTACAGTTTGTAGGGTTGTCAGAATAAGAAATGGATCAACGGGAATTCTATCCTCTCCTACTTCTTACTAACATTCCTGGATATGATGGATCGAGACACACGGCAGTGTGTCCGCCACGTCCGGAAAGAAACGGGGATGCATGACCTGTGTGTATGTTTACACGAACCCTTTCGAGCTACTTTTCACCCCATAACTATAAAACTAATAATCAAAATACAATCTAAGATAAAAATTGTAATCTAAATATTTACATATTATTTAAAATTCTTAGGAAAGACTTAACCGATTGACATTACTAATCATTTCATTCGACATAAAATTTGTCAAGTTATAAAATTAATTTAATTGTTTTCATAGCTAGCTATCATTTGAAAAAGTGCGATTAAACTTGGCATCCATTTAGATCTCACCTCTTTTATCGACAACACCGTCAACCCTTGGCGTCGTTTATATTAGTACTGAACTTGGCCAGAACTGAAACGCAATATTATAGGACCCCACATCGGCTGCTTGTCACCTCTTAGAATGTAAGAAAAGTCCTTCATGTCTTACGTTATAAATACCTACTAGTTCCGTTAAAAAAATCTGATACTTTTTTGTGGTCACACTGGTAGCATAAATATCTGACATAAATTTAATTTATGACAAATATTTCAATATTTTATCTCTATAGCAATAAGCGCCGCCGCCGCTCATAATGCAAAAATATGTGACATCACACTAGCAGCATTAAATATCTGTCATAATAAATATTATTTTGTCTTATTTTCTTCTGTTCTTCTAATATTATTCATATTTGTCTTATTTTAGTACGAATAAAGAAAGTCGTTTCCTTTTTATTTAGGTATTATTTAATACTCAATACGTGTTTTGCACTCCACAAGTATTATTTAAAAGGAAACAAGAATCTTAAATGGATCTTGTCGGGCACGGAAAAGGGTAGAAGAATCACATATTTTTGTGCTGCTACATTAATTTGCTTTTTACAAAAGGATCATATATTTTTGCTATCATCTTGAGATCAGAAATTATTGATTTAATCATGAAGTCAGCTTAAGATTCCAACTGTCCATACATAGTAATATATATTATTTATGCTCATCATCTTCTTTCGTATGTTTGATGAAGAACCTAGTGTCAGAGTTTAAACCACCCGTAGGTCTCCGACATGGCTTCACACACCATCGGGAAAATCACTCAGGTGTGCTGGTCTTCTCACGATGTTTTCCTTCGCCCTTTTTAAGCAAATGATTTCGAAAAGTGAGTGGTGCGTGCCTTGGATTCGAACCTTTGACTTGCCAGTCCAACGGTCATACCACTAGGCTATCACTGTTAGGCTCATGAGTGTACCTATTCGCAAAACATCTTAATTCCAACTAAAATTCCGTTATTCATGCCATCTACTCAACAACTATGTTACTATAATAAAGGTCAACGGTAGATTGTATGTGATGTTAACTAAAAATTAATATAGATGGCGCTAATAATATCGACTAAAATCGTTGATGGCTTTTGTTTAGTACAATTGAAATGCTGTAATTTTAATTTGTTACACGCTTTTGAATTCTTAGAAAATTTCTACCAAAATGCACCTATCACAAAATTATGTTCTCTCATTTTTTAATTTCTCTCTATATTCATTGTACGTACTAGAGAATTATAACCATTCCAGTTATTATCTGTGAATTTCAACTATTTGGCAATTTTGTGAATTTATTTATTATTCATATGAAATACTTACGAATACTTATCACTCACGTATATAGGTGTCAGCGCGTTCCAAAACCGAACTGCGTGAACGGTAAACGAGTAGGATTAGTAATCGGTACTATGGGATGGGAATTTGAGGGTTTTAAAGTGCGACCTGCAGGGTACATCAGTGGGACGAGTGTAAGAAAAGCGTTCCCGCAGACATAATATTGCGAGTGTTTCTGCGAAAACGGATTGGGAACCACTTGAGAATCTTGCGAAAGTACTACTTACTAAAGACTTTCTTTTGTTGAAATCAAAACGGATAGGTATCTACCTACATATATTTTGCAGTCACTCAAGTTTATTTAAAAACTCCTCAGGAGCTTCCAGATAACAGGCATCAGCGTAGTCTATAATGGGCAAAATAAGCGTTTGAGCCAGAGAGATTTTGGTGTTCAAGGGCAACTTTTTTTTTCTATACCTTTTTTTCTTACATATTCTGAACACTGTTAATATTTTATGACAATAAAAATATTGTATAGGTGTATAAGTGCGAAACCGAGGCGAAACATTGTTTTAGTTTAGTTGTACTAAATCAGAATAGGCGCCATTTTTTTATATGGTTTGCTCTTGACGCTAGTCTAGGTCATGGGTGACAGAGACAAAGTCGACGATGGAGTGAGCTTACCCAGAAGAAGCCTGTTCACTCTAACTTTGAAGATGATTTATTTCAACATTCACGTATTTAGACTTTAACACAACATTAACCTATTTTCTCTCTCTTTCCAGGTCCAGTGCCACTAGCTAGAAATATAAGACACTTGCCGTGCATATCAAGAAGAACAGGTCAAGAAGGACTCTGTATGTTCGCCATAGATTGCCTCAAAGCCAACGGCTCCCACCTCGGGACCTGCATCGACAGATTCTACTTCGGATCCTGCTGCCAAATACCAGACAAAACTATCCTACCACAAATAATAAGCAATAATATTGAAGATAACTCCATAGATAGTGCGAATTTCGTACATCCACAAATTGAGGACAAGGTCCAAACTACAGTTAGTAAGATACCAGATATATTTCCTACTAAGAAAACAACAACAACTGAGAAAATTGAGACTACTGTCACAGAAAAATCGGAGACAGTACTAGATAGAACTGAATCGATAGAATTAGAAACGAAATCGGAAGAACAATCGACTATTGACAACAAAATTGTTAACGATGAAGTTAAGTTTACAACATCTGCGATTGTAGAAACTACTACAAGAGCTGAAAGTAAAATAACTGAAGTTCCAGTCACAGAAATACCTATGAAATTATCTACATTCCAAACGGTTTCAGGTGAAAATAATTTAGTTACAGAGAAACCTCAGGCTGAAAAGGAGGAAGTACCAAAAGTTACAACGACTGTAAAGCCAAAACCTACTCGTAAGCCTTCCAGACCAACCTTCAGGCCGTCAACTAAGCCATATAACCACACAAGACCTCAATACACTTTGTCCACTTATAAACCTAGGCCTGTAAAGCCTGTAGCGGTCTATAATACTACAAGAAAGCCACCATACAGGCCTCAGAATAAACGCCCTCCTTCGACGAAAAGGCCTTTACCTATTCCCCCTAGACTTAACATAACTATTCTACCTCAATCAACAAGCTCAAAGCCAATATTCACTCGGCCATCATCTGTTTCAATCACATACATCAACACTACATCTTCTACATCAACTACAACTGAATCAACATCAACTACTTCAACAACAACGACTACGGAGCAACCATCGTCATCAACAACAACAGTTACAATTCCTCTAACAGAAAAAGTTATTGAAGCAACCACTGTTATTACAGAAGTTGATAAAACAACTGAAGTTTCCTCTCCTTCTACTGAAACTGAGAAACCAATCGAGAAAACAACCATTCCCGAAGCAACTATAGAAACAACAATCACAGAAGCGATTAAAGAAACAACTGTGCAAGTAACAGAAGCAACTGAAATTGTATCAACGACAGAAGCAGAACAGGTGGTACCTGAGACCGAAGCGCCGACGTCACCGGTTGCTTCAGTTTCGACAGAATCAACTAAGGTGGAAGTGTTAACGACAACTCCTGCAGAGGTGGCTACGAAAGAACCCGAGAAAGTCACGGAATCTGAAGGTTAGTTTTTCTTAGTATTTTCGTAAAGTCTCGTGTTTGTTATCGAACTTTTTTATTTTTATTTATTGTCACAAATTATTAGCAAAAATAGTCTACGAACTATTGTCAGACTAACCAAATATACGAAAATAATAATAATAATAATCGGTCAAGCTGTTTCGGAGGAGTTCGATAACAAACACTGTGACACGAGTATTTAAATATTAAATTTACTTGGTAGATGAAAGAAAAACTAATATAATTCTAATAATAGAGGGTGAATATACCAATTACCTTTAACTTCAGTGACACATATTCGTATAAATTTATTGTTTACGGTAATAACCGTAATAATCCCGAAGAATTCACGTGAGTTATAACTAACAAGTTATTACTCACGTCCATTCTTTGGGATTGACCGACTAGTTTCGAACTCGAACAGAGACTCGCTAATTACTAGACACAATAGAAATACTATTATTGTCACAATTGCAATTTTATTTTTTTGCGAGTATACAAATATTAATCGTGATCCCACGGCGAGTTAGACATTCCTGCGGTTCCGTTCGAGTTCGAAACCACAACCTGTGGCTGAAGTACTCAGCCAAGACTATAATAAAAATATTCGAACAAACACAGATACTGATCATTATTATCGTCATCGTATTTTTCTTTCCACAACATTTTTTAACTTTATTGAACAAACATTTTATTAAAAATTCTTTGAAAAGTATAAACGCATACTTAACGAACTCTAAAGTTATAACTTTTTGTGGAAAAATAGTACGGTCGTAATCCGGGAGGTGTAGGTTCGAATCCTGCTCACGACCGTATTCTTTTTCCACAGAAAGTTATAAACATTTTATTATCATGTGTGCGGGAGCCTAATTTGGCCCTGTTTGTCAGTCATCAGTTTGACACCCACCTACGCGACATTTCTGTGAATTTAAGTTCAACGACTTCATGGACATTACACTTTATTAACCGATGCGAAATTCTGTTTATTTATTTGCTCATGCATGTGACTATTTTCGAGCAAATGAGGATAAAAATTGTTTGAATGAAGAGATCTAAAGTTCGAGAGATTATTCCATGCGAATAAGCACTGAGCCGTTCTTAGAGCACTCATATTATTATGAAATACTTAGCATCGCGCCTGTATTCCGCAAAGGTTAGGTAGAAATATACTGCGACTTTGTAAGGATGGATGCATGTTTGTTACTTTTTAACGAAATAACTACTGAACGGATTTGCATGAAATTTGCCACACAGATAGTTTGTAGCCTGGATTAACACATAGGACTTTCACTTTAATGGATGCAAATAAATACAATATCTAGCTAATTCCAAAAAATTTTGGGTAGTCATGCAATATCTACCTGTGCACCTTCCGCCCGCCCGCAAATTTAAGCATATACGAGTACGCAAGTGGTGAAAATTGCATAGACCGTGCAGTGTCGGCCACCGATTCGTCTAACAGCTCCTGATGATGCCCCGTGGGGGCGAAACACGTGTAGAGTAGTTGGGGGTAGTTGCAATATTTCACCGGTAGCGTATGTGCATATATTTGCGGGCGGGCAGGGCACAAGTATTCAATTTTGTGCAAGAAGTATTAATATTGTATTTATTTGCATCCATTGTAATGGACTTTTATCCGGCTACACCCAATTTTGTAGGTAATCTACGCAGATGAAGTCGTGGGCAGAAGCTAATTATCTATACGTTATTATATTATAAAGGTATACATAAATCAACATTGGTCATCATCATCCCCCTGTCCTTATCCCAATATATTGGGGGTCGGCGCAGCATATACCTATCTGGCATGCTGCTAAAGTTTTGGCTATGTTTTATGACCGGCCGAGGCGCTTGACGTCAACTCTCTTTGGGAATGAACTCATCATTCATCATGAACAGTTTTAAAGTCACATCTGACGCATTATTTCGAACAAATATTTGTCATAATGACCGTCATTTTAACCGATATATTTATACAGTATAGATGTATCATAATAATCTTTAAGTGCCAATTGTGTTAAGTAGGTGATATTTACAGTTATAATATTAAATGGAAAAAGATATCTACTTGTTAACAACTAAAGTTGAAAAGTGAAGAAGTACATAGTAAATATAACCTAAGTGTTGCAATAATTGCCTTCAGTTACTACTATATCACTGACACAAGCAACGACTGTTTACTTCAACCTATTTTGTTAATTAAGCTTATATGTTATCTGTGGCGGATGATTTATATCATAATATCGATGGAAAGTATATTTGACTCGTCATTTTGAAAAACTGTCTCGTTGGTCTAGTGATCCCAAGCGCGACTGCTGTGCATGAGGTCTCGGGTTCGATTCCCGGGTCGGGCATAATTGAGTTTTTCTGTTAGAAAATTCTCAGTAGCAGCCCGGAGTTTTGAATTGTGCGCGGTTGATGGCAATAGGCTCACCACCTTTTATATGGGACTTAATAACAGCATTGGTGAAATGTGGGTATACAACTGTGTACACCTCTGCATACCCCATCGGGGAATACAGGTGTGATGCTATGTTGTTGTTACAATTTTGCCCGCCAAGATGCCTGTTGCAATTCTGACGAGGAATTTAAGAAGTCGTTTTTCACCTATCTAATTTTTTTACTACGCCCAACTTAAATATACTAAAGTAATAGAAACTTAGCGTCTATATCTGCACGGCGTCAAATAAGTCCCTAGTACGGAGCAACGTTTAATAAAAAATATCATTTAGTTACACAGTCAGCATTCAAAGTTATTAATTATCAGTCATTTATCAGCACAAATAACACCAATTTAGGATTAACCAATTTCCCACAAAGTGTGATATAAAAAAAAGAGAGTGAGGCCCACAATACAATTAGTTTGACCCGAGTGCGGTCGTGTGCGGCCCAGATACGTGGTGTGTTTCACGAGCAGAGGTCGACTTGACGCCGCCGCACTGCCGCGCCTTGCTGTGCGCGGGCGACGACCTTCTGTAAATGATAGCTTTACCTATAAAAAAAACATAACTAGCCTTTTACTGTCCCAAGGCCCTCTTCTCATACAGAAAAGGCACGCATCGATCACCACGCTAGACGACCCGGGGGTTGACAATTTCAGACTAGGTCCAGGTTTCCTCACGATCTTTGCCTTCACCGTATGTCTGTGATGTCTTAAGTTATCTAAAAAAGTACATATGACATTGAAAAAGTTTAAACCCAGAACCGGTCTATACTATTTTACCTTTATGAATACGTTCTATATTGAAATGATATATTAAAAAAGAAAATATTAACGCATGTGTAGGATCTAAAAATGGCTAGAAAAAGAGTCACTACCGTGATGAGTTCTGATAAAGATATATGAAAGATGCTGCGCCGATTTAATTGGGATTTTGATGGATTTTTGATGATGCGGGATTTGAACCAGCTGTCCCCGGATGAATATTCATCCGGGGACAGCAGGTTCAAATCCCGCTCACGGCCGTATAGTTCTCTCCTACAAAAATATGTGGTCGATAAAGGAAATTTTGACATTGATCGAGTTATTGAGCAAGCATCCATCTCTTAATAGGAGTGAATGTTTGCTAAAATCAGATATTAGAGTGTCTTATTTACCGCAGCTGTGCGAGGTAGCAGAATGAGGAGCTAGGGAAAAATCTATCAGTACGATGACTCAATTTTCCAGCGAAGTCTGGTGGAAAAAGATTTATCATAGTGAGGTCTTTATACATACAATGTGAACGAGAGAAATGTGTGCGAGAAATGAGCAATAAATCATACTAATATTATAAACGCGAAAGTTTGTATGAATGGATGTTTTTTACTCTTTCACGCAAAAACTACAGAACGGATTTGAATGAAATTTGGCACACAGATAGTTTATAGCCTGGATTAACACATAGGATACTTTTTGTCCCGGCTAGACACAATTCAGAAGTCCACGCAGACGAAGTCGCGGGCAGAAGCTAGTGTTAGATATTTTTCTTGATCGCCGCTTTACTTCATCTATGAACATCTGCAATACCAAAGGCACTGCAGATGCTTTGCCATATACGTTACAATTTTTTCTTTCTTTAACTGCTTCATTGGTCTAGTGGCTGAAAGCGCAGCTGGTGAATGTGAGGTCCTGGGTTCGATTTCCGGGACGAGCACAGTGTTGGGTTTTTCTGTTAGGAAATTCTCAGTAGCAGCCGGAGTTGAGAAATTGGTGGTGTTACATCCCTATGCCTCAGAGAGCTCGTAAAGCCGTCTGTCCTGTGCCTGATCTCTATCCGGTCGTGTCGGATTACCATCGGTCTATGAGAATGAAGGAAGAGGGTGAGCACCAGTGTTGTGCACTATAATATTTCCTGCGTACTTGGTTAATCTCCGTGGAGAAGGCTGCCATGACCGGAAAAAAATTGGTCGGGAGTATATTTCAATTTGTCAACGAATAATAATTTATTCGTTATTCTTAAGCTATGTCTTTTAATCCCGCGTTACCACCACTCCCGTAACTGTTGGCACCAGTCCAACAAGAACGGAACGGTACCGATCAACGATCGATCACGACCTCACCTCCGTGACTACGATGTTCCACTTACCTATGTCTGTCTGCACGACTCTCGTGACATTGTCAAAACTCCGTGATTTCCTGATAGTAGGTAACTATTTGTGGAAATGGTTGGAGAGAGATTGAGTCTTGTATGCTATATTGAGTTCAAGATTTTAGTGTGTATTTTCCTCATGATGACCTAAAAGTCTTCGTCACAAAGGATTGTAGGAAATTGACCAGCTTAATATAATATAGCATCACGCCTGTATTCTCCGAAGGGGAAGGTAGAGGTAATATACTACACAATTGTACACCGACATTTCACAAATGCCAACATTTAACCCAATTTAACACTGCTTGACCTGGGAATCCAACCAAGGACTCCAAGCTCCGCAGTCACGCTTGGGAGCTTAGACCAACGAGCAAATTTTTTTTGTACTAATGATACTTATTATTTAGAAAATGATCCACGATCTAAGATAACCTAAGGTCCATGGCCCTTTGAATATCTTATATAACAATCGACTACTTTACGTGTATCTGTTACCTTCCTCATGAGTCTCTCTGTCCCTCTTCCTGTGTTTGATGAACAACCTAGTATCAGAGTTGTCTCAATGTCTGTAATGACTAATAATATGTTAAAAAACACATTGCCGTTAACTAGTGACCTCGGCTATTTAGTAATGGTTTTATTTTTACTCGTCTAACAGGCAGCGAGTTTGTCATGCTCCCCTTGACGTCATTGCTTGCGGTAGCGTCATGGATTGGGTCGCCGACTTCCCTCTAAAATGGCGAGGGAGGCGATGGCTGATCTTTGCGTTATGCTCGTGAACGGGTGCTACTTGCGGTGACTGGTCGTCTTGCTGATCGTAGTTCCTAATTTATTCAAATGCAGTTATTGAATTAGCCAAGCAGGTCCTAGTTAATGTGCAGTTTATATCTTTTGGCATGTGTAAGTGGGTACGACCTTCATACGAAATAGTTTAAGATTGGACGCTTTCGGTAATTTTACAATGTTTATTGATTAATTTAATATTTCTATGCTAGCTAGCTGTGCCCAAGATATTTTATATCTCACTAGATACAATTATTTTATATAAATTCAATTTTAGATTTGTATAGAATTTATAAATAATTTTGATACAGACAGACGTGTTGCTGGGAAGTTTGTTGCGCCGCTTCTTCTTCCCAGCTAAAACACTAGGAAGCGGTGAAGGGTGGGCTTTTTTGAGGGCTATCTTAATGTTTGACGTTCAAAAAGCAAATTTTTAGCCTTATTTGAATATTTTTTTTTTTTTTTGATTTTAGGTTTAAACGTATGTCTCTACGGAATGAATGTATGAAACTGCCTTGTTGGTCTAATGGTCCCAAGCGCGACTGCCGACGAGGAGGTCTCGGGTTCGATTCCCGGGTCGGGCAATTTTATTGACATTTTCTTTTAGGAAATTCTAAAAAGTAGCAGCCCGGTGTTTGGAATTATGCCCGGTTCATGGCAGTAGGCTCACCACCTAGTACATGGGACTTAATAACAGCATTGGTGAAATGTGGGTGTTGAACTGTGTACACGTCTGCCTACCCCTTCGGGGAATACAGGCGTGATGACATGTTTATGATATGGCTTTACACCATCATCGAGAACATCTCTCATGCGTGCTAGTTTCTTCACGATGTTTTCCTTCACCGTTATAAGCAAGGGCTAATTAATTTCTAATACGCACATTACTCGAAAAGTCAATGTTGCCTTTGCTAAAATATATTTATGTATAAATCTGCAGTCTATATTCTGTTGCTTTAACCTTTTCCCGATAGATGCTTATATTTGAAATTTGGGACAGCCTGTGTACGGCTATTTTAGTAAATTTTAGACAGATTGTATCCTGCTGCCCTTATAATTTTTTTTGCCGGACCAAGTGTTTGTCGAATAATTTTAATAAAACTTAACATATTTTATTTATCTTTTTAATACCGAAAAAAATTACGAGTACGTGAGTAGTACCGGTGAACAATAGTTCATAAGAATATGTCTCACGAATATTTAATATACAAAAAATATTAAAAAAAATGTAAAGTTATAAATTTTTGTGGAAAGAAAAATACGGTCGTAAGCAGGATTCGAACCTGTGCCTCCCGGATAAATACACTAGGCGCTCTGATCACTACGCCATCTTGACCTCTTAAAAAACCTATTATCAAAATATTATTTAACATATCATTTACGTTTCCAGAAAAATGGCCGACCGAAGGTTGGGTACTAATATCAACAATCCCACCAAAACCGGAAACCCCACCAACAACCACTTCATCAACAACATCAAGCTCTACCACGACGACAACAACAGTAACAACAGCTGCACCTACAACGACAAGACCAACAACGACATCACCAACAACAGAAGCACCTTTACAAACATCCCCATCTCCAACAACTGCAGAGCTCACAACCCAACAACAAACATCCCCATCACCAACAACTGCAGAGCTCACAACCCAACAACAAACATCCCCAACAACGACGTCGACAACAGAATCCCCAACGTCAACAACGACTGTAACAACTCAACAACCAATTCTAGAGTTTACGGTCAACGTGACGTTATCCCCAACGGTGCCGACGTCCACGTCAAGCGTGGGCCTGACGACTTTCAGTTCGGTTTCCTCTGAAAACGTTACTGAGAGTGTTAGCGATAAGAATGGAACAAGTTCTAGTACTACTGAAGCTGTGAAACCTGGTGGTGAGTTTTCAGGATTAATCGTGTGAATTATGATTTTAGGTTTTTGTTTTTCCTGACGTTTCGAACACTTTGCAGCGTTCGTGGTCGAAGGATGACTAGCGTGGTAACAGTTTATCAAAATTATTTCAGGCCACCGTACATATAGTTAAATAAATTGTTTGCTAATAAATCTATAAATTTTTTCTAAATAAATATTACCAGGCGTCTCCTTAAGACGAATACAAGGAAGCTTGAAATTTAATAGTAACGAACAATGACAAGGTAGCTCAGTTAGATGAGTGATGACACGGGTCATGTCAAAGGGTCGCGGGTTCACGCCCCGTTCGTTTCTATAATTTTGCAATGTTTCCTTGAAAAATAGTTATTAATATAGGCATTACAAGGCCTTAACATGTATAAAAAATATCATCCGTACTAATATTATAAATGTGAAAGTAACTTTGTTTGTTTGTTACCTTTTTACGACTAAACGGCTGAACGGATCGCAATGAAATTTGGCAAGGAGATAGACTGGACCTTGGAGAAGGACATAGGCTACCTTTTGTCACGCAGACGAAGTCGCGGGCACCAGCTAGTTATATATACATTATTTTTGTCTTTGATACATTTTAACTTATTGAACTGTTGTGACGCCTGACACCGTAGTCATTCTGTGAACAATAACGCGTAAATATAAATACGTTTTAGTCTATAAATTTTTGATAACGTCCATCTTCACGTATAATATAATCATATATTTTTTGCAGAAGAGGCTGCGCCTACGACGACTCTTATGCCGGAAACTACGACAGAAGCCGTCAACATGTCAGACTATAAAAACGGTAAGAATTTTCATAATTACAATATTACTTTTAAGACTCGAGCAATATGAGGGCGTGGTGGGCGCAGCGGTCTAGAGACTGCGCTACGTGTCGCAGGTTCGATTCCTGCACAGAACAAATGTTTGTAAGATACAGATAATTGTTCCGTGGGTCTGGGTGTGTGTCTATGTGAGATTCTGTGTCTCGAAACGCGCCCACGATGCAGGAAGAAATTCCTAGCGAGAAGCATGTTGTTTTTTAAATAATATTTATAAAAAAATTATATATAAAGTAATCATTATTATTAAATTTATGAAGTAATGACTGAATAAATAATAATTGTGAATAACAAGTCGTGTCCCAAAAAATATATAGAGGCAATACAAATAATAAGCGTGATCTGATCACAAAGTGAACTAAAATACAAAAGACTGTATTCATAAAATCTCGTACTTAGATTATATACATACTTACATAAACTCACACCATTCTCCCTCGGGGGTAGGCAGAAACTACAGAACGTTCTTGAATTGAATTAACGCTTCATAAATTATACCCTGTCATATTAATGTCATAGAAAGAGATGACAACAGTGAACAGACAGTTAGAGACATTATAGCTAAAAGATGTTTTAGGACTGTTACAAACGTGCAAAACTTGATTGACAAAAGCGGTCCCCATTTTGTGATTATTAATAAATAATAGACAGAGATATAAAATTGGTTTAATTAACTTTTATGTAAAGGGAGCGCTCGAATTTTTTTTTCTTATAAAGCGGCGATTGTCCATGAAAGGTTGGGAATATATGCCCTAAGCCAAGGCTCGTCTCCCGCAGGGGACGCCCTGAGCGATTCGTTGCTTATTTTGTAGTAATTTAAAATATGCTTTGGCATCAAACAGCAGCCTTAGATATTGTCCGGTTACGCAGACAAAACGCCTATGGGTTTTTGCAAGAGGCCATTTATAAAAAAAAAACGGCGACAACGGTAACTTCAGCCAATGACACGATACGAATAAGGGGCAACATCTTTAGGGCTCAATTGCACCAATATAACTAACATATTGCTGTGTCATTTGAATTTACATAGAAATCTGTCAACATAATGAGGTTACACGTCGGTTACGGTTATCCGGTGCAGTCGACCCTTAATCCCTCAGTGACCATTATATTTTATAACTTGATGCAACCGAGCCATTGAATTACTATAATTTGTCAGTAACTTAGCAGTTAATTTAATAAAAACGATTGTGTGAAATAAATGCCATCGTAAAAATGTCACCATAAGTCTTCTTTTTCCTTTCATTGTTGGATTCAATAAATCATGTTGAACAAATTAATGTAATAATACTTAAATAATTAATCGGATTAACAAATTGGCCTCGATTCCCTATAATTAATATGATTAGCGTTTTCCGTTATCTTGATTTCTCATCTAAGCTAAAAGAAAAATCGATTCGCACGATAGTACCGACATGACATTTCTGGATTTCCTTATAATACAGAAGTGATGACAACTGATTAAATATTTATCTGATTTAATTAGAGATTCGAGATGTGTTCCAAAGAACACGATTTACCCAATTTAATTGGGGTCTGCGAAGAATGTCTTTTTCTTCCATACATCTCTGTCAGCCGCCATCTCGGTAGTCACTCCTTTTCTAGCCATATAATTTTTGCAATCCATCCATCGTTTCCTCTATCTCTTCTTCTACTCGTGTACATCCACATTCATACTCAAAACTTTTCTCGTCACATGATCCTCATTCCTCTGCATCATATGTCCATAACATGACAAACAATTTACACGATAAAACACGATTTACCTATACTGGAAGAAAATTAATCCTCTGTTTTAAGACTTTAATTAGACAACATAAAGATGCCGCGGCTGGCGTAGTGGTCGAGAGGCCGGCTGCTGCGTACTTGTTTCGGGTTCAATTTCCGAGCGAAGCAAATGTTTGTAGGATCTACAGATATTTGTTCTCGATCTATGTGTGGTGAGATTATGTGTCTGTAAACGCACATGAATATGGATTAGAAAAAAATTTTTTTTCAAAAGTATTGTTTTATTTAGGAAAATCGGCGCAGGTTCGAATCCCGCTGACGACCGTATTTTTCTTTCCACAAAGATTTGTAGCTTTAATGGGTTTGAATATTTCATCAATATAAGATACTACAATTGCTATCAACAACATAAGGAAGTGTATTTACGCGTGGCATGACGTGACGTAAGCTAATTGTTAGATTATTAACTACAGTTTAATTATACAGTGCCATTGTTGTGTGAATAGATGTTTTTAATGTTAGGCTGGGTGTTCACTGGGCGAAGGGATTTTGTGTTTTAGATCTTTTCGTTAATTTACACCCTAGAATTTAAACATGACTTTCATAGCATCAAGAACATCTCTCAGGTATGCTGGTTTCATCACGATATTTTCCTTCACCGTTTCAAACAAGTCATGATAGAGGCGTACGAGTGGCTTAAATTACTCTTCATAATAGGTTGGGTACTAACTAACAAAAAGATATTATTTTCATAGTATTTTCGAATCGGCGACCTTTGAGTTAGCAGTCAAACAGTCATGAAAGTAGGCCATCGCTGCTACTGTATGTTTTCTTTAAGATCTTGTGAGAAACTGATCAGTTCTGTCAATCATTCAAAATCATATTAATAAAATTATAGTTTCACGATTATTACGCACGCGGCGATGTCGCGAGTCAAACTCAGTTTGACTTAGTTTGTCTCGCGACATCGCCGTGGGCTCAGCTCATGAATAAGGGCTCCGTTCGAGTTCGAAACTAGTAAGGCAATCCCGAAGAATGCGCGTGAGTAATAACCGTTAAACTATAATTAACATTCAAAATCAGCTGCTCGTATCCGAACGGAATTCAATTACTGATATTTTCAGAGGTGTGTTTAAACCGTAACAAGTAGAAATGGATAGTTTCTGCTTACCTCAATGGGAAACAGGCGTGGAAACCGAACACAATATATGTAGAAAAGACTAGGCAGATCGATGTGTATTTTTTTTTATCTAATATTGATCTACTTTTGGTCTATTCGCCAGATGGTAAGCGACGGTGTGGTCAAGGATGTAGAGATACAGAAGAAGTCTATTCACCATAACCTTGAATGACTTAACTGCCACGTTGGTTTAGTGGTCTCAAACGCGGCTGCTAAGTGTGAGGTCCTGGGTTCGATTCCCAACTCGGGCAAAGTGTTATTGAGTTTTTTTGTTAGGAAATTCTCAGTTAGGAAGTTGGTGGTGTGACACCCCCGTGCTTCGGCAAGCACGTAAATCCGTCAGGCGTAATTATCTGATCTCGTTCCAGTAGCATCGGATTACCGTCCCATCGGACTATAAGAGTGAAGGAAGAGGGAGTGCACCTGTGTTTGCGCATACACTTGTGCACTATAATATCTCCTGTGTACTTGGTTAATCTCCGTAGAGATAGGCCGCCGTGACCAAAATTCGTACGGGAGGACTATTGTTAATTATTGAACATACATTTTATTCGCAAGTATACACCCAGCTTAACAAGATTAATTAATGAAAACGTCCCCATCGTCACGGACAGGCGGATTAGGGTTTTTAATTACAGATTAATTCAATTACATGTCCATAATCATCAGCTGATCGTGGCTTCTGACTATCGACTCTCTTTCTCACTCGCGCCGTGCTTAACAAGCCAATCAGCTGATTGATAACCGCTGAGTGACGTCAAATCAGATGGACCCCAACTAAAGAAATTTGCTGTCTTTCACTAACAGCTACTATAAGAGCGAGATGGAACGAATGAAGAGATGTCATACTAAAATATCCGAACATTTTAAGTGGTACACTATAACGTGGCTTCTACATAGCATCACGCCTGTATTCCCCTTCAGAGGTAGGCAGAGGTGTATATAATTGTACACCCACACTTCACCAATGCTGTTATTAAGTCCCATGTAATAGGTGGTGAGGCCATTGCCATCTACCGGTCACAATTCCACACTCCGGGCTGCTACTGAGAATTTCTTAACTGAAAAACTCAATAACACTTTGCTCGACCCGGTAATTGAACTCGAGATGTCATGCTCAGCAGTCGCGCTTGGAACTACTAGAGCAACGAGACAGTTGACCAACGTGTATTCGAAAATAAGAATCTTCTTGATCCTGCCCTGATCCCAAGTTATTTGGGTTCGGCACAATTTGTTTTCTCTTCCATTCTTCTCGGTCATTCGTCACCTTATCGTTCACTCCCTTTTTAATCATATCATTCCTCACACAATTCATCCATCTCATCTTTGGTCTCTGCATGATAATTTGGCATCTTTTATTAACTGCTGGTAAAAGGCAGTAATGTTCTAAATTTAGTTTAGGTGGGCTACATTAGAATGTATCTTAGTATCTCCAAACCCTACTAATATTATAAACGCGAAAGTTTGTATTGTTTGTATGGATGTTTGTTACTCTTTCACGCAATAACTACTGTACGGATTTGGATGAGATTTGGCACACAGATAGTTTATAACCTGGATTAACACATACTTTTTATCCCGGCTGGACCTAATTCTGAAGACCACGCAGACGAGGTTGCGGGCAGAAGCTAGTATAACATATTTGCTTTGCCGCATCTGTCTGTTTCTTTGCTAACTACTTGTAAACTACTCATCAGATTTTGATGCGGTTTTCACCATTATTTAGAACTTTTTTATGATGATTTATAGACGTATATATATACCTACATATATTCATATTTAACCGTTCCCTAGTAGTTCATAAATCTGAGATTACTAGCGGATTGTATTGTAAAGTTTAACCTAATCTCAAGTTAAAATAAAGTCATTGTTTTAGTTAGTTAGTCTAGTTGATACATGTACAATATTACGTCATAGATAATTATACGAAAGGATATACTTAAGTTCAGATTATCCGATTATCTACAATCCTTTCTTTTAGAATTCGTGTCTCAAGATAAGAAAAGTTAAGTGATAACTTTGTACTAGTAAGTAATTGTTACCTACATAATGACAAACTATTTCACTATCCAAGACTATGGACATTTTGGAATAAGTAATGAAAAAAACCCGAATGGTTTATGACGACAGGCAAAATCTTCATCTTCTTCCTATCGTATGGTTGTTTAACCCACGATGTCCTCCTTCACCGTTCTATGCAAGTGATAATTGATTTATCATTTCGGAAAGTTCGTGCCGCGTGATTTAGATTCGAACTTGTCACCTTTGACTGGTCAGTTCAACAGTCATACCAGTGGACTGTTTAAAATCTAGGAATAATGACGTTTATAACTATTTACAGTAACAATTTTTACGATTTGATGACAGTTATTGTAATTGGATGAAGTCTCATGAGAACGACACAGCTTGCATTATTACAACATTTTTCAAAACCTCTATATAATCTTTTCTGGTAGCATTATTATCTCCTATAGCTATTGTATCTTATTTTTAACACATGACTAATATACCGATTCTTAGGGGACATGAAAAAAAAATATTCGGCCATAAAATATTATTGACATAAAACCCTGCGACAATTAAAAACCCTAATTTTATTTTATTTCAGCCAACATAAAAATAGCTGCAATCGGGTTAAAGACCTTTTAGTCCCAACAAAATGTTCAACACCAGTGTGTAAACAATAAATAAAAAAATTAAAACTGTTCAACGTCTCAAACAAAGAGTAGTGAGATCGCGAGGCGACCGCACGCCACGGCCAAGGCGTTCGCAAGGACGAATAATTGTGGCTTTTGCATTGACATTTAAAAAAGTACACTTTATGAACTAAAAAAGTGGATACATATAGTACTGGCAAGCACTGGAAAATTCGAAAAAGTGCATCAACAATTAAATTTAGTGACGTTTCTGGCATTATGCATAAATTCTTTTGCCTGATTCAAAATCTAAAAATGTTTTATTTTTATTTTTTGGTGTCGGTATCCGAATTTAGAATTACTAAATCTTGCACTAATTAAGAAATAAAAGTGTTTTTATCTTTTGAGACAGCGACATAAAGAATAAAGTGTTATTATAACGGAATTTGGAAAAAATAATCGAAAAATTGCACGTGCATTCGAAGTTATGCTAAAAAGTGGACCTGGCAACATGCCAAAGAGGTTTATAAAGAGTAAAAATGTTAAATTAAAGATGTCATGGGACTACAAGGATCAAGTGCATTCGTGAACTGGATAAGACATTCGTGCTTCGAATTAATTACTGTTTGTGTGTGCGCAGAATCGTTTTAAACATTTAAATAATATTATGTGAAATTTCAGACCAAGTGCGACTTCGAAAAAAGTGTTTAAAACACAAGTGCCTGATTAAACAACTAACACATACTAAATTTCGATATTAAATAAATTAGTTGTATCATTATTCAAATGTGTAGTATGTAGTTATATATATTTAGTTAAACCCATCTCAAATTTAATGTAGCATTAAGTTTTTAAATCGCATTTTATTAAGCAAAAAGTTTAATTAGGACTTCGTAAATTTTATTGAGCAAAAACAAGACCAAACCAATCCAGTTTTTAAAGAAAAAAAAAAGTAATTTGGACTCTTTTTGTCATTACCAAAGATTGTGCAAAGATCGTGTGTGTAAAATATTTTGTCATTTATTTTAAATAACTAAATTAAAAACGTTATTGCGACGTATAACAATTTTATGATAAAGTTTTATTTTCTCTTATCTTTTGTGACCAAGTCTGTGTAAGGTTTTTTGCAGCACGAGGTGTAGATAGGACTCTTAGTAAACAAGTACATCGAACTTTTAGTTTTTACACATGAACATAAAGTTTCGAGATAGATAATTCTCGAAGTTTCTATTAGTACACCTTTTTAGTCACTAAAAAGGTATGCTTATTTATATTCGTAATAGATTTTAAATGAATTACGTTACAAAAAGTAATCGAACAACAAAAAATACAATACTACCAACATATTTAACCACACAATTATCATACGAAACATCCTAACAACCCAAATCAATAAGCGAATAAAACCCCAATTATCAACCCAATAAACTTTACTCCACCCCAATAAACTTTACTCCACCCCAATAAACTTTACACCACCCCAATAAAAGTGTAAAAATCCACGATGATTCTAAATTCAACCTTATTGGTGCTCGCAGTTTGTGGGCGAAGACTGTGGCAGGCTCCTCAGGCTCGGATAGTTGGAGGCACTAAGTCTGGCTTCGGCCAGTGGCCGTGGCAGATCTCGCTGAGGCAGTACAGGACTTCGACATATCTTCACAAATGTGGAGCAGCATTGCTGAATGAGAACTGGGCGATCACAGCTGCGCATTGTGTGGAACAGTGAGTATTTTATTAATATCTTACCTTTTATATATTTTACAATAAAACACAGTTTTTTTTTTAATTGTTACAATAAAAAAAGTACAGTTCCAAAAACACCAGATGTATTAGTCGCTTTGCCGACCCTGTAGAAAAATCGCTGTGCCGGCAATATAGAACGGTCCCCCTACCCCCCACACAAATTCCTCTAGCAACACTGTGTATCTTTTGATAAGATCGGTGGTCAGACTTTCAGATATCTGACTACCCGTAACGGCTGTCATAGATCTTCACAAGACAACCGGGACTGACGGAAACCTGCTCGTCGAAACACTCACCATATGATCTGTTTATACATAAAGAATACTGCCTCGTTGGTCTAGTGGTCCCAACTGCGACTACTGATCATAAGGTCCTGAGTTCGATTCCCAGGTCAGGCAAAGTGCTATTGGGTTTTTCTGACAGGAAATTGGTAGATGGCAATATGCTCACCACCTATTACATGGGACTTAATAACAGCATTGGTGAAATGGGGTGTGTACAACTGTGAATACCTCCGCTTACCCCTTTCAGGAATACAGGCATGATGCTATGTTTATGTTATAAATAATATAAAAAATATTTTCCAATAACATGCAATCAACTGCATACATACATAGTCAGCCATAATTATATAGGACCTATGAACCGCATGCGCATGTGGGTATTTTCCTTAACATGACCTACTGGATTATTGAGCGATTTCAATGTCATATGTTATTTCGTGAATTTCCTTATTGTGTTGCAATATGATTGTATGGGAAAATAATGCAATAAAAGATGTCTTACCGATTTATTTTATAGTGTTGATTGGCGCTAGAAATATGACGCAAATACGTAAAGAAAGGCTTCCGCTGTACAGGTCGCAAGTTTGATTACAAAGTAATACAGATCGTTTAATGAGTTTTATTTTTATACATTGTATGGTCTATAAGTGTATTTATAACAAAATTCGCAATGAGACTGTTTGAACAGCAATTGTTTTGTAATGCTATTGTTTTTATTTGTTGTTCACGGATAACTTGAGCATAAAATGACCATAGTTAAGCTGCATCCGGTTAGTCTAAAAGCTGACCTCACCGTTGTTGGGAAGGAGGTAGACAGATTGTTTAAACTTTTCAATAACTTATATAATTATTATTTTATTCCCAGCGTCCCGCCTTCAGAGCTCCTCGTGAGACTGGGCGAGCACGACTTAGCTCAGAGCGACGAGCCCTACGGCTTCGTGGAGCGAAGAGTCCAGATCGTCGCCAGCCATCCACACTTCGACCCTGCCACCTTCGAGTATGACCTGGCGTTGCTTAGGTAAGTCACCAAAATATTCGTATACTAGCTTCTGTAGTATTAATATAGAAGTATTAATGTATATTTATGTGTAGAAGGAACGGTTGTTCGTGATTTTATTGGATTACATACCTAATTACGTTAGTAATACACGCTATAGTTTTTTTTTAAAGTTCGGCTTTTCATGTTTTTGCTCGTGTCTGTACCTGGTATCTTTGCGAAACTGGTATAAAAAAAAAAAAAAAAATAGAGATTTGGTATAATAGTTCTACTAATGATCTATGATTCCTAAACAATAACTTTCGGCATTCATAAACCTCTGAACTTTTAACTTCTGTGAGGTTACTCTCGAAACTAATACCAATTCCAATATTAAATAGACGCCTTAAAACAACGCGTAATTTTAAAATAAATTTACCAACATTACAGTTGCCTCAATTTTAAAGCATGTTGTCTTCATATTATCCCGAATCTATAATAAGTTTTTAGTCATTTCGGCATCTAAAACTACGAACTGACATATTTCCAATGTCAATCGAGCGGAATTATTTTCAAGAGTATGCCTTGAGCTATAATTAACTAAAATTGGAATTGGAAGACGAAGAGTATGCCTATGAACGTGTCATCATATTAATCAACTGTCAATGTTTTCCTAACTTTTACAGATGACTTAAGTGTTTTAAGCGTCATAAAAAGCTCTACCTCTTGCACTAGCTTTGCCTGATAAACTATAACGTCTTGTCGAAAGTCCCGACAAAATAATAACGAATTACTTTTATTACGCAGTTATAAAGATCATGAATTATCTTATAAATGCTAAAAATGCAACAAACAACAGTTTGTGACGTCATTATTATCGGAATACCGCATACCACACATACTTGGCTAGCATGTAATAAATTAATGATGTAATTAGTATTCGACTATAACATTATAATAGACTAATCTGCCGATCTCGGAACAGATTGAAGTCGTTAAAAAAACAGTTAGCACATCGGCGAGCACGTCGCGCGGGTGCTATTAGGGTTCCCTGGTTTATAAGCAAAAACACCGCCGGATCCTAGCCAACTTTGACATTAGGTTGTTCATTAATAATACGACAAGAAGAAGAGCTATACAGAACTCCAATCTCCACTAAGCTTGCGATTATTTATTTTTGGTGATTTATTTATTATTGGTGATTAATGCTCTATCCTTCTAGACAACTCTGCAACTAGGTTGTCCATCAATAATACGATAAGAAAAAGAAGTATACAGATTGTAAAGATCCCCAATCCGTACTAAGCTGGCGTGGTGATCAATGCTCCTGCCTTCTCTATCGCTTAATAAATTTATATTATTTCTTTCTTTTTCTTCTATTCTCTGTTGTCCCACAGTGAGACAGTTGTGGGCTGGTTCTTTACAAAACAGGGCATATTATATGACTCTAGGCAAATCTGATTTCTTGTCGTAGCTGGCTAAAATTCTGTCTCTCTGTCTTAGTTAAACTTACACCGAAATAAACAGCTAGTATGCTTTGAACCAAATCTACTTAGCACTTAAAGTTAAAAAACAAATGTGGAAAAGTGAATACGTTCGTGAGCAGGATTTGAACCTGCGCCTCTTGCCTCATACAATGTTGTTACACCTACGTTTACATTACTTGTCCCAATATAATATTATGTTACACAATTTTTAACATTGTGTAACAGTTTTTAACACAACTTGTTACATTGTCACACTGTTTCATACAGAACCCACTCTAGTTAACATTGCTTTGCTGACGTTAGCTCGTCACCCGTTCTGCGCAGGCGCGGTCACTCACCACTGCACTTGACCTTACAAGGTTCACTACTATGTTATTCTTATTTTAAACAATATTAGGTAATAAATACACCTCTGATGATAGTTGTGCGCGGTAAATAAATAAATATTCTTGTCTGTTACTATAATTTTATTGTCATTTCTAAATTAGTGACTTGTAATAGATTTAAATGTTAGATTATGAATCGAAATAAACAAAGGAATATATGTACCTATGTATTAATTTTATTTTACTAATGAAACATTGAAAAATAATAGACACGAACGATCAATTTTGCAATGAAATATAAGTCTTTGAAAAGCATTAACGCATGCTTAGCGAGCTCTAAAGTTATAATATTAAATGGAAAAAGAATACGGTCGTGAGCAGGATACGAACCTGCGCCTCCCTCAGAGGTCGAGATGGCTTAGAGGTTTAGAGCGCCTAGAGTATTTATCCGGGAGGCGCAGGTTCGATCCTCATCAATGTTTCCTTAGAAATATGGAATTACAGGGCTTACAAAATATTATATTATTATTAGATATGTAGTTATTTCTAATTCATAAATATAAGCGTATTAAGTAAACTCATGTGAAGCGAACTCTACATTTCGGATGATATAAAGTCGGAGTCCAGGTTCCATAAGAAACATAATTATATATTTTTTTACAAGCTGATCTGATTTTGACCCGATTCGATTTCCGGTTCACAAGAAGTTTTTTCTTATAATTCTTAAATACGAAATAATACCCCTGTTTTATATCAAACAAAATATCCACCATAAGTACTTAAAGTCAAAAACAAAAGCATTTATTTCAATAAGACCATTTACAGAAAGATGGACACTACAAATAACTCTTTCAAACGTATGACCGCACGCGGAGCGAACTCTAAAGGTTCGAATCCTGCTCGGGACCGTATTTTTCTTTCTACAAAAACTTTTAATTTAATAAGAAATGTAGTTGCCCCTTTCCAAAATATAGATTCCTATTAAAAAGAACGGATAAGAAACTCCATACTGACTTATCTATAGGTACCCTTATCTACTATCTGTTTAGACCATAAATTCATAGATTAATGAGTCATTTTACTGTACATTTGAACACTAATGATGCTATTAATATACGCATTTATTAACTCAGATTATAATAATCCAGGACACTAATAGATTGAATTATACATAGTTCTATTTTTATTAACTGCTACTGAATACGAAGATGTCTGGCCTTTTCGAATTTGAGTGGCTCGTGGCTAAGCGACTACAGTGATCACTTAGCCACGAGACCCTCAAACCGACCGGGATTCCCGCGATTTATTTTTAAGATACTATGCACGTGACTTTTTTGGAGGACATCGCCAGTAAGGTGTATATCTCTCCCAGCATTTCCACCTGCCATATAGATTTCATAGACCTTTGGTTAACAGTCTTTCATCCATCCTCTCAACATTTTGGTCATGTTGAGAGGATGGATGAAAGATCCATCATTGATCTATGAATGGACCATGATTTTATTTGAGACTCCTCCGTGCCTCTGAGAGCACGTTAAGCCGTCGATACCGTTTGTCAAATGAAGAATCTTCAAGTTTGGCGCAGTGGTCGAGAGACCGACTGCTACGCCGCGTGTCGCAGGTTCGATTCCTGCACGTAGCAAATATTTGTACGGATGATTGCTCCGGGTCTGGGTGTGTGTGTGCTTGTGAGATTATATGTCTGTAAAAGCACCCAGGATACAGGAAGAAATTCCTGGTGTGGGGCAATGTTTTTTTAATAAAATATTAATTTAAAAAATGAAGATCTATGACAGCCGTTACAGGTAGTCAGAAACCTGAAAGTGTGGAGAGACTGATTACCACGAGATATTTTTACCCAGTAACAGTGTGGCCAATAGGCAGTCGCTCCATGTAAAATATTGGTATCCGGGCCAAACTAGGCATTCGTAATTATTGCCAGAATTCTTTTGATATTTTTATTATTTGAGTTCCGTTTTCTATTAAAATACTAGTTTATTAACATATGTATAACAACATTCCTGAATGCGTTTTTCGAAGCCGACAGTTAGACTAAAGCGGCTAAGCGAAAAATAATTCGCATAACATTTCAATTGGCGATTGGTTTTCGTTAATTTTCACGTGCGTTGTCTCGCCTACGCAGGTCGGCTTGAAGTATTCCCTGTGTTACAGAATTGCAATTCAATTAACTCTCGTTTTTATCTTAGAATGGTATCAGTGGAAATCGATAGTGTTTGCTCACCCCAATGAGAAACAAGCGTGATTGTATGTAATGTAAATATTTATCAAATTATTATTTTTATTTTTTTATTTTGTTTTATTCACATAAAATAAAGTGCATTATTAACGTGTTGGACTACTTCACGTCTGTCTATTTTCCCTGTAGGAAGGTGAATCATGAAACAAAATAATTACACATTTAAAATTAAACTTATACAAGAAAAATATGCGCATTGCGGCCTACCATAAATGTCGTAAAGTGTGTGGCGTTGGCCTTAGAAATTGATTTTACATTATAATGTTAATATTATGCGAATGAATCGTATCACGTATAAACTGTATTTTACATAAAGCTCCCAGGTTTTTGTTTATTATTTGACTATTTTTACATATTTTTGTATTTTAAGTACTCATTCAAGTAAAATTTGGTGTCAACTGAGTGGCTTTCTTGTGTCAATAGGAAAGACATGACAAATAAACATTTTGTTGTAAGCTTTTATATGCCGCATTTACGTGAGTAGATTCACATTTATAATAAATCATTTTATTATTCTGTTTAGGCAAACAACTAGAATTTATAATATATTCAAAAATGAAAACTTAACTAGTGTAGGTAAGAGAAATGTTCAATTGGCGCAGTGGTTGATTGTCGGGGCGGCTGCTATGCGATGGCTCGAAGGTTTGATTCTCGCTTGAAGAAAGTATTTAGAATCACTGTGTATCTGCTTTTGATGCACTTGCGGATGCAGCATAGTACCACCATTTTACGTGACACAACTGCCTATATGAACTCCTAAATCCATCATTGCCATATTTAAAGGTCTCTCTACAATCAACCTCCATAGATCTTTATTTGACTTCTAATTAGGACCGAAGGTGTTACTGTAACGTGCTCTCTGAGGCCCAGAGGGGTCTCCATATGGAATTATATCACCCATCCACAGTCTAAAAGCGGTAAATCGATTAGACTGAGCAGCTGTTACTTTATGTACAAACTAGACACTCATAGTTGGTAGTAGATAACTATTGATTTAGGCTCACAAAATTGCCGACAGCAATCGTTGTGCCGTGTCGTGATATCCAACGGAGTGATAGCGAAGAGTCTCGACCAACACCTTAAGAGGCTCTCGTTAGACGGATGGGTAAAGGGCCTCATACAGAAAGTGGTAGACCTAATTCTAGACTCCACGCAGATGAAGTCGCTGGAAGAAGCTTCTTCTTATCTTCTTCTTCTTATCGTGTGGTTGATGAACAACCTAGTGTCAGAGTTTAAACCACCCGTAGGTCTCGGACATGGCTTTACACACCATCGAGAACATTTCTCAAGTGTGCTGGTTTTCTCACGATGTTTTCTTTCACCGTTTTAAGCAAGTGATAATTAGTTTATAAAACGCACATCACTTGGAAAAGACAGTGGTGCGTGCCTTGGATTCGAACCTGCGACCTTTGACTTGACAGTCTGACGGTCATACCAATAGACTATCACTGCTCAAAGGTGGAAGAAACTAGTATATGTATATATTAGATATAATACATAAAAAACTATAATTTATATGCATGTAAAATAAATAAACGGAATAATAATTGTCGTCTGACTAACATAGTATTTTATCACCAATTTCCAGGTTCTACGAGCCTGTGACGTTCCAGCCGAACATTCTGCCGGTGTGTGTTCCCGATGATGACGATGATTACGTCGGCAAGACTGCCTACGTCACCGGCTGGGGGCGTCTGTTTGACGGTATGTATTTCTGTGTATCTTTTATTAAACTGCTACACGAGTAAATACGTTTTTATCGGTCAAAATTACTCAAACAGGTGATTCCAGAGTTTTGATAAAAAAAAAACTTTACAAAAATCGATAACTATTTTAAATCTTCCATTGAGAACCTGATGTAAATGCACATCAAGAGGAGAGCTTAGAATTTTCAGAAATGTTTGCAAATCTTGGGGCTTTAGCAGACATGTTATTATTACTGTTAGCATCGATTGTCGTTAACCACAAAACCGCTTAACCAATCAGCAAATATCTAATATTATTATACTCCTGAAAGAATTATCGGACACTGCGGGATATCTCTACGGAGACGCAGGAGATATTATAGTGCACAAGTGTACCTATGCGCCACACAGGTGCACTCCCTCTTCCTTCACTCGCATAGTCTGATGGGACGGCAATACGACACGGCTGGTCATCTCATGTCATATCTAAAGTTATACATTTTTGTGGAAAAAGAATACGGTTGTGAGAAGGAATCAAACCTGCGCCCCTCGGATAAATACTCCAGGCGATCTGACCACTAAGCCATCTCGACCTCTGCTCACTACCATGAAGTCTTCTACCACATTTTAATACGTCTTTTGGTGGCGTCTTACAAAGAGTTCGCATGCGTTAATGCTTTTCGAAGATTTATCTGTATATGTCATATCTACTTTGTCTATGGAAGTTACTAATCATCATAATTGCCTATTCACAGAGGGCCCCCTCCCCAGTGTGCTACAAGAGGTCAAGGTCCCAGTGATCAACAACACAGCCTGCGAATCGATGTACCAGGCAGCTGGATACAACGAACATATCCCCAACATCTTCATATGCGCCGGACGCAGCAGAGGAGGAGCCGACTCCTGCGAAGGTAACACTGACAACTGACAGGTTGAAAACAGGTCATGGGTTTACCCTAAATGGGATTGGGCGGGGCAGGTCAGCCGCATAACGACTGCTGGGCAAAAGTCCCAACACAATGGGTATCTAAAAATGGACGATGCGATCTACCAAGGCGGGTTTGAGGCGGCGGAACTTGGGGGAGGCCTTTGCCCAGCAGTAAGACGATAAAAAAACGAGATAGTGTCCGTGAACCGGACTAGATAGGAGAGAGTCTAGACAGGATAGAGTCACCAGGGTCTAATTAAGACAGATAAAGTTATATATTTTGGTGAAAAGAAAGATACGGTTAGAGCAGGATTCGAAACTGTGCCTCCCGGATAAATACTCCAGGTCTTCTGACCACTAAGCCATATGAATCATCCAAATTTGTAACTTTATAGTTGCCTCAAGCCATCTGCCGATTGAAAAAAAAAAACTGTATTAGCTAGATAGATATTGTCGAAATTGGACAGGGCCTAGACAGGCCCGGATCTTTGCGGGACAGGCTAGACAGAATAGTGTTTAGACAGGAAACAAGGGACAGAAGACGAACTGACTCCTGTGAACGTAAGGGTACTGACAGGATCTGGGCAGGACAAGTTTAAACGAAATGATGATAACAGACAGGCAGTGCATCTGCAGGAAAAGTTGATGTTTTTACACGACTGCCCAAAAAAGGAGTGTTATGTTTTAGGGTTAATATAGTAGTTATATGTATGTATGTATGTGGGTTTCTTTATTCCATTCTAACTTCTATATGCCTGAACCGATTGCGATGTATGGGGTATCGTTAGAATCTTAACATTGTCCCGGGTAACATAGGCTAGTAAGATTTAAAAAGATGACAGACGTTCTTTTTAATTTTTTCATTAATTTCGTCTTGTTATAGACCAGCCTTGTCTCTTCGTAAACAGAATTTCTATTGGAGAACTACAGTAAATCTGCCGTAGATCGTCTGTCTATCTATCTGCCTAGCCTTTTCCCAATTACATTGGGGTCGGCTTCCAATCAAACCGGATGCAGCTTAATACCAGTATTTTACATGGAGCGACTGCCTATCTGACCTCCACAACCCAGTTACTGGGTAACACGATATCTCGTGGCATGACTGGTTGTCAGACTTTCAGGGCTCTGACTACCCGTAACGGCCGTCATAGATCTTAATTTGACAACCGGGACCGACGGCTTAACGTGCTCTCCGAGGCACGGAGGGGTCTCGGTATGAAATGATGGTCACCCATCCACAGACCGACCGCGGCAAGCACAGCTTAACCTCGATCGATCGATCTGTGCGGCTGTTACTTATCCACGAGCCCCTCAATCGATCTTCAGTCTATGGAAACAAACCTGTCACACTACCCGCTTCTTTTCCCTGGTACAGATTTTGGGAAAACATCTCGAATTATGAATGAAACAATTTAAATTTTATTTAAATGCCTTGTTTTTCCGCGCGACTGTTAAGCAAGAGGTCTTGGGGGGAATTTTCAGGTCGGGCAAAGTGTTATTCGATATTTATGTTATGAATTTCTCAGTAGCAACACGGAGTTTGGAATTGTGCTCAGTTTATGACAATAGGCTCATCACTCATTACAAGGGACTTCATAACAATATTGGTGAAATGTGATTGAACAAATGTGTACACCTCTGCTCACTTCTTTAGAAAATACAGGGATGATGCTATATTATTTAAATTTGTATTGCGCATTTTTTTAAGAAAATCAGTTTTATATATTTCTTCATTCATATATCGTTTTCCCAAATTCTAGGCGACAGTGGTGGTCCTATGGTGGTTCGTCGTGAAAGGGACGACCGCTTCGTGCTCGGCGGCATCATCTCCTGGGGTATCGGTTGCGCGGAACCTAACCAGCCCGGGGTCTATACGCGGATCTCCGAGTTCAGGGACTGGATCAACCAGATACTACTCTTTTAGGGCTGATGAACAACTTTTTCAGAGATAAAAGGTGCTAAAGATAATTATAGCTGGTTTGCAAAGCAATTATAAATAGCAACATTTTTAAGTATTGCGTACTCAAACCCCAAACTGCTATTTAGTAAAGAGACAAAATAAAAAAATAACCAATGCAATTTTTTTGACAATTTGTAAAATGTTTATAAATTGCAAAAATATACCGATATGCAAATCGGCTATAGAAAGCAATCTTTAATTATTTTACTATATGACTATAGTCTCAAAAACCTTAGCTTGGCAAAACGGCTTTAGTATGCAATGGTTCGAAAAAAAATAATAGAAAAATGGCTATAGATTGCAAAGTTTCTGCTAATTTGCAAAACTTTTAGTAAGTCTTAATGATTTGCAAAGCGGCTATAGGTTGCAAAGTCAAAAAGCTAAATCGTTTAACAGCTTTTACTAGTATTAGAATTGTTAATCTATGATTACTTTGCAAATCAGCTATAGGTTTATCTATCCCTGGCCTGCAATTGGTTCAGCTATTATTAAATAGCCATTCTATGTTCAAGTTCAAGAATGAAGTAGAAATTGCCCTTCATATGAGAATAATACAAATATTATCTATTTAAAATTATTTCTATTTAATATCAACTGCCTCTTAATGAAATGACAGTCTAATGATGATAATTTTTTTTAATATTGCCATTTCGGCTAATTTATAGCCTTTTTTTGCAAAACGGCTATTTATTTAAAAAGTTTGTGGCCTACTTGTAACAATGTTATTGACCATCAATATTAATTTTAGCAAAAGAAGAAATTTATATAAAAATAACTAAATAAATTATTTTAAATCTATCCGACTGGTGCTCATTGGTCCAAATACTAAACTTTATTGTAAAAAAATAAAATTTTACTTATTTATTATAAATACTTAGTGGGGAGCGATTTATGACAAGTGTTTGTCAACGAATTTCTTTTGAAAGCATTCGATTTGCTAACAAATAATAGTGTAAAATAAACTTGAGGATATTCATTTACGATCCCCTGAAGAGACTCAGGAGAGATATTTTTGTACTACGTTACGTGCTGACGTTAATGTCTGAGATGATGTTGAAACAGTTTTAGTAATTTTAGTAAAATAAATAGGACGACTTTCCAAGTATTAGAAGACAACATAAATATATTTTTCCAAGTGTCTTTCAAGGGCATTTTAGTTAGTTACAAAATGATTTATCCTCATTTTTTAAATTAATTTTAATGACTTAAACGTTTAGGTAAAGTTATACGAATTTATATTGTAAGGAAATAAAAATATATACCTTTGTAAATGTCTTAGTAATTACTCCAATCGCCAAGGGCTTTTTATAATAGAAAAACGAGTTCCAATTATTGAACTAAAATAAAATTATGAAATATAAGTATTTTTAAAATAAGTATAAAATAAATAAAATGTAAGAAAAAAACGGATCCGTCCTTAATTTATTTTAGCTAATTATTTTGTAAATATTTTGCGATATGTTTTTATATGAAATGCATTTATTAATTTTATTTAATTAGCCATAATAATGTCTCAGATCTACATTAGAGTTCTGATTTTATGGATTTATTAAATCATTTTAAACGGTTTTATTGTCTTTTATTTTAAATATAAAAAAATACTATAAAGGTTCTATATATTACATGTCTTATTCTTAGTATTATAATTAAAACATACCCTTTAAAAATAATAAATTACGTTATATTAGGAATTTTATAAACTTAAACAGCATTATATGTGTGTGTGTGTCTGTACCTATGTAATACTGGTTGAATTACAAACACTCACACACACGTAGAATCACGCCAGTATTACATTAGATTAAAACAACTTTTAATTGGATTAATCGCGAGTATTATTGATTTTGTTCTTCCTGACAGGATTGATTGTGATTTTGGACTATCATATGTACATAGGGTAAACCAAGCATAGATTTGGCACCAGGTTGAAAGAACATATAGTATGACGTCAAGAATACACCCTCAACAAAATCTGCAGTCTGTGAACATACAACAGATAAACCCAACCATTTTGTACGTTTTGTTAAACCCCAAATCATCGCGAAAGAAAACCGATATGTACCGAGAATACTCCGCGAGAATACTCTACCCTGTAGAGTCCCAACTACGCGTAATACCGCAAATAATCAAGATACTGTGAGCGATTACTGCGTGCATCGGAACACCTTTTAGTTATAATTCGATAAAATTGTAAAATTGTATCTCTAAATATAAAACGACCGTGACCTCCGAGTTTGTTAAGGTATTTCTTCTCAGGGATAGTCGTACGATATACCGTCACGATTTAGTTTTAAAAATGTATCAGAGACAAAAATGAAGTTTATTAATTAATGAAATGTACGGTAGACTAAAATAATTTTGAATTAACTGATATGTCGCCTATCACCTTAGTCAAGCCGCGACCACGAACGCTGCAAAGTGTGCTATGTCAGGAAAATTACGCGATTAATCTGATTAAAAGTTGTTTTATTATAATGTGTAGTGATCGTGAAAACATAAAATAACAGTAATCATATTTTCTTCAAAAATATTCAAAGGCTCAACATGGCATAACAAAAATGTGAGGTAAGTACCTACTCACTAAGATTCAAGTAGGCAAAAATCTTTTGTGACGAGCTAGGTAACGAGGTACCTATACACTCGTGAAGGAGACAAGAAAGAAAGAAAGAAACAAAGAATAGTTTATTTTGGCACAGTTTACTAAAAAGAAATAACACAAAGTTGCTTGCACTAAACCAAAAAAAGCCCCTATCTCAGCATGTGCTGCAACACCAAGATGCTGCAGCGCTTTTCAGATAGGAAGGTCGTGGAATTCAAGAGAGAGAATTACATTGCAACGAAAATAAAGCGACGTTTCGCTTCATTTTCTGTGCAATGCAATTCTAACAACCCAACATGGTGTAAACGCACCCTAACCTCAAAAGTGTTTAATAGGTTATAATATGTTATCAATAGATGGCGCTGTTATCAACTTTAATACAATATCCGTAAAATGTATAGAAATGTGAATCGCGCAATCAAAGTTTTGGTAGCAATAACGATAGGTACAACATTTTGGGCAGACCAAATGTACTTGCTTCGGCAGTACATATACTAAAATTGGAACGATACAGAGAAGATTAGCATGGCCCCTGCGCAAGGATGACACGCAAAATCGTGAAGCGTTCCACATTTTTTGGATAAATTATTAACCTTTTTTTTATTTATTTAGTACATGTTTATATAAACACCTTCGCAATTTATGCATTATTTTTCATGCCGTTAAATATAAAATTATTTTTATGTGATATTAAGTATAAGTATTACTATATAATTATGATTGGTTACATAAAGACTACATAACTATGTACAAAAAAATGATAATAAAATGTATAACATAAAACAAAGCGTGGTTTAGGCGTCGAAGTATTCCTCCGCATCGCTGTCATTTAGTACTAATGTAGGCATCTACATTACATACATAGTTCAAGTACCTACATACATTACATAGTTCAAACATCACAGTAGGTATAACAATTTTAAAGTAGCGGAATTCTCTGGTACCCACAGTAAGATTGAACCATGAAGCAATTATAAAGTTACTAGCTGACCCCGCAAACGTTGTTCTGCCATATAAATTTTCTGGATAGGGCCACCTTTATAAAAAATAGCCTATGACCTATTCTCAGACCTACTGAATATGCATATAAAATTTGCTAAAAATCAGTAAAGCTGTTTAGGAGGAGTAAGGTAACTAATATTGTGACACGAGAATTTTATATATAAGATGCGACCCGAGTCCGTTTCAAATTATAATTTGCAACTTTTACATTAATTGAGCTATTGTATATTATAAAAGTGGGAATGAGTGGGTGTGTGTATGTTTTTGTGTGTATGTGTGTGTGTGTGTAAGTGCGTGTGCGCGCGTGTGTGTGTGATGTGTGAGAGATTGTGTTAGGTTATGCTAAGTGCAATCTATATATTTAACTTTAATAGATTTTCTGTTAGTTTGTAGTTAAAGTTCCAATAACCAGCCAGAGAGTATTGAGTTTTTTAATATGGATATTAACAAAATTATTTGCCTGGGCTTTAATTATACTTGATCTATTTATAACGATAGAACAGCGATCTGCGGTATTAAATCAACTCCACATAATAAACGCAAGAATCAAATTAGTGTTCCATATTTTAACATCATACGGAGACTCGTACAGAATTGCAGACTTCATGTTTGACAGGAATACCTACATTTTAACCTACAAAAGAACGAAGAAGGACATCTCAATTCGACGCGTATATCTAATATATAAAAATCTCGTGTCACAGTACTTGTTATCGAACTCCTCCCAAACGGCTAGACCGATTTTTATGAAATTGTATGTGTATAATATGATAGGTCTGAGAACATGTTATAGGCTTTTATACTCCTAGGTCAGGCCTAGGTAATACGGGTCTCTACAGAAAATTTTAATGCAGAACATTATTTGCGGAGTACAGCGAGTATATATATATTTAAGTATCACCACGCATAACTTTTTACAGAGTTGTCCAATTTTGATGATTCTTTTTTATTTGATAGAGGATTCTTCCAAGTTGGTCCTTAATAAGTCACTCCTCATAAGGGTGGATAATAGAAAAAATTGGGAATTATTGATTGTTCACATGTCCACCGATTCTGTTGAAACTTTGCATACATTATGTTTTTTGATGACACTACAACATAATGGAAACATGGAGTTAATCTGGTGATGGTGACAAAAGATCACGAGAGAGAAAAGTCGAGGGTACTCCTCAACTACTTCGTGTTTGGGGTTATTTCATTTATCTTGATGAGAACTTTAGACCTAGCTATGTTTTGTAGTAGTGGCTATACGACAAAACATTAAAATTATGTCGTACTTACATGTGAACGAACACATTCAACATTATTATTGATAAGCCAATTTTGGCTAAATACAAAATAAAAATACATGAATGAAATTGCCACCAGCCATGTATAGAGGAGTGATTAATTAATATGTACATAATAATAAGAATGGAACATTCTTTATTTCATTATAATAATAGTATGTATATATTGTTATCTAAATTATAACATGACAAACGAAGTTTTTTTTTTATATACTTATTTGTCTTGAGTAATTTTAATTATGTTTAATATTATATTACATAATACAATACACATTTAGGAAGGACATTTAAAGAGATCATTTAAATAACGAATTCTTCACTTAAATAAAGTTAACCAGAAGAAATGTTAGCATCCTCCTCTTTTCTACGTTGCCGTGCCCTACAGGGTCCATATTGTACTGTAATTATTACTATATTTAACACCTTTATAACATATGGAGTGCAATAAAGTATTGAGTATTGAGTATTGAGTGTACACAAGTTCCATACGAGGGCAGAGGGGCCTACTGTTGTCGATACAAGTTAGAATCACGTTACGACTTACTATAAAATTACATTATAATATACGCATTATCTTTTGAGAAAGCAGCGCTGCGCGGTCGGTCATGTTGTAGTCGTGCAATATGGTAGCGCAACAAGGGTGAGATCCACAATGATCGAAGTCAGGTTAACGTTAAATGTGCTCAGTGTACATGAAAAAGTTGTAAATAGTATGGGCGATTCTTTCACGGAAGACTTTGAATAGAAGAAAATTACTTAAACATTTAAACTACTTAAATTATATAAAAGCATAGATAGGTATGTATTTGCATTTATTTGACTATAAAGCAGGATTTTCTTCGGGTTGGAGTCAGCGAGAAATGTCTTGCCGTGTTCCACAGGGTTCGGTTCTGGGTCCGCTCCTGTGGGACATCGGTTACGACTGGGTACTGCGCATCTGCTACGCTGATGTCACACTGGTCACAGTATGTGGGAAGACGCCCCGGCAGGTGACCATATTGGCTACAGTCGCGGTCGCACAGGTTGTTGGGAGGATCCGGCAGTTGGCGTACATCCGAGGCCATTTGCTTCCACGGGCCTCGGAACGGGCTACCTCCGAGATTCAACATCGTAGTAGGAGGTGCCACCATCGACGTCAATCTACGATGAAGTACCTCTCCTGAAGACTCGTCCTCGACAGCCGGTGGAAATACGAGGAGCGCTTTCGGCGGCTCACCCCATAACTCATAGGTGCTGCGGGGCTCCAGTTTGAGCGGACGGCTTGTCGGCCCGTAACATCGCAATGCTGCGAAGACCGCATTAGGGGATACCGTACGAACTCCTTCGAGGCGGCGAGCATTTTAACCGGATTACCGCGCTGGGATTTCGAGGCGAGCGCCGTTACGTCCTTGTATCAGTGGCGTGGTTTGGCGCTAGATCGGGATGTTCGACCGTTGCCACGGCAATAGGGTTATTGACGAAATTTCACAAAGGTCCTAAATTTAAAGAATATTGCATTCATTACCTAAAAAAAATATTTTGCAATTTTTTGTGTACCTATTTATTAAATAACAGCTATTTAAAATTCAAATTTCAAAGGTCGTGCCAAAAGGCGCGATAATGACGATCGCCATTTTGTGACGTCATTACGCAACAGAACTTTTGTAAACAAAGGAAATTATTTTGTAAATCATAACATTAGTGCGTAGTATACCAATACTTCGAAAATTGAACTGAAATACGAAGAAAGTGGTTACATCTTGCTTCCCAAATATTAACAAATTCAATTTATTTTGTGTCATGTGTCACAGTGACTGCAAATTGACAATCAATCGTCTGAGTAGTGACGTCACGCAGTCATTGGTGTTTCGAGTCACGTGACACATAGATTAAAAAATATGAATTTGTTTATCGAATTAAATGTATTTACGAGTTAATAATATTATTTTCAAAAATACCAAAGAGTCAAATAAAATACATTCTATCATTATAGCTAAGTTTCATATTTTATTTCCATCTGTGTCAAATACCCTATTTGTGGCTAACCGGTCCGAGCTCCGACGGATCCTAGTGGTGGAATGGAGGGAGAGACTTAAGCGACCGCGGGTAGGGCACACGGTAATAGTGGCGTTAAGGCCCGTAATGAAAGAGTATCTGATGAAGAGAGGCGACATGGCACCCTCGGCTTCCGGATGACGCTTTCAGATCATGGGTGCTTCGGGAAGTATCTGTGTCGAATAGGCCAAATTGTCGGACATGGGTGGTCGTCGCCCGACCAGCGCCAGGCCCGAGACGGCTGCGCACCGCGCTTTCAATGTGCGTCACACTGATTTAACTGTGCGGGCTAACTGAGGCCAGCCTGAACAAACTCTAGTGTCCGTTGAGACACCCTTCAACGGACCATAACCTGCCGGGGTCGCGGTGATTGCTACAACGAACCCGGGACCTCAGTAAAGGTTGAAGTGAGACCGTGTGACCATTTTAGTCGGTAGGAGTCCGGCACGACGTCTATGTGATGGCTTTTCCACACTCAAAAAATATTTGATTTCCTGCTGGTGTTTTCGGCAAAACAAACGCGGAATAGGCTTATGAAATGTCTGAATTGGGAGACCCCGCTTATGAAATTGCTGATTTGCCCCTCTGAGCTAAAAGCTGGGTACGCTCATGGTGGGATGTCCCGTAACACACGTGCTACGCAGCTCACGGTTCACCTCTTGGCTTGCTTTTGTGCGGGCGCATCATCCACATCTACATCAACTACAGTTATACTACAAGACTAGGATGCGTACGTTTGCAATCGTAATTAAACACAACCTACGTGAATAGTAGGCGTCTTACCGAGTCGTGAGCGAGTGTGGCTGTAGAGATATCGCTCGTTTTTTCTTTTTATGGTTTTGCCTCAGGGGGAATTTATTTGTGCGTAACCGGACGAGCGACCGAGACGTAATTAAGGCGAGGCAGTTTGATGCCTTCAGCCAAACCATATTTTAAATTACTACAAACTAAGCAACACCGATAAGAGTATCCCCTGCGGGACACGAACCTCGGCTTAGAGCATTGCTGTGGGGACAACTATGGTCTAGCTGGATCAAGTCAGTTTCCACATTATTAGGGGACGAATTTAAAGCTACTGGCTCGGCGCGGGCCAGCTCGAGCAAGGGTCGCTAGCTTATATTCCAATGATCGTAGGTGCCCCACCCACTTTTTAGCTCTCGTGAGTGCTCTAGCCCCCGAGCACCCATAGAATCAGCGCCCCTATTCACTAAAGAAAGTTCTGTTATTAAAGGACTAGAATAAACAATAAAACAATAAGGGAGTGCTTCAAAAATTATTTATTTATTCGTATATATAATTTATATATCCATTTTATAATTAAAATCAACCGATGCACACAACATAAACATCATAATATTCGACCTTTCATTCACGCCGCCCGGACGAAAGACGCTTTCTTTACGAAAACACGTTTCACGCGAAAAACGACTTTATCTCCATGGCAGTAGGTTGAAATCACCAAAACGTGTTCCCGCCAAAGATTTAAGTATACATAGATTTAAATACTAGATACACAATCATTTATTTTAAAAGTCCTGTCTATGACGATCGCTTGTGTAGGACACACGGGTTAAAAATTATAATTATAAAAAGCTGTCTCAAGTATTATCTAAATTAATACTTTTGCTAAAATACTCTGTAGTTATTACAATAAGTTTTCGACATAGTGTTGTGTTGGTCGAGCAAACACCGGAATAATGACATTTTGAAGAATTTTTCAACACTATTAAATTTATTATGAGAAAAGAAATTTTCGTGTGTTTATAAAAATATGTTTATGTAATTTATTTATCGGAAAATGATGTCTAAATATTACTTTTATCGCTAATATGAAAAATACTAGTTTTTACTAACACAACAATATGCCGAAATATTAGGAAAACGGACAAACCATCCGACTATAAGTACTATTCTGCAATCGCCAATCGAATAATGTCATTTTGGCTTAAATCGACATCAATTGAAAATAAATAATGCAATAATAAATAGATAATGAAAACTAAAACACTAATATGACTGTCGTATTAAATTTTTTACAATTACAAAGAAATAAAAATAGAAGAATTGAGATATTATTAAAAGAAACTTGCATCACTGAAATCAAACTTTCCTGTTTACATCTTAATTATTATTTTTGACTACAAGAAATTGATTTTTATTTGACACTAATATTAAATTTTAATTTCTTATTTTAACATTTAATTTCAGTGATCAAGTTCATTTAAGATATTGAATTCGAGAATGAGAATAACGTGTTCCAAGACAGCTACATTATAATCGACAAAACAGATGTTTTTAATTTACAATATTCACTCCGATTTTTTCGCTATTTGCAAATTTATTTCTTGTTTATAATCACTATTACTGTCATAAAAATCTATTTCAGGGAATACAAAATTCTATTGTCTGCTTTTACTACACTATGGAAATTGCGTAAAACCAAGAAAATATTACAATGTCGTTTTGAAACACGTTTCCAAATACAGTACAGATCGCATAGAGTACCTCCCTGCATTACAATTGCTACATCTTAATGTAAAACCTCCTCATATATTATTACTTTGTTACAATTAAACATTGGGGGGACCTTACTGGAGTTGTTAATCAAATACATGTTTAGTAAAAGTGATTAACTAATTTAGTAAAAGTGACAATCACTGTTAGTAAAATAGATTAATTAAGTTATTTAGGATTCAGTTTTTCAACTAGAATCACTTTGAAATATCATATCCTGCTCATAATTCTGTTAATCATAAAAAGTCAAATTTTCTGAAAAGTATTTTTAATCACAAAAAAAAACCATTTTAATCCAGTCATCGTTTAACATTACCATTAGTACTTACAATTTCCATTTTATAATTTTCGTCTTTTTTCCTAAATATTGTCTAGTAATGTCCCCCCAAGTACACAACGTAGTCAGTGAGCGAACTGTCACAGAATTACATCGTTCGCCACTGTAGGCCTAGTCTACACGTCCTATTCTAACTCCCGCCTAACGCACAATTTAGACAGACAACTATTAATTTTTACACACAAATGACATTGTACACTTGATCAACTATGAAACTGGCCACCAAATCGAAAATAAACGAGTATTCATATGTGCCGTGTGTCTTGTGAAGTTGTGAGTACTTTTGAATATTCACATATAATAATATTATTAATTAAAATTATTCCAGCTACGTTTACTGTACTAAACATGGAGTACTTATGAATAACTGATAAATTATAAAATGTAAGCGTAGGAAAGTTAACTGAGATATATAAATCGTATAGTAATAGTAATCATATATAAAAAGCCATATAAATATGAATTCTTTGTGATGAATGCAGATTCAAAAGTAATCGCAAATGCACACTCCGGCTATAATTAATAACACGAAAGAAATGCGGATATCTTTTTAAAAATACTGCTTCGTTGCAAGCGCAAAACATTACAAAAATAATATTCGAAAAATCTAACGGCTATACTTAAAAATATATCTCGATCTAATACTTTTATTTAAATTATAATTACACCTAATATTTACACTGCTGCTACATACATTTAACAACGTTTACTGTGCGTTGCTTTCCTCGAAAATGTTCTCATTTTTTTTTTATTACAATAATCATAATCATCACATATTAGTCGAAACTGAATTTACATGAGATTCTCATTTTTAAATGTTTTTATTTATTCGTCATTTCCGGTGTCGAGTCATTGTTGGAATGTCTTGTTGTTTCCGTTTTCTTTATTTATCACACCTCAAACAATATGTTTTTTGGAATTTTGTCTGTGTCTTGGAATGGAAGTCATATCGGTTTTTGTTGATATATTCGTTAATATTCTTACCTTACATATTTTGTATGACTTGTCGATAAGTAGTCTACATAACTTTCTTTGCATTAATAATTAGGTATTGTTCAATTTGCTAAGAAGACAATGTCATTAAAACTTCTTGCTAAAAAGTACTATTTTTATTAAAAGTGATTAATAAAAATAGTAGTTACTGCAGAGTTCCGATAAACTCATTTCATTATGTATTTTTATTAATCACTCGTAGTAAAAGTGTATTTTCTAATCATTCTCTATATGCGATCACATAGACAGATGTTTTTGAGATCATCTCGGCATTATTAATTATATTACGTTGCGCTATTGAATTTTATGTTAAAAATTGTATTATTTCAATCTTAAATAAAGTTATTATATCATGTTTCTCACACCTAATACAGAGAATACGTTGAAGATTTCCGTTCTTCGTCTCATTCAAATACTATAAGTATAATTACAACCATTTATCTATCATTGTTAGGTGATAGTCCGCCATTTTTATTTATTTCACTATTTATCTATATTAAGTTTGGATCATAAATGTATCCAAACTGTACTAACTATTCCACGATAATCCCTGCCTCTGCATTTCTTCATTCTATAACTTATTTCTTCATTATTTCACACTTTGTCACTAAATTGTTTATAGTTTTATGTTCAAACTGTTTTAACGAGTTCCTATGTGTTAACAATTAGTTAACACTAACTTGTACACGTTATGTGTTCAAAATAACGAAGCGTATTTAATTATTTATTTATTTTTAGACATTTTTTTTACTGTGTATTGGGAACATCTTAAAACCGGTTTTTAAAATTCGTAAAATATACATTCCAATTTACTGAAGATACTAACTTGATCATTGGAATGTAAATTCCGATTACCACCTTGAGAAAAAGGTGAGTTTATTTCACGAATTTTAAAACTATGAATGAATTGGCCTAGATCCAAGTAAATTTCAATAATCCGTAGAATTTATAGATAATAAAAAATAAAACTAGTTCAACTGTTTACTTTAATCTGGCAAACAGAAGATATCAATAATTACGTCAAATGTGACGGCCATCCTATTTTATTTCGGTGTACAATTTTTTTACTGTAATTTCCAGTATTGCCAAGCAAAACCAAACCATAATGGAGTATAGTTAAAAGCTGTTTTATTTGACCTATTTTAAATTATACTGTACTAAGAGTTATCTGGGACTCCATAGGTTTTGTAGCGTCTCCTTACTTTCACGAAACGTTTTTAAACTACACAAAAAAATATTATTCAACACGCTTCGTTATTACATCATGTTTTTGATATCTTCGGCAGTCCACTACTCCTGTTCCCACTGTGGGGCTTGAGATCATATCTGTGTCCACCGCTCGTCGAAGAACTGGCGCATGTTATGTCCAGCACGACCCACTGGGCTGTCGTCTTCGTTGAACACCTCGCAATTGCTGAAGATTAGGCGCACGTCTGACGCAAACTCCTCTTTGCATTTATAGCTGCAGGAGAAATAAAATGTTTAAAATTTTAGAAAACATAATTTATTTAAGATTATTATACTCCTCCCGACCGTATTTCGATCATGGCGGCCTATCTCCACAGAGATTAGCCAAGTACGCAAGAGATATTATATAGTGCACAAGTGTATGCGCAAACACAGGCGCACTCACTCTTTCTTCACTCTCATATTCCTGATGGGGCGGCAATCCCGAGACGACTGGAGAGAGGTCTGGCGCAGGACCGACGGCTTTATGTGCTTTCTGAAGCACGGGGGTGTCACACCACCAACTTCCTGACTCCTGGAGTCAGGAAGTTGGTGGTGATGCTATTGAGATTTCCTAACTTGTTTCCCGCCTTGCGGTACACTCGGTTTTTACGTTTTTGAGTAATAGCGTAGAGATGCCTTAACAAATACAGCACGCATGCGTAGCGACCTCTAAAGTTATAACTTTACTCACATATTATCCTGCAGTTTCCTCTTGATGGTGGAGAGGTCCATGGGGCACTTGATGACCTTCTTGTACTGCGGGAACTGCTTAGTGTTGACCGGTAATAGGAACGGCCACGCGTGTTCGTGGCACTCCATCTCGCAGAGAAGGCTCCTGTAGAGGTTACGGTAATTAATGAAATTATTTGAAAATACTTTGTAGTACTGCTTAATTGGTCTAGTGGTTGTAAATGCGGTTTCTGAGTGTGAGGTTGTGAGTTCGATTCTCGGGCCAGGCATAGTGTTATTGAGTTTTTCTTTTACGAAATCCAATACTGTCTGTCTGTCTGCAGTACTAATACAGTTTTTCGATAAAATCGGCGCATGACAACTGCGTGCTGTCTCGCTCTATCCTTGACATTCCGTAAATATTTTTGTCTCACTCGCTCAGGGGCGGCGAACAGTCGGTGCTATATTTCGCGGTCGTGTTGATTTTCCTAACTAATTCAATATTTTAGAACGTTAACACTTCTCTATAAGACAGTAGTAGTACAGTGCGGTTGGAGAACCTAACATCATATATGCACAGTTATAATACAACAACCTTACAATAACAACTTTAGGAGATCTGTAAATGATTGCTAAATAAAAATCGCCAGGCGTCTTACGACATCCTTAAGACGGATACAAGGAGGATTGAAAATTCAATAGATTTGAACATGTCAACGGTCGCGGGTTCAAGCCCCGTTCTTGACTATTATTTTTATAATGTTTCCTTGAATAATAGTAATTTACTTTACAATATGTACAAATAAGGTTCGGTTTTATTATTTTGGCAGCTTTTCTATGTAAATTCTGCCAAATTGACACAGCGACATGTTGGTTATGGTTAAACAATTTGGTTGTTGACGCAATTGAGCCTAAGAATATCGTGTCAACTCACTTGCAGAACTGTAGATCTTTGAGTAGTTTCTTGGCGGAGTTCTTCTCCTTCTTGGCGCGAGACACTAGGGGTACATTTTCCGTGTTGTCTTCTCCTGTTAACAATTAAATAATAAAAAATAAAAACAAATTGTTATTTAACACTACAATACAATAATAAAAACACAGTCAAAGTTTTTCTGTTATGAAATTCTCGATAGTTTGGAATTGTGCCCGGTAGATGACAATAGACTCACCACCTATTACCCAGGACTTAATAACAGCATTGGTGAAATGTGGTAACTAAGTGTGGTAAGCTATGTACACCTGCCTACCCCTACTTAATGTTATGTCATATTAGATAATACCACGTTACATTGTACATACCATCCATATGCGCGTCGGTATCGTCAGCGTGTAGTGCTCCGTTACCGCCGTAGTGTACCGCGCGGCGCTTCTCTGGCGGACCCTCCTCCGCACTCAGCTCGCCTGCTAATAATAAAAATACAAGTAAGACAAGTTACGTCATTACACTCGGAACTGGATTGCAGCCCGAACCAAAGGCGAATGCGTAATGGTACCGAGAGTGTATTGACCAATGCTCCCGCGTGTCATACGACATTATTGAACACGATGCCAGGAAATATATATCATAAACTTATTTAGTATTAAAATGGCACACAGATATCATTTTCCCGGGCCTGGGTACAATGGTTGATGTGCATCGCATCATTATACTAGTATAAAAAGTAAACAGCACGCCTGTGTAATAAAATAAGTTGCATTTTTAACCTATAAGCGATGCAATAAGAACCACTTTACACGCATGTGTTGAAATCCTATTTATTTTTCTGTAGTACAAAGTAGCTGAAGTTGAATATTAATATTATTTGATCTACACAATAGGCATATTGATTTTTATGGTTGATGCCTTAGAGCATCACCAATTAGTTTCATACGAATCCGTTAAAAAAAAAATATGGTTATCGCGGTCCGTTTGGTAAATGGTTACTAGCAACCAAGTGGGCTTACTCTTGAAAATAATTCCGCTCGATTGACATTGAAAATAGCTCTCGTCATTACATTAACAGTATAACACCTGCACACACAGCATAAAATTGTGTTACACACGATTAAAATCGTTTACTATCATTGTAACCATACAGATAAAAGGTATAAAGTTTGATTGGGAATCATATGCCAGTGGCGAGAGGGGTACGCCCGCTAAAACTAATACAGTACTAATTCCTTTAAGGTCAGACAACACAATGAACGGCTGCTCCAATCATGATGCGACTCACCAGCGTGCGTATGGTGGTTGATGCCGTTCTCATCGGTGATGGTGTCGTCTAGCTTCTCATCGTGTTTCTCAGGCGTGTGGAGGGCACTTCCAGAACATTCTTCAGCTGTTGTTGATGTTGATGCATGGGATGCTGCTGGGCTGAAATGAAAACAGTATGTAATTATTAATAATATTATATAATAATTTTGCTGTCTATCTTAGAAAGGCATGGTTCGGCATCGTATAATAATTTGTAGAGGAAAACAAATGATTTGGTCAGCATAAGAATTTAAACTAGTAATTAATAACATACCTCTTGCCCCAGATATAAATTGAACCAAATACCGCAAATGCACATCCTTTTATTGCCATTAGTAGCTTCAAAGTAGGCGCACAATGACAATTTTAATACTTATAAGTCTGCTGTCCACAGTTTTCATAGTAAGAAGTATAAGAGAAAATAGATAAATGCCGCACTAAGGCACTATAAAATATACAGGATGTAAGGGACACCGTAACGGAAAGTGACACTATGAGTTCAGAACATGATTCTCAGGCAGTGCAACGCTGAGGTGTCCCAGCGTTGCACTGCTTACCTCAGCATGATGTTACCTATATTTTTCTAAGGAAACATTGAAGATAGACAAGAACGGGGCTTGAACCCGTGACCCTTGACAGTCCGTGTCATCACCCTCCCAACTGAGCTACCGTGTCGTTGTTCATGTATATTAAATTTCAAGCTTCCTTGTATTCGTCTTATGGAGACAATCAATGTTTCTTTAGAAAAATAGTGGTTAATATGTGTATTACGTGGCTTTACCGTGTTTTTTATTTTTGTGTATGGCATCTCGCAGGTCTACCTAGGAGGTTGTCGACTGCTTAACCGGGCTTTCCTAAATAATTTTAAGGCCCAGGGCAACCTTACCATATATAAATTATATAATTAGATGATGTTACTTTATATTGTACGTACCTAGGCACCATATTCTGATCGATGTCTAAACTGGCGTTGAGGTCTCTATGCTTGGCGTCTCTCTTCTTAGTGTTCCGCGGTTTCTTGGGTGGAGCCCGAGAAATGCACTGAGAACAGTACCATTTGCCGCGAGGGTTCTGTGGAAGAAAGAGATTATTTTTAGAATAGTAATGAAGCAACAATTAAAGGTAATTAATTTGTATACTCGAGAGAATATAAAATTGTAAAGTTAAAATTTTTGTGGAAAGAAAAATACTGTCGTGAGCAGGTTTCGAACCTACACCTCCCCAACTACAAATTGACTATCAATTAGTTGGTAACAGTTAGCCAATAGGTACGCAGAAGCTCTAAGTCATACTTTAGGAGGTTAATGTATCCATGTAAAGTATGCTTACGGGATTCTGTACACCTTATATGTTGTCATGTAATGTTACCTTCAGTAGCGGTGGATAGTGGCAGTCCTGGTGATAAGCTCTAGAGCAGAGAGCGCAAGGAATAGTCCGTGTATTAGCGTTGGCGCCGCCGCATACTATGCACACTCGTTCGCCCCTCGCTTTGTTCACGCATTCCCAACAGTACCTGCAAAAGAAATTCATCTTTATTGTCGCTTTGATGTTGTTTCTCAAAATATGTATTTTATGTTTATTGTTTGATTTTTTTTTCAACGGTCTTGTTAAGTACGCACCAGTACGTTGTTGGTTGAGGACCCAAACACGCAATTTCATATAAAAACACCCTCTTGTGTTGAAAATTTTCGTATGAAACGTGTGAGCTTTGGCCTATACAATCTCGGCCGAAATTACGGTCTCACTACGGCTCGGGCTGCAACCCAACCTCGTAAGTAATGACCGATTTATCTCACTTGTATCATAGATAGATAGAATAAGCTTTATTGTACACCATCATAATATAATTTATAAAAATATAATTAGTAATTGAGGGTACAATAGCGGTCTTATCGCTAATAGTGATTTCTCCCAGACAACCTTTGGATGGATAGGAAAGACGTGAGCTAATGGGGGCAGTCAGTGGTGGTCAGTCACTATTCTATAATAATTTTATATTGGGTAGAATATATAATATCACAGTGTACAATACAACAGTACAATTATTTATTTATAGTAAAACTAAAAACTATGTTTTTAACTTACCAATCGCCATCAGGTATTTTGTCCATTCTTGGTTTGAAGCAATACGTGTGGTACCCCTTATCGCAGCCATCACACAGTAACAGCTGGTCTTCGTTGTCACCGCTCAGGCAAAACTGACAGTTCTGTATACGAAAGAGTTATTGTTAGTAGGTTAACAACTATGTTGGAGCCAGAAGAAAGGCAAGGATTATACCCAGTTATGTCGAGCTATGAATTTATCAGGTTAAAGTTAATTATGCATCTAAAGAGATGAATGCTCCATTGAAAAATTAAGATCTAGGTGTTTGAATGTTCCATTTAAACACCTAGATCTTAATTTTTCCTCAAGAAATAAAAAAATAACTTTTCTCTTTGCTTTGTGTTCTCTCCTGATTTGTAATGAATGCGTATAAAAATTTGTAATTAAATTATATTCTATATTTCTGTAACTATACAAAAAAATGCTTTTTAACGGTTTAGAGGCTTACTTTTCTAGTTTTAATAAAAATAAGTTTACCGAGAAAATGTCCCGATGAAATATATTGAAAAAAAGAATACGGTCGCGAACAGGATTCGAACCTGCGCCTCCCGGATAGATACTCCAGGCGCTCTGACCAACTAAGCCATCTCGACTGTTAGTTGGTCAGAGCGCCTGGAGTATCTATCCGGGAGGCGCAGGTTCGAATCCTGTTCGCGACCGTATTCTTTTTCCATTTAATATTGTAACTTTAGAGTTCGCTAAGCATGCGTTAATGCTTTTTCAAAGACATATCTTGGAAATATATTGAAATTAGGTAATTTAATTGTAATTCCACTACTTTAGCCGGATGATTAAATCACGTATATTGTTTTCTCGTCATTTCGAACACTTTGTTGTGTTCGTTGCAAATGGCAAACTCCCAAGGACATCACAAGAAAAAAAGAGTTGGGAAGCCTTCATAATTACTCATCACTATTGCATTGCATGTGGCTAAATTCGTTTTATTATAATGTGTAGTGATCGGATAAGCCATTGTATTACTTATTATTATAGTTTGAGTCTTAATTATATATTTTTTTTACGAGGAAACGGGGCTACTGTAAAAGTTTTCTAAGGTACTGAAATAAAGCATGATATATGGGTAAAATTAATGTCAAACTCGTCTCCACGCATTATTAACCTTATTGAAGTCTTTTATAACATCGAAATAAAGAAAAAATAAAAAGAAGCATGTTTTTTTTTTTAATAACACCGAGCGAACCAGTATACAAACTTTTAGTGTGACCAAACCACAAAAAGGTCACGAGCCGAACATTCGTTCGCTTGAATTTATCCGCACAAACTTGTGAGTGGCTGTTTAACGAATATCGCCAGCGAATCCTCGAACAATCATGTCAACGAATGTTTGTGCTTCTTGAAACTCAATTCATTAGCGAGAACCCGAATTATGTCCATTCAGTAGTTACGACGAAAATTGTTTACACACACAGAGATACGAGTTAAACACAAAATGCCTTCTAGAAGTGAGATGTTGACTTGCAAATAACTAATTAGAGAATAAACAATTTCTTTTCGTAATAAAGAATAAATTTCATGCCTCGGAGAGCACGATAAGCCGTCGCTCCCGGTTGTCAAATTAAGATCAATTTACAGCCGTTAGGGGCTGAAAGTCTGACAACCAGTCATACCACGAGATATCGTGTTACCCAGTAATCTATACATTTATTTTTACAACAAATTTTCAACTCGATTATTATTTATAAATCTGCATGCATTATATCCTCACATAGTATATTTTAAACTAATGAACTAACTGTGTTTAAGTAAATGTTGTGGTAGGCTGTTATTGATGTTAACACTTATCCTAGTCAACAGTAATGTTTTATATAATTGTTTGTCTTTAGGTTGTTGACGTGCCATTTTATAAATAAATAACTGGATTGTGGAGTCAGATAGGCAGTCATTCCAAGTAAAATACCGGTGTTAAGCTACATCTGGTTTGACTGGAAGCCGACCCCAATATAATTGGGAAAGGCTATGCAGATTGATTGATTTCGTAATAAAGACACGTACATACATACACACAAACACCTACAAACCGCGTGGACTGGGTATACGTACATGCCGCATACGTACCGCCTTCATGATGCTCTTGTCCCACGCGACCGCCGCCTCTAACGCTTGCAGTAGCATCGCTAGCTGGGCCGACGTAGTACAGCGACCGACGGCTTCACGCCAGGTCGCTAGGCCACGGGCTATGCCTTTGTTGTCGGCTGGGGAAGAAAAAGAAGTTTTGATTATGATTCTTCTCCTGGATAAGTTGAGCACTTAAGAGTACCTTTCCAGGCGGTATGGGTTGAAAGTTGAGTGCTATTTTCTATTCACAAATATTATAAATTTAAATTGGTTGCTAGGTTGTAACACTCGCGGCTGAATTGCAGCCCAAGCCGAAGGCGTAATGAAGCCGAGTGTGTATTGCCCAATGCTAATGCGTTTCATACGAAAAATATAATACAATTGCATATTGCGCTGTTACTTTCGAGTTATAATAACGAACATTAGTAAATATTTCCAATAAATTCATTATGAACCTTAAAGCAGTGTAATTAGAGGCTACGTTAGCATGTTGAAAAATACCTAAAAATATATATATTTACCTTTCCCCTCTTTCTCAGCGTTGTCGCTGCTCTGCGGTGACGTCGCGGACGCGTTGCCGTGTTCAGCTTGCAGCACGGCGCCCAAGGTTGCTTCCGAAGTACTGCGCGTGATACAAACCATTTATTATTCACGCTATTCGTAAGTCATAATTACAATTTTGTAGGTAGGTTAAAGAAAGAATTGAATGTTGTTGATTTCTAAATAAGTGGAAGTCGGTTTATAGGTGAATAAACGTTTATTTAACGAAATTAAAGTTTCTAGATACTTTACTCGTAGTGGCACAGAATAGAATAATAAAAATACATCTATATTAGAGATGGGTAGTTCGCGAACGATTGAAGGAAATGGACTACTTCATTTCGAAAAATAAATATATCTCTCATTCAGTAGTCATTCGAATGTGTCTCTACTTCATTTAGTTCAGTTGTGATTCAGTTTTTCTTTACGCTCGAGTCACAATACGTCACACGAAGAAAAATGAATGGTCAAACTGAAAAAGTGCAGTTTTTTATAGTTATTATTATTTTCGCAACAGATAAATAATATTTCTGTATTAGGTAAGTACCTTATGTTCGGTTTGGTATTTGATTTTCCGCCAACTTCCAAAAAAGGTTCACAATTTATAGGAGATTTTTCATAAAAAAAAATTATTATATTATTTTTACTTTAAATTTTGTATTAAATTTAGATCCCCAATCGAAATGTTTCAGATTAGGTATCTCCAATTACCAAAAACATCAAGGGAATTTAGAATTCACCATAGTTTATCGTTACAAAATTTTGAAAGCAAAAAATTTTATGCCAATAATGAAAATAATAAATAATTTTGAAAAGCAAAACATCCAATTCATGCGGACAATTTTGTTACCAAGCACCGTAATTCTAACAAACAAAAATGGCCGTTTGAGTAATAGAAATAGAATCTGTGACCGATTGGTTCTAATATGAGCTACGACTGAGTTTTTCGTGTTTTATTGCTAAATCATAAGTTCTAAATTATATTAAACTAGCTGGTGCCCGCGACTTCGTCTGCGTGACAAAAGATAGCCTATGTCATTCTTCAAGGTCCAATATATTTCCTTGCCAAATTTCATTACAATCCGTTCAGCCGTTTAGTCGTGCAAAGGTAACAAAAGTGCGAAAGTAATACTGTTTATTTGTTAATAAACAGATTTACTTTCGCATTTTTATTATTAGTAAGTATTACTACTTATTATCTTGGCTTGACCACTACCAAGAACCAAAACACTCTAGCAATTATAGTTCTAATTTAAACAGAAAGTTAAAAACATTTTTTTAACTTCGCTGCCTACATGACAGCTGTCCAATGCAGCTATCCTCATGATTCCGTCTTCAGCATTGGGTATTTATTTAATATCTATCAATAAGTATATATTTTTATATATATATAAATATATTATATTCTTTCTTTAAACATATAAATATGTATTAAATATTTTATCATTTGTGTTTATTTAAATTATATCTCTTGTTTTGTACGTACTCGTATTGCCTCTTTATTCAGCCCAAAGGTTGACTGGTAGAGAATGCCTAATGGTATCCATCTTTGTATATGAAGAATAAATAAATAGATCTGTCGGTGTTTTTTTATAATAACTTTACAGATTTTCATATTTATTATTGTTTACCTAACTAAAGGCTCCGTTTGAGTGCGAAACAAACCCGTAAAATGTACGTTAGTAGTAACCGGGGAAGAATAAATTAATATATTATTCCGTGGTTTTAAACAGCGACCATATTATACAAAACAATACTGCAACAAGTTGTACGAAAAATAATAAAGATGTCAGTGCTCTCTCTACACGTCTCGTAACAGATGATGCTTATCTTAGAAATTTTCGTATACTACGCATAGGATTAACACACGCATCAATAGCGGTACGCTTGTGGGGCGGCGCGGCGTCTGATAAGGAACGGACGTAGTACACGTAAAAAATACAACAATATTTTTTCTGCGAGTTTATATTTAAACGCGCTATTCTTCTTTCACTACCAGTGAGATTACAAAAAATATTTTTGCATTTGGTAGTCCTATTCTTGAGGAAGGTTATAGGCTATTTAATATCACGCTACTGCCATTAGGAGCCGAGCAAAAAGAAAAAAAAAAGGGGGGGGGGCAGCTAGTCACTCATACGTATAGATTCACCTCCTTCAATTGGACACTGTGTAAAACCACAGCCTGAGTAGACGAGAGGAGTAGGCATTACGTGATATACCTTTGTACTAGTGGCGGCTTGAAGTCCCTCTACAAAGATAGACGGGAAGGGGGGTACTTACCTTAAAGGGGATGGTACTCATCAGTCTTAATTACTTTCACTATGGGAGCAACCGTGGAATAAGTTAGCTGTAACATTTAGAGTTGCCAGAGGCAAAAAAAAAAAAACAAAAAATTGAGATATTGAAAACACCTGATTGAATAGTACCCAAACAAATTTAACAACAACACATCAAAATCTTTATATTTTTTGCTGGAAAGCTTAACAGATGCGGACATCTGGCAACTCATGCCGTTTGTCGGGAATAATGTTTTTAAAGGAATATCTGTTACGCATAGTAACTCGTTGGCTGCTAAAGCAATTTGGGTGTCTAAAGGTTGTCAACTGGTTTCAAGGGCTGTATAAAAATGCATATATAAGGTCCAAATTTATTAGGTAATTTCCTTTTAAGGCGTCAATGCGTAAGTGATAAGGACTCATTTAAAACATAATTAAATTTTTTACAACAATTTTATTTTTTTCTTAATGTTCGCCATTCAATGAGCAGTTTTCGTCTTGCTAGTACTATGTTAATTACAAATAAATTGTTATATCCATTTAATTCTTAGCTTATGTGAATGTATTTGACTTATATATAAACCGTTTCGAAGGAAATTACTTAATAAATTAGGACCTTGTAATATATATTTTTATGATTTTATGGGAAATAGGGGCAAACGTGCTGACGGATCGCCTGATGGCACGCGATTATCTTCGTGTTTGCCGGGAGGACGCTTTCACCCAACATAATTTAAGTGTGTAGTTTAACTGTCAGTGTAAATTGGTTAATATATAAATCAAAAATCGCTCCTACCAATCCTATATATGTAATCGAATATCAATACCTCCTTTTGTACCGGAAATCTGTATTCTTACACGACCTTCCCGTCTACCATACCAAAAAAAATATTAAAAAAAAAACTAAAACAGAAAACCACCCTTACCTTGCTAGCAACAACCAAGCCACGGCAGGCATAGATAGACAAGTGAGCAGTATACATTACCTAGCGTACCTTTGTACCAGCGGCGGCTTGAGGTACCTCCGCTCGATGTGCGCCTCCAGCGCCTGCAGCCGCTGGCGCGCGCGGCCGACGGGCTCACTGCCGTCCGTACTGCGCGCCGCCCGCCAGCCCTTCACCTGCATGGACGCGGCCGCCACACGCTCTTCTAGCTGTTCCACCTGGAAAAAACGGTAAATTAATTTTAAAAATAGCACCCCTGGCATGTGTTTTTTTTTTCACGACTTTTTGTGTACCTTACTAACATAGATTTTTTTAATCTTACTAACAAAGGTTATTTTACCCGGGATAATGTAAGGTTTCTATCGAATATCCCCATACATCTAAATCGGTTCAGGCGTTTAGAAGTTATGGTGGAATAAATAAACACACATACATACATACACACACACATGAACCTTACAAACATAACACACGCTAGACGCCCTCGCCACGACCGCACGCTAAATTGTATCGCGCTCGCGTTATATTCCGCTTACGCTCTGAATCACTATTTGACTAGTTTATCTTCTGTTGCTTTATATTCTACTTCATTTCTTCTACACTTCGTATATCTTAAATCTATCACTGTATTCTTCGAATATCTCGCCTCTAATAAACATCATTGTTTACATCGCTGTGGATTTGGGTTTTATTACAATAAACCGAACACGCTAAAACCTTTTTGGGGCAGTCATGTAAAAATAATAGTCATGAACGGGATTCCAACCAGCGACTTGTGACAAATCGCGTCATCGCTCCCTCAATTGAGCTACCGTGTCGCTTGTTCACATCTATTAAATTTCAAGTTCCCTTCTTTTCGTGTTGTGACGCCTGGCAATATTTATATAGCAATCATTTATAGATAACTAAACTCAAGCGTATAATTACCATGTTCAGTAGCTGCATATCAAGTCTTCGTTGTGTAAGAGCAGAGTGAGAGGTATCGGGAGGAGGGAACCCTCCGTTCTGAGCGATAACCCGATCGAGATGGGACACGCATAGTTCAGTGCCGAGAATATCGCCCTTCTCTATGTAGAGCTGTGGACAAGAAATATTAATTATGAGCTAGAAATCCTTGATTACAACTAAATTAATCAGTAATTTTGGCGTCTATTTAATGCTAGAATTACTCATGAATTGTCAGAAGTGGCTGTCAGGGTCTCGTTTAAATCGATCAAATCATTTAGTAATAATAATAACGACCGCCGACCAACCGACGAGCCGTTCAACCGGCTATTTGGTACAAGTGAATTTTTGTGATATATGAAAATGTTTCTAAAGACTTCTGTTTAATGTTTATTCTGGAAGCAGAAATATGTTAATAAACCAAATAGCCTTTCAAACATCGATGTATACCGAAAATACAGTCGCGAGTATTTCCGACTGTACTTTCGGTCACGGCGGCCTATCTCCACGGAGATTAGCCAAGTGCGCAGGAGATATTATAGTGCAAAAGTGTATGCGCAAACACAGGTGCACTCCCTCTTCCTTCACTCTCATATTCCGATGGGACGGCAATCCGACACTACCGGAGAGAGATCGGGTGCAGGACCGACGGACTTACGTGCTCTCCAAAGTACGGGGGTATCACAACGCCAACTTCCTAACTCCGTCCTGCTAGTGAGAATTTCCCAACAGGAAAACCCAATAATGTTGCTCGACCTGGGAATAGAACCCAGGACCCAACGCTAATCAGCCGCGCCTGTGGCCACTAGACCAACAAGGCAGTTTTGACAGAAACTATAAATAATATAATATGCACAAACCTTATTATTGACAGAAGGCAGATGGTTAGTGAGTGATATATGTAGTTCTCTCTCCCTCACTCCTCGCGGATGGAGAGAATCCATCAGTTCCCGCAGCTGATCCGAATCTGTGATGCGCCACCAGCCATGTCTGAGAAAATATGGAAACATAAACATATAACAAGATAAAAGATGATACAGCGAGAAAAGGAGTGACTGACGATATGACAGCTAATAGAGATGTATGGAATAAGAATACATGCTGCGCAGCATGTATATAAATTGGGATAAGGACAGGGGGATGATGATGGAGATTATAATTCTTACATTATAGACCACATTAACATATAACATAGGTATACATTTCATAACGCATGGGAAACAAACACGAACATATAAATTTTTTTGAATAAAAAATTCGATTCTGGTAAAATTTGAATCTGTGACCCCGGTTGAATACTCCAAACGCTCTGCCATCTAAGCTATCTCGTCCTCTGCTCACAAATTTCAAAATTTTCTTTCTCATCAATAATTCTTATGAGACCGTATGGTCATTTCTACAACTGGCTGAACCGACACGAAAAATTAACAGCAAATGATGACGTTATAATTTGTGACCAGCGAAAGCAGATTGAAACATATAAGTGACAAAGATCATCAAAACCTGCCGTGGTTGCACCAGTAAACCCGGTAAATATGAGTGAAAGACCGTGTGATAGATTTCATGCGAGTTTGCACTGACTGCCTCGTTGGTCTAGTGGTCCCTCCTCGTTAGTTGATCCCCGGGACGAGCAAATTGTTATTGGATTTTTCTATTAGGAAATTTTCAATAGGAGCCCAGACTTCCTAATTGTACCTTTTATATGGGACTTGATAAGAGAATAGGCATGATGACAGATTTTGAAATTCCCTTTTTTAATGTAGGTACACTTCTACTATCACGGTTTGGTGATGAGTTGTGACTTCACGCCTCGATAACATTTGATAAAAGTTCAAACAACACGTACGGGGGTGATTGACATTTATTGAGGCGTGACGTCATTTGCATCAGTTCATGGCCGATTCCAGTATTTTATACTTATATTTTATTGAAAATCTTGTTTTAATAAAACTAGGTAATTGTTTAGAATCCTTTGTGCATATATGTTTCTCTAAAACCATTTATTCTATGGTTCTTTAATACTGTCATTATGCCTATTGGTGAAATGTGAGTTTAAAACTGCGTACACGTTTGCTTACCGCTTCGGGGAATACAGGAATGCTATGTTAGTGTTATGTATCTGCAGTACTCAGCTGCTCCAGCTATACACAATGTCACTCACCGCAGTTCCCGCGGCACGTGGCTACAGCGTACACTCCTGGGCAGACCGTGCAGCTTGCAGTGTTCCAGCTGCTCTAACTCTTCACCTGACATCTGTATGGGCGGTGGACTGTCGCACGTCACGTATGTTGATAAAGCGTTGAAGTTCAGGAGACCGAGGCTTGTCAGACTGTTAGCTTTCGCCTTTTGAGTTAGGAGGTCATGTTTAAGAGCGTCTGCTTGTAGTTCTTTTTCTAGGTCGTTGTCCTGTTGAAGAAGTTTGAGGTTAGAATGTTACTTGTTAATTAAGAATAAATGATTTCGGTATTTCAAGCAAAACTTTGAACATTCTCTTTTTATAGTATTTTAAAAAGAGTTTAAAGATCAGATTAATTTAACATTTCTCTTAGACATCGAATTTGAACGTGATTCCAAAGTACTCGTTTACAATGGGGTGCAATTAAAAAAACAAAATTCCTGTCAATTTTATCTATGAATCGAAATATGGAAATCTAAAGTCAAAAGTAGAAATATATTATTTAATAACTTTTATTCATTACTATATTGTTCTGCATTAAATGTAATTTTTTGAACTAGGGATAAAATTGAGTATGTATGTTGAAGAGATTTATCAGGTTACTATTTGTATGTTTGCTTTGGTGACTAGGAGTAAGTTTCAATACTTAAATGTCTGTATTCCTACTAAGTATGCTGAGATAATACGATACTACAATATTACATGGTACATGGAAAATGGTACTAAATAGTATTAAGTAATATTGTAACAAAGTTTAATACTATTCTGAAATATATTAAATGTCATAGGATATCAAACACGTCTTTTTTCAAAATCATCTATGTAAATACATACATAGTATGAAACCAAGTCGCTATCCTGTTTGTCTATCTGTTCGTTCGCTAACTCCTCCTAAACCACGCACCGGATTTTGATGCGGTTTTCGTCATTGTTTAGATAATTTTTCACAGATGGTTTATGTATATAATAAAGCCTAATTAAGTTTTTTGTAAGTAGATAAAAGAATATTTTGCAACCAAGTCGCTGAAAAATGAATAAACATGGTTTACGTAGGCTAAACGTAAATTCACTCTATTTTTCAAATTTATACCCGTGCGAAGCCGGGGCGGGTCGTTTGTTTAATTATATATTTCAGTACAATTCTCACCTGTTCCTTATTATCCTCTTCAGCCTCATTTTCATGCACGGTGCCATCTTTATTAAAACTATTATCTATGAGTTCTTGGTCCAACCCAGACATGGTCAAGCAAGAGTCAGCATAAACATTGTTAGACGGCACTTGGACACTCGTCACCATACTATTCAAAGTAAACAAACTAGGGTCATTTAATAAATGAAGGTTATTTGACACATCCCATTTATGACCTTGACACAAAATGACCTCCGAACAAGTGTGCTCGTTATCACAAAACTCTGGTAAATCCTGCTTTTCGATCTCGTTTATGTTGTTCAAAAATGAACTTTCATGCCTTAGAATAGAGAACCATTTGCCATCTAATATTTTAGAGTATAGTTGTAGATGGGCTGATGACGTATCCAGGGGTTCTTGCTTAACTTTCTCCTTCTCTTCTTTAATTTCTTGTTCTTTCTTGGCAGCGTCTAATTGTATGGAGACTGCTTCAGCCATTTTTCTTAATTCCTCTAAGTTATTGACTAAAGTGTCTTTCGTCTCCTCAATTTCGTCGTGTTCCGTTTCATTTTTGACTACATTTTCTACTTTGAGTATTTCTTGGGGTTTGTCCATGGGTTCTGCTTGGGCTGCGAACATCGGCTTATGGGTCGGTTTTTGCACTAAGAAAGCGGTGGGAATAGAGTCCTCTATATCAAGCATATCTTGTTCCTCATTGTTTTTCTGCTGGATGTATTTTTCTTCCATTTTTATTGAGGAACCTGGTGAAAATAATGCTGTATGGTTAAAAAGAGAAAGGTATACGAAATAACGAGAAAAATAGAAGATACATGGCGATTGTTTAACTGGTGTGGTGTCCTCTAGTTAGTTGCTAAAAAAAAGATTACAGAAAAAAAAAAACAAAATTTTATACCTCTTTGTGTAATATAGCTACTATTTTCTTAAATATTACTTCCCTATGTTACCCGGGAAAGTGTAAGGATTCTACCAATATAAATTATTGTTCAACGATGCCCGACTAGTTCCGATCTCGAACCGACCACTTAGTCATGAGCTGAGCTCGCGGCGATGTCGCGAGTCAACAAGTGAGTAATAACCGTTGAAAAATAATTAGTATTCTAACAATACCCCATAAACTCACAAACATACATGATCCTTAAAAACATAACACTCCTTTTTTGGGCAGTCGTGTAAAAATAGACATACCTTCAACCTTACAAGCGCCATGTTTGACATTGGGCTCGTATTTAATGATCTGCGTGTGATCACTTAAGTTTAACTCCGATTTAATACTCTTAAGTTCCATTTCGCTCTTGAGAGCTTCCTCTTTCTTCTGGGCTTCGGTTTCTGGGTTGGGCTTCTCCGGTTCTGGAGGTACCAAGTCTTTTTTCTCTCGTGGAGCTGCGTAAAATAATAGTTTTTGTTTGTATTTAATTTAATTAAAGTTTATCGGGGTCCCGAGATTGTAGTTGCATTCACCGCAAAGCCAGCAGGCATTTTTAATCTGTGGAAATCTTCATGGATTCGATTAACTTTATTAGGATTGGATTTTATTTATAATAAAACAATTTTTGACTAAGGTGTCAGGCGTCTTACCAGTTTATTTAAAATTATTTCAGTCTACCGTACATATAATTGATAAAATACATAAAATTATTTTTGTCTCTGATACATATCAAAAACTAAAACTGGATTTTATTTATTTAATCATGTATCTCTCAAATAACACTGCTGCAAGCCATAAACATAGTCCTTATAAATGTGCAATAGTTTGTGTTAATTTATATTAATTTGTAGATGAAGTGTAAACGTTATTAGTCTAGAATTATTTAAGGGCTCTGGCAGAAGTAATATTTTTGTAAAATCTGTTTTTCTTTTTGTAATAAAATAACCTTTTTTTCTTCTTGTGTCGTATTGAAAGTAAACTAAGCAGCATTGTGATAGATAAATTAGGCGCAGAGAACATAATATCTTGGTGAGAGCAAAAGCTCCGAGACCCATCCGCAGTTTCTTTTTTCTAATCACAATGTATTATGATCTTTTATAGTGACATGTGGGTGTAAATAAGTATTTACGCCATTACCTTTCTTCTTCTTCTTGGTGGTACCGGGCGGAGTGTTTCCACTGAGGGCATTGTTCTCTAACTGTTGGTGGTAGGTCATGATCTCCGGCTGGGCCGACTCCATAGCTTCCACGAATATACCTCCACATTTGCCTAGGGACCAGTAGCGGCGCCAGTATCTACGAAGATTGATAAATCAGAATGTTGAGTAAATTCTTTATTAGACATAGGATCACGCCTGTATTCCCCGCAGGGATAGGCAGAAGTGTACATAGTTGTAAACCCACATTTCACCAATGCTGTAATTTATCCCATGTAATAGGTGGGCCTATTGCCATCTACTTAATTATTTGTATTGTTAATTTTGGAGTCAGTGCCTGTACTGGGAGAGGGTTATTGTTTTCATCTTGTTAGTCACTTACGTTCGTTGCGCTGTGGTTATGTTACCGGCCTTTGTATCTGGTTGTAATCCCCACATACATCAGGCACCGACTCCAAAATTAACAGATTATTATTATATATTGTTATTTTAAAATTATTTTATTATAAGCAAATTTTGATATTATTTTGAACTTTTTAGTGTAGTGGATTTTTGAAGGCGGTTTTTATTTTTTGTTTAAAATTAATTTATTTTAGTCTTTTTAGTTTTAAGTCTAATATATATATTGTATAGGTCATATATAAGTTTGTATACTTCATACATAAGTTAATTTAGTAATTTAATAATATGGGTAGGCCTTCGAAAGCCGCTAGGACTTAATAACTGCATCGGTGAAATGTTTGTGTACAACAATGGACACCCATTATGGATAAAAGTCTCGTAAAAAATAAAGATTAAAAAAAAAAAAAACAATGGACACTTCTGCCTACCCCATCGGGCAATACAGGCGTGATGCTATGTATGTATTGAGTGGCATGAACTATACATGGATATGCAATTACAGCATTTGCGAGTGATTTGCTGTGATTTATTGAAGAGTTCCATTGTCTATATTCGAAGATCTTCATCAGATCTTATCAATACATGACAAAATTATAAATTTGTTCATCAACCGTACGATAAGAATAATACGAAACTTTGTCGGTAATCTTTTCACATTCCAAATAAAAACATTTTAACAGAACAACTGCCAAACTGGTCTAGAGGTAGCTAGTATGGTTACTGAGCGTGAGATCCTGGGTCCGATTCTTGGGTTGGGCAAAGCGTTATCATGATCATGGTGGCTTAATAATTGCATCTATGAAGTGTGGGTGTACCGCACTCCTCTGCAACCCTTTTGAGATACACTGTTATGTTGACAGAACATTTGTACACACAACATGAGTGACTTACCTATCTTGTCCATAGCAGGTAGCTCGCAAGGCATGAGACCCAGCTGTTAGTTGTAATAACTGTTGTTCAGACTGTTTGAGCAGTTTCTCTAGCTTGCGGGCTAACTCCTCGGATGATAAGTTCTTGTCTTCATCCTGTGAATGGGAAATAAATTATTGTGTAAGCATTACAAGTACGCTTCGTCTCGCTTCTTGGCGAGTCGATGGCACACGCATTGCCTCCTCAGATGCGACCATTAGCTCATTAGGTCCTCCTGGGTACTGTTCACAGGGCTTGCAGCGGAGGATGTAAGGTCGGTCATTCTGCGGGAAGACACCGCACTCACATTGTAGGTCTGAGGCGTCTATGGTCCCCCACTTATGGGCGTTTTCTTTGCTGCGGCCGAAGCCTATTTATCCAAGTCAACCAGGTGGAAGCGTTTCTTATAGCTAAACAAAGGAAACGGGCCGATGAGCTGTTTCTCGGTAAGCGTAGTAAGTAGATAATATTGGCGGATTTTGTGCAAATTAAAATTCATTGCTGAATTATTCTATCAAGATATGCAAGATCATCCTTGGTACTAAAACCGTGAACTTAAGCAGTAGATTTGTGTTATTTTTCGATTATTTGTGGTCTGCGCTTGAAAGACCTTTTCGTTTGTTTCATGTTTTACAGCAAAATTGAGGACTCATTCGAAGCATAGCTGGGGGTTTCTGTGATACTGAATGCGGATTAGATCCCCACAATAATAATTAGCTGATTTCGCTCATAAAAACATAATACAATTATTCTGTGAGAATTAATGTACATGTTTATTTATATATGTGAGAATGAATTATTTTCTTACAATCAAAAACAGATCTAAATTTGACCACCAACTCACCTCGGCTATGGAGCACGTATATCTAGAAGAAATCTTTTCTCTCTAGCCTTGAATATGCCTAGATTTTATTCTCGGGGAACACGTAAGAAAGCATGGAGCTTCGTATGAATACTACTGTATACTTATCCTCGTTAAATTGTAATTCAGGTTAACATTTTAAAATTCCCTAAATTCTGCCTAGTCGTTTCCTAACCATTGGGTTTGACTTCTAGTAAACCGGTTGCAGCTTAATACCAGTATTTGACATGGAGTGACTGTCTATCTGACCTTTACAACCCTGTTATTGGGTAACACAATATCTCATGATTGAGAGAGATTGAGATCTCTGACTAGCCGTAACGGCTGTCATAGATCTTAAGTTGACAATCGGGACAGCTTTCAATACTCAATTTATTTATTGCGTTTCCATAATGTGAACTTAAGTGATATGTACAATGTATGAGATCATCATGGACCGTGTCGGGCATAGCAAAATTACGAGAGAGGAAGAAGGCGTTTTTATAACACATAAATTAGGTATCATTAGAATAATTTTATCATTTAAATATTCATTCAAGATAAATCTTTGAAAAGCATTAACGCATGCTTAGCGAACTCTAAAGTTATTATATTTAATTTGAATTCTTTTTTAATGTCGTTCGGTAACTAGTTATAGATTTTTATCGACATGACTAGTGTACTTGCTGCATGGATATTTAGTCGAGATGTCGATTTTCCTACAAATTTACACATTTCTAAAATATATATGCAAGGAAGCGTTAAGATTTTATGTTCTCGGAAGCGGGGCTTACAGCTATCTGTATCTTCTTTGTTAACTAAAATTCGGACTAGTCTTTTTTGTAGAGTTAAAAGTGTTGGTGCGTCCGTCCTATTTCCCCATAGTATTGCGCCGTAGCTGAGCCACGCATAGGCATAGGCATAGTAGTGCTCTTTACTTTCTTTACATGCTCTCCGAGGCACGGAGGGATCTCGATATGAAATGATGTTCACGCATCTACAGACCGACCGCGGCAAGCGCAGCTTAAGCTTAATCGATCGCTCTGATCCTTTTAAAATTCCATATTATAAATAAATAATGTTATGACCTTACCTCCTCAGGCTGCGTGCCCTCACTTTCCAAATCACTCAAATTGGCATCACAATCTCCAATAACACTATCCTTATCAATCTTAGAGTTATCAGGCGGGGAACATTCATCCTTATTGTTATTCAGGAGTTCTTTATTCTTCATACTATTCGATAGGTCCTTTAAGGGCGAGAGTTCCTTGTCACTCTCTTCTGTGGGCTGGGTTTCTTTGTAAGGAGATGGTTCCGATTGCTTGTCTGTCTCACTTTCAGGGTGTGGAGATGATTCTTTATCTTTTTTGGGTGTTTCCGCCTTTTCTGGGGTTTGTTGATTTTCTGTGGATGAAAATAGGGATTTAGATAAAAATGCAATAGTTAGAATTGAGGGATTATCCGAGGTTGTTGAAAAGTGTTGGTCTCATATGATCGTTGGGTTTGGTTTCATCGGGTATCCACTTCCACGACTCAGCCCCCCCCCCCCCACTGGTGATGTATATCGACGGTTGAAAGGCTATTTGGTCCAAGCGACATTTTTGTGTAATATGAAAATGTCTATAAATGCAGGTTTTTTTAAGCACAGAGATTAATGAGCCTAGCGACACGAAGGTCCTAAACACCCTAAAGCAAATACTAATAAATAAAGCATACTACACGATTAGTGAATATCTTACGGATAAACAAATAACATGAAAATATTAATTTTATACAAATATAATCATATTAACAAACACCTTTTACTGCTAAAACCTATACATACTTACCTATAATATAAATATAATAAATAAATACATAATATAAAAGTAAATTTAAATATGAAAAAATGATCAATTTCAGCTGTAACAAAAATAAATATAAAATATTCACCATAATCAACAAATATAAATAATACAATAATATAAATATAACACAATAAATTTATACAAAATTTAGAATGGATAACCTAATAATATAATGTACTAAAATACAAAAAATATACTTATATCTAAATACCTACTAAAAATACAAACATAATAACAATACTAGAAAGAAAAGAAAGAAAGAAAGAAAGAAAGAAACATTTTATTTGGAACAAAACAGAGACACAAACTATGATAGGTTCAATTGGGTGTCCAGATCAGCTGAATGTCAAGCACAAGAATGCACTTGACGCTGGTTTTCATCTGGAACCTTCTGCTCCACGGATGTTAGTCGGCCAGTCAGTCAACCGCACACGTTTGAAAGCGAGAGAGAGTGTAGTGTGATTGTGTATTGTAATTGTATAGTGTGAGTGCTATATAAAACAATTGTATTTTTGAGATAAAAAATGAGAGGGAGGGGTTTATAAAACAAATATATTCAATAATATTACAGATTATACGATAAATATATATGAAACACAAAAACAATACAAGAATATTATATATGAAAGAGGAATCAATTATGTTAAATGAAAGATAAGTTTGCGTTGACGTTACCCAGGTCGCGTTGACTATTCATTAGATGTTGTCGAAGTATCCTTCTAAATGTGTTAATATTACTTATTCGTCTGATTGGTGGTGGGATATTATTCCAAATCTTTGACGCTGCATAACGAAAACTACCGCGAAACGCTGCCGAGCTGTGAGATGGAATTGAAAGTTGCTGTGCGCAGTGCCTACTCGTGCAGTCTCTTTGACTCGTCACCCAGGTAAACTTATTGTACAAGTATGATGGCTCTTTATATTTAATAACACCAAAAACAAGACATGCCAGATGTAGCTTACGTCGTTGTTTCATTTTGAGCATATAATTTTGATTAAAAAATGGTGTAACATGACTTCTGGGTGGAATTGTGAAACAAAAGCGAGCGCAAGCGTTCTGAACTCTTTGAATGAGTCGATTCGTTCTGGCCAGCAAGCGAGGGCCATATACAGTGTCTGCGTAATTAAGCTTTGATAAAACTAACGATTCGACTAGCCGAACGCGAAGTTCCTCAGAAAGGTAGGGTCTCATTCTGTACAGGATCTTTAAACGGTAAAAACAGTTTCGAACTGAATCACCCAGATGCTTCTCAAATCTTAGTTCACTGTCCATATACAGTCCCAGATTACGAACCTCATCTACCCCATCGATTGGCTGTCCCATCAGGGTAACGCCCAGTATTAGGGGCAATGCGGCCAGCTGCTGCTTAGTACCGAACAATATATATTTAGTTTTATTTGGATTGAGTACTAAGCAGTTATTTTCTGACCACATAGATATTCTGTGCAGATCTTTATTTAGCTCAGCTATTGCAGTTTTATACATCTTGGGTTTAAAAGATACATATACCTGTACACTACTAAGTACATACTTAGATACATTAAAAAGGAATATGAATACTTGAGCATAAACAAATATTTCTATATATACAACGCCTTCCTCTCTTCTAATTTACTATTTGCTGTGCCCATCAGGGTCCACGATTGCTACCATGTTATTTATATTACCATCTTATCTTTACATTGTGGATTTGCAATAAAGAATATGATTATGATTATGATTATAATCTTGAACCAAATAGCCTTTCACCCATCGATGTGTACTTCTTTAATTTAATAACATTTCATTTTAACTCACCATCATCATTAAGGTGTGGTGACGCTCGTAGATTAGCAGCACTCTCTTCAACAAGTCGCTGCATTCGTTCAAGAGCTAGAGCTTGCTGTTTCTCGGTTTGTTCCACTCGGACCTTACGCTGGTGGAGGACTCGGACCCTGAACAATTAAACATTGGATATTAGCACATAATAGTTTTTTTTTTTCTTAGAAAAGTGTTGACGCGTCTTCTCAGTACTAGCTATAGTATATCATAAAATGGCAAAGTTCGCTATGCATGCGTTAATGCTTTTCAAAGATTTATCTGTATGATAAAGTCTATTTTCGCTTGCAAAGTCAGTCATACTTAGATACTGTCAGCCTTGGTGAAATATTAATTTAGTTATTGTCAGAAATGGTGGAAAGCAATTGACTAAATTGTCAATCCGACATAATGCATGAAGAAATACCTTACCTTTACGACTAAGACATCAATTTGCCTTAGACGTTAAGGTATTAAGCAATAGTATCAACTATATTTCATAAATTAAAACAAGCGTAATGATAATCATGCATTATTAATTAGCTTTGTCATATAATCTAGTTAGTAATCGAGTTATTAAATTCACAACGAGTTTGCCGAAGCCTTTGGGAGAGGCTTTAGTAAAGGCTGAATCGATTGATTGCCGAATAAGAAGCAATTTAAAAGCGATTCCAGAAAAAAGTATATTATAGTACTAACTTCCTAATCTTCATGTCCATAAGGTACCGCTCCTTCTTGAGTTGGTTGAGATGTTCTAGAGACGCATCCAGCTGTCTTAACACCGCCTTGTTCTGTAGTAGTTCGTCACATATGAACGCTAGGATACGGGCTTTTGTTGTCGCGCTGAGGGCTAAGAACGACTTGTCGCGGAGAGCCTCTGTGAAAGATAAATGGTAGTGTGTAAGCAATTTTAAATTAATCGAGTAATTTCTTAGTAGGTTCTGTAGTAGAACAGAATTAATTAAAATCCGAGGTGCCTCAAATTCGTTCCTGGCACTCGCCAGTCACTCCCAGTAGTGGACGTTGTAATCTACGTTTTCGGAGGCATGTAAATGACAATGAGGAAGTTTTTGCCCTTCGAGTCGCTGACTTAGTCATTTAGAGGTTCGTTTATCGAAATCCTGACTTTTTTTTTTTTTTTGTTAAAAACATTGCCCCACACTAGGAATTTCTTCCTGTATCGTGGGTGCGTTTACAGACATGTAATCTCACAAATACACACACACCCAGACCCGGAGCAATTATCTATAGATCGTACAAATATTTGCTCGGTGCAGGAATCGAACCTGCGACACGCAGCGCAGCAGTCGGTCTCTCGACCACTGCGCCAACCGCCCGGTCAAAATATTGCTATTGTTTGTATTTATTTCGCCCTTTATTCGGTAAATATTGATTGTGTATAGAATATCATTTAGTTCTGTCTTAAAAGCATTTTTATATAATAGTTCAGTTACTCAATAATCAATTTCGGGTTTTTTTTCTCCTGTTTTATAATTCTCAATTATTTAATACCATTTTCTATAAATTATTGCTCATCGGTTATTACTCATTCTTCGGGATTGCCCGACTAGTTTCGAACTCAAAAACAATAGTTTGACTCGCAACATCGCCGCGGACTCAGCTCATGACTAAGGGCTCCGTTCGAGTTCGAAACTAGTCGGGCAATCTCAAATAATGCAAGTGAGTAATAACCGTTGAACAATAATTAATATGAATGTGTCTCACGAAAGTTATTATACAACTATTTTCTACAAGGTAGGTAGTGAACATACCTGACAGCTTATAAGTAGCGTTATTATGCAAGTTCTCATAGTAAGCCTGGTTCTTGGAGTTCGCACATGTGTTGTGCATCTCCGTTTCAGTCTGGTGGTGGTCAGCCACGCGTCTCTCGCGTTCTCGTTCGGCTGTTAGACCTGCACAAAATGTAAAAAAAAATAAAATATAATAGCTATACTGGGTAAATGACAAATGGCAGACCAGAGAAAACATCAGGTTAATAATTATAGTCGGCGAAAGAGCTAGGCCGTGAACCATATCAACCATGATAAACGCATTGCTTACAAAAATGCCCAAACATGCGTTATCAATTGTAAATTCACAAACTATCGGAGCAGAAATTTCCAACCCGTGCTGAGCATATGAAGCTATGTGTGAATCTTGCTAAAACAATTGTATATTGTGTTGTAATATGCCTAGAAATAGATTTAATAAAAATCTAAATTAGTAGCGATTGCGTAGCGTGTGGGTCGGTAATTATAGATTCGTTCCCATGTGTAATAACACCCTGTTCCCCTTTGGTTTGTCTGCGTTAAACCGTTTTGGATATTCATTCGATAGTTTTGTCATTATTGATATAGATTATAGATTTGTCAAATCTACGATAGACTGTTTATATAGTTTTTTTTTTGCAACTCTCTTTTCTGGATATGAGAATAAAAATTTGTTATAATTAAATAGCTATCGCAGTATTGAGGGGCTCGTGGCTAAGTAACAGCCGCACAGATCGATCGATCGAGGTTAAGCTGCGCTTGCCGCGGTCGGTCTGTAGATGGGTGACCATAATTTCATACCGAGACCCCTCCGTGCCTCGGAGAGCACGTTAAGCCGTCGGTCCCGGTTGTCAAATTAAGATCTATGACAACCGTTATGGGTAGTCAGAAGCCTGAAAGTCTGACAACCAGTCATACCACGAGATATCGTGTTACCCAGTAACTGGGTTGTGGAGGTCAGATAGGCAGTCGCTCCATGTAAAACACTGGTATTAAGCTGCATCCGGTGTGACTGGAAGCCGACCCCAATGAAATTGGGAAAAGGCTAGGCAGATAGAAATAGCTATCGCACAGATGAGTCTATCTGAAACCATGTCTTGGATGACTATTCTTTACACATTTACTCCGTTATATTTTAATCGGATTTGACTGAGAGCGGGAAGTCTAACTTTATCAAATCTCGGGATGCGTAGCGTCAGTGCGGCGTCCAGGTTTGTTCAAACTGCACTTACCAGTGAGAGCCTTGACTTCTCCGGTAGCGTTAGCATACAGGTATATCCGGAGCACTTCGCTGAGGTTCTGTGGGGTAATGTCTCCCATCCGGATGGCGTGGCCTAGGAGTGTAGTATGGCGGCCAGGGTGGGGAATGCCTGGATCCTCTGTAGAAGATTAAGAAAATATTATTATGTTTATATTTTGTTATAATAAAACAGGCAAAATGTTAACCGTAAACAAGCCGATCGAGTGATCTTTAATCATTATAATAATAATCCACTTCTCTTACCTATAGCGGTTATAAGCAGTTGAGTGAGGACTTGGAGAAGTTCTTCCTCTGCCTCCACACTGCAGTCCGGCAGCAGACCCATTTGGAAAGTGTTTAGAGTTGGGATAGCATCCATGTCTGTAAGAGAGTTTAAATCATTAATATACGCCATTATTCCAGATAAAAGTATTATAAAGTCAAAATTATCATCATTCATCAATTAACCTTTCGGCTCAGTAACGTACAGATCTGTACGTTGTAACAATAAAAATCTATTGTGTCTGCTAATGACTGACGCAACAGCTTAAATAATTAACGTATATAAAGTATTATCAATAAAGTGGCCGGCCATTCGGTAGCTAATATTAATATATTTGACCACATCAAAAATCAAAACTCAACTCAAAATCAAAATTTCTTTATACAAATTAGGCAAAAAATTTGCGCGTTTTGAACGTTAAATTAATCAAGAAACAATGTAAAATTACCGAAAGCCTCCAATCTAAAACTATTTCGTATGAAGGTCCACATGCCAAAAGATACAAACTGCACATTAACTGGGACCAGCTTGGCTAATTCAATAAATGCATCTTAATAAATTAGGAACTACGATCAGCAAGACGACCAGTCACCGCAAGTAGCACCCGTTCACGAGCATAACGCAAAGATCAACCATCGCCTCCCTCGCCATTTTAGAGGGAAGTGGCGACCCCATTCATGACACTACCGCAAGCAATGACGTTAAGGGGAGCATGATATCATAGTGAAACTGATTGGCTCATGGCTAAATAACAACCGCACAGATCGATATATCAAGGTTAAGCTGCGCTTGCTGCGGGCGTTCTGTGGATGTGTGACCATCATTTCATATCGAGACCCTCCATGCCTCGGAGATCACGTAAAGCCGTCGGTCCCGGTTGTCAAATTAAGAGTAGTCCGACAACGAGTCATACCACGAGATATCGCGTTACCCAGTAACTGGGTTGTGGAGGTCAGATAGTCAGTCGCTCCATTTAAAATAGGTAGCTGGTATTAAGATGCATCCAGTTTGCCTGGAAGCCGATTTAATTGGGAAAAGGCTAGGCAAATTGATTGATAGTGAGACTGATTACAAAATCCGAAGTTAAACTTTACGGAAATCAAGCTGTTAATGTCAAATTGTTACCTCCAACGTACAGTCGACTGTACCATGTTCACCGACATTTAAGTCTCGAGACAACCTCTCGAGATGATGCTTTATTAAAACGGATTCTATGTGCATGTGATACTAAAAAAAACAATATTATTGGTTTGTTTTTCCTGACGTTTCGAACACTTTGCAGCGTTCGTGGTCGCAGGAGGACTAAGGTGTCAGGCGTCTCAACAGTTTATTTAAAATTATTTCAGTCTACCGTACATATAATTGATAATACAAGATAAGTCTTTGAAAAACATTAACGCATGCTTAGCGAACTCTAAAGTTACAATATTAAATGGAAAAAGAATACGGTCGCGAACAGGATTCGAACCTGGGCCTCCCGGATAAATACTCCAGGCGCTCTGACCACTAAGCTAAGAGGTCGAGATGGCTTAGTGGTTAGAGCGCCTGGAGTATTAAAAGAAAGCAGGGCAGAGCAGCTGGAGCAGTAAAAGAAATTTAGATGAATTATGGTCGAATTTTGGCCAGTGGGCGACACTAGTAAAAATAAATAAATATGAAATCTTACCAAATCCGAGTGTTTGTCCGAAGTTATGTATGAACTCGTAGACCTGCAGGATGTCGGCCATCGCCTGGCCTGGCAGTTTGAGTCCGGGGATCCGGTTCAACGTGGGTAGTGGCTTCTGGTCGGAGAGTGACGAGTCTTCTTGTGGCCGTCTGTTAGGGATACAAAATTATACATAAACATTACTGTCCCACTGCTGGGCAATGGCCTTTTCTCATACAGAGAAGGCACGAGCATTGATCACCACGCTAGCTCACTGTGGGATGACGATTTCACACCATTAAGTCCAGGTTTCCTCACGATGTTTTCCTTCACCGTATGCCTGTGATGTTTTGATTAACTTGGAAAGTACATATGATTAAATCTAAATCTTTAAACGAATGCTTAGCGAACTCTGAAGTTATAATATAAATGGAAAAAGAATACGGTCGTGAGTAGGATTCGAACCTGCGCCTCCCGGATAGATACTCCAGGCGCCCTGGCCACTAAGCCGCCTCTGAAGGTTCGAATCCTACTCACGACCGTATTCTTTTTCCATTTAATGTTATAAGTACATATGACATTGAAAAGGTCCCTTTGGTACATGCCAGGTTTGAATCCACAACTTGTGATTCAGCAGGCGGGCCCGTAACCACTCGACCACCACGAATTCTTGATCGAAAATGATAATGTCAAAGTAAATGCTTGACAAAGTTAATGGTGTTGACTCAAGCGTGGGTCACCGAAACTAGTACATTGCTCTCTTTTACTTATGGTTGTATTAGAGCGAGACGAGACGGGCAATTAAAAGACATCAAATTAATGACGGCGCGGTTGGTGCGGTGGTTGGGACAGCGGCCGCTACCTCGCGTGTCGCAGTTAATTGTTCCGGGACTGGGCGTGTGTGTATGTGAGATTATGTATCTGTAACCTGTACCCACGATACACGAAAAAATCTTAGTGGGGTAAAGTTTTTAATAAAAAATAAAATAAACAACATTGACATGTTAAAGAATTTCCATACAATTTTAGTATGACGTTTCTAATTTAGTGGTCATTTATGTGTGTACCGTCTAAACATATACGGAAATGTTAGAATGACGTGTAAAATTTGAATTTCTCGTCTCAATCCCGTCTCGCTTTTATGGGAACATAGCATCACGCCTGTTTTCCCCGAAAGGGTAGACAGAGGTGTACATAGTTGTAAACCATCCCGTGTAATAGGTGGCGAGCCTACAGCCATCTACCGGACAATTCCAAACTCCAGGTTGCTGGTTGCTTAGGAAATTCTAATAACACTTTACCCGCCCTGGGAATTGAACCCAAGATATATAAATTAGCGTACTGAGATAGGTTTTCTCTTTCTTTTATCGACAGGAGACTATCCAGCAGGTTCTGAAGCATACTACCTTCTATCTTCTTTATAATGTTTTTTCTTACCTCAGTTCAGAGAGCAGTTCCATTTCCTTCCTTCTCTGCTGCAACTTCTTCTCTTTCACCAGAAGCCTGTCCAGCAGGTTCTGGTGCTTCCTCCGTTCTCTCTCCTCCCATCTTCTGCGGGAGTCCAGCTGACGGATGAATGTGGTGTGTTGACGTCTCCTCTCTCGCTCCTAAGTAAGAGAGAGAAGATATTTGTTTTGCGAGTTTGACAATTATTCACTATGTTAGGTTAATACAATTTAATTAGCAGAAGAAACTTTAAAAGAATAATTGTTAGAAGATACAGAAGTGTCAATGAACTTTCACCGATGTGACACCATCCAGCGGCTGAGCAACTTATTACCGTAAAAGTTTATTGACCTCGATTGTAACAAAACGAACAGGGAATATGTATGTGATTCAAATATATTTCAAATATTTTTATTTGTGATCTTTATTGCTGTAGAATGACACCTGTCGAATTTCTTTTTTAATCAATGGCGTTTTAACTTTGAATTGTTATTAATAAAGAGAGAGAGAGAAAATACGAGTTAAATTTTAAATATCAAAATGTACGGCATTGGTTTGAACGAAACGTGACGTCAGCGAACACGATGACATAGTCTACAAGTATGCAGGTATTGTGAGTGGGTTTTTTTTTTCAAGTTATATCGCGAACGCTGACGTCAGACAATGCGCTCAAAAATGTCGGCGTTTCGTACACCCGAAACTAATTGCAGTTTTGTTTTTTTAATACTCAATAATAATATTTTATTCTAATAAAAAATACATGCATAAATATGTCCTGTTGATTAAGTACCAATTTATCAATTGTCAGATAATTTTTATTTTTATTCTAATGTAACGTATCCCTCTTAGCATTCTGTAGTTTCTTCGGCAAATTTAATGTTGTTGTTAATTTGTTGCCGTTATCTGATGTGGGAGCTTTTTAATTCTAATGTTATCACTACATATTGTAAAACAAAGCCCCCACCGCATCTGTCTGTTCACGATAAACTCAAAAACTACTTAACGGATTTTTATGCGGTTTTCACCAATAGACAGATTCATGAGGAAGGGTTAGGAATACAATTTGTTAAGGTTTTGCTGCATGTATTAGTGCTACCCGTGCAAAGCCGGGGGCGAGGGGAGGTTGCTAGTATTATACTATATTATTCGTATGACACTAGTAGAGTAGCTTCTATAGAACTGTACCATACGACGAATCAGTATAGTACTAAGCAGATAAGGGAGTTCCGTTTTTTGGGTCCAACAAGCATTAGTTTATAACCATTAGCATCTGCAAAATACCCTCTAAATACATTGTTAACTTCACAAGTGAAAATAAGTCTTTCGACAATATATTCTACAGACTTAATTTCAAAAGTCTGAGGCAACCTATCATTATGCTATTCTGTTCTGTGCTATGCTCTATTTAGCCAATTCATTCGCATAGATTATACTGAGAATAAAAATAAAACGAGCTCTATGTGTCGACTTACATTTTTCGGTAAAAACAAAACTGAGCGGGATTTGAACCTTTATTGGTACTCGGACTGCTTTACCATTTAAGGCACCTTATTGTCTACTCAGTCTCTAGAGAGGACTGAAACGTCAAATTTAGCTCGCGGGTTTATTTATTTATCCCCGAAAAATATAATTACATTTTTTTAATATTTAATTGTTTATACAATATGATTTCGAATTCTACTGATTCATTTTTATTTTATTTTATTGGCTACGCTTTGTTTAAAACACGGGGATCACGAGATACAAATGCTAACTCGCTTCTCTCTGTGCACTGCCTACCTGTAAGGTCTTTCGTGTATCTCACTTGCACTTAGCAATTGCGCACACCTCACGCAGGTCACAGTGGTTTGTTTAAAGAACATAGTATGAAACAGTTGCGCAGCATAGCCTAATGATGATTGCGTCACGCAAAAAAAAAACATTAACTTGAGTAGCTGTGAGTTGTGTAAAAAAAGCTTGTATTCGATAATAAGTTGCAAAATCTACAGTGAACAACACTAAAAGCATTCTAACTACATAGTCGTTGATAAGTAAAAGCATTACTGGGAAATATTCTACAGTGGTATATTATTACCTCGGTTATATACTTTTGCTGTGGCCCGCATTGTCCCAACGGAGGTTGTAAAAGAGAAACACAGGGTTACACACAGACACACAAGGGATAATACAGGTTGTATATTTGAACTAAAGCAAATTGAACGAAGAATTTGAATGAAATGGAAGTTTTACAAAAATAATTGTTTTAAATTGGAACAGTGAACGTGCGACTTAAGTTTTTGGCAAAAAGAATTACATTAAACAAAAATACATATGAAGTCACATGTTTTTTTTGTTTGTTTTGTGTTATGGTTATAAATTGTGTAGCCAAAGTCCGTGATCATACTTTGAGGGGTGAATGTACCCATGTTTAAGTACATCTTTTACTATGGGAGCAAATTTAAAAGAGCGAAAAGAAAACTGCCTTGCTTGCTTTTGATCAAGTAGGTATGAACATCTATATGGAGATACCTACTGAGCACTGCGCTTTAGATGTTGGTATCATAGTCAAAAAATTTTTGTATATATGACCCCCTTAAGTATGACTAAGGACGTCTCGTTACACGCTATATATATAATATATTATAATGTCGCTCTAAACGACTACTCGCCATATAAAATTTATGTGCTGTTACGTAGATAATTGGTCTAATTGTAACCGTCATCGTTGAAGAAGTTTAAATCGTTCAAAAATGCTTGTGTTCAAATAAACATTGTTATTAACACACACACATAGATAAGAAATAAGTATGAATAATATATTAACCTGTTCTTTGAGCAGTATGGCCTGTTGCCGCTTTAGTTCTCTTTCCTGTAACAACGAGTTTGTATCACTTACTCGTTGACGATTTACTGCTAAAGATGGTTGACTACTAGAGATAAGAAAAACTACACCTATTAACTAGACCTATGCAGTTTGTAGTGGGGTAAAAAAAACCTAAAGGTAAATATGAAATGGCCAGCTGACTTTTGCGGCATATAATTTAATTATGCTTAAGTCAAGTAAAAATAATTAGGATTGTAAAATTCTTAAAAATCTGGTATTTTTAGTGACACCATTGAAAATCCGAAAAACCCGGTTCGGTCGCGCAGTCTAGTGCGTTAGGTTCTTATTATTCCAGAACAAATTGTTTTTAGTGAAATTAGCGACGGTCACAAGTACTGGAACACTGTTTTTGATCACTCTATAACATATATAAATACTTGGCTATATCATCACAGTAAGTGTGAGTTTTCTGAGTACTCTACTGTTTCAATCAAGTTTATTTGTGACACCAAAATCTAGCGCTGCTGACAAAGCTATTTGGTAAAAGTCACAATGTCGCCTAGCTTGCAGGCGCGAGTGAATTCAATGTTAAATTATAATAAGTTACGTGTAAGAGCGATAACTGCGTTGCGGCGACTTACGTGCGTTAATTGGCAAAAATCAAGGTAGCATAAAGTGAATAGGCAGGACTCAGGCTTAGGCAAAATCATTTTATGCAATATCCGTGTTGTATTATAAAGAGAATTGGTAGCGAAAAAACCCATGCGGATATACTTCACACTTCATAGATTTGGATCTCTTAGGTTTTCACTAATCCTGTGTAGTATTTTTGTTTAATAGTGGTGGCAGAGTGGTTATGCACGCGCCTCTTGACTTGTTGTGGGTTAAAATCTGGCCAAATATACCAATGTGACGTTTTCGATGTCATGATGTACTTTCTTAGGTAATCTAAAAAATCTTAGACATACGGTGAAGGAAAACACCGTGAGGAAACGTGGATCAAATGGTCTGAAATCGCCAACCCGCAGTGAGCTAGCGTAGTGATCAATACTCGTGCCTTTGCCCTGCAGTGGACCAGTTATAGGCTGGTTATGGTATGTATGTATGTGCGGACTGCGGAAATATATCATGAAAGTTGTGCTGGACGCCTACGAACTAAATCTACTGAGTCCTGTATTACATCCTGCACTAACTTTGGGGCCGTCCATTAATCACGTGAGGCACCAAAAGGGGTGGAGGGGGTTTGGAAAAAATCACGAAATATCACAAGTGGTGAGGGGGGTGTAGTAAGACATCACGTGTATTTATTTTCTGTATTTAAAGATAATATTCTAAAAAATTTTAGATTCTTTGTAGTTCGTAAACCTCACCAAGTATCACCAAGGGGGAGGGGGGATTAAAAACTGGTAAAAAAAAAACATCACGTGTTTAATGGAAGGCCCTTTTTACCGGGGTTCCGGTATCCCAGCTGCATTGACCGCAGCCCCAGCGAAGTCCTGCTTAGCCTACAGTCACCCTGCAGTATTCTATACCTACAAATTTTAGTTTCTGTCCATTTAATAATCACACAAACCTGTTGTCTCTTAACCTGTTCTTCTATCTTCTGTTTCTCAATCTCCTCGTGTTTTCTCCTCTTAGCCTTCAATACGAACGTGCGAACAACATCGAAAGCAGTACAGCAAATTATAATTAAACAGCGTTACATGAAACAAAAATAAAATGTCTAACTTAGGATATTACTGGCTGTGCACAAGTGTGTCTGTGTTTGATTTCTTTGATATAAAAAGTAGATAAAGTGTTCAAAACTTCAAATGAAATGCTCTAAAGTTAGATTTTTTGAAAAGGTATGGTCGTGAACAGGTTTTGTATATACTCCAGGCGCTCTGCCAACTATGCCCTCTCGACCTCTGCTCACTACTCAAAATTCTTCTTCCACATTTCATTTTTATGGTGACGTCATCGCTATGTATTTAGTCCCTTAATTTGAAATATTCAGTTAGAATATACCCTTTATTCTGTGTTACATACATACATTAAACATCATGCCTCTATTTCCTAAAGGAGTAGACAGAGGTGTATATAGTTGTACACACACATTCTGTTATTAAGACCCATATATATACGTACAATAGGTGGTGAATATATTGCCATCAACCAGGCACAATATCAAACTCCGGGCTGTTACTGAAAATTCCTTAACAGAAAATCCCAATAATACTTTGCCTGATATGGGAATCGAACCCAATGCCTCATGCTCAGCACTCGCGTTTGGGACAAAGCACGCCACTGTGTAGTAGTGACTATATATACATGTTACCGAGTTTGCGACACTCAAAGTTCAACAGAGCTACACTACTCAGTTGTTTAAAGTGATGAACGGACTTCCCTAATAAATTTTGTAAATGTAATGCAGATCAGTGGATGCACGGCAGAAGATTTTAAATTTATCAATCTTTATTTATATAAAAATCAATGCCCATGCAGTCTCGCAAAAATAGTAAAATGGAGGATTTTGAAAAAAAAAAAAAAATTGTACTTGATTGGAGTCCCTGGATGGTTTAGATTTACAATTAGACCCGTTAGGTGGTGCTGCAATCGGGTTTAGGACAGAACAACGACTGCCGGGCCCACTAATTCAGCATAATCGAAAAAGTTAAAAAAAACCTTACATTTAGGAGCATAGCACGAGATCAGCCGCTGTACCTACTATACATATTTATAGATTTTACATCAATAGAAATCAAACACATTTATACCCTAAGTTACAAAATAAAAAAATTGTAAAAAAAAAGTGAAATATAATTGATACATAAAATATACAGGCATACGAATGTCAATAGCGTGCAATAAATACTGCATAGGGTTAAAAATATATTAAAAATAAAGTTAATAAAGTTATTTTATATTAAAGATTGTGTTTTGTTGTCGTATGTACATTATCGTTGGGTTTCGGGATCACTACACATTTAAAATAAAACAACGTCTAACCGGTTAAAAGCTGTTTTATTGTAATGTGTATATAAGTACAGTTAGCGACAGAAGTCGATTAACATTTATTAAATTGTGATATAGGATGACAAGATTGTAATGTATTGTAGTCCAAACAGTTAGATGAATAGTTTTGTGCTTTGAGCTAAGACATTTTGTAAATTTTGATGTGTTCAGCGACTTTTGTAGCTGACCGTACCTAAGTACCTAATTTGACTTTGCAAATTGTTTACAGTCCAATGGGGTGAATAAGGATCCAGGGATTGACAGCGCGGTTGGCGCAGTGGTCGAGAGACTGACTGCTGTGCTGCGTGTCGCAGGTTCGATTCCTGCACGGAGCAAATATTTGTACGATCTATAGATAATTGCTCCAGGTCTGGGTGTGTGTGTGTGCTTGTGAGATTATATGTCTGTAAATGCATCCACGATACAGGAAGAAATTCCTAGAGGGGGGCAATGTTTCTTTAAAAAAAAAGGAGATAAAAAGAGATAGAACAGGGAAAGTTTACTGGTCGCTTTAACGTAGACGTCGTTATTCTGAAATTACTGAGAAAATAAATGTTGAAAACTTTATCTGTTCTTTACCTATTCACCCCTGGATCCCTATTTACCCCTGATTACGTATTCACCCCTGGATTCCTATTCACCCCATTCGGTGGTATTTCATTTAGACCATTTACAGGCTCTTTTGCCAGAAGCTAGTTGCTATGTTCCAAAGTGTAGATTCCTATGGAGAGGAACAAAGTCAAAGTCAAAAGTTTTTATTTTATATAAACCAATTTAAGAGGCGATGAAACGTCAACGGGCAAGAAACTTCATAACATCCTATATTAATTAGCGCTTCCATTATTGCCAAAAATTTTACAGAAGCAATTTAAACTTTCTACCAACCGGTTTCCCTAAATTATAGCTATGATATGGTATTTGTGGGTGTGCCCAATTATGAGTAATGGAAGATTAATACTTGTGCATCTTCTTCGAATATAACTATCCCATCTAGCGAGTGTCGAATGCAAAAAGCATTTACTTTGTTTAATATTAACGGATTTCTATATGGCGTCATCTTACTCAAAATTTAAGACAGATTTGCAATTATTTCGAAGATTAACTTCGCATTTATTAAATTATTTTTAAATGAGAAATTCATTTTGTTTTTAGTGAAGTAACTGGTCGTCTGTTAGATAAAATAAGCACGACAAATTCCTTTAGCAGGAAATTTTGAAACAAATTTAGTAAATACATTTTCAAATAATTATTTTTACCACTACATCCCACCGAAACTGTTCTTCTAATCCTTCACCATTTTACTACTAAATGTACTCCTTTCTAAATATTTACAGATTAAAACAACCTTCTTGCTAAAACCTCATAGATTAGACGTGCAATGTTAGTGAACGTTTCCGAAAGTTAGTACATTTAGTTTGGAATCTCACGTACCAATGACGTCATCGCTTCCTTACTGCCAATGGGATGTACCGAGATCGATAATGCCCCATCCTTGCCCACGTTAAATGTCCCTTTATTAATTTTCTTCGACATAATATCAGTTAAAATGTCGTCATCTTCACTCAAGTCTATGACTTCTTTTAACACAGACTTGGGACTGTCTTTAGGCATTAACATCAGATTTTGGGACATAAATTCGTTTTTTGCATCTAAATATTTTTGTTCTATCGACTTTGGGTCCTCGGATTTCTTGTCCCCTTGTCTTTTCGACCAATCGCAGCCGTTTATAAATTCTGTTATCCTTGAATATGATTCTATTAGTTTTTCTAAGTTATTCTCTTTCTCTGGCGCTTTCAAGCGCTTTTCAACTGATTTAATTAATGTAAAATCGTATTGCTTATTATCTTTGCGTTTTGGTAAATCAAAAGCGGCTTTTTCAGCGAAATCTTTCATTTTGTCTAAAGCGTTATATTCTTCTATTTCTTCCTTCCAACCTGATTGGTCGAATTTAATAGTTTTTATAGGGGAGTTCTGTGCGTCTTTTGGGCCAGACACCGGTATTAAGGAGAGACTGATTGGAGGCATAATACGTTCCTTATTCGTCTTAGTAGCGGGTCCCATCACAATTTCTGGTGTTTTCCATTCGTCAGTTTTCGGTACAGTAGGGAGGGGCTCGATCGTCAACTGCGTTCGATTTTTGTTGATATGCTGTTTCGAAGTATTGCCTCGTTATTATTTGTTTATTGTTTTCGCATTTTCTTGTCTTTATTATCAATTTGGATTATGACAACATTGTCAAGGTCCCTTTGGCGGTTCGGTTTTGTGTTATTTATTATACTCTTAACCCAAGTAGACAGATTTTTACATAAATATTATAGAGAAGTATATAAGTATGTATATACCAGATCTAATGCTAAACACACAGCTCAGCTACCAACTAAAAGCTAAGAAATTCCAACGCTTTCTACTAAAAAAGCAAAAAGTAACCAATTTCTCAAACGTTGGCAACCCCAAAAGGCCCTTTTTGCTTTTGAATATAGAACAAAATCTACAAATACGAATGGTGAGCACAATGTTGCCAAGCATCAAATTGATAATAAAAAATAAAAACAAACACAAGCACATGGTTTTAAAACATAGAGACATAATAGTTCCCATATTATTACAGATATTGTACAATAATAATTGTTATTATTTACACTAAGACAATATTTCGTGTTACTACAATTGATTAACATCACCAAGAAGGAAATAATTAGTAGTTTCACAATAAACAAAATAGAATAAAAAAAAAAGATTCTAGAGTAACTACAATTTACTCTTGGTAAAACAGTCGAAGAAACTCATTTCAAAAATTGTATGAACTATTAGTAATATTAAAATTTGCCAACTATTTCGGGGTCGGCTTCCAGTCTAACCAGATGCAGCTTAATACTAGTACTTTACATGGAGCGACTGCCTATTTGAGTTCCACAACCCAGTTACTGAGTGACTCCATATCTTTTGGTAAGAATGGTTGTCAGATTTTCAGGCGTCTGACTATCTTTAACGACTGTATTTGTTTGACAACCGGGACCGACGGTTTAATGTGCTCTCCGAGGCACGGAAGGGCCTCAATTTGAAATTATGGTCACCCATCCATAGATCAGCAACGATAAGCTTAACCGCCATCGTTCGACCCATGAAGACCCTTACGGAGACATAAAGTTTTTATTTATTTATAATTCTTAGGTAACGAAGACCCTTTTATCAATAATAATAATAATTAGACACCTGACAAAAATTAAGATACATTATGTACACAGTCAATATACATATTTGAAAGTCAGTCTGTCCATTTATAACACAAAAACTCCCAAAAGAGAGGTCAAAATTTACAGATCATAAAATTAACACAAATAATATGAGAACTATTAAAAACACAAAGGAGAGGAATAAAATGAAAACGTATATAGACCACATATCTAGAACATTTAACATAATGATCATATACCATATCGACAGTTGGCGTAAAGGGCGTAAGAGACATTACCTTAGATGTCACTTACGCCGTTTATGTCATAATGTATCGGTATAGCATAGGCAGGAGTGTTACCTCTAACAGCTGTTGGCTTCTCGCTTCTTTCTCGCGTTTTGCTAACTCCGCCTTTTCTGATCTTTCGAGACGAGCCTGTTGGGGAAAGCTGCTTTAGTAATATGGACTTAAAAGTAATGTGATTAGAGTGCAGTTTTAAGTGTAATTTAATTGAATGGTGTGTCACTTTGCTAACTTTCAGGTCGAAAATAAAAAAAAAACAATCTACTCCAGTAACAGAAATTAATCTAACTGATTTGTAGCTTTCGGTATTTGTACACATTTTAGAATATACTTAATTTGGGTCTAGATATCGCGTTTTTTGTATAAAAAGGCTTTTAAGGTACCTTTTTGTTTCCCTACGTTTCGAGCTAATGACACCGGCTGTGGTCCGGGTAGACTTAGGGCAGGTCAGTAAAAAAATACGGACGTAGCGTTGCGTCACGACATTGGAGAAGCATGCCTATTCATCCAATTTCGCTTGTCATACACGAGCTAAACGCATACAAATACTTAAAACTCGTCCACTCGGCGCCAGTACGCTGCGTGTGTGTGTGCGTAATAGATTACGCATATGCATATGCTTCGCTTATGACAACGCAAGGTTACTTCCGTATCTTTTTTAGCCGTGAGATCAGTCTTTTAAGTATATTATAAAAAGGAATATTGCTTTGAGGCTATTAGAGGTGTTTATAAATTAACTAGTGTTTCTGTTCTCTTTATTAAATTTGATTTGTAAATAAGCATAGTAAAAACAGGGGGTAATACATACACATACCTGGTCCCGGGACCTGTTGGAGGCGTCCCGGCGGGCATCGCGAGCTGCTTGCTGTAGACGCGCTAACTCCATACGTCGGTCCAGTGGCGGCGGGGTAGGCCGCCCGCCTGCACCCGCTAGGAGGCGGGCTTCTTCTAACCTGGAATATAGAGAAACATTTTCGTTTTTACAAATATACCAAATTACAGGTGCTCATGAAACGTCATAACTAGGAGCACGATTCCAAAAAGTAGGTCATGTAGAGAAGAATCGACATGAAACTCTATAGACTGATATTATTTTTTATTTATTCATTTATTTTAGGTTAGAGTCCATAGAAAACAATACATTAATACAAAAAGATACATAAATAACTAATAAATACAAAAAAAAAAAAAAACTATATTGGTAATAACTAACAACCCATATTCTCCAATTTGTTAACTCTGTGGAGGGTATGACGTCTATAGACGTCTCACGTATCTCAATGGGTTAATTTATTAACAACTAAGACACTTAGAGATAAATCTTTCAAAGAGATTAAAACATGAGTGAAAATAAAGTTTAAAAAAAATGTGGAACTTAAATACGGTCGAGATGGCTTAGCGGTCAGAGCGCCTGGAGTATTTATCCGGGAGGCGCAGGTTCAAATCCTGCTCGAGAACGTATTTTGCTTTCCACATTTTTTTTTATAACTAAGGCAGTTTATTTCGTGTATCAAGTTAAGCACCCCTATTTTATTTATATTTGTTATGTATGTATGTATATATTTGTTGTTCAATAATAAATTTCTTCCCTTTCTTTCATACTACAAACCTCTTATTTATCTCATTCTCGTTGTATACAAGTGGTTCTCCTACGTCACTAGCCGGTTGTATGTATTCGCCAAGCACGGTGCGCGCACTGAAGCTGAAGTTGTCCGTCGATAGTGGGGGACACGGGTTCGTGTCTAGAAACTGTAATAATAAAAAAAAAAACAGTTTGTAAGTGCATAGATAGCATTTTAAAAACGTCGGATCGGTTGTCCAACAATACCTTAAATTCTGCAAACCAGTCTCACCACGAGATATCGTGTTATTCATTAACTAGGTTCTGGGGGTCAGATAGGCAGTCGTTCTATGTAAAATACTTGTATTTTACATACATCTGGTTAGACTGGAAGCATACTCAAACGTAATTGGGAAAATGGCTGTAATGGATGGAGTAGAGGAAGACCGAAGAATCGACGGTTTGATTATGTGAAAAACGATATAACAAGAAAGGGAGAGACTACCGAGATAACAGCTGAAAGATGTATGGAAGAAAAGACACGCTCCGCCGACCCCAAGTAAATAAGGTCAGTGGATGATGATACCTTTTTTTTAATAACTTACATTTTGTATGTCATGTAGCGACCGCATGGTGATGCCCGCATGCGGGTCGGGCGGTGAATACGTCACATCACCCTTGATGCTGCAGTTGCGGGATAAGCCTTTGATCACAGTCACACGTTTCCAACCTGGATAAAAGAATAAAGGTGTAATTGTAAACAAATCCTAAGAGATGTCGCTAGACGTCACGAAAAATTTGAACCGAAGGAAATCAATTATCTATTCCAATAGAAGTGTCGGTCTGTGATTTTTAAATAAATGACAAAATATAAGCGAAACTATTTTTTGAATTTTTGTCTGTCTGTTTGTCTAGGCTCCGGAACTGAACTCAACGAAATTGAAATGATTTTTTGTAAAAATCGTGTTTTTTCTTTTACGCTATTCTGTAGGGTTCAGGAGATATCAATTTAAATGTAAAGTGCAATTTGTCTAAGACCCGCGACCGAAGTCAGGCCATTTCTATTTCCGTATATTTCGGAAATAGAAATCAAAATCTGTTGCACGAACTGTAATGAGGGTTATTTCAAGTGCCAAATGTAGATGACAGATAAATACGGCCGCGGACAGAGTGGGAACCCCCGGAAAATACTCCAGGCACTTCGACCGACTAACACATCTGGATTTTTCTCTCCGAATTTTTTCTTTAAGAATGGAGATAGTGAGCAGAGATAAAACTTTAGGTTATGTTATGTTGATGTTATGTTAATAGTTATGTTGTGACTGTCTCGTTGGTCTAATGGTCCCAAGTGTGACTGCTGAGCATGAGGTCTTGGGTTCAATTCCCAGGTCAAGCAAAGTGTTATTGGGATTTTCTGTTAAGATTTTTTTATCAATCAGCCCATTGTGAGATATTGTGCTCAATGGATGGCAATAGACTCACCACATGGGACTTAATAACCACATTTTTGAATGTTTTGGGTTACACCCTCTGCCCTCCCTTGAGGGAATACAGGGGTGATGCTATTTTATATTATAATTACCGAGTGCTAGCGGCAGACGGAGCTGTGCATCGTTGGGGCGGCGGCTGGTGTCGCTGGCGTCCGAGTCGGACGGACAGCTGTCCGACGGACACTCCGAGTCCGTACTCGCCGTCTCGCCAAGTAAAGCTTTTAGTTTCTCCTGAAAATAAAAGGAACACTCAGATTTCGTACGCAATAAACATCTCATGTAATTGCCACGTTGGTTTAGTGGTCTTAAGCGCGACTGCTGAGCATGGGGTCTCGGGTTCGATTCCCGGGTCGGGTAGTATTATTGAGTTTTTCTGATTGGAAATTCTCAGCAGACCGGAGTTTGGAATTGTGACCGGTATATGGCAATAGGCTCACTACCTATTACTTGGGACTTAATAACAGCATTGATGAAATGTGGCTCTAATTATGTACCTCTGCCTACCCCTCGAGGAATATAGGCGTACTTAGAATGTCCAAACATAAAAACTCCAATAACACTGCCCCATCCGGGAATCGAACCCAAGATCAGCAGTCGCACTTGGGTGGTTGCAGGTGTGACTGCTGACCATGAGGTCTCTAGGTCTAGACCAACGAGGCAATGAGGCAACAAGAGAATTCTTTAACACTATTTATTACAAAGTTCATTGCACCTCATACTAGGATTCGCAGTGTCGTGGAGCATATATAAGATCCTAATTTATTAGGTAATTTCCTTTTAAGGGGTCAATGTGTAAGTGATAAGGATTCATTTAAGCCATAATTAAAATTTTTACAACAATTAAATTTTTTTCTTTACGTTCGCCGTTCAAGGAGCAGTTCTTCTTACTCGTACTATGGTTATTACAAATAATTTGTTATATCCATTTAATTCTTAGCTTAAGTGAATGTATTTGATTTATATATTAACCCTTTCAAAGGAAATTACCTAATAAATTAAGACCTTATATAAATAAGACAAGACTATTATAGATAATAGAGTATCTTACCAAGTCAGTCTCAGCAAGCAACTGATGCGCCAGCGCCGGTCGAAGGCCCAAAGCCCGGCTCTGTGCCAATAGCGACGCTACCGTGTTCTTCTTAGGCTTGCTGACTCCTCGGCCGAGGTTACGAGGCCTGCCTTCTCGTCCTGCCCACCCAGCTACTGCTGTAGGCAGGATGGTGATAGATTTAAGATTTTTTAAATTTATTTAGCACATATTCATGTTATAATTTTTATGAAAAGAAAGGTTACTGAGATATTTTTTTAAAGCATGCATAAAGAAAAACACGGCGGTAAAGTGTCTCAACCTGCGCCCCCGGATGAATACTCCAGACGCTCTGCCTACTAAGCTACCCTAATTCCGCTGACTATTCCAAATTATCCTTCCATATCAGTATTGTCTGGTGGTGACGTCATCGTTTACTATTCACTCCCTATATAATGACTACGACTATTAAAATAAACTTTCCCTTCACTAGACTTTTTTTATTGAGTCGTGAGTGTCTTTAATGAACACAGATTACACATGCACACACGTATCTATAGGCCATACACACAACATTTATACATCTGTAGCCATATAAATAGTGTAGTGTAATAGTGCTCGGTGCGAGAATCGATCCCACGACCGATCTCTCAACCACAACGTCAACAGTGCAACAAATAGTTTTGCATCGATACAAAGCAGTTGATTAGTGACGAGTGCTATGTTAAATTAAATTTGTATGACCACAATTGATACAAATACAATACAATACAATGAAGCACTAGTCAGCAGGAGGACAGTGAATCACGGCAACATTTTGTATCGATGCAAAATAAAAATATAATAAAATTTACCCAGCTTTCTATGTTCTTGAGAAATCTTTGTACGTTTTTTGGACCTTTAACCTTTACGAGTTACGTAAGAAAGTTATTTCGAGTTTAACTTCACAAACAACTTCTCTGCCTAACCCAATGAGAAACAGGCGCAATATATTTACTACACTATATTATATTTACTTTTGTAGCAACTTGATCAAGTAGATTTTTTTTTATACACATATTTTTTCAAGTAGTGTCAGATTTGAGATAAATCTTGGTAGTAAAACTCGGCCCCGTTTCACTGTGGCTTAATTTATTTTTACTAGACTTCGCAAAACTCTTGGAATTTACCGTTTCCTTGGGAACTTCGGAATAAAAACTCAGTATATGAAGAAAATCTTCTATTAAAATGCAACATTGTGTAAATATTGTCATGACTTGACATTTTTCCTATCGATTATTTTTCGAGTTTTGCAGACACAAACATACGGAAACAAACACTTTATTTAAGATTGAAAGAAGTCAACCAATTTTTTTAATATATTCTATAACAAATTCGATAGTGATAGCAAGCAATAGAACAATATCTAATAAAAAAAACATTTATTTGTGGTCAAAGCGCCCGCAGTATTTATCCGGGAGGCGCAGGTCCAAATCCTGCTCACGACACTATTAGATATTAATTACTCAAAAATATTATTACCTATAAATTAAAAAAAAATACTTATTATTTAAATAATTTCCTAATAATTAAAAAAATGTTTTAAGAATGTGCAAAGATTTTTCCAGAACAAGCCTAGAACCCTGTAGAAGTACAACGTACATTCACTGTCCTCGCTGCCGCTGGACTTGGGCCGCGGCGCGTCGGGTACGGGGTTCATTTCCGGCGCCACGCGGCGGGGTTTCGCACCTGGCTTGCGGCGCGCTGGTAAAGGGGACATGGTTAATTGTGATATGAATGTTTATGATACAAATTATTTGAGTATTTAGGGGTGTATTTAAGTATGAATGTGTAGGCTACTATGATATTACCAACTAAAATTAAATGGGGGAATTCTTATCGTTTACTTATAGTTCTTATAAACCCGAGACGATATGAATTAAGAGACTTCAAACTAAAAATTTTGTGAATATCTACCTAAGTTTGTCGATAAAAAAAAAACGGATATTTTAGTATGATCCGTTTCTTGTTGCTGTAAGTATATGAAGCAAATTCCCTTAATAAAATTAATTATTGTTTAATTCTTAGAATTAGAATCATTTTACTCTTGAAATTAATACCAATTCCAAGTCAATCCCGATATTAAACCAATGCATCATAACAATGTGTAATGTTAAAATAAATTCACCTACATCATAATTATTTCAATTTTAAAGCATTTTCCTTATTATTATCCCGATTTTTTGGCATTTAATAATAGTACGAATTTGATATATTTCCAATGTCGAGCAGATTTATTTTCAAGAGTAACCCATCAGTTTTTAGTTAAAGTTGATGTATGAATAAATATGAAACAATAATTAAATTTATTTGAATTACTCTATACTCACATATCCTGTCATGGCTTGATGACGCGTTGAGCGAACTGCTCAGTGACGTCAGTCGCGACAAAGCGTCAGATGCTTGCGAACTCGCTGCAAAAGAAATTATGAAAGTTTAATTACATATTACATATAATGGGTTGGTGATGTCTTTCAAGAAAGTAAGATGTAGAAGTTGTATGAACGTGGTCGAAAAAAAAGAAGTATTTAAGGTTCGAAACAGATGGCGTTCTGTAGTTTGTGCCTATCCCCATGGGAAAAAGGTATATGGGAGACTATACTGTGGTACACTAACCCATACATGAACGCATTTGCCAATGGGCAAAGTACATCAATTGCATTTTGAATATATATTGTAATCGGTATAAAAACATCCATAGTCAACTTTGCTATGAAATGTAACTTAGAAGGTGGAATTGATTTATAGAATCGGCCGGCCGGTAGGCGCGCTCAATCCATTTCTCTCACACTAACGAATGGTATGTTTAAGGGACAGACAGGGATGAATGGATGAGTTTTCATCAATTAAATGGTCGTAACACCCATAAGTGTGTGACAAAATACAAATGAAACGTGCTGTCAACTTTAGCCTTGGACTCAAAATTAAAGGAAGGGTCTCCTTTTCTAGACAGAAGTTGACGAACGACGAAGTGTTGCCAGTTCTTGAGTTATGACTAAATTTCCGGAACTTATTTGCCATACGTCTTATATTATACTTTGAAAACTTTCACTTTCACTTAAGGACAAATTTGGACTAGTCTAAACTAGGTCGAATTGGTTAATTAACTGAAGAACTGGCAACACTTCGCCGTTCGTCAACATCTGTCTAGAAAAGGGGACCCTTTCTATCATTTTCAGTCCAAGGCTAAAGTCGACAGCACGTTTCATTTACGTATTTTGTGCCTATTTTTTTTTTAAGATTTTTTTTTTAGTCTTTTCGTGAAAATGAATGACCCACATTACAAGCAACAGGTTTTTATTCAATTATTAATTGAAATCTGACAAAAAACTGCACGTGGTGTATGATGGCAAAAAGGTATTCCAACAATGCCACACCAAACCTATAGCCCCAATATTGCCCCCTATAACTTTCTTATTCCCGAAAATGACGTCACACCTCAAGGGAACTCATCATGGTGGCGTAGAGGAGTTCAAAGAAGCTATAACTGTGGTGCTGAATGGTTTAACTTCAGAGGATTACTAAGGGTGCTTTGAATCGTGTGTACTGTGTGACGTGCCTCCTCCCAGGGGCGGATCATGAGTTTGTGAGGCCCTGGGCTAATACTACTTGGAGGCTTGCCTTTTTAAGTGTGAAACTTCCATCATAATTATAAGTTGAACCGGACTCATGCCGATTAAATACCCCACAGCAAATTAATAATATTCTCAATGGTCTTCAATCTTTATCTTCAGTCTTTATCGTTTTATATCCACGGGGTCCTGGGCTGCAGCCCAAAAAGCCCTTATATATATCCGCCCCTGCCTCCTCCCGTATTCTATTATATTAGATGTAATATTTAGTAGTAAGTTCAGTATATTATAGACATCAAGATCGACAACACGTCTTATTATTACTTTTAACAACGCTCCATTTCACGTGGGAGCAACGCAGCATTATGTAGAGTTAGAGACTGTTATGAAATTAAATAATAAAATTTTGCAAACTTTGCTTGTTTTTATTTTCAAATCCCGGAATTTAATTGCTACACCTCGTATGTATGTGTTTACTTACCAGGCGTAGGTTTTAATGAAAGGTTGAGCGGTGCATCTTCGTCCATCGACGAGGACTTGACGCCCAGGTCCAACGGAGAATCCTCACCCATCTTCGTGCTCAAGTTGAGACCTGCATCTGTAACAATTATTTTAAGACATTATTTAAATGACCTCGTTAGTCTCGTGGTCCAAAAGAGCGACTGCTGAACATGTCATTCTCGGGTTCAATTCCCGAGTCGGCACTGTTATTGAGTTTTTCTGTTAGGAAATTCTCAGTAGCAAGTAGCATGTTAGTAATATTAGGGTTTCGCGATCTCTACACATTATAATAAAACAACTTTTAACTTGATTAATCGCGTATATTATTGGAAAATTGTGGTCTTCCAGCGACCACGAACGTTGCAAAATGTTCTAAACGTCAGGAAAAACAAAAACCAATAATACACGCGATTAAACCGGTTAAAAGTTGTTTTATTTTATGTAGGATGTTAGCTACGGTTAAAATTAATTTGATACAATTGAGCCTACGTTGCACCAATTTAACTTTAATTATCCAACATGTTACTGTATCGTTTTGACAGAATAGAAATAGCAAAGCTGTCAAAATAATAAAGTAATACGTTGGTTAAGTTAGTTAGTTAGTTAAGTTGGTGCAACTGGGCCTCAGTCGATTAACCAAATTTCTCGTTTCTGATTAAGTTTATGTTCTGTGTTAAAGTGTCAATATTGATTTTTATATAGTAATGTAATATTAATAGTAAAGATGTCGTGTTTAACATACAATAATCACCTGTGGACCCGGCGAGCTGTCGCTCCAACGCGGCCAGGCTCACGCCGCTCTGACTAGCTATCGTCTGCAGCAGTTCACGAGATATACCTGGCGGAAATGAAGGATTTTATTAAAAGATACATACATGTATAAATTCACGTCTTCTTCTCATGAAAGAAAGAAAGAAAGAAACATTTACGTCATAACATGAGGCAGAAACTACAGAATTACCACCTGCTGCGATCCTTACGCACTCAATTGCTTCGTTCATACGTCGTGAGCAGGATTGGCAACTGCAATCCCTGTATTAATACTCCAGGACAAAAAAGAACCACAAAATATATCTAACTTAGATTTGTTACGAATTTGAAAAAATAAATGGATATTAATTATTTAAATAAAGGATATAACAATGCATTTCTTAAAAAAAAATGATAATTTATGTCGCATCGTATGTAATGCGTATAATAATTCTTATAATGTAAATATTATTTACCTTAGAGTAAGAGAAAAAAAACAATCGTATGCATATTTTCATGACAAAGTGTGTCTCAGCACTCACGCAATTACAATATTTTTAATGTATCACTTTTTACACGTAGATGATATACAAATTAATCGGTTATTCATAATGGCAATAATGAAAAACATTGTTAGTTTACTAAAGTAATGTTATTGACGTAAATAGATATTACAAAATTACAAAATATAGTATCAGTCCAAAACGTAGCCAGATCTGCGTACCTATTGACTAATTCGGTTACCAACGAATTGATGGTCACTTTACAGTACATTGCGCCGTAAGTCTTAAATATTTTTGCTCATCATAGACAAGCTGTAACGTACCACGCAATGTACGACAAAGTGACCATCAATTCGTTGGTAACCGAGTTAGCCAATAGGTACGCTGTTTTTCTAAACGTCGGGATTTGAGTGGAAAAATAGCGGGACTGCGATAGAAAAATCGAAAAATGCACATCAATAAACTTATAAATCTTTATTACTGAATCATTTCTAATCATAATTTATCTTTCACTAGCTTGCGTTTTCATTGTTTACATATGTTTACATGGCTAAATTTAAAAGCGGTATTTTGGGCCACCCAGGGTGCCGGCGGAACTCATCCCCCCGAGGGGGCTGTAAAGCGGGACATTCCGCAAAAGGCAAGGACATTTTAGCAAAACTTGTACAAATATAACTTTATCCACGACAGTTTTTTTACGTTTTACTTTTACTCATACATATAAATGTAGCCATAAAATGACATAAAATGCACTATGTACCTGCATAATCGGAGAGGTTAGGCGGCGGCGTGCCGGACATGGAGTTGTGTCCGGTCCGCTCCGGCTTGTTGGGGAGACGGATCACCTCCACTGACGAGCGAGAGTTGCCATATTCGTCCTAGAAAACAATACATCATGTCATTAACCTGACACACGACGGAAATTAGAATATAAACAAGGTCATAATTTATAAGATAACTTCCTTATAAGAATTCAACCGTTAATGTGTAAGTGATAAGGATTCATTAACACTATAACCCATATCAATAAATAAAATTGAAGTACAGATAAATCTTTCAAACGCCGTAGCGAAATCGAAAGTCAAAACAAAAATGTGGAAAGAAAAATACTAGGTTGTGAGCAGGATTCGCACCTGCGCCTCCGGATAAATACTACAGACACTCTGCGTCTTTTACCACTAAGCCATCTCGACCTCTGCTCACTTCCCTGAATTCCTCTTACATATTTTAATGGATGTAGAAGAATTCGGAGTGAGCAGAGGTCGAGTTGGCTTAGTTGACAGAGCGCCTGTAGTATTTATCCCAGGACGCAGGTCCGAATCCTGCTCGCGCCCGTAATTTCCTTTCCAAAAAATTACAACTAGAGTTCGCTACACATGCGTTAATGCGTTTGAAAGATTTATCTGTGTACATAATTGTGTCTCAATATGAGACATCTCTTATGGTTCTAATCTATAAACACCAGTGCTGGTCTTATTTATTTATTGATTTATACTTTATGTACAAAAATGGTTCATAAGGCGTACTTAATGCCATGAGGCATTCTTATCTTATATTGGTGTAAACATACCAGTTTGGGTCGTTTACTGGGTAGTGGCGCGCTACGGTCTGCGGGATGCACGCTGACGTGCGGTGGGTCTAACGATATCGTCTTCTTCCGACCTCGCGTCGTCGTCCCAGCTCCAGCCTTGAAATAAAATTTAAAATTAGGGTTGGGTTTAAATACTATTAAATTTCCAAATCGTATCAACTATGAGTTGATACGAAGCACCAAGTCATCATAAGATATGTTAAAAATGGATGAAATTCAGTTTAACGAGGCCACAAACATTTATTATTTACTAGCTGTGCCAGCGACTCCGTCCGTGTGGATGTCGTAAATTAACACAATGTCGTGTGTGAACACAAATTCATAATTAACAAATGTTCGACGTGATTTTTTAAATTGGCATATTTATTTATGAACCGATTGACATGAAACCAACACTAAATGTTAAGTGAAGCTTATCACAATATATTAGTGAAAACCACATCTAAATCGGATAAGCCGTTTCTGAGATTAGCGTGCACAAATGCGCAGACAAACAGATAAACAGACAAAAATTCTAACAATCATTGTTTTAGGTGCTATTTGTGTTGATAAAGGTCCCAATATTCTTTTTATCATATATCTATCATGTACAGACAGCGATCCGTTACATTTTTTAATATATGTATTCATATTTAAAGACACGTCAGGACAATTATATTTTTTGTTTTTCTTTAGATTTGTAGTTTTACATTAAATTTCTTTATGTAATCATTTAATTAAACATATGTTTGCACCATTAATCAATTCTAAAATCAGACTTTATTGTCAAAATTCATAAAACGGCAACACTTAGGTAAATAGTGTGGAAATCGTATGGCATGGTATGGTGTGTGATGTGGAGTAATGAGGATTCTGCCACGAGGTTTTTTTTTTATTTTTGAAATGTGAATTGCTATAAGAGTAGACAAAAATTTTTGAAGCGAATAGTACTGACTGCCGTTATGACGGCTGATGGACATGTAAGGAAGAACAAGATGAAATTAATTAATAAATTAAACAGCATGCTTGCCATTTTTTTTTAATCTTACAAGCCTATATTACCAGAGACAATGTAAGGATTCTAACGATAGCCCATACATCTAAATCCGTTTAGGCATTTAGAAGTTATGGTGAAATTATTAATCTCACAAACATACATGAACCCTAAAAACATAACAGTCCTTTTTTGGGCAGTCATGTAAAAATACATGCTGCGCCGACCCCAAATAGGTTGGAATTATGACTGAGCTAGTTTTGATTGCAGCCATGCGACTCAAAAATAAATGTTAGTACAAAAAATCCACATACATGTGCCTTTACCTTGGGCCCGGCTAACGAAGAGGTATACTTGATAATCTCCGTGTCTGGAGGCAATCGGACCCCACCCAGCACTGATGAAGGATCACTGTAGAAAATAAACATAGTTATAACAAGTGCAGGTTAAAAATAAATAAGAAAAGTAAGGTAGAAATGTGATATCTTACCCTCCTTCTAGAGCGGCACTGATAGGACAGAAATATTTTATATTAGTTTTTAAATAAAGTTATTGAAGTTTATTTCCTTATATATAACACGAACATTCCCAAAGAGGGTTGACGTCAGGCAGGCGGCCGGTCATAAAACATAGCCAAAACTTTAGCAGCATGCCAGATATATGCTGCGCCGATCCCAAATAAATTGGGATATGGGCAGAATGATGATGATGATAACGCGAAAGTGCGTGTATGGGTATCGCAGGGGTAATGGTGAAGTCGAGTATACATAACATAACCAGCCAATAACTGTCCCACGGCAGGGCAAGGGCCTCTTCTCATACAGAGAAGGCACGAGCATTGATCACCACGCTAGCTCACTGCGGGTCAGCGATTTCAGACTATTAAGTCCAGGTTTCCTCACAATTGAAAATCGATGTTTTTTTATTGGTGAAAATTGCAATTTTTTAGTATTTATTTATTTATAGTGATGTATGAGAGGAGCATGTTACAATATTTTTTTCTTCTATCTTTATCTTTGATTATGACGTGTTGGCCGACAAGTTGACAAGTACCTCTTTCATTGTAATTTGTACTTACTTAGTTAATTTAAGACATTACACACATACGGTGAAGGAAAACATTGTCAGTTAGCGTGGTGATGAATACTCGCGCCTTCTCTGTATGAGAAGAGGTCCTTGCCCTGCAGTGGGACAGCTACGGTCTAGTTATGTCACTTATAAACTTTATTACATAATGGTCCTCACCTAAGTATAGTATGCGGTAGGCCGGTTAGCGAGTCGATGCCGCCGTGCCTGTCCTTCTCAGAGCCCGTCATGCCAAACGGGTACAACGGGGACATATTCTGCAAAGGAATACAATAACATTAATTTAAAACAGTTAAAGAAAGAAGCGGTAGCAATAGCAAACAGAGAAAATTTGACCAGGCATTTCCTTAGTACGTTAGAATCTAGTCTAACTGCATGTATTTTACATGGAACATCTGCCTATTTGACCTCCACAACCCAGTTGCTGGATAATATGATATACCGTGGAATTGGTTGTCGCACTTTCAGGCCTCTAACTACCCATAACGGCTGTGATAGATTTTCGTTTGACAACCGGGATCGACTGTTTAATGTTTCCATGACATTTTGGGATTCTAGAAAGGTAATTCCTTACCTTTCTAGAATCCCAAAATGTAGTGGAAGTCCACACATGATATAAAAATAATGGTCAATGATGCTGTGACTGAAACTGACTCGTTGGTCTAGTGGTCCCAAGCTCAGCAGTTGCGCTTGAGACCACTCACTAGCAGCCCGGAGTCTGGAGTTATGCGCGGTAGATCGTAATTAGCTCATCACAGGACTTACTAACAGCATTGGTAGAATCTGGGTGTACATACGAGCACACCTCTGTCTACCCCTTCGGGCAATACAGGCGTGATGCTATCTTATGTTATGGTGCTGTGTGCATAACTATCCATCTGTGTGTCTTCCATGTGTGGTGCCCGAGTAGGAAAAGCAAAGTAGTTGAACAGATACTGGACACAACCAGTAGATAAATAAAAGCTGCTGAGCGTGATGTCTTAGGTTCGATTCCCAGGTCGGGCAAAATATTGTTGGGGTTTTTCTGCTAGGAAATTCTCAGTAGCAGCCCGGAGTTAGGAAGTTGGCGGTGTGACACCCCCTCTTACGGAGAGCACGGTGTAGGGTGTGTCTTGAGCCTGATCTCTCTCCGGTCGTGTCGGATTGTCGTCCCTCAGGACTATGAGAATGAAGGCAGAGGGACTGCACCATTCACTTGTGCACTACAATATCTCTTACGTACGTGGCTAATCCTCATGGAGATAGGCCGCCATGACCGAAAATTCATTCGAGAGTATATCTATCACTACATATTATAAAACAAGTCCTCCAGCGCGTCTGTCTGTCTGTTCGCGATAAACACAAAAACTACTACACCGATGTTCATGCTGTTTTCACCAATGGATAGAGTGGTTCTCATGGAAGGTTTAAGTATATAATTTGTCAAGTTTTTGTATACATAAGCTAAAATATATTGATATTTGTTGGAGGTGTCTGAAAAAAATAAGCTGTCTGGGAGCTTTCAACAAAACGCTGCCTAAAACCTTTGAGATATAACAATAATTATGATGTATGGTAGAATTGTGTATCTTATATAGGTCTACAGAAAATTCCGCGATGGCATATGTCTATCTCTTAAGGATAACATACCACATCCATTTTAATACTTAAAAAAATGGGCAATTATAAAGCGGTAATTGGAAAGCGGAACGGGATCAAAATTTCATGATTACTTTTGGTCTCGATAACCGACATCCACGCGGGCGAAGTCGCGGGCATCAGCTGGTTATTAATATAAAATATGTGATAGATGAGTACCTTCCCCTTAGCAGCAGCTGCCACAGCGGCATGGTATGCGCCGTGCGCGGCCGCCTGCGCCAGCATGAGATCTCCTCGAAGTAACGCTAACTCGCGCTCCTTGCCTTTAGAGCTGGACGATGATGATGAGGATGACGGTTTTTCTGGAAAAAATAAACAATTTAAAATAGTACAATCTCTGTTTCTTTGATCTAGCTGCTAAGCGTGAGATGCATGGTTCGGTTCCGGGGTCGGCCAAAATGTTATGAGTTATTCTGGTTGAAAATTCTTAGTGATGGCTTAGTGCTCAGAGCGCCTGGAGTATTTATCCGGGAGGCGCAGCTTCGAATCCTGCTCGCGACCGTATTCTTTTTCCCCAAAAATTTATAACTTTAAGGTTCGCTAAGCATGCGTTAATGCTTTTCAAAGATTTATCTGTATTCGTATTGTTGTGTTTGTGACGTCACAAGACTCATGTACGAAAGGCCCTGGTACTAAAACAAGCTAAGTATACTCACTGGATGGTTGTGGAGCTGCAGTCGGCTTACTGCTGGGTTTGCTCTGATGAGGAGCAGACACCAGACTGTTGAGGGAAGCCAGGCTCGACAGAGACTGCGAGTGGTGCATCGCAGAGGGAGACGAGGTCTTCGGGAGGCCGTAAGATGATCCTGGAAGAAGAGACTGGTTAGATTGTTGGGATTATGGGTTATCGAACATTAATGATCATGCATACTATAATAAAAAATAAAAAAAATGATCTTTCTTTCACTGTCAGAAAGAAAAACATAAATCAATAATACAAGCAATTAATCCTCTTGAAAATTGTTAAGATGTTAATACATGCATGCCTATAGCTACAGTCGTATAATTGTTAATATGTTAATACATGCATGCCTATAGCTACAGTCGTATAATGATGAAAGCAGCAGATAGTTGTGGAGTAAAGTGAAATTATAGTTAGTGATGATAACAAGTATTGATTATTATTGCAATATGATGCTATTTCATGAAGTCGTGTTTTATGATGGTGACCATAGCTTGGATTTTATACTTTTTGCTTGTCGAGTGCGTGTGATATTGTCCCAAGGGATGTGTTTTAATAGGCTTTGCACAGCGGAAAAACTTGTACTGGACTCTTAAGAGGACATAGTGACCCACTCCATGTGTTGACGGTGTGCACCGGGGTCGTTTTAGTGAGGAAGAAATCCCACACACCCCGGTCTGATTCCCAAATGCCGGGCGCCCCTTTGAAAGTATTCCCCCAAAAACTAAAATGGCCGATAGCTTATACCGGAATCAATACATATAAAATATTATTTCTTGCCGCGGACGGCAAGTTAGTTTAACAGTTGCTTAGCCAGATCAGATGCTTACGGACGACTTGAACAACTTTGACACAAAATTGGCTCTTCGAATGGGAGAAGTACAAAATTATATCATATATAATGATATTTTTAATACATGGGGCTTGAACCCGCGACCCTTGTCATTCTGTGTCATCACTCTACCAACTGAGCTATCTTGCCGTTGCTCGAATCTATTCAATTTGAAGATTCCTTGTATTCGTCTTAAGGTGACTTCTGGCGATATTTATTTCAATCCTTCAAATTTGAAATTATACTTCATAACAATACAAATCTAATGTGTCTGGAATTCGCGAGTCAACAGATTAACCACACGAAATAGGAATCATATCCTGAAACCGTTTAATTCTAGAAACAGCTGCTTTACAAGCTGACCTCCATATCATGACAAGAGACGACACACATATGATAGTCCAATACAGATACGTGCCCCACTCACTCATATTTTGCGAGTTGGTGCTGCTGGTCGAGGGACTCTTCTCCTTGGTGGAAGCGCTGGAGGATGTACTGCTTCTGCCTGACCTGTAATAGAAAATTGTTATGTAGTTTAGTGCTGATTACAGACTCTTTTTTAGAGAGGTAATGGCTAGGACAGATTCAACGAAGGAAACCAAGATGATGAAGTAAAAAAAAACTCATATCATATAAATCGTGTTACAGAAGTCCGAAATAATACTTTAAGGACTTACTTTTCACTACATAATATAAATAGTCGCTTCCTAAACCCTTTGAGATATAACAAAAGGATGTATGGTGGCATTGTGTATCTTATATATTTCTACAGAAAAGTCCGCGATGGATATGTCTATCTCTAAAGGATAACATACTCAATCCATTTTAATACTTTAAAAAATGGGGAATTATAAAGCGATAATTGGAAAGCGGGACTGGGATCAAAATTTCATGATTAATTTTGGTCGCGATAACCGACATCCGCGGGCGAAGCCGCGGCTTCAGCTAGTGTCTGTATACAATCCTTGGGCTTGGATGTTGGAGTCAGCAGAGAGGTTCAATTGGTTATTTATTAATCGCCGTAAAACCGGTTTTATGACAATCTCAATAACACTGCCCGACCCGTGAATAGAACCCCAAAACCTGAGACTTACGACCATAAAAATTCCTTACAACAAATAAACATTTTTAAATAATATGCCTTACCTCTCATTCCGACTAGACAGTTTCCCTGGTTTCTGCGGCTGTTTCAGCCCCCCACTACCAGACAGAGCCGACAGTGCAGCGTAAGGGTCTGCCAGGGGAGGGAAGTTTAACCCTGAGGCTTGCAGTCTAGCGAGGTAGTCTTGAGCCGCCAGGTGTGACGCCATCGACCACCATGCTGCACCTGAGGAAATATGAGAAGTAATGTTAGGGCAGCAAGGACATGGAAAGACTTGGAGGAGACCTTGGCCTAGTGGAACATAGATTGAACAAAAATATTAGCTATGTATAGTTTTGAAATCGTTTGCTTACACATTTAGGTGGGTAGTTTCATTTTAGAGTTTTCTTCCTTGTTTCTCTAGGTTGTCACAACTTTACACTAAAAACATAACCAGGTCATAACTCTCCCATTGCAGGGCAAGGGCTTCTTTTCATAAAGAGATGGCAAGAGCATCGATCACGACGCTTCAGACCATTCAATCCAGGTTTCCTTACGACGTTTTTCTTCATTACAAAATACAAATATTTAACTTGAAATAAAAGCAAGAACACACACTTTGTTAAACCTGTGTTTAACACTGGACAAATATTACTTACCAATTACACGGCAAAATTAATGATCTTGAAATTATGTAGCTGTGTAGTATAGTATCATTTTTTAAACAATAAAATATTAAAATTACAATGGCAGTCTTATCACTAAATACGATAATGCCAGATAACCTTTCGATGGATAGGAAGGATGTAAACAATTGCAAAAATTATCTTAAATAAATTTGTAGCTCGTACATTGAAAGTTTCATAAATCCAGCAGTGAGAAAAGATAGGGCTGTGTGTGGTCAGAGCCGAATTTTATTTTAATATTAGTGTTACTTACTTGCAGCTGGATGTATTCCAAGGGAGGCTGCCTGATTGGCGGCCACGCCAAGCGTGGTGGGAGGAGGGTAGCGCGAGCCAAAGCCAAAGAGAGCCGCTTGCGCCTGCGCTTGCGCTTGCGCAGCCGCCGCGCCCCCACCGCCCCCGCCATCACGGCCCCAGTATGCTGGAAAGACAGAACAGACATAAGTCTTTGATACAGTTTATGTGATTCATCATGCCCGTATCCCAATTCATTAAGAGCGTTCAGGATTGAAGAGCCAACTCACCACTCTCTTTGGGGTCGGCACCATATATCTGCTTAAGCAATTATAAGAGCAGATTAACGAAGATATTTATTACATTTTGTCCCCCTGACAAATGGCACAAATAAATACGAATCCGTCAGTAGCCACACTTAACACAGCAATACGTGTAGAATTAGAAGACCGTTAAGTAGATAAAAAGAAATATACATTTATAAACATAAACCAAAAAAAGTTATAAATTCCAAAGTTATAAAGTTGTAATTTTTTGTGGAAGAAGCATGCGTTAATGCTTTTCAAAGATTATCTGTATCCAAATTTATAATTTTTTTACTTTAGAGTTCGCTAAGCATGCGTTAATTTGACAGCGCGGTTGGCGCAGTGGTCGAGAGACCGACTGCTGCGCTGCGTGTCGCAGGTTCGATTCCTGTACGGAGCAAATATTTGTACGATCTACGGATGTGCTCCGGGTCTGGGTGTATGTGTGTATGTGAGATTATATGTCTGTAAACGCACCCACGACACAGGAAGAAATTCCTAGTGTGGGGCAACGTTTTTTAAAAAAACAAAAACAAACAAAACAATGCTTTTCAAAGATTTATCTGTATCTGTTAAAGTAATTCCATCTGTACGACATAGTATTAACTGCAAAGTTAGTCGTGTCGGTTGGGTTTTCTGTAAAGGAACAGATTAGATAGCAATGACGTCACCCAAAAACGAATTAAAAAATGTGGAAGAATTTGCGGTAGTGAGCAGAGGTCGAGATGGTTTAGTGGTCAGAGCACCTGGAGTATTTATTTGGGAGGCGTAGGTTCGAATCCTGCTCACGATCGTATTCTTTTTCCAAATAATATAATAACTTTAGAGTTCGCTAATGCTTTTCAAAGATGTATCTGTATTTATAAATTCCATTCATCAGAAATTGACACACGCTATCTTTTTGCTTTTATGAGGTACATTCACCGCAATAAAATAAAAATTCTGGGTCTTGGAAGGCAATTTTAGTCGTGTACCTTACTTGGCTTGGCGTTTCAACTTTGAATAGAACTGAACTTCTAATTAACTTTAGAAGGATGAAAGGCCGGGTCTCCTACGCTAAGTAACGAAGGCTACGCTTCAATATTGGCAAAGCTACAAGTTACATTTAACCAATAACGAACGGTATTCTATAACGTGTAGGGACACTGCTGAGGTATTAAATTTGTATACTGAGGCGCAGTATTACATTACTACTACTACTACTCTCCTCCAAACTGTATATCGGTCACGGCGGCCTATCTCCACGGAGATTAGCCAAGTACGCGATATAATAGTGCCCAAGTGTATGCGCAAAGACAGGTGCACTCCCTCTTCCTTCACTCTCATATTCCGGTGGGACGGCAATCCGACACGAACGGAGAGAGATCAGGCGCAGGACCGATGGCTTTACGTGCTCTCCGAAGTACGGGGGTGTCACACCACCAACTTCCTGATTCCGGGCTGCTACTGAGAATTTCTTAACAGATAAACCTAATAACACTTTGCCCGACCTGGGAATCGAACCCGGGATCTCATGCTCAGCAGCCGCGCCTGCGACCACTAGATCAACGAGGCAGTTATATCACGTCGGATTACATTAGCGCATTTAGTGCTCGGCACAGCAGTCATCTCCCGCAACCTCATGGTTAGGTTGTAGTTTAGTATCCATACTAATATTATAAATGCGAAAGTAACTCTGTTTGTTTGTTACCTTTGCACTAATAAACGGCTGAACGGATCATAATGAAATTTGGCAAGGAGATAGATTGGACCTTGGAGAAAGACATAGGTTACCTTATGTCATGTAGACGAGACCTGGGTGGTTTTAACTCTGACACTAAGTGGTTCATCATCGTATGTACCCATTTCCCTGTTTCCTCTTCGTGTGCAATAAAATATACTTTATCTTTCTAAGCCTACCTTAACTAATCTCTACATTGGCAGCAAACAAGACAAGACAAGATTTGTTCACAGAAAACGATAAATCATAAAATTTATGTTATGATTATGACCACGGCATGACGAATATGTGGTCATTGCCCAGTTAAAACCGAGTGTTAGTATTATGACTCACTGTGGACCAGATTTGTGAAATAATTTTGTTATAGTGGTGGCAGGATTCCTATATAATTATCATAGATTATTTATAAGTTTTTTTTTCTATCCTGTACTCTCACAGCTCTCCAAATTATATCGGTCTTTAATGGTTTACACCATTCGAACAAATATGTCTAGATCATTTTTCATTTATTAGATTTGAAAACTTAGTCCCAAGCGCGACTGCTGAGCAAGAGGTCCTGAGTTCGATTCCGAGGTAGTGTTATTAGGTTTTTTTAAAGTTCTCCTAAGTAGCCCGGTGTTTTGAATTGCCTGGTTGATGATTCAAGAACAATACAATTGTGTTTGAAAATGGTTCCTTACCTTAGGGTGGCAATAGGCTCACCACATATTACATGGAACTTCATAACAGCACTGGTTAAATGTGGGTGTACAATTGTGTACACCCCCGCCTATCCCTTCGGAGAATACAGGGGTGATGCTATGTATGTAAGTAAAAAAAAAACTTTAAGCTTAGGTACGTGTTTTTTTTTTTGGCCACACATATTTTTGGTTATGCAATGAATTATGACCTGTATTAGCCATGAGGACAGTACATTATTCGGTTCTCAGTTTCACACAACGCGATAGAGCCCCGGAAAACAGCACATAAATAAACAAAGACGAAAGTTGTTCCAACAAAGCGATAAATCTTTACGTTCACATCTAATGTATTTCGTATATTATGAGTTGTATGACTCACGTGGCTTTTGAGATACATCTCGCTAATGGTTGAGTAATGGCATGGGTATAGGTTTGGAGGATAGGTTATTAATAGCCTATTGATGTGTAATAATATTGTCAGTGTATGCATAAATCTATATATATATATATGAATAATATGTGAAGCAAAAACCTTGTACCCCACTTTACAAAAAATTTGCGGACTGAGGAGTATGAAATTTGGTACAGTTAAAGTTTATATCGAGAAGGCGTGTAGAAAGCTAATATTTTTATATAATATGCATTAGAAATACATTAAATTTATAAAAAAAAAACATTACACACACTATCATGCGCTTGACACCACACATACAATATATGTATATTTGGCAATAGAGCCTAAAACGTTCTTTAAAATTTAAATGAATTATGGTCGAATTTCGGCCCACCAATACATATAATCACGCCTGTTTCCCATTGGGATAGGCAGAGAAAATCGATTTCCACTTAATATGATTCTGACACGCCTCTTTCGCTTTATCTATATTTATTAACCTCTTGCATACTCGTCAGTTTAGGTTACTCCTGACCTTTTTTGAGAATGTCCGCAATTTGATTGTGGTAAGTTCGCCGAGGTAAGGGCCTGCTCCAACTCTTCCATCCACACTCGCCTGATATACTAGTTTTGTCAATCGCCTTTCATCCATTCTTTGAACATACCCAAATCATCTTGGCATACCTATCTCAATCCTTGTCTCGGCAACGTTGCCTTATCGCTGTTCCTTTGTCTATCTATCAAAGTTACTCCACTTCACACATGCTTCTCAAAGCTCTCAACTCTACTGCATTGATTCTACTTTCATGTCTCTTCTGCGAAAGGCAAATTACTTTTTTTTTTTATATAAACTGCCCCACACTTGGAATTTCTTCCTGTGTCGTGAGTGCGTTTACAGACATATGATCTCACAAGCACAGTAACACCCAGACCCGGAGCAATTATCCGTAGATCGTACAAATATTTGCTCCGTGCAGGAATCGAACCTGCGACACGCAGCGCAGCAGTCTGTCTCTCGACCACTGCGCCAACCGCGTTATAATGGCCAGCCACGCCTTTTTACACTTCCTGGCTATTTATGAAATTGTGTAGCGCCCCATTCAACTGGTTACCAGCACTCACTCTATTATCAATGCATTATCCCTTGAAAACATAGAACCCAACTCTTTCACTTGTTCCACTCTTTGGTCACCTATCAATATATTGCACTCTGTTGTTTGAAAAACCATTACTTTCGTCACTTAATTATTGAATTCAATCGGAGACTAAAATCGGAAAATCGGAATCGGAACTTAATCGCGCTAAAAACATAATATTTATTTACCTCAATGTTTCGATTAAGTTTCATTGACCGTGGTGACGAGTAGACTCGTTTCACTCGTTCCACTCTGTCATATTTTTTTCCTTCCAAAAGCAATAACTTTCGTCTTACTTACATTTAGTTTTATTCCTTTATTCTTGAAAGGTCTAAAAAAACTAAACTATCCATTAATGTTACCATTATTTTTCTTCTTATCGTGTGGTTGATGAACAACCTAATGTCTGAGTTTAAGCTCGTAGGCTTCTGACTGGCTTTACGCACCCATCGAGAACATCTCTCAGGTGTGCTGGTTTCCTCACGATGTTTTCCGGTGATCATTACGCACATGAATATGACAAGTGTGCACCTTATTACCTAAGTTACGCTATATATTTTATTTGAGTAAATTTATAATTTTTCAAAGCATTATCGCATGCGTAGCAAACTCTAAGGTTATACATTTACAATGTTACCATTAATAGTGTATTATAATATCGTGAAGCTAAGATTTATTGGGTCAATATTGTGACCTCTGTGTTTAGTAAAATAGTGGCAGTTTATTTATGTTTACGCCCGTTCATTGGGGCAATATAAAAAAATATACATATAAAGACACAGGCATGTAGTCCCCGAAGTTTTAGTGATTTATAAAGTTCCATGTAATAGGTGGAGTTTGTAACTAATGCCTTGTAGACGGCAATAGAGTAATTGCACAATTCCAATCTCCGAGGTGCTACTTAGTCCCATTCTGCACAACCCGAGAATTGAACCTCGAACCAGACGCTCAGCAGCTTCGCTTGCGTCCAAACGCGCAGTAATTAATCAAAAGTAAAAGCTACTAAAATTAAAGGAATTTGTAAAAAACTAAAATATGCGAAGCTTTGACAAGAAGCCATCCAAGACTCCTCGTCAAGCCATACATACATCATACCTGACACTTAGCTACCCATCGTTCATTCATCATCCAATTAAAAAGTTCATAAAAAATTGATAGCCGTATGTTTTTCCATATAAATACTGTGATTAGTGCTTGGAGTTTTTTAGGGTTCCGTTCATTAAAAGGAAAAAGGAACCCTTATAAGATCACTTCGATGTACGTCTGTCTGTCACGACCCTTTTTCTTGAAATACGCAGATCTACAGGCCCTTGGAAGTGTAAAAAAATCAGGCTTCTTAATCAACGCAAAATAAAACAGTCATTTATGCCCCATATTTTGACTTTCGCTATTAAATGAAAACCTATGGGGTACTTCCCGTTGACCTAGAATCATGAAAAATTTGGCAAGAAGCCTCACAGCTCAGGTAAAAGAAAACAACGAAAATCGTAAATTTTTAGTTACATCACATATTTTTTTTACGATTACGAAATTTCATTTGCAATTGGGGAATTAACCGTGACGTATATCGAAGTATGGGAGACTTGAGACTTTTTTTCAACTGCAAATTTAAGTTTATGCTTCAATCCGACGTTCTTATTGTTTGAGCAATTTTCTTTTTAAGTTTATGAATTTCAGTAATGTTCATTGTACGGAACCCTCGGTGCGCGAGTCAGACTGGCGCTTATCTATTTTTTTTTAATGATACGAGCAGACCTACCGATGTACATCAATATCAATTATAACCATGTATAGCATTACTTGAAGACTACATAAACTTTAATTGGAACGTTATAAAGTATGTATAAAAAATACATCCCCTATTATGAAGAGTATAGAGTTCAAAATTATACGAGTTCCAGCATATGTCATTTGTTTTTTTTTATAATAAAACTGCGTATTATTTTCCTTTTGGGTGAAGTCTTTGTCTTGGCATATTGTAACATTCAACTCTAAATCGCTGGGCTTATCCTATTGCACCAAATATAAATGCGGACGGTATGGAAGCATTTGTAAACGAAAACAATGTTGTCATAATTATATATGTCATTTTGAGTTTGAAGGGTGTGCTCTCTCGCTGCTAATGTCTTTTGAACGGAAAACTGTCTCCGTACCCTCAAAGATTAAATCTAGTTTAATCTTATCTCTCTAGTTTACTTTTCACACTAAAACCATCAGACAGGACACTGCACGGTCTAACAGCTTCTGATGATGCCCCGTGGGGGGAGGGCAAAACACGTTTACAGTAGTTGGCGGTAGTTGCAATTTTTTTTTCACCGCTTGCCTATGTGCATATATTTGCGGGCGGGCGGTGCACAGGTATTTGCTTAACTACCCTCAATATTGTGGAAATAGCTAGATATCGTATCTAAATATAAATTATTTTGTCGTGATGGCCAGTTTTTTAGCACCAGCTATAATTTGAGACAACGATTTCAGATTATTAAAATGAGGCTGATTTTTCAACAATACAGCAGACGTTTTTAAACAATAAATAAAGAAGAATGTGAACAAAAAAATCATCTTTAAAGTTAATAAAAAAGAAAAAAGTGAAACCATCTCCTCCATTATTTCAGACAAAACAAAAATTCCAACTGCAGTGTCTAACAGTAAAGTGGTGTCTATTACCTTAGTTACTAACCTTTGCAGACTAACTGTGAGTCATCTAACCACAGTTTTAACTCGTGACGGTGTTTCAAATCTCAATAGTGCATGCGGAGTGACAGTTAAACTAAAAAACCCGCACAGAAACTGGTCCCCACAGTACATTTTTACAAGTGGCAACTCCATTTCTTTGTTTTTCCCACATTCTGTACGTTAACTTGGAATGGTATTGTTTTTATTTTAACTTTTAACTTTTTTTTAACTGCCTCGTTGGTCTATTGGTCCCAGGCGCGACTGCTGAGCAGGAGGTCTTGGGTTTGATCCCCGGGTCGGGCAGTGTTATTGAGTTTTTTTTAACCGACTTCAAAAAAGGAGGAGGTTTCTCAATTCGACCGTATATTTTTTTTTTTTTTTTCTGTTTGTTCGGGGATAACTTCGTCGTTTATGAACCGATTTTGATAAGAATTATCATTATATTTTGTTGGAAAGAAGAAATCTCAACGGTGGTACCATGATAAGGAAACCAGGATCTGATGATGGATCCCCGAGAAATCGAGGGAAACCTTCGAAAATTGTAGGGGCGACAAGTGTATTTGGTAATTTTTTCATTAAGTATTTTAAAGCACTACTATTTAATGAAGGTGTGGAGTCGATCTGATGATGGAGCTGAAAGACAGTCGAGGGAACTCTTTAAAGATTTACAGCAATTACCTGGTGTTTGGGCTTGATTAATTTGTATTGATGAGAACTTTACATCTAGATGGGTTGTGACTGTCATTAGGGGTCTGATGATGAAGACGAAGGACAGTCAAGGGAACTCCTCAACGTTTTACAGTAGCTACCATGTTTTGTTATGTATGTCCGTCGATATCTTTGTTTGAAAGAGTAGTCCCCAGACGTGGCCCCATTTAAATTTAGTAAAGATCTGATGAAGATCTTCGAAGTTAGACGATGGAACTCTTCAATGAATTATAGCTAATCACTCTCAATTGCTGTAATCGCATGTTCATGTACAGTTCATGCCACTCAATACATGCATATCATCATGCCTGTATTGCCCGATGGGGTAGGCAGAAGTGTCCACTGTTGTACACAAACATTTCACCGATGCAGTAATTAAGTTCTAGCGGCTTTCGAAAGCCTACCCATATTATTAAATTTCTAAATTAACTTATTTATGAAGTATACAAACTTATATATGACCTATACAATATATATATAACACACTTAAAACTAAAAAGACTAAAATAAATTAATTTTAAACAAAAAATGAAAACCGCCTTCAAAAATCTACTACACTAAAAAGTTTAAAATAATATCAAAATTTGCTTATAATAAAATAATTTTAAAATAACAATGTATAATAATAATCTGTTAATTTTGGAGTCGGTGCCTGATGTATATGGGGTTTACAACCAGATACAAAGGCCGGTAACATAACCACAGCACAACGAACATAAGTGACTAACAAGAGGAAAACAATAACCCTCTCCCAGTACAGGCACCGACTTCAAAATTAACAGATTATTAATATACATTGTTATTTTAAAATTATTTTATTATAAGCAAATTTTGATATTATTTTAAACTTTTTAGTGTAGTAGAATTTTTTGTTGGGAAATTCTCAGCAGCAGCCCAGAGTTTGGAATTGTGCGCGTTAGATGGCAATAGACTCACCACCACATGGGACTAAATACTAGCACCGATAAAATGTGGATGTAAATATGTACACCCCTGCCTACCTCTTCGGGGAATACGGGCATGATGCTATGTATGTATGTAATATACCAATGTCTCACTACTAGGCAAAGGTCAGCCTTTCACAATATTTTCACGATATTCTATAGACAAAGCATTTATCTCCTTAATGAGGGATGAGGGTCAAGTGATTGTGTTAAAGATGATATGGCTAGAAAAGGAGTGACTGACGATATAACGGCTGATAGAGATGAATGGAAAAAGAATACATGCTGCGCCGACCCTAAATTAATTGGGATAAGGGCAGGGTGATGATCACGCCATTCCTTTAAACTTAATTCTTAAAATAAAAAACGTGGTACCTATACAGGTTAAACCTCGGTTAATTGAATAATGGATGAATCATATACCGATTAATATAGGTATATGATTCATCCATTCTTTTATACTCCTAAAAAGTTTGACTGCCTCATTGCTCTAGTGGTTCACAAAGTAAAAAAGAACCCACAAAACATCGAAGCAACACTGTTGTACTAAATATAGACTGCTAATGTCACCTGCTGAACGTGCGGAAGAAGATGGCGTTTAAGAAAAAGAGAATTCCTAGGCACACCTGTATAGCACATCTGTTGAGAAGAAAGGATGTTTGTCTGATAGGTATCGAACCGCGGAAATTAATAGAAAAAACTGTAGTTTAAGCAAAAATACTTTAAATATTTCAGATTCATCATCATCCCCCTGCCTTTATCCAAATTCATTTGGGGTCGCCGCAGCATGTATGTATCATGCTGTAAAAGTTTTAGCTATGTTTTATGACCGGCCGCCTGCCTAACGTCAATCCTCATTGGAAATGCTGTTGTTGGTGGTAACCGCCAACGATACGGTCTCCTTCTATCTAGCTATGTCACACCAAATGTTATCCATGCGTTCTGATGTTATCCTTCTATAACACTCCACTAAACAAGCTGTTGATTCCGTGCTATATTTATAGCAAACAAAGCAAACTAAAAATAAATAAAAAATAACGTCTAAAATTTTTCCTCGAAATATTAGTGAGTTTTTTTTTATATAAACCCTGTCGCTGTTCTAGTGGTCCCAAGCGCGATTGCTGAGCATGAGGTCTTAAATTTAATTCCCGGGCCGGGCAGTGTTATTGAATTTTTCAGATGACGCAGCCACCATTGCAACCTCAGGACACCTCTGTCTACCTCTTTGAGGATCCAGACCCAGTTACGTTATACGTGAAAAAGGCAGCAGCAGCTATTTTGCTTCTTGTTTTTTTTTACCATAATCATATAACCACTATTACGCCACTGGTAATATAATATGCATATTTATATCCAATTTAGGATACATTTATCTAATAAATAATTTATACAGCATACTAGGTACTAGCCTGTTACACCACCCACGGAAGACCCATAAGATGTCTATTACACCCGGGACCACACGGAAATGGTCTCAAAGCTGATTAATATTTACATTCACGTACTATTTTACGAAGCCATATAACATAAAATGATACCTGAGCATACAAATAAAAATCGGTTGCCACAATCCTTAATAAGAAGGAAACCACCTTACCATCACTTCACACAAACGACTTTAATCTTTATTTTTATCGATGTAAGAGTTAGATGAGTCGTAATGTTATGTTTGTCGTTTGAGAAGCGCTGGGTGCAGGGTCGTTGAACTCGACGAGTTTGCTTATATGGTTAAATATCACGCGAATACAGGGCTGTCGCAAAGAGGATGATTGAGTTTGTAGATTAGATAGTATGGTTCACACGTTTCTGTGCTGTTTTAAAAGAAAATGGAGTGAATAAAATATATAAACAAGTTGCAAGTTAGAGTGGGACAGTTGTATATTTATTTTTGCAGCTAACAGCTTGTGTGACGTTTTGTTTGATGAGGAGTTTTAAAGCATTTTATAGAATACAATCTAGATTTGAACGCGGGTAGTTCTATTTTCCGTATTTATGTACAACATAGATAAAAATTGACTAGTCGTCAATTCGAATACAAACGCTAATAAATTAGGACATTCATAGAGCATAATACCTATTATTATATTTTTAAAAGCACTTATATTTTAATTACCAAACTGTAGTCCGTATACGAGACGTCAAACAGCGCTTGACGCGGTCAGTTTTCGGATGAATAACCGCTAGGAAAATAGTAAGTAGTTGTTGGCTCATAAAATCAAATTGCCATTCCTAGGTCAAGCAGATTTCTTGGGTTTTTTTCTGTAAGGAAATTCTTAGTCACCTCACTATTTAGAATTGTGCCCGGTTGATGGCAATAGGCTCACCACCTATTAACCACAACAGAACAGAACAGAACAGAAGTAACCGTGATTATTGGGCAGCGGGATTATGTGAAATACTAGTAGATTACTAATAACATTACGCTAATATTCCCCCAAAGGTTAAATAGAGTTGTAATGCTGTACACCCACATGTCCCGGATGCTCTTATAAAGTTTAGAAGTCGCATCTACTAAGCGTAAGGTCCTGAATTTGATTTCCGGGTAGGGCAATGTTATTGAGGTTTTCTTTCAGAAAATTCTCATTGTTTTGCCCGGTTCAGCACCTATTACATGGGATTTAATAACAGCATTGGTGAAATGTGGGTGTACGACTGTGCACACCTCTGCCTACCACCTCCGGGAATACATGAGTGATGCTATATTAAGTTGCTAACCTAAATCAGGGCTCAACGGGCGGTGACAACAACGCCGACACCGCTCTCTATCCAATGTTTATCGAGTTTTAAAAACCTTTCCTTATTAATGCCATGGTACATTGGGATTGTAAATCCACAATCTATCTACGTTAGGATTTACGTTTAGCCACCATTTCGCCTGATGGTAAGCGACGGTGTGGCTGAGGATAGAGCACGTAGATCCAGAAGAAATTTATTCACGCTAACTAGAGGGGATAGATTTAGGGAGAACGATAGTTGGGGAGTTGATGCAACTGCCCAGACCCGTGGTAGAAGATGACGGGATTGTGAAAACCAAAATAACTTTTTTTTTACTGGGCTACGATGGTGTGGCCGAGGATGGAGCAGGAGCAGGTAGGTAATACTATAAATACTCGGAAGAAACACAACCTTGCTGTTCATGCTACTCGTCTCCACAGAATAAGCAACTCGTTCATGGGTCAATGTATACGCTTTTTCAACAAACTGCCCATTAACGTTAGAAATTTACCCCATAATAAATTTAAGAAAGCTATTAAAGCTAAACTATGCCGAAAGGGGTATTACACTATCTCGGAATGTTTAAGCGATAAAAAGGCATGGGAGTGATATGAGAAATGCTTAATTATATTGTTTTGATTTTACCTGACATTGTATTATGATAAAATTTGGACATTGTATTATGAGAAAATTTTACATTTAAATAAGATTAAATTGACATTGTAATATCATAACAATTGACATTCTTGACATTTTTTATTGTGACTTTCTTAATATTACAGAAATTATGAATGTGAGCATCATGAAGGAAGTTTTTCTTATTTTTATTTTATTTATTGTTATACATATTTGAAATCTGGCGGTTTTGAGGTTTTTATATGGCCTACGCAAATGTCCTGCTGATCTGGTATCGCCTTGCGACATGTCGTTAAGATGGTTGAGCTACACGATGACTGATGCATGTGTGCCGTCAGTTAGGACAGGTCAACTCGAAACTGATATAGCTATTTCTTAAAAAGGCCATTCCAGATACCCAGTTACGCTTACATAGGGATGTTTAATCATGTCTGAACTTTAAAAGAGACCTTGACCTTTGAGTTTGTTTCGGCGTTTCTTCTCAGAGGTAGTCAGATAGGAAACGCCGACGCCATGTAGATTATAATGACATGTAAAAGAGTTTTTAAAAGACCTACTTACAGAATAAACAATTTCATTTCATTTCATTTCATTAGGAGTCAGGTATCACTACATAGTATACAACAAAGTCGCTTTCTCTGTCCCTATGTCCCTTTGTATGCTTAAATCTCTGAAACTACGCAACGGATTTTGATGTGGTTTTTTTTAAAAGAGAGTAATATAAGAGGAAGGTTTTAATATATAATTTGTCAAGTTTTTGTATACATTGGCTAAAATATAATGATATTTGTTGGAGGTGGCGGAAAAGAAATAACCCCTCTGGGAGCTTTCAACGAAAACGCTGCCTAAACCCTTTGAGATATAACAAAATGATGTATTGTGGAATTGTGTATCTTATATAGGTCTACAGAAAAGTCCGCGATGGCATATGTCTATCTCTTAAGGATAACATACTACATCCATTTTAATAATTTAATTGGGAAGCGGGAACGGGATCAAAATTTCATGACTACTTTTGGTCGCAATAACCGACATCCACGCGGGCGAAGCCGCGGGCATCAGCTAGTCCAGAATAAATCTATTCACTCTAAGTAGAGTGAATAGATTTGGGGAGAACGATAGTTAGGGAGTTGATGCAACTGCCTAGACCCGTCTCACACAACGATTGCACCGGACTACATCCTGAAACAGGACTAGGTCGCTTCACGGCATGGCGTCGTCCGCTAGGTGGTAACCTGGTAACCAGCCGCGGCCGAAGCCACCAGTTTTATTTATTTATATTGTTGGATTTTGCGCTTAGTGAACATATCACCCGTTATTAGAGTTGAGTTTCCTGTTTTGCACCACCCAGGGGCCACGTGTAGGGATTCCATTTTAAGGGCGCACTCCGACGGACGAGGGCAACTTAGCCCCCCCTAACGTGTCATTTGCTGGTATTGCGGTTACGTTCCATATAAGTTATCATTTTCCTTTCAACAACACCTCAATTGAACAACCCTATTCATTGTCTCTCTCAGTTTAACGACAGCGCTTGTAGTTGGGTTAGTGACAAACAACAAAGTTATTATTGACCGGAACGTGCTGACCAATGATCGGAGATCGGAGAGTGGCACTCTCTGTTAACTAGTATATTGTGCAGAAAAGTTACTTTTAACTAAAACTGTAACTATAATTGGCAATGTATGTCTATAGATGTAAACCAATTAAAATATTTCCTGATACAGATAAATCTTCGAAAAGCATTATCGCATGCATAGAGAACTCTAAAGTTATGTATAAAGTTAAGTAAGCTATTTCCTGATATTTGACTGCCGTGTTGGCCTAGTGGTCCCAAGCGCGACTGCTGAACATGGGTTCGATTCCTAGGTCGGGCAGTATTATTCCGTTTCCCTATTAGGAAATTCTCAGTAATAGCCTGGAGTTTGGAATTGTGCCCGGTTGATGGAATAGGTTCACTATACATGGGACTAAATAACAGCATTGGTGAAAAGTTGGTGTACAACTATTTACATCTCTGCCTACCCCTTTGGGGAATACAGGCGTGATGATATGTATGTTGTTATTGTACTTTTAAGTTTATCTTTGAATACTATAGGACTGAGTGTCCGTGACGGCGGTAGAGTTTATTGAGTAGAGGCTTGTAGAATTAGAGATTTGATAACTTTTCAACAGTGAAAGAGTTATGACTTTGTGAGCTTTGGCAACATACTCGTCGTACTCGTATTTTTGGTGGTGATTCTGAAGAATTTTGCTTGAAACAAAAGGGCTTAGCTAACGCAGCAATTCGTATCAGTAGTCTGATGTTCCAAAACAATAGTCCCCATCAATTTGTCAGAACACAAACATATGTCCACGTCAGATGGCCGATAGAAGAGGCATATTTATTACTTCCGGAAACAATAAACTTGTGTCGAGATATGAGGCCATTGGAAAAGTAAGAAGAATATTTGATATATGGATCATATAATAATTTATTAAAGGCAAGACTATTTGCTGTAATATTAGAGAACTCGACTTTTATACACAATATCTGCCTAGCCTTTTCCATAATATGGATGCAGCTTTATTTATTATTATTTATTTAAAATATAAAGAAACAATTTAAAACAAAACAAAGTCCCACAAGACCGTATTATCGGTTGGACTGTGGGAGTGAAACGTTAACGTTAGATTTATGATTACAAAATTTTGGATCCACTATGTTATTTAGAATTAATTTTTGTACCAGGTTTCTAATAAGATATTAAAACATTATCTAAGTACATGAAAAAGGTAGTGCTACAATATCTCATTTCTAAACCTATTTTAATACCAGTATTTTACATGGAATGAATATCTGATCCCCACAACCCAGTTACTGGGTAGCTCGTGGTAATGCCGCTCGTCAGACTTTCCGGCATCTGACTACCCGTAATGACTGTCATAGGTCTTCATTTTACAATTGGGACTGATGGTTTACGTGGTCTTCGAGGCAGGATTTTATATCGCCCCGATATAAACTGATGGTCACCCGCCTACAGACCAACCGTGGCAAAGTCAGCTTAACTTCGATAGGTGGATCTGTGACCCCGAGGCCCTCAGACCTTACACGTTCACTCATCTGAATAAGCTACAGACAAAATGGAAAGTATACATCTAACTAAGATAGACTTGCGTTGAGTCTTCGACCCTTTCGGACAAACCTACCTGCGGTCCCAGAATTCTGGTAAATGTAAGTGGAGTTCTGTGTGATTTAAGACGTTAGGAGTCCGGCACGATGGCAATGAAGTGTTTCCACACTCCAAAAAAATTGTTTGCTAAATCTAATTTATGATTACCCAATACTTTGAATTGAAAATTGTTTTTTAAGATAGATTGAAACTCTTTATCAAGAAGTTGCTCAAGAAGTGAGATCAACCAAAAAATTGTTATGTTTGTATTTGTTCAACGTAACTCATTAACAGCAATTCAACCCTATGAGTATGAGCTAACAACCTTAGTTGATTACAATAATTCAAGCAACTAAAACACCTGATCGATATTGCCTTTTCTGAGATTCCCAGATCAATATGGTAATTACTCTGGAAATACCCGCGCAATAATAAATTCTATGGGAGCGAGCCATGTGAACGGTTTCGTCGCCAAGTGTCGCGGAGACTAGAATTAGTGGGGAGTGTGGACTGTTTTAAATAAGATCTAGAATGTAAGCGTGTTACGATTGACTTTTGGTAAGGATTCTATACAACTGTATTTGTGTGCGACAGTTTGTTTTATTTTCACGAAGTCCAAGCACAAAGAAGGGTGGGTACTTCTCTAAAATCTAAGAAGTTCATGTGACCATAATTTTTTTTTTCTTTTAAGAATAATAGATAAATTCGAGAAGGAATCCCACCGGTTTGCGCGATTTGCCTTAGCCTGCATTTATCACAACCTAGTCTAAGATCAGAACTAAGGGCAGTGTTCATTAAAAAATATAACAGATGTTTAAAATTAAAATGGCTGTTTATAACAAGTGTTAAACGAGTTTTCATAAGTGCCTGTAATATGGTGTATTTGAAATAAAAATATTTGAATTTTGAGTATTCATGAATAAATTTCAATAACATTCATGCATAAATGTCGGACGAGCTGTGGGCACAAATCACCCCTGAGTGGAGCCCACATAACGTTAAAGGTAGTCGCGGCAGGTCCAGAAGGAGATAGCGGGAAGAGCTTGGCTCCTACTGGAAGCATTTCTTCTCAGTTAGGAAATGCCTGCGCCATCAAGTCCCACAAAAACTGACTTGTAAAAAGTGTTTGATGAAGATCTATATATTTACAGAAATAAAATCATTTACCATTAATTTAGCCGAGATTTTGTCACTTAATTATTATTTATTCATGATGATTACTAGAAACTTACCACCGAATAGGTTAGCGGCATCGAGCAGGCCGTCGGGGGGCGCCTTCCCCGCCGCGTCGCCGCCCTCCGCCCCTTCCTTGTCCATAACACGCCTGGAACACCATAACACACCATTGAGGATTTCACACGTAATATTATTCAGATGAAGTCGAAATAATATAGTAATATGACACAAAAAACTTAAGATTTAAGCGAGGGCTATGTTACAAACACGTCGGCCCAGTACGCCGATCAGGGTGAGTCGGTGCTCATACATCTATGGCGATTAGTTGTTTAGAGCTATATTAACATCCACGCGATGCGACGCAACGTACGCGATGCCGACAGTTTCACCCGTATGTTTCCTTTGTACGTGTAAGATGTCTAAGATGTGTGCGTTGGCCACATATCGTTTTATTGTTAGTTAATTTCATTGATGAAATGTGGGTATACATCTCTGCCTAACCCGTCGGGTAAGACATGCTATTATGTTTGTAAAGGCCGTATCTAATAATACTGAAGGACTTGAATGTATAACAAGATGAGAACCCCCCTTGAAAAATATTGGATACAAAAAAGCAGACATTAAAAGTGCCTTTGCAATAAAGCACTTTATTTTATTCATACACATTAGTTTTATAATGAACTAAGTGTGCCCGCATTTTTGTTCTTTCTGTTCGGCTCCTTATGGTCATTGTGTGATGTTATATATGTAGTCTATAACCTTCCTCAAGAATACAAAATATTTTTTCATACCCGATTGGTAAATGTGAAGACTATCACCGCTTTACTCAACTGCTGTTGGTGATTTGATTCCAACACCATTGCCCGGGGATTGTTTATAGGGCCACCTCACACGCCCTAAAAGTGTTATTTCGAACATAAATTACACACTGTATAAATCTAATTGATAATACGTCATTAGTTCATAAATATTTGACCCAGAACACCGTATCGGTTGCTCAAGTATCATGTAAATTATATTTGTCCAAAATATCTCATTATGTTTTTTTGTATACATGTCAAAAACCTGTTATTGATTTTGTAAAATAACTTTGGTACGGTTTGAATATATTTTGGTAACACGGTCAAGATTACAATACAACATGTACATATTTTTACACGACTGCCCAAAAACAGCAGTGTTATGTTTTTAGGGTTCAGGTATGTTTGTTAGTATGTATGTATGTATGTATGTGAGTTTCTTAATTCCATCATCACTTCTAAACGCCTGAACCGATTTAGATATATGAGGTATCGTTAGAATCCTTATTTTATCCGGAAAACAGCGATTCGGATGAATACTTCGACGCCTGAGGTTTTTCAATTTTTTTTTCTTATGTTTATTATAAAATAGATTTAAAATTTATTATATGTATAGTATGTAGTTAGTAGTAAATAAGTTTCCTTATAGGTTAGTAGTATGATGGGGTAACCCCGGGTAACATAGGCTAGACTATATAAAAAAAAAAGACAAAGTTGCCAAATCAAAAACAATATAATTCAGACATGGCACACGTGCTTTTTTTTTAATTATTATCTTGTAATCTGACGTATTCGAAAAAATTTGTTTGATTCATCGTATTATCTATACTATGTATGTATATTACCCCGCATACCTCAGAAAGAGGGCGGACCGAAAGACACAAAAAAAAATTAAGAGAAAAACTAATATCCTTCTTAGAAAAAGAAAAAAATTTATATGCAGTCATATTTTACGGTATTCTTTACATCCTAGATGCCTCTGACTGCTTATGATATAATTTTGCTATACAAGATTAAACTTATTAAAAACAATAAAAAGCACGCCTGCCTTTTTTTAATTTCACTAGCTATATTACCCGGTACAATATAAGGATTCTAACGATACCCCATACATCGAAATCGGTTCAGAAATTTAGAAGTTATGGTGGAATAAAGAAACTACCCGAAAAACAACACTCCTTTTTTTGGGCAGTCGTGTAAATAGTATATTCGTTTTCCCTTTCATCTTGTTTCTATATTAACGGTGTAGTCGTTTTTTTTTCTCTTTTGTTGTACTATATAATTTTCACATCAAATAATATAGTAAATAATATTCTTATAGAGTGTATGGAGTTTCTTGTCGGTTCTTCTCCATAAGACCAATGTCTTTGAATCTAGCTTTGCATTTCATAAGCACCTGCAATCTGGTGAATTTGAAATTTAAAAAATAAACTAATTTGTGTTTGAAAAACCTAATGTTTAACGAACTAAAATTACAATAATGACGCAGATATTTGTAGGTAGTAGCAGACGCCCCGTGCGTACGTACGGTGATGGGGTGGGTTCCCTCCCCCATACTGAATGGAGTTTTTTTTTGAATGAAACTGTGGGCTGCTCCCACGCGGCCTAGTGAATAATAATTAAACGTTTATTTTTTATTATTACGTGTTTTGTTAGGAAATAGCAATTTTTTGTTGAAACTTCAAGCTGATTTCGTCGTCTAGTCTATGTCACTGCACAGTAAATTTAAGAAAATCTAGCATCAAAAATATGGTTCTTTTTAAGGTCTAAATAACCAAGGTTTTCGTCTCTATCTACATATATAGTTTTATATATCATAGCCCGTTTAGCTACCTATTAATAAATTTTCACTTATAATTATAAAAATACTCCTCCCGTCAGTATTTCGGTAACGGCGGCCTATCTCCACGGAGATTAGACAAGTACGCAGGAGATATTATAGTGCACAAGTGTATGCGCAAACACAGGTGCACTCCCTCTTCCTCCACTCTCATATTCCGATGGGACGGAAATCCGACACGACCAGAGAGAGATCAGGCGCAGGACCGACGGCTTTTCGTGCTCTCCGAAGCACGGGGGTGTCACACCACCAACTTCCTACCACTGAGAATTTCCTAACAGAAAAAATCAATAACACTTTGCCCGACCCGGGAATCGAACCCAGGACCTCACGCTCAGCAGCCGCGCCTACAACCACTAGACCAACGATGCAGTCACTTATAATTACTTCAAATTCAACGGTCCCGATTATAGATTTTAATAAAATATAGACCCAACTCTAGCGGCATGGCGGACATGTGCTACTCCGATGTTACTCCTATTTCAATACCAGTCTTCCTCGTCTTTTGTCTATCATATTTTACGGTCGATAAAACTTAAGATTACATCTTCATACATAAAATATAATATACTACACATAACGTAAATTACGTGAACAATGTAAATAAGATTGTATCTCTACAATTGGCCAGTAATTGGTGCTAAGTTACAGTAAAACATGATGGTGTTGTAGAAAGTTTACAAACCGACGAAAAAAAGAGGAAGTTCTCAAGTCGACGCGCATATATATTATTGTTTTGTATGTATTAACCACGCTTAACTCATTACAGAGTACTCCGATATTGATGATTCATTTTATTTTATATTTGTTGAAAGAAAAATACGGTCGTGTGCAGATGCAGATGTGCTCGAACCTGCGTTTCCCAGATAAATACTACTTTCGATTATAAAGTCTTTTATTATTTGATAGGAGATACTTTAAACTTGGTCTCACATAAATTTGAAAATATTGGTAATGATTGATTTTTCTGTTGTTACCAATTCTGTTGAAACTTTGCATTTTTTTTTTTATCACACTATAACATAATTGAAACCTGGAGTTAATGCGTATAGACGAAAGATTGTAGAGGGAACTCCGCAACGGTTTACAGCAGCTACCTCGTGTTTGGGCTTATTTCATTTATCCTGACGAGAACTTTAGATCTAACTGTGTTTTGTAGAATTAAGCCACAAAAAATATAAAAATATAAACTACTTAACAAAAAAAAAACCGCTGACAAAGGAAACTGAATAGTAAAAAATAACAATATTATCTTTTGTTATTGAGTGTAACTTATTTTGAGTTCAATATCCTGTATTTTCAAATAAAATCCAGAATTTCTATCGTGGGCAACTTAAAAAATATATTTAAGAATTGTTGTTCACTGCATCGTTGGTCTAGTGGTCCCAAGCGCGACTGCGGAGCATAAGGTCCTGGTTCGATTCCCAGGCCGGGCAAAGTGTTATTGGTTTTTCTGTTTTTCTATTAGGAATTCTCAGTAGCAGCCTGGAGTTTGGAAATGTGCCCGGTGGATGGCAATTACTTTTAAATTACCCACCACCTATTACATGGGACTTAATAACAATATTGGTGAAATGTGGGCCTATAACTGTGTACACCTCTACCTACCCTTTTGGGGAATACAGGTATAAAGATGCTCTGTTAAGTTGTTCACTAAATTTGATGACACAATATGATGTAATTTTTAAATAAAACGGCGTACGTCACGGCTTACAAAATGATGGGTGAGCGGTCAATGCGTCATGTATAGCGAATGAGTTTACGGTTATGTTTATGCGTTAACACGATAGAATTACGGTTCTCTGTATGGTGTACGCGTGTTTCTCATTATACTGGAATGGGCATACATTGTCGTTGTTAAGTAAACAAGTATTTCTTTGGAAGTTATCTAGAAAAGTACGTCAGTTTTTGTTTTTCATGGTTTCCAATAGTGTAGTTATTAAAAACTGGAGTTGCTAGAGAATAGGGACTTGAAACCAGTTCCAATTCTCGGTTCGGTTCTTCATTTAAGTTCTCATAAAGGATCCACTTTTCGGTACGGTTCCAGTTTCGGTTTCGGTTCCAGCGTACCGGTTCCATAATATCGGTATCTGATAATTGATGCACTCAGGCGTTCCTGGCGTATCTTTTCTTTCAGATAGCCTTCATTTGTTGTATTGTGGAACCGTTGAAGTTTTTAGGGTTCAGGGTCAGCGATTATACATATAGGACAACGTATGAACTCAAAAAGTTCGGTAACCAGTAAAATAAAAGTTCTAAAAAGGTTAAACCCAATCGTAACTTGTGTTCCGCTTCCTGTACCAGTAACGGAACCCAAAAATATCGGTTTTTCAGGATCCTTTTCAATTCTACTTTACCTCCAACTTACAGAAAACGGTAGGCATGTAAAACTGCACCTTAGTAGCGATTCCTTTTAAAAGTGTTGGTATCTCCAACATTTCTAAAAACATAATTTCTTGGTCAAGCGACGGAAGGAGTGACCTATTTTTCTTACTTTCGGACAATCCAGTATTATAGTAATTATATTAAATAGAAAAAGAATACGGTCGTGAACAGGATTCTTGCGCACCCCAGAGGTAATTGCATCTTTAAGACATTTTATTAACTGTAAAGTTAGTCGTGTCGATTCGGTCACCTGTATAGGGACTGAATAGATAGCAATGACGTCGCCAAAAGACGTATTAAAAATATGGATGAAGAATTCGCGGTGGTAAGCAGAGGTCGAGATGGCTTAGTGGTCAGAGCGCCTGGAGTATTTATCCGGGAGGCGCAGGTTCGAATCCTGCTCACGACCGTATTCTTTTTCCATTTAATATAATTACTTAAGAGTTCGCGAAGCATGCGTTAATGCTTTTCTTTAATCCGGTATTATCCTTTTTTGTGTTTTGTATTGACAGTCTTGACTAATGTACTCTTTAAAATGAATACGTCTAACATTCCCTTGATCTAACGTTTGGCCACCAACTTGCCCGATGATAAGCGACGGTGTGGCCGAGGATGAAGGACTTATATACTGAAGTAATCTCTTCACTCTAGCCTTGAATATGCCTAGATTGTATTTTTGTGAAACACTAAAGACAGCAGGAAGTTCGATTCATGGGCTGTGCGATCTTCGATCCAAATCACTGCCAACCAATTTTCGGAATTTCCACGAGGAACTGGTGGTAGTGTCTTCTGCTTGTCCTGGCGTAAAGAGATAATGTGTAGTATAGTTATGAAGCGCGCACTCACCGAAAATATATAGATGTTAATTAATGTTCACCGGTTACTACTCACGGGCATTTTTCGGGATTGCCCGACTAGTTTCGAACTCGAACGGAGCCCTTAGTCATGAGCTGAGCCCGCGGCGATGTCGCGAGTCAAACTGGAGCTGCATCGCGCCGATGATGTACTCGGTGTCGGAAGTACTCGTGTGTTTCCGCCACTCGTCGTGTCCGAGATATTGTCTTTACTATTCATGCCGGTGCATACTGCGCTGACTGTGTCACACTCCAGGCTTAACTCACTTTTATATGACGTGGGCTTCAGAGCTGGTTTCCAAGCAGGGGGCAACGTCCAACCACTGTCTCTGTTGAAGTTCGGGCGACGGCTTATTTCGATAGCTTCAGGTACTTTTCGCGGTACGAAGTATTTCTCCCTCGTTAGTACGGATGCTTTATCGAAACGTATAAAATGAGCCGCGCCCGTGCTGCAAGCGTGTTCTGCAACTGCTGACTTGTTGGTGTCCATACTCTTCATACTACGTATGTGTTCATTCAGCCTGGTTGCGATATTGCAACGAGTTTCTCCGATGTAACTCAAGCCACAATCGCACGGTATTATGTAAACGCCGGGGACGCCTAATGGATCTTTGTCTTTCGGTGAACGTAGCAGTTTTCGTAGCTATCCGGGTGGGCGGTAGACCGTCTTAATACTATATTTACGTCTGAGTATATGGCCTATCTTGTCCGTAACTCCTCGAACGAACGGTAAAAATGCTGGAGTACGTTCCGCGCCCGCCCGTCGTCCACGACCCCTGTCCACCGTATTCAAACTACGGATACACCGACGCCACTGATACCCGTTGCGCTCCAGTACCTCTTGTAAATGACACAGTTCTGCGTCCACGTACTGAGGCTCGCATAAACTGAACGCCCGGTCTATCAGTGTTCTGGGTACGGAAAATAGGTGTGAAGGATGGTGATGAGAGTCTGCTCGTAGGTACCGGTCAGTATGTGTCGGTTTCCAGAAGACAGTGTGGGACACATGACCGCTAGGTCCACGGTAGGTATTAATTGATATGAATATGTCTCACGAAAGTTTTTATACAAAAATATATAGATGTTTCTCAATAATTAGCCTAGCAGTCTACTAGATAAATAATGTAAAGTATTAAATAGCTCATGACTAAGGGCTCCGTTCGAAGTCGAAACTGGTTGGGCAATCCCGAGGAATGCAGGTGAGTAGAACGGTTGAACAATAAATAATAATAGTGCAAAGTGCATCTCCAGGGACGGCGACGCGCGAGTGGACGTCTGGTGTTGCAAGCTAACGTTGGCCTCCCGAATAAAAATAAATAAACAATAAACCTCTTCATATAATGTGCATGGTACATTGTTCACTCATTACATCAAATATTTATCAATAAAAGTAACCGTGAGTGCTAATAATGTGCACCGCTAACACTATACATAATTTAAACGTGTATATATTTGTTAAATGTATTATATAAGACAAGGATTTTCGAAATATTCCCACAATAAAAATGAACTCATTAATTTCAAGCCTCAAATTATTTCGTCCGAAAAAATTAGAGACCAATTAATTAATCATTTTCCCTATAACAAAATCGGCTGAATCACAGTTTTTACTAAATTTCATTCAATGCACCCCCAAGGTTACATACAAGAATAATGCAATAAGGAAGCCCTCACCCCCCTTTCCCCCGAACTGATTCATACACCCCACTCGCTCAGCTGATCGGGGGGCATTCTGTACCACCCTGGGGGAGGTACACCGCTGTATAGTATAAATATATAAGTAGGTATGTATGTCAGTTGACCTAGGTCAGGTTTTCGACGTCACGAATGCGGAAACAATATATTTTCTTCTTAATTATTAATTTCTTTTAGCTCTGAAATTATCGTAATTTTGAGATCAGCTTATTGCGTAAAACATGCATGCATTTTTTTATTTTGGCGTATAAATAATATGGATGGCTGTGACCTTGATGACATCAAGGTATATTATTGGCGTGACGGACTTTAGAAACGTATTTAATCAATATTGTTGAACTGTTAATATGGAAATAAAGCTGCAAATTAAAGCCACAGCGCGATAAATAGGAAATCGTCATGAATATCACAATAAGAACTCAGCCGTATTATGGAGACTATTTCTTATCGTATGGTTGATGAACAACCTAGCATGGCTCATCGAGAACATCTCTCTGGTTTGCTAGTTTCCTCACGATGTTTCTTTCACCGTTTTAAGCAAGTGATAATTAATTTATAATACGCACAAGACTTTGAAAAGTCAGTGGTGCGTGCCTTGGATTCGAACTTGCGACCTTTGACTTGTCAGTCCAACGGTCATACAACTAAGTTATCATCTATACACATATATATATATCTATAAATCATATATGAAATGAAAGATGCGAAATTACGAACAAGCGACACGATAGCTTAATTGGGACAGCATTGTCGCAGTATAACCAGGGTTACGAGTTTGGTTCCCGATCATGTTTAGTACTCTTTCAATATTCGTAAGAAAAATAAACACGGAGCTCTATTGCTGATGGCATTTCAAAATTAGTCTTCTTTTATAAAAATCTGTTAAACAATATTTTGATTAGTGTAATTGCTATTGCGCAACCGTTCCTCTAAGTTTAAAATAATTTAGTAAAATTAGCCAATGAAAGACGCTACTAGCAGGATGCCGGGAGCCCAGTAAAGGTTGGTCGTTGGAAGTGCGGCACAGGGCGCATCCAAGATGGGTTTCCATACTCCCAAACAAAAAAGACACTACTGGCCATTCATTTAAATAATGACTTAGCCCTCCCTTCACCTGATGTTTTTTTTAGCTTTTTTTAACCCCCCCCCCCCTTCCTCCTTGGTAACCTAACCTAACCCCCCAAAATCACGTGTATTTTTAGTACCTACAAACAATCTTAAAATTATTAGAATATTATCTTTAAATAGGTACAGAAAATAAATACACGTGATATCTTACTACATCCCTCCCTCCCCCTTGTGATATTTCGTGATTTTTCCGAACTACCCCCCCCCCCCCTTCGAGCCTCACGTGATTAATGAACGGCAATAAGCATTTCTTGAGCTTAAGACGAGGGAATAAGCATTTCTTGTCTATGCAGTGGCGCTTGTGAATACTCGACTTCAACTAATGATGAGGCAGTATCTTCTCATAGGTCTAGTAGCCGTAAGCGCAGCTGCTGAGCGTGAGTTCTTGTGTTCGATTCCTCGGTAAGTGGAATTGGGTTTTTCTGTTACGAAATTCTCAGTAGCAGACCAGAGTTTGGGATTGTGCCCGATGATTGGCTCAACATCTTTTAACTTTGAAACGACATTTAGTAAATGTGTAAGTATATGAAAACTATGTACAACTCCGCCTACCCCTTCGGTGAATACAGGCGTGGCCCTATGTCTGTATGTGGTATAGATTACATAAATATACAATATCTTATGACGTGCAAAGAAGTCATTAATATTGATATGTATGATAAATTTTATCGCTTACTTTCTTCTACAAGCTAATGATGATGTAGAAGTGAACCAGTCACTTAATTAAGACACATTTTTAAAGCAATTATAAGTTTTTTAAGATCTCTATCGTACGATGAAGAAAGGCTAAACCTATTCAGATAAAAAACAGGCAGGTGATACTTTAAAAAAACAGGGCTTTAAAGTCGTCATAATTTTTAATGATCATCTTACACGAACTATTAATAAGCACATAATAATATGACCAATACACAAAGCAAGAATAATTTTACACAATAAAACCTACAAGTCTACACCTTTTTGCCTTTTAATATTTTTTGTCACACTCAATTAAATGATTAGCAGAAAGTACGGTAGTACCAGTATAACTTGATACGCGGCGGAATGTGGAACTGAGTCAAAATGTACGGTATTTGACATATCGTTTGTATTTGCCTTGGCAAGCAGCGCCACCGTCATGTGTCAAGATGTACTGGCTGTTTTGACTGCTTTGCAGTGACGTGGAAATACAGGTTGGTTTAATAATTGTTCTAAACTCTGAGGTACAGGTTAATTATGTTGCATTAACGCTCATAAGAAATGTGTATGGAACGGAAGAGTGAGATAACGCTATTTGACAGCTACGTACTAAAAAAGAGATTACCCATTGCAAAATTAACTCTACTTGAAACTTGTAGGTATACACGTAATTATCATGGGTCATATTAACATAAGTAACGTAGTCATGATTCGTGCACCAACTTTTACCGTATCCAACTTATTACTTTTAAATTTTGACAGTAAAAAATTACAATATGGCATTTTGCCAAAAATCACATTATGTCACACATAGATCAACATATGTATAATCAAAATTTATCATTTAATAAATATTTTATCTAGTAATAAAATTTTTCGTGAAACATAATTCATAATCATTTATTTACGAATATGGGTACAAAATACACAGATGTTACATAAAATAAACCAGTATCACCATATTTTACCATTTGGCACACATGGCTGTTAGTCTGTTTTTAAAATATTAGTAAGTGTCACTCTTAATTAAATTAGAATATTTAGATTGATTTAAGCTGTTGCGTCAGTCATTAGCAGACACAATAGATTTTTATTGTTACAACGTACAGATCTGTACGTTACTGAGCCGAAAGGTTTTCAGAATGTCAAAACTAGAACTTAATTTTTGCTTTTTTTTATGGAACACGTCATTCAAGAATAGGTAAGAATGGGAATTGAACACGCTTTGCTACTCTTTTTGTATGTTCATTTAGCTTTACATGGTCTTGACACGTACAAAATTATTTTATGAATATATTTAACTGCCTCGTTGGTCTAGTGGTCCCAAGCGCGACTGCTGAACAGGAGGTCTCGGGTTCGATCCCCGGGTCGGGCAAAGTGTTATTGAGTTTTTCTGTTAGGAAATTCTCAGTAGCAGCCCGGAGTTTTGAACTGTGCCCGGTTGATGGCAATAGGCTCACCACCTATTACATGGGACTTAATAACAGCATTGGTGAAATGTGGGTGTACAACTGTGTACACCTCTGCCTACCCCTTCGGGGAATACAGGCGTGATGCTATGTTATGTTGATGCTCTGTTATATATTTAACAACAAAACAAAAAAGCTTTAACCTTTAACATTTATTATTAACAGAGGCTGCATCTTAAAGCCTTTCGATACTTCTTAGTAGAAGTGGTTCCGACTGCGACCTACTTACAAACCCAACCTACCTCAACGTTATTAGAGAGAAGTTTTGATGCCTCAACGTCATTATTCATTATGAAGTAGACTTTATAATTATACTGGAATGTTTTAATTTTTTTACTGGTTCACTTTTTTGTCAAGATTGACACAAAGTGCAAAATATACAGCTAGGGGATTTTTTTTTGTTCGATTCTTATATTTTAATTATCAATCATTTGTTCTACAGTAATTTCATCTTTATAGACTGGTAATCAGGTAATTATGTTAGCAATGTCTGTTAAAGTATTAATCAAATCCCAAACGAATATAGAACATGAAAATAATTTTAAGAATAAACTCCGAAATATTTTATATTTTTTAGAAAGTGTAGTGTTCTGATTTTGGAACCCAAGACCCACTTTAAAATACAAAGCTAAATTATTATCACCTTTCTCGTTATTTATAAAGTACAAAATTGTACTTATTAACAATAATATTTCTATTGTGTCTAGTAATTAGGCTTACTATTATTCTTGTCTCTGTCACACATCTGAAAAACTATACGTGCATGATAGAGACGGGAACATAGCTAAGCCAAAAGCACGTGTTATGTAATGTTAATTAGACTTGTGTAAGTTACTGTAAAGTCTAATTACAAGCAATGCAACATAACATAAACATAGCATTACGCCTGTATTCCCCGAAGGGGTAGGCAGAGGTGTATACAATTGTACACCCATATTTCACCAATGCTGTTTTAAGTCCCATATCATAGGTGGTGAGCCTATTGTATCAGAATAGGCAACCAGGCACAATTCCAAACTCCGGGCTGCTACTGAGAATTTTTCTAACGGAAAAACTCAATAACACTTTGCCCGACCCGAGAATCGAACCCTAGAACTCATGCTCAGCAGTCGTGCTTGGGACCAATAGACCAACGAGGCAGTTAGCAAAACAAACCTTTTTTTTAATGTAGGTACAATCATACCTCTATCATATCTCCTCTCCTCGTCATGTGCACAGCGCCATCTAGTGAGGCCAACCGCAATTAAATATTGACAACATGAACTTATATTAGCGTGACCATTATTAGTTTTATTTATTAAAAAGTTAACGTACAATAAATAAAAAAATATTGTATCCGTTAATCTTTGTAATTATTACAAAGCGATTTCCCTAGGATGATCGAGTGTTTTTTTTTAAGTATTCTTCAAAGAAGTACTCATACGTTCTCAGTTCAAATGACACGAATCATGTGTCCATACAATAACGGAGTCGCCCACTCGCATGAATTTCTCTATACCCCATGCTAACCGAATTTGGTGGCCATTAGTACACTGTACAATACAAGAACAGTCTTGTAACGCGATGCCAAAGATCAAGATAATAATACAGATGTGACACTTTTATTGATACCGATACATAAACCAAAAGCAACAAAAATTATTCAACGGTGTTGTCGATTAGTTCCTGTTTCTATATCTAAGTCACAGGTAAAAAAGAATGTAATTTATAAGCGTTTCGTTTAATTAACATTACGGTCCCAATTCAGCTACAACATTACAGGGTTTATGACAAAATCATCCGTATAACGTAAACTTTTTGCATTAGTAAACAACTGTTTTCTTTCTTTTAATATATGTTACATAATTATACCTAATTATGGACTTGGGTCTAAGTACGTAGACTAGCTAATCTTGGTAATTAATTGAGCAGGTTTAAAGCCTACCATACAATTGTAGATACTTATACCTTATAAGAAAACGACAGGTTTAACTGTCCATGAATAAATAGTAACAAGTTGCTATTGGCGATAATCAATTAGTCTTAGTTTGCCGCTATGGTTTATGTTTATTTGCAACGGATAAACGCTTGATGTATGAGACGGGGGAAATTGATACTTCTTAGAAGTGGTACATGAGAATATAGGAGTAGATAAAAATATGATAATGTTGATAATTACTTACTGTATTTGCTTGTAAATAGGTCAGTGAGTAATTTATTTAAAATCAAAAAATTGCAGTTATTTATTATTACTGAACTTAAATCAATTAGTTATCAGGCAATTTTCTTGCGTTAAATAAAAAGTAAACATTACAAATAACGTTGAATTAGACTTAATAAAAATATGTCTATTTCAAAACCTGGTATAACCCAGGTAACTAACATTTAGTACAGATTTTTCATAGCACATTAACTGATAGGGAAATGGTAAAAAAATACAGACTATAGCTATGCGTACAGTCGTACAGTTTATAGGATGAATTCGAAAAAATAATCGGGAACACAGAAACGAATGCGTCACTCCAACCGCCATTATTACACAAATCTAGTGTCCAACCAAAACAAGTTTTTCAGTCGAAACCGAAGTTTCGGCCTTCCACGCAGTTTCGGCCGAAATCGAAATTTACAAAAACAGACTACAAATACAAGTAAAAATAAAAGACATACTTACCTAATCATTTATATGTGCAAAATACAACCTCAACGGCGGCGAACTGAGTCAGCGCGGCGCGGCGGCGCGGGTCAACACGAGTTAACCGCGAAGTTCACCGAACGACGCACGATAATTCACGAATACTTCGGCGCGGCCGAAATCGAAACCAAGGCCGAAACCGAAACTTCGGTCCATCACTAACAAAAACAAAATAGCACAGTCCTCACAGAGTGCACAATAACTTTCTGCCTATTTGTCCATCTGATCCTACCTAATGGTTACCGGTGGTCACGCCGGTCGGCAGGTCAGTGACCCCTCATTGTCTCAGTTTTTACCCCGCTCGGATCACTCGTGTTTAACAACTGGTTAGAATTAGAAAACGATTTAATAGGTATGCCGTGAGAAACTACGACAAAGTAAAGGACATACTCCGAGTAGTTTAAAGATTCATACAGAGGCTATGTTAGGTAGATAAACATATAAAAGTACATAGATTGCGTAATATTACCGTTGTTACATGTTAAGTATTAGAAAACGATTTGATATGGAAATGGTTTGCAGCGGTTGGCAACAGTGAATGTTAATAGCATTCTTTTTTTTTTGTTACGTGTTGTTGAGTGTTTCGTATCGATATTTTTTAATGACGGATCGTTCCGAAGATAGATCGTGGAATGTTAGCCTATCACTAATTCTAAATATATAAAATGAAATTTCCTAAATAATAGGTACGTCGATACATACCTGTATCGCCAGAAAAAACCCCTATTACAGTTACGCCAGGAGGAGTTTTGGTATGGTTTTTCAATGGATGGATTTTTCGCTTGAAAAAGGCCTCTAACTTGACAAAGTGACTGCTAATAATAACACCAGGACCAATAGTTCAGCGTGCCCTCTGAAGCATTGAGACGTTCGAACAGAACTGAACGGTTAAGTGTAGATAGAAATTTCTGCGGTCAAACGCTGGATGGGTGATATTTTTTACACATTGAGAAACCTCGGAGGGACTTCTAGTGAACATAGGCTCCAAAAAAGGAAGGGTAGATGCTTTGATATTGAATTAATATAATTTATTTAACATTGATAAAAAAAAAAAATATACGTATTCGCCCACCCTTCACCGCTTCCTATATGTTTTAGCAGTGAAGAAGCAGAATTAAAAAGCCATAATATAAATAACTACATATATCACCCAGTCAATATTAGCAGTAAAAGTAAATCTATTAGTATCTTTTAATTGATTGTCAATTGAACCCAAACCAAAACGGCGCATTTAAAACCCTATCGCTATACAACTAAGGGTAAATTTTCAGTAGCATATGAAAACTGAAACACTTGTATAAAAATATGATTTCTTTTCTATTTCTAAGTAAACGGTTTGTAGGCGTGTCGTTTGAACACACACATGTAATATTCAATGCAGACTATTGATTTTGTACTGTCGTTAGGAGTTAGGACCAATCGTGTATCTGGGATAGTAGTGTTTAATGTAATGTTTATTGATATAGGTAGTCTCTCTCTGTCCTTATCGTTTGGTTGATGAACAACCTATTGTCAGAATTTAAACCGCCTGTAGCCCTGTGACATGGTGTTTAATTAACATATTTCCTTCCACCGTTTTAAGCATGTGAAATGGAAGAAGATGAGTCTTGGACAGTTGAAGAGGAACTAAAAAAGCATCACGTCTGTATTCCCCGAAGGGGTAGGTAGTACACAGTTATACACCCACATTTCGCCAATGTTGTTATTAAGTCCCATGTATTAGGTTGTGAGCCTATTGCCATCAACCGGGCATAATTCCAAACTCCGGGCTGCTACTAAGAATTTTCTAACAGAAAAACTACATTTTGTCCGACCCGGGAATCGAACCCGAGACCTCCTGCTCAGCAGTCGCGCTTGGGACCATTAGACCAATGAGACTAAGGAAAAGAATAGAAGCATTCGAAATGTGGGTATACAGGAGTGTCACCAATAAGTTGCGACTCAAAATGCAAGGCAACCATCAGACGGCGAAATGTTGCGTAATTGAAACACGCGTTTAAACACCAGAGGTAGGTACGGCTTTGTGCAACTTATTATGATGGGAGAGAGACATGGCGGCCGCAAAAAGAAATCAAGAAACCTTAGAGTGAACCGGAGTCGTGAGTGCTGCCGAACTATTTAACCTCGCGAAAAATCGTAAGAAATATGCACAACTGATTGCCAACCTTCGATAGTCGGAGACGCACCTCAATAAGAAGAAGAACACTAGATAAGCACCTATCAAAGAAGTATTAACTTGCAAGTCCAAATAATTTGATATTGTTTATTTAAATACGTCTTACGAAGTATGTGATGGCCACCCACAGCGTGACGTGTGTCCTCACACTAATTGACCTATGTATCATCTACCTACGATATTTAGAACAAAGGCGGGTACCTAGATAAAGCATCTCCATACTATAAATGCTTTAACTCAGTCATATTGATAGGGGATCGGCACTGTTTTTCCTAAACACAGGTTACTCAGTATATTATCAAGGAGAGCGCTACTCACAACTAGGTCAAATAACTATGCTAGCCTGTGCTAATTTACTATGTTATCTGGTCAAAGTTACACACTAGATTATTATTTATTTATTCGCAAAAGCTGAAGGTGTTTGTATACGATATTTGACAGGGAACCGCTCAAATAAAAAAATCAAATCAATGCAATTTAGTAAGGAAGCAGTTTTTTTTTAAGAAGTTATGAGTTAATAATACTTGGGTAAATAAAGAGCGCAGACTTATAAAAGTAGAGTCTTCTTTATTTATACCGTTGGACTGACAAGTCAAAGGTCGCAAGTTCGAATCCAAGGCACGCACCACTGACTTTTCCAAGTCATGTGCGTATTAGAAATTAATTATCACTTGCTTAAAACGGTGAAGGAAAACATCCTGAGGAAACCAGCACACCTGAGAGATGTTCTCAATGGTGTGTAAAGCCATGTCCGAGACCTACGCGTGGTTTAAACTCTGACACTAGGTTGTCCATCAACCATACGATAAGAAGAAGATTACTTTATTTCCAAACTTGTAAAATGATTTCTTTTTTGTATGTCAAGTAGCTGGCACTATTTACTAACTATGTGTCAGAGTAAATGTAAATACCATAGACTTAGAATAGTTTTTTTGTTACTAATTTTAAGATACTTTGTATGTTTATGGTAATTATAAGATAACACATAAGACTTCTTGTGACAATGAAGATGCTGGATAAATGGATAAATAAACATCGAGTTCTACGGACCTACAGCTGCCTGATTGCAGTGGATGCAATTTTTGATCAAGCAAGATAAATTGTGGTAAATGGTGGCTATGCAATAGTGTTCAGGACAGGACAACGTCTGCCGGGCCCACTAGTTAACAATAAAGTTACCACCACCACATGCAGTTCCTGAAATGTGGGTGTGCAGCAGTGCATCTCTGCCTAATCTTTCGTGAAACACAGGCATAATGTTATGGTTTGGAGAAGTTTCTGTATAGTAAACATTTGCACCGTATTTAAGCGTAGTTGTTAAATATTTCCTTCTTACAATCCATGTTTGTTTTTTGACATTAATGTCCATAAAAACTCATTGCGATGCAAACTCCGCCTACATCTTGACGTATTTCCACACTAATTGACCGGCGGAAGTTACCAAGCTCATTGGCTTTCCCTACTTTTGGTCAAGCCATTGAACGTGGGAGTTATAGAAACAACTTATAAATTACACATGGAAACCTTAGCGTGGCCTCTTGGAATGATGTAAGAAGAATATTATAATTCGAAAGGGCGTTTTTGGGTTAAAGATAGATTGGCCTTCCAAAAGTCGAGGCTCGAGTTGTTTACACGCACATAGCATCACGCCTGTATTCCCAGAAGTAAGCAAAGGTGTACACAGTTGTACATCCACATTTCACCAATGCTGTTATTATTAAGCCTATTGCCATCTACCACAAATGGGCACAAATCCAAACTCCGGGCTGCTACTGAGAAATTCTTAACAGAAAAACCCAATTAGACATAGATACGATATGATAATTTAGATGTGAGGAAACATATGTCCAAGTGACATATGATTGACGATTTGAACTAATTGTATGAACCAGTATTGCCAGGTGTACCAATTTCTCCCGGGTTTGTGGCGAATGCAGATGCTGCGATTCGGAACCCCGGTAAAGGTTAGTGGCCTATGTGGTTTTAGTCCGTGGAAGTCTGGCTGTCCGGTACGATGTCATTGAAGGAATTCAGCACGGGTCGCCCCAGTTTTAACCTGTGCATGTTACGTGTAAAGATTCACCCTTGATCTGCAGCTGTATATTACAATCGACGACTTATGTATAACCTCTCCTAGACCTATACACGCTTAGCTATCAAATATAAGTTTAAGTTCCTCGAGCAAAGAGTTATTTCCAAGGCGTAGATTGTTGACCTACCTTTTAAGGCATACAGGCGTGATGCTATGTATGTTATGTTTATGTCTAACTGCGCCAGTATTTTTTTACTATTGAATGATTTTTATCTCATTTTACATAACATACTAACAGACTCGTGGAAGCCAACCCGAACTGTGATCTGTTTGAAAATGAGTTTAAAACAATTATGTGTGTTTGTCTCTCTTCCTGTGAAGAAAAAAATTTATAAAAATATTTAATGTTTAACATTGTACATGAGTTTGTAAGGGTTTTGTTTTTGTTTTGTTTATTTTTGTAGTGTATAAGTTGGTATTATTTTATAATTACAATTCTTTATATATATATTAATTATGCTGTTAACGTAATTGGTCTGTCAAAAACCACGTTAACGGATTAAAAAAAATAAAAAAATAACATCACGCCTGTTTTTTGCGAATGGGTAGGCAGAGGTGTACCTACACAGTTGTACACTCACATTTTATGTATTTTATTTTTAGCTATCCCGAATTCAAAATTAGAGTACCTAACGACATTTCTAACCTACTGTCCCAATGTTTGGCACACTCAACCTGGCAACACTGTATAAACGGTTCTGTCAATCACGATGAACTTTATTTTGCTCATTAATTAGTAGCAACTAAGAAGTGATGTTATTTTTAATGCGAACAACGTTGTTTCCCCACCTTTCCTGATCAGAGATATGGCATCAGTTGACATTCTGATCTACCACCCGTGTAACGTAAAGGTCATCATTATAGGCACGCAAACTTTCTCTGCTGAATTTCTCTAGATTAGCTTAAGGATTGGCATTAAAGAAACAAGAAAATAATTAAAATAATTAAAAAGCACGCCTGCTATTGTGTGAATATATTTTTATTTTACACTTTTTTGTGCACCATAGCACCTATATTACATTTTTGATCTTATTAGTCTATGTTGTCCGGGATGATGTAAGGATTCTAATGATACCCCACACATCTAAATCGGTTCAGGCGTTTAGAAGTTATGGTGGAATAAAGGAACTCACAAACAAACATACATACATGATCCCTAAAAACACAAAAGTAGTCGTACAATAACACTGCCTTACCCAGTTATCAGAACCAAGATCTAGGCTCCAGGCGCTTGTTTCTACTAAATAACTAGACCATCGAGGCAGCTTTCCAATCGTTTGTTATTATTAGTATATTGGAGTAATGCTACTGCTCATCCTCTTTATTGAATAACTAGCTGATGCCCACGTCTTCGCCCGCGTGGATGTCGGATATCGCGACCAAAAGCAATCATGATTTTTTTTCCCGGTCCCGCTTTCCGATTACCGCTTCATAATTGCCCATTTTTATAAGTATTAAAATGGATGTAGTATGTTATCCTTAAGAGATAGACATACGCCATCGCGGACTTGTCTGTAGACCTATATATGATACACAATTCCACCATACATCATTTTGTTATATCTCAAAGGGTTTAGGCAGCGCACGCCAGAATAGCTCGCAGATGGTATTATATATTTTTTCCTACTTACTTGACACTTATCGTCATATTTTGGACAATTCACACAATATCTTTATAAATTGTAGCCTACGTGTTATTCTGATGTATAAGCTATATTATTGTAAAGTTTCATTAAAATCCATTCAGTAGTTTTACGTGAGAGAGTAACAAACATCCATCCATCCATACTTACAGACTTTCGCGTTTATAATATTAGTAGGATTTGGCATCTAGCTATCCTTTACGAAACACAGGCAAATACTTCAAGGACAATTAAGTATGTGTTTATGCCTTTCGATGTCATCAATCATGATTTTGAATCATTTGTTTTTAACAAACATCTATGAAGGTTATTCAAAGCAATCTAAAATGTATCAGTAGTTTCTGCTCGCGGGTTCATCCGCAAGGCTCGTGTATTTAGGATTACCATTAAAATATATGATATACATCATCATCGTATCGTCATCTTATGATATATTTTAAATTTAGTTTTTGAGATTCAAAGTCTATGGCCTTTCTCCGAGTAACAATCTTCTTATCGTGTGGTTGATGAACAACCTAGTGTCAGAGTTTAAACCACCCGTAGGTCTCTGACATGGCTTTACACACCATCGAGAACATCTCTCAGGTGTGCTGGTTTCTTCAAGATGTTTTCCTTCACCGTTGTAAGCGATTGATAGGCCTATAGCAGATTTCGTCAAAATTTGGTCAGTAGTTGTGACGTCAAACAGACAGACACGTACAATATCATATATACTTGATTATCATCCGGGGGCGCGGATTGCAATGCTACTCAGGACAGTTTGTTTACTTTCCACAAAAAAAAACTAACTTCGAACAAACACACTATCGGATTTTCGATTTAGATTTGCTTATATAGGTATAAACCGAGTACAAAGTATTGCACTTGCAACATATAATGACTGCAAACGGTGTTAATGGACTCGTACCAAGTTTTCTGATGTCTACACTTGCTATTTATAGTCAAAGATATGGCTAGATAGATCGTGGGAATAAATCTCGTTCGTCTAGTGGTCGCAAGCGCAACCGCTGAACAGGAGGTCTCGGGTTCGATTCTCGGGTCGGGCAGTGTTATTGAGTTTTTCTATTAGGAAATTTTCCGTAACAGCCCGGTGTTTGGAATTGTGCCCGGTTGATGGCAATAGGCTCACCACCTATTACATGGGACTTAATTGGTGAAATGTGGATGCACAATTGTGTACACCTCTGCCTACCCCTTCGGGGAATAGAGGCGTCATGCTATGGGACTAACTTACGTTTAGTATTTACTTAGGTTTTCAAAATTATCACAACTTCAAATTAAAACTTTTAATTTTAGAGGTCTTTGTAAAGTCGGTCAGTTGAGCAGTTTTCTGACAATATTTGATTAACTAATTTTATATTAGGTATCATTTGTTAGTTTATTACAATCAACGACTTATGTATAACCTCTCCTAGACCTAAACACGCTTAGCTATCAAATATGACTTTAGTTTAAGTTCCTCGAGCAAAGAGATATTTCCAAGGCGTAGATTTTTCAGTAATTATGAGCCTCAATAAAATTATTATAATATATAATAATAAATATTTCAGTAACGCATGCGTGGCGAAAAGTAAAGTTATAAATGTTCGCGCTCTGATCGCTAAGCCATCTCGATACTGCCATCCGAGCACGGATCTTTGTCGACAAACTTGTCAAGTCGATAAAAGTGTAAATGTATTGAATTTTATCGTTTTATCAACAACTAATGTCAAACATGACGTTTAAAATCGACAAAAAGAATCGTGCTCGCACCGCTCCACCACCGGTCAGAGCGCGTGGGGTATTTATCCGGGAGGCCCAGGTTTGAATTCTGCTCACGACCGTGTTTTATTTTTCCACATAAATTTATAATTTGGATATTAACAACCGCTGAGTTTAGCAAGATTTTTTGATGGCAGCATGTTTCTTTGAATCAATATTGTGATAAGAGGTATGTTACTTATATTTACATTGACATATTGTGTTTACATAAAGATATCGAAATCAATACGGTTAAAGGAATTTTATTTACACTGTGTAACTGTCTCCACATAGTACGGAAATTAATAGGTATAATATATGTTCATGAATAAAATACCATGAAGCTCGATATGCGAGGTTAAGCAGCACTTATCGCGGCCGGTCTATGGATGGGTCCTTTAATTTTTGAATAGAAGAGGCGCTAAACTAAACTGCCTCGTTCGTATAGGGGTCCCACGAAGTCCTGGGTGCGACTCCTAGTTCGGGCAAAGTATCATTCGGTTTTTCTGTTATGGAATTCTCAGTAGAAGCCGGTTTTTGGAATTGTGCCCAGTAGATAATAACAGGGTCACAACCTATACATGGTATTGAATAACAGCATTAGTGCGAGTACACTTCTGCCTACCTCTTCAGAGAATACAAGCGTGAATCTATGTAAAAAAAAAACAAATATATTAGCGTTTAGTCATGACGTCATATCCTCAACGTTCTAAGAATAAACTGTCGGCTACATCCTTAGCTTACGTCGATAAAACAAATCGAGGGAAATGACTAATTTTAGTGCCTTTAAATAAACCGATAGGAAACCTTTTTGTTGGTAAGAACATGCTAATAATAACACTGGCAACAAATTAGTTCCAATTACCCTGCCTAAAATTCAAAGCAAGATTTTTCAAGCGTTTTTTTTAAATTTATTTCTTTAATGCAAGCTGAGGTTATGGGTCATTCTTCAAGATTAATTCCTTGCGTCATTTACCTCTCGCAAATATTTCTATGAAAATAACTTCACAATGTTATAATTTTCATTACTATAAGTTCATGGATATACAATCAGCTTGTAATAATGAAAATTTCATTATTTCGCAGTTAGTTTCATAAAAATATTAAAGCGAGGAAATTGACACCGAAAGGATCCAACTTGAAGAACGACCCTTAAGTCGGCTTATGAAGTATAATTCTTACTCAAGTTTAATAAGACTAATGGCAGAAATTTATTTATCGATATTTTTGTAAATTAAAGCTATAGCAAGACTTTAATGAGAAGCCGCTTGAAGAAGTCGCGATGAGATAACCCTCATTAACATCAGTAGCTCTGCCCAAGTAGCGTCCCCAGCTTTGTATTCTAACACACACTCAAGGGGTCTAAAATGGCCACTTTGAACAATCTCCTAAAAATTAATCATTATTTGAATTGAGTAACTTCTTTATGATTCTGCTATTTGACACATTACTAATTCCTATTTTATGAGTTATTTTACGAATCTCCATAGAATACTGTCGAATAGATGAATTAGAATTGCACGCAAATCATATTATGATTCGTCCATGAAATTACCATTTTACGATTCGATGAGCTCCCCTGCCCTATTTAGACCGCTTCTTGTCAGTACCTACTCATATGAAGAGGTTAAGTAGTTGATCTTGACGATGTCAGTATTTCCTGAAAAGTATAATCTGGCAAGCGTCAAGGTACGAGTAACTTACGCTGAGTAAGCAGGCACCATCGCCCCCCTGCTCTACAGCTAATGAACAGGTGAAGGAAAAAGGTCAAAGGCGAATCCAATTTTAATATAATATTGGAGACTAATGTTCCATTAACCGATTCCGGCAGGATCCAAGTGGGGTGACATCATTTTAGCATGAGTAGGTGGAGCTATACCTCTAGAAGGGCTATAGTTTATAAGTGCAGATTGTCCCGTAATCCGTTGACTCGCTAATTAGCGGACACAATATATTTTTAATGATAAGCAGTCTATTTGTATACTTTTAATGATAAGCAGTCAATTTGTATACTTCTCCCATTCGAAGAGTTAGCCATATATAAGCTGGCCTCGAATGCTATTGAAACTCCCTACTACGATAGCCCAGCTCAAGCTCTACTGTAATATACTGTTGTTTGTGCCCCAACACCTTTTCCTATATTGTCACTGGTGGAAATCCATCATGGACGTTGTATCGAAATTCTAACCACTAGAACCACATGCTCCTCCAGCTCCTCTGGGCTGCTGCTAATACTAACAATACTCTAAACGTGGCAAGTATTTTTTGGGCATACAAATTTGCAAAATGATATAAAATCATACCACCGACAAGTGAAGAAATGCCATAAAATTATTAAAAAAAAAAATGCTTGAACCTCACCTTCAGCGGCAGCTATCATTCAGAGCCAGGGCTCCGCATGCGTCCTCACTCCATCACTCATGTTTATCACTAAAACATGTCACTACACTACACTGCACTAACACTATGTCACTTAGCACATTGTGGGCATCCAATTTTTGATCTGTAACAAAGAAAATTGTAAATTAGTTTAGTTTAAAACTATAAATAATTAATATACAATCATTGCTATTTCTCATTGGAGTAAGCAGAGACCACCGATATCCTGCGAGGATTTTGACACAATTCTTTCACTCCATCTGTTTTCATTAAATCTCTTCGTGGATGCTCGTCGGTTTAGGATTCAAAATATAGTTTTAATTAAATTTGCAACTGTTTTAAATAATGTGACCAGTAATAATATCATCCAAATTTAAGGTTTGCATGATAAAGAGGCAATAAATATGCACCTGACATTCCAAAAGTTAGATCCACTATATAAGAACATGAGATTAGATATCCCACTATGACACTATTGTCGATATTATATGGTTTAACACTTATCCAGAACCTCGAATCATCTTGAAGTAAATGCACTAAAACCATTACCCGTCACAATTATTCACTACCTACCCAGCAATTAACCTAAAATCCAATACAACAGTAAAAGGCCAAAATTGACAGCAATAAACCACAAAATACAACACAAATTAAAACAATATTTCATAACCAAAAACAACGGTTCGGCATCACATACAAAAATTAAATACACACAAAATCGCCCTAATAAAATTACCTTCGCTACTATTCAGCAAAATTATCGTTCACAATGCCAACCACCCTTATTGGGGTTTTCCTCCCCTTTGTTTACCCTCTCGCTTACTCCTACAACTTTTTGTACAGCTGTCTCCCTCTAGCTGACTCTAGGATTTCGTTGGAAGTACGACACATCAAATTAATGTTTGAATGGTAGAATGAGTGTAAATGTTTTTGAATTTTTTTATTGCTATTAAAATAGGCCGTGAGGTTTTTAATATGGTTTCTGATTAGGAAGATATTTACTTCTCTCCGCCTTCGGGTGTTGTTCAAGAAGACTACAGAATAATGCCACAAGAATCATTATAGCCGTTGGCTCGCTAATTAACAGACACAATAGATTTTTATTGTTATGATGTTTAATTCTGTACGTGGCTGAGCGGAAGGGACTATACGTAAAACTAAACGTTGTACCCCTTTTTATGAAAATTACGCGGACGTGAGCATGAAATATAGCACAGTTATATTTATATGGAGTGCAGAAAGCTAACATTTTTATATAATACGCCAGCTTTTGTCCGCGGCTTTGCTCGCGTTAATTTAGAATGTGACCATGATTCGAAAGACTCGTGGCGCCATCTATTATCATGAGAACGTTATCGTTGTCCTCGCGAACAGTACTTTTTTGCGGGATGAAAGGTACCCTATGTCCGTTTCTGTACACCTGACAACGTATATGCAAAATTTCAGGATGATTGAAGGTTCAGTGGTTCAGCCGTGAAAAGGTAACGAACAAAACAAACTTACTTTCACATTTATAATATTAGTTAGAATTTGGAAGTTAGGATTAGAGGATAAGTTGGATATGATGGAATAAGCAATAAATTACTTAAAATGTTTAAGCATATTTTGGTACCTCCTTTAACGCATATATTTCAACTATGCCTCTGTAATGGGATTTTTCCTAAATGCCTTAAAAAGGCAGTAGTAATCCCTATTTATAAATCTGGAAGCAAAGACCTAGTAAATAATTATAGACCAATATCAATACTTCCCTCAATATCAAAAATACTGGAAAAAATTATAAACAGCAGACTAATTAACTACCTTGAAAGTAATCATTTCATTTCACCTGCGCAATTTGGTTTTAGAGCCAAATTATCCACAGCTGATGCGGTACATAGCTTGACCGATTATGTTACACAAGAACTTGGAAAAGGGAACCAATCTCTAGGAATTTTTCTTGATTTAGCAAAAGCTTTTGACGCGGTGTCTGTTTCTATACTTTTAAACAAGTTAGAGACCATAGGCATCAGAGGTATCCCTCTGAAACTCATTGTTGACTACTTAAACGATCGATATCAATGTGTTAGAATCGATAATATCACGAGCGATGATCAAAAAAGCACTGGTTTTGGTATACCACAGGGAAGTATTTTGGGCCCTACCCTTTTCCTGGTATACATAAACGACTTGTATAATCTAAATATTAAACATGGCAGAATTATATCGTACGCGGACGACACCGCGTTAATTTTTACAGCTAAGACCAGCAGCGAACTTTACGAGATTGCTCAACTAGGTTTTAATACTGTGAGTAATTGGCTTCAAAGTAATTTACTAACATTAAATGCTGATAAGACAAAATATATTCACTTCTCCATGCGTAAGTTTCAACTTAACACTACTAACCTTCATTTATATGCACATCATTGTGAAAATCTGTCAGTCAACACGTGTAATTGCCCTACTATCCTCAAAACCAGCAACATAAAATATCTTGGGGTTGTAATTGACGATACACTCTCCTTCAGACAACATATCGACAGTCTGGTTAAAAGAGTGCGTAAATTAATATACGTATTCAAAAAACTACGGACTATTGCAGATTCCAAATTAATCACACAAGTTTATTTAGCTCTATGTCAATCCATCATTCAATATTGTATAACTTCATGGGGCGGCGCACCTAAAACTAATATACTTTCTCTTGAACGAGCTCAGAGAGCAGTTTTAAAAGTAGCCAACTTCCATCCTTTTTCTTCCCTACTCATCTACTATTTAAATCCTGCAGCGTGTTGACTGTTCGTCAACTTTTCATTATGCACTTAATACTAAAACAGCACACCATGCTAACCTACAATGCTGACATTACTAACAAGAGACGGAATGATATAGTCTGCACGTCAAATTCAACCTCAAAATATGCGTTTATAAAGAGATTCTTTACCTTCCTAGGCCCATTTTTGTACAATAGGTTAAATAGAGAACTAAGTATTTATAGGTTAGATTATTTTAGTTGTAAAAATGTTATAGGACAATATTTGCAAAACATTTCCTACGAACAGACAGAAAATTTACTCGTAGTATGCAAATAAACTGCTGTCATAATGTAATGTTTACTACTATATTTTAATTTTTCTATAATATTTGTTATTTTTCTCTAATTTAAGTATTTATTATTGTTAATTTATAAAACTATGCACTTCATAGCCTGAGGCACAGGTTCAACCTAGTTCAGGCAAATATGCAATGTCTGCTTTATATTAATTATAAGAAATTTGTAAATTGTATTGCACTTTTTCTGAATAAACAAATTATTATATTATTATTATTATATTATATATTATATTATTATTATAAAAAGAACATTACCATCCGTTTGACACACTCACGCACACACACACACACACACTCACATCTATGATAATAGGACCATAATAAGGCTCAAATTTAACATTTAAATGTATTATGGTCGAATTTCTGCCAGTGAGGGACCACTAGTAATAAATAATTATACCAAGATTTATTGACAATTAATTTTTGACCGAGTACTAGGATCGCAGCAACTGTAAGGGGTTAGTGCAGAAGTGCTAGTAAGTGCTAGTGTTGTGAATGAATGCAACGCAACACAGAGATACCAGCAGATGTATTGGCTATCTCTGTTGACATCGAATTGATGGTCACTTTGCAGTACATTGCGTCGTAAGTTTTTAATATTTTCCTCATCATAGACAAGCTGTAACATACTACGCAATGTACTACAAAGTGACCAATCAATTTGGTTGGCAACCGAGATAGATAATAGGTACGCTGAGGTCTATAGTTCTTTACTTTGTATCTAATTATATGGTTAGGCTTAATTAAGATTTCCAGTTTCTGAGGTCCCAGTATCGATCTCTAACCGAGGTCGAGAGTAATTAAGGGGCCCAAGTCAACAGCTCAAACTACTCTCGGCATTGAAATCGTGATATAAAAGGAAAAGCACTCGGTGAAAATTTTAAGACAGTCATTTCATTACGAAGGTTTGTAAAAATACTTGACAGCATCAATTCAAAACGATTAAAAAGCCGCCTCAATGTGTCTAGTCTAGGTCTCAAGCGCGACTTCTGAGCATTATGTCTCGGGTTCGAATTCCCAGGTCGGGAAAAATGTTATCTTTAATTATTGTAATTGGTGTAATGCCGTTATAGTTAAAGTAAATAAATAAATATATAAATCGAGTTTTTCTGAGTTTTCCAAATTGCCCGGTGTGTCAAATGTAAATTGCGCCCGGTTAATGGCAACAGGCTCACCACCTATTACATAGAACTTAATAACAGCATTGTTGAAATCTGGTGTACAACTGTGTAAACCTCTGCCTACCACTTCGACGAATGCGGGTGTGATGCTATGTTATATTTAAAAATACTTATTGATTGATTAATTGGGATAGGAGTAATTGAGGATAGTGCTCAGTCCCGTGAAATTGTAAGCTGACGATGACGTCATATATGTATGTGTGTGTAGGTTCTATTTGGTGTTCATTGTCTTTATGCCAATTAAAGTTACAACATTAAATGGAAAAAGAATACGGTCGCGAACAGGATTCGAACCTGCGCCTCCCGGATAAATACTCCAGGCGCTCTGACCACTAAGCCATCTCGACCTCTATTGTAACTTTACAGTTCGCTAAGCATGCGTTAATGCTTTTTAAAAAGATTTATCTTGATTTATGCCAATTGCTCTTGTTCGGCTTTTCGAAATGTGTTATTTTTTGTGTTGTCTTTGGTAGTGTGTAGTCTTATTTTTCTTATACGTAACTGGAATGGATTGCACCCATAAATTCAATTCCAAAAAAAACTTACGATTACCTATTTACAAAAGATCATCTTCAAAAATACAAATTCTGACATCTCTTACGTTTAAGTTCAGAAGCAGAAACGGCATCACTAACACTACGGCTTTTATTATTTCGTCCATCTATTGTAATATCTAGCGAACCATTTCGTTGAACATCATTAATAGTAATGGTGTTCAACCTTATCTTGGAGAATGACTTGCAATTTAATGACAGACTGACTGCACTTATCTGGTAGACACACAATAGCTTACATATTTTTTTATTGACGGTCTGCGAAATGCGTTCAGTTAGCCAGTTTGGAAAAATACGGTTCATCATTTAAGCACATAGATGTCCACTGTTGGACATAAGCCTATCCTATAGATTTTCGAAAATAGACGGTCTTGAAACAACTCCATCCAATGTTTGCCCACGATCTTTATGTCATAGGTCGATCTTGGGGCAAAACTATGAGTATTGGGTTGCAATTATAGGTCCCAACTGCGCTTAGAAAAAGAGTAACCGTGGAGTTTCTTGCCCGTTCTTCTCCACAGGAATCTACACTGGAACGTGGCAACTAGTTTTATTTTGACAATTCAAAACTGCCTGTGAATGGTCTAATTGAAATAAATGCTTTGACTTTGACTTATGGAGGGAAATTAAATGACGATTACTTATTACACCAAAATATAAGATTAATTTAATTGAAGCCATACAAGGGGCACTCCATGTAAAATAATATAATAATATAATATTAAGCTGCATCTGGTTAAGCTGGAAGCCGACCCCAACGTACGCGTAGTTGGAAAAAGGCTAGGTAGATCGATCTTGTCAAGAGGCACATATGAAACGTGCGAATATTACGAGTAAAAATAATGTAGTTATTCATAAACATGACAATATAAGTATTACTTTTGTAGTCCTCGAAGGTTTAGGCAGAGACACTAAGTGTACTCTACACTCAAATTTCAAAGATGCTCTTATTAAGTCATGTAATCGTGAGATTATTGCCAGCGGTAAATTTTATTTTACTTATTTACTAAATTTAAACTTTGATTAACACGGTTTCATTGAACCAATTACAACTAACCAAAGGAATAACAAATTTTTACAGATTACATTTACTTAAACAACTGTTTTTTATGTTATAGGGGGCAAACGAGCAGAAGGCTCGCCTGATGGTAAGCGATTACCGCCGCCCATGGAATAACACTTCGCCTGAACCGGGAATCAAACCCAGATTAGACCAATAAAATAGCTGTTGTTCATAGGTGGCCTAAAAACTCCAACATAAACATTTTTTTTTAAATAAACTTTGCCCCACACGAACGGTACAATTATCTATAGGTCATACAAATATTTGAACCTGCGACACGCGGCGCAGCAGTCGGTCTTTCGACCACTACGCCAACCGCGCCGTGATAATCGAACCTGTGAAATCCTCACAATGACCAGAAAATTGCCACTAAAGATACACAAAATAGTTGCAGCCTTATAATCTCGGATCGCGTCATGAATTCTCGTCCCCGAACTATTGTGGTGGCTAGTTCTTCAAACTCGTTAAAATCTCACTATACCGTGTCAGTTTATGTCTGTCTCTCACGATACAATACAAAGTAACCTTTTGCCGCTTGACTCCTTCCATTTTACGAGTTACGACTAGCGGAGGATGATAGGCAGCTCGAATGTTTATTGTTTTTGTAGTTTTTTCCAAAGCAGGAATAACAATAAATAACTTGTGGTGCCATGAAAGACAACAGAATGCTGAGAAAAGTAAAGGGCCTAGAGAAGAACCTTGTGGTACGCCATATGGTTTGAAACGGCAAGATAAGAGTGAAGTAGAAAATGCTTCTTGCTCGTAAATCGTATTTCAAGGGTGATAACCAACTCTTAATAGTGCTATATTAAATGTGTTGGTTTCGGAACCAATTGATGTCTCGTCCATATAAAACCATATTGTGCCTATGGTAACAATCTTACATAAAATTTACATGCAATGTCGCTTCTGGGAATATAACCACCTTAGGGAAATTCCCGGGTACGGCACATCCTAGCTACACAAATAAATAGCTTATAACAACACTAAAGTTGGTAGCAAACCGCTTAAAAACTATTACACTGGCTTTTAACCGCACGAAAGAGGAAGTGGGGCTGAATAAGGAATTCCAAAGAAGACCTCAAACAATTATAAATCTACAGTCAAGTACAATCAAGGCAATAATAATGGGAATGATGGACTTTACTATTGCCATAGACTAGAAGAAGCATGTATTGAACAAGGAAACGAATTATATTATACAATATATTGAACACCTTTTTAGAAAGCTTATTAGGTCGACCGTTATATATTTAAAAAAATTAACGACTATGTTGACGAGGACCTGGAAGGAGGTTAACAGAACTCTAACGTATTTCTTAGGTTAGTTAGTTATACTATCAAAATATTCTTTACTTTACTCAATGGGAAACAGTATGTATCTATTTTCAATATTGATTTGAGAGCTAAAAGTGCTGGAACTGATATGCATTTATTCAACAATTTATTGACACCAAATTTAACTGTGACCGGACAATAGCGCGCCTCATAAACGATCACCGTAGAATCACTTTGAACGAGGGGAGCAACCCCTGGTACACTCAATAGTAGTGCCAAATTATACCAAATGCTGTGATTCATAATTATATACAATTTTATTTGACGCTGAATTCGTAATTCGCGTGTTTTTTTCTCTGTTTTAAGTAAACTATTTTTTTTAAACTGAGACGACTCCCTTCCCTTATTTGCGAAAATCTAGTCTTGGTGCTAGTAATCTGGGGTGAACTAAACATATTTTTTATGTACTGAGACAATTTTGAAATGCATACGAAGCGAATACTGACAGTAACTGCTACATATTAGAAATTCTTCATTAGACTCGTGTATAATAATCGCTTTGTTCTGTATCCCGTCTTTAGACTTCATATCTAGTATCAAATAATTCACGGTCGTAAACAGAGGAAATCAACCAGATCTCTGTGAGACATATTATTTCAAAATTATGACTTATTTCATTCATTTTCAGAGCAAAAAGGATGTTTGTCCAATGACGCTAGTTAGTGCCAATTTCAAGCAAAATTAAGGAGGAATATTCACTTTGTATGAATGAAAACAATAAAATCATCAACATAAAACAACGAGTATCTGATAATAATTATTGAAAATAGTCGTATTCTGCGGAATCAGGATGAGACTTACCATCCTTTTCTACCTTATAACCTGAACAAAGAGATATCCTACGCCTATCACCTTTAACTGAATTTAATTCCATCACCTAAACTTTAAACAGTTAAAACCCTTAGAGTACTCCACCGCATTTCGCTAACTCTATCCTAAATAGTAAAATTAACATGTGAAAAGCCGGCATTAGACCTACCTAGACACAGAACGCGGTCCAGCCACTCACACAAGTAAAACATTAATGCAACACACGCAAAGATGTCTCCAACAAAATAAAACACCGGCCCCTGTCATATGGTATTGATTCCGACCCTTCGATTGCCGTCCCTCTCGCACACCGGTCAGCAACGAAAGTGCGAAAAGGACAGGTGTAGATACTTTCTTCTTGGCGACTCGGTTTGAGATGTAATGTTTACTTGTGTGCGGATTAATACCCGGGTAACGCCCTGCTTGCGATGATTCTGTATAGCTTTTAGTGTCCCCGGCGCGGGTTTTGATCGGTTCGAGGAAAAGTGATGTTGGTTTAAGTAGAACTATAATGTTACTTATGTCATTGACTCTTGAAGTAAATGTTTTAAGTATTTTTATGGTTTTCTGTTCATTTTTTGCATGTCTGAAGAAATCTTTGTCTAGCGTTAATATTCTGTCTGTCCGTTTTAAGTAAATTTGAAAACCGTGTAGACATTTTACATTGTTTGCTCATCACAATTTTATTAGTACTACAGATTATCATGGGCAATTAAAACGCTATACTAAGGCCGATTGCTAAACCGTTTGATTGAAACAGTTTCATGAAGTTTATGCAGTAGGAACTAGGCGACAATACATTTGAAATTGAACTCTATTTATATGAGAACACGATACATTTTACATAGAGAGGTGTCCAACAATATAAGAGACGAGATCACCTTTGTACGTACTTGTATTTATGTTGAACGCATTTCAACATCGGAGATCGAATTGTCTGGGTCCCGATAAAGCGGGCCAGCCTACACATTTGGACATCCAACCACTATATTATGAACTATCGTATATATTATTTTGATGGATCGACCAGTATACAGGGGTGACAACTTCACCCCTAATTTAAGTATATAGTTACGGGTGGTTTGGGGTACAATAAAGGGTAGAATTAATCCACGCTTGTGTTTTAGGGCGCGTGTATAACAGATGTATTCAAAACTGGACATGAGCGAGTTTAAGTTGTTATTGTGTTTTCGCTTTAGGATTTAATATGTGAATGTAGCGCTGGCTTTATGTTTCACAATAATGTTTCATACATTTGCCTGCTTATTGATTTATCCTTATCCACAATATCATTCTTGTCTAAGGTTTAAGAGATCAAATCGATCGGAGAGGATTTTTATATGCTGCGTACAATATAAAAAATGATGTATAAAATGTTAAAAGTTTAAAAATTATTACGAAACTTTGCTAGATACAAGTAGATATGAAACAGAGCCGGTGATATGTAAAAAGCATTTGAACAATTTTTTTGGACGTCCAGAACTATACAGAACGCTGTATATTATATAAACTGGATGCCGAACTACGGACTAATGAATTTTCAGATTTTCATCCACACGAAAAATAACATATATGAACTCAAAATCAATACAGTCTCGTCCATTCCAACTAAATCTGTGCATTTTTTCTCTTTATACACTATAAACTACAAGAAATACCATATTGATAAAATGAACAAAACCCAATTTTGATGTCAATGCAAAACCATTCGTAGTGAGATAAAATTGGGTTGCTTTTAGAGAACAGGTTTTTGGAATTATAATATAATGTGCATCCATTGATTGACGCAGCTTTCGCCATTATTACGAAGAACCCTTAATATGGGGGTGCCTTCATAGAAACCGGTTTGACGGAGCCATTATTGTTTTAAAAATGTTACTAAAAGATTGCACTGTTGGTTGCAGCGCCATCTAGTGAATAACATATGACAGTGGACACCGCCATAACGTCTATTGATTACGGTTCACACTGTAGGTTCATTTAGTTCATCGCGTTGGTATTAGTAGTACACATTGCCAATTTTGATGTAGACACGCCTTGCTGTCTTTTACTAATCGACACTATAAGAGTGAGACGGGACGAATTAAAAGTGAAATTCAATTTTAGAGACTGCTAACTGTTAGTAACTTAAACACGGTTGCACCAACATAACTATAATCGTAACCGACGTGTTACTTTATTATTTTGACAGCTTTTCTATGTAAAATCTGTAAAAATTACAGACTAACACGTAGGTTATGGTTAGAGCCTAAGTAGGTAAAGATAACAATTGCTAAAATTTAGAATCAACGCCCCTATGAATAACCAATTACAAATATAATTTCAATTGATATAATCTTTCAGACAAAGAGAAACATCCTACTAATAATATAAACGCGAAAGTTTGTATGTATGGATGTTTGTTACTTGTTCACGTAATTACGCCTGGATTAATATATATATAGTATACTTTTTATCCCGGGACGACCAAATTCTGAAATCCACGCGGGCGAGGTCGCCGGCGGAAGCCAGTTCATTATACATCAGAAAATTTCCAAGAACATATTCCAACGCTGAAATGTAGGAAAAACCGCAATTCCACACGATTCTGCAATAAGTTCTTCCGTAAATGTAACAGGTACACCAAAGAAAGCAGCTTGCAATCAAATCGCCTATCAATTCACACACAATCTGCATGTTCACACAATAAATAACAGTTCAACTGGGCTGGTAGGGTTACCAGAACTATATTCAGAAAATTCAAAATCTAATTAGCATACCTCTACCCGCTATTATTATAAATGGGAAAGTTTGTGAGGATGGATGGATGTTTGTAACACTTTCAAGCAGTAACTACTGAACAGATTCAGATGAAACACAAAATGTGGATTAACACATAATTATGATACTTTTTATTACAGCTGGACCCAATTCTGAAGTCCACGAAGTCGAAGTCGACGCTAGTACCGAAATATTTCTGTTACAGAAGATAATTACGGTGAACAGGTTAAATATTCAGCATGATTATTCCAAATAATTAGACGATCCTTATAGAGACCTGATAAAAACCTTGACCGAATTAATAAAGACTATTGAGGGAGGAGAATCTCCAATCTGCACATACTGGGCGACAGCACAGACATATTTCTTTGCGAGAATCTCATAGAGAATCCAATAGTAATGTTAGCGGTAAACCTTAAAACGATATTACATTAGTACATTAAGAAATAATCCAAACCGGCTTTTTCTAACAGAAAAAGGCGCAAAAAATCAAACAAGTTCCCCTACAGACAACCCTAGGCGCAAACGCATGTCAAAGCGACAAGATCGCACGTTACCATGGGAAAACCGAATAGGATATTAGACGGTGTCGGTCACTTTCTACTTGTTGCCTAAGCTATGGTTACACCCTCGAATATGGTCATATAGAACATTGCCAAAAGTTGACATAATGACTAAGGGAACCTTGTTTAACTTTTAAGTTCGAAGCAATGAGAAGGAATAGGAGAGAATCCATTGTATGGTATGACGAAATGTTTTCCGAACAGAGACCTTTATTAGTGCAGTTATTGATGATAGCACGCTACAACTGGTATCAATTCTGGTTCAAGCCTAATCGTTAGCCAGGTAAGAGACATGTCATGGTGGCGTCTTTAACTCTTGATTGACGAGTAAACTTTTCAGTTTACAGACGTTGTTAACTATTTAATATTCTAACTTGAATGTTACAGCTTAATTGAGATAGGAGCATCAGCAGCTGATACTTATACATATTTTATTAAGTTTTGTTACTATCCGCTAAATTATTCCGCCAATTAGTTTTATTATCTTTAGCATACTGAATACACATCAAGATTTTATCTTATGGTAAAATTCAATAAAATTGTCCACAAGGTTTGAAAATGTCAATACTCCCAACTGTCATTAAAAGGGGTCCTCATAGGCAAACACCTGACCTTTGACAGCTAATCTATCATTCATAAGATACCAGCACGCAGAGGGCAGGAAGAAACAGCCACAGATAAAATACACGAACCTGATGTTCAACATGATTTAAAAGACAAGTTGCAATCAATATGAGAAAGCACTAAGGTGATGAATAGTATCGAAGCATGCGAGGATGCGAACAAACGAGGGAGGAACACCAGTCTAACACAATTCATCTCCTTGTAACAGGCAGCATAGGTATACATAAAGATATCGACAAGTTAAAAAAAGAAGTAGTAATAGCATGAAAGATCATTGTACTTTAAAGGCAACATCTCAGACAGCTAAAAATAGGCAACTAATTATGTAGGAGTCAGAAGACGAGTAACGTCAGTGGAAAAAATAACTTTCGCTTTCAAGCCATTTAAAAACGCTAAAAGCGAGTTTGTTTTCAAGTTACAGATATCCCCCCTATTCAACAGGAAAAGTTTGGTTGCTTAACATTTTGAACTGCGTAAGTCCATTTAGACGTATTTATATCATGCAGGGTTTATTTCGAGTTTTAGTTTGTCGTCCTTAAATGATTTCTTTTCATTCTTAATGAACTATATTATCCAATATAATTTCGTAAGACAAATGTGAATACCTGGAGGTAATTTTTTAGGCACACGTATTAGCCATGTCGCTTAGTCCTAGCGTTTCTAAATTGGTAATTTAGTAAACGAAGGCCTATGTCCAACATCAACATCTCTACAACAATCATATTTTAACTATCAACTATTTGTGCTTTGGCACAATTACGATTTGAGACGACTAAAGGTATACGTCATCTTATCTCCCACAAAACATGTATTCAGATCTTCAGATCTATAGTTTTTTCTAGTCTAGTGACTAATGGCATTCATAAGTCATTTTAGTTCTGCACAGTTGATTCACAGTGAACAAAGTGTGTCATTGAATGACTTTCATTCGTGCCCCTGTCGGAACATTGATCACTTTGGATGACACGTGAGAGATCTGAGAGACCTGTTTAAGGACAGATTTTTTCTTAGCGTGACATCTCCCAATACAGATAAATTAATTAAATTTTCTTACTGTCTTATAAGGAAACACTAACATAGATTACAAAGGTACTGTGAAGGTCATGGTCGGTCGTTGAATTCAAGCTGCTTTGGTCAATTCATTATTCGGAATCTTTTGGGAAGATCACGTATCAAATTTTTTATCACCTAAAGATATTAATAATGGAAATTGGTTAGTAATTAACAGATGACGTCGTTGAAAGAAAGGTAGCCTCAAAAAGATGTTGCTTATCTCTGAGGTAGTACCAACATACGTACTAAACTATTTTAGACCTAGGCAGTTTAGAAATATCCGATAAAAAACGAGAGTAGGAAGGACACTGGTTTCTTGTTCAACTTCCTCAGCTTACCGGAGATAGAAAATAAACGGAACAAAGAGGTTACTAGCCTAAGATTTCAGAGACAAAGGCAAACACTGGAAGAAGTCCAAATAATGATTTTAATAGACAGGTTTGTTATTCTTTAAGATTAATTTAACTCCTATGCATTTTGGAACAAATACATTGTCAGTGCAGCTTATAATTAATCTTCAAAATAAACCCAATGTTATTTCGTTGCAAAGGTTCGTTGAAAAGGAATGCAGACACGCCTAATTACTTTTAACCATGTTTTTAACAAAAATCAAAGCGCGTTACTTTAATATTTCCAGAAATTTCTCCGTCAAATTCATGCAAAAATGTATCCAGATCCAAGTTATTCGCAATCGGAGCCAACATTAACAATCAATCTGTTTATTGTGTTCACAACGACAGAATGTCGCCTAAAATAACAATGGACGCACACCCGCATCGTCCAGGTGTAAGGAACAGTACAGGCCCATTGAAAAAAAAAAAACTTCATCTGCATATCCGAGATAATAGCCCTTTAATTTTCAACCTTACATCATCGCAATAAGGTCCTCACCATTTGCAACGTAATCCAAGTGAAAAAACACCCAGTCAATGTCCTTAGTTGCATTCGTGTGCTATCTCTTTCGGTTGCATTACGCTCGAAGGAGACGGAAGAAGGGATTGTGACAAAAAATGATCGCTTGCGCACTGTGGGGACTTCGAATAGTATTTGCATTTTTTTGACGCTGACGTAAAATAGACTGTATGTTTACTTATTATTATTAACTTTGTTAGCTATGCGTTCACTTCCTTGCAGATTAAAAAGTAAAGCATGAACATAGGAAGTACTACGCTTAGCTAAACGTTGTAACTCCCGCGCAGAAAATCGTGAAAGTTGACTTAGAGAAAGGTTTTACTGTTTCGCTGATAGATAGGTTGTACAGGTCACTGCAGTGTGCACGTTTATGACTTGAGAAAACCGGTTTCAAGGTCAATTCAAAAGCTGCTTACGAATCGTCCAAATTCTACCATGCATCGGGAATGTCATTCCTACAGAGAGGAAAATACTAAATGACCTTTATTTTTCCATGGAGTTTCTACTGTTAGTTGCTTAACACTATGTTTCCAAGCATTATAGTTATGCCAAACTATTTTACGAATATCACAATCTGTAGTAAATAAATTACTTACAAAAAGATTAGTTCTTGCTTAAACATTTAGCTCGATATTTTAACTAGTTATTTTTATAGCAATAGATTTACTTTATGGAGTCTAGCCTAGAAGTATCTTCAGCTGCCTTGTATACTCTCAAGATTACGAACTGTAACATGATGACTGTATTATCTATATACTTTGTTCCAAGTCTTATTGTTCGTGATTTTATTCAAATTATGCATAAAGAGCGGGTAGGAAATGGTAATTATATTCGCGTTCTCAACGAGACAAGGTCGAATCAATCTGCTATAAGTATGATTTATAATATAACATTATATGCTATGTTATTATAGTCTTAATCTAATCAACTATGTGTTTGTCAGATTTTATGCCGTCTCATTGTTTTATGATCTCATCGTGCAATGTTAGTGTAGAAAGGTAATCTTTAAATCAAAGTCAAAGTCAAAGGTTTTTATTTCATATAAACCATACAAAGGCACTTATGAAAAGTCAGAATTTACGTGCAATCGTCATCGAATTGGGTCAAACCACTTGCTACTATTTAAATTTCACCTATAAAAGGAGCATACCTGCCGCCTGATGGTAAACGGTTACTGTAGCTTATGGATGCTTGATATACTACTGGTATCACTCAGCGTTGCCAACTCTATGCTTACTTAAAGTAACTGGCGACACTGTCCACCGTTAGGAACACAATACTACAGAAGAGCAGTGTTATTTGGCTATGATTTCGAAATTGATTTTTAAAATTGATCCTTTTTCCAGTCTGTCAGCCAAATTATTCATAATGTCCGTTCGTATGGATACGGTTGTAAGATAGTGGTCAAATATCATAAACGTACTTTCAAAGTACATCTGTCGACTTCCCCGCCAAGTTGAAGTCACCAATAATTAAGTAATAGATTACTTATGCATAATTATACAGCGATGCAGATGGGAAGTGAAAATGTCACAGTTGCGCATACGCAGCGTGCATGTTTGCATATGATTATTAAATACCTCTATTAGTGCATGTTGTCAGTATATTTTGATGAAGCGATCAAGTCACATAGTTTGGACAGCCAGTGCCTTCAAAAATATTCAGAATTTTAACTGTATTTCGAAGTCGAGTTGATACAGTGATTCTCAAATTTATAACACCTCATTGTTTGACACTTTAAGAGAGATTCACTGCAGGTATGATCCCACCTGCTAAAAGTAAGTAAAGGACCGTGTGGTTTTTAATCGGTAGGAGTTCCCGGCATAGCGTTGTAGGTGAATTTTTAAACGAGAATGAAGAGGGATGGGCCGTTTGATTTGAAGGTGTTCGATTGATTTTTGGAAGACAAGAGAAGGGAATTTGTGTTGACTTCAATACAATTGCCAGTAGGGTCAGTATTTTTCTGCTAATGACAACTTAACAACGAATGACTGTTAATTTGTCTACCCAGTGTAGTAATTATGGCAATTTCCACTATAACGATACAATGTCTTTAACCAGCCGTCTTTAGAGACGGTATAAGTATTGAATGTGGAAGACGATTGGGAATTATATGTTAAAATTTGTCTTTGCCAAAGAGACTCAGACCATTTCTGCTTATTGTAGATTGAAAGACACCTTTAGCAAAAAGAACAAACTATGGGAAGAGCAACAATTTTATAAGACTTCAAAGTAAATAGGTCCTTGGATACACGCACTTTAGTTCAGTTTATAATCTGAAGCTTAAGTCAATGTTCCACCTATAATTGCTAGAGCAAATAAATATATGACCTAGCTATGATGACTGTTGATAACTACTAGGCATTAGCTACCACTTAGCAATTTGTAACAATTATTCTGTCTTCAAATAATTACCTATGGGAAACATTTTGTTCATTGTCATTTTGTATTAAACTTAACAACACATCGGAGTATTAATTTTTTTACTAAGGCAAAGTGTAGTAGTGTCAGATCGTTTTTTGAGTAATAAATTTGAATTTTTGACACGATTTTATATATTTGTGCGAATTCAAATTTCACATTAGTCTAAGGTAATAGTTAGTGGAGTGTAATATTAGGATAACATCAGAACCTGGCGCATGGATAACATTTGGTATGGTATAGATAGAAGGAGACTGTATCGGTGGCGACGGTACCAACAACAGCATTCCCAAAGAGGGTTGACGTCAGGCAGGCGGCCGGTCATAAAACATAGCCAAAACTTTAGCCGTATTCCAGATATAGGCATGCTGCGCCAACCCCAAATAAATTGGGATAAGGGCAGGGGGATGATGACTCTAGTCTAAGGTAATCTGACGTACCTAAGTAAGATCTAGCCGCCATCCTAATGCAGAAATGAATCATAGCTATATTAGCAAATAATCCGACAAAATTAGAGTATCAAAAAGGAGTATTCACATTTAAGTATATCATAGCTCCTCCCAGAATGAAGGTAATATTAATGCTGAAGTAAAAAAAGAACTTAATATATTCTCTTTCTTGTTGTGTGGTTGCTGAGTAACCTAGTGTCAGAGTGTAAACCACCCGTAAGTCTCCCACATGATTTTATACACCATCGAGAACGTCTCTTAGCAAGCCAACTTTTACGTAATTAGACATTTATTGCAAAGTAAGATAAGACGAATGTGTTAATATCTTCACTATGTTTAGTGTTTTGATAGTGGTTAAGCTAGGTGGTGTTTTTATGACAACAAAATAGAGAATGTTAAGGGCATTCCATAAAGAAAACATAACTGTTCCGATTCGTGATATCGCGTCCTTCTACCACTTTGCCGACATACATGAAGCATCTTATAGCCCGCCCTGGTCAAGACAATTTATAATTGGAAAATGGCTGTTCATCTGCCCATCTTCATCTTCACAAATACCTAGTATAATCCAGAACTCCGAATGTCAATCTAAATCAGTGCCTAACGTTTTCTAGAAACTATTCAATTCCTTAATGATTAGTGACAAAGGTCCGATTCCTGTCCCCAATTTTGTGTGGATTTTAGGCAGTAATATAACACACACATCATTTCATCTGAGTATCTCGTGCTTCGAAGGGCATTTTAAGCCGGGGGTCCATAAAATACTTTACCCGATCCGAAAATGGATCGGATGCCCAGCTTGCGAACACTAGAACAATGATGCCAAATTGTTTTAGTGTTCGGATTGTTCTAGTTATCATGGAAAATAATGTTTTCAGATGAGGAAACCACAAACTGCTGAATGTCTCTATCTACTAGAAATAGGTTAAATTTACTTATTATTCAACCTCTCGACTGTCTCGTTGATCTAAACTAACAAGCGCGACCGATCAGCATGAGGTCCTTGGTACGATTCCCGAGTCGAGCAGGGTTATTGAATTTTTCAATTAGGAATTTCTTGATAGCAGCCCAATGTTTGGAATTGTATGTGTGTGTTTGGAGTTCTTAGCAATAGTCTCACCACCTAAATGGTACTTAATAACAGCATTGGTGAAATGTCTGTCTGCCCCTTCGAGGAATATAGGCGTGGTGCTGTGATGTTAATAAAACAAGTTTCAACTACATTTATCGCGTGTATTAATTACTGTTTGGTATTTTTTTCCGACGTTTTTTTTTTGTCAGCCAACACTGCAGTGTTCGAAACAGCACATGAAACCTTTGGCTGAGCCACGTACAAATATACATATAATATGAAGTACGCTTCATAAAAATAAAAATCCATTGTGTCTGCTAATTAGCGAGCCAACAGATTAAAGCACCACATACTATTAGCTCAGAAACGTAGGTGTACAACGTCCCTCTTAGAATAAAACCGTTGTTAGCAAGACAGTCATAGAACTAATATAATAAAGGCAGCAGTCACGTCATATACAGTAACAGGTCTAATGGAGATATTTTCCACGCACTCGACTTCCTTGTTATATGACTGCATTGTTCGACCATTTCCGATGAGTCGCGTACGCAGAAACGGATCGATGATGAGAAGTCGTTTAAACAATTGTGTGGTGGCTATACGAGATTTACTTTAAATTGGAATTATGTTGATATCAAATAATACTTTATATACAGATCACATAGTTTTCACATAGTTTGTATATTACTAATTGCGTTCTGTAGTTTTACCCCGTATACTCTAAATATTCGCGGATTAAAATTAACCTGGGTCTCATTGCTTGACCTAAAGTAACTATGTATTACTATATGCGGAGGTAACGAATATTTTAAATGAAAGGATTTCCTGATTAGTTTATTTTGAGGGCAATTTGCTATTTTTGTTTGTACAAATAAACCCTGATAGCCATTTTGCCCAAAAATGATTTATTTCTAATATTTTTTGGAGGACGTCCATTGGAGCGATTCCTTATTTCGCTATCAGGTAAGGATGTTTAATACAGGATTAATAGGCAAGCTATTACAATAAAGAGACAATGTGATTTGTTTCTAGAGTTATTGCAAATGCGCAAAATTTGAAACTCTTCGTCTAACCTCCATAAGGTTGAAACTTAACATGGAACTACTACAGGTTTATAGTAAACAATATCTTACACATATGTCATAAATTTAAAGTATCCTATTTTATATGTAATTTAATAATTACAAAGTTCATCAACCAGCTTTCAAATCGTTCATAAGAACCTACTTATGACACAAGCATGTCAGCATATACGGTGCTATACAACATCACTTCTGGCAAGGTTTGCGCCAAACAGCTGGAGATCTGCCAACCCGCCAGGGAATTGATTTAATAATCTTTCATTTCACTGCGACAATTCCTGTTTACACCAATTTGTATGTCAAGCGTTTTTGCTTTTTTTGTCATTAAGGAGCTTTGGTCAATTCAGCTGGGCCGGGCTTCGGTATAGGGTAGTGGAGTAGTGGTTTTAGTCGGTAGAGTTCAGCACAAGGTCCATGGTGGATTCCCAGACATGCCAAAAAAGGGTAGAATTTTAGGATTCCCTTTCTAAATTATTTGGTAAGATAGTAGCTTTTAATTATTATAAGTTTAGAGGGCTGACTCTTAAGTAAATGTATGCAGAAAATACTAATAACTATTATTACATAACATTTGATATTTTAATTCCGTCAATCAATCAATCTGCCTAGCTTTTTCCCAATTATATTGGAGTCGGCTTCTAGTCAAACCGGATGCAGCTTAATACCAGTATTTTACATGGAGCGACTGTCTATCTGACCTATATTTTATTGCCGTATTATATCAAAGTGTAAACACATTATAGTAATGAAGACTGTAGTCATACATTTTAACTGAATTGCTAGAACAGTATTTCTACTTAAAGTTAGAACCATTTTTTATGTTGAAGCCCTAACCGACAAAGAACTGTTTCCAGAACATTTTGGCACTAAAATTGAAAGATACTTGTAAACCATAGCAAGTGAATTCTTAGCTGCATTGGCGTTGTTCCCGTACAAGTAGATGAAATGTCAAACTATCTCTAGTAGTGGAGAATGCAAACGTACAGATTAGTAATCCAAAATGGCCGTCAATCGACGTTTGGCCTCTTACAATGCGCACACCATTTCTACATGCAGAAGATGTATTGATTCTAAACGAAAATAGAGGTGACGAGTTGCAATCATTTCGTCGGGTAATTCGTTGTGTATAATTATGATATAAACAAGAGAAACGGCTTGTTTTTCGATCCACAGCAAGAAATATATGAGGCAAATGTTACCTTTATGGTAATCATAAAGAACTAGTATGTTAGTTTATATTTATGTGGTTGTTATCAATAATTGTAATGCAAGTATGTGCAATTCTGCATAATGTTATAAGTGGCACACATACTTATTCTCGTTTCCAATCACCTGTTCTCTGAGTAGCTTAAAGCGAATACTATTTAAATTAAATAATAGTAATTTAAAACTTTACCATCTAAAATAATAAAAAAATGACATGCCAAGAATGCTTAATAGCAGTTATAATCTTGTGAATATTCTTCTTCTTATCATGTGGTTGATGGCCAACCTAGTGGTAGAGTTTGAACTACCCGTAGGCCTCTTACGTTGCTTTACACACCATCGAGAACCTCTCGCAGGTGTGCTGGTTTCCTCACGATGTTTTTTTTTTCAGTGCTTTAAACAAGGATTTTTAATATCACATGACACATCACACTACGAAATGTTAGTGTGCCTTGGGTTCGACTTGCCTCCTTTGACTTAGCAGTCCCACAAGATTATCACTACTTTTAATGAATATATTAACGACAAATAATATTAAAAAGGCGGCCATATTGGCTTAACTTCAAACACGTGACTACAGCAAGCCTTCGGGCAGTTTGAACAATATGGTGTCAGATCACATGAGACAGAAAGTGATAAACATACATCACGTCCATATTGCCCGAAGGGTTAGGCAGAGATGTACATAGTTGCCGTTACTAAGTCCCATATTATAGGTGGTGAGCCTATTACCATCAACGGGGCACATTACATGGTACTAGACCAACGAGGTAGTTTAATAATGCCAATGCTTTTATGCCCAACATAACGGCAACATATATGTAAAATACTGCATCTAAATGTCGCAATGGCAAATATTGACATGGCGTCGCTTCACCTACGAATAGTGACCCATTTTCTAGTAAATCCTTTATAGTATTCAAGTATTGATTTGCACATAGTTGAAACATGAATCCATACATATGATATGTACCATATTCTCTTTTTACTTAGATTTTTTGGCCAGGAACATTATTTATTGAAGCACTTTGCTATATTGCCCGCATATAATATTAGAGGTAACTGGTGAGGCATACGTTTTGTAACAAATAGGTCTGAAGAGATTTGGCAAATTACTGATTCAGGATTTTCGTATGTTTTGTTTGTCCACAGTCGTCCACTGTTAATATTTTGAAGGACACACTACAGACACGATAAAGGTTAAGTCACAGATATGTCAGAATCGTAGCAGGTGGAGATCGTCTCTGCCTTCTCCAAAGGAAAACAGGAGTGATTGCATTGTATGTAATTATTAAAGTCCTCGAAGGAAACTTCCGATGACCAACACAATGTTTCGAAAATTTGATTGGATAGCTAAAGACGTCCAGTCAAAGTTAAATCGTTTTCTCTATCAAGATAGAATACTGGAGAGCTTAGTTACCAGACTATTATGTCACACAATATTCAGAGACAAATCCGTGGGCGATCACTAGTTATATTTAGATTTTACCACAGACTACGCCCGTGCAAAGGTCATGGGTTCAAACACAACCCCATTGAATTATTGTAGCGAACACAACATCGGATGCTATTTAGCTATGGGCTAAATTTACTAACGTCAGAGCCTTTTCAAAGAATCTATGTGAAATGTGACAAGATTTTCTATAAAAAAACCCTCAAAGATCCGCGTTAACTGGCGTCTGAGAAATTCAACCTTCGGTATTGTGGGGTAGGTAGTTGTTATAACTTCCTGAATAGAAATACTTTGTTTTATAAAAACCTTGCCCTACACTAGGAATTTCTTCCTGTGTCGTGGGTGCGTTTACAGAAATATAATCTCACAAGCACATATCTATAGATCGTACAAATATTTGCTCCGTGCAGGAATCAAATCTGCGACACGCAGCACAGCAGTCGGTTTCTCGACCACTGCACCAACTGCGCTGTCATTCCTCACACTACTTACACACTTCTCGTGTTATATTGTTTAGACATATTATATAAAGTTAACTCTGTAAGTGGTTGTACAAACTTTTTTGGAAATAAATAATTTTACGTCGATCAGTCTAATCGTATAAAATCCTTTTCTTTAGTTGTATAAAATTTATACATTTTTACGTTTACAGTCTAACTTAAATGTATAATAATAATTAATGAAAAATAATTACATGAATTATGATTATGCAGTTAAGTTTATACCTTTCTTTTCGATTGAAAATAGGAAATGGAATACAATAATTTTAAAATCTTTGTCTCTTATTGTGTAAGGACTTGTCTATTAGTAATAAGATGTCTATGTTAAGAAAAAGAAGTTGCCAAAAATAAATCTGTTAAGAAGTACCCCCTTGTTCTATGGTCAACGTTGTATTAGCTTATTTAGCCCTATAAATAGCTCTAGTCTAGTTCCTTAAACTGCTACGTACCATAATACACCCCTTTCAGACGACCAACAATAGGACATTGAAGTCATCACAAAACGTTTTGAATAACTTCAAATAATACATGCATAAGTGTGAGGCGTTGCAAGCTAACGCGAAATTGAAAAGAACAAAGAGGCGAGAGCTACACTAACACATCACGATCGATACAAATGGTATTGGGGAGGAAGCAGTTAAATGTATGTGTTTGGGTTTTTTAGATAGATTTGGGTAGTGTAAATATTCAGCGTTCCAGCCGACCATTTTGGTGCTGTTAATTATTAAAATAGGATAGCTTTTTCGAATGTTAATTGTTTGGAAGTTTGTAGAATGTGCCAAGTTGGACAACGGATCCTGGAACTGCGCTAAAGGTCGAGGAAGCTCAGTGTGGCCTAAACAGTAGTAGACTGGAAAATCAAATCCCGATGAAGATATCCCGCAAAAAAGTTCGAGTGAAATTATGAACTGATAATTCGAATATTGACCAAGAGGCTGCATTTATCAGGAGTCCATAAATGTGAACTTACAAAAAAAAATGCGTTATGATTATCTAAGCCGGTCTGGAAAGCCAGGGGCAAGATGGGTGGATGACATCGTTTGCGTTACCGCACCTGGATCAGGCTGGCACAAGACCGAGGAGAATGGCACAAGCAAAGAGAGGCCTATACTCAGGAGTGGGTGAATTCAGGCTCAGATGATGATGATATCTAAGCTAAACTTTCCCAGAAGTCTTTTCATTTATATTATATCCACTTTAGCCATATTCTAGCCGTTTTCAGCCTACCGCCCGCTCAGTTGCGTGACTACACATTCAATTTAAATACTAATTGGTCTACACCTGGATTGGGACTCATCCCCTGAAGGTCTAGAATGAAAAATAGGTAAAAGTTTTGCAATTAGCCGTAATACGAACAATTAAAATGTCTAGCATTATTTATATGACTGCACTGCATATGAAAATAAAAGGTGCAAAAGTATCATTAACGAATGCATCTAAATAAAATGAATGCAATAAGGATAGGGGGCTATTAAAAGTTAACACGAGACTAAAAAAATGCCAAACTAAATATGCCCAGTTCTGCTGTGAGTGAAGCATATCTTCAGTTATGGGTTGTCATCTAGTAGCATATCAGTACATTCCATGATTCTACTCGATTTTGAAAGTCGATGGGCAAAGTCTCTGTCGGCTGGAACAATTCCGGGAAGATGACCTGGTGTTCCGGGTTGTTCAAGCCACATGAATCTAGTCTTGTGCCTCGGAGAGCCCGTAAAACCGTCAGTTCCGGTTGTCAAATTAAGATCTATGACAGCCGTTACGGGTAGTCAGGCCTGACAACAAGTCGTACCATGAGATATCGTGTTACAACTGGGTTGTGGGGGTCGGATAGGAAGTTGCTCCATATAAAATTTGGTATTAAGCTGCATCCGGTTTGACTGGAAGCCGACCCCAATGTAATTGGGAAAAAGCTAGGCTAGATTGATTGAGCCTTAAATGGTGAAGGAAAACATCGTGAGGGAACCAGCACACCAGAGAGATGTTCACGATGGTGTGTAAAGCCATGTCAGAGACCTACGGGTGGTTTAATCTTTAACGCTAGGTTGTTCATCAACCTTACAATAAGAAGATTACACAAGAGACCCGATTAATGTTTATGCTTTTAATACTGTTTGGTATAAGAAAGAAGGAGCTTTTTGCAGGATGGTCGAGAGAAGACAAGGTGGGGTCAAGGCCGTGGTGTGGAATTGGAGCAGCTGTCGTGATTAGATCGAGTGGTTACTGGTTATGAACTTGCTTTGGTTATGACTTCGCAATTTAAGTACTTTAGGTACTAAAACACCTCACACTGAAGGAAAACATCGTGAGGAAATCTGGACTTTGATAGTCAGAGATCGTCAACTCGCTGTAAGCTAGCGTAGTGATCAATGCTCTTGCTTCCTCTATATGAGAAGAGGCCTTGCCCTCTAATGAGACAGTTGGCATATTTTTGACGAGTGGCCTGCTTTAGGCTGATGATTGTGATGAACATTAAAGACCGTAAGTTATTGTTAGAAGTTTGACTTCTGTTTTTACTGTGTATGCTACCATATGAATGGAGTTTATATGTTATATTTATGGCATCGTTTATCATTGCGTGACCTTTTTCATTGCGAACCGTACAAGGAAATTATGTTCATGACCAAGTTATTGCTGTTTGATTTATATTAAGAATAATTTTATGAGGAAATTGATTAAACAAGTATTTAACAAACATTGTTAGTTTTTTTGGTGTTCATAAATGTGTCTTAGTTATTTACATAGTGGAATGGAAGAAGGAAAATAATATATAAAAACTTACATAATATTTAGTGAATCTACTACTTTCCGACTGTATGAACTTGAAACTGCTTCGAATGCACACACACATGAAAGAACACACAACAATGGCTGTAATTGTACCTTTAAATGTGCTTAAGTTAAATCTATCTATTACTTAAAATTTTACAACAGTTATACTTTTAATTCTAATTACCCTCAAAATTACAACATCAATCACAAAATTAACTTCGTTTAAATTAGTTCACATCACCTTCGAATCAAAATGTCTGCCGGTACATCACGAAAGGTCCCATGTAATATTTTTATCTGGGCAGGTAGTCTGACCTTGGTAACCACCTCGATCTGTTCTTAGTACACGCCTTTTATTAACACGCTCGTGATATGTTTTATAATAACTTGTAGGTACGGGTTACTTATGGGTGTAGTTTTTAGAGCGCCAAATATTAGTCAGTTGTTTGGCCAAACTTATATCTGTAGAATAAGGTCTATGTAGGTCAAGTCTCCCAATGATTAAAAGTCTCGGCTCCATTCTCAACACCGAAAGGTTATGGTTCGTCGAGGTACCACGTCCCATCAGGGACCTATGCATCCCTGCCACACAATACTGAAGTGGTTTAATGGTCAAAAATCAAAATCAAATAAGGCATTAAATTTGCTGTTTGAACGTCAAACATTAAGACAGCCCCCAAAAAAGCCCACCCTTCACCCCTTTCTAATGTTTAGAAGAAGCGGCGCAACAAACTCCCCAGCAACACTGTCTGTCTGTATCAATAATGATTTATAAATTCTATACAATTCAAAACTGAATTTATATAAAATATTTTTTAACTTATGCGATAAAATGTCTATGGCACAAGCTAGCACGCGTCTATGTACCAGAAATATTAAATTACTCAAGGATATAAAGACTAGTGTCATTAAAGCAACGCAACGGGAATTAAATATATGAAAAGGTCAGTCGAAAGGCGGTTCTATAACTAATTGGTAAAATAAAGATTTAATGATTGCCCGCGACGATCTGAACCGTGATCCTTAATTGTTTGTCTTTTAAATCTGACCTACAAAATATAAACTAGTGTCGTCAAATCTTCTGAATGAAATGGGACCAAAACAGATCTAAAGGCATATCCGTACAAATGACCTAGGGTTATAACTGGTCACCAATCATTTTCCTCATATATTTTTTTATTATCGAAAATGGATCTACGTTTGGCTTGATGGTAAGCGACGGTGTGGCCGAGGATGGAGCATGTATATCCAGAATAAATCTATTTACTCTTAAATAGAGTACGAGTATGCAACTGCCCACTCCTCCCGTCTCCCACAACGTTAGCACCGGACTACATCCAACACACGAAACACGACTAGGTCGCTTTACGGTATGGCTTCGTCCGGTGGTAACCAGTCGCGGCCGAAGCCACCAGACTTGTGTTGCCCCACCGTGTTTTGCACCACCCAGGGGCCACGTGTAGGGATTGCATTTTAAGGGTGCACTCCTACGGACGCGGGCCCCCAAAAGCCTTAAAACATTTCCCTCAATAGAATGAAATTGATTCATTCTTTTTCTGTAAACACTTCTCATCAGGAGAATTTTCTGCATTTCTGACTACCATATACCTGTAAGTGTTTCCAACTCGAACCTTTATATAAAATATAGACTAGTGCAGTCTAAGCTTCTGAATGAAACATGGCTAAAGTAGATGAAAAGGTCAGTTCAAATGGTCAGTGATAATTATTTATGTAAAGCTTCAGTGATTGACATCTAACTGTCTCTGCTTTAAAAGACCTAAATTGGATTCCGTATTTTCTATGAATACTGGAAAAGACAGCCTAATTGAAGTAACTTTCAATTTTGAATTACCATTTTCTCAAATGCTTCTCAACTTTATTTAAAGTTGACCTATGAATACAGATAAATCTTTGAAAAGCATTAACGCATGCTTAGCGAACTTTAAAGTTATAGTTAGCAGGTTCGAATCCTAGTCGCAACCGTATTCTTTTTCTACAAAAATTTATAAAGTTAAGGTTCGCTAAGCATGCGTTAATGCCTTTCAAAGACTTCTCTGTATTTGTTAAGGTAATAGCATCTTTACGACATTGTATTAACTGCAAAGTTAGTCGTGTCGGTTCGGTCACCTGTATAGAGACTGAATGACGTCACCAAAACACGTATTAAAATGTGGACGAAGAATTCGCGGTGGTGAGCAGAGGTCGATATGGCTTAGTGGTCAGAGCGCCTGGAGTATATATCCGGGAGGCGCAGGTTCGAATCCTGCTCGCGACCGTATTCTGTGACTTATGAACTCGTGCTGTCAATGTCAGAGTCTTGTAGCTTTAGAAGCAGTACCTAATTTAGACAAATTAAAATTAAACGGAACATTGACTTCCAATATCGAATTAATTAATTTATGTAGGAGGAGGTGTTTGTTATATTCCGGGCTGCTTCTGAGAATTTTCTAACACAAGATCCAATAACACTGCCCAACACTGGATTTGAACCGAGGACCTCGCGCTCAGCAGCTGCGCTTACGGACTCCACACCAATGAAGCAGTTCCTCTTCAATAATAAAATATGCAAGTCTACACTACGTTTGACCTCGTTCTTGAAGCTTCGTGTTTTTTATTGTTGCTCCATACTAGGAATTCATCTTGTTCGTTAATCTCATGAACATGAGGTCCCAAGTTCGATTCCCGGGTCGGGCAGTGTTAATGAGTTTTTCGGATAGGAAATTCTCAGTAGCAGCCCGGAGTTTGGAATTCACCACCTATTTATTACATGGGACTCAATAACAGCATTGGTGAACTGTGAGTGTACAACTGTGTACACCTGCTTACCCCTTTGGGGAATATAGGCGTGATGCTATGTTATGTAAATCTCACATGCAGACACACCACGTCACGCCAGATTAATAATACACTTTTTTGTGCAATAATCGAAAGCGCAACGGGCGCGGAGCAGAAGTTGATATTTTAGCCGTAATCATTAAATTAGACCACATAAATTAAATGAATGATTTACAGACAAAAATGTATACACACATGTGTACAATCACGCCGTTTCCGATTGGGGTAGGCAGAGACTATTGATTCCCACTTGCTAAAATTTGCAACTACGAAAATTCAAACAATACAAGCTCTGTTTTAAATCAAATCTTTATATTTATACGGGTGACCTAAGCACAGATGTCAATTAAACTATACGAGTATGTTTACAAAAATTCAATGAAAACTGAAATAACCTAACCGATTGTTCTAGCTATTTGGAGACACGATATGCAATGATAATGCCGATTCATCAAACAAAAAGATCTTTCCAATTAATGATGATTCAGCGCTTGATGTGTCATGGACGCATTTACATCGAATAAGCAAATTATTGTATCAAACATTTCCGTGTTGTAAGAAATTGAAAGATTATATGAATTAATTATTGCGTTATCATTATAATAACTGTTTTAATTTATAAATAGGCTTTTATGAAGCCTTGATCAGTAATTCCTGTAGGAAAGGTGACAAAGTTTGTTTTAAACTTATAGAAGTTTATGAGACAATCGATACCTATGAGAAAAAATATGTCACTCTCATTTCGATGAGGTAGATAGATGTAAGAAAGCATTATTATTAACCCCAAAGAATAAATTGCATAAACATAACATCACGCTTGTATTCCCCGAAGGAGTAGGCAGAGGTGTACATAGGTGATGAGCCTATTGCCATCTACCTGGCACAATCCCAACTACGGGCTGCAACTGAGTATTGAATAATAGAAAATCACAATAACACTGCCCGACCCGGGAATTGAACCCCAGACCTCATGCACAGCAGTCGCAGAACGAGGCAGTCTCTAAACAAATTGCATAGTTTTTCTAAACAAGATCAATAAAATTCTGGAGATTTCTGAACTGTCAAATAGTTTTATAGTTTTTGAACAAGTCTGTACTTCAAGTTATTTTGGGTCGGCACAATATATTTTTCTCTTCCATTCTCCTCTGTCAGTCGTCAGATTATCAGTTCATGAACAAGAGAAGACCAAAAATTCTGTATCGACGTATAAAGTAAAAAATCTGGCTGCAAAAGTCATCGAATATCCACTAAATTGTCCCCCCTGGCCTTGGAAACAATTAACAAACTAAGTATATCTTATAATAAAACATCTTTTAACCGGAATCATCGCGTGTATTATTGGTTTTTGTTCGACGTTTCGAACACTTCGCAGCGTTCGTATTGCTCCTGCAACCTTTATTATTATGTGTAGTGATCGCGAAAACCTAAGATATTACTAAGAATATCGTCAAAAGAAATTTGAAAAAAATAATTCTTTATTCTATTATAGATTACCAGATATTGGGACCGTTAGTCAAATAAGGTCGAGTCACATAATTTGTACGTGACAAACCGCTGTTGGTATTTAGTAGGTACTTGTTTGGTTAATTCAGCACTACCGTTATAAATTTATAATACTACTTCATATTGTTAATGTTAATACTTTATTTTATTATCTCTATAGCCTAGCCACTTCCTGACTGTATTGGGTTCATCTTCCAGTCTAACCGGATGCAGCTTAATACAAGTATTTTACAAGGAGCGACTGTTTACCTGCCCTCCACAACTTAGTTACTGGGTAACACGATATCTCGTGGTACGACGTTCAGGTCTGAATCTAAATATGAGAAACAGAATTCGTTAGACGACCGGGTCTGACAGTTTCTTCGAAGCAATATGCCTAGCCTTTTCGCTTTTTTGTCTAGCCTACCTAACTAAAGATTGTAGAGTTGTAGAAACATTGCCAATAACGTGAACTAGCCCTCCGATTTTAAAAGAAAGATTTTGTGTTTCTGTACGATTTTTACAATATAATAATTATAATATACTAACATTAATGTCGTCTCAGACCTACAGTGCAATGTCAATTGAAAAACTTACTTATCTTTGAAGATAGGCAAACACAACATTATGCTTTACGTTTTCAAGATCGATATCAAAAGAAACCAAATTTATGTTAAAACGATTTCATTTGCAATAATAACATAAGAAATACAGGATGTACTCAACTTTGATGCGATTTCCTGCTTCTGACATTCAAAAGTATTGACAATACGATTCCGTATTCCTTTTGATGCCTAAAATACATGTGATGACTTGATGTGTCATCTTGATTTTATATTAACCAAATGTTAGATGTATTTATAGCTAGAGAACCACCCGGGGTTCCCTCACGTGGCATTTTATTTTATGACCTGCCTGATGATCTAGAAATGTTTGAAATTAGGTGACTCCTGGAAAGCTTTCAGTTCTTTAAATTAAACCAAATCCGGTAGTGTTCAAGATGACAAAAACAAGCAATGTTAAAAGGAAAATACAATAATATTAACCTTTAAATATCCCACTACAGGGCAAAGGCCTCTTCTCATGGAAAGAAGCAACGAGCTTATCATTAGCAGCATTTAAATAAATAAAATTCAAGACTGTCTCTAGTTTATGAGGATTTTTAGACAGTGATAAAATCGGTATTTTAGCCTAATCTATATAAAAATAATCAGCATCGCAGTTAACAGCGGATAACGGTGAAAACACGAACGAATTCTCGATATTGAAAAACTCGAAATAGACAAAACTAAATTTTTATATATCTTTAATTATCTTAGTACCCTTTATCTGACCAAAAACTGTGACAAACCTCCACAGAGCTCTAAAGATTTGATATTAAAATTTATGGAATGGGATTTCTAAAAAGTGAAACGTGGCATGCTCTAGCATGCAAATGTAGGTCGTACAGTTGAATGCTGGTGGCTTGCGTCTCGTTGTATTGTGCCGGCACTAATAACTCTAATACTAACTAATATTTATTTACTGCTGCAATATATATATTATCTGTATGTTAACTGCTGAGCATGAGGTCTCGGGTTCGATTCCCGGGTTGGGCAGTGTTATTGAGTTTTTCTGTTAGGAAATTCTCAGAGCAGTCCCGAGTTTGGAATTGTGCCCGGTAGATGCCAATATTTGAAATGGTGAAGGTGAGTTTGAGGGTAAAAGTCTTTCCTATACCATGCAATATAGGTACTGGGTCTAAGTATCTTGTAATATGGATAAGTTGGGGAAACTATGAAGATGTTGAACGAGACATGATATCATTTCTAGCGAAGAATTATTATCAACTATAATAATCATACGGTTCTCTACTCTATCTTCAATTTATAAGTGCACTAGCGATCCGCTCCGGCTTCGCACTCGTAGCACTAATTATTATTACTGAAATAAAATATAGTCTGTGTTACTCGGAGATAAGCTATCCATTGGTGTTTTTTTCTAAAATCGGTTTAGTATTTTTTTAGTTTATCCATTACAAACAAACATACAAACAATCCAATATTTTCTCTTTGTAATATTAGTTTAAATAAGTGTATGCAAACCCGTCCTAGTTTCAAAAAACTATGTCTCAGAAATAATTACTTTTGTATGTTATCTAACAGCTGTTATCCGATAATGTTTAAATTCAATAAACAACGTACGACTCTCGAAAGATCGACACCAATCGTCACACCTTGTTTGGAAAATTCTTCAAATGACTAATCAAATATGTTCAGCACAAAAAGACTTTCTTTGTGTAAATGTTAGGCTAAAATTAGACGATATCATGGGTTGTATTCCCGCGTTGAGGTATACAATACGGCCTACAGAAATTTGTTCTGATTTTAGGTGTACTTATAAACGATCTTATAAGTATTAGAAGTGGCACCTACGACACAAATAAGCCTTATTCGAGACGTTTAAATGTATAAAAACAGTACTAAATGTTATCCCTTCCCATCCAATAAATTGGTACAATTATCATTTAAATTCCTCACGATCAAATCGTGTAGATAACTCAGGCATGTTTCTGAAAAGGTAAAGAATCCACTCAATCCAATTCGGGCGACGCACTTAAGACAACTTTAGAAGACGCAAGATAAATTAAAATTCTGTGCGTTCCAACTTCCAATTTGTTTGTGATATTATGCTAGAACACAACGCAAAATATGGCGAGACGAACTGGTCAATTTTATTAAGAAACCATAACCACGATTTGAGTGAGAAATAACATTTGTCACAAGAAACTATAACAATGTTTCGGGGACGAAATAACATTTGTCCGACATAATTATTCTAAATATGATATTATACAAGAAGTTTTTAGAAAGATGAATTGTATGAAGGAATGGAGAGAAAATTAGTGAATATTGACTAAAGTTATTATATTAAATGGTAAAAGAATACGACCGTGAGCAGGATTCGAACCTGCGCCTCCAGGATAAATACTCCAGGCGCTCTGATCAATAATTATTTTTAATTGTTTAGGTAATTGCATCTTTACGACATTGTATTAACTGCAAAGTTGTTCGTGTCGGTTCGGTCACCTGTATAGGGGCTGAATAGATAGCAATGACATCGCCAAAAAGACGTGTTAAAATATGGATGAAAAATTCGCGGTGGTGAGGAGAGGTCAAGATGGCTTAGTGGTCAGAGTGTCTGGAGTATTTATCCGGGAGGCGGTGGTTCGAATCCTGCTTACGACCGTACTCTTTTTCCATTTAATATAATTAATTACTTTAGAGTTCGCTAAGCATGCGCAATGCACAAAATAGCAAAATTTCAAAGATTATCTTTGACTATTGACTAGTTGATGGCTGATAGAGATGAATGGAAGCTAAAGGCGTACTAGGGCAACTCCAAATAAATTGGAATTTGAATATAAGTGCAGGAGAATGATGGTGATAAAATAAGAAACTTTCAATTTCAGTGAGTGGTGAATTTGGAGATCTTGGGGCTATAAGCAGAATAACAAATGAAGATGCAAGGCACTACAATACCGCTGGACAATAATTTAAAGACTGGCTTTGCTATCAATCTTACCTATCTGAAATAACAGTGCTGTTTTGACACCAGCATTAGGACACAGGTTTACACATCGGAACCTTTCAGTGTCTTGAAGGGCATGGTTAATCCATGGTTGAGGTACCGGTTATCTCAAGACTACCTGGCTTAGACGTTTTCTGCAGGTCTGAGCTTTTTGACGTTTCTTCATTGATCTTTGCATCTATTATTGTCGATATGGCGTAGTGTCTGGGAGACATTTCTGTTGGCTTAGAGCAACATACTCTACCACAGGCCTGACACGACTCGACACGTTTGCATAGGAATTGCTTTGCCATTAAGCTCTTCTGATAAATCACTTTTAGTGATTCTATACTAACTGTAGATTCTAAGTCATTGTACAGTCAGCGACAGAGTCAATTAGTGCTGGTTATTGTGATACAATGACATGGCTTGTTGCATTTTTTGTATTAATTTAATGATATTATTATTTTTTTGTACTCCAGATACTTAGATGGACAGGATCAGAGGTAAGCCATTAAAAAAAAAAAACCAGAGACATTTGTCGCTGACCGTACCTATGTGCTAACACTCGTGTGAAAAGGCTCTTAAAACAGTAATCAAAGTTCCCAGAAATACTTTTAATCCACATAATAGCACATTCTTGCAATGCAGAACAAAAATACTATGTGTGCTTAATAAAAGGAAATCATACGAATTTAAATGTACTTATCGCGTGTGGCTCATGTGAAAGGTAATGCATGTGAACTGGAAAGATTTTGAAGTTTTATTTATAATTAAGTAAAATTACTTTGTATTGGAAATTTTTGATAGAATGAGTCTAATCATTGAGATCAGCTACAACATTTGTGGACGGTCCGATCCTCTCCACCTTAGGACTTTAGGACCTTCTTGCCACGAGGCAGCAAGAGTAAGTGGAAATCAATAATCGACGCTGTGGTGAACGTCTACCGCCTAAAGCAACAGCAACGCTGTTGCATTTTCTGCAACGACAAGAAAGATCGCAGCATTTGAAAAAAAATATAAAAACACACAGAATTTGAGAAACTTTAAATTTCAACAAAAGATGGTCAGAAATTGTCGAGACGCTATCAATACTTTTTGTGTAGTGCATTCCTTGTCTGGTGAAATGGCCACATTCCTTACTTCGGCGAACCTAGGGATTTTAAATTCAATTGATTTATGCCCTTATGTGCAAGAGTTGAGTATTTGGCGGACATTTTAGATGAGAAACAAGTTTTTTTAGTATGGTTTGAACGTAATTTTTCGATCAGTGATTTTTTATGTTATTGACACAACTGCCATTTCTCAACCCATATTTCCACCGATCTGTCAAACAGTTTCTTTTTTCTTTTCCAGTGATAATTTGCTGTGAAGTTGTTCTTCTATCGACAGTTTAAACGTAGGTATGTCTCAACCCTTAATGCATAAAAGACTGAATAGATGTGACTCAACAAATGTACCGGCTTTGAAGTCTATTCTGTAAACAATACTCATCTGTTCAAATAATATTGTATAAACACTTGCTTGTTTAAATTGTGTTTATGACAAAATCTTAACTGAATATTTGTAGTGAAGATATAAAAGTATTAAACTATGCTTAAGGTGCCGTTACATTGATTCACTGACGCTTTTAACGAAACAGCAAAATCAAAAGCGATTTTTCAATAAATATCTAACATGGCGAAGAATACTTTTACCACTAGATTTTATTCTTTATGTAAAGCCCGACGCAAAAAGAGGGGATTTACTAGTTTGTGGTATCTGTGTGAGGCATCGTAGGTCCCCAACAATTTTAAGTAATAAAATAAAACCGGTTTCTTTCACGGCAAAAGGGAGCAATGGATCAATGCGATTTTCTGCATATTGCACAGAGACAATTGTGTAAGTGATATGGTGATAAGCTACTTTATATCTCCTAAAAATAATCTTTTTTGCTATTTGTTAATCTATCATAGACTAGCCAGACTTCTACCGACTAAAAAATACACGGTACTCCTCTAACCTTTGCCGGGGTCTTCGAATCGAAGCTGCATTAATCACAAATCGACCTGAAATATATTTTCTACGACTTGCACTACCTACTAGTATTTAAATTAGCCGTACAGGATCTTTAAATTGCTCCTTAAGATACAAGAAATATTTTCAGGCAAATATATTACGGAGGGGCTCGTGGCTAAGTAACGGCCGCACAGATCGATCGATCGATGGAGGTTAAGCTGCGCTTGCCGCAGTCGGTCTGTGGATGGGTGACCATCGTCATTTCATACCGAACCCCTCCGTGCCTCGGAGAGCACGTTAAGCCGTCGGTCCCGGTTGTCAAATTAAGATCTATGACAACCGTTACGGGTAGTCAGAGGCCTAAAAGTCTGACGACCAGTCATACCACGAGATACCGTGTTACCCAGTCACTGGGTTGTGGAGGTCAGATAGACAGTCGCTCCATGTAAAATACTGATATTAAGCTGCATCCGGTTTGATTGGAAGCCGACTCCAATGTTATTGGGAAAAGGCTAGCAGATATTACGTATGCACATACCTTCCGGCTCTTATATATAAAAAAAATACTAATGCAATCAATCGGACCGTGTGCGACAGTAACAATATTTTCCAAAGAACCGGTAGCGGCGTGAGGAAACCAGTCTTTGAGTGAAGAACCGGCGAACTTAGCGTGGGATGCTTCGTTCTTCGGAGAGCCCGTTAAACCATCGGTCCTGGATGTTGTTAATTAAAAGTAGTCTTTAAACCAAGTCAGAGGACTATGGGCGGCGCAAAAAATTTTGAAACTAGATTCGGTCCTCCTAAAGGCATAAACGAAGAAGAAACGTGGGACTTTGCTGAGGTCTGAAGAAGGTAAAAAATACAACAAGCTAAAGATTGAACAACAAGCTTGTTGGAATTATTTTACATGGTATAAACATGTGACGCAGAGAAACAAAGACCATGTCACGAAGATGGTTTAGAGTACTATATGGATGGATATAATAAGATATATATAGAGGAAGACTAAAGAAATGAGGAATGGATCATGAAATGATATGGCTAGAAAAGGAGTGACTACTGTGATGAAGGCTAACAGAGATATATGAAACAAAAAGACGCTGTGCCAAACTCAATGAAATCGGAATGATGACAGGAGAATTATGAGAAGGCTAAGGACAAAAAAATTAAAGAAATCATTGTCTAGCATCAGGCTACTTCTAAACGGCATTAAGGGATTTAAAAAAGTATTTTAGAATTGTTTTAGACAAATTAAGTTTCTTTGAAACTCTACTAAAGTTTTTAAACGGTGTATTTCAATCTGACAATATACGGCTCTAAAATCTTATATATCTGCTTTGATAGAAGTGTTTTGGCCCAAATATTAACAAAATTTGAATTAATTGTGATGATGGATTGCCAATTAATATGCCGTCATGATTGATGTAGTATTATTAAAAGGTAAAACTTTTACTCAAATCACTGCGCCTTTGGTCTACATTGTAACAAAAAATTTACTCTTTAATTACCTATATTTGTGGCTCTGTTTCTTCCCTTTTCTATATCCTAGCTAGTGCATAAGAAACCAGTGAACGACGGACTCATTTGGGGGCTGTCTAGAAATGTTTGACGTCCAAGTTTTAATTTTGATCGATGTTGAATTTGGATTGTTAATTGACATTAACCTGTACAAGTGTACACTCTACTGCCGCCTAATATATTTGTGAAAGTTTGGATGTTTGTGAATTTGCAAATTTTATAATCACCCACGCAAAAGCTTCTGATTGGCTTTGGATGAAATTCGGCATACAGGTAATTTAAGTCCATACATTTAGGGACATAAGATATTTTTTCCTTGGGAAACTGCAGTTTCGGCGGGAAAAGGGGAATTCTACGGATTAAACTGCGGAGCAAAATTAGTCAGTCACTAATATTGGTAAAAAACTTTAACTTTTTGATCCTAGAAGCTAATTTCATTTGAACTAGCTAGTATTATGATAACTTATTATATTTTAAAGATACTATAATCATGTTCTCCAAGGTTATCTTAATGTTAATAAATAAATAAACATACTCAGCGGCGTAATACTAAAGGTAGATACTTTACATGAATTTCCGTTACGCTATAAACGTTAAAAACACGATTTATTTGAAGTTCCATAGTAAATGTTATTAACCTTGTATTTATATATAATTTTATTTGAATGGTATGTCAGTTAAAGAAGCATACATATTGTCGTTTTAAAGTTAATTTGTTAGGAAGAAAATTATGAACAACATTTTTTAGTGATTGGTTTTAAGTTTAGTTTTTTTGCAAGTTACATGTGCATTTTATATTTTTAAATTATTTAAACTAATGTTTATAAATCTTTTTCCCTTCATTCTCTCATTCTCACCAAACATTTCGATTATTATTCATTTATTATCACCAGTAACCGATATCTTTCGTTTGTTTCCTGTACGTTTTCGGCTAATTCTCCCATTAAGTACACGGGCATCCGTCAAACAAGGAATAACACGCCAAGGTTTTTACAATCAGACTTACGCTTGCGCGACTATTCGAGAATATCATTCAATATTAACAAATGTATAATATGAGTGTACGAGTTAATCATAGATCGCATCGATCTTTACATGTCTTTTATAGCGCTAACAGTATCGCAATCGGGGACAAGGCCTTTCGTTGCCTGTTTTCCAACTGGCAACACTGTGTTTCGATAGTATTGTGTGATTCGTGTAAACTATACGAGACGACACACGGTTTCCGAAGCGTGTTGGTAAGCCAAGTGCAGGGCAAATCGGTTTGTTAACAATATTTGTCTATAATATCCATATTAACATGTTATTTTAGATATAGCATTTTAGTGTTTAATTTACTTATAATAGACAAATGCGATAACCATAGCGTTTAATTCATTTTATTCCGATAAACTGTTTAGATAAAATATAATTTAAACACGTTTCGGTTTAGTTATGCATTGAGCAGTATTTCATGTTTATTATTATATAACTTTTGAACATACTTTATGGTTTAATCGGAATATTCATTTATTAGATGGAGCACAATAATTAAATTATTATAGGCCACTCTGGCCCTCACCTATTTTATCCGATTTTGAAATATGTATTGTAGACCTAATGGACCTGTTCTACCCAGAGAAGCCTAGCCTTTGTGACATACAAAGGTGGAATTCGTAATAAATAATAAACGTATTCAAATATTTTTCTATGGGAACAATAAACAAACGATCACATAATGTCGAAAAAACGTTAGCCAGCCAGCGATAAAAATCTCGCGAACCATAACGACTGATGAATCAGCATTTAAAAGGTAACCCTGACAATTTATGGATGGCATAGGTAATTACATTTACTCAAGATGGAAACTGACGCTCTCCGCCGGTCGCATGATAAGCGGTTGAGAGCACCTCGAACCAATGTCGGGTAAAAAAAAACACAACGGTGACCCGTCCTGTCTGAGGAATGCAACGCGACAAAGTCGAGATGAGCGCGGTACACCGCTCGCTCGGAGATCGCGCTCACACAATTTCACGTATTCGGGTAATAACGATAGGCAGTAACTCGTAAAGTACATGAGTATGTCTAGCTAATATGCCGAGAGGCCGTTCACAAGGCGCGGTCGTGAACGAATGCAATTATTTCATGCTCGATGTGCTTGTATCCGCCATTACGGTGGACGCGTTTGAATTTTGAATATGCTCACTTTTTTTCTGTCCGTGGATAGCGTTCCAACTCTCACATGAAACTCAATTGTTATTGTTTTAATTTACATTTTCTCGTTATCTGTATGATTCAACGAGTTTATCTATGTAGTTGTACGTATTGTATACATAGGTATATTTATAATAAATTTAATCGTTCGTAAAACTACGTAATTATCTGCTATTATGAATGAATGGTGATGTTATTGACCTTGTTTCACTATTATCATTATCAGTCATTCTGCATACTTTTTCGTGTCGACCTATTTTCTGATTATCCTTTTTTCTTTTTCTTATTACTACTATTACAAGTTGACTATGAATAGATATCGTGGATTATTTTAGATAGACGACATTATTCGTGGATTTATACATTTTTTAATATATTTTTACAAAGGAATAAATGAAGGTAGGTAGAGGAGTATGGTAACAATAAGTTAAGGAGATAAGTAGGTACTACAAGTTTTCGTAATGTTTGTACAACATTTTGTTAATCCGTAAGTACATACCTAATGGGTAATGGAAACGAAGTTTTGAGAATGAATAGGTATTTTTGTAGGTAATATTATTTAGATTACTACAAGTTAAAAAAAAGTACGACTATTAAACAGTAATCAACAGTTGTGCGTGATAACAATAGTAGGTATTAGAAGTACATACACTCATACAGTGATAAAATAAGACATTGACAACAATCACGTAGTTATTTATTAATGTTAAACAACGGGTGCTTGTTTTTCATACAATTTGTTTAATTATTAATACTATTGCACAAAACGAAACGGGTTTCACGGGCCTTTTCACGTTATCTTAATGCTCTTCAGATTCTCATAGTTATTCACCTTTTAAATGTGTACTTAATACGAAATGTAGGTACGTACAGTGTGATGACCTAATCCATACCTAAATCTTATCTGTACACTTCAAAATATCGAAGCGTTGTCAAGCCAAACACAACAGTTTTTATTAACTTTAATTGCATTCTTTAAACCGTTTGCTTGAGAAACAAAAACTGGTCCAATATTAGACGTTGCAACGACCGCTTGTGATTTACCAACAGCAATACTTTATGTTGCACGACTGGCAACAATATTTATAGAAACCGAGGGAACATAACCATTTAAAAATCGAACACAATCAAAATAATAAAATGTTATTATCGTAAGCATAGTATACCTGATATTGATGATCACTTTTAACACTCGAGTACTCTTAAATTAGCAGAAATAGAGAATAAACTTTCGCACGGCCAGCATTCAATCAATGCACGATAAAGAAGCGCGATTAATAAATAACTGTTGCAAAACTCGCGGCAACACCTCGCTGTTACACGAATATTGTGTTAAGAACGCGAGGGACACAGCTAGCCGCCACTAAAATTATTGATTTACAAAACAACAAAAGATATAAAACGGCCCGGGTGCACACCCCCGCGCCGGTCGAATCGATCAGAATGATAATTGTCGCGCACAAAGACTACTGACTACTCACCTAGACAGTTGGAATGCACACACACATAAAACAACAACACACAATTTATGTCAACAATGTTTCAGATCACGACAGTCAATACACTAATTAGATGTGTTACGACACTTTATTATAATGTTTTTATTGTGTTTAACTGTTAATTAGTGCGAATTAAAACCGATTTGTGTGTCGGAGACGCGAGCAATTCGACGATCGCTAGCAAGATGGCCCCGCGTATGCCGCGCGGCGCCCACCCCCCCGCGCGTCGCGCGTACGTGCAATGAAAGATAGGTGGCCGGTACACGCGGCGCGACCAGAACGGACGCCCATCCCGAGATACATCTCGAGTTCTACATGTACCTTACATCATTAAAATAATTGCAACACTATTAATAATTAGCCCTTCAATGAGAATTAAACTTAGCGAATCTAATTTTATAACATTGTTGGGGGAATTAAAACTGCACTTATATAACATTGAACTGTGGTGGGAGCATCGTATTAAATAATAAGATGATACTAATTACTTACATAACTTCAGAAACATATATAACAGAAACGCACAGTAGGTAACAAGAAATTATTGAATTAAGAAAACATATAAATTTAATTTTAATTATTTTTAGCTAAAATATTAAGTAGGCACCCCAGTCTTACAATTTAGTAACCCAAGCTAACTACTAAGATATTTAATAATTTAATTAAACTTATTGATACATTTCAACTCAGAAAATCTAAACAACACCAAATTATACAAGTGACATTGATTTACGAGCGAAATATCTCAAGACTTATCGTGGGACGTTCGCCACGTGCGGGCCGACCGCAGTTCTTTCCCTTCACACCGCTTTGCCCGTGCCGAGACTCCCCCCGCTCCCTGCCCTGTCCTCTGCCTACCGACCTCTTATATACTGCTCTCTTTACAACAGAAAAAAACACCAATTTCCCAAATTCCCGAAGCGGACCGCTCTCTCGCTCGCGGCAGACCTAAGATGGCCGACGGCTTCCATTTTGATCGCAGATTACAACGCGTCGCGTCCCCGTGCGCTCAAAGCCTAACCGATGTAGCGTCCTGTAGTTAAAACATGCTTTATACACTTATCGCACATGTTTTTAGGCTATTTTTTCGTGTCCAATGCGACGGTGGCGTCATATTTAGACTTTTGTATGTATATTTGCGTATGTTGGCATGACAGGTTGTTTGATTGTTATTGTATTGATTGGTTGTGCGATGTGAAAGAAAGTCTGTTTGTCTAAACGTTCGCGTTAAAATGTAGCGGTCGGCAATAGCTATGGTTTTGTCTCTTTTCACCGGTACGGTTGTGTCTACCTGTAGTGGGCACAGAATTACGTATAGGTAGACCTCTTTTGTGGTAGGCGATGGAACAATGAAATGTAGATAAGACTGATTAACTATTCAAAACTCGCCTGTGTTACTAATACGTATTGAGCGTATTTAGTTCGGCACTGACAATACTGTATCTATCATTCGCTGACGTAATGCAGTCAATATTGGACGTATACTATGGAAATTCTAGGTTCAATTCCCGGTATAACCAAAACTTGTTCTTCTTCCCTTGTTTACCCGGTATGCGTTATTTCGCGGAAATTATGTACTGCAAGCAGTAATATTGATTTTAAGTCAAAAACCACATGTTACTTTAATTTCTAGTAAAGAAGTATACTAGCCTACCTAGTAATTTTTTGGTTAAAAATGTTGTTAACCTTTTACTTGGAGAGACCAAGTATTTATTTACATAATAACAAAAATAGCTCTCCCAAAGAAGAAATAAATACCCATTTATAGAAGTCTTTAATTCTTTGAGTCCTTCGTAGACTCATAGTCCTTTAAATCGGAACTATAGACAAAACAAAACCAAGTAAGAACCTCTGTAGACATACGGGCCTTCCTGTTTACCCGGCAAGGGACGTAGCGTTATGTTTGTGTTCATAACTAACAAAATGGGGTGGGAGCGGTTGCCATTTAATGTCGAAACAGTTATTATTATTATTTATAGAATAGGGGCAGTAGATTGAGAAATCTATTACTTACCACTTATTTCGTCGAAAATCAAACAAAGAAGGCATTCTTGCATATTAAGTAAATAACCAATAAAAGTACAGTTCACGCCATAAAAAGGTGTGTGATAACATTCTTCTAATAGATTTTATTTTGTACATTCTTTATGAATATACTTAATGAAGTCTTTAGGAACTTTACTTAGACCAGAATCGCTGTCAATTTATCTGTTTACGTCGGCACGTCCAGTTAGGTACTCCAAAAATTCTGATTCCAGAAAAAAAAATGGCATTGTGTTTAGCAATGACATTATGCAATGTATTTTTTTTTCTGGGGTCAGAGATGACCTAAAATAATGTATACAGAAACCATCGGCCTCTTTGATAATTTTGCAAATCAAATTATCGCGTAGTTACGGTTTGTATATTTGTTTACATAAGTTATTCGTAGGGTCTTTTAGGAGGCCCTTATGTGTAGCAATAACACATACAGCAACAAAAAATATGATAAACAAAAAAAATGAAAAAACAGGTAACTATTAAGAAAACCGGTTATGATCAGTTTTTCATTATCTACCACAAATACATTCAAAAACTTTTATTAAAATGCACACTAGTATGTGCAATACGCCAATTTGCTACACTTACCGTACCTACACTGATTATTTTGTAACAGACAAAAAAAAAAAAAACTACACACATGTATTTTATTTACAGGCGCCTTATATTTACACAGAGCAAAGAACGTAAATGCTATGCTTTGCCGACACTGGAATTGCCTACAGGGCTGTCTGTATATAGCTGTCCAGCCTAGTGCTTTACTGCCGGGCAAAGAAAACAAACGATTCAGATGGATAAACTTGAAAAGCCAGACCTAATTTGCAGTCTGTGACATACCTTAAACCGACCACAGATAATCTAGATCTCAATGAATACGTATCAAGGCGCAGATTATAAAGAATCGATAGCAGATTGATTCGCCGTCGTGACAGCAAACGGTCACCACATATGCGAGGTCATTGCTCCCGTTGAGGTGCTGCGACCAGCTAACAAGACCTCCTACACTTATTGCTTTTCTTTTTAAAATGGATCTTGTTATGTCAGACATATTTGACGGAAGTTGACAAAGATGCGTAGAGTATATTACATCGGTATTATCAAGTTTATTTTTTTGTTTAGGATCATAGGAGAAATTTTAAACCAGTTACAAGATCTTTTTAGTTCTTTTATCGATGGGCAAGTTGTTCTTAGGATATCGTAATTACATCTCATTAGGGGGCCCCGATCAGGTTTTTCTGTTTTATTCAAAGTGTCATTATTTTTGTTACAATCGTTTCGGTGCGTTAGAAAAGACTAAAGGGGCATTTACATTTACGATTAAAGCATAAATGCCTATCTTATTTTTATGGTTGAGATATGATAATGTAAAATTTATAAGTGTCCTGTTATTCTAGGATTAGTGTATAAAGTCGAATGGTTATCTCGATTATTTTGAACGGTTAAGCTTCTTAGGTACAGTCGGTACCTACCTAACCCCCCAAAATCTGTGGTTACGTATGGTTGTAATACATATTTCTGTATATATTTTAATAAATGTATTGTGTACATAAAACGTTTTATAAAAAAATTAAGTTTGAATCTGTTAATGTGTATTTTTGTTATCTTGTTGAACAGACCTGAATTATATGATGTACTAGCTGTGTCCCGCGGTTTCACCCGCGTATAATTATATTATAATTGGCCTACGTTACTCCTTATATAGTCATCTTGTATCATAAGTATCGTGCAAATAACTGTATGAGCTTAAAAAAAACTATTATTTTGTCATTACAAACAGACACTTTAATTTAATTGTATTGATTTGAGAACTGCTTGTTTCCCGACAAAGGACATAAATCTGGGTGTCTTCAATACGCGAGTGAATCGGTTTCTTCTAGGCAAGCGTGCTCCATCGTAGACCGCATCATCGCTTAACATCAGGCGAGGTGGCGGTCAAACGCAAGCCTACAAAGTAATATAAAAAAAAACTTCTCCTATCCTATGGTTCCATTCTTACAAATACATAAAAAAGTTTGTGAATTTAAATGTTTGTTTATATTATATTTATTTCAAACTACTGAACGGATTTAGATGAAAAGTATCATTAGCTAAGATCCTGGAATAGAACTTAGGCTTTAGGGGTCTTTATCCAGATAAATGTAAAATTCAGAAATCATGCGGGAACAGGAGGATTCCTCGTTTAAAACTGCGAGGCGCAGGCCAGCTAATACCTATGTAGGTACTTAATCTGTTGGCTCGCTAATTAGCAGACACAATAGATTTTTATTGTGAAGTACGTATTTGTAAGTGGCTGAGCCAAAGGGTTTTAAAACCATATATACCTATAGATACGCCCACTAGTTTTTAATGCACCCACTAAATTGAATAAGTAATGAATAAGTAAGTCATTCCTTTATTTTCCTAAATCGCCATTTAAAGTTAAATGAATAACATGTTGTAATATTTAGAAAGTGGCCTAAGTACCTTGGCAAAATAGTTACGAACATCTCCGTTAGATTAAAATCTTTTACAGGATGCTAAAAAAAACTGATACTACCTAATTTAAAAAGTTACTGGCTGTTTTAAATGAACAAACGCCATAAAGCTAATCTCATACATTGGCGTGTAAAATAAATTAAACTAATAACTCCCTGTAAGGGTGTTTTTGCATGTAATAGGATATTTTAACGCAGCTGTCGCCGACTGTACCGGTATAGGGTGACCATGACCATGTTGCAAACTATATGGGTATTTTTTTAGCCCTCATCCCCAGAATACAGAATAAACCAGAAAGAGTGTTCAATCAAATTTTTACGGAGCGCATTATGTCCAAAATAGCCCCATTTTATATTTAACGGCACAATCTACATCTTATCTACTGTAAAAAAAATGTTTTGAAAAAGGTAGGTAATGTTTTTCATTATCATTATCCTGTGGCAACACTTACAATAGGAACGTGTGATTTTTAGGCAATTATTATCATTCAATAAAAAGTTACTAAAAAAGTTGGGTAAAGTATTCGGTTACTCTGTGGCAACACTTACGAAATGGACGCGTGATTTTCGTTGAAAATTAGTTACGTAAATTAAATTCAATATTTTAAGAAAATGGATTCGAAATGTGCTACTGACAGATGAAATGTGATGCCATCCGATTTCTTCGTATGCCCGGTAGCATTTTTGCAAGTGGGAACGACACACGACGGCATAATTATTTAAAAACTAACAACTGCAACTAGATATAAACAGTACGCGTGTCAGCCATTGACTAATTGACAATTTTAAGAAACACGCCGTTGCGGCGTGGTTTACACTGCCTCACTTTTGAGCGCGTTGACGGTTTCTGGTTTGTTCTGTATTCTGAGCCCTCACCGAAAAAATCTTTTTTTTTTAAGATGAAAATGCGCTTAATCTGTTATATTAGACAAGAAAATGTAAAAATGGCTTGTTTAATGCACATTTATCGCGGCGAATGTATTAGACTGGAAAAGAATATGAAGGCTAGTTAGTAGTCTCAATCACAACATTTGTGGATTGTGTTTACACGGACTTAATAATAATTAAATGGAATACATACCAGGCAGGTGTCACATTGTTGCCGTCTAGGAGGAAATCTTACCTTAGCCTGTGTCTCTTCTTTTTAAATGTGAATAGTAAGACGTTTGTTAAAAGACGCTACAATATTGATAAGGGTGTTAATTTTTAAACAACATATTTTTGTATTTTTGAAAAACTATAATTTCTGCATTCATAGATTTTTAAAATCTCTTGTTATTTTTTATTCGATTATGAATCATGTACATGTAATCACAAGTTATATTTTAATTCAGGACTATCCCCATGTTACAAATATATTGTCACCTGACTCTGTGTCATACAAATGTACAATAAATATCGTAGAATTTTTGAACACCGTTTACTGAACGTAAAAATGTATTTCTTGAATTCCTTGAAACTGGAATCTTTTGGAATGATCTTTAATCTTTATTATTATTATTGATGGCTTACTTCGGATAAGTATTGTGTATGATTAAGATTTTTTTCTTGTAGTTTAAAAATAAAATTGGGAGAGGGGATAGATTAAGTAACGAGCGAGTATTTCGAACTTGTTATTGGAAATGAATATGATTGTGGTTTTGGTCTTGTCTTGTCAAAGACAAACACGTAGATTTTTTAAAACCTCAGAGCAGATGTTCAACGGCATTAGATATTACAAAAATTGTTTATTGTTTCATACGATCAAAAACATAACGATTTATTAACATATTCAGTGATCTGGAATTAAAATGGTTTGATTTTTTTAAAGAACTTAAGAGGTATTCTAGCGGGAAATTAAAAGTTATAAAACCGTGATAACAAATAAAAATTAAAAAACCGGTTGGGAAGATAATTTACATACAGATATTAAATTATAATGATCTATCTAATAAAACGTATCCACGGACATTTATAAAATTCTCACGATTAACGTTGAGAAATATTTAAACTAACAGCAAATAACGCGATAATGGTCAGTTACTATTTTATTTTTATTTTTTTCAAATCAAATCATTAATTACTTTGTTTAACATAGGTATATATGAATATGATACAGATCTTAAATAATCATTGGAGCGCTATGTTATGCCATATATAGGGCGTACAAAGTATATTAACTGGTATTTAACATACATGCAAATATCCACACACACAAAAAAAAAAATATATATACACTCAAATAATCGCAATGCAAATAGTAAGTATGTAAGTCATTAAATAAAATAAACTAAAAAAATATGAATGTTAAAATGTCAGATTAAAGTTTATTCAATGTCAAAGATTAATAGATAAAAAGTAATAACTAAATTTATAATTTTATCAGAAAATCTTCAATTTTGTAAAAGCATTTTTTCGTTAATTGCAGTTTCATCTGTTTTTTAAACTCAGTCACATTTAAACTTTTTACATCATCTGGCAACTTATTATATATGTCGCAGATGGATTGTAGAATCCGCTGTTTTACAAAACTGCTAGCTGATTTACAAAACATTACTGTTTTATAAAACAGCTGAACGACTTTAGCTGGATTGCCATTGCGATACGTTTAACAAAACAGCTACCTACCTTTAGACGTAATGCAGAATGACATATCTACTGTGGGACAGGTTTGTTTATTGTATAGGTATATCAAATGGATAGTCACCACTCAAGTAAAAAAAAGATACTGTATTCTGATTTGATTTTCCGCAGCTGGGTGGACGGAGCCCCGCCTCGCGGGGTTCCTATTTTTGTGTCTGTAAGGTTAGAAAAAACCTAAACACGAAGAGGATGACGGGGGTAGGCCCCCGTCATCCTCTTCGAACCTAACCTGTCCGTGTCGGGATACACGAAACTCCCGAGCTCGCTTCGCTCGCTCATGGATCAATTTCGTTTATTTTCTTTCGTAATCCCGATATATTGTCGACTATTATAGTGGTTTAGTATTTACGTCATTTAAAAATTTTCATCTTTTGTTTGCTGACGACTGCTCGACAGCAATCATCGACGCATGTCGACGACGGTAGACGGCAGTTATCGAAACATGTCGATGACGCTCGATGGCAGTTATTAAAGTCTCCACACACAGAGAGAGCGGAGATGATGAAAGGCAGTATTTTTGTAAAATTTGAATTTGTTAGTAAAATTGCACACACGATCGGGAGTGGTGGCTAAGCGATGCGGTGCGTTGGGGCGGGACGTATCGGTGCTACAAACAGACGGCGAGGGCGGTGTGGGGCCGAGGCTACGCGGTGCGGTGCTGGGCGGTTGAGTGTTGTATTACCTTATTAGTGAATGAAAAAATATATTTATGGGCTCAAATAAATAAAACAATTACCTGAAGTATTTTAAAATGTATTCAATTATTCTTCATCGTAATTTTCGCTATTCTCTGCAAACAACGCGATGCCGACACAGACAAGCTACCAGCTAGCCTTCGAACATGACTCACCTATCTACTACCCCCGCTCCGCCATCTCTCTGTGTGTGGGGACTTTTAACGCATGTCGACGACGGCAGTTATCGACGCATGTCGACATTATTTATCTTGGCCTTAGATTTCCGTTTCTAACTACATATATGAAAATGAGATAACGATCAAATCTAAAGCAAATTTTCTATAGTTTGTTGACCACAATTTCTAGTTTTTGCTGCGGCGAAGCTGTCGACAGCTTCGGACACCACGGCCTGTCCTGCAGCATGAGTGCAGGACGCATATCAAGGCACGCCAATATTAATGACACTATTTGTCGTGCTCTTACTATCGCCGGCGTTCCAGCCATATTAGAACCACATGGCTTGGCACGTGACGATGGTAAGAGACCAGACGGCATGTCGTTACTGCCGTGGAAGATGGGCAGGCCTCTGTTTGAGACGCACATGCGTCGATACCCTTGCGCCATCCCATAGTTCCAGCTCGGCAGGCTGTGCTGGTGCCGCTGCTGCAGCTACGGAGAGAGCGCTCGCATTCTTTATAAAGACGTCGACACTTCACGTGACCCAAGGAGGTCTCTATTTCGCACAAAGAATAAGTATTGCCGTTCAACATGGCAATGCTGCCAGCCTTATGGGTACACTCCCAGTTGACATCGACGCGGACGAATTATTCGATGCCCCCCTCTAGTTTTTTTATTTTTTATTTATGGTATTTGTTTTAAATCTTTACTCTGTAAATTGTTCATATAAGTTAAATTAATTATAAACTGAAATACATAGGTGTAAATCTTAAAGTAATTGAATTTATATTATTTATTGTAAACCGGTTACTACTCACTTCCACTTTTCGGGTTTGCCCGACTAGTTTTGAACTCTAACGGAGCCCTAGTCATGGCGGACTCAGCTGAGCAGGGAGTTCGAAAAATGCACGTGAGTAGTAACCAGTGAACAATAATTAATATGAATATGCCTCACGAAAGTTATTATACAAATGAATTTATTATGTGTTGATATTTTTGTGTGTAAAATTATTTTATATATTTATAATTATTTATTTATTATTTATTTATTATATATTATAATTATTTATTATTATAATTATATTATATTGTGTAAAATATTTATTTGACATTTTAATTACTGTTATTATTTTTGTGAAATTTTCTTAATACGTTTTTTTTTTAATAATTATTTAAAACTGGTGTACTTCTTATCACCTCGAACGTTAAATGTTTGACAGGAAAGTAGGTAGAACAGTTTATATGGGCAAATGAAATTTTTTTACTATCTTCCTCGCAAATTTTCTACATTTTCACACTGTTTAAACCTTCCCTGGACTACGACACACATTTCAAAACCAAAATCAGATAATTCGGCACAGCCGTTCTCGAGTTTTAGCGAGACAAACGAACAGCAATTGATTTTTATATATATAGATAATTTGATATAATTGACGTGGAAATTGGCTTTACAAAATAAATTAATATGTACAAATAAATCTTTGAAAAGCATTAACGCATGCTTAGCGAACTCTAAAGTTATAATTTTTTGTGGAAAAGAATACGGTCGCGAACTGGATTCGAACCTGCGCCTCCCGGATGAATACTCCAGGCGCTCTGACCACTAAGCCATCTCGACCTCTGCTTACAACCGCGAATTCTTCTTCTTTTTCTATTTAATACAATAACTTTAATTCATAATAATATGATTCCTTCTGTGCGCGTCTTTCTAGAGCATCTAAACTAGATTTTAGCCGTCTGGTCTGGGATTAATGATGTCTATGTATCCAGATTTATCGGTTCCGAAACTGGAGTCATCCAATCCGTATACAGTAGCGATGTTGATAAAGTGAGAGACTAGACATGAAGCGGCCTGATGTTGGTAGTAGGTACAGTCTGCGACAAGAGGAGGTGACAACATCGAAATTTATGAAACGTCTAATCTTTAGAAAGAATGGAGTAGGAAACATTTTAATAATGGCGCCAATATAAGGTCCTAATTTATTAGGTAATTTCCTTTTAAGGGGTCAATGTATAAGGATTCGTTTAAGCCATAGTTCAAATTTTTACAACAGTTTTATTTATATCATAATGCATAATTGCATAATCGCCGTTCAAGGAGCAGTTTTCGTCGGGCTAGTACTAGGTTAATTACAAATAATTTGTTATATCCATTTAATTCTTAGCTTAAGTGAATGTATTTGTCTTATATATTACCCTTTCAAAGGAAATTACCTAATATATTAGGACCTTATATAAATGTAGCAAACTAAACTAAAATAAGAACATCGCTGTCTTTTACTAAGAGTAACTATTAGAGCGGGACGGGATGAATTAGGACACGTCAAATTCATTTACAAACATTATTAAATAAATATTACTGTTATTTAATAGCAAAATTTTCAATACAACAGATTAGAGGATGTCAGAATAATCCCCAAACGGCTCTAAGAATAAATTATTGTTGGCATTGTCAAAGGCCAACGAATTCCTATACCGGGTCGGTTATTGTCGCGCGCAGCACTAGGAGCGAATTTGTTACTTAATTTATAAAAAAAAAAAACAATACATACTTTTTTTTATAGAATTGTGTCTTTATTTTTAACTTTCTTATTTTAGATTTTTGTTCGGTACCTTTCAACGGTATAGTCACATCCTTAAACATGGCGTTAAGTTATGAGAATAATTGACCATCCGGTTTCCAGAAGTTAAAAACAAAATAATGTCAAGTTACGATTGGTAACCAAAACCATCCGTTGTGTCTATTTAAGGACCTAGTTTATTAGGTAATTTCCTTTTAAGGAGTCAATGTGTAAGTGAAAAGGAGTCATTTAAGCAAAAATTTAACTGATATCTTAGTTTTGCGCAATAACGAAGCATTATAATAACCATATAATAACACTTCACAATATAAAGTCCTCCTGCGACCACGAACGCTGCAGTGTTCGAACCGTCAGGAAAATCAAAAACCAATAATACACGCGATTAATCCGGTTAAAAGTTGTTTTATTATAATATTTTCTTAATGTTCGCCGTTCGAGGAGTATGCTCCTCATCACAAATAGTTATTTCTTTTTAACTCTTGGTTTAGGGAATGTATTTGACTTATATATTAACCCTTTCGAAGGAATTTACCTAATAAATTAGGATCTTACATAGGAACCGGCCGTCTTATAAACTTGTATCGTTTCCTAAACTAGCGTCAATCGATATGCAGTAGAAATGCTGATAAAGTGAGAGACATCGTACATCCAGAGGTGAGCCGACCTCCATAAATATTGATTTTATGCGAGAGGGCGCCGGACGGTAGGGATGGCGGTTGTGTTTATTTATTTTAAAGTTTATTACTTAGGGTTCTACCTACACCATGAAGTAAAAGACTTCATGTTATAGGGAGAACTTTAAGCTTCAGCAACTTCGCGTTTTGAATCAGCAAATTTTAGAGTGAGACACTAATATTACCACCATGTTGAATCAAAACCATCACATAACATGCATCACGTCCGTATTCTCCGAAGGAGTAGGCAGAGGTGTATAGCTAAATTTCATCACCCTATTGCCATTTACCGGGCACAATTCCAAACTCCGGGCTTCTACTGAGAATTTCCTAACAGAATAATCCAATAACACTTTACCCGACACGGGAATTGAATTCGAGACCAGCTCAGCTGTCGCGCTAGACCACTTGACTACTAGACCACGACGACACCACATTGACTCAGCCACCCAAATAAAATCCTGGCCTCCGACAACAAAATATATTTCTGGTTCCTACTACCTACCTTGCACCATTTGCCAGTTCCTATTTTTTAATTAATTAATTTATATTATATTTATATTTTAAATTAAAAATTAATCTGAAATTGCCAAGACACGACTAGCAAGATCCATATCTTGCTAGTCGTGTCTTGGCAATTTCAGACTAGGTTACATTTCGCTGACTGTGATCAGATGCATGGTCCAGATGTCGAGATAATTTGGGCATCGGTGGCGGCTTTTTGTAAGGTGGTGATGTTCGCAAGGGAGGCGACACAAAGGGGCAGAGAGGCAAATCCCTCTTACCCCGCCACAGAAGATGCACCAGGCGCCGGGGGGGCCTCATGCAATCATGAGCTGTAACCTGTGGGTGACGTACGTCGCCCAACCATTTACAGGCCTCTATAAAATGTCGCCAATGTTTTCGAGGGACCAGAACCTCTATGGAAATCTGTGATTTCAGCCGCAATAATGCCCACGAGGAATTCCACGCGTAAAAATATATCCAGGTTTCTTCAAGAATTTTTTTCTCAGTCGTAGTTCAGTAGTGACTTCCAATAATAAAGATTGTAGACCTCATTTTCCACCTGCCTTTATCTCAATTTAATTGGGATCGGCGCAGCACGTCTTTTTCTTCCGTACATCTCTGTTAGCCGTTATCTCGGTAGTCACTTCGTTTCTAGCCATATCATCTTTTACACAATCCATCCATCGATTCCTCGGTCTTCCTCTACTCATGTAGTCATATATACACTTACGACACTGGGTCTGAAGGGACACTGCTGACGACTGAGCTTTATATAACAATGCGCATTGCATTAGCGCGGCACAGCAGTTGTCTCCCACCCACAGTTAGGTCGTAGTTTAGTATATTACATATTCATGTAACTGGTACGAGTAAACTTTATTATCTATCTCAACGGACCTTCATTTCTACATACCCCTACAGGTCGTATTGATACCTGGTCTTATAACTTGGCCTTAGATTTCTGTGCTTCTAACTATATGAAAATGAGAGATTTCACTTCCACCAAAGAGTTCAGGAAGAAATTGCCCGTTCATCATATCTTACTTTCAAAAACGTAATTACTATATTTGATACGGAGAAACCGTGCCAAAAGTAAGGTGCTGATAACAAGTAGATTTGAAACCACCGGAATCCATAAGGAAAACCGCAGAGAATAGGTAACTGTTATAATATTATGGGGGACTCTAATGACGAGTAATGGCGTACGTTCAACTCTAATATTATTTTTAAAACCTGCCAAGCTAATCTTCAGCAGGTTTGAATTAAATTCTGGCAAGAAACTGCCAAAGATGGAGGTCTAAATGCCTTCTTCATTTATCGTATGATTGACGAATAACTTAGTGCCAGAGTTTAAACCATACGTGGACCTATGACATGGCTTTCCACACCATCGAGATTATCTCTCAAGTGTGATGGATTCCTCACGATGTTTTCCTTCACTGTTTTGAGCAAGTAATCATTTCTAATACACGCATGACTCAAAAAAGGCAGTGAGGATGCCTTGGGGTTGGATATGTGACCCGTGACTTGCCAGTTCAACGGTCATACCACTAGGAAAGATATTAGCGACTGGAACCTGCAAATGCTCATGTGATTGTAAATATATATCTACAATTTTACTTCTCTAATTTGCCCCTCGTCAATAATAAAAAGTATTTAACCTATCCGAAAACCATCGCTGTCACTTTTGATGGATCATCTTATGCTGCTGAGCTAGGGGTCTTTTTTGGTCTCGTACATCAACATCAACATCAGTAGCCCGATGTCACTCTGTTGGACATAGGCTCTCATCGCATCTCACCGCTTGTGCCAATCTCCACACTCCTGTGCTAAACCAAAAAATCTTGATGAGACATCAAGGTTCTTCCAAAGGCAGTAAAAATATCATTAGCCTATCTTGCCGCGCCGCCGGGCGACCACCACTTCTACGTCCTGTCCTTGGTTTAGTAGCTTTTCAGGTTTTTACCGACTTCAAAAAAGGAGGTTCTGTATTCGACCCGTATGAACGGATGTTTGTATGTCCGCGATTTTTTCAACATTTACTGATTCGGTTTGAATGGGATTTTATATCAACTAATGAGTTCAAAATAGCAATTTTCATTCTTTCTAATTCACAACCTTTATTTTATCCCACAACCCTTTTAAAAAGCAATAAATATTTTATTTTATAATCGTTCACGCACAACCCTAGACCGCAGTCAAAGCCCGCGGGATGTCACACGTCTGAAGCCAGTGAGATGTGAGAAAGGGACAGCAATAAAACCCCAGTATGAGTAAAAGAGCCAACTATATGTCTCCCGGTTACCCGGACACCACTTAGTAATTCTTTTTACTCAAATAGGTAAGTCGGGTTATGTTATAACGTTATTCCTTTGTTGTTATACATTTTTGGCGGGAATTAATTACGGAGGGAACCAGGATTGAATTTGAAAAAGGATTTTGGACGTAAAACAAATGTTTAAGAGATTTGATGTTAGGTATGTTAACTTTTAGATGAGGAACGCAAAAGATAGATTATTGTGGAGTACACTTGGGGAGGCCTATGCTGGAAAGCAAGACAATCAAGAATCCGGTGTCTAATATGAACATTATTATTTACACCTATTTACCTATAATATAGTATATTACATAGTCATCATCCCCTTGGCATTATCCCAATTATTGTATAATAACTTTCGTGAGACACATTCATATTAATTATTGTTCAACGGTTATTACTCACTTGCATTTGTCGGGATTGCCCGACTAGTTTCGAACTCGAACGGAGCCCTTAGTCATGAGCTGAGGCCGCGGCGAGTTTGACTCGCGACATCGCCGCGGCCTCAGCTCATGACTAAGGGCTCCGTTCGAGTAGTTTCGAGTAGTTCCACCACAGTAATCTGAGTTAAAGTTTCCGTTCCGGTACGGAAAAGATTTCGAATGGTTCAGAATAAGCCTACTGGACCGGGAATAGAACCATCTTAATGTAAAAAAACGGACAAGTCCCGATCTGACTGGCGCACCGATCGTTCCGTACAAAGACAGTCCTCCGTCCATCACGGGAATATAGTCTCGAAGATATTTGCTCGAAGCGCAAACTTAACTTTGTAATTGAAAAAAGGGTCATATATTCACTATATCCTGTAACGGTTCCTTCTAAAAAGTCACCTATAGTTTTATGCTACCAATCAATAGACTGCCTCGTTGGTCTAGTGGTCCTAAACGTGACTGCTGAGCATGAGGTCTCGGGGTCGATATCTGGGTCGGAAAAAGTGTTGTTGTGTTCTTCTGTTAGGAAATTCTCAGTAGCAGCCCGGAGCTTGGAAGTTAGAATTGTGCCAAGTAGATGGTAAAAGGCTTACCACCTATTACATAGACTGCATTGTACCAGGTAACTGTGTACACCTCTGCCTAACCCTTCGGGGAATACTGGCGTGATGCTATTTAATATAATCATGTGTCAATACACAGTTGATCGCGAACTCATATCTTATTTCGAAAGGAATAAATATCATCTTTCATTACCCTGCGAATCTAGCGACACGACATTTCCCTCCAAAATATTCATATAACCGCGTTTTCCCAGCATCTGAACGCCTAAGTGATCGATAAGTGAGATTAACTCTGACCTCTACGGACAAAAGAATAGTCTAGCGTCCTTTACCGATGCCGGGGACTTTTACAAGTATACACAACTAAGTACCTACTGGTTTAATACGCAATGCGGCGTTTAGGAGTGGTTTATTCAGAATAGGTTGAATTTTAAACACAATCTTTTTAAAATTGTACATTTTTGTGGAATGGCAATTAAGGTCGTGAGGATTCGAACTTGCGCCTCCCGGATAGATAAGGTCGATATGGCTTGGAGTCAGAGCGCCTGGAATATTTATGCAGGAGGCGCAGGTTCGAATCCTGCTCGCGACCGGATTTTCCTTTACCCAAAAATGTATAACTTTAGAGTTCGCTACGCATGCGTATATTTATTCATACTTTATGTTCATTAGTACAAAGGCGGCCTTAATGCCATAGGCATTTTCTGCCAGTCTTAATGCGTCTGAAAGATTTAACCGGCTTCAAAAATGAGGAGGCTCTCAGTTCGTTTTTAGTTTATGAAGAAGATAACATCACGCCTTTACTTCCCAAAGGGTCAGGCAGAGGTGGTATAGTGTGGGTAGTGTTTACTGTGTACCTACACATACAATTTTCACTGATGCCGTTAATAATTCTCACGTTATAGGTACCCTATCGCCATCTACCGGACACAATTCCAAACCTCCGGGCTGCTACTGCTGAGACGGCTGTAAACTCAATAACTGCCCGAGTCTGGGATCCAAAGACATTTAACTACAGGGATCAAACCCATGACCTCACACTTAGTGTTTGCAACTTACACCTTTATTTAAATCGGTTTTTAGTATCAATCACATTTTTTTATGTTAGGTACCTATTTCATTATTCAAAGGTTCAATACGAAATTGGTATTGAGGAGTACAACTCTGCGTATACGGCACGCATTATGATAGAGTTGATCTCTCTGGTCTGGAGCCCTAACATAACGGTAGTTTGGGCCGTGTTCCCATTGAACGTGTAGGCAAACATTTTGTTTTTTGTCATTAATGGATCTACGTTCGCCCACCAACTCGCCCGATGGTAAGCGACGGTGTGACCGATGATTGAGCAGATAGCAGTTGTCCAGAAGAAATCTACATATTCACTCTACGTACAGTGGATAGATTTGGGGAGAACGATGGTTGGGGAGTTGATACAACTGCCCAGACCCGTCTCCCTCAACGGTTGCACCGGACTACACCCAACGATATTATAAACTAAAAATCTCATTGACTACACCCGGAAACACGATTAGGTCGCTTCACGGCCGGTGGGTAACCAGCCGCGGCCAAGCCTCCCAACAGACTTGTTGGCTGTTTTGCACCACTCAGGAGCCACGTGTAGGGATTCCATTTTAAGGGTGCACTCCTACGGACGTGGGCAACTCAGCTCCTGAAGCCAGAAAACCCAAAACAAATTAATGCTTGGTTTCGCTTTTTGTCGCATTGACACAGACAATTGACTCCAATCACGTTTTTTCTAAATATTTTATTAAGTATATAATAACTTGGAGGATGAGGTATAAGAAGTACCAACTAAAAACCACACGGTCCTATACTAACCTTTGCCGGGGTCCCGGGCCGGACCTACCGACATAATGGTGGTTACATTTTGTAACGCGATTTGTGCGTGAAAGGCTACGGATGATAAAATAACAAGCTTGAAAAAAAAAACATTTTTTTTTTCTTAATAGTCCTAAAATAAGTAAATCGAAATAGGTATTCCTTTTTAAAAAGTTTATCACAAGTTAATCAAAGGTCATAATTGAATGGCTGAATCAGAATAAACATTTAACGATAGGTAGGTAGTTACATACCTATTAGAAATCTACAAAAGATTTATCCTTATCCTTACATACCTACTATATAACAAATCACTGTAAATAGACCCACGTAGTTCAATTCATTTAACTAACTACCCAATTGAACCGGCAGCTGCTAGGTATTTACTTATTTACGTGCCGCCGATTCAATATCCATCAATTTTACAGACAGAATCCGCATTTGAATGTACCTAGTCTACATTCGATTTCCTACGGTTTTATTGGACGACATTCAGTCGTGATTAACCGCTACTTATCTAACTATGAATCTAGTATGTCATTAAAGCAAGGAAATCACAACAAAGGGGTAATTTGTAGATATTTAGATATAGGTAAGTACCTATTATTGCTGTCTTAGTTAACCAAAAATCTGTGACTGTTGTTACCAATGAAAATACTACATTAAAATACAGAAAACACTTACCAATAGGCCCCTGGAGTCACATAACATTCATTTCAGCTTTATTATCAGCGTACTTTAAATAATTTAAATTGAATTACCGATTTATGTAGAAACTAAACAGCAACACAAAGTGATGGATTGTATTGTAGCTAATAATTCATAACAGTGACATCTTTTGGGCAGATTTTAAATTATTTACAGCAATATTTAACAAAATGTTTTATAAATTTGTTACAAGATGGCAGTGCTAAGTTTATAATAATTTGAACTAGATGTCACTAGTGTTTAGTTTTTTTTAGTTCTACTACTCAATAACAGATGTTTAATATGTGTAATTAATTACGATTTTTGTGATATTATGCTTAAAAATAAACAAATACTAATTAATAATATTTCTACTAGTTTTTTCCAAAAGGGAGTTAGCAGATCCTAATGCACTACAGCAATTCGATTAAATAAAGTAAATATTTCTTCTATTTCATTTTTTTTTAAATTGGCGCCGCGAGCTTACATTGAGAGCAGGTGATACTTAAAAGAACATATTTATTAATACTCGTCTGAATTAATTTCTTAATTAGTTACATTATTTTTACTATATCTGCCTAGCCTTTTCCCAATTACATTGGGGTCGGCTTCCAGTCAAACCGGAAGCCGCTTAATACCAGTATTATCCATGGAGCGACTGCCTATCTTACCTCCATAACCCAGTTGCTAGGTAACACGACATCTCGACTTTGACTGTTTGTCAGACTTTCAGGCCTACCCGTAACGGCTGTCATAGATCTTAATATGACAATCGGAACCGACGGTTTGACGTGCTCTCCGAGGCACGGAGGGGTTTCGGTATGAAATGATGGTCACCCATCCACAGACGGATCGCGGCAAGCGCAGCTTAACCTCCATCGATCGATCTGTACGGCTGTTACTTAGCCACGAGTCCCAAGTTACATTATTTTTGCTAAGTATTTGTATTATTCAAGGACCTGCCTGACTGTAATATTGAAAAATACGGTACATACAGTATTTCCGTAAGAAGTTAACGTCTAATAACTTTAGCAAACAGAATTACCAATAAATATTATATGTTATTATTTCAGGAAATCGAAATACTTTCATCAGCTCCTATAAAATATCGCTACAACACCGTGCGTATGATAGCCACTACTATTACTGTCAATTGTGGGTTAGTAAAGTACTTAGTAACACATTATGGGCTTTAATAGAATATTTTTTTGGTTTCTATAATTTATTAACCACCTTTGAAATATCAATAAAAGATTAACGTTTTCCTCTAATTAAACAGGATACAATAATTTATTTAAACCCAAAACAGTCACCTACTAGCGCCATCTATGATGGAGTAGTAGAACTAAAAATGACGTCACAGCAACGTCGACCGACCGGTTCGGACAAGTTGCACGGTACCGTTGGGTTCAACGACCAGCCACGCGTTTTGTTTACGCGGGAAGCAAAAACAAGAAGAGAGAAAGATTGTGGATTTTGGTGGGACTTTTTAAATTCACACGTTGTTAAAAAGCTTTTAAAAATAAAAATTAACTGTGTAACGTGAGTTTTGAGCGTTCCGAGTTCAAAAAACTTTTGTAACGGATTTCTGTTACTTTTCGCCGTCCTTGAAGTTAATTGCCATCTTGTAATGAAAGATTTGCTGTATTTTTATTGAATGAACTTGCGAAGTTGCTAACTAACAGTGCAAAATCTACATAAGACATAACATTACGCCTGTATTTTCTGAAGAGTAACGCAGAGGTCGGTACTTACTAGCGTTGGCAGATCTGTTTTCTCAATGTCGGGACTTCAGCGGAAAAGAAAAAAATACACGTCAGTAAACTTAGAAATCTGTATCTCTAAATCAATTATAATAATTCAACAAATTTCACTTTATCTAATATGTTCGCTCGCTGGTCTAAGCTAAATGACAAAGCGTGATTTTGGGCGTCCTGCTCGGGGTGCTGACGAGGCCTGAAAAGCGTCTTACTTCTGGCATCAGTAGTCATCGACATTTCACCAATGCCGTTATTAGATCCCATGTAATAGGTAGCGACTGGAGAGCCTAATACCATTTATCAGGCACATTCTAAACTGCGGGCTGGTACTGAGAATTGCCTTACAGAAAAACCTAATAACACTTTACTTGACCAGGGAATCGAACCCACAACCTCAGGCTCAGCAGATACGGTCGGATTTTGTGAATATACATGAATTTTCCAAGTGGGCGTGGTTGCCCAAATCTGAAATTGTAAGGATTAGTGAAAAATACTTAGAAGTGTCTCGGGCCTGTCGCCTGCGGTATTTCCGGACCAATACGACCTTCAAACCTTCAAGAAAAGAGCGTACTCCTTTGTAATCACTTGTGACTCCTCTGGTGTTGCGGGTGTCCATGGGCGGCGGTAATCGCTTACCATCAGGCGAGCCGTCGTCTGGTCGTTTGCGCCCTATAACATAAAAAAATAAGATGAAAACAAACACCAATATTTCTAAGCCTCATTATTTCCTAGAATTTCATCCTTATTAGCGACACTATAGATGGTTTAATATAATAAATACAGCGTGTGTTTTGTTCCAAATCAACGGGTTCCTCCAGGCTAGGGGTATTAACTTTTCAAAAATCCAATTATGCAGTTTTTATTTCATCTAAATCGGACCCGAGACTACTTTGAGAATTTTTCGTTGGTCCTCATAGATTTGGATTTGCCCATCCACGCCCGCTTGAAAAATTGACCTCTATGTCTAGAAGTAGTCAATTTTTGAACTAAGTCCTGATAAATTCGAAAAGCATTAACACATGCTTATCGAACTCTAAAAGAATAAACTTCTGTCTAAAAAGAATAATAAAATAATACTTACTCCTCGCGACCGTATTTCGGTCACGGCGGCCTATCTCCACGGAAATTAGCCAAGTATGCAGGAGATATTATAGTGTACAAGTGTGTGCAAACACAGGTACACTCCCTCTTCCTTCACTCTCATATTCCGATAGGACGGCAATCCAACACGACCGGAGAGAGATCAAGCGCAGGACCGACGGCTATACGTGCTCTCCGAAGCACGGGAAAAGAAAACTATTATATTATATACTAGGAGTCCTTTTCCACAAAAATTTATAACTTTTAACTTAGTCGCCTTAAGCACAGGTGTAAGAATAAATTCACTTGTAAACATGAGTGATATGCAAGGTACTTAAGTCTGATGTTTCCTTATTCACCTGGTAACGCATAACTAACTTACCATCTGCCGATCGTTAGTCCCCCCCACCAGTAACAGTTAAAACAGTGATTTTAATAAAAATTTCAATTCCACACCTGCCAAATGTAATTTCTTACTTAACCAGCCTTTAACTGTCCCACGGCATGGCAAGGGTCTCTTCACCATTGAATGAATTAAAAATAATATATAATTATTATATTAAATGGTAAAAGGATACGGTCGTGAGCATTATTTGAACCTGCGTCTCCCGGTTAAATACTCCAGGCGCTCTGACTACTAAGCCATCTAAGCTAAGCATGCGTTAATGCTCTTCAAAGATTTATCTTTAAAATATTATTAGTTAATAGACACTATTAACTAATATAAATATTGGATATAGGAGCTTTTAAACAAAGGCTCAGATTAAGATCTATGACATCCGTTACGGGTAGTCAGAGGCCTGAAAGTCTGACAACCAGTCATACTACGAGATATCGTAACATAACATAACTTAACATAGCATCACGCCTGTATTCCCCGAAGGGGTAGGCAGAGGTGTACACAATTGTACACCCACATTTCACCAATGCTGTTATTAAGTCCCATGTAATAGGTGGTGAGCCTATTGCCAGCTACCGGGCACAATTCCAAACTCCGGGCTGCTACTGAGAATTTGCTAACAGAAAAACTCAATAACATTTTGCCCGACCTGGGAATCGAACCCAAGACCTCATGCTCAGCAGTCGCGCTTGGGACCACTAGACCAACGAGGCAGTTAGATATCGTGTTACACAGTAACTGGGTTGTGGAGGTCAGATGGCAGTCGCTCCATGTAAAATACTGGTATTAAGCTGCATCCGGTTTGACTGGAAGCCGACCCCAATGTAATTGGGAAAAGGCTAGGCAGATAATATTATAAATAGTTCAGGAATTGAGTCTCGCAGTTTTTTCCGAGCTTTTCCCGAAATTCAGTTTTCAAAATATATAAAGTCTTTATTTTTTATGATTTAATTACAAATGTATAGTTTTCAGGTTTTTCTCTGTACTTGTAGTATAAGACGATATTACTTGCCAAATTTTCTAATATTTCTAGGTCAACAGAAAGTAATCTTCTGATTTCCTTGAGAGTGTCGTAATATACGTTTTTTGCGGCATAAACGGCCGAAGAAGTTTGATTTTTTCACAGCTTCAAGCGACTATAAGCTTGAGTATATGGATTTAATTTAAATTCTTTACCTCTACGCATTCTCGTGATAAAGGACCTTGACAGAAATACGGACGAACAGGCAGTCAGACGGACAACAAAGTGATCGTATAAAAAATAATTATATATCGATAAACATTTCATAAAATTATTATTAGACTCTTAACGTCTATAATTGTAATTGTGAGCACTATACAGCCATTATCATTAATCTATTAACGTGACTTGAGGTCTGGTAGTTTGAGATGTCATACTTACATAAATGTCTTACTGTGGTGGCGTATGTGTCGGGTCATTCTGTTCCCTAAAACATGGTTTAGCCGAGCGATGCTGATATATATGGAAGGAATCTAAACTTAGGAACGTGGCATTTCTTGGCTTTCAAAAGGACCTTTATATGGTCTAATTGGACTAAAGGATATGACTTTGACATATTCAGAAAGGCCGATAATCGGACCCCTAGGGGCCGATCTGGCAATACTGCTCTTCTCACGCAGAGAACGCACGAGCACTGATCACCAATATAGCTCACTGCGGGTTGGTGATTTCAGTCCATTAAGTCCAGGTTTCCTCACGATGTTTTCATTACCGAAGTGCACATGGTATCAAAATAGTCACATTGGTACTTACTAGATTTGAACCCACAATAACTTGTAGTTCAAGAACCCGTAATCGCTCGAGCAGCACGACATATAAATATAATACATTTTCTGAAGCTCCATCTGATTTTTTGGTTTTCTATCTACTTTGTGTCTCGCTTCGATTCTGATATTTCTACCCAGCTGAAATTGTAAGTGTTTTCTATCCGTTTTGTGTCTGGGTTGGATCCTGATATTTGTGTGACCTTCTGTAAGAGCTTTCTATCCGTTTTGTGTCTGGCTTGGAACCTGATATTTGTGATTCTGATATTTATGCCCAGCTGACATTCTGTAAGAGCTTTCTATCCGTATTTATACCTAGCTGAAATTGTAAGAGGGTTTTCTATCCGTTTTGTGTCTGGCTTGGATTCTGTTAAGCCCAGCTGAAATTGTGTTACCGATAAATAAGTACTAAATATATCTATACTTAGATAATCAGTGTAGAAAGTGCCGGGTCTCTCCTAGTGTGGGGCAACGATTTTTTAAATAAATATACATATGTATTGATAAATTGTAAAAATGTTTCGTCGAACCATAAAATACTTGACTACGTTCGTTCTTATACAGTGAAATATAACTCATAATAAAATTGTTAACTATTTATGAAACTGGTTGAGATTGGTAAGAATTACAGTTAGGTACAGTCGGAATACAGTTTACGACTGCATCGTTTGTGTAGTGGTCGCTAGCATGGCTGCTGAGCGTGAGGTCCTGGATTCTATTACCGGGCCGGGCAAAGTATTATTGAGTCATAAATTTTAGTGGAAAGAAAAATATTAATAGCAGGATTTGAACCTATCCCTCAGGATAAACACTCCAAGCGTTCTTTTCCAATTCCGTATACTTCTTCCACATTTTAATACGTCTTATGGTGACGTCATCGCTATTTATTCAGTCCCTATACAGCGGCTGACTTCTGATTGAGAAATTAATATTAATCATGTTGGTCGCCATCAGTTCAGTGGTTTTGGCTTGAAAAGGCAACAAACAAACAAACAAATCAAGATAAATCTTTTTGAAAAGCATTAACGCATGCTTACCGAACTCTAAAGTAATTATATTAGATGGAAAAAGAATACGGTCGCGAACAGGAATCGAACCTACGCCTCCCGGATAAATAATTCAGGCGCTCTGACCACTAAGCCATCTCGACCTCTGGTCACCACCGCGAATTTTTCTTCCATATTTTAACACGTCTTATGGCGACGTCATTGCTATCAATTTAGTCCCTATACGGGTTACCAAACCAACAAACTTACTTTCGCATTTATAATATTAGTTAGGATTCGGGTATGGTTTCGGATAGATTTCTATTTCGGAGTTTTATCACATCCCTGGTTGCTGGTTATAAGCGCCCCAGCGCTACTCAGCGTGAGGTCGTAAATTCGATTCCTGCGCGCAAAGTGTTATTGGATGTTTCTGTACATGGCAATAGGCTCGTAGGACTAGGATTTAATAACGTCCTCAGTGAAATGTGTGTACAATAAAAGATCTCTGGCTGACCCTTCGGGAACTCAGGCGTGATGTTATAAAAGTGTTATATACAAGTTTGAAAGTCGAAGGTTAACATTTATTGTAGAAATAGAGATACGGTCGTGAGCAGGATTAGAACCTGCGCCTCCCGGATAATTAATATAGGCGCTCTGACCATTATTTATCCGGGAAGCGCAGGTTGAAATCCTGCTCACGACCGTATTTTTTTTTCAGGCTGCTACTAAGAATTTCGTAACAGAAAAATTCAATAACACAGCCCGACCCGAGAATTAAACCCGAGACCTCATACTCAGCAGTCGTGTTTGGGGCCACTAGACCAACGGACTAGACTCTAGTCCGTTTCGCTGGTTTCTTAAACTTATGGCTCCACGAACCCCTGTTAATGCTACAATAACAATGGCGAATCCCTTTAAAAAGTTAAATAAGGAATTCTATATATTCTCGCCTCCATACGCGCTTGCTAACTTACCAGCCGCCACTACGTTAATCTTGTCGCGGACCCCCTACCATCACATGGCGAACCCCTAAGGGTTCGCGTACCCCACTTTGAGAAACCATGGTCAAGACCAATTAATAATATATTAGGATCTGCTGAAGATCTTCGGAGATAGACAGGGGAACTCTTCAGTAATTAACAGCAAGTGACCCGCGATTGCTGCGATCGTATATCTATGTATTGTTTTCACAATTCCATTGAAGGCGGTTCTTTTTAACACGCTTTTATTAGCTTCACCTGTAAGAAACTAACTATGTAAGAAAATATTGGAAGTTAAATTTGACCCACGTGAAAAAGCATTTGAACCCCGGTTTACGATTAAGCATACACGTTTAGTTTGGATGACAATGCCTGATGAGCTAAGTGACGTCATTATAAATCCAATATGGCGGACTCCCAAAGATGGCGGATTAGTTATTTCATTGTAAATAAAAAATATTATAGACCATAGATTCCAACAGGCTGCGTCTGTAACTTTATACAAAGCAGTAAACATCTTACTGTAGTTCGGAAGTCGAAGTTCTCATAATCATTATTTTGATAGTTTAATGTGTGGATTAACAAAAATTGCTGTTATTTTATGTTCAAACAGTTAAAACTATACACATAAAACTTTAAAAGATTTAAAAGAGGATTTCGTTGATTGAATTGTGATAATATATATTCGAATAACTTATAAAATGAGTGAGATACCTGCTAACTCCTACTGCGTAGTTGGTCTAGTGGTCTCAAGTTCGACTGCTGAGCACGAGGTCTCTGGTTCAATTCCCAGGTCGGGCAAAGTGTTATTGAGTTTTTCAGTTTGGTAATTTTCAGTAGCAGCCCGGAGTTTGGAATTGTGCGTGGTAGATGGCAATATGTTCACCACCACATTATTACATGAGACTTATTGGGCTTTTGTGAAATGTGGGTCTACATTAGTGTACACCTCTGCCTACCCCTTCGGGGACTACAGGCGTGATGCTATGTAATATCCTAACCTAGAGGTATGATTGTTGACTGAAAATTCAAAAGTCAAAGGACCCCGAATCAAAAAACCACTTTACGTAATCATGAGCGTAGTAAGGCGACCCGACATACGATGAACCGTCAAAATTTAATTTAATTGATTAGATCTACCCCCGAACTTTTAATTTTTCCGGGCAACTTTTTCATATTATTTTTTACCTAAAGAGGCTTCATGCGGACTATTACGAACCTAAAAATCTATCAATAATTTAATAAAATAGCCAAATCGGCTCTGCTGTTCTCTCATATATAGTCAAACTGACTTTGACTCGCGACATCGCCGCGGACTCAGCTCATGACTAAGGACTTCGTTCGAGTTCTAAACTAGTCGGGCCATCCCGAAGAAAGCGCGTGAGTAATAACCGTTGAACAATAAATAATATGAATGTGTCTCACGAAAGTTACTATACATAAATAGCTGTTCTCTCATTTAATTTTAATTTAAAGATGAATTATCCCTTGTGTAAAACGGTAAAACATGGTGAGGAAACCAGCATACCTGAGAGATGTTTTCATACATTACATATCATAGCATCACGCCTGTATTCCCCAAAGGGGTAGGCGTACACAATTGTGGACCCACATTTCACCAATATTACAGGCTATCACATTAACATCTATATTACTATTTCATTTTGTCGCTGTAGTTGCCACCATCGTTTATTAGAATAAAATATAGCTTACAGCTAGAATATCTCATTTTAGTTTTTAAATGGATTCGCCATTGTCTAGTAGCTTTGACAGGGTACGTGGGGGCACAAATTTGAGAAACCCTGCCTTGGACGGTCCTGAAATTCGAACACTAGGATAATGCGCACCAAAAAAAGAAATTATATGGTCCTATAAAAATAATAATCAACTAGTCACTGAAGACGGATAAGTCTCCTCAGTACTGCGGATTCGGACCTCACAGATATCATCTTTAGGATTCCGTTGGTGCTGCCCCGATGATCATCATCATCCCCCTGCCCTTATTCCAATTTATTTGGGGTCGGCGCAGCATGTATTCTTCTTCTATACATACTCTCTACTTGTAGTGGAATGCTTTAGCAGCAGTTTTGGCTATGTTTTATGACCGGCCGCCTGCCCGACGTGACCCGCAATGGGAATGCAGTTGTTGGTGGTAACCTCCACTAATATGGTCTCCTTCTATCTAGCTATGAAATACCAAATGTTATTGGTGCTGCCCCGGTGCAAAAATATTTTATTGAGACCGATAGAGTTCATGCACTGCCACGGGAGGTTTTGATTAACTTAACCTTGCAGATAGATCGATCCACGCTGTCGTTACTAAGTTAGGTTTGTTTAATATTTAGGTGGATGTAAGCCTTTCAGTACGAAGGTAGTCTAGGTGTAAGTGACGATGCCGACAAGCTGCAAGAGAGTAGACTGATATGGTACGGACTGGTATGGACATATTCTGCTGTAATATGTTTAGGAGCCAGCCTAGTGTTTTATATACAAGCCTCAGTGCAGCCCGGAGTCAGGAAGTTGGTAATGTGACCCCCGTGCTTCGGAGAGCACGTAAAGCCGTCGGTCCTGCACCTGATCTCTCTCCAGACGTGTCGAATTGCCGTCCCATCGGAATATGAGAGTGAAGGAAGAGGAAGTGCACCTGTGTTTGCGCATACACTTGTGCGTTATAATATCTCCTGAGTACTTGGCTAATATCCATGGAGATAGGCCGCCGTGACCGAAATGCGGTTGGGAGGAGTATTATTATATTCAAGCCCGTAGATCTCTGACTTGGCTTACTGACTGCTATCCATTACCGACAGCCAGGACCGACGATTTAACGTACGCTTCGAAGCACGTAGACGCTCAATTGAAAATGCTGCTAGAGTTCAGTCTACATACTGCCTTTTCAGTTACACTTATACAGTTCTCCTTCTTTAGTACCGTCATGTTGTATTAGACTAGTATTCCGCCACACTGACAGCGCTTTCGTCAGCGTTCATCAGTTCCTACCGAGTGCAGGTGTAAGGGCATGCTGGCTATACTTACATAAACAGTGTGCAACAGAAGTCGAAATAATACTGAAGAATAGATCGAGATGGCTTAGTGGTCAGAGTGGAGGCGCAGGTTCGAATCCTGCTCGCGATCGTGTTTCTTTTTCCATTTAATATTATAACTTTAGAGTTCGTTAAGCATGTGTTAATGCTGTTCAAAGATTTGTCTTTAATTGTTAAGGTAATTGCATCTTTACGACATTGTATTAACTGTAAAGTTAGTCGTGTCGGTTCGGTTACTTGTATAGGGACTGATAATGTGGAAGAAAATTTCACGGTTGTGAGCAGAGGTCAGGATGGCTTAGTGGTCGAAGCGCTTGGAGTATTTCTCCGGGAGGCGCAGGACATATATGACATGGTTATAAGTGTTGGAACTGAACCCGTAACAGTAGTACAGTGATAGTTTTCACTAACACATTCTAACACAGCCCTAAAATGCTGTTCGAAAGCGCATCAAATATAATTATTAGTTAACTCACATGAAAAAAAAAGACATAACATAGCGTCACGTCTGTATTCCCCGAAGGGGTAGGCAGAGGTGGACACAATTGTATACCCACATTTAACCAATGCTGTTATTAAGTCCCATGTAATAATGGTGGTGACTTTTGTCATCTACTGACCACTTTTTACTTTTAACCGGATGAATCGCGTGTAATTAATTGGTTTTGGTTTTTCCTAACGTTTCGAACACTTTGCAGCGTTCGTGGTCGCAGGAGGACTCTTTTTTTTATGGGATACGCGTCAGTCGAGCAGACGGATCGCCTGATGGTAAGCGATTACCGCCGCCCATGGACACCCGCAACCCCAGAGGAGTCGCAAGTGCGTTGCCGGCCTTTTAAATGGTTTGAGTCTCCGGTAGCTTCACTCACTCAGCGAAACAACGCAAGCGTTATTTCACGGTGGTTTTCTGTGATGCCGTGGTATAGCGCCGGTCGAGCCGGCTCATTCGTGCCGAAGCATGGCTCTCCCACGGTAAAAAACTGCCGGGTAAAAATTGTTTTAACCTTTCGGCTCAGTAACGTACAGATCTGTACGTTGTAACAATAAAAATCTATTGTGTCTGCTAATGACTGAGGCAACAGCTAATATAACAATAGCATGTTTCAGAAAGGCTTTGCTGAAAGTTGATATGTTTTAACCTTCAGGTATGATTTTTTCTATTTTGAACCCACGACGCACGAGAACGGGTGTTTTAAATTTCGAATTTATTATGTCTATTTCTGTGTTTTTAGATATGTATGTTGTAGTTCCAAAACGGATGGGCCGATTTCAATACGGTATTCTTGTTCAAAGTCCGGTTTGATCGGGATGGGTCTCGGGTATGTTTGATGGAAATCTGTTCAGCCGTCAAAAGATTATCTGCTCTGTTTTAATTGAATCTATCTTTTATGTCGGGGTTTATTATTTAATAAAAAAAAAACTGATATGCTGTAGAAATATCTTACATACTTACAAAATTCAGTTTTATAACTTATGTGGTTTACGTTAAAATTTTACGACTTTTGATACATAATGAGGAATGAATAGATTTCGAAATAGGGTTTAGATGTCCAAATTAGTTTTGATATCTGGCAAGACACCTGGACAATTTTGAAATAACTAACTAAGAAAAATATTCAAAGAAGTTTTTGATGCTTAAGGAAATTATTCAGTTTAAATTGCTTGGCGAGTGTTAAGTCTTAGAGGCCATCAAACTCTGAGAGAGAAACATAAAATCACCTTTTCTGATTGCCTGGCAATTGCAATCAATGACTTTGAAACTATTAGAAATTTTATTCTTTCTCCCCATGCAAAATAACTGCAGCCTATCATAGATTTTACGATGCCAACAACCTTCGCGAAAAAAATCGCTAAACCGGAAAACTCAGATCATTGGCAGCAATCAAAATTGACCGTAAATCGAATTGGCCACGCGTCCGAAATCATCGTGGTTCGGTGGTAGAAGAAGACGTGAGTGGAAGAACCGGCCTTAACACCGTTACTGTTCGCATCACGAAAAAAAATACAGTTAGCCGGAGTCTCGAGCGCGCGCCGCATCGAAAAAAGCACAACCCGCCGCCACACCACATCTCTAGGACGTACGGACGGCTATCCGAACGAATGCGCGGGAATTTTGACATTGACAGCTCTGTTGGCGCCATACTTACCTTTTCAAATTGTGAATAGTGCGGTGAACTCGTGCTAACAGTGTTTATTCAAGTGAAAATGTCTGAATTCGGATAATACATAATTTTTTCATTGTGGCAATAGTGACGTTTTATGGATTGTTGTTCAGTGGTCGCAAAGGATTTTTGACAAAATGCCGAGTACTATAAGAGGTAAGTTTAAAAAATAAGTGACTCTTTTTGTAGATTATCTATAAATATATCAATAAATTAACTAAGAAGTTCTCTGACTCTTTGGTATAATCCTATTGCGAGTTCTAATTTTAAATCTTTCGTCCATAATTTATGAAAGAATCTTAATGGACTAATAATTTTCGGTAAATAGTCAATTTCAATCAGAGTGGTATTCAAATGTCTTTAATTGAACATTTTACCTTTTTCATATTAAAATGTTGTCTTGTGTATTCGCTAAGAGGACAGAGGTGAATGCACTTTTCCGTTGTGTTGACGGAAACAGAGAAGTTGTGAGTAACTTAGGTACAATTTGAATTTCATATGATAAGCTCTAGTTTGAAAGTCAAATTGGATATCTGTCACTTTCTACTGTGTTTGCATGTTTGAGACAAAAAGGACTTCAATATTTAGGTAGAAATAGGAATTTATTTATAATTATGATTTAATGGAAATATTTTCTTCTGCTGAATTAAATCGTTGCGTTGTAGAGTATAGAATATCGTATAATTTCTTAATTTTATCATATTTTTCTAGACGTAGGTATATAATATATATTTTAAACTGCGCAAAAAATGACTATGATATAAAGTTAGTAGAACTTTAATTATTTTATTTTTATTGTACCTATACTTTCAGATGGCCACCACAAAATAAAAATCCTGTCTGTCATAGAGATAATTTTTAAATTAGTGTATCCTAAGTTTAGATATACATAACATGACATAACATTACGCATGTTCCTAAACGGGGAGGTAAAGGTGTACACAGCTATACACCCACATTGCACCAATGCTGTTATTAAGTCCTATGTAATAGGTGGTGAGCCTATTGTAATCTGCCGGGCACAATTCCATACTCCGGGCTGCTACTGAGAATTTCTTAACAGAAAACTCAATAACACGATCCCGATCCGGGAATCGAACCCGAGACCTCATGCTCAGCAGTCGCGCTTAGGACCACTAGACCAACGAGGCAGAAAATTCATTTGACATCTTATAGTCTATGGTGATAGTTACAAGACCTCTAATTGTAACATAGGCAATATTAGTTTTTTTCTACACTGCAGTCAGAAGATGAATTGGCTAGTAGTCAAACTGCGGCTGCTGAAAGTAAGTTTCGAATCCCGGCAAACAGTTTGTGTTTTTCTTAAAAAAAAAACTATTCCTGGCCCTTGGAGCTATGCCTGGTTGATAGCAATAGGCTCACCACCTATTACATACGACTTAATAACATAATCGGTGACATGTGGGTACTGTATAGTCTTGCATACCATTATAATAAAACAACTTTTAACCGAATTAATCGCGTGTATTATTGGTTTTTGTTTTTCCTGACGTTTCGAACACTTTGCAGCGTTCGTGGTCGCAGGAGGACTAAGGTGTCATGCGTCTTAACAGTTTATCAGTTAAAACTAAATATTTTGCCTTGCCTACCTTTTGAATAATACAGTCGTGATGCTACATCTTTATAGTGTGGTTGAAAGATAACCTGGCAAAGTTGTTTTAGTCTGATGCCCTCAAACTCTAAGCAACGGCTCAGTTAACTTAGACAACATAGCCCCCCGAAGCACGGAGACGCGAGGATGAAAATGCATTTTTTTTCTCTCTAATGCGCTTTGTTTCTTAGGCATAGTTGTTCAGTTTCAATGGTAGAATATACCTCTTTTACACGACTGCCCTAAAAAAGGAGTTTAATCCACCATAATTTCGAAACGTTTGGACTGATTTAGATGTATGGGGTGTCGTCAGAATCCTTACATTGTCCCGGGTAACATCGGCTAAGAATAAAAAAGTTAATATAAAGTGGCTATGGTACAAACGAAGGCGTGGAACATAGAAATTAATTTACACGTGGCAGGCGTGCTTTTAATTATTGAATCAATTTCATCTTGTTTTCAACTCTTATACATTTCACTTTGTATATAACAATTTTCTCGACACAATTCCTTCCTTGAAACTTATTGTAGTCACGTCACATGTAAATTGGGTCGCAATGCTAGCCTAGACGGCATGGCGGCTATTGCAATGCTTGGCTTATATTTGTGTGACGTCATTGAAGAGGATAGCGTTATCCTATAGGAGGAAAAAAGAGGTTCAAGGTTATGAGAGCACTGGCCAGTAAGACCGCGTTGCTTTTGTTGCAATATTTGCAAGTAATTGGGAGAATGAAGCGTGGCTGTGAAGTGTGTTAAGTCCTGGGTTGGATTGCCGGATCGGGAAAAGTTTTATTGGGATTTTATTCCTAGGCACTTCTTAATAACAGCCTGGAGTTTGGTGCATGATTGATGGCATAGGGCTCACCGCTTCGGTGAAATGTGGGTGTATATTTTGCACAATAGTTCACTGTGTACACCTCTACCTACTCAGTCACTCCGAGGATTACTTATTGATATGTTAACCAGCAGTACTAAAGAAAATTAATGCCTCAAATCAAAATGGTGGTGAATAATTCTGCAGTTCTCCGAGTAAATCGTGCTGAAAAGCGTAAGAAACTACAACTTAAACGCCCCGTTTGTCCTTGAATAGGGATATTTCGACACATTTATTTATAACTAACATTCACTCAAGATCTACAACTAATTTTCTCATACTAAATAGCTAGATTGTACTCTGGCAATTAATAAGAAAATGCCATAGCAACAGTGTCTCTTTCTTATCACACTTTGCTTCACACCATAAAAATACAGTTCAGCATAATGGCATGAACGTTGAACGAAATGTCTCAGGCCACAAGTTCGTACGCAAGGACCACTGACTCTAGAAATCATGTGCATATTAGAAATTAATTATCACTTGCTAAAAACGGTGCAAGAAAATTGTGAAGGAACTAATAAATTTGAGAGATGTTTTCAATCGTGTGTAAAGCCATGTCATTAGTCTACGGGTAGTTTAACTCTGACACTATGTAGAAAAAGTGACTTCCACAAGCCATCATTTTAAAACTCGTCAAGTCAAATTTCGAACGCTAAAATGCAGATTTAAAAACCAGCATCCATTTTCCCGTAATCTGCGCGCGCTGCAGTCTGTGTGTATTCTGTGCGGGCTGTATCAGAAAAGCGACAGTAGGGCGGCGCTCGGCCCTGTGTACCGTAAGCCGCGATCCCTTTCTTTGTGACGTAGCGTACGGTACTCTGCGCTAGTGATGTGCGCGTCTGTTTGTATCGATAAGGTTATTGGGGTCGATGGATGATGTTGAGGTAGATGATGTCTGTTGTTTTTGTTGGAGTATTACTTTGATACGAGGTTATGGTTGGGTTAGGATAGCAACGATTATTATGTAAGTTCACAATTACATGAAACATCTGTTTTTAAATGGATAATCTGTAAGTAACATTTTTTAACATGCATGTATTCAATTTTATGTACCTACTACCTTTTGTGAAAAGCATCACAATAGATTAATTCTTTGTAAATAACATAACATAAGGATTATTGTAACCCGTATTTCACGCATGCAGTTTTTAAGTACCATGTAAAAAAGATAGAAAGAAAAAAAAGCCGAAGCTCGCGATGCTTCTGAGAATTTTTTAACAGAAAACTCCAGAAAAGGCAGCCAATAATATTATAAATATTGAGTAAATTGCACAACTCTCTCACTCTTTACAAATATTCGGGTCATTCTCAGTTCAGAGACCCGGCAATAAACATTGTACCTGACTGCCATGCATTATAAAAAGTACATACCCAGCCACAGACAAGACAAACCATCGACAACGCCCCCCTCTATCAGTGACGTAGCCTAACGGTGTTCGCAGTTAGCCTCACCCACATACTGCGTAACTGTGCGCTTGCGCCCGTTATATGGACGCGATCCGTGCATGCGCCGTGGGACTGGCTGTATGAACGCCTGTGCTTCGAAAAAACAAGAAAATGACAATTGCATGTCGCGCGCTCTTAGGTGATTTTAATTTATGGTAGGTTGCTATACGCGGGCTTTTGAAATTGACAGGTGAAGGGTTGTGGTTATTAGTATGTTTCAGATTAAGGGTTTAGATTTTTTTATCGAGTTTTGCTACTGTAAAATGGTAATGGTAATTAAATAATAATTTTATTATGTAAGTAATCTCAATACGATTATTCTTGTCTTCTGATGTCGTATCCGGGTTTCGCCCCCAAAAAGTACTTTGCATTTACTCCACAGCACTTTGGACGGAAAATTAACTATGTATTGGAGTAATTGATTAAAACATACAATACTTGGACCTCTTCTCCACAAAACTACAAAGTTTGCAAGCTTCCTTTTTCTGCTTCTTCATTTTATTTGCTTACCTAATATTTTTCTGCTAATCTATGTCCAAAAATAAAGTGAAAACTATAAAAAGATATGGTTTCTTTTTGTGAAACTACATTTTGCAACTAAGTACGTAAGTCTTTAGGTCAGTAAAAAAGTATATTAAGTAAATGTTCTACTTGAAATATTATATCATATAACTCCAAAATATGACCCAGATAAATATGTATAACGGTGACAGGTGACACTCAATTATTTTTTTATAAAGTTTCATCTAACTTTTATATTTTTGACCAACACACCTTTTAATTTTAATTGAAGTCTGTTTCACCGACTGCCAAGACCAAAAACAAGTTTTAAACTAAAGAAAAAAAAATACTACAGAGTTCATTGACTCTTCACGAATATGCAACGGTCAGTTCGAAATGTAGATGTAGAGATACGACCCAGTCTAAAGTCTAGACATTTTGGGTACTTTATGGCTACAAATAAACATCTAGGACATCGGTATTGTTAGCTTTTTTTGAATATTTAATGTAGATTGTAAAGGTAAGAAAAACAAAAGATTTTGTTAGTCACAAAAGTAGAGAGAATTTCGATGTTACGGCAATTTTTTTTTGTGTGGAAAATGTGTTATGGACTCTGTGTCGGTCTCCCACCCTACTAAAAACCACACAGTCCTACTTTACCCTTTAGCGAGGTACGCAGCAGTATTCACTGAGACCCCAGTAGGTTATAAGGTGTCAACAGACACTCCAGGACTTGTGCAGGCTACCTACACTTAGCCTGTACAGACTCTTCAGTGTGGCGGACGTGCGTGGTGCGCCGCCATGTCGGATTTGGATCAATAAGTGTTTGATTAAAAATATATTTGTTCTATAATCGATCGTGTTTTAAATGTGTTTTAGCTAAAAGTGTCTTAAGTCTTTTGCCGTCTCTTTCCAGAAGCGTTGCCGGATCTGTTTTTTAGATGCCGAGACTTGACTGGGATGAAAAAATCGGGACGCGGCAAAAATGCACAAAAAGAAATTTGTATCTTTAAATCAATTTTTATCTTAATACAATGAAATGATCAACAAATGTCACTTTATCTTAGAAACGTTCGCTCGCTGGCCTCGACTAGATGAAAAATTGGTATTTTGTGCGTCCCGCTCTGCGTGTCGGCGGAGCGCTCCTCGAGAAGCCTGAAAAGCGAGACATCTGGCAACAATACTTTCCAGAGACATTAAAGTGACAGATTTAATTAGTTTCTATGAATAAGTATAATCCAAGATCTTTTATGAAGGATGATAAGAAGGAAATACACTCTGAAAATGATTTTTTATCTTATCCTAGGTCTACGTACAGTGCACGTAGCGTTCTGTAACATAACCCTTTTTTGGCACTTAACATTGTCTTGCTACTAAAGGACTCAAACCAGAAAGGTTTGAGTCCTTACTCCAGCATTAAGGGTCTAGATAGACCATCTGCATTTGAACTGCATGCCAGCTGCAAAATTGCAGTTTGGTTGCAGTTTTTTGTCATAACTGCATCAAAACTGCTAAACGACTGTATTAAGGCTGCAATAAAAATGTGTTCAGTCATTAGAACTGCGCTTAATACAACCGCGCAGACCGCACAATTGGTTGTCAATTATTTATGATGCTGTTATGAAAATTGCACAAAAACTGCATCCAAAATGCAAACGATCTCATTATTAAATACTCAAAATATTTTCATTCACGCTAATTGTTCATTTTGCTATCTTTAATTTTGCTATCATATAAATTGTCTATTTTAACTTTTGAATCATTAAAGTCATAAATGCCAAATATTTTTTATTGAAACGTATTGTGGGAGAATGACTACGCATGTACCTTTTTGCGTATAAGTATTTTATTAAAGATTCTTCTAGGAAGAGAAAAAATAAACAGCTCTCTATGGTTAATAATTTTGTACTATTCACATGTCAATCATGCCGACTTTGCTTTTCTAACAAAGCATTTTTTTTTTAAATATACTGATACTCCATTCATAGAGCTATTTTATATATTAAAAGTTAGACCTAAGTTACTCTGCTTATTCTACATAATACGGAGAATTGACATCAAAATTTAATATTAAATACGAAAAAAGAATACATAAATAGTTGGTTGGTAAATTTTTCAAAACGTTTATATCTATTTTGAAATTTTTATTTTCGATAATTGGCGTCACACGGTTAGTGAAACTTTATGAAATAGTAAAATTATAGCTAAACAGAAATTAACTTCAACAGACTCTTTTGAAGTCATTTTTGTGCCTTTACTATAAACGTCATATTTATTCTTCTTTCATATCTGAATTTATTAGGGGTCAGAGCAAATTTTTGTTTTAGTTAAATGTTAAATGATTGGATAATTCATGATCTTTCCGTGGTTCTACTAAGCCATTACAAAAAAAAAAAAAAAACTTTTCTCTTAAAACGATTTTTTTTAAATATTTTACTACCTTTCTATTATTCTTTGAATTGTAAATAATCAAAATTCGCTGAATCCAATCAGTGATTAATTTCCGATCAGTTATAGAAATGGTGTCGAATGCGGTCGTCGACCCCGGCCGGTCTTCGGCACCGACGCTTAATAAAAAGTATTTACTACTAGCCCGTTATATTTGCTGTGTCATAATATTCTATTGATATATTAAAAGCTGGTTTATTATTTAAATTTGTTTTTACCGAAAAGTACTGGCTCTTGACTCCGCCTTGGGTCAACGGTTCGGATTCACGGAGAAGAGACAGAAAAAATATTGCATTTGGTGCAGTCTAACTTTTTATGTGTTGTTAATTGATGTAAGTGATGATATAATATGAATCTGAAATGCAGGGTAATACAAAGTAATGTGATACAGCAATACATTATCGTGACATTACGTAAACATAACGACCTTGCTCCCCAAAATACTTAAGTAACCGAAAAAATTCCAAAAAATACCGTTGAAAAAAAAATGACAAAAGATACATAGCAATCGCGACCCATATCCGAACGTGATTTTAAAATTCGCGCCACGTTTCCTTGAATACGTGACATTTTGAATTTGGAGTCGAAAGTTGCGCAATAAAATACCTCAGCAGAGTTCAATGAACGCAGTTCGGCTATTTCCCGTTAGGTAGCGTGCGTGAACGTGGTTTTACTTTTAAATTTGCAATTTAATACCGCTATTGGGCACCAGAGTGCGCTAACTCGTTTACTGTTGTTACGTTCTATGATGGGGTGTTGGCATTAAAAATGGCGGTACTTTATATTATTGCCGAAAATATGAAGTAATATTCTTTTATGATGAGAGATATTTGCTCTAGATTGTTTATTGTACATTATAGGATTTAATTAAGGTGGTCCGCACTTCATAAAATGGCTTCCATTTATCTATCAACAGAGATCTAACACAATATGTAACATAATCGGTAATTGTTCTATGTTTCACTAACTGGAAGTGCCTCTTCTCATACAGAGAAGGCACAAATATGAATTAGGACAACCAAGCTAGCTCACTGTAGATTTCAAACCAATTAAGTCCAGGTTTCCTCACGATGTTTTCCTTCACCGTATGTCTATGATTGTGTTTGAAAATTACTTAGCACGTGCGTTGGCTCAGCATTATTCCTCTCACTGTCACACATCTGTCAAACTAAATGTGCAGGATAGAGACGGAAACATAGCTAAGCCAATGCACGTGGTAAGGAATGTTTATTCATCTTGGCTTTAGATTAACCCAGAAAATACAATTGAATTAAAAAAGTCTTCTTGGTTTAGTGGCCCAAAGTACAAAGTACAAAGACTGCCGGGAATGAGGTTGAGGTTCGATTTTCAGATAGGCTAACCGCATTGGTAAAATGCGGGTGTACAACTGTGTACACCTCTGCCTATCCCTACGAGGAATACAGGCGCGATGTTATGCATGCTATGTTTGCCAAGTTTGAACCCACAACCTGTTGCTCAAGATGCCAGTATGTCACCACTCGGCCACCAGGACAATTTTACATTGCATGACGTAATTATTTGGATAATATCGCGATGCACGTAGTTGTAATGTTTGCAGATATTGCAATACTCACGACAAGTCATATAATTGCTTTTTAAAAGCTTTTTCTCGAATAATCTAGAATTATGTAAGGATATTCAAAGCTATCAGGCGCGGATCCAACCCTCAAAAGGTTGTGGTAACCACGCACTGCTATCCCAATATTGGCCATATGCGAGATACATTAATACTCCTCCCGACCGTATTTCGGTCACGCTGGCGTATCTCCACGCAGATTAACCAAGTACGCAAGAGATATAACAGTGCAAAAGTGTATGCGCAAACACAGGTTCAGGTTGGGCATGTTATTAGGTTCTTCTGTTAGGAAATTCTCAATAACAGCCTATAATTTGAAATTGTGCCTGGTTGGTAGCACCGGCGACTTCATAGCTGAAGCGGTGCAGTGTAAGGCTGCTTTACCTTTCAAGGTAACTTGAAAACACAAGGTAACTTGTGTAAGTATGAGGCTATGTTGATTTGGAAGCAAAACATAAACATATATATAACATATAAACACGAGTTGTCCAAAAAAAGAGTGTTATGCTTTTTCTTCCTTTTGAAGCACTGATAATTAATGGAAAACAAACGGACAGACGACGGGCTATAAAATTAAAAAAGATTGTTTTAGATCAGACTGGTAGATTGTAAATTTTTTAGATTTATACAATTTTAAAGGTTTTTACAATTCGAAAGGGACTTTTCGGTCAGCAACATAAAGTGGCGCTACACAACCACAAATAATCGCATCGTATGTAGCTACTCTAACTCTCCTAACATCAATAATCACGTGTTCGCCCGAGCGTGCGCCGGCGCGTGATCTACAATTAATTGAACCCGCTACTATCACTGGAACACATACGTTGAATAACATTTACATAACAATTCAAATTGTATGTTTGACTAGCTGTGCCCCACGGTTTCACCCGCCTATAGTTATATTAGAATTACCTACTTAGTACCAACCAACAAATAGAAAACATAGTAATATCTTAGGTTTGCGCGATCACTACAGATTATAGGATATATATGGAGGACTCAGTCCTCCTGCGACCACGAACGCTGCAAAGTGTTCGAAACGTCAGGAAAAACAAAAAACCAATAATACACGCGATTAATCCGGTTAAAAGTTGTTTTATTATAAATAGAAAACAATTCACACTTCGTCTTTTCACGCCAATGCTCAGGTCTCATCGGGCGGCCAGGGTTATGCCGTTATGCGTGACAAGACTCGTTCGCGCAAGCGTTGAAATATTTTCATTTTTTTATATTTACGTTTTATGCTGTAAAAGGCAAAGTTTATCTTCATAAAATTGTCTTGATGATGAAGTAAGTTTCGTTCGTATGGATTAATATGCAATGCCTAATATGAATGCTTATAAATCACTTTAAATAATTCATTAAATTTTTGGCACAATATACCTTATTGTGGCTTATGTATAAGAGATATGCCATCGCAGAGTTTCATTCAGATGGACTAAGGATCAATATTTTTTGTAAAATATTGTATTATTTATTTATCACTAACCATTACGCCACGCGGATAAATCAGTTCGGAAGCGATTTTTCTTCCTACTTCCTTACCAAAAATCAAAAGTTAAGGCTACTTGAGAAGTGTAGCCTAATATTAGATAGCCTATACTATTCCTCATGAACCTGGCTATCATATACTAAATATAATAAGTACCAATAGTCGTTTTGGAATCTGGAAGACAAGCTATCCTTTTTGCACCATCGTGGTCTTGACCTTCGTCATTCTTTCACCTTTCATTGCAAATGTCATTTAATTTTGGTATACCTTCTACTACATCCTCGACGACCATTGAAGTAGTTAGCTGTTAGACTTTTATGCAAATAACAAAATATTATAATAAGGCAAAAGCTAAGAGTAAAACTTTATAACATCATACATTTCACAAGAACAAAGGCCTATCTACATACCCATCCAAAGTTACGCCTAAAACTTAACTCCACAATACACTGCTCGTTCTCAACTGTATCACCAATTACTACCTTTAAAGAAACCAGCGATATAATACAAATTTTTCACACAACTTTTCGCAACGTTTATCCGCAGTGAAGCTTTATTTTGGCCTTGAAACTACCGCCGCATAGCGTCCACACACACGTACATACCCATTACACAGATACACGCACACTAGGACATTCTAGCGTACCTAGGTCACAGCTCGAATCTAAATAGACAAGTTGAATAAAAGCTTAATTTGAAACAGGACTTGATTTTATATAATTTTAGATTTTATAGCATCACCACGCCTGTATTCCCCGAAGGGGTAGGCAGACGTGTATAGAGTTGTAGGTACACCCACATTTAACCAGTGCTGTTATTAAGTCCTATGTAATAGGTGGTGAGCCTATTGCCATCTACCGGGCACAATCCCAAACTCCGGGCTGCTACTGACAATTTTCTAACAGAAAAACTCAATAACACTTTGCCCAACCCGGGAATTGAACCCGAGACCTCCTGCTCAGCAGTCGCGCTTGGGACCACTAGACCAACGAAGCAGTTTAGATTTTATGTTTATCAAAAAATGGATCTACGTTTGGCCACCAACTCACCTGATGGTAAGCGACGGTGTGGCCGAGGATGGAGCACGTAGATCCAGGAGAAATCTATTCACTCTGGCTTTCAATATGCCTAGATTGTATTTCTCAGGACACACGGAAGACGGCAGGGAGTTCCATTCACGTGCAGTTCGTATCATGAAAGTCTATTTATTATTTTAAAAAGAATCGAGAGGGCTTTTATTAAGCTTATTTTGCTAGGTATATTCGGTTAGACCAGATTCTGGAAGTGTGGATAATATATCATAGGTTCGATTCACGCTTGTATTACTCATAGGCGTGTTGTCGAACTATACTATTGATTGTCTACTGATATTATTGATAGTATCGATACTATTGTTAGAGACTATCGATTGTCCAGAGATATTATTGATAGTATCGATACTATTGTTAGAGACTATCGATAGTCTACTGATACTATTGATAGTATCGATACTATTTTTAGAGACTATCGATTGTCCAGATATATTATTGATAGTATCGATACTATTATTAGATACTATCGATAATCTACTGATACTATTAATAGTATCGATACTATTGTTAAATACTATCGATAGTCTAAAGATATTATTGATAGTATCGATACTATTGTTAGAGACTATCGATAGTCTACTGATACTATTTATAGTATCGATACTATTTTTAGAGACTATCGATTGTTCAGATATATTATTGATAGTATCGATACTATTTTTAGATACTATCGATAATCTACTGATACTATTAATAGTATCGATACTATTGTTAAATACTATCGATAGTCTAAAGATATTATTGATAGTATCGATACTATTGTTAGAGACTATCGATAGTCTACTGATACTATTTATAGTATCGATACTTTTTTTTGAGACTATCGATAGTCTAAAGATATTATTGATAGAGTCGATACTATTTAGATACTATCGATAGTCTACTGATAGTATCGATAGTGTTGATCCTTTTTAGTAAATATACTTATCGATAGTCGTTAGTATCGATAGTTTGGTACTATACGAATTTCGTTTTCAGAAATTCTTGTTTTCCGTAGGATTCTCCTACGTCCAAGATATGAAGTCTAACTATATACCAACGGTCACCCAAATACGTTCAGTAGTTTTAGCGTAATTGCTCGACAAAAATCCAAATTCACCAACTCACAAATATCTACATCCAATAATATTGGTAGGACATGATTCAATTAAAGCTATATTTATCAGAACTTATTCACGGGTAAAATGTATTATGCTACCGCCCCCCTCCCACCATTTATATAGAACTGTCAAAAACAGCCTCTTGGTAAAGATATGCCTTTATTTTTAAGCTGTGTTCATATTACGAGATATTATTCATAGAAATTCTGGAAGCATTCGCGATGTGAAGATATTAGTTTGGTAAAAAGTTGATTAAAAAAATCTAAATTGTCTGGAGTATGTCTCTCTCTACTACCTCATTGGTCTAGTGGCTGCAAGCGCAGCTGCTGAGCATAAGGTCCTGAGTTCGATTCCCAGGTCGGGCAAAATGTTATTGAGTTTTTTTGTTAGGAAATCTCAGTAGCAGCACAGAGTTTAGAATTGTGCCCGGAAGATGGCAATATATATATAATATATAATAATATATAATAATGTATTACATGGGACTTAATAACAGCACTGGTGAAATGAGGGTGTATAATTATGTACACTTCTACCTACCCCTTCGGGGAATACAGCAGGAAGTTAGAAAGTTGGCGGATGAACCCCCGTGCTTCGGAGAGCACGTAAAGTCGTCGGTCCTGCGCCTGATCTAATTGATTGGACTATGAAAGTGAAGGAAGAGGGAGTGCACCTGTGTTTGCGCATACACTTGTGCACTATATTTCCTGCGTACTTGGCTAATCTCCGTGAACATAGACCGCAGTGACCGAAAATTCAGTTGGAAGAAGTATATTACAGTCTAAAAACTCTAAATAAATGACCCCAGTGCGTTTATTTGTCTGTTTGTTTTTCATTACTAACAGTCAGTAACACAGTGTTTCAAAAGAAAAAGCAAGAGTGTTTCAAAAGAGTGTTACTCTTTTTTAGGGCAAGTCGTGTAAATATATGGAAATATTTTGCTTCCAAATCAACATAGCCTCATACTTGAGTCCCCGAAATGTCATGCAGACTTACACAAATTTCACCGCTTCAAATATGAAGTCGCAATTGCTACCAACTAGGCACAATTTATAGGCTGTTACTGAGAATTTCCTAACAGAAAAACTCAATAACAACGCCCAAACTGAACATCGATCTTAGGACCGTTGGATTTGCCTTGCATACGTGCCCCAGACAAACGAGAGCTCCCAAATTGAGTCCCAAAATGATTTTTTTAATATCAAATATTCCTTGTCCTTTTCCTTTACGCTAGAATAGCCGGTTACCCGGACAACAGTACGTTCTATAATATACATCCGTATGTAAATTGAAGGACGCTTCAAATCAATATTGTGTTTCCCTATATTGAGGTATATTGAGGTAGTTGTTGCAACTACGATTTGTTGTGTGATTGGACGGTTAATCTTGATGCTAGAGAATGATTTACTGAGGCTATCTATATAATAATCTATAAGTCTAAGGCTTGTACATGAACTTAATTATAACCAGCCCATAACTGTCCCACTGCAGGGCAAGGGCCTCTTCACATATAGAGAAGGCACGAGCATTGATCACCACGCTAGCTCACTGCGGGTTGGTGATTGCAGACTATTAAGTCCAGGTTTCCTCACGATGTTTTCCTTCTCTGTTTGTCTGTGATGTTTTAGATTAACTAAGAAAGTACATAGGACAGTGAAAAGGTTGGTACTTGCCAGCTTTGAACCCACAACTTGTGGCTGGTGGTGATGAGTTCGTAGCCACTCGGCTAGCAGCTAACTTCAAATGATGTTTCATCTGAGCAATTAGTTTTGTAATTAATTCGGAGTACTCAACGTATGAAGTTTGGTTGAGATCAAATCTTGGAGTATGTGATTAAGAAGGGAAACTCCTTAATGTAAAGCTGGGAACAATCCGCTACATGTATCATGGTTTTATTTCTGGTGTTGTGTAGTTATTTAATCCATAAAATGGACAACTATAATATACTTAATTGTATAGTTCCTAAACGATCCGTAGCCGCACGGCTAGTTAGATCCTGGCTTCGATTACCGGGTTGAGCATAATGATATAGGTTTTTTTTTGCTATAGAGCAGCATGATGGCGTACTCACATTAACTGAACTCTGCTTGGGCTGTTATTCGAATTATGTATAAATATATTATATTAAACTGCCTCGTTGGTCTAGTGGTCCCAAGCGCGACTGCTGAGCATGAGGTCTCGGGTTCGATTCCCGGGTCGGGCAAAGTGTTATTGAGTTTTTCTGTTAGAAAATTCTCGGTAGCAGCCCGGAGTTTGGAATTGTGCCCGGTAGATGACAATAGGCTCACCACCTATTACATGGGACTTAATAACAGCGTTGGTGAAATGTGGGTGTACGAATGAGTACATCTCTGCCTACCCCTTCGGGGAATACAGGCGTGATGCTATGTTATGTTATGTTTAAATATGGGTGGCCAACAGTGTACACTGCCTATTTCTTCTGGGAATACAGGCGTGATGCTCTGCTATTTTTACACGATTGCCAAAAAAATAAGTGTTATGTTTTTGGGGTTCATGTATTTATGTATGTATGAATGTAAGTATGTATGCATGTTTGTGAGTTTCTTTATTCCACGATAACTTCTTAATGCCTGAACCGATTCGATATATGGGGTATCATTAGAATCCTTACATTGTCCCGGGTCACATGGGCTAGTAAGATTTTAAAAAGGTAATGTATTGGCTATGACAGTTGTGCCTCTTAATTTTTAAATTATATTTTGATAAAATAAAGCTTTTTTTTTACATAAACAATTACAGCACCTTTGAGCGATCGAGGAAATGATGATAAATCGAGGGTAAAACCTTATCAGTGTGTATTCTGTAAAGACATATTATTTCCTCTAAAATTAACTGATTTTGTAAATTCAATACCAATTAGTTACGCAAGACTTTTCGACTGCGATTTGTTTAAAAACAAAAAAAGAATCTCCGTTGCGTATGTTTACTACGACTTTCCTTGTTTTGGCTGTCATCAGTCCGTGTTATGTAATGAAGCTTTGGTAGCGTCAGCAAAAAAAGACGACCAAATATTTGGGTGGCCACTTTATGGTCGAGTAAGTTGTACAGTTTTTACATACATACATATATAATTTCACGTCTTTTTCCCATGGGGGTGGACAGAAGCTATAGAACGCCACCTGCTACGATACTTACATATATCTTTTGCTTCGTCCACGTTCATACATCTTGTCATACACGCGCGGCGGTTGCGAGTACTAAGCGCTTGACATATTTGGAAGACATCACTAATAAGGTCAGTATATATCCTTATGGGGCGTCTCCTCAAGGCATTTCCACTTACACCTGCCTTGTTGATATCTTTTGTAAGTTTATATTTATTTATTTTCGTATTAAAGAAAGCTTGCAAATTAATAATAAACCCTAAATAACAAATGTAGGTAGTTAGAAAGATAATTAAGTAGAAATTAAATTACTGTCGCCTGCGGTATTTCCGGACCAATACGACCTTCAAACCTTCAAGAAAAGAGCGTACTCCTTTTTAAAAGGCCGGCAACGCACTTGTGACTCCTCTGGTGTTGCGGGTGTCCATGGGCGGCGGTAATCGCTTACCATCAGGCGAGCCGTCTGCTCGTTTGCCCCCTATAACATTAAAAAAAAAAAAAAAAAAAGAACAAGAAAAAAATATTTTAAGAGACTTAACTCGTTGGTCTAGTGGTCCCAAGAGCGACTGCTAAGCATGAGGTCCTGGGCTCGATTTTGGATTGGGAAATCTGTTAGAAAATACTCTAGTAGCAGCCTGGAGATTGGAATTGTGCCCGGTATATGACAATAGGCACCACTACACTCACCACATATTACATGGCACTTAATAACGGTATTGGTAAAAGTACACCTTTGTTTACCCCTTCATGGGGAATACATTCGTAATGCTGTGTTATCTTTAAGAAAACAAATATAGGATACAAACTTATCATTTACAACAAAAAATTTATATTGTCAGAAGTCACACTCGTATCTAGATATCTCGTAGTAAGATTAGTTGTCAGACTTTAAGTTGTCAGACTTTCTGTTATCTGACTACTCGTATCGGTTGTGGTAGATCTTAATTTGACAACCTGGACCGACAGTTTAACGTGCACTCCGAGGCACGGAGGGGTCTCGATATGGAATGATGGTCACCCAACCATAAATAAACCGCTGTAGATCTGGTCGGCTCTTATTTTGCCACGAACCACTCAGCCACGTCATAATGAAAAAACAAAAACAAAAAACATGTCTGCTGTCAGTTTAAGACCTCTTCTCACACAGAGAAGGAACTAGCATTGATCATTAATAAAAAAGTTTTATTTTTTTATTTTTTTGCAAACAAACCCGGGCGCCCCAATTAGTCCACGGTTCAAGGCCATTACAATACATAATTTGTTTTTTTTTTACTAACTGTACTACCAACATAAATTCGATTATATGCTTTTTCGCCATTCTGAAACGATCGAAGCGCGTAGACAGGGACGGAGATATGCCGTTGGAAGGAGAGAAATGATGTTGGTGTACCGCGCATGCGTAGGCACGTGCCGCCAATGAAGGACGGAACACACTGGGTTAAAATGCTGGGATACGTATGAAGATTTTGTAAGATGGTTAGGGATAGATTTCGGTTTGTTGGTTATGCTTTTTTTTCCCTTAAACTGTTTGAAAACTATGTGAATAGGTTCTGTTTTGCTTCACACTGTGTACGAGCCAATAATGCCCATACAGCGAATTGCGGTTATGCGTTCGTAAACCATTAACTTTAGTCGTTTCTTAACCTCCGTCACGCGCTAATGTGTCAATATAAACAAACTTAGTATCAAATACGTAAAGGGCGACTCAGACCACTAATCATACGCGTAGACAGAACCTTATAACTAATAAAACTCTTGAACGAAATAGTGTTGACAGTGTGAATGATTTACTACTCCAACAACTACCTACAACCGGGGAAACGCCAACGACGGGAACCCCAACACACTGATATTACGTGAAAGTCAGTTCAATATATAAAAAAAAAATAGTTTTATAATTTCGTAATTTTTATAATCGTGTCAAATGGTTAAAAAAATATTATTAAGTTACGACAGTCGTATTACAACTGCTATTTTAAATCACAAAAAAAACATTAATAAATTCCAAAACATCAATTAAATATATATTAATATATTATAACGTTTCATTAATAAAAAAATGATAAATTTTGATCAGCATTATAGCATGCTTAGCGAATTCTAAAGTCACAATTTTTTGCAGAAAAATAATATGGTCGTGAGCAGGATTCGAACCTGCGCCTCCTTGATAAATACTCCAGCTCACGACCGTATTCTCGTTCCACAATAATTTATGACTATATTATTTTTATAATTTAAATCACTTTGTAATCAAATTACATTTTTAGTACATTAACATTATCAGTAAAGAAAACAAATCACACTGACAAACCCCAAAAAAATCTCAAGAAATATCTTCAGACAAATACACGGAAGTGTGTTGTGTACCGGGCCTACGCGGCGTCGGCGTAGCGCTACGTTCGTAGGCCTCGCAGTGGCTACGGGGGCCAACTCGCGTCTACGTCGCTCGCGAAATTAGGACAATGTGTCAGTGTGTCTAGCACAACACAACAAACAAAATATGTGAGCATCACATTGTGCCTATCAACCATACACTGCCATTAATTAATCTATTTCTTACGCACAACTAATCTACGTTTAACAAAATCCATTTTTCGGTAGGACGTTCACCCCTGACCTAGTTTCGATGCATCTGCGCGGTGCACTACCGCAGTAACTGCCTAAACAAAACCAGTTGTGTCATCACAGTGTTCAAGGACGATACCTAGGAGTGATACCCGTGTTCATTAGATCGTAATCCTTCTCTAGATTAGCTTTCTCTTGCAATAATTTTTAATCATTTTCTCGACTGACACTGATAAGTCTGAACTTTCTTCAAATTTCCGTGTGTAGTGTTGTGTGTATATCGATGAATGGTATCGAGAGTTAAGTCTGTTTTTTGAATAAGGAAGGACAAAATGGCGGGGCGGGACAGTTCGTTGGAAGGTCAATTGACTCATGTGATACAGCATCATATATCGCAGCAGGGGACTGAGGCGCAAGTGAGCGTGCATCAAGTGCAGAGTCCCTCAGGAAGTGGGACAAAGAGGCATCAGATCATCATAGACATAAAACAGGACATCGATTTAGATGAGCTATCAACTAGGTCCTTAGCTGAGAGTGTGATGGAGACCTTAGGAGCCCGTTCAGCAGCGGTATACATCGACAACTCTCATGTTGCTGGCGAGAATTCTGGAGACCTCGAATCTCTGACGACAGTGAACGTTATCGTTGCAAATGATTTGAGTCAAGCGACTCCGAGTCCTCAGATAGTTGAAGACTCCGACTCGGGGCAGGAACCAGCAGAGAGCTCGGGAATATTGCCAGGGAACCGTATTGCTGTGGACAGGATAGTGGAGATGACGAATGCGACCACGTCCGGGGAGTCAACGCCGACCACAAATACTCCTGTCACGACAGTTGCGACCACCACTGCGTCAGGTTGGTCCGCCATTTTTGTTTTATGCAGAGAATTAATTTGGATTGTATATTTATCGTTTCTATTTTTGTTCTGATGATTTGAGAGGCATTTAGGCTTGCTTTTTGAGATTTGGGCCCAAAAATTTGGCATGTGTGTAAATTACAATACAAAACATTAATAAATGTCATTCGTAAGCATGTGTTTGACTTGAAATCGATCTAGTCATCCGGTGTCATCCATCCTCCAGTTATGGGACAATGGGAAATGATAAAAAAAGATTTTAGTTCATATTTCTGTAGTTATTTATATGCACTTAAATAAAGTCACGCCTATTTTCGATTGGGGTAGACAGAGACCATCGATTTCTACTGTTATTATACGTATTTATGTTTATTCTGTTCATTATTACTTTGTTAGTGAAGGACTAAAGAAAAGAATTGTGATGAAACCTAGACTTGGCTAAAATTGTCAACACACGGTGACCCGGCCCCTGAAGCCCTGCAGTGAAAGCACCAAAAATAACTATTGTAATATGTCGTGTAGATATGATATGGTATGGGAACCAAATAGGGAATTCTTAATACATATATTACGGGACTTACGAGTATGTCTTAGGTATAATGATTTATACATTTTACAATTTTTTCTTTAGAAACTTTGATCTTTTTCGGAATAAGTAACAGTTTATTTTTATTTTTTATTATTAGATCGTTACTGTGGGGTCTGAAAACTAGCTCTGCTGATCCATTTAGAAAATGAATACAGTAGAAGCTGAAATAGGTTTAAATCCTGGAAACACAATCAAGCTTATTTCCCACTGGGCTAGGCAGCGACTACCAATTTCCATTTGTTAAGATTCTCAGACACTTCGATCGCTTTTTTTTACATTAACAGTTTCGGAAACACCTAGATTTGTATATTATTATTTGCTATTATTGTTTTAGCCTTTATTTTGTTTACTGTGTTATTATCAAAGCGTTTACGAACAAGTATTTGTAAAAAAGAAATTACAATTGCGTTTACTGTTTAAGAATTATTGATACGATTTTGTATTCGATGCTGTGCACAGCAAAATGGCGGTAGGCAGAGCCCTCTCATGGGACCGAGAGCGTCATTGGTAACTGGTATCAACTCCAGGGAAATACAAGTTTAACAGTTAAATTTATATGCAGTACAACTGTCAATTGTAACGAGAGTACATTTGAGATTTGTCACAATGCAGGTGAAGTATTAGGGCGGGGCACTGTTTTAATTGGGCTTTTCTCAAATTTATTTATCTATTAGTAATATCTTAGGTTTTCGCGATCACTACGCACAGGATTAATCGCATGTATTATTGGTTTTTATTTTTCCTGACAATAATACACGCGGTTAAAAGTTATTTACAAAGTTTAAGTTACAAAAGTATTATAATTTATTTATTGTCCAATTTATACTGACCTTTAAACCACAAATATATAAAAATATAATTCTATTCTAAAACTATGTCTCTGACTAAGAGGGTAAGTGTGGGGGATGTGTGATTTTTTTGAGGAGTTAACTTATAACATAAATCCTAGCAGCACAGCTTTATTCCCCGAAGGGATAGGCAGAGTTATACATAGCTGTACACAAACATTTCACCGATGCTGTCATTAAGTCCTATGGAATAGGTGGTGAGCCTATTGCTATCTAGCGGCCACAATTTCAAACTCCGGAATTTCAAGAACTTCCTAATAGAAAAACCCAATAATTCTTTGCTCGACCTGGTAATCGAACCCAGGACCTCATGCTTAGCAGTCTTTTTGAGGAGTTACACACACATTTCACCAATTGCATTATTAAGTCTCATATCTATAGCTATCAACCGTGCATAGTTTCATATGCTACTGAGAGTCTCCTAACAGAAAACCAAATAACACCAACATCGCACCAATGCTGTTATTAAGTCCCATGTAATAGGTGTTGAGCCTATTGCAATATACCGCGCACAATTCCAAACTCGGGGCTGCTATTGAGAATTCTCTAACAGAAAAACTCAATAACACTGCCAGGCCCGGAAACCGAACCCAGAAACTTCAGCTCTTTTTTTATTGCGTATAAGATACATTTATTTTTAGGATTTGCGTGTTTTATAAACTTACTTGTATATAGGTGAGTAAGCTTAACAAAGAGCCGGATTTCCTCTTCGTAGAGGATTAACCCTTGAGAATATAATACAGTATCGATGTAAGATTAATTTGTAAGTACTAAAAGATAACTGCCTCGTTGATCTAGTGGTCACAAGCGCGACTACTGAGCATGATGTCCTGGGTTCCATTCCCGGGTCTAGCAAAGTGGTATTGAGAGTTTCTGTTAGAGAATTCTCAATAGCAGCCCGGAGTTAGGAACCCACATGCCGTTCCCCTCTTTGCTTCTCCTATGGCTAAGTCATCTTTCATCATCAATTTCATCCGGGGGACACAGGTTCAAATCTGCTCACGACCGCATTCTTTGTTTCCCTTTTTTTTTGTCGTCTCTTATTCGTGCTGTCCCGCTCTTATACTGACTGTTAGTGAAAGACAGCATACGATCACATGCATAGACTAATTGTGGTATCTAGTTGTTCCACATCATAATTGATGTCAGTTTCCAAGAACTCCTATGACCATTTTGCACGTAAAACATAGTTAAAAATAGATTCAATTTTTCATAGAATTTTGTAATTATAATTTCATTAGCGTCGATATTGCTTTTTGGTCGTATTTAAGTATCTTTGTTACCCCTATACGGCTAACCATAGGAGCCCAAAAATAAAATTTTAGAGTTGAGATGCATGCGATAATGAGTTACACAGATTTATCTGTGCTTTTAACGATATTCTTTCTTTCGCACGTTGTGTTTGATGTTACTACTTATCGCTCTAACTTATAAATAACTAGTTATGTGGGTCAGTAACTTGAAATAGTCAACATGGCAACACTAACGAAAACTTTGGTAGTACACGAAGTGATCTCAAAATAATACTCCTGCATAGAGCTATTTATTGATAGCGGATTTTGGACTGTGGGGGTGTTTTTAAATTACTTTAATGGACTCGCGGTGACCGAGTGGCTATGAGCCTTTTGAGCCACAGGTTGTCTGTTTTTAGATTGATTCTTAATTAATCTAAGACATCACCGGTGAAGGAAAACATCGTGAGGAAAGCTTGACTTGATTGATGGTCTCTCTGAAATTGCCAACCCGCAGTGAGTTAGCACGGTGATCAATGCCCGAGCATTGATCACCGTGCTAAAAAGTGCCTGGTTACAAAATTCTCAGTAGCAGTCCAAATTTTGGAATTGTGATTCATCATTATCCCCCTGCCCTTATCCCAATTTATTTCGGCGCAGCATGCTGCTAAAGTTTTGTCAATGTTTTATGACCGGCAGCCTGCCTGACGTCAGCCCTCATCGGGAATGCTGTTGTTGGTGGTAACCATTACCGATACGGTCTCCTATCTTTGTTATCCAGGCACCAGGTTCTGATGTTATCCTACCATCAAACATCACTAACCGGACTAGCTGTTCTTGTTTCATAGTAATAGGTTTACCACTTAATGTATGGGACTCGATAACTGCTTTAGTGGAATGTAGGCGTACAACTATGTTCACCTCTGCCTACCTATAAAGGCGCGATACCTACCTACTATATTATATTTAAAATCTGGGCAACACCTTGACACGTCTATCGATAATGCACATACCTACATATCTCATCTACATAACCTTCAATCTCTTTCTAGCCGAAAAGACATTTAACATTCACATTTCAATATGCCAAATAATAATAAAAGAAACTATTTCACTTTCAATTGTTACATTATGTCAGAAGTCTGCAAAGTATCGACATTTCGATAGTGTCACACCCACATCTCTAGTTCGAAGTTAATATTCATAAAGTTATCGACGCCAACCTTATGTCTTTAGCATTCGGCAGATATGCTTTTAATAGAAACATAACATAGCATCACGCCTGTACTCCCTGAAGGATTAGACAGAGCAGTATTGTTGGAGATCGATATTTTACCAATGCTGTTATTAAGGCCCATGTGAGGAGAATATGGGCACACCCTCTGGGCTGCTACTGGTAATTTCCTAACAAAAAGCCCCAGTAACACTGTACGACTAGGGAATTGAACGCAGGACCTCTCGTCAGCAGCCTCGATTCCTCATTACTAAGTTTATAATACAGCACAACCAGTCCACAACTGTCTATCTGCAGGGCAAGTCTGCCTCTTCTTATCCCACGACCATTGATCACTACATCAGCTCACTATGGACGGATGAAACGCACGTGCAAGTAATGGTCATCATCTTATCCTTGTGTCGTGGTGTCTGAGTGGTGAATGTCATATATACTTTCTTAGTTAATCTAAAACGTTACAGACAATGAAGGAAAGCATCGTGAGGAGATCTGGACTTACATAACATAAATGTCCCACTGCAAGGTAAGGGCCTCTTCTCATACAGAGAAGGTCACCGCGCTAGCTCACTGCGGGTTGGCAATTTCAGACTATTAAGTCCAGGTTTGCTCACGATTTTTCCCTCATCTTAGATTTACTAAGAAAGTACATTTGACATTGAATAAGGCACATTTGTACATGCCAGATTTGAACCAACAAAATATCGAACAAATTTGCTCGCATCTTTTGGCGGGGGGTGAGGTAGCACATAAGCACAAAAGAACTTCCACTAAAGCAACACACATAAAAAAACAAGCATAAAACTATCTCACACACGTTTTACATAACATTTGATTGGGAAACATATACCAGTGGCGAGACGGGTACGCTCGCTAAAACTACTCCAGTACTCATTCCTTTAAGTCTGAAATCGATAACCCGGAGTGAGCTATCGGTATAATTTAGCAAATCTTGTATTTTTAATCTTTATTTGTTCAGCTCTTGTAATCATTGTGAGTTCGTCCACAAGATTGAATTCTTGTTTTGTCAGTAATGGATTTACGTTTGGCCACCAATTCGCCTGATGGTAAGCGATGGTGTGCCCGAGGATGAAGCACATATATCCAGAATAAATCTGTATCTTATTTCTTATTTTAATTTGTTTCTTATTTCTATCGTGGTAGTGGCAATCAATGCTTGTGCCTCGTCTGTATAACAAGGTACCCATCATGGACGCTGTGCCGGAATCCTACTGACTAAAAATCAAATGGTCCTACACAAACCTTTGCTGGGATCCCGTAACTGCATTCTCCGCAACCCCGACAGCTATAATATAAACATAGCAATAATGAATCGGGAATAGCCCGGTTAGTGGAGTGTGATAGTAGGATAACATCAGAGCCTGGCGCATGGATAACATCTGGTGTGACATAGCTAGATAGAAGGAGACCGTATCGGTGGCGGTTACCACCAACAACAGCATTCCCAAAGAGGGTTGACGTCAGGCAGGCGGCCGGTCATAAAACATAGCCAAAACTTTAGCAGCATGCCAGATATATGCTGCACCGATCCCAAATAAATTGGGATGAGGGCAGGGATGATGACTGCAGAAGTGAGGGCACGCTAGCATATTTTAACATCTTCAAAAAATTACAAATACGTAAGGGCGGCGTCGCGAGCTCAGCTAGTAATGTGTAAGTCGCACCGTATTGATCTGTTCATTAATATTATTAGGTTAGTGGCACGGTTTACTAAATAGTTTAGTGGGAATTATATCATCAACGTTCTCGCTCACTATCTGATTTTACAGTTCATTGATAACAGTTTGTTAGTATTTAAAGTTTATGTTAAAGAATGAGAAGCGGTATTAATTCGATTAGAATTATCTATTCACTGTTTAGGGACTGGATAGTAGGGATGATGACGTCATCATTCGAAGTATTAAAATGTGGTAAAAGAATTCGGTGTAGTGAGCAGAGGTCGGGATAGATCATTTGACACAGCGCTTCGAGTATTTATCCGGGAGCGCAGTATCAAATCACGTACACGACATCGGAATCCAAAAAAAAGAACAGGGTCCGAATACGGTGCCCCCAATCATCCCCCAATCCAGTTTACCCCGCAACATGGCGCAACATGTCTTCTTCCATACATCTCTATCAGCCCTCATCAGGGTAGTCATGCCTTTTTACACGACTGCCCAAAAAAGGAGTTTTGTCAGCCATATCATTTTAATAAAGGGTTTGTACCCCCAAAACCCCCCACTGACTAACTAGTTAAGAGATACAAATATAATGCATTATTTAGTTCAGAACATATTGTTTTGTACGCTCTGTGTAAAATATTCTTAGATTTGGATACTCTATAGTTGGTGAAAAAACTAAAGTAAATAAATACATATTTTCAGCAGATGAAAAGAAATCATAACTAGTAATATATTTTTTAGGATGCCATAACCATTCCTACCGCATTTCCAATGCCCTAACGTTTTTTGGCTATTTATTATCGCGTTTGGCATAGAAATTATGATCACTTTGTAGTACATTGCGTCATATGTTTTATAATATTTTTGCTTTTAACAGACAAGCTGTAACATACAACGCAATGTAATACAAAGTTACCATCATTTCGATGGCAAGCAATACGATTGGTGGTAAATTATTACTTGATTTTCCAGACTATTTGATTACCACCTAGCTAAAATAATGATTTATCAAAATGGCAACTGCCTGTTAACTGTTTCCAAACTAACAAAATACTAAGTAACGGTCATGAAATAAGCTATACATGATAATTATACGCTATGTTTTATGATTCCAATTGGCCGCACATTCTAAGAATCAAGCATACTTTATAGCGTAAACTAGCGACATCTATTGAGCAATAGCTGTACTAGTTTGACACATATAAGAACTAGCTGTAACGGTACTGACCCATAAACCTTTTCTCAGGCAATAATCTATAGTAACAGTAATAGGACACCCGGAGTCGTTTAATTATTTCAATTAGGCTCATTCATTTGATAATTGAGCTCCCGTTTGGTGCTAGGTCGTTGACGTTTAATGACATCTTGCGGTAAAACTAAGTAACTGTACATTTTATTTTTATTCCTTCTCATTCTAGGTATTCGTTTACATCAAAGACTTAATTGCATACGTACTAAGTACAGCGACAAACATAAATCAAAGATACTCAGAATTATGTACGTCTAGAACGAAGTGTTTTTATCAGTTTGACCTAAATATCATTATGAGTAATCGAAAGCACTAGAGCGCACACAAACCTACATTCAAACGATCAAATGCATCGACATTTACCCATCAATATAATATTTGCACAAAAAAAGTTTGCACGAATGTTACGGTAATGCAGCGCCATCTCTTATCGAGTAGCGACATCAGTTTTTTGCCGTGTACCGTTCAACGGGACCGCTAGCTACTGACACAGTTTCGACTCAGCTGATGTCGCACTAGTGTGGGTGGTACGTACGTGGGAAATGTGTCAATGTGTGCGTAGAATCCGGGATGCACCGATCCGTTAGTTTTGGGTTCTTTAAGAACCAGTTGGAGAGCCTAAGCGAGTTTGTTTTGTGTACTTACCTCTTTTGTGTTAGGTCTTTGACTGTCGTTAATTGTTTTCCAACAACAGCAAACTTGTTAGAGCAGTTCGGATTCGGTGTTCGAACTTTGAATCTGACATTATGAGAACAATAATTTGTTTTGGATTTGTGACGTAATGAAGCGAGCTACCTTTTTTAATTTCGAACAAACTAAGGTTAGTTTTTATTTTTCTCTTTTTAATAAAAATTGTTAACTGATCGAATCTTTATCACAGTGCCATTAAACTGTATATATTTGCAACATGAAGTTTTTTGACCAATAATTTATCTGCCTAGCCTTTCCCCAATTACATAAGGGTCGGCTTCCAGTCAAACCGGATGCAGCTTAATACCAGTATTTTACATGGAGCGACTGCCTATCTGACCTCCAAAACCCAGTTACTGGGCAACACGATATCTTGTCAGACTTTCAGGTCTCTGACTACCCGTAACGGCTGTCATAGATCTTAATGTAACAACCTGGACCAACGGCTTAACGTGCTATCCGAGGCAAGGAGGGGTCTCGAATGATGGTCACCCATCCACAGACTGATCGCGGCAAGCGCAGCTTAGCCTCAATCGATCGATCTGTGCGCCTGTTACTTAGCCATGAGCCTCCTCCCCGTTTGAAATAATATTATAACATATTTCTTAATCTATATAAAAAAGTTATTTATGAAGGGCTAAATGCAAACCTACGTCATATTTTATCACACATCAAACTAAATAAGGGGTGTCGCATACAGTTACATAATAATTATTAAAATCCCCCCCTCCCCTTTAATTTACCAGCTGTCATGCAAATAATGTATGACGGTCGTCACTGGTGGTCAGAACGCCGGAAATGTCCGTCAACGTGTCAAAATTTTGGATTCTGTTAATGCCTCTCTTAAGGTAGGTATTAATTTCGTGTAAAATATATTGTAAAATTACTTCGAATAAAACTGCCTCGTTAATCTAGTAGTCGCAGGGCGGCTGCTGAGCTGGAGGTCCAGAGTTCGATTCCCGGATCGGGTAGTGTTATACTATAAGGGGTCACAGACAGACAGTCAGACGGACGGACAAGAAAGTGATCCTATAAGACTTATAGGATCACTTTGTTGTCCGTCCGTCTGGCTATCCGTCTGTCTGTCAAGAACCTTTATCTCGGGAACGCGTGGAGGTATCGTGTTGAAATTAAAACTATATACTCAGGTCTACAGTTCTTTGAAGCTGTGAAAAAATAAAACTTCTAAGTTATCGTAAAAAAAGATGCAGTCGTTTATGCCGCAAAAACGTATATTTCGACACTCTCAAGGGAATCAAAATTTATAGGGTAGTTTCCGTTGACTTAGAACTATGAAATTTTGCAAGTAATAATATCGTCTTAAACTACAAGAATAGGGAAAAATCTGAAAATTATACATTTGTAATTAAATCATAAAAAAATATAGTCTTTATTTAAAGTACGTAAGCAATCATCGGGGTAAAGCTACGGTATAAACGATGATTGATTACGTACGAAAATAATTCCAAACATCTCGATTCCTGAACTATTTATAATATGTAGTTCCTACAATTTTCTACGGAATCCTCGGTGGGCGAGTCCGACTCCCACTTGTCCGGTTTTTTTTTGCAATTTAATGACTTACACTTGAAATTTCTCCTTCATTGGCGGCGCGTTTATAAACACAATCTCACATGCACACACACACAAACGCGGAAAAATTAACTGTTGATAACTATGAAAGTCAGTGGTCCGTGCATAAATTTCGAACCTGCGACCTTTGACTTGCCATTCCAACGGTCATACCACTAGGCTATCATTGTTCTGGTATTAATATTTATACCTAACAATTTTAATATCAGTCAATGTGCCAAATATCAGAATTTAAATATAAAATTGTCCTAAAAAACATTGTTTATCTATTAATTTAATGAGTTTGAAATAAAGAAAAGTTACAAAGTCAATGACCCCTTATCGTTAATTGAAGTCATAAAAATTAACAAAAGGAAGCGTTTTTATTCGTAATTTAGTACTAATAGTACTGTTTTGGACAAGAGTTTGGTATTTTAGTTGATACGGCTACGCAAAACATTTCCAGTTAAATTATTAATGTTTTTCTAATAACAAAACAGCAGTATAAACTTTTCTTGCATAAAAACACTTAAATAAAGAAGATTCAAATACGCAAACATGCTTAAAAATTGTGAAAACTTTAATGTATGTACGTAAATTATTTTAATACTATCTGTGCCCAGCAAATGTTGTTTTGCTATATAAATTCACTGGATAGGGCCACTCTTATCACCTAGTGGTATAATAAAAAAAAAATAGCCTACGACCTATTCTAAGACCTGCCAAATATACACAAAATCATAAATATTCGGTCAAGCCGTTTCGGAGGAATTCAAAACTTATTATCTCCCTGTGACACGAGATTTTTATATATTAGATAGACGCATTGCTTTTTTTAGTATTGATTTGACATTGGAATTGGATGGGAATTGAAATTAATTGCTAGTGTAACCCCACAGATCACTGTGCCAAATTAATTAAGTTATAAAATTGATTAACCATTTATTTTTCTTTTCAGGTAAGCTACGGATGTCCTATTGGAGTTCATTAGTTTGGGTATCAACACAAACATTTTAGGAGGATGAGTTCTAAGTTTATGTTTTTATTCCTAAGTTCCGTATTTATAAACGTCTCTTCTTCTTATCGTGTGGTTGATGAACAACCTAGTGTCAGAGTTTAAACCGCCCGTCTCTGACATGACTTTACAAACCATCGAGAACATCTCTCAGGTGTGCAGGTTGCCTCACTATGTTTTCCTGCACCGTTTTAAGTGATAAATAACAGTTAAATCTTTGAAAAGAATTAAAGCATGCTTAGCGAACTCTAAAATTTAAATTATAGTAATAACTCAAGTGATAAATAATTTCCAATACGCCGCACATGACTTCAAAAAGTCAGTGGTGCATGCCTTGAATTTGAACCTTTGCCGTGTTAGTCCAATGGTCTTGGACTATCACTGCTTCAAGTTCTCTTACCTTACAGAGATGCGACAAGATATTTCGTCATAACTTTAGACTTTAGAGAAAGAAATAGAAAGAAAAATACTGGATTCCGACATAGACAAGATAATGCAGTAATAGAGTAAAAAACAATAGATAAATCCCATCATTTGAGCGGCCCTGTCACAGTTAATAAAATATATTATTTCATTAACTGCCTCGTTGGTCTAGTGGTCCGCGAGCTACTTAGCATGAGGTCTCGGGTTCGATTCCCGAGTCAGGCAAAGTGTTATTTGAGTTAAATACTGTTAGGAAATTCTCAGTAGCAGACCGGAATTTGTAATTGTGCCCGGTAGATGGCAATAGGCTCACCATCTATTACATGGGACTTCATAACAGCATTGGTAAAATGTGGGTGTACAACTGTGAACACCTCTGCCTACAACAGGCGTGATGCTATGCTATGCTGGCACAGTTGGCCCGCACAGACAATCCGGTGTGGAACGCGTGTATGAGCAGCGCCTTTTCTCAGGCTTGTTGCTGGTCGGGCGACAAGTTACTAAAGTTCGTCGCGCGCAGGCCAGGGCTTATCATGGCCAGAGATTGTTAAGCGCTCTCCGGCGCCTAGCACGACTTCTGCGGCAGGGGTGAGAGGGATTCGCCTCTCTCTTCGCAAAAGGCGGCGATGGCCACCCAAGTGTTTTTTGTTCCGACCATATGTCAGATCATACACTCCTGCTGCCACGATAAGGTTACGGCGCTGATCAGGGCACTTCTCCAGCGTGTGCTATGCCGTGTCCACGAGGCTCAATATTTATCTTCTCTTTAGGGTCTTTTTTTTATACTAATAGCTTCCCTACAATAGAAATTACTTCCTGTATCGTGGGTGCTTTTACAAACATATAATTTCACAAGCACACACACACGGAGACTCGGAACAATTATCTGTAGATCATACAAATACTTGCTCCGTGCACGAATCGAACCTGCGACACGCAGCGCCGTAGCCGGTCTGTCGACCACTGCGCCAACCACGCAGTCGAGTCTTAAATTTTAAGTGTAATAAATAAAACATCGAAACGCCTAGCAACAGAAGCAACGAAGCACTTAACACACAAAAAAATAGTTGCGCATACGCAATTAATTTCAGTAAGTTTGAATGGTACAGTCAGTATAATTCGATAGTACCCACGTGTATTTAAAACAGTCTCATATTGCATATCGATTACTTTGATAAGTTGTACATAATCAAAAAAAATATCTAATTTAACTTAAGTATTTTGATATCGGTCGAAAATAATGCGATTTTTTTTGGTAGGTAGGTTATTGCGATAAATCGCTGCTGCATATTACTTGATGTGTCAAGACAAGAAGAAAGTATATTTTTTTTTCAAAAATGCGTGCCAGAGTAGGATTCGAACCTGCGTCTCCTGGATAAACATTTCAGGCACTCCGACCATTAAACTATCGCGATCTCTGTTCACTACTCCAAATTCTTCTTCCACATTTTAATACGTCTTTACAGAGAACTTAAACAATAGCTATCCCAAACATACAAGACCCTGTAAGAGTGTTGCAAGTCATACATCATAATCATAAAGAATTATTTCATTAAATTTGGCGATTACATACAACTTTCTGTTACTTAGTTATGGAGGTAAATTATTTTAAACATAGTAATTTAGCATGGTAAACAGGTATTTTAAAATTTGTCTTCCATGAATTCTTTGATTGTATAATAGCATTTTTACAGATACTTTTGGTGACGGCATCGCTATTTATTCAGTCCCTGAACCGACACGACTAACTTTGCAGTTAATAAAATGTCGTACCGATGCGATTACCTTAACAAATACAGATAAACCTTACAAACGAATTGCATAATTTTTCAGCTATGTAATCTGGTTAAATCTTACAAACCTATTACCGCATGCGTAGCGAACTCTAAACTTCATTAAGTAAAGTTCGTTATGTAAAGTAAAAGTAATCTTTGTTGTTTTTACGTACTTAATAGTTAGTTCCTTAAGATAATGTTAGAGACATCAATCAACCCGTTTTGGGCATACAATACAATATGTTAACAATTAATTAAATATATTTTTCTAATTTATTGTGGAATAAAAAATACGGTCATGAGCAAGATTTGAACCTTCGCAATTGTTGGATATAACTCTAGTCTAGTCTCTCCAATTTCACGTGACTGAAAACAATCTGAAAGCGCGCTGCAAGCTAATTAATAAATTAAAAAGTCCCATTGCTACATCGGGGTTTGAACTCACTATCCCTGGATCTAGAGGCTACTACGATACTTTTTTTACATAAAAGTAAAGTACATAAGACTCAACCAAAACATATAGTTACTATCTATGTAGTATCGGACAATGACCAAGATATGAGGTGATACGTTATCAGTGAGATACGGCCGAAAATTGGGTTACCGTATCTTCTAGTGCCTATTACGTACGTACGGTTGTGGGTGGTTTGGGGTTTCTAATGTGGTGAGCAAGTCTAGGTGCGGTATCGGAGAAAAAGGCAGTAAATTTTTAGAAAAAGAAATCCGATTCATGTGTATGTATTAGGTGTAGTTATGAAATAAACTAACTATATAAATATATAATATTTTTATAAACTGCCTCGTTGGTCTAGTGGTACCAAGCGCGACTGCTGAGTATGAGGTCTCGGGTTCGATTCCCGGGTCGGGCAAAGTGTTATTGAGTTTTTCTGATAGAAAATTCTCAGTAGCAGCCCGGAGTTTGGAATTGTGCCCGGTAGATGGCAATAGGCTCACCACCTATTACATGGGACTTAATAACAGCATTGGTGAAATGTGGGTGTACAATTGTGTACACCTCTGCCTACCCCTTCGGGGAATACAGGCGTGATGCTATGTTTATGTATGTAATATTTTTATTTTATCTATTTTTTAGGGGCTTTGTCGCTAAAGGCCATTTCGTTATTGCATCGGCGGAATGGGTTTTTATAATAATATACCACGATCTAACTACTAAAGAATATTTGGAGAGCTGATCTAAGAGACCATCTTCCACTTCTTTGGTATCAATGTCGATAAAATTTATATGGGCCACCTCTGAACTATGACCAACCAAATTAAAAAGAATGATTAAAATCGATTAATAATTGGCGAAATAATCGCGTAACAAACATACAGTTGAATTGAGAACCTCCTCCTGTTTGGAAAAAAGATAAAAAAAAAAAAAGCGTTAAAAAATACAGCTACCACGCATTACCACTCATTACTCGTACAAATTCCGAAAATTCTTACGGAAAAATTTGGTTCCACGTTCATGATATTTACTGCACGTGAACGGAACTCGTCTTTCTTGTTTCCTGAGAATTACAACCTGGCATATTCAAGGATAGAGTGAATAGATTTCTTCTGGATCTACGTGCTCCATCCTCGGTCACACCGTCGCTTACCATCAGACGAGTTGGTGGACAAACGAAGATCCACTTTTTTGTTAATAAGGCTTTTGGCTCAACAAGAGCAACGAAAGATTTGAGTGTAATTTTTATCGTAGTGTTGGTAGCATGGAGATATACGTTCTCCATTAATCGTGATTATAATTACCACACCTGTATCACTGAAGTTATCAGCAGAGGAGTACTGCTGTACACTCACTTTTGACCGATGCTGTTATTGAGTACTATGTGGGAGCCCTTTGTCATCAAACAGGCTAAATTCCAAACTCCGCAATCCTGCTGGAAATTTCTAAACAGAAAATCCAATGACCCTTTGCCCGACCTAGGATTCGAACCTAGGAATCCCACTCAGCAGCCGCACTTCCGACCACTTCACCAACGAGAAAATTGTGTGATGGATAATATTATTGTTGACGTCTAAATAAATTGATTGTGAAGAAAAAGAACTTCATTTGCAATAGCCATCAGTGCAGTACAGTCAACCTCACGTCTATGGTAACAATTTTACTACGAAAACCGTCCTTACTACTACTACATAAAGACGCTATCAATCTGAAATTGTTACCACGGACCTGCGGTTGACTGTACTTCTATATCAGCAAATAACATTACGTGTAAACTACAGCCCAAGGATTGCCCATAATTATTTTGGTCAAGGATTGCCCATAATTATTTTGGTCCTTCGAGTCGGACTTACTCGTAGCAATCGGTACCAGTTTTGAGTGAGATTCCCGCTTGGATCAAATCTATATCGCAGGTCTTTTTATCTGGTTTAGAGTCAGTTGTTCGGGGTCCGGCTGCGGGGATATGATGTGGGAGAATGGCTAATAGAGTATATAATCTCGGAATATTACTCTTTTTTTTTCACTTAAAAGAATACTGAATTGCCTTACCTGAATTAGAATTGAGTTTTCACGTTTTTCAGCCATTCTTAGGAGAACAAGGCTACTTGACCCTAGAAGCAGTACAATTTATTTGTTATTTTTGTATAATAAGAATATGAAAGATATTGAGATGAGCACGTCTGCAACCCGACAAAGGATATGCCATCGATCATAGAGTAGACTATGAGATCAAAACTCACACTAATGTGACTTTTTCAATGTAATCATTGCGTACTTTCATAGACATAAGACATCATATACGGTGAAAGGAGACGAGGTAACCTGGACGTAATGGTCTGAAATTGCCAACCCGCATTAAGCTAGCGTGGTAATCAATACTCATGCCTTCCCTGTATGAGAAGGGCCCTTGCCTACATATAACTTCTTTATGATAAAAATAATCATCTCAATTGTTCCTTGACCAACACAATTGGGGTCGATTAGCATTCTTTTTAATACGTCTACAAATCCAGACCTTTCGCAAGATGGGGTCGGCTTCCAGTCTAACCAGATTCGGCAAATATGTGCATTTGGCTAACCTGTATTTATCAAAAAGACGGATGGTACTTTAATAATATGTTAATGTTGTATTATTTTTGAGAAGTAGACATGATTTTCAAGTTACCCCTTTTTTGGGGGATATTGTGAACATGTTATTGTGAAAATGCTCATGTGTTCGGATAGAATTAGATTTTGAGGTTGTGGTTCCGTATATTGTTTTGTGTGGCTAAGTTAATTGCATTTTTTACAGGTTAATTTTTTACTCTTTATAAATTTTGCTTGTGGTTACAGGATAGTGGAAGATTCAGTTAAAAATGTCATAGAACATTAAAACTGGTCCTTTTGGACTCATTTTTTGAAATTCTGTAACTTGCGTTATTTAATACGAAAAACTGGGGTCCTTGTTATCAAATCACTTCTCGCTTTACAAGAATTTACCCAAAGACCAAAAAATATGAAGAATACATGTTGCTTTTTTGGGATAGACTGCTTAAACTTGCTAATCGTCTGTTTTTTTTAACCCATCAAGAACACTAACCGTTCTTTTTCACATATGGAACCCTAAAATCTCATGTAACCCCTTCTCTGTCCGGTTTTTCTGTTCAATGGACTTTACGTGTCCTGTCATTTCATTTGGGGTCCAACAAGCACAAAGGGTTAAAATTGCCAGTAAAAATCCGCGGTAGAGGGTTGAATGTCATTTTAGATTTTAGAATGACCTACATTTTATATCGATTTGAAGATGGTATTGTTTGTGTTTTTACAAAGCGTAAAAATAAGCAGCCATTTTGGATTTTTGCTGTCATTCGAATATTCAAAACTTCTGAATTGAAATGAAAATGAAAAGCATGCAAAATATCCTTATATTTCTTATTTAGTGCAGTTTTGGGTACGTACGATTATTTTAAATTATCATCCTTTGACACTCATTAAAACTGTGATAAATCTATCTGAGTCACTCCTACTTTTTCATATGTGACAATGATTTATTCAATATATTTTTTTACTAAAAAAAAATACATTTTCTTTTCCACAGACTATTAAGTGACATAAACACGACGTGTGTTGACATTCTGTTTGAGAAGAAAATAGATTAGTATAGAATTTTCAAACTGTCGACGATCACCCTTTACGCTTTTAATGCTCGTAGGACGGTCAGAAATAGTTTTTGATGACGTTTTTGTAGTTTTATTGCGTTACCATTAGGGTTTCAAATGTTTTTATTTGATTAGATTAAATGGAATTCCAACATTATTTTTTTTTTGTATTTTTATGCACTGAATGAGGAGAAAAGAATAATATATCTCTTTATAAATAAAAAAAGTTTTAAAGCTTCAACCTAACTTAGTCTAACTTTATCAATTCACTTAACAGGCACAGGTCTAGCATCAACAGCCTCTATTTATACCGGCAAGACAGGCCGATGGTTAAGTCTTCAAATTAAATGCTTGGGCCAACACCTTCACAGTCCTGCTCGCCGTGCGCCAACCATTCGTTTGCGCTTACAAAATTCAGTTTGAGTTGCAAACCGCGCGCGCGCGGCCGCACTTCGCCCAAACTTTTTGGCACCGCGTACTTACATTTTGGAAAAAAAAACTAATCGTCAGAATTCCCGCGCTTTTTTGACATCGACTTTTGTGTTCAAAACTTTTTAATTGCTAGTGCTTATTGCATTTTGAACTCGTGTTGTGAACTTTTTGGATTGTTATCAAATGCATTACGTTGGATGTGAGTAGCTTGTACTTTATAATTATTATCTACATTTAAAATTGTTCGTCCGTCGATATGGAATAGGGTTTTGCTAATCACATTTTTGTCATTACCAATCATTGTGACATATTCAAATGTTAATAAATCATTGTTTAAAGGGTTATATAAATTACTTTTAATTCATGAAATTAAATATTCATGAAAATTAAAAATTATCCCCGAAATATCAATATGTTTAGGCAACACTGATTTTGGAATTATCACTAAAAATATGTCACAGCGAAGTCACAGACAAAAAATGCGTTAGGTTTTTTTTTGCATATTTTTTAAATGGCAAACGCCCGTATAATAATCACCCGTATAACAATTATCTATCACGAAACTTGCAATTTATCAAGGTCTCTAGTTGCATGAGATCTTGTATTGCATACTGTGCGAGTGAGAGACAAAGAATTCGACCTTGCGTTAGACAGAGACAGCACATGTTAGGAAACTCTTGGGAAATATCATTTTTCTCTTTCGGGGGCTGAAGGGCACTTTTTATTAATATTTGTTTTTGAGATAATTATTGTGTTATCACACTTTATTTTTGTTTGCATTTTATTTGGGTCGATGTTAAAAGGATTGTAAGATGTTTGAGTAATAATTAAATTGATGGATTTGGCTTTATTTATTTATCTTTGTGACTTAATAGGTCAAATGCGTTGAGTTTGTTGATAAACTGTATGTATGAATTTTAGTTTTAGCTAATAGGTACTTGTGAGTGTTTTTATTTGAAATATTAACCTGATTTGAGTTAAAAGCTTTTGGTTATTAATTTTGTTTTATTTACTTAGATTTATTTTAATATAAATGTTGTTTTAATATGTGTTTAACATGGCATTACGTGAATTTCCCACATCATTTTTTTTTTACTTTTTTCTAATCTTTGGCCCTATTAAATCTTTCTTTATAAACATTGAGTTAATGTTTTTTTAGTGGTATCATTAAAGCTAGCTCTAAAACTGCATGCAATAGGCTAGCAACACTAAAGCATTTATTCAATTAAATTTAGACCTTACGCTTAACTATAGACTGGTAGCCTTAATCAAGCCAATGTACCATGTGTTAGTGTCATACCATTTAGAGAATTGTGTGAACAAGCCCCGCAGCATTTGTCATAGCCTTAAGGACATCGTTATGTCGTCGAAATACTTTTTTAAAGCATCATTACTTAATACATGAGTTTAGCATCCTTTACAGAAAATCTGAAGTATTAGAAATATCTGCGTAACTCCCAAAAAGTAACCTTGAATAAAAGTAGGTTTCTTTGAAAAATAGTAATTAAAAGTAGGTAATTTTTTTTTTTTTCTTTATTTAGGAAATCCAACAGCTATACAGTGTAGAATATGTAGTGTACAATAAGTGTCATGAAGCCAATTATAGGTTTCCACGAATAATGACAAATATCATAACATTAACTTAAAGGATCTCCATCCTAGAATATACACAAGAATTCACAAATTAAAACTATTTAGGTAACAATTAAGTGTACTCCATCAATTGTAGGAGACCACAGCATGCACAAAAGGAACAACAGATAATAAACAACTTTAATTAAACTAATATTAATAATGGTCTGAGATGCGTGTAAAACAATTGATTCTAAACTGGAAACTATAGTATGTCTTCTCTCTCTTATAAACATCTAGTCAGTACCCTTTGTATGAAAGCACAGTGGTATAAATCAAAATTGGAGTCTTCCAACTCAAAAACCTATTACTAAGGCCCACGATCACCTTACAGGTCATTGCATCGTATTAAAACAATTAAGCTCTGTCTTCCAATAAAAAAATCTTCAAAAACATCTAGTTTCAGTTCATTTCTGGCATGTCGTTGATTAGCATTCAAATTAAAAAAGTCTTTTGACTCAAAGATTTGAGTCTTCCAACTCAAAAACCGAGTCTTAAGGCCTAAAAATCCTGTGTAAAGTTCTCCTTGTGGCAGGTCATTGATTCGTATTTATTTCTAACACAAGTCTACACAAGTAGCTTAGGTTTTGTGGCTAGCGTGTGCCGAGGTCACACAGATCTCTGTACCTATAATTGTTCATTAATATTGATAGTTTAATACCTTGTGTTCTCATCCCACGAGGTACTTGCGTTGCTAGCGAATTGGTAATACATTTTTGGTTATAAAGACTGACAGTAGTAACTTATTTTGTACATATTTATTTGCATTTATTTTCAATTGTGGCAGATGATTAAACATATAGTTATAATGTCATGTAATAATTCTCTAAACAATTGTTCCGGAATTTAAAGAGACTTATAAATGTCGCTTTAAATCACTGTATTTTTTAATGTATTAGAAGACAGAGTCTTTTTACCTATATGATGTAACAAACTATTTACATGAATGCAGAACTATCTAGAAAATATTTTCGGTGTCTAAGTAGGATAGAAAACGGTTTATTGTATCTCTTAATGCAATCTATAGTTAGTTCCAATGACTTATTGCTACACCTAGCCTTGAATGTAAACACTATCAAACGTCTACAGCCATATGTTGTCTTGTAACTTAAACATGACTTAAGCAAGGTAACTTGTCCCTAGAAATAGACCTACATCAATGAAATATTGATAAACTAACTTAGTCCCAAATTAGTTTCAAGATAGACTCTCTCTTTGTCTAAGTTAAAGTTATTTTTAGACTTGTTCAAGTTTAAATTTGATAGTGTTGCTGATTTCTGACGTTTCTAGTAATAGCTTTTGTAACATAGCTTCCGGATAGTAAGCAAATATGATTATGAAGTCTATTAATTAATTCATCTACATATATCATATTTAGAATTAGATTGATGGTGCATATTGACACATTGGCAAAAATGGCGCGTTTGCTCTTAGTAGAGAAAAACACACATACTTTTATTTTGAGAATTATAGACTATTCATAAAACATAAGCGAAGTCAGCAATTTAAGACCTACGTTTTGCAATTTCCATTCAGACATAGATAGGGAACCGAATGCTCGTAGACCTAACCACAAAACACGTTCTTCTTTCAAATTCATGTCTTTTCAAACATTGTGGACAAAGACATCGTATCCGTCTACAGTCTTTGCTGTCAAAGAAATGCGAAAATGAGAAAGAACCGCGATGGTAGTACAGTGTAAAAATAGCCGAAATTATTTCCTAATGCTTGTGTAGTTGTTTTCTACAAGGCTCGCCTTTCTTACTCATAAACTTTCTAATTTTGTAAGAGTTTTGAACGCGCAAAATTTTGACATTCATCGCCTAGGCGTGTTTTTTTTTGTGATAAGATTTTGTGGATTTTAGTTTGTAATGTATATTTTTTTGCTCTTATCTGTAAAATACTTGATAGTTGTCTATGGTAAAAAGTAACAATAGAAAATTTAATATTTGAATATAGAACTGAAAAGACTGTCCTATTATTGAAGCTCAGTTATTTTCTTTTATGAAACTAAAAACTGTGGCTAAAAACTGATTATTTGGTGTTATAATTATAGGAATCTACATTTTGGAACGTGGCAACTAGCTTCTGAGAATACAAAAGTGCCTGTAAATGGTCTAATTGAAATAAATGAATTGAAAATGAAAAAAAAAAATTATGAATTTCTCTAAGTAAAAATAAATTATTATTATTATTGGCATTACTTATGACTTTATCATCAATTTATCTAAAAATATAATCTTTCGTAACCAAACACGTAACAGAATGTAAATATATAATCTTATTAATATTATCAACAACATTCCTCTCAAACTTTCATAATCACAAAACTCCTCTCACTCACTCACATTTTTGACGGATCGTTTGTGAATCGATACTGTAAATGTCTAGATATATTTTTTATATCGATTCTCGATTCCTACATCCGGCTCGCTTTTAGCATATCTCTTATAATGGTAATAATAATTATGGCATCGATCAACTCTCAACTTTCACGCGAGATTTTGGCAGTCCTTACTTTCACTTGTTTCGCGTGTGGTACAAAATAGACGCTGACAGCGATTTATAGATTGCATTTTATTTTTTTAAATTTTAGTAAAACTTTTTTGTATACGTATGAAATAAAAATAATATAGCATTGCACCTGTATTCCCTGAAGGGGTAGGCAGAGGTGTACACATTTTACCAATTCTTTTATTAAGTCCCATGTATATGTATGCATGTATAGGTGGGCCTATTGCAAATTCGACAATTCTTACTTCTTTGCTGCTACTGAGGATTTCCTAACTGAAAAATCCAATAACACTTTGCCCGACCTGGGAATCGAACCAAAGACCTCATGCTGAGCAGTCGCGCTTGGGATCACTAGACCAACCAGGCAGAGGTATATGTAAGAGATTTTATTTTTAACATCATAAATCACAGGTCACACCTGTCATCATAATTATACTACTTAATGTGACTTCACTAGTTAATCTAAGACATCACAGACGTACGGTGAAGGAAAACATCGTGAGGAAACCTGGTCTTAATGGTTTGAAATCGCCAACCCGCAGTGAGCTAGCGTGGTGATCAATGCTCGTGCCTTCTCTATATGAGAAGAGGCCCTTGCACTTGCATTTGGACAGCTATGTGCCGGTTAAGATTTAATATTTATTAACAGTATGTTGAGATGGGATAGGGGTGGGATTTACTGTGTACAAAAATAATCTCATTTTAATTTAGGTACTTTAATTGCAAGTTAAATAATAATAAAACATATTTTGAATTGCCTTTTAAATATGATTAAAAATAATTATAGAGGAAATGGCGGGTTAAATTTGTTATCTCCGTCATTTAAAAAAAATATTACTAGTGTTACGCAAGGAGTTCATAAACAATTTGATAATTTATACATTTTGTTATATGTATCAATCATGTAATAATTATTACTTTTACTTAATGAACTAATGTGTTATCTTAAAATTTCCATATAAATTATTATAAATTATCCTTTTTAAAAATAAATCATTAAGTTTCACATATTAATTATTAATCAATAACATTTCGAACACATTAACTCAACATTCAAATTATATTTTTTTGATGCATATCATTACACCTGTTTTTCCTAGAAGGGGTAGGCAGAGGTGAATATAGCTGTACACCCACATTTCACCAATGTCGTTATTAAGGCTAGGGTAATAAACTGGTGAGCCTATTGCCATCTACTGGTCAAAACTTCGGGCTAATATTGCAAATTTCGTAACGGAATAATTCAATAATACTTTGACCCGGGAATTGAATCTCGTACCTCACAATTAGCAGCGCCCAATAACCAATGGGGCAGCCACATTGAATTTAAAAGCAATATCTTAAATACATCTAAGTAATACATATAGCATCACGCCTGTATTCCCCGAAGGGATAGGCTGAGGTGTACACAGCTATACTCCCATATTGCACCAAAGCTGTTATTAAGTCCCATGTAATAGGTGGTGAGCCTATTGCCCTCAACCGGGCACAATTCCAAACTCAGAATTTTCTTACAAAAAAGCGGAATAACACTGCCCGACCCGGGAATCAAACCCGACACCTCATGCTCAGCTCACAACGAGTATCATATTTAAACGGCTTTCATTCATACATCAACTTACATTCACTCACCAAATACGCAGTTATACAATTAAGTTATTAATGTCTTGCAAAACAATGATATCTTAAACATCTACACTGTAATTATAAATTTTCTTATCCATTCATAATAACTGAACTACCTAAATTGACTATTAAATGATTTTTACTATTAATTATTGTTCACCGGTCACTACTCACGTGCATTCTTCGGGTTTGCCCGACTAGTTTCGAACTCGAACGGAGCCCTTAGTCATGAGCTGAGTCCGGGGCAATGTACTTACGTGAGTAGTAACCGGTTTTGCTAATAATTGTTATTAATTGCCTCGGTTGTCTAGTGGTCCCAAGCGCGACTGCTAAACAAGAGGTGTCAGGTTCAATTCCCGGTTGAGGCAAAGTGTTATTGAGTTTTTCTGTTAAGAATTTCTCAGTAACATCCTGGAGTTTGGAATTGTGCTCGGTTGATGGCAATAGGCTCATCGCTTAATACGTGGGAGTTAATAACAGCATTGGTGAAATGTGGGTGTACAACTGTGTACACCTCTGCCTACCCCTTCCTGATGCAAATAATATACAGCTTTATCAACATGGGTTTGTTTTTTTATAATAGTCTTTCAAGCCATTTTGCTTTCTGTTTTTTTTTACTATTCATGCAATTGTTTTTACAATCGTTTTTCATTTCAACGTATCGCTTACAAATTTTTTTTTGTCATTACATACATTTGTTGTTCTTACATTTTAATAAAACAGCATTTGTTTTCCATTAACTTCTGTATCATTTCAAACTATCTTTCGCCCGCAACTTCATTTGCGTAGACTTCAATGTTTGTAATCGAGATTATAAGGTATCTGTGTGCCAAATTTCATCCAAATCCGTTCAGTAGTTAATGCGTGAAAGAGTAACAAACATCCAAACATACTCACTAACTTTCTAATTTATAATTTATGTAGGATATGACGCCTAATATTAATACCCATACAATATTTAATTCTTTCATCGTCTCCATCCGAACAGACTGCTTACATTGTTCAAAAAGCTGCAATGTTTTAAACTTCACATAATATATCCTTAATTTGTTAAAAAATTTGACGTTAATTTGACTAAAACGCGTAACCCTTGTCATGCCGTGACAAAGCTGTCCCAATAGTGATATCGTGTCATTTCTTCATATCTAATAAAGTTCAAGTTGCCTTCCTTCCTCTTACAGAGACGTCTGCATTACATAGCCATAACATGAACCTATTAAAAAAAACATTATATATGACTACATAATACATTTTGGACTTCTCCGTAAAGTCTTGAATATTTATATAACTTTTCTCAAACACTCTTCACCACACAAACTGACAATCCCATTCACTCTACCAACCCGCTGCCTCTCATGCCTGGGGCATCAACCTCCAAAACCGGCGACTTTCATCGGTGCATGCACGGGCGCATACGTAACGCCATCTTGCGTAATGTGTCGCGCACGCATTGCCCATGATTAACGTTTACGGAGAATATCTTTTATTATCGAATAGAATTGTTTTACTTGTAACAGTTGTTGATCCTTCAATAGATACTATAATTTAATTCATAGTTTTTGGTTACGCTAGAATATTCTTTATTTCAGTTGCTTATACCAAAATTTTAGTAGTAGTCGCTCAGAACGCCAGTTCGACCTTTCACGGTCTATTTTTGGGCTCTCAGAAGAAAGTTATCATCGCTGTCATAGATTGAGTTTTTATTTAACACTAAATTATTTGAAGACAAATTTAACTATTTCTTATCTCATCATCTTCATTCGCTACTTCAGTTCACCACCACTGTAGGTCATGAGCTATGTTCGGCTTACGCCTTTCAACCCTGTATTGCGCCATTCTATCCTATATCGCGCCATTCTACCCTGTTTTGCGCCCATTTCGTCCAGGTATTTCCAACAAGCTTTAGACAGTTCGCCTTGTCATCGGTGACCTACACGTCGTGTACCTACTGTCGGCCATCAGAGTACTTCGAGCCACGCTGATCATCATAACTTAACTTCGGTGGACTTTATTATTGAACTATATATTAACTGATTATTATAGTACTACATATTTTGAAACCATATTGTCATAAAAATACCTTTTGAAAGTTAAGCGCCTTTACATAGTACAGTTTAGTGCAAGAATTGAAATTGTCAATTTAGATCAACATTAATTATAGGATAGAACGCACTGTTGGGCTAAGATAAATAATTAAATTATTACTGATCACGTTCTGTTGCTTAGCATTATTGTTGTCACTGTCAAACTACTTATGCAAGATAGAAACGGGAATAATATAGGTACTAAAGCTGAAGAGTTTTTTTGTGTGATTGTTTGTTTGTTTGTTTAAACGCGCTAATCTCTGGAACTATTAGTCGGATTTGAAAGATTCTTTTTGAATTTGATAGTCCAATTCTTGAGGAAGGTTAGGGGCTATTTAACATCACGCTAAGACTTTTAGGAGAAAAATGGCGGTTGAAACCGCCGGACACAGCCAGTTTCTTAAAATATTGGCTTTATACTTCAACTTAGTTCATAATATATTTTTATATTATACGTCATAACAATTATATGTATTATTTGCCAGAGATATAGATTATTTTACATACCAATATATTATATAAACACTTTATTTAATTTGAAAATGCAGCAAGATATTGTATAAAACTGCAAGTTAAACGGTTACGCAACCAAAGTTATCCGAGGTAACTGAATGGGAGAAGGTGTTGTACATGTATAGTATTTATATACATATATTATATGTACTTGTTTATACGTAACAGTATGACTCTAAACCAGTGGTGTGGATCTAGTACGGGGAATATCGATTCTAATGCTCTTGTTTGATATAAATTTGCATGTATTCTAAACTGGAATCGCTTTTTCATTATTATAAAATAGCATCACGCCTGTCTTCCCGGAGGGGGTAGGCAGAGGTGAACACGGTAATTGTACACCGAAATTTCACCAATAGGTCGAGTCTATTGCCATCAACTGGGTATAATTCCAAACTTAAGGCTGCTACGGAGAATATCCTTAAAGAAAACCCAGTTTTCTTTAACACTTTGCCTAACCCGGGAATCAAAGCTAGGATCTTATACTCGACAGTAGCCCTTGCGATCACTAGACCAATGAGGCAGTTGAGTTTGTTAGAATCGGGAATTATATTAATTACTTTCATACAATCACGCCTGTGTCCCATTGGAGTAGAGAGATCTATTTCCACTTGATACGATTATGACACATCTCTTTGTACCAAAATTTACGCGCAATAAATACCTTTGAATCGCTTATATGTTGTGATCACAAGCAGCATTCATTTTAGGCTAAAGGAAACTAAAAATAAACTTTAAGTATAACTTAATTATATTTTATAGACACGAATGTTTATATCATTGACACGAATGTAGTACTGAACAATTTCAACTGTATTACAAACTGAATAATACACCGGCCTGTTCCACTCATAAAGAAAATTAAAAAAAGAAAAAAAAAACTAATTGCACCACAATTGCACAAACACGTAAACTCTAATTTAAACACAACCAACGGTTAATTTAAAATAAGAACCTCATTAGAACACACCAACAACTTTGAAATAAATCCAGCCAGTACGCAAGTACATTCACACTCCGCAGTGTTGCAACACTCAATAAAGAAACGGTCAACAATAGGCAAACACCTACAGCTATACAGCCTAGTAACCAGACATCAAAGTGAATGACATAATAGACTGTACATATCTATTCATGCAGGCTATATAACGAGTAAGAAAAGTAGTGTTTTAGTCGGTATACCTCAGCGGCCACGCGGGATCGATTCCGGGCATGCGCAAACCGAGCGAGCACTTCCGACCCCCTCCCCCCTGAAACTGTAGCTGAAACACCCCCACGCTGCAACTGCACTTCAGTGCATGTGAGAACGCGACCAAAGAAAAACTTGAAATAAATACGCAATATCCAGTTAATTGAAAAAAAGAACACTATTTTGAAACTCAAAATAAGGCGTACTCGTGTTATGTGTCGTTTCTTCAATCATTAAAATGTTTTTTTCGACGTGTGGACTCGAAAAACCATAGACCGGTCACCAGTGGGGGCGAACACATACCAGCCATTTACGAACTATGAAGAAGAAAAAACGAATACACGGTACACAAAATAATCGCGTTCAATGCCATTTATTAAACACAAACCACTTCGTATGAGCACTTTGACAATATAAAACAATTCCGAAAGCATTTAATTCACAAGTTTATTAAAATTTATACGCAATATATAATCACAAAACCGTTAGTTTTTAATAAAAATCAATAATTAAACACAAATTAGTGATACACTATTATAATAACCTCCCGAGCAAATAAAACCCAACCTTAAAATCGAAATTTTAGACTGATATATAAAATTCCGTAGGTAGATTTAAAAATAAAAAAATATAGTATTTACATTAGTTGAGCATTTGAGAAAGTTTATATGTAGCGAATAATAAAATTAAAATATTTATTAAATAAAAAATAAATTAAATAAAAAAAAACGCAATATAATACAAATTCGAATCAGGGATCAGTGACGTAGCCTTAGTATTTTGTACGACGGTCGAACAATTTTGACACTTGCTATTTTCAGTGTACAAAAATGGATGATAGAGTGTTTGTGTGTGCAAGTTAAGTGTTATGGTACCATTGTGTTAGTGTTGGGCCTTGGGCCAATATGTTGAACATGTTCGATATGTGGAACTCTGTTAGCACCAAGCTGGAGCAGACCAACGTTCAACAAAGTCAGCAACCGCACACATCAGGTGGGAGCATTAAAGGTAATTTCCACTTAATACAACGGGACCGGTGTTTGGGGCAAACTTTGAACCAGAAGTTGAAAGTAATTGCTAGTATTTTATAGCTTATGTATGAAGTAAGTAATTATTAAAGATACAGTTAAGTTGTTTATTTGAAATTTTAATTTATTGGTAGCAGTTTATTAAAGCAACAAAGCTTTAAATATGTTATATTCAGAATGTACTTAAACAAAAAAATAATACATTCGTCTCATTTAAAAAAAACTTGATTATTTGATTGTTGGTGCGATTCAAATGTTTGCCCCAAAAAAAAAGCAAGAAGTAACTTTTACAAAATACTTATATTTGCAAAAAACTAATATATCGGTATATTATAATAATTACCCTTATTTGATATATAGATGAAGTAATTAAAACACTGGCTGCATGTGGTTACAAGTTTAACTAAACATAAAATTATTTATTTATTTTTCGTACGTTTTAACTCTTAAATATTAGATCTATAAATATAAAATAAATAATAAAGAACACTTGCGAACCCTATAAAACACAAAAACCATTTATTGCAAAAAAATATGCATAGAAACAGCAAAGTCATCATCTAGCACTTTTTAAATTAGCGAAAGAGTTGCGAATTAAAAAGGCGGTTGCGTGAAACAAAACTGCAATAAAAATATACAGAAAAAAATATAGAAAGTGAGGTCCGAAAACTTCTTTTTCCGGTATTTATATCCACATAATTGTTTCTCATATAGTGGTCTTGCGTAACACTTAAGAAAGTGGCCAATTAAAATTCGGCTGTTGTCGTAGCTCTGTCGTGATATTTCGTAATTATTTTATAGTCTTTTGTGAAAAAAGCTTATCCATTTTATACAAGAATCGTTGAGCTTATTGTTTTTGTAGCATGAAGAGATATAAATAAGATGATTTTATTTATATTACTTTCAATGGATTTTTCTGGAACGGTATTAATCAAACCACGATTTTTCATCAAACTATTAGTGCTTTTATCAATATTACAATAGTGATATCTAATACATCAATTACTCCTACTCAATATGTCTACATAATCGTATCTTTTTCCACGTTTCAAAGAGATATATGTTATAATTTATTGTGGAAAATGAATATGTTAGCCTATTCACAGCACAAAATGTCCTATCCATTCCCAACCTATATAGTAGGGAGTATGAGTATTGAGAGGTTGTTATCCGAACGCCTACGGTCGCCACAGTGACCCAGATTCGTGCCACAGACTCTTATAACTAGCACGGGAATCGGGATGACAACCACCGGATGCACTTTATTTTTTAAACTGCAGATATTTTTTGTTCTAGAATTTTCTGGTTTGGTTTTAAACTTGCAATAGCCGTGGGACACTTAGGCTAGATTTTATGTATAATATGATTTGTTTTGGGACATGACAGGTTTGTATAAGTGTTTTTTACTGGCGGACAATAAAATTGCTTTAAATTTAATAAAAATAAATACTGTTCGTTTTAGTTAAAGGATTTAATTTAATTTCGATCTATGTTACAAAATGCAAACATAATTATGTTGATTATTTTTTTATCTCACATTTTATAAAATAATCTCCTACTAACTAAAAGAGACGCAACATTCAACTCATCTTGGATCTAACCTTATAATGTATACAATACGAATGTGTCAACTGCATCTCTTCCCACGCAAAATGTATCATTGCAATATATTAACACTTGCATAATTTCGCTCAACCCGTCTTTGAGACTCGTTTTGGCATTACTTGCGACTTTTACCTTTTAAAAATAACCTTTTGAAAGAATGTAAGTAACATTTCATCGGTAACCGCTCATTTATTGTAAAAAGAGCATGGGGTTCCCCATACATGCCAAAGATCATAAGGGGATAATACCGTAACTAACAAGTTGATGCCTGTTCAAAATTGGCTTAAAAATCACGTATCTACTTATATGTTGAACAAATCTCACTGATCTCTGTGCTAGAAATATTGTTAATACAAGAAATAAAAAAAAACTATATTTTTTTTTAATAATTAAATCTCACTCCGCTCTTTGCCACGAGTATCAAAACTTGTAAATAAATGTATAAAAATATAATTCTCGATGCAGGAGTTAAATCGTAACAGCGGATGCATTTCTTACAACTGCGTCATTTAGGTCATCCAAAGTATGATCAGCTTCAATCCTTGACTAAGTTCTAGGGAATTTAAGCGTTTGACACAATTAAGCGTCAGATTTACTCAATGCTGAACAGGATAATATGAAAAATATCTTCACATACAATCTAGTTATAAAATATATAAGTATCAACATTGTTTTAGCCTTAGTCCTACTACAGTCCAAAAGCTCTCACGGTGAATATTCAGGTGAAGAATATGAGTAGTATTCTTTTAAATTATTGTAGATTTTTCAAAAACTGAATTTTGAATATCTATTCGCAATGCATGTAGAGCTATTACTTAAATAATACAGTAACAACCTGTGTATGTTATTCGCAAATCATTTTTTCTCATAGATGGCGCCACAATTATTAGCAAAGGGTCAAAGTTTACAACGATTTGTGGTTTTCCTTATATTTATGTTTTCTATTCAACAGTTCCATTCATAGTTTAAAATGCATTTATAAATTTTGTAAGGCTTAGAATTCCCGGTCATATATTCCGACGCACCTTCTTTGGTGTAGCATTTACTGAATAACGTTATACTGCTAATCATTTTTGTTTTGAGGTCTTCTCTATAGAAATGTCTGTCGAAACATAGAGTCCGGTTAGAGTATTAATTATTTGGTAAAAATCTAAAAATATATGAGTTATCCATTTAAAAAACTTTATACTTTCATCATCTGATGATTGGTGTCCCTTTCTCCATTTGCTTTAAAAAAAGTGAATCATTCTGTACGTCAAGATATGCTTGTAACACTGAAGCCATTAAAAATATATACTTTTTAATGACACCGCGGTCACCATGATATTCAGCCAACGATAAAAAGTTGTTCTTTATTCGATTCGATTCGATTGACATTTTGGTGGTACTTTCACGCGTGGCGCGTTCGGTTTATTGCACAGAAATTTATAATAAGTAAAGGACATATTGAACGTTTCACGTGCCCGTGTTAAGAAAGCTTTACAGGGTTGCTGTGTATAAAAAAGTTCTTTTTTATTAAGAAGCTGCGGTTTTTATGAAAACTGTTATGGAACGTAGGTAACGAATGTTATACGTTTACGAAAAGAAAATTAACAAAATCAGACTTGTAACATTCCTAAAGAAGTCTATTAGCAACTAAAAATAAAACACAGTGTCTAAATTCGTAACTATAATAAATGTGATACCCACGACTCGCGCTTAACAGCTTTTATTTTAAGAGAAAGTCGATTCTGATCTCAACATCTGCATTGTCCTGTCCGGTATTAATAAAAACGCCCGTTGAACAAAGAGATAAACTTCTCAAAATTCTTTAATTTCTTCTTCATATTTCAACGCCCTCTATAATTACGTTCTGAGAACAAAATATGTTTTATTTATATGTTGTTTCGCTAAGAATAGATCGATTGTGATAAATCATTTGAGTCTAGTCAGAGGCAATAGGGCAAGGTTTCTTTGCAAACGTATGGGCACTGATCATATAAATATCTACTTGTTAAATTAAATTTTAAAGCTTTATCTATGATTACTTATATTGCTAGCCCTTCTCAAGCAAATTAAATAGCGCTCCACCCACAACAGATTCCAATCACTTTCGTCGGACACATCAATCATTGATCATTTGATACTCCTGATGTATTACATAAACTTTCTTTTTAATACCAATAAATTACATACACGTTTCAAATCGCTAATTACTTTCGTATACAAAATTACATACTTGAAAATCTCAACATACAATTTAAATGAAGTGAAAACCCTAAAGCGAACGGTCTGGTTTCTTTTTTTATACGCAGTTGCGTAACAAGGCATTGCTAACCAGTTACATTTAGCATAAGTTATGATTGGCGTACGAGTTCCAAACATGAATGCGCCCCTCCGATTTAGAAAAAAAAAGAGAAACTGATGCGATTTTTATGTCCTTTTATACTCAAAGCCTTTCACAAGTATTTGAAGAAAATTAATCGTATTACGGTCTCTACATTTTAAGGTATTAAAAAAAAAACTATTGACAATGTTTGCTTCTTTATTGGGATTGTTTTTATAAAATCATAGATTGGTAAATATACATAGAAAGTTGTCCAAAACTATATATTAAACATGCATGCATATCGTGTCATCTATACCTAACTACTTTTTTTTAAACGCATATCGTGTATGCGATTTAACAAAAAGTCTGCTTAATTTGTAAGGGTAGGTAACTACATTAGAAAAACTTGATTTACCAGCACAATGGCAGCATTTGCTTACTTGCAATACTAGATTATTGCCGAGTCTGCAGACGGCTCGAATTTCGACCGGATGCATTAATTTAAAGTATTGATATCAAAACTAGGTATTTTGTATTAAAAAATTAAAGTAAGCAATATTTGAATAGTTATAAAATGCTTCTCGTGTTTTTGTGACACTGTTTTATCTAATTTGGACTTGGAACCTATTTTGGAATACGTTTGATTTTCGAACAGTTTAAAGAGATTTGAAATATAGTATTACCTGAACGGTTGGCAGAGGCGTAGGGTATTGTACACAGACATTTCACTGATGCCCATATTCATTCCTATTGATAAAGTGGTGAAGCTTTAACATACTCCGCACTGCTACTGAGTTTTTTACTAATAAGTTTTTTTTTTAATGCAAGTGGTCTTTTTTCGAACAAACCCTTCCTTGAAACAAACCTTATTTCGAATAGTTTCATATTTGTCCACATCGACATTTGTTCCATCTCAATGACTCAACCACTATAACCTTTAAATCAATAAAAAAAAAACAATAACAAATGTAATTATTTTTTTCATTCGTTTTAGCAGATAAATATTATTATTATCGTAACATCAGCGGAAACAAAAATCGATATAACACGCGATTAATCCGGATAAAATAGCAATGATGTTAGTAAAAATATGAATGAATGAAATATACTCTATGTCATGTGACCGAACCAGTGCAAGTCGTACGTAATTTAATTGAAGGAAATAAATCGTTCATCTTGTAGTAGTTTGTACGCCGTAGTAGTTCTATCTATAAATGTAATGGCGGCGTCCGTTATAAGTTTTTTTTTAACATGGTAACACTTAGGTGGTAGACCTGTTGCCATTTACGGGGTACAATTAAAACTCTGTGTTATGTACTATTGAAATTTTCCTACAGTTTTTTTTTTGCTATAATTGTTTTGAACACACCTTTTTGAGTTAGTTTTTTTAAACTAGTCACCGGCATTTCCTATCTGATTATCTATGAGACAATTTCACATTCATCATAGTACATAACTAAGTGTGTGTGCAGGGATTGTCTGGAATGTTCTTTTGAGGAAAGCCGTAGCAGCTTTGAGGTGACCTGTTCTATCTTACAGCAGGTATGAAAGAGTCGAAAATTGGGTCAGTAAACACGCTAGTAATCAGTCTACTAGACTGAGTAAATAACTGTCGGTCTAGTAGAACAAATTAAAAAGAAAAAGTTTGTTCCTAACATGTAAAAAGGTTCTGATTCTCAAAAGGAAAAAAATAATAATTATAAGATACTTCATTTTCCGTCTATCTATCCAGACCCTTTTTCTCAGAACGCGTGAAGGTATCAAGTTGAAATTAATATCAAATACGCAGGTCTACGGTTTCTTAAGGCTTTAAAAAAACCACTTTCGTGCCCCATATTTTGACTTTCGCCAGTAAATCAAATCCTATGGGGTACTACCCGTTGGCATAAAATCATGAAATCTGGCAAGAAGCAAAGCCTTATATAGCACTAGTAAAGGAAAAAAATTTAATGTCGTTAATTTTTAGTTGGATTACATTTTTATTCTGCGTAGCCTTTTCCCAAATAAATTTTGGGGTTGTCTTCCAGTCAAACCGGATGCAGCTTAAGCCAGTATTTTACATGGAGCGACTGCCTATCTGACCTCCACAACCCAGTAACTGGGCAACACGATATCTCGTGGTATGACTGGTTGTCAGACTTTCAGGCCTCTGACTACCCGTAACGGTTGTCATAGATCTTAATTTGACGACCGGGATCGACGGCTGAACGTGCTCTCCGAGGCACGGAGTGGCCTCGGTATGAAATAATGGTCACCCATCCACAGACCGACCGCGGCAAGCGCAACTTAACCTTGATCGATCGATCTGTGCGGCTGTTACTTAGCCACGAGCCCCTCACACATTGTTCTAGTTAGATTACATAATCTTCATTAATTAAATTAAAATGTCACTGAGGCTGTCAGAAACCTCTTGTCTACAAACTGTCACTTTCATCTTGTAAGCGAACAGCGAAAATAGACCTTCTCATATTAAGATGTACAAAGGAAATTCAACATTCTCTATGGTCGACTATACTCGACGTACGTACCTACTCTAAGTTTAATCACAGGGAAAACCTGATTAACTAAGTACTTTGCAGTTTATATTATGTGTATTTACAACCTTCACAGGTTTTAATTACCTATACAGAATTCTACCAATACTTAAAAATAAAATCTTCTGCAATAAAAGCCTCTTCTCATACACAAGCATTGATCACCACGCTAGCTCACTGCGGGTCGGCGATTTCAGACTATTAAGTCCTGGTTCAGAATGTAGTCCCACGAAGGGAATGAATGAAAGACAACTACATGCAGCTGAGATGAGAATGTTAAGAGGGATGTGTGGTGTGACGTGGATGGATAGAATTAGAAATTAGAATTAGGAAGTCTGAAGGTGGTACCGGTGACCGAGAAGTTGCGTGGAAATCGTTTAGCATGGTATGGGCATGTGATGCGGAGGGATGAGGGTCATGTGACGAGGAAAGTTTTGAGTATGAATGTAGATGGCTATAGGAAGCGATGGATGGATTGTGTTAAAGATGATACGGTAAGAAAAGGAGTGACAGCCGATATGACGGCTGATAGAGAGAGATGTATGGAAGAGGAATACATGCTGCGCCGACCCCAAATAAATTGGGATAAGGGATGATAATGAAGTCCCGGTTCCGCACGATGTTCTCCTTCACCGTATGTCTGTGATGTCTTAGGTTAACTAAGACAGTACATATGACATTGAAAAGTCACATTGTCACAAGATTTGAACCCACCAGCTGTACTCAAGAAGCGGGTCCGTAATCATTCGGTCACTACGTACTAGGAGACAAGAAACATGACAGTGGTCTCAACTATTCTAGCAAGAAATTGTTCTAGAAAATCTATAGGTCCTTAAACGTTATTCGGCCCTATACAACCTAGGATCTTCTAAAATATGGTTATATTCAAAATATTATACAATACATACCATAAATATCAGTTTGCCATACATATTCAAATAACTCGAGTAGGGTGGCTCAAAGCCGTTCACCCGGCATGGAAATCAATAGAAACTTATGTCCAGCCGCGACTGAAAAGGGCTGATATGATGTTAATGAGAGTGAGACATAATGAACGTTTCAGATTCTACCTTTTCTAGAAAGATATTAAAAGAAAGCTATTAAGTATTTATATTTTATTATGGTAAGTCCTGTTTAACATTTTGTATGTATTGTACACTACAATGATTTACCCATCCAAGTACTTTTTTTAATTTCTTTCACCCATAAGGTTTGATAAAAGAAAGCCCATTCTGAGTTAAGCTCGCCTTTGTACATGTTTCGTTGTATCTATTGTTTTGTATGTTCCTAGATTTTGTGCACAATAAAGAATAAGAATAAAATAGTTCTGGAAAATCTATGAAACTTTATTTAGACGTAGGCAGTCTAGTTAACTAGTTCTTAAATACTATAGATCCATAAGAAATAGAAAAACTATAGTAGAATTCGTTTAAACTAAATTGAAAACCTAATCATATGCACATATTGAAAGAAAACTAAAGAGTACTAGGACATCAAAACATAACAGAGGTGTCAAATTTTTAGTAATTTAATCAACTACAGCAAGTACTTTGTTCTAGAAAATCTATAAGACCCAGGGGATGTTACGACCTAACTAAAGTTAACTAAATAGCCAACAGACCATACTATAGTTATGTAAAACACATACCTACATGTACACGACAGAACTCAAGTACTAGGGTATAAGGAATATGTAAGAGGTCTCAACTATTAACGTAAGTGAAGTTTTTCTAGAAAATCTATAGATCCACGACGACATTACTTGAACCTAACTAAACTGTCTAGAATTCGTATATAATTGAAAACTTACGCAAAACAAACCATACATACACACATATGAAAAGTACTAAGGTACCAGGATAGCAGAGACATGTGACAGGTCGCGAGTTGGTTTAGTACTAAAGTGCGCAAGAAAAAGTTGCCTGGCCAAGACCCATATAGCGTGCTCGATGTACTCTGAGCAACGAGTTTTGATACTTGTGTGCGAATGTTGTCATGTGTTGGACGCCATTTTAGGGTTTTTTGTTATTGAAAATAATTACACACTGATTTGGTTTGTTGGCTGTCAGAAATAGATGAGCTGTCTTGTTGTAATTGTTGTAATAATATATGTTATTATAGCCGTGGTTGTATTTATATGTACGGTGTAAAAAACGATTTTAGATAAAGGCAATCCGTAATTACCAGTACTCGAAAAAAATTAAATATGAACATAGTAAAAGGATTACTCTCCAATATTTAATGGCCAGGCACTTGTCGTTTTAGCACTCGCCGTCTAATTTATCCTGTTTCATTTCCTTCATATTCATTATTAACCTGAAAAAGAATAACTAATATGTGAAAGAGGCTTTTCAGAATAGTGGAAATCGATAGTGTCTCTCTACCCAAATGGGAAACAGGCGTGATTGTATGTATTTAAAAACAAATCAGGTTCAAGATTTAGTAACAAGTATAAATTTCCCTTATAAGAAAAAAAACTTGTCAACTGCCTTTCGGTATTATCCTGAGTTATGTTTTCAAACAACTGTTTATTATCTTATATTTCTCCTCATAAGTGTGAACAGTATAAACAGAGCCATAAAATATGAGCTTAGAAATACTTAGCAGAATACCAAAGTTAGAAAGTAATAAAAATCTTCTTCAAGTGTATAATATTTTCTATATCACGTAATCTTATTGACATGCGTGGGATACCTGTTGGCGAAATTTTATTAGAATGTCTTTAATAGCAGCATCATTGAAATGTGGGTGTAGAATAGTACACCTCTGCCCAAGTCTCTGGAGAATACAGGCTTCAAGCGTGTTATGTTTTAAAACTATGCTACTTTCATCACACGACATCCCACTACAGAACCTTCTAGAATCCAATATATTTATAATTTAAACAACTAAAATATTCGTGACAAGTATCAAGTCTTATCGGTCGTACTCCACACATTTACGTATGCGCATGCGTGGAGCGTGCACTCAGGTACTCGCCACTGATATGATAATATTAGCTGTCTGTGTGTTGCACCGTGCTGCGTTTAGACTGCCGTGTCTAGTCGTAGCCGCCGACTAGACACGGCAGTCTAAACGCGTCTAAACGCTAAGTACTTAATACGATACCTTCTAATAAAATATCAACATTACCAATAATAAATTTTAACAACTCTTTTAGTACCATAATTAATTATGTGCTTTTAGTATGCTATGTGCCACTTTATCCAATTTACTTACGCATTAGTAGGTAACACTTGAGTCTTGGAAGCTCAATTATGAATCTATGTTATCATAAAGTTCTTATATGCTTCGTTTCGATCAAAAAGTCTAGCAGTCGCGTATGCAGTATTTCAAACATAGAATACCGTATATGTAGGCGCGGTTTACTGGCCAGTAGGCGAGCTTGATTGTGATAATATAATTAAGGTTGTATCTGAATGCATTGTGCTTCATTTAGAACGGCTAGTCTCGCTTTTAGTAAGTATTTTTGTTATTATGAACTATTGCTGACCACAGTGACTAAAGTCTGGACGAGAGAAGCTGGGGGTCATGCTCAGTGGTAAGAAATTGGAGAGGCGTATTTCCAGTCTTATGAGGCCTAATGAAGCTACCATAGCTTTGTTAATATGTATGGAACAAAAGTTTTCTGCAACCAAGAAGGTTTCGGACGAATAACATAATATCAATTTGGCTGTTTTGTATATCTGTACCGAAGCATAGCACGTAGCTATGCTTCGGTACAGATATACAAAACAAATATAAATAGAAGTAGAATAAAGGGGTTCCATATTTAAATCCCGTTCCCGAAATGCTTGGGCTAGCATCTTGTATTAACTACGACAAGTGATTTTTCATATCAATAAGCTATGTCAATGCACTGTCTAGCCAGTAGCCAGTTTGGAATCGGTTCTTGAGTAGCTAGTTCAACACCAGGTGAGTAGGTTAGGCTAGCGGTTTATATAATTATATTAGTGTCCGTGCATAAATGCATTGTGCTCTGTTTAGATTGCTCGAGTATAGTGCCTGAACTTTTGTATTTGCACCAAAAATACACGTATGTTTGCTCGTGACTCGCGGATCGATTGAAATGTTGCTGTTGGCGCCTTTTAGTCCGCAAATGGAGGAATTATATAAAGAGTCCCTTAACTATATTTTGCTTGTTTCCCAATTTATTTGTGTCGCACCCTAGTAATTAAACAAACAAAGATTAGTGTTCAATTCATGTGTAAACACACAAACATAAAAACGATATGAATTAAAACAAATTGTTATTCACATAGGTTTTCAATATGTGTGAACGTGCTTTGTGCTTAATCTAGCAAGTAGTTTATACATACCTAGTTAAAACTAACCTCGTCGGTTGCAGTGCTTTACAGTTTACTAGGGAAACTTTTATGCGACTGATAATAATGTCCATGTGTGGGTAAATGCACTATGCTGCGTTTAGTATGCTTGTAACTTATGACGTAGGTTTTTGTTACTATTAAGCCAGCCTGCTCAGTTTAATTTCAAAGGAAGCTTTTTCTTTAGGTTTATTCAAAGGTATAATTTTGAATAAGCATTGGTAGCCTAGTTGTATGACCGTTGGACTGAGCAGTCAAAAGTCGCAATTTCAAAACCAAGGCACGCACTACCGGCTTCCCGAAATCATGTGGGTATTATAAATTAATTATCACTTTCTTAAAACGGTTAAGGAAATCGTGAGAAAACCAACTCATCTAAGAGGTATTCTCGATGGTGTGTAAAGCCATATCCGAGACCTACGGATTGTTTAAACTTTTACTCTAGGTTGTTCATCAACCACACGATAAGAAGAAGATTTGGACTAAGTTCAAGATCGATAACTTGTTTTCTGTGCCTATTTAGTATTTGGCTATTTTGGCTTCTTAATTAATTAATTAAGATTTGCAGACAGTAATCACTCTTTTTGCACCTCAAAAAATGCAATCTAATGACAGTTTAGCAAGCTACCATATGCAATTGTGACGTCAGTCTCGTGGGTTGCCATCCGTTTGGGTTTTCCCAGATTTGTTCTACTTTATAGTGCGTCCGGGGAACGTCCGGGCGGTGTTTCATTTGTAGTCCGGGTTTGAGGTTGCTGACACATCTACCGAAAATATGCGGCCGAAATTATATTTAAATTGCAAGACTACTAATTCTTTGTTAAAACTTTATTACTAAATATAGCTTTACTAACTTTAAGAAAAAAATAAAAAATATTTATAACAATTAAATCAGTTAATTATATTACAGAGTAACATAATAGTAAGTTATGTCTGAGTTTAAAGATCCAAAATCTGAGTTTTCACACTTATTGTCCGGGTTAGCAGATTTTAGAGATGACAACCCTATATATACACGACAGTTATTACATTCAGTTTCAAATATAACAGTTCTGTTTGAAATAATAACGGCCAAACCGCAGGCACGTCGCTGTTGCGTAGTTAACACTTTGCTATCACAATATTTGATCTTACATTGTATCGATATTGTTTTATTTTATTGCCTACTGTGAAATTTGCTTTACTACCTGTTGGTACAGCTATACCCATTTGCATGGAGCTTTTAATAATAATTTATTTTATTCTAATACCAATCTAGTCAGTCAGGAGTTGCGACAAATGCTATGTGATCCTGGAGCCCCGGTAAAGATGACTAAAGGACTGTGTGCAGGGAGTGTGTTAGAGTCCAGCAAGGCGACTATTATAAGGATTTACACATGCAAAAAGTGGTTCATATGTTGCTTCCCCCAGACCGTATTTCGGTCACGTCGGTCTATATCCACGGAGATAAGCCAAGTACACATAAGATATTATAGTGCACAAATGTATGCGCAAACACAGGTGCACTCCCTCTTCCTTCACTCTCGTAGTCCGTTTTGACGGCAATCACTATTAACTTGAGATATATGGCTATTCAAAAGCTTTAAGCTCCCTCTGAAAAATATTGATTATTTTCGTATGGATCGTTGATCGACTTCACCATAATTTATGAAACCTAACACCTTCATTCTCAGCATACTGATCATGCCTGAGTCTTCAAAGATCGCTAATATAACAAGAATTGAATTTTATTTTTAAAACGTATGATTCAGCCAGTCGTCTATGCGAGTTCTAGTAACACGTTCAAGTACTAACACTTTTCAAACGGACCTCGAATAACTATTTAAACGTTCACGTGCATGTGTGTGTGTACGCATGTCCGCACGTTGCGTTTATAATGATGACGTCACCTGCATGAGGGGTGCCGGAATGGAGGGGGGGGGGGGGGACAAAACTTTAATTACTGAATTAAACATTAAAATATTATGTTGGTAGTGTTTTGAAGGCAAGTAACAAAGTTTATAAAGGAATGGTTTAGAACGTTTTAGAATAATTACTTCGAATTATAGCTTAAATCTAGTGGAAATACTGCTACAGTGTATACCAACTAGTCAGTGACCTTCGAAAGGATTTAATCGGCCATAATCATCATCCCCCTCCTACCCTGATCCCAATTTAATTGTGGTCGCCGCAGCATGTCTTTTTCTTCCGTACATCTCTATCAGCCCACATCTCGGTATTCAATAACTTTCGTAAAATCGTTGGTCCAGTCAGTGTCAGTAGTCAGTTAGTTCGGTTACAGCGGCCTATTTCCGAGGAGATTAGCTAAGTACGCAGGATATATTATAGTGTATAAGTGTATGCGCAAACAAAGGTGCAAAGGACGAGGGGTCCTTTACTCTCATAGTCCGATGAGACGGCAATCAGACACGAAATTTTGAGAAGCAGGAGTTTGGAATTGAGCCCGGTAGATGGCAATAAGCTCACCACATGGTACTTAATAACAGCATTGGTTATATGTGGGTGCAGTAGGTACATATGTGTACACCTCTACCTACGCCTTCGGGGACTACAGGTGTGATGCTATGTAATGAAACAAGACGTTGGAACGTAGCAATTAGGTTCTGACACTTCAAAACTGTCAAATTGAAATTAGTGCTTTGACCTCATAAGAAGAATATAACATAACATGCCTTAAATTTGTTTAATAAGGAGCCACGCCCATAGTTTCCCACAATACCACTAGTTTTTCTTCGACACTCTTCAAGGACGGACGCCTGACCCCGTTTCGGGTATCAGGCCGCAAAAACCATTATCACCTTGATGGGATATTGCAAAATGTAAAAGCGTTCTGATTAAATAAATGTTGAAACCGACGGAAGGCTGTTTTCACTTTGCCTTTGCCTTACAATGTATTGTGACAATTTTTGCTGTCAGTTTGACGTTGCGGACTGTCTTTTGAATAGGCTGACTGTCTCTAAAGATAACGTACCTAATAGAACATTGTATGAGAATATCATGCCCACTAGTCTCAGGACGAAACGATTAACTAAGTAATTAATTGAAGCTATTAGAACAGATTATATAAGGAAATACTTCAAAATCGTCAACATATTTTCTTGGTTAACGATAGATACGTTGGAGAACCTGCTAGCCATAATCGATAAAAAACATGTCTAAGTATTCGTTTTTCAAATCAAGAACTTAAAGCTAACTGTAGAAAATATTAATGGCCACTTAGAAAACCCTTGAACCCTTGCATTTGAATTTTAGAAGTATGATGTGAAGATGATTTGGCACAAAATTCTGAGATGTTCCAATTTTAAAATCAATGTTTGCATGCGGAACTTACACCAGTTTCATCGCATGTCAAACCAAAAATTAAAATACAATACAACAATAGAATATCTAAAAGCTCTGCTGACGCCATTGCAGATAAAAAGCATGAACATACACATATCGGTCTGTCTAGGTCGAATGTTCCGATAAATGATAATTTAGTGGCTAAACATGGACTTTGGTAGAATGTGCTGGCTCTAAGCACACGATAGATTTTAACCGACATTGCGTGTCTGTCATTCGATAGATATGAGATAGAATGGTAGGCTTATTACACACTTTCAGATTGACTGTTTATAAAAAAGTTATATCATATACATCAAGACGAGGAAGTTATTTCGATTATGCCCTTTTTCCACGTATAACCAACTAATTACTTCACTACTTGTCTAAGATTTCCGGGGGGCGGGAGGGGGTTGGACCTCCAGCCCCCCCGGTTATGGCATGATACACATACAAAACTAGCCCGTAACCATCCCATTGCAGGGCAGGGCCTCTTCTCATACAGATAAACCACGAGCATTAGTCACCACGCTAGCTCACTGCGGGTTGGCGATTTCAGACCATCAAGTCCAGGTTTCCTCACGATGTTTTCGTGAGGAAACCTGGACTAGTTGAGGACACCGTGTGTTTGTGATTAACTAAGAAAGTACCTACATATGACATTGCAAAAGTCACACATGGTACATACTGAAATCAGTATCGATAAATAAATATATATGAGAGATTCATTGCACACGCTCCATGTAAGATACTGGTATGAAGCTGCATCAGCTAAACACAGCATCACGCCTGTATTCCCCGAAGGGGTAGGCAGAGGTGTACACAGTTGTACACCCACATTTCATCAATGCTGTTAATAAGTCCCATGTAATATATGCCTATTGCCATCAACTGGGCACATTCCCAACTCCGGGCTGCTAATGAGAATTTCCTAACAGAAAAACTCAATAACACTTTGCCCGACCCGGGAATAGAACCCGAGATCGTCTCAGCAGTCGCGCTTGGGACCACTGGACCAACGAGGCAGTTGTCTCGGTGGGTCATCACGCTTATTACCTACAGGGGTAGGCAGACGTGTGGCCAGTTGTTGTTGTGTAATGCTGTTATTAAGGCCCATATATGTAGAGCCCTTAAAGTCGACCGTTAGCCCAGCGCCCTTATTAAGTATTTATGAGATAATTTAATTTATTTAGAATTCCACGAAACGCTTTTGTGTAACAATGATTATGAAGTAATTATTATAATTAAGTATCTAAGGAATTGCACGCTTACTATTTTTTATGGTATCAGTAGAAATCGAGGTGATATCTTAAACATTAACTTAATTATTATAAATTGCTCTGATTGGTCTAGTTCAGGGTTTCTCAAACTTATGACCCCACGTACCCCTGTTAAAGCTACCAGACAATGGAGAAACAATTTAAAAAATAAAATAAGAAAGCTAGCTGAAATCAATTTTTCAACATATTCACTCATAAAGTGGCTCTTATGACACCCACTTATGGCACTCGTGACTGTTCTTTACATTACCGTATTATAACGGTAGTTAAAAAAAATTGCGTGACAAACAAACTTTTTGCTGAGATTTAAAGGAAAATATATAAGTATTTTCCTTTAAATCTCAGCAAAAAGTTTTGATGTTTAAAAACTTCTTGGTGACATTTAACATTTTTGTGCCTATGCTTGTTTATTTAATTGACAAATAAATATTTCGATTCCTGAATTATTATGTTTTTAGTTAATTAACATTAATTGGTTTTTTAAATGGAAGATTATTCACTTTATTATATTTTAATTCATGTTACTTCGTTAATATCTCTCTTTCCACCTACGCGCGAATAAAACATAGTCTCGGCACATGGCAAATAAATCCACGCACTATTTTATTAACAAAATAAGTTTATTCGATTTTATTAATTGAATCCCTCGCAAGTGTGTTAAAATCATCGTATGGAACTTCTGAGCATTGCTAATATTAAACTCTCGGATCTGCTTGTGTTTAGACATCAAAACTCTTTGCTGTTAAAAATAGTTTTAATTTTTTTGTCTACAAACCCTTTGTTGAAATTTACCATATGTGTGATCCTCGCTAGTTAGCAGACATAATAGACTTTTATTGTTATGACGTATAATTTTATACAGCTGAGCGGAAGGGTTGTAAATACACAATGTTAGATAAAATATGACACATTTCAATTCATAAAATCATTAGTTTTTGCCGCCAAATTAACATTCGACATTGGCAAAATCTTTGACTAACGATGGAGCTATAAACTTCACTTACTTAAAAAATTTAATTCAATTGTACATTAATTTGGGTTTTAAAAATATTAATTTAATTTAATTTTAATATTAGGTTGTTTGGCACCTTCGTCAGTGATTCTCCATCCAACTGCGTGTATACACAGACTCGGTGTACGAAAAAAGAAATTCTCACGCCATTTTAATTACTAAATATATACCATTCCGATATCTAGTTGAATATCTTTGCAAAATGTAATTTTCTGTTATTTTTTCTTGCGTGTGTTGATAAACGTCGTATGAGACGCGTGCGCTATTGGTCATTACACGTCTTCGTCATTGCTACCTCGCCTGGCGGCTCGACTAGCAATCCAACCTTGTCTGTAATGACTAACTTAACTTATATTTTAATCTTAATTCTAACATAACATAGCATCGCGCCTATGTTCCCCGAAAGGGTAGCAGAGGTGTACAAAATTGTACACCCACATTTCACCAATGCTGTTATTAAGTCCCATGTAATAGGTGGTGAGCCTATTGCCATCTACCGGGCACAATTCCAAACTCCGAGCTGCTACTGAGAATTTCTTAACAGAAAAACCCTATCCACTTCGTTGGACCTGGGTATCGAACAGCTCAGCAGTCGCGCTTGAGACCGCTAGACCAACGAGGTAGGTAATCTTAATTCTGACTCGGTATTATGTCGATTTCGGTATTAGATTATACAATAATGACTCCCGCACCGTGCTTCAACCGTGTTTCCCACAAGTGAGTGAAGGGAGTATCACAACCACAGCACATTTTTAGTCATACGAACGCCTCCAACCATATGGTACGCGCTTGCTAACTCAACAGCCGCCATTACTTAAATCTTGTCGAGACCCCCTACCATCATATAGCGAACTCCTAAGGGTTTGCGCACTCCACTTTGAGAAACCATGCTCTAGTTGGTTGTTTGCGCTACTACTGAGAGTCCCGAGTTTAATTCCTGAGTTGGGAAGTGTATTGTAAATTTTTCTGTTAGGAAATATTCAGTAGCAGGCCGGAGTTTGGAATTAGGTCCGGATGGCGGTAATAAGGTGTCCACTGGCATACTATATTATTATGGTATCGGTAAAATAGGCATGGAAGATATGACAATAGATAAATGAAGTGGCACTTAATATCGGCATTGGTAAATTGTATATAACAGTGTCCAGTTTCCACACCTTCTTATCCCTTCGGGAAATACAGGCGTGATCCTATGTTATATAAATTATTCCTTTTTCAAAGTTACCTATAATGCTACCATCCATTTCTCGCCCTTGCCTATAATGCTTGCGTCATTGAAGGTCCGAAAGGGCTGTTTCTACATTAACAGCTCACTTTTTAAACATGCATTATTATGTTGCTACCATCCGTTTTGAATTTGGACTATGTCCCGTTATCATCAATAGGCATAACAGAAAGATACTTTTGCCTATCAATTTATGCGTAAATAGCAGAATGCAGAATAGAAATCACATTCGTTATTTTGAATGCACATTAGACCGGCCTTGAACACTTTTTTCGTGGGCCATCTTTTTCGCGTCTCCAGTACTATTGCTTGCTGTAGAGAATTGTTACCTATCTATTTATGCGTAATACAATGATGATTTGAACGTTGATAGGAGACACATCCGTGGTTTTGCGCGCGCATTCATAGATAGCCTGGCCTTGCGAGTGCTATTCAACTCGGTGACATACTTTTCAGTTGGCTTCAAGCCGTGTGACTTTACAAGGGAAAGGCGACTTTATTTTTAATGGGATATGGTTGGGATTTGCTTGTCGAATATTAACGTAAAGTTTTAATTGAGACAACGCACCGTCCTATCGCGAATTTCGAAATTTGAATTTCGAATTTGGTGTTTTTTTTTATACTCTCCCGCTAGATTTTAATTTCGGAATTATTTTATTATTGTGTGTTTTATTATTTATAAGCGGTATTATTTTAAATCAAATGCTATTTCGTGGTTCGGTCATAACTGCGGCTGCTGAGCGTTAGGCCCTGGGTTCAACTCCCGGATTAGTCAAATAGTAATTTTGTTTTTCGGTTAAAAAGTAGTAAGTAGAAGCCCTAATTATATGAAGTCCTCTATAAAAAATAAACTTGTTGAGGGTGTCGCAGTGTTTCGAAAGTTATTAAAGAGTATTTTTTATACAATCCAGTCTATTTGCATATAAATCTTAAAATACTCCAATAACCCTTTATAAATCTAATTTATTTTCATAAAGAACTATGAACATAGATGAAGCAAAAAAAGTGAAAATCGAAAGCCTCTGCCTACCCCGACACGAAAAAGATGATTGCATTTATGTATTCCAATTTACAATGTTGCCATACCATCCTCAAAATGCATGTGTCATTTTCAAAGCTACCCCATAGACTATAGACTTCATATAAAAACTCCATAATCAAAATATAATGACAGCAATAAAAAATCTTAAAAAGATTTTCCCAACACGTTTCCTCGTCAACTGATAACACATAAACCTACGTAACACATATGTGTGAGAGACAAACAAAAAGGAAGCGCATACGCTTGCGCAACACAGGGCTCGGCACGCGACGAATTTTACGTTTAACTTAAACGCATAGCACACAATGGCGTCAATTCTAATGTAGCAAACTAAACTAAATTTAGAACCTGTCTCTTACTAACAGTGTATGAGCAAGATGGGACCAATCATGAGATGTCAAATTCGAATTTAGGCACGTAAAATTAAAATCTCTGAATGTTTTTTGTAGGCACAGTTTTAGTAGCCACTAAAATTAGAGACGTCAAACGTAAATTGTATGGAAATTTTAGGTTGACATGATTAAATTAGAATTTGACGTCATCCCGTCCCGCTCTTATAGTAACGGTTAGTAAAAGACAGCAATGCTGTAAATGTAGTTTAGTTTACGAAATAGTAAAAAAAAAAAAAAAAACACCTGCCCTTATCCCAATTTATTTGGGGTCGGCGCAACATATATTCTCTAATGGTACTGACATGCTGCTAAAGTTTTGTCAATGTTTTATGACCGGCCGCCTGCTCGACGTCAACCCTCATTGGGAATGCTGTTTTTGGTGGTAACCGCTACTAATACGGTCTCCTTCTATCTAGCTATGTTACAATACATAGATACAATATACCTATAGAACAAAAAAAAGAGAGCAAGATAATACCTGACATACTTTATCGGTTTTTGTTTAGGCAATTAAACCTTACTACTCTTGCATAAATACAAATTATCACGCCTATAATCTTTGAAGGGGTAGGCAGAGGTGTACGGCAGTGTAAACTCAAATTTCAACGATGCCGATATTAAGTCCGTATGTGCCTATTTCCAGCTGTGCACTATTCCAAACTCCGTCCTAATACAGAGAATTTCCAAACAGGAAATACCAATATTAATTTCTGCTCACTAGAAGACGCAATTTACTTTAGTATTATAATACCTATTATGCACTTTCATTATTAAAATATCTTACTTAATATAAAAATAAAACGAGTGTTACCAACTGAATATTTAAATGACTGTAACACTTCTTCCGAGCCCTTTAATATTGACGGTATTACGTGAGCCGAGCCCTACGCTTCGGTTGCGCAAACTATCTCATACTTCACGTTGGCACTACGCACTACTATGTTACGTCACACAGACACACACGCTCATAAAGCCACTATCATAGACAATAGGTAACGTGGTATTTTATTATATCTGTCATATGTTTATGTGAAGAGAAATCATTTTAGCCCTTTTTTAAGCATATTAATCGCACGGCGGAGTATGAGATTTGGCATATTTAAAGTTTAAATGGAGGAAGATTGCTGTAAACTAAAATAAAAAATTATTTACGGTTGAATTTTTATCCTTGTCCACTAGTTATGATAGAACAACATCAAGCCTGCACTTCCCAAAGGGTAGGCAGTCTCGTAGGCAGTACATTACCTACGTAATAGGCAGTGTCAATAATTTTATTTTTTCAGTTGCATCCTGAATTTTGGCAATACGCCCGATTGATCAATAATTAATAAAAAACGATGGAAATGGGCTCACAACGTGGGACTTAATAACAGCTCAATTAATGTTCACGGGTTACCGACTAGTTTCGAACTCGAACGGAGCTCTTAGTCATGAGCTGAGCCCGCGGGTATGTCGCGAGTCAAACTCACAATAACAGCACCGGTGAAATGTCGGTGCACTAAAGTACAGTTCTGCCTATCCCTTCGGGGATTTAGGTGCGATGTTATGATGCTAAGTTTACAATTGATTGGTTAAGATTAGTCACAACTTTCCCTTTGAATATGTCCATAGTGTTGTAAATAGGAAAATGTCTGCTACTACGTAATATCGTCAAGGTTGTAGAAAGTATATTTTGTGTCTTATTGTTAGAATAGATGATTTTTACATGACTGCCCAAAAAAAGGAGTGTTATGTTTTTAGGTTTCACGTATGCACCTAAGTATGTATGTATGTATGTGAGTTTCTTTATCCACCATAACTTCTAAAAGCCTGAACCGATTTAGATATATGGGGTATCGTTAGAATCCTTACTTGTCCAAGGTAGCATAGGCTAGCAGGTTTTTTTTTGAAGTGAAAACTTCTTTTTGCGCGTTGAGCACTTTTAGGGTGAACAAAAATCATGGAACTCGCGTCATCGTCACCGCACGCTTCCCATGAGCTATATGTATACTGTGTATATATGTGTACAACGATAATAAGAAGCGATACAATTCACAAGTTACTTCGTTTTCACTTCTATCGTCAGTCCCCAAAGACTGCCCCGCATGTTTGTTATTATAGCCACTATTTTATTATACACAAAAACGGGTGAAAAAAAAAACATGGCAAGCGTGCTTTTTATTTAATTAAATCTTGTTATGTCTCATTAGATGGGTACGAATGCCTCATTGATATCAATCAAGTACAACTTCTAAGCGTGATGTCTCAGGTTAGATTTACCAAGGTCGGGTAAAATATTATTGGGTTTTCTGTTAATACATTTTATATACGACAAAAAACGTATTAAAATGTGTAAGAAGAATTAGGGGTAGTGAGCAGAGCTCTAGATGGCTTAGCGGTTATAGCGGCTGGAGTATTTATCCTGGAGGCGCAGGTTCGAACCTTACGCACGACCGTCTGTTTCTTTCCACAAAAAATTATAACTTTTGAGTTCTACATAGTTTAAATCGAATCGTTTTAATAGTCGTGTGCAGCATTTCGATCTTGCATCCCAGGATGACTTGAAGGAATTAGTAATGGAGTAGTTTTAGCGGGCGTACCCCTCTCACCACCGGCATATAATTCCCAATCAAATCGTTATACCTTTTACCTGTATGGTTACAATGATAGTACACGATTTTAATCGTGTGTGACACAATTTTGTTTGTTTACTTTTTTTATGTGTGTTAATACTGTTAATGTAATGACGAGCTATTGTTGCTTTAGTGCAAGTTGTTTTGTGACTGTGTGTTACCTCACCCCCCGCCAAAAGTAGCGAGCTAATTTGTTCGATATTTAGTCAGAAGCCGTCTCCCGTCTACTCCTATAAGACGAATACCTACTCTTTATAAGTTCGCTACACATGCGTTAATTTTCTATTTTCTTCATGTAGAAGTACTAGGAGTGTAGTAAAAGTGAAATTTCTGACACGTCATGTCGCATTCGTGTCTGTGATTAGCACACCGACACTAAAAGCCTAGCAAATTGATTTATATACCTATAATATCCCACAACACTTTCATATATCTACTGTATGTCTGTTCATTCTGAAAAGGCTGGCACGACTCATACAAAATGTTTTACACAACTTAAATCGATTAAAATAACAATCTTAATATCGATAGTAATTTGATCTGAAAACAAATCGATGATTGAAAAGTTTATTTCACATTTACGTTACGCCACATCCCTAAAATTTTCACGTGACACCTGGCATGCAAGTCTTTAAATAGACAGACTACTTTAATATGTATTCGTATTCCTTCTGTTGACGTACTGGTCTAGTAGAAAATTATGTATAGCTTTTCTCAATTTGCCTAGCTTTTTCCCAAGATTGTTGGTGTTTGCTTCCAGTCTAACATGGACGTCTGTCAATCCGACCTTTTTTAAACGTTGCCCTACACTAGGAATTTCTTCCTGCATCGTGGGTGCGTTTACAGACACATAATCTGACATGCACACACAGCCAGACCCGGAACAATTATCTCTAGATCATTCAAATATTTGCTCCGTGCAGTAATCTAACCTGCGACGCGCGATGCAGCAGCCGGTCTCTCGACCATTGCGCCAATCGTGTCGCTACTTTACAACTCGGTGAACTCAGTTACTGGATAACACGATATCTCGTGATTAGACTGGGTGTCGGACTTTCAGGCATTAGACTCTCCGTAACGACTGCAATAGATACTTCGTTAGACAATCGGGAAAAGGTTTAACGTGCTCTCCAGCATGGAGTGTTCTCGATATGAATTGATGATCACCCATCGACAGACCAACCGCGGTCAGCAAAGCTTAACTACGTTCGCTCAATCTGTGAGTTACTAAATGACGTGCTTCTTACACAGATTACAAAGTTAACTAATCAATGAAAAAATAAAATGCACTCAATTATTGCAATTCAAATTCCGAAGCTCACAAATGACGTAAGTAATCCCTAATAATGAGTTTGCACAGCCTTGGCGTCGCGCGTAATAAGGTTGTATCAAACATGACATGCCTTTAACGGGCAATAGAGCATCGATTATACAAAACTCCTTTTACTATTCGACTTTTAAATCCATTTAAAGATGGCGCTTGGTTTTTATTGATGTTTTAGTGATTGAGGCTTTTACGGACACGGTTCGAACAACTCCGACATTAAGTTAGCCTTTAACCATACGAAAGAAGAGGAAGAATCACATTAGATATACTTAATAAACATAGCATCACGCCTGTATTCCCCGAAGGGTAGGCAGAGATGAACTTGTACACCCACAATTGACTAATGATGTCATTAAGGCCCATGTATGGTCACAATTCCAAAGTCCGGGCAGCTACTGAGAATTTCCTAACAGATAAACTCAATAATACTTTGCCTAATCTGGGAATCGAACCCCAGGACCTCCAGCTTAGCGGTCGCGCTTGGGACAAATAGCATTACGAAAAAAAAATTGTAGTTGCTATTTTTTATTTCGCATTAATTATAGATTTTTCGTTTAGGCGGGAGCTCCCCGCCTCGGGGAGTGAGAAAATTGCTTGAAAAAATCGATTATTTTTATCGCTCATATAAAGCAGCTCCAAAATTATTGTCTGTCATCCAATTAAAGGTAACTGTAAATCTCGTTGTACCTAGTCGAACCTACATAAATGCATAAAAAATTCACGAACATCCATGAATTTTGTGTCAAAAATGTAACGATTTGGACAATTGAAAACCTGTCCATTAAATTGACCAGTTTTGACAAACGCACGTGCCTAGTGATGCCACTCAAGATTTTTTTATTCCAAAACACCGCGCTATTAGAAAAGCGTCAGTAGCAGCTCGGAGTTTAAATGGGACATAATAATGGTATTGGTGAGACGAGGGATTACAGCTGCCTACCCCTTAATACAGAGATGATGTTAAGTTATGCTATGCTATTTTTATGACTCTTCCATTCAGACTACACAGCCCAAACAACAGATAGCGATCTCCGCGTCATAGACTAACTTTCTTTATTTTTAAACAACTTTCTATTAAGTTTCGCATTTCAAATTTTCAAGCCTACAGCATTCCATTTTAATTTGCAAATTTTTTATCTGTGGTTGCAAGAATATTTATGAATAATAGATATTTTTATAAAACGTATGTATTCAATCATTTCTAATAACTACCTATATATTTATGGCAGATGGCAACAGGCTCACCACTTATTACATGGGACTTAATAACAGCATTGGTGAAATGTGGGTGTACAACTATGTACACCTCTGCCTACCCCTTCGGGGAATACAGGCGTGATGCTATGTATTTATGTTTATTTTATGACGCACTGACGCATGCACAACGGCCTCACTGGTTTTGTGGTTGTAAGCACGGCTGCTGAGCTCGGTCCTGGGTTCGATTACCGGGTTGGGCAGCGATATTGGGTTTTTGTGGTCTGTTAGCAACTCTCAGTATACTTATCATCAGTGGTGATTACGATTGGGTTTGAATGGGATTTAATAATATCAACATTCTTGAAATACAACAAAACATTCTGCCTTATGGGGCACAATTCCAAACTCCGTGCTACTAAAAATTTCCTGTCAAAAAAACCCAAAAAAATTACATTGCTCAAATCGGTAATAAAACCCAAGCCCTCACGCTTTAGAGCGCTTGCAATAAGACTATGTATTAGGCATTAAGTTTCTCGATAAAATAAAAAATAAAAAACAAAACTTTTATGTTAATTTTAAATTCAAACTTTTGCCATACTTACAGTTTTTTTTTATAAATTTCTGAATAGGCAGGGCCTAGACAGCCTTCGTAGGTTTCACTCTTTCGTTAAAAGTTTAAAAGAAAAGTTTTATTGCAAAATTTCCTACAGTTAAAGGGTTTTAAATCATTTACGAACAGCAAGGCAAGGTAACGACATCTATACCAATAAATAAAATTGTAGTATCCGTCTGTGATTTCAAAATAAATGCTAATATTATTGTAAAAGCCGAACAGACTACAAAACAGAAACATAATAAAAAAAAACATAGATACAAGAGCCGCCTTAATTGGAGTGGTGAAACCAATACATAGTCATACAATCGCAGCAATCGCGGGTCATTTGTTATTAGTTATTGGAGAGTACTATTGTTTACCTCCACAGATCTTCATCAGATCCTAATATATTATGTAGTAAAACCTAAAAAATATGTATTTAATTAACGAAAACCCCATCCAAATCGGATCAGTTATCTAAATCTAAAATCGGATCGGATATTTCGGTGTAGAATTGGTAGTTAGTTAGCAATTTTTCATAGCTTGCGTAGATATGTGCATATATTTACGGGCGGGCTACCCTCAAAATTGTGGAAGAGGTGTGTTGAACTTTTTCTTCTGTGTATGGCATCTCGCAGTTCAACCTAGGAGGTTGTCGACTGCTTAACCGGGCTTTCCTGTGGTTGCCTTAATAATTTTAAGACAACCACAGGGCAGGGCATTCAACTTATAAACTAAGCGACAACACGCTAAGGGCACCCCCTGTGGGGTACGAGCCTCGGCTTAGGGCGTCGCTGGTGGGAGGACAGCAAGGGATTGGCTGGATCGGATTCGAATCATTATTATTTAGGGACGAATTTAAAGCTACAAGCTTAGTGGCGCGGGCTGGCACGAGCAAGGGTCGGGGTGGATTTTTTTATTTATTTGCATCCTTTGTATCTTATAGATTTTTTTTATATTAGTTTTTCTTATACACGCAATTAATAATCGTGATTCCATATAAGTTATTGTGGTTTGCGTGCATCAAACAAAATACGGTGAAGGCCTTATTTGTTGTACATACCTAAACACCTAGGTATAGCAAATTGATTACTATACGAAATAATTATCTGCAAGATAATGATCTCTATAATTGGTTATAAGCACGCTTCGTCTATTGTGGCATAAGCAGAGAGGCAGAAAAGAATGCTTAAATTCATATATATCGATAATTTTTTTAAACGCATGCGTTGGTTTTGTTACTGTATAGGGACTGACTAGATAGCGATGACGTCACCACAAGACGTCTCTCAGTTCAGTGTATCTCTTGGCATAGGCCTTCTCTAACATCTTCCATTGTTTTCTAGCTAGAGATAGAAAACAAAAATACATACTTAAGTTAACCCAAAAAACATAACACTCTTTTTATGGGTAGTCCTGTAATAAAAGTTACATGTACTATTAACAGGATTGCCAGAGTGAAATAATCTGGCACCCCTTTCGCTTTATTTCGTCAGTATTATTTATCGGTTAGTACCGGTTCGTTAACTAACCGGAGAAAGTGATTTTGGCTCCCCAGACTCGAAATTTGTAGACCTTACTACGCTTCCTTGCAATCGATTAAACATAACAGCATCACGCCTGTATCTCACTAGAGGCTAGGTAGATGTGTCCCCATGTAATGATTCTATCACAATTTTAAGCTCAGAGCTAGTGGTCCCAAGCGCGACTGCTGAGCATGCGGTCTTGGGTTCGATTGCCAGGTCGAACAAATTGTTATTAGGTTTTTCTGTTAGGAAATTCTCAGTAGTAGCCCGGAGTTTGCAAACGTGCCCGGTAGATGGCAATAGGCTCACCGCCTATTACTTGGGACTTAATAGCAGCATTGTGGTGAAATGTGGGTGTACAACTTTGTACACCACTACGTACCCCATCGGGCAATTCAGGCGTGATGTTATGTTGTGTTATATAAACTCGAAGCATCTACTGAGAATATCTTAACAGAAAAACCTGATAAACATTTTTTCCTGCACTGGAATCGAACCCAGCACCTGACACTCAGTAACCGCACTTGTTTCCACTAGGCCAATGAGAGGCCTGCGTGGATAAGTACACACACTTATTTAGCTTTTTTGAAACGAATTAATGTCATATTGATTGTATAAAAACTAGCTGATGCCCGCGTCTTCGCCCGCCTGGATGTCGGTTATCGCGACCAAAAGTAATCATGAAATTTTGATCCCGTTCCCGCTTTCCAATTACCGCTTTATAATTGCCCATTTTTTAAAGTATTAAAATGGATAGAGTATACCATACATTATTTTGTTATATCTCAAAGGGTTTTCGTTGAAAGCTCCTAGACGGCTTATTTTTTAATAAAACAACTTTTAACCGGATTAATCGTGTGTATTATTGGTTTTTTGTTTTTCCTGACGTTGTCACTTTGCAGCGTTCGTGGTCGCTGGAGTATTAATCCGGTTAAAAGTTGTTTTATTATAATGTGTAGTGATCGCGCAAACCTAAGGCTTATTTTTTTCCGACACCTCCATCAAATATCATTATATTTTAGCCAATGTATACAATAACTTAACAAATTATATATTAAAACCTTCCTCTTGAATCAATTTATCTATTAAAACTAATACTAATAACCGCATCAAAATCCGTTGCGTAGTTTTAAAGATCTGAGCATACATACGGACAGACAGCGGAAAGCGACTTTGTTTTATACTATATACCTAGTGATATTTCATTTGAAAGTATCTAAGTTGTAACTTTGTTAGTACCTTAAAGATAATAAAATTTTGTCCGTTATGTACCTATTATATAAAAAACAACAAAATATTCACCAGCCCTACAAGATGCGTTTGCCTCACAGATGAAAAAGATAAGACACAAAATTGTTCGGATACTGTAATTATGTGAAGATTAATGTACGAGATGTCATTATACTGTGGTTCCGTCCCACACGACTACTTGTATGTTAACGTCTGGGTTTTTATATAATTTATTGTTTAGGAGTTTTCTAATAAACACATACTTTTTAGTGTAAACTTTTTTCTAGAATGTACTCTTTTATTCTATGGAGAAATTTGCGTTGAATTAATTGTATTTTTTTAATTAGCAATACAAAAGGTATTTATGTATTTAATGTAAAATAAAAATATTCGTAAAATGAAGGGATGAAGGAGCTTTGAAAGTTCTTTAAAAAGTTTAAGTCTATAAAGTTTTTTTTTTAAATTTTGATGTAACTAGCTGTAGGTATTTGATTTGCTTGGGCGTAAATTTCCAATTATATGTATTGATTACTCAAGGCACTTATGAGCTTTAAATAATCGCAAAAAAATCGTGCAAAATAAGCAGGAATATAAGGTAAATTATCGTTTAAAAATCTGAAATTCCATAATTCACAAAATTAAAACATCAAATATCGATTAAACAACTAAAATACAAAGATTCTCAAACAAAAATGACAATATAAAAAAATATAACAGTTGTTGAAGCAGTTATTTTTAAAAGCTTTCTTGAGAATGCATATCCGAAACGAAAATAGCAATGTACACGTCACAACTCCACTTTCGAATAGGTGAAAGTTGTTTCTATGTGTGAGTGGTGAAAAAATCAAATTTCGAATGCGGAAGTTACGTTCGGATATGCACACGCGAGCTTTCTGTTATGCGGTATTACGATACCGATTGTTAATCGTTTAATAACTTTTATATCGCAACTTTTTATTATATAAGTTTTCATTAACAGTTATTTTCGCATAAAATTCGATATGGCTTATTACTTAAAATGGTATTAACATTTTGTTATTTAATAACAAGCGCTCATCGTAATATTCGTTTCAATTTAATATAGTTAGACAAACTTTGTTGCACTGTTCTATAATAATACGATAAAGTATGCGTATGAGAATTGGCTAGGTCATGTCAGCCAGACCTAACTAAACTGGGCTCATAAACTCATAGTGCGTACACAGTTATCAACACAACATACACGTTAGGAAGTAAATCACTATTATCTTTACGATGACAAAACCGCCCGATAACAGCGCGAAAACAAGCATGAAGTAAACATTTTGTTCGTTTTTTTACGTAACCAGCGTCGTTATATATGTCCAGTTATCAATGACCCGGTGCTGGGACGGAATTCATAAAAAGTGCCGGTCGAGATGGGTCAACTTAAATTGGTCACGTACAGTCAATAAGTAAAGATGGCGGTCCCGCGGACATATGTTCGGGCGACGGAAACACCCGAAGTGCGCCGAACGCGTTCGTAAGTGGGTCACACGGATGCACACACACATAGATAGGTTACGAACCATGAGCGTCGCACTACTCATCGTCTCGTGATTACACTGTGGGCAAAAAAACTTTTTGTGTTGACACACTATGCGAATTTTCGCATTATGCAGTGTTGTAACCTATTATTGTTAATTTTACTTTTAGTGCAGTTAATAAGGTGTTTTGTTACTAAATAAGTATTTCGTCAAAAGAGAACGTGTTTTTAAAGTGTTTGTTCGTAGTAATAGAGATTTTTTATTCAATGACAATGCTTTATAATAAAGAGTTGTAATAAATAAAACAACGTTATACATCCAAACTATTGGTATTGGAGTTAAAAAAATAAAAAAAGAATCTATAAATATAAACGCTACCATAATATTACATAAACCTAACAACTTTTCAAACAGAACGAACTAATAATATTACATAAAAATTAAATACTCAACAAAAATAATGCATAATAATTATTTATGTGCCTATTAAGTACTAGGACATGCGGCATTGACCAATTTTAGTAATAAGCCTTCATACATACCTATAAGTACCTATATGCAGACAAGTTACCTAGTGTCAGACTTGAATGTAGACTTGAGTGGAATAGGTAATCACTTAACAAACACTAGTTTGGTGGGTACCACCTGCATCGCCTCGTAACTTGAAGACTCAAGGTCTTTCGACCGTTTATAAGCCTGGCGAGGTAAAAGCGATGTTACTTTTTCAACGTAAATAGCATGTTATTTTAAAAAAGCTGGATTTGTATGGAGTTTTTGTTGTTGCTATTTTTTATCTTTCGTTTTTTTTTCGTTATTCGTTATAGAAAATGCTGAAATAGTTATCATAGTGTTGCTTTTTATTCCATTTATTTATCGTGAAAGGATTTTTTAATAACATCGTCTCTTGTTAGGAGTTAGACGCTATTTTCGATGGCATGATCTCAATATTAAAGAAGTATTGTTAAATATGACAACATTACCCTACAACTAAATAATTAATCAATAATTACAAACAAATTATATTTAGTATTTGATTATTATTGAAGCCCAGCTACACCAATGCGAGGCACTGGCCTCTTTTTAATAGGCATGATGACAGTCTTAAAAAATCAAAGAATAAATGGTTTTAGAGAAAAATATATGTACACAGGATTCTAAAAAAATATCTAGTTTTAATATAAACATTAAGATTAATAAGATTTTCAATAAAATAAAAGTATTAAATACTGCAATCGGCCATGTTGACTGAAAGACCAATTACAGCGAATGACATCACACCTCAATGAATGTCAATTACTGCCATACGTTTTGCTTGCACTTTTGTCAAATGTTACGTCACAACTCATCACAAGCGGCGCCATGACACTCATGAGCGTTTAATTCAAATTAGATAGATTAAAATGCAATAATCTGCGCTAAAACAGAGTTCATTGCTGAAATAATTTTGTCTAAAATGTGTTTTTCAGAAATAGTAGACGTGTTCCTATATTATAAAACGTAATTTCATAATCAGTCGTCATGCCTATTGCAGCGAAAAGCTTTTTTTCTTTTAAAATATAGTAAGACACTGTCAGTGGACTGCAATAAACTACCTAAGTATCTTTTTTATTTAAATGAAATAAATCTCACCGTTTACTCATATTTAACAGATACAATATAAGGTCAATAAACACGACAAAAACTTCTCGAATACTGCCTTAGCTGTTAGCAACAGCCGACCACTCACGCGCAACTGTGTTGTCTAATTTACATTATTACCGTACATGACCTCACGCAATACGCACCATGTATTGCACTACTGTTTCTGCTTAATACTTCAAGGAAAATAGCGTGATACATCAACCATGTTTTTTCTTAATGTTATCTCTGATTCATGTTGCCTTAGTGCTTTAGAATGGTTAGGAAAGTTTGGTAATATAAATAAAAAAATTAATTTTGGGTGTGTCGATTTTTTAATACAAGACATTTTACGTTTTGTTTCTTAAACTGACTGATCCAACGTTTTGCCTCTATAGAGAAAAACAAAACAAAACAAAAGCAGCTGAAGGTACAATAAGTAAAAACAATAATATGTATCTATTTTGACAACTCATTATTTTTATAGTTGTCTTAGATTAGAAGACTTAAAAGAAGTTAAAAAAATATATATGAAGTCTGTGGAAATCATGGGAGACTGCCTTTGCCCAGCAGTGTGGTTCTGTCAATAACAATAAACATACAATGAAAAAAGAAAATGAAAACTTTGTTTGTATGTGTTATGTGTTGGATGGATGTCATTTGGTATAATTTAAATTCTAAAATATAACACAGGATAGTTTTGTCCCGAGAAAATGCGGAGTCCCCACATCATCAACATCATCCCCTTGCCCTTATCGCTATGCTGCCCTTATATGCTGCTAAAGTTTTGGTTATGTTTTATGACCGGCCGCCTACCTGACGTCAACCCTCATTGGGAATGCTGTTGTTTGAGGTTGCGGAGTCCCCACAATTAGACAATAAAAGTCAGCTGGGAGATTGAAGGTTATTAGATGTCTTAACTGTAATAAAATCAACGTTTTTATTTTCCGTTCATTAATGAGAATTAATTGCTGATTTGATTTAAATAAATGAATCCTATAACAGAAATTATTTATAGTTTTTACTGCGTCAGAGTCGACATCTAGTGACTGATACAAAATTTTATTTATGTAATTGATATAGTATTTAAAACTATAAAAAATTTACTTAACTGTCGTACTTATGATATAAAAGATAAATTATTTCTACTTGCATAAACAATGAAGGAAAATATTGTGAGGAAACTACCGCACCTGCCAGATACTCTCGATGGTGTGTAAAACCATGTCCGAAGCTTATGAGCGATTTTAACTCTGATACTAAGTTCTTTATCGACTTATATGATATGATAAGATAAGATAAGAAGGTCTTTGATTTTTATTTGGATGGTTGCTTAAGTAATTGAATATAAAATAGAATAGAATCTTTATACGCCAGAGACATGGTATATACAAAAGTTGGTGAATAATATAAAATAGTTATCAGCACATCTCGCCTACAGTAGGCATGCAAAAATTGGAGGAAAAAAAGACGTAATAAATTAATTTTAAATTAATTTCAAATTAAAACATAGGGTATTATGATATTCAACCCTTTTTTTTAAGACTTAAAAATTCTTCTATTGTGTAAAAGCAGTTTCGAATAAGCCAGGCCTTTAGCTCTATTTTAAATTTCGGGGAAGTTAACTCTCTTATTTCTTTCGGGATATTTTAATATACTTTAATTATTATGCTCACAACATTACACAGATCGCCAGATATAGAGTGACAGAAAATTTGGAAGGAAATCGTTTGTCTTTGTATCGGCACCGTTAAGGAGGGATGAAACACATGTGACTAAGAGAGTGGTGAATACGAATATTACTGGGGGGAGAGGCCAAAGACAATATGATGGGATAGTGTAAGAGATGTTAAGAATGAAAAGGGAGTGAAAGATAACGTGACGACTGACTAAAGAGAGTGGAAGAAGAAAAGATATTGCAGTGACGCCAAATATTTTAACCACGGCAAAAAGGAAAAGAAGAAGGGGAGGCGCTACCAAGTGCGACTGCTGAACATGATATCCTGGGTTCGATTCCCAGCTCGGGCAAAGTGTTATTGGGTTTTCTGGGAGGAAATTTTAAGTAGAAGCCGAATAATGCCCGGTAGATCGCAATCGGCTCACCACATATTACATGGGAATTAAAAACAGCATTGCTGATATGTGTGTGTACATCTCTGCCCGCCCCTTCGGGGAACACACGCGTGTGATGTTTACTTTTAAAAATACTACTGTAGATAATAACGCAACTGCTACACCCGTTGCTAAAACTTTTAGTTGTAACAAATACCCACAAAACATAGTATTTAGCTCAAATTATTCTAGCAATATTGACTCTTTAATATGCGACACTGTCCTCTGTAATTTGTTGTGGAATAATTCAAAATGCCCAGATCATGAATTGGTTGAGAGTGTTGTTACTATCAGGGTTGCCAACTATATCGGTCTGCTGTACTGCATCATTGGATTTTTGAAAAATCAATACTCCCAACCTGGAATCGAACCTGCTGATTTTGGAAAACAAACACACGATTATTACACCATCCGATAGTGTCGCTAATAAGAATCAAATTCTGGAAAGTAATGACATTCGGCAAACTTAACGAAAATGTGGAATTTTAATAAACGGATTCATATTTTCATAATTTTAACAATTTTAGAGCTGAAGTTCTTCATTGGTTTAGTACGCACAAGTGCGGCTGCTGAGTATGAGGTGTGAAGGAATTGATACCTGGGTCGATATATTTGTTTCTGGGTTTTTCTGATCGGAAATTCGTATTAACGTAACCTATTCGTCCATGGGTCACACCACTAGGTTAACAAAGCTTAGAAAAACTCCGGCCTGTAGAATGTCTTATAAGTTATAACATATTCTAAGAATCTACAATTAAATTATTTGCCCATAATTGGACACTAAACGTAAACATAGACATGTCACGGCCAAGCTAGGCATTGTTTATTTTATTCATAAAAATACATATTTTTTTCCTCTACGATAATGTGCATTTTAGTCACGAAATCGTAGACTAGTAATTGTGTTATTTGATGCTAGCAACACTAACTCATGACGGCTAGACTCAATATAATGTATAGATATACGTGTTTGCAATAGATATATTGTTTCTATTAGGCTTTCTACAAACGGTAAATTTTTCTGTCAGTTTTTAATTGAGGAATTGTATAATTAGAGTAATCTTTGGCGGGATGTTAATGTCGTATTAGTATTATTGAATATGTTGTTATGTTTTTATAGTGATTATCTTTAGTTTATCTGTGATAGATTGATGAATAATGTCCTAATCACTGTACTCCTTAAAATATTATATAACTTAACAAATAAAGCCGCCGGGGCCGGCCCAGAAAGGCGGGATGGCCTGGTTGCGTTCCACCAAGGCCGATTTGAGCCGGCGGGAAACTATTTGGAAAACTTGGGGGAGGCCTTTGCTTAGCCATGGAATAGTATAGGACGACATAAAAAAAAAAACAAGAAAATAAAATTGGAAAGAGGGCATAACTCATCATTTGTGGAATATTTATTTATTATTATTATTTATTATTAGACGGCGCGGTTGGCTCAGTGGTCGGAAGACCGGTTGCTGCGCCGCATGTCGCAAGTTGGATTCCTGCACGGAGCAAATATTTGTATGATCCGGGTCTGGGTGTGTGTGCATGTGAGATTATGTGTTTATAAAGGCACCAGGCACATACAGGAGGGAATTATTATTGCGAGGCAACGTTTTTTATAAAAACAAAAAAAAAATTGCGTCCGTATTTTCGGGTTTTAAGTACTTACCATATTGTTCACAAATATACACTACTAAATTATAAATACTTCGAAAAATTTAAGGGCTATACATAACCTTTTAACTACTACTTTAACGTGTAAAATCTGTAAAAAAAAAATTAAGAGGATCCATCCCGTTTCGAGTTCTTAAAAAATGTCGACTTAAATGTACGTGTTCACGTCTTTAAAATACATATATACATATTAAGTAATTTTTTAGAGGTGCATGCTACCTGTCAATATTAAGTTACTGATCGCAAATGTTACTGTTTGCAAAATGCCTTAAAACTATTATTATCAATGTAGCTAGTGTTTCTCGCGTTACGTTATCGTCATATGTACATATACTAAGTATTATGTATGTAAATACATATGTGTGTATGTATTAGCCTAGGTATTGTTGTAGGTCAGGTCTTTGTAACGGGTTACCGACTTTTTTAATGTTTTTTCTTTTCACTGTTGTCGATGTTTAAACAATTTTTATTTTATTTCTATTCCTTATTGCTTGTTTGTAGAGTCGCAGTCAGTCGCTTTTCTTCAGATCTCTCATTGGTCTAGTGGACGCATGCGCGGCTAGCGTAAGCGTGAGGTCCTAGGTTCGATGCTCGGGTGTGGGATATAGGGTTTTTCTGTTAGGAAATACAACTTTCAGTAATACCTCGGATTTCAACCTATTTAATCACCAACTATTGGGTATTACCTCGGCGTCGCAAAAATTTGGGTTGCAACAAGAACAACGACACTATACTTCTGCTTAATCCCTCGTGGAATACTAGCGTGATACATGTATGATACGTTGGTGATCACAACGAAGAGAAATACTTTCTACTATTGTATGAAAAACGTTTGTGTAAATCTAATAACTTTCGTGAGGCACATACTCATACATATTAAATAATGTTCATCGGTTACTACTCACGAGTCACGTGCATTTTCGGGATTGCCCGACTAGTTTCAGACTCGGGCGGAGCCCTTACTCGTGAGTTGAGTCCGTGGCGCTGTCACGAGTCAAACTCAACTTTCGTTTAACTGACCGAAATAGAAAAAAAAAGTTGTGATACAAATGTTGCCTGATCAAATAATACTTCTAACATAGTTTATTTCAAGGTCGGTCAATGATACTATTACCTTCGCTGTACTACTTAAGATGTATTTTCCGGTGCAATCTACTTCTAGGATTCCGTGTTTAGAATAAAAATTAGTTTGACTAAGAATAATAAACATATGTACCTACATACGAGTATGTAATCGCGAAATATAGAAGGGTTTTACAGCACACAAACTATTGTTTCGGCACACACACGTACTATCTTTATGCCTAGCCTTTTCCCATCTACATTGTGGTCGCCTTCAAGTCTAACTGGACGCAGCTTTATGCCAGTATTTTACATAGAGCGCTCCCTATCTGACCTGAACTGGTTGTTAGACTTTCAGGTCCCTGATGATGTCCACTGTCATAGATCTTTGTATGAATTGATGGTCACCCATCTACAGACCAACCGTGGCTTAACCCTTTCACTGTCCAATGAACCACATGTGATACACGGCCATTGTTTAACTATTGTGTCTGCTTCGAGGACAGGGAACGTGTTAATATCGATCGATCGATCTGTGTGACTGGTAGTTCGCCATGAGTACTTTGAATTGGTTAATATTTATGTCGAATGTATATGCTAAAAAATTTATAAAAATACCAAAGTATATGTTAAATTCAAGATGAAAATTGATCCTTTATCGGCAAATATGACAACAAAATTTGCTTACAGAATTTAAAATTACCTGTAGTTTCAATTACACATTGACTCCTTAAAAGGGTTTTATAGTTAAAAATTCATTGCGTTTCGCACACACATACAACTACAGTAGTAATTTGAATGCATTTTTGTTTTGTATAAAAAAATAAAAGGAAATCGGGTGAAGTCAAAGTTTCAGAAAAAGGTCTATAGCATTGTTGCCGCTAAGTGCAAATAAAAAAAGTACCAGGAAAACTAGGTCAGACTTATTTAAACATTTACCTTGTTATTTGTAAACGTCATATAAACCCACCATAGCTAAAATGGCTTTTAAATATGTTGTAGAGTTTCGTTAGACACATTCATATTAATTAATTATTATTGTTCACCGGTTACTCACGTACATTTTTCGGGATTGCCCGACTAATTTCGGGCTCAAACGGAGCCTTTAGTCATGAGTTATCAGGGGTCAAATGTCAAAACCCGCTCACGGTATTTAAGAGGTATTTTTCTTACCACAAAATTATTACATAATAGGGTAGGTAGACGACTGTGGTAGGGATTTCATATCCCTATCACAGTCTTCAAACCTACCCTTTTGATAGGAACATTATATGTTCTACCTATAATAATCCTGTAAATTTAAAACGCGCTTTCTAGTCACAAAAGTATAACTACATTAGCCCGTGCCCGCGACTCCGTCTGCGCAACTAAAGGTAGTCTATGTCCTTCTCCAAGGTCCAATCTATCCCTATACCGAATTTCATCCAAATCTGTTCATCCGTTTTTGTGTTATTCAGTAACAAACATCCGAACATATAAACTTTGTTTTGTTAGTGCATTTTAAAACAAACAATAAAATCCCTTTTCAGGGATAAGTTACTTATTTCTAACTTAAGTTCAAGTATTTGGGCTTGGCTTCGATGAGTCACAAATTACATAAGTATAGGCAATAACTTAGATTACTATTATAACGAAGATAAACGAGTTTCCGACCAGACCTTTGACTAACCATAAAACTTTGTTATAGGAAATGGTATTTCAGAGGTAGCTAAGTAGTTTGTAACATAAATGTCAAGAAATATTGTGAACTTATAAGTTAACTTATATAATAACGTGCTTTTCTTTTTAAGAGTATTGAAAAATTATAGACACGAACTGGACTCGAACCCGTGACTAATGTCATAATTAGACAAATGCAGTCCCAACTGAGCTTTCGTGAGTTTGTGACTCGATAGCTTAGTTGAGTCAGTTGACTAAGTTCAGTCCCTTTCCTGTCTATTATTTTCCAATGTTACGCATATACATATGTATGTATGCATAAACTATATTTATGCATAATAATTTATTTATATATAATTAATATTAATTTATAATTATATGTTTGGCCTAACATGTATACAAATAAATTATTAACTGTCATATTTTATGTACTGCTAGCTGCGCTCGCAGCATGGAAATTCTCCAAGCTATCACCCATCTAGAGAGAAACCGCGCCAAGTACTGCTTAACCTCAACGATCGTAAACAGACTACAGTTTGCAAAAGTCTATTAACGCCTGAAACTAATTAAAAATCACACTCAAAGCAAAATCCGCATCAATCCATTTCATAAGACTTCAAAAAAAAAAAAGATTTTAAAAGTAAAAACAGAAAGGGTGGCGAGGCGAGCCAGTCAAAGAATTTCCCTTTTCAGCGCTTTTAAAAAGTACTCGTATGAAACCCGCATTCCTTTAAAGATTAGGCCGCACTCACACATCCACGACCCACGTGTACGGACCACGTGTGCACACATATACGAGTGACGTGTGAGAGTAACTCACACTACGACAGCACAGTGATGTAATGCCAACATTGACGCCTGGCAGACATTTTTTATGAGCTCTGACGCAACTTTTTTTTTATAAGCGTGCCTGTTAGGCCGTTTTCAGGTTTTTGCTCGGTTTGTTTGGATTGGTTCCGTATGTTTAGTTTGTGGGGTAAATAAATATTGTATGGGCGTAATGTCGTAAATTAGATAGTAGTGTAAGAGTGAATATTTATAAAATCATTAGGTTATTCGGAAGTGTAGTATTTTAGTTTGAAAGATACATCTGTTCTTCAACGATTTATCTTTTTACGGTATTAATATTAAAATAAGATTAAATAAAAAATAGGGAAAATGTATTTGTATTGAATTCTGCCCAGTAAAATGATGGTGAAATTTTTACTAATTAATACTTTTTTTCCACAGGTAAGTTATCCTACACTCAAGAAAAAATGGAATCATTCATCTACAATTATCGTGGTTTGTATAAACACTATAACTCAACTAACAGTTTACTTAAGAGCATAAAATTAAAATAATTTACGACACAAAATATGATGCAGTGTGTAACGATCCTTACGATGCACGCTCAATACATAGAAACAACGTATAACTGTAAAGCAAGGCTGCACACATATACAACAAGGACAGGTCAATGCACTCCGTTGCCTTGCACGAGTATATTGGCTATATACGATTTCGTTGTTGCGGGAGCGAGACAGCAACACACCTGACAGTTTCGCGTTTCAAACGAGGAACTCTCCACGAGCGACAAAGATGACGCCATATAGCCGGAAAGGGATGGCTATATAAATATTATGACTGTTATTTCACTTCCTCTGCTGTGATGCAATAGCAATTTTACAGTAAAGCATCTATTTTGAGACAAAGATTCATTTATTTTTAGGATTTCGTAATTATTAATTACTTGTAAAGGTGTGTTCGAATAGCATTCTTCAAATAAACACATCATTAAATATTAAATTTTTACTTTCCAACACTACAACACGCATTATGGTACCTACGTAAAAATATAATCAAGACGATTTTGTAACCGGTAACGGCGCGAAACAATGAAAATAGAATTTCTTGAATCAAAACTCTACGAAGGAATATTTTACTTATATTAATTAACTGTATATTGTTCAAAAATAACAAAAAGTAAATACAATAATCTGTAGACGCATTGTATTACCTATCATAATAAAATTTATAGCAACGCCATCTAGCATCGGATAGCGACACTTTTTTTATTGATGATTTATAGCCTATCGTGTATGCCCTCATTTTCGGTCAATTCTCGCAACAAGCGATTCATACCGGAATATTTAGCTAAAAGAAAATTCCACTTCTTAAAGTATAAAGTTTATCCTCGTATTTCGAGGAAAATCGATTAAAAAAGCCATAACACCAACTACGCATGCCCTAGTTTCTGTTTTGTGGAAATATCACGTCTTTTGTGGCGTTTTCAACCTACTCCGCAGTACATTTGAAAAAATCGGTGGGCCTAAGGAACGTGCCAAACCGAGTGTCATTGAACCCCTTCAAAAAGCTGCCGTGCGCTCCCTGGCCACCACTAATTTCAACCTTAAAGCTTTCGTCTCAACGCTCAATATTGCACTCCATATATAAAAAAGAAGAGTCCATTTTGAAAAATCCATACCGACACTTACGCTCTTTCGTTCGAAATTCAAAAATGTAAAGACGCGCACACACTTGCAGCCGTATATACCAACAACCACGCACAAGTGTTTGTCATGTATAAAGAAAGTACGTGTGAGCTTTCCCTGTGTTGAGTTACACAACCTCAATACTCTGTCTTTTTTTAGCATGTACAAAAACTATCCCTGTCTCCCTTTAGCCGACTGTTATGTAATAACGGTTGTTGTGATTTAGCCGCGTAACATTTTTCTCTCAAACCGCTATGTCTCAGATTTTTAATCTGTCGTTTTAGATCTGTACTTTTGATAAAAATATTTTAATTGCAGTGTTATATTTAATTACGTCAAGTCTTATTAGACTCTAATTAGAACTGTTACAATATCAGTGTAAAGTACTGTAATTACTTCACTATTTTGGTGGCAGCAATATTATTTTCTTTTATAAAATATATGTGATGCGATAGGCCTATAAATAAACTCCACATGCTGTCAAAACGTATGCACTTCACACACACACAAGTGCGTGTAAAGAGGTTATGTGTGGCAGGCGCGGCGCGGCCGTCGCTTGTATTCATTTCCTAGTTGTTCCCCCGATGGCCCGCTCTCAACATCTCGGTGTGAGCGGGTCTTTACGAATTCGGCGCGTACTAATAATTCTGAACGCGAAATATCCAACTTTTTTAGTGTCCTAGTGTTTGTGTTGTCTGTGGTGTGTGTAGTGTCAAAGTGAATTAATAGGATTAATGGAATGATGTCAGAGGTTTGAATTATTTTTTCAGAACGTTGACACAACTCGGTTTTGGCGGCAACTTTTTTATGTATAAATGCGAAAGTTTTTTTTACGTAACCGTTAAGCGTTTTAACGTATATAATAAATAATTAAGTTATAATTACGCAATTAGCAGCGCGCAGTGGGTTTTGCATGTGAAATTCTACAATTGTTAACGGTTTAGCTTACTGTGTTGTTTAATCATAAAGTTTAAATTGGTCACGGTAACTTTATTAATGGAATAATAAGCTCAGTTATGTGATGTTGCTGTTTAAAATTAGACATTTTGTAACTTCCTAATAACAAAATGTTGTTAATTATTTTTTATGAATACAAAGAGTGTTATTATGCAATTAATTGAATGGTTACTTAACAATGTAATATAAAGATTTTAATTAATTGTCTGTTATTTTATTCAGTGAATAATACTTACGTGTCATTTAAATTTATGCAAAACAGACGTAATTATTTTAAAAAGTAGTTTTTTCTAGAAAGTTTTACATAAATCTTTATTTATTTTATTAACTGCCAGAGATGACTGAACGCTGAGACGACTGCCCATAACGTTTTTTATAAATAAATACCTAGCAACAATTGAATAAACGTCCAATTACCTTATAATATCGGAAACCTAAACAAATGCTTTATTTTTAGTAATTTGATTACTGGGTAACCATGTAGGCATGAAAAGTAGGCATGTTGAATTGTTTACTTCGCATTGTTATCAAATGTTATTATTTTTTGATAAAATAAAAAAAAACGGGCAAAACTCTTTTAGCGAATGAAGAATCGTGTCGTTTTGAAAAAAGAAATAAAATTATTCCTAATTACAGCTTTCTAATCAAAATAGCTTACTCTTCAATATTACTGAAAACTTAATTCAGAAACTGACAAGATTATTTGTTTTTAGTTTTATTTTTATTTATTTATGATTTATGTACAAGATATGATTTATGTAACAGTTTTAAAATATAGAGTCATAAAGCTACTTAGTGCAAAGGTACTGCTTATTTCAAAAGAAATTTCTAAATGTTTTAAAAATCCCAGTAGACACAGTGTGTAGGAAGAGGAAACTAGAACTAATGGTAACAAAAAAATATTGTAAACAATAGAATAAACTATACACATAATATATATAACTAAACTAATACAATAAATACATATATATCTATATACTATAATAAACTAATATACTAAAATACCAGTTTATTGTTATTATTTGCTAAAGAAATATTGAAAAACAATAATGATTAAAGGCCTTATAATGCATCAAAACTATTTTTTATAATTTGTTTTTGTCGTTAAAACATTGTTAATCTGTACCTTTATATTATATATTGTATCAATCAAAATCTTAATAAATGAAAATCTTTTATATAATAATATAATAGGTCTTTTCAAACTCTTACATGTGTTTATGGTCTAGAAGGCGGGGGATATCTATCACTATCATTACTGCAAATAATACTTCTGAAGTAAACTACAATTCTAACAGCAATTGTAACTATGACATAGAAGCAACCGCAGAATGCCAATTGTTTACCTACAATATCGATAAGGTGTATCATGGTTTCGTCGTAAAGATAACTGTCTAAGCTTCACACTTATTTCATTTCCGTTAGGAACTACATTTATATAGGATCCGCAAATATACTATATACCTACACCAAAATTGCAAGAAATTTTGATCTTTTTGATATGACATTACAAAGTATTTTAGTTAAACAAAGGGTTTTTTATATAGACGATAACTGGAATTCGGAAACACGAATAAATAAACAGATAAGATATATTTTGTAGTAAATCATGACAACCAATCAAATTCAGGAGTACAAACAAAATAATTTTTCTACACATATATCAGAGGAGTAAAAATAAATAAGGAAAAATATATATGTTTAATACATCAGTCTGTTAACTCAAACAACCAATTATTTTCAATTATGAATGAGTATTATACCAAACAAAATCACACAAAGAGAAAAACTTTCAAAAGGAATACTGGCTAGTGTCCCTATCATGCATGACATGCTGCTTCCTGATGTCACCGCAAACAGCTTGACGCGTCAGGATACATCTTGACACCCTAACCCTAGAGGAACAAAAGTCACCCAGAACGGACAGTACGGACACTATCAAGTTTCGAAGGGGAACACTTTAAATACGCCGCTCTCTTTCGCACCCATTGTGCCACAATAATGAGAGGGAGACAGCGATAGTTAAATTGTCGAAAGATAATGGATGACCTATTTTCAGGCCACGTGGCGTTTGGAAAGCTGTCTTGCAATTTCCTTGTTAGTAACAAAGGCTATTTGAAGGGTCATTTAATAAAAGAACTTGATACTGAGGGGTAAAATTGCGAGTTTTATCCGTAATCAACTGGTATTATTTTGCAAATTTTGTATGAGAAACTATTACGTGGGGTCTTGTAAACGGGATAATATTCTAGTTTACAGCTAAGCGGTAACAATGTGACGTTGTGAGAATCAGTTAAAGTCACGCACGACGGTAATTTATTGTAGTTTGCTAACAGGGCTTGTAACTGCACCGCTAACTAAGAGAAATGGGTTAATTTTGTACGGTTCATGTACTGATGCTGCGAAGTTCTGGAAGTTTCAATGCCTTCAAGATGTTTCAGAAAAAATATTACTACTTTTTGAATGCAGTAAATACCGTATAATAAGTGTAATAAATTCATCCTTATTGACTGATATGTTATTTTTGATTTGCCCAGAAAATACTGAATGTAAGATATTGCAGCTGTCATAATAGAATCCTTCGAAAAATTCCTTAAAAAAGTAATTGTAATTGATTTTATATATAACTTTATCGAAAAAATCCAATCTTCTCAAATCGTACTCAAAATACGCGAACATTTGCATTTTGACCTCAAACTTGTAACACATGTAGGTCAGCCACAGGTCACAGCCTGACACGTTTTGGGCTAGCTCTCGAACGGCCCTAATCTGACCTCTGCGACCTTGGAACTCAGGTTCAATCGGATTCGAGGTCAAAGTTGAACTTCTGCCCCAGTTCACTGTTCGTAGTAACTGAATTATCGAAGGACGCGGCGAGGCAGCCTGGCAGGACGAAGAGATAATTATTAATTGTTAATGGTGATAGGTATTGTGTAATGATTTGTTTATTTTGGTTGGCTTACAGTGTAATTTATCCTGATTTAAATATCGAAGGAAGTCAAAGCTAAATAATAAGAAGTATAAGTGGCGATTCAATGATACAGTCCAAAATAATCAGTTTAGGTTTGAAGACTTCAATAATAAATGATTTTTAACAGTATATTACTTTTGCAATTATTCCAATTTAACTATTAGGTGCACATTTTTTTTTATTGAACGCAAAGTTTAAATTTCAAAAACTAATAAATAGTCTTTCAATACCAATACTGTACAAGTATGTTATTTCTATTGATGATTTCACTAGAATTTTATCACATACAACATTATCGATGCAATGCGAGACGTTCATACGTACCATACGAAATATACAATTACTAGCTAGACATTTCTAGTTTAGTCCGGTTGCGTAATAATGACCGTTACTCAGTCCAAATGTTAAGTACCTGCTTTCATGTATAAATTTATTTTTTAAATTAATTATATTCACACGCTTTGGGAAATAATAAGTGAGATATATAAGAATGCCTTTATTTGAGTATTTTTATTGTTCTATTTAAAATAAAAATGTTAATAATGCTTTATAATATAACTTTACATGTCAAATAAATGTCAATGGGAAAAAAATACAGTATTATTTATTTATTATAATTACAAAATATACACTTAATTATATATACATATGACTATTTTAGTGTAGCTAAACGGGCTTTAAGGCATGTGAAATAATATGTTAATATGTAATGGCTGTATTAAACCAATAAGTATAATGTGCCAATGAAAAACTAAAATAATCTTAATTAAATATGAATTAATAAAAGACTTGTTTACAAATTTCATATCAACGTAACTATTATGTCAACACGTAAAACTTAAAAAAATATTTTGTACATTATGCGTTACATCAGTGTGATTAAGAAATATCTTACCCACGCTGGATTTTACCAACTAAAGAGTAACGGTACCAAAATCTGTAAATTTTAATTTTAAACACGCAAAATAAAAGAAAAACGTAAAAAAATCAAAACAACAGTTCAAGATATATTTAATACTGATAATCCGAAACTTTCTCCAATCAAGCAATGATAAAATTGATTTTTATCATTCAGGCGTCGATCTACAGCTACAGCAGGTACAAGTGTACAAGTACCTAGTTAAATATTACAATTGAAATAAAACATAACGTGAAAATAATTAACACAGTTACGATACAAACGTGGCCTAGTGTGTACGCAGCTTTAGTAAGAAAAATCATCTACGTTTTTATCCATACCAATATTATAAATGCGAAAGTAACTCTGTTTGTTTGTTATCTTTTCACAACTAAACGGCTGAACGGATCTTGATGAAATTTGGCAGGAAGATAGATTGTATCTTGGGGAAGGACATAGGCTACCTTTAGTCGCGGGCACCAGCTCGTTACGTATATACGCAACTCAATTCCTTTATAAAGTTTTTTTAATCAGACTTTTGAACCATCTCGGGCGAAAAATAAAAAGCTAATTCGTCCCTTTGAATTATGGTCGTCTAGTGACGTCATAATGGATCTGAAAGGAGATATTTTCTCAAAGGACCCTTTTTGTATTCAAGAGTGCGGGCCTAACCTTGGAATTCGCCAAGATTTAGCAGGGGGGGATTGTTAGGTACGATACGGTAAGCGAGCGGCATATTAGGTAACCAACTTGAATACGATTTCATAACGCGTAATAGCAAACGCATAACGCTTTAAGAACTTGTTTTATTCCGTATTTATTAATATTTAAGCGTTATTCAGTTTAATTAGACCAATTTAGTAAGGTGCGGTTTCGATGGTACGAAAACTTGGAATTTCGTGGTTGTAACGCCATCTAGCGTCGAGTAGCCGAATTTGTTTAAATTTAACTTGAATCATAATGTGAAATTTATACACGCTTAAATATAAATAATGAATCAGTAGTAAGCTTAATAAGCTTTTAAAGAGGTTAATTTAAGTAAATGTTTATTAATTTATAATTTAATTAAGAAACTCACTACTAGATGGCGTTGTACATCCTGCGTAACACGTTAGGTCACCGACCGGCCGTCCACTTTATGACATAATATTTTTTTATCGCAAACTGCATAGCTTCGATAATCGTTCGCTGACCGATTGCAATTTATTGTTTTTTATTTACTATTTACTCATAACAATGATGGCGTGGCCAATCAGAGTAACCTACCTACTGTTTAATATATTTTTATTAGAATTAAATACGCTTACTTAATTACCCACACAGGTACAGGTTTTTTCATGCCTGTTAATATCGATATCGACGCAGTGAGAGCAGTGATCGAGTTTCTGGCTGCTCCATCGGGAGTTGCGGCTTCGATTGACAGAACAAATATTTGTATGATCTGGTCTGGGTGTGTGTGTGTGTGCATGATTAGATGTCTATAAACACATTCACGATACAGGAGAATTGATTAGCAGTTAATGTTTAAAAATTGGTAGGTTTTTTTTTTCAATTGCAGCGTGTTATCGAATGCAAGGCATGCAACACGGATATTTCGAAGCCTATTAAATATAAATTTAATTATCATTTCCTTAAAACGGTGAAGGAGACCATCGTGAGGAAACGTGCACACCTGAGAGATGTTCTCGATGGTGTTTAAAGCTATATCAGAGGCCTACGGATGGTTTTAACTCAAACACTAAGTTCTTTTCTGCTTAACCCCGTCGGGGAATACAGGCGTGACGGTATGTTATGTTAATTTAATACATATCGACCCATTCAAGATAAATCTTTGAAAAGCATTAACGCATGCTTAGCGAACTCTAAAGTTACAATATTAAATGGAAAAAGAATACGGTCGAGAACAGGATTCGAACCTGCGCGTCCCGGATAAATACTCCAGGCGCTCTGACCACTAAGCTATCTCGACCTCTGCTCACCACCGCGAATTCTAATTCCATATTTTAACACGTCTTATGGCGACGTCATTGCAATCAATTCAGTATCTATACAGATGACCGAACCGACACGACCAACTTTGCAGCTAATACAATGTCGTAAAGAATACAATTACCTTAATAATTCAAGATAAATCTTTGAAAAGCATTAACGCATGCTTAGCGAACTCTAAAGTTACAATATTAAATGGAAAAAGAATACGGTCGCGAACAGGATTCGAACCTGCGCCTCCCGGATAAAATAATGGAATTAGAATTCGCGGTGGTGAGCAGAGCTCGAGATGGCTTAGGAGAGCGCCTGGAGTATTTATCCGGGAGGCGCAGGTTCGAATCCTGTTCGCGACCGTATTCTTTTTCCATTTAATATTGTAACATATCGACCCTTTTCGATAGCTGGACTCTATTACTTATAGAGACTCAATAGACAACGCTGTCGTGATAAGAAAATAGTATATATGTGGAAGAAGAAGTAGTAAGTAGAGGTACAGATAGCTTAGTTGTCAGAGCACCTGGAGTATTCATCCAGAGAGCGCAGGTTCAAATCCTGCTCACGACCGTTTCTTACCACTAAAAATGTTAATACTTTAGATTTCTAAACTTCATGTCTTCGTTTCAAATTCCAGTGGCGCAGGCACAGTGAATGATAGTTGCCAACGGTACTATGCACCTGTTAGACACACCTGTGACTAAGACATACTTCACGCTAATCACCTTTAGGAGTAGGCAGGAGTCTACAACAGCTTAAATATGTGTGATGTTCAATACCTAATTATTAATGATACATGCTTATACACAGCATCACGTCTGTATTCTCAGAGGGGGTAGGCAGAGGTGTACAAAGGTGTACACTCACTTTTCCCTGTTATTTAGTACCATGTTATAGGTGGTGAGCCTATTGCCATTAACCGGGCACAATTCCAAGCCCCGGGCTAGCAGCCGTCACAATTTCCTTTTTCAGAATAAGTCCAGCCAGGATTAAAAGTATATTTTGTGGTAATCCAGGTTATAAACTATCTGTGTGCCAAATTTCATCCACATCTGTTCAGTAGGTATTGCGTCAAAGAGTAACAAACGTCCTTACATACACACAAACTTTTCATAATATTATTACTAGAATTGTTACTTGCTTATAACGGCGAAAAAAACAATGTGAGGAAACCAGCACACCTGAGAGATGTTCTTGATGGTGTTTAAAGCCATGTCAGAGACATTTTTCTTTTCTTTTTTTTCGGGGGGAAACCATCAAAAAGGCGCCCGGTCTTCGGGGATAAGACCGGGGAGTGTGGGATTCTTACCTCAGGTGGTCACCATCAGCATATGGAAAGGGGGCACTGGGTCCTCTGAACAGACCAGCTCCAGTACCCCCGCTATGCAATGCTTATTAAAGCACATCCCTGGGGAGACTGTAAAGGGGTCTCCCCTAAGCCTCGCTATGCACGGTGGCATGTGACCACTATGCCACCGTCTTCTCTGGGGTCACATGATAGGTGAACAGAGTCCCCGCTCTATGCACCCGTGACCTCAAAGGCCCGCCTGCTTTATTTAATCATACAGGCGGGGTTTCGCGGGTGGTTTCAACTCTGACACTAGGTTGTTCATCAACCACACGATAAGAAGAAGAAATATAAATAAGTAACCGTCTAATTCAAAATCGATATCTATATTTTTGCTAATCAGTTAATAATAAATATAATGGCTATGGCTCCGCCTACACTTCCTACTAATTAACGTGAACATGTTTTTTATTCTCATAAAATTATAAATGACACATCAATAATAATTATTCTATGACTAATGGCCAAAGAGCAGAAGTGGTAAACATTTTGAAAATGGTGAGATTAGTTTGGATATTTTATTTTTCGATACTTTGCCCCACAATACTGTTATATCGTGTTAGCGTTGACAAATGTTGCTATGAACATAACATAAAATCACGGATTCCCCGAAGGGCTAAGCAGAGGTGTACTGTAGACCATCCACATTTCACTGATGCTTTTATTAACTCTAATGGCGTTAAGCCTATTGCTAGCAAACGGTCATAATTCCAAACTTCAGTATGCTACTGATAATCTCCTAAGTTTGCCCGATCCAGAAATTAAACCCCAGATCGACGTTTGCGATATTTTTTATCAGATCACAAGATTAAATAGGTAATCTTTGGTCGTTTTTTTGTACCAAATGTTGAGCACTCCTGCCATAGATAATTTCTTATACAATGGTGAATGATTAATTACTATCCTATACATAATTGATGATTTTTTTACTACTATGCCTAAAAGTACCGATATATTATATTTTTTGAGGAGGCGTAGTACAATAGTAATTTTTCATTCAATTATGTTTTTTGTGTGATATATATTATATATTTGTTTAATTGTATAGTGCGATACAGGTTTTAATTTTTTTTTATACGGACCTTTTTGGCAATTAGTATTTTCAGAATAAAAATCTTACTTCATATGAAATATAAATATACTGATTCGAATAATACGTAAAGCATTGCGCATTTTAATTGTTTACAGTCCGATGCAAATAAAATTCTGTTATGTGTTGTGAACACAAAACAATAATGATTAACGATGATATTCATTTTCCTTGACGAGGTACGTTTTGTATGGAAAAAATAAATCAACTATGACTCATAAGAGGAACTTATTACACAAAGATAAGCCCGCGCACGGGGTCGTTCAACTCAGTTTGGCAGTTTGAACTTTGGTATCGCTCCTCGACAATAGATGGCGGTTTTCTCAAAATTAGTTATTTTTTATTTACGACATAGTAAAATTGTTTTATAGGTATTCTAGATCATTCGGAGTTCAGTGATCTATTGTTTATACGTGTCAGTGTGTTAGTGAGGTTATATGTGTTATGTACATGCGGTCATGTAAGATTATACCTTTATAAACATTACAAAAATATGATTCGAATTCCTAAACTCCTTAACTCCAAAATTATTTTAAAATTACGTATATAAACTTTATAATTTACTTGATGACTTTTAATCGTCTAAGTTATGACCTATATCAATATTTTCTCGACCTGAGCATCTAAATAGGTATTTAAGATTCTAATATTAAATTAAGAACTCTATATAATAGAGTAAGAAGATAATAATTGAAAGTTAACTCTGCAATCAATTGTATGTGACCCCGTACAAGATTACCACAATGGCGTCGATATGACGCCGTTACCGATTTCGCAACGTATCCATGACATTCAGATTTATCGTTTTACGTTGCCAGATTATCACGCACAATCGCTTGCGAACTTAGAAGATAAATATCTTAAAACGATTGAAATTATCGATAAGTTTCATCATCTCCTTGTTAACATAAGCTCATTATAAAATATTTTCCACACACAGCTTATAATAAACACGAAACCATTACAAACATTACCAAAAATAGTCGTACAATCATGTTTGATAGGATGTAATTCAAACTCGGTTCATTAACCCGTACGTTTGACCTCTAGTACTTCTACTGGATAAGAGATGGCGCTGTTCGGAGGTATTTCCCTAGTACGTCTGGTGTGGAGTGCGTTGCTCCTTAGCTCAGGTTGTTGGTCCCAACGAAAAATGTTTTGGTAAAAATGCCAAGAAAATTATAATATGTAGTATTGTTAATTTATGTTTGTTTATAAAAGTGGTGCCTTATCTTCGCTGTTTGTTCTGTCTCGTTTTATTTTGTTTTTCGTTAGTCATCGGTGTCATTTTAATTTGGTTTTATGAATGAGTTGTTTAATTCGGTTGGGTGTTTTGATCCCGGAAGCGGAGAAATTGAAGTTTACAACGTTTTACCTTACATACATAAATGTATGAAAACTTGAAGCCGCCCTGTATTAAACATGGGCTTTGTCGTTTCAAAGACGTTACTTACTACCTAAAGTATCTTGGGGCTACGTTAGTCGAGAAAAAATCTAAATTTCGTACTAGTAACTTACTGTCGAAGATATGTAGGTGAAATTAGTTTTAGTATCAATTTTGTAGTAAAAACCAGCCCTATACCACTTACGTCATTTTGCGTATTTTATCATAGCATCACGTCTGTATTTCGCGAGGCTAGACAGAGATGTACTGCTAGACTGCGCAGTTACAAAGTCCCATTTAATAGGTCGTGAGCCTATTGCTATCTACCGGGCTCAGTTCTAACTCCGGGATACTACTGAGGATTTCCTAGCAGAAAAACCAAATAACACTACCTGATTAAACCATGACTGTAAGTCTGACAACTAGTCTTCCAGGCTTACCACTACATATCATGTTACCCAGTAACTGATGTGTTGAGGTCAGATTAGGCAGTCGCTCCATGTTAAATTCGCTGAATCCGTTTAGATTGGAAGCCGACCCCAATGTAATAGAGAAAAGACAAGACAGATTGTTCAAAGACACTCAAATATGGTATAAGTAAAGTATGGTCACCCATCCAAAAAATCACCGTGGGAAGTGTAGCTTAACTTCGTAATTCACACATTAATTAACACGTGGTTCGCCACAACACGAAGAACCCAGCAGGAAGGAAGCAGTCACATTTTCCTGTATTATTTGATGTTAATGTCAATTCCGAGTATTAATATAATAATTATTAATAAGAATCAGCGCTGAGTTTATTTTTTTAGGTCATTGACACACTTTTGGATATTATGATGAATTTTGTAAAATATTTGCGGAATGGGAATGCATCATTTCCTTATTATGATTAATTAAATTTATTTGAAATAATTGGCCTTTATTGACACAGAGTTCGTATAACAATAATAATTAAAAAAAAAAAAAACATTGATATTTAAAAATGATTAGTGCTCGTGGCACGTTAAGCCGTCGGTCCCGGTTGTGGAATTAAGATCTAAGACAGCCGATACGGGTAGTCAGAGGCCTGAAAATCTGGGGACTGGGACTTAATAACAGCATCGGTGAAATGTAGGTGTACAATTGTGCACACATCTGCCTACCCTACCTTCGGGGATAAAGACTAAAAAACTATTTTTTCTTATCGTATGGTTGATGAACAACCTAGTGTCAGAGTTTAAACCACCCGTGGCCTCTGACATGGCTTTACACACCATCGAGAACATCTGACGAGCTGGTTTCCTCACGATGTTCCTTTACTGTTTGAAGCAAGTGATCGTTTCTAATACTTACCTGACTCAAAAGTCAGTGGTGCGTGCCTTGGATTCGAACTGGCAACCTTTGACTTACCAGTCCACGTTCATACCACTAGGCCATCACTGCTCTCATTAATAAAATTACTGCCTCAATAATTCTAGTTTCAGTAAGTTATGAAATATATTTGTCATGTAGGGTTCGATGACCTTTTTCAGTGGATGGATGATAAATATTGTATTTAGATATTGAGAACTAAATAAATTCTAACTAAATATTGTATTGACTCATATACAATGATTTACTCTTGGTTTTGTCTATCGCTTTGGGGTCGGCGCAGCATGAATTCTGCTTCCACTTTCTAATTGTTTTTGAAATTGCATACTGCTAAAGTTTTCGGTATGTTTTATGACCGGCCACCTGCCTGACGTCAACCCTCATTGGGAATGCTGTTGTTGGTGGTAACCGCCACCGATACAGTCTCCTTCTATCTAGCTATGGTCACACCAAATGTTATCCATGCACCAGGTTCTAATGTTATCCTACTGTCTACGTGTAATTATGGTTGGGTATAATGAGTGATGACGTCACCGTATTTTTTTATCTTAAAGATGTCTGCTAGCTGCCTGCTTGGTCTAGTGCAGAGGTCGGCAACCTTCTCAACCAAAAGAGCCAAATATAGACAATACACAATTGAAATTTTTCCAAAGAGTTTTAATTTGCGTTTCAAAAATTGTTACTCGTCTCTTACAAGACAAGATAATAAGTAATACTCCGTGCCTGCACTAAAGATTTTGTGGAACAGCAGCAGCCGAGGAGTCAAAGAGCCGCGGTTTGCCCACCACTGGTCTAGTGGTCACAAGGGCGACTGCTGTATTACTGTTAGGAAATTTTCAGTAGCCACCCGGAGTTTGTAATAGTGCCCAGTTGATGGCTATAGACTCAGCATCTATTTATTATATGGAATTCAAGATAAATCTTTGAAAAGCATTAACGCATGCTTAGCGAACTCTAAAGTTACAATATTAAATGGACATTGTATTAACTGCAAAGTTGGTCGTGTCGGTTCGGTCACCTGTATAGGTACTGAATTGATTGCAATGACGTCGCTATAAGACGTGTTAAAATATGGAAGAAGAATTCGCAGTGGTGAACTGCGAATTTTCTTCTTCTTGTAGAGGTCGAGATTGCTTAGTGGTCAGAGCGCCTGGAGTATTTATCCGGGAGGCGCAGGTTCGAATCCTGTTCGCGACCGTATTCTTTTTCCATTTAATATTGTAACTTTATTATATGGAACTTACCTTTATAGATAAAATGTGGGTGTACAAAACTCATCTGCCTACCCCTTTATGGATACAGGCGTGATGCTATGACCGCTATGATATTTAATAATAAAATAAATCTAGTAGTGTTCTCATTGGATCGCAGTGGGTTGGTTGGTGGGAGGGATTTGTGTACTTCCTAGTAATGGGTTTGAACCTACGACGTGGTTTTTTTTTCTTCAAAAGATCGGAGCCGAGTAGATCCGCGTATAAATTTAAGATATAATATGACTTACATATCACATCATCTCGCCTGTATTCCCCGAAGGGGTAGGCAGAGGTGTACATAGTTGTACACCCACATTTCACCAATGCTGTTATACTCGTAAGTCCCATGTAATAGGGGGTGAGCCTATTGCCATCTACCACACTGCCCGGCCCGGAAATAGAACCTAGGACCTCATGCTCAGCGGTCGCTCTTGGTACCTCTAGAGACCAACGAGGCACTTAATATGACTTATTCATATATAATATACATATACACTGTCTGTTTGTTAATTTATGTAAATATTTGTTTTGTTGTCAATAAGTTAGTAATTCTTATTTATTTTTGATATGTCGAGAAACTGGCACATTGTAATTTTATGTAGGATGTATTGTTGGTACTATGGTACATGATACATACCTATGGTATATGAGTAACAGGATAATAAATATTTATTATAGTACGTAAAGGATTTATTAAACTGTCCGTAATTTGATTTCAAACAATGTTGGATAAACATTGATAGCTATAAGTAAAAACTAAAAAGGGTTAGAGGCATTTTAGTTAACTTTCAAAGTTATAGTGTTTTTTTTTTAATAGCGTTTTCAATTAGGCTTGGATATTTTCAAAAGGACTGAAGATATCTAGTATTTTTTTAAGTTTTATTTTTATTAATTAACGCTTAATAAATAATATACTTTAAAGAAAAAATTATAAAACCTCAAAATTAAATAATCTTAACTGTAAATTCCCAAGATAAATTATTTCCTAAAATAAACAATTCCAAATTCCAAAATAAAACTACAAAACTCGAATGCATACGAAACATGCTAGATGACGTCACAGAATGATTAGCCACACTATCAGCTGACGTAAGATGTAAGTGGTTCCGTCTCGCTCGCACATTATAAATAAGCGGGCAGCGACCGGGTCGTTGACCTGCCAAATTTCTGGGGTTAACGAACGACCGGGAGTTGAACGATCGAGGTGGCCGGTGGAGACTTGCTATTTTTTTTCTTTACAATGTTTTTACAGATTTCACTCACCCTGCGAGGGTGTTTTCCCTGTTTCTGGGGAATTTTTTTTTTTTTAATTTTCTTTTCGCTAATTTTGTTCATATTTTTTATGAGTCTTAAAAATAAGTTCTTAAAAGATGTTTTATTTAAATATGCGTGTTTATATAAACAACGTCACAAATACGAATTTTATTTAAGAGGTTTAAAGGAAAATAATATTATTGATAATTTTTTTTAGGTACACAAATACGCAAAATTTGGCACTTGAAAAAAAAAAACTTTATTTCTGTTTTGATTATTATGTTTTAGTTATTGCTTAATAAAAATAATGTTATTATAAATATGACTCATAATATAAATATAATATAAGTTTTTTTTTTTATGTTGGCCCACGCTAGTAATTTCTTCCTGTATCGTGGGTGCGTTTAAAAACATAATCTCACAAGCACACACACACACAAACCCGGAGCAATTACCTATAGATCGTACAAATATTTGCTCCGTGCAGGAATCGAACCTGCGACACGCAGCGCAGCAGTCGGTCTCTCGACCACTGCGCCAACTGCGCTGTCAATGTAATATAAATTATAAAAACTTTTCTATGCAATATAAAGCCATACATTTCCATTTTGTGTTGATTGCCTCGTTGGTCTAGTGGTACCAAGCGCGGCTGCTGAGCGTGAGATTCTGTGTTCGATTCCCAGGTCGGGCAAAGTGTTATTGAGTTTTTCTGTTAGGAAATTCTCAGTAGCAGCCCGGAGTTTGGAATTTTGCCCGGTAGATGGAAATAGGCAAACCACCTATTACATGGGACTTAATAACAGCGGTGGTGAAATGTGGGTGGACTACTGTGTATGTACACCTCTGCCTACCCCTTCGGGGAATATAGGCGTGATGCTATGTTATGTTATGTGTATATTTCTATTTATTCCATAAAAGCTCAATTATATTAATGTAGAGATACTTAATATAATGACAAGAACATCCACCGATTGTTGTTATATAAATACATATTTGTATAGTTATGAAGTCTGAGGTCAACGACCCACAAATCACAAAACTTGGGAGATCTATGTTCAAACTCAGACACACTGGGAACAATTAATATTAACAAGAAAATTGATACGAAATAAAAAAGTTTTGCAATGTAGCCTTGACATTACATAGTATAGCTTCACGCCTGTATTCCCCAAAGGGATAGGCAAAGGTGTACATACACAGTTGTACACCCACATTTCATCAATGCTGTTATTAAGTCCCATTCTAATTTCATTTTAGAGTTGATGGCAATAGGCTCACCACCTATTACGGTGGTGAGCCTATTGCCATCAACCGGGCACGGTTCCAAACTCCGGGCTGCTATTGAGAAATTTCTAATCGAAAAAATCAATAAAACTTTGCCTGACCCGGGAATCGAACCCGAGATCTCCTGCTCAGCAATGTAGCCATGACTATAGATACATACATACCATTCGAAGTCTACTCTAAAGTGTACTAAACAGTACTTCGAGTATCAATCCAGGTGGTGCAGGCTTTAAACCCGTTCGTGTTTACGAAATATATAAATTAGACCATACTCTACTAATTTACCGTGAGCTCAGCTTATCACTAAGAGCTCCGTTCGAGTTCGAAACTAGTCGGGCAATCCCGAAGAATGCGCGTGAGTAATAACCGTTGAACAATAATTGATTTGGTATTGTCCTAGTTAAATAAAACTAGTGGTCCTCCAATGCCTCCACTGAAACACCATTCAAATGTAGTTTTTGGTGAAAAATGGCATAATATGCTCAAAAATCAAATGAAAAAAAAAACTGATATTAAGTCATTATGGTTACTGGTACTAAAAACCATTGAAATTCAAATCGAAAATACATAGTAGGCCAAAATGATAACATATTAAATAAAATTAACAATAAATGTAAATTTATTATATCTGCCTAGCCTTTTCCCAATTACATTGGGGTCGGCTTCCAGTCAATCCGGATGCAGCTTAATACCAGTATTTTACATGGAGCGAATGGCTATCTGACCTCCACAATCCATTAACTGGGTAACACGATATCTCGTGGTATAACTGGTTGTCAGACTTTCAGGCCTCTGACTACCTGTAATGTCATAGATTTTAATTTGACAACCGGGACCGACGGCTTAGTGTGCTTTCCGAGGCAATGTAAATTTATTAAGTAAACAATATAACACGTCTAACGACAAAACAAAGTCCAGATATAAAAAACATTAAATCATTAAAAAAAATACACGTTTTCGTCACCTCAATCTCCTAAACTACTGAACCGATTTCCGCAATACTTTCGCTGTTTTCTAGGGCAATTTATCATCACGACGAGTTATTAGGGACCAAGGCTACGAATTAATGACAAGGTCGTTTCGTGTACAAAAGTTATATTAATGAGTCTTTATGAGTCTGAGAAATGACTCGATTGACAAAAATGTTGGGTCCGGATTCGTAAATAAAATTAACATAACATAATATAGTATCAAGCTTGTATAAGCGATGGGGTAGGCAGAGAAGTACTGTTGTACAGTAGGACGCATGTCAGTGGTAACAAAACCAGTGTAAGCTGGCCTCACATATTATTGAAACTACCTACTACGATAGGTCAGCTCAAGGTCAATGTGTTACCACGACGTGCGGGCTGATTTACACCCATTTCACCGATGCTGTTATTAAGTCAGTGAGTCTATCATCTTGAATCAATACAATTTAAAACTCCAGGCATGTATTCAGAATTTTCTTCTAACAAACCCTCACACTTTGCCCGACCTGGGAATCGAACCCAAGACCTCACGCTCAGCAGCCGCGCTTGTGACCACTAGACCAACGAGACAGTAACATCTATTTGAAAACACATATTTTTATTTTTCTAAATATTTTCAATTGGTCTCTGCTTGCCCTCCTAAAGTTAGCTTAGCATCACGCCTGTAATCCCTAAAGGGATAAGCAGAGATGTGCAAACAACCCACATTTCATAAACACTGTTAGTTATAAAAAAAAACTGTGTTTTTGGTTACTGTAAATACCGTTAAAGATTATATCTATGATATAGTGAATAGATTCAAAGGTTAAAGTTCATTGTTTGGTCGCTAGCCCACAGACAATATAGACGTTTCATGACGTCATTAGTTCATTATGTTTAGTAGTAAGACTAGCATAATACGAACAGTTGGACTGACAACGGAGGCCGAGTCTCCAACTAAAATCAAATACACACGATTGTCCTTCAAGCACTATTCCATTGAGACTGCATTGTGGCTAAATTTGCATAATTTTAATGACATCTCCACCGAGAATTTGTAGAAATTCCGAAAATTCGTACACAACTTTTTGGATCCACGTTCATGATACGTACTGCCCGTGAATTGATGAACTCCCTGATGTCTTCCGTGTGTACTCAGGAATACAATTTAGGCATATTCAAGGCTGGAGTAAATAGATTTGATCTGGATCTACGTGCTCCATCCTAGGCCACACCGTCGCTTACCATCAAGAGATTTGGTGGCCAAAAGTAGATGCATTTTTGATAAAAAAATGCTTAAGTGTAAAGTTATTTTAAAGCACGGGTCTTATTTAACTAGGAGAACACCAATGCCTGAAATCATTTCATCAACACACTATCGATACTCAAAGCACACGCCTGTATTCCTGGAAAGGGTAGGCAGAGATGTACATAGTTGTACCCGCATTAAACCATTGTTATTAGGTCGGACACAATTCCAAACTCAGAGAATTTCTTAACAGGAAAACTCAATAACACTTTACCCGACCCGGGAATCGCCAACGACAACTGCGCTAACCGCACTGGCGTATATTCTAAGTATGTAAAATCGATATCTGACATCTCATTTCTTAAGCCTCGGATTGGACATGTAAGTCTGACATTTACGTCCTTCTTTGATGTAAGAAATTACTTCCGGACTCAATCAATGTCCTCGAAGTAAGATGCCAAAATAGTAAAAACTTTTATTCATTCGAAAATAGAACGTGCAATATTCGATTTCAAACTGGCCACTTTTTCACAATATGGCCGCGAACGCGCGGTTCAAGGTTAACACACGGTGTGGCCGTGATAAGATAAAATTAAACCATAAAAAAAAGACTAATACGGGTGACATGGAAACTCTTTTTCAAATATCGATAAATAAAAAACTGCCACAAGGGTTTTTGTCACATATTTTAATAGTACGAACAATGTTTCAAAACATAATATATATATTACTGGGCGAGCTACAGTGATTTGTCAGTTTTTCAGCGCGTCAACGAACGCGTCAAGTTGAATGACCTCCATATAGTTGATTTTCATAATAATATTTTGGTGTGTACTGCCAGTTATGTCATAGGATATATTTGTGATATGAAAAACGTATATTAATCTTATATCTAGGATGACAAAGAAAAAAATATGACCATGTAATATAAGTATTGTTCTCACAAATAATTTTAGTAATGTTTAATTTTAAACAAAACGTATTTTAAAATGCATCAAGTAAATTCTTTTTGCTCGAAAATGTTTCAAATTTGGAGTTTACAAAAATAATTATCGCATAAATATGGTGAAAATTCAGTCCAACATATAGGCATTCTCCTCGAAACTAACTTTCGCAATAATAATATTCATACCAAAGTAATTTATTTAACCAAATGTAATATTTGTAATATTATCAGTACAGATACTAGTTGCTACCCATCGTTTTTTTAACCCCATAAAAATGTTACTCACGTGAATTTTACAACCTATGTCAACTTAGAACGGTTGAAACCTAGAGCTCATCTTACACTGGTCGGTTGATTCGCACATTCAACCTGGCTAAGGTACATTGACCTGCAGCTTGAGCTGATAACTACGTTTGTCGGTTACGGAAGTTCATGGTTATTTTAAGTTTTTTTTTTGCGGGTGTTAACCAATCATGTTATGAGATATGACTGAGTCACGGCGAAGGAAAACTTTGAGAGGAAATCTTGAGTTAGTGGTCTGATATTGCTAATAAAGTGGTACCTTTTAACGCTAATATCAAAGTAGCTCGTGGTTAAGCTGTGTTTGCAGCGGTTGCTCTGTAGATGGGTGACCATCGATTCATATCGAGATCCTTTTAAGCCTCGGAGAGTACGTTAAACTGTTGGTCCTGGTTGTCATATAGCGGTGACAGGTAGTAAGATGTCAAACTGCCAACCAGTCATGCCACGAGATACCGTGTTACCTACTAACTGTGTCGTGGAGGTAAGATAGGCAGTCGTTCCACGTAAAATGCTGGTATTAAGCTGAATCCCATTTGGTCAGAAGCTAACCAAATATGCTAGGGATTCATTCACCGTCATAATAATCTATCTTAGGCTTAATATACACTCATGGGGTTAATGACCCATTATTTGGCATAGGGTATTACACCATGTTATGCCAGATTGCAAAATTACTTATCTGTTTGTACTTTAATAACCTTTTCAATGGACTTTCTTGACTTCGATAAATGATAACAATAAGTATGTACTATCACAATTCTACTGCATTTTGAAATGCCGAATGCCCCATTGAGTGGTTGATGAACAACCTAGTGTCAGAGTTTAAACCACCCGTAGGTCTCTGACATGATTTTACACACCATCGAGAATATCTCTCAGGTGTGCTGGTCTCTGGTTTCCTCACGATGTTTTCCTTCACCAATCAAGTGATGATTAATTTCCACTATGCACATGCCTTGGTGCGTGCCTTGGTTATAAACTTGCGATCTTTGATTTTTCAATCCAACGGCAATAGTGGTGTTTCAAATCTAATGACATATAAACGTCACATTATTAATTTAAAAAAGTGTATGTCTAAAGTCTAAACCTGGTTTCGTAACATTTTATCTATACATTTTATCTGTGCATTTATAATTTTATGTTAGAAAATTAAAAATGTTAGATCTTTAAGTTATAGTTTCCTCACACACACTTCACCTGATATTATACGAAAACATAAAAAAATGTCCCGAAAGGGGTAGGTAGAGATATACTGTTGTAAATTCATATATCATTGAAGCCGTTATTAAGTCTTATGTCCATTTCTAATGTGAGTACAATTCCTAACTCTGATCTGCTACTGAGAATTTCTTAACAGAAAAACCACAAACGACACCTTTCCCGACACAAGAATCGAATCAAATAATACAGTATTTGTGGGAAGTATACTACCACCTTAACATAAAAAACTTACCTCCACACTTCCATATTAAAATACCCTCCATTTGAAGTAAAACCGTGTGAACCAATGACCCGTAGGTTAATGCTCGGTGTCAACGCACGACCTTCCGAGTCATGGCCTTGTAGCGGGTTCGAATCCCAGTGACGTCATGAGGGGGTGACGGCTAGGTGTTTGAACCCGGATAGTTTAGATTCCGATTGTAGAGTACAATGTGGCAGGTTAAGGTATTTTAAAATGTTACTAATTTATCGACTCGCATGTTGGAATAACTGCCTCGTTGGTCTAGTGGTCCCAAGCGCGACTGCTGAGCATGAGGTCTCGGGTTCGATTCCCGGGTCGGGCAAAGTGTTATTGAGTTTTTTGTTAGGAAATTCTCAGTAGCAGCCCGGAGTGTGGAATTGTGCCCATTGGTGGATGGCAATAGACTCCTATTACATGGGACTTAATAACAGCATTGGTGAAATATGAGTGTAGGTACAACTGTGTTCACGTCTGCCTATCCCTTCGGGGAATACAGGTGTGCTGTTATGATGCTATGTATGTTGGATACTTTACAAAGAAAATTTTAAAAATTAAAAATCAAAAATATGAAAGATCGTGCACTTGAGAACTGTTTTTTTTTGTTGTATTCTTAATTGTCAGCACAAGGTATGTATGAAAGTTTTTTTTTTTTTAATCTAGTGTCAAGTAACTATTGTCTTCTATTTGGCAGTTAACGGTATACTAAGTAAAATACAAATACACTATTCCGATCGGACTTGTATAAAATTTTACTTCATAACAATACATTTCTATTGTGTCTTTCTATTTTTTATTTATGGTTTTAAAAATCAATCTTTTTACCAACCAATGTAGAAAGAATCTTAAGAATCTTCTCCCATCTATAAAGAATCTTCACTGACAATAATACCGTAGAGCGTCTTATATTAGAAAGATAATTAATTAAATTGATGTTAAATTCTCGATGAAAAAATTACTACGACGCAGTTTTCATAATTTTAATAAATACTCATTGATTGTTCGTGCTTCGGAGTTAAACTGTCGGTCCTTGGTTTTGTTAATTAATGGCAGTCACTAAGACAAGACAGGGGGGTACGGGAGGCTTTACAACTCCGACAATAGAAAATTTGCTGTTAACATAAAGAAACACCAAACACATCTCATCCCACTAATCCCTAATTTCAGAAACATGGTGATCATTGCATAATCGCTTTTGTATAATCTACATAAAGGTCAATATGCGATGTACAGCAACCGCGTACTGGCCGTTACGGTGTTATTCCATTTCGAAAGTATAAATTCGCCATAGACTTACTATACTATAGGTCAGTGCCTAGTCGCCGAAAAATGTTGAGTTCATTGACTGGCCGACGACCGCCGAGCGCGCCCGAATTTTGCCGAATCTATGTCAATTTTAAATAGTTCTAAGATTTGTGCGGAGTTTAGTTTTTGCGACGCCATTTTATTTTCTGTGTATTGCATTGGTTCTTAGTTGATTAGTAGTTTTTTTAATAATTAAACTTTATAGTTATTAGACAAAAGTCAAAAATTATTAGATATTTATAAGTGACTTTGTTTAGATAATTTAATTAAGAGTCGTATCATAATTTTTGCAGGCAAAAATATTATTGTTTTTTTTCTGTCGTGTAGTTTGATGTCAAAAAGGAAAATAAATTTACCTACTTCCAACTTGGAATCAAACATCAACCCTCGACTGCCCAAAGATTCACCAAACTTTTTACAACCAGAAACGGCCAAAGTTCAACAAAAAAGAAAAAAACATGCTGGCTTACCATCCATCATTCGTTCAATATACCCACACATCAATGTTTTTGTTAGAGGCCTTCCACCCTTAGAGGGAATGCCCTCAGAAGGGTAACGACCTCAGCTAGACCTCAATAAACTTAATAGGACCACCTAATGTGGCGTAGGGTGTCGTTAAAAGGGTAAAATGACCGAAATACTGAATTTTCTAGAAACAAGACAGAATAAACACAACAAGACAGTATAGTGTGAGCACTCGCTAACGTAAGACGCTTGTCGGTCGTAGTCAGATATCGTCAACCTTTTGAACATTTTCATAACAAAGTTTACAATTAATACTATCACCATAATGAAGGCGTGCGCGAATTGTGATGCCTCTTTCAACGACGGGGTTCAGTGTGCCACGTGCAAGAGACTTCTGGACTTCGCATGTGCCGGAATTTCCGAGGCAAGTTGGAGAAAATATAATTCCGAAAAAAGAGCCCAGTGGAGATGCTTGAAGTGCAGAACAGTTTCTCCGGCGGCGGCGGTGTCTACCCTAGAGCCACCAGCTTCCTTAGATACAATACTAAATGAAATTCGGGAAATGAAATGCCAACTACGGGACCTGCCTACTCTACTTGAGGACCTGCGTGGAATTAAGGATGAGCTAAAGGAGCTAAAAGCTACGTGCGATTCTTCTAGCGACAAATTAGAGGAGTTCAATAAGAGGCTCGTTGATGTAGAAACTAAAACATCAAAGTATGAGGAACTCCAGGAATCATTTAACTGTCTTCAAGTTGAGCTATCAAAAATGAAGGCAGAGTCTTCCTCAAATGATCAACGATCCAGGTTAAACAACGTGGAAATTAAAGGAATCCCCCTGAAGCAAGATGAAAACTTGTTTTCCATCGTCGATGCCATTGGCCGTAAAATCAATTACATTATTCCGAAATTACAGATTAACTACATCTCCAGGGTTCCCATACACAATTCCAAGGAGAAATTGATTATTGTTAGCTTCCTAAATAGATATGTCAAGGAGGATTTCATAGCGGCAGCGCGAGCTGATAAGGAACTCTCTGCCTCGGACATTGGCTTCCTGGGTACGTCACATCGCGTGTACGTTAACGACCATTTAACCGTTGAATACAAAAAAATATTAAATAAGGTCAAAATTATTTGTAAGGATAAAAAATATGATTTCGTTTGGATTAAACATTGTAAAATTCATATTCGCAAAAACACTTCCAGTAAAACTTTTATAATTAGAAATGAATTAGATTTAAACAAAATCATCTAATTTGTTATATACACTTAATAATTGTGTTTATTATTAATCTTGTTTTGTTTATTCTTATAATTGTCATAACTATTGGCTTTTGCAAAATGTTTTGCAGCTCTGACTCGCTAATGAGCTTCACACCTCTCTATTGTGCTCGTGTACGCTTTAGAAATCCTTATCGCGCTGTTTACTTTAACCCTATGACTCATAAAAACATATCTACCTCGCTTGCACTTACACTGATTTTGCCTTGCACATTGACCTATTGCTTGCTCTTACTCACGTTTGCCTTTTTAAAGAAATATTATTTTTGCGCCGGTATAAGATATTTATATTTATTTCTATACCCTTTGTGTCTGCTATTTTTATTGAAGTGTACCGTAAATCTTATAGTGTTTGGTTTCTATTTAATAATTTGCACTGACAAAAATACAAATGTTGTTATTATTATCAATGGTTAACATTAACAGTAAACAAATTACTATATTCTATCAAAACGTGCGGGGTTTACGAACCAAATCAGATACATTTTATCGGCAGGTTTCATTGAATTCGTACCATGTTATAGTGTTAACTGAGACGTGGCTAATGGATGGTATTTCTAACTCCGAGTTTTTTGATAACCGGTATGTAGTGTGGCGTCGAGACCGAGATTATGGATCTACTGGACAGTCGCGGGGCGGGGGAGTGCTGATTGCGACACGCAGGGACTTATCAGCAACTTCACAAACTGTTCTTCATTCTTCAGCGGAGGACCTTTGGCTGCATCTTCGTTTTAATAAACCTAACTCACGTGAATACATCAGCTTATATATGTGTGTAATTTATCTCTGTAGACAAAACAATGGCCCCTCATTTTCAATGCAGCTTAGTAACTTTTTAAATAAATTAAGTCACTGTGTTATGAATAATGTCTCTGATACGTTTTTGGTTCTCGGTGATCTTAACATGAGTGGAATTACATGGATGTCTTCTGATAGTTTAGCTTTCACACCCAGTAATCTCACCGCTAACGACGAGTGTCTATTAGCAGATGAAATGTGTACGCTTGAACTTAGGCAATATAATGGTGTGACTAATCGTTACGGTAAAATATTAGACTTAGTATTTTCAAATATTCAACTCAGTGTATCTGAGTGCACAGATTCGTTAGTGCCCACTGATCCTTACCACCCATCGCTGTTAATTAATACAGATTTATATGAAATACCGGCTTTAGATTGTGCGCCACGACAGAGATTTATTTACAGTAAAGGTGACTTTCAGTCATTAAACAATGATATCACGACGATTAACTGGGAACGCGAGTTTTCAGCTCGTTCGATGGACGACGCAATCGAATACTTTAATAATGCCATTAATAATCTACAAAAACAATATATTCCCCAAAAGATCTCCCGTAATAGCACTTATCCTACATGGTACAATTCGGCCCTCATTAGGTTGATTAAAGAAAAATTTAAATACCTAAAAAAATTCAAAATCTATGGAAATAAATCTGATGAATTAAGTTTCAAACTTTTGCGCGAAAGAGTTAAGACTTTAGAATCGACATGTTATAATAATTATCTTAAACTTACCGAAGAGTCTATAAGAAACAATCCAAAAAGCTTTTGGACTTTCGTTAAGTCTCGTTACAATTCTAATTCAATTCCCAATACTTTACAATATGATAACAACTTACACTCTACAGGTAAATCTATTTGTGAAGCATTCTCCTCCTACTTTAATTCCACTTTTTTGAACCGTGCCTATATTAATCAGTCTGTCTCAACTGTTATTTATAACACGTCTTTGCCTAACCCTCCGTCTAATATCGGTCATATTGAGGTGAAAGTAGATGACGTTGCCAACTTAATTAGCAAGTTAGACGTATCCAAAGGTGCAGGGCCAGATTACCTATCTTCTAATCTTCTTATTGGTTGTGCCACGTCTATCTCTTATCCCATCTCGCTTTTATTTCAAAAGTCTTTGTCCCAGTGCGTTGTTCCCAGAATATGGAAGGCAGCGTTAATTACCCCTATTCATAAAAAAGGGTCAAAAACTGAAATATCCAATTATAGGCCAATATCCAAATTATGCATTATTGCTAAAGTTTTTGAAAGAATTATATATAATCAACTTTATGCTAGTTTATCACAGTCGTTCAGTTCTTTTCAACACGGATTTTTGAGAGGCCGTTCTACAGTAAGCAATTTGGCCCTCTTTAACGATTTTATCACTGAGGCTATGGACGGTGGCGGGCAGGTCGATGTGGTTTACACCGATTATAGCAAAGCTTTCGACCGTATTGATCATAACACCTTGATCCTGAAGCTAAGTGCCATGGGCATTCATGGTGACCTTCTCAGGTGGTTCTCCTCCTATATAGATAATAGGTCGCAAGCTGTAGTTGTCAATAACTACATTTCTAGCTGGTATTCTGTCCCGAGCGGAGTTCCTCAAGGTTCCTTGATTGGCCCTTTATTATTTATAATCTATGTAAACGACATCGAACCCTGCCTGCGAACATCCAAACTATTATGCTTTGCTGATGATATGAAACTATTTGCCACTATATCGTCTCCGGAGGATGCTAATGCTCTTCAGTCTGATCTGTGTCGTCTCGAGAACTACTGCCGCATAAATAAACTCGATTTGAATCCGTCCAAATGTTCAGTAATCACTTATAGCAGAAAACGTGACATTTTAACTACTACGTACACCTTGGGTGGTCAACCCCTACCAAGGTGTACTACTATTCGTGACCTGGGAGTCCATCATGACTGTAAACTAATTTTTGATGATCACATTGATGCCATTGTCAAAAAAGCATCTAAATCATTGGGGTTCATTATGCGGCTGTCCAAGTGCTTTACAAAAGCTAAGACACTCAAAATTCTGTACTGCACGTACGTTCGTAGTCACCTGGAGTACGCCTCGGAAATATGGAATCCGCGATATCAAAAATATATTGATCGCATTGAAAGTGTTCAAAAGCGTTTTATTAAATACCTTTGTTACCATCAGCGGATTCCATATGATTCTGGAGAGTACTTCCAGCTCTGTAGGAAATACCATCTATTGCCACTTCAGAATCGTAGAGAGATAGCGGATTATACATTTCTATCGAAAATTATATCAGGCCAAATCGACAGTTCCGAGCTATTGGCGAAATTTGGCTTTAACGTTCCATGCAAATCGGTACGTTTCAACCCACCAATACGGATACCAAACTCCTTATCGAACTATAGGCAAAATAGTTTTGTTGTACGTGCAAGTAGAACCTTTAACAATTTGTGTAAGCAGCATGATCTTGATCCATTTGTTACTAGTGTGTCAGCGGCGAGACGATGCATAAGCCATCAGTTCTTTAAATAAGAGTTAAAAATAAAAATAAAAATTGCCTATTTTTGTTCACATAGACATTAATTGCTATGCGATCTCCTATAAGCGAAGGCTTGTAATTGGCTCAATGTTACCCAAACTGTTTTTATCAAAATTGTATTTAGCTGTAAGCCTTCCATGCTGTATTAAATAAATAAATAAATAAATAAATAAATAAATAAAACTCAGTAAATCTTTGGACACGACTGCCCAAAAAAGAGTGTTATGTTTTCGAGTTCCTCTTCATATGTTTTTGAGTTTCTTTATTCCACGATAACTTCTGAACGCCTGGATCTCTCTATCCCATCAAGTGGCCCATGATCATAGGTATGCTCGTCGGGTTAGATTGCTCTTGCCCTGTCCTTTTTTGAGAACATGATGATGATGCAACCTTTTTGAACTGCCTCATTCATGTATAGAGTTTCAATTTCCGGGCGGACAAAGAGTTATTGGATATTCTGTTAGACAATTCTCAATAGCAGCCCGGAGTTAGGAAGTTGGCGGTGTGCCACTCCCGTACTTCGGAGAACACGTAAAGCTGTTGGTCCTGCGCCTGATCTCTCTCAGGTAATATGGGATTGCCGTCCCTTCGGAGTATGAGAGTGAAGGAAGTGAGAGTACATACTCTGCGTTTACGCATACACTTGTGCAATATAATATCTCCGGTGTACTTCCTAATCTCCCATGGAGATAGGCCGCCGTGATCGAAAATTCTGTTGGGAGTATATTAGAAGATATTTCTAAGTATTTTTTGGCCAATCGATCGATCAAAATCGAATTAAAGTTCTCATCGATCACGAATCTATGACTAATTCTGTGATCTCATAGAAAATTACTTTTGAAGATGAGTCAGTTTTTTTTTGTACCACTAATATGAGATTCTGATTGCTTCAAGATAAATCTTTGAAAAGCATTAAGGCATGCTTAGCGATCTCTAAAGTTATTATATTATTGAAAAAGCATACGGTCGCGAGCAGTACTCAAACCTGCGCCTTCCGGATCAATACTCCAGGCGCTCTGACCACTAAGCCATCTCGACCTCTGCTCACCACCGCGAATTCTTCATCCATATTTTAACACGTCTTTTGGCGACGTTATTGCTATCTATTCAGTCCCTTATACAGGTGACCGAACCGACACAACTAACTTTGCAGTAAATACAATGTCGTAAAGATGCACTTACCTTAACAATTCAAGATAAAACGTAGTTGACGTAGTGGTCAGAGCGCCTAGAGTATTAATCCGGGAGGCGCAGGTTCGAATCCTGCGACCGTATTATTTTTCCATTTAACTTTATTCTAATTGCTTTTAGGCATTAATAGGATCTCATCCAGTACCATGTATCTTTATGAGCAGTAAAAGCTTCATCTCATACTCAGAAGGCACTATCATTGATCACCACTGCTAACTGCGGGTTGGTACCTTCAAACCATTAAGTCCAGGTTTCCTTACGATGTTATTCTTTAGAATCCTTTACGGCCATGCTTCCTAACCCCCCCAGGTAAGCTGATAATAGATAACTAGAGATTAGATCAATGTGACCAAATCTAGCTGGCTCGTGCATAACACAAGCTTTTGAGCAACTGGAACATGACAAAGCAGTTTTTTTTTTAATGTATAATAATGACGATTTGTTTTTATATGTACTGTATTCATTAATAAAGGGTGGGGGGATAAAGTTCAGTTTCCCAAACTAAGTCATAAGGGTGACAAGATTGAAAAGGTTAGGAACCACTGCTTTACGGGGTATTAAAAAAGGTTTTTTTTTTTTTTATAACTGCCTCGTTGGTCTGGTGGTCCCAAGCGCGACTGCTGAGCATGAGGTCTCGGGTTCCATTCCCGGGTCGGGCAAAGTGTTATTGAGTTTTTCCGTTAGAAATTTCTCAGTAGCAGCTCGGAGTTTGGAATTGTGCCCGGTAGATGGCAATAGGCTCACCACCTATTACATGGGACTTAATAACAGCATTGGTGAAATGTGGGTGTACAACTGTGTACACCTCTGCCTACCCCTTCGGGGAATACAGGCTTGATGCTATATGCTATGTTATGTTATGTTATGTATAAAAAAGGTTTATTGTACTCGTACTTATTTAAAATAGGTTCTTCTCAATCAGTTAGTAGCCTTTTCATTAGCCTTGATTAGCATTTTCGTCCGAACGTCTCCATGCTTCGGGGGGCATCGTAAACCATCAGTCTCGGCTGTTGCTGGTCTATGGACTACGACAATAACTCTTGACATTAGGTTGGTTCGTTCGTAACCAATATAGACAAGGGCTGAGTTGCCCGCGTCCATAGGAGTGCACCCTTAAAAAGGAATCCCTACACGTGGCCCCTGGATGGTGCAAAACAGACAACACAACTCTGGTGGGAGGCTTCGGCCGCGGCTGGTTACCACCCACCGGACGAAGCCATGTCGTGAAGCGATCTAGTCGTGTTTCGGGATGTAGTCCGGTACAACCGTTGTGGGAGACGGGTCTGGGCAGTTGCATCAACTCCCTAACTAACGTTCTCCTAAAATCTATCCACTCTACTTAGAGTGGATAGATTTCTTCTAGATCTACGTGCTCCATCCTCAACCACACCGTCGCTTACCATCAGGCGAGTTGGTGGCCAAACGTAGAACATTTTTTAATAAAAAAAGACATATTTTTTTAATCATTTAGGGTTGTTTCACACTGGGTGCGAATAATCTCCTCATATTTTGAAAGTTGCCAGATGAAATTGTTAAGTAATATTATAAAACATAATAATAAAATGTAATTAACATCACTTAACCTTATCATCTATTAACCAACAAAGGATTGTGATTTGTTGCCTAATATGAAAAAAAAAATCTTAGGTAAATAGTTCGAAGATCATCGTTATTTAAATTAGGAATGTGTGATGTCAGGCAGTTCATTTATACACAGTTTTAAATTTGTAATTCGTGATGTCATTTAGTAAAAGGATAAATGACGCGTCAAAATTTGTCTGAGGTATTCCACCTTAAAATAGGGTTGCTAACTAATACTACGAATGTTGCTATAATGAAAATATTATAAATATTTTTCTTTAAAGTGTTACCTGTTTTCTGAATTGCAGTCATTATTTTGGCTTGTTAAAGGTATTTTTTAATCACGTGAATCATACTGTAACACTTTTAGAAAGGGACAGCAGTAGATTCCCTTCCTTTTCAGATAGTTGTGCCAAAAATATTTAGTGCCGGAACACTCCAGATTGTGATCTGTCTTCTCTAATATTTCAACACAATTGCCAACCTTACTCTACCGTAAAAAAGGTTAAAAACAAGGTACATACAATTAGTCACCTGTCCGTTAACGCCCCTTTCGCATCAAAGTGCGCGTGAGTTTACACACGTAAGAGTTCATGATACAACAGAAAATACACGTGTGTATGAGATGTTCGCGTAAACACGCTGGAGATTTGCATGTGTGTACGCGATGAGTATGAAGATGTGTGTGTGCGTGTGTGCGTGTTTGTGTGCGTAAGGCGCGTTCGGTTCAGCGACCCGCTGCGCAGTGGGGCAGCCGTTGACCTACCACGTGGGCAGGGAAGGAACAAGCCCGTCTTATCGGTTCGCGTTGACTTCCCGGTCGCATATTTGTGTTTTTTTTTTTTTTTTTCTTCGTATCCTGCCTGTGTGGTGATCTTTGTTGCTATGTGATATTTGCATGGTATTTGTTAAATTATAGGATCACGGGTTATGAAAAATAAAAATAAAAATTTCAAGTTGTCACTGTGCGTCATTTTATTTTTCTTGCGCAAAAAGTCATAACCACTTAAAAAATTCAAGAACTATAACTGTCAATTTAAAAAATTAATACTATTGTGTTCCATTTTCGACGTTGATTGCAACCTTTTTTGGATGCACGAACTGTGTTTTATTTTTATCCACGACTGCTTTTTGCTCAGAAACCGCCGCGCGACCTCCGCAATCCAGAGAAACCTGATTTCTGTGCCTATACATTTTTACAGTGTATCTGTTGATGGAAAGTTGGAAACTCCTGTGTGTATTGAAGTATGATTCCTTTAGTGCTTATATAACATTTCTTTATTAACTAGGACCTCTTTTTCTGTCTTTAAAAAACTACTACAAAAAAGCGAATGTATGTATTTTACGCACTTAACGGCTGGTCCTTGTAGGGGTCTATTGGGACCCCCAAAATACTGATAGACTCCCACAAGGACATAAGAAAAGAAGAAGTTTAAAAGCAGATAAAATTAAGATATTCACGATCCCGTGACTGGTATTATCTTATCACTGTAAACTATTGTAACTATGCAACTAATTTTATTGGTTTCATTATTTAATTGTATAAGTATATCCTTTAACGAAAAAGTAATCGGGTTTCTCTAAAAACTACTGGTGCGCTATTTCATTTCAAAACCTATTTGGTATAACTCTAGTTTAAGAAAATCTTTATCATAAAGGATTTATAAACTGTTTTGAAAATATTCACGCATTCACCAAGACTCTACAGCCCGAGGTTTATCTGTATGAACAATTATTATAAATATGAAACAAAAAAGTAAACAAAAACGGGCTTTCATCGAAAAAGGTTCCAATTTCGAAAGTAATCATAATTTAATTTATTCAAAATACTACGTACCTACCAACCTCTTTCAAAAGAAATGAAATAAAAACGAAAACATTTAGTTCTATTTTCAAAAAAGATACGTAGTCGGCACCTAATAAAAGACGCCATATTGGACGAATCTATAATGACTATCACATGACGATCGTAATACTAGTAACCCGGTTACAAATGTTTATACTCCAATGTTAGGTTAGACTTAACGCTATTTTCTTTTTTTTTATTAGAGGTGTCTGGCGGCCTGAATTCGGCAGTTGTAGTACCGGAAAATTCTTTGTAATCTTCATGAAGAATCGAGATTTGTCTTCTCCTTTAATTTACAGGATGACTGTTGCATACGTGCCAACAGTTAGGACAGCTCAACTTGAAACGGTCTCTACTTTTGTATACCGATGTCTGGACTTTAAAATTAGACTTTGATTTCTAAGTTTGTTTCGGCGTTTCTTATTAGAGATAGTCAGATAGGAAATACTGGCGATTGTAGACCATTTATTGACAATATGTAAAAGAGCTTGAAAGACTTATTAACAAATTAAATAACTTCATTTTATACGTAGTAAGGATAAGGGGTTTGAAAAAATGTTTTTTATTTAAAAGAACGAAGTCCGTTTGAAAAAGTAAAAGGAAAATATTCATAATTAAGCAGAGTCCCTTTTCCTCTTTTGGTCTATAACGAGATCAAAACCATAAAATCAGATTCGTAATATGTAACAGTCATCAAATATTATTGTTTATTTATTTTTTAACTTATCACTATAGGAATAAAATGGAACTGCAATTCTTTTTCCATTTAATATAATAACTTGCGAGTTCGCTAACCATGCGTTAAAATTTTTTAAAGATTTATCTTGAATGGAACTAGAACATTTAAAAAGTAACAAAAATATTATGCAAGCTAGTCTCTTAACCGTTAAAATCTAACGTTCCGAATTCAACCATTCAAATTCAGAATTCAGGAAACCGTCGAATGAGAAATTCATATTCTGACCAATAGATTTAGCGAATGCACCGTGATTCTCGAACGCTAGACAAGGCAATGAACTCGCGAATTCGGGGTTCGTTGCCCGTAGAGCGACGAACTGCGAATTGTAGAGATAACGCTTCGTATCGATTGGCGATTTGGTAGATATATTGGTGTTCCTTAGGCTGGGAATGGTGGATTTTCGTTTATAGTAATAAAATAAAATGTAAAAAAGTTCGGGTGGCAACAGCTGGGTGTAATTTTCCGACCAAAAACTGGCATTCAGGGCCAAATTATGGTCGGATTTAACGCTAATCCTTTTATAGGTATTATTTTAAATTAACATGTGCTTTCTGGGCAAAATTCTCAAATAAATTAAAACAATATAATAAGAAAAAAATTACACGCAGGCAGGTTTTCATAATAATGGGTATGTTAATTTCTTTTTTCATGAGACACAACTATTCAAATTTCGAATCTGCAACGGAAAATTTGACGTACGTTTTTGCCATTTGTCTTTTTTTAAATAAGCAGTGTCTAGTCGTTTAGTCGTCAGTATAAAATGTTGCTCTATGGTACTTCTAGAACTAAATAAAAAAAAATTGTGCGACATACATACCTACTAATTTTAAAAGAAATACGTAACTAGAACTTTGATACTAAGTTAAAATAACCCGCTGTGTTTGTGGGTTAAAAGGTTAACTATTTAATATAAGTTATTAAAAATCGTAGTATTCGTATTTCAAAAAGAATCGGTTTATTACTGTATTTTTTTTAATTATGACCTTGAAGCTTAAGTTTTCATTAGATAGGAAAAAACCATGTAGAAATCCAAGGAAATGTATATTGTTTTTTTTTCTTGTCTCTAGGAATTTCTCTTGCGTTTACAGAAACGCTTCGATCTGAAAGGATGATATGAAGATCATACAAATTTCGTATTTTTGATGCATGCGGGAACCGAATCCGTGACAATGCCCTGTTCTCTCGGTGCTAACCTTGCAGACAATATTCTTATAATAATTGATAGATTGTATTTAAACTGATATCACTATCACCAATAATCGGGCCAAGTTCGGTGATTACTGATTATTTAGATATATCCAAACTCGTTTTTCTTATCGAGATATCTATGAGCCTGTGCTGAGTCACGTCAGAAACACATAATCACCATAAATTATTACGTAATCACCATGGTTGACAAACACATTGGTGATAGTTATTTTTACTCCTGCCTATCCTCTTTTATGACGTCATCTACTTTTTTCGCGTGCTCGTTGTTAGTCACGCTAACTTGGTTTAACGATAGCAGTCGGGACCGACGGTTTTAAGTGCCCTCGGAAGTCCGTGCTGCGGAAGGCATTTAGGGACTTTCGCAGATGAAAAAGTTTTTATTGGTCACCCATCTAAATGTCCGCGCCAGGCGTTGCTTAACCTCAACGAACTGATCACAGTTTTCTACAGGCTATAAGTACCTCATTATTATGACGTAGCAAGTAGTCACTTCTTCTTTCCGGAAAACTAAAGATATTTGACACCGTAGCCGGTTCAAAAACCCAGATTTTCATGAACCAAAGACTCATTCACCCCCTACCCGGGCTAATAATATTCGGGGGTCAACGTCACTGGGGTCACGGGGGTCAGTAAGTTCACAGGTTCACAGGTCATCGGACGGACCCTAAGTGACACACAATTTGTAATTCTTATTGTACGCATTTGATTTGGGAGCCTCTGGTACCGAAATCTGAAAATCTAGGTTTTATGCAAAGATGTTTAACGGATTTTTTTCGGTGGATTTTGAGTTTTTATTCTATTTGGAGCACGTACTTCAATCTTAGGTTAGATTACAATGAAATATTATTATAAAATACATAATTAACAGATCAACTTTTTGGAACCATGCACCTACTTTTGGCGTTTCTTAAGTGTTGGTTTATGAAATAAAAAAACTTTTTATTTATTTATCGTTTTTTATCTCTTGGCTAAGGAACAGGCGGGAACAAACGATCGTAGTTAGGCTCCACTTGCCGCGGTTGGTACATGAATGGGTGACCATCATTTCACATAGAGACCCGTCAATACCTTGAGGAGTACGTTAAACCCTCGTCGGTCCTGGTCGTTACGGGAAGTCAAATGCTAGAAAGTCTGACGACCAGTCTTACCCAGTAACTGGACTGTGGAGGTTAGATAGGCAGTCGCATCGAGATAAACTAGAAGTCCACCTCATTGTATTTGGGAAAAGGTTACAGGCAATGTTTTTTGAATAACAGGTTCAAATCTAAGGCAGATCGTTTGCTCGGTGTGATAGCTAGAGGTATTCTGTTTCTCTCTTTTAAAAAAGTACTTCTGCCCTAAGACAGACTAAGAAATAGGTCTGCGTCAAAGATCTTCTTCTTCATTGTACCTTCTTAGAGGGACAGGTCATTAAACTTACTGAAACTGTCACAAAATTTGTAATTCCTATGTAGAACATCCGGACATGGTGAATTTTAAATGTTCTTTAACTTTTTCTGTAACGGTTTTGGGTAAAAAATTGGTGATTGCAATTTTTCGGGTACGATATTTTTTCGATCCTACTCATACTCATACTCGTACTCATACTCGTACTCATACTCGTACACATACTCATACTCATAATCATACTCATACTTATTACTCATATTTTTATAAATGCGAAATTTTGTAAAGATGGTTGGATGGCTGTTTGTAAATTTTTCACGCAATAACTACTGAACGGCTTTGAGTGAAATTTGGCACACAGATACTTTATAACCTGGATAAACACATGAGATACTTTTTATCCCGGCTGGACCCAACTCTGAAGTCCACACAGACGAAGTCACATGTAGAGGTATGTATAAATATATAGTAGGTAATCCTATTTTGGAGGAGGATAGGTCAGGTTCACCATCATCATTTCATCACAGGAAAACCTGTTGAAAATTTGGCTTCCTCATAGGCTGAGGAAATGATTGGTTAGAAGCACCCATTACTTCTTTTGATCGCGTGGTTGCTGAACAACCTAGTGCCAGAACTTAAACCACCCGTGGCTTTACATACTACCAACGTAGTCATCTCTCACGCATCTTAACTAGAATCCTGGCTTCTATAGATCCCTAAATTTACACCTAATAACATAAGGAAAAATAAAAAGCACAACACAATGTTCACATGGAAGTTTTTTAATTATGTAACGATTTTACTCTTTGACCCAACAAGAAAAGATATTAAAAAAGAATTTCCGATACGCATTATTACTTATAATATTTACATTGTAAAGTATTGTTATGATTTATTTTAAAAATTACACACAGGCTGGACGATAATTATGAAGTGAATGCACTGTCTTTATAACGACGTAGATGAGAGTGAATCGTATGTGATGCGGAGGAATGAGGATCATGTGACGAGGAACGTTTTGAGTATGAATGTGGATGGCTATATGAGTAGAGGAAGACCGAGGACACGATTTATGGATTGTTTGAAGGCTGACAGAGATGTATGGAAAAAAGGACATGCTGCGCCGACCATAATTAAATTGGGATAAGGACAGGGGGATGATTATGAGATGCGAATAACTATCAGAGTTTTTACGTGAACCGTTCATAGCCCGATGCAAACTATGTTCGATTAATCATTCAGGTTAAGCAATACTTGGCGCGGCCAGACTGTAGATGGATGACCGCTGTGATCATTTTCATCTAAACGTCTCCATGCGTCGGAGAAAACGTAAAGCCGTCGGTCCTGCGCCTGATCTCTGTCCGGTCGTGTCGTATTGCCGTCCCATCAGACTATGAGAGTGAAGGAAGAGGGAGTGCACCAGTGTTTGGGCTTACACTTGTCCACTATAATATCTCCTGCGTGCTTGGCTTATCACTGTGGATATAGGCCGCCGTGACCGAAAATTCGGTCGGGACCGCTAGTAAATTTGCCGCAATCGGTAGGATTGATAGTGCCCATATCTCTTTTTGACTGACTGACCAAATAGTTAAATAGAAAACATTATGTCGATCCATTCGCATTTTTAGTATTAATTACTTTGATTAAAAACTCATTAATAAGGATATTACTGTTTTATTTCAAATCTAGAAGTCATGATCCTTGACGACATACTTTTTAAATCAAAACTATTTCTAACTCTCCAAAAGAGGTTATATAGTATGTATCGTTATTAATTATCTGGTCCTGTCTTGGTAACAAGTGGTAAGTCACGTAGGCTCGGTCTTGATGGGAATAACCCGCCATTGCCGCGTCACTTAGAATCGGCCTCCAAATGACCTTAAGGAGTTAGATTTTGGGTAGTAAGGCAATGCACTGACGGTTAAACGCCCAGATTTTGGATGAGTAAATAAAAACGCTGGCAGGCATAACGGAAACGATTTTATGTATAAATGTTGGCTAAGATCTGTATTTACAATTTTTAATAAATATAAGGACTAGCTGTGCCCCGCAAACAATGTTCTCCCATTTACATTTTCTGGATAAGGCCACCCTTGTCACCTAGTGGTATAAAAAAAAGTCTACGACCTATTCGCAGACCTACCTATTAAACACACAAAAAAGTTCATGAGAATCGGCCAAGCCGTTTCGAAGGAGTTTGATAACAGACGAGATTTTTATGTGTTACCTTAGATATACTGACTGATTTAGTTACTTAAAAATGAGTCTATAGTTTGTTTTCGAACACATATCGGCCAATATATTTGTATGTTTAATCAAATTATATATATGTTGTCTCTGTATGTCTCTAAGAGTGTGTCCCACTGCTGGGGAAAGTGAGAGGGCTTTCTCTGGCCACGTATACCAATGGCCAAGAAAAAACATAACGAGCCCATAACTGTGTCACTTCAAGACGCGTGCCTCTCTCATACAGAGACGGCAGGAGCATTGATCACCACGCTAGCTCACTGCGGGGTGGCGATTTCAGACCATCAACTCCACTTTACTATATTTTCCTTTGCCGTATATCTGTCATGTCATAGATACATTAAGAGAGTACATATGACGTGACAAAAGTCACATTGGTACATGCTAGATTTTAACCCACTACCACTGGCGCGTCGTAGCAGGGGTTAGCACTCGGGCCAGTTTTTAATTGAGCATTTCCAATGTAAAACAACAAACATTGCTATGCGACTAATTTAGAAAGTTCATTACTTAAATGGTACATCTTTCTTACCGGAGGCCTATCCAAACTATTCGGATCATAGTACCCTACTATTGTTCTAAGCTATAGGACCTAGCGTCTACTAAGCTGAGCGAGCGAGTTGTCACCACGTTGTCACCCGTTGGTGCTTATTGGCACCCGGGGCGGACCGCCCCCACCGACCCCCCGTTACGCCGCCACTGCTCACAGTAGTGATGTGTAACTCATCAATTTTATGTGAGGATGAGGGAGTACCTCATGTTTCCTCGCGAGGTCCTCAAGTGGTGCCCTTCATTTGAGGTGAGGAATAGTTTAACGGCGTTTTTTTAAATATGAACTTTGTGGTTTAATACATAAAATTAGTAATCAAGTATCACTGCTTCGTTTATTTTGGCGCTCTAAAATTTGTGAGCTATTCTTCACCTCAAATGAGGGGTATCTCGTGAGGACCTCGCTCGTTCAAGTTGGTTCGTACGCTCACTTGGCTCGCTCCACTCACGACACGAATTCATTATTTGTCAATAAAAAAAATTACTTACATATTGAAATTAAAGTAACTCTTTCAATTTGCTATCACGAGGACCTCAAACGAGGTAACTCATGAGTGAGGGGCACATCTCTAGCCTACAGCCTGTGACTCAAAGGGCGGGCTCCTAACCACTCGGCCACCACGACTCTCCAGTCTTTAAAAAGAATGTTCAAATTCAAATTCGGTTAACTAATTGCAAAGTTACATTTTATTTTTAAAACGTAAACCGTAGCGTAAGTACGTAGTTTAGATCATAAAATTACGTATTAGCTGTTGGATTTACATATAGGTGTGAATAACACTTTCTTGATTAAATAAAGCAGGCATCACTCCACTATATTTACGAAGATATGACATAATCATGATAGTCGCAATATATAATAGTAGTAATATGTGAATTGTATAATATCATGGAATAAATTTCCCTAGCCTTTTCCCAATTACTTTGAGGTCGGCTTCCAGTCAAACTGTATGCAGCTTAATACCAGTATTTTATAGCAGCGACTGCCTATCTGACCTCCACAACCCAGTTACTGGGTAACACGATATCTCGTGGTATGACTGGTTGTCAGACTTTCAGGCCTCTGGCTACACGTAACGGCTGTCATAGATCTTAATTTGACAACCGAGACCGACGGTTTAACGTGCTCTCCGAGGTACGGAAGGGTCTCGGTATGAAATGATGGTCATCCATCCACAGCCCGACCGCGGCAAGCACAGCTTAACCTCGATCAACCGATCTGTACGGCTGTTACTTAGCCACGAGCCCCTCAGTGAAGTTTAATATCATGGAGTACTAAACAAAATGGGATATGAGTCGGGACTTAATAATATCATCTGTGTAGTTTGGGTCTAGAATTTTTAGGAGACCTCTGCCTAATCTTTAGGGAAATACAGGCGTGATGCGATGTTATGAACTTTGTTCTTACAGATCTAAAAAAAAACTAACGACATTCATATACACGTCTTTATTTAAATTCTTCTTTTTTTGAGATAAAAATAAAGCCACCTTTTTTCATTGGTTATTACCAAAACTATCACCATTTTTCATTGGTGGTGGTTTTGGGAATAAATTATCTTAAATTTTCCTATTTGAATACCGACAAACAAATTCATCCTCTAAATTTAATCTAAAATAAAACAAAGTGTAGACAAGCCTTTACAACTTTTCAAATACAGGCAGGCATAGCATAATAACTCGTTTTAAAAAGAATAAAATTTAAAACAAAAATTGAACTATTACAGTTCGTAAAAAATCAACGAGGCTATGTTACGCGTTACAATAGTTTACCAGGTCAATGGTAGTGATATATTTTGACCCAATTTAATGGTAACATTGCAACCCATTTTCCTAGATTGCTCTGACTGATTGTCTGGGTTAAAATATTTGTATAATAAACTATAAAATTTAAATAGAAAAAGGGGATTATATATAGAAATTTATATTAATTTAAACATACATTTTGATTTAGAAAATGTAGTTATTTATTGTAATTATTTATCAAGTTATTTGATGTATCAGTAATACACGTTTAAACGGCGTTAACATTTTTTTTTTTGCAAAGGTGTAATAAAAAAAGACACTCTCTAGTGTTTTATAGTAAGGATAGCTATGGATTTTAAAGTCATTACATTCGATGTGTTCATAGAATTACTTCGTCTCAGTATTGGAAATGTGCCCAAAAGTCTAGCTTCCCAATCAGGGAAGGGAAACTAATGAAACCAGGAAAATATCTATGCGAAATTGACTGGCAAGATTTTATAAAGTAAAATACGAAATTTTATCTGTTTTGTATTTTTAATACTTAAGCCATGTATTTTTTTTTGTGTTATTCCATGTATTACTAAATCAAAATTCTTTAAGTCCCGAAATAACGTTTGATATAAAATGGCGCCTATAAAACCGCAGTAGGCTCAGCTGATCGATACGACCGTTTTTTTACTCATACTCCCAAAACCACTCCAGAAGCTTTGTTTTTTTTTATGAATACTATCAATTGCCTTCTATATAATAGCTAACTACGCATTTAGCCCAACAGTGGACCCTTAACAGACCATCGACACAACACGTGGTCCAAAATCAATAGGTCGTTAGCCTGCGAGTGAGAGTAAGACAGCATTACATGACGTCACATCACCTGTCTCTTTCCCTCACAAGGTCGGCGGCTTCCCTCTAGGGTTATTTACTTTTCTTTTTTTCCTAATTTTTGGACATAACTGTGTTTTCTTTATGCCTTATTCTGTGCTCTATGGTTTTTCAAATAGGGCTGTGTTTCTTTACAAAAGCTGGATCGTTTTTCATGTTGTTTGTAGTAGTGAATAGGTGTTTTTTTTTGGACAATGTCGCTTTGATTAATGGGGTCTAAGCAGTGAGAGTAAAGTTTAATGGCTTGGTACTTTAATAGTAACTTATATGGGTATCGTTGGTTGGTTAATCATTATTAACAGGTATTTAGACAGTAAAAGTTTTTGAAGTTTTTTCCTATTATGTATTAAAATGTAGGTTGACATGTAAAAAGACTAGTAGGTGGTAGGGTATAATGAAATAACATTATAAAATACGATATATATTATCTCATGTTATCATTGAACCTAGCTAAAACGTCAGACTTGGCAGTAAGACGATTAAAAATAGTTTAATACAAAATTTCCATCATTATTGCCAAATGTAAAAAAAAACCTAAGAAAAGAATAAACGAAAATTACATTTTCTTTTTTCGAATTTCAATACATTGACATAACAACGCGTAATAATTTAAAAGGAATAAATAAAGTAAACAAAAAACACTTTGCAGACACGAAACGAACAAAAATTGACTACATATTTTATACTTGTGGTTGGCAACAATTTTTTCCTGGGTCAATGACCTGTTAACAGTAGTAATCAGGTATTGTCTTGACAAAACAACAATTTATAGGTAAACCCATAATTGAAACGGTAAATCTAGGTAGAGAAAAATAAGTATAAATGGCATTCATAAAATATGTAATTATAAATTTAATAATATTTAGGATTGTTACTATTTTATTTTGAGAGTTTCTGTCAAGCCAAACTGCAAAATTGCGAATTTCTGCACATCCCTTAAATAAAAAATATACAAAAAAATATTTTATTTACTTCAAATATTTTATCTAATATTTTCGCTTGCCAGTATAATAGCGAAAATTTGCGGAAAAAAAAAGATAAAAGAGAACCGATGAATTCATAAAAAGAAACGAAATATTCGTTGGTGAAAAAATTCGCCAGGAAAGGCGGCGACGTAATATCGCTCAGTGATTCCACATTCAAAACTAGAGTTCAACAGCATTTCACCGAAATCTACTTTGTTTGGGTCCCGGGGTCAATGAACCGCTGTGACGCCTGTGAGCTTGTGTGCGCGCGCCGCTATATCTGTACACGACACCGACGTACGCACACAAGCAAACAACGCCTTGTGATCCGCTCACACACTGATGGGCAATTTTGTCTCTTAATTACACCGTAATTACACACGATTCCGTACATTTCTTAGGCGATTTGGGAGGCTCTGTAGTGCTAATTGACGCCCGCCAAGGAAATTCCCCTTAAAGATGAATATTGAAGGAGAGTTTTTCCCATCGTAGTCCGCGCCGCGCCGGGGCGACTGAACTATCGCTATGAGCTAAGTTGATTATTCGGTCGGAATGAAAAAATATATAATTTTTTCGTGAGCCTGGCCGAAGATTCGTCAATGCGTCAGTCACGTTCGGGCCGCTCTGGCGTCAACATCTTAGGACTGCCAGTTGCCGACGCGAAGCCGAGTTGTGACAACCTATAGTACAAACATAACGTACAAATTTTTTCCAGCAGTGAGGTGAACACGTATTGTTATTTTTCCACAAACAAGTGACAGTGCCTTTAAGTGCAACAGTGACAACATTTTATTATTTTCTTTTTGGAAAATAGAACGTGGTGGCGACTTCTAAATTTTAAATTTAAATCTTGTGTTCCACGTAAATTCGGATAACGGATTTTAGATAATTGAGCAACACTGTTCGGTTAACTAAAATCTATTGACAACAAAAACAAATTGGCATTTAAACGACATAATTTTAAAATTCAAATAAATTCTTCTTTCTGCTTCGGTTTTCTCTTTACAGATTTTTTGTGTTTGGCAAATTTTGATAAAGAGATAATATAAAACCAGTAGAATAAGGGAACAAGTGAATAATTACAATAAAAGAAATAGTGCCTTACGTAGAATGTTTATTTAAGACGAAAGGAAGAAAACAAAACATAACCACGGAGACAAAATGCCAAAAAAATTGTTGCTCTTCAAAAAGTTAATACCTGAAATAAACTTCGCTAAAAGAAATCTTACATCACCGCTTGGCCGGAATATATTTATCAGTTAAAACTCAAAAACCTGGTGCTTAAATAAATCAACATAGTTGAAGAAACATTAAATTGGGAGTGCCATAGTTTTTCGAAGAAAAATTCTAATGGTGTAACTGCACACAAAAAAACAAAATCAAAACAGTTGCCTTACCGACAAAGTCGATTAAAAATTAAAAAGAAGAAACAATAACAATCCATTGGAAAACACCAAATCGTACAGTGATACTAGTGTAAGCCGCAATGCGAATTCGATTCGCGCGCACACAAATTCATTGGCCGAAAATAACTTAAAAAAGTTAACTTTCAACAAGAAGAAAAAAAAGAAAACACGACGTCGGAGAAAAATTCGAAGATTGAATTTGGAATGATGAATAGCAATCAGTTTCATGACTTGTTCGGATCTCAGTGGCCTCCCGACCAGCATGGAGGTCACTCGTCGGCTTCTACTATGCTGCACCAGTCCCAGGGACTACCTCCGGGTATGCAGATGAAGAGAGAACCTCATACGGATGTGCAGCCAGGGATGCACAACCAAATGGGCATGGACATCACGTCAGGGTCTGTGGCGGACAGCACATCCCCGCCCCCTGGCAGCAGTGACGGGATGTTCGGCTCGTCGATATCTGGCATGTTTATGGATAAAAAAGCCGCTAATTCAATAAGAGGTACATATTCTTTTTATTAATTAGTAATAGATTACTTAATCGTCGAATGTTCTTTTAAGGACTCATTATTCCGTTTATATTCAAGGAGTTTTAGAAACTGGCAAAATCTCGTCTTTTAATATGAACCCAGACACACCATTTCGTAATATGAGTATAAGAAAAATTGGTACATATATTTTTTGTAAGTAGTTTAGTTATACTCTATTAATGGCATTCGTAAACTGACGTAACTTACTTTTAATATGATGTGTTGCGTAGAAATGTCATTCGGCCCTAATTTACGATATGTTATGTAAATATAATTTGATTATTATGTATGTTTGTAACGTCGAGTAGGGACCGATTTGGTGCAAAGTGCGTATTTATATCCTTAGATGTCTTCAAGGATTAGCAGGATCCTTCATTCCACTTTTTTTTTCTTCTAAATGGTTGTCACTTTTTGACATTATTTAATGCCAATCAAAACGATACAACACCTCTTCATGGTAATCTGCTTTGACAGAAGATGAAAGAAACTTTAATAGTGAAAAAAAAATGACGTGTAGTGCGAAGCCAGAATAAAGAAATAGAAAAGAAAAAAGAACACGACATTTAAAATGGCACAAATAAAAGTGAATTCCATAGAGTAGGTTATCGTGCCACTGCTGATAGACCTGCCCATTCTGAACAACGGCATAAACTGACGATTTTTTAAATTTTAGGTCAAAAGCAAGCGACCTTGTACGTCGAATTGAATCATCACATCTATTTTATATTTAGGTCTGTGATATATTTAATTAAAGTTAATTTACTGTGTCACATACCTGTCATTTTAGGACGAAAACGTAATTGACTCTGAGCTATTATTGACTAAAAGTAAAACTGTGTTTTAGCCAAAGCCTTCTTACGAATTCTTCTTATTAGAATGTATTCGGTGAACAACTTTAGTGTCAGAATTTAAACCTCTCACATAGCCATCGAGAACGTCTCTCATGAGTGCTGGTCCCTTCACTGTTTTATGCAGGTGATAATTAATAATTACTTAATGAGCTTTACCGATAGAAAATTCTTATTAATGACCTGGAGCTTGGAACTGGGCCCGGTTGATGGCGATAGGCTCACCACTCATTACATGGGACTTAATAACTGTGTACACTCTGCTTACCTCTTCGGGGAATACAGGCGTGATGCTATGTTATGTTTTAAAACACTTGACTTGCCAGTCCTTCGTTCATACCACTAGGATATTACTGACAAAAAAAAACTAGTTCGGTCGAGTTTATAAGCACTTAATTTATTTTTGCGTCACGCCCTAAATTCGTGTACTTATTTACAAAATCGATGCGTTTAAATGTCTATTGCTCCAAATTGCATTTAAATGTTTGTGCCCCAAATTTTAATTTTCCACGATTAGTGCACCGGGTTTTTTCTTTGTTACATATTATTTGTGTTAATTGTAGTATTATTTGGGTTTCGTTAAAAGGACATATGATGTTAAAATAGATTCTACATCCTTTACACAATTAGTTGATAATAAGCATATTTATATATTTTTTTAATGTAAATTAAAACCTCCTTACGATTAACTTTAGGCTATGTAGTCCAAAATTGGTTGTTGGTATTGGGTCGTTATATTTATGTTAAGGGCTTTAACTGTAGTCCTAATTTAATTAAACATATAATTAAAATCCAAGTTTGGAGGTTAAATTATTGTATTTATTTTCTCTTCATCGTATTATCAAAAGCTTTTACTCTTTTATGGGTTGAAGATGCAAGTTTGCACGAAATTGAACACGCTTGATTTTATTGATAACTCCAATAGTACACGCAAATATTAAGATGAAAATGTAGTATTCTTTAAAAACACGAAGATTTTCATATTACGAATGCGCTGATTTTTTTCTTCATTAGCTCTATTAATTAGGCCTCTCACATACATTATGCATATAAAAATAAGAAACAAATCATAACTGTTACCTGCCTGTAAGCTATTAAATAAATAAAAAAACAAACAATTACTAGGCAAGTCAAAGTGCAGGTTGGTGTCATTAACCCCGGTCGAAAACCGACACGTGGATGCCATTACAGTGGTAAAAAGACGTAAGTGAAGGCTGTATGCAGCGTTGTCTTTGCGTAATGTAAAGCATAAAATTAATTGAAACTTAAATTTTATGGAATGTCAGTTTGTGAATCATGCTACAGATTTTAAATTTAGAGCTATTGCTATATATTTTGTATTTTGAGCTATTTACTATTCGATTGGATTGTAAATGAAAATAGAAACCTGTGAAGATACAAATTGAATGTTTAAAGAAATACAAATAATTTTTTTTTTTATATTGTTGTATTACCTATTTCAAATAAAAACTGCACTCCCACACCGAACATGACAGTCGGTTCATTCTGGTCTCAAATTTTTAAGCCCAATTGTCATTACTCATTTCTGTCGCAATGGCGCAATAGAACAATTTTGGGGATGTCATCCGGCCACGAATTGGCCTCAACTGGCCGGGTTCAAGGCCATTGCCCGTTAATTTGATGAAACGTTCACCTCTTACATGAATCTTCGTACACTAGACTTGTTCTTTATTTTTGGCTGTATGAAATGTTGTCATAGCCGCGTGGGATAGTTGGAGACAGAAAAAAAAATACAGTTAACGTTTTTCGTTTTTTAAATAGTTTAATTATTTTTTTCCTCTAACAAGTCATTGGGGCTAACTAGTGTTGTTTTACTTTAATTGTAAAAAAAGTGTCTGTATATAGTTTCTTACGTACCGCATCCGTTTTAAAAGAAAATAACATTAACAGAGACATGATAGGCGCCGATCATTCAATAAAAATCTAAGCTCGCTTTTATTATAGCTTATTGATTTTCGCACGCAGAAATTTTCCACGGGAACGGCACGACGCTGTGGGTGGAGCTCCGAAATAAATGTTCTTTGATGATACTATAAGCCCAATTTAATTAAAAAGAATTATAAGATTGTATTGTGTTAGCACATATATTTCAAATTTCCTGTATAATTATATATTTTAATAATTCAAGTAAACCATTTCGAATTAAGAAGAAAATATTTATTGTCAATTTATCGATTTAAATCCGGACAGAAATTTAAGTAAATCGATTACAAAAAGAAACAACCCATACAACTTCGGTGTATATAAGAATTTAAAGAAAAACTTTGATTATCAAAACGTTTCAGATAAAGAACGAACTCGTGATGTCGTCGACCTGTGACGTCACGTGACGTTTGCTGTCACTTTTATTTTAGGGCGCGTCCAAATGATCGGTTTTGTTAACATACTTATGAAATTAATAATTAAAATTCTCAAACTGAATTGTGTTCACTTCGCGGGGGAGTACGAATCAAACGATTTTGGTATTTATTCCTAACTGGATTTGAACGAAATTACTTAATGAAGTTTACTTTCGATTTTCAGGTTTTTTAGTTCAAAAGGTCACAACTTTGATTGGGATATTAGGGTCAAGGGAACATGGTCTTTGTAAAGATGTAATGTCACTTTTACTGTATGTACGGAATACCTGTTGTCAATCTCGCTTACATTTTAAGTTTTGCTTTGATTATTACAATCCAATTTAACTTTAAGTAACTTAATTTTATTCCCTCAGTCAATTCTCAGGAGTCTTAAACAAACCGCGGTCCACTTACGCGGATAATAGGTCCACTTAGTTCTAATATAAACAAAAAGCTCATATAACCATTTGGGTGTTTCCTTTGTGTATAACATATAACACTCATTTTACAAAATATGAAGAAACTCTTTATTGTGAGATTAAGATTATAGGAAATATTTTTGAGCGATACTAATACAATAGGTCTCTTTTAAGGCTTACAAAATACTTTTCAAATGTTTTGGTTTAAATAAAACTGGCCACGTAACAGTCAGGCTCGCGCACTTAGAGTACTGTACCACCAAAACTATTAAAGTTAATTGTGTTTTTATTATGTTTTGTTTAGCTATAGAGTATGCACTACAATCAAACCTAAATTAACGGCTGTATGTTTTACTGTTTTTATAATAGAGCTGAAACAAAAATATTGAATATTTTTTACCTTTAATTTTTTTTATTTCTTTCTTTTCTTATAATCGAGGCCTTTGGGCTTTGCATCTTCATAATTTGTCATATCAAATGCTACGTATATAATAGAACATATTCTATGAAATTAAATACCCATCTTTTTAAAGATAAGAAAATAAAGCCATAGGTATATCTGTATAACCCTTAAAAAAAGTAAGTGGAGCTTATCAGAAAGTGTTATTAATATACCTATATTCAGACAAATAAAGATATTGTATTTAATAGAAATAAAGGGATCAGGGCAGGGGGATGATAATCATGATGATTCAGTAAAATAAAGATATTGCATTTAACAGAAAATAATAATATATTTGTGCACATAATGCAAAAATTGCTGTAAAAGACTGCAGTAATTTAAACTAGTAAGCTAAGTAAAATACTTAAATGATTCACTTACTTACTAATAATTACTTAGTCATGTATTTTTTTCAAATAACTGCAGTTCAGTAACCTGTGACTGGCTAAAAACGTGTAACAAGTCATTATTATGACAGAGGTCGGCCATCTTGGATTTTATGCGGAACTTTGCACACAATATGTTTAATATTTACTATATCTGTGATTTCAGTCAATAACCAGTGACTAATAATAAAGTATTTGTCCTTTTAATTTTTATTATTTTTTAAATTTCGATTTTATGAATTTAGTCGTCAAAATATTATTAAAATGGTTCTTTGATCAATGGGTTAGAAGACCAAGATCAAAACAACAATCCTCATTTTAGCACAACGAATAAAAACTAAATTAGAATGGACCGTCAATTCAAACATTTTGACAGACATCGCAGATCAAAATTCATCAGTCACCAGCAGAGTAAACAAAACAATTATACAAAGAGTCAAAGACACATCACCCGGAACAACTCTAAATACATCAAAGATCAAGGTATATTTGACAATTGTAACGGTCTAAGATCCATTACAAGGTGATCTATCGACCCAAACATTGTTGTCCAAACGAAAGGTCATAGTAAAATGGCATCACTTAAATATAAAATGAAAAGCACGCGGTGTATTGAGGTCATTGGCCCGTGATGTCACTCGCGTCAGAAAACGTAGGTATATCGATATACGGTAGGTAACGCGCGCGTCCCCATTACGTATGATTTTGCGATACGATCTCTATTTGCGTTTGACCGATATTCGGTCATTGCCTTGATTTGATAAAATGGCTCAATGTTGTGATAGTTTTTGTAGATTATTGTTAAGTAAAAAAAATCGTTTTTTTTTTTTATATTTTGTGAATATAAAACCTCTCTTCTAATAACGACTTTTTTCACTAATCTATCTTTGAACTTCGAATCGTTTGTAACGGTCATTAACATTAACCAAAGGGACAATTACCTTTGCGATAAAAGTGCACTAACAATGCAAACGCATGTGTAATTTTGCTTAAGGATAATAATTATAAATAAACAAACCGCGTATTGATCCACCGTACACAATAATTAATAAAAATGTACATGAACTTTTCCTGCCGTTTACCGCAATATGTTAGTATCCTCTCTACCATGTCAATATTAGTTTGCAATTCCTTTTTAATTTTAGTCTATTATGCCTTTAATATCATCATCACAATATCGATCGATTCAGCCAGTGTCAAGGTTGAATAAAACACGATAATTCAGACTTAATTCTTTATAACAATATTATTTTTAAAACTTTAAAGCTAATACAAAGGCACGCTCTGAAGGCAAAGGCGTGTCATCGAACATCTAAAGCTATAGTAAATTAAAAGATGATATTCTCGCCACTAAAACAAATTCGAATTTTGAATACTGTTTGTAAAACGACCTTTTGTTTATAGAGGTTATGCCTTTGCATAGGAATAACTAAAATTATTTGCCCATATTAGGGTTTAACTATAAAGTGGAAATCCTAAACAATTTAGTATGCAATCCTTTATCTTATATTGCAATACTGAGCGGAAGATCGACAAGGCTGCTCTAAGATATTTGTATGAAACTAAAATGTATGAAATAAATTGCATCATGGCCGGACTTGCTGGATAATAATGTTAACGTCATATCCGTTCTGTTGGCTAGTGGCTGCGGACATTGAGTTTGGGCAATACTGTGCTATACTGTGAGAAAAAAAAATCGTATCCAGAAAAATTGTGTCCAGTAAAAGTAAGTAGGCTTTTATCGGGTACAACGAATTGTCAAAGTTGGATTATGGAACCTTTTTTTTAAAAGCTTAGCATTTATGGCTCGGGTGAATATACAAGGTTATTTTTTTCCAGTAAATATAGCCGTAGGTGAGGCTGCAGACATATCTAGGCGTATAATTTTGTTAGTAATCTTTGTATATCGCAATACTGAACAGCAGACGGCAGTGCAAGGTCGTTCCTTGGCTTCCAGTGTATATTATGTGTAGTAAATCTTTATTCATGACGTCATACATAGACATGAAATAACGCTGGTGCGTGATAAGTATGAATACATAACAGACTAGACAGTTCCCCGGTGAACGTGAATAATGTCTCTATGGTTTTGTTGAAAAAAATTATAATGTAGAGTAGTTTTATGAGTTGTGTATTCTTTTATAATTTATCAAGATCGATTTTGTGTTAGGCGATATATATATATAATACGCATAGCTACGTAAAAAGGCTAAAATCGGTGCTGCCAGCAGATTAATCAAAAATGTCAGAAACCTTGGCTGTAAAGTGCCGATTTTTGGCAAGAAAGGCCGATATAGAAAAAAACTTGATTTTATTTATTCACTTTCAGTATTCATGTTTCTTCCCTATTTGGCCAGATTCGTATAGATCCACGTCGGACTACAGAATAATAGTTATAAAGCCAATGGATTCTCAATCAAATTAATGTTTTGAATAGCATTGCTGTCAACCAAAGGCTCAAAGGCCGATGAAAGGCCGAGCACTGCCAAAGGCCGACACAGATTCAGAAAGGCCGATCTGGCAGCACGGGCTATTCCGTGATTTTAGAAACAGTCAAAATTTAAATTATGCTTGTTGATTTATTTTTAATTCATTTCAAATACTACATTATATTTTTAAATTTTGACTATTAATTCACCTAATAGTAAGTATAAGCTTGTATTCTCGACAGACGTAGCCACATAATACTAAACTAAACAATAAAAAATAAAACCTTTTATTTTATGCCATTGACTAATTCACAATACCAGACGTTCATTTAAAAACTTGTGCAACATTGGAAGAATGCTATTACAATACATTATGGAAACAATAGATTGGAGTTCGACGACCGCTCACAGCTGATCTGAAGCCAAAACTATATATAATCGATTTAATAATAATTTTGTTTGCTTTATTTCCTTGGTCTGGGGAGAGATAAAAATAGTATGGCTTCGTAAATAGTAGTAAACTGTTAGATATATTGTTGATCTCCCAATTAATTTGAATACTGCTAATACGTATATTGTTTTTATTCCATTTTAAATTGCTCATAGGTACTTTTACCCATATTTTAACGCTTTATCTCCTTTGATGAAACTTTACGATTACAGCGAGGACTGAGTTCGCTATTCTGTCATTTTGTTTACAATGAATAGTCTATGGTAGCTTCTGATTATCGAATCAGATATTATACAGTTGACAGTTGTGACAAGTGATGCCACAATGTACTTGTGATGGTATTTCTTTCTTAATTGTTGACGCATCAAGTTGCATCATATTGGCTTGGTCGTTATGCAATTACGTGAAGTGCAGTTTTGCAATAACCAATGTTGTTGAACTCAGAATATGCTGAATCTGCAAATAATAATTTCTACATCTTTCATTTAAAAATGTGATGATTGTAAAATTTATTTAGATTATTTGAGAGGTTTGAAATTTGTAGTTGAATAATATATGAAACTGTATTTATACTTTATCGAAGTATATAGTGGTTTTAATTTGCGTAGTGCAATAGGCGTTCGGATGAAGAATGTGTGATGCTTCATTCACGAAAGACGCGGGATGATGCTAGTCGATTGAAATCGACGTAAACATAATCACTGGGTCTATTTATAAAATTGAGACATACTTATTTTAGGATTAACACGCTCGTATTGACAATATTTCTAGCATATACTCACGAAAATACAAAATTTATAATTTCGATATTTATTTAAATTTATAACCGAAATTACTAGAATATCCTGCCGTTAAAAAAAAATATACAACTTCAAAAATACAGAAACGAACACATTCGAATTTCGAGCTAGTAAATGCTAAAATATTTTCGCAAACTCCAATAGTGAATTTCTGTGCGAAATTAAACTTTATTACAGTGAAATAGAGTCTTAGTCGCGAATTTAGGGGTGGCACAGTAAAGTTGCTTGTATTGCTAGTTCGGACGACTGCGGTCGATGACCTCGGACGTAAGCCGTTAGATTAAAATTCGAATTTGGGACTAGAACTAAGGTTGGCGCGTGTTAATGTGGAAAATTGGAAATTGAACCCTTGAACCCGCTATGTTGTTCGTATTTTTGTTAATCAAAATCGAAATGACGCGTTATTTCGCAATGAAATATATTATCTAGTGTATATCCCACACAATGCCTTCGTAAAATATGTACACATTTAAGTGCAGAGCTTCTTAGCAATGCAAATAAAATGTTCCATATCCCTTCACCAAATAAAATAAAAATCAAATCAATCTTTGTTCACATATTTTTTTAACATTATGTACAATACAATACCGCAGCACAATTTCTTAAATATAGTTATGTGGCATCCCTAATCAAAGCCTTGTTGAGGCTTCTAGAGGACATTGACCTGTGACGTACGGTGGGTGTGTTAATACTAAGCATAGTATTGAATGTAAATTGAATATCGAATAATCAACTGCCTGTCAAGTGTAGTACTGAGCTAAAATAACTATGGATGTCATTACTGTTGTCAAGTGTAATGCAAAATTTAAATATTTGCTGTTCTGTAATTTTTAAACTAGTAAGGCTGGATTTTAACAACGTCAGTTTATGTTTGACAACGCAATTTTTTTTTAAACCTGTCAAAATCTATGGACAACGCTACGTTGGTAAAATCTATCCAAGTCTTGTAGAGACTGGCCAAAATTATCTAAGGTATTATATCAACTGTGAGCGAACAAAAGCGGGCGATGGAAGGCCTTAGAAATCAGATAAATTTGAAAAAAAAAAAACATTTTTAAGGCATTCGATATCAGGAGTATGGCTCATTAACTTTGATTTTTCTAAGAATGTTTGGTTTGGGTCGGTTTCCTTATTTTCCAATATACAATAACTTGATTCTATATATCAGTATTTTTGTACAGACTATAAAGTACGTTCCTTATAAGGATCTGGTCAAATTAGATTGAATAACCGACCCTAACACATTTCAAGAAAATTCAAAACAATTTTCCTTCCATAATATAATTCATATCATGAACTAAATTATATATTTCTGTTCATTATGTTTGTCGAGAATAACTATCTTATATATATTTTTGTATAGTATACGTAACGTTTAACTGTTAAAGGCTGAGATATGTTCTTTTTATCAATTTGCGAAAAATAATAAAATGTAAAAACAAATTAATGATAAAAGAAAAAAAGAATAATAATGAATTTGAAATAAAAATGTATAACCTTGAAGCACAAGCCTTAAAAAATTGCACAATGCCTATAATACTTAAAAGCAGTATTTCTAAATTCAAACAGCAGAACATTTCTTGTTTTAATAAGTCCTGCCACAAAATTAAAACTAAAATAAAATCAAGACATTACGTAACTGTAAATCCTAAACGTTCCAAATTCAAAAGGCTAACCGTTGTGTGACGTAGCGGGGCGTGATACAATTCCGAACATGTTCGCGGTCGACGGCCGATGACGTCATGATCAGCTGAGCGGTGAGAAAGAGACGGATATAAATATATCTTGTCTACTATGTTCGGGAACTGCTGGGTTGATTTGGATGTGGTTTCTAACGTGTGAAAATGGTTTTGATATATTCATGAGCAAATTTGAGTATATCTATTTGCCGATTGCAATTTTAAATCTGATTAATATTTTAAATTAAACCTCTTCAACCCAATTAATGGGAAAACCGATCTCATTGTCAGCCCGATCGTAAAATTTTAGTATCTTAAATAACTCTTATTAAACCCAATCGCGTTTCCAATTTTACCCAATCACAATTCATTGAATTCCAACGACAATACTGGATAATTTTGCATGCAAATATGACAATCAAAAAGATATTACAGTTCCGACATGCACATTGTGAAGTTTATTTTATACCTATTTCGTAAAAAGAACGTTTTGAAAACTATTGTTCCAAATTCGATTTCACGCGGGGCAATTGACACGCAAGACAATATTTTTATTGTCATATAAATAACTGTTAGTTTTTTTTTACATAATTATCCGTATGTACTTGTGGCTTTTATCACCAGAGACTTACCAATATTTTTAACTAAACAAGACAAGTAAGGAATAATAGGTATTGATGGCAACACAGCTCTACTAATTTCTCGTTATGTTTTTTGAGAGTATTAAAAATAATACGGGCATTGCAATTATAAGCAAGTAAGAAAAAGCTAGAAATGAAAAGATTACTACTAAACTCCACCGAAATAAGCGATAACAATTAAGTAAAACGAAATTATCTAAGCATTATCCCAAAATTAATGTATCTATTTCATATAACACTTTTTTAATTGGGTTTTAATGACATTCATCATTCAATACTTAATATCCGTGACACGTGTAAGATTAGTTTAAAATTTTCCCTTTTTACTGAGAAAATAATAAACAAAACTAAGCTATAGAAATGGAAATAAGCCGCAGGTTAAGTTAGCTTAAAAAAAGTACAACGCGACGCCACGGTTCGGCACTGCGTGTTGTCAATTTTAGTCTAAAAGTTATTTTAGTCAAGTTAGTCAATTATTTTAGAATAGGAATGTCAATTACTTAAATCTGTTAACTGACATTTATAGAATACGATTTGCTAGGACCAAATTCTAACTGGAATATTTGAAATATATAATATACATACATACACATACACAGCAATGGAACCAACAGACCAACGAGGCAGCCTATAATTATTATAACATAACATAGCATCACGCCTGTATTCCCCGAAGGGGTAGGCAGAGGTGTACACAGTTGTACACCCACATTTCACCAATGCCGTTATTAAGTCCCATGTAAATGTGGTGAGCGTATTGCCATCTACCGAGAATTTTCTAACAGAAAAACTCAATAACACTGCCCGACCAGGGAATCGAACTCGAGACTTCCTGCTCAGCAGTCGCGCTTGGGACCACTAGACCAACGAGGCAATCTATAATAATAACTAAATCTCAATCTTACACCATCTATTTAATTTTTCAAAAGCTTAAAGGATATTTTTTTCTATATACGTCACAATATAATCCATTCTTATTTTGAATGCTTTTAAATACGCAAAATTTTGAATCCACTACATAAATATCAATAAAAAATACTATTGATATTCGTATCAAAGCCTTTAACAGTTTTGACAATAAAATGATTATAAATCATACGACAAAAGGGAGCCAGGCAGTACTATAGTAAAGGACTATCCCTCACACACACATACGCACTCAAGTCGTTGGCCGCGTTCCGACCTTGCCCGTAGGTCGATGAACTCGCGACCAAAAATGGCGGCGGATCAAATACCAGTTGTATCTTCACGCTTGGAAGACGTTGATGGTTTAAGCAGGGTAGTAGGATAGGTTATATTTTTTGGCGCATGATCTAAAATAATTTAAATAATATTGTTTAGATATAAAATGAAATCGAAATGGTTAAATAATGGATTAAATGAAAGAAAAAGTTAAAGTATAATTGTACTAATAAATACATCTTTTGATATTGTCTCCATGGGCAATCGAATATTATTGATGTTTACTTGCCTCTAAAATATTTATATAAAATGTCTGCATGAAAATTAAACGTTGATATTTAAAATAGAAACTGTTCTAAAGATGCGTTTCCATAGCACTTACAGTAAAGCACACAATAAACGCTTTGTAAGTATTAACGCGTTTTTTCACAGGTAACACGTGTACAGCTATATGTACGCGTCCGCTTTTTCATTAAACGCTTGATTTACGCATTGTTAATAAACCCTTATATCAAAGGCTCTACGTCTCAGATTGACAATTAATGTAGCGCGTTTTTCCAACGCGTGTTTCAAAAACATGCGCTTTACAAAGCGCCCAATGTGTACTTATGTACTGTAGCAAACATGCACACATACAATTATTACGCCTGTTACCTATTCCGGTAGGCAGAGACTATCGATTACAAAATGCTACGATTCTGACACACCTTTTTCGCTTCATCTATGTTCATTAACCTCTTTAAACATGTTCGTCGGTGTAGGTTATAGGAAATATGGCGGTTAAATAATTAAAATTTTTGTTGAAAAGCAGCGTGAAAAAGTACTTGTTTATTCATTTTTCTAATAAAAAAAGAATCGTCCATAAATTATTTTTCCATTCCAAATGAATCCTTCCTATTACCCAAGCTCATGTATCTTCATTACTAATACAAAAAATCATGTATTAATGTTATTTTTCGTTTGTTACAGCTCAAATCGAGATAATACCATGCAAGGTGTGTGGCGACAAGTCTTCAGGCGTCCACTACGGGGTCATCACCTGCGAAGGATGCAAAGGCTTCTTCAGAAGGTCCCAAAGTACAGGTCGGCGTCTTTTTTACTGCTATTTGTTTACACTGTTTCCAACACGACAAAGAAAATACGAAATGAAAAATGCTTTGTACAAGCTTTCATACAAATAGTTATTTTTTGAACAGTGGTCAAATAGCATTTCTTAGGAAAATGAAACTGTTTTTTGCGTGTACTATGTCGTTATTTTATTAGACGTCACTCCGCACGAGCGTACCGCCAATGGTGCGGCGTTCTGTTGATCCTGTGCATAGTAAATTAAAATTTCTAAGATAAGCGTCAGCTGTTACGAGACGAAATAGTACTGACATTTTAGTTTTATATGTAAATTAAAAATAATTACTGTGTAGTTTTGTACAATTTGGCCACTGTTTTTTAAAACTACTGCTTGTATATCTAAGCTTATAAAACTGAATAAGAGGAAGAGCTTATGCCCAGTTGTTGGCGATTAGAGTCATAAAGAGACCCATAAAGTCATGTCCTTTGACAAATGGACACTATCCATTATTATTTGAATGGCGAAGAAATTGACCTGCAATTTTATTATTTTTAACTAGCAAGACGTGATGATGTATTAGGGCTTAACTTTAAAGAAATCTTTGTGAAGTTCTATTCTGGTTTATGACCCAGTCTATTTTCATGTGTACAATAATAACAATCATGGAATAAGCGTAATAATATGCAATAATAATAACGTAACACTGATAAGTTTTATTTAAGTAGGTTATTTTTAATAATTGCTTTTTATTAATGATAAACCGAATTATTTCAAGAGTTACCCACAGTCTCACAATAAGCCAATAAGGTCAATTGGTTTCTTTCTTAGGGGGTAACCCGGTTTCAAGTGGTATTAACTAATGGCAAGGCTTATGAAGGTAATGATTCAGAAATTATTTTCTCTAAGATTGGTTTAAGTAAGCCATACTTATTAAAGAAAAACAGAGAGGTCCGATAAATATATGGAGCAGAATTTAATACTGCCTAAAATATGTTGATAAGTTCTTCAACTCCATCAATTTATTTGTGGGTAAGAATTGAACTGATCTTTCGATTACTGGTTTAATATTTCTATTGATAAAATATTGGCAACAAGACATATTTTTAAAATTTGCATGCATTATTAAATCTATGACTCACAATTTCCTGAGATATTTTCTTCTATATCTCAAGGGTTAATGTAAATTAGTCACAGTGTAATTTGGTCATTAAAATTTACTATTAGGATATTGGACTTAATAACAGCATCGGTAAAATTGAAGTGTAAATAAAAACTCGTATCAAAAATTTTCTAAATTGGCTAATGAAACCTCACAAAGTTACACGCAAGCGCTGCTGGAAGACTGCGTACTGTTTCCAACTAGTAGGACATTTTAAATATTATAATTTAGACAAAAATAACATGGTGTAAAAAAAAAATTGACAGCGCGGTTGGCGCAGTGGTCGAGAGACCGACTGCTGCGCTGCGTGTCGCAGGTTCGATTCCTGCACGGAGCAAATATTTGTACGATCTACGGATAATTGCTCCGGGTCTGGGTGTTAGTGTGCTTGTGAGATTATATGTCTGTAAACGCACCCACGACACAGGAAGACATTCCTAGTGTGGGGCAACGTTTTTATAAAAAAAAAAAAACAATAGATTCTGTTACTGATTCTGAACGAACTATTTCCAGATTTAGTTTACACTAAAAATAATGTTGTATTAAAGTAGGCTTCTGCCCTCCCCTTCGAGAGATACAGGCGTGATGTTATACTATGTTAGGTTAAATAAATGGACGGAAGTACCCTAGGGTCGGGATTAATAAACATTAAATATCGAGATCCCTCCGTACCCTGGAGAGTACATATTAAACCGTCGACGTAAGTTGTCAAAATAAATAATTGTGACAATCGTTACGGGTAATCAGAAGTCTGCCAACCAGTCTTACCACGAGCTGTTACCCAGTAACTGGGTTGTGGAAGTCAGAGAAACAGTCGCTCCATGTAAAATACTTGTATTAAGCTGCATCCGGTTAGACTGGAGCCGACGCGATAGATGCTAAAAGGCTAGGCAAAGATAAAGACACCGCTTCTGGGATGTTTTAGTATTGCAGATTTTCATAAACAGCGGTGACCACTTACAATCAGGTGGACCGCCAGCTTGTTTGCGACTCCATTACACATAATGCCACTAATTAACAAAAAAAAAAAATAAGTGTACGAAATACTCGTGACCAAATTATACTCAGACTATGGTACACTGACTCCTTGCGATTCAGATATCGATACTAACCCTTCCCTTCCTTCCAGTGGTGAACTACCAGTGTCCCCGAAACAAAGCCTGTGTGGTGGACAGGGTTAACAGAAACCGGTGCCAGTACTGCCGGCTACAGAAGTGCCTAAAACTTGGCATGAGTCGCGATGGTGAGTAAAAACTATATTTATTCTATTTTTAATATATTTATATAACACCCTTAAAATAGTTCAGAAAAACCGAAAATATCTTGCATTAGCACATCCTGTGTATACCTCTGCCTAACCCGTCGGGGTATACAGGCGTGATGCTATGTTACATTAAAATGCAAGAAATTTATTTAAATTTACCTCAGAGCACGTGCCTTGGTATGAGGAAGCGAGTGCGCAGGGGTCAACGACCCGTTATCAGTACTGATAACACTGTGTTTATATTACATTAGTACATAACCGATGCGAGTTTATAGTGAGAAGTGATGTTTAAGAAATTTACTTAGACGATAATGCATAATCACCAGGTCGGGCTGGGGATAATATAGTCTTCTCAGTCTATCAGTGTCTATTGTTTAATTATGACCTCTATAAATGCATAAAATAAAAAACCTAGAGGGATTTTTATTAGATTTGTATAATAACTTTCGTGAGGCATAAGATTAATTATTGTTCACCGGTTACTACTCACGTGTATTCTTCGGGTTTGCCCGACTAGTTTCGAGCTCAGTCCGCGGCAATGTCGCGAGTCGCCGCTTCGCTCGCGCCGATGCTGTACATGGTGCTTTTTTATTAATCACCAGATTTGGTGGTGATTATCATTTTTGTTGCACATACAGTCAGATTTGTGGTAATAATTTATTTATTTACATTTTATTTATGTCACACATACAACAATGTAGCATATCAATCCATACTAAATCATAAAAAAATTAACCTAAACTATTAATAATCAAATTATAAAGCAGTCTCATAGCATATTTTATGTAATGCTAGTCTTGTGAAGGGATCAGAGAACAATAGATTATGCCTGAATCACAGCTAGCTATAAGGTTGGGCGAGCAAAGTGCAAAAATTAACAGATCACCGCGATCACCAAACTTTCAGCCATGTGATGATGATATATATAAAGTTTGTCTTATTTCCTGTTTTAAGATAGCATTGTAACTGCGTTCACTCAATCCTCAACCAGACGTGGTGATTATGTATTTTATTTAAACTCGCTTTAGAATCTTTTAAACCCCTCGCATGTTCGAAAAAAGCAACAATAGTGGGCCTAGCAGTCGCAAATGCGGCTGCAGAGTGTGAGGTTCTGGGTTCGATTCCCGTGTCCGGTAGTGCTATTGTGATTTCTGTTGAAATTTCAGTAGCAGCCCTGAGTATTGATTTGAGCCCGGTTGATGGCAATAGGCTCACCACTTAAAAACGGCATCGGTGAAATGGCGGTGTACAGGACACCTCTGCTTAAATCTTCATTGAATACAGGCTGATTATACGTTAGCTAAAAATGTTTGCAATGATGAATCAATTCAACTACTTCGTATTAAGAAAAGGTTTTTATATAGTGTCTCTCATTTGTTCTTGTTATTGTCGTAGTAATCGATTGCGTAATCGAATCAAGTATCGAGAGAGTGAAGTACCTTCCTCGTATTGGCTTGAAAGATAAATGCGGCCATATAAAAATAAATAGTTCATTCTGTTACTACTAACGCCATCTGTTATCGATTTTATGAAACTTTGGTGAAGTAAATTGTATTGAACTTTTTTCTTACTTTTGTAGTACTTGCTCGATTTTTGCAGAATATAAAAACGGGCAAATGCGAGTGAAACTCCCATAGGATTCCAGTTGGCTTTTTTTATTATTATTTTGTTTTATTGACCCTAACAAAGGCCTTATTATAAAATATTCCGTGAACATTGTAACGGGATAGCTATAACAAATATTATAATTACATCCCTGTGACAAACAATAGACTCTGTAAAAGGGCCGTTGGTCTTTTTTTTCGAATTATATATTTTAATCAATTTATCATCATTAGCGACCCTTTTAGCAACTACTGCTGGCCATAACATATAGTATTAATAATCTTAAAGACATACATAAAAAGATAAAGGCAATACAATATAAAACAATATGTCACGTGAAATCGCGTGCGCTCACATAGCAGGACGTCGCCGACGCGTGCAATGACGAGGCGTTGCGCAATATACGTAACTATTGACGAAAAGGACGGTTATCGATAGTAGGCAATTATATCGATAGTTCAAATAACTATTCACCTCGATAAAAATAATAATTGCTTTAGTAAATCTCGTATTTTCTTTTAATCTTTCACGAATGCTTTCGGTTATTATCGATAAATTGTGATTATATCGATAAATGAAATATGATATTTTATAGATGTTTGAAAGGAAAAACGATTTTCTTGAAACACGTAAGTGTCTCACGGTAATCGATTTAGCTTTTTTCTTCACGGTATTTTGTTTCTACATAAATAGCATCGCGCCTGTATTCTCCGAAGTATTAGATATATCTGTAAAGTAGCACACGTATATTTCAGTGAGTGTTCAGAAATTTACTCTTAAGTCATACTTTTAAAATAAATATAGAAATCTTCTTTAACTTAAATATATTTTTATCACAAGAACGCTTCCAAAATTTTAAAGTAACAAATAATACTTATTGAAGATTTTCATTGTTTTAAAGTATTTATTTGTAGTCGTACAAATGTTCACCATAAAATAGCTCAAATCAGTCAAATTCAAAACTGTCATTAACTTCCTTCGAAGTAAGTACGGTTGTAATCACACGCATTTTTATCTGTGTTGTTCAACTAGTTTGGTACCTACTTAATTGGTCTACCTTCGAAAATGTGATTCTACGCAGCGTGGTTGCGAACCGAACATCTGTCAAAATTCTCGCATCTAACATTACCACTGATATCTGTCTCTACTTACACCCTTAATAGCATGTCTCGTTACATATCATACATAACACGACGTCGCCGACGCGTGCAGAAAACTTGTTGCGCAATAATTTGCTGTCACGATGCACTTAAGTCGATAAAGTTTGGTCGTTGTGTCGATATATGTGCATAATGACGATTATGGTTGTAGGACTTGATCATTTTTGGAAACGACATGGACACGATAAAAGATAGGACTCGTATCCATTTATTGCTTCTTTCCTCTAAAGAATCATAACTAACAACCAGCTCATAAGTATTCTACTGCAGGGCAAGGGCCTCTTCTCATACAGAGAAAGAGCGTTTTTCAGTTATAATTAAAATCATCACCAACCGTCATCCCAGTGATTTATAAACTTTTTTTTTCAAATGTTGGAAGTATTTAAACCGTGAAATACTACAAAATTAATTCCATTAATAACATCTATCACGTACTAATTACAAAACTTTAAACTAGTCATTATAAAAAGCCATTGAAACATCGACAAATTCAACTATCGATATTCAAAACTGTAACATCCCTCAACATTGTGCAATGTAGCAGTCATGAAGCGTAACATAAACATATCCAAGTTTTTACAACGACACTCACACATGCACTGTATGGTACAGGAGTTTTTACGCACACTAGCAAGCAGGTCGGGTTTATGTAACATGCACTAATTCTTGAAACAAGTCATATCGGTCCATATTTTATTAACTACGATAACGCGCGGGTTTGTTCGCGATTTTATTGTATAGAAACGTTAACTATTTTTAGTACCTGCAGTAGTATAAATGCTGTGACGAAATATAAATTCTTTCAATTGAAGCTAAATTTTCATCACCATTTTATGTCAGGTCTATTTACACTGTGTAAGTTCAGAGCAAAAGAATAACCGGAAAAAAATAAATCAGGTAATTCTTAAATTTTTCTATTTAGGTTTTTTTTGACATGCTTTATTATATTTGAACGGTATGACGTCATCATTGTAAGCAAGACATGCGCTAAATGTAGGCGAATCCGCATACCCAACCGAGCCTCTTGTATTGATTTAAGACCAAAAATAAATATTTTTCGACACATATACAGTTCATAGACTTCTTTGTTTTTAGTGAACAAACAACACTATTGTTACGAATTTAATTGTTTGTACCCAAAATTTGGAACGATAAACTATGGCCCGACTGTTCCGAAATACGTAAAGAAATAAACCAAGACATAAGACCCGCCTGAAAATACAAAATGTTTACTAAGACAGGTCAAGTAATACTGGGTATGTAAAAGTCATCGAACTTTTCAACAAAGAAAATTCATAGACGAATAGGAGCACACAAAAACTCTATTCCTTGAAAAAGAATTTAAACAACGAAATGAAATAGGCACCTCACTAGGAATTCGATGTTCGAACCCCGTTCGTAATTCAAATCGGTCGCGTTGCCGCCCAACGGGATCGTGCCGAGTTACGTAGCAAGTATACGTCACACGGACGTACTATACATACATACGTCAGAGTTCGCGAGTTCGTTGTTCCACTAGGCAGTGTGCCAACGGCCGAAGTGTCCCGGACGCACACGGACGCATGCCCAACACACACTACCAATCAACACCCGTTTGTTCACGCACACAAGTAGATAAACGCGTTTCGTTCGATTCGCACACTACTTCGAGGCATGTGTGCAAGTATTGAGTAACTAAGCGATGAAGCTAGGTGTCATTGAGAACATAATTGCATTGTATTGTTAGGCTCACCGATTTAAGCTGCGTTTTTTTCGTCGTGTGAATATTAGGATGCATGGGAATGATGCGAATATCGGATTCCCTGTTATGTCATTTGTGTCATTAGTTTTTCGTGCGCGAAGCGAGCGCTTGTGACGGTGAGTGGTGGAACTAAACTAAAAATTTTATATCTCCGTTTACAGCGGTGAAATTCGGACGTATGTCGAAAAAGCAGCGTGAGAAGGTGGAAGATGAGGTGCGATTCCATCGTGCACAGATGAGAGTGCAGGCTGATACAGCGCCGGATTCAGTATACGACGCCCAGCAACAAACTCCAAGCTCAAGTGACCAGTTCCATGGTCATTATAATGGGTAAGTAGCGCCATCTAATATAAAAAACTTAAACAAAAATAATACAACTGTAGTAATAAAAAAATTACTAATAATTATCTTAAATTTGTGTACCTTTTTAGTACGATGCTTTGGTTCCGTAATTGATGATTAGGCATCTTGAAAAATGCCTACCTGTCTCAACTATTCTAAGCCTAATAACAGGAGTATTTCACTTCGTATTTAGCTTGCCATGTTTTAATTGCCGAGCCTGCCCTTAAAGGCTGAATTTAATTAATTTTGTCCTACATTTAATTCCAAACGTGCAATGTTATATTCATGCAACTAAGCAATAAAATGCATTATGGTCGGCAGCCAACGACAAAACTGAGTCGTTAGTTGAACTCCAAAGCTTTCTAGTTGCCGTCACCGTTGTAATTCATTACTGCACGGACCTCAATTTGTGTCAGCGGTGCATCAGACGCTGTCATTATTGTAAGCGTCCAACGGTATACTGTCGTGACGAAGTTGAATGGCGCTTAACGGTAAACTGTAAATACTGCCACCTAGTATCGAGTAGCGGTACTAAGCGTTTCTCATTAAGAATGATAGATGGCGTTGTTTTTATTATTGCGCGTTTGAGATGTCTAATAGAATAACGATTTGTTTTTGTATGGATTAACAGTAAATAGTTGTTAGGTAGCTATGAGGGCAAAATTCTTGATGTGACAGTTTTTGCTGTGAACTGAGATACTTCAATTACTCATCATAATTGATACCTCGTAGCTTGATAGCAATTTTATAAGGCTTTTTGTGTTTCTATGATGCTACCTATATATTTTAGTATAAATAGGTGCTGCGAATAACAGCCAAGTCATTTGCAATGACTTGAGCCAAAAAATAAGATGTTGTTTCATATAGGAAATTACAGGCAAGTTAAAATCAAAATTGAAGGGTTTTGTAAGCCGAAAATACTGAGTATTTCAATACGGTTAGCACACTTTTTCCATCAACCATGTACTTAATTGACACGAAGAAATTTTCGCGTTTGAAATTTTACTTTATGACAAAAAATGACAACAATACATTCACTCGCCAAACTGTTAAGTTTGAAAGCGAGACGCGTTCATTTATTAAAATAATCAAAGCCGATATACATAATTACAAATCGTCAACACTGTCGAGTTTATTTTCGAGGTACTAACTTTCGCAGTAAACCCCTAAAATCAAACTTCCTTTAGTAAAATACTAATCTCTTAACTAAACAATGGTTCAATTTCATTCTATTCTAACCTCCTTCCTCCACCCTCCACAGATACCCCGGCTACAGCTCCCCACTATCATCATACGGTTACAACAGCACTGCTCCAGCCCTCCCCTCCAATATGGGGGGAATTCAGCCACAGCCATCTCAACAGCAGCCTTACGATGTGCCTGCTGACTACGTGGACTCCACCACAGCGTATGAACCGAAACAGACTGGTGGGTTCCTGGATCCAGACTTCATCAGTCATGGTATGTATTATTCGGTGTCTCAGCGACCCAAAATATTACAATAAAACAACTTTTAACCGGATTAATCGCTATTAATATTGTTTCTGGTTTTTTCTGAAGTTTCAAATACTGCAGCGTTCGGGGTAGCAGGTTGATTTTTGATCTCTAATAAAGTTGATTTATTGTAATGTATCGAGATCGTGAGAACTTAAGATTTACTATGGGACCCAACTATCTTAGCCGTTAGTTCAGATGAGAGAACGTCACTCAGTTCTGATCTTTGGCAGTATGCATTACAAAGTTTGGAGAATAGGAGTTCTGGGGACTGAAAACTTGTGAATTAGTATGATTACAGCAAAGTCTTCATCACTATTGTATTTAGCAAAACGACCTTAATGTCATATATTTGTTTTGGGAGCTTAAAACATCCAGATACATGGGCAGAACTAGGTTATACTAAAATTATGAACTTTATAATAAATATTTAGGTTTAAAAGGCAGTATAATGAGAATTAAGTAGCACCTAAAAAGGAGACTTAGGAATGACCCGCGCAACTATTTTAGAGCAAATAATCTAACAAATACCTTGTGTAGTTGTAGTTAGAAAAAACTAACACCAAGCTTACCTGTAGACGATCAACAAAAAGGGACGACAATAGTCCGACCATCCGGCTCAACATCCACATCAACCGCCACAACATCCACGACATCCATGCGACAGTCATCCATAAACGAGCTGCCAAGGACACGAATACAAGAGTTTGATCGTTACGAGCAGGACAGAATCCAATCTCCAGCATCAATTTCAAGTGGTGTTCTAAATATAAAGCAGGAAATAAAGCCAGAGACATCAATGGGTGTTGACAATCTTGTAGCAAGTTATGTGGACTCCACAACATTTTTGCACAGTCCTTCAAACATCCAACACAGTCCAATGGACATCCAGAATTCGGTGTTGGTTAGTGGACAAAGTTCGGTGTCTCTAACGAGTGAAGATCTGAGCCCGGATGATTTGACGTCTAGTAGTGGGCATGGGAGATTGATGGATCCTCTGAATATGAATATGTCGGGGATGGGTATGGTGAATCCTAATGCTGTCACGAATAGAAGACACCAGGGGTCCAGTCACAGTTCGAGTGATGATCTACCCTGTAAGTGGACGACGTTACGGTTAAGCTACATGATTATTTTGCTAGTTCTTTTGTTTGTAGATTTTTGTAATTTTTTTTAGTTCGTTTTTTTTTGTAGTTTATGATTAAAGTTTGGTTCGGGTGACTAGGTATTTGAGATGTGGTTGTTGAATGTTAGTGGCGGTAAAATGAAGTAGGTAGGTACCTAGCTCAGTCAATCACGAGATATCGTTGTTGAGGTCAGATAGACAGTCGCTCCATATGAAATATTGGTTTTAAGCTGCATCCAATTCGACTGGAAGCTGACCCCGATGTAGTTAGGAAAAGGCTAGGCCGAAAGAGAGATATCTAACTTAACTGTTTTTGAAACATCATTCCATCGTAAAATTCTGTTCAAGTTTCTCGGTGGATGGTATCAATTCTCGGAATATTAACACCTCTAAGAAGTAAAACTCCATTTCAAGTTTAAAAGTATTTTATTCACAATCACAAAGGGAGATTCACGTCAGGGGTCTGAACTCTTCGGAAAGTCAGACCATTGTCTGACCATACAGCTTCATACCGTTGTCCGTTATAATGAAGTAATGGATAGTGTTGTACATTCTGAAAGGCAGACAGAATAATACATAAAAAATATATTCTTAAATAGTCTTTCAAACTCAAGCAATTGTATAGGGACTGGATAGATAGCGATGACGTCATCATAAGACGTATTAAAATATGGAAGTAGAATCCGGTGTAGTGAGCAGAGGTCGATATGGCTTAGGTAGCCTGGAGTATTTATCTGGGAGGTGCAGGTTCACATCCTGCTCACAGCCATATTTTTCTTTCTACAAATATATATACAATGTATTCCACAAAAAGTCAAGCTGACTTTACTGGTTCATTTAGCAAAATTGGAGCAGATGAGCTCCGATATTCAAAAGTCACATCGGTACATGCTAAAAAAGTGGAAATTCCGAAAATTCGTACCCAAAGATTTGGATCAACGTTCATGATACGTACTGCCACATGGAACTCCTTTCCGTGTTTCCTGATAAATACAATCTGGCATATTGAAGGCTAGAGTTAATAGATTTCTTCTAGATCTACATGCTCCATCCTCGGCCACACCGTCGCTTACCATCAGGCGAGTTGTTGGCCAAACGTAGATCCATAATTGTTTAAAAAAAATGACATTATTCTCCATGACCTCTATGAACGAAAAACAACTTACTCCAATGCAATCTTGAGGACGTTTGTAGTTTTGGTTACTGTACCCAGGTTGTCGTATTATTATCATTGGTAATGGAATAACAGGTAGAGATAAGCAGAACGGCAATAAACAGGCTAGAATTAAAAATAATACATATAACCATAACTTATCATAACCAGCTCAGAAATCGCCTACTGGCATGGGCCCGTTCTCTTTAAAGGCTGGCAGGCTTAAAAATATTGGCGAATTTAGACTATTATGTCCAGATTTCCTTACGATGTTTTCCTTCACCGTATTAATTTAACTAAGACAGTAGTAATGACTTTAAAAATTATATATCTTTGTTTACAAAAGACCCGGCAAAGATGTATATTTCGTTAAAGATAAAATCTTTGAAAAGCATTAACGCATGCTTAGCGAACTCTAAAGTTATATTTTAAATTTATATATTAAATAGAAAAAGAATACGGTTGTGAGCAGGATTCAAACCTGCGCCTCCCGGATAAACTCCGGATAAATATCCAGGGATTCAAATGAAACACGAATTATGCTTAAGTTACTATATTAAATGGAAAAAGAATACGGTCGTGAGCAGGATTCGAACCTACGCCTCACGGATATTTATCCGGAGTCTATCGTATATCGCATAATTCGTGTTTCATTTGAATCAGAAAAATATGGTATTCCCTTCCAAATTCTGCATGAGACTGAGATAGAATTGGCAGGTTAGACTATGTAGGTCTCTATCTATAAATACAAAGCCTAAATTAATAACTTTGCAATAAACTAAGTATAAGCTCCTATTATATTTCATTCTCTCTTCTATTTTTACTGTGCCTGATAGGGTCCACATAAGATTATTCTTTCGTTAATGTAACAAGCTTTTATAAAACTCGTGGAGTGTAATAAATGTATGGAGTATTGATTCTTAGAAGTTATCATAGTAATAGTAGTTAATAGTTCAAGTTAGAGGCCTCCGGGGGCATGAAAGACTCTGTAACCAGCAAGTGGCTATATATTGGCTATATCGGTTGACCTCGAATTGATAGACACTTTACATTGCGTCGTATGTTTTTAATATTTTTGCTCATCATAGATAAGCTGCAACATACGATGCAATGTACAAATTGATGGCCAATAGGTACGCAGGTCACGTTTTAACACGGAGAGAGAGATCTATCTAACTAACGACTGAACTATCTAGACATTTGCATATACAAAATTGGGTTATTATTAATACACTTACGCCAACACATGCAACAGCATGTGCCTAATATAAAAGCCGAGAGTGGATCTAGGGGCATTATATAGTCCTATATAATATCATCGCATTTTTCATTGAAATCGTCAGTTTCAAACTGTTGATTCTAATTAAATTTTTTGTGATTTGTAATGTGATTTTTGATAGGTAAATGACAATGACAAATTAAGAATTGTCAATTGTCAAACTTAGGTAGTTTTTTTTTTATCAATTAATGTTCACCGGTTAAGTTTTTTTTTATCGAGAAACGTTTCGTTCGTTGTTATCTTTAGAATATAATTATATATTTTTTTATCCATTATTTATTATAATGTTGAATTTTAATTTTGAAAATTATCCCTTTTAAGCTTGATGTATTTAAAATAATATAATTAAATTCCTTGTGCAGTAGTAAAAGATCATTTGTATCCTTATTTTAAACGTATTATTTTAAATTTAGAACTTTTTGCTGTTAAAACTATTTGCTCAGTATTGAAAACATTGCCATCTATCGGCGAGTAGCTAAACTGTTTTCTTCTTTCACAGCGGAGGGTGACATCAGTAAGGTTCTAGTGAAGAGCTTGGCCGAAGCACACGCGAATACCAACCCGAAGCTGGAATTCATTCATGAGATGTTCAGAAAGCCACAGGACGTCTCCAAGTAAATATACTGATATTTTATTTATTGTGATTTTTTTCTCCTTATGTCCTTTTCGTAGTGTACCTATTATTTCTTCATATTTTTTTCTTGAAATGATCATTTTTTTTTTAATATTCAGCAGAAAGTAATTTCTGAAATTATAATGGGTGAAATAATAAAAAAATATTGAAACGATGAAGGAATTAACCTTTCCTATCGTCTACTTTTGTTAAATGTATAATTACAACGTTCTGATTAAGCATAATTGGATAGCCCAAATGCATGACAAACTGAAAATGAGATAACATTTTTCTAACAGAAAAACCCAAACACCCTCCCCTACCTGGGCATCGAACCCAGACCCGCAGCTACAATCAAGCCTGCTAACTAAACGGGTTGATATAAAAAAGTTAATTTATTGATTTAAATTACTCTACTTAAATAATTAAATTTTTCGTCTTCAATTTTCCTACTTATACTTACGCTACTTAATTTTCAGGCTTCTCTACTATAATTCGATGACTTATGAAGAAATGTGGCTAGACTGTGCTGACAAACTGACTGGAATGATTCAGAATATCATTGAGTTTGCGAAGCTTATACCTGGCTTCATGAAATTGACACAAGATGACCAGATTCTACTGTTAAAATCTGGTGAGTATAGTATCTCATCATCACTCATCATCATATTTTTATTAAGTAGAGTTTTAGTTTGGTTTCCATCTGACTTGGAGAGAGTAGAAGCAACTAAAATAATATTAAAAAAAATATGTTATAGCTCTTTTTAGTTATTCCTGAGTATTATTATTATTATTTACATGTATATAATCTATAATGACGTCAATTCGAAATTAATAGTTAGTTAGCTATATAATCATCACATGTAAACACAGGACAAAGAAAGGATAACAATGATTAAAAACACTTACATGGTAATATAAAGAAAAAAATACTTAAATTTTAATTATGCTTTTTTACCAGATTTTTTGACAAACAATTCAACTGTCACCATCTGAATATGGTGTTATTTAAGTACTTCATTAATTAGAATAATTTATTCCTCAAAACAATATTACCATTATCATCATCATTATTTCATCCCACAGAAATCTAAATAATAACCCAATAGAAGTTCGATCAATCACTTTTACTACCGGGACGCGTATCGCCGATTGCAGCTATTCTAACACAAAGTATAGCATACACACACTATTCGTATACCGTGTTTGTGGTGTGCCTACCGAAAGCACGGCGACAAGGTCTTTAACACTTCTGTTGATTTATTACTTCGATGTCTGTGCTTATACTATTTTGATAGACACTTCACAAACCAGATAGTCGTCTACATATATCATTATCTTCAGGGTCGTTCGAGTTGGCCATCGTGCGGCTCTCGCGGTTGATCGACGTGAATCGCGACCAAGTATTGTATGGAGACGTTGTGCTGCCCATAAGGGAGTGCGTGCATGCACGGTGAGTTTCATTTAATTTACGGGAGTTTCATTTAATTTACGGGAGTTACGATTTAAAGGAAAATGGTTAGGTTCTTTTTAATTGCTTACATAAATATAAATTTAGATTGTGTAACGTATGTCGTGTCTTGTAATTGTTTAATTGTCTTGTCATTTTATAATTCAATTTGTAAGATAAAATCTTTATATTAACGACGTGAGAGTCAATTTGTTAAGCACAAGTAATCAACATGTCTAGTGTACAACAGTGTACACTTGTATATATATTTATTATTGTAGGGAATATAGGGATGAGTAAAATACCCAAAAACTACGGTTCTGGGGTGCCATCTGCTAAACCTCTTTTGACAAACCTCTTTTCAACTTTCTTACCTTATCTTCCAGTGACCCCCGCGATGTGGCGCTAGTCGTGGGTATCTTCGACGCGGCGAAGACGATCGCGCGACTCAAACTGACTGAGACTGAACTGGCTCTATACCAGAGCCTTGTGCTACTGTGGCCAGGTAAGATACTGACGAATTAACTGCTTTTGATGTTAATAAAACTGATATAAGGCTAAAAACTGTGGCCCATATTAGAGATTAATGAACATGGAGAAGAATTTGCAATAATTGGCATCATTATTATATACAGAGTCAGGAAAATGGTGGTGTGACACTCCCGTGCTTCGGAGAGCACGTAAAGCTGTCGGTCCTGTGCCTGATCTCTCTCCGATCGTGTCGGATTGCCATCCCATCGGAATATGAGAGTGAAGGACTCTTCCTTCACATGATTGCATCATGATTCATGGATTGCATCTATGTTTGCGCATACATTTGTGCACTATAATATCTCCTGCGTACTTGGCTAATCTCCGTGGAGATAGGCTACCGTGACCGAAATACGGTCGGGAGCAGTATTATTATGCTACAGACTGGCAGCCGACTCCAACATATCACGCATCGAAAGGATTATTTTTTCTTTAACAATGTTATTCAAGAAAGTAGATTCAATCTCGAGATATTGAGGGGAGTTTGAAGTTTTTAGTAAAACCCCTTGATAAACGAAGACTTGTTTGAGATTTTTGTTACCGTTAGAATTATGACACAATAGTACAAAAGGTCATGATTAATTGGCAAAAAAAAATTGTTTTTCGGAGTTGTGTAGCTGCGTGTTTTCCGAGGCCTTCTTATTTAAAGCTGGACAATTACAACTAATCGAATATCTATCATAAATTGTTCCATTACTTCACAGAACGGCACGGAGTCCGCGGTAACCCTGAGATCCAATGCCTCTTCAACATGTCGATGGCGGCGATGCGGCACGAGATCGAGACTAATCATGCGCCACTCAAGGGTGACGTCACCGTGCTGGACACGCTGCTTGCTAAGATACCCACCTTCAGGTATGTTCATTTGTAAGTTACGGCTATTGTAATTAAGAATTATTTTAAAGTATTACAGGTGAAAAATAATGTGACTGAAATGATATGTAAAAAAATTTGACCGATCATAAATAAAATAAAAATAACATTGTGGAATTTAAATAATATTAGCTTGCTTTTACAAATGCTGTTTTGTACAATTCAAACATTCGTTTTAGTTTGGGAAGGCTACTTTTTTTGCCCTAAAATATTTATATTGTACATGTACCTGTACATTTTATATTTTATTTGTACAATTTACAGAATAATAAACATTAAACTACTATAATAATAAAAACAAAAACAAAATAAAACAATAATATAATTAATAAAAAAAAAACAATTAACTATTAACTCATTTGTCAAATTAAGATCTATGACAGCCGTTACGGGAAGTCAGAGGCCTGAAAGTCTGACGACCAGTCATACCACGAGATATCGTGTTACCCAGTAATTGGGTTGTGGAGGTCAGATAGGCAGTCGCTCCATGTAAAATATTGGTATTAAGCTGCATCCGGTTTGACTGGAAGCCGACCCCAATGTGATTGGGAAAAGGCTAGGCAGATTGAATAAAAAAAATTCAAGAAATATATAATTGCTATTTTATTTCAAACAAAATATTTATTATTATTTTTTACTGTTACAGAGAACTATCGCTGATGCACCTAGAGGCGCTGTGCCGCTTCAAGGCTGCGCACCCGCACCACGTGTTCCCGGCGCTGTACAAGGAGCTGTTCTCACTGGACAGTGTACTGGACTACACGCACGGCTAGGGCACAGCGATATGCTCACAGGTTTCTATCAGATTGCGTTAGAACGATCTCATTTTTGCCCAACAAAGCTGGACGATGGCATTTTGAGACCTTTTCAAAGACTCTTGACAGCTTGACAGCTATTTTTTTTATTCCCACAGATGTAAAACTGAACGCATCTAAATAATTGTTAATATATTTATAATTGTATGTATGTACCTTGAGACTGTTCAAATATTTACTTAAAAGTATGTACGTACAATAATTAAAAGGAGGTTTATTTAATTCGATTCTAGTTACATTTAAATGCGTTTAGGTTTACATTTATTCTCAGAATATATGATTTTTTTTTCATTTGTTATGAATTTATCTTATTATTTTTATTCATAACAAGAAATATATTATGTAGCGTTACACACATGTTGTGGTTTATTTAATACATAATTAGACATTGTGTATGTTTGATTGTGTATTGTATACAAAGGAATATCGTAATATAATTATCGTAAAGTGTATCTAACTCTGAATGAAGAAATAATAATAATTATTATTATATATAAAGATATAATAATAGGAATAGAGTTTTTATTAAGAAATAAATAAAAAAGTTATAAAGGTGTAGTAAGTTAAAGATCACACAGTTTCAATTGAACGAAACTTATTTTAAATAGGACCCTTTTTTATTAATTTTAACAGTTTTTTTAAAGAATGTAACTTGTTATTTATTTCAAATGATTATTATTATTATTATTGATGTTTTTTTCGCCTCTGTAGATTTTCGATTTAAGTTGTAATATAGGAATACATGATACTGCCCATTTTTTTGTATTTTTTTTCGTTGTTTTTAATTAAAGAAGTACATATATGTCGGATATATTGAAGCGATGGAAAAATGCAAATCATAATTAAATATATTATTAAGTCGATTAACAATCGTGCGTTGAACAAACATTTCAAACGAGAATGAATTTTCGAGCATGAAAAATCAAATTTTCACGGACAAAAAATCATTTTTGTAATATCTAGCAGGCAATTTTTATTTTTTGTTTCATTTTCTCGCGTGTAGTGTAAATTTGATCTCATTCTTTTTTCATATTCTTTGCTTGGGTGCCATGTTCGGGATTATCTCACACTTTTGCATAATAAAATAAATAAAAAACAAGAAAACATGAAAAAACACAATTTTGCATAATAATAAACTGTTGTACTTTATCCGTTAATACGTAAATTATTTTTACCGTATTTTTTAATTTAGCTTGACGCGATTTTATACGTATACATTTTTTTTTATTTAATTTAAATTGCCTGCTACTAATAATTAGAATTATTAAAATAACCATCAATTTTCTAACATTACGCTAAGTTTGTCGAATAGCCTTTACTATAGACTGGATTATATTAATGTTAATAAAAAAGTATAAATCTTAACTTGTATTTTGTAAATAGTTATTAATCATATGTATTTTATATTAAATATCATAAGGTTCGATGGGTTATCTTTAATTTTACATTCTATTAAAAAATATAATAAAAGAAACAAATTTTTCAAGATGGCCTCCGAGCTTGCTTGACAGATCATGTGAAAAATATTGTTTTTTTCCTTTCTATATATTATATATTTTTTGTTAAATAAAGCAATCTGTTATTGTCTAGTTTGGTTTTATTTATTTTTATTTCCTGTTTCCTTTTTTTATTATTATTTTTTATTACTGATAAATAGGATAATCATATAGTGAGATCATAATAGTTGAAAAAACATACGGGTGGTTCAAATGTTATTTTTTAAAGCATAATATATTTTAATTTTTATTGAAACTCAGATATATACGTAGAAATAATTAATTTTTAATATTTCCACAACTATTAGTATATGCAATACAGTTTTTCAGAGAGTATGTACTCTTGTTTTTTGCAAAAATATCAAATAATAAAATAATATGTAAAAACCTAGGCGCACATGTTTAGATTGTTTAGTCATTATGTTTAGCTTTGACATGGGAATGTCCAATTTGTAAATTTATCAATAATGTAAAAAAAAATGTTACTATGTACTGCAATTATGTAATTTTTTTTAATGTTTTTTTCTTTTTTTCAAAACGTCTGTCCATAAATCACTATAACACTGTCAAAGTATTTCCATGTCTTTGTAAAACTATACTGTTAATTTATTATTCGGAAAAAAAAAATGTATTTCCTTCAATACTTAGACTACAATTGGACATTTTCCATGAAGGTTAACAAAATAAAGTAGTAAAAAAACGAAATATTGGAGAAAACGTTTTAGAGCACTAAGACTGAAAAAAATGGCTGAAAAACCTATTACCTTCGCTTAATAACAATGGTTTTACATAAAACAATATCATGAAGATTGTAAAAAAAAACAATTTTCAATATGTACCTGAATTTCATGATTGGGAAATTCAGATTTTTAATCTGTTTGATGATATGACCGGCCATGTATCACGAATTTATTTGAAATAAATCAATAAAAAGTATTTGGAAAAGGGCACCATACACTTGCGACTCCGCGACAAGATTGTCTGACTGATTAATATACTTGGGCCCATCATACATTATTTTCATGCAAATTAGAATATATTGTAAGACTAATCAAAAAACTTAGATGGCTACTTCTTAAATGCAAAAGGCTTCTATTCTAAGGTAATTATTTACGAATGTCACGATATTCCCTTTTTCATAAATAAAAAATGGAGTGCTTTTTCGTTTTTCTTTCTGGTTCTATTTCCTAATACACACGTTATTCTATTTTCTTTGAAAATCTCACCTCTTCGTCTTTCATTACGATTCTTCTTGATATTGTTCTCATTAGCCATATTTATAGACTTTTAATGTCATAAGGGTGTCTTTTCCACACTCATTTTTTCATAGTCACTTCATCGCAACAAAAAGTCGCAAGTGTATAGCGAACCTAAGCAACGCCGTGTCCATAACATCGTGCAAAACTTAGACTTGATTGGTGCAAATTGAAGGGTGAAGAGAGTAGCATCTTGCCTCTCTTTCGCACATAAGCGTTGAGTGTCAGTGCGATAGTGATAGTATATAGGGTAAACGTTTTACTTGCTGGGTAGTTTTAGTAGGTATTTCTAAAACTTTTGTACTATGTTTTGCTAAATTTTCACTAAAAAACTAATATAGATTTGGACACGTAAAGGATAGAATAAAAAAAAAATGTATTTTGGAAAAGCAAGCATGATAAATGAGGGAATAACCGGTTACGGGTGTCTGTGTGTTTTTTACAAAAATTGGTTTGATTAGTAAAATTTTTCTCATTAAATCGTATTTTTTTTTCTAAGAGTTTCTATTTTGTAAAAAGGTACCTACGAATTTACGGGTATCTGAGATCATTATAAATAGTAAAAAAGAAATAAAAATAAAAATTTTGTATGTCTTGTTTTTCTATGAGATGATTTATATTATCAGAATATTAATTTGTTAATGATATAATTAAGTATTTTTACACATTACCTGAACATATTGAAGAGTAACAAATATAAAAAAATACATAATATATCTATGTAAAGAACAGAATATATTAAAAAACATATTTTATATGCGCGGTATGATCGAAAATTGAAAAAAAAGCAACAAAAAATAGTAAAAAACTTTTTTTACTAATTTTTTCGTTTGAAAACTGTGGACTTTTTCGATGATGCCGCGCATTGCTTTGTTGGTTTATGAACTCAAATACAAAAAACATTGTACCTATGTACCTAAAGTAGTTAATGGTGAATTTTGAGAACCAATAGTAAATAAATGTTATTGTTTTTATTATTATTCTCGAATCACTTGCAAATGCGTCTGTGTTTTATTTATTCTACCTACCTGACTTCATGTAGCATGTTATACAATGTGTAACAAAAGTCAGTGATCATATTTTAAGGGGTCAATGTACCCAATGTGTGTATACGACAAACTTTTACTATGGAGCCAAATTCGAAAGCAAGCAGGAAAAAATCTTCTGTTTCATATAAATTTTAGTGTTCATACCTACTCGACCAAAATGTATGGAGCAGCTGTTTATTTTTTGGCGCTTTCGAAGTTCTAATCAAATCAAATCAAATGAATAAATCATTAAAAAAATATATAGTTAAAATACAGAATGAATCTTAGAGACTATAAAGGTATGAAAAGGTAGGGTGCCTGTACTAGGATAAACCTGTGTCACAGGCGGCAGGAGAGTTTATAATATGCTACAGGGAAAAAACAGAAATCTTAACAATATTTAACATTAAAATCTTTAAAAATAAAAGCAAAATTAACATAAACTTATTGGAAATATAATAATACTTATTATAATGTACTTATTTAACTATGGTTAGCAAGAGTTCCGTTTGGTCATAGGTCAAAGTTAGTAAATAATTATATAAAATTAATTTTAAGCTAAAATATTTAAGGTCATATAATATACATACATAATTTCTTATTAAGTTTATTGTAGAGGTAAGGGCCTAGAAAAGGGTAAAACCTATTCGTGAAAACAAACTTTGACTCCGAAAGTGAAGTACATACAATAGCTTTTCGTCGCGTGTTAGTAAAGTCGGCATTGTAAGTAAGAGATGTGTGCTGTTTTAGTACAGTGTGCATTATGAAGAGTTGTCGGACAATTTTGATACAATAAGTATATAGTATAAAGAAAAAGACGGGAAGTGGCTACTTTTAGTATTGCTCTTTGGGCTCGTTCTAGAATCAACATTACTGTTTTCGGGGCACCACCCCAAGTGGTAATGCAGTACTGAAGAATAGATTGACACAAAGCCTGGTAGACCTGTTTGATCAATTGGTTGAAGTTGGTTCCATAGTAAAAGTTTGTTGGAACACATGGGTACATTGACCCCCTTATGTGCGACTACGGACTTTTGTTACACACTGTATAAATTAAAGTGCTACAGTGAGACTAAAATTTATCTATATATTTATTTCACACATACAAAGTCTTTACAGGCTAAACCCAAAGCAACATTGTAGCACATCAATCCTTACTAAAACTAATAACAAAACAGTCCCATAGAATATTTTATGTAATGTTAGTCATGTATTTAAATTGCCCTGTATTTCCAAATAATAAGTACGAGAGACAAAGTAGGCCGGTTAGTGGAGTGTGATAGTAGAATAACATCAGAACCTGGCGCATGTATAACATTTGGTGTGACATAGCTAGATAGAAGGAGACCGTATCGGTGGCGGGTACCACCAACAACAGTATTCTCAAAAGGGGTACACGTTAAGCAGGCGGTCGGTCATAAAACATAGCCAAAACTTTAGCAGAATGCCAGATATATGCTGCGCCGACTCCAAATGAATTGGATAATAAGGGCAGGGGGATGTTGATGAGAGACAAAAAAGTACCTACAAGGTCCTAATTCATTACTTATCACACTTTTAAGAGATGAATGTGTAAGTGGTAAGATTACACGTTAACCGTGCGCGGTAGAGATGGGTAGTTCGCGAACGATTGAAGGAAATGGACTACTTCATTTCGCAAAATAAATATATCTCTCATTCAGTAGTCATTCGAATGTGTCTTTACTTCATTTAGTTCAGTTGTAGTTCAGTCTTTCTTCACGCTCGCGATACGTCAACTGTTCAGTGCTCGGACTGCTCGGCGGCCGGCGCACTTCCACATACACATTCGTGTCATGTCGTGGCTCGTCCAGCTTAATACACACAATGATGACCTACCAAACTTAGTAGAAACTAGGTACCAGATCTGCAATTTTTTGCTTACATTCATATTTATGGTTGACAGTCCTAAGCCTGTACAAAGTATGAACGAGTATCGATTTATGTATAAAAAAGTGAACTAAGTGAAGTGCATATTTTGTCGTAACTAAATCACTCTATGCGAGCTTGATATCTCATCTCATGGACTCGTTCTGATCTGCTGAACTAAATGAAGTACTGAACTAAATGACTGGACTACTTCGTTGAGCGAAAAGATATACTTCATTCATTTCTTTTCACTGACTCATTTTGCGCATGTCTAGTGCGCGGAGAAGACACAATTGTTAAACACAATCGCCGTGCGCAACAAACAAACCGAAAGAGAGGTAAGGGGAAGTGATGTGTACCCGTACTTTTTTTTTATGGAATAGGGTCAACCGAGCAGACGGCTCGCCTGATGGTAAGCGATTACCGCCACCCATGGACACCCGCAACCCCAGAGGAGTCGCAAGTGCGTTGCCGGCCTTATAAAGGTGTTATAAATATTTTTCTTTATTTCAATTTTTTCATTACGATACCGGAGTAAGTAAAAAAAGAACGTAACTTTAAAAATTAAATATTATATTAATATAATATTTTCATGAATAATAATGTTTTTATAAGAAATCATGCCGACATCACAGAATTTTAGTACCTACTTAAAAATGAAGCGCATAGTTGCTGCGAGAACATAAATGGAACATGAACGTATTTTTTATTGTACAACATAGCATCACGCCTGTATTTCCTGAGGGGGTACACAGAGGTGTACACATTTGTGCTTCCATATTTTATCAATTAAGTCCCACGTGGTGAGCCGATTGCCTACTATCGATATCCTATATACGATGATCTACAGGGCACAATTCCAAACTCTGAGCTGCTACTGAGAATTATTCAACAGGAAAACCCAGCATCACAGCTCAACCTAGGAATCGAACTCAGTATGCTCAGCAGTCGCGCTTGGGATGGGCCCACTAGACCAACGACACAGTTTAGTGTTATTTCCCCTACTCGTGAACATAAAACACGTTCCTTTTTTAAACCTCGCTGCGACTTTGCGCTTTCACGTTGAAATATAATTCCTACGAAAATTTTACTTTCCTCTTCTTACTTTCACCGCAAATTAAAGCAGACAGTTTCCATTGTAAAAAGTAAGCAACTAATCCAATTATAAATGCTATAACTAAAAACATTGGGAAGTATATCGTGCCGTAGGTCATCGTAAAGATGGGGTACGGGAATAATCCTCGTTGGGAATGAGTGTGGATAACTCTGAAAAAAAAAAAAAGTTTTTGAATTTTTGAAAAAAAAAACAACAAAAAAGTACTATAAAAATAGTACTATACTCCTTCCGACCGTATTTCGGTCACCGCGGTCTATCTCCACGGAAATTAGCCAAGTACGCAGGAGATATTATAGTGCACAAGTGTATGCGCAAACACAAGTGCACTCCCTCTTCCTTCACTCTCATATTCCGATGGGACGGAAATCCGACACGACCAGAGAGAGATCAGGCGCAGGACCAACGGCTTTACGTGCTCTCCGAAGCACCAGGGTGTCACACCACCAACTTCCTGACTCCGGGCTGCTACTGAGTATTTCCTAACAGAAAAATTCAATAACATTTGCCCGACCTGGGAATCGAACCCAGGACCTCACGCTCAGCAGTCGCGCTTGCGACCACTAGACCAACGAGGCAGTCAGAAAAAAATAGTACTATAGAATATTTGAAGGATCATAGAAATATTTGAAAAAAAAAAAAAAAAAAAAACTACATTAAATTTGAGATAAATCTTTGAAAATCATTAACGCATGCTTAGCGAACTCTAAAGTTATAATATTAAATGGAAAAAGAATACTGTCGCGGGCAGGATTCGAACCTTCGAAGACGTGTTAAAATGTGGAAGAAGAATTCACGGTAGTGAGCAGAGGTCGGGATTGCTTAGTGGTCAGAGCGCCTGGAGTATTTATCCGGGAGGTGCTTCGGTTCTTTTAATATTTATATATTTTATCTCCCTTATAGATACAAGCATTTTACAAGTTTACAATGTTAATACATAGAAGGGAGACAAGAGCCCATACTAAGTCAAAAACTTGTGTCATCCTGCTCGCGACCGTACTCTTTTGTCATTTAATATTATAGCTACATTATAGCTAACACTTTATATCTTCCGCTACTTAAATTTATTGTACCGATCCAAGTGTTGGTTCAAACCCTGCTAGCACTAGTATTTGTATCCAAAATAATTATAAGTTTAATAACGTATAAATGATACAGCTAATAATTAAAAAAAAAAAAAAAAAAACTATTTTTAAAGCCGGTGCTACACTTCAGTGTTATGTAGACTTTTTTTTCACTTTACGCCCTCGTACACAAAAACACGTTTTGTTTTTGTATTAATTAATTATAATTATGACTAAGAATATTGTACGAAGCACTGTTTTTAAAAATATGTAATAAAAAAAGTCATTATAATATTTCCATTGACATGACGTGCGTCAATTCATTAAAAAAAACATTGGTATACTGATGGCTCTGAAAAAATACGGATGTAACCTTGCCTTGTCATAGCGAAGCATAGATTACGCACACAAACACGCAGCGTACTGGCGCCGAGTGGATGAGTTAGTATTTGTAGGTATGCGTTTAGATCGTGTATGACAAGTGAAATAGCGTATTTAAGGTCCGTACATAATAAATTAATCTAAAGGAAATTTGAGCTTTTTTAATTTGAGAAAATTTGTTTTGTTTCATTAATTACGTTGAATACTGTAGCGGTCTTGGAAGTTTTGTTCACCCCTACGCATGCGATAATGCATTACAATAAATTTCCCAATCTACAATTTCTATAAAAATCTACTTAATAAATACAATCTAATAAGCCTGAAGTCTAGACGTTTATATTACGGATCTTAAAAAAATACGGACGGAGCGTTACGTACGACATGTGAGAAGCATGCCTAGTCATCCAATTTCGCTTGTCATACACGAGCTAAACGCATACAAATACTTAAAACTCATCCACTCGGCGCCAGTATGCTGCGTGTGTGTGTGCGTAAATCTATGCTTCGCTTATTACTAGGCAAGGTTACATCCGTATTTTTTTCAGATTCGTGGATTATATCTAGAAATTATGTTTCTTTTTAACAGATATAACTGCTCTGAGATTACTAATAATATTAAATACTACTATATCTCAAGAAATGTTATTAGACGAGAGTTGCGCGGACGTCCACTTTTTGCTGTGTCCCATTGTCGCACCAATGCTGGTTTGCGAGCGCTTCTGCGTCGCTTGTGCAAAGACTTTAATATATATTTTTGTTCAGAAACTACAGAATTATATTTATTTTCAGTATCAGCAAATAGATTCTGTTCTGCCTTGTTAAAGAAACTTAAGGATTCCGATTTGTAGTTATTTGAACAATTGTGTAGTCTCACTCGCATAGATTGTTCATTAGTAAAAATATATGAATTGTATATGCTGTGGATAACGGTGCAAGTTTCACATTTATAAAATATATTTAGTTAAATTATCTACGCAGATATAATGTGTAATTGTTTGTTTGTCCCAGATAAATAAATAAAACAATAGTACAAGGGACCTAAGTCGGTGAATACACTTGAGACTGGATTATCGCACGAGACGGAGGCGAGGGCGTAATGAAGCCGAGTGTGCATTGACCAATGGTCACACGTCCCTTACGACGTTTTCAACACAACAGAAAGGAAAAAATACAAAAAAAACCTTAATTTGCTTACCCATATTATTCTACTATTCAACTATTCGCGGTGGTAAGCAGAGGTCGTGATGGCTTAGTGGTCAGAGCCGAGTTTAAAGTTTGCTAAGCATGCGTTAATGCTTTTCAAAGATTTATCTTCACTTATTTAGCTATTATTATGGCGTGAATGGCATATTCGCGTTGCAATGTTCGTTGGTTGCACTGTAATAAGTTTTAAGTATTGTGAACTTTAAAACGTTGCAATAAGAGCCATTTTACGAGTTAGTGTTAAAAATATAATTAAAATATTCTGTTAATACTTACATTGATACATACAATACGTATATTGTCGTAAGTATTCCTAAATTAATTGTATGTGACTTTGGTGTCGGCATGGACAGGAACGCCAGCTCCCACAACACAGCCGGCATTATGAAGAAATGCATGATCAAGTTGGATTTAAAGGAAAATATCTGATCTATAAACTCCGGGAATAGCAAATCCCTTTTGAAAATGTAAAACGGCCAGAATATCGTGAAGATTATCTGAAAAAAAAAAAGATATTTAAGTATAAAAATAAAAATATTATATATTTAAGGAGGCTCGTGGCTAAGTAACAGCCGCACAGATCGATCGATCGAGGTTAAGCTGCGCTTGCCGCGGAGACTGAGTACATGACTGCCAAGTACGAAAACTCAAATAAAAAAAAAAACTGTGGAACCTGTGTTCAATTCCACCACTGATTTTAAAAAACAAGTGCGTAGCATAAATTAATGAATTATCACGGTGAAGGAAAACATCGTGAGGAAACCAGCGCATCTGAGTTTTCGATGGTGTTTAAAGACATGTCAGGGGCCTACTGGTGGTTTAAACTGACCCTAATAATACTCCTCCCAAACGTATTTCTGTCACGGCAGCCTATCTCCACGGAGATGAGCCAAGTACGCAGGAGATATTATAGTGCACAAGTGTATGCCAAAACACAGGTGCACTCACTTTGCCTTCACTCTCATATTCCGGTGGGACGGCAACCCGACAGCTTTACGTGCGCAGGATTGACGGCTTTACGTGCTTTTCGAAGCACGGGGTGTCACACCACCAACTTCCTGACTTCGGGCTGCTACTGAGAATTTCCATCATCATCATCATCATTAGAAAAACCATTAATAATGTGCCCGACCTGGGATTCGAACGCAGGATCTCACGCTCAGCAGCCGCTCTTGCGACGGCTAGACCAACGAGGCACTTTGACACTAGGTTGTTCATCAACCACATGATAAGAAGAAGAAGAAGAGAGTCGACTATTTTCTTACTTACCGCACTCATAGTGAAGACAATAGAAAAGAAGCTGTATCTAAATCTTCTTAAACTCTTTGGTATCGATTTGTCTCTGCCCGTCAACGTTAGAAAATCGCAGACCAAAGCCAGAGAGAAATACGCCATTTGGAATCCCTTTAAAGAAAAAACATATATTAAAATGAGCATAAATTCATAAATTCAGATATTTAACGCATTACCGCATGCGTTGCAAACTCTAAAGAATGTCGACCAGATGCATCTGGGCGATATTCTACAAATATAGATAAATCTCTCAAAAGCATCAATTAAACCCTAAAATAAATAAAAAATTTGGAAAGAAAGATACGGTCGTGAGCAGGATCCGAACCTGCGCCTCCCGGATAAATACTCCGTGCGCTGTGACCACTAAGCCATCTCGACCTTTGTTCACTATTTCAAATTCTTCTTCCACATTTAAATACGTCTTCTTTCTTCTGGATCTACGTGCTCCATCCTCGGCCACACCATCGCTTACCATCAGGCGACTTGATGGCCAAAAGCAGATCCATTTATGATAAAAAACAAACAGAAACAAGAAATGGAAGTTTCGATCCACTCTAACTCCTTGAGAAAGGTTAGAAATTTGATTCTGGTGACCTCTCAGAGGGTACCTGGCTTTGAGGAGCACAAACAAAAAATACTTGCAGACCGTCTGTTTAGATCTTTACACGTCTGTTTTCGTTTGAGGTGTGAATGGATTTTATGATCCACTTCTTGAGAAAGGCTAAACATATAATTCTGGTGACCTCTCAGAAGGTACCTGGCTTTGAGGAGGACATAGAGAGAATACTTACAATGTTCCACACGGTAAGATACCGGCTCATCAGTGAAATCATGTTCTTGATGTCTTGGTCCAGCGTTAACTCTTCATCTTGCATTGAAAGGAACATGACCAGGGCATTGCCAGTGTGCATCGCCAGGGTCATGCCCTGGCCGAAGAGCCGGCAGTAAACTGATGTCAACATGTCGGCCTGAAATAAATAAGATATATTTTTTTAAACTCAGAATTTTTTGGCTTTCTCTTTGGTAGTTGGTCAAGCGTGGTTGCTGAGTGTGTGGGAAGACTGGTTATTAGATTTTCAGGCTTCTGACTACCTGTAACGGTTGTCATAGATCTTCTTTTGACAACCAGAACCAAAGGTTCAACGTGCTCTCCAAAGCACGTGGGGCTCTCGATGTAAAATTATGCTCATCCATCCACAGACCGACCGCGGCAAGCGAAGCTTAACCTCGATCGATCGACCTGTGCGGCTGTCAATTACCAACGAGCTCCTCATACATCCCTCCTCCTTCATTATATTAGAATTTTCCTCATTTTAAGAGGTAATATAAAAATTTCAAATATACAGATTAATGGACTACAAAGATCTCAGAGAATTCCCTATCTACAAAAATTAACTTATGACATATCAATTAATGTTCACCGGTTACTACTCACGTGCATTTTTCGGGATTGTCCGACTAGTTTCAAACTCGAACGGAGCCCTTAGTCATGAGAGTTTGACTCGCGACATCGCCGCGGGTTCAGCTCATGACTAAGGGCTCCGTTCGAGTTCGAAACTAGTCGGGCAATCCCGACGATAATTGATACATTGATATATGTCTCACGTAAGTTTTTATACAAAAACTTATGACATTTTAAATTTCCAGTGTTGGTGTAATTGTGTATGCATGTGTGTTCGATTATTGCCTCGTTTATGAAGTGATCCTCAGCGCGACTGCTGAGCATGTCTTGGGTTTGATTCTCGAATCGGGCAAAGTGTTATTAAGTTTCTCTGTTAGGAAATTCTTAGTAGCAGCCCGGAGTTTGATAGTGCCCGGTAGATGGCAATAGTCCTACCCATTACATGGAACTTAATAACAGAATTGGTGAAATGTGGGTGTACAACTGTGTGCACCTCTATCTACCCCTTCGGGGAATACGGAGAATAATGTTAATGTGGTTATTATTCTGTTATTTTATACTTAACCGGAGTTTTGATTGCTTCAGTTCATAAGTTCATGTGCACTGACGAATTATAAGATAACAATGTATGTATGAATTGATAAACTATTAATGATATATTATCCACGAGAACGGATAAGCACGATTGTGTATTCGATGACGAATTTAAGATATTAATTAAAATTTTGATACGCACTAAATTAAAAGAGTGCCACTGAAATCGGTAACGGGATATTAATATAAAATAATTTCCATTTAAAATTATAACTTTAAAAATATTGTATTTCGAACATTCTGTTTTCATCTGATGACCCACATTTTTCAAGCAATCATTTTTATAACACATTTGTATGTCGCAATGACAAAACATAGTGCACTACGTATTATCTAAGACATTCACATGTAACTACCCATGTTTCACAAATAAATATTTTTATTTCTTTTTCTATTAAAGTGTAAATTTTTGAGCTTCTTCTTATAATATGTTTTTCCCTATAAAGGAAGTTAATCGGACCTATTAGGACAGAAATAGAAAAAAAGAATAAGTGAAAAAATTATCGGTACTGCGTTCTAACCGATCTACCGAGGGGTCTAATGGGTTCAGGTTCGGGCACTGTTCGCGATAGATTTTATTTATGCAATAAAATTTATTAAAATTGTAGGACTGCGTCATTGGTTTATTGGGTGCAAACGTAGCTGCTCTGCGTGAGGTTCTGGGTTTCATTGCGTTTCGGACAAATTTTTTATCTGTTAGAAAATTCTCAGTAGCAGCCCGAAGTTTGGACTTGTGCCCGGTTGATGGTAATAGTTTCACCAGCTTCAACGTGGGACATAATAACTGCATTGGTGAAACGTATAACAATACACCCTGCTTAATATTTCAGTTTTACAGGCGTGATGTTGTGTTATAAAATTTTAAATGGCTCAAAATAATCCCTACTTTAAAATTAGAACATAATAACTAAATACATGAAGGTCACTCGTCCGTTTGGTGACTAATATTAATCATTAGATTAAAATTTCTATCACTAAGAGATAATTAAGTACTTGAGACATAATTATTTTATGTTAATCTGATATTAAAACCCACGATTGTATAAAAGATTGTCTGGTATAGATTAACACATAATAACCTGTAACAACAACCTCACACAGAAGAATTAAATGGAAATATTATAGATAAATCTTTGAAAAGCATTGACACATGCTTAGCGAACTCTAAAGTTATTATATTAAATGGAAAAAGACCATTTCCATTTCCATTTAATATAATAACTTTAAATGGAAATACAAATAATTTATATGCATGATGACCGATTTTGAAATCTGCTTTTATAATGTAGGTACACGTCTACTATTTCCGAAAAACCCATTATTTCAGAAATAAACTAAGTTTTATTGCATTTTGATCTATCTAATTTGAATTAATCGCGAAAAATCTAATGGGTGTCATGGCGACGCTTGGTTCGTCACCCCTTGGTAAACATTTGACAAAAGTTCAAGCATCACGTACGGCGGCGTCTGATATTTATCTAGGCGTGACATCATTCGCTGTAATTGGCGTTGCAGTTAAAATGGCCGATTGCAGTATTTTATACTTTTATTTTATTGAATATCTTTTTAATCTTAATGTTTTTATTAAAACTAGGTAATTTTTTAGAATCCTTTGTGCATATATTTTTCTCTATTTACTCTTTGGTTCTTTAATACTGTCATCATGCCTATTACCGTAGTTATATGCCAATAAAGGAGCAATTTTAATTTCTCTTCACGAGACTAAAATTGCTCCTACAACGCCTAAGTTAAACTTTAAGATCATCATCATCATCGCCCTGCCCTTATCCCAATTTATTTGGGATCGGCGCAGCATGTATACTTCTTCCACTTTCTAATTGTTTTTGAAAATGGTCAGCCAGGCGGCCGGTCATAAAACATTGCCAAAACTTTAGCATACCTTTATCTGACATGCTGCTAAAGTTTTGGCTATTTTAAGACCGGCCGCCTGCCTGACGTCAACCCACATTGGGAATGTTGTTGTTGGTGGTAACCGCCACCGATACGGTCTCCTTCTATCTAGCTATGTCACACCAAATGTTATCCATGCGCCAGGTTCTGATGTTATGCTACTATCGACTAACCGGGCCAACGGCAAACATTAAGAAAAAGATAAAACATTTTGATAAGTTTTGTTAGTGGTCAGAGCGCCGAGTTATAGGTTCGAATCCTGCTGCAACCGTATTCTCTTTCTACAAAAATGTATAACTTAAGAGTTCATTCTGCATGCGTTAATGCGTTTGAAAGATTTGTATCTGTATTTGTTAAGGTAATTGCATTTGTACGACATTGTATTAACTGCAAAGTTAGTCGTGTCGGTTCAGTCACCTGTATAGAAACTGAATAGATAACAATGGCGTCAACAAAAGACGTTTTAAAATGGAAAAAAAAATGGGGATAGTGAGCAGAGGTCGAGATGGTTTAGTGGTCAGAGCGCCTGGAGTATTCATCCGGGAGGCGCAGTGTAGAATCTTTCATCCTTTCCACAAAAAAATATTATAATCAAATATATATTTTTATTTCAAAATTTTTATGTTGGAAGTAATATTTTTTGTCCAATAATTCACATTTTTGGAATTCTTGGGGTGAGTTGTTTAGATATGTTAGAAGATTCATTCTATATAGGACCCATGCATAAATTATCGCGAGTCGAAGTACCTACTAAACATCAATGTAGCTATGGATTTTGAACTAAGATGACCTACAAGACCAGCCTGACCTCTTTATTATCAAGCTATACACGGAAAACGATAATTAATTAAATTGTAATATCAAAATATTGTCATCAATACAAATAAATAAAATTGAAATGTGTGTTTGTAATGTCAATTTTTTTTTGCGTCTGTCATTTATTTGCACGGTACCTATGACTAAATATCAGTTTTTAAATTTTTTAAACTTCGAAACTTCTTGATAGGCTAATCTTCGAAATGGCTGGACCGATTCTGATAAGATTTTACTAGCAGGTAGCTGACTATATAAGGAGTAACTTAGGCTGATTATAATATAATTATATGCGGATGAAACCGCGGGGCACAGCTAGTATTAAATAGTCTTATTTAATTACATTTTACAAGTCGTGGTGTCAGAGTTGCAGAGCCCGCATCTCGAGTCACGGGTTGCGGGTTCAAATCTGGCTTGTACCATGTGACTTTTTTAATGTCATAATTATATACTTTCTTAGTTAATCTAAGACATCACAGACATATGTCGAAGGAAAACATTGTGAGGGAATCTGGATCCAATGGTCTGAAATCGCCAACTTGCAGTGAGATAGCGTGGTGATCAATGCTCGTGCCTTCTCTGTATGAGAAGAGGCCCTTGACATGCAGTGTGACAGTTATGGTAATATTATGTTATATGCTATTATATTTTAATGTTCTGAAACCTTATATTACGCTATAGGAGAGAGCTCGTGGCTAAGTAACATCCGCACAGATCGATTGGTCCAGGTTAAGTTGCGTTTACCGTGGTCGGTCTGTAGATGGGTGGTCATTATTTCATATGGAGACCCCTCTGTGCCTCGGTGAGCACGTTTAACCGTCGGTCCTGGTTTTAAAATGAAGATATATGACAGCCAAAAGGGTAGTACCTGAAAGTCTGACGACCAGTCTTACCACGAGATATCGTGTTACTCAGTAACTGGGTTGTGGAGGTCAGATAGGCAGTCGCTCCATGTAAAATACTGGTACTAAGCTGCATCCGATTTAACTGGAAGTCGACCTCAATATAATTAGGAAAAGGCTAGGCAGATAGAATAGATGATAAGCCTACCGTCATCTACCGGGCACAACAGACGCCTCCAAAAGACGTATTAAAATGTGAAAGAAGAATTCGGAGTAGTGAGCAGTGGTCGAGATGGCTTAGTGGCAAGAGCGCCTGAAGTATTTATTCGGGAGGCGCAGTTTCGAATCCTGATCACGACCGTATTTTGTATTCCACAAGAATATAAGTTTTCTGCGCAACGTCAATGCATTTGTAAGGTAAATATTCATCGCTTTATTCTATTAGAAAGTTCTGGAGTATGGTATTGTACCGAGTTGATTGCAATAGACTCACCACTATGGGACTTAATAACTGTATTGTGCATTGTAAACCATTTGTGGTTACAACAGAACGAGCTACCTAATCCTTCGGGGAATAGGCTATCTATCTATATGTCGCAGATGGATTGTAGAATCCGCTGTTTTACAAAATCTCTAGCTGCTTTTAAAAACAGTACTGTTTTATAAAACAGCTGAACAACGTTTAGCTGGATTGCCATTGCGATACGTTTAACAAAACTGCTACCCACCTTTAGACGTAATGCAGAATGACATATCTACAGTGAGACAGGTTTGTTAATTGTATAGGTATATTAAATGGATAGTCACCATTCAAGTAAAAAACTGATACGGTATTCTGATTTGACTTTCCGTGGCTGAGTCGACGGAGCCCCGCTTTGCGGGGCTCCTATTTTTGTGTCTGTGAGGTTAGAAAAAACCTAAACACGAAGAGGATGACGGGGGTAGATCGCTCGCTACGCTCGCTCACTGGCCCCCGCCATCCTCTTCGAACCTAACCTGTCCGTGTCGGGGTACACGAAACTCCCGAGCTTGCTTCGCTCGCTCATGGATCAATTTCGTTTATTTTCTTTCATAATCCCGATATATTGTCGACTATATAATAGTCGACAATATATGGTTTAGTATTTACGTCATTAAAAATTTTCATAATTTTTTTGCTATTGACAAGTAAAATAAAGTTAGGTTATTATTGTTAACACATACAGAGCCTTAAGCGACAAAATTTCGAACTAAAATCAACAATCTGACAGTTCATTTCACACTGTTGTACATAATCTCTGATCGTTGACCCGCTGCATTGATAAACTCAAAACGTTCATTCAATTCTGCGTGTTATAGTTCAGTAATTATGTAAAACCGCTAAACGTCGTTCAGCTGTTTTTCATAACAGTACTGTTTTGTAAATCAGCTAGCAGTTTTGCAAAACAGCTTATTCTACAATCCATCTGCGACATATACATATAATAAAAATGTTACGGATCGCTGTCTGTACATTGAAGATATATGAGAAAAAATATTATTGCGACCTCTATCAACGCAAATAATACTCAAACTAATGACTGTTAGAATTTTTGTTAGTTTGTCTGTTTGTCTGTGCGTTAGTGCACGCTAATCTCAAAAACGGCTTATCCGATTTATATGTGGTTTTCACTAATATATTGTGGTAAGCTTCACTTAATATTTAGTGTTTATTTCATGTCAATCGGTCCATAAATAAAAAAGTCAAATCACGTCGAACATTTGTTAATTTACGACATCCACACGGACGGAGTCGCAGGCATAGCTAGTGTAAAATATATCTGCATAGCCTTTTCCCAACGACGTTGCGGTCGGCTTCCAGTCTAACTGGATGCATCTTAATACCAGTATTTTACATGGAGCGACTGCCTATCTGATATTTTTAATTATTTCAAAATTCTTTTACAATACTAATTCACTACAAATTAATAATTTTTTTCTTTAAAAATACTTTAAACCCCATTAATTTTTTTGATTTATTTCCCCCCTCAAATTAGATAATTTTTAATTTCTTTTCATTATAAATGAAATACTTTTTACTCAAGCTCTAATTTGTTCTTCTAGAAACACTTTCCAGTAAGTACCTCAACTTTGTTACGACTTAATCCAACTTATAAATATATCTTTCTTCTTCTTCTTTATTATTATATGACATTATTATTTATTATTATTATATGGCAATTTATATGAAAGCGACGGGCAATATGTACATATTTAAATTTTATTATTACATTCAAATCCACCTTCAATTAATACGGCTGGTGTTCTCTAAGTTTTGTGTGAATGTTTTTCTTGATCTATCCCAGATGCAAAAAATAATAATAACATATTCACACAGTCACTACATAACACTATTTAATAATGATCTACTATGCTATTAAAGTCTTGTGTGATTTGTTATCTCATAGTACTAACCTACTACGCTAATCAGCTTAATATATTATTTAAGATAAAAATATTATATCTTCTATGTAAGTGATTGTAAATCTTATGTCTTAAACCGTAAACCATAAGTGATTTCCACATGTTATTGTAGTTACGAAAGTTCCTGCGAAAGATTCTGGGACCCACGAGAGGAGGGGACGGGAAGTGGAGGCAAAGATACAATCCAATCGAGAGATTGAAAAACTAGTGCCCGAGCCGAACATCATCGGGTAAGTAAAATCCGCCCGACTTCGCTGGCTGTGGCATGTGGAAAGAATGGGAGAGGATCGAGCCGTCAAAAGAGCATATCTTGGGAAACCTTCCGGACGTCGCCCAATATACCGCTGGAAAGACAAGATTGACAAAGACCTAAAGGAGATGAGAGTGTCCAACTGGTCCAACTTGGCACAAAACAGGAAAGAATGGCGAACTTTGATGTCGGCGACCAAGGTCCACTTTGGGTCGTTAAGCGAAGTAAAAGTGAGAAGTACATGTTACTGGTTCATTTTATAGAACTACTCGTAAGTGAGAGCGGTTAGTGTATACCTAATTAATAACGAGCTTCTGCCCACGTCCTCGTCTACGTCGACTTCAGAATTGGGTCCAGCCGGGATGATACAAATAAATGTAATGAAATGAAATGAAATAAATGAATGAAAAGTGTACCATGTATTAATCCAGGATATAAACTATCGTCCCCCCCTTGGGGCTTTGCCTCCAAGCCGGCCTTATGGGGGTGCCGCAACTGAGGCTGGGCTGCGGCGGCGTATGCGCGGCATCGCAGCTGAGGGATGGGGGCCGCGGCGGGAGAGAAGTGCCAGTATGTCAGTGTGCCGTTCTCCCTACCTTCCGCGGCCTTTACGGAGCCGCGACATTTAGATGGTGGACGCGGTGGGGCTGCAGGGGAGGAGGAGTGCCGGTATAGCGAGGCGCCGCTCTCCCTATCCTCTGCGGCGGCAGTGGCAGGCGGCGGGGCCACAGACCTAACCCGTCGCAGGGGACCTTGGACTTCCAGACACGGGGTTGTCTGGCGCCCATTGCACATGGTCTCCGAGGTGATTGCGGCGGTTTTCTCACGTAAAAAAAAAGGATATAAACTATCGTGAGTGCCAAGTTTCATTCAGATCCATTCAGTAGTTAGTGTGTGAATGAGTATTAAACATCCATTAATTCTCACAAACCTTTTTATTTATAATATTAGTTGAATTAGGTAGGAGTGTTAAAATTATTTGGCACTTGCTCAAAACAGTGAAGGAAAACATCGTGAGGAAACCAGCACACCTGAGAGCTGTTCTCGATGGTGTGTAAAGCTATGTCAGAGACCTACAGGTGGTTTAAATTCTCAAACTAGATTGTTCACGAACCATGCGATTACATGAACTGGTTATGGCACACAAAAAGTAATTGGTTTAAGAATAAAAAAAAAAACTATTTTCCTTGTGGAAATTACCATTACAGCGATGTGTGCGCAGTTAATGTTGTCGATTTGAAACGTCAAATTGAACATAAGATGTTCATAAAGTTCATAGTTAGTTTAGTAAATATTTATGTCACGAATAGATGGGGGGGGGGGACCTACCTTCATGAATTATTTGTGTGTGTGTGTGTGGGGGGGGGGTTGTTCTACCCTTGTTTCACGTGTGCAAATGCGTGAAACAAATGTATTATGAATAATTTCTCTTCTTGTCATTTTTATAGTCATGGTATTTCTGGCTACGGTCATGTGTTACAGTACTAATTTATATTTATGACTGCCTCGTTGGTCTAGCGGTCGCAAGCGCAGCTGCTGAGCGTGAGGTCCTGCGTTCGATTCCCAGGTCGGGCAGTGTTATTGGGTTTTTCTGTTAAGAAATTCTCAGTGCAGCCCGGAGTCAGGAAGTTGGTGGTGCGAAACTCCCGTGCTTTGGAGAGCACGTAAAGTCGTGGGTCCTGCGCCTGATCTCTCTCTTGTCGTGTCAGATTGTCGTACCATCGGAATATGAGAGTAAAGGAAGAGGGAGTGCACCTGTGTTTCTACATACACTTGTGCACTATAATATCTTCTGTGTACTGGACTAATCTCCGTGTTGATAGGCCGCCGTGACCGAAATACGGTCGGGAGGAGTATTATTATTAACATTTTATTTTAGATATTTTAAGTAAGTATCTTTAAGCCTTCTAATTTGCAACTCCCGTAAACGGCCGCTGTTTTAAGTTCATATTATGTCACTAACACCCATATATTTACACTTGGTTTGCGAATTAACCTTTGAGTTTAAAACGATACGATTCAATACGTCTAAAATTTATCGAGTTGACAAAGAGCCTTGCTCAAACTGCCGGTTCAACAATGATACCACATACCGATTAAAAGAAAATATTATCAAATATTTTCACTAACTATTCAACACACACTTTAGAACTTAAAATACATTAACAAAAGCAAATGAATTGATAGTTTCTACCTACCTCACTGGATAACAGGCGTGATTGTATATATGTATGTACGTAGATGCATACCTTTACAAAAAAAATGATTCCGAGACCTTGATAATCCTGTTGGCACGGTTATTTCTTTTTTTTTATAACTGTCGAAGCCAAGGCAGGGGCCTCTGTGGCGCTTAACCAACTAAACACTACACGAAACGAGATATTTTACTTTTAATTTTATTTTTTTATCACTTCTTTTGTTGCCTTTTTAATGGCACGTTCGTATTCAACCAGTAACACTGACGTACTGCCTTAATAGGTAGATAAAGGCGATGATCGACTATCAAGAGTGGGCCGCTATTGCATACCGGTTTGTAACTATTTTGAACTCGATTTTCGGACCTCTTTGACGTAACCAAGTTTTGACGTCAGTAGTAGGTATTTATACAGCCTTGTGATATTTTTATAAGGTATACCCAATATATTTTTACTTATTATTATAGATATGTAGTCTCATCTAGCTTCTGCTCGTAAATTCGTGTGCGTGTAGTCAGAATTGGATCCAGCGGGATAAAAATTATCCAATGTGTTAATACAGGTTATAAACTATCTGTGTATTAAATTTCATGCAAATTAGTGCTGTAGTTCAAATTCAAATTCAAATTTTTATTCTACAAATTGGTCTTTACAAACTCTTTTACACGTCATTTTTTAATCTAGGTATTTCCTATCTGACTACCTCGGAGAAGAAAAACCGAAACAAACTCAGAGGTCGCTGTCTCTTTTAAAGTCCAGACATCACTGTTTATGGTTTTGTGAGCGTAATCATGTAGGGCGTCTGGAAAGGCCTTTTGAAGAAAGAACCGTAGCAATCTTAAGTTGACCAGTCCTAACTGACGGCACACATGCATCAGTCACCGTAAAGCTCGAACCATAATTTAGGGAGCTCAACGACCTGTCGCAAGGCGATACCAGATCGGCAGGACATTTGCGTAGGCCATACAAATACTAAAAACTGCCAGACAGTTACAAATCTAAAAGAAATGGATATATATAACCTACATGATGCTCACATTCACAAATTTCGTTTTAGTTATTGCGTGATTGAGTAACAAACACCCATCATCTTTAGTTATTGCGTGATTGAGTAACAAACACCCATCATCTTTAGTTATTGCGTGATTGAGTAACAAACACCCATCATCTTTAGTTATTGCGTGATTGAGTAACAAACACCCATCATCTTTAGTTATTGCGTGATTGAGTAACAAACACCCATCATCTTTAGTTATTGCGTGATTGAGTAACAAACACCCATCATCTTTAGTTATTGCGTGATTGAGTAACAAACACTTATCATCTTTACAAACTTTCGCATTTGTAATACTAGCTTCTGCCCGCGACTTCCACTGCGTGAACTTCAGAATTGGATCCAGTGGAGATAAAAAGTATCTTATGTGGTTATCTAGGTTATAAACTATCTGTGTATTAAATTTCATTCAAATCCGTTCAGTAGTTTTTGCGTGAAAGAGTAACAAACATCCTTAACAAACTTTCGCGGGGTAGGATAGGATAATAATCTTGTATAATTTAAATAAGTGTTTATTTTTATCGTGTGTATGTTTTTGTACACCACAAACTACCCAATATTTTGTCTGTGTGTAACATCCATCCAAATTATCCATCCAAAGGTTGCTTGGTAGAAGTCACCGAGAACTATAAGGCCACCCATTGTAATTTGTACCTCAATTTTTATTTAATTATTACATCATAACATAACCTGCCCACAACTGGCCCACTGCAGGGCAAGGGCCTCTTCTCATACATTTAAGTCACGAGCATTGATCACCACGATATTTTCCAGCTCACTGAGGATTGGCTATTTCAGACCATTGGGTACAGGTTTCCTCACGATGTTTTCCTTCACCGTATGTCTGTGGTGTCTTAGAATAACTAAGAAAGTACACATGACATTGAAAAAGTTACATCGGTACATGCCAGATTTGAACACCATACTTGTGGCTCGAGAGATGATAACTGCCGTAACCGCTCGGCCATCACGACAGGTAGCTTGTAATGTTAATTATAATTTGTAATTGTTAGTGTATTGAGTAGCATTGCTAAATCTGTTTTTCTTAATGGAACTTAAGTCAGGACTTAATGGAAAAGAAGCGGGACTGGGGATGCAAAATCAGAACGTAGACAAAATGCTGAAATGGTCCCTGCTTAGGACCATTTCAGCATTTTGTCACAAAGTCGAACAAAAAAAAATAAAGGCACATATCTGTATCTCTAAATCAATTCTTATCTAAATACAATGAGATCAACTAAATATACTTAATCATATTTTATATTCTCTCACATTCACTGGTCTCGGTTAGATGAAAAAGCGGGTTTTGGGCGTCCCGCTCGGGGTGCTGGCGGGACACTTCCCGAGAGACCTGAAAAGCGGGAACAACAGACGAAGCTGGTAATACTAGTGGTGAGCCTCATCACCCCCCTGCCCTTATCCCAATTTATTTGGGGTCGGCGCAGCATATCCTTTATCTGGCATACTGCTAAAGTTTTGGCTATGTTTTATGACCGGCCGCCTGCCTGACATCAACCCTCTTTGGGAATGCTGTTGTTGGTGGTAACCGCCACCGATACGCTCTCCTTCTATCTAGCTATGCCATACCATATGCTATGGCAACTAATGTGTAGTAGTAAGTAGTAGTTTTAAACACTGCTACTGAGAATTTCTTAACAGAATAGGCATGATGACGGTATTAAAGAATCAAAGAATAAATGGTTTTAGAGAAAAATATATGTACACAACATTAAAAAAATACCTAGTTTTAATATAAACGTTAAGATTAATAAGATTTTCAATAAAATAGAAGTATAAAATACTGCAATCAGCCATGTTGACTGAAACGCCAATTACAGCGAATGACGTCACGCAACGAATGGCAATCACCGCCATACGTTTTGATTGAACTTTTGACAAATTTTATTGAAGCATGACTTCACCACCTATTTCAAGCGGCGCCATGACACCCATGAGTGTATAAGCGCTTAATTCAAATTAGATAGATTAAAATGCAATAATCTGCGTTAAAACTTAGTTTATTGCTGAAATAACGCGTTTTTCGGAAATAGTTGACGTATACCTATATTATAAAAGGACATTTCAAAATTATAAATATTTTGCCAGACCCGGGAATCAACCCCAGGACCTTTCGCCTAGCTGCTGCAATTGCAACTTCTAGATTACATGGAACTTAATAACTGCATGGGTACTCTTTAGGGAATATAGGTGTGAGGAGATTCCAGTCTAACTGGATACTTAATACCAGTATTTTACATGGCGCGACTGCCGACTGCCTATCTGACCTCCACAACCCAGTAACTGGATAACACGATATCTCGTGGTATGACTGGTTGTCAGACTTTCAGGCCTCTGACTACCCGTAACGGATGTCATAGATCTCCATTAGACAACCGGGACCGACGATTTAACGTGCTCTCCGAAGCATGGAAGGGATTTGCTATGAAGTGTTGGTCACCTATCCACAGATTGACAGCGGCAAGCGTAGCTTAACCCCGTGTTAATCGATTTTTGCTGCTCCAAATAATGAGGAATTAAAATGATAATTATATATTGATTGTAACATATTTTAATATTCGATAAACTAAGTATTTCCTTAATTATATTATCTGGTAAGATAATTAAAAATATTTTAAGCGTTCCACTATTTATTCTGAGGCATTCATCTATATCTACAGATAAATAAAATTAAAGTATTAGAAAGTTAACAGAATATTTCATGTTGTGATGTATTATTTTTGTATAGCTACTGCTTCCTAGAGGTATTTTCTGTCAGATCTTCTTCTTATCGTGTGGTTGATGTACAAACAATCGCCCATAGGTCTCTGACATGGCTTTCTAACACCATTGAGAACATCTCTCAGCCATTAACCTAAATATGTTAACCTAATGATAATGAACACGTACGCAATTCTGTCATATACATTAAAAAAATGCATTTATATTCTTTTACAAATTATAAAGTGATACACTAGGACAAAATGTGTGTGTTTGAGTGTGTGTGTGGGGGGGTAAGGGTGTGTGTGTGTGCGTGTGTGTGTCTACATGGGCGTGCGTGGGAGTTAGTCATAAACATAATTATTATTGTAAACCTAGTATTTATTATAATTTTTTTAATAAATAATTAGTAAAAAAAATAAAGTTCTATACACCATACTTATTTCTTTACATTTTTTTTTAATTAAATTTTCAATTAATGTTATATACACAAATAAAACCTAAATACAAAAATAATTGAATTATTGATAATTTTTACTATTTTGTATCTTCCAAACCAAATAGACCGGGCGAACTCAATATGTATAATTAAATATCTAATATACGTACTCTATTTTACTTATAATAAAATAGCTGATGCTCGCTTGCTTCGCCCGCGTGGATGTCGGATATCGCGACCAAAAGTAATCATGAAATTTAAATCCCGGTCCCGCTTTCCAATTACCGCTCCATAATTGCCCATTTTTTTAAGTATTTAAATGATGTAATATTTTATCCTTAAGAGATAGACATATGCCATCGTGGACTTTTCTGTAGACCTATATATGATACACAATTCCACCATACATAATTTTGTTATATCTCAAAGGGTTTAGGCAGCGCACGCCAGAATAGCTTGCAGATGGTAGATTTTTTCCTACTTAGTTGACACTTATCATCATATTTTGGACAATTCACACAATATCTTTATAAATTTTAGCCTATGTGTTATTCTGATGTATAAGCTATATTATTGTAAAGATTAATTAAAATCCATTCAGTAGTTTTCACGTGAAAGAGTAACAAACATCCATCCATCCATCCATACTTACAAACTTTCGCGTTTATAATATTAGTAGGATATAGCAAAATAAATCTTGAAGGAATTAGTACTAGAGTCGATTTAGCGGGCGTACCTCTCTCGTTACTAGCATATGTTTCCCAATCAAACCTTTATACCTTTTACCTGTATGGTTACAATGATAATACCTATACGATTTTAATCGTATGTGACACAATGTTATGTTTAGTATTTTTATGTGTTAATACTGTTCATGTAATGACGAGAGCTATTGTTGCTTTAGTGCAAGGTCTTTTGTGCTTGTGCCTCACCCCCCGCCAAAAGCGGCGAGCAAATTTGTTCGATGTTTAGTCAGAAGCCGTCCCCCGTCTGGTCCTCTAAGATATAAATCGTAGTGTATTACAAAACAGAAAATATACTATTTTCAAACCTTTCTTGAAAAATTGTAATTATTTTCATACCGTCCCAGTAGGTCTAAAAATCACAAAAAATAATACTAAATAGAAAGGCCTGTCAATCACTTTATAATTTCTTGATCAACTTCTCCGGATCTTCACTCTTGTGCCAAACGAGATCAGTCAGGAACCATTGCAGATAATAACAAATTGGTACTAGGGCAACAGAAACGCCTAGGAACATATAAAGGTGGATTGTGCCGTTTAGAATATTTAGTATCGGGTACACCCAGGCGCCGGTTTTCATGTATGACGTGACCAATCTGAAATGGAAAGAAATTATAGTTTTGAGTATGAATGTAGATGGCTATAAGAGAAGACCGAGGAAGCGATGGATGGATTGTGTTAAAGATGATATGACTAGAAAAGGAGTGACTGACGATATGACAGCTAATAGAGATGTATGGAATGAGAATATATGCTGCACCGACCCCAAATAAATTGGGATAAGGGCAGGGGGATGATGATGATGATGATGATATAAGTACACATTAATGTACATATGGATTGTATATATGGAAGAAATGGTTCTTTAAGATAAAATATCGCTAATTAACTGATTGTTTTAGTAACACACGCTAGAGATATTATCGGTAAGTTTTTAATAGTTTGTGTTTACATGTTTGTGCTCGTGACTGTACCAATATGACTTTTTCAATGTCATATGTAATTTCTTAGTTAATCTAAGACATCACAGACGGACGGTGAAGGAAAACATCGTGAGGAAACCTGGACTTAACATAGCATAACATAGACATAGCCTTCACGCCTGTATTTCCCGAAGGGGTAGTCAGAGGTGAACACAATTGTATACCCACATTTCAACAATGCTGTTATCAAGTTCCATGTAATAGGTGATGAGCCTACTGTCATCTACCGGACATAATAACAAAATCTGAGCTGCTACTAAGAACAGAAAAACTCAATAACACTAAACATAAATCTTTGATAAGCATTAACGCATGCTTAGCGAACTCTAAAATTATCATATTAAATGGAAAAAGAATACGGTCGTGAGCAGGATTCGAACCTGCACCTCCCGGATAAATACTCAATAACACTTTGCCCGACCTGGGAATCGAACCCGAGACCTCATCCTCAGCAGCCGTGCTAGCGACCACTAGGCCAACGAGGCAGTCAAAGAAAAATATAATTAAATTACGCAGCTACTCACACAGTCAAGTACACGGTAGCATATGCATATAGCACACATAAGTTCTGTGCATGAGTCTTCGGGACTCTTCTGGGCCGAACGACGATCTCCCACAACACAACTGGCACTATAGCAGTATGGATGACATGGTTGGCTGTGCTGGTAAGCATCCTGTCCACGCTTGGCGGAAAAATCAAGCTCCGCTCGTAGGAGACTACTGTCCAGAATATTGTGGACACCGTCTGAAAGAATAGAGATCACGTTAAGCTGTCGGTCCCGGTTGTCAAATTAAGATCTATGACAGCCGATACGGGTAGTCAGAGGCCTGAAAGTCTGACAATCAGTCATACCACGAGATTTCGTGTTATACAGTAACTGGGTTGTGGAGGTCAGATAGGAATTCACTTTATGTAAAATAATTACGTATTAAGCTGCACCCGGTTTGACCGGAGGCCGACCCCACTGTAATTGGGAAAAGGCTAGGCAGATTGATTGCTTGTCTGGGAGAATATATACAATATAAATAAATAGAATTTAAGTATATGTTCGTAATGTCAAAATAATGTCTGTCTGTCTGTTTGTTCCCGTTTGTCTTCGAAACGGCTGGACCGATTCCGATAAGATTTTACTGGCTATATTTTTTTATACGCGAGGGAAACCGCGGTGCACAGCTAGTTTTTAAATATAGTAAAATGGTAACCTGAAAATAGGTAAGCTATAGATATCAGATACTAACCAAAGAGAAAGGGCACACCAAACAGGAGAACACAGGATCCCTGATACTCTTTAGCGTCTTGAGCAGTGCGCTGTCCTTGCGCTGGTTGACGAAATTGAGTACATCACATGATAGTCCCAGAGCCGCGTAGAGTATTTGTAGGTACTGAAATGTAAAAGAAAATATGGTTCAATAGGTTATTTGGTTTCTTCGAATGCTAAAGGAATAAGAATTGATCATCAATAAAGTTTTACATATACACATCAATGTTTCAAAAGCATTAATGCTTGCGTAGCGAACTCTTAAGTTATAAATTATGTGGAAAGAAAAATGCGGCTATCTTGACCAGAATTTGAACCTGTTGAAAAAATTTCTCCAGGCGCTCTAACAATTGAGCTATCCCAACCGAGTAGAGCAACCAGCTCTTCAGAACGACTGGAGTATTTAGCGCAGGTTCAAGTCTTGGACACAACTACATTATTGACACAAAAAAAAACTTTATGGTTACGCAATGCATGCCTTCATGTGTTTGAAAGACTTTTCTGTATTTGATCATCAACAGATTTGCCTTCTCTCAGAATTTTAATACCATAGAAATTTAGGTTAAAATTAAATTACTCATTACCCGAGTCTAGGCATTTTAATTGTAATTAAAATAAAGTACCTATGCATTATAATAAAACAACTTTTAACCGGATTAATCGCGTGTATTAATGGTTTATTGTTTTTCCTGACGTTTCGAACACCTTGCAGCGTTCGTTCGTGATGTCCTCCTGCGACCAATAATACACGCGATTAATCCGGTTATAAGTTGTTTTACTATAATGTATAGTGATCGCGAATACCTAAGATATTACTAAAAGTACCTATTCGTCATGGTACTTTAAAGTAAATAAAAAATATTGATTTGCAGGGGAATCTAGTCCTGCTTGGGCTGAGCAGCGCTGTGCATCTTCCAGCTGTGATGGAATATATAGTCGAGACCTAGAGCGCATGAGGAGCTGTCACCGTGTATAATATGTGGTGATGCTTGCGAAAGAGACTGTGGAATTGGTAAGAGAGGCAAGCCCATCCCACTCCTGTCGCAAAAGACGCGTCAGGAATCAAAGGGCGCTAAATAATATCTGGTCAATATGTTCGGTGGCCGTAGTCGTCGCACTTTGGGCTTTTCAGTATGGGCTAACTGGGGCTGGTCTATACAAATGACGACCCGTTAACCTGCCTTATTGGTCATATAGTAAGCGAGCACGGCTGCTGCTGTCCTAGGTTACATTTTTAGCGGTGTGGAAGGAGTCGTCGGTGTGGGCGGAGACCCTAAATGCCTAAAACAAGGCGCTTCTTCGGAGACCGCAGAGTCATGGTAGTCAGGATCATACGTGGATACCGCACAATATCTGAAGAAGCGGCGTGTGCGCTTGCGAGTGCTCCCCGCACGACTTGGAGGCCCAGGTGCTTGCCGAAATATACCATGAAGTAGTTGTCCAAGAGACAGAAAATGGCAACGTCCGCCGCCTGAAGTAGTTACGAGGTGGCGCCGGGAGTCCTTCTAGGCCAGTAGGGAGAGAGACTGGAGACGCCCAGTGCCGGTCATTAGACTGTGGGGTCGACATGAGACGTTGACTTTCCGTCTGGTGTAGATTTTTCGGGGCATGGTTGCTTTGGCAAATACCTGCACAAATCGGCGAGAAGGTCGACTGCTCCCGTATGCCACCAGTGTGGTTTTAGTGCGGAAACGGCCTTCCACACCCTGACGCACTACAGCCTTCCATAAAACAGTACAGCCCTTTGGTGATACATGCGTATATTATTTTTGCTATATTGTTAAAGGAAAAGGAATTAATATGAAAACTCACAACATTCCATATAGTCAAGAACCTGAGCTGGTTGTCTTGGAACTGCTTCACGTCGGGGTCTTTCAACGCATCTCCCTGGAAGGTGTTCGTCATGTGGACGGCGTTAGTCAAGTGCATTGCTAAGGTGATGACGTACCCAAGCATGCGAGGGTATGTGTACCTGAAGAAGGGAATTAAAATGTTGATGTTAAGTATGTACCTACGTCACCTTCTACAATGGGTTGATATTCACTTGTGCCTCATGGTCTAGTGACCGCAAGGTGGGCTGCTGAGAGTGAGATCCTGAGTTCGATAGCTGGGCCGATCGATTGCCCGAGCAAAGTGTTATTGTTTTTACTCAACTGCTCATAAATGGAGTTTTATGTTTTAGCTGACTGTCTCGTTGATCTAGTGGTCTCAAGCGCGACTGCTGAGCATGAGGTCTTGGGTCCGATTCCCAGGTCAGGCAAAGTGGTACTGGGCTTTTCTGTTAGGAAACTCTCAGTAGCAGCCCGGAGTTTGGAATTGTGCCCGGCAGATGGCGATAGACCGACCACCTATTACATGAGACTGAATACCTGCATTGGTGAAATGTGCATGTTCAACAGTACTTATCTGCCTACCCTTTCGAGGAATACAGGCATGATGCTATGTTATGTTTGTCGTGTCTTTATTATTTAATGAGAAAATAAACAATACAGCTTTTATGTAAGTACTAGCTGTGCCAGCGACTCCGTCCGCGTGGATGTCGTAAATTAACACCAGGTCGTGTATGAACACAAATTCATAATAAACAAAATTTGTTTAACATTTAATGTTCGACGGGATTCTTTAAATTGGCATAACAATTTTATTTATTAACCGATTGACATGAAACAATCATTAAATGTTAACCGAAGCTTACCACAATATATTAGTGAAAACCACAGCTAAATCGGATAAGCCGTTTCTGAGATTAGCGTGCACAAACGTACAGACAAACAGACAAAAATTCTAACAATCATTGTTTTGGTTGCTGTTTGTGATGATAAAGGTCCCAATAATATTTAAAAAAAAACATAGCATCACGCCTGTATTCCCCGAAGGGGTATGCAGAGGTGTACACAGTTGTACACCCACATTTCACCAATGCTGTTATTAAGTCCCATGTAATAGGAGGTGAGCCTATTGCCATCTACCGGGCACAATTCCAAACTCCGAGCTGCTACTGAGAAATTTCTAACGGAAAAACTCAATAACACTTTTCCCGACCCGGGTATCGAACCCGAGACCTCATGCTCAGCAGTCGCGCTTGGGACCACTAGACCAACGAGGCAGTTCTAATATTTTTTCTGGATTAATCGCGTGTATTATTGGTTTTTTGTTTTTCCTGGCGACCACGAACGCTGCAAAGTGTTCGAAACGTCAGGAAAAACAAAAAACCAATAATACACGCGATTAATCCGGTTAAAAGTTGTTTTATTATAATGTGTAGTGATCGCGCAAACCTAAGATATTACTAATATTTTTTCTCATATATTTTCCATGTACAGACAACGATCCGTTACATTTTTATTATATGTATGATGGTGATGATGATGATTATTGTTGATAACAATAGCACAATGGCAAACGATCCAAGAATTATGGGAATGTGTGGATAATGGTTAATATATAATATATTTTTCTATGTAAATAAGGCAGGTTTTAAGGGATTTTTTTCTAGGTTTTTGGGGGCTGAGTCACCCGCGTCCGTAGGAGTGCACCCTTAAAATGGAATTCCTACACGTGGCCCCTGGGTGGTACAAAACAGGCAATACAACTCTAGTGGGAGGCTTCGGCCGCGGCTGGTTACCACCCACCAGACGTAGTCATGCCGTGAAGCGACCTAGTCGTGTTTCGGGATGTAGTCCGATGCAACCGTTATGGGAGACGGGTCTTGGTAGTTGCATCAACTCCCCAACTTTCGTTATCCCAAAATCTATCCACTCTACTTAAGAGTGAATATATTTATTCTGGATATACGTGCTGCATCCTCGGCCACACCGTCGATTACCATCAGGCGAGTTGGTGGCCAAACGTAGATCCACTTTTGATATAAAAAAAAAAACAAAAAAAATGCCGGTAGGGGACGCCCTTGAATCCCACTTTTTTAGTAATATCCTTCTAAAAGGCCAGGTGCGTAGTACCAGTGGCGGCATAGCATGGGGGCAGTTTTCTAATGAGCACCCCCTAAATTAAACAATAATTATTGCTATGCGACTTATTTAGAAAGTTCATGACTTATATATTTATTTATTTATTTATTGATTTATAGTTAATTTACACGGTACAATACCAATTACATTAATTAAAATAGAAATAAAATAAAAGTAAAATTATACCATGCAGGCAATTTTTTCATAAATAAATTATTCGTTACTTACTAAAATGGAACAGTGGACACCCTCGCGTACTGTTTCTCACAGAACGTCAGACATACCCGTCCATCGGACTATGAGAGTGAAGGAAGACCGAGTGCACCTGTGTTTGCGCATACACTTGTGCACTATAATATCTCCTGCGTACTTGGCTAATCTCCATGGAGATAGGCCGCCGTGACCGAAATACGGTCGGGAGGAGTATCTAGAGTAAATATTAATTACGTGCCTGATCAAAGTCAAAGTCAAAGCATTTATTTAAATAAAACCATTTACAGGCACTTTTGAATTGTCAAAAATAGAAACTGGTTGCCACGTTCTAAAGTGTAGATTCATATGGAGAAGAACGATCAAGGGTTACAATTTTTCATCAAACAATTACAATATTGTTGTACATAATATAGATATCAAAAATTTTCTAACGCATTTTCTTTCATTTTTCTCTCAACTTTATGGCTAGACATTTTTGTGGAAAGAAATATACGGTCGTGAGTAGGATTTGAAATTGCGCTACCCGTATCCAGGCACTCTACTATCTAAGATACCCCGTTTGTGCTCACTACATATTCCGAATTCTTCTCTAAAATTAATAAAAAATTAGGTACCTAATAAAAATAGTTTTTTTTTTTGGTAATTTATCTATATTCTCATGCTATTTCCTCATGCTATTGTTATAGTTTTATCTCTAAAAATTTAATTATATATAAGACCTTTAATACGTGTTGAAGTTATTTTAAAGTAAAAATAAATCGTGTGAACAAAATAATATACAAGGACAATTTAAATACATTGTTGTTGACAAAAGGTCTAGTTTTTTTAAGTTATAATATTAAATGGAAAAAGAATACGGTCGCGAGTAGGATTAGAACCTGCGCCTCCCGGATAATTACTCCAGGCGCTCTAACCACTAAGCCATCTCGACCTCTGCTCATCACCGCGAATTCTTCGTCCACTTTTTAATACGTCTTTTGGCGACGTCATTGCTATCTATTCAGTCTCTATACAGGTGACTGAACCGACACGACTAACTTTGCAGTTGCGATGCAAGCTGAGGTCGAGATGACTTAGTGGTCAGAGCGCCTGGACTATTTATCCGGGAGGCGCAGGTTCGAATCCTGCTTGCGACCGTATTCTTCTTTTTCCATATTATATTATAACTTTAGAGTTCGCTAAGCATGCGTTAATGATTTTCAAAGATTTATCTTTAGTTTAGTTTTTTTTAATCAAATTATATTGAAGTTGTAATTGTTATAAAAAAAAATACAGTTGTAAGGTTACGAGCAGTATTTCCGATATTTACTTTTACAACATTCTATGATTTAATTTCTTAAGCTTGTTATTTTTATATAATTTTTTTTAAGTTTTATTTTAAATTAGTCGACGTTATTTTCAGTAATTATAAATACACATCACACAGATTTCAATAATATGCTCTGGCTGGAGGCATCAAATTGTCTCGCTATAGCTATTGTTCGGTTACGCAGAACAAAATCCTACGGGGTAACTGAAAGAAACCACGATCAAAAAAAAAAAAAAAAACAATAATTTAATATCTGTAATGGACAAAATTTTTGTATAATAACTTTCGTAAGACACATTCATATTAGTTATAGTTTAACGGTTATTACTCACGCGCATACTTCGGGATTGCCCGACTAGCGAGTCAAACTGGAGAGTTTGACTCGCGACATCGCCGCGGGCTCAGCTCATGAATAAGAGCTCCGTTCGAGTTCGAAACTAGTCGGGCAATCCCGAAGTATGCGCGTGAGTAATAACCGTTAAACTATAACTAAAATGGACAAAATAGTTATATCTGACGTTTTTGTGGCGGACATGTCAGATATGCCCCCGGTCAAAACGTTTCGTTTGAACTGTGATAATTAGATGATGGATAGCTCAGGCCAGCGTAGGTGTTCAAGGTTCACTTCAGACAATGTTCTACTGCGAGGTCAACGTTGATATGATGGAAGGGAAAGGCGGCGGCGTTGAAGATGAAACTGTTGAAAAATCAATTCCTAAGGTAGAAAATGGATCGCGGGTCCCAGCCCACTGAATATTCCGCCGAATCTTCTCTGTCTGGACTAATGTGGTTTCTACGACACAACAGACAAGTTCAGAAAGCCATGTGAGAGATACTGTGGTGAATGCAAAATCGATTAAGACGATGGATTCTTTGCTACAAGTTCTGCTTGAGTACCCTAAACCCTGCGAGAGTCAAGATGAAACGTGTGTGTTGTCGGAACAGAGACCGAACTTGGTCGGTTTGTGAATAATTTTGCTATCTAAGTATTTGTACGGATTGCGGGATTGTAGCCCGTAAATATTATTATAGCCCGGTTAGTGGACTGTGATAGAAGGATAACATCAGAACCTGGCGCATGGATAACATTTGGTGTGACATAGCTGGATAGAAGGAGACCGTATCGGTGGCGGTTACCACTAACAGCAGTAATCCCAACGAGGGTTGACGTCAGGCAGGCGGCCGGTCATAAAAACTTTAGCAGCATGTCAGATAAGTATATACTGCTCAGACCCCAAGTAAATTGGGATAAGGGCAGGGGATGCTGATGATGGATGTTATTTTTCAAGACCTTTCAAGTATCTTAATGCAGTTAATGCGTTTTTTAGTTGTCCTTTACAACAGGGTCATTTTTTGTGACCTGTTTGCTAAGTCGAAAGATGACTTCTTCCTCTTCTTATCTTCTTCTTCTTCAGCAGCGATAGCTTAGTGGTATGACTATTGGACTGACAAGTCAAAGGTCGCAAGTCCACTGTCTTTTCGAAGTCATGTGCGTATTATAAATTAATTATCACTTGCTTAAAACGGTGAAGGAAAACATCATGAGGAAACCGGCACACCTGAGAGATGTTCTCGATGGGACGCAGGTTCAAATCCTGCTCACGAACGTATTTTTCCATCCACAATTTTTTTTCTTTTTATGACTCACCTATTTAATTTTGATGTTCCTGCTGATGACATTTTGAGCTTCACTTTAAAACTAGAAAACTAAAATACTGGCCGCGCCACAAAAATACACAAAGAAATAAAAAAAATCGAGTAAACAAAAAAAAATTTTTTTTTTTCAAATTACTATCTTTACTTTTGCTCAGAATTATTTACTTTTTTTGATTATTATTAATATACTTTTGTTTTATTTATATTATCATCAATACGTTTGTTTAGTACCCTGTCCTAAAAATAAATGAGTCATTTTTGCCATTAGACTGACTGTAAGAACAGCTTAAGGCGGGCTACATACCTTCAGTTTAAGTGTACAGTTTTTATTTATTTATTTTAAATCAGGCTACAAAACCTCATATACACATGTGTGACACACACCTTATAGATGAACAAACATGTTAAAATACAAACAAATACACATATTTAATAATAAATTATTATTTTTACCAGGGAGAGCCATTCTTGGCACGAATGGGCCAGCTCGACCGGAGTGATACCATGGCCTCACAGAAAATCGGCGTGAACCAACGTTCGCGTTGTGTTTCGCTGAGTGAGTGAGGGTACCGGAGGCTCAAACCCTTTAACGCTGTTTCCAGGAGGCGCTCCTGGATAAATACTCCGCGCTTTGACCACTAAGCCATCTCGACCTCTGCTCACCACCGCGAATTCTTCATCCATATTTTTTCTTAAGTAGTGAGCCTATTGCCATCCACCGGGCCCGATTCCAATCACCGGGCTACTAATGAAAATTTTCTAAACACCCAATAATACCGCCTGACCCGAAAATCGAACCCAGGACTTCATGCTCAGCAGTCGCGCTCGGGACCACTAGATCGACGAGTGCTATAAAGTTGTCAGATAAAAATGACAGATAAAACTGTAGATAAAACTATTTAAATTATTTAAAACTTCTCGTATGTAGCCCGCTTTAATACCTTACAATAGATCGAGCCAAGTGTGTGTGTGTTGTTCATTCGTCCTGGTATTCCGGATTTCTAGTTTGGAGGGCATACAACAATACAATTGTAAATAATAAACAAAAAAAAAAATACTGTTTTTCATCAACTGTGCAATTAGAAACAAATTAGCACTTTAGCATGTAACATTTAAGACCTAGTGTGATGATGTAGTTAGGGCTGCCATCTCTAAGATCTGCTTACCCGGACAAGAAGTGTGGAATCCCGGATTTGGAGCTTTAAACCCGAATATATCAACGCTGTTTTTATAAAGTTACTCGGCTATATAAATAATAGTTTTAAATGTTATTCATTAACATTTTATTTTCATTTTATTACAATTTAAATTAAATATATAGTTATAAAGTTTTAACAAACAATTAGCAGACGTAATTTCGTCCGCGTATTTTCGATACCTGGGTCAGCAGCTTCAATCCCGGACTACAAATGAAACCCCGCCCGGACCTCCCCGGACGTTTCTAAACTAGCATAAATCTGGGGAAACCCGGACAGATGGCAACCCTAGATGACGTTAAAAGTCTCTAATTTTTGCGGTAACATGCATAACCTAACAGCATTATCAAGTCTGTATTCTCTGAAGGGGTAGGCAGAAGTGTACACAGTTGTGCATCCCCAAAGACATTCAACCATATTCTAATACTACTTTAAATCTCTTTGTACATTCCCATTTCACCAATGATGTTAATATGTCCCTTATTTATTGAGTCATAACCATCTTACGAGTACAAATCCTTAACTCTGGTCTGCTTGTGAATTTTACCTAACAGAAAAACCCAGTAACACTGTCCGACTCGCGAATCGAACCCAGGACTTCACGTTCAGTAGCTGCGTGCGCGATCCCTTGACCAATAAGACATTTATTTTAATACGTACTTTTAGTTATCTAGGGGCCCGGTAGTGCCCCGCCAAGACGAGTCGAAAGAAGCGGGACTCCTTTTCTGGAAGCGCTTCTTCATATTTTCGAACCGTCATAGCATCGGTCTGGATAATGATAGAAAGCAGAAATTTAAAAAGTATGGCTTGTTGTTTGTTATTCATTGTATTTTTTTTTTATGTTATAGGGGGCAAACGAGCAGACGGATCGCCTGATGGTAAGCGATTACCGCCGCCCATGGACACCCGCAACACCAGAGGAGTCACAAGTGCGTTGCCGGCCTTTTAAAAAGGAGTACGCTCTTTTCTTGAAGGTTTGAAGGTCGTATTGGTCCGGGAATACCGCAGGCGACAGTTCATTCCACAGTTTTGTTGTGCGAGGCAGAAAGTTTCTAGAGAAACGCAGAGTTGTGGACTGCCAACCATCTAAATGATGGGGATTGAACTGCTGTCGCGTAGAACGATGGCGGAAAGAGGCGGCAGGGATCAGTCAGAACAATTCCTCGGAGCATTCCCCATAGTATAGGCGATAGAAGATGCATAGCGAGGCCACATCTCTACGCAGCGCCAAGGGGTCTAGCCGGTTTGAAATGTCTTGGCAGTCGACGATTCGAATCGCTCTCCGTTGGATGCGGTCCAGAGGGATGTTATAAATGAGGTACAGTCAAGAGCATGTAGAGCTTTGGATAGGCAACGTAGACTATGACGTGTCATAGAAATCCGAGCTCAGTTATGAGTTTGGCTCCACTACAGATCTCATAACTATTTAACAGTAAAATAATTAAGAACTTGGGAGACTTGGCAACCAACTTAACATGAAATATTGTTGTTGGGATTTTTTAATATTCATCAATTAGGCTGCACTTGTCCCAGAGATGTGTGAGACAGCTGACTGGGGAGATAAAAAGTCGACAAATTTTCCCTTCATATTCCATACCTCGCTCAGCGCAGCTCTGGTAGAAATGGGATAGTGCAGCGAAGTATTTGTTCATAAAAAAGTGCATGATGTGTGCGAGAGAAGCAAGCGAGTAATGCGTGCGAGGAATGTGTACGTGCGGTACGACGTGAAAAACTGAAAAGACCCTGCTACGTGTCCTCCCACATCTCAAACGCATACTTAGGCCTTTCGTACACAAGGCTAGTCAAATCTTCGATACCTGACGATTTTAGTATCTAAGCGACTTCTGCAATACAAATTCATAGAGGTTCGTACACAGGAACGCGGCACCGACATTTTATTCATTCCTCAGCGACGCCTGTCCCGCGCACCTGCCGGGGTACCTGCAAAATCGTCGCTACAAACGTTGCTGCAATTTCCAAGATGGCGGAGAAATTATTGAATATTAAATTTGTTTCTGAGGTGGAGATATATCCTTGTGTGTATAATTATAAGTTGAAAGAGTATTCTAAAAATGAATTTACAGAAAAAGCTTGGGTAGCAGTTGGAAAGGCCGTTAATTAACAGATTGGTATTGTTATTAATGTTTCTTAAAGTAACAAATTTAGCAACGCAGACTGACTGACTAATTTAGTACTTAGTACTTTTTGGTAGACACAACTTTTTGCTATAATGGTGTGCAGTTAAAGCCAGTATGCCTATAGACGCCGAATACACAATTCGCGTCTTATGATTCCATGCCGTGTGCAGGAACCGCGCGTTACAAGATATTCGCGACGAATTATTTACGATATTAAGTAGATAGATTTGCGTAGCTATGTGTACGAAGGCCTTATAGAGAACGTAAATGGATGGATTATGAAGGTAAAGAGAGAGTTAGAGGGTGTATACATAAGGCAAGCCGCCATAGAAGCAATAGCTGGTAATGGAAGGTTGGTTGAAGAAGTGACATGGTGTTTCGGGAAGTACCTGCATTGCATAGGCCGGGAGCCTACGCAGTTTTCCACACATATGAAAAAGCACAGGTGATTATCGAGGCGAGAAGGCCCATAGGAGGAAAAGCAATAACGATGAGTTGGGATAACTTTTCAAACAGCATAGAAAATACAAGACTATAGCAATTTTTATACGGACTAAGATAATTGCTATTCGTAAATATGAAGGCGCTTAGATTTTATTAATGTGTTATATTTTATTTTTGTATTGATGTGAATGGTTAACTTAAATTATTGTTTTTTTTTTGGTGTTGTGAGCGTATATAATGAAAATGTGTGTCACATCATCACGGTTGTATGGTCCATAGCTCCTACACCACAACAATAATACACCATAATCTTATTTTCGTAACGGTAAAAAAAATACCAATTCATCATTCATCACGGTTATATTGCCCGAAGGGGTAGGCAGAGGTGAATACAGTTGTACACCGACATTCCACCGATGCTGTTATTAAGTCCCATATAACGGGTGGTGAACCTATTGCTATTTATCGGCCACAATTCTAAGCTCCGCGATACCGACTTACCAAGTAAATAGTGTAATTTATACAAACTATATAAAATTACTTCAGATTGACTTTGAACTTTACTAGAAAAAGAGGTTTAAAATGCAAAAACTGCATGCAATACAAAGATTAAAAAAAAAACTGCGCGGTGATTATGGTTCTGTCCGACTTCCCGTAGGTACGGTATAACGGCCCCGACCACCGGGCCAACCAGCCGCGTGTGTCAGTGCTGATAAAAACGATTAATCATTACATTATCTGTGCCAGTAACTCCAAGGTAAATAATCCATAATATTATTATTCATAAATGTTTATACAGAACTTAACCTAAAAATTGTGTTATTTTATATTGAATTATAATACTTTTGGCGTTGGAATATAAATGCTGGCCTGTCATTTTGCCGCGTCATACGATTATAGTAGTGAGCGAGTGAAAGTGAAGTAAAAACCCGGTTTAAACATGACAAGTGTTAGCAGGATTTTAGAGCCGTGTAAATAAACCTTTTAACTTAACCTTTAGGTAGAATTAAAGATAAATCTTTGAAAAGAATTAACGCATGCTTAGCGAACGCTAAAGTTATTATATTAAATGGAAAAAGATCTTTACGACATTGTATTAACTGCAAAGTTAGTCGTGTCGTCAGAAGACGTGTTAAAATATGGATGAAGAATTCGCGGTGGTGAGCAGAGGTCGTGATGGCTTAGTGGTAGAGAGCGCCTGGAGTATTTATCCGGGAGGCGCAAGTTCAAATCCTGCCCACGACCGTATTCTTTTTCCATTTAATATTATACTGTGTTTGCGCAAACACTTGTGCACTATTATATCTAATACGTACTTGGCTAATATCCGTTAAATTAAATTATTATCCAGGAGTGACATCCAATGCAAACGATATTACAATGATCATGTTAATTCAATCAAAACATAATTTTAAAAGGTATTCCCTTTACACATACATACAGTTACGTCTGTTTTCCATTGGGGTAGGCAGAGACTATCAATTTACCCTTAGTACTATTCTGATACACCTCTTTCGCTTCATCCATGTTCATTAACTTCTTTAAGCATGCTCGTCGTTTAAGGTTACCTTGACCATTTTTGAGGACGCCTGCAATTAATAATCTTAATCTTTATATCAGTATATACTGACGTATTTAAGAAGATTAAATAATAATAATTCATACATGTCACTAAATCTCAAGACGAATCTACACTAAATGCGGAGAATAAGGATTTATTATAATGACTTTTAAGTCTATTATTGAGAATCACAACAAATAACACACAAAAAAGTCAGCTGTCACACTGTGGTTGTTTGTTTATATTGTGTCGATATTTAGTTTTATGAGAAAAAACTCAGGTCTATTGTTAGGGAAAAGCTGCGTTTGTTTATTAGTCGATATTTTATTATGATATTGAGAAAATCGTGTATATTGAGTAAAACATTACATAAGCATAACACCTGTATTCTCCGAGGGGTTAGGCAAAGATGTACAAATTATTTTTACACCACCATTTCATCGATTTATTAAGTCCCATGTAATAGATGGCGAACCCAGTGCCATCTACTGGGTACTATTCCAAACTTCGAGTTTCTAAAGAACCCAAAAAAAAAAAATAACACTGTCAGATCTTTTTTTACGTAGAGCATTGCCTACGCATAGTGCTCTGACACGGGGAGGCAGAGCAGTTATGTGGGACTCGAACCCACTAAAACTCTACGGTGTACCTCCTCAGCCACTTGGCGGTGGGACGCGGGAACGCTCTCGCACACAACCGCGTACCTCGAGCTTCCTGTCACGGGGCATTGCACCCCGCCACGGCACACCAGACACATGGCGTGCCGCAACCACCTCAGAGACCATGTGCTATGGGCGTCAGACGACCCCGTGTCTGGACGCCCAAAGTCCCCTGCGACGGGTCAAGTCTGTGGCCCCGCTGCCTGCCACTACGGCCGCAGAGGATAGGGAGAACGGCGCCTCGCTATACTGGCACTCCTCCTCCCCTGCTGCTCCACCGCGTCCGCCATCTAACGGTGGCGACCCCGTCAAGGCCGCGGAAGGCAGGGAGAGCAGCGCACCGACATACCTGCACTTATCTCCCGCCGCGGCCCCCTTCCCGCAGCAGCAGTACCGCCCATACGACGCCGCAGCCCACCTCAGTTGCGACACCCCCCATAAGGCCCGCAACCTACGCCGGCGCCGCTCCAACATAGGCTTGAAGGCAAAGCCCAGAGGAGCGGCCCTCCTCGGGTTCCGTTAGCTTCACCATGGGTGACCAAGCCACGGCTACTAGAGCCCCCCCACCACGATAAGGTGGAACCACTGGGGGGGAACACTGTCTGACCTGGAAATCAGACTTAAGACATGTTTCAGCAGAAATATTTGCCGCTACTAGAGTCTAGTGTACTAAAAACTATAGACATTCACAGACGAATTAAAATTACGATTGTACTTTCTACTTTAACAAAATCTAACATGCACTGTTCAACATACCTACTTACTTTACAACACAAATTTTGAAGAATCTAATATAGCATCACGCCTGTATTCCCCGAAGGGGTAGGCAGATGTGTACACAGTGGTATATATGTGATGGAGAGCCTATTGTCATCTACCAGACAATTCCAATCTCTGGGCTGATACTGAGAATTTCCTAACAGAAAAACTTAATAACACTTTGCCCGACCTGGGAATCGAAACCAAGACCTCATGCTCAGCAATCGCGCTTTGGACCACTAGACCAACGAGGCAGTTGTTTCACATTGAATAATTTATGAAAAGAAGGAAAATACGTTTTGTTTTTATCTAAAATGGATCTAAGTTTGGCCACCAACTCGCCTGATGGTAAGCGACGGTGTGGCCGAGGATGGAGTACGTAGATCCAGAATGAATTTATTCACTCTTAAGTAGAGTGGATAGATTTTGGGAGAACGATAGTTGGGGAGTTCAAACTGCCCAAACCCGTCTCCCACAACGGTTGCACCGGACTACTTCCAGAAACACGACTACCTAGTCGTGTTTCTGGAAGCTTCACGGCATTGCTTCGTCCGGTGGGTGGTAACCAGCCGCGGCCGAAGCCTCCCACCAAAGTTGTGTTGCCGGTTTTGCACCACCCAGGGGCCACGTGTAGGGATTCCATTTTAAGGGTGCACTCCTACGGATGCGGGCAACTCAGCCCCCTAACGTACGTTACGTACCATTCAATATCTATTTAGAATTTATTTATTTTTATTTATTTATCAGCAACAATAAATTGTGTTTGATACATTACATACATCATAATTAATCATATTAATATAACTTCTACAGTGGCATGCAATAATTAAAAACATAACATAACAACAATACTCAATTTAAAAAACAACAATAATAAAATGGCATTTTTTTTTTAAAAAATTTTAAATAGGGAAATGGAATTATAAATCACAGCTCGTCTACTGAGTACAAATTTCTACCCAACAGAAATGCTTTTAGCTTAGCCTTAAAGGAGCTAGTGTAAAACAATATTTTTAAGTCCGCTGGCAGTCTATTAAATATTTGTATAGCTTGGTAATGAGGGCTATGCTTGACAATGTTGAAATTATGTACAACTTTATTTTTAAAATCCGTATTATTTATTATGTATAAGCTGGGAAATGTTAGAATATTTAAACGCTTAAAATGAGATGGACAGCTTTCTCTTTGTGAAATTCTGACAATAGTACGTATTGCTCTTTTTTGGAGAATGAAGGCTCTTTGAGGATTATAACCGTAGCTTTTACCCCAGAACTGTATACTGTATCGAAATCTGGATTCGACAAGAGCATAATATACCATCTTTAACTGTTCCGGGTTAATTTCGTCTCTCAATTTCCTCAGCGCATAACATGCAGATGATATAGTGGAGTCTATATGTGCTAGTTCTTTTTTCCAGTTCAGTAAATTGTCTAAATGGATACCCAGAAATTTGACGTCGGTCACTAGTTCAATCTTTTCATTGTTAAGGGTTATATCCATATTATCCTTATTGCCTGCAGTGGTCCGAAACAACATGATGTTCGTTTTTTGAATATTGATTATTAATCTATTTGTGTTAAACCAAAAATGAAATGCTGCCAACGCAGTATTGACTTTTTCTGTCAGTTCATCAATAGTTCTCGCTCCTGCTACAGCGTTAGTATCCTCAGCAAATACTACGAGATTAATTGCTGGAATTTTTGTTTTAATATAATTTATCAAATCGTTTGTGAAAATAATAAACAGAATTGGACCCAATATGGAACCCTGTGGAACGCTCGTGGTAATATTAATCATGGATGATTGGTATGTTTTCCGTTGTCCATTTTGTTCTATGGTGCTGATTTCTACATACATTTTCCTGTTTTTTAAATAGGATGTAAATAATTGAAGGGCTCTGCCTCTAACACCATAATAATTTAGTTTCGCAATAAGTAGATTGTGATCTATCGTATCAAATGCGGAAGATAAATCCAGAAAAATACCTGCTACCTTTAATTTATGGTTTATTTTACTAGTAACATCATCTAAAAGTTTATAGATGGCATCTCCAGTGCCAATTCCTTTCTGGTAACCGAACTGTCTATCATGAAGAACTTTATTCATATGAAGATGAGTCAATAGACGAGATTTCAATATTTTTTCAAATTTTTTTGAAAGTGTGGGTAGAAGCGAAATGGGTCTATAATTTTTAGGGTCCGTTTTTGAACCCTTTTTATAAACTGGCACAACCTTTGCAATTTTTAATTGTTCCGGAAAAATACCCTGCTCTAGACAGTTGTTAATAAATGTAGACAGTGGCCCAGCCAATATTTTTATGTGTTCTTTAAGAATAGCAATAGGGATTTCATCATATCCACTGGAGTGCTTGTTTGTCATAGTTTTAATTATTTGTGTTACTTCTTTGGGTGTAGTAGGCGTGAGTGACATATCATTTATAACCCTTTCACAAATATGTTGAAGAAGCAATAAAGCTTCTTCCATTTTAGTTTCAGCTGGATCACAATTTTGGTTGAACTGTCTTTTTAACAAGTTAGCTACGGCAGTTGGCGAGTCTATGATTTGATCCTTAAGTTTTAGTAAGAGTGGTTCTTGTTGCACCATTTTAAATCTGTTTGTGCGGTTATTAATTATATTCCAAACTTCTTTACTTATATTTTCAGAGTTGTCAATTTTCCTTGCGACCGCAATTTTTTTGGCTTTGTTTATGACTCTTCTATATATGCGAATATATTTATTCTTATAATTGAGTACACTTTCATGAACATGATTACCAGTATTTGTGCATAAAACTCTTTTCATTTTACTAGACGTTTTTACTCCTTTAGTTAACCATTTTAACTGTGATCCCCTTTTCAATTTGTTTTTATTTCCCGTTTTTTTTAACTTTTCTGAAAACTAGTATTAAAATTGCTCAAAAATTAATTAATTCCCATTCTCCAATTTTGATTCAATAGTCTGGCCTTAAAAGATATACTATTTCTGCAATTAAAGATTCTTTTATTAATTATTAAATATTGATTACTTTTATTTTCTAACATATTTTCTAGTAAAAATTCACCCAATTGTGCTCCATGTCCGTCTCCTAAACCATTGTGGTCAATTTCATTTCTTAATACCTGTTCTTCTTGTAGGTTTGTTATGATATTGTCTAAGCAGAAAATTTGAATGATAGCCTAGTGGTATGACTGGGTATGACCCATAGACTGGCAAGTCGAAGGTCACATAATCGAATCCAAACCACCATTGACTTTTCAAAGTAGTGAGCGTATTATATTATTATTAATTAATTATCTTCTTATTCTCCATAAGAAATTTTTTTTTGGAACCATGCACCTAGCTTTGACGTTTCATAAGTGCCTGTAATTTGGTCTATGTGAAATAAGAAATTTGAATTTGAATCACTTGCATAAAACTGTGGAGGAAAAAAAACATTGTGAGGCAACCAGCACACCTGAGAGATGTTCTCTATGGTGTGAAGTCATGTCAGAGGTCTACCGACGGTACGAAGGACGGATTTACGAGGAAAAAAGAAAACAAAATTATATTTTGCAAAGATGTGAAACTATACACATTTTGTAATTAAAATGGCATGCGGATGTCGTTTTTTGTGTGCCAAGTCTATGGTCTATGCGCGCGCAAGTGGAAGGAGAGGCACTGACGAAGTTGCATATTATTAAAATATAATAAAATGAACATTCTTCCATCTATAACACAAATAAATAATATTTTTTTAAAGATAAATATTTGAAAAACGTTAATGAATGCTTATCGAACCCCAAAGTTATAATATTAAATTAATGCTCACGACACTTCTTTCTTTTCCATTTTTTATATTATAAGTTTGATATTTTTTTTTTACAGATATGAATAATTTGAACAATCGAAATGTTTATTTGTCATATTTAAACTATCGCAATCACAAAATATATATGTATCTGCCTAGCCTTTTCCCAATTACATTGGCGTCGGCTTCCAGTCCAACCAGATGCAGATTAATACCAGTATTTTACATGGAGCGACTGCCTATCTGACCTCCACAACCCAGTTACTGGGTAACAGGATATCTGGTGGTATGACTGGTTGTCAGACTTTCAGGTTTCTGACTACCCGTAACGGCTGTCATAGATCTTAATTTGACAACTTTGACTCTTCGAGGCACGGAGGGGTCTCGGTATGAAATGATGGTCACCCATCCACAGACCAAACGTAGTTAGCGCAGCTCAACCTTGATCGATTGATCTGTGCGGCTGTTTTAGCCACGAGCCCACAGAAATGGATCTCAATATTTAATCGCATCAAGGAGTTTTTAAACATCTAATAATCGTAAATGAGAAGGTACCACACTATTTTTTTGATTGAGTAATGTAAAGAAAAAGTACGCGTGAGTAATAAGTCGCATTATGAACCTAAAAGCGGTGCAATAAGTGCCAGTTTACAAGCAAGTGGGTTGAAAAAATATTATAATCTATTCTGCTACTGATTCTGAACAAACTACTTTCAGGTTTTGCATCCTATACTCAAAATAATGTTGTATACCATTTACTAAATGTATTCCCTACCTATTATGCACAATTTACCTAATCGATGCAATCCAATATTAATATTATTATCGCCATGGCGACCATTTATATAAACAATGCACTTTGAACTTGTATTATCTGTATGCGATCGGAATTTATAATGACACTCGTTTTGTATGACATTGATATCATACAACTGATTATTACGATGACGTCATGTGGTTGTTGTCACGTCGAGTAATCGGCTGCTGCGCCATGTGTCGCCGTTTCGATTCCTGCACGGTACTAATAATTGTAAAAAATATTTTGACTGGAAGTATTATATTTTTGTGAAAATAAAAATACAGATAAAGATAAAAAGAAAGTTAAAGTAACCGTATTAACTGCAAAGTTCGCCGTGTCGGTTGAGTCACCTGTATAGTGACTGAATAGAAAGTAACCATCAAATGATGTATTAAAATGTGGAAGAAAAATTCTGCGTAGTGAGCAGTGTTCGAAATGGATTGGAGCGTTGGCAGAGCGTCGGGAGTATTTAACCGGGAGGCCCAGGTTCGAATCCTGCTTAGGAACCGTATTTTTCGTTCTACATAAATTTATAACATTCCATTACAGTTGTAAGCAGGACTTAAACGACGTAACTTAAAAACCAAATTTCGAAAATTTCCTGTTAAACTACAAGTTTTTATTTCAACAATACTTTAGTTCGAAATATCTTAAGTCCAGTACTACTAGGGTGCTCCTCCGAAATTCGAACATCGAAGCATCGGCGGACATATCGCACGTTTTGCGACCATGAAGTGCTTCTGATTCTGATTTCTAGCTCGTGGCCCGGTTAGTGAAGTGTGATAGTCGGATAACATTAGAACTTGGCGCATAGATAACATTTGGTGTGACATAGCTAGATAGAAGGAGACCGTATAGGTGGTGGTTACCACGAACAACACCGTCCTCAATGAGGGTTGACGTCAGGCTGGCGGCTGGTCTATAACATCGCCAAAACTTTAGCAATATGCAATTTCAAAAACAATTAGAAAGTGGAAGAAGAATTCGTGCTGTGCCGACCCCAAATAAATTGGGATAAGGGCAGGAAGGTGATGATGTGCTTGAGATCCGGATTGAATTAAAAGATTTATCTTTATATACTTTTTCGTCTCAGTAACTGGAGTTTGGAATTGTTACCGGTTGATGGCAATCGGCTCACCACCTATTACAGCATCGGTAAAATGTGGGTGTAACTGTAGATCTCTATCTACCCCATCAGACACAGGCGTGAGGATGCTATGGTTCTCCACATCCCAAGTATTATTAGCTCCTATGATTTGCCCAATTTTTGCACTCTGTTTAATCTGAAACCCATTTTGTTTCCAGACAAAATGTCAAAACTAACCCACCTTCGTGTCCTGGCGTATACAGCGACCCTGGTGATGCACATATCCAACATCTTCTACATGGGCTGGTTCACAAAGAGGAATCCGTCCGACAATGAGAAGGTGGAAGTGTTCAAGAGTTTGGAGTATAGGTTCTTCACGTCTTGGACTTTTGTAAGTATTTTTGGTCATATTAAGATATTTCTTGGTAGCATTACAACGTAATCAGCTTTATCACATAGTACGTAATAAGCCAGTATCAATTTTACACATACACACACACACAACACACACACACACACACACACACAAACACACACACACACACACACACACACACGCACACACGCACAAATATAAATACTACGCGCAATGATTGCCTCGTTGGTCTATTGGTTGCAAGCGCGTCTGCTGGGCGTGAGGCCCTGGGTTAGATTCCCAGGTTGGGCAAAGTCTTATTGGGTCTTTCTATTAGGAAATTCTCAGTGGCAGCCCGGAGTTAGGAAGTTGGTGGTGTAATACCCTCGTGTTTTTGGAGAGCACGTAAAGCCGTCGGACCTGCGCCTGATCTCTCTCCGGTCATGTCTGATTGCCGTACTATCGGAATATGAGAGTGAAGGAAGAGGGAATGCACCTGTGTATGCGCGTATACGAGTTTGGTGACAAACTTGCATATACTTATACGAACTTCCGATTCCAACCTTTGGGTAACCGTCGGGCCGTGGCGCGTGATCCGACAGGCAATATCACCCGCCTGGTCGGAGGATCCTCCCTTTTCAATGAAGATACACCACACCTCGTTCCTTCATATGGTGATCCTTGCTCGTGCCTTTCCTGGACAGCCGATAATTTCCTTAAATTTAATAAAACACATTCTTTTATTACCTGTCTTTGGTTACAGATGTTACAAATTGCCTACGCTATGTTTGGACTGGTATGTGACCTCTTCATATTGAAGAATGCAAAGAGGAAAGACTACAAGCTGCCAGCACCTATCAGTGACTTCAGGGAGATCATCTTTGCTGGACTGGTGTGGCCGTGCACTCTGGTATGTTCATGAAAATTCTTCTGTTCCGGTAGTTCATAGGCAAATTTAGGAGGAATTTTGAAGGCATATGCGTAGCCTTTTTAACCGACAAAAAAGGGGGAGGTTCTCAATTCTACGTGTATATTTTTTTTTTAGGTTTGACCAAGCATAACTTTTTACGGATTAATCCGATTTTGATGATTCTTTTTTTATTGGATACAGGTTACTTCCAAGTTTCTTAAGGGTGTATAATGGGAGTAATAGGGAATTTTTGAGTTAATTTGAGAGGGAATTTAATTGGAGACGAAAGATAGTCGAAGGAACTCCTCAACGGTTAACAGCAACTAGTTCGTGTTTGGGACTTATGTCATTTATCTTGATGAGAACTTTATCCCTACTTACCTACCTTTGCCTTTGGAGATTAAATTCAACTATAAAAACTTTTCCACAAAAAAAAATACCCCCGGAAAAGCAAAGTGAAAAATAACTGAGTGTAACTAATTTTGAGTCCGCGCCAAACAGAACAATCAACGAAGATTAATTAAATTTAAGTTATAATGCAACATGGAATTCACGCCGATACAAAATTAGTAACACTCAGTTATTTTCACTTTTCAATTTCCGTTTTCGGCGGTTCAATTTCTTGTGAAAAAGTTTTTATCCTAACTATGTTGAGGTTATTCCCGTCTGACCGCTTAATCTTACGTAGAATGTCTGCCTATCTGACCTCCAAAACCCAGTTATTGAGTAACACGATATCTCTTTGCCCTTATCCCAATTAAATTGGGGCTGGCGCAACATATATTTTCCTACAAATATTATAAAAACAAAAGATTTGTTTTTTGTTTGTTACAAATATTATAAATTAAAGATAAATCTTTGAAAAGCATTAACGCATGCTTAGCGAACTCTAAAGTTATAATATTAAATGGAAAAAGAATACGGTCGTCTCGAGAAGTCGAGATGGCTTAGTGGTCGGAGCGCCTGGAGTATTTATCCGGGAGGCGCAGGTTCGAAACCTGCTCACGACCGTATTGTTTAATATATTTTGTTGTATTCTTTTTTTGTTATGAATAAATACAAAATCAACTTCATAATTAAAAACTAGTCTTCCGTAGAACGCTACACCGAGTAACAATATAGGCTATATTTTTTTCAGTAATAATTTTCAGCCGGGAATTATACGCGAGCGAAGTCGCGACCTCATCTTCTGATTAAGCCTTAACGGGTCTTCAAATAATAGTGGACTGTATTATAAACTGTTTTAATATCTAACAACATGGATGGTTCAAAGAAATGCCGAGGTCTAACGCGGGCGCCGTCGATCAGCTGAGTGTTGAGGCGGCGGTGCGCGCGCAGCCGGGTTCAGGTCCCGGCCACCGACCCCGCCGTTGCCTGGTAGGCAGGTTAGGTGCGCCGACATCTTCCATACATCTCTATCAGCCGTCATATCGTCAGTCACTCTTTTTCTAGCCATATCATCTTTCACACAATCCATCCACTGTTTCCTCGGTCTTCCTCTACTCGTGTAGCCATCCACATTCATATTCAAAACTTTTCTAGACATATAATCCTCGATCCTCATTCCTCCACATCACAAGTCCATACCACCAACTTCTCGGTCGCCAGCGTAACTTTCAGAATTTCTCTTAATACTCATTTCTAAATCCATCTGCGTCACAGGTTCTAGACGAAAACCAGCGCCTAGTAGGCCTCCTACTTGGCATTACGATGATCTGGATACCTATTAAATTTCTAATGTACCACATAAACCGGCTCTATTTAACAAAAGCTTCTTTGGCATGGCATCAAAAATATACAACAAAATACCTATTAACATTCTAGACACTAAGGAACTTCCAGTATTTAAAAATAAGTTTCGAACATTTTTAATTGATAAAGCATACTACACGATCCAAGATTTCCTAAATTGTTGACCAATTATTTAATTCCACTGCCAATACCTACCCATGTATTTATTGTATGCCTATTAAGCAGGACATATTGATACTTGAATATATTGCTAAGATCTGTAACTTACATATGCCCACAATAAAGATACTTTGACTTTATTTGGTCCAGCCGTGAGAGACACGCTCATGCAACATAGCTAATTCTTTATTTATTTTTTATTTATATCTCCACCGGTTACTTGTTTTATTTTTGTTTTTTTTTTCTGATATTATATTATGTTGATTTTGGGGTTAAGTATTTTTAAGTTTTTTTTACTTATATTATTGTATACCGTGTCTCTTGTGCTGTGGCTGAATAAATGTTTCTTTCTTTCTTTCTTTCTCTCACACACAAACATTATAAGTTGAGGTGCTCAATGTATGAAATAGTCAAATTTTGAGTAGGTACCATTTTCTTTGCATATATCATTTAAATCTTGGTTTCTTTTTCCAGGTCGTGTTTACCGTCTTCTGGGGCCTTTACAGCTACGATAGGAAGCTGATCTTCCCAGAATTCTTGGAGGCTGTCATACCTCCCATATCTAACCACGTAATACATACGATGATTTTGCCGGTCGCACTGTGGGAGGTGGTGTTCAGGCCGAGGGTCGAACCGGAGACTCATGCGAGGAATGTCAGCCAGCTGACTCTGCACCTGTGTGTGTATATGAGTGTGTGAGTAAACCTTGTTAAATACTGATAATTCAAACTATATAGAGATTGAGCGCTTAAATTATTTATCTGGGAGAATCAGGTTCAAATCCTGCTTATGACCGTATTTTTATCTCCACAAAAATGTATAACTTTCTTAAAGTTAAAAATTACTTTCGATGCGTGACACTTTGGAGTCGGCTTCCAGTCTAACCGGATGCAGCTTAATACCAGTATTTTACATGCAGCGACTGCCTATCTGTCTTCCACAGCCCCGTTACTGAGTAACACGATATTTCGTGGTATGACTGGTTGTCAGACTTCCAAGCATCTAACTACACGTTACAAGTGTTATAGATAGGGACCGACGGTTTAATGTGCTCTCCGAGGCACGGAGGTTTTCGATATGAAATGATGGTCACCCATCCATAGGTCAGCTGCAGTAAGTACAGCTTTATTGAGTTGGCTTATTGGCTATTTTGGTTGTTATCTAAATAAATGGTCACTTTGTAGTACATTGCGTTGTCGGTTTTTTAATATTTTTTACTCTGATACAAGGTATAAACTTACTATGCAATGTATTGGGCGTTTATTTTACAATAATATTTGTTTATATTGTAACCTAGTTTTACAATATTGCTAATTTATTTCCTGTTATTTATTAGTGTAAGTGATTCACATGTACCGTACTATTTAGATAAATAATTAATTAATTTAGTTTAATTTGTATTTAAGTTTATATAGATAAAATAAATAAATACCCCACGTATGGATAGGCAAAAAAAAAATATGAATATAAATTATCTAATTAAAAGCTACTTTATTTAGTAGACAAAAAAATGGATAAATAAATTATACATATAGAATTGGCATTTTTTGTCTGGCTCGTTGGACTAATGATCCCAAGCGCGACTGCTGAGGAGGTCCTGGGTTTGAACCCTGACCAGGAAAAGTGTTATCGGGGTTTTCTGTAAAGTAATTCTCAGTAACACCCCGGAGTTTGGATTTTTCCCAGTAGATAGCAATAGCACCACCAAATGAGATTTAAGAACTGCATTGGTGAAATCCTGCCTACTCCTTCGGGGAATACAGGTGTGTTGTATGTTAATGTTATGTTTTATTTTTGTTACAGGCTCTATTTCACGTACTTAGAGCGTGGTATATGGCTATACCCCATATTCCGTAAGCTCTTTGGTACCATCTACTTTGGTGTAGCATTAGCAGCGATTGCAGTAATGTTTTATATATTCTATTATATACAATGGCCGCTCACGCGCATGATTCACGGATCCAAGAAAAACGCTGAGAAGAAGAAAGAGAAATTGGAGAAGAAGCGTAAATAGTGATAGTGGAAATAATATTAAAAAAATATTTATTGTTTTTTGTTTTTTGTTTTTTGTTGAATGGGCAAGAAATATATTTTGAATTGTTTTTTTTTTATTAGTTTTATTTATGTAACATCTCTTTTTCATATTTTCTGGAATAAGAGCTCATTCTACCTTAAATTTATTACCGTAAATAGGAGGGAGTGTTCTACGCTGGTTGTAGACAAAAGGGGCGAAAAGATTACTAGGAAACTTATTTAAGACTCTCTGACATTGGTCATTTACCCAAAGCCGTAGTCAGGAATCTGTTTCGGGGAAGGGGGAGGGAGTGTTCTACTCTATTTGTCACGTAACAAGTGTAAACATTGTACCTATTTAGAATTATTGCATCTCTTGCCTGTGACTTAGGGTAAACTTTGAGCTACGGTCCTAGTACGGCAAAGTTAAGTGACGCGTGCATACTACGCCTCATTATAAACCTAAGATGCAATAGGAGCCGCCTTACGAGCGAGTGTGTTGAAAATTTAATTGAATTTTTATTGCGGGGATTTAAAAATATTTTGAGTGCATCGGGTTTTGGGTCAGTTATGGGCTGGTCGCGTATACCTGTATGTAACCGTACAGGTTTTGGCCTTTAACCGTAAAGCGAGACAGAGTGTCAGAGGGAAAGGGAGAGAATAAAAAACATTAACTTGAATGAACCCGACATCGTAGATAGTAAATTCTTATCATAATATGAACAGTGTTGTTTTAGAACCGATACTGTTCAAACGTACGAGTATGTGTGCATAGTAATAAAATTTATTATTATTTAAATTAATTTATTTTATATTATTAACATTCAAGTGTAGATGATGACCTTCTAATACTGTGTGAACGAGACATTTTATTTAAAAGGAATTTACTTTAAACATCGTGAGTATTTTTAATTTATTTTCATTTAAAAGTCAAATAGTCATTATCAGCTTGCATATTAATTATTTATTAATTAAATTGAACTGTGTTACTGATAAATATTAAAATAACTAGTGCTAAGAAGTGACAGCCTAGTGGTATGATCGTTGGATTGGCAACGCAAAAGTTGGAAGTTCGAATCGAGAAGGCACGCACTTCTGTGAGGTTACTCTTGAAGGTAATACCAATCCAATCCAATTCCAATATTAAATAGACGCATAATAAAAAATGCATAATATTAAAATAAATTTACCTACATTAGAGTTGCCTCAATTTTAAAGCGTATTGCATCATTAGTATCCCAATTTTATAATAATTTTTTACACATTTTGGCATTTTGGCACAGTACGAACTGACATATTTCCAAGGTCAATCGAGCGAAATTATTTTAAAGAGTAAGGCTTTGGAAAATAACAGATTTCAAAGTCATGTGCGTATTAGAAATTAATTATCACTTAGTAATATCTTAGGTTTGCGCTATCACTACACATTATAATAAAACAACTTTTAACCGGATTAATCGCGTGTATTATTGGTTTTTTGTTTTTCCTGACGTTTCGAACACTTTGCAGCGTTCGTGGTCCTCCTGCGACCACGAACGCTGCAAAGTGTCCGGTTAAAAGTTGTTTTATTATAATAATTATCACTTACTCAAAATTGTGAAGTCGTGAGGAAACCAACATGCTAGAGAGATGTTCTCAATGGTGTGTAAAGCCATGTCAGAGGCCTACGGGTGGTTTAAACTCTGACATTAGATTATTCATCAACCATATGAATGAGAGAACAATACTTAACGCTAAATTTAATAATGTGCGGTAGTTTGCAGAATATTTAGTGACCACACATTAAAATTGATAGCTGGTTCGGCTTTATTAAAAGGTACCACGCCTAACTGCCTCATTGGTCTATTTCGGTTGCAAACGTGGGTGTTGGGCGTGATGTCCTGGTTTCAATTCCCGGGTCGGGCAAAGTGTTATTGTGTTTTTCTGTTAGGAAATTCTCAGTAGCAGCTTGTGTTAGGAAGTTGGCGGTGTGACACTCCCGTGCTTCAGGAAGCCCGTAATTTTCTAACCTCCGCCTGATCTCTCTGCGGTCGTGTTGGATTGCCGTCCCATCGGACTATGAGAGTGAAGGAAAAGGGAGTGCACCTGTGTTTGCTCATACACTTGTGCACTATAATATCTCCTGCGTATTTACCTAATTACTGTGGACATAGGCAACCGTGACTGTCTCGTTGGTCTAGTGGTCCCATGCGTGACTGCTGAGAATGAGGTCTCGGGTTCGATTCCCGGATCAGGCAAAGTTTTATTAAGTTTTTCTGTTAGTAAATTCTTCGTAGCAGCCCAGTATTACATGGGACTGAACTACAGCATTGGTGAATGTGGGTTTACAAGTGTGTATACCTCTGCTTACCCCATAGGGGAATACACGCGTGCTATTTGCCGTTGTGACCGAGAATTCGGTCGGAAGTATATTACATAATGTTCCCCATTACACAACTGATTACGAATAATTATTGTGAATTCTCATCAAGTCTAATTAGCACTCAAATAACTTCAAATGCTTTCTGAAAACTTGATGTTGCTAATGAGTCTTAAGTTTAAGTGATTGCATACTTTAAATAGTTATGCGATTTTTATTATTTTTTATAGGTACAAGGTGAACTGACTTTATGTGATACTAAAACATATAAGGTCATTCCGAAATATTTATAGAAATGAATCAATATGTTGTAGATATATCACATCTACGCTAGATCCGTGTATTTTGCGACTAGCTTCTACACGCGACTTTGTCTAAGTGGACTTCAGAATGAAGTCTAGCCGGGATAAAAAGTACCCTATGTGTTAATCCAGGTTATAAACTATCGGTGTGCCAAATTTCATCCAAATCCGTACAGCAGTTATTGCGTGGACGAGTAACAAACATCCTTACATACAAACTTTCCCGTTTATAATATTAGTAGGATAACTCAGAGACTTGGTTAACTTAGTAAAGTATTCACATTTACCGTCTTACCTGTAAATTTTTAGTAGTAATATCTTTGGTTTTCGCAGTGATCGAAGGTTTTCGCGATCACTACACATTATAATAAAACGACTTTTAACCGCATTAATCGCGTGTATTAATGGTTTTTGTTTTTCCTGACGTTTCGAACACTTTGCAACGTTCGTGGTCGCAGGAGGATTAATCCGGTTAAAAGATGTTTTATTATAATTTTTAGTAGTTATTCTACGCGGCAAATGTTTTTCTATTGTGTAAGTTCTCATGTAAGTGAATTTATGAAAATAAAGTTTTTAAACCCGAAATATAATTTGTAAAAAAAAAAACACTAAAATAATCATAATTTTTTTAGTTAAGCCTTAGTTTAGCATGTGACGGGACGGGCTTGTAGTTCTTGCGTCTCTTTCTCTCCTTTACAGTCATAGCAGTTGAAATTCATTTTTTAAATTAATTTAATTATTATGCCCGCCTCTAGTTTTTATTTATTTTAATTTATATTGTAATAGTTAAAGAAAAATAAAATTTTAAATTTATATAGACAGGATATTTATTTCGAAAAATAATATTTTGACTGTTTTTTTTTAAAGCTTTTACGCATGCTCTGTTTAGTTATTTATCCACAAAAAATTATAGCTTTAATATTAATATATAATTTCTTTTTTATCTTATATTTTTTTATATCAGCAACCGAGTTTTATGTAGTTGTTTAACTAATGGTGTTTTTTAAATGTTCCAGTACCATGGCCCTCCATATCTACCTTCGTATCCTGGGCTACTTGATCACGATAACGATGCACGTGTCAAACGTCGTGATCATGGCGACGTCATTCCATGGAGAACCGATGAAGAATCACTTCGTACGTCACTTCAGTGAGATGCAGTGTTTCTTCTTCACCTGTTGGACTTTTGTGAGTATGAGTAAGAGTTTGTGAGCATCAAGGACGGCGTGGTTGAGAGACCGGCTGCTGCGTCGCGTGTCGCAGGTTCGATTCCTACACGAAGCAAATATTTGTATGATCTACAGATAATTTGTACTGGGCCTGGGTGTGTGCATGTGAGATTGTCTGTAAACGCACCCTCGATGCAGGAAGAAATTCCTAGTGTGTTTTCTTTTTTTACTGAAACGTTCCCCACGTTTTAATAAAAAAAGAAAATAAAAGAGGTATGTTTTTGGTATCGAGTAGGGAAAAGTCTAATTTTACACCGCTTCAGCACGAATGGGCCGGCTCAACCGGAGTGATACTATGGCCTCACAGAAAACCGGCGTGAAACAACGCTTGCGTTGTGTTTCGCCGAGTGAGGGTACCAAGGCCCAAACCCCTTAAAAGGCCGGCAACGCACTTGCGACTCTTCTGGGGTTGCGGGTGTCCATGGGCGGCGGTAATCACTTACCATCAGGCGAGCCGTCTGCTCGGTTGCCCCCTACCCCATAAAAAATAAGTGTTATTGGGATTTAAAAACTCCGGGCTGGTAATTCCCTAACAGGAATTCTCAGTAGCAGCCCGGAGTTTCTATCGTGCCTGTTGGATGTCTATACTACTAATTTCTAATTACATGGGATTTATTAATAGCATGAGTGAAATGTTGGCGTACAATTGAGTAAAGCTTTGCCTACCCCTTCAATGAATCGGAATACACGTATGATGCTATGTTTAATGATATTTTATTTTATTAAGGGATTATAAACAGCTACAGCATTCAAATAACATACATAACATAATCTAATATAATATATATAAATCTCGTGTCACAGTGTTTGTTATGGAACTCCTCCGAAAGAATTGACCGATTTTTATGTTTTTTTTTGTGTATATTTGGTAGGTCTGAGAATAGGTCGTAGGCTTTTTATAAATTTATATGGTATAACGACGTTTGCGGGGCATAGCTAGTATTTTTATATTATATACATTAAAAATACATTAGATTAAGCTGTTACGTCAGTCATTTGCAGACCCAATAGATTTTTATTGTTACAACGTACAGATCTGTACGTTACTGAGCCGAAAGGTTAATTAAAAAAACATTACACACAGTACCATACGTTTGACACACACACACACATATATATATCTATTCTTGACAAAATAATCTTAATAACGTTCAAATTTAAATGAATTATGGCCGAATTTCAGCCAGTGGGCGACCACTAGTTCATATTAATTGTTACTACTCACTTGCATTTTTCGAGATTGTCCGACTAGTTTCGAACTCGAACGGAGCCCTTAGTCATGAGTTGAGCCCGCGACGGCCTGTGCCTTATGTCGGCTCCTAGCGGACGCATCTACAGATTTGCTTAATCCCAACGATTTACTCACTTTACTCACAAACGATGAGAGATGAAATAATAAAAATGAATTAGAAAATGTATTTGATCACAGCCAGAAACCACAAAAATCGTAATCAAAAGCTTTCCTTATTCCAGACGTTCCAGACAGTATACGCAGTATTTGGACTCTGCTCTGACCTTCTCACACTGAAGAACTCCAAGTCTACTGACTTTGAGCTGCCTAAACTTCTGGTTATGAGCAGAGACGCAATCTTCGCCATATTAGTCTGGCCATCTACTGTGGTAAGATTTCTGGTTAAATAAGGAAGGCCGAGAGGGAGAGGGAGAGCCTTCAGGCATATGTACAGATAACTATAAAAATTATAGTCACACTCAATTGCCCTATTAGTTTATTGACCGGAGTGCTGGGTTCTATTCCCGATACGAGCAGCGTGTTATTGGGTTTTTTGTCAGTAGCATTCCGGAGTTTGAAACTGTCCTGTTACATAACACATGGCACATAATAACGGCATTGAACAACCTGCAATTCTGTCTACCCCCCCCCCCCCCCCGGAAATATAGGCGTGAATCTATATTACATTATTGAGGGTAGAACACGTGACACGCGGCTTAGTAGTCAACTTAACTACTGAATCAAACGTGACGTCGACACAAAAAAATGTTAACCTTCGTTTAAAATTTACTCTTCAACTTCCAGCTAGTCTTCACAATGTTCTGGTCGTTCTTCTACTACGACAGGAGTCTCCTCTTCCCAGCAGACATCGACCTGGTCATCAGCAACACTTCCAACCACATCATGCACTCGTGTATATTACCTGCTACCCTGTGGGAGGTTTTGTTTAGACGGAGGAAGGCACCGAGGTCACATAGGTGGCAAGTGGCTGGAGTTCTATCTGTAGCTGTTGTTTATTTCTCTCTGTAAGTAATTAATCTTTAAATTTAAGATAAATCTTTGAAAAGCATTAACGCATGCTTAGCGAACTCTAAAGTTATTATATTAAATGGAAAAAGAATACGGTCGCGAACAGGATTCGAACCTGCGCCTCCCGGATGAATACTCCAGGCGCTCTGACCACTAAGCCATCTCTGATTTATTTCATTTGCAATGTACATGGCGCAAGCTAGCTAATAATACTAAGATACCGTTCCGTGGAGCTGCAAAAAATAAAAACTACGGACATTTATGAATACTCAATACATACAAATAAACAAAATTTAAGTGTCTGTTCGTAGACTATATTCAATTCAATTCAATTTTTCAATATGGCAAGTCTGCCGACTACTGATGACGGCAATTCTACCAATGTCAAATGTGAAATGGGGAAGCGTGTGAAAATATTAAAATAAAATAAAACAGAAACTACTTAATTATACAAAAAAACAGGTCAATTTCTTGATTAATAGTGGTACTCAATGTAGATCTTGTTGTTATGTTAGTACACTGAAACAAACAAATACAAACATAAAATTAAATAAATAGTATAGTTGTTAAAACATTAAATAAATATATACCACACCAACATGAGGGATCCAGCTCATAATTTAATGAACAATATCAAGGCTTGAAATAATTTTGGAGAGGAATAGGTAAGAAGCGATGGAAAGTTTATAGGAACAGGAATCTTTAGGTTAGGGAGGTGACTGTAGAGATCAAGAGATGAGATGTTATTTGTGCATACAAAAAATATATGCTCCAAAGTTCCTTCATCCAATCCGCACTCGCACAGAGAAGAATCCCGTACATGTATTTTCTTTAAAAAGACTGGAGAGCAGCAATGACCTATGCGGATTCTACAAAGGACAGAAATAACTGCTTTGGGGACTTTTTTGTAACGATAAAACCATGGCTTAGCAGTTATGTTTGGTTGAACTGCATAGTAATATCTACCCTTCTTTTTATAAGAGGAATTCCAATGTTCTTGCCATGACGTTTGTAGATACTCCTTAGATAAACTCAATAGATCGTATCCTTGGTGACAGAAATGACTGAGGTCTGCCGTTTCCGATGTTATAGCATCTTTGGCTAGCGCATCAACGAACTCATTACACTGAATCCCACAGTGGCTAGGAATCCAAACCAATTGAATGTCTTTGAAGGCTTTAGAGCAGTTAAACAAAGAGTTTTTTATTTTTAAGATAATGGCACTATGTACTTTACTTTTAAAAGGATTTTGGATTAACGATTTAAGACAACTAAGTGAATCTGTAAAAATGACGCCAGAATGGATATTGTGCGATTCAATGAAACGACACGCTTCCAGTATAGCTACACATTCACCCGTGTACACGGATGACTCCTTAGGACATCTGAATTTTAAAATTATTTTGGAGTTTTGGTAATATACCGCAGCCCCAGTACAGCCGAAATTTGTGAATTTTGAAGAATCTGTAAAAAATCTTTCAAAACCATTCCATCTTTCTCCCACCACCGCATTGAAGGCCGAATCCGCTGATGGTGAATTTTTAGAAATACCGATATCAAAAAGTATTTTAGGTTTAAAACATAACACATCATATGCAGAATCATATACAGGAAGTTTAGAAAATTGGACAATAGGGCCCTCTAAGTTTTTTAAAAGGCGGAAAGTTTTTAATAACAGGGGATTTTCTTTATTTCTCCAATAATTCGAAGTTCTGCATAGAGCCTCTAAGTCTTTTAATTTTGAAACTAGTGGATGAGAAGATTTACAAATTAATTTGGATAGAAATCGAGAGGCCAGATATTGTCTCCTGAGGGCCAAAGGAGGTTCAGTACACTCAACTTGCAAGGCGTTAATGGGAGAGGACTTCATACAGCCCGAGATGATGCGGAGGCATTGTGCTTGGATTCGATCCAATCTAGCTAAAGCACATTTATTGCACGGGATCAAAAGGAACGTGCCGTAATCCAAGACACTGCGAATTATCGCATTGTACAACAATTTCATAGTGTAAGGATGGGCGCCCCACCAAACACCGGCTAAAGCTTTTAATATAGGAATTAACCGCTCACATTTTGGATTCTTGAATTTATATGCTGTTAGCCGGTTAGTTTGGAATCCAAAAAAACGCCTAAACATTTTACATTGGACATGACTGGGATTTCTTGCCTTTGGACTACAACTGAAATTTGGGGAATTCTATTTTTGCGCGAAAAGATTACTGCCGAGCTTTTCGGAGCCGATAAACAAAGACCGTGGGTTAATAACCCATCGCTTAAAGAATCCAACGACAGGCACAGTGACGAGGCAGCGTCAATGATGGAGGGATCAGATATATATAGCGCGAGGTCGTCTGCATACTGTAGGATATGGCAGTTGTTATTTAGACAGGAACTGATATCTGCCGTGTACAAATTATATAACACAGGACTCAATACTGAGCCCTGTGGTAAGCCCTTCCATGTCTGCCTTTTATCAAACTCCTCACCTTGCACTCTCAATATCAGAGAACGGGACATAAGCAGTCCACATATGCATTGTACCATCTTAACCGGAAGTCTCAGCTGAAGCAGTTTTTGCCTGAGAACGGGAAGAAGGACATTGTCATATGTAGAGGAAATGTCGAGAAAGGCAGCAACAACAGATTCATTTTTAGAGAATGATAAACGAATATCAGTAATCAGCGTCCCGATGCTATCCATTGTGCTAAGACCTTTCCTAAATCCGAATTGAAACCTCGGTAGCAAGTCTCTGGATTCTACAATCCAATCCAAACGGTTTTTAATTAAATGTTCCAAAAGTTTCACTAATATAGAGGATAAAGCAATTGGTCTATAACCGTTCGGGTCATTTATATGTTTGCCTGGTTTTAATACAGGAATGATTATTTGGCATTTAAATTGTTCTGGTACCCAACCATTGAAATAACAAAAATTTATAAAGTTTAAAAAATATTCTTTCGCCATATCACCAGCATTTACGATGAATGAATATGGTAGACCATCAATACCTGGTGCTGAGTCCCGTACATGTTTTAGAACCATATTAAGTTCATCAATCGTAAACACTGCATCCATGGGGTCATCAGACAAGTTTACAGACGAATAAAAACACTCGGATAAAAATGGAACGTAAGGAGATGCTATTTTATCAAAGAAAAACTCAGCAGTTTCTCTGGTTATGGGAGAATAGATTGAGGGAGAGCAACCGGACCTGAACCGGTTTATGCTCCTCCAAACGACTGAAGCTGGAGTAGATGGAGATAATGAGGTCCAAAACTTTACCCATCCTACACGTTTTTTCTTACGTAGTAGACGTTTGGATTTAGCATAAACCTGTTTATATAGAATTAAATTTTCCGTGGTCATTGCCGCGTTATAACGTTTTTCAGTCTCATTTCGCTCTCTCACTGCCACTGAGCACTCTTGATCCCACCACGGTGGAGATGGGATTTTGTTGCGCGCGCTGTTTTTTAGGGGAAAGCACGAATTTGCACTATCTGTTATGGCCATAACGAAGTTTTCATAACAAAGTTGCGCATGGTGGTGGTCAATTGAATCTGAGTAACTTGAAACTAAATTTGGAAGATGATTAATTTTATACTCCAATGATGATGAAAAATTTGACCAATCTGGGTTGGACAAATTGTATTTCAAAAGTGGAGCACATGTCTTTTCTAAATAAGTTTTATTTGCCAAAGATGTAATAATAGGGTAATGATCACTACCATGCGGTAAAGTTGTGCATTCCCAATGCGCCGAAGCCGCTAATTCAACCGAACAAAATGTCAGGTCAATACAACTCCTCAGTTGTCCAGGGAGGGACCTACGAGTAGAACAGCCGTTATTTAATATTATGAGGTTTAGATCGTCCAAGATATCTACCAAACCCATACCGAAGGAGTCACATCGTTCAGATCCCCATCTGAAATGATGACAGTTAAAGTCACCCATGACCATTATAGGACCACGAACATCTTGAAATATGTTTTTCAAAGTAGTTAAAAATTCATGGCGAGGGTGAGCTATGTAAATGGAAAATATAGTAACACCCTCTACTCTACCAGCTACAACACTTAAGTCCCCCATAAGTGGAGGCAGGGATAAGGATAGGAGAGGAACCCTGTTATTAATAAAAAGAGCTGACCCTCCATAGCCATCAGAACGATCACATCTGAGAATGTTGTAGTGTGGCATACGAAAGCTAAGACTAGGAATCAACCAAGTCTCAGCAATAGAACAAGCCAATGGCTTGTATTTATTCAAAAGAAATATGAGGTCGTGCTTTTTATGCCACACGCTCCTCACATTCCACTGAAGGAACACTTGGCGGACTGCCATTTTTAATAGTAAGTAACAGAGATATAAGTTGGTCAGCAACGTTGGACGGTGATTGGGAAATGTTAGAAGAAGAAGACATAAGAGAAGTTAAAAGATTTATAAGTAGCTGTATAATAGAAGAGGTATTGTTGGAAGACTCCAAAAAAGGATTGTTGAGAGCACAGCCATTAGGCTGAGATGGTTGAGGAGAATTAATTATATTTTGGTGAGCAAACTTATCATAAGATGGAGAAAGGGGCGCATGGGTTCTGGATTTGAGGGACACAGTCTTACGGTATGACTGAGAAGCCGTTTTAACCACATTAGCATAACTGTTAGAAACAGTGGGGATAGTCTTACTGGCTTCCAAATAAGAAACTGATTTCTCAGCCATAACAGACTTAATAGCTCTCTGCCTGCCATGCTCCGGGCACTCCCTGCTAAAAGCAAAGTGGCTCCCAGAGCACAACACGCAAAAGGCTTCACCCTCAGAGATGTTCCAGCCATCACCAGGGTGGTCATGGCCACACTTACCACAACGCGGTTTAGATCTGCATATGGTCTGAACATGTCGAAACCGACAGCACTTCCGGCACTGAATTGTCGGGAATATATACTAAAAAAAAAGGGCTAAAGGGCTGTATAACAACAGTAAATCCTCTTTGGAAGCACTTGCCCATCAAATGTTATTACGCATGTTTCAGTAGGCTTCCATTCGACTTCTCCGTCTCTATAAGTTTTCCTATTCAGACGCCGTACCTTCAGTATTTTTCCACAGCCAGCGGGAACAGATAGATATATTTTTGCCTCATCTTCTGATATGTCAGCTGGGACACCAGTAACAACACCCATGCGTGTAATGTTAAATGTAGGAATTGAAGCATTAAAATTGTTATTAACTAAAATACTATTTAATAAGAATGAGTTTGCATCCTGAGGGGAAGCAAATTCTACAGAAACACGGTTACGACCAATGTTAGCAATATTGTTTTTAAAAAGGAATAATCCAAAAGTAACTGGATGCAGAACTGTATTAGCGTTAGGGTGAGCTTCGATGCGAGAGACGTGGACAATATATGGAGCCTTATCTAAATTTGAGTATCTTTCACGACTAACTTGACTTCTTTGCAGTTTTGGTGGACGACTGACTGAACTGACTAATACCTCATCATCTACGGGACGTTTACGCGTGTTTGATTGAGATGCATTAGATGACTCATTCATGCTACATACTACTTCTGCAAATTGCGATAGCGGGTCTGGACTCGGGGAAAAAGGAGCATAAATAGAAGTCGAAGGGTTACTAATGTCGGGAGGATCGGGGGGTTTATTTTTGTCCATTATGGGTAAGAATAAATATAATACTAACCCAATAAAACAATCACTGGGACGGCACACACAATACAAAAACAATAACAAGTCACAAAGGTCACAATATCACTCAAAATAAGCAAAATCAGCAAAGATTCTAGACACACGTGGTACCCAAACACACTCTGCGGCGAGAATCGAAATAAATCTCGTAGACTATATATGAGAAACAGACACTTCAATATTATATTAAAACAGTTATTTGCACGACACATAGGTAGGCGTCCAATTAAATGTATGAGCTTCAAAAAAAAGAACTATTATTTTACACAGACACTTCAATTTTCTTTGTTTGTATTATTTATGTATTGATGATTGATGATGAACTGTATCTAATATCTAACTAAATCATTTTTACACACTTTTGGTGGACAATGCACGACTCAGTGGTAGACACTACATATTATTATTGCATGACTACCCTCAATGTTATAGTTTCTTTTTGTTATGGCTTCTTGCATAAATATGACATATTTTGAATTACTTCAAACTAAGCAACAGCGCTAAGGGCGTCTTCTGCGGGACACGAGACTCGGCTTAGGGTGTTGCTGGGGAGACAACTAGGGATTAGCTCGTTCAGATCAGTTTCATTATTATTAAGGGACGACTTTAAAGCTACTTGCAATGCGCGGGCCGGCACGAGCAATGGTTGGGGCGGACCTGATGAGATTTTTCGGGACGAACGCGGACCTCGCGGGTGAATATTGTAGAAGTAGATAGATATTGTATTTTTGTATAATAACTTTCGTGAGACACATTCATATTAATTATTGTTCAACGGTTATTACTCACTTGCATTCTTCGGGATTATATTAATTATTGTTCAACGGTTATTACTCACTTGCATTCTTCGGGATTGCCCGACTAATAACCGTTGAACAATAATTAATAAGATATTGTATTTATTTACATCTATTGTAATGGACTTTCGCAAGGTAACGCCTGAATCTATTCATCGTTGTGAAAGACGGGTCTGGACTGTTGCATCAACTCCCCAACTATCGTTATCCCAAAATATATCCACTGAATAGATTTATTCTGGATATACGTGCTCCATTCTTGGCCACACCATCGCTTACCATCGGCCATCTTGGCGACCAAGGTAGATCCATTAATGATAAAAGAAAAAACAATATATTCTATCTCATACAAATGTTTCTTTCAGAGTATTTGCTGTCTACGCAGTGAAAGGGGTATGGGTGTACCCCATATTCGGGGTTCTGACTGGCTCCATATACTTCTACCTCTTCATCGCCTCGGTGTTCGCTGTCCTGCCAGTCATATACTATACGCAATGGCATCTAAACTCCATCGTGTGGGAGTCGAGAGAAACCTCGAAGAAAATATCTTAGCGCATCGATTAAGGCTGTTTCCGTCTCTATCTTGCTCTTGAAATTTAACAGTGGTGTGATAGTGACAAGAATAATGCTGAACAAATGCACGTGCAAATTTTAGTTTAATTAGCTTAGCTTAAGTGTTATCTTAAACTAGTTTTAACCGCCTCGTTGGTCTAGTCGTCAAAAGCGTGGTTTCTGAACGTGAAGTCCTGGACTATTCGCGGGGGTCGAGCAGTGTTATTAGGATGTCCTGATAGAACATTTTAGTAGCAGCCCGGAGTTGTAAAACTGTGCCCGGTTGATGGAAACAGATGGTTGATCCATGTGTGCCGTTAGTTAGAACTGGTCAACTTGAGATTGCTATGGTTCTTTCTTCAAAAGGCCTTTCCAGACGCCTTACATGATTACGCTCACATAACCATAAACAGTGAGGTCTGTAAGTGTGTAGTATGACTTTAAAAGAGGCAAAGTGACCTCTGAATTTTTCTCGGTTTTGTCTTCTCCGTCAGACAGGAAATACCGATTGCTAGATAAAAAAAAACATGTAAAATAGTTTGAGAAGACCCACTACTACCCTTACAGACTCCATTATTTGAATTTTAGATAATTCGCCTAAACCGGGTTCTAACACCGCTTCGGCAACATGTGAAAGTAGAACAGTACTCCCCTGGTCGGAGATACAGGCGTGATGGTTTGTTGTGTATATATAATTTTTATCTAATAAATAAAATTATTTGTTTGTTTGTTTGTTTATTTATTTTCTATGCGTTTTTATGACATTAACTACGCAGTTAAGAGGCAAATGATTTCCGTCTAGAGGTGCGCCGCAAAGATTTGTGTTGAACTACTAGTTTCACTGAATATGGCCTTTTTTTGCATATTACGTGTTTTTAGCTGTACAAATAGCGAGTCCTATCACGATTAATTAACTTCTGTGAGTTTTGATTAAATAGGCGAAGGTTTTTGACAGCACAAGAATTAGGTACCTTTATAAATGTGTGTGTGCACAAAGCAGGCCTCTCGTAGGCCTCTGATTGGCTTAGCAACTGATATAAATTAACAGTACCCAGGTTTAACGTGCCCTGCGAAGCACGAAGATGATCAGATGAAAATATTCTTAACCATCTCTTAAGCGGCTGATCGTACCAAGCGATGCCTAACCGACGATCGTTTACAGACCAGCCTACGTATTAACAATCGAATTGATCGTCGCTTTGCAGTACATTGCGGGCCATGTTATGTTACAGCTTGTCTATGATGGGGAAAGATATTTAAAACATACGGGGCAATGTACTATGATGTGACCATCAATTCGATATGTCCTGAGTTTGCTTATTTACCAATACCTTAGAGGCTTAGATGACCAGACGGGAGATGGCTTCTGACTAATATTGAACAAATTTCTCGTCACTTTTGGCGGGGGGTGAGGTAACACACAAGCGCAAAAGAACTTGCACTAAAGCAAGAATAGCTCTCGTATTAAAAACAATATTAATACAGATAAAAAAACTAAACACAAACATAAAATTGTGTCACACGCGATTAAAGTCATGTAACCATACAAGTGAAAGGTATAAAGGTTTGATTGGGAATCATATGCCAGTGGCGAGAGGGGTACGCCCGCTAAAACTACTCCAGTACTAATTCCTTCAAGACCAATGCTTCAAGTGATTATCGATAGTATGTGATATGTATGATTTTGAGAATTTTGTGTTAATAAGACCAGTGGTCTTTCAATACTTTCTACTACACCACCATACAAGTATCATTAGACCGAGATATCATTGAAGTTTTTGCAGAGTACCTACTCATTCAGTCACAATTATATTGCAGTGTTAATGAGATGATGCTTAGATGATTTAGTTATATTGAGAGAATGAATGAAAGACGGTTAAGAAAAGGTATCTACAAGGCAGGTGTGGAAATGCCGCCCTAGAAGGATATACACTGACCTTATTAGTGATATCCTCCAAAAGGGTAAAGTGCGTAGTACTCGCAACCGCCGCGCATGTATGACCAGATGTATGAACGTGGACGAAGCAAAAGGCGTATGTAAGGATCGTAGCAGGTGGCTTTCTGTAGTTTTTGCCTATCTCCATGGGAGAAAGGCGTGAGTTTATGTATGTATGTATGTATGAATTGCTGCATGTATAAGAGATCATCGCTTGAGAGCGGCTCAACCGATTTAGCAGATTATTATTTTGTTGTGGACTTTTTTGATTCAGGACAAAGTCTTTAAGAATTATATCTTTTTGGAAAATCCATCTGAGAAGACTTAACGTCTTGGATGGTAATTTATTTTTGTACAAATTGCACCCGAGGGAAGCCAGGGTGGGTAACTAGTTTAATTTAAATTGGCAAACTCTGTGTATAAGCAGTGATAGCTAAGTTACAGCCTTATAGATCGATTGATCGAGGTTAAGCTGCGCTTGCCGCGGTCTGTCTGTTGTTGAGTGACCATAATCTCATACTGAGCCCCTCCGTGCCTCGGAGAGCGTTAAATTGTCGGTTCCGGTTGGCAAATAAGATCCATGACAGCTGTTACAGGTAGTTAGAGGCCTGAAAGTCTGACAACTAGTCGATATACCCAGTAACTGGGTTGTGGATGTCAGATAGGCAATCACACCTAGTTTGACTGGAAGCCAACACCAATGTAATTGGCAAAGGTTAGGAACATTGATTGAGCAGAATCAGAGGTTGCAACTGTTTTTTCATATCAATTTTAATATGTAGTCTCTCTATTATAACGTAGGAGTGTATAATATAACTAAAAAACATTATAAAGATATTAGCGTCTACCCGTGACTTCGTCTGCGTGAACTTCAGAATTGGGTTCAGCCGGGAGATAAAGTATCCTATGTGTTAATCCAGGTTATAAGCTATCTTCCCCCAAGGGTTTGGTCACCTACGGTGAATCCAAGCCCATGTTGGAGCGGTAGGTTGTGGGCCTTATGGGGGGTGCCGCAACTGAGGTAGGCTGTGGTGTCGTATGGGTGTGGCTGTGAGATAGGGGCCGCGGTAGGAGAGGAGTGCCGGTATGTCGATGCACCGCTCTCCCTACCTTCCGCGGCCTTGACGGGGCCGCCACCGTTAGATGGCGGCCGCAGGGGAGGAGGAGTGCTAGTATAGCGAGGCGCCGCTCTCATTATTCTCTGCCACCGTAGTGGCAGGCTGCGGGGCCGCAGACCTGACCCGTCGCAGGGGACCCAATACAACCCCGTCAGAGTAAGCAGAGTATGGCAACGGACGGATGCGGGCGGGTTCGCGGTCGTGTGCGAGAGCGTTCCCGCGTCCCGCCCCCAAGCAGCTGAGGAGGCAGACTATGCGAGGGCATATCTCCACATAAAACAAAAAAAAAGCTTACAAGCTATCTGTGTGCCAAATTTTATTCAAATCCATTCGGTAGTTATTCCGTAAAAGAGTGACAAACATCCATCCATCCTCACAAACCATCGCATTTATAGTATTATTAGGATGAAATTAGCACCTTCTATATCAATAGAGACCGTATTTTATTTACTCATGTCATTATATACTTGATATAAACATTAGTACGTAGTATTTACTATAGAATGAAATAAAAATGTGGAATCATATTAACACTTTCAAGGGCACATGAAGTGGTTTTGACGTCTTTTTACATAAAATTTCGTCGTGTGTTTGTAATATTTCTCCTACAAAACGGCTTGACCAAGTTTGATGTTTGTTTTTGTGCTTATGGATTCACTTGGATAGTTTTCAGCTATACTTGAATTCTGCTGGCAGCGTCAGCTGTCAAGATAATAAAGTAACACGTCGGTTACGGTATATTATTATCAAAAATGGATCTACGTTTGGCCACCAACCTGCCGGATGTTAAGCGACGGTGTGGCCGAGGATGGAGCACGTAGATCTAGAAATCTATTCATTTTAAGTAGAGTGGATATATTTTTGGGGAGAATGATGATTGGGGAGTTGATGCAACTGTCCGGACCCGTCTCTCACAACGGGGTCACCGGACTACATCCCGAAACACGACTAGGTCGCTTCACGGCATGGCATCGTCCAGTGGGTGGTAACCAGCCGCGGCCGAAGCCTCCCACCAGAGTTGTGTTGCTAGTTTTGCACCACCCAGGGGCCACGTGTAGGGATTCCATTTTAAGGGTGCACTCCTACGGACGCGGGCAACTTAGTCCTCAGGTTAAAGTTAATTTTGTGCAACTGAACCTAAGAAACATGGGAGGACAGAGGCAATAATTATTAAAATATCGGATATGTAATAGTTATGTTAGAAATACTGCCTCGTTGGTCTAGTGGTCCAACGCGCAACTGCTGAGCATGAGGTCTCGGGATTCATTCCCGTGTCGGGCAGTGTTATTGATTCAAGATAAATCTTTGAAAAGCATTAACGCATGCTTAGCGAACTCTAAAGTTATTATATTAAATGGAAAAAGAATACGGTCGCGAACAGGAACTCGGCAGAGGTCGAGATGGCTTAGTGGTCAGAGCGCCTGGAGTATTCATCCGGGAGGCGCAGGTTCGAATCCTGTTCGCGACCGTATTCTTTTTCCATTTAATATAATAACTTCAGTGTTATTGAGTTTTTATGTTAGGAAATTTTTGATATGGAGTTTCAAATTATGCTCGGTAGATGGAAATAGGCGCACCAACTATACCATATATACGACTTAATAACAGCATTGGTGAAATGCCGGTGTACAACTGAATACACCTCTGCTACCCCTTCGGAGAATACGGGCATGATGCTTTTGACCGTATTTACCCGGGGGAGACAAGCGCGACTGCTATGCGTGAGGTCCTTGGTTCAATTCTCGGATCCGTCAAAGTTGTATTGGATTTATTGTTAGTAAATTCTCAGTAGCGACCCGGTGTTTGGATTTGTGCCTGATAGATAGCAATAGGCTCACCACCTCATATTTAGTAGGAAGGAGAGTCTTTAACTGGTCTTAATAACAGCATTGGTGAAATGTGGATGTACAACTGTCTACATCTGTGCCTGCCCTCTCGGGGAATACAAGCGTGATGATATGTTACGTTTTTTTATATTGTAAACATCACCAAACTTTAAGAGGTAATTAAGTATATCAATTCGAAATGGCCGCAAAGGAGAAATTCATTCAATACACCTATAAAAAAATATTCGAAAGAATCCGTTGTTTCCAGTATAGCTTGACCTATTCACTCCTTTAAGTGCTACGTGAAAAGAGGTCTTATTCATATTGGAGATCTACGTAGTAACAATTTTCTTTTGTAGTGAATTAAATTTGTTTTTGTTGTTATGTCGCAGTGTTAAGGTTCATATTACAGTGTCGAGTTTGGTATTGACGGCAAATAAAGCCTGGTTTCAATACTAGTTCAACACTACTTTCCACTTCACGGTCAAGAACGTCGGTGTGGCCAGTTTATAATTTTTACCCGTTATTTAGCAGATTATTTATAACGTTGAGGAGATTTTATCATTATTTATGTTATTAATAGTCATTATGGATAATCATTTTTTTTATAATCCTAAAACACATATACAATCACGCCTGTTATCCATTAGCGTAGGCAGAGACTATACATTTTTAACTGCTACGTTTTTTTTTTATCTACATATATATACTCAGATATTATTAAAAAAAATAAAAATTACTTACCTATTGTATTATGGAGGGTTCCTTTTATAATATTATTTTCTTTGTTTTTACTAGGGAATTCATTGTTAAAAGTATGATAAGTACGTAGGTACTTATGCAGAATACTAATAACCAGTAACCTTGCATATATCGCTTAATAACTAGCATACATAAATAAAACATACTCAATTAACATTGAAAACCCAACAATCATAATATTCAACAGCCTTCAAACAGCTCAATAATAAATGAAAATAACAGGCAAATTTAGATACGGACGCAACCTCCCAAAAAACCATTTCATTTAAAAACTCCATTGCATTCTCAGCGGCCTAACCGAACGGTCGCTATCGGTGCTTCAAAAAAAAAGTTAAAAAAAGTGAATCTGTCATGGCGGTATCGTACGCGGTTTCCCGCGTTCTAAGGCGCGCGTCCCCTTTCTTTTATCAAAAAAGACTGGAATCGACCGTCGCGAGTTTGACGAAAGATGAAATTTTGATATTATTGAGACCACCTTTCACGAACTGGAGTAATATTATCAGAGATGCAGAGAAAGTGGTGGGATATCCGACATCTTTTATGAATTTACGGTGCTTGTTGAGCGATGAATTCGCTAATATGGCACTTTATTTGCGGAAATTGGTAAGTGGTTTATTATTTAAATTTACAATTTAATTTCTAATATGTTAATGTTAAGTAAGTTTAAGTGAAACTTTATGTTAAGTATAGCGCAGTGGTGAAGTGTCTATCTTTAAAATATATATTGCGGGTTTGATTCTCTTTTGAACTGCCTCGTTGATCTAGTGGTCTCAAGCACGACTGCTGAACATGAGATCTTGGGTTCGATTCCCAGGTCGGGCAAAGTGTTATTAGGTTTTTTTATTAGGAAATTCTCAGTAGCAGCCTGGAGTTTGGAACTGTGCCCGGTTGATGGCAATAGGCTCATCACCTATTACATGGGACTTATTAACAACATTGGTGAATTGGTTTGGAACTTGCGCCTTACGGATAAATACTGCGGCGCTCTGACTGCTAAGCCATCTGGACCTCTGCTCACCACCACGAATTCTTCTTCCAAATTTTAATACTTCTTTTGGTGGCGTCACTGCCATCTATTCAGTCCCTTAAATTATTTATCACTTGCACTATATCAGAGTCAATCCTGTTATGAGTGATGCCAATGTTCAATTTTTTTTTGAACATAACATAAAAACAATACACAAAACATAAATATAACATATTATCACGCATGTATTTCCGAAGGTTTCGGCAGAATCGTACGCTGTATGTGTTGTACGTACAGTCAGGAGCACCAAGATGTATTCATTTGTACTTTTTAAACTCCATATAAATATCGGTTCGGTCACCTGTATAGGTACTGAATAGATAGCAATGACGGTGCCAAAGAGATGTGTTAAAAATATGGAGGAAGAATTCGCGATGGTGTCGAGATGACTTAGAGCCGATTTCACCGCTGCCATTAAAAACCGAGTTTAACAGAACTTAGTTCTACTTGATCCAGTTCAAATGATGATTTTGATCTCAGTTAACGTCAAACTGATTTTACCTGCTACATTTTGATCGCGTTCACGAAAACGAAGTTTTCTTGGTTAATTATTGTAAATGTTGTCACAATTAAGATTTTAAACGATTTTGAGAGGTGATAACCTAAATTTATATTTATTAATATATATGTAAACAATAAATATTCGAAATTAAACATTTTTGGTGCTGAAATATTTATAGGAAACTTTATTATAACTATTAAACATGTTTAATTTTATTTAGTTATCAGTCTTATATACATTTTATTTATACAATAGCGTTATATCATAATTAAGTCAAATAACAACAAAATCTCTTTTATGTTAAACAATATTCCGCCATTTTGACAAGGCCGCTCTTGAACGCGTTTAGATAAGCTGAACGTCGAAAGTCGGGCGTTCAGAAGCTTGAACTGGGTTCAGCTTGAACTGCGTTCAGTTTTTGTTGGTGAAATGCAAACTGGAGCTCTGAACTCAGTTAAAAGCGTGAACTGAGTTCAGGTTGTACTGATCGCGTTTAGTTTCACTGGTGAAATCGGCCCTTAGTGGTCAGAGCGCCTGGAGCATTTATCCGGGAGGCGCAGGTTCGAATCCTGTTCGCAACCTTATTCTTTTTAAAAGCTTTTATTTAACTAGCAATGTATGTATGTTTGTTCTGGTGGAATCTTGCTACTCAATTTTGAAGCAGATATCTTTACAATTTATATGATAATAAAAGCTTGTCGCGCGATTAAAAAAATTTAACTTAGCAGATTAAGTTACTCAATTAAATAAGTACTAGTTTATATAATATAAATTCTGTATAGTGAGGTTATAAGTTGATAGTTAAAATTCTAAAAGTTTTTTTTTTCTTAGAGCTTTTAAATAAAAGATTTTTTTGCTTTTAATTTTTGCATTTAATATTGTAACTTTAGAGTTCGCTAAGCATGCGTTAATGTTTTTCAAAGATTTATCTTCATATAAATAGTTATCTGAATAAAACAGAAGTATTAATGTATGTCTATATGTAGAAGGAATGGTTCTTCTATCTGTGTTACATAACTAATTATCTTAGTAACACACGCTACAGATATTATAGGTGATTTTTTTAAAGTTATTGTTTACATTTTGGTGCCCGTGTGAAATGTGACTGTACACTCACATTTCAACGATTCAGTACAAAGTTCTTGTGTATTGGTAAATATGTATGTGTTAAATTTATGCCATCAACCGAACAGTGCGAACAGTGAAGAGTAATACTTTACCCAACCCGGGAATCAAACCCAAGACCTTACGCTCAACAGCCACGCGTGCGAACACTAGACCAACGAGGCAGTTGTGTTATTATGACGCTCCTTAATTTGAATTTCTCTCCTCTCGTCATCGACATCGTCTCTTAATTCGTGCCGTTTTTGGGTCCATATCCGTCATCACGGTATTTAGGTTCCCGTACGAGATCGACAGACACACCTCTAGTTTTTCCACTTAAATAACATAATATTATACCACACTGCCTCGTTGGTCTAGTGGTGACTGCTGAGCATGAGGTCTCGGGTTCGATTCCCGGGTCGGGCAGTGTTATTGAGTTTTTCTGTTAGAAAATTCTCAGTAACAGCCCGGAGTTTGGAATTGTGCCCGGTAGATGGCAATAGGCTCACCACCTATTACATGGGACTTAATAACAGCATTGGTGAAATGTGGGTGTACAACTGTGTACACCTCTGCCTACCCCTTCGGGGAATACAGGCGTGATGCTATGTATGTATGTATGTATGTTATGCCACAGAAAACTGTTTATAACTACTTTTACCTGGTTTCCTTTAAAACGATGTCAAATAACAATCGTCACGCTATTAACTAGAGTTGGGTACAGCTCTGTCGAATAGTCAAATGAGAATGCTGCTATCACAAGCGCGGCTGCGGAATGTGAGGTCATGAGTTCGATTCCTGAAACAAGCCGTGTGTAATGTGTGAGGTTGTGGAGCTAATCAAATACGTGTAAAAGGGTTCGAACCGTGTAATATAATGGATCACTTAGTAGTTAACAATATATAGAAGGAGGCGCGACAAAAACTACACGTGATATTAGGCGTTTTGAGGAAATTGTCAGGTGTGCCTTCCAGTCCCTAGGGATGTGGCTTAACAGACGTTGCACGGGGTGGGGAAGTTTTTCCGAGGCTGATCTCTTGAGAAAACCCACGCTCCCCTTCACATGCTGATGGTGACCACTGGGGTGGTCATTTTAGCAGTGATAGCCTAGTGGTATGACCGTTGGTCTGATAAGTCAAAGGTCGTAAGTTCGAATCCAAGGCGCGCACCACTGTATTTTCGAAGACATGTGCGCATTATAAATTAATTATCACTTGCTTAAAACGGTGAAGGAAAACATCGTGAGGAAACCAGCACACCTGAGAGATGTGTGTAAAACCATGTCAGAGACCTACGGGTGGTTTAAACTCTGACACTAGGTTGTTCATCAATCACACGATAAGAAGAAGAAGACTGGGGTGGTTTTAATGAGGTATAAACCCTACACTACGGTGTTATCTTCAAAGGTTTCCCCCAAAAACGAAAATACTGCTAAAGATATAAACTTTTGTGGATATATAATACGGTCACGAGCAGGATTCGAACCTGCGCTTCCCGGATAAATACTCCAGGCGCTCTGACTGCTAAGCCATCTCGACCTCTGCTCACCACCGCATATTCTTCCACATTTTTAATACGTCTTTTGGCGACATCATTGCTCGCGGCCGTATTCTTTTTCACAAAAATTTATAACTTTAGAGTACGCTATGCATGCGTTAATGCTTTTCGAAGATTTATCTGTATACGGCACAGCGATTAGCTAACTACACAGGAGATATTACAGGGCATAAGTCTATACGCAAACACAATGTGCACTCCTTCTTCCTTCACTCTTATAGTCCGATGGGACGGCAATCCTACACGACCGGAGAGAGATCAGGCGCAGGACCGACGGCTTTACGTGCTCTCCGAAGCACGTGTGTCGATATAAACGTTTCTTTCTCTCTCTATATAACTTCCTCTATCGTATTAAAAACTATGATTCACGCACATAATATTCAGTGCAAGGTGCTGCAAAAACTCACCGTACCGGTTTTAATCAGAGAAAGCTAAGGTTCCCACTTTCACAACAAAACATTAGGCATAATAATATCTACTGTTTGTTTGTATTGTTAACTGTTATTCTCGGAAACTGCTGTAGCGATTGTCTAACCACGCTTACTGTCAAGGTGAATGAGTGGGTATCGGATCGCCTCTTGAGACACATGTTGTGGGATAAAATCCACCAATATAAATTTGATGAAATTTGGCACACAGATAGTTTATAACCTAAATTAACATATAGGATACTTTACATCCCGGCTGGACCCAATTCTGAAGTCCGCACAGAAGAAAATGCGGGCAGAACATAGTCATCTATAATAACGTTATGTTTATTAAGCTGGATGTTGATTGGTTATGACGTAGCATCCGGAAATTGTAGTATGCGTGTGATACTTTCATACAATTTAAATTTATAATTAAAATTAAGAGAAAACGACTTTCAATTTGTAATATAAATCGATTAATTTTCATGTTTAAAACTCATAATATGACAGCACTCTTATTGGTATAGAAATATGTTTTACAAGCCTTAAAATATCTGACTGCCTCGTAGGTACTTTGTCCCAAGCGCGATTGCGGAGGATGAGGTCTTGGGTTCTATTACCTCTTCGGACAGTTATTGGGTTTAGCTGAAAGGAATTCTCAGTAGCAGCCCAGATTTTGAAATTGTGCCCGGTAAATTTCAATAGGCTCACCACAGATTACATGTGAAATGTGGGTGTAGATAAAACTGTATACACCTTTGCCTACCCCTTTGGGGAATACAAGCGTGATGTATGTTAAGTTACGTGATGATTATGCTGTATGAAATAGCAAATAAAAATATAAAATGATGTTTGTTTTGTTTTTCCCAGGTTGGCAGCAACCACCTAGTAATGCAGACAGCAAAGAACGTCCTCTACGGTGACTCCAAAAACCTTCAACCTTGGGGCCTCATCATTCTTCTCCTCTCAAAATCCGTTAAAACTACCGATTATACTCCACAAATGAAGAAGAATGAAGAACAAACAAGAGTGCTAGCAGAACTTACAGAAATGATGAGAACTGGCCATCTAATACACAGAGGTATTGTAAACGTACCTTTTGCAAAACGATCCAAGGACACAGAATCAGCAATATTTGGAAACAAAATTGCTATTCTTCTAGGAGACTACCTTCTAGTAACTGCGAATGGTATGTTAGCAAACCTGAGAAACTCTGACGTGTCTTATATTATCTCAACAGCACTAAAAGATCTTTCAGAAGGAGAATTCTTTGGCGAAAGAGACGAACAAAACATGCCTATACCAGGTAAACCAAAAACCAGCGGCAAAGACTATGAAATTACATTTGATACAAATTCTATTGCTGTAGATGACGTTTTAGGAAAACCGAGAAAGGAATGGACAGCTAGGACTGTTTACAATGGTGTCAGTCTATTGGGGCGTGGTTGTCAATCTGCTATGGTTTTGGATAGTCAGAATAGAGAGACACAGAATCTTGCTTATCAATTTGGTTGTCATGTAGGCTTGGCTTGGCAAGCCGCAACGGAATTGCAACAACTTACCTCCGACAGCAAAGAACAATTCTGCTTAGCAAGCGCCCCAGTACTTTTCGCTCTAGACAGCAACCCAAATTTATACCAAATAATAACACAGGCAAAGAAAGATGTTAAAGATGTAGATTATGAAGATTTGAAGTTCAATATATTGAAGACTGATGCTGTTGATAAGACTCAGATGTTGTACGAAGAACATGCTAAGAAAGCGACTGAATATATTGATGGTATGGGACAGAATGACTCTGTTGAAATGATTAAAAAGTTGATTAATACGTTTTAAGTTTTAGGTAGGTACTGGTATTGAGAAACATGAGACAGGGGTTTTAAGATTTTACTGTAGAGCCTAGCATATGGATTTCAGTCGAAAGCATTGGCGGTCAACCAACTAAAATTGCTTCTATGAAATATGTATGAAATATCTAAACGCAAGAGTTTAGGGGACTTTAGTGGCAATTACTAGCAACATTCATAACTGTATCTATGCTAACTTTAAGTTTCAGTATGTCTAAAAAGCGACACTTTAGGATACTAATGTAATAACCTACTTTATTTAAGTTGAAGCACTCCATCGATTATAGTTTCACCAGTCGTTGCCATGTTGCGATTTTTGATAATAGCGAACTAACAGTTGCTCTACAAAAGTATGCCTTTATAAGTGTTATAAATTCCCGCATCAGGGAGAATATTGTTTAAAAATTTAATTCAATACCTTCAAAATATACGGTTAACGAACAATCTAGTGTCAGAGTTTAAACAACCCGTAGGTCTCTGGTATAGCTATGTATGCCATCGAGAACATCTCTAAGGTGTGCTGGTTGGCTAATGACGTTTAAGTGATAGTTATTTCCAATGACCGGGAATGACAGTGGCCTATTATTTATTATTTTGATTAGTACACAGTACAATACTGGATATTGGATCAACCATAATGCAATAGGATAGGTCAGACTCAGGTCATCCATGAAGAGGTTAATGGACATAGTTGAAGCGAGAAAAGTGTAGCAAATGGAAATCGATAGTCTCTGCCTACCCGAATGGGAAACAGGAGTCATTGTATGTATGTATAATGCAATATTCAGTATTTTATTGTGTGTTAGAAAATCATTGTGAAAAGTATTTATTTTAATATTTAAGATAATCACGTCTACTTATTTATAACTTTCACTTTTAGTCACATTTTAGTGACTAAAAAATTAAAGATGTAAGCTGACGTCACCATAAGGCGATTATAGAATGTGATGGAAAATTCGGCAACGCGAACAGTGACTGTGATACAGTTTGGTTGATAACTTTGAAATGAGTGTTCGGGTTTGAGTCCTGTTTGCGGTTTTAAAATTACATATTATTAAGTTGTTTCATGTTGATAACGTTTCTATATTTTATTAAGGAATCCACCTAACTAATGACATCGTCGTATTGTCCGATAATATTTGAACGTTTAATTATATAAGGTCCTAATTTATTAGGTAATTTCCTTTGAAAGGGGTAACTTTTAAGTCAAATACATTCATATAAGCTAAGAATTAAATGGATATAACAAATTATTTGTAATTAACATAGTATTAGCAAGACGAAAACTGCTCCTTGAAGGGCGAACACTAAGAAAAAATTAAATTGTTGTAAAAATTTGATATATGGCTTAAATGAATCCTTATCATTTACACATTGACTCCCTAAAAGGAAATTACCTAATAAATTAGGACCTAATATTATATATTACTAGCTGACCCGGCAAACGTTGTTTTGCCATATAAATAATTATGACGATTGATCAGTTTTCAACCGGAGAGAAAAAAAGATTAAATTACTAAAATGGCTATTAAAAAATAAGGGTTGATCGTAAAAGGGTGAAAATTGAGGATTGTATGTATTTTTGTATGTTGTATCATAAAAAAATAGAAATTAAAAATTTTTTCTAAAAAATAAAATAAAAAATTTAGGGGTGGACTACCCCTAACATTTAGGGGGATGAAAAATTGATGTTGGCCGATTCTCATAGATACCGGATAAGCACAAAAAATTTCATCAAAATCGGTCAAGCCGTTTCGGAGGAGTATGGCAACGAAAACTGTGACACGAGAATTTTATATATTAAGATATTGTCACAAACAGTGTTTGTCCCAGACAATATTAAAAAGGTGTTCTAATAGCCATGTAATAATTTGGTAATGTTAAAAAAACGATCTTTATCTTTTACTTTGTAATTTTTGCTTATATTTATATATTTTTGTGGATAGGAAAATACGGCTGTGAGCAGGATTCGAACGTGCGCCTCCCGGATAAATACTCCCGGCAATCTGACTACTAAGCTATCTCCGGTAGACGCAGGTTCTAATCGAGCTCACGACCGTATTTTTCTTTCCACAAAAATTTATAACTCAAGACTTCAGAGTAAATGTATATATAACTAGTTATATTATATTTATAACTCGAGAGAAAGATAAATAAATTTGTATTTTAGTTTTTTGATATTTTTACTAAATATCAAATAATTAATTTGTTTTTCCTTTCCTTTTTCCTTCATATTTAAATGACGTATTTTGTAAATATTTAATTAGTAGGATATATTTTATTTATGTTTCAAATTTCAAAGCATTATGATCAATTAAATAGCACCTATATTTATTTATTGTTATTTTAATGATTTTGAAGCATAAATATATTATTACTTGGTAAATTATTCCATATTTTATTTAGTTGAAAATGTATACATACCTATACGTTTTATTAAAATGTATTTTTACATTTAAATGTTATTTTTGTTTCAATTAATACTAAATATGAATTGCTCACTGTATAAAGACTGAATAGGTGGCGATGACGTCACCATAAGACAACATATTTATGACGTCATGCAGAAGAGTTTGGAATAGCGGACAGAGGTCGGGGATAGCTAGCAGAGTACCTGGAGTATTCATGCGGTGCAGGTTCAAATCCGGCTTACGACTGTGTGTGGATCTTTAAATATGGATGGATTTAGGGAAAGAGGGAGACCAAAGAAAAGATGAATGTGTCTATTGTGTGAGGGATGATATGAATGAAAAGGGAGTAAACGATAACTTGACGACTGATAGAGGAGAATGGCAGAGAACAACCTATTGCGCCGACCCCAAATAACTTGGGACCAGGGCAGAAAGATGAAGAATAACTTTAAATATGGATGACTGCCTCGTTGGTCTAGTGGCCTCATGCGTGCCTGCTGAGCATGAGGACATGGGTTCGAGTCCGAGTCGGGCAAATAGTTATTGAGTTTTGGAAGAAATTCTCAGTTGCAGCCCGGAGTTTCGAATTGTGCCCGGAAGCTGGCAATAGGCTTACCGATGGGACTGAATAACAGCATTGATGAAACGTGGGTATACATCTTTGCCTACCCCTACGGAGAATACAGGCGTGATACTATCTATTTTAAGTCTTTTTTACGCAGTTTGTAGATCAAATATACATAAATGTCAACTTACTATGTAATAATTATTATTAGGAAAGTAGAGTGAAAACCCAATAGCACATTTGCCGACCCGGGAATCGAACCTAGGCCCTAACGCTCGGTAGGTGGCTACTTAGCACCACTAGACCAATGGCAGTCAGTCTTTTTCCGTGTTTTCTTTTCAAATTATTATAAATGATTTCCTACATTTTTTTTATTCAAAATCTGTTTTGTTTTGCTATTAGAAGTTAGTACATACTTTAACCAAAGTATGAAATATTAGGCATTTGAATTTTGTTTGTTTATGGCATCAATTTAGTATTTTTCAGCGATTTTTAAGGTCACATGAATATGTAAACGGTGAACGAAGTCTCTTGCGTAGGTACTTAGTTAAAAGTTGCTTTATTTTGGAGTGTGGCAACCCTGCATTGGCTTACCAAATTTCGAAAAAAACCTAATAAATCATTTTAAATGATTTTTTTGACATGTATGATAAACCAAAACTTATTTCGTAATGAATTAAAATAATAAATAATGTAAAAAATTGCAAAGAGGAACTAGATATTTTTTCTTTTATAAGTTATCATAAGTGTTGAGTACCTGTATTGCCAACAACTAGGTGTTAAAAAATCATTGTGGGTAGATACTTTGGAAAAGAATAGGATCAAACATAAAGAGAAGTTGTGGCGAGGGTTAAATTACTCTACTAATGATTTAGTTCAACTTTGTGATATTTTAATTATTATTTGATTATAAATACAATTATCAATCCCTCATTTGCGGCTTCATTACCTGTAGCATTGTATATTTCGTTTTGCGAAAGGTACATTATGAGAAAGGTGCATTTTGCGAAAGGTACATTCTGCGACTGAACCCGTCGAATTATCATTTGTGAATTATATTTCACACCTTTCTGTGTACCATTTGTATTATATATATATATTTTTTACTAATTATTGTTACCCGGGACAATGTAAACATTCTAACGATACCCCATACATTTAAATTTGTCCGGCGCACAGTGGATCATCCCGATACAAGAGGTTGGACATAGAATCAAAAATTGAAAAAGTATTTAATTCAAAAAAAGTAAATATGCAGTTGCATTCCTCTATTGAAGAACAACAAAAATTTTTACTACGCTTTTTTATTTGACCAGTACTTTAGGAGCAAATCGATAAAATCTGTTATTTATGTATGGAAACGAACACAAAAATGTCTGTATGTCATGATTACCTCCTTGTTTCGATTTGCGGTTTTCATTACTATTATTTACCTATTTTATGCCACATTTTCTTTAAGGACACATGGTGCCCCCAGAGTGCCCCTTCCGAGATATTTTGCCTATAGTAACAATCTTTGTTATTGTATTACTGATGGAACAGATGTTTTACTATATTTATTACTGAGAATTAATCATCACTAAGCCGTTTCATAAATAACAGGTGAATTAATGAGTACTATATTAACGATTTTGTTGCAATATAACAAAACCGTTATTAAGCCAATAAGTAACGACTACGTACTTGCTTGCGGAGTGAATAGAAGCTCATTGACATTTCAACTGATACAATAGTTGGAGCAGTTTCGGAATGTAGTGACATTGAAGAAGATGACGACAATGAGATCATGATGTCGATGATTGATGAAGATGAAGAAAATATAGTTTAAGTCTTATAGTAATGTAATTGTCTTCACCGTGGGAGAGCCATGCACCTGCACGAATGGGCCGGCTCGACCGGATTGATACCACGGCCTCACAAAAAACCGGCGTGAAACAACGCTTGCGTTGTGTTTCGCCGAGTGAGTGAGGGTACCGGAGGCCCAGACCCTTTAAAAGGCCGGCAACGCACTTGCGACTCCTCTGGGGTTGCGGGAGTCTATGGGTGGCGGTAATCGCTTACCATCAGGCGAGCCGTCTCCTCGGTTGCACACTATTTCATAAAAAAAAATGTTAGTAAATAAATGGTAGTATTAATTAATTAATTTTTTATTATAATTAATATTTATAATTTAGAGTTTAGTAGTTGTTTTATGTTGTATTTATAAATTGTTATAGGTTAAAATGTAATTTAGTTTAAGGTTTAATGATATTTTACAGTGTTACAGTATATTAATTAAAAAGATTTTAATACATATTTTCTTATTCATCATAAAGTTTTTCTTTTCTTATCGACTTGTTTTTAGCTATTTAATGGGATGTTACAACTCATTAGCGACATTTTTTCAATATATAGAACTCATTAATGTGCCTTTTCTACATTTAACTTCTTAATTATGTGTAATTCTCAGTAATTACATTAACTACTTAGATTATGCAAGTACTGGTAGTCGTTACTTAATGCCTTATTAAGGCTTTTGTTATATTGCAACAAAAGCGTTAATAAGTCATTAAAGTACTCATTCATGCACCTGTTATTTAACCCTCTGACTCACCCACGTACAAATACGTAGTTCAACTGCCTCGTTGGTCTAGTGGTCGCAAGCGCGACTGCTAAGCATGAGGTCTCGGGTTCGATTCCCGGGTCGGGCAAATAGTTATTGAGTTTTTCTGTTAGAAAATTCTCAGTAGCAGCCCGGAGTTTGGAAATGTGCCCGGTAGATGGCAATAGGCTCACCACCTATTACATGGGACTTAATAACAGCATTGGTGAAATGTGGGTGTACAACTGTGTACATCTCTGTCTACCCCTTCGGGGAATACAGGCGTGATGCTATGTTATGTTATGTTATGTTACTATAGGCAAAATATCTCGGAAGGGGCACTCTGGGGGCACCATGTGTCCTTAAAGAAAATGTGGCATAAAATAGGTAAATAATAGTAATGAAAACCGCAAATCGAAACAAGGAGGGAATCATGACATACAGACATTTTTGTGTTCGTTTCCATACAAAAATAACAGATTTCATCGATTTGCTCCTAAAGTGCTGGTCAAATAAAAAAAGCGTATTAACAATTTTTGTTGTTCTTCAATAGGGGAATGCAACTGCATATTAACTTTTTTAAATTATGTATATTTTAAATTTTTGATTTTATGTCCAACCTCTTGTATGGGGATTATCCACTGTGCGGCGGGGTAATTGCGGAACTGACTTTTAGTTGCAATCGCTTTTATTTTGACACTAACAAAATATATATATCATATAAATATATGAATATGAATATATTGCGTCTTATTAGAGGTAGAGGATAGGCCGCCGTGACCGAAATACGGTCGGGAGGAGTATACTATACTATGTGAAGAAAGTAATGGAATAAACCGACCCGGGAATTGAAGCTAGGTCCTAACACTCGGTAGCTATACTTATGACCCCTGTGCACCTGTGTTTCCGTATACACTAGTGCGCTATAATATCTCCTGCGTACTTGGTTGATCACTGTGGAGATAGGCCGCCGTGATCGAAATACGGTCGGGAGTAGTATTAATTTATTGAATCAGGGAATAAGCGCCGTCAAATGATGTTGTCTATATAACACTAGCGACCTGGCCGGGCTTTGCACGGGAATTATACACTAAAACATTTATCATGAATCACTCTGTATATTTGTGAAAACTGCATGAAAATCCGTTCAGTAGATTTCGACATACGTAGCGGGGGACTTTGTTTTATAATATGTAGTGATAACATCACGCCTGTAAGTATTTCCCGAAAGGTAAGGCAGTAGGAGTGATCGCCTAGTGGCATGACCGTTGGACTGTCAAGTCTAAGGTCGCAGGTTCGAATCCAAGGCACGCACCACTGTCTTTACGAAGTCATGTGCGTATTACAAAATCATTACCACTTGCATAAAACGGTGAAGGAAAACATTGTGAGGAAACCAGCACACCTGAGAGATATTCTCGATAGTGTATAAAGCCATGTCAGAGACCTACGGATGGACAATAGGTTGTTCAGCAACCACGCGATATGAAGAAGAAGAAGGTAAGGCAGAAGTGTATTTATACGCATGTACTCCCATATTACTCAGATGCTGTTATTAAATCCCATGTAACAGGTGGTGAGCCTATTGCCATCAAACAGGCAGTATTCCCCACCAAACCCGGGACGAATGTGTGATTTTTTCATTTTTATTACAATTTTTCAAGGAAACTTTGAAGCAATACTAGACAAGAACGGGGCTTGAACCTGCGACCCTTGACATTCCGTGTAATCACTCTAACTACTGAGCTACCTTGTCGTTGTTCAAATCTATAATTATTTTTCTTTTTTTAACCCTTTTTGTGTACCATAGCCATAATATTACATAACATAACATAACATAACATAGCATCACGCCTGTATTACCCGAAGGGGTAGGCAGAGGTGTACACAATTGTACACCCACATTTCACCAATGCTGTTATTAAGTCCCATGTAATAGGTGGTGAGCCTATTGCCATCAACCGGGCACAGTTCCAAACTCCGGGCTGCTACTGAGAATTTCCTAACAGAAAAACTCAATAACACTTTGCCCGACCCGGGGATCGAACCCGAGACCTCCTGTTCAGCAGTCGCGCTTGGTACCACTAGACCAACGAGGCAGTCATCATAATATTACAATTTGTTTTTTAATCTTACCACAATATGTTCCTTGGGACAATGTAAAGATTCTTACGATACACCCCTTTATTGGGCAGTCGTATAAAAACATAATCCAAAAAGAAAAAAGTAATTAACTAATTGTTAAGACGTCTTTCCTGCCTTACCTCGAAAAATACAGCGTGATGATTATCTTGGACAATCTTATTAACCCACATAAGCATTGAAACGACAATGTTATCTACAAAACACCAATTTGTACATAACTGCATAGTTGCCTCAATTAAGTCACGCTCGGGTTAAAACCTTGACCAAGAGAGGTGTTAATGTTAACGGGTATATTATATTCCAGTTGTTAATGAGTTACATAACATAACAGCATCATGCCCGTACCCTCACTTTTTAACCGACTTCAAAAAAGGAGGTCGACCCGTATGTGTGTATGTATATTTGTATATCCGCGATTTGCTCAAAAACTACTGATCCTATTTGGATGGGGCTTTCGTTATTTCCATACATGTTTTTCAGGGAAGGTTTTAGAATGTAATATATTAGGATCTGATGTAGATCTTCGGAGATAGACAATTGAACTCTTCTATATCTAATAGCAAAAAATGTGCAGTCGAATCGCGCAAGCCCCAACCAAATCGGAGCAGCACTTTTGTCAATATAAGGGTGTATTCTATTACCTCTGCTTACCTCTTCAAAGCGTACATGAGTGATGCTATATTAGAGAATAGTGAAAACAATACATAGATATACGATCGCACCAATAGCGGATCATTTGCTGTTATTTATTGAAGAGTTCCATTGTCTATCTTCGAAGATCTTCATCAGATCCTAATATATTATATACTAAAACCTTCCCTGAAAAATTTGTATTTTAATACCGAAAACCCCATCCAAATCGGATCAGTAGTTTTTGAGAAAATCGCGGACATAATAACGTACATACATACGGGTCGAATACAGAACCTCCTTTGTTTGAAATCGGTTAGTAACCCGCGATTGCTGCGATCGTATATATTAATTATTGTTCACCGGCATTTTTTGTTTTTTTGAATTTGACTCGTGACATCGCCGCGGACTCAGGCTCATGACTAAGGGCTCCGTTCGAGTTCGAAACTAGTCGGGCAATTCCCGAAAAATGCACGTGAGTAGTAACCGGTGAACAATAATTGATATGAATATTTTTCACGACAGTTATTTTACAAAAATCTCTATATATTGTTTTCAACATTCCATTGAAGGCGGTTCTTGTATCTTTATGTATATTACAAAATTGTAAATGGAAAATCCATCACTGACGCTGGAGTCCTACCGACTAAAAATCACACGGTACTCCCTTAATCTTTATAGTGGTACCGGGGTTGCAGCTGCATTCAGCACAACCCTCGTTCGTGGTGTTGACCAGATGGAGATGCGAGGGCGACGCAAAATCTTGCTGCTGCATGGCGTTCAAGAAGAGAAGAAGGAGGACACTGCTAAGGTAGTCGCTGCGGTGGTTCAACAAAAATTACATCTGAGTGACTTTGTTGTTGGTGATATTAGCCGATGTCACAGGATGGGACGAGCAGCCGGAAATAAAGCCCGGCCTATACTATTTAAGCTCCGGAGCCTTGAAGTTCGTGACACGATTTGGTTCACGAAAACCAAATTAAAGGGTACTGGTGTCACTGTCTCAGAGTTCTTAACTAAAGGGCGGCATGACGTCTTCTTGGCTGCGAGGGAGAAGTTTGGTGTCGCTAAAAGCTGGACCAGGGCGGGATGTGTGTTTGTCCTGAGTCCTGATGGTACGCGACATCGTGTCGAAACAACTGCTGAACTCGCCAAAATTGCATCGGATCCCGTCATGGGGCAACTGCCTGTAGCGGAGCCAGTGGCGGAAACTGTAGCTGAACTGGGTGCCGTTCCGGCCATCCAGGCGTCCAAAACTCTGACGACGAAGACAAGACGTGCTGTCACTTTGAAAAAGTAATTCTTTAATCTCAATTTTATACTTTTATCTTCGTAGGGTAAGTCCGGGTAATAGTTTGTTTTGATATTACTGTATCTTAATATACCTCCACTTATGTTTCGTAACAATTATCGTGCACTGACTAACTTTATTTGCATTTAATAATTTATTCACCTTCGAATTCTATAATATTAATTATACACATTGTCATTGCAGTGACATTTTTGTCAATTCGTTTGACAGACACATCAAATGTGGTATGCGTTTCGTTCCGCTGCTCCTTTTTAATGTACATGTGTTGGAGACAATCAGCGCCACCCCGAAAGTGCGATAATTTTTTTTCTTATTGTATATATATATATATATATACAATAAGAAATATATATATATATATATATATTATGTTTCTTTCTCTCTTTTTCTTCTCTGTTTTTATAATTGCCCGGACTACCATTACATGTAACACGCAGCCGGCAGGTGGATACTAGTCGATTTTAATTTTTAATTTTAGTAATATAAATATTATATATTATTTATTTATAATTATATATATATGTCTATAGTATTAAGTAGCGATGATGACAGTTTTTACTCATTCTCCAGCGATGAAAATAGTTTTTCAAGTATTCCGTCACTCGCCGACACTCTAAAGGTACAGTTTTCTGATGTGCCTAAGAATTTTAACGCTGTTCATATAAACGCTCAGAGTATTCCGGCTCATTTCCCCGATATGCTGGCAAACTTTGACTGTAAAAATATCCACGCTATTCTTATTTCCGAGTCATGGCTTAAACCGTGTCTTCCTTCAACTGCCTACGCTCTTCCTGGCTTCCAACTTATTAGAAATGACCGCACTGTTGGCGGTGGTGGTGGTGTTGCCATATACCTACGCACACATATTCCTTTTTCTATCGTCAATGTGTCAGCGCAGCCACCACCGTCAAATGCTGGTGAACATCTTTTTATTGAAATCGAACTAAACCATTCCAAATTACTTCTTGGTGTTTACTACTGCCCTTCGTTACGTGTCAACTACTTCTCGTCTTTCGACAACATTCTTGAAATGCTCATACCTCTCTACAGTCATAGTATAATCATGGGTGATTTTAATACTTGTCTGCTTAAAAAGGATCACCGTTCATCTTCTCTGTGTTCAATTCTTAATTCTAATAATCTGTGCATACTTCCACTAAATGCCACTCATAATTTTCCCAATTCTACTCCTTCACTTCTTGACCTGGCCTTTGTTTCTGCTATTGACCGCGTGGCTAAGCATGGCCAATGCTCAGCAGACGCTTTCTCCTATCACGACCTAATTTTTCTCTCCTATAAAATTCGCCCTCCTAAGGCTAAATCTAAAATTCTTATGCAACGCAATTTTGGCGGTATGAACATTGCCAATCTTTGTGAAGATGCTAACAATATAGACTGGACTGCTCTTTCTAATACTGCATCAGTTGATAAAAAGATAAACATGTTCACAAACAGTCTTGTTCAACTGTACGACCACCACGCACCTATACGACCAGTTAAAGTGCGACATTTGCCGTCACCATGGCTAACAAATGAAATTAAAGACTTGATACATAAGAAAGCGACGGCAAAGTCAAAATATAAGTGTCGGCCTTCGGACGCAAATAGGGACAGATATGTCTCAATACGAAATCACTGCAATAAGATGTGTAGGAATGCTCAACGCCAACATGTCCAAAACTCAGTTCAAAATGGAGATCCAGCCAAAGTTTGGAAATTTCTAAGATCTATGGGGGTTGGGAAATCTCGACAAGAAACTGTTCCTAAGGATTTAGATATCAATTCACTTAATAATCATTTTAGTTCTTCGTCCAATTTTGATATGGCGATAAAATCAAATACATTAAACTATCTTTCATCCCTTCCGGCTCCCGATTACTCTCCTTTCGCCTTTTGTCAATTCTCTGCATGTGATGTTAAGAAGAGTATATTATCGATTACTTCTAACTCAGTTGGAAGTGACTGTATCAGCCGTAATATGATTCTTCCTGTGCTTGACGTTATCCTTCCCGTTATCTCCCATATCCTTAATTACTCAATTTCCAGTAGTATTTTTCCATGTGCATGGAAAGATGCCCATATAATTCCATTACCTAAGAAGTCTAATCCCTCTTCCTTTTCCGAATATCGACCTATATCCATTTTACCATTCCTATCTAAAGTTCTCGAACGGCTAATACATAACCAATTGAGTACTTTCCTCTCCAAAAACAATCTCCTTAATCCCTTCCAATCAGGCTTTCGGCCAGGTCATAGCACTACCACTGCTCTTGTCAATATTACGGATGATATCAGGTCAGGCATGGAAGTCGGAAATCTAACGGTACTGGTATTACTGGACTTTAGTAATGCTTTTAATACCGTTGATTTCGATATTTTGCTTGGCATATTATGCTCCCTTAACATATCTCCATCGGTAATTGACTGGTTTCGTAGTTACCTGTCTGGTCGCCGGCAGCGAATTTGCTTTGAAGAAACCTTGTCTTCCTGGAGCATTACTTCCGCCGGTGTACCGCAGGGTGGCGTTTTATCACCTTTACTTTTCGCAGTTTTTATAAATTCTATCTCTGATCTACTACTTTCTTCCTACCATCTTTATGCAGATGATCTACAAATTTACTCTCAAGCTCCACTTGGCAATCTTTCCGATGCTGTCAATACAGTTAACAGCGATCTTGCCCGTATTTGCGATTGGAGCAGGAGATATGGTCTGACGATTAACCCTGCCAAGACGCAAGTTCTTATGGTTGGTAGCTCGCGGACTATTTCCAGAATAGACTGGAATACAGTTCCAAAAGTTCAGTTTGACAACTCTGTGATTCCGTTCAGTGATAAGGTTAAAGACCTCGGTATATTCATCGACAAACACTTTTCCTGGATGGCGCAACTGCAGGAAGTTAGTCGCAAGTTGTTTGCATCCGCAGCGTCTTTAAAAAGACTCCGAAATTTTCTGCCAACAACCACCAAAGTTGCGCTTGCTCAATCACTTCTTCTTCCCATCCTTGATTATGCTGATGCCAGCTATCTCGATCTTACTGAGGAACAACTTAATAAACTTGAGCGGCTTCAAAATTTTTGTATCAGGTTCATATTTGGTCTACGCAAATATGACCATATTTCAGAATTCCGTGTTAAGCTCAAGTGGTTACCGATTCGCCTTCGCCGGAATACTCATATCCTTTCTCTACTCTATAATGTACTTTTCCTTCCATCTACTCCAATTTACCTTAAGAAACGTTTCGAGTTCCTTGGTGACACTCACACGCGATATCTTAGGTCATCGGATAACTTGAGATTGAAAATGCCAATGCATTCTACAACATTTGTTGATAAATCATTCTCAGTACAGGCCGCTCGTTTGTGGAATGCATTGCCAGTGCCAGTAAGATGTGCACAATCTTTGCCAGTGTTCAAAAGGCTTGTGAAGGAACATTACTTGTCGCTGAGTACATCGTGATTTACATACTTAGTAGTTTATTATTTAAATTGTATGTATATGTATTGTAAAAATTATATATCAAAATATATATGATATATATGTAGTATTAGTGTTTAAGTTTATGTAGGTACCTACTTTTATTTGCACCACACAAACCCCATATGTCTTACTGTTGAAATTAAATCCATCCAAAGGTTGCCTGGTAGAAATCGCAGACAGCGATAAGGCCGCCCATTGTATAATTTAAAAACTTTCTTTAAAAATTTTCTGTCTGTATATGTCCATTTAGTGTACAATAAAGAATATATAAATAATATAAATAAATAAATAACCCGTCATAGTCTGTCGAACATAACGAAGGTCCCTATCACTTGTGCAGGCTGGCCACTTATGGCTTGGACAGGTACTCCAGTGTTTCGCGCGGTGTCGATGTCGTCTCGGGACGGTCGGGTGGCCGGTACGTCTTATGCTGCAGTGATGCGAAGACTCCACCTCTCACTTCCTTTTCGCCATCTTCTTTGCGTCCTTCACCACAAAAAAACTATCTGACAGATTTTGAGGCTTGATATATTTTTGGCCTCGGATAATATAAAGTTTCTGAGGGGAAAATACAAGTAATTTCTATTTCCCAGTATTCGAGGCTATTGTAGAACTATAACAGGCTATTATAACAAATTACTTAAGTATGGAAATATAGGTATTTCAACTACAAAAAGAACGGAGGCCATTATATGTTCCTTATAAGACAATGTACACATACGATTCATAAGTGCTAATTATAAGTGTCAATACTGGAAAACACACTATGTTCTTTGTGAGACGACAGGGAAATTGCCAACGTCATCATTTAAACGAAAACATTATAATTATAAAGTTAGTTATACATTATCAAAAGAAAACCGCCTTTAAAAACTATAAAGACATGTACAAATTCAAGATAAATCTTTGAAAAGCATTAACGCATGCTTAGCGAACTCTAAAGTTATTATAACAAATGGAAAAAGAATACGGTCGCGAACAGGATTCGAACCTGCGCCTCCTGGATGAATACTCCAGGCGCTCTGACCACTAAGCCATCTCGACCTCTGCTCACCACCGCGATTTCTTCTTCGATATTTTAAGACGTCTTATGGCGACGTTATTGCTATCAATTCAGTCCCTATACAGGTGACCGAACCGACAAGACTAACTTTGCAGTTAATACAATGTCGTAAAGAATGCAATTACCTTACTAATTCAAGATAAATCTTTGAAAAGCATTAACGCATGCTTAGCGATTTCTTTTTCCATTTAATATAATAACTTTAGAGTTCGCATTCTTTACGACATTGTATTAACTGCAAAGTTAGTCGTGTCGGTTCGGTTACCCGTATAGGGACTGAATTGATAGCAATAACGTCGCCATAAGACGTGTTAAAATATCGAAGAAGAATTCGCGTTGGTGAGCAGAGGTCGAGATGGCTTAGTGGTCAGAGCGCCTGGAGTATTCATCCAGGAGGCACAGGATCGAATCCTGTTCGCGACCGTATTCTTTTTCCATTTGACATGTACAAAATTAAACTACTCACTCATCAAAACTTTTGCTGAAGGGAACCGCAAACCAAAACGCCATCTGTGTGTATATTTTTTGATTAAATAGATTTTATCAAAAAGCCCTGAATCAATTTCGATGAAAGAATTATGGAACCTTCTCTGAAGATCTAGGTACCAAACTAAAAAAATATTACATCAAAATCAATTCTTAAGTTGCGTAATAATTGCGTGCCAAACATACAGTCGAATTGAGAATCCCCTCCTGAAGTCGAATAAAAGAGAATGCCCTAGTAGGATATGCACTGAACATAATGGCAGGGGCGCCGACTACGTGGATGCTCGGGGGCTCCAGCACCCCCGAGAGGTAAGTAGTGAGTGTAGGACACCCATGATCTTAGGCATAAGAACCAGATTGTGAACGTACGCGTCCTGGCGAGTTGTGATGATGCGCAACATCTTTCTGTCCTATCGCTTGTCTGTTCGCTAATAACTTATTGATCTACTATTTGGATTTATAAGCGATTTCATTTGTCGGAAGGTGTGCATTTTTCTTCTCGCACTTGTTCAGTTATTTTAGGTGACTCATCAGCCTCACCACAAGATTGTCTACAAGCCAGCACCACTGCTTATTGGTGATGTTATCCAAAAAGGACAAGTACGTAGTAGGTAACGATTTGGAGTCATTTCATACATACTTCCCACGTCGTGTTGCCAGATCTCAAAACCGAAAAGCCGGACCGACCAGGCATTATACCCGGACATTTGGGTAAAAATGCCAGACACTCTTATTTTGCAGTAAAACAAGGCTTTTTATTACTCAAAGTAAAAATTTTTTAATGTAAAAATCTTTCAAATGTAAAAAGCCTAACAAAATCCGGACCGGCCGGATACCGTCTAATTTGGACCAACACGCAACCAAAAAGCCTGGCTGTGTCCGGCTTTATCCGGACGCCAGCCAACGCTATGCCCACGAATGGAAGTCCCAATCATCTTTCTTGTTTCCTGAAAAGTACAATATACAAAAATTCAAGGCTAGAATGAATAGATTTCTTTTTCATCTACGTGCTCGCACACCGTCGCTTACCATCAGGCGAGTAGGTGGCAAAACCCAGACTAATTAAAAAAAAAAGTGGTAGGTAGCGTTTTGTAGCTTCTGCCTACCGGCATGGGAAAAAGGTAGCCGTTTATAGCTCATCACATTGGTCCGTAATTATTTACACGTGGAGAACAGTGGGAGGGGCTCGTGGCTAAGTTACAGCCACACGGATCGACTGATTGATGGAAGCGTTAAGCGTTTGCCGAGATTAGCCTTATAATACACTGACAGCGCGGTTGGCGCAGTGGTCGAGAGACCGACTGCTGCGTTGGGTGTCGCAGGTTCGATTCCTGCACGGAGCAAATATTTGTACGATCTACGGATAATTGCTCCGGGTCTGGGTGTGAGATTATATGTCTGTAAACGCACCCACGACACAGGAAGAAATACATAGTGTGGGGCAACGTTTTTAAAAAAAAAAAAACTTTGTTGTAATTTACAAACTGCTAGAAACGAATAAAAAAGAGTGAGTGTGTAATGTGTATTCGATTTGGCAAAATTATTTACAAGGCAGGACGACATCTATGTATGCTAAGAGGTACTAAATTTTTAACGTGGCTAGACAAGTGTTAACGGTATTACCCACTAGATGTCGTTGATTACTTAGTGCTTAGTATGTGAGTTTGGTTTGTGAAAGTATAGATGGCACACGGTGGTGTATGATTAGCAGAAAAATATATCCTCCCGATTTTGAATCTTATCTATCTATCTATCACAGTCGAACCTAGGGCCTTACCCTCAGCCAGCCGAGCTTGTGACTCTATTGGTCACAAGCTGACTAACAAGACAAGAGTAATTTATTTACATAAACAATAACAGAACATAGCATCACGCCCTGTATTCCCCGAGGTAGTAGACAGAGGTTGTACATGACACCCTTATTTCACCAATGCTGTTATTAAGTCCCACGTACCTATTAGGTAGGGAAAATATTGTCATCTACCAGCCACAAATCTAAAGTCCGGGCTGCTACTGAGAACTTTCCAGCAGAAAAACGCAGTAACACTGTCCGAACCGATAACCTAACCCGGAACCTTGAGCTCAGCAGTCGCGCTTGTGACCACTAGACCAACGAGGTAGTAAAAAACAATGGCTTTATTTAAAAAAAAATCGGAAAATACGCGTTTCCGATCAGAAATCAATGATTCGGCAATTTAAGCCGCTTTTCAGAAGATTGATACAGCGCTGAAAAGCGCAATTTGGCGACCGCGACCAAACTCAGTCGCCAAAACATGTTGCCGCGTTGATGCAATCACCAAATTACCTATTGGTCGCCGATGCTAAACTTAGCATGTCTCCCGAGGCTTATTAATCCATATTAATATTACCTATATAATATTATGCGAAAGTACTTTTCACGACTAAACGGCTGTACGGATCGTAATGGAATTTGGCAAGGAGATAGCTTGTATCTTGGGGAAGGAAATAGACTACCTTTAGTCACGCAGCTTGATGACGTCGCGGGCACCAGCTAGTTAGCTATAAACAGACATTTCATTAGACTATTTGCTAATAATGAGATGATCTAATCTGAGTGACTTGTCAGATAATGTTCATTTTACACTTGATTAAGATTTTCGTATTAGGTACTTACAGAATTTATACAAATTAAAACTCACTGCGATTCATTTTGTAGTATATTTAAGTAATGTCAGTCAATCGGTTTTTTTTTATACATACATTTTTTATACAACAATTAAATTTAAATTTTTGAATTTGAAACTTCGTTTATGAAACGTCCAAAAAGTTGGTCTCATAGAGAAGAACCGGCAAGAAACTTCATAGGCACTATTGACGCCCACATTCTTCCCATCTCATTCTTGCGCTGTTATACACTCCTCCCGACCGTATTTCGGTCACGGCGGACTATCTCCGAGGAAATTAGATAAGTACGCAGGAGATATTATAGTGCACAAGTGAATGCGCAAACACAGGTGCACTCCCTCTTCCTTCACTCTCATAGTCCAATGGGATGGCAATGCGACACGTCCGGAGAGAGATTAAGCGTAGGACCGACGGCTTACTTTCCGAAGCACAGGGATGTCCTATCACCAACTTCTTAACTCCGGGCTGCTGCTGAGAATTTCCTAACAGAAAAATACTCAATAGCACTTGGTGGTGAGCGTATTGCCAACTACCGGGTATATTTCCAAACTCCGGGTACTAATGAAAATTTTCAAATAGAAAAACATAGAAAAACCCACCATCACTTTGCACGACCTGGGAATCGAACACTCAGCAGCCGCACTTGAAAAGTGTGCTGTTACATTGATATGGTAATGTATAAAAATAATGTTCGGAAGACTTGGGGCTCGAGATACCAGTGCGTTCCACGAAGTTTTATGACCAGGCTTTTACAATCCAGGCCCCACGATTATGGAATGCATTACCTACGTCAGCAAGGAGAGCTCAATCGCTGGATAGTTTTAAATATTTAGTTAGAGAACATTATCTATGCCTCTGCAATTTTTTTTTTCTGTATTTTTATGATATTGCCTTCTCCTATCTATCTTAATATATATAAATCTCGTGTCACAATGTTTGTCCTCAATGGACTCCTAAACCACTTAACCGATTATAATAAAATTCGCACACCATGTGCAGTTCGATCCAACTTGAGAGATAGGATAGTTTAAATCTCAAATTATAGTCGCGTGCGAAGCCGGGACGGACCGCTAGTAATTATTATATGTATTGATTTTAATACTATATATATGAATAAAATATTTATTAATCGTATTTATATATGTATATAATTATTATCTATGATGTGTTATATTTATATATTAGGTACGCCATAAACTGCCCATTACCTAAAGTCTCGTCCAAACCTTGTCCATCCAAAGGTTGTCTGGAAGAGATCGCTTTTAGCGATAAGACCGCCCATTGTACTTCCTCCTAACGTTTTTGTGTCTTTTAAAATTTATTATGTGTGTACAATAAAGAATATTGTATTGTTATGTATTGTTAGTTATAATATTGTTATAGACCGGTATGCATATAAATCATTATCATCATCATCAGCCCCCTGTCCTTATTTCAATTTTCAATTTAATTCGGGTCGGCGCAGCATGTCTTTTACTTTTCTTTTTCTTATACGCATACCATACAAATATCATCAAATATATAAGTCACATTAATCATTAATGTCTACAGTGACTTAACTTTAACATAACCAGCCCTTAACTATCCCACTGCAGGGCGCGGGCCACTTCTCATACAAGGAATGCACGAGCATTGATCACCATCACCACGGCATGCATATTACATAGGCTCGTGCTACCTAACTGTGCCCAAGATATTTTATCTCACTAGATATAATTATTTCTATATAAATTCAATTTTAGATTTGTATAGAATCTATAAATAATTTTGATACAGCCAGACGTGTTGCTGGGAAGTTTGTTGCGCCGCTTCTTCTTTCCAGCTAAAACACTAGGAAGCGGTGAAGGGTGGGCTTTTTTGGGGGCTGTCTTAATGTTTGACGTTCAAAAAGCGCTAATTTTTAGCCTAATTTGAATAAAGAAATTTTGATTTTGATTTTGATTTTGAAACCAGGCTAGCTCCCTGCAGCAACTGTTGGCGATTTTGATTTTGAAACCAGGCTAGCTCCCTGCAGCAACTGTTGGCGATTTTGATTTTGAAACCAGGCTAGCTCCCTGCAGCAACTGTTGGCGATTTTGATTTTGAAACCAGGCTAGCTCCCTGCAGCAACTGTTTGCGATTTCAGGCTATTAGGTCCAGATTTCCTCACGATGTTTTCCTTCACTGTATATCAGTGATGTCTTAAGTCACTTACCTACACGTCACTCAACAACATGACTGTCCTGTTGGTCTAGTGGTTAGTAGCCCTGACTGCTATGCCGGAGGTCGTGGGTTCGATTCCCACCCAGGACAAATGTTTGTGTGATGAGCACGATCATTTGTTCTGTGTCTGGGTGTAATTTATCTATAATATGTATGCATTTAGAAATATATAAGTATGTTTATCAGTTGTCTAGTACTCATAACACAAGCTCTGCTTAGCTTGAGACTAGACGGCGTTGTGTGATAGTTGTGGAATATTATTATTATTATTATTATAACATTCATAAAGTCACATTGGAATATGCCAAATTTGAACCCACAATCTGCTGTATGTAATTTTTTTTTCTATAATTGTCTATATTTTCGTTATGGTTGATGAACAACCCAGTATTAGATTTTAAACCACCTCCAGGCCTCAGGGTTTACACACTATCGAGAACATCTCGCAGGTTTGTTTACGTTGTTTTTCTTTACCGTTTAAAGCGAGTGATTATTAATTTATAATACGAGAAAAGACATTGTTTGATGATGTGGACCTGAACCTGCGACCTTTGACTTTTCCAACGGTATAGGTTATTACTACTACACTTTTAGATCAGTATTTACGCTATGTAAACTTTAAATACTCCTACCGATAGGTTACGGCAGCCTATCTTCACGGAGATTAGCCAAGAATGCAGGAAATATTATAGTGCACAAGTGTATGCGCAAACACAGAAGCACTCCCTCGTCGTTCACTCTCATAGAGATTGGGACGGCAATCCGACACGACCGGAGATAGATCAGGCGCAGGACCGACGGCTTTACGTGCCCATTTAACTTTAACTACGCACAATATAACATATTTATGAAATGACATTTGTTTTTCCAAAAATAAAACGTACGTGTAACGAAAATAAAAAATTAACAATTTAATTAACACATGTTCTATAAAAATATTTCTGTTTTCTTATCTAAATAATATATCAATAACATAATTATTACACTACTTAATTAATTGACATTTTTGTAATATCAAAATCATGTTATTAATTATTATTATATTGCCGATGACTGGAGATAAGAAAATAGTCATTTCCTTAAGGAAGTCAGTTGCATTAATATTTACAGTAAAACTGTTATGTTACTGTTGATTTTACCTGATTAGGAAAGTCTAAATGAATGCATTGACATAGTTTTATCTATATTTAAGAGGAAGTCTGAAAGTCTGGCGCCAGTGACTGAGAAGTTGTGTAGAAATCGTTAGGAATGGTATGGGCATGTGATGCGGAGGGATGAGGGTCATGAGACGAGGAAAGTTTTGAGTATGAATGTAGATGGCTATAAGAGTAGAGGAAGACCGAGGAAGCGATGGATGGATTGTGTTAAAGATGATATGGCTAAAAAAGGAGTGACTGACGATATGACGGCTGATATGCGCCGACCACAAATAAATTGGGCTAAGGGCGGGGGGATGATAATGATGATATAGTTTCTTTCTTTCAAATCAAATTGTATTTTTATTCAAAAGACTTACTCTGTCTTCTACGAGATTACTTCCTGTATCATGGGTGCGTTTACAAACGTTTAACCTCACATGCGCACACACCCAGACCCGGAACAATTGTCTGTAGATCATACAAATATTTCCTCCATGCAGGAATCAAAAACGCGACACGTGTTGAGTTATAATATTAAATGGAAAAAGAATACGGTCTTGAGCAGGATTTTTTCCATTTAATATTATAACTTTAGAGTTCGCTAAGCATGCGTTAATGATTTTCAAAGATTTATCTTTAATTGTTAAGGTAATTGCATCTTTGCGACATTGTATTAACTGCAAAGTTAGTGGTGTCGGTTCGGTCACCTGTATAGGGACTGAGTAGATAGCAATGACGTCGCAAAAAGACGTGTTAAAATGTGGATGAAGAATTCGCAGTGGTGAGCAGAGGTCGAGATGGCTTAGTGGTCAGAGCGTTTGGAGTATTTATCCGGGAGGCGCAGTTTCGAATCCTGCTCACGACCGTATTCTTTTTCCATTTAATATTATAACTTTATGTATAATACCCTTGATAATACCTGTTGCAGTTACAGAATGTGTCATATTCTGAAGTAGAACGCAAATGCTTAATTAACTAAGTAGGTAATTAATTTGGATACTTTTAAGACAAACTGTCTGTTTATAAATCAAACATAACGTAGTAATGATATCACGTAGATAATCTTAAAGGACATCTCATAAACATAGTCATAACATAACATATTAATATTTTTATATGAATCATTATTAGATATTTTATTAGAGAGCATCCTGTTTGAGACCAATGATTGAAATGTTTCCAATTTGCGTTTATTTATTAAATATACATATAAATTATATTTTTAACAACAAAAATATACATTAAAAAATATAGAAAATAGTAGGCCACCGGCATCGGGAACAGGGTCCAAACTACCGGTGGTTAGGGCCCCAGAGATAGGAACCTCCTCACAATGCGTGCCGTATCGAGGAGTACCGCTTTCTGTATCAAGCCCTTTATTCAGCCGTCTAGCGAGAGCCTTTTAAGGTGTTGGTCGAGGCTCTTCGCTATTAGTCCATTAGCCGAATCGAGTGGCAGTACAATTTTTGCAGAGTCCACGCCCCACATTTCGACAACCTCGTGCGCCAGATCAAGATATTTGATTTGTTTATCTTCCTCTGCTTTCACGAGGTTCTCGTCATGAGGGATAGTGATATCAACAATCATTACAATCATTGTGCGGCGCTCTAATCGATCTATCACCACTATATCAGCCTTATTATTTATGTTTCCAATTATTATTATTATATTTCCGACCGAATTTTTGGTCACGGCGGCCTATCTCTATGGAGATTTGCCAAGTACGCAGGAGATATTATATTGCACAAGTGTATGTACAAATACAGCACAAATGCACTCTTCTTCCTTCACTCTCATAGTACGATGGGCTGACAATCCGACACGAGACAGGCGCAGAACCGACGGCTTTCGCGCTCTCCGAAGCACGGGGGTGTCACACCGCCAACTGCCTAACTCCGGGCTGCTACTGAGACTTTCCTAACAGATAAATCCAACAGCACTTTTCCCGACATGGAAATCGCAGCAGCAGCTGTGCTTCTGACAACTTAACCACCGAGGCAGTCTCGGCAACTTTTCTTCACTGCTCCGGATTCTTCATCCACATTTTAGATGTCTTATGGTGACGTCTTCGCCATCTATTAAGTCCCCGTCGAGGCGACTGAACCGACACGACTAACTTTGCAGTTAATCTAATGTCGTCCAGATGCGATTACCTTAACAAATACAAATACATCTTTCCAACGCATTATCGCAGACGTAGCGAACTCTAAACCTTATTGAGCAGAGGTTGGGCTGGCTTTGTCGGAAGAACTCAGGAATATTTTATCTGGGAGACTAATGTTACGGTTGGTTAAATTTTTCCTTGAAATAGTGTAATAACTGTTGGCAATCCGTACAAATAAATAAAATATAAACTAACTAGTGTCTCGCCCCGGCCTCGCACAGGTATGAATTAGAAAAAGAAGAGTGAAGAGAGAAGAAGATTACGTTTAGGCTACGTAAGCCATGTAAATTTATTTTTTCGCGAAAACCTAAGATATTAATTACTAAGTGGTCATTATTTTGACTGAACGAATTACGCTAAACAGACATCAATCAAGGAATTGATTAATTTTAATGAGACTGCAATCTATTTGCCTGTATTTTTCTGTTGGTAGAACAAATAAAGGTCATCCCCTATTCTGCAGTGCATGACAATAAATCTCACATACAAAACCACGAATCTCATATACATACAATCACGCCTGTTTCCAATTGGGGTAGGCAAATGCTATCGATTTCCACACACCTCCTTCGCTTCATCTATGTTCATTAACCTCTTCATGCATGCTCGTCGATTTCCTTCATTTTCGAATCTCATATCTAGATAGCCCGGTTAGTGGAGTGTGATAGTAGGATAACATCAGAATCTGGCGCATGGATAATTTTTGGTATGATACAGCTAGATAGAAGGAGACCGTATCGGTGGCGGTTACCATCAATAACAGCATTCCCAATGAGGGTTGACGTCAGGCAGGCGGCCGGTTATAAAACATAGCCAAAACTTTAGCAGCATGTCAGATATATGCTGCGCCGATCCCAAATAAATTGGGATGAGGGCAGGGGATGATGATGATGATATTCAATACCTAGATAAAATACTAGCATTACAAGTCTTAGTAGAATAGGATAGGCTTTATTGGTCTAAGTTTAAAAATCTATTATATCAACCACCCTGTTATAAAGATATTTATAAGAAAAATGTGTTTAACATGTGTTTATTGGTCTAAGTTTAAAAATCTATTATATCAACCACCCTGTTATAAAGATATTTATAAGAAAAATGTGTTTAACATGTGTTTATTGATATATAATAACTTGCCAGAAGAATTTAAATTATTAAACAGTAAAGTTTTCAAAACAAAATTAACGGAATGGATTCTATCACATTGTTTCTACAGCATTAAAGAATTTATGGAATATAAAAAATAAATAATATAGTTGATAATTATTAGTATAATACAAGTAATTTTTTTTTAACGTAATACAATAGTATACCTACGTAAAATTTTTGCACGCCTGCTTGCAGGCAGAATACAAAGACATGTTGGCTCCTACCCATAAAAAGAAGAGAAGACAATTCCTTACTATATTTAGGTTGTGCCGGACTGCGGCGAATGCAGCTGCGATTCCTGTACCCGGTAAAGCTTAGAGGCGCACCGTTTGATTTTAGTTAGTTGGAGTCCGGCAGAACTTCATGATGGATTTCCACACATAAAAAAAGGTTGCCTATGTTTTTAAAAAGAAAAGGTTCTATATATAAACATTATAAAATGTTTTTGCACAAATAACGAGTTTTTTACGTATAAAGATGGACACTACAACTGAAATTCCCTAAAATTGTTACTATTCTGGCATTACTTTTACTTAGTTGACATCACTTGCCCTGACATTACTTACCCTAACATTACTTACTCTGACAATACATTTATATTCCAAATTAACAAATTGACATTTAAATATTCTAATTTATATTTATTGTTTGTTGAACCAAAATATTGTTATCGCGTTATGATGTCTTAAATTAAAATTGTTAATATTAATAAATGATTGAAAATTCATTGTCAATTAAACAGCATACATGCATAGTGTATGAACTACTGAATATTTAATAAAAAATCGGGAAAATTGCATGCCTGAAAGGCGAAATGTGATGTAACATCCTAGAACCATGTTTCTTGCAAATAAATATTTCTATTTCTATTACTTTTAAAAAGAGGTTGTCTAGGCTATTAGAAAAAGTTATTTATTTGTTAAATAAATACGCGGTCGTGTTTTTAACTTGCGGTTCCCGGATAAATACTCCAGGCGCTACTAATCCGGGAGGCGCAGGTTCAAATACTGCTCATCAACGTATTTTTAATTCCACAAAAATGTACACCTTTAGAGTTCAGTATGCGTTTCAAAGATTTACTTTGAATATAATTTATATTCAATGCATTTAGTCATACTTTTATAGATCAAGATCATAGCAACTATCATTAAAGCGATCGGCCGAAACGATAACGATTTTCAATGTACAACTTTACCCGGAAAATCTATTAAAAGTATGCGAGTACGAATTTTATTCTCGTTCGAACATCCTCTTTGTGATTGGGGTATGGTGAGAAGCGGTAGCGGGCAAAATCCGCTCAAATAAATAAATACAAATAAATCAATTTGAAGTCTGTATGTAATGTAAATATAATAGTTTTTTTAATCTCATACAGTCATTTGCACGATACCTATGCTAAATATCGTTTTTTTTTTGTCTGTCTTTCTGTCTGTTTGTTCCGGCTAATCTTCGAAATAGCTGGACCGATTTTGATAAGATTTTACTGGCAAATGACTATATAAGAAGTAACTTAGGCTAATTATAATATAATTATAAGCGGAAATCGCGGGCCACAGCAAGTAATAAATAAAATATATTTATTTCGGATAAAATGTTATAACAGTGTTACAGTGAAATTGTTTCATAACACATTATACAAAAACACATTCTTACAATAATTACACGTACATTTGACACTTGGTGTAACTGCTATGGCACATCCTACCACACGGTGTGGAATCGTATCCAGGCACGCAGCAATGGAGAATACCACCTGTCAGACAATACATTGAGGATGCTGTTCGTACTGCAACGCACACGACTCAGCATCGACGCGCACCGTTTCCGAACAAGCCCATGAAAACCATCAATCTGCGCTTCTGCGAACATACCCGATGCGCTACAGAACCTAGGCAGCCCCATCAACGCCCTAAATGTATTTCAAATTTGAGTTATAGAATTCGGTGGTCGAGAGACCGGCTGCTGCGTCGCGTGTCGCAGGTTTGATTCCTGCACGGAGCAAATATTTTTATGAGCTACAGATAATTGTTCCGGGTCTGTGTGTGTGTCTGTGTGAGATTATATGTCTGTAAACGCACCCTAGATACAGGAATAAATTATTAGTGAGGGGCAAGTACACACATCAACACGGTCTAGGGATATTTCATACTCAATTAAATAACTCGAAAAGTACTGGCCGCATTGGAATCTTTTATACACCGATTTGTTTGTAATTTATCTCAGACTAATTCCAAATTCAAATTTTTGAAAATTCTTTTGTCTCGGTGGCATAAAAATGTGTTCATGTGTAGGAGAGGGAATTTTAATTTGTGCGAAATTTAGAAAACAATACGAATTACATTTAGTTACAGTTTTTTTTCATTTTCAAACGAAAGATAAAGTTAAAATTGAGGTATTGTAGCCATGCAACGCCAACATTTGACGAGGGCGGAGATGTTACGAGCTGTGGGAATGCTGGAAGCTGGGTCTGTTCAGCGTAATGTTGCTGAGGCCATAGTGACCCACCAAAATGTAATTTCAAGATTGTGGACACGCTATCGTGCCACAGGTGAAGTAGCGGAGAGGCACCGGGGGCCAAGTCGCCTACTACCCCCAGACAAGACCGATTTTTGCAAATTACTGCGCGAGCTCAACCAAATGCAACGGCGACTCAATTGGTCCAAAGGCTGCGAGTGGAACACCAAGTGCTTGTGAGTGACCAAACTGTAAGAAGGCGACTGCATGAAAGCAATCTACGCTCTCGTAGACCACTCCGGGTCCCACCTTTACGGAGAGGCAATCGTGGACGACGATTAGAATGGGTTCGGAACCACGTGGACTGGGGCTGTGAACAATGGTCCAATGTGCTGTTCACGGATGAATCCAGGTTCGGCTTCCATCCAGATTCACGAAAGACGCGTGTTTGGCGAGTTCCTGGACGATGGAGCCGTCTTCAGAACCCTCAGGAAGTTCACCCATACCAAGGAGGAACAATTATGGTTTGGGCAGGAATTCGTCTTGGAGGACGGACGGATCTCGTTTGGGTGCGGGGCAATATGACGGCAGAACGATACGTCCAACAGGTGCTGGGGCCCGTAATCTTGCCCCACAGAACACAAATGGGGCAAGATTTCCTGCTCATGCACGACAATGCCCGGGCACACACGGCGAGAACGGTAGCAGCTTGGTTACATACACACAATGTTAGGGCCTTAGACTGGCCTGCTCAATCGCCAGATCTAAATCCCATTGAGCATGCGTGGGATATGCTGCAAAGAAGAGCTCTGAAGGAAGTTCCTGAAAATCTGGCTACAGAAGATCAACTTTTTGCGCACCTCAGAAGGACATGGGACAATATTCCGCAGCAAGACATTGACAACCTTGTTCTGAGCATGCCGAATCGTTGCCGATGTGTTACGAACATCATGGGCGCTTTCTCAGACTACTAACTTCAAGTTTATAAACACAAATTAAATGATTTTTCTATTTTTTTCAGTTTTTACTCATAAATTAAAAGTTAATTCATATACGGTTTCCGTCTATGCTTCATTTTTTTTCCATAAAATCCTGAAATTTTAATCGAAGTACCTTAACCATTACAAGAAAATGGTAGAATATTAAATAACGTATCTTTTAAATATATACATGTCATATAAATAATTAACGTATTGATAGTAATTCGCTTTTTTAAAAATATCCCTAGACCGTGTTGATGTGTTTATTATATATAAAAAAAATTGAGGTAACTGAAGGTGTAGATTCCTGTGGAGAAGAACGGGCAAGGAACTCCATGGTTACTCTTATTCATTAAATAGGGTTTTACAATAGATATAGCGTAAACTGTTTTCGTTGCAAAATAATATGTGAGAACAAAGTAAGTTATTTTTTTTTAATGAAAAATTGGTCTACCTTTGGCCACCCACTTGCCTGATGGTAAGTAATGTTGTGGCCGAGGATGGAGCACGTAGATCCAGATGAAATCTATTCACTCCAGATAGATTTGGGAAAACGATAGTTGGGGAGTTGATGCACCTGCCCAGACGAGTCTCCCACAACGGTTGCGTGCAACTAGGTCGATTCACGGCTTGGCTTCATCCGGTGGGTGGTAACCAGCCGCGGCCGTAGCCTCCCACTAGAGTTGTGTTGCCTGTTTTGCACCACCCAGGGGCCACGTGTAGGGATTCCATTTTAAGGGTACACTCGTACGAACGCGGGCAACTCAGCCCCATAACGATGACGCTAATACTAAGAGAGTTCAATAAATAAACCTTTATTTGTCAGAATATAGGTTATGCAAATTTTTTGGTGAACTGGCGTTCAAAATATTGATGAATTACATTTTATTCATAATTATTATTTAAGTTTTTTTTAAAGTTACAATATTAAATGGAAAAAGAATACTGTCGCGAACAGGATTCGAACCTGCGCCTCCCGGATGAATACTCCAGGCGCTCTGACCACTAAGCCATCTCGACTCGATCTCACTTGCTCCGGGAGGCGCAGGTTCGAAACCTGTTCGCGACCGTATTCTTTTTCCATTTAATATTGTAACTTTAGAGTTCGCTAAGCATGCGTTAATGCTTTTCAAAGATTTATCTTGAATTAAGTTTTTTTTATTATTATAATTTTTGGCGTCTGTACAATTTTTTTTATTAGCTTATAGGCTTGCGTTTGACCGCCATCTCGCCTGATGTTAAGCGATAATGCGGTCTACGATGGAGCACGCTTGCCTAGAAGAAACCAATGTAGCAAACTAAAGTAAATTTAGAGCATTGCTGTCTTTTACTATCCGTTAATATAAGAGCGGGACGGGATATAATCAATCAACATAAAATTTCCATAAAATTATCGTTTGACGTCTCTAATTTTAGAGGCTACCTAAAACTGTACCTACAACATTTTTTGTTAGACCAACGAGGCAGTTGTTTATTTATATTTGCATATATTCGTTGATGTCACAATTACAAGTCATTCAAAAAATTTTTTTGAACGACAAGAAATTAGATTAGCAATTCAAAATTTACAATGGCAGTTTATAGATGGCCAGTCATAACTGACAGCCGTCCTTTCGCAAACATGACGCATGTGTCGGAAACGACTCAATAGACACGCTACCATCAGCGAGACCTTGGATGAAGTAGCTACACAGAGCATAACATATTGGCATACTCTAAAAAACGTAAAAGTATCTAAACTAAAACCATTGCAAATATTTACATACGAGTAGTACTTATACACAAATAAAATTTACATACGAGTAGTACTTATACACAAATAAAGTTTAATAAAGTTAATGAGTTTTTAGTTTTTTAAACGCGCTAATCTCTGGAACAACACGTTTGTTTTGAAAAAAAAAAAACAAAACCTTTTGTATATGAAAGTCAGATTAAAAAAAAAAAAAAAACTAGTATTAGGCTACACCTCTCAGCTAGCCTTAAATATTGTTTTTTGTTATTGTTAAGTAAGTCGGAAGAAAAAGTGGTCCCTAACTCCTTATCCGCGTGCGCTGGCGTAATGGTTAGTTATAGGTACGTCAATACAATGTTTTACACAAATATTGGTAGTCAGTACATCTAAAAACAGGCCGATATCTCTTACACATAAGCCACGACACGGTATTTTGTAACAAAAAAATATTGAAAAAGTAGCATATGTAACTATATATAATATATAGTTATATCTTAGGTTTTCACGACTATACAGTATAATAAAATAGCTATTAACCGGATTAATCGCGTTTATTAGCTTTCGTGGTCGCAGGAGGACCACGAATGCTGCAGTGTTCGAAACGTCAGGAAAAACAAAAACCAATAATACACGCGATTAATCCGGTTAAAAGTTGTTTTACTATACCATATAGTATATATCTTAATGGCTGTTCTGTAGTTTCTGCATTGGTAAAATAAAAAATAAAAAAATTAAAAGCACTACTGGCATGTTTGTGCATTTTTTATTTCACAATTGTCTGTGTACCACATCCACTATATTTTATTTTTATCTTAGCTTATGTTACTCGGAACAATGTAAGGATTCTAACGATACCACATACATCTAAATCGGTTCAGGCATTTAGAAGTTATGGTGGAATAAAGAAACTCACAAACACACATACAAACATACATGAACCCAAAAACATAACATTCCTTTTTTAGGCAGTCGTATAAAAGGGTTAAGGTGTAAGTAATTATGTATGTATCATATTTTCCTATTTTCTATCATTCATTAGACTAAATGCTGTCAAAAACAAAAATTACCATAATTAAATAGATAAAAATGTTATAGGATTCGAACCTGCGCCTCCCGGATGAATACTCCAGGCGCTCTGACCATTAAGCCATCTCGACCTCTGCTCACCACCGCGAATTCTTCTTCCATATTTTAACACGTCTTATGGCGACGTTATTGCTATCAATTCAGTCCCTATTCGGGTGACTGAATTCGACGTCTTTTTCCATTTAATATAATAACTTTAGAGTTCGCTAAGCATGCATTAATGCTTTTCAAAGATTTATCTTGAAAAATGTTATACTTAAAAAAATCATATTATTACAAAAACATTTTATTCAAAATTAATAATGTCTGTATTCAATTTTATTCTTCTAAGACATATTGAAAAGTTAAGACACAACAGCTCAGTTGCGAGAGCAATGTGTGACAAGTGTCGCGGGTTTCAGTCCAGTTAATGTCAATTTCTTTTTATTCAAATATTATAAGAGACAGTGAAAAATTCTGGCAGCATTGCCACGTTGACTAGCAATACTAATTCTTTGTGCGAAATGGAGACCAGCCCTTGAGTCACGTGAAATGTCGACCAATCGCCTTGAGATCTCTTTATAGAGAATGCATGAATGAATCAAACGGTTCAAAAATATTGTTACTAATACAATGATTATATTTTCGCCGCTTGAGAGTCTCCAAAGCTGCAGTAGCAGCACCAGCACAGCCCGCCTAGCTGGAAATATGGGATGGCGCAAAGGTATCGACGCATTTTGCGTCCCATACCAGAAGCCTACCCATCTTCCACGGCAGTAATGAAATGCCGTCTGGTATCTTACCATCGTCACGTGCCAAGCCATTTGATTCTAATATGGCTGGAACGCCGGCGGTAGTAAGAGCACGACGAATAGTGTCATTAATATTGGCGTGCCTTGATATGCGTTCTGCACTCCTGCTGCAGGACAGGCCGTGGTTTTTCTTAATATTAAAATAGTTTTAGGATAGTTATACAGAAATAAAATTTGCTGCTTCAAAAATGGATCTACGTTTGGCCACCAACTCGCCTGATGGTAAGCGACGGTGTGGCCGTGGATGGAGCACGTAGATCCAGAACAAATCTATCCACTTTAGCCTTGAATATGCCTAGATTGTATTTTTTTCAAATGTCCCTTACCTATATAAAAATTTATAATATAATTATTAAAATACCATTTTTTTTTTATGGAATAGGCGGCAACCGAGCAGACGGCTCACCTGATGGAAAGCGATTACCGCCACCCATGGACACCCGCAACCCCAGAGGAGTCGCAAGTGCGTTGCCGGCCTTTTAAAGGTTTTGGGCCTCCGGTACCCTCACTCACTCGGCGAAACACAACGCAAGCGTTGTTTCACGCCGGTTTTCTGTGAGGCCGTGGTATCAATCCGGTCGAGCTGGCCCATTCGTGGTTCCATTTCTTATAGTACCTCCTCTTATACTCACCTACATAAGCCCCATTTTTTTAAACTTCGCCGCCTGTTAGTATTTTATTCCTGTGTCGTGGGTACGTTTACAAACACATAATCTCACATCCACACGCACCTATATCATGTCAGCAGTTATTTTTAGAGTCAAAGTCAAAGTATCTTTATTGTGGGCATATGTGAGTTACAGATCTTATCAATATATTTAAGTATCATATCAATATGTCCTGCCTAATAGGCATACAATAATTACATGGGTAGGTATTGGCAGTGGAATTAATAATTGGTCAACAATTTAGGAAATCTTGGATCGTGTAGTATGCTTTATCAATTAAAAATGTTCGTAATTTATTTTTAAATACTGGAAGTTCCTTAGTGTCTAGAATGTCAATAGGTATTTTGTTGTATATTTTTGATGCCATGCCAAAGAAGCTTTTGTTAAATAGAGCCGTTTTATGTGGTACATTAGAAATTTTTAACTTATATCTTTTCGATTTGAGTTTATCAAATACATTTTCATTTGTTTTTATAAATACAGCTACTTCATAGATGTAAATTGCAGGGAAGGTCGATATTTTTAATTCTTTGAAATATGGTTTACATGAATCTGGAACACGGATACCAACCATCGCACGTACACATCTTTTTCGCGCTTTGAACACAAAATCCCTGTTAGTTGCATTGCCCCAATAAATGACTGCATATCTCAGTGTCGCCGAAATATAAGCATGGTATGCGGGCGCATATAGATTGTAAGTCTTGTGTTTTTCTTGTGTACTTTTATATGAATAAATGACCATATTATTAATATAATTGCACTGTGCAGGAATCGAACGGACACGGGGCGCAGCAGCCGATTTCTCGACCACTAGAAATAGTTTATTCAAAAACAAATTTCTCAAAGTTATCCATAAACCAGCCTAAAGGTCGACCAGACAGTTATAAAATAAAATTGTAACATTTATAGTATCTTTTTGTGAATTCTGCACGCAATACACAGAAAGAAATAGACATTAAGACGACATTGCATCTCGCTTTTTACTTCTTCAAGGGTTCAGCAGAAGAGGACTGACTTTAAACCTAAATTTCACAGATGCAGTTATTAAACTGCCGTATTAGTTTAGAGGTCGCAAACGCGGCTGTCCAGTCCTGGGTTCGATTGCCGGGTTTGACAATGTATAAACTAACATAGCCAGCCCATAACTGAACCACTGCAGGCGTGCTCGTGCAGCGTGGGGCTGTTCTCATACAGAGAAGGCACGAGCATTGATCACCGCGGGCTCACTGCGGGTTGGCGATTCCAGACTATCAAGTCCAGGTTTCCTCACGATGCTTTCATACGTCGTTATCTTTATTTTTACTAGCTGCCCCTGCAGATGCTATGCTGTGCTGTCCAAAATCCCATAGAAAACGGCAGTTTAAAAATAATTAATTGAATTGTTTATTTTCTCGGGCAAATTTTCCAAATGTTCTTTCCCTAAAAACCTTATTCGGACTATCCTACGGATGGATAGATGTTTATAACTCTTTCACGCAATAACTACTTAACGGATTTGGAAGAAATTTGGCGTACAGATAGTTTATAACCTGGATTAATACATTGGATACCTTTTATCCCGGTTAGACCCAATTTTGATGCTAGTAATGAATATTTTTCCAAAGAATTAGCCAAATCAGTCCCGCTCTTCTCAAATTTTAAGGTACAGGATTTCATTTTTCTTTATAAAGATTTAGATTATAATAAAGCTATGATTTTTTGTGAAAAACATATATACGGTAGTGAGCAAGATTCCAACCTGCGCCTCCTAAATAAATACTTCAGGTGCTCTGACCACTAAGCCATATTAACCTCTCTCATCTCCTCATCTCAGTGGTCAGAGCGCCTTGATTAAGTAAAGCTGATTAGAACAACATTATAATTTTATTTTGACATTGAAAAGTACGAGGCTTGTGAATTCTGTATTTGCAAAAATGACTACAGCGTAGCAAAATTCGTAGCATTTCGTAGTATTCTACTCTCGTAGAATTAACTTTTTGATTTCTTGTGTGGCTTGGAGTCAACATTGTGTCGGAATTAGGACCCTACTAAATGTCGGAATTAGGAGTCAACTTAATCTCGGAATTGGGATCCAGCCTAATGCCGGATTTAGGTAGCACCCTTATGGCGGTATTAAGAGCCAACTGAATGTCGGAATTAGAAGCCAAACTAATGTCGGAATTAGGAGCCAACCTAATGTCGGACTTAGGAGCCAACCTAGTGTCGAAATTTGAGTCCAAACTAATTTCGGAATTGTTCAAGGTACCGGTAGAAAGGTTTTCATCGTGCGAAGTCGGAGCGAGCAAATTCGTTCCAAGGAAAATAAAATAAATATAATATTTATAAATAAATCTTTTAAACGCATAGGTAGCGAATTTTAAAGTTATAAATTTTAGTAGAAAGAAAAATACGGTCCTTAGCAGGATTAGAACCTGCGCTTCCCTTATAAATACTCCAAGCGCTCTGCCAACGAAGCTATCTTGACCACTGCTCACTACACCGAATTCTTAATACACATTTTAATACGTCTTATGGTGACGTCATCGCTATCTATTAAGTCTCATGATCATATTATACTTTGCACAAAAATTTAAAACTCAAAAATTGAATATTGTCTTAAACATAAGTTTCGTAAATCGCTCATCTCCCCGCTCCGCTTGTCACCACGCCCTTACCGCTACGCTTCACGGCGCTACACCCCCTATATAAACGTTACAGTAGGCTGTCATCGAACAGTACCGTCGCACCCTGTGTATCAGTAGTTGGCTTTAACGTAAATAAAAAAATAAAATAAAACAAGTGTCACTAATTCAACGTAAGTACATAACAACTTGTTTTTATTATTTATTTAGTGCTTTTTGTGAATAGAGATGTTTTATTTTTTTACGTATATGCAATTTATTTGATACTTTTTAACAATAATTTTTCTACTACTAAATGATTTTTTTTCCTATTACGGAGAATATATAAAAAAAAGAATCCTTTAACATTAACTTCTTAAAAATAAGTTAATTAATAATGTAGGTCCATATGTAAAGGGTTAATTTAACCCCTAAAAACATTTATTTTGTATGTTATCGTCACGTGAATAAATGATATAGGCAGAAGTTTCGTAAAATTAACTGAAAAATTAAAAAAAGAAATGGCCTAATTGGAAATAGAAACACGACATGCATTGGCATGACATTATTTGTGATAGTAAAAAATATTTTACAAATAAATAGGTACATCCTTACAATCATATAATTTAATCGTAATTTTTTTGTATATATATATAAATTATACTGACATCCTTTTGACTATTTTGTTGTATATTTCTAGTGGTTTACAATAAAAAATATAAATAAATAAATAATATTTTGACGTTATTTCTAACAAACTTTGCATGTTTCTAGCAACTCTGTTGAAGTCAACAATCTAAATGTTTTACTGACGCAAATAATTCGTTTATATCTCATTTCTGTTTCCAACTAGGGCTAAGCAGCAAAAATCTACTATCCGAACTTAGCATAATAGCGAAATAATGAGTAAAACTGATGTGCACATGAACTTGTCACAGTGTTTGTTATCGGACTCCTCCGAAACGGCTTGACCGATTGATATGTTTTTTTTGTGTATTTAGTAGGTCTGAGAATAATTCGTTGGTAATTTTTTATACCCCTAGGTGATAAGGGTGGCCCTATCCAGAAAAATTATATGGCAGAACAATGTTTGCGGGGCACAGCTAGTAGCTATATTATAAATACAAGGTACTATCATAATCACAATCGAAATAAAAAAATGAATTTTTAACTTCGGTTTAAAGAAATTTATTTCTTATAAATCAACTTTACAGTTCATTTCATAATTTCTTTCTGGCACATGCTTATGAATTGATGGCAGTATAATTAATTATAATTTAAATTAATTTTTTAACTTAGTTACCGTAATATAATTGTGAATAGGCAGATAAACTAATCTCATAATATTATAGTTAAACCAAAACGAATAGGTCTTTAAAACAAGTTCAAAGTTATTTGTAAAATATAAATATAACTATATGATTTTTTGTGGAAAAAGAATACGATCGTGAGCGGGATTCGAACCTGCGCCTCCCGGATAAATACTCCAGGCGCTCTGACCGCTAAGCCATCTCGACCTCCAGGACTATTTATATAACTATCTATGCATGCTTTAATGCTTTTCGAAGATTTATCTGTATAAAAATATGAATTGCATTGTTAGCCTACTAGTCCAAAGCCTGACTGTTAAGCATCAAGTCCAGGGTTTCATTCCCAGGTCGGGAAAAGTGTTATTGGGTGTTTCTATTAGGGTATTCTCAGTGGCAGCCTGGAGATTGGAATTTAGCTAGATAGATGGCAATAGGCTCACCATCTATTTGCATGGGACTTATTAATAGCATTGGTGATATGTGGGTGTACAACTGTGTACAGCTCTGCCTACCCCTTCGTGGGATACAGGCGTGATGCTATGTAGAAATTTTTTTGTGGAAACATATACGGAATTTGGGGGCTGAGTCTAATTATTATTATTTATTTAATGTTATGTTAATTGTTTTCGGAAATGTACATATATGATAATGATAAAATCTATACTATTAAATATATATAAACATTACTTGGTGAGTCATACATAAGTAGAGCAAGAGTGTAAAAAAATTAGACTTATGATAAAATCTAGAAGGTATTTCGTTAACGGATCTCCTTCTTAACTCATCACATCGTGTGGTTGATGAACAACCTAGTGTCAGAGTTTAAACCACCCGTAGGTCTCTGAAATAGCTTTACACGCCATCGAGAACCATTTCCGACCCAGAATTGTCTAGTGCCCACCCGAAAATGTTGGGTTACCTACCAAAACATTGGTTGCAGCTTTACCGACCATGATTTTCAGGGGCCAGGGGAGCGGGAATTATTCTACACCCAAATTTTACGGATGCTGTTACTAAGTCTATTGCCAACTACCAGGCATAATTCCAAACTCTGGGCATCAGCCCAACTATCTGTATCAACTGAGAAACAGAAAAACTCAAAAACACCGCGCCCGACCCAGGAATTGAACTCAGTACCTTTTTAACTATACGAAAAAGAAGATGACAAATTTACTATATTTTCCTTGTGACTTAAAATATGGAATTTACAAATGTGACTTTTCAATGTCATATGTATTTTCTTACTTAATCTAAGACATATAGTTAAATAGATCAGTGAATGACTATAGATCATTCAAATAATAATTACACACAATTTTGTTAAATTATACACACGACGACGATAAAATACTGACAAGCTTTCTGCCAAAAGATCTCAGTGTAAGATTAAAACCTCTTTTATATTAATTAGGTGACCCGTTTATATCTGGTTTTGTAAAATGTACATATAAAAAAATGCCTTTTCATTAACGTTTCTATGTGTTTGGGTAGGTCGTGAATGTAATACTTGGCCCTGAAAAAGATTGGCAAAGGAGCAAGAGGAAAATTCCAAGTGACAGAGGAAAATTGACAATATATAAACCTCCCTCTGCCGGGTAACTCATGAAAATAAATCCACTTGATTGTAAAGTTATAATATTAAATAGAAAAATATATATGTCCGGGAGGCGCGGATTCGAATACTGCTCACGACCGTATTCCTTTTCCATTTAATATTATAACTTTAGGGTTCGCTAAGCATGCGTTATGCTTTTCAAAAAGATTTAACTCCACTTGATTGACTTTGAAAATTTATCAGATTGGCGATTTCTTAGAATAGTTTCTGGCAAATGTCCTGGCCATCTGGTATCATCTTGCAGCGGGTCATATATTGTGGTTCAGCTACACGATAACTGATGCATACGTGCCGTTAGTTAGGACAGGTCAGCTCAAAACTGCTGTGACTCTTTTCTCAAAAGGCCATCCCAGACATGGTGACAGTTATATGTTCAGAATTATGTTTGTAAATTTTTCGTGTAAAAAGACTTGACTTGTAACTTATGGCAAACTATAATAGTTTAAGTATTAGGAGTCCTAAGAACAGGAGTGGCAACACGGTTGGTTATTGCAAACCCAGTTAATAATCACAGTATACGTCAATAACCACTATTTACTTTAATAGCGACAAAGCCGATACGTCACAATCCGTCACTGACTGGACTCGATATTATTTTTATACTACCTATAAGTAGCGTTGGCCTTAAAAGTGATATTTTTATTTATTTTATAGACAAATTATCTCATTGGTCTAGTGTTGCAAGAAAGGCCGCTGAGTGTCATTTTTCGATTCAATTCTCGGGTAGGGCAAAGGCCCAGTAAGGCCCGTATTAGAAGGTGGCTGGAAAGGCGACACGGTGTCCTCGGTTTCCAAATTTTGCAGATGCTTTCGGATCATGGGTGCTTCTAGAACTATCTCCGTCGCATAGGGCGGGAGATTAATACAGCTACTGTCCCGAGGCCACGGTGCAGCTAACTTGGCAGTTAATTTCGCAGTAAATTTAATGTCTTACAGATGCGATTACCTTAACAATTACAGAGAAATCTTTCCAACGCAGGGGAACGATAATGCGATATTCTAATGCATCATCGTTCCCCTGCCCTTATCCCAATTTATTTAGGGTCGGCGCAGCATATACCTATCTGGCATGCTCCTAAAGTTTTGGCAATGTTTTATGACCGGCCGCCTGCTTGACGTCAACCCTCATTGGGAATGCTGCTGTTCGTGGTAACCGCCACCGATACGACCTCCATCTATCTAGTTATGTCACATCAAATGTTATCCATGCGCCAGGTTCTGATGTTATCCTATTATCACACTCCACTAACCGGTCCATTCTGGAAAAATGCGGTCGTGAGCAGGATATCATGTTATCTGGGAGGTGCAGGTTCAAATCTGCTCAAAACTGTGTTTAGCTTTTAATAAAAACTTATTATAATAAAACAACTTTTAACCGGATTAATCGCGTGTATTATTGGTTTTTTGTTTTTCCTGACGTTTCGAATACTTTGCAGCGTTCGTGGTTGCAGCGTTCCTGCGACCACGAACGCCGGTTAAAAGTTGTTTGATAATAATGTGTAGTGATCGCGCAAACCTAAGATAAAACTTATTACTTTAGATTTCGCTACGCATGCGATAATGCGTTTGAAAGATTTATCTGTCAAATTATTTTTGTCATTACTTTGTGACGTCTCAGTTCTTCTTCCTCTTCTTCTTTCGTGTACTTAGCATTAGAGTTATCCAAGCTGTCTCTAGACATCTGACTTGACTAAGCGAGGGGTATTGATGGTTTTACGTACCATCAGAAGCATGTCTCAATTGATTTTGCTAGACAGACTAACAGAACTGGGGGCCGAGTTGCCCGCGTCCGTAGGAGTGCACCCTTAAAATGGAACGTGGTGGGAGGCTTCGGTCGTGGTTGGTTACCACCCATTGGATGAAACATGCCGTGATAAATAAATGATAAATGATAAATGATTTTATTTCTGTAAATAGATCTGTTGAAGACACTTTTACAAGTCATTTTTTTAAACTAGATGGCGCCGGCGTTTCCTATCTGACTGTCTCTGAGAAGAAACGCCGAAACAAACTCAGAGGTCAACGTCTCTTTTAAAGTCCAGACATAATAGTATGTACATATCTATGTGAGTGTAACGATGCAGGGATCGTCTGAAATGGCCTTTTGAGGAAAGAGCCATAGCAGCTTCGAGGTGACCTGTCCTGTCTGACGGCACGTATGCATCAGTCATCGTGTAGCTCAACCATAACTAAGGGAGCTCAACGACCCGTCACAAGACGATACCAGATCAGGAGGACATTTGCGTAGGTCACATAAAACGACTCAAAACCGCCAGACAGTCTATGAGGTTCATGTATGAATGAATTTCTAGCCCACATCGTACTCACATTCACATTGCAAATAGTGTCTAATAGACTAACAATATTATCAAAAAATGTCAAGAATCAATGTCAAAAAGAATAATCTTAATATAATAAATTCATTAAAATATCAGAAAATAAATTAATTAAACATTACAATGTCAACAGTGGTAAAAAAAATATCAAAAAATACAGCAATTATTAATGAGTGTCTAAACATTAGAGCGAGCGGCACAATCCCAAGCATTTTTATCTTCTACGTAGTCTTTGATTTTATAGTAACCCTTTTTGCAAAGAGTCTGCTTCACATATGACTTAAATTTGTTGAGACTCAATTCTTGAATATTGCTTGGGATTTTGTTGTAGAAGCGTACACTTTGACATCTATATGAAATGAAGCGTGAAGCGACCTAGTCGTGTTTCGGGATGTAGTCCGGTGCAACCGTTGTGGGCGACGGGTCTGGGCAGTTGCATCAACTCCCTAATTATCGGTTTCCCCAAATCTATCCACTCTACTTGGAGTGAATAGATTTCTTCTGGTTCCGTGCCCATCCTCGGCCACTACGTCGCTTATCATCAGGCGAGTTGGTGACCAAACGTAGCTCCATTTTTGATAAAAGAAGAACAATCCCAAACACCCATTTCCTGTTAAAAACATATACATTTAAAGACACTATATATTATTAAACTACTCACACACACCAGTAAAACTAACGATTTCGGTGTAGTAGCCCTAACCGCACAGTAATGCGCTAATCCGACTGTACTAGACGTTTATGAAGCCCTAGTAGATACGTCGATAATACAGTAAATGTTCTATAGGGTAGGCAGGCGTATATAATGCCTACCAATTGTTATTTATCAAGTATTTGACCGACATCGACAAGGCTAGGATTATTTCAAAGAAAATTTTGAAATACTGCATTTACTAGTTGAAAATTCTAGGACGTGTGGTGTGAGGGGCTCGGGGCCGAAAAGTATCAGCCGCACAGATCGAGCGATCGAGGTTAAGCTGCGCTTGCCGCGGTCGGTCTGTGGATGGGTGACCATCATTTCATACCGAGACCCCTCCGTGCCTCGGAGCGCACGTTAAGCCGTCGGTCTCGGTTGTCAAATTAAGATCTATGACAGCCGTTACGGGTAGTCAGAGGCCTGAAAGTCTGACGATCAGTCATACCACGAGATATCGTGTTACCCAGTTACTGGGTTGTGGAGGTCAGATAGGCAGTCGCTCCATGTGAAAATACTGATATTAAGCTGCATCCGGTTTGACTGGAAGCCGACCCCAATGTTATTGGGAAAAGGCTAGGCAGATATACTAGTTGCAAATTCTGTAATTGAGGTTAAGTAATGCGCTGTCAGCATGAGAATTGGTGACTATTTGGAGTATTTTCATGAGGGGTAACCAATAGCCTTATCAATAGTGCGAAATGCCAGCCATCTTCCGTGTTTCCTGAGAAAACACAATCAAGGCATATTCAAGGCTAGAGGCTTCTAGATTTACATGCTCCATCCTCGGCCACGCCATCGTTTACCATCAGGTGAGATGGTGGCCCAATGTAGCTCCATTATTGCTAAAAAAAAGTCTAATTTCTAATCCAAATCAAGCTCTACTGATTTTTCGCAATAAGCATTGCATAGCAAGGGGTACTGGAACTGGTCTGTTAAGAGGACCCAGTGCCCCCCTTCATATGATGACGGTGACCACCGGGATGGTTTTAGTGTGAAATCCCATACTCCCCAGCCCTATCCTCAAAGGCCGGGCGTCAAAATAAAAACGGTATTTTAATTTAATTATCAATTGCTTTAAACTGACAAAAAGGTCAGTTACGTACTACTCGCAATCGGCGCGCGTGTATAATCAGATGTATAAACGTGGACTATGTAGTGATCGTAGCGGATGGCGTTCTATAGTTTCTGCCTGCCCCTCGTGGAAAAAAGACGTGACGTGATGTATCTTGTCTAAACTGTGAAGGAAAACATCGTGAGGGAACCAGCACAGGTGAGAGATGTTGTCGATGAAGTGTAAAGTCATGACAGAGACTTACGGGCGGTTTAAACTCTGACACCAGGTTGTTCATCAATTGCGTACCTTGGGTTCGAATCTGCATCCTTTGACTTGTCAGTCCAACAATCATACCACTAGGCTATTACTGTTTTATGCTCTAAATTCGCTAAATAATTTTTGCGTTTTAATTTAATGAATAATTCTTATTTGTTACAGGTATCCCCAAACAAAATCTATAATCTATAGATATGGAGCACGCAGAGTTCCGAGTTAAGGGTAAGAATACTTTCTCATCTAGAGCCTGTTTCTGGTCATGCGACAGACACACCTATTTCCTTCGTGGCCTGATGCGACATGACGCGACATCTATAACATTAGTGACCCGTATCGTGAAATTTTTTGCACACATTTCGTTCAGCATGTGCTAAGATTACAGTATGTTTAATCATGAAATTGTTATGCAACATTTTATAGTTAATATTCTAATAATAGTTAATCAGATGTTTAATATACTTTTTATATATATTATATATATTATTAATCGGTTATAGCATGTTAGATTAGATTTACAAGGTCGATGTGAATTATTGTTCACCGGTTACTACGCACGTGGATTTTTCTGGATTGATGTTTGATTTGGGTTTGAGATTAGTCTCCGTTCCAGTTTGTAATATGATGAATGTGTCTCACGAAAGTTATTATACAAAAATAAGGGTTGATGTTATAAATTTTTGTGGAGAAAGAATACGGTCGCGAGCAGGATTCGAACCTGCGCCTCCCGGATAAATACTCCAGGCGCTCTGACCACTAAGCCATCTCGACCTCTGCTCACCATCGCGAATTCTTAGTACACGTTTTAATACGTATTTTGGTGATGTCATTGCTATCTATTCAGTCCCTTTACAAGAAACCGAACCGATACGACTAACTTTGCAGTTAGACAGACTAACTGCAAAGTTGGTCGTGTCGGGTGGTTTATCCTGGAGGCGCAGGTTCGAATCCTTCTCGCGACCATATTCTTTTTCCACATTTTTTTTTAACTTTAAGTTTCGCTTTGCTTGCGTCAATGCTTTTCAAAGATTTATCTGTAAAAAGGGTTGATGTTTCACAGTGCACGCGCGATCGATATCTTTGTACAGAATTTTAGGATACTACCAGTTACTGGGTAACACGATATCTGGTGGTAACTGGTTGTCAGTCTTTCAGGCATCTGATGACTGTAACGACTGTCATCTTCATTTCATCAGCGAGGCTGATGTGCGCGTCATACTCGTGAACGGGTGCTGTCGGTCGGGACTGGTCAGCTCCTAACTGCTTTGGCAATCATTTTAAAAGGCTATATAAAATTTCCTTTAATATTTTGCTCATTAACCTGCATTATTCTCACATTAACTTATTTATTGTTATACCAAATTATTTTAAAAGAGTTTAATTGGAGTTTATTAATGGCTCTTATCCATGAGATCAACGCCTTGGAACCGTGCATATGGTCTATCACTATCACTATATATCATAAAACAGTCCTCCGCCGTATCTGTCTGTCTGTCTTGTCGCGACTCAAAAACTACTACACCGATGTTCATGTTGTTTTCACCAATGGATAGAGTGGTTCTCGAGGAAGGTTTAAGTATATTATTTGACGAGTTTTTGTATACATTGTCTAAAATATAATGATATTTGTTGGAGGTGTCGGAAAAAAATAAGCCATCTAGGAGCTTTCAACGAAAACGCTGCCTAAACCCTTTGAGATATAACAAAATGATGTATGGTGGAATTGTGTATCTTATATAGGTCTACAAACAAATCCGCGATGGCATATGTCTATCTCTTAAGGACTCTCCTATATCCATTTTAATATTAAAAAAAATGGGCAATAATAAAGCGGTAATTGGAAAGCGGGAACGGGATCAAAATTTCATGTTTAATTTTGGTCGCGATAACTGACATCCACGCGGGCGAAGTCACGGATATCAGCTAGTTTGAAATAAAAATATTTGAATTTGATAACCGGGATCAATGTTTTAATGTGCTCTCCGAGGCATGATGAGGTTACTCCTCGATCGTGGATCACAGGTTAACTTCGCCCAAATGTAGCGACCGCGGCGCTTAAAAAATAATTTCCCCGAAGGGGAGGCAGGGATGTACACAATTGTATACCCACATTTTACCAGTATTGTTATTGAGTCCCATGTAATAGCTGGTGAGCCTATTGCCTCTCCCGAGCGTCTGATCTGATCTGAACCCTCCATTTTCGCCTTGGTCTGCCGGGGTACTTAGCCACGACCCCTCTTGTTTATTTGTATATTTTTTTATTCACTCGTCCATGCGGTTTCATCCTCTTTTTTTCTTTTCGCTCAGCTCCTAAGGGTCACAGCGTAAAGTTAAATACTTATAACCTTCCTCGAGAATTTGGCTATCAAATGTATAGAGAATTTTTCACATCCGACTGTTAGTTCTAGAGATTATCGCACTCAAACAAACATACTCGTCAGCTTTATTATAAGAAGGTAAACATATTACTAGCTGTGCCCCGCGGTTTCATCCGCTTTTATTTCTTTTTGTAAAGCTCCTTAGGGTCATAGCGTGATGATAAATAACTTAATGAATCTTGTTACCTACACATATTTCTTTTCAAATCCAGTTGATATTTCCTGAGATTAGCGTGTTTAAACAAACATTATATTAATAAAGATTGTGTGAATTTGATCCTAGAATTAAAGATCAACATAATTTTAACGTCTGTTTACTTGGTTTAAGGTTAGAAACTAGTTAGAATCCTGTCTAACTTTCTATGTTTAGCACTAGAATGACAAATAACGACAAGAATAAATTAGCGTTACTGATATTGTTGAAGCCTTCTATAGGATTTCTCTTGTAGATACCTTGGTTGAATTTATAGACATTATGGCGTCAAATCTAATATAGTAAACTGAATTTTGAACATTCCTGTCTTTTACTAACAGTTACTAGCAAGATGAGACAAATCAAAAGATGTCAAATTAGAATTTAGGCACGTCAAATTAAAATCTCCGAACGTTTTTAGTAGGCACAGTTTATTTAGCCACTAAAATTATAGACGTCAAATTAAAATTGTTTGGAAATCTAGGTTGTATTGATTAAATTTTAATTTAACGTTATCCCGTCCTACTCTTACAGTAACAGTTAGTAAAAGATAGTTATACTCTAAACTTAATTTAGTTTGTTACATTAGAATTGACACCAATATCTCACAAGCACTCACGCATACCAAAATAAACAGGTTGACGTCATAGTCATAGACAAAATTAAGTTGAGTATGAAAAGATAGATGCCTTGCGTTTTTCTTTTGTCTCTTAGCTGACTCTTAATGGTTGACGTGTGATAAATGAATAATTTGATAGAAGCAGAGGGCGGGCTTTTTTTTGTGTAGTGTATATCACCGGTCAACCTTTACTGCCCATGGACACTCGCAACCCTAGAGGAGTCGCAAGTGCGTTGCCGGCCGTTTGGGCCTCCGGTACCCTCACTCACTCGGCGAAACACAACGCAAGCGTTGTTTCACGCCGGTTTTCTGTGAGGCCGTTGTATCACTCCGGTCGAGCCGGCCTATTCGTGCCGACACATGGCTCTCCCACGGTAGAACCTAGGAGGTTGTGGACTTCTTAACCGGGCTTTCCTGTAGTTGCCTTAATAAAATTAGGACTCCCAGCCAGGACATTCGACTTATAAACTAAGCGACAACAGGCTAAGGCCTCAGCTAAGGGCTTCGCTGGTGGGAGGGCAGCAAGGGACTGGCTAGATCGGATTCAGAACATTATTATTTACGGACGAATTTTAAGCTATAGACTCAGCAGTGCGGGCTGGTCGGAGTATTATTTTTGAGTAAAACCTTGGTTATATGAGTTCGGTGTTCAGGAATTTGTGGTCAGTGCGATATAGTAATTGATTTGTTTGGTATCTTAGAAAGGGATGTTAATTTTGCGATAAATTACAACTTTAGGCCTGTATTGAATATGGATAGATAATTGAGCAGAATTCTTATACTGTAGGTACCTAAGTTTATTTATGCATTAACTTTTAACGCGGAGGGAATACAGAATGTGAAATTTGTGGGGGCTAAGTTGCTCGCGTCCGTAGGAGTGCACCCTTAAACTGGAATCCCTACACGACTCCGGTGGAAGGTTTCGGCCGCAGCTGACGAAGCCATGCCTTGATGCGACCTGATTGTGTTTCGGGATGTAGTCCGGTGGAACCGTTGCGGGAGACGGGTCTGGGCAGTTGTATCAACTCCCCAACTATCGTTCTCCCAGAGTGATTAGATTTATTCTAGATATACGTGCTCCATCCTCGGCCGCACCGTCGCTTACCATCAGGTAGTTGGTGGCCAAAAGTAGATCTATTTTTGATAAAAAAGACTGATTGAACTGTTGTGATACAACTTCACCGCGTCATCAAGACAAAACAGAAGCACCAATTAATAGTAATAATCGGAACTCCGGTCCATTATTAATAAATAACCTTCAAAGTACAGTTAACACCATAATTATGTCACAATTATAAAATGACTTGATATAATTATAACAGAATAAAACTACTCATATAATTGCATTATATTATTTTGTACGTTTTCTGAATAATGAATCCATTAATTTGTACCAGTTGAGTCTTACGTATGTACCTACTCTTATATGGCAATCTCTATGGAAACCGTAGAATTATTGGTCAAGGTTTTACTATAACATAGTATCACGCTTGTATACAATAAAGGGTTAGACAGAGGCGCACAGTTGTGCACCCAAATTTTACTAATGCATTTTTCACGTCTTATGTAAAAAATGGTCAGCGTATTGCCGTAAATCGGCCGCAATTCCAAACTCCGGGTTGGTATTGAGAATTTCTTAACAGAAAAACTCAATGACACTTCCCGACCCGGGTATCGAACACATGATTTCACGCTAACAAGCTGCGTTTTCGACCACTAGACCAACGAGGAAGTTGTTGGACATTATAAAGTTTAAATTAACAGTATATTTTCTTAATTGTAAAGTTTTTGTTTGATTATTACCAAATCATGTGTTTTGTGACTTTTCCTTCATACTATGATTCATACTGTATTTATACATCAATCAAATCAAAATATTGTTTATTCAAATTAGACCACTCAAAATAATACTTTTTCAATAACTGATGTTAAACTTTCCCTGTTTGTAAACATTTTAGAAATACGACGTTTCGACGGCATTGCACCGGTCTACCCGTGACCACGGCCGGTACCATTTGGTCGGGAAACAAGAAAGTACCGTAGAAGCCTTTTTCTACTAAAATATCATGATCTAGACCCGATTTAATTCTTTTTACGTACCTAAATCCGTAGCATCACGCCTATATTCCCCGAACGGGTAGGCAGAGGTGTACAAAATTGTATACCCACATTTCGCCAATGCTGTTTTAAGTCCCATGTGGTGGTGAGCCTATCGCCATCTACAGGGCACAATTCCAAACTCCCGGCTGTTACTGAGAATTTTCTAATAGAAAAACTCAATAACACTTTGCCCGACCCGGGAATCGAACCCAAGACCTCATGATCAGCAGTCGCGCTTGGGACCGCTAGACCAATGAGGCAGTCTTTCAATTCAATTTGACTGTTATAATTATATTACAATAAGACAGTCCTTAGACTCACCCTTCACCGCGTCCTAGTGCTTCGTCGCTACGCATGCTTTAATGCATTTGAAAGACTTGTCTGTATTTGTATAATTCAATATAATAAAATATACATATCACTTCGTACTCACATCATAATACCGACGAAATAAATTATTTAGTATTTTCTTAATTAAATTTTACTAAAGCAATAACTTTAATTTACTTTATAACAAAGACGTATTTATTAAAAACCAGATTGTCTCATCCGGAATCGAACCCCATACTTACCATCCCACGTCACATTTTATACTATCAGTCCAATAAAATAAAATCAGCATTTCTACCCTCATTTTGGATTCGCATGTCTTCTTATTGAGTCGTTCCATCCTGTTTGATCCGGTAGAAACTGGTTTACACCGCTTTATACTGGTGTATACCAGTTAGTGTGAATCCTTTTTATGGGCGTTCCTTTATTGATATCAGTCGATATTGTCTTTTGTTTGGATAATGGTACCTCCGTTGAATGTATTCTATTGCGTACATTTTTATACGACTGCCCAAATAATTCTTCTGCTGACTGCGCAAATTTTTAGCCTAATTTGAATAAAGAAATTTTGATTTTGAAATTACACGCCTGCCCAAAAAAGGAGTGTTATGATTTAAGGGTTCATATATGTATGTAAGTTTGTGAGATTCTTTATTCCACCATAACTTCTAAATGCCTGAACTGATTTAGATGAACGGAGGTTAGAATCCTTACATTGTCCCGAGTAACATAAGCGAGATAAAAACAAATTGTAATTTAGGGGCTATGGTACACAAAAAGGTGTGGAATGTAAAAATATAATTCGCGCATGACAGACGTGTTAATTAAATTTTTTAATTAATTTCATCTTGTTAACTATTCTGTATCTTGCTTTAGTTCTGTAGACAAAATTATTTTCATAAGGCTTGGAAGTCCCATTCGTTGATTAGATCACAAATTTTAAGTGTTATCATTCATATTTAAGGAGGTGTTAATTGTGCTCACGACCGTATTTTCTTTCCACAAAAATGTGTAACTTCAGAGTTCGCTACGCGTGCGTTAGTGTGGTTGAAAGATTTATCTGTGGATATGTTACATCTTTATTATATTTTTTTTGTCTATATCTGCCTAGCCTTTTCCCAATTACATTGGGGTCGGCTTCCAGTCAAACCGGAGGCAGCTTAATATACATACTTTACATGGAGCGACTGCCTATTCCATCTCCACAACCCAGTTACTGGGTAACACGATATCTCGTGGTATGACTGGTTGTCAGACTTTCAGGCTTCTGACTACCCGTGACGGCTGTCATAGATCTTAATTTGACAACCGGGACCGACGGTATGAAATTTTGGTTACCCTTCCAAAAACCGACGGCAGCAAGCGCAGCTTAGCTTAGATCGATCGCTCTGTGCAGCTATTACTTAGCCACGAGCCCTCTATTTTTTGTTTAGTCATTGATTAAAGAAACCCCATGTGTCTTGTTTACTAGAAAAGTCATACAGTTGAAGGACTTTGAGCGTTGAATGAACACAAGTGTCCGTTTGTCGGTCGCTACCAATCAAAGAGTTCTTTGTAGTTGGAATTTCCTGGGTGATAGGTTTCTGAGAAGAAAAGATTGAATTGAATGAATCAATATATCTCTCAAATGCATTAATGATTAAGCTTAGTTACCTCTCCCTCATCGTGTGGTTGATGAACAACCTAGTGTCAGAGTTTAAACCACCCGTAGGCCTCTAACATGGCTTCACACACCATCGAGAACATCTCTCAGGTGTGCTGGTTTCCTCACGATGTTTTCCTTCACCGTTTAAAGCAAGTAATCAATAATTTATAATACGCACATGACTCGAAAAGTCAATAGTGCGTGCCTTAGATTCGAATTTGCGACCTTCGACTTGCCAGTCTAACGGTCATACCACTAGGCTATCACAGCCCTGTTATAATTTTTATAGAATGAATATTCGGTCACTGTATAGATATTGAGTAGATCGCGATGACGTCATCATAAAAATTATTAATGTAGAAGAAGAATTCGGAACAGTGAGTAGAGGTTGTTCATTCGGAGGGTATTTTTCACAATTTCGAAGTGAATTAATAAATCTCAAATGTGGAATAAGAATTCGCGGTAGTGAGCAGAGGTAGAGATGGCTTAGTGGTCAGAGCGCCTGAGGTGATTGTCCGGAAGGCACAGGTTCGAATAGCTCGCGACCATATTTTAATATTTCTAACTTTAAAGTTCGCGACGCATGTTTTAATGCGTTTCAAAGATTTGTCTGTATTAGTCATAGTAATCGCATCTGTACGACATTATCTTAACTGCAGAGTTAGTCGTGTCGACGTCAACGACGTCACCAGAAGACGTATTAAAATGTGGAAGAGAACAATTCGCGGTGTTGAGCAGAGGTCGAGATGGCTTAGTGGTCACAGCGCCTGAAGTGTTTTTCCGGGAGGCGCAGAATATAAGAAGAGACCCTCGTCCTGCAGTAGGACAGTTTATGCTATGTTATACACATACAATCGCGACAGGTTTCTCATTGGGGCAAGCAAAGCCTATCTCCCACTTACTATGATTTCCACACGCCTCTTTTGCTTCATCTATATATGTCAATTTTTCCATTCAGCCAAGGAGATGGTGGACTACATTGCAGACTACCTCGAGAACATTCGGGACCGCCGCGTGTACCCGAGCGTCCAGCCAGGGTACCTCCACAAGCTGCTGCCCAAAGAGGCGCCCCAGAGCCCGGAGCAATGGGACGAGATCTTCAAAGATGTTGATGAGCATATTATGCCTGGGGTAAGGAGAGATGTGTAGTATTTCTAACTGTTCGTGACGTCATCAGATCCTATCTAAAAACCAGCTCAGATTATAATTTGTTAAGTATCTTGTATATAGTGGATAAATACTACAGGCGCTCTGACCACTAAACCTATTCAGTACCTATACAGGTGACCGAGGTACTGAATGGATAGCAGTGACGTCGCCATAAGACGTGATATAATATGGATGAAGAATTCGCGGTGGTGAGCAGAGGTCGAGATAATTTAGTGGTCAGAGCGCCTGGAGTATTTATCCGGGAGGCGCAGGTACGAATCTTGTTCGCGACCTTATCCTTTTTCCATTTCATATTATAACTTTAGAGTTCGCTAAGCATGCGGTAATGCGTTTCAAAGATTTATCTTGTATTTTTATAATTATTTTTTATTCGTTTATAGGCTTGCGTTAAGCGATAATGCGGTCTACGATGAAGCACTCCTAGAATTAGTATAATTAGATAATATGTAGATTTTAGATATATTTATCCGAAGAAACATTTTGGTTTTCAGTATTGATGTCCAAAATAGGTGTCCTTGTATTAGTCACTTTATGTCCTGCAATCAGTTACTTTCCTTGTTTCTATTTACTCGACTACGGCGAAGCCAAAAGAAGGGTTATGATTTCAGTCCATATGTATGTTTGTTTCCTTTGTATAGAAGATATGGGGTTTAACTTCTGCTTGTCCCTCCAGCTGGTGCATTGGCAGAGTCCTCACATGCATGCGTACTTCCCAGCTCTGACGTCATACCCCTCCATCATGGGGGAAATGCTGTCTAGCGCTCTCAATGTACTGTGTTTTACTTGGGTAAGTTTATGCATACATCTATGAATATAATGACTATGAATATAAAGACTGCCTCGTTGATCTAGTGGTTCCAAGCACGACTGCTGTGCATGAGGTCTCGGGTTCAATTCCCGGGTCGGGCAAAGTGTTATTGAGTTTTTCTGTTAGGAAATTCTCAGTAGCAGCCCGGAGTTTTGAATTGTGCCCGGTAGATGGCAATAGGTTTACCACCTATTACATGGGACTTAATAAAACCATTGGTGAAATGTGGGTGTACAGTGTATACTTCTGCCTACCCCTACGAGGTATACAGACGTGATGCTACTTAACTATTAATATATTATTATTGAAGTATCTAAATATGGTTTCCAAATTAATGCCAAAATGTATGTGAAAACTGACTATAGGTACTTCTTTTATTTATGCCATGCCTAATCATGAATTAACGTTTTTAGATGTATTGTCGGTCGGTCTGCGTACATCTCGCCGCGTTCAGAAGATCAATATAAAGTACTATTTATCTAAATCTAGCGCGAATTCGCAGGCAAAGCTAGTTAATAATCTGGATAAATAGAAAATAAAAACAACACATTAAATTTAATGAATTCCAAACTCTTCTTTCAATCAGCTAATATTTATCCCAATCATCATACTAAGCACAAATTTTTCCAACCCTTCTTTCACCCAGGCATCTTCCCCGGCTGGTACGGAGTTGGAGACCATAGCAATGAACTGGCTAGGCAAGCTGCTGGGTCTACCAGACTGTTTCCTCAATGAGAAGAACGATAGCCCAGGTGGTGGAGTCATACAGGTACGGCAGATATTTCTTTTTTCTTGAACTGTGATTTTTTACATGTACCACAAGAAGACATCCAAGTATCAAAGTTGATCGAGCTACCAGAGGAGTCTAACTTGGTTTACCGACTGCTACGTATTGAAAAGAGTTGAGAAACCTAAGAGCAATGGCATGACATCCACCTTTAACTTCTAGAGCCATCAGTTGCTGGTCTACACAGCTAAAACGAGGTCCGTCGACATATTTGACTGGCTTCATGGTTCACCCTGGAATCCTGTAGTATGGTATTCCTAGTTTAGCGAGGTTTTGGTTTTACGACATGAACATTTGCCACACATGAGAAAATGGGGACGCTTCTATCTACCATCAGACACTCAATAGTGTAATTATGGCATATTCCATGACTTATCTGCATGACAATATAATACTTATGTTTTTTTTTATACACTCAAGTAGCAATTAAGAATCGGTCTACTTGATGGTAGGCAGTGACTGTAGTTTATTGCCTTGCAACACCTACGGGGATCGCTGTAAATGCAGCTACGAAATCTCGGGACCTCGGTAAAGGTTAGAGGAGTACCGTGTGGTTTTTAGCCGATAGGAGTCAGGCAGAGCGTCCATGATAACTATCTGCACATGAGAAAAAGGGAACGCTCTTATCTAAAGCAATGATCTATCTGTTAATATCACGATACTTATGTATTTATTTTATCACAAAGCTGGCAGATAAGCAGACAGTCCGTCTCATGGTAACTGGTTACCGTAGCCAACGGATGAAACATCAGGGGTATCTCTTGCGCGTTGCTACAAAAACGCCTACAATTTTCTGCAAGTTCAGTCAGGCTTCCAAGGCCTACTTCTCTTAATTCAATGATCATCCACTGGGCTACTCCACATTATTGCCATGCGAAACTGTGCAAAACCTTATGTTGCTTACGAAAGGTCTTAAAGCGTAGTCACTTATATAAACTGAAGCAAATTTGATCTGGTTTACTGTATACCTATGCTTATACCTTTTTTACTGCTTGAAGCGTAAATCACTCCTTCTCGGATTCAACCTTAATGCCACTCCTCGATATAAACCCTATAATATTCCTCCATATTTTTGTACAGACTACAGCAAGCGAGGCGACCCTGGTAAGCCTGCTGGCGGCTCGTACTAGAGCTCTGATGGAATTGTCTAAGCTGAATCCTGAAGTTCAATCAGCCGAACTACTGGGGCACCTCATCTGCTACTGTTCTGACCAAGCCCACTCGTCAGTGGAGAAGGCTGGACTTATTGGTAAGTGCTCATGCTTAAGTCGTGTAAGCGCGATGTTTTGTGAGCGTTCTAGGTTTTATGGCCAGATCCGGCAAAATGTTACTAGGCAGTTTTGAATTCTCGTTACATATTTGACCAACTTTCTATGATCTGATCTGAGAAGTGATTCCTTCAATTCTGCCTAGCTTGTTGTCGATCTTTAGCAATTAATCTGCCTAGCCTTTCCGAACTGCGTTGGGGTCGGCTTCCAGTCAAACCTGATGCAGCTTAATACCAGTATTTTACATGGAGCGACTGCCTATCTGCCCTCAACAACACAGTTAATACTGGGTAACACGATATCTCGTGGTAAGACTGGTCGTCAGACTTTCAGGCCTCTGACTACCCGTAATGGCTGTAATAGATCTTAATTTTTCAACCGGGACCGACGGCTTAACGTGCTCTCCGAGGCACTGAGGGGTCTCAGTCTGAAATTATGGTCACCCATCCACCGACAGAACTCGGCAAGTTAAGGCACGATAGGCCCCTCAATGTTGTCGATCTTTGACATATACAATAATAAAATCACAGAGTGTACCTAAATATGCTAACTTTATATTTTTTAAATATTGTTTCGTAGGAAATTCTCCTACTCTGTGCGTTCACAGACATTTTCAATAATTATTTCTATGGAACAATTATTTGTAGATCATACATATATTTTGTTCCACGTGGAAACCGCAACCTGCGACGCAGCTGCTGGTCTCTCGACTACTGTGTCAATCGCACCGTCGTCGTATACAGCTAAGCATCATATTATATTATGTATTTTTGTATACAGGTCTAGTGCGCATGCGCTACATTGAGTCTGATGAGCACCAGAGCATGAGAGGAGAGCAGCTGGAGAAGGCTATCGCCAGCGACAAGGAGAAGGGGTTGGTCCCGTTTTGGGTAAGTTTTAGCGTAAGGAAACCAGGAGACCAGTACAGAAGGCTACTTGAACTTCCTTTTCTGTTATAATCAGGAATAATAAATACTGAAATGCATATAGAAAGAAATGAAAAATAACAATTTTGGCTACAAAGCAGGAAATAACAATAATGAATAACGGTTATTACTCACGCGCATTCTTCGGGATTGCCCGACTATGCGATGCGGTGCAGCCCCGGTTTGACTCGTGACATCGCCGCGCTCATGATTAAGGGCTCCGTTTTAGTTCGATACTAGTCGGGCAATCCCGAAAAATGCGCGTGAGTAATAACCGTTAAACAATAATTAATATTAATGACTGCCTCGTTGGTCTAGTGGTCGCAAGCGCGGCTGCTGAGCGTGAGGTCTTGGGTTCGATTCCCAGGTCGGGTAGTGTTATTGAATTTTTCTGTTAGGAAATTCTCAGTAGCAGCCCGGAGTCTGGAAGTTGGTGGTGTGACCCCCCCTGCTTCGGAGAGCACGTAAAGCCGTCGGTCCTGCGCCTAATCTTTCTCTGGTCGTGTCGGATTGACGTCCCATCGGAATATGAGAGTGAAGGAAGAGGGAGTGCACCTGTGTTTGCGCATACACTTGTGCACTATAAAATCTCCTGCGTACTTGGCTAATCTCAGTGGAGATAGGCCGCCGTGACCGAAATACGGTCGGAAGGAGTATAATATTAATGTGCCTCACGAAAGTTATTATACAAAAATAATGTATTTATTCATTATTTATTATTATTCTATATAACAACGATTAAACACAAACCGTTGACGCACAACCTACACACAACTGTAAAATAAAGTAGAAGGTATTATTATTTGTATCTCTCACAGTTGCGCCACATATGTCAGACAGAAGTCTAGCGCTGGTTTCCAATTGGACTCTTCTGTGACTCACGGATGTGAAAACAGTAATTAAAATATGCATAAAGTGTACACAATTTATGTTAATTAAAACGTATCCTTACCTAACTTACCTTGTGGGAAACACGCAAATTAAATATATAGACATCAACCTGATGTAATCCAACAAAATTAAAATTAAAGCATTTCTGTCCCCCACTAACACGTACTATAAGAGCGAGAAGGTATCGAACTCGGAGTCACACTAAAATCTCCGAACAATTTTAGCCGGCACATCATATAAGGGGCCACCAAAAAAAAAAATTGTTTGAAGAAAAAACACAGCTCCAAATATAATTTTTTATTTTTATCATTATTATTTATCATATTCATATATTTTTATTATTATCCTAAATTTGCATATATTAATTAATTTATAAATACAGTCTTTTCAGAAATTGAAAAAGAAAATTGCAGGCTTTATTCAAAACATTTATAGTGCACAATTAGTAACTTTTTGTCACTTTTTCTGTAGCAGCTGCAGAAAATGATGGTCAAACTTGGCATTAAATATAGTTTTTTTTTAAGTTTACTTTTATATGTACCTATTATGATTTGTTTTAATTAATTACTATGTGGTGCTGGAGGGTGAAATTTAATGTTATTACGTAGAATACCAGTCGTTTGATATTATATCGACCATCTTGCTAAAAAACAGTTTAATGTATATTTTGTCGATTTTATAATACAAAAGCGTGTACAGATTTCACATAATTATATGCTCGAGGAATGGTTGTGTATAAGACCTTAAAAAAAGCTCGGCTCATAATTAAAATTTCGTAGTTTATAGCCTGTAAGAAGCACATAGAGATATAATTATTTTAATTAACAATCTGTTGTATCATGGCTAATAGCCATAGCCGCACCAATACTCCTGAAACCAGAAACAATTTCTTTCAATAATAATTCACCAACGTCTGTCATTTTTCTCGGCCATTTTAAACAAACATTTCTGTATAACAAATCTTTATACAAATCACTTTTCTCCCAAGATATTTACATAAACTCTCTAAAGACAAAAGAAATATTACGGAATCCTTTTAAATTAATACATTCATTATTTTAAGATTAGTTTGTCTCATTTTTAAGTAGCATGGCCGCTGTGGGACCAATTTGTGATCTCCCACAGATTGTCCGGAAGCTGCTTAGGAGTTTAAAATAGGAATAAATCATGAGCGGTAGCGTTTTTTGTATCATTGTTGTATGGCTAAATTCAATATTCAATATTGAATGAAGAAGAAAGAAGAAGGGCGTGCTTCGGAGGGCAAGAAAGCTGTTGGTCTTGCCTCTTGATTTCTTGATCTCTCTCCAGTCGTGTCGGATTGTCGTACCATTGGACTATGGGAATAAAGGAAGAGGGAGTGCACCTGTGTTTGCGCTTACACCTGTGCACTATAATATATCCTGCGTTCTTGGCTAATCTCCGGAAAGATTTTGTCGGAGTACATTATGATAAATACTTTGAAAAAAGTTCCTTAACATACAGTGTACATAGATAATTTTGTAGTTCACATATATGCAAATATGTACAATTTACAGAATAATGATTAACTACTAAAGCTATGGCTAGAAAAGGAGTGACAACCGAGATAACAGCTGACAGAGTTTTATGAAAAAAAAAACATGATGCGCCGACCCCAATTACATTGGGATAAGGGCCTCTTGAAGTTAATACCAATTCCAGTCCAATTCCAATATTAAATGAGTGCCGTAAAACAAATTTTAATGTTAAAATAAATACACCTACATCATAGTAATCTTAATTTTAAAGCATATCGGTTTATTAGTATCCCGATTCTTTAATTATTTTTAAGACATTCTTGCATTTAAAAGTATGAAATGACATATTTCCAATGTCAATCGAACGGTTTTATTTTCAAGAGTATTTACTGATAATGCTAAGACTATTATAATAAAATTTATGAAAAACTTAGTTATAATAAATCTCTTAACTTGGGCCACACGTCTGTTGTCAGCACAAATTGTATCGCCTTTAGTTAGGTTTAAAACTTTCTAATGATCTTCTTGTAGTATTAATTTCGATTGTATTCTAGTATCTCTTATTTTTATTTCCCTTGTGAATTTATTATACCGAAGAAACATAGCTTCACGCTTGTATTCCTCGCAGGAGTAGGCAGAGGTGTACACAATTGTAAATTCACATTTCACGAATGCTGTTATTATGTCCCATATAATAGGTGGTGAGCCTATTACCATCTATGTGACACAATTTCAAATACGACCGCTGCTACTGAGAAATTCCTAACAGAAAACCCGAGTAACACTTTGGCTAACTCGGGATTTGAATCTACGACCTTAAGCCTAGCAACTGTGTCTGCGACAACTTCCTTTCCTGGCTTAATACCAACATCGGTGAAATATTTCTGTATAACTAAGTGCCTCTGCCTTTTTTTTTAAGAGTGGAAATTCATAATGGACCCTTTGCCGGACTCATACCCGCGATCTTTACCGGGTTCCTAAATACGGTGGATACTAGGTTGTTCATTAACCACACGATAAGAAGAAGAAGCTTCATTCACCGCGGCTCGGCAGATTATGATACGTCAATAGCGTCAACAGATCACAATAGACCCGTATGAAACGCACGCAGGTAATGCGTGCGGCGTCTCGGGCCTGTTGCTGGTCGGGTAACGAATTGCCAAAGTCAATCGCCCACAGGCTAGGGATCACGGTGGTCGGAGATCATTAAGCGCCCTATGGCGTCTGGCACGTCTTCTGCGGCAGGGGTGATAGGATTTCGCTTCTCTATCCCTTTCCGCCATCTCCTATGCGAGCATCACTTCCTCGCAAAAGGTGGCGACGGCTTACCGACCATATGTCTGATCATAGTCGGAAGCGAGAGATCATCTACCCCTACTGCCCCAATAAGCGCATGGCGCTGCTCAGCCCAAGCTGGGCACTCCTCCAAATGTTTCTCTGCCTACCCTTTCGGGAAATATAGGTGTGATGCCGTGTATATTAATCGTGTTCAGTGAACTCCATCCAGTTGACTTGATAATTATCCTCATATCATGACATTACGACACATTATACATGGACGATAATAAACTAGATGTGTCCCACACTATGTTGAATGGTTGGAGAATTTACGCAACTCATCCTTTGTAAGCGCACTTTTTTGCAAGCTTGTGGACTATCACCTGTAAGTTTATTTATTAATATTTTGGTGAAATTTCTTGCAATTGAATTTTAAACTTGACCTAGAAATCATACTTTAAATAAATGTTTATTACGTACATATTGACCCCTTAAAAATAAGTTACTTAATAAATTAAGTACACCTTGCACACGATTATGTCGCTTCCAGTACCGTATTATATCCGTGTGAAATTATTACGGAGAATCTCGTATGATCTTCGAGTTTTGATCATATTTTAATAAACGTGTGCTTCCTTCCGATTGGCTCCTTAAGTGAATTGTGAGTTTATACGCGTTGCCTAGCAACCATTATAATGATATTATTTTATTTAGGACTATGCTGTGTTTTATGATATTTAAATAATATTTTATGTAGGTGATTTTTAATAAGCTTAGAAGAAGCTGGCTTATTGTCTGGAATCGTGGCTGTTGAGCGTTAGGTCCCGGGTTCGATTCCCAGGTCCGGCTAAATGAATTAAGTTTTTCCTCCTTGCAATCCGATGCAGCTTAATACCAGTATTTTACATGGATCAACTGCTTATCTGACCTCCACAAACCAGTGACTGGGTAACACGATATCTCATGGTAAAATCGGTTGTCATTGATCTTTATTTGACAACCGGTACCGACGGTTAACGTGCTCTCCAAGGTACGGAGGGACCTCGATGTGAAATGATGGTCGCCCATCCATAGACCGACCGCGGCAAGCGCAGCTTAATCTTGATCGATCGATCTGTGCGGCTGTAACTTAGCCACGAGCCACCGAACGGATTTCAAATATCAGGGATGTTTAATTATATTTTTTGTCCAGGTATGCGCTACCCTCGGCACTACTGGTTCGGTAGCCTTCGACAATCTTCGGGAGATTGGAACTGTCTGCGAGAAGCATGGTGCTTGGCTTCACGTTGACGCTGCTTATGCTGGTAGCGCGTTCACCTGTCCTGAGTACAGGTAAACAAAGAAAGAAAGACACAAGATAAGAATGAATGAAAGAATTAAAGAGAGAATGAAAAAAAGAGTGAAAGAAATAATGAAAGAAAGAATGAAAGGAAGAATGAAAGAAATAATGAAAGAAAGACTGAAAGAAAGAATGAAAGAAAGATTAAAGAAATAAATAATGTATTTTAGTCTCGCTGCCGTCTGCAGTCAGCCATGACACTGTATGCCAAACATCGTGGGTTCGAGTCCCGTTCGTGACTATTAATTTTCAATATTCGCTTACAATAATAACTGATATTGATATTGAGTTTGTGTAGCACAGCAGTCTGCCTGCGCTGCGCCAACCGCGCTGTCCATTTTACTCAACTCTCGCTTCCTTCTTTCCCCAGGCACTGGCTAAACGGTGTGGAGATGGCTGACTCCTTCGCCTTCAACCCATCCAAATGGTTGATGGTAAACTTCGATTGCACGGCTATGTGGTAAGAAATATATTTAAATAGCAATGTCTTAGGTTTTCGCGATCACTACACATTATAAAAAAATAACTTTAACCGGTCCTCCTGTGACCACGAACGCTGCAGAAAAAACCAATAATACACGCGATTAATTCGGTTAAAAGATGTTTTATTAGAAACATAAAATATATATATATTTAAAGTTGGATTTTTTTGTGGAATGACAATTACGGTGGTCGAAATGGCCTAGTTGACAAAGAGACGAGTTTTTATCCGGGAGACGCAGATTTAAATCTACAATACTACGGCTGTGAACAGGGTGAACCCAAATTAAAGCATATTAGGAAAAAAAACGGTCATGAGTATTATTCAAACCACGCCGAAATATCAGGCTTAACCTTAACTTCAGGTTACGTCAACGTTACTAATTCATGATTGATGATGATGATTTGATTGATGACAGCCTCGTTGGCCTAGTGGTCGCAAGCGGGGCTGCTGAGCGTGAGGTACTGGGTTCGATTCCCAGGTCGGGCAAAGTGTTATTGAGTTTTTCTGTTAGGAAATTCTGAGTAGCAACACGGAGTCAGGAAGTTGGTGGTGTGACACCCCCGTGCTTCGGAGAGCACGTAAAGCCTTCGGTTTTGCGCCTAAACTCTCTCCGGCCGTGTCGGATTGCCGTCCCATCGGAATATGAGAGTGAAGGAAGAGGGAGTGCACCTGTGTTTGTGCACTATAATATCTCCTGCGTACTTGGCTAATCTCCGTGGAGATAGGCCGCCGTGACCGAAATTCGGTCTGGGGGTGTATTACTAATTAAATTATTATATATATATATTAGAAAATAATATACGTATATTCCTTAGACCACTTCTTCTCCTTCTATATTATTAGGATAATGCTATCGTTTTCCTTTTTTAGGGTTAAAGACAGCACCGCACTTCACAGGACTTTCAACGTAAACCCTATCTATTTGAGGCACGAGAATTCAGGTAATTTGATGTATCTAATAAGAAAGTGACTCAATCTGCCTAGCCTTTTCCCTATTCTGAACAAAAACCGCTCCCAAAACAAAAACTATGACTGGTTATCAGACTTTCAGGCTACTGACTACCCGTAACGACTGTCATAGATCTTCATCTGACAAACCGGGACCGAAGGTTTAAGTCAGAAGCCTGAAAGTCTGACAACTAGTGTGACTACGAGTGTTACCCAGTGACATTGTGGAATCAGACAGTCGCTCCATGTGAAGTATTGATATTAAGCTGCATCTTGCAACCCCAACGTAATTGGGAATCGGCTAGGCAAATGTATGTAACGTAATGACTGGATTTGAATCGTCAGAAAACAAAAACAATTATACATACATTATTTCGTTTAGAAAGTTGTTTTATTGTAATTGGTAGTGATTACATATATTATATAGGTTTTAAGTCAGTTAACTAGTTACCAGTTTAAAGATCATTAATTATTTTCTTCTTCTTCGATTTCAGGAAAAGCGATTGACTATATGGTAAGTAGTAATATATATTCGTTAATTTGAAGTATTATAATTTTAACCAGAAGTTAAATATATTACATTACGTTAAGTTTTAAGAGAATTTTTACATTTCTAATATGTATTATTCCAACATTTTTTTTAATCTGTTTACATTTACTACAAACATCTTAACTAATATTTTACAATAGGTTGGTGACAAACAAACGTACATAAAGAAAAAACCGCTGAGAAAGATAAACAACATTTTAAAACGTATAGATCACCCAGCAATTATCAACGACATCAATAATACAAATGGTAATAGCACAAATACAAATCACAAGCCTACAAATGACGAAGGTGTTGTAGGAAATGGTGATCTCAAAAATGGTGATGACAATGATTTGTATTACGAAGATGATGATGACATAAATCTACATGGTTACAACAAAATATCACCGGGGTGTGGTGAAAGTATTCAACTTGAGGATCCAGATAAAAAAGAACTTCTAGTAAGACTTTTATAGGGTGATGGTTTAGGGGATATCGGTGATGGTGGTGCTAGGGTATTGTTGAATCATGCATGCAATACAAATATTACAGTCTACAACAAATTAGTTGTGTGACATTAATTTATAAGGTGTGTTATTCATATAATGTTAATTCCTATTGGCTTGGTTGGCATTATTATTAGTTTTGGTTAATCTGGGATTAAGATATAACTGAATAAGTTTGGCCTATAGTCTGAGAACAAAGCACTAACTTGGTACAGTGCAAGGTAACAATTTTGTTTTTCAATAAACAATTTCAATTGCAGCATTGGCAAATACCACTGAGTCGTCGCTTCAGGGCGTTGAAGTTATGGTTCGTGCTTCGGAACTACGGGGTTTCAGGAATCCAGAAACATATTCGAGAGGTGAGCTTTTGTCATATTTTTTTTATCAGCAGTTCTACGTAGACCAAATAGACTCCTTCCAAAAATACTGGTTCTTTCTTCTATTTTGATTTATCTCTGTCTAGAGCAATGGCTCCAGAGATATTTATTTATTTGTATACTCTTTGTTATACACCTCATTAATCAAAAAGATAAGAAAAGAGCCATAGCTCTAGATAGAGATAAATAGAAGAAATGTAGGGAGTCCGTTCCAGCAATCGGACACTTTAGGGTCATTAATCGTCATCATCAGCCTATAGCTTTATTAGTATTGTTGTTCATAGGCTTCTCCAAGATTACACTACTGAATCGGTCTTCGGTTTTTCTATTTAGCTCCTACCAGTTCTTTGTATTTTGATTGTAATTCTCAATGGTAATTATTGAAAAAATTTCGACAATCTTAACTTCTAAGAACTAGAAAAATCCTCTAGAGACTGTTCAGTGTTTTTCACTTGTTTCATTTTCTTCCGAGATATGGCCTGTCTTCTAACCGCAGTTCTCTGATTGAGTTCGTGTGATGTTTAAAAATGCTTAAACCCTAATTGTTATTATTTATACGAATCTTTAGTACATTTTGGCTGGTCAAACATTTTTATGTTTACCATATTTTTTCTGAGCTGCACAATAATTTACATATTCTAATTAGTTTAATATTCATTAAGCTAGTTTACTCTTTTTATCGTATTCAGCACATGTTTAAATTTTATCGTTTATATTTCAGGGAGTTCGTCTGGCGCAAAAATTTGAAGCGCTCGTGCTTGCTGATCAACGGTTTGAGATACCTCAACCTAGAAACTTAGGTGTGTATTAGATTTGGTTTAACAATAGTAGCAAGCTTATTTATTATAAGGTTGTACAGGCAAATTCATAGTAACAATTATTAAAACTTTGACTACCTCCACGATTTAAAGGACTGCGACTGCTAAGCGTGATGTCCTGGGTTTGATGCGAGGCGAAGTGTTATTGAGTTTGGGAATTTTCAGTAGTAGTCAAGAGTATGGAATTGAGCTTAGTTGACAGCAATAGGTTACGGCTATTGCCATCAACATTACATAAATCGGTAAAATTTGGGTGTACAATACCCTCCCCTACCAATTACCTTTGCCTACCCCTTACAGGAAATTTATTTGGTTGTGCTGCATAGTATCTTTTATATGTAGATTTTTTACTCTTCATCTTCAACCAGAGAGGTCGTCGGATACGTTTAATTTCTAATCCTCACCTCATATTTCAGGGATGGTAGCCTTCCGTCTGAAGGGTGACAACGCTTTGACGGAACGCTTGCTGAAGCGCTTGAATGCTCGAGGCTACATCCACGCCGTACCGGCTTGCTTCAAGGGCATCTACGTCATCAGATTTACTATCACCTCGTCCAGGACCACCAACCAAGATATTTTGGGTAAGAAAACCAATTCAAAAATTATCTGGTTTTAAGGATAAGAATACCATTAAAGAAACAAGTTGTTCTCACCATAATCTTTGAATTACCAGCAGTATAGTTTATGACTTATTAATTTGGAATATTGAGTAAGGTTTGGGACTGTTTATTTACAACACAGAGCGCCTGCAAAACAATAGCTCCAGCGAGTATTCATAAAGGGGCAGGTTCATATCATGTTCATGACAGTATTTTTGTTTCCAGAAAAATTTATAGCTAAAAGCTCTCTTTAGGCAGAGATGTTTGGTTCTTTGGTAATGTAGGTTCGAAAAAAAACCAGTAATTTATTTATTATAAATATAATATTGTACTTTTTTATTTTTCTTTTTTTGGTTTCATTTACAATGAAACTTTAAATTTATTACAGAGGACTGGAACGAGATCAAGACGGTGGCTAAGGAAATATTGATGGACGTGTTTGGCTCTGAAAACGGCAATATTGTTGTACCAAAGAAACCCAGGATCTCTCTTAAAGGTAACATTTCTAATTTCAATTGTTTTGCACTAATCTTCTCAAATGCCCCTTCAATTAGTGACGCAGTACAGTTAGATATTAGAAATCCCAAAGACAGGCTAAATTTTGACTATTTTAAGCGCATCACTCTTAGGGACAGTGTAATTTAAATTTGTACGGTAGTTCTCTACTCCAAGTTCATTTTAGATATTAAGACTTATTGCTTGAAATGTATACCTTTGATTATCGGAATGGACAGCAATTAATGTCAAGTAAAGCGATGCCACAAAGGAAGATGAAGTAGAATGTTCAATGTAACTTATTGACGGATAAAAGATAGTTAGTTTATCATTTTATATCACCTTGTGAAAAAATATTTTTCCCTAAAGGGTACCAGCCGTCCTATGAAATTATTTTGCCGCCGGATCTGCTGCAATTTGGCAAGTCTCATGGGTTCTTTTTGATGTTAATAATTAACGTAACTGTTGTTGTTTCCAGTGTTCTTAACCATTTTAACTATATGTGTTATGCTTTGTGTGGGTTTTTACAAAGCAATTTGTTTGGGGGTCAGTCTCATATTTTTCTCGCCGTTTTCTGACTTGAAATAGTTCTGCTCACAATTTAAGTAACTTTTAACCATTATATTGTTAGTCATATCTGAGATGGTTATTCGAAATTTATATTATGCTGACCTTATATTTTCAAATCAGGCAGCGACTGTTGAAACTGCAATACTTTCTTGAACATTGCCTCATTTCTTCCCTCTATCACTGTGTGCTGTGAGTTGTGACTAATTTACCAGTAACTTCCAGAAACACGAGAGCTGAACGCCACATTTGGCACCAGTCTCCTCCTTGCCAACAGTCCGATGAGCCCTAAGATCGTGAACGGTACTCATGCTGCGATCTGCGATTATGAACAGGTCCTGACTTCTTGTGCTCAGACCTTTGCGCAGTTGAAGATGGAACCAAAAGATAGCCCTGGTGAGTACAAATGGAGTAATGAGATAGAGTTCTAATTTTCTATATTTGTGTAAGTAATGTGATAGTGGATGCAAATAAATACAATATCTAGCTACTTCTACAATATTGAGAGTAGTAATTCAACTACCACCAACTACTCTACACGTGTTTTGCCCTCCCCCCGCCACGGGACATCATCAGGAGCTGTTAGGCCGTGCAGTATAACTGCCGTAACTGCAAACACTGCACGGCAATTGCATGACTACCCTCAATATTGTAAAAGTAGCTAATATTGTATTAAATTCATTAATTTTATTGGATTTCAACAAGGAAATAAAAATATACAGGATTATTTTAAGTATATACGAAACTTGAGACACGTGTATAATATTTTCATTTATAGAACCAATATAAAAAAGAATGTATAGTGAAAACTCACAAAGTTAGAAGCTTGATTTCTTGCCTCCTTGTCCTCCCATAAATATGATCACCGCCTTACGTTCATTGATAAAGTAACACACTGAGCCGTTGTAAGTAGTGTAGTGATAACATTTACCACCATACCTGCAGTCTTTTGACTATCTTAATACTCAATTGTAGATATTATTTACCTACCTACATTTTCGTAATCAAATAAATCGTTCGAACAGATAAACACCTTGGCGTGTTTAAATATGTTAATTAACACAATTTACAATAGTTATTTATCCCTTCTACCGACGTCATCATTATTATTATTTACAAAAGCACTATTTACACACAACACGATATGGGAACGCGCGCGCAATCGACACGTACGGCCAGCCAGCGTGGGGCCCGCTCGAGAACAGCGCGGGTTGATACACTGCTGGCGCGAACATTTTGCTAGGTACTGTATCAGCTGGTCCGCGCACCTACTGTGTCCAAATTATAGGTTTTTTTAAAGATCTTTTGTTCGAAATATAACATGGTGTAAACATTATTTTAATCGATTCTATTACTGATTCTGAACAAACTAGTTTCAGGTTTCGTATATACTATGAATAGCCTTGTATAAAAGGATCTCTTTAAGCCAGTTGATCATCATATTGACTAACAATAATACGGTCAGGTAAGATGATCTTAATTATTGTTCAACGGTTATTACTCACGTGCATTCTTCGGGATTGTCCGACTAGTTTCGAACTCAAATGCCCCTCGAACGGAGCCCTTAGTCATGAGCTAAACCCGCGGCGATGTCGCGAGTCGAACTAGTCGGACAATCCTGAAGAATGCACGTGAGCAATAATCTTTGAACAATAATTTAATATAAATGTGTCTTACGAAAGTTATTATACAAAAAAAGGTGTGATGATGACTACCAAGGTGCTGGATTTTTGTGTGATGCTTTTTTTATTGATATTTTTTCATTACATTAAACACCCATAACTTTTCTCGTGTCAAGGTGAAAAGTTTGGGACATAGGATTCACCTTTTCATGCACATTATATCGCAATCTTCAGATCAACAAATAACCTAAAAACTAACACACATCCCATAAAGTTTCATATTCATTCTGACTAACCAATTAACAGAGATGCGCCGCCGTATCCGTGGGATTAAGATGTGTGGCAAGAAGTTCTCCCTTGACTCCTGCATGGATATGGTCCAGGGTATGATGGTGGAACAATCTCTGCCGCAATGCTGCGAAGATGAGAGGGAGGATGTGTCTAACGGTGGGTAGTATGATTTACTGGACTAAGTGTGGCCTGATAATAATGTCTGATACTTTTATTGTTGGTCCTTGTAACCCTGGTCCTTTCATTCGGTGTTATTGAGAGAATAGCCATTGTAGTTATCTTTTCCTTTTCTGATGTTTACTGAGATTTTTGTGTCGAGTTTCCTATTTTCAACATCTTTTATGATTTGTCCTTATAACACTGTTCTAATATTGGTGTTAAATGATATTTATTTCTGTAAATACAACTGTTATAGACACTTTTTCACTTGAAATATTCTTTTTAAGTTAGATGGCGGGCGTCGGCATTTCTCTGAGAAGAAATGCCGAAACAAACTCAGAGGTCAACATCTCTTTTAAAGTCCAGACATAATTTTATTCTACATATGAGTATGACTATGTAGGTCTGGGATGGCCTTTTGAAGAAAGAGCCATTGCTGTTTTGAGCTGACCTGTCCTAACCGACGGCACGTATGCATCATAGTGTAGCGCAACCATAATTTAGGGAGCTTTCTTATTTAAGTTCTTTGGATCCGCGGTTCCCGCGTTATTGCCTATCTCGTGTATTTAATTTTACACCAGAATCCCACTTTCTCTGTACTTTCGTTAAAATAATTTTCAAAAATCTGTTTTAGGTGTAAACGTTGAAGCGCCTATGTTATAAATTTGAGGTAATCCTACAAAATTATTTAGGTGGCGGTAATATAATCACAAAAATCTAGATTAATTTGTATATAACTAACCAAAAATAAAACTAAAGATACCTAACACGGTATTTATTTGTGATATATTTATTACAAATATTTTTTAAAGCGTAACCAAAGTAAAGATATGGTTGGATGTTAATTGAAATCCAGTTTTCAAAACTTATATCTGGATGATTTGTTCTTCGTAACAAACATAATAAAACGTTATTTATAATCTTACTAACCCCTATTTGTATCTTTCTAATCAACATTACTAACTATGTATGCCTTTATATATGTACTAACTAATATAACATTAAAACGAGAATTCTCTTTCCTTTATAAAGTCAATTAAACTCCAGGATCAAGCCCGGGAGACAAGTCATCATTATCATCATCACCAGTGACATCTATCGGCGCCATTAAGCAAGAAAACTACTCTGACACAAACCAACTTCAAGTACCACTAGCGCCATCTAGGCAATACAGATCGAAGTCCGTCGACGTCTCACTCTCCGGACTGACACTAGATGACGCTAAAATCACAATTGATGTTAAAAATAATGAAATTATAATCACTCCTACCGGATCTAAAGATATAGCCGCAGAAATGTCTACGTCAAAATCAAATTACAGTGATATTGAGGAAAAATTAAATATTGGTGATAAAATTAGCCAGGCGTTTGAGAATTTTCAAGATGGATTACAAATGTTGAGTGATTATAAGAATACGGTTGAGAAAACTGATGATTGTAATACTAAATTGACAATTAGAGGTCCTGGGAGTTATATTAAGAAATTGATCCAGCAGTTTAGTGAGGGACCTTTTGAGGGAGAAGATCCCAAGCCTGAAGCTGATAGAGCAATGTCTACTCAAACGATTAAAGACAAGGCTGACGCTATTTGTAAAAAATGCTTGCATTACAAGGGAAAGATTTCCAAATAAATTCGCTTCGGTAATGGAAAAACTATAATTTTACCGTTCTCAAAAGTTTATTTTTAACTTTAGTTAATTAGTGTTTTTTTTTTTACTTCAAATATACTATGGAAATATGAAATCTGTGTATAGTCGATGTCGCGAAGAAGCCCCATAGGAACGGTGCGATAAAGTCTCTTCCGTTAAATTGACACAAAAAAAAAGTATTACCACCATTTTCCCGCAGGACTTCTTTCGTAGCGTCGACTCTAGTTTTAATTTTAATTTTTTTGACATTTTAATTATTTAAAATGTATCTTCAAATTAGTCAAATAAATCTTGAAATCAAGGATTGACTCAATTAAGAAAGTCTTAAAAATAATCTTTTTGGAAACTAGTGCTGGTAATACTAAATTATTGTAAAGGTACTCAGTTTATACTGGCAGCACTAAAAGTACTAAATTCGATAGTAATTTATTGTTCAAGATAAATCTTTTGAAAAGCATTAACGCATGCTTAGCTTAATATTGTAACTTTAATTTAGTGTTGTCAGTACAAACTAAGCACTAGTTTCCAATACATTATTTTCATTACTTTTTTGACAGACTGTGGAAAAAATCTCATGTATTATATTTAGTTCTTAATTTTGTTACTCTGTATTTAGGGGTGGGTTTAGACTTTTAAAATACAGTCGAAAATGTTAGCGGTCGACGCCCACTAAAGTTATAATCGCTTGCATGAAACGTCTAAACGCAGAGGAAGGCACGTAGAAAATAGCGCGAGCCGTTCAAGGGATTTTGTTAGCAGAAGGAATACCGCCAACATTCTCGATTTGACTAAAGTTATTGCACAATACTTCGCTTAATATTATTAATTATTATTATTTTGTAACATATTATCACATGTTTAGTTATTAAAGTTAATTTAGAAAAAAAAAAAATTAGGCTATGTTCTCAGACTCAGACAAAAAATAAACTCAAAAAATATATTAAACATGCTTTACCGTACTTGATTTCGTATGTATAGTATAGTTAATAGATCAAATATGACTAAACTTTTGACTGCAACTGACGTCTATAGTAGACAACCCTTTGTCGTGCAATCGGCGTCACGTTACTTATTATACCCTGTCTAAAATTGACTTTGGCGCTGAAGAGACGAAAATACCAGCAAGTTGTAGTTTAAAAGTTTGACATTAATCAATATTCAAAATGTTATAGGTAGGTACTATGTAAGGTAGTTGTTAAATATTTATGCAATTGTTATTTATATTAAATTGCTTCAATTTTATGGATTTATTCTATATTTTGCATCGCCTGGATAGGTAGAATTAATATTATGACGTCAAGAAACTCATTGTCACCACTAAAATGGGAAAAATAGATTTCTACAGTAAATCTTCCAATAGGTGAAAAAAATAAATGCTTCTCATATTATGCTGAACTTAGTTTGTAGGTGCATTGCTCGATATAAAAATTAAGGTAGATTTTACTGGAGATATGTAGTTATTTAAAAATTTCTCTTATTTCTTTTTAATAAAATCACCGTTATCTATACTCGTAGTTTCTGATAAAAACATTGTAGAACAAAGTATCTTCTTCTAAAATCTAAATGAGTTCTTCTTCTTATTTTTCTCCAAGCCGCTCATCTTGTGTGCAGTGGATGGCTAGAAATTAGTTGTGATTTTCGAAATGAGAAAAAATATAATGTAGTGTAGAAAAGTAATGATACTTTATTCGATTCATAAAAAAATATTTATTTATAATTTAGTTTAATATGTATATAATAACCGCTTGAAGGACATGTAGGTATAGAAATAAAATAAAATACTCCGTAGTTGTTTCAACTCAGTTATTAATAAATTATTCCAAGATACAAAATATATTAGCAAAGTATTTTAACATTATAGTTATTGAAATAAACTGCTGTGCACTATCAATAAAAATGTAAAGTAATAAAAAAAATACTTTAAAAAATGCTGTAGAAAACAAAAAGAGTATTTATTCATGTTACAATGGCTATTTTAATAAATATATAAAATGTTATATTGTGGCTTAAGAAATATATATTTTTGTCTCTGTATGTAAGTAGAAATTCTTAGTGATAATCGAAATCAATATTGGTATATTCTTTACCAATAATTTGGCATCTTTAAACGTTTCGTAATATGGATGCAAATAAATACAATACCTGGCTACTTCCACAATATTGAGGGTAGCCATGCAATACCTGTGCACCGCCCGCCCGCAAATGAATGCACATAAAAAAAAATTGCAACTACCACCAACTACTCTACACGGGTTACGCCCCCCCATGGGACATTATCAGGAGCTGTTAGACCATTCAGTGTCCGCCAAGCGGCGGATCGCTTGCGTATGTGCATATATTGGCGGGCAAGCAGGCGATGCAAAGGTATTACATGACTACCCTCAATATTGTGGAAGTAGCTAGATATTGTATTTATTTGCATCCATTATACATATTTGTTATTAAGTAAACCTAGGAAAAGGGCTTTAGATTCTTTAATCTTATGGGTTCGCCCAGCTTGGAATTTTCTTGTTAATTTAATCTGGGTTCTGACAAAAAGATTAATCAAATAATGACTAGTATTACTACAAAGATAATAGAAAAATAAAAAAAATATACTGAGACTGTTCTCTATTCTTCGATCCGCTTTATATTTATACCATATATTTAAAAGGTCCTAATTTATTAGTGAATTATTATATATAAGGGGACAATCTGTAAGTAATAAGGGTTCAAATAAACCATGATTTATTATTGTCTTTATATTTTGTATAAAAACTTTCGTGAGACACATTCATATTATTATTGTTCAACGGTTACTACTCACGTTAATTTTTCGGGATTGCCCGACTAGTTTCAAACTCGAACGGAGCCCTTGGTCATGAGCTGAACTTACCATAATGTCACGAGTCAAACCCTTCTCCTTCAATTTTTTTTTGCTCTAGTAGCAGTTTTCGTCTTGCTAGTGCAATGGTTACTCTAACAATTTTATATTAAAATTTATTTTCTGGTTTAACTGAATATATTTTTGACTTATCAATTATTGTTCACCGGTTACTACTCACGTGCATTTTTCGGGATTGCCCGACTAGTTTGGAACTCGAACAAAGCCCTTAGTCATGAGCTGAGCCCGCGGCGATGTCGCGTGTCAAACTGTAATTGACTTATTTATTAACCCCATAATTTATCTAATAAATTAGAACCTTATTTATTAAATAAATAAGTGCTGTAATATACGTACTCATAGACTGTAGGCAAGTAGACACAAAATGTATGAAAAATATTATATCGTAGCTTTAAATTTCATGTGCAATAAAAATGTTATGGCATTGAGCAATTTGTTGATTTAATTAACCCTATTTTCTTAGAAAATAATATACTCCCTTCCAACCGTATTTCGGTCACGGCGGCCTATCTCTACGAAGATTAGTAAAGTACGCAGGAGATATTATAGTGCACAAGTGTATGCGCCAACACAGGTGCACTCCCTCTTCCTTCACTCTCATATTTCGATGGGACGGAAATCCGACACGACCAGAGAGAGAGATCAGGCGCAAGACCGATGGCTTTACGGCTTTACGTGCTCTCCGAAGCACGGGGGTGTCACACCACCAACTTCCAGACTCCGGGCTGCTACTGAGAATTTCGTAACAGAAAAAATTCAATAACACTTTGCCCGACCTGGGAATGGGACCCAGGACCACACGCTCAGCTCTACTACTACATTACACTAGACCAACGAGGCAGGCTTAGAAAATAATAACGAATATATAAATAATTTCACCTATATATAGATGGACAAATTTAATACTAGGTGACCTTCTAACTTTACGAATGAAGTTTGTAATTTAGCTTCAGCAGAGAATAATAATATGCAATAATCAGTTGCATTTGGCCATGCCACAAATTAGTGAATAATAATTTGCAGAAAGGATATGGCTACTATCCACAATTTTTGTCATAAATCTTGAAAAAGAAGGTGGTGAAACTGATGTCAATTCTAGTGTAGCAGTTCAAGATAAATCTTTGAAAAGCATTAACGCATGCCTAAAGAACTCTAAAGTCGAGATTGCTTAGTGGTCAGAGCCACCTGGAGTATTTATCCGGGAGGCTCAGGTTCGAATCCTGTTCGCGACCGTATTCTTTTTCCATTTAATATAATAACTTTAGAGTTCGCTAAGCATGCGTTAGTGCTTTTCAAAGATTTATCTGGAATTGTTAAGGTAATTACATTCTTTACGACATTGTATTAACTGCAAAGTTAGTCGTGTCGGTTCGATCACCTGTATAGGGACTGAATTGATAGCAATGACGTCGCCAAAAGACGTGTTAAAATATAGAAGAAGAATTCGCGGTGGTGAGCAGAGGTCGAGAAGGCTTAGTGGTCAGAGCGCCTGGAGTATTTATCCGGGCGGCGCGGCGTAGGTTCGAATGCTGCTCGCGACCGTATTCTTTTCCATTTAATATAATAACTTTTGAATTCGCTAAGCATGCGTTAATGCTTTCAAAAGATTTATTTTGAATTGTTAAGGTTATTACATTCTTTACGACATTGTATTAACTGCAAAGTTAGTCGTGTCGGTTCGGTCACCTGTATAGGGACTGAATTGATAGCAATGACGTCGCCAAAAGACGTGTAAAATATGGAAGAAAAATTCGCGGTGGTGAGCAGAGGTTGAGATTACTTAGTGGTCAGAGCGCCTGGGTTATTTATCCGGGAGGCGCAGGTTCGAATCCTGTTCGCGACCGTATTCTTTTTCCATTTAATATAATAACTTCAGAGTTCGCTAAGCATGCGTTAATGCTTTTCAAAGATTTATCTTGAATTTTTAGGGTATTGTATTCTGTACGTCATAGTATTGTAACTGCAAAGTTAGTCGTGTAGGTTCCGTCACCTGTACAGGGACTGAATTGATAGAAATGACGTCGCCAAAAGACGTGTTAAAATATGGAAGAAGAATTTTTTCACACCTAGGTGTGTCTTCTAAAATGTTCGCAGATTTTAATTTGACATGTCTAAATTCGAATTTGACATCTCTTGATAAGTCCCGAGTAACGGTTAGGAAATGACAGCAACACTCTAAATTAAGTTTAGGTGCAGTCTTGCCAGCTGATGGATAAAAAATAGCCGAAGCCTGTGCTGCTATGGACTGATTTTTGGTAGGAAAGGCCAATATGGAAAACTAAACTTGATTTTATATTTTTTTTTTGTTCAATTACTGTATATTTCATGTTAGTTCTCTATTTCGCGATTTAATTAGATCCATATCAGGCTATTAGATATAAACAATACGATTATTTCAAACTAGCTGCGGCCTGCGACTTTGTCTGCGCGACTAAAGGTAGCCTATGTCCTTTCCCAAGATACAATCTATCTCCTTGCCCAAATTTCATTACGATCCGCCGTTTAGTCGTGAAAAGGTATACAAACAAACAATCAAAGAGAGTTACTTTCGCATTTACAATATTATTATTGAGTAAGTATAGAGAAGAGAACTGGATGTGCAATACAAAAAAAAAATGGTTTCGCTGTCAAACAAAGGCTCAAAGGCCGTGGAAAGACCGAGGACTGCCAAAGGCAGATATATAATCGGAAAGGCCGATAAGCGTCACAATTTTTTTTTATTTCTCACTTTTGATTCGTATAACTAGAGACAGGAATTCTAAATTGTTTGTTTAATTTGTAGAAAAAGCAATAAAACACAAATAAATACTTAATATGTTTAATAAATGCATAATTGACAGTTTTAACATTTTCCTATTTTATTTGAGCGTTTTCATTTTATAATTTTTACTACATTTCGTGGTCATTACGGGCGGAGTCCGCGGGGGAATATAGATAATAACTGGGTAAAATAAATAAATATAAAAATAGGAGGAAATGATGGTGCTTATGGATGGCAATGATGAAGTTCTACATATTCCTATTATATATATTAAATATAAAATAAATTTAAATATGGTGGCGGAAGGACTAAAATATTTGAATAAATATTTTTAAATGACACGTGTCATCGTGTTTTCGAAAAAGTCAAAAAGTAACTCATATTCCACTTTAGGTAAAATAAATAAATACGTTAAAATAAAAACTAAAATATCTTAAATAGATTTTTTGTTTATTTATGCAAGAGCAACAAATAAGAATTTGATTTCGATTAAAATTCAGTATTTAAAAACTTCTGATTTATTTTTATATTTTATTTTTAGTTCTAACAATGATATGCGAAAATCTGTGTTTTTTTCAATACATTTTAAGCTGGAACACAATGTATATACGGAGGAATAACCTAATTATAGAAGGATAAGAAATTTATAATGTATATTTTGCTATAAATAATATTATTTACCCTACCTACCATTATTATAATAATAAAATGATATTTATGCGTTCTTTGCCCGTACCATGGTAATCAAAAATATTAATTTGCCACTTGAGCAAAATATACGAAAAAATGCTCTTTATAATTTATAATTAAAACAAAAATAATTTATTTATTATAATTTCTACAATTCAGTCTTAAACGCTAAATTTAAAAACTATAAATAACAATAAATAAATGCATTTCTTTTAAATAATTTACAATATTACTTATTACTAGGACAATATACAAAGTTTTTTTTTAATCGCCTTTTGAATTTTAGGCATACAATTGAAAAAGCCTAACGTCAAACAATTTTGTGTTCACAATTACGTATTTTAGAATAATACCGAAATTTTATTAAAAATACAACTTCACAGTACTGGTATAAATAACATCCGAAGTTATAATAGTCAACTTTAAATACCAGAATTACAAATAAAATACTAATAAGTAAGTATATTTTTAGTAGAGAGCTTTTACTAAGACCACGGGACACATTCTCGTATAATAAAAAGAGTACTAATTATACTGAATCGTGTGCAGTGGGCATAATGTATATAATTATTTAAATAATTAAATCGAAGTTTTGCTTTAAAGTTAGAGTTGTTTAATTCCATTTATAGATGGCATCAAAAACTAATTAAATGAAAATATAATAGCTATGTCATAACAACAATAAATAATTATTTTTAGTAAGAAGACACGTTAGTAATATTTTTATATTTCACAGAAATACAAATAAATTAAATTTCTAAGTACGAAGAAACTTTCAAAGTATGCCGAACGCATAAATATTGGAATTTATTTTATTATCCATTTACAAGAAGTTATTATGCTGGAGACACGAAAATATCGGATAAAAATTTATATTCATTCACGCATAGGTGTTAATCTATTTAATTTTTGAATAACCTACTCAAGAACAATTCGTATACCGATAAAACAATTGCATAAATTCACACAAGCAACAATCACACACACACACACACAAATTAAAAATCCTTTTTTTTTTAATAATATTCGTCTTCTCCATTTTCCGTATTCATCACCCCAATTCCGTATTCATCCCCTCGATTTCTTAATCATCTTAAAATCAATGCACTCCCGTAATACTTTTTAACCATGGCTTGTAGAATGTGGTTCTCATGTAGACTCCAGGTAGGAATGGAGCAGCACACTTGATGCCGTGGGAAACGGTGCCTACTAGTTGCCACTTGCCATCATCACGTTGGAGAACCAGAGGGCCACCACTGTCACCCTGGAAGAAGAAAAACTGGTATTAAAACGTAATTATTCATAACTACGAGTAGCTGTGCTCGCGGTTTCACCTTCATGGAATTTCAAGCTGAAATCTTAATAATATTAAAATAACATATATATACCTTTAGTTTCGTAATAATATAGCTTCCTAATTGTGATTTTATTATAAATTAGTCCCGTAGGTATGGCGTATATTCATTACAAAAAGAAAATATCTTTATAATATTAGTCTAGATAGAATTCATCTGGCCAGAAGCTCCTGCGACCATGAATGCTGCAAAATATCTGATAAACATAGCATCATAGTATCACGCCTGTATTCCCCAAAGGGGTAGGCAGAGGAGTACATAGTTATACACCCACATTTCACCAATGCTGTTATTAAGTCCCATGTAATAGGTGGTGAGCCTAATGCCATCTACCGGCCACAATTCCAAACTCCGGGCTGCTACTGAGAATTTTGTAACAGAAAAACTCAATAACACTTTGTCCGACCCGGGAATCGAACCCGAGACCTCACGCTCAGCAGTCGCACTTGGGACCACTAGACCAAAGAGGCAGTCAGTAAAATATTTGATCGACAGAAAAAAACAAAAACACCGCATTAAACACGATTAATCCGTTTATAAGCTGTATTAATGTAAAGTGTAGTGATCATGAAAACCTAATATTTCTAATAAAGGGCAGCTTATCGAGATGTGCGACGGTTAATTAGCCATTAGCCCTTTGTTAGAGGCATCAATGATGATGATTACTTACCTCACAGGAGTCCTTCTGTCCATTAGCGTAGCCTGCGCAGATGAACGAATTGAGGATCTTTTTAGAGTGGCCAGCCGTCTGGAACATGTCCTGGCAAGCGCTGTTCTCTATCACAGGTACCTGGAACGTGAGACTTACGTTACTATATTCTGTTGAATTTTAAACTATCATATTTTATCAAGTATTCTTCCAATTACTGGTATTGATAGTTGACAGTTACTGCCGCGTTGGTCTAGTGGCAGCAAGCGCGGCTGCTGAGCGTGAGGTCCTGGGTTCGATTCCCAGGTCAGGCAGTGTTATTGAATTTTTCTGTTAGGAAGTTTTCAGTAGCAGCCCGGAGTCAGTAAGTTGGTGGTGTGACGCCCCCGTGCTTCGGAGAACACGTAAAGCCGTCGGTCCTGCGCCTGATCTCTCTCCGGTCGTGTCGGATCTCCTTCCCATCGGAATATGAGAGTGAAGGAAGAGGGAGTGCACCTGTGTTTGCGCATACACTTGTGCACTATAATATCTCCTGCGTACTTGGCTAATCTCCGTGGAGATAGGCCGCCGTGACCGAAATGCGGTCGGAAAGGAGTTTATATATATTGACAGTTGAATTACCTTCAAAGTTTAGCTTGATTTCCTTGATCGAATTTAATATGAACTTAATATCGAATTTACCTCCAAGCTTTATAGCTTGGAGGTAAATTCGATATTAGGGTCGAATCACCCTAGTGTCATAAAGCCGGTCCCGCCATAGTAAAAATAATAATATACTCCAAATCCAAATCCCATGGGACTACCGGCACCTACCTTGACTTGACACAATATTCTTGATCATAAAAATAGAAAAAGCAAACTCTATTAGATCTCCATACTTGATTCACAAAGAGAAGACGACGAATTTCTGTAAGACAAAAGTCGTAGGATAAATCAATTCATACAAACCTGTACTTCTTGCAATATTGCCGGAACTGAACCGCCATACTTAAGCCGTCCCCAGCCGGTGACGGTCGCTACCCGCCCTGTGAAGTCAGTCTCATCAGGAGGCATGCAGATAGGAACTGGAATGCAGAAAGGTTTGATTAAAAATTTGGCAAAACAGATTTTTAAATGCGTTGCAAAAGGAACTTAAATACATTGGGGGTTCAGAACTTTTGCCTATTTTGGAATTGTTTTTTCTTGGGATTGATCAAGAAGAGTAAATTGATACAAAAAGGTGATGAAGGGCTAAAGTTGTCAAACTTATAGTTAGAAGTATAAATCTACATTCACCTATTCATATTTTCCCGGTTAATGCTCAAAGAAACTTAAGTTAAACCTTTGGCTCACGGCATCACCGCAGGCTCAGCTCATGGTTTAGCACTCCTTTCAAGTTCAAAACTATTCGGTAAATCCCGAAAAAGGCCCGTGAATAGTAACCGGTAAACAATAATTAATAAAAAACCATTACTTACCAATATGAGCATCAAATTTAATAGGTGACTCCAGTTCTAACAACGCTAGGTCATTCTCAAAGGTCGCTGCATCATACTGTCGATGAACGATCACCTTCCTAACATTCCTTGATACCGGCTTCTTCGGCTCGAAGTCTCCAGATATGTCATTCTCTCCAAATACAGCTACTAGGGATGCCAGGAATCTGGAAGGGCATTAAAAGGGTAATTTTTTTGAGTTAGAGGTAATCGATATTTCCTATTGGTACTGAATTGACTAGGCGTTGCACAAGGAGGTTTTGGAGCTGGTTTCTTATAACTGCGTCGTTGGTCTAGTGGTCCCAAGTGCGACTGCTGAGCATGAGGTCTTGGGTTCGATTCCCAAGTCGGGCAGTGTTATCGGCTTTTCTTCTTAGGAAATTCTCAGTAGCAGCCCGGAGTTTGGAATTGTGCCCGGTAGATAGCAATAGGTTCATCACCTATTACATGGGACTTAATAACAGCATTAGTGAAATGTGGGTGTACAATTGTGTACACCTCCGCCTACCCCTTCCGGGAATACAGGCGTGATGCTATGTTATGTTTCTTATGACGGCCTAGTGTTCCCGTCTGAGAACTGATGGTGACCACCGGAGTGGTTTTAGTGAGGTAAGAATCCCGCTCTTACAATCGGGATCGCATTATGAATTCTGTCATTACGTCGTCGACTTTTACGGCGACCACTTGTGTCTCCACTGTTCCCATCGGACAATGTACGCTGAAGACGCTCAAGAATTAACAGAACATCAGACAACAGAGCGTGGTCAAACTATAGGTAAGATGAGATTAGTTGTCTAATTTAACCCTGCAACGTGATACTCATGAACCAACATTTCCATTACTCTCACACAACCAGCGTAGACGTAAACCTTTATTGCAACTTACCCAGGCTGACAATGCGCAGCAGTAGTAACAAACTTGCTAGTGATGAGGACTCCTCCACATTTGTTCTTGGTGAAGAGACCGAGCCATGTGGACTCCCGCACCAGCACTTGCCAGGGCCACTCGCCGAAGTTGGCACTCTTGCCGCCGACTATCCGGCCTGTCTTCGATAGAGGACGAACTCCACACACTGGAAATGTGTAAGGCATATCTATTAGATTGATTTAAAAGCTAGGAGTTGACGGAAGATGGAAAAGTAAGCTACGTCGTTTATTACAGGTTCGCTTTAGTGATTCTTTGCAAGGAATATGCTTCTTTAGTTATGTGACATGTGAGTGAGTTCTTTTTATCATGTTATTGATGAACATTAAATAAGGAATGAGTTTATTAATTAATTCATTCATCACAATATTTTTTCTCATCATTTTAAACAAGTCAGTGGTGCGTGTCCTAGAATCTAACTTGTAATCTTAGACTTGCCAGTCCAACGGTCATACCACTAGGCTATCACTGCTGGATTACTAGTGCTGCATTACCGGATTAATGTTAATCAACCATAAAAGGAGTGACGGAGTAAGCAAAAAAACAAATACTTACAATTCTTGTCATTATAATCAACAGGTTGGTCGACATAGTTCTCAGTCGTTACTTCGTCCAGCTCCGTGGTGGATGTGGCGGCTTGTGTGGTTGTGGTCACTTTCTTGGTCGGCTTCGGCTTTTTTGTGGTCGTCACCTGAAAATTTAAAGTATAAAAAGGCGACGCACCAGTGTCGATAGAAAATATCGGATTTATATTACGTGGTTTTTTAGTTTTAGTATTGTCTTTATTTAGTCTCCAACGAGTCTGTTTTATCGGTTCCTGTTATTTTGTGGAGGTGATTTTAGTTTGATATAGATGATTTGATAGATGTTTTCGTTCACCATGCTTATTGTATTTATTTCTCAGCTATGCAAGCATGCCAGAATACTCAAACAACAGAACAACACTAGATCAAAGGCAAAGTAAAGAAGAAATCGTTCAAAAACGCACATTAACAAAATAATCATTCTCAAGAAAGCAGTACAAAATTTAAGAATTTAATTTCCCAAAAACAATTCTTACTGGCTTTTTCGTAGCGGCGGTCGTGGTCGGTGGCTGTGTTGTGGTTGGCCGTCGATACTGCGTGGTCAGCCGTACCGGCTTCTTAGTCGTCTTCACTGTCGGCCGTCTCGTCGTAACTCTAGTCGTAGTGAGCCTCACCGGCTTTTTTGTGGTCGTCAAGAAAGGCCTTTTGGTCGTCGGAATAGTCTTCTTCGGTTTCGTAGTCGTCGTTTTGATGGCAGTTTCGTTGGGTTTCCTACCCAATATGACAATATCGTGCAACTCTTGGAATGTCCCTTGAAGATTCCCAACAATTTTGTTGACGAATACATTCATTTTTTCATTTAATTTTCCATCCATTTCCCAGGAAGGTGTTGTGAATTCTACGTCATGTAAAATGTCTAGTTCATTATCAGACAATGAAATGCTTGTGTTGTAAAGACCTGGGTTGGACCCAGAAGCATTAAGCATTGGATTCCTTACTGGTGGGAAGTTAATTAGATCATCAGGTGATGTTTGCATTTCTGGCTTGTTTGTTGTAGGTGCTTCAGTGTATTCGAAGATTGGACTAGTCAAAATAGGGGCAGGTCTTGTTCCTATAGAAGATTTTATGGGGTAAGGCGTTGTTATCGGTGCTGGCTTCGGTGTAATAACCACTGTAGGAGACGAAGAAGATGGGTAAGGTGAGTGTGATGAGTAAGTCGGCTTCCCCATATAAATGTTGTTGGTTGCAGCAATATGGTTGTTTACAGTGATCTGACTCACTGGTTTCTTAAACGGTTCCTGTGATATTTCAACGAATTGAGTTTCATCAGAATCTATAGGTGTTTTCGTAGTATGTATATCGTTTAACACTATGACAGTTGGTGTAACACTTGAGAATGTATCAACAGTATCGTAAGGTCCTACATTAGAAGGTGGTCTTCGAACTGGACTGGCTCCTGTGACGTAGCTAGTAGACGGAGGTTTTTTGGGAGGAGTTGGTCTCGGCGTCGTAGTCGAACTAACATAGCTGAAGGTAGATAAGTCTCCGAAATCAGTAGGATCTGTAGGATACCTATTGAAAGCCTCAATAGCTTGACTAGTAGACTGACTAGGGCTTGGTGAAGAGAAGTAAGATGATGGTTTATCATCCTGTGGCAAGCTGTTTGGAGTTGTATGTATGTAGTCATAAGACGGCTTTTTACTTGGTGCAGGTCTCTTTGTTAAATATGTCGACAATGACGTGGGTTTTAGTGTGACGTAGTGTCCCGTTGATGAGAAACTTGGGTATGTGTAAGAGTAGGATGGTGCTGGGGAAGATTTCGTCTCCATAACATCAATTGAAGGAGTCACATCCTCTTTCATACTAGGAGTACTATCATTCAGCATTTGAATAATACTGTTTATTGAAGACAATTCGGGTTTCTGCGATTCCTTCGTCACAGTGGAAATTATGACGTAATTCTCCGTTGTAGTTGAAGGCTTGGGTCTGAAGATTGGTTTGATCGGACGATGTGTAGACACACTCTTTGGAGGTGGTGAGGTTGTTGAGGTACTAGGAGACATTGTAGGCTTAGTCTGCATTGAAGACAACTGTATATTAAAATCTGAAGGTCTTACAACAGTATCTACAACTGACCCGTTCGTGTGAACAAGTATAGTTTCTGGACCTCCATGGTCTATACTGCTGTGGGTATAATAATCAGGTTTTGGCTTCATATAAAGAATACCATTACTATCCTGAGGAGGTGAACTAAGCAAAGTATTCGTGATCTGCGTCAATCCTTCAGATATCATCTCTGCATGTTCCCCTTCAGTACTCAAATCTTCGGGTTTATAAGTCGTAGCTTGAGCTTTATCAGCTGGCTTATACCCTGGAGTCACAACTGGTTTGTAACTGTTATGTAAAGCACTCAGTTCTTCTATATCATAATCATCACTTTCGGTAGCTTCAGGGTAGTCGAGGTAGCTGGTCATTACGATCCCAGGGCCTTTCGGAATGTGTGATTGGCTATCGGATTTGAGTTGGCAGCAGGCTCCGAAGAGGAAGCCGTCCATGCAAGCTCCCACTACTTCCCCCCCTCTCTGGTAACACTCGTGGTTGAACATGCATATTGTGTTCCCTCTGTTGTATTTTGCGGCGCGCGATGCTTTGCAGTATGTGGGTGTTATCCGGTAGCCGCCGAAAAGTTTTCTTGAATCTGTTGAAGATAGAAAACAATCGATTTAATAAAAAATTATGGAACATTTTATGTAACAATTTAAACTTAAGAACGCGCGCCAAGAAATACATTTCTTTAACCACAAATTTCACAATATATATTATCATTAATTTGAAGAAATCCGTAATTTCGTAATTAAAACTTAACCTTAATTAGGTATTCATAAAGGACCCATATATCCAGCGTAGTCTCTAAATTGTTCTTCAGACTCTACCTTTAAACTTCTTAGCGGATGATTATATAATAAATATTATTTGCTAAGGAAAATGATAGACACCAGCAGGACTCGTACCCGCGACAATCAAATTTCAATGCATCCAATAAATTTCAAGTTACCCTTCTCGTTTTAAGGAGCCCCTGGCGATTTCTATTTAGCAATCATTTAAGATTAAAAACAGTAAACAAAGCACCATTAATGCTATTGCAAGTGTATATTATAAATTGAAGGTAAATAATTTGGTATCGGTGACCTTTTGTAGAATATGTTTAGCAACCAATTTTTTTTGGGTAATTTTATTATTTATTTATTTATTTATTGGCTCAGCAACAATTGTTAACACTAATACATTTGTTTCTTGCTTAAATATAACCTTGTCTAGTGTCACAATTTCTTACAGGCGATCACCACATGCGCTAGTGAACTATACTTATATCTACCAAAATTTAATGAACTTTGAAATTAAAGGCAACCAAACAAGTTCTTAATTATATAAATCTAATTCTAATAACCAAAATATTCAGGGCTACAAATACAAATATATTATTTATTATTTAAAGGACTTTATAACTTTATGGAATTTGGTAAGTGAATCAGCGTACACGTCAACAAAGTAAAGGAGGATTTATTACAATAAGAGTACTTTGTTTAAGCTTTTGAATAATAGGGTTTATTAAAAATAATCCTATGAGGTTACTCATGAAATTAATACCAATCCCAATCCAGTCCCAATATTAAATAGACGCCTTAAAACAAGGCGTAATATTAAAATAAATTTATCGAAATTGCAGTTGCCGCAATTTTAAAGCATGTTGCTTTACTAGTATCCCGATTCTATAATTATTTTTTAGATATTTTTGCTTTTAAAAGTACGAACTGACATATTTCCAATGTAAGCCTGGCTTCTACGATGTCGTCACTGAGGACATCAAATTCGTTGCTGTTGGGAACCTGTATCGATTCTTACAATCCTAGTAAAATTATAAATTTGAAAGTTTGTATGTTTTGATGTTTGTTACTCAATAACGCAGAAACGGCTGAACGGATTGGGATGAAATTAGGTATAGAGATAGATTGGACCTTGAAGAAGGGCATCAACTACCTTTTGTCGCGCAGACGAAATCGTGGGCACCAGCTAATAAATATTTTCAACACTAACTGCAACCTGCCTCCTTGTATAGCGGTCCGAAGCACGACTGCTGAGCATGAGGTTCCGGGTTCAATGCCCGGTAGATGGCAATAGCTCATTATAATAAAACAACTTTTAACCGGATTAATCGCGTGTATTATTGGTTTTTTGTTTTTCCTGACGTTTCGAACACTTTGCAGCGTTCGTGGTCGCAGGAGGACTACATAAAACCAATAATACACGCGATTAATCCGGTTAAAAGTTGTTTTATTATAATGTGTAGTGATCGCGCAAACCTAAGATATGGCAATAGCTCACTTAATAACAGCATTGGTGAAGTGGCGTACAAGTGTGTACACCTCTGCTCACCCATTCGAGGAATACAGGTGTAGCGACATCTATCTCGCTACATAGATAATACACGCACAACATGCTACATCGCGCAATCAAAGTTTGACGGCAAATGTGTATATATACCACCTCCCGACATTAACCGTTGGGCCGTGGCCCGCCAGGCAATATCACCCGCCTGGTTGGAGAATCCTCCTTTTTCTATGGAGGAACACCACACCTCGTTCCTCCATACAGGCGTGAATGTTATGCTAACTGCAAACTAATTACCAAACGCGCTTGTAAGAGCTCCATACATCCACACACACACTGTGTGCTACTCAACCTCAGTGTTTAAAATCTAGACACGCGAGAGTTTTACCTAGTTTTCCCCATCTGAGTAAATTGTAGCTAACTTATGTGTTAGAGGCACTTTCTTAAAGTTTCTCCAGTTAAGCCAAATCCATTGATGTTACATGACTTGCGAGATCCCGTCACTAGATTTATTATCTGTCTCTTTATCCACTTACGTATCAATAAATAATTTGTTTTCAATATAACGCCTGACAGCCGAATGCCGAAAGTCAAAGTTAAAGTCAAAGTCAAATCATTTATTTTAATTAGTAAATTTGCAGGCACTTTTGAATTGTCAGAAGCTAGTTGGCGAATTCCAAAGTGTTGAGATTCCTGTTAAAAACTGTAAAAATGTGGAAATTTTAAATAACAAACATATTTATACATTTACATATTACTTATGTGGATAGGAGGATTATAATTATATTACCTATGTGCATAGGTGAAGTGTGGGTGTCCAATAATTAGTTTACTACTCTGCCTAATCCTTCAGGGTTACAGGCGCGATGCTATGTGTATTGCTGTGAGCTATTAGCTGATTATTTACTAACTCTATGTTAGAATTATTCAATATTTATTACAACATTTGACATTTTAATGGATTATTATTGAATGTAATGCAATTTATCATTATTTGACATGGTATTTAACTCTTGAAATCGGAGAAGTATAAAATGATACTTCATAATAATAAAAATCTATCGTGTCTGGTAATTAGTGAGCCAAAAAAAAATTAGTTTATTTTTCATATTTACTTATAAATTATATATATATTTTTTAACTATCAATCATAAGAAGAAAAAAACAATATACATTTAAAAATATAAATAATAGTACGCCACCGGCATCGGGAACAGGATATTATTATTAGATTATTTATATTTAATATTAGTATATCGATACAATAAAAATGAGAATGTGAGTACATGTGAGTGAATGTAGGATTTGTTTCGAAGTTGAAATTAATTATTTGTGTGGGGTTTTTGAGATTTCTCTGTGGCCTACGCAAATGTCCTGCCGATCTGGTATCGTCTTGCGACGGGTCGTTGAGCTTCCTAAATTGTGGCTGCGCTACACGATGACTGATGCATACGTGCCGTCGGTTAGGGCAGGTTGGCTGTTCCCTCAAAAGGCCATCCCAGACCTATCCTTACATAGTGACACTCATATGTTGAAGAAAATAATGTCTGGTTTTTAAAAGGGACGTTGACCTCTGATTCTGTTTTGTCATTTCTTCTCAGACCTAGGAGATGCCGACGCCATCAATCTTAGAAAAAAATGTTGACTTGTAAAAGTGTCTATAACCAATATAATATTTATAGAAATAAACATCATATATATATTTTTACTTGTTTCAAATGCATAAAATTCTAATTTTTTCAAGGTCAATTTGAGATTTTACTATCATGCATATTTTAGATTAATAAATTTCACTGAAAAAAAGACCCAAAGCTTTTAGTTTTAGCCCTTTCAAAACGATGCCTACCCAGAAATTGTAAACATTATACTTGAATTTATTTTCAACTAGCTGGTGCCCGCGACTGCGTTTGTGCGACTAAAGGTAGTCTATGTCCTTCCTCAAGATACAATCTATCTCCTTGCTAAATTTCATTATATTATATCAGCCATTTAGTCGTGAAAAGGTAACAGACTAACAAACAGAGCTATTTTTGTATTTATAATATTATTAGAATGGATAGTTTTAGTACTAATGTTAAGTAGGGATAATGAAATGTTAAATATTATTGTTACGTAATGGTTCAATTAGCGATAACGGAATGGCTTTTAACTGCTAATTACTTAACGAGGTCTATCTGCACTCCATTGTATTTCCTTCGAGCTAGGAGTCCAGCATCACGCATCATCATATATTTCTCAAAGAGATAGGCAGAACTGTATTGTTACAATTATTCCGTACGGTGAGCCTGTCACTACCTATAGCGAAAATTTTCCAAACTCCGAGAAAAAGAAAATCATTTATATTATGCATAAATTGGGAATCGAACCCAGGACCTCACGCCCAGTAGCCACGTTTCCGTCAATTAGACCAATCAGGCAGATAAAAAGCGGTATTTCGTTTCGCCGACTGCTCTATTAACCTCAATGTACTTATTAAACACAAATTCGTCAGTATGTGTATCGACCGTGTGTTGTTAAAATTAACGTGTGTGTATTAAACGGTTTGCATGTGTGTCATATTAATGAATGGGTATTAAAGTTCGTGTGATACGTGAAGCGTGGAGATGATAGTATATCATCATCATCACCTACCCTTATCCCAATTTATTTGGGGTCGGCGCATCATGTATTCTTATTTCATACATCTTTATTAGCTGTCATATCGTCAGTCACTCCTTTTCTAGTCATATCATCTATAACACAATCCATCCATCGCTTCCTCGGTCTTCCTCTACTCATAGCCATCTCAGTCATACTCAAAACTTTTCTTGTCACATGACCCTCATCCCTCCGCATCACATGCCCATACCATGCTAAACGATTTCTACACAACTTCTCAGTAACCGGTGCCACTTTCAGACTTCCTCTTATATATTCATTTCTAATTAGATGATAGTATATATATATATGTTTATTTGGTTAATGCTACAAGGCCCATATAAAAATCCTATCAACGCCTGGCAACACCTATCATCACCCCGTCCAGCCAGGTGTCCCGCCCAAGAGATTGTTATCTACCATTAAGTATGTAGTGTTCCGGAGATTCCGAGGCCGGATACCTGACACCGCGCGACACACGACGCCGAATCTTCATGTAAATTAATATTTTTTATGTTTATATATAGTATTTTATGTTAGTTACTTAAGTTTTATATTGTATTATAGTATTTTTTTATATGGGCCTTGTAGCCTGATCTAAATAAATAAATAAAAAAACATAAAACAAATTATAGCTCAGCCTTACTTATATTATAGCTAATTCTGTGTGACCAACTTTACTCGAAATTCGCGACGATACGGGACGACCGTTATTCAAGGCTATGCGTTGACCACAATTTTGCATAAACCGTAGATTTGTAAACGATATCACTCGGTTTCACATGTCACTTGATTTGGTGGGTAAGTAGAATTGTAGGTCTACTTGCTTTATCAAAGTGAGTTTTACAATGTCACATGTAATTTTAGGTATATGAATTTTTTATACATGTTAAAGCCAAAATGGCTTTGATAATAATTATTTTCCAAGGAAACACGATAGGACTTCCAAGAGGTAACGCGGAGTAATCTACAAATGATTGTTAAAAAGTATCACCAGGTTTGTTTTTCTGTATTTTTTTTTATGGGATACGGGGCAACCGAGCAGACTGATTACCTGATGGTAAGCGATTACCGCCGCCCATGGACACCCGCAACCCCAGAGGAGTCGCAAGTGCGTTACCGGCCTTTTAAAGGGTTTGGGCCGCTGATACCATCACTAACTCGGCGAAACATAACGCAAGCGTTTTTTCACGCCGGTTTTCTGTGAGGCCGTGGTATCACTCCGGTCGAGCCGGCTCATTCGTGCCGAAGCATGGCTCTACCACTGTAAAAGGTGTTTCCATAATACGAAAAGAAGGAACTTGAAGTTTAATATTGCCTTGTTGGTCTAGTGGTCCCAAATACGATTGCTGAGCATGAGGTCCTGGGTTCGATCGGCAAAGTGTTATTGAGTTTTTCTGATAGAATATTCTCAGTCGCAGCCCGGAGTTTAGAATTGAACCCGATATATCGCAATAGGCTCACCATCTATTACATGGGACTTAATAATAGCATTGGTGAAATGTGGGTGTACCTACAACTATGTACACCTCTGCATAGCCCTTCGCGGAATGCAGGCGTGATGCTATGTTATGTTGAAATTTAATTGTAGCGAACAAGCGACACGTTAGCTTACACGAAAGGCGCGGGTTCGAATCTCGTTCATGTCAGTGACCTTACGTTACTTTTCAGTGTTTCCTTAGTAAATAATAATTTAATTAGTCACATGTAGGTATTTTCTTAGTTAATCTACAATAATTATTAAAGACATCACAGATGTGGGCAAGGTGAAAGAAAACATCGTGAGGAAACCTGGGCAGAAATCACCAATCGCCACCCCGCAGTGAGCTAGTGTGATCAATGCCCGTGCCTTCTCTGTGTGAGAAGAGGCAATCGGCAAAGCTCTAAGGTAAAGCTAAAACAAGTTAAGATTTGTCAAAAAATATGACTAAGCACACTGCCTAATTTTCGAAGAATCAACGACCACTTTCTATTTCATACGAAGGAATGTCAAAGTGTTCCATGTCAGCCATTTAAGACATAAATAATAAACAAAATAAAAATAAATAACAACATTATTAATGTCAAGAATTTGACCTGTAGACGGCAAAAAATCTTTGCTTACAAGTCACGAGACGTGAACGATACGACTGGTTTTAGTTATGAGTGATTATTACCGTAACAGTAATAACCTTTATGTATTCCGTGATAACATGCTGTTACGAAATAATTGCTTTTATTATTGTATAAGATTAATTAAGAAAAGAAAGCCAGTTGAATGAATGCGATAGGAGGAGGAAAACTTAGAGTAAAAGTGATTGGAACCGAGATTGATGATGTTATGATTGTTTTTTTTTTTCGTTTTGCTTTTTTTGAGTCCATTTAATTCCCTCTAATTACAAAACCAGGTAGAGCCAGTTATTGTATAACAAACATCATTCTGAATATGGTAAGATTTCTTATAGATATTTAATTCAAAATTTTACTTTTGTAATTCGTTTCATAATATTATCTACACTGCTTATTAAAACCAAACACTTTATATTGTAAATACGCTTGGCAAATGAGTTAGTCATCGCAATTTTCATGATTTTATGTAAATATATCATTCTTTTATACATTTAGACGGGATGAAACGGGGTGGTCTAGTCAATGATGTTTTCAACGACCTCCATTTACTCCGTCGTCACGTTCTCGTCTCGTTTGGTCTAAATTTAAACAACATAGTTTCACGTTTATAGCCGGAAGGATCGTTAAAATTGATCAGGATACAATGTGTGTCGATCATTACACGTACCGAATACTAATCGATATTGAAGTGTACGAATCGATTTCGAATTCTAATCGATTCAAGCACTTTCGAATCAATTGGTGTTCGTGAAATATATTAGTGTTTTTTCAACAGGAGATGATTTTTGGGTCGTTTACTAATCAGCTGTACTCGCATTTTTTGCATAAGTTGAAGATTTTCGGACCGTTTTCTGGTCTTTTGCCAGAAAGCAGATGGGGTGCAAAGAACTTGCTCAAAATGATGAAGAAAATCATCGTGAGTAGCCTGAGAGATTTTATTGATGGGCGTAAAGCCAGGTCAGGGGCCTAAAGGTAGTTTAAATTCCGGCACTGGGTTGTTCATCAATCATACGATCATCATCATCATCATCATCTCATCTCATCTGCCCTTATCCCAATCTGGGGTTGGCGCAACATGTCTTTTTCTTCCTACATCTCTGTCAGCCGTCATCTCGCTAGATACTTCTTTTCTAGTCATATCATCTTTCTCACATTCCCTCTATCGTTTCCTCAGTCTTCCTCTACTCATACATTCATACTCAGAACTTTTCTCGTCACACGATCCTCATTCCTCCGTCATCTTTGCCTAGCCTTTTCCCAATTACATTGGGGTCGGCTTTCAGTCAAACCGGATGCAGCTTAATACCAATATTTTACTTGGAGCGAATGCCTATCTGACCTCCACAACCCTAACTGGGTTACACGATATCTTGTGGTATGACTGGTTGTCAGACTTTCAGGCCTCTGACTACCCATAACGGCTGTCATAGATCTTGATTTGACAACCGGGACCGACGGCTTGACGTGCTCTCCGAGGCACGGAGGGGTCTCGTTTGAAATGATGGTCACCTATCCACAGACCGAACGCGGCAAGCACAGCTCAACCTCGATCGATCGATCTGTACGGCTGTTACTTACCCAGGAGCCGCTCATTCCTCCGTCATAAGACAAAAAAAAAAAAAACAAATGTGGTGACTTTGACCTCAAAACTAAAACTAGTTGCAAAGTCGTCTAGGTCAAGGCTCCCAACAAGAATAATGATCGATCTAAAATTCCGATCGAGTTGTCCACTTTCGAATTGTTATTCGGACATATTTACTATCAAGTGAAGTTTAAAGCTGGCCACACACGTACGGTTTGTACGGAATACAGATTCGGAATTTCATGATTCTATCAAATATAAAAAAAAGAAACGAGGCTCGCGAAACCCGTAACGAACTATAGGCAATCGTTGAGGTTAAGTCGCTCCATGTAAAATGCTGGTATTAAGCTACATCTGGTTTGATAGGAAGACAACACCAATGTAGTTGGAACAAGGCTACGCAGACTAAATACACACATTTAAACTAAGAATTGAATATAATTTACAAACTACACACTATAAATCTATAAATAAAAAAATTAAGATTATATAGCATCATGCCTATATATCCCGAAGGTGTGGAACACACCGGTGTATACGAATGTACACACACATTTCACCAATGCCGTTAGGCAGTCCCATCCATGTAATAGGTGGTGAGGCCATTGCCATATTGCCATCTACCGGGCACAATTCCAAGCTTCGGGCTGCTATAGAGAAATTTTCTAATAGACAAACCCAATAATACTTTTGCCCGACACGGGAATCGAATCCAGGATCTCAGCAGTCGCGCCTGGGCGCACTAGACGAACCAAGCAGTGTAATTATATATTTATATAAGCATAAATTAATTAAACAACTAATTCTTCTAACTATATAAACCCCATTGCCGTCATGTCATAAGTACAGTAGGCCGAAAGAAAGTGGTTATAAATTCAGTACAAGCTAGCCTCGCATACTATTGAAGGTCCCCAATACGATAGGTCAGTCCGGTACAACCTAATTTAGATACCTAGTATGAAATGCGTAAGTACAACCGAGTGTCAATAAAATGATATCAAGTTCGGAATCCGTATCCGGAAACCATGCACGTGTAACCAGGTGGCTAGCCAAGTGCTTATTTATTGACAATTGTTTAAGAAAGTTAATTATCTAAGACGCGTTTAGATATTTAATTAAATTCGGAATTCGTATCCGGAAACCATGCACGTGTAGCCAGCCTAATGTTTTTTGAGAAAGCTTATTTTTGGCTTTAAGCCATGTGACAGAAGTCCTTTACTTTAAATTAGGTGATTTGCATGGATGAGCTGTCAAGGGAAAGGCTAGGCAGGTGTCTAGCCAGGTGCGTATTTGTTGACAATTGTTTAAGAAAGTTAATTAACTAAGTCGTGTTTCGATATTTAATAAAATTCGGAATTCGTATCCGGAAACCATGCACGTGTAGCCAGCCTGAGTGGATCATCTTAATATTGACTGCCTCGTTGGGCCCAAGTGCCACTGCAGAGCAAGAGGTCTCGGGTTCGATTCCCGGGTTCGGCAAGATGTTATTGAGTTTTCCTGTTAGGAAATTCTCAGTAGAACCCCGAAGTTTGAAATTGTGCCCGGTAGATGGCAATAGGCTCCTATTACATGGGACTTAATAATACAATAGCATTGGTGAAATGTGGGTGTATAACTGTGTACACCTCTGCCTCGGGAAATACAGGCTATCTATCCTTATATTTATTCTATCGAAACAACCTTATTATGAAGATAACAATATTCAAGGGTGCAATAGAGTGAATAGATTTCTTCTGGATCTACGTGCTCCATCCTCAGCCACACCGTCGCTTACTATCAGGTTAGCTGATGGCTAAACGTAAATTATTTTTTATTGGAAATAAAACAACAATAATTATTTTATTTTTGACATTTAAAGGTGATATTTATTATTGCATAATAAATAAAAAAAATAAACAAAAAAATAAACAATTCTTCACACACAATAATAATAAAAAATTTAGAGAATAATAACATCACTTGTGATGTCTTGACAATTACGCATTATACTTTTAGAATTAAACCTAGGACCACACGTTGGACAACCACACTTACGACCATGATACCAAACGCAGAATACTCGTAACACAAAATAGTTATTAAACATAATAACAACCACAATTGCCAACACCATTAACTCTGCTTACCTTTTCAAAGTTAACAAGCGTAACTGACATAACCAAACCATTTAAGCTATAGAAAACCAATGACATATTCAACAGTAATATAACAAAAAGCGTCGATTTCGTCATAGAGTGAAAGTGTCTTTTAGTTTATTGGATGCAAGAGTGGCTATCGAGCGTGAATCTTATGTTCGATGCTCGAATATTCGGGGCTGATGACTGCGGCTGCTGAGGATGAGGTCCTGGGTCTGATTCCCGTATCGGACAAAGTGTTATTCGGTTTTTCTGTTAGGAAATTCTCAGTAGAAGCCCGGAGTTATAAAGTTAGCGCCGTGTCACCCATGTGCTTCGGAGAGAACGGTCGAACGTCGGTCTTGCGCCTGATCTCTCTCCAATCGTGTCGGATTGTCGTCCCATCGGACTATGAGAGTGTAGTAAGTAGTAAGTGTTTAGGCGCGTCGACGATCTTGGATTCTAGATGTTGCTTTACTTGGTCAGACTCCCGTATAGAACTACGTCCTCTGGGTCTCTTTCCTTCCATTTTGCTGGTGATATGTTCACCGCAGTTTCTCTAGGTTGTCAGATGGCTTTCGGGAGATATGATCGAAGTATTGCAGCACTCTCTGAAGACGGATAGTTATCAGCCTCTGGTGTATCAGAAGTTCTTTCAGGATGGATGTATTGGTTTTGTGTGCTGTCCAGGGTATTTTCAGCATGCGTCTCCAGCACCACCTATTAGATAGACTTAACTAACTAGCCTGAAATTGTCAACCCGCATTGAGTTAGCGAGGTGATAAATGCGCGTGCCTTCTCTGTATGAGAAGAGGCCCTTGCTTTGCAGTGGGACAATTGTGGACTGGTTATGTTATACTAATTTCTGCATTGGTAAATTAACTCGTTGGTTTAGTGGTCCGTAGCGCGACTGCTGAGCAGGAGGTCTCGGGTTCGATTCCCGGGTCGGGCAAAGTGTTATTGAGTTTTTCTGTTAGGAAATTCTCAGTAGCAGCCCGGAGTTTGGAAATGTGCCCGGTTGATGGCAATAGGCTCACCACCTATTACATGGGACTTAATAACAGCATTGGTGAAATGTGGGTGTATAATTGTGTACACCTCTGCCTACCCCTTCGGGGAATACAGGCGTGATGCTATGTTATGTATGCATTGGTAAAATGTGGGAAGAAACAACTAAGGACAAACACCTCTGTCTGACTCTTCAGGGAATAACAAGCGTGATGCTATTATGTGATGTTTATTTTTCATGTCCAATGGTAACAGTATAACAAAAACTGTCAGTTCCGTCATCTAGTGAAAGTGGTCTGTTCAATGACTCACGCGCATCGGTTGGAAATTACCAAATTGTTGTAGGTTTATGTAATAAGTAATGTATTGTTGATAAATTTGGTTTCAAATTAAAATCAATATTGTTAGAAGTGAATCAAACAATAGTTTGTTAATTAAATAAATAACACGCCCTATTCTTTGTCTAAATCGCTATAGACGGTTTAATCTACGAAAAAGTGCCCCACTCATTGTCTAAATAGTTACAAATAGTTCAATCCTCGAAGACGCGCCCACTCTTTGTCTAAATCGCTATAAACAGTTTAAACTAGAAAAAAGCGCCCCACTCATTATCTTAATAGCTACAGATAGTCCAATCCTCAAAGACTACAAAAAAGCGCCCCACTCATTATCTTAATAGCTACAGATAGTCCAATCCTCAAAGACTACAAAAAAGCGCCCCACTCATTATCTTAATAGCTACAGATAGTCCAATCCTCAAAGACTACAAAAAAGCGCCCCACTCATTATCTTAGTAGCTACAGATAGTCCAATCCTCAAAGACTACAAAAAAGCGCCCCACTCATTATCTTAATAGTTACAGATAGTTCAATCCTCAAAGACGCGCCCAACTCTTTGTCTAAATCGCTACAGATAGTTCAACACACGACAACGCGCCCCACTCTTCGTCTTAAGCACTATAGATAGGTTAATCGATGAAGAAGTGCCTCATTTCTTTCAGGCTTATGTTCGGGTATGTAGCCAGCAGCCCGCGGCTTCCCTTCACAGAAAATGTAAGTCATAAAGAATACTTTTCACTCATTAAATATTTTACTAGCAAAGAAATTTTAAAAAGTCTAATTGCTTAATTTAGCCTACCTCCAAACGGAACGGATGTAGCTTAATACCTGTAATTTACATGGAGCGATTGCCTATCTAACCTTTGCAATACAGTAACTGGGTAAAACGATATCTCGTGGTAAGACTGGTTGTCAGACATTCAGGCCTCTGCCTATCCGTATAAGGTGATCTTCGTTTGTCAACCGATGGTTTAACGTGCAGTGAACTATCCAATGCATGAGGAGTCTAATTAACATTCGATTCTCACCGTCATCGGCAGAAAGATAGGTATCAAACTCATCATCACCCCCCTGCCCTTATCCCAATTTATTTGGGGCCGGCGCAGCATACCTATATCGGGCATGCTAATGTTTTGGCTATGTTTTAAGACCGGCCGCCTGCCTGACGTCAACCCTCTTTGGGAATGCTGTTGTTGGTGGTAACCGCCACTGATACGGTCTCCGTATGCCATACCAAATTATATCTATACGCCAGGTTCTGATATTATCCTAATGTTACACTCAACTAAGATAGATATCAAACCATAAAACAAATTATAGGTGAAGGAAAACTCGTGAGGAAACAAGCACATCTGAGAGATGTTCTCGATGGTGTGTAAAGTTATGTCAGAGGCTCCTACGGGTGGTTTAAACTCTGACATTAGGTTGTTCATCAACCACACGATAAGAACTCATAAGACATTGGTCTATTAATACATTTGAAAGAGTATGTACTCTTTTTATTTTTATAAATTACATGAATAAATCAAGCACATGGCACAGTTTCCCTTTCTTACCCACAAAACCATGGAAAACTAATTACCAAAACTAATTGCTTAATTAAAAACAATGAAAGTTGTCGTTGCTATCTCTGGTTGTCATAAAAAGATAAAGTGTAACGTCTATGGAAAGTGTAACAACCTTTTTTATACAATTGGTTTACAAGACAAAAGAATTGGTTGAGACCTTGGGTTGAGACAGTTAGATTACAATCAAAGTCAAAGTCAAATAATTCATTTCCGGTAGACAAAGTGAGTCTCATGTCGTAGTGAACGAGTGGTGGTAGATATAAACCTAGGATGTACCGATTAGGGCTTTCAGTCTCGATACATTCCCGCGTCCCGAGAATAAAATATCAAGACTCGGTGTGGTCTGGAAATTCCCGGGAAAAATGAGACTTCCGGGACTATTTCAATAATAGTTTTCATACTTATAGGCTAGCATTCAGGCGGTCAAAACTAGATATTTCAAGTACTTTATTAAACAAACAAAAAACTCAAATTATAAATCCTTGGTTGGAGGCTTCGGCCGCGGCTGGTTACCACCCACCGGATGAAGCCATGCCGTGAAGCGACCAAGTCATGTTTTGGGATGTAGTCCGGTGCAACCGTTGTGGGAGACGGGTCTGGGCAATTGCACCAAAATGTATCCACTCTTCTTAGAGTGAATAGATTTATTCTGGATCTACGTGCTACATCCTCGGCCACGCCGTCGCTTACCATCAGGGGAGTTGGCGGAAAAACGTAGATACATTTAAAAAAAAGATTTTATTTTGACCGGCTAAGAAACAAAGGGCTAATGTACTTTCAGAGAGGGAGCACCTGATGTTTTTAAAAAATTTACTCATTCTCTCCGCGATATTAGGTGATTCTAGTAATGGTTTAAGTATTTCCCTATCTAGTTATTGTTCACCGGTTACTACTCCCGTACAATCTTCGGGTTTGCCCGACTAGTTTCAAACTCGAACGGAGCCCTTAGTCAAGAGCTGAGTCCGCGGTTATGTCGCGAGTCAGACTCAACTCGGTGAACAATAACTAATATGAATTTATTTATTTATTTATTTACTCTTTATTGTACATTTTATTAGGTACTTAATATTAAATTTCTTACAAAATAAAGTACAATGGGTGGCCTTATCACGAAACGCATGAATATGCCTCACGAAAGTTATTATACAAATTTCCCTAGCTCCCCGTTTTCAAGTACGGCTTTTTCGAGGTATAAGGGGTTTTGTAAGTTATGAAAGGACGTGGAAGGGATATTCTGTTCTATTTCTTCTTGAGGGTTTAGCAATTTACTTACGGTACTATCAGTGTGACCGTTTCAATGTTTAATGTACTTTCTTAATTAATCAACACTTAGGACTTTTTTTGCATGAATGTGCAATGAACGTCGTTCGTGGTAACCGCCACCGATACGGTCTCCTTCTATCTAGCTATGTCATACCAAATTTTATCCATGCGCCAGGTTCTGATGTTATCCTACTATCACACTCCACTAATCGGGCTATGGTACTATGTGATGTTTTAATGAGAAAAAGAAGGGTTCTTTCATCATCAAGATGAAGATCACAAATATCTGATCGCAATAAGCAAATTCTTGGCGTATTATTATATCTGTTTGTATCATCTAAGATCTGCACACGCTCATTGATCTAAGAAGTGGGGTGGAGGTACGAGTTCCCGTCCGAAATTATGAATTTAAAAATGAATATTATATATAATTATGTCAGGTGTGTGTGTGCATGGGACATAATAAATGTGTGTAAATGTACGCATGATACAGGAAAATTCCCTTGTGGCGAGATTTCTCGATTGAAAAAAAAAGATTGTTAATATGTTTTTGATATTGGTGAGTAAGTACATATTTTTTCTAGTCGATCGATTGATTATTTTTTTGTATAAAATCATATTAAGTAGCTATGTAGTGTTCTAAAGGTTTTGGTTCTATTATGTACACGGACGCATCCATAGACACATTAGTTTACGTAAAAATTTAAGCCCAGCACATTACCCATCAGCTACGACCCCATTAAAGCCATCAATATTAAGTATATTACAGAAATAAAAAAAGATCTCCGTAATTTTAAAACACGAAGCAAAAAAAGGTATCTGTCTAGGTACCTATGTTTCTCTGGGAGTTTGTTAGTTTTATTGATAAAATCCTTGTGCAGTAGACTTAAATTACGAATATTGGTTAATGTGGGAATCGAAAGCCAATATTAGTTGACCCGTTACACTGAAGCCAGTTAGTCAAATACTACGTTACTAAACTTTAAATTATAGGCAACAAAAAAACTGAGGAAATAGGGAATGGAATAACAAGTGCAACAAAATTTTGACGTTTCATAATTGTAATTTCTATTTTTCAAAGAAAGTTTCATAATTGCCTTTTAAATTGGTTTATGTGAAATAAAAACTTTTGACTTTGACTTTGAATAGTGACTAGTTATAGTTACTTTTGACCCGTTTTGACCTTGTACTGATGTTGATGTTTCTATTTTTAATTCTACCTACTCTTTTGTTATATCTACGCAATCCCAGGATAAATTATCTGTTTCTTTCTGTCTAATAATTAATTATTTTTCTTATTAAATACACATGATGCAATAAAGATTTGACTTTGACTTAAATAAAAAAGAAAAAATATTATAACCAATAGGGACGACAACAGTTCCTTGCACCCTACACAGAGCGAATAAGCGGAAGTGCGCCTATTTGCTAAACAGAGCGTGGTAGAAACGCATACCAGATGCTGATGTCTCACAAGCCGATCATATAATTATGAAGCTGAGACTGCATTGGCCTAGGTTAGTTATCAATACCTTTGGAAGCCACACACTAAATAAATCAAAAACGTATTAACTTGTAAGCTAGTCAAACATATTTTTTGTGGAAAAAGAAAATACGGTCGTGAGCAGGATTTGAACCCGCGCCGCCGGGATAAATACTCCAGGCACTCTGATCACTAAGCTATCTCAAGCTCTGCTAACTACTCCGTTTTTTTTCCACATATTAAACGTCTTTTGGTGACGCATGCATAGCGAACTCGAAATTTTTTTTGGAAAGAAAAATACGGTCCTGAGAAGGATTTGAACCCGCGCTTCCCGGATAACCACTGAGAATTCTTCTTCCACATTTTAATACGTCATACATGGTGACGTCATAGCTGTATATTCAGTCCCTATACTAATGTTAAGGTAATTGCATATGTACGAAATTGTATTAACTGCAAAGTTAGTCATGTCGGTTCGGTCACATGTATAGGTACTGAATAGATAGAAATGACGTCGCTAAAAGCCGTCTTAAAATGTGGAAGTAGAATTCGGGGTGGTGAGCAGAGATCGAGACGGCTTAGTGGTTGGAGCGTCTGGAGGATTTATACGGGAGGCGCAGGTTCAAATCCTGCTCACTACCGTATTTTTCTTCAATTAATTTAATAGAGTACTGTATAAATGTTGCCTTAGCGTCGCACGTATTAGTTTAGTTTTAGTTTTTAAAAACAACGTTGCCCCACCCTAGGAACTTCTTCCTGTATCGTGGGTGCGTTTACAGACATATATTCTCACATGCACACACACCCAGACCCGGAACAATTATCTGTAGATCACACAAATATTTGCTACGTGCAGGAATCGAACCTGCGACACGCGGCGCAGCAGTCGGTCTCTCGACCACTGCGCCAACCGCACCGTCTAATGCGCGTATTAATGAGTTACAAAAAAAATATTAAACAGATATGAGAGCCTAATCTCAGACTATGCAAATAAAGCTACTTTTACATAAAACGAGGTTTCATCACAATAGGCATACTCTTCACTCGCAGCATTGAACTATCTTGTATATGTAAACATGAGAACATTTCTTTAATATGCGTAACAGAAACACAGTTCTAAACTATGAATTGAATTAATCTGTGTTAAGGTGCGTTTACACTACACCGCGATTATTATATTGCGCGTAATAAGCATGAAGTGGGGTAACTTTTGAAATTAATTCCATTCCAATTTCAATATTAAATTAACGTCTTAAAACAATGTGTAATGTTAAAATAAATTAAACTGCATTATAGCTATCTCAATTTTGAAGCATTTTGGCTTATTTGTATTATTAGTTTTTTTATTTATTTATAAACATTTTGGCGTTGAAAAGTTAGAATTGACATATTTTTATTATAACACTGCCCGACTTGAGAATGGAACCTAGGACCTATTAACACCCACGCTTGGAACCACAAGAACAATAAGGCTTTCTTCTGATATTTAGACACACAAACGTCCAAAATTAGATCAAATTAGTTCAATAGTTTCAAGAAAAATGTACAACGCATACATACATACATTCAAACGCATGACCTCCCTCACCACAGTTGAGTAACAAGGAAAATGGCGAACATTCCAAGTGCACATAGTAATAGGTGATTCAATTTGAACACGACAATTTCTAACTTTCACTAGTTGAAGTTAAAAGTAAATGATAGAATCTACATGCTCCGCTTACAATGTTAATGTTGACGTTGTAATATTTATAAAAGTAAATGGGTGTAAACGGGCCTTAATTCTTAGGGTTGCGTATATTCCCGAACGGGACTTTATTACTGAGCTCATGTCGTCAAGCTGTCTGTCACGGGGCTCGATTTTCTTAAATGCTCAAACAATAAGTAGCCTCTTTAATTAATAAAACAAATAAATAAGTCTTTAGTTTAGTTTATTGTCTTTTTTGTATTTAAAGAAAAGGGGTAACATATTAATTGCTGTTCAACGGTTATTACTCGCTTGCATTCTTCGGGATTGCCCGACTAGTTACGAACTCGAACGGAGCCCTTAGTCATGAACTGAGCCCGCGGCGATGTCGCAAGTCAAACGCGCTTGACAAAAATATTCACACATGCCAAACTAGACAGCAGTTTGTTGAACAAATTTAAATTAAAGATTATCTGAAATCAAACTTTATATCTACTACATGAGAATGGTCACAAAAAAAAAAACACACGCCAATCCCAACAAAAAAAGAAAACAATTTTTTTATTACTACTTTATTTCTAAGAACAAACTGTCAAAATAAATCACAACGGAACCACAAGTAAATTTTACTAAAATAATATCGCGAGCAAATATGAAAAATTACACGAATTTCTATTTGTTTTCAAGCGTGCCCAATACCAGCAATAGAAATTATAGGCATGTTCTTTTTTGTTGATAACTTTAATCTTTCCTTTAGAGTGGTTAGGAGACAACCCAAATTATAATTCACTGATAGCACTGTGGTATGACCGTTGGACTGGCAAGTCAAAGATCACAAGTTCGGATCCAAGGCACGCACCACTGTCTTTCCGAGTCGTGTACGTATTATAAATTAATTATAACGTGCTAAATTTTATCAAAAATGGATCTACGGTTGGCCACCAACTCACCTGATGGTGTAGCCGAAGATGGAGCACGTATATCCAGAATAAATCTATTCACTCTTAAGTGGAGTGGATAGATTTGGGGAGAACGATAGTTGGGGAGTTGACGCAACTGCCCAGACCGTCTCCCACAACGGTTGCACCGGACTACATGCCGAAACACGACTAGGTCGCTTCACGGCATGGTTTCGTTCTGTGGGTGGTAACCAGCCGCGGCCGAAGCCTCCCACCAGAGTTGTGTTGCCTGTTTTGCACCACCCAGGGGCCACGTGTAGGGATTTCATTTTAAGAGTGCACTCCTACGGACGAGTGCAACTCAGCTCCCAATAATGCTTAAAACTGTGAAGGAAAACATCGTGAGACAACCAGCACACCTGAGAGATGTTCTCTATGGTGTGTAAAGCCATTTCAGAGACCTACGGGTGGTTTAAACTCTGACACTAGGTTGTTAATCAACCACACGATAAGATTAAGAATGGAGAACGCTAGAATTTCAACCAGCATTCCCTGAAACTAGAATATTAATAAAATTACCAAAACTAAAACATTTCTCAGTAAAAAGACAAAAGAACTGAAAATTACTTACGCGTCTATGAATGAATGGATGAATGAATGAATGTCATTACAATGAATGAGTGCGAGAGCGATTCTTTTTGTGTAGAATGTTAAAACAGTTTAGTAATTGTACCTAATGTGTTAGTTAAAAATGTTAAAAGTGAGTTGGAATTTCTATTGTCTATGTCTTAGGAGAGTAACATAGGATTACTATTGTATTTCCTGAGGATAAGAGTTAGGCAGAGAAGTATCTACTAGTACACCCATATTTTTTACCGATGCCATTAAGTCGAGTATAAGAGAAACTTTCAAGTGTTTTGGAACTGTTGACTGACCTGTTGGTCTAGTGGTTAGTAGCCCTGATTGCTATGCCGGAGGTCGTGGGTTCGATTCCCACCCAGGACAAATGTTTGTGTGATGAGCACGATCATTTGTTCTGTGTCTGGGTGTAATTTATCTATAATATGTATGCATTTAGAAATATATAAGTATGTTTATCAGTTGTCTAGTACTCATAACACAAGCTCTGCTTAGCTTGAGACTAGACGGCGTTGTGTGATAGTTGAATATTATTATTATTATTAACTATATAACTTGTACACTAACATAAAAAAAAAACCTCCTCGACTTGAATAACATAGATAACATAGCTAGACAGAAGGAGACCGTATCGGTGGCGGTTACCACCAACAACAGCATTCCCGATGAGGGTTGACGTCAGGCAGGCAGCCGGTCATAAAACATTGCCAAAACTTTAGCAACAAGCAAATTAAAAAAGAATTAGAAAGTGGAAGAAACATACATGTTGCGCCTACCCCGAATGAAGGGCAGGGGGGTGATGATGATACACATCGATTTGAAAACCTACTGGTCATTACTAAACTACGCTTTCATCATCATCATTCACAGCACGACTTCACCCACTGCAGGCGATATGCCTCTCTCTGCTTGTGCTAACCTCCACGCTCCTGTGCTACTTCATCCAGGTTTCCAGCGATAGCAGCAATATTATCTGCCCATCTTGCCAACTACTCCGGAATAACACGTTTTTTTTTTTTTAAACGTTGCCCCGCACTAGGAATTTCTTCCTGTGTCGTGGGTGCGTTTACAGACATATAATCTCTCAAGCACACACACGCCCAGAACCGGAGCAATTATCTATAGATCGTACAAATATTTGCTCCATGCGGGAATCGAACCTGCGACACGCAGCGCAGCAGTCGGTCTCTCCACCGCTGCGCCAACCGCGCTGTCGAAAGTTATTCAAAGTAAAATTACAATGCGGTACATAAAATGTGTCCGAATTTGAGTTACTGATGCATATAACAGATCTTTATGGAATGCAGCGTACAGTGAAAGTTTAAAACCCGGTTTACGAGACACTCGTAAAAGAGATGGAAGGATTCGAGGAAAAGAAATGAAGCAGTCCAAAGGAACGGTGCTTTAACTTAATTAGTTCTGGCTACTTTAGACTGTTACAGTTCAGATTCCCTCGCGATGGTTTCCTTCATCAGATAGCGATGATGTTTAAAAAAATATATATAAACGACAGTTACCCCACTCCAACGAGTCATCATCTCATTTACCAAGCAAAAACACCCAAACAGATAATCAAATCCAATAAGGGCAGGGGGCCCTTACTGGAATTTGAAATCTCATAATTCATCGGCTCATCCCGTCCCGCTCTTATTAGTAACACTTAGTAAAAGACAGCATGCCCTAAATTTAATTAAATTTTCTACAACAGAATTGACGCCATTATGGATTTTTTTTATTCTTTTATTAAAACGTTGCCCCACACTAGGAATTTCTTTCTGAAACGTGGGTGCGTTAACAGACATATAATCTCTCAAGCACACACACACCCAGACCCGGAGCAAATTACCTATAGATCGTATAAATATTTGCTCCGTGCAAGAATCGAACCTGCGACACGCAGCACAGCAGTCGGTCTCTCGACCACTGCGCCAACAGGGTTGTCCAAAAAATTTATGAGGAATGTGGGAACAAGATCATGTGAAAATCTTCATGGATGCCCTCTACCTGATGGTGAGGGATATGTCGGACTCGTACCGGCTAAAACCACACAGCTGTCGCAGCACATTAGAAGGGACACTGTTAACTCACGTGGATAAAACAAGTGCCCCTTCCGTGCTATGCTTATGGCACGTCACGGGGAAAACTGTATGTCTCCCCAAAATTGCCGCAGTGTTTGACAGCACACACTTTACGGTCTTTTTGGCGTCGACAACCCTGTTTTTTCCCTACCAGTGATCCCCGGCTTTATGAGCGCCGAGGCGGTTGCCTCTCCAGCGTTTTCGTCCCTGAGCCGGATCGGCCCTCTCCCGATCCCGCTCTGCGGCCTTTTTCTGGAGCATAGCTGATTCGCAGAAGGAGCCTACAGGGCTCCATATCGTCGGCTTTGCCGGCACAACTGACACCACTCGGCAAAGACAAATCTTAAAGTTACAATATTAAATGGAAAAAGGATACGGTCGCGAACAGGATTCGAACCTGCGCCTCCCGGATAAATACTCCAGGCGCTCTGACCACTAAGCCATCTCGACCTCTACCTCTCGACCGAAATCTTGCCCGATCCGGTTTACCAAAATCCGCTTCTCAGAGTCCCATGCAGGGCACTCTTCGAGCAAGGACTGTTCATTGCCCAATACCTACCAATTTATACCTGCTCGCCAATCTAACAGACTTCGGGGACTGTAGGCTGTATAATAATCATCATATCAATTGCTAGGGGTCTAGTGCCCGCAAGCGTGGCTGCTGAGCGTAAGGTCCTGGGTTCGATTCACCGTTATTATGCGTTACGGTCCCTATTCTTCGTCTTATTTCGTGTGGTTATACGTCAATCTAGTGTCGCCCCATGTAATAGTAACTAAATACATAAACTCAGGTCTTTTTCCCATGAGGCAAGGTGGAAACTACAGAACGCCACCTGCTACAATCCTTACATATGACTTTTGCTTCGTCCATGTTCATACATCTGACCACACGCGCGCCGTTGCAAGTACTACGCACTTGACCTTTATGGAGGATATCACTTATTAGGTCGACTACTACCCGGGTACAAACACCTAATCCTCATCATCATCCCCCTGCCCTTATCCCAATTTATTTAGGGTCGGCGCAGCATGTATTCTTCATTCATACATCTCTATCAGCCGTCATAACGACAGTCACTCCTTTTCTAGCCATATCATTTTTAACACAATCCATCCATCGCTTTCTCGGTCTCCTCTAGTCTTATAGCCATCTACTTTCATACTCAAAACTTTCCTCGTCACATGATCCTCATGACTCCGCATTACTCATACCATGCTAAACGATTTCCACACTACTTCTCAGTCACCGGTACAAACACCTTATCCAATATTTATTTGCATCCAAGCATCAAACCCAGGATCTCATACCAGTCGCGATTACGAGTACTAAACTAACGATGTTCACTCTATGAACTATTAAATGTATATGTATCTGCCTAGCCTTTTCCCAATTATATTGGGGTCGGCTTCCAGTCAAACCGGATGCAGCTTAATACCAGTATTTTACATGGAGCGACTGCCTATCTGACCTCCACAACCCAGTTACTGGGTAACACGATATCTCGTGGTATGACTGGTTTTCAGACTTTCAGGCCTCTAACTACCCGTAACGACTGTCATAGATCTTAAATTGACAACCGGGACCGACGGCTTAACGTACTCTCCGAGGCACGGAGAGGTCTCGGTATGAAATTATGGTCACCCATCCACAGACCGACCGCGGCAAGCGCAGCTTAACCTCGATCGATCGATCTGTGCGGCTATTACTTAGCCACGAGCCTCTCCGCTCTCCTCTCCTATGAACTATTAAATATAACCTACAAATTCATTTAAAACGATGTTCACAACACGCCCAGTTATTGCGAACACCTGTACGGTATGTAGTACTTACGCCTCTATTGACGGTTTCACTTTCGGTGACCCGTGCGTTTACTTTCTAAGTGCCGTACCGACTTCAATAGTTTAGTTAGGTTAGATAGCCTTCATACAATATAGATTTGATTGTTAGTTAATTTTATTACACGCCTGCCCAAAAAAGGAGTGTTATGTTTTTCGGGTCCATGTATGTATGTATGTGTTTGTGAGTTTCTTTATTGCATCATAACTTCTAAACGCCTGAACCGATTTAGATGTATGGGGTAGCGTTAGAATCCTAACATTGTCCCGGGTAACATAGGCTAGTAGGGTTTAAATAATAAAATTGTAATAGTGGTTATGGGTGCACAAAAAGGGGTGAAATAAAATCAGATTACAAATCGCAGGCGTTTTTTTTTATTAGTTATCTATCTGCCTAGCCATTTCCAACTAAATTTGTGTCGGCTTCCCGTCTAACCGGATGCAGCTTAATACCAGTATCTACAGAGTATCGACTGCCTATCTGAACTCCACAACTCAGTTACTAGGTTACACCATATCTCATATTACAACTGGTTGTCCGTCTGTCATGCCTCCGACTATCCATAACGGCTTTATCTGATAACCGGGACCGACGATTTAACGTGCTTTTCGAGGCAAAGAGAGGTCTCGATATAAAATGATGGTCACCCATCCATAGACCACGGCAAGCACAGCTTGATTTCGATCAATCGATCTGTGCGGCTGCTTAGCCACGAGCCCCTATATTTTTTTTATTAGAAACTGGCTGACCCAGCGAACTTCGTACCGCAATTTTTTTCTGATCGTTTTTTTTTTCTTAATTTTCTTTTATGTAAACCTTGTCCGGGCAATAACGCACAAAAAAAAAAGAATTATCCAATTTGAAGCTGTCCCATAACTGTCCCACTGCAGGGAAAGGGCCGGTTCTCATACAGAGGAGGCACGAGTATTGATCACCACGCTAGCTCACTGCGGGTTGGTGATTTCAGACCATGAAGGTTTCTTCACGATATATTCCTTCATCGTATTGTTGTGGTACTGCCTCATTGGTCCAGCGCGACTGTAGAGCATGAGGTCCTGAATTCGATTCACCGGTGGGTCAAAGTGTTATAGGATTTTGAGAATAGCAGCCCGGAGTTTGGAATCGTGCCCGGTAGATGGCAATAGGCAATACCAATTACATGGGACTTTATAACAGTGTTGGTGAAATTGTGTGAACAACTGTGTACACCTCTACCTACCTTCGGGTAATACAAGCGTGATCCTATGTATTGTACTGCGATTTATATTTTGTAAATTATGAGCTTAAAATTCTAACTACACATACATACAAACAGACAAACAAATCAAAACCATTTCACTTTCAAATGAGGGCGAGTAAATTCAAAATTTACCTCCACAGGTACAATTAAGCCGTATTTTTTAATTTCATTTTTGGAGGTCACAAAACTGTAAAGCTGGTCGAAATGCCGCTGTTATCTGATCGCCCGTATTTAAACCTGACTCACGAGTTTAACGATTTATGGGTATCTGTAATGAGTTTATCTACCCTTTGGGGTAGCGTTGCCAGGCGTCAGGATAAAGCTGGACAAGGCAGGCTTTTTGGTTGCATATCCGGCCATATCAGACGGTGTCCGGCCTGTCCGGCTTATGTTAGGCTTTTTTTTTTAATTGACGTGTTATATAAAGTCTAGAAAAATAAGTGTGTCCGACTTTTTTACTCAAATGTTTCCCTAAACTGGCTGGCCTGTCCGGCTTTTCGGTTTTAATACCTGGCAACCCTACTTAGGGGTATCTGTGTATAGATTTTGGTGAGTGTAATTCCGAGTTCTTTGGGCAAATAAAGTGATTCGGAACGATGTCGATGGAATCGAAACAACTCATATTAACATATCATAGCATCACGCCTATTTTCCCGAAAGTGGTAGGCAGACGTGTACACATTTCACCAATGCTGTTATTAAGTGTCATGTAATTGTTGGTGAGCCTACCTGGCACAATTCCAAACTCCGGGCACCGGAACAAACAGACAGACAGACAAAAAATTTCAAAACTCATTTTTGGCGTAGGTATAGTGCAAATAACTGTATGAGCTTAAGAAAGACTATTATTTAGACATTACAAACAGACACTTCCATTTTATTTATTTGTATCGATGATGATGATGACGTGACGCGTTCTAGAAACATAAATATCTGTTCCTTCCAAATAAAGGTATTATTTTTCATCGCCGTTGCTGAGTCTCTGAGTTGTGTGTCAGATTAACCTAGAAATAACATGTGATATTGTGAAAGAGGTTTCCGGACGCATTTTTTAGTTACCAGGTAGCTATATTGAAACCTGGTATGCATCAAAGTGACATTTATCTTGATTTATTTTGATGCTGCTTTCGTATATTGCGCATCTAAAAGATGTTCTGCGTGACGAAAGACCTTTGTCATGCAATGTTTTTTTATATATATTTATTTTATTTATATATCTTTCAATATCAGCACCATCCTAACAAGTGTATTATACCCAATGCAATAATGTTGCCATAAGTTACAACGAACTACCAAAGGGCTTGCGGGAACTCCCACTCGGGAAATTTAAAAAAAGCCTGTTTGATTGGCTTGCGAATAATTGCGTTTAAAATATTAAAGATTTTTTGTATACAAGCAAGCACAAGAATATCGAATAACTTAAATGTAGTGTATGTACAAATCAAATCAAATCAAATAATCTTTATTTGTACAAGTAATGTTAGTGTTTATTTAGGTTTATAATTAATTGTAACTGTGTTTAATAATATCAAATACGTTGAGTTACCCGTGTGAATAATTTGAGGTGTTTAGTTTTTTTTTTTCTATAAATTTTTATTTGTATTTTTTGCAAGCCTGTACATAGGTGGAACATTTACAATAATGAACATTACTGCAACAAGCTGTTACTATGTTTCATGCAAATAAAGATTTATTTATTTCTTTCTTAAATTTAAACAATCTTGACTAATTATTAACAATGTTAATTGGGCATTTGGAATTAAATAATAAAAAATATAATTATCTTTAGTACCAGCCGTAACTGAAAATGGCAGAAGCCTCCTTTAAAAATTCCGCCAATGAACAATTAAAAATATCAATTTTTCGCCCAACACTATATTATTTAAGTTTGTTTGCATAATTAATCTGTGTTTAATATGACACCATCGTCCTGCCCTTATCCCAATTTATTTGTGGTCGGCGCAGCATGTATAATTCTCACACATCTCTATCAGCCGTTATATCGGCAGTCAGCCCTTTTCTAGCCATACCCTCTTTAACTGGGTTGCCATCCGTCCCGGTTTCCCCGAATTTGTCCAATGTGTATTGTCAGACTGTCCAAATAAAGGCGATTGCAATTAAAAGTTAGTTCCGTAATTACCCCGCTGGTTTATTACGAGTTAACAAAGATGGCGTCTGATTACGAATCTTCGTCGACACGCTTGTCGACTCGATGTATCGATAATTTTAAACAAAGTGAGCTTTATCGTTTTATCAACTCATGTCAAAGTCTTTTAAAATCGACAAATGTGTCGATAAAGAGATGAAATTAATTAATAAATTAATAAGCGTGCCTGGAATGTCAGATTTTTTATTTTTTTATTTCAGACCTTTTTGTGTACCATAGCCACTATATAATTTTTTATTTCAAATCTTACTAGCCTGTCACCCGAAACAATGTAAGGATTCTAACGTAACTCCATACATCCAAATTGGTTCAGGCGTTTAGAAGCTATGGTGGATTAATGAAACTCACAAACATACATGAACCCACAAAAACATAACACTCCTTTTTTTGAGCAGTTGAGTAAAAATAAACTTGCATCGCTGCGCTGTTTTATTGCGGTACCTACGTAGATAAAATCTTAGTTAATCACACCATTAAACGTACCAGCATAACATAACATAGCATCCCCCCTGTATTCCCCGAGGGGTAATCAGAAGTGTACACAGTCGTACACCCACATTTCACCAATGCTGTTATTAAGTCCCATGTAGGTAGTAATTTCTGCGCCTATTGCCATCTACCTGGCACAATATCAAACTTCGGACTGTGACTGAGAATGCCCTAACATAAAAACCAAATAACTTTGCCCCACCTGGTAATAAAACCCAACAACTGATGATACACAGTCGCGCCCGCGACTTACAAACCAACGGAGCAGCTATTAAAATTATTATTATTATAATGTATCACGGAGTATCTCTCCAACGAGACTTACCGAGGTCATGTGACTCGCTCTTACCCTTTCTTGATCTCGCATGCACCGTGCTCCCAAGTCTAAAATGACCCATAATTTATTTCGCTCGACTATAAACAAACCGCTCGATTACCGTCTGAACAGACCTTAACGTAAATTAATCAACCTCTTTTTGGGCAACCGAAAAAGTAGCCTCATTAGAGTTGCGACCGGTCCGTACCGATTATACCAGTTTACCAGTTTCGGTACGTACCTGACCGGGTTTCGGGTACGCGGCCCGAATAGTGATGTGACTATTCGGGACGAAGAAATTTTTTACGATTTAATTTTTTTGTAACAGGATATCGATTTTATTGCGAGTAATTATTTTTTTAATGATTGTTACTGTATGTAGTGAGTTAATTTTAAAATTTAAAACACTGATCGAAATCGAATGAATGAAATCGAACTATGTAATTATTATTATTTTATTCTGTAGATACGGGCCCGCCCCGTAAACCAAAAATTCTAATGTGACATGTACTTGTAGCGACATCTATGTGACTTTTTCAATGTCATATGTAATTTCTTAGTTAATCTTAGACATACGGTGAAGGAGAACATTGTGAGGAAACCTGTACTTCATGGTCTGAAATCGGTAACCCGCAGTGAGTTAACGTGGTAGCTGCCTTCTCTGTATGAGAAGAGACCCTTGCAGTGGGACAGTTATAAATTCCGTTTGTCCCTATTATTTATTAATGTTTCATAAACTTGACCTAGACAGCGGGACATGTTTGGTACCCTCACGGACAGCCATGCTGATTATAAGTGTTTTTTGTATAAAGTTCCACCATTTATGGGCTCGTGGCTAAATAACACTCGCACAGATCGATCGATTGAGGTTAAGTTGCGCTTGCCGCAGTCTGTGGATGGGTGACCATCATTTCATGCCGAGACCGTCCGTTCGTGTCATTTCTGTACACGTCTACCTAACCCTTCATTCTTTTAAATTACTATTTGTGTAATAAAAACAATTTTAAGTATAAAAGTGAAATGTTAACAGCATTAATTAATAAAATTACCACCGTTACCAATGTCCTATAACTAACGGATAATGGAAAGAAGTTTCTCTTGCTATCACTTTAATTACATAAAAGTAATCACTCACTAAATTAAAAGTTGTTAATTAATCAAAGAATCGATTAATCAATCAATACTTTTGCTTATTCTTTTATTTTCTCCGGGCGGCGTTTTTTATGAAACGGACAAGGATAAACTAATTAACTTCTTAATTACATTCAATTATAGTATCTTTAATATTCCCGACTGAATTTTCTCGGTCACGGTGGCTTAACTCCACGGAGATTAGCCAATACGCAGGAGATATTATAATGCACAAGTGTATGCCCAAACACAGGTGCACTCCCTTTCGCTTCACTCTCATAGTCCGATGGGACGACAATCCGACACGACCAGAGAGAGATCAGGCGCAGGACCGATGACTTTACGCCTTCTCCGAAGCACGGGGGTGCCATTAGTATTAAGTATTTCCTAACAAAAAACTCAGTAACAGTTTTCCTGACCCACGATTTCGGAAAGCCCACCTAAGTTTCACGTTCAGCAGACGCACTTGGGGCCACTAAGCCAATGAGGCAGTTCCAGTATTATCACTGCTATAAATCTAATCACCTTAAAGTTACAATATTAAATGGAAAAAGAATACGGTCGCGAACAGGATTCGAACCTGCGCCTCCCGGATAGATACTCCAGGCGCTCTGACCACTAAGCCATCTCGACCTCTGCTCACCACCGGGAATTCTTCTTCCATATTTTAACACGTCTTATGGCGACGTCATTGCAATCAATTCAGTACTTACAAGTGACCGAACCGACACGACTAACTTTGCAGTTAATACAATGTCGTAAAGAATGCAATTACCCTAATAAATCAAGATATGTCTTTGAAAAAGCATTAACGCATGCTTAGCGAACTCTAAAGTTACAATATTAAATTTATTATTCTTTTTCCATTTAATATTGTAACTTTAGAGTTCGCTAAGCATGCGTTAATGCTTTTTCAAAGACATATCTAATCACCTTAATAATTTCGTTCGTGTCTCAGATTTAATTACGATTGATTTACAAATTGACCCATAGACAACGTCCCATTTATAAACCATAGTGCATGAACAGGTTATAGAGGAGAAAGTGCTGTCTTTAGCAATATATCAGCGATTTATAATCAGATGTAATAAATTATAACTGCCTCGTTAGGGGCTCATGGCTAAGTAACAGTCGCAGAGATCGATCGATCGAGGTTAAGCTGCGCTTGCCACGGTCGGTCTGTGGATGGGTGACCATCATTTCATACCGAGACCCCTTCGAGCCTCGGAGAGCACGTTAATCCGTCGGTCCCGGCTGTTAAATTAAAATCAATGACAGTCGTTACGGGTAGTCAGTCAGAGCCCTGAAAGCTTGACAACCAGTCATACCACGAGATGTCGTGTTACCCAGTAACTGGGTTGTGGAGGTCAGATAAGCTGTCGCTCCATGTAAAATACTTGTATTAAGCTGCTTTCGGTTTGACTGCAAGCCATCTCAAATGGTATTGGGAAAAGGCTAGGCAGATTTTTTTTATTAGTATAGTGGATGAAAGTGCGGCTGTCTGGCGTGAGGTTCTGGGCTCGATTCCCGAGTCAGGTAATTAATATTTTTAGGTTTTACTGTTAAGAAATTCTTTGGAGTGGACAATTTTTTACCTAACACTGCAATATAATTTTAATAAAACAACTTTTAACCGGAATAATCGCGTGTTTTATTGATTTTTGTATTCCCTGAGATTTCGAACAGTGTAGTGGAATTTGACATAAAGTGTTGATAAAACGATCAAATTCAATACATAACAAACTTTTATCGAGTTCACAGGTTTGTCGAAGGTTTTTAGGCGGGAAATGTAAAGTCCACGTTGTCGGTTTTATATTGTTTTCCAAAACTTGGGTTTCTCCGAAGCTTAATGTGTAATTATGGTGGATAATTAACCATTAAGTGTTCATGAAGGTGTGCGAGTGTGGGCAAATTGTATAAAATTGAAAATCATGACATTTTGTGTTCACTCCTAAACTCCATCGAAGACTCAGTAAAATTTCCACCGTTTTACTGGGGCAAAGCGTGCGACAACTTTTAAGACTTGATTAATCTGAATATTTGACACTGGCAAGCACAAAAAGTGCGCGCCATATAATAAATAATCCCACGACGGGAACTATTATTACTTGATTACTCCATATACTTGACACTGGCAAATGCACATAAAGTGTGGTCCATTAATGGGAAAAAATTAATGTCGAAGAGATCCGTGCTTGGTACGCCTCTACATATAAAAATATTTTATGTACCCCCTCAGTTAAATGATAAAATATAAAGGCAAAAAAAAACTGACTCGCGATTAATGCTCGTTAAAAGATTTATAATGTATAGTGAGAGATATTACTATACCATTAATGTTAGGTAATGAATTACATCATTATACCTGCCTCATAAAGTTTACTTTTAAAGTGGGTAATTCAGTCATAAAGTAAGTACTAAATTCTTACTACTTACAAACTTAGTATTCAAATTCAAATTATTTAACAATAAAATGTTTACAATATAATATAACATTGCATTTATAGTATAATAACTTTCGTGAGGCATATTCATATTAATTATTGTTCACCGGTTATTAGTCACGTTCATTTCGCGGCAATGTGGCGAGTCAGACTGGCGACATTGCCGCGGCCCAGACCGCGGCAATGTCGCCAAGGGCTCCGTTTGAATTCGAAACTAGTCGGGCAACCCCGAAAGATGCACGTGAGTAGTAACCGGTGAACAATAATTAATGTGTTTACAATATCTTGTAATAATAAGTCTTCCTGCAGCAGGCTAAGCCTGTCTCGCAGGAAGCTTAACATTTTCCTTGACTTTAAACTGTGACTACATAAGTAAAATTCCACGTTACAATGTATATATGTATACATAACAATGAACTATAATATACTAACTGTGCCCCGCGGTTTCACCTACCCCATTAAAAACCTTACCGTACGATAAAGAAAAATATAAACCTTGTCCCCACAATGACGAACACAACAAAAAAAGAATTATCCAATTTGGTGCAGTCGTTCTCAAGTTATGGCGTGACCAAGGGAAATAGGGATTCATTTTTAATTATAAATATAGATATAACGAAATAATTATCCATCAGCATCTTAAATAATATCACCATATATATATATATATCTTCTCTTAGTAGGATTTTTTTAATTATGAGATCAAATTTTGTATATTAAATGTCTTATATAGTCCTCTGTTTTGTCGCAGGTCCATGTTAAAAGTTCCCTAACAATTTTTGCTTTCACTACACGAAATAATAAGTTTTTCAGGTTACACGATTGTTGTTCATTGTTTCATAGTGGACCTGCAGAAACCCCTCGGAGTGGCTTCCACGCTATATTTTTTACCCCTGTTCAGGTCTAACATGAACCTACCTATAAACAATCTCCTCTTTCAGAAACACCCTCCAAATTACGACCATTTAAACATTTCAAAATTTCTGTTGTCTATTTTCTTCTCGATACATTTCGGTGAATGTGCGCAGGAGCTTTACGACCCCATTCCACCCTCACCCTTTTACTATAGGACAAGTGGAAGGAAGGCATACTACCACAGGTTCCTCGTAAAAAATCCGAAAATTCGTGGACTAAAATTTGAATCCACGTTCATGATACGTATCTACTATCTACTGCCCGTGAATAATATAACTCCCTTCCGTCTTCCGTGTTTCCTGAGAATTCCAATCTAGGCATATTCAAGGCTAGAATAATGAAGGAATTAGTACTGGAGTAGTTTTAGCGGGCGTACCCCTCTCGCTACTGTCATATGATTCCCAATCAAATACCTTTATACCTTTTACCTGTACGGTTACCATGATAGTACACGATTTTAATCGTGTGTTGAAATAATATGGTTTTGTTAAAAAAAAAGAGTGTTAATATTGTTAATGTAATGACAAGAACCATTGTTGCTTTCTATTTTTTAGACCTTTAGTCAGAAGCCGTCTCCAGTCTGGTCTTCTAAGGCTAGAATGGATAGATATCTTCTGGATCTAAGTGCGCCATTCTTAGCCACACCGTCGCTTACCATCAGGTGAGTAGGAGGCCAAACGTAGGCCAATTTTTGATTTAAAAAAATCTTCACGTAAACCTCCACAAACATGATTTATAATAACTTAACCACACTTTGCGTTAATAAGTCAGTTTAACCGCAAAACCGTTTACCGTTCGTGGTTTCTGCTGCAAGCAAATGTGTGTAAGTGCCATTATTTAAAACTGACAGGTGATTCCCTGTTTGTCTATGATATTTTAGTTCTCTATGGTAAAATTTAAAGTTGTCGGACGTTTGTCGATTCCTCCGTTTGTCATGGCATAGACATGTGATGTGGAAGATTGGGAGGATTATTTAAAGAAGAAAGTTTTGGGTATGAATAAGAGTAAAGAAAGACCGGAAGGAAACGATGAATCCTTTCATCGTTTTCTCGGTCTGCCTTTTATTTTTTATTTACGTTTTAATTTCCTTCCAAAGGATTGTGTAAATTAAAAATTTACATAATCCTTTGTATAAATTATATGATATGACATATGACCAGAAAAAGAGTGTCTATCGAGATGACAGACAGCTGATACAGATATAGGTATATGGTTTGTAAAAGACTTGCTGCGCCGACCCTAATTATGTGGATTAAGTGATGATGCTTTACTATTAGATCTTTAGTAAATCAATTCAAATTCATGTGATTACTCTTCTCTTTGAAATTTCTCGCTAAGTGATCTGCTTGTCGACGACCTAATTATTATAAAGTCTAGTATTGTTTTGGCATTTTAATAAAGTAAATATTAGGTCTCAAACAATTGCTTTAAGTAAAATAATTAAATTTTATCTCTACCTTACTCTTCGGAAAATTCAGGCCTGATGCTGTGTTATGTTAGGTCAAATTTGGCAATAAATTTTTACGATCATTAGAATCCTTATCATCATCATCGTATCAGCAGATAAGCGTTCACTGCTGGACATAGGCCTCCCCATAGATTTATAAAATTGACGCTCTTGAGCCCACTCCGTCGACCATCTGCCTGCGACCTTATTATCGAGAAATAGCAGTGATAGCCTGATAGTGTGACTGTTAGACTGCCAATTCAAAGGTCGCCAGTTCGAATCCAAGGCACGCACCACTGTCTCTACGAAGTCATGTGCGTATTATAAATTAATTTATTATCACTTGCTTAAAACGATGAAGGAAAACATCGTGAGGAAACCAACACACCCGAGAGACGTTCCCGATGGTGTGTAAAACCATTAGAACCTACGCGTGGTTTTAACTCTGTCTCTAGGTTGCTCATCAACCATACGATAAAAAGAAGAAGTAGGAAATATATACAGGGCTGATAAGATAGAGAGTGATGAATATAAATGTGTCTAATAAGACCAAAGAAAAGATGGGTGGCTAGCGTAAGGGATGGATGAAAAGAAAGTAAACGATAACCTGACGACTGACAGAGGAGAATGGAAGAGAAAAACACATTGCGCCGACCCCAAATAATTTAGGACAATGGCAGGAAGAAGAAACTAGCTAGAAAAAATATTATCGTGTATCACAGCACATTTCTAACTACCTACCCCATTCTTTAATACAGGTACAAAGCGAAATTACAGGTTGTTTGTCCATAAATATTAATTACAGATGGCTTGTCTATGCCTAGCGTAACAGTGACATATTTCCCACACTGCTCACAACTTTCGCGCCAACGATCAACAGGTAATCTACTCTATGGGCTTGTATTTTTTTTATTAGCTATCTAACACTGCGGCTATATTGATGATATTTGTGTTCTTTTGTTTAAATTTAGAATTGTGTTGAATTTATACTTCCTTTTTTTGTAATATTTAGGTCATATTTCACATTTATTATTAGATTTAGGGCAGGTTTTATCATTGACAATAATTTTTCGAGGGATACAATTGAATTAATGACTACAAATTTAGCCGTAGGATAGCATTATTTGACGTTAGTAAGGTCTAGTCATAGATTAATTAACAGCAATATTAATTGAATAACGAATTAAATATTTGATTATTATGTAATAGAATACTCGCAAAATCGAAAAGTTTTGACTCTGCTCCCACTTTTACAAAATGTTGTGTTGCTTTAAGATCAAAAACTAACCTCGTCAAGGTGTCAGGTCAATAAATTTCGTAACCTGCTAAGGATTAACTGAGCTATGGAGAATTACCTGATTATCCAATAAATTCTTCATTGTACTCTTACTACATTAATTTAAAGTTGTCATTATTACTGACATTAATTTAAGTTGTATACAAGAAAATTAAACTTACCTCTATTAGAATCTTCGCCCTTACAAGTTAAGGGCAAATTGTCCAAAACGGATAGTATCACTAAAATTAAAAACAACATTTTCACATCACTACGGTGCATAGATTTTCCTAATTTGAACCACTTTCGAACTGTCATTTTGATGTTTAAATTCGCGCGCGCAAAAAATCGAATCTTATTTTTGACGTTCGATTTTTGTAACACATTCACATTTTCTTTTTTCAAATCATATTTGTCAACGGCATCCACATGATTTTCTCGACATGTTTTTCGTAATATTTTTTATTAGTTTTGTCGAGACGTCTGCTCGTCGTCAGAACTGCGAACCTACTAGCCAACTGACCAACTTAACAGTGTAAAATAAGAAACATACATATTACTAACAAGAATTTACTTTGAGAAAGTCCCATCTAACTTTCTCTTGGCATACAAAAACAAACCTTAACTTTCTAATTTTAAAGCGTACACTATCGTGGCTAGTTGTATCAGAAACAACTCGGTCATATTTAGTAGCGACTTGCTAAACAAGTGAACGGTGAAATGAGAAATTGTGAGAGATAGACATATGTCAGAAAGAGACAGACAGCCATTTCTTTTTACGGTTCCACTGGTGAAACTGAGAACTCTAGAAGTGTGGACTCATCATCGATGTGGTATTTATCAATGATTATTGTATCCTGTTTTATAATCTAGTAAACGATTAGAGGGATAAGAAAGGCATAGTTGGCGGTTTTAAAAGTAAATTTGGTAATTTTTAATGGTCGAAGAATTACTTTAATTTTGATTTAGTAATAAAATGTGGTGCTCAAGTTTAATAAAAAAAAAAGTGAAAATAGCCTAGTAATTGTAGCTCTCATAGAGCGGCGCAAATAATATTTTAAAAAAATACGTAAAACACAGTTTTAAGCAATTTAATAGCGCTATAATGTTGTGTGATAAAATGATAAATACTAATAAATTATATAATAATATATGATTAATTAAATATTATTATTTACAAATGATAAATGGCTACGCTTTTAACATAAACAACTATATTTTTGATGTTCAACTTATCAAACTTTTCCAATTGAACAAAAACAGGCAGAGTATTTCCGTCATTTACTACTGAAGAAAGAATGAATAAAACTGCAATATCAAGGAGGTTGATGCTTAAAATGCAGAACATGGACAGACAGTTTTTTTTTAAACATACCTACGTAAATACAAATACGTGAAAAGAAATGACGATTTAGAAAGAGTTAATTTACTTTTTGTTTCTAAAACGTTAAGTTCAAAGTTTATGTGGCGTTCATTCTCACCAGCCAAGCCGGAGGCAACCATATCACTTTTTCTAACATATTTTAAAAATGACATAATTATAGAAAAAAAAACTAAAAGAAATACTACTCTTGTTTGAAACTGTTTTAGATTACTTATTATAATAATCTGAGAACTTGGAAAAATCTGATGAATAAAATAAAAAAATAATAGCAATAGGTGGTGAAAATATTGATAATCTACTGGGCACAATTCAAAACTCCGGGCAGCAACTGAGAATTTTCTAATAGAAAAACTTAATAACACTTTGCCCGACCCGAGACCTCATACTCAGCAGTCGCGCTTTGGACTACTAAGACCAACGAGGCAAAATAGTGAGGAAAGGAAGGTATACCTGCAGCACAACACTCGAATGCTTCGTAGCAAATTGTGGGTGTACAATTGTGTACACCTCTGTCTATCCCCACGAGGAAAACTGGCATGATGCTATGTATGTATGTAGACGGGTGATTGTCAGGAACTTTTTGATCTGAGCATCTCCGTGCTCCGGAGATCACGTTAAACCGTCGGTCTTAGCTGCTGTTAATCGCTAAGTCGAGCCCCGATCTAGCTGCCTATAGGCTTTTGCCTATGGGCAGCTAGACCGGCATAATAAGATGAAGAGTAATTCGACTAATATTCGAGTACCATAATCATAGATGAAGGTTCCGCTCTTGTAGAATAATCTTCTTCAATTTAAGAGCTTAGCTCTTGTCGGTGGACTGATCGCCGCGCTCTTTATCTCCTGCTTTCATTTTGACCTTTTGATACAACTCGACTCCTATTTTCTCCTTCACTTGTTATTTAACGTCTAGTTCTTCTTCCTGTACATTTAAAGAACCAATTTTGGGATGCGGAGAAAATCAATCATGGACTTGGTACCAAACCCCTACCGACTTAAAACCACACGATCTTTCACTAATATTTACCGGTACTAGGCTTACAGCTTTAATCATCGAGACCTCCGCAGGACATATGGAGAGCTCATCAGACTCCAGATATACGATAATATCTATTTTGGGGACTATTTTCCTTACTAAAGCTATACGGAAGTCACTATGATGAAAATATATTTCACGTCCTTTCTAAGATCTGCATATAAATAAATCAATAAAACCTACTTCATTTACCCTTTATTAACTGTATAGAAAGAGAAGCATAGCCCAAATTACAGTAGGAGTGAGAGAGATGACGATAGTTCTAGCGTTTCGCCGCCTATCCACGGTAGATCGACTCGCGCGTCGAAATGCTTGTTAATTGAGCTAATTCGATGCAAACGGTAAAATAATTATGTGTTTAATGAATATTTTCCAGCTTTATCTTATTGGATCAGATGTCTATGGAGTAATAACGGGAATAAATTACATCCAAGAAGTTTTACTAAATTCTGGATTTGAATCAAGTTCCATTCCGCTTAACAAACTTGATTTTTCCTTTGTAACAGACTTCAGAAAAGGGGATTCTCGATTTGATCTTTATGGTCGCATATCGTTATTTTAAGAGAAAAATGAAATAAAAGTGAGTTTGTTTAAATAACGTAATATAACATAGCATCACGCCTGTATCCCCCAAAGGGGTAGGCAGAGGTGTACACAGTTGTACACCCACATTTCACCAATGCTATTATTAAGTCCCATGTAATAGGTGGTGAGCCTATTGCCATTACCGGGTACAGCAGCTCCAGGCTGCTACTGAGAATTTTCTAACAGAAAAATTAATAACACTGCCCGACCCGGGAATCGAACCCGAAACCTCAGTAGTCGTGTTTGGGACCGCTAGACTAACGAGGTAGTTGTAAATGATCGCTAAATATATATCGTCAGGTGTAATCTCAAGACGAAAAAGAAGGAAACTTAAAATGCGAACAGGCTACACGATTGTGAAAGGTCGCGGGGACGAATCACGTTCGTATCTTTTATTTTTCAATGTTTCCTTAAATTAGTTGAGAAAGAAGTGAACTTTTAAAGTTTTAGTCCGGAATAATGCTGAAAGATTTCGACACGTAACATCTATTTTATTGCTGGTGAATATGGCTTTCATGATCGAATAACTGTGTTCATTTATAGTGTTGTAGTCCTAACAGTGAACTAGGCACCAGTGCTCTTTGGGAAAGGGTTGTTTTGGCAGTATAGGCGACCATTTGCCCCCCTTATGGCCGGCAGCAATTTCTATTAAATTTGGCAAGGCGCAGCCCTTGATATTACAAGCAGGGTCGTAGCCAGGAATGAATTTCGGGGGGAGTCTACCTTCATCAATTGCTTGGGAGGGGGGTATTCATGAATCGAACAAGTGTAAACATTATAATAAGTATATTTTGTTGTTTTCCGGGATTACGGTGGGTAGGGGGGCGTGATTACGTCAAGTTATCGTAACTATTTACTATCAGGTGCCCTTTACTCAGGGGACTGACTGGTCCGACTTGTTCTCTGTGGAATATAACTGATGAGCTTAATTCTTTTCGTAAGATAAATACAAAGTTGACTCATTAATCCGTTATTCATATATTTGAGAGTGTGCAGTATTTTTATCAACTTTCATTTTCTGAACGCAAGTATGTCAATTCAAAGGTTCAAATTTATCGTAAGGTATCGATGTGCTGTGGGTATTTTAACAAGTATAATGCACATCACTAGCCTCCTTGACAGCGGGGACTTTCGCTTGGAGGTCACGTCTAGGTGAACAGGGATGTGCCGTTCGGATGTCGACAATTGTTATCGATATTATAGAATAATGTTTATGTGGCTTAAGTCAGTTAGTGCAATTTTCATCAATGCAATGTCAGTTAATAGTAAACTAATTTAGCATTTATGCTGCGTGTTTTCTCGTTTCTAGAGATGACTTCCATCTTTCTTATGATGATTAGGATATAATGATTTTTGATTTGAATTAAAATCCAATTTTATATAAAAACTAATAATTAATATAACCGAAAATATTGATTTATGATAAGATCTTTAAAAAAATGTATTGTATTAATTTAAAATTAAATGAATTCTAAAATCATGAATAAAGGTGCCAACCCTAAATAATGGTAACTTTGAATTCTTTAATACCAACAACTATAAAAAACAAAAAAAAAACGTGCAATATAAATCATACACTTACCACAACACATTAATATCGATAAATCATCCTACGCACATCCCTAGCTATTATCGATAAAGTATTCGACACAGCCCGGCACAATAGAAAGTTTATTTGTATACCGTGTGTACGGAGCGTCGGCAGAAAAAGTAAATAATTGTTCAACCTTTTTTTTATTGCGTGTGTATACCTTTGGTTACGCCTTCGAAAAGGAGGCTTGAAAAAAAAAGGTGTTTTCTTGTAAGTAGTTAATGCTTCATGAAGCTTCCCATTATAATATATATATTGCATACACATCTGGAATGGTAGCAGAGCCGTGTTTTGACAGAGGACAAGAGTCTTCTACTCTTGCTGATATCAAATGGAAAAAGAATACGATCGCGAACAGGATTCGAACCTGCACCTCCCGGATATATACTCCAGGAACTCTGATCACTAAGCCATCTCGACCTCTGCTCACTACCGCGAATTCTTCAGCCATATTTTTAACACGTCTTTTTGGCGACGTCATTGCTAACTATTCAGTACCTATACAAGTGACCGAACCACACGACTAACTTTGCAGTTAATACAATGTCGTAAAGAATGCAATTAGGTACCTTAAAACGTATGCGTTGTGAACACTAAAACAATTTTTTTTTGTGAACCGAAAAATACAGTCGTGAGCAGGATTATTCGTGTGAAGGCTAACCTTCATCCATCGCATAAATTCTTCAGGTGCTCAATTAATCTCGCGTGCGCAGGTACTAATTCTTACGTATTTTTTATTTCAAAATTATAGTGTTTTTTTCTTCTTTTTTAATATGAATAATATAATAACGATTCAGACTCTTTATTTCAATATTACGATTAAACTGCCAGTAGTATTGGTCATAACATTTTATAATTTATTTAATAATCCTTATGACTCTACAGGTCTTAAACCTAATACGATAGCGTAGCTATCAGGTAAACATAGAGTTACCTATGTATTGTATATGTATTTAATTAATTAAGTATGTAAATCGCATTGGACTTAAATCTGCGAATTACATACGAAAAGGCGATATATAATATTCAGTTACACGGAATTAAACATTAGCTGTACAGTCACGAGCACAAACATGTATACATTTGGCATTTTTAAACTTCACATAAATAGTTCTCTGAATGATATAGAAGTATTAGTGTTTGTCTATATGTAGGAGTATGTTACAACACAGATAGAAGAACCATTCCTTACTTAGTAATATAAGCTGGAGATATTGTCGGTGAGTTTTAAAAGATTGTGTTTACATGTTTGTGCTCATGACTGTATCTTCTACTTACTCGCTAAAGCATATAATCGATAGTCTAGGATACTTATTGTCTATCTCGAATACCAACAAATTAATGGTCACTTTGCAGTACATTGCGTCGTATGTTGTAGCTTAATTAACTATGATGAGACATACAGCGCTCGCTGGGTATAAGCAGATCACTTACTCACCAGCAGTGAGACAGGTTTCACAGTGCTAAGTTTGTCAAACTTGTTGAGCGCAGGTGGATACGTGAACTCATTTAAAACATGCGGGTATTATAATACTATAAAAATTTTCGTGTCGAGTAGTAACTGTGGAACAATAAATAATTAATAGGGTATTATAATAATTTGTGAGCAAAATTACTAAATTTATTCAGTTTTAAGTAGAAAGTAAGTAAATATTTGACTCTTAGCCCACTTACTTAGTTAAATATAAACACAGTGATTAGTAGTATAGTGTAGATAAAGTAGTAATAGTTTAAATGTTAGTATAATTTTGGTAGAGACTATGCGACGAGAGCGGGTAAGTCGTTACGTTAATTTGAACTTTATGTCAAAGACGTTTTACGTGAAAGAGTACAAACATCCGTCCATCCATCCATCCTCACATTACATGCACTCGTGAGGTAAGACTATAATAAAAATATAACATGCTTTTGTAGCAATGACGTTGACATACGCAAGTTTTTTTTTGTACGTACCTTATATACATTTTTAACGATAGTTGTCAAGGGTGTTGCTAGGAAGAGGGGGCATAGAAAATCCATTCGAAAAAAAAGGCAAGCACCTACAAAAATTAAAAATAAAAGCACCGTAAACGTCACTCACAACAAAATAAACAACAACGCAATTTTTTCTTCATCATCACGGCCTTTTTTTGCCGACCATCCTCCTGCCATGATCATTGAGCGAAAAAACCGCAAGTAACAATGTTTAACAATAAAAGCGTACTTTTTTTGCGAACGGTACGTTATTGTAACATTATAATAGCTGTCAGGTATCTGTGGTTGAATGCATTATTAGGGTCGGTGTACACTGAGTTATCAGGTAGAGTTACACTGGGATTTTTTTATGAATAAATGTAACTTGTTATAAGTGGTGGCAGGCGCGGCTGAACGTGAGGTCCTGGGTTCGATTTCCGGGTCGGATAAAATGTTTGTGGGGATTATCGATAGATTTTTCTTTAGGCTACTCCTAAGTTTGTAATTATGCCCGGTAAGTGGCAAGCTCACCATTTTACATGGGAACTTAATAACAGCATTGTTAAAATATGGATGTAAAACAGAAAATCCCAATAACACGTTGCCAACCTGTGATTCGAACCCACGACATCACGCTCAGCACTCATGCTTGTGACCACTACACCAGTAAGAGTAAATTTTATTACTTTGTATAAATCTTCGTACAATATTAAGTGTCTTCTATTATAGACGTGGCATTGTAAGGACCAAAATGTCAAAAAGTTCATATAAAATCTAATAAAGTGAGAAATTAATTATCTTTACGCTTTCTTCGTTGGTCTAGTGGCTCCAAGCGCGACTGCAGAGCATGAGGTCTCGGGTTCGAGTCCCGGGTCGGGCAAAGTGTTATTGAGTTTTTGTGTAAGGTAAATTCTCAATAGCAGCCCGGACTTTAGAATTGTGCCCGGCAGATGGCACATGGGGCATAACAGCATTGGTGAAATGTGGATGTAAAACTGTGTACTGCCTACCTCTTCGGGGAATACAGGCGTGATGATATGTATTTACGCTTTCCTAGATACGAGATAAGTAGAATGAGAAGTGGTAATGCTTTACAAAGGGGTCATTCCGGTCAGCATCGTGCTGGGTCAGAGATCTGCTGACGTCACATCGTCTGATATTCCAACCATCTGATTAGTACAGTACCTAGGTAGTTGATTTATGAAATTCGTAATTCATAAAAAACATATCATCACTGATAAATATTGCAAACTTAGGTCTGTATGAAATACTAGGTTCTGCCTGCAACTTCTGTGTGGACTTCAAAATTGGCTCCAGCCGGATAAAAAGTATTTTAAGTGTTAATTCAGGTTAAAACCTATTTGTGTGCCAAATTTCATCCAAATCCGTTCACTAGTTATTGTGTGTAAGAATAAAAAACAACCATCCATGCATCCTCAGAAACTTTCGCATTAACATTTTTTGGTTTGTTTTTTATATCCTTCCGACGGTATTTCAGTCACGACGGCCTATCTCCACGGAGATTAGCCAAGTACGCAGGAGATATTATAGTGCACAAGTGTGTGCCCAAACACAGTTGCACTCCCTCTTCCTTTACTGTCATAATAAGATGGGACGGCAATCCGACACGACCGGAGAGAGATCAGGCGCAGAACCGACGGCTTTACGTACTCTCCAAAGCACACCACCATCGCTAGACCAACGAGGCAGTCACGCATTTTTAATATAAGTAGGATAGAATAGGATATAAAATAAAGAGACATACGTTTATTCTCTCCACGAAGAAGATTACGGGGTAGCGAGCAGAGGTCAAGATGGCTTAGTGGTATTTTTCTGTCCACAAAGAATTATAACTTAAAATGTTGTTCACTCGGGAATCAAACAATCGGGGTTCTCACGGTCAGCAGCCGTCCTTTGCTACCGCTGATCCAACAAAACAGTATTGTATCCGTATATATATCGTTAAATAAATAAAATTATATGCACAAACAATCTAACTTCAAACAATTTGTCGGCCATCTGAATATCCCAACGTGGGAATTGAACCCGCGACCCTAACCGCAGAAAGTGGCCGTTAAGTCTAAGATAATACTAACTTTCGCATATATGTATAAGAAATCATTTATAAGGCATGTTTTAAAAAGATTGAGTTTTCTAGTAGTTTGATAATAATAATTAATGTAAAATGTTATAATTATGGTAATGGTTAGTTATGTTGTAAATGTTTAGTTATAAGAATTTAAGACACAATGTAAAAATTGTTAATGAATAAATGATTTGTCTTGATTTATTTATTTTAGTGGCAACACAAGTTTATTTTATTTTCCTTAAAAAAAATATTTTTTTTCCTATATCGTGTAATAGGTAATATAAAACTATTTGTAGCCTTCTTGGTAACAATATAAAAACGCAGGAATGTCATTGATTGCCCCTTCTTGTATAAAGTCTAATGTTACAAAATAGATTGCCTATTCTTGTATAAAGTCTTACGTTACAAAATAGATTGCCTCTTCTCGTATAAAGTCTTACGTTACAAAATAGATCGTCTCTTCTTGTATAAAGTCTTACAATACTAAATAGATTGCCTTTTCTTGTATAGTCTTACGTTACAAAATAGATTGTCTCTTCTTGTATAAAGTCTTACGTGACTAAATAGATTGCCTTTTCTTGTATAAAGTCTTACGTTACAAAATAGATTGTGTCTTCTTGTATAAAGTCTTACGTTACAAAATAGATTGCCTCTCCTTGTATACAGTCTTACGTTACAAAATAGATTGCCTTTTCTTGTATAAAGTCTTACGTTACAAAATAGATTGTCCCCAATTATTGAGCAGTTTCCGAATACAAGTTCCCGCCAGATATCCTCGTGCCCCCATTACTTCCTTGTGCCCTCTACTTCGCAGAACTGTATTACTCGTAGGTACGAGCTCCGTTGTGCCTCGACTATGCTCGGCTACTTAATGGTGTTGGCGACCTTATCGATATCCATGCTGATTCACTTTTCAAATTCCAAAACACTATACTTAATAATTAATAATTAAGTAAATTATGTAGGGTTTGTTCAAATAACTATTACATTTAGTTTAAAAATTTAAAATGTCGCCTTATGTTCTACCTGTAGACTTACAAAAAAATTATATTAATCAAATTAATTGCACTTACTTTAAAAAAAATTATGAACGTGGTGCTTACCTATAAGAAATTCTTGCACAAGATTATGAATATTGTTAATGATTATTTTATAATTGTAACAGTGTAAACAATTGTTAGTGAGTCAAAAAAAATATGTAGCAACATGCGGCCTGAGAGTCGGTATCTCGACTCTCGACCGCTGTGTGCCGTATGGACTTTCTGCTCTCCCCGGATAAGGAGTAAATAGATAGCAATGACGTCACAATACAACGTATTAAAATGTGGTAAATGAATTCGGAATGGCGAGCGGAGGCTATGAAAGCTCGGTTGGTAGAGCCCCTAGAAAATTCGTCCGGTGGCGGAGGTTCATATCCTGCTTACGACCGTATTTTTCTTCTAACATAAATATTTAGCACTTTGTACCAGATAATATTGCTAAACAGTTTTACTTTCATGCACTTTTTTAAGTTTACATAATAAGCCAATGTTTTACACTCTTTCTCTCTCTGACATCATCTTCTGAATGAACATTTACTTTCGCGTAAACACCAACTCATAACAATTTATTTTTTCTTTTATTTCGTAACTGGCCACAAATACCGGAGGCATTACGAATATTTTTATATAGAAAGGGAAACTGAATATTGTTTTTATTTTTTATCAAAAATTGGTCTACTCGAACTTTTTGCCACCAACTCGCCTGATGGTAAGCGACGTTGTAGCCGAGCATGGAGCACGTAGATCTAGAAGAAAACTATTTACTCTGGTCTTGAATATGTCTAGATACATAGATGATAGACGGCAGGGGGTTCCATTCATGGACAATACGTATCATGAACGTGGATTCAAATCGTTGAGTTCGAATTTTCAGAATTTCCACTCGGAACGGGTTGTTTTTGAGCCGTCATTCTACTTGATCTGCAGTAAAACGGGAAGAGTGGAATAAGGTCTTATTAAAGATCACAATAGACCTTTTCTGCGTATCTATTCGCTATCTCGGTTGCCAACCGAATTGATGGACACTTTGTAGTACATTGCGTCGTAAGTTTTTACTATTGTTGCTCATCATAGACAAGCTGTAACACACGTATCTTTCATTGGAGGGGCTATGGGCAAAAACCACCATAGCTTCCGAGCATCAGGAACCGGCAACGTAGCAGGCTCAGAAAGAGATGGGGAGATGAACAGGATTCCCAACTAAAGACCGACTCCAAAGCGTCATTGTAATATAGCAAAACTTTTTATTTCACATAAGTAAATTACCTGCAGTTTTGAAATGTTAACAGATTTTTGTTGCAGCGGGTAATTTAACGTGAATAATGGAAGGAGGGAAGGAAGGATTTGCCCTGCAGTGGAACACTACTAGCTCATTCTACTAATAATAATTCTAATCATAACTGATTACTGCTTTTTAATGTCTTTCGTCATCATCTCGAATTTGACATCCGCACCATTTTTATTAGGTAGGTACGTACAAAATAAGTTTACCATATTTCATTCTGTTTTTGCTCGCAAATGTGTTGAAAGTAATCAAGTGAACATTGATCATAACACTCTCGGTAGCATTAAAAACATCGTCTTCGACTCGGGCTGCAATCCAGCTTCGAGAGCAATAACCAATTAAAGATAAGTCTTTGAAAAGCATTAACGCATGCTTAGCGAACTCTAAAGTTATTATATTAAATGGGAAAAGAATAGAGTCGTGAGCAGGATTCGAACCTGCGCCTCCCGGATAAATACTCTTGGCGCTCTGACCACTAAGTGGTGAGCAAAGGTCGAGATGGCTTAGTGGTTAGAGCACTAGAAGTATTTATAACGTAATTGCATCTTTACGACATTGTATTAACTGCAAAGTTAGTCGTGTCGGTTCGGTCACCTGTATAAGGACTGAATGGATAGCAATGACGTCGCCAAAAGACTTGTTAAAATATGGATGAAGAATTCGCGGTGGTGAGCAGAGGCCGAGATGGCTTAGTGGTCACAGCGCCTGGAGTATTCATCCGGGAGGCGCAGGTTCGAATCCTGTCACCGTATTCTTTTTCCATTTTTCGCTCTTGAGGCAGCTGTTCAACAATTAGGTATGCCAAATTAATAACTTACCAGACGTTAATTACCTATACTGAGAATTTTTACTACCATGTCGATTGTATACAGTAATTCGACCATATTATTTTTTCCATTTAATATAATACCTTTAGTAATAACTAATTTTGCCCACTTGTATCATAATGTACTACACGCTTAACATAATTAACGGCCTGCCTCAGTAATGAGAGAAAAGCTAAACCTTTACTACCTGTTAACATTAATATCTTTAAAAGCTTGGCATCGAATCAACGACGCCATCCGCAGGTGTCCGCGACGTTGGTCACTTTCAATCATTTCGCTCGGAGCTTAATGAAAGGAATTTTCACAACGCAAACTATATAAAAATACTATACAAAAATCTGACGTTTCCAATAAAAATACTATACAAAAATCTGACGTTTCCAATAAAAATACTATACAAAAATCTGACGTTTCCAATAAAAATACTATACAAAAATCTGATGTTTTCAATAAAAATACTATACAAAAATCTGACGTTTCCAATAAAAATCTTCCACACAAATAATGTCCTGATAATTACGAACACAACAAACAATTCTCCTAATTGGTCGAGTCGTTCTCAAGTAAGATCTTTCAAACATGCTGCAATTGATTTTTATTTATATACGTAGATAAACCATTACAGTTTATGAAACATCAAAGGTAGTTTGGCCATTGAAATAAATTTTGCCATTCACAAACAGTTCTTATTCGTTTATTTGTAAAAGTCTCACTCTCTGTTCTTTCATTTGAAAAAGTCTCTCTCTCTCTATCTTCTTTCTTTGATTAAGTCTCACTCTCTCTTCTCTTGTTTAAAAAGTCTCTCTCTCCTTTCATTTGAAATGGTCTCAACCTCTCTTATTTCGTTTGAAAAATTCTGATTCTGCCTAGTTTCGTTTGAAAAAATCTAAAAATCTCAAACAGGTCTTATTCTTTTATATGAAAAAGTCACACTCTCTCTTTCTGTTCTTTCGTTTGGAAGATTCTTACTCTGTTTACTTTCGTCTGAAAAATACTCATTCTTCTTTTCTTCTTTGATGCTAAGTAATATAACCCTTCCCCTGTCCATGAAACCAATAATACCTACAGGATTTAAATAGCTATTCCAAAATAAATATTTATGTAAAACTAAATTATCTAATTTTAAAGATGACTCATACGTGAACGAAGTGTTAGCGAAAGTGTGAATAATATCTTAAATGAGATCAAATAACATGTACATTTACATATAAACTGTCACATTTATTCTGCATATTATCGTAAGCGGAAATTCTGCTTATTAACATTACAATATATGCAACTGTTTTAAGGTGTGGGGGAAAGTGTAGCACACCCAGGTTTCTCATGAACAACCTCACTTACGAGTACGTCCGTGTCGTAGAGAGGGAGGAGATGGAAGAGGAATCTCTTGCTTTTAAGAAGGGTCTGTAATTACGAGACCCTGGTAAGTGAAGGACCGTGTGGTTTTGGAACGAAGTTCCTTATCGCACGTTGCGAAAGGGGGCTAGACGGAAAAAATTAAAACGAAAAGTAAGGAATTTTTGCTATAGTAAGCTATTGTAAGTCGTGCGGCGTGCGCATGTTTCTCTGTCTCTCTCTCTCTCTGTCTTATAGAAAGCAAGCCAGATACATATATAGGTATATATTTTTTTATTTATTTTTTCTCTTTAACTTCGTTCCATCCGGGTGTCCCTTGACACCTCCCAAGTTTTTTTAGTCTGTTGGAGGGGCTCGTGGCTAAGTAACATCCACACAGATCGATTGATAGAGGTAAAGCTGCGACCCGAATTCTTTCCCAAAATCCCTTTGAACGAATTCGGGGAAGTAAGCAGAGGTCGAGATGGTTTAGCAGTCAGAGCGCCTAGAGTATTTATCTGGGAGGCGCAGGTTCGAATCCTGCTCACAATCATATCTTTCTTTCCACAAAAAATTATAACTTAAAAGCTCGAACTGCATGCGTTAATTCGTTCAGCAGCAGATCAGGCGCAGGATTGACGACTTTACGTACTCTCCGAAGCACGAGGGTGCCACATCACCAACTTCTCAACTTCTGGCTGCTACTGAGAATTTCAATACTTTTTTTTTCTAATACGCTTATCCTACTTTTGCTGTACCACGTAAACCACTTGGGGTTTATCCTTGAAGGAATTAGTATTGGAGTAGTTTAAGCGGGCGTACCCCTCTCGCCACTGGCCTATGATTCAATCCAATCATATAAAGGTACTTTTAACCAATATGGTTACAATGATAGTAATCGTGTGTAACACAATTTTTTGTTTGTGTTTAGTTTTTTTATGTATTTTAATACTGTTATGTAATGACCAGAGCTATTTTCGCTTTAGTACAAGTTCTTTTGTGCTTGTCTTACCTCAGCCCCCACCAAAAGTGGCGAGCAAATTTGTTCGATATTTAGTCAAAGGGCGTCTCCCATCTAGTCCTCTAAGGGATTATCTGAGTACTGGCGAGCCATGAACGGCTCTAACACTACTTTAATTCTGTTATTGTTAACAATTGTAATTAATGGTTACAAGTTATCACATTCCGTGTAAAGAAGCGTTTTAATTTGTACTGATAACTTTACGAACTCGTTTTGTGTAATGTTTGTAAATATTCCGGAAGTTTATTTAGGTTAAAAGTTTAGTTAAGTTAGGTAGTATTTTACTACTAGCAGTTGTAACCTTTACCTAGTTAACTTCATAGTTGAACTAACATCCGTTAACCTAAAACTGCACGCACACTGAATGTGTGAACTTTAAGGTCATAAGCGTTAGTTTCACTGAGACAATAGCTTATTAAGAATCAGCGCACACTTGCGATCAAATTGTCGAAAGAAAGTCTTGGCTGTCGACGGCTTTTTACCTTATATGTCGTAGTGTTGTGCAGGATGCGGTCCTAAAATGAGTTTATAAGAGTAGCCTCTTTTTAGGGATATAGGGTTACGTAATTGTTAATCAAGACACTTTCGCTCAGGAACGCGTGGAGTTACCAAGTTGAAATTAAAATCAAATATTAATTTAATTGTACGGTCTCTTGAAGCTGTAAAACAATCAAGCTTCTAAGTTAACGCCATAAAAATGCGACCATTTACGTCGCTTATTTTGACATTCAATCAATGCCATTAAATCAATAACGCAGCGCATCCCAGCGTACTAATGAGGATCACAACAGAACCTGGCGCATGGATAACATTTGGTGTGACATAGCTAGATAGAAGGAGACCGTATCGGTGGCGGTTACCACCAACAACAGCATTCCCAATGAGGATTGAAGTCAGGCAGGCGGCTGGTCATAAAACATTGCCAAAACTTTGGCACATGCCAAATACAGGCATATCCCGCACCGATCTCAAATAAATTGGCATAAGGGCAAGGGGATGATGACTATAATAGACAAATAAAAGGGTAGTTCAACAATAATTTTATAGCGGTAGGTACACTTTTTGAAGTTGAAATGCCATAACATATTTTTTTTAAAGGAATGTTGCTCAACTCTCGGAATTTCTTCCTGTATCGTGGGTGCGTTTACAGACGTATAATTTCACATGCACACACCCAGACCCGGAACAATCATCTGTAGATCATACAAACATTTACTCCGTGCAGGAATCGAATCTGCGAGACGCGACGCAGCAGCCAGTTTCACAACTGCAAATCGCGCCGTAAAAAATTTTAATGTCTTCTCCAGGACAAGAACTGGCCCATACATACAAGTCCTGCACAACACTAATGTGTCACCAAATATCATAGCTCTGGAATACTTCATCATATCAGTCTATCACCGTCCATTGCTGAACGTAGGCCTCCCCCAAAGAGTGCCAACCATCTCGGTCTTGGGCAGCCCGCACCCATCCGCTGCCAGCCACTTTCATTAAATCGTCGGTCCATCGTGTCGCAGGGCGTCCTACACAACGTTTGTCCTAACGTGGTCTCCACTCCAACACATGTCTGCTCCATCGACCTTCTATCCGTCTGCAGACATTTCCACTTCAGCGTACTGATTCTGCGAGAAGATAACCTTGTTGCAAATCCTATCTACCAGCGAAAACCCAAGTATCACTGTCTCCATTGCACGCTGAGCTACCTTAATGGTTGGAATATTTAGATGGTGTTTAAGGAATTAATTATGGAAAGTAATGTCCACCTGCGTCCCAATAAAATTCGAATGACATATGCAAGAAGGAAAAGCTTTCCTTTTCCCACCAAAAAACATTTCATGTAAAGTTGGTTGCCAAGACTCAAAAGTTCATAATTTTTTCACTGTTAAATAGTTATGAGATCTCTAGTAGAGCCAAACTCATACCTGAGCTCTGATTGATACAGCGCGTCATAGTCTGTGGCCTGTCCAAAGTTCAAAGTATATAGCGAAAATAATAAATAAATGTAATAATGATAAATAAATGAGGTCCAGTCAAGAGCACGTAGAGTGCTCTTGACTGGACCTCATTTATAACAATAATAATTGAAATTGTTTATTGAAATAATTAGTGCACATACATGTTTACAGTTTTTTCTTAATAATATAAAGGTATATAATAATAGGATTATACCTGAACTAGGATAAACCTGTATCTCAGGTATCTGAAGTGATCTTTAATATTACAAATATTTCCTAGGAATAAGTATATCTGGTGAATAACTTAACAGACTAAGAAATGGTTAACTTTAATTAATTTAAATTTATTTATTTATTAATAACTTAATAATACAAACAATAACTATAGTTTTGCAAAGGCAGACAATTTCTGTTAATTATGATTATTTTTACGAGTGAAGCATTATTTACAATAGCATTCGAAACGTTTAATGTAGGACACATGAATTTCATATCATCATTTTTGTAAACTGGGTCATATTCGATATGATGTAACGTGTGTACAATGTTTTTGTTAAATATTTTATGAATTGAATGTGTTTAAATATACTTAATGAAACTTCCTTAACAATATAAAAAATACCATTGACGATGTTATGCACCCTCATTATAATCTATGGAGTTAATGTATCTTGCTTCTGCAGTTCTCTTAGCGGGGCATTCAAGACCACCTGTTTTGTGATTGCTTGGTTTTTTAAATCGCAAGCATGTTGCACACTGATTTGGTTCGGTATTCTTAGTACAATCATTTGCCTGATGACCTTGTTCACCACAGTGTCCACACGTATAGGTGGCTTCCCGGCAGGACTTTGCAGCATGCCCGTACTGTTGGCATTTGAAGCATCTGGTCACAAGTGTAAAGTCCTTGACTGGGCAATGAATAACAACTAGCGCTATCTTTAAGCCCTGGCTCTACATACTCTACATCTTGGTTAAGAGTGTGGCTTTCTAGCATTATCCAGACCGACGCTATGACGGTTGGAAAATACGACGAAAGGCTTCTAGAAGAGGTAGGTTCCCCGCTTCCTTCGGCTCGTCTTGGCGGGGCCACTACCGTGCACCCAGATACAGAATATAAATTCACATTCAAAAACAAGATCTACGTAAACATTTATATAACATCACGCCTTTATTCTCCAAAGGGACAGTCACAGTTGTACATCGACATTTCACGAATGCAACGTAATAATTTTTTGTGAAATTTATAAAAAAAATATGTAAACCTGCGCGCTCTCAGACTGAATACCCCAGGAGCTATTCCTATTTATGCCGATGGGGGGACAGGTTCAAAATATATTGGTACCGGACGCGTAACCGGCCCTCCGTTAAACAGGCGGTCAACCGCATTTGCCTCCGCGCACTCGGTCAAGAGTTCAACGACCCTTGTCGATATTACCCGAGTTAACTCACTTTTACTCATTGACTGGTGAAAGTGACTTTCCCCGGTCACTGCGCGAATTTGATATAGACCTAGCTCTTTAAATGCAATGTCACCTGATCGTGGGTATTGAAATTTCAATTGAGGGGATCAAATGGTGTTCACTGAAATTCCAACAAATCATGGTTGTATAATAACTTTCGTGAGACACATTCATATTAATTATTGTTCAACGGTTATTACTCACTTGCATTCTTCGGGATTGCCCGACTAGTTTCGGCATTACATGTCCTTAACATATATAAACTAGTCGGGCAATCCCGAAGAATGCAAGTGAGTAATAACCGTTGAACAATTATTAATAAATCATGGTTGACTTCCAATTTATCCTAATGTAGCGTAATACCAGTATTTTACATGGAGCGACTGCCTATCTGACCTCCACAACATAGTTACTGTGTAACACGATATCTCGTGGTATGACTGGTTGTCAGACTTTAATCTAACTACCCGTAATGACTATCATAGATCTTATTTTAATAACTGGAACTGATGGTTTAACGTGCTCTCTGTGGAGGGGGTCTCGTTATAAAATATTGGCCACCCATCTACAGACAGACCGCGGCAAGCACAGCTTAACCTCAATCGATCGATATGTGCGGTTGTTACTTAGCCACGAGCCCCTCATGCATTAATGCGTTTGAGTAATTTATAGTTATAATATGAATAAACAAAATATGATAATTACAATTCGGCTAGACATATTTCAACATAAGATATAGGCTTATCAGAAAAGACTATTGAGGTTACAAATATCAAGGATTAGGTCGCTTACAAATGTCGATTAAATACTATTTTTCAAGGAAACATTGAAAAATAATGGACACGAACGGGGCTTGAACCCGTTTCCTTGAAAAATAGTAATTAATAGAGGCATTGCATGGCCTTATATATCTGCCTGGCCTTCTCCAATTACATTGGGGTCGGCTTCCAGTCAAACCGGATGCAGCTTAATACCAGTATTTTGCATGGAGCGACTGCCTATCTGACCTCCACAACCCAGTAACTGGGTAACACGATATCTCGTGGTATGACTGGTTGTCAGAGTTTCAGGCCTCTGACTACCCGAACGGCTGTCATAGATCTTAATTTTGACAATCAGGACGGACGGTTTAACGTGCTCTTCGAGACACGGAGGGGTCTCGGTATGGAATTATGGGCCACCAACCACAGACCGACTGCGGCAAGCGCAGCTTTACCTCGATCGATCGATCTATGCGGCCGTTGCTTAGCCAAGATGGCCTTAAATTATACAAAAAATAGCAATATATATATGATTTAAAAAAGATTGGTATGTTGTTCGGCGCCTTACAACTACAAAGTTGTAACGCTGATTTTAGTAGATCTGTAAATGATTGCTAAACAAATATCGCTAGGCGTCTCCTTAAGACGTAGACAAGGGGACTTGAAATTTAATACACACGACACGGTAGCTCAGTTGGTAGAGTGATGACAAGGAATATCAAGGGTTGCGCTATTTTTAACCTGTATCCTTGAAAAATAGTAATTAAATTACATTAAATTTACACAATAGTTTATATATTATACAATAATATTAAAATGCATCTGCAATCGCAATCGACAAGAAGGCTTTATCAAAATTCATCAGTTGAGTACAGGTGTACAGGACCTGCATATAGTGCTGGTACATGAGAGTTATAACTCAACTTAGTTATACATTTTTATGGAAAGATATATACGGCTGAGAGCAGAATTTCATTCTGCACCTCAAAGTTACAAACTTACCACTTTTATCGCTTAATGAACATCTAAAATAGCTTTAGATGATATATGGTATGGCATTAAAAACGCTTTTTAAACCCCAGAAGTTATAAATGCAGCTAATGTAACGTCCTTATTACTCATTCACGTCTGTATTCCCCGAAAGGCCGAAGAGGTCTTCACAATTACACACCCACATTTCACCGATGCTGTTATTAAGTCCCATGTAATAGGTGGTGAGTCTATCCACTCGGCACAATTCCAAACTCTGTGCTGCTGATGCGAAGTTTCTAACAGAAAAACTCACTAACACTTTGCCCCGACCCGGGAATCGAACCCAACACCTCACGCTCAGCAGTCGATTTTATCTTTCTTTAGGTTATAAATTAAGCGCTATGTATAGTTAACTAAACGAAAAGCCTGTAAAAAAAATATCTTTGTTTCTCAGTTAATTGAAAGAGGCAGTTAAAATTAACAACTAAGTATTGAATTACTGTATACAATCGACAAGGTAGTAAAAATTCTCAGTTAAGGTAATTAAAGTCTGGTAAGTTATTAATTTGGCATACCTAATGGTTGAACAGCAACCTCAAGAGTGAAAACTTGTTAAAGAATACGGTCGTGAGCAGGATTCGGAACTGCGCCTCCCGGATAAATACTCCAGGCGCTCTGACCACTAAGCCATCTCGACCTCTGCTCACCACTTAGTGGTCAGAGCGCTTGGAGTATTTATCCGGGAGGCGCAGGATTGAATCCTGCTCACGGCGTAGGTTGCTTGCTAGTATGCCTTTCAAAAATTTATTTTTAATTATTATATTAAATGGAAAAAGAACACGTACACCGTATTCTTATTCCATTAAATATAATAACTTTAGAGTTCGCTAAGCATGCGTTAATGCTCTTCAAAGATTTATCTTTGATTATCTTTAATTATTAAAGTAATTGCATCTTTACGATATTATTTTAACTGCAAAGTTAGCCGGTTAGCTATGTTACCCGGTACAATCTAAGGATCCTTACGATACCCCACACATAAAACCCCCCACATCTAAATCAGTCCAGGCATTTAGAACTTACGGTGGAATAAAGAAACACAAAAACATACATACATACCCTAAAACACTCCTTGCTCCTCCTAAACACTTTTGGGGCATTCGTGTTAAAACATATGACGCAAAGAAGAGCATGTTATTCGGAAAGGGCTAAGTAGATTGAATAATAAATATGAGTGAAGGATATTCTCACCATGTACGTATCCTATATCAGTTATGTACCGACTTACAACTGATAGTGCTAATGATAACACTAAGCTAGTAATACGAACACAAACAAATGAATGACTTCATTACCTTGCGGCTTGCCGTAACGCAATCAAGTGCCGAAAATACGACGAATTGTATTCGCTATTTACATAAAAAAATCCAATGAGACTAGCATAAAACCGTTTTGTGTAAAGTGTAATAATTAAAGTGGAGTTTTGTGCAAAGTCCCGGCCAGAACAACAGTTTAGTGCAGATTTCCGGACGAAACAACAGATTTGTGCAGATTCCCGGCCGAAACAACAGTTTTGTGCAAAGTCCTGCATAATTTACACGCCTGTGCAAATACTTAGAAAAGAGAATTTTTGGAAGATTAATCTTGAAATAAGTGTAGATATTTTCTAAAATGTGTTGTTCATGCAGTTGTGGTTGTGGCTCCTGCGGGAAGATCCTCAGGTGTCTGTTGTGTGTAACTCTGTGCGTATTCCTTGCGAAGATGTGCGGCTTCGAAGTTGATGATGACTGTTGCGCATGTGGCGATGGAGACTGAGAAATTAAATGTTTTATTGATATTGATTATAGTGTTTTATTTGATACGAGCTGGTGCCCGCAACTTCATCTGCACAATAGATTTTTAAGCGTGCAACCCTAATTCGTTTTATAAAATAAAAGTAGCCCAAGATACTCTTTATAACATTAGAAATCTGCCAGTGGAAGCCCCGTCAAAATCGGTTCAACCGTTTCGGAGATTAGAAAAATAAAGAAGATTCATACAAACTTTTTTACAAATTTATAGTATTAATAACTAATTGTCATAATATAGTGATACTGTAAACTTTTTTCTCTAACCAAGTGCTCATATATCATTTTTTACATTTCTAACACCAAAAATGAAGCTTCATACAAACTTTCATCCCCTATTTTAACCCCTTAAGGGATGAATTTCCAGAAATCCCTTCTTAGTGCACACTTACGTCGTTTATGGAACATTTATATGACAAGTTTCATGCTTTTAGACCCAGCGGTTTCAGCTGTGCGTTCATCGATCAGTCAGTCAGTGAATCAGTTAGCCAGTCAGTTTCTTACTTTATATATATAGATTAAATGCGTCCGTGAATCCACCCGCGCGAAGGTTGAAATATGTCTAATAATGTATTGTTGTTCACCGGTTACAACTCACGTTAATTTTTCGGGATTGCCTGAGTGAGCTGAGCCCGCGGCGATGACGTGAGTGAAACTATTTGATGAGTCAAGCAATTCCGAAAAATACACGTGAGTAATAACCGATGACCAATAATTAAATGTGAATGTGTCTTACTATTTATACATAAACTTAATAGGATCACGCCTGTATTCCCCGAGGGTGTAGGCAGAGGTGTACACAGTTGCACACACACATTTCAACAATACTGTAATTAAACATGCAATCGCTGGTGAGCCTATTGCCATCTTTGGGCACAATTCCACACTCCGAGCTTTCAGTTGCTATTGAGAATTTCCTAACAGAAAAACTTAATAACACTTAGCCCGACCCGTGAATCCAACCCAAGACCTTGACCTTTTGAGAAAATCGCGTACATACAAATATACATACATACGGGTCGAATACAGAACCTCCTATTTTGAAGTCGGTAAACCAAAGTAATACTAAGTAACTTCCCACAAAAAAAAAATTACAATAAAGTTAATTTTTCATACATAACTTGAAGTCATTATTTGTTATTTTTTTCTAAAAATAATTTACTTAAATCTTAACACATAGCATCACGCCTGTATTCTCCGAAGGGGTAGGCATAGGTGTACACAATTGTACACCACATTTCACCAATGCTGTTTATGTCCCATGGTGGTGAGCCTATTGCCATCAACCGGGCACATTTCCAAACCCCGGGCTGCTACTGAGATTTTCCTAACAGTAAAACTCAAAAACACTTTGCCCCACCCCGTAATCGAACCCGAGACCTCCTGCTCAGCAGTCGCGCTTGGGACCACTAGATAATTACACAAGGATGTGCATTGCGACATACAAATGATTTAAAGATTAGATATTGTTTACGTTGGTTTTGTGCTTATCTATGCATTGATAAAAGTAACTATCAACAAAATGATAATAGACAAAACTGTGTCAAATGTTACTATTTATTGATGTTACTGGATTTTTCAGTTAAGAAATTCTCCTCGGAAGCAGTCCGGAGTAAGACGGCGTGTCGGTGGCGGTATGACACTCCCGTTCTTCGAACAGCACGTAAAGCCGTCAGTCCTACGCCTGATCTCACTCCGGTCGTGTCCGATTGCAGTCTCGTCGGACTATGAGAGGGAAGGAAGAGGGACTCCACCTGTGTTTGCGCTTACAAGTTTAAGCGCAAACTTGTAAGCGCAACTATAATATCTACTACGTACTTGGCTAATCTCCGTAGAGATAGGCCGCCGTGTCCGAAAGTTCCGCACAGGTCTATATTATTATAAGTCGAAAGCCGGCACAGCGTCCATTATGGATTTAACATACGAAAAAAATAAATTAATAAAAAATATATTTAAAAAGCATCCCTGCTGTGTGAATTGTGTTTGTTTTTTAATTCATACCTTTTTATTTTATTTATTTTGGATTGTATATACTATTTTTTTAAATCTTGTTAGTCTAGTTACGGGACAATGTAAGGATTGTAACGATACCTTAAACATCTAAATCGGTTCAGGCGTTTAAAAGTTATGGTGGAATAAAAAAACTGACAAACATACATTCATACATGTTCCCTAAAAACATAACACTCCCTATTTCGGGCAGTCGTGTAAAAAAGAGCGGGGTTTGTTAAAACAAAAAATATAACAACAAGGAAATATCCCAAGCTTTTACAAAGCTTAATGTCAAGTGAAACGATAACGCAAACCGTGAAAATGAGCGTTAACGTAAAAGTTTTACGCGTTCGCGGTTATAAAGTAAATAGCGAAAGTCTGTAATGTAATTTTGTCCAATTACTGGTTTCCTTCCATGTTGTCGAATTATTTTCGCTCCATAATATTTGACTGTTACGCTTTTGTTTTTAATGTTTCATGTCGCTTTCGAAATGTACAGGTTGGTGTTTTATTCAAAGTCAAAGTCAAAAGTTTTTATTTCACATAGGCAAATTACCTGCACTTATGAAACGTTAATTGATTTAAGTTGCACGGTTCCAAAAAGTTGGAGAATTATTACTTAAGGAGAAGAACAGGCAAGAAAGTCCATAGACAATTTTAAAATAATTACAATCTTGCATTGTTACACTGTTAAGTTCATAGGTATGCAAGAACAATGTAGGTTAACGTAATAGGATTCAACATTTTAGGGTGTAAAAAAATTTGGGGCTTAATTTTTTTTATAAATTATTTATTGATTAATTTATTGCACAATGAAGTTTACTGAAAACAATAGTTATCCCTAACGTACAAAGACTTACAATGTATTCAAGATAAATCTTTGAAAAGCATTAACGCATGCTTAGCGAACTCTAAAGTTATTATATTAAATGGAAAAAGAATACGGTCGCGAACAGGATTCGAACCTGAACCTTCCGGATTGATACTCCAGGCGCTCTGACCACTAAGCCATCTCGACCTCTGTTCACCACCGCGAATTCTTCTTCCATATTTTAACACGTCTTTTCCATCAATCAATAAGGCAGGTAAAATTATAAAAAAATGTGAACTTATAAATAATTTAAACTTTATAAAATTACAGATTAATCTTTGAAAAGCATTAATGCATCCTTAGCGAACCTTAAAGTTATAATGTTTATTGTTGAAAAAGAATACGGTCGTGTATAGTATAGGGACTGAATAGATAGCAATGACGTCGCCAAAAAGACGTATTAAAATGTGGAAGAAGAATTCGCGGTGGTGAGCAGAGGTCGAGATGGCTTAGTGGTCAGAGCGCCTGGAGTATTCATCCGGGAGGTGCAGGTCTGAATCCTACTCGCACTCTATTCTTTTTCCACAAAAAATATTATAAAATTAATTTTATGTGACCATATTTAAAAACACAACCTGTATATGAAAGTAATGGTCACAAAATGCACGACTTTACGAAGTTATATCATCAGTTAGCGTGAACACTAAACTGTACGCAATTACCTCGTTATGGTAATTAGAAACGCAATGGTTATGACAACCATCAGTGTAATCGTGTGTTACAAATCATTCCGTGCACCAAATCAATCTTATACTTATGTAAGTACTTACATCGCGTTTGTATTTCTCGCGAAGATGTTTCCTTTTTACACGACTGCCCAAAAAAAGAGTGTTATGTTTTCAGGGTTCATGTATGTCAATGATAAACATAACATAGCATTACATCTATGATCCCGGAACGGGTAGGCAGAGATGTAGAAAGTTATACACCCACATTTCACTGATGCTGTTATTATTCCAAACTCCGGGCTGCTACTGAGAATTTTCTTACAGAAAATCCCAAATCCACTTTGCCCGATAGGTCTTGCTAGCAATCGAACCCAAGATCTAATTTTCATCAGTCGCGCTTGGGACCACTAGACCAACGAGGCAGTCATTTAAATACAAATGATAAATTATTGTATTTCTGAAAATAGACCTTCTGAAGACAATTTTACAAATCATTTTTATAAACTGGTTAATTCCCCAAAATATCTTAAGGAACGCTTTGAGTATCTTATCCCCAGGGGGAAACCATGTCGCTTAGTGTCATCTCTTCTTCTCCGGACTACTCGTCACACCTCAAGTCGTTATGATGGATCATTTACTATGCGTGCAGTGCGACTTTGGAATTCTCTTCCACATACACTTCGTGATAGCCCTTCGTTAGATGTGTTCAAGAGAAGAGTCAGGGAGCATTTCCTTTCGATATAGATATTAGGTATGCGATATATATTTAATATATATATAGGTAGGTTTATATATTATAATATATATTTGGTAGCCTAGTATGTATGGCACTGGATTTCTGCACTCTTCCTATTTCTTCTGTTCATGTTGTACATTTGACTCTGTCCTCATATTTGCTTCTCTTCTCTCTATCACTCAAAGGTTTGCTGTAAGAAAACTCATAAATGTTAAGCTCGCCTTTGTACATCCTTTTTCACTATTTTAATTTGTATTATGTATCGTGTGTACAATAAAGAATATATGAACTAGATGATGCCGGAGTTGCCTATCTGACATCTCTGAGAAGAAACACCGAAACAAACTCGTCGTCTGGAATGGCCTTTTCAGGAAAAGTTGTCCTCACTTAATCTTTCAAAGTTACTCCACACATACTACTCAAAGCTCTCATCTCTACTGCATTGATTCTACTTTCATGATTCTTCTGCCACACCTGGTTTCGATTCTTGGAAAGGAAAGTGAAACCCAATAAAGTTGATTCAGTGCTATATAAATTCTCAAGTAAAATGTTGATTACTCACTCAAGTTAGGTCACGAACTCACTCTCTCTGTCTCTTTTATGATTGTAATTCGCCTGATTACAATCATAAAAGAGACAGTACTTTTTAATTGTAATTATTATTATAAACTTGGACATCAACACTATGGTCACGTTTTGAAGTAACTAGGGAATTATATTTAATTAAAATATTAATTAATTGGTTTCTCTTATGCAAAATGTCAATCTGTACCCGTGGAATATTTATAGACCAAATTATACAAAAATATATTTTATTATGAGTTTAGTATTAGTAATCTTTAAATGATTGCTAAATAGTAAATATCGCCACGAGTCTCCTTAATACGAAAACAAGGAAAGTTAAAATATAATAGATATAAGTGCAACTAGATTTAGGCACAACTTAGAATTACCTTCATCAAAATTAAAAATGCACAGCTCTGGTCCCAACGTCATGTCAGTAAAAATTTATAATAAAATACCTGACGAAATAAAAGACGAAGCTAAATTTAATATTTTTACAAACCGTTTAAAAATGTTTTTAATTAATAAATGCTACTACAGTTTAAGTGAATTTTTTAATGACTCCTGATAATAGTAAATGGCCATGTGAATCGAATTAATGATTCAAGATAAATCTTTGAAAAGCATTAACGCATGCTTAGCGAACTCTAAAGTTATTATATTCGAACCTGCGCCTCCCGGATGAATACTCCAGGCGCTCTGACCACTAAGCCATCTCGACCTCTGCTCACCACCGCGAATTCTTCTTCCCAGGATATGGAACCGCGACCGTATTATTTTTCCATTTAATATAGACTGTCCTGTTGGTCTAGTGGTTAGTAGCCCTGACTGCTAGGCCGGAGGTCGTGGGTTCGATTCCCACCCAGGACAAATGTTTGTGTGATGAGCACGATCATTTGTTCTGTGTCTGGGTGTAATTTATCTATAACATGTGTGCATTTAGAAATATATAAGTATGTTTATCAGTTGTCTAGTACTCATAACACAAGCTCTGCTTAGCTTGAGACTAGACGGCGTTGTGTGATAGTTGTGGAATATTTATTATTATTATTATTATATTATTAATAACTTTAGAGTTCGCTAAGCATGCGTTAATGCTTTTCAAAGATTTATCTTGAATTATTAAGGTAATTGCATTCTTTACGGCATTGTATTAACTGCAAAGTTAGTCGTGTCGGTTCGGTCACCAGTATAGGGACTGAATTGATTGCAATGACGTCGCCATGAGACGTGTTAAAATATGGAAGAAGAATTCACGGTGGTGAGCAGAGATCGAGATGGCTTAGTGATCAGAGCGCCTGGAGTATTCATCCGGGAGGCGCAGGTTCGAATCCTGTTCGCGACCGTATTCTTTTTCCATTTAATATAATAACTTTCGAATTAATGACTTTTACTTATTTTAATTATTTTTAAATTATGTAATTAAAATGAAATAATTGAATTTTGGAATGAAGCGGTCCCTTTTTTGTATATAACATGTATATTGCTACACCCAAATAGGGTCACATGTCATCACAATTATTTAATATTAACATCCCTATGTAAGAACATATTATGATTGCAATAAATGATTGAGTATTGAGTATTGTTGGGAGAGCCAAGGATAGCTGGTACGACTCCTGCCGTGTCTATTATTTTTCAATGCTTCCTTAGAAAATAATAATTACTATAGGCGTTAAATTCAATGATATTATAAACTAATAGATACGTTACCCGTGCTCAAAAATGGCGATACAAAAGTAAGGCAATTGCCCGACTTGCATTCAGTCACGTCCGAACCAGTGTCGCGGTTACGTGTCACTGTTTCCCACATTTTCAATGAAATACGAGGAAAAAACGCCTTCCTGTGTTATTTATATATATAGTGTCCAAATTCCACTTTATTATTATTATTATTAGAATAGTCACTACATAATAAAATATATTTATATTTATTCCGAAATAATAAAATATAATTCAAGATAAATCTTTGAAAAGCATTAACGCATGCTTAGCGAATGTTGTTTTTCATTTAATATAATAACTTTAATAAAATATATTTTTTATGAATCAAACTTCGTAATGTTTACTTGCCAATGATCGTGCAGCAGGTATGTGCCGAAACTTAACGATGTACGTTGATCTCTTTCTAACAACAGTTATGCTGTACGGTTTTTTTCCTTTTCTGTGTGGATGTGCAGCGCGCTGTATGATTGTATGTATTGCTAGGTAGCTGTATCAAAGTTGCCGCTGATTTTTAATGCACAAATGTTCGGGTATGACGCCTGTATATATAAAGTCTCATTGGTTAAATTATGTAAAATTACTTTAAACAACCAATGTTCTTCCTCTCTCCTAATATTTGCGTGCCCAACAGGGTCGATGTACTAACATAACATAACATAACATAGCATCACGCCTGTATTCCCCGAAGGGGTAGGCAGAGGTGTACACAGTTGTACACCCACATTTCACCAATGCTGTTATTAAGTCCCATGTAATAGGTGGTGAGCCTATTGCCATCTACCGGGCACAATTCCAAACTCCGAGCTGCTACTGAGAAATTTCTAACGGAAAAACTCAATAACACTTTGCCCGACCCGGGAATCGAACCCGAGACCTCATGCTCAGCAGTCGCGCTTGGGACCACTAGACCAACGAGGCAGTATGTCGATGTACTACATATATTATTTTCCTTGCCATCTATGAATACCATTGTGGATAGCAAATAAAATTTGTAGTTTGAGTTTAAAAAAGTCTACGATTATTTTTAATAACCAAATTTTTACTTGCAAACATTACCAAGTGTAATTTTCAGAATAAACTTCCAAAAACTCTGATTCTAATACGTTATTGTCTTTCTAAAACATTATTATTGTATTATAATAAAACAACTTTTAACCGGATTAATCGCGTGTATTACACACACAAACAAAAACCAATAATACACGTGATTAATCCGGTTAAAAGTTGTTTTATTATAATGAGTAGTGATCGCGAAAGACTAAGTAAGATATTACTATTATTATTGTATCCTAAAAATCTTCACAACATTCTACTACGTCTCCCGTACAAAATTTCCAATCAAACCCTTCCTAACACATAAAACAAACAAAATATACGAAATAGAAAGTGAAATGATACATTGTTTGCATATAACTTTACTACACTTTGCATATTACGCGAAAGTGCAATTTAGAAAACAAGTAAAAGTTGTCCCTAGGGCTTCGGCTGGGTCGTGGCATTTCAAGTGACTCTCAACTGGGTTAGACAATACGTACTTTACATACATAATATTTCGCTTAATAAGCTTTCATGGTTCTGTGAGAAAACACGAGAAATGGTTGGCCGGTGATATTAACCTCCTGACAGATAAATCTTTTAAAAACATTTAACGAATGCATAGCGAACTCCAAAATAGCTCCCGGATATGGAATACTCCAAGCCTTCTTATATTTGCTCCAGGCGCTGTGACCCCTAACCCATCTCGACTTCAGCTCACTACCCCGAATTCTACTGCCACATTTTAAAACGTCTTTTGGTGACGTCATTGCTACCTATTCAGACTATATAGACTTCACCGACACGACTATTGTTGCAGTTAATTCGAGATTAATTAGTAAGATTCGTTCACTTACAAGTTTTTGGGATAGAAAACTTCGAAAGTAAAAATACATCTACAAATTATAATAAAAATGCTCTCTGACGGTTGTCAGATGGTCAACCAGCTGGGGGCACAAATGGCCATTTCGATTATGAATATGTTTACTTTATTTTACTTTAGCAAATATAGGTACTTAAATGACGTGGATAGATTAGGTATTAAAAAAAAACGGAATATTGTTGAAAATGCTTTTTAATATAGTCTTACAAAAAATCGTTAATTTATATTTACTCATTAAAACGTGCTTATATTCTTTAATTAAGATTCTATAAGTATAACAATCAATTTCTTCGTGGTAACTTATTGTATTCTGGTAACTATTACTTAAATTAAAAAAAAAAACACAAAAATATATTTTAATACACAAAAAAATACGATCACAATAACAATGGGAACGTCAGTGACCACTAACTGTCAACTGTATCATGAAAAAAAAACTGCACAGAAAATAATTTTAATTTAAATAAATTGGTGTTCCAAAATTTTATGTTGTAAGTGTAAATTAAGCCTAAAGTTAACCTTCCCGGTCCCACAGTCAAACTGATAATACAGTTTGTGGGACTTTGTTTTGTTTATTGTAAATAAATAAATAATTATAAATTACCGTTTCCCTTTCTTCATTATTTAATAAACACTTAATATAACAACCTCTATTAATATTTTGATTAGTTTATTTTGGTTTTTGTATTGCTGACGTCACAATATGGTGGAAAGTCGTTCCTATTCTTTTCGTGATCACGTAGTACATAATGTAAGCTCATAAGATTTTATGGAGTAAATTAAATAGTAAAAATAAGTATCTAATAATTTACTTAGACAGGAAAATATACCACTGAGTTTCGTTTTAACCAGGGATGTAATGGATATGTTTCAGATCTGGATAAATGGTTTCAGATACGATTACGGATATTAAATTATTTCGGATTATCAGACAGTTTCGGATAGTTTCAGTTATGGATGTTAGATTTCTAAGAAATTATAAAAGTAAAATACAATTATATAAAGTCTCAATTTATTAGGTAACTTCGTTTTAAAGGGATCAGTACCTAAATCAAACATGTTATAACGTGTATCATTTAGACTCCGCCTTTATCCAAAATTATTCGAAACTTTTGAATCAGATTTCGGTTTCGGATAGGTTTTTATTTCGATACCGAATGGTTTCAGTTACGGTTACGAAGCTCCTTATCATCCGTGGTTGTAACCTGCATCACCTGAATTGGCATTCCAAATGTTCTGCCATCTAAACTATCACGGCCTAAAAGAAAGTCGAATCTTTCTTCCTGACACTACGTAACGTCGTTTTTATGGTGACGTCATCGTTATATATTTAGTCTCTTTTTAGTAACGGAACTGAGACTACTAACTTTTCGTTTTAATCATGTCGTTTAAATGCGATTAACCATAACAAATGTGAAATTTGTCTTGGTTTTCTTTTATTATTGGGTTCATTTAAAATACACTTATTTAAATGATTATTTTAAATACTTATTTCATTATAAAAAATACATTTTCAACTTATGATCAAGTTATATATAAATATAAAACTTAAGTTAGATACCTATATTGAAAGAACATAATTAATTTATAAAATTTTGTATACGCATCGTCAATTCAACTTAAACAAGTTCATATTTAAAGTCAAACTGACAATTTATTTAAAGCACCAATCCTTTTTACTTTATAGTAATAATTATAGAAGAAATAAACCTAAATTTACATTTTTAATGCACTTCATTTAAATTTAAATTACATCTTACATTTAAATTACAACACGTTAAATAAAAATACTGCGACATCAAGCACAATTAATTATATTTTTCTCGAATTTTCTGTACTAATCTCTTGTTTACTCTTTTCTCTTTCCAACAACCTCCTTCTCACTTCTTCTGGGTTATATCTCTTCCTGTAAACCCTTCTCACTCTTCTTACAGGATTAACATTTCTAGGCTTAATGATTTTCTTACCAAAACTAGCAGAAGATGCAAGATTAGTAATTTTGGAGTCGTCTCCATTTCTCAAACTTTTACTCTTTCTTGTAGAGTTATTGAGAAACGTATCTCTTTGTTCTCTTATTGTAGCGTCATAGAAAACTTTACCATTAACAATAGCTTTTCTTATATTTTCTGTGGTAGATAAAACTCTAGGAGGACGTACAAAAGTTGTCTCACTCACTTCTAAGCTTTTATCTGCTCTATCTCTTTCGATTTCATCTTTACTAACTTTTTGGATAACACCTCTTCTCTCAATATTAAACCTGTTACCAAAATTGAAATCCAACAACTCCTTATCAACAGCTATATTCTTAGACTCCAAATTTTTTTGAGATCTTTTGTCTAGAACTAATTTTCCTCCTCTTCTGGAAGCTAAAATTCTGCCTATTTCTTCAATCTGTCTTTCTTCAGCTTCCAAAGTTTTTAAATCTGCCAGTTTGTCTCCTTTAATATCTTCTAAATCTATGACTTCGATTGAACTCGAGAAATCATCCAATTTGTCATCGATTCCTTTGATGGTATCTTTAATTTTTACACTTTCAGGCTTGACCAGTTCTACTTCAGTGATATTTTCTGTAGTAACTTCTTTAATTTCTGGTAACTGAGTAGTTGTAGGTTTTATTTTAATTGTTGTGGTTTCTAGTATGTCATCATATTCACTGATATTTCGTTTCTTTTCATCTCTGTGCCTGTCTTGGTTATCGAGTTTGGGTTGCGAAGTAGTTGATTGCTCGCGAGGGGTTGTGTTGATTGTGTAGCGCTCGGTTGTGTAGCGTTCAGTTATGTAGCGTTCAGTTGTAGTTGTTAGTTGTTGGGACTCGTTGTAGCGGAAGTATGTTGTATTGGGTGGTGGTCCTTTGTGGAGGTAAGCTACGGGCCAATATCTGGAAGTAGTTTTATTTTATTTAAATTTGATTTGTATATTCCATTCGATGTTGATTATTTGTATATTTAAGATTCGATTAGAAAAGTCTTTAGATTATGCATACGAAAACAATTATATAGAATATAGTACAGTTCTCATTCAAAAATGAATACATACTCATTATAAAAAATAATAGAGCTTATATTAGTCTTCTTCCCAGCTATAACACTAGGAAGCGGTGAAGGATGGGCTTTTTTGGGGGCTGTCTTAACGTTTGACGTTCAAAAAGCGCAAATTTTTTGCCATATTTGAACAAAGAAATTTTGATTTCGTTATGATTTTTGATTTATAAGTACTACAAATTAGAGAAAATGCAGATTCTAGTAAAACTTAACTATTTCAGAGCAAGGTAATGCTGGGCGTCAATCTTATCGATCGAGTTACCAATACTGAAATTCGAAGCCGAACCAAAGTCACTCCCACCAAACAAATATGAGTAATCACGTAATAACGTAGAAGCTGATAGAGCTATTAAGGCACAAAAAAAATGTGTCCGAGCAATATGCGGAGCCAGCCTCCTGGACAGCTGCAAGCCGCTATTTCTCAGATACAAAATTCTACCCGTTCCATGTATATATTTACTATAAATATTTATACTAGTAAAAAAACATCCCGAACATTTTGAACATTTTGATAACATGTCTAGACATAGAAACAAACTAAAATTACCTGCAATAAAATTAGAAATATTTAGGAAAAATGCATATTGTATGTCAATAAAAATATACAACCATCTCCCTCAAACCATCAAAGAGTTCCCAACAACCCGATTTAGAAGCAAACTGTACAATTTCCTAATGAGTAAAAACTATTATAGCATTAAAGAATATTTAGAAGATAAGATACCTAGTTCCTAATAGAAATGATAATAATTTGCACGCCCCAACGGGCAGAATATGCTGTAACTATATATAAGCTATAACACCTGTAAATCTACCATGTTTGAGCAAATAAATGATTTGATTTGATTTGATTTGATAAAACTCAAATAGTTGGGCGGGACACCTGGCTAGACGGGATGATGAAATGAAACGTGGTGCAAGGTGTTGACAGAATGACGCCAAGGTCTGAAAAGCGACGTATTGGACATCCAGCGGCTAAATGGGTCAATGACATCGTTAGCATTGTAGGCCGCACCTGGATCAGGCTGGCACAAGACTAAGGAGAATGGTACAAGCAAAGAGAGGCCTATACTCCGCAATGGGTGAAGTCAGCTTACAGATGATGATGATGAAGGTAAATTAGAACGTTCCATACCTGGGTACTCCTAATCCTGGAGGTGGTTGTCCATCAGGTACTTGTGACGGAGATACTGGCAGCCAGTTACCACCACCAGGTGTGGGGTAGTTATGGCTGTATTTAATGTGGGGACGAGATTCTGTTGGTACCCGGGAATAACCTTAAAAAAAGCAAATATTTATTATAAATTTTTGTGGAAATGAAAATATGGTCGTGAGCAGGATTCGAACCTGCGCTTACTGGATAAGTACTCCAAGTGTTCTGACCACTAAACCATTTCGACCTCTGCTCACTACCCCAAATTCTTCTTCCACATTTTATTACTTTTTTTGGTGACGTCATTGCTGTCTATTCAGGTGAATATATATGACTAACATTTAAGGCAGGTCTTGAATAGACGTACTTTACAACGTAATGCTGATCCAAGACGCAAGCCATAGGTAGAAATAATTGCATAACTTTTAATCCGTCAACCATCTAGCAATTTGAATACGTATTACATTACGGTATTGATACAAAAAAAGCTGTTATATCTTAGTTCAATATACATCGATCTAGTAAGTCAAAGGTTCAAACCAAAGACTCATACAATATACCTTTCGACATAAATCCCGAAATACCAGACAATAAGGAAATATAATGTTAATACTTGTTCCATACGTGAAACAACTGCCTCCCTGGTCTAGAGGACCCAAGCGCGACTGCTGAACACGAGGTCTCGATTCCCGGGTCGGGCAGTGTTATTGAGTTTTTCTGTTAGTAAATTCTCAGAATCAGCCCGAAGTTTAGAATTATGCCTGGTAGATGGCAATAGGCTCACCACATATTACATGGGACTTAATAACAGCATTAGCTTAGGTGAAATGTTGGTGTACAACTGTGTACACCTATGCCTTACCTAACCCCCCCCCCCCCAAATAGTCTACCAACTGAGGTACAAGATTTGTATGAAAGAAAGTCGAAATTTTGGTTAGAATTTTGTATAAAATGCTTTCCTGCGGGTCGCTTTAAAGTTATTATTAAGTGTAACTTGCTTAAAATAATGAAGGAATATATTATATTGTGAGGAAACCACCACACCAGTGGTGTTGCTACTGAAGAAGTACAGACAACAATACGTTCATGGTTCATTTGACATTAATAACATCTTAAAGTCATAGCACTAAGAACTGTTTTCGTACTTGAATTATTACCAGTGACGCGCGGTTAACTGTACCTAAGAATGACACTTAAATATTCCAACCTGGCAAAGGGTTTCCATATTTGTCATAATACGCTTGAGGTCCATTCTTGTACAAGTCATCCCAATATTTTCTGTCACCTTCCGACAAATATGGTCCCGGAGGACCAGAAAATCCTGGAGGACCAGATAGTCCAGGCGATCCATAAGATCCAGGTGGGCCGGATAATCCAGGTGGTCCATAAGGTCCTGGTGGCCCAGATAATGCAGGTGGTCCGGATGGAACGTTTGGTAGAGGTCTGTCAGCATACCCTGGCCTGCCCTGCCAAGGTCTTGGACTGACCGGACGATGTGGAAGGTCTTCTGAAAAGAAATAACGAGGCACAATATTTTATGAGGAGTTATTGTAAATAACTTTATTAAGTACGCGATAATAGAAAATGCATGCACAGAAGACTCCCAAGATAAGTTTAATTGTAGGCGGGCTAAAGCAATTTAAGTTTGACCGTATTAATTAATATTCAGCTTCATGTTAATTACATTAAAGATTTTTGAGACTCCGTGCAGAATAAAACTGACAGCATTCTCAGTTTTTAGATTGAAGTTACATACATAAACTCACGCCTTTCTCCCATGGGGGTAGGCAGAAACTACAGAACACAACCTGCTACGATCCTTACATATGCCTTTTGCTTCGTCGACGTCCATACATCTGGTCATACATTTGATTGAAGTTCTACATAAATGATTGTATGTACAGAAAAAAATATAAAATCTAATTCCACTTGCTCAAAGTAAATGCTTGATTTGATTGAAGTTCTACATAAATGATTGTATGTACAGAAAAAAATATAAAATCTAATTCCCATTTGCTCAAAGTAAATGCTAAATACTATTTCAAATCATATGGAATTTACTGAAATCTGACCTTAGCCAAAACCACTTTGATTAAAAGGGATATAATAATTGACAAGGAAAGTGATTACACTGCACTATTATGGTAATTTGCATCTCTTAAATATACATAATGTAGTTACTATATTCCCTCCCGACTGTATTTCAGTCACGGTGGCCTATATCTACAGAAATTAGCCAAGGATACAGGAGATATTAAAATGCACAAGTGTATGCGTAAACACAGGTGCATTCCCTCTTCCTTTACTCTCATAGTCCGATGGGACGGCAATCCGACACAACCGGAGAGACATCAGGGGCAGGATCGACGGCTTTATGTGCTCTCCAAAACACGGGGCTGTCACACCACCTACTCAGAATTTCCTTAAAGAAAAACCCAATAACACTTTGCGCGACCTGGGAATCGAACCCAGGACCTCACGCTAAACAGCCGCGCGTGCGGCCACTACACCAACGAATCAGTAAACTCATACTGATAGATTATATTGAAACCGAGGATATATTGAAAGAATGCGAGGACCTATTTCTTTATAGCTTAAAATCTATTCTCCCAAACGAAATTGAACGCCTCTTCAGGACCTTCTTTGAATCATCCTATAAAAGTTACCTCTGTCTCCTGGTGAATTCTGATGAACTGGTGAATGATGGTGTGCTTGTGATGGATGAGGAACCTTATGCTGGTGGTAAGGGTAGTACTTCTCGCTACAAGGTCGCCACTGGTCTTCATTTGGACCTACGTAGCACCTGAAATGTTTAAAATGATGATAAAATGATTTTAACTTGGTTTCGTGGTTTCTTTGCTTTAGAGTCGATTTTCTCAATGTGATACATTTAGATCAATTAATGTTCACCGGTTACTACTCACGTGCATTTTTCGGGATTGCCCGACATGATTGTCAGTTGTGACATCGCCATTCGAAACTAGTCGGGCAATCCCGAAAAATGCACGTGAGTAGTAACCGGTGAACATTAATTGATATGAATATTCCTCACGAAAGTTTTTATACAAAAATTATACGTTTGGTTTCTATAACAAAAGTTTAAAAAATTAACGAGATTTCTTACACCCATATTTTATGCATGATGCCAAATTACGAGCTGGTAGATTGATTGACCCAGGAATTCGACCACATTGTATTTTGTAATATACGGAAAAATCCATTCCAGAATCTCAATCCTTTGCAAAATATCATAGTTTAACTTGGTAGTTATTTACTTTTTTATTTAGATTATTGGTATAATCACAGGTGTCTGCAGTAAAAGCCAGACAGAAATACAATTAAATGTAAGTGTAATATCTAAAACTTGCACCCTTATTATTTAAATTCACGTATTCTTCTCACAATATATCAAACATTCTAACCGTGTTAAAGTAAGAAAGAAAATATATTTATTAGTAACACAGATATACACACACACACATACAAAGAAAATCACGCACAAACAAGAAGTAATAGAAGTACACAGTTTATAAGCACACTCACACAAGCAAAACAAGGAACATAATTAAAATAACAAAACACAGTAATAGGTACTAATAATAATAATTAATTAAGTAACTTAACTTCCATCCATCCGCAGACAAATGAAACTTTGTGTTCAAGTTTAGAAGAGCATATTTAAAACATTAGAAAAGAGAAGATATAAAAAGTTATACAAGTAAGGGAAAAAATATGAGACAACATCCATAAATAAAAAGCAATAACTTACCATGGTTTATGGAAACCTTCACTGTAACCACATCTATGTGTTGGTGCGCAGCAGTAGTCCCAAGACCCTGAATACAATAAATCATATTTAGATGATTTTCTGTTGGTTTCCGAAACAAGGAAGAGCTTGTGACTAAGTAAAAGCCGCACAGATCGATCGAACGTGGTTCAGATGCGCTTGTCACGGTTGGTCTGACTTTGGATGGCCATCATTTTATTCTGAGGTAGTCAAATTATGATCAATGGTAGCTGTTACAGATAGTCTGAAGCCTGAAAGTCTGACAACCAGTCATACTTCGAGATGTCGTGTGATCCAGGAATTGGGTTGTCGAAGGTCAAATATGCAGTCGCTCCATACAAAATACTGGTACTAAAGCCGTGTTGACTGGAACCCGATCCCAATGTACCTAATTGATAAAAGACTAGATTAAGCAGACTGATAGACAATTTGCTGGTGGGGTGGAAGACACGAAACCGCTTCCTAAACAGCAGACAAGCATATACCAATGTGACTTTTTCATCAATGTCATCATGTACTGTCTAAATTGATTCTCCCTCTTGTTTCTTATCCTTCTTCTTGTATAGATGGAGCCAACTTGGTATCAAAGTTGATAAAGCCGTTCCTAGGCTTTTATCTTAGTGACTCTTATTATTTATACCTAAAAGCTGGGATCTTGAAGGAATTAGCACTGGAGTAGTTTCATATAAATATTCTATTCACGATTCCCAATCATATACAGGTAAAGTCAAAGCATTTATTTCAATTAGACCATTCACAGGCACTTTTGAATTGTCAAAAAAGAAACTAGTTGCCATGTTCCAAAGTGTAGATTCCTGTGGAGAAGAACGAGCAAGAAACTCCACGGCTACTCTTTTTCATCAAACAATTACAATATTGTTGGTTACATTGTATTTATAATATAGAAATTATATGTGAGAACAATGTAATGTGACGTCAATAGAGTCTAGTTACAATTTAAAACTTTGCCATGACAGTTTAGAGATGACCAGCCCCAACTAACGGCGCCCGTTCACGAACATGACGCCAGCGTCAGCATCACTAAACTCAACCATATTGTAGGGAATCTAATGACCCAACGCAAACGCCACCGTCAGCGGGACATTTGAGTGAGCATGACATACTCTAGCTGTCAGACAATTATCAAATATATATATTCATGTAGAATATGTAAATGGAATTTTTTTTACCTGTATGGTTACAATAATAGTACACGATTTCAATCGTGTGTTTTTTTTGTTTGTGTTTAGTTTTTTTAAGTATTTTAATTATTTTTTTTGATTTTTTGAGTTGATGAAATGACGAGAGCTATTTTCGCTTTAGTACAAGTTCTTTTGTGCTTGTGTGTTACCTCACCCCCCGCCAAAAGTGGCGAGCAAATTTGTTCGATATTTAGTCAGAAGGCGTCTACCGTCTGGTCCTCTAAGGCTGGGACTGACGGTTGAATGTACCCACCGAAGCACAAAGACACTCCGTTGAAAATGTCCACACGAAAGAAGCCAAGGAAACTGACTCTGCAGGACTGTTGTCGTATTATATCTGTGCATGTCTAAAGTTTATCTTTCCAAACGGCCGCGCAGGTACAGTGTGCGGAAAAATGATAACATGATATATCTGCCTATCCTTTTCCCAATTACATTTGAGTCGGCTTTCAGTCAAACCGGACGCAGCATACCAGTATTTTACATGGAGCGACTGCCTATATAACCTCCACAACCCAGTTACTGGATAAAAAAAGTGTTTAGATGATAAAATATTAAAAATTTGTTAGCAAAATCAACACGACTGCGAAGCATTTATGGCACTGACTGTTCTCAGCCCCTGAGCGAGTGATACAGATGTATTGATTGAATGTAAAAGAGTGACATAGCACGCTGTTATTGCGCTCCTACCAGATCGCGAATGCGCCTACAATATAATTTGCACGGTGCGATTGGTGCAGTGGTCGAGAGACCGACTCCTAAGTGATCTACAGATAATTGTTCCGGGTCTGGGTGTGTATGTATGTGGGATTATGTGTTTTTAAACCCACAATACAGGAAGACATTCCTGGAATGGGAAAATGTTTTTTTTTTTTGAGAAAAAATATCGGCCATGCACAGTTAAAATACGACAACTGAGCACAACAGCGTGTAGTGTTCTGAAAATTTTTATGTTCTGGTTTAAAATATTTATTTTCTCAATTAAATTTTCTAATAAATCACTTACAGAGAAAATATAATGTTTATAACTTAGTATTAAACTTAACATTATCAGACCAGCGTAGTGTGCAAAATATTACATTAAATTTAAATAAAATATTGAATTTAAAAGCAGTAAGCCTATACTTACCAATCTCTCCGCTCTCCGGCTCGCAAGCCCAGTGTCCCGCAACAGTATTCTGTGCACAAGTTGTACCGGTGCGACACGGGAAGCCAGATACTGTGTAGTGTTGCCAAGATACTGATACTGCAGGGAAACATACAATCAACTAAATAACGTCGTATGAAGCCGTAAAAATGAAGGCAGAGGGAAGAGGAGAGTAGTGGTGGGGCCACTGAGAATTCAGCTCTTATAGGATATAGAAGAAAGAAAGTCTCAATCAATCAATACAGGTAAAGAGAAGACCAGTATGTGTTGCGGGGATGGCTGGAACTACAAAAATTATATTCTAGTAACGTTTAAAGTATCTGCTAATTATTAAGCAGTCTGCTTGTGACGTTCAGTGCAACCTGGTCGAAACGTCAAGCGATTCGAAGGTATTTATTGCGCGTTCATTTCTGTTAGTTATAAATATAGTAAACTAGCTATGCCTGCGACTTTGTCCGCACGGACTTCAGAACTGGGATAAAAAGTATCCTTTATGTTAATCCAGGCTATAAACTATCTGTGTGGCAAATTTCATCCAACTCCGTTCGGTGGTTTTTGCGTGATTGAGTAACAAACATCCAAACATCTTTACAAACTTTTGCCAAATAATTTCAGGCAGTGACTATTTAATACCTACGTAATTTTCCCTGTAAACAGATTTATAATCTTGCTGTTTTTGATGCCTTTTAATAGATTTTGTTTTAAAGAATTACTTTTGTGAACATGTATATCTTAAGTTACTTACTAGCTTCGTTATCAATTCTATCTGGATATCCGGGCTTTCCACCCGGTCTAGTAGGCCTGGTAGGTCTCTGATCATCATATATTGGTCTATTTGGTCCTGGATACCCAGGTCTGCGGTTTGGCAAATACCCTGGCTTTTCTGGCAAATATCCAGGTTTACCTGGTACATATTCCAGCACACTTGGCCTGTAAACTGGTCTTTGAGGCGGTAAATCAGGTCTAAAACCAGGTTTTAGGTCTGGGCCTGGTAGATAGCTAGGTTTGAAGATAGGACCACTAGGTCCTGCAGGATACCCTGGCTTTAGATTAGGATTAACTGGCGGTGGGTACGCAGGTTTGAAACCAGAACCAATTGGTCCTGGGTAGTCGGGTTTGAAACTAGGTCTTGAAGGACCAGAATATTCTGGTTTGAAACTAGGACCTGGGTATCCAGGTTTAAAACCAGGTCCAGTAGGTTCCGAGTACGGTTTGTGGGGACCACTTGGTGGGTAATTTGGTTTATAGCCAGGCCCAGAAGGGTCAGAGTATACAGGTTTATATCCGGGTGGTTCTGGTCCGGAATGGTAAGGCTTATTGAATCCGGGTGCACTCGGTGGACCTGATGCTGGGATGAATGGTGGTTCTGTGAATAAAAAGGTGGTTTGACGAAGAATATTGTTTTTTATTATACACGAATATTCAATTTTACCAAAGAACTGTAATTTTATATAGGATACATTATATGAGGCAACCCTTTCAAATGCCAAACATCTAGCATCCTGTTTCAAAATCTATACAATAAACATTTCTTTTCTTTGCTCTAAAAGGGTAAAATCTAGTATTCATATATCAAATCATTACATAGTCTTAAACTAGCATTACTACTTATTAAATATCTTTAGTTACCTATTTATTTCGTATAATACATATCTCTGATTGATAAGGATATATTTATGCTAGATGCAATAAGTGAAATTGAGTATTATTTAATATTTTTGACACATTAAACTATTTTTTTACTTCCAAAGTAGTTATGGCGCCTAGTCCAAAAGCAATAGCAACATATCAAGCTTAAGTAACTTTGCAGCCATTTCACTTACCAATATGATCATGATCCACGACATACTCAGGACCAGATGGACCTGAAGGACCAGATAAACTAGTAATGCTTGGAGGACCAGATGGACCTAGCGAACCGGGAGGACCAGATGGCCCAGACACGGAGTATGGCTCCTCTATAGGGGGGGCCGCAAGAGGACGAGGTATTTCAGAAGCTGGTTCACTAGAACAAATACAAATTTAAGTAGAAATTAAACAGTGGAGCTTCGTGCATGCGGGTTTCGCAACTTAGTTCAAAGTTACGCAACACCACTGTGAACTCAGCTCATGATTAAGGGTATTCAAAATGAATGTCAAAGGATTTCCTTTAGAACATTTACAGGCACTTTTGAATTGTCAGGCGCTCGCACACTTTTGAGTTGCCATGTTCCAAAGTGTAGTTTCTTATGGAGAAGACCTGGCAAGAAACTTTATCGATGCTCTTATGCATCAAAAGGATTTTACAAAATTAGGAATTGGTTACATTTTTTATTTGGATACTTGTCGAATGATTCCAAAAACGACGTGTTAAAATGTGAAAGAACAATTCACGGTAGTGACCAGAGTTCAAGATGGCTTAGCGGTCAGAGCGCTAGGAGTATTTATCCGGGAGGCGCAGGTTCAAATCCCGCTCGCGACCGTATTATTTTTCCGTTTAATATTATAACTTTAGAGTTCCTTAAGCATGCTTTTCAAAGATTTATCTTTAAACTCTTTTACAATTATGTATTTGAACATAATTTATCTACCCTTTTAATCTATAGTAGGTAAAAAGTCGTTGAGGTTATGCAAAACTTGGCGCGGATATAATGGTGAACCAAAATTATTTTCATCCGAGTGTCACCTTGCTAAGCACCTTAAACTGACAATTTCAATCATTCCATTAAATTATGTCAGAAAGAAAGAAAAGAAAAGTAAGGTTCAACTTACTCATAATCCACAGCATGAACCTTTCTCCAGCATTGTCCATTGAACAGATCAAAAGCGAAGAGCCAATCATCCGCCGAATGTACATAGTCTACTCCTCGCTTTAGGTCGAATAGACGGATTTCCGACAGAAGACAGTTGTCCGAATTTGGCGGAGCGTTGTTGCTGTAAAAGTAGGAAGGCTTTTGAAAAATTGGTCCTAAGAGACTAAAGTAGCCCGTGACTGTGATAGTAGGGTAACATCAGAACCTGGCGCATGGATAACATTTTGTATCACATAACTAGATAGAAGGAGACCGTATCGGTGGCGGTGACCACCAGCATTCCCGATGATGATTGACGTCAGGTCCTCACATGCTGAGTTGGCAACCCTTTTGGGACTGGCATTACAGTTTTTTTGAGTTGTAGTTTAAATATTTAAAAAAAAATAGATTTTATAATACATATTGTTATTTTTTTATTTATAATTAAATTTTTGCTGTCGCTGTGCCCCGTATAGAGTAAATGCCTTTTTATTTATTTTTAAACTAATGCAAACAAATTTAAATTAATCAAAATTATCATTAAACATCAACATATTCGTCGCAAAAAAGTACAGGTAGGAATTATTGTTCAACGGTTATTACTCACTTGCATTCTTTGAGATTGACCGACTAGTTTCGCGGGTCAAACTAATTTACAGTTTGATTCGCGACATCGCCGCGGGCGCAGCTCATGACTAAGGGCTCCGTTCGAATTCGAAACTAGTCGGACAATCCCGAAGAATGCAACAGAGTAATAACCGTTGAACAATAATTAATTATTGATTGGGCTCTGGGTGTGCGTATGAGATTTGTGTCTGGGAAGTAAGGCCACCAACGATACAGGACATTTTAAGAGTTTAATATTTCTCTTGGTTTCTTCTTCTCTTGCTGCACATCAGGATTGGACAGACTATAACTGCTTAAGAAAAATACTTACTTGAACGAAAAGCTAAGGCATCTGAAGGGGGCTTCGTTGCAGGCATGACCGCACGCCTGTTCGTCTTTGACGCGCGCCTGACCGCGGATGGATGAGCCGGTCAGTTTGGCTGCCTTGTCGTATTGGAGGTAGCATTCTGGACCGAGAAATATGGAGAATGGTTCACTTCGCAGCCTAAGCCCCATTGCCCTTGATTAACGCACCTTCATAAATGCATTTTACTGGCAATAAGTTTTCATAAATAGTAGTCTTAAGCAAGATGCTGTCAGTGATTCACCAGAAAGGTTCCCTGGCCATTTAATTTCTAATATTTCATATTTTAATTTTTAAGCAGGAGAACATTTGTGAGACATATAATTCAACAATATTAAATGGAAAAAGAATACTGTCGCGTACAGGATTCGAACCTGCACCTTCCGGATAAATACTCCAGGCGCTCAGACCACTAAGCCATCTCGACCTCTTTCTTTTTCCTATTATTATTGTAACTTTAGAGTTCGCTAAGCATGCGTTAATGCTTTTCAAAGATTTATCTTGAGACATATTCTTATCAATTATTGTTCACTGGTTACTATGCACGTGTTACTACCGCCGCGGGCTCAGCTCATGACTAAGGGCTCCGTTCAACATCGAAAGTAGTTAGGCAATACCGAAAAAAAAATGCGCGTGACTAGTAACCGGTAAACAATTATTAGTAATTCAAGATAAATCTTTGAAAAGCATTAACGCATGCTTAGCGAACTCTAAAGTTATTATATTAAATGGAAAAAGAATATAGTCGCGAACAGGATTCAATGACGTCGCCATAAGACGTGTTAAAATATGGAAGAAGAATTCCCTGTAGTGAGCAGAGGTCGAGATGGCTTAGTGGTCAGAGCACCTGGAGTATTCATCCGGGAGGCGCAGGTTCGAATCCTGTTCATGACCGTATTCTTTTTCCATTTAATATAATTATTAGTAACTATATTTTTATTTTTTAGTAATTATATTTTAGCAAACAGTAAAACAACTTTATTATTTTCTGATCACGTTATAGATAAACATAATAAAGATAAATCTCTTAAGCTTCTTAAATCTATAACTAAAATCTGCTCAGCCTCTTCAGACTTACCATCATCCCGATGCTGTACATCATCATACAACGCTGGTTCACATCCTCTTCCATAGTTACCCCTTGAATACAATTCATGCCCACTATTGGGACGAAGTCCACGGCCATTTTCTAGAGACGTGGGAGGTGACGAAGTAAGGATGCAGTTCTCTAAGTCATCGCCAATTGTTGGGGAGTCGAACCTGGTAAAAAATAAGGAGAAGAAGTTTTTTAGGATGCAAAATATGATCTTTGTCATGTGTAATTACGGTCCCATTGTAGGACCAAAGAGCCACTAGGAGAACACATTAAACCGTCGGTCGCAGTTGTCATATGAAAATCTCTGACGGCCGATATGGGTAGTCAGATGTCTAAAAGTCTGACAACCAATTCTACCACTAGATATCATGTTACGCAATAACTGGGTTGTTGTGGTCGGATAGGCAGTCATCCATGTAAAATACTGGTATTAAGTTGCATTCGGCTAGACTAGTAGCCAACCCCAGTGTAGATTGGAAAAGGTGAAGCAGACGTTGTAGGACAAATGTGAAGTAGGAAGGAGTATGGATAACCCCGCTGCCTCACTGTGAAGTTGGCGATTTAAGACCATCTCTATATTTGGTCTAGGTGTTAGGTTCTGAACCTGTTTGATGAAATTTCAGGCAGCTTTGAGACTACTAGGATTGATGAACCTACCTAAAACTGAATCCTCTGCAGAAGAATGCATGAGCTCTGATACACTCAGCTTCACAAGCTCCAAGACCAGCTACTGTTAGCGCAGCCCGTATCGCTGTGTCACTCACTGCAGCTCCCGACCGAACGTGCCAGAAACATTCTGGGAACAAAATTAATATAAAATGGTTGAAAAATTTATCACTTATCAGAGAAAAGCTTGCCTTTAAGTCCAAAAATAATTATATGAGCAGAGTTAGTCTTATTCAAAGGCAATGTATTAGATTCGGAAATATGTAGCCTGGTAGTCCTGGCCAAGCATGTTTTAAAATTGATGTAGCAAAAATAAAAATAAAACTCATAATTTTTGGGGTAGCATTTAAATTTAGTCTTAAGATTAACCCTGCTAATGATGAGAAATGATCTTCATAACAATTTAAGTCTTTTTGGTGACTAATATTTAAATAGTTTTGATCCTTACCACTTTCTACCCAAGGTTTATAGTTGATCGTCACACAACCTTGGTCTGGTGGCATAGCATACACATCAGAGCTGCTGTCCGCTGATAATTCTAATCCTCTATAAGGACGCTCGCTGAGGAAGCAGTTATCTGAACCATGGGAGTTAGAATACCTGAAGAAATAACAATAATTATTTGTGATATATGTATAATAATATTTTTATACATGTTATGGCCATGCATTGCCTACGGACTGTCAAGGATCGCGGGTTCAAACCCTGTTCGTGTCTATTATTTTTCAATGTTTTCTTAGCAAAATAGTATAATGATGAATATTTGTGATTTTATTCAAGAATAGAGTATTTTATGGATTTTTATTGTGGATGATAGAATGATTAAGATTATTGAACCAATAAAGTAGGGGCAATGTGACCCAAGGAAGTTAAACAACATATTGTTTCGCCAATAATAATTCATTTCATAAATAAATACTTGTTAGGCAGGAGTAATGTCTGGCCTATACTTATAGTGACATCGATTTAAGTAATTTATAACCAACAAATGGATCATTGTTAAATAAATTAATAATAATAATAATTGTTCAACATAAAAAGGTTGTTTAAGCAAAGTTAAGGGTCTAATTAATTCTGACAGACAAAATCTCGACGAACACTAGAATAAAAATATTTTTTTAAACCGATAGTAGAGCAACAGAAGATTTAACGTTTACAAATTAAAGTTATTATATTAAATGGAAAAAGAATACGGTCGCGAACAGGATTCGAACCTGCGCCTCCCGGATAAATACTCCAGGCGCTCTGACCATTATTATTTTTCCATTTAATATAATAACTTTAGAGTTCGCATGCGTTAATGCTTTTCAAAGATTTATCTTGAGTTTACAATTTATTTAACATTTAGTGGGGCCCATAGAATCCTTAGATCACCGAACGGCATGGTCATATATCTTAAATTGAAGTGTTTAGGAACACACTCACCTATAACTATAAGATACACATTTGAAGTCCCTCTCGCTAAAGCAAGCGGCTTCACACTCTACGACGTTGCGAGACATCAGCGCTCGTCTGATAGCACCAGAACCTAGAGACATTCCTGGACGACGACGGGAAGAACAATCTGGAAAGAAATAAGCTGAACTTAGATTTTGTTTTGAAAACATGAAGTTCTGAAGCGCTTCGTGTGGTTCCTTGGTCAGTAGTGACCTAGTTCAGGGTCACGCTATTTCATAATTACGCCAAATTAGCAATCTCTGCCTCTGTAAGTTTACCTCTGGTAGTATTATCAATCAAAACACAATCATGCTCAACTGTGGCAATCCTTGAAAAATCATTATCATGTGACGGACTTTTACTCCAACTGTGAATCTTCTTACTGCCCTGGTCCTAAGTTATTTGGGGGCGGGTCAATATGTTTTTCTCTTCCATTCTTCTCTGTCAATCGTCACGTTATCGTTCAGTTACTTTTCATATTAAAGTCATATTTCTTACTCTCTTAATCACAAATATTTCACACTACCTCATCGTGTGTTCATACCAAGGCAAAGAATTTCCTTTCCAATGACAGAAAAACTTGAAGGAAATCGTTTGTTATTATATTAAATGGAAAAAGAATACGGTTGCGAGCAGGATTCGAACCTGCGACTCCCGGATAAATACTCAAGGCGCTCTGACCACTAAGCCATCTCGACCTCTGCTCACCACCGCGAATTCTTCTTCCATATTTTAACACGTCTTTTGGCGACGTCATTGCTATCAATTCAGTCCCTATACAGGTGACCGAACCGACATGACTAACTTTGCAGTTAAAACAATGTCGTAAAGAATGCAATTACCTTAACAATTCAAGATAAATCTTTCAAAAGCATTAACGCATGCTTAGCGAACTCTAAAGTTATTATATTAAATGGAAAAAGAATACGGTCGCGAACAGGATTCGAACCTGCGCCTCCCGGATAAATACTCCAGGCGCTCTGACCACTATGCCATCTCGAGCTCTGCTGATGGCTTAGTGGTCAGAGCGCCTGAAAAGATTTATCTTGAAATCGTTTGTCTTGGCTTTTTACTACCAACTTTCAGTAAAATAAATTATTGTTTTCTTACCTTTAGTTTTCCCATCATCACTTCGATCGACAGGATCATGATGATGCTTAGCCTTATAAAAATTTGACTCCTCAAAATCCAATCCATTGGCCATTCCAGCACTATTCCATCTGCCTCTCTTCCAGGACCCATAGCCGTATCTATTTCCAGTCCAGGCCCTTCCATTCTTGCCCAGGCTATGATAGTCGAAGTTGGTGTTTGAATGAGGTTTGACGCCATAAGCTGGTCGTTCGACGTCGCTAGCTATTCTCCAGTGACTGATAGACTTGTGGTAGTCATTCCTGTCTTTGTAATATCTGTCGACACCTCCGTATTCGCCACCATATTTGCCCCAGTTTTCTTGGTCGTCGTCGCTTCGGGCTAATCCTGTATTAGAGGGAAACAGATAATTAGTAAACCAATAAAAGTAAAATTTATGTATTCTACTGCTGGGATAAACTATATAATTATTTAACTTATAATTTTTATAGTAATAGTTTAGGTTTTCGCGATCATTATACATTATAATAAAACAACTTTTAACCGGATTAAATTATTATATTTTCCAAAAGCATCTTTATATCAACCTTGCCTTTACCCAATTACATTGGGGTCGGCCTCCAGTCGAACCGGATGCAGCTTAATACCAGTATTTTAGAAAGAAAGAATGTATGCTGATGGAGCAACTGTCTAACTGACCTCCAGAACCCAGTTACTGGGTAACACGATATCACATGGTATGACATGGTGGACATAAAAACTGGTATACCTATATATTATGTTATATCCTATGGACATGGTTCCTATAGTTATTAAGAGCGGAGCCAAAAATATTTAACTGACTGTCAAATTTATTGAAGAGCCAACAAGTTCATAAAAACCCGATGACAAAAATAAATTATGGGATAACAACGATAGATCTTTAGCCTGGTTAGTAGAGTCTGAGTAGAACAACATCAGAACCTGGCGCATGGATAACATTTGGTGTGACATAGCTAGATAGAAGGAGACCGTATCGGTGGCGGTTACCACCAACAACAGCATTCCCAAAGGAGGAGGGAGGAGGAGGTCTTGGTGGCCGGTCATAAAACATAGCCAAAACTTTAGCAGCATGACAGATATATGCTGCGCCGATCCCAAATAAATTGGGATAAGGGCAGGGGGGCATGATGATGAACGATAGATCTTTAAAACTTGGCTAAAAACACCCAAACAGTCCAGAGATCAGAAACACTAGAGTACAGAAGACCACTTACCCTGGTTAATCTGATACGGCACAAAGAACTTATCCTCATTTCTTCTATTGCCGTATCCTCTTCTATCCTCGCTGAACCTATCTCTATGTCTTCCATCGAAGCCATCGTATCGGTCTCTCCACCCACTTTGAGCATCAGCTACATCCGGTACCCTAGAAATAAAAATTAAGAATATTTTTGGTTAGCAATCTCAAGATACCTCATATAATTATACAAATTATTTTCGAACGGCGAGGCGAGACGAGATAGAACGCGATGAGACGAGATGAAGCGAGACGAGTACTTAAAATTGTATGACAAGATATCAAAATTCTCTCCTTTCGGATTTTTTATGGAAATCTAGTCAATTGTGAGTCCGAGTGTCGAAGGACAATGATTAGTTTTCATACTTTATATATAAATTTGTTCTCATTTAAGTGAAATTTAAGTTTCTTTATGAAAATTAAATGTCCTTAACCAGAAATCGTGCTCGTAGTCCGTACCGTGATGCGCTGGCTCACGATGGTAATATTTAGTGGAAATGGATCAAATATTTTCAATTCTCGACTCATCTCGTCTCGTCTTTTCGAAAGTGGTATTCGGGTGATTTGTTGTGAGCGAACTACATAAATCTAAATAATAAGTCAATATTCCATACTTTATTGCATCCCATAACTTTAACAATCACAGTACCTTCAACAATACGGCTGTTTGGACAGGGTCCATCCCTGTTGGGCAAAGCAACATGTATAGTTCAGCATCTGAGGGAAAAAGGCCATACGTAAGGCCTCTTCCGCTCACCTGCTGAACTATGCTAATAAAAAATGCTATCAACTACATTTTTACAACTGATGTAGCCGGTTTATAGCCATTCTAACATAGAGTATAGATATTATGTACTACTATGCTTGTTACATATTTATCTTCGAATGGGAGAAGTATAAAATTATACTTTATAACAATAAAAATCGATTGTTTCTGGTAATTAGCTAGCCAACAGATTAATTTGAAGCCACTACTAAGATGCAATAATATGTATTATCGATCACATAACATTATATCCTCACATTGTTGGCTATCATTACCATAAAGGAATTCGAGGGGATTGGCGCTTATAACCGAAATAGAGGCACAGCCTAGTTCGGTTACAGATGCTTATCAATTTGTTGTTACAATTTTGACTTTTATCGGTTAACTCCTAATACAAGTCTTTGCTTTTATTGTTTACCTCCCACCGGCAGATTCAAAGCTCTGCAACTAACTTCCAAGTATCGTTCTTTATTTGTGTCTCCAGACGCCCAAGACTGTTATTAATTTTATACGTACTCGATTATAGCCATTCACACTTTTAAATTTAAAAATCCCAATAATATCTATTTTTATTACATATTTAGCTCTAAAATACTAGAAACGCAGTACATGGTCTTTGGTATTTCTATTGACTTATATATTTAGAATTCTGTAGATTAATCTCACAGTTCGATTCGCAATTCACTACATCTTCGCAAGATCAGCTATATACGTAAGCTACTTTTGAGTTCGAAACTAACAATACAATGAAAGATAAAAAAAAGTTGAATAAAATACGGTCTTGAGCAGAATTCGAACCTGCGCCTCCCGGATAAATACTCCAGGCGCTCTGATATTTATGGGACTGAATAAACAACAGTTATGTCACCAAAAGACGTATTAAAATGTGGAAGAAGAATTCGAGCTAGTGAGCAGAGGTCGAAATGGTTTAGTGGTCCGAGCGCCTGGAGTATTTATCCGGGAGGCGTGGTCTCGAATTCTGCTCACGACCGTATTTTATCTTTCCCCAAAAATTCGCCACATATGCGTTTATGTGTTTGAAAGATTTATCTGTAATCACGCAATCCCAAAACCGAATAATATTATTCGTAAAGACAATTTTGGAACAAATTATTTGGTGAGCATGCATCGAGGGTGTACCCACCTCACTCTATCTTCAGCCTTCATTTTGATCTCTTCATACGACGTGACTCACACTTTCTCCTTCTCTTGCCTTAGGTAAAAAACTTCGACTAGTTCTTCTCTTGCGCCCTACCCAATGTGTTTGCTCTAAAATTATTGTCTTTACGAACAATATCATTCGGTTTCGAAATTGCCTGATAAGATTCGAACTTGAAACTAGCCCTTAATCATCTCCTATTAGATGGCCCGGTTGGCGCAGTGGTCTTGAGACCAAATATTTGTATGATCTACAGATAATTGTTCCTGGTCTGGGTGTGTGTGCATGTGAGATTATATGTCTCTAAACGCACCCACAATACAGGAAGAAATTCATAGTGTGGGGCAACGTTCAAAAAAAAACATGAACTAATCTCGTGACGATGTCGCCAGTTGCGAACTAGAATTGTTCTTTACTAAATTATGTAAGAAAAGGATGACAAGAGATGATGTGGCTTAAAAAGGAGTATCTACCGAGATGACGGCTGACAGATATGTATGGATGAAAAAGATATAGGCAGGGGGTCATGGGCTCAATTAAAAGAAAATTTGGTGGAGTAGAACAGAAATGTTATACTCGTATGTCAAAATATATGTTAAATATTGCCGTTAACAGCAGCGTGGAAGAGGAACCAAATTAAATATTTTTTTTAGTTAATCATAATGCATCAATGAGGATGATACATATGTATATATTTGAATGTTTTAGTACAAAAAATATGAGCAAATAAAAAGTAAATTAATTTAATGATTAATACTTATCACGCACTGGAAGTATAGACCAGTGGGCTTACTCTTGAAAATAATTCCGCTTGATTGACATTTGAAATATGTCAGTTCGTACTTTTAAATGCCAAAATATCAAAAATAATAATAATAGATTCGGGATAACAACAGACGCGACGACGGGAAGACGACAGACGCTTTAAAATTGAGGCAACTGTAATGTAGGTAAATTTATTTTAAAATTACGGCATATATTAAAATTAAGGCGTCTATTTAATTTTAATACAATAAATTAAAACATTCCCCCATCAATTAAAATACCAATTAATAAATAAAATGCTTTAATGAGTAAAATTGTTGTGTCATACATATTAGCTTTAATAATAAATACATTACCTATTCGGTTTTGAGGATAAAAAACCAGAATGCAAGACCCCTGGTCCCTTCAAAGTGTCTGGGCAGTTTGGTTCCAAGCTGTTCCGGTCGAGCTCGAAGAAATCGAAGTCCTTATCCTCCACGAAGTCCCGTCGAAGGTCGAATGCTTCTATTGGTTTCGTCATCAGCTCGCAGAGACCTTTACCGCGGAAGCTTCGGTCTAATCTATAAAAAGAAAATATATAAATTAATATTATTTTGTGATGAGATTGCCCCGTTGCTCCAGTGGTGACAAGCACAGCTGATGAGCGTGAGGTCCTGGGTTCGATTCCCAGTTCAGGCAAAGTGTTATTGGGTTTTGCTGATAAGAAATTCTCAGTAACAGCCCGGAGTTCATGTGCCCGGTTGATAGCAATAGGCTAGCAACCTATTACATGGGACTAAATAAAAGAATTAGTGACATCATGAAATAGGAATGTACAACTGTGTACATCTCTGCCTATCCCCTCGTAGAATACTGGCGTGATGTCATATTATGAAATAGCTAGCTCGTGGGTTCGATTCCCATGTCAGGCAGTGTTATTGGATTTTTCTGTTAGGAAGTTCTCAGTAGCATCCCGGAGTCCCGCTTGATCTCTCTCAGGTCGTGTCGGATTGCCGTCCCATCGGAATATGAGAGTAAAGGAAGAGGGAGTGCACCTGTGTTTGCGCATACACTTGTGCACTATAATATCTCCTGCGTACTTGGGTAATCTTTGTGGAGATAGGCCGCCTTACCGAAATACGGTCGGGAGGAGTATTATTATATTAATTCACTAGCTGAAACTCGCGGCTTCGCCCGCGTGGCTGTCGGTTATCGCGACCGAAAGTAATTATGAAATTTTGATCCCGTTCCCGCTTTCCAATTACCGCTTTATAATTGCCCATTTTTTTAAGTATTAAAATGGATATAGTATTTTATTCTTAAGAGATAAACATATTGCGGACTTTTCTGTAGACCTATATAAGATACATAATTCCACAATACATTATTTTGTTATATCTCAAAGAGTTTAGGCAGCGTTTTCTCCCACAAATATAATTATATTTTATCCAATGTATAGAAAAACTTGACAAATTATATACTAAAATCTTCCTAAAGAACTACTCTATCCTTTGGTGAAAACAACATGAAAATCGGTGCAGTATTTTTTGAGTTTATCGCGAACAGACAAACAATCGCGGCGGAGGACTTTGTTTTATAATATGTAGTGATATTATTCTGTGATGAGACTATTGCCACTAAACTCAACGTGATAGTTGGAAAAGATGATATGCCAGAATAGGAGTGACTACCGAGATGTCAGCTGAGACAATATAAATATTGATAAGTATATGACCAGCAGGTGATTGGCTATCTCGATAAGCTGTAACATACGACGCAATGCACTACAAAGTGACCTGAGTTTCCTACCGTGAAAGAGCCATGCTTCGGCACAAATGGGCGGACTCAACCTTAGTAATACAGAAAACCGGCGTGAAACAACGCTTGCGTTGTGTTTCGCCGAGTGAGTGAGGGTACCGGAGGCCCAAACCCTTTAAAAGGCCGGCAACGCACTTGCGACTCCTCTGGGGTTGCGGGTGTCCATGGACGGTGGTAATCGCTTACCATCAGGCGATCGTCTGCTCGTTGCCCCGTAACCCATAATAAATAATAAATAAATATAAATAAATAAATCTTTATTGTACTAATTCAAGATAAATCTTTGCAAAGCATTAACGCATGCTTAGCGAACTCTAAAGTTATTATATTAAATGGAAAAAGAATACGTCTAATCTTAATATATATAAATCTCGTGTCACAATGTTTGTCCTCAATGGACTCCTAAACCACTTAACCGATTATAATAAAATTCGCACACCATGTGCAGTTCGATCCAACTTGAGAGATAGGATAGTTTAAATCTCAAATTATAGTCGCGTGCGAAGCCGGGACGGACCGCTAGTATATATATATATACATACAATAGGATTCGAACCTGCGCCTCCCGGATGAATACTCCAGGCGCTCTGACCACTAAGCCATCTCGACCTCTGCTCACCACCGCGAATTCTTCTTCCATATTTTAACACGTCTTATGTCGACGTCATTGCAATCAATTCAGTCCCTATACTGGTGATCGAACCGACACGACTAACTTTGCAGTTAATACAATGACGTAAAGAATGCAATTACCTTAATAATTCAAGATAAATCTTTGAAAAGCATTAACGCATGCTTAGCGAACTTTAAAGTTATTATATTAAATGGAAAAAGAATACGGTCGCGAACAGGATTCGAACCTGCGCCTCCCAGATGAATACTCCAGGCGCTCTGACCACTAAGCCATCTCGACCTCTGCTTACCACCGCGAATTCTTCTTCCGTATTTTAACACGTCTTATGGCGACGTCATTGCAATCAATTCAGTCCCTATACTGGTGACCGAACCGACACGACTAACTTTGCAGTTAATTACTAATTTATATTGTCTTAAGATAGGTTTACAGCTCTGCACAATTTACCTACGTAGACCTGCAATAGGATACTTAGTGTGCCTATAAAATTTTAACTTTTTTAAGGACTTTATAGTCAAACTATATTAAAACAGGCAATAATAAAATCCAAAAAAATATATTGTGTTTTTACAAAAAAAAAAAACGTCTCAGTTTCAAAGTATATAAAAAAGTGACCATCAATTTGGTTGGTAACCGGGATAGCCAATAGGTACGTAGGGCATACTGCATAATAATCAGTTTCTACACGGTAAGAGGTTATAAATTTGTACGTATGGTCTATACTTCTATAGCATGGTTTCTCAAAGTGGGGTACACGAACCCTTTGGGGTTCGCCATATGATGGTAGGGTTAAGGAGGGCAATAAGATTTACGTAATGGTGACTGGTAAGTTAGCAAGCGTGTACGAATTATAGAGGCGCGCGAGCGACTGAAAATGTGGGTGGTACTTGTGGTACTCGCTTCACTCACTTGAAGCACAGAAGCAGAATGCGAGAGTTATACAGTAACATACCGAAATCGACTTGATACTGAGTCAAAATGAAAATAGACCTATTTTTCAAGATAAGTCTTTGAAAAGCATTAACGCATGCTTAGCGAACTCTAAAGTTACAATATTAAATGGAAAAAGAATATGGTCGCGAACAGGATTCGAACCCGCGCCTCCCGGATAAATACTCCAGGCGCTCTGACCACTAAGCCATCTCGACGTCATTGCAATCAATTCAGTACCTATACAGGTGACCTATTTTTTTCTTATAATCGACTCAATTTGCGACAAAATATAACATATTATTATTTGGTTTTGTCACTATATTTGCCAACACCGTTTATCATAATAAAAAATATCTTACAGTACACAGTACAGCAGTCTTTTTTTTTTGTTATGGTTCGCCATTGTCTGGGAACATTAACAGGGGTATGTTTGAGAAACCTTGGTCTATAGCAAAAAGTGAATAATAAAATCGCTGATTTCACTTAGGAAAAGTAGGGTACATCTAGAAAATTATGATCGTTACCTGATTTCGCTGTAAAGCCTATCAAATGCTAACCATGTTGGCGACAGCAGCAATATTATAAGTAATTCAATTTTCTCTATAAATTTTATTATTTACTGTTTTTAATAAAATTATATTGATGATAAATTGAGTCGTTGTGAAAAGATATTAACTACAAAGTTAGTCGTGTCGGTTAAGTCTCCTGTATAGGAACTGAATAGATAGCGCGATATTTTAATTACATAAATATAACATAACATAGCATCACGCCTATATTCCCCGAAGAGGTAGGCAGAGGCTTACACAATTGTACACCCACATTTCATCAATGCTGTTATTAAATCCCATGTAATAAATGGTGACCCTATTGCTATCAACCGGGCACAATTCTTAACTCCGGGCTGCACTGAGAATTTCCTAACAGAAAAACTCGATTACACTTTGCCCGACCCGGGAATCGAACCCGAGACCTCCTGCTCAGCAGTCGCGCTTGGGACCACTAGACCAACGAGGCAGTCAGGCAGGCATTATAATACATCGACACAATAACGATGTATTGAAATGTGGAAAAGAATTCGGAGTAATGAGCAGAGATCGAGGTGGTTGTGGTCAGACCGCCTGGAGTATTTATCCGGGAGCGCAGTATTCTTTCCACAAAAAATTATAACTTAAGAGTAGTAGCGTGGTAGTAAGTGGTTACGTGACTCTTGAACCACACACCACACCACATGTACCAATGAGATTTTTTTAATGTCATTTGTACTTTCTTAGTTAATCTAATCTAAGACATCACCGATATACGGCGAAGGAAAATAGTACATTATGATACAACTTCATGACGAAGAGCTCCGTTCGACTTCGAAACTAGTCGGGCAGTCCCGAAGAATATGTACACGTGAGTAATACCCGTTGAACAATTGTTAATATGAATGTGTCTCACGAGGGTTATTACACAAAAATTGTGAACCGTAACGGCGCGGTAGTTCTACAAAAAAAAGTTTATTTGAAACAGTAAAGACAAATGTAGTAGATATGTAAATGATTGCAAAAACATATCGCCAGGCGTCTCTTTAAGACGTATACGTGGGATACACACGAACATGACATGGTAGCTCAGTTGGTAGAGTGATGACACGGAATGTCGGTTCAAGCCCCATTCGTGTCTTTATCTTTTACAATGTTTCCTCAAAAAATAGTAAATAAAATCTACATTTACATTAATTAAAAACATGAATTTTTGTTTACCATAGCCACTATATTACCAATTTTAATCTTACTATCCTATGTTACCCGGGACAATGTAAGGATACTAACGATACCCTGTACATCTATATCAGTTCAGGCATTTAGAAGTTATGGTGGAATAAAGAAACTCACAAAACATACATCACTAACACAAAAATAGTTAGCAGTCATTGTGTGCCCCACGGCTCCATACTACAAAACATACATCACTAACACAAAAATAGTTAGCAGTCATTGTGTGCCCCACGGCTCCATACTACAAAACATACATCACTAACACAAAAATAGTTAGCAGTCATTGTGTGCCCCACGGCTCCATACTACAAAACATACATCACTAACACAAAAATAGTTAGCAGTCATTGTGTGCCCCACGGCTCCATACTACAAAACATACATCACTAACACAAAAATAGTTAGCAGTCATTGTGTGCCCCACGGCTCCATACTACAAAACATACATCACTAACACAAAAATAGTTAGCAGTCATTGTGTGCCCCACGGCTCCATACTACAAAACATACATCACTAACACAAAAATAGTTAGCAGCCATTATGTGCCCCACGGCTCCATACTACAAAAAACAACAGAAGACAGACAATGTAATAAAAAAAATTAAGAGCCCTTGAGAACACGGTAGCTAACAAAGTATTAAAGTATTTTCGTCATACCCTGATGGTGTTGCGTTCCCATTCACAATGGTTGCTGTACCATAAGTAACCTTGATGGTGTTCCAGTTATGTCACTTCATATTAACACAACATTATCATTATGTAGACGAATCACATCATCTTTTATGCAAATTATTGTGTGAAGGACCGTATTTGGGTGTTATAATTTTCTATTTGGTTTTATATATGGTACCATCACGCTTATTTCCTTGAAGGGGTAGACATGGGGTAGACAGAGATTTATGATTGTATAATACATAGTTTACTGATAAAGTTATTCATTCCCGCTTAATAGATAGTGAGCACAATGCAAACACTAGGCTGCTACTGAGAATTTCGTATCAGAAAATCCAACATCACTTTTCTCGGCACGGGAATCGATATCAGGACCTCACGCTCAGCAGCCACGCTTGCAACCACTAGATCAAGAGGTAGTCTAGTTTATTAAGTAAATATATAATATTAATTATGGATGAAGAATTCGCGGTGGTGAGCAGAGGTCGAGATGGCTTCGTGGTCAGAGCACCTGGAGTATTTATCCGGGAGGCGCAGGTTCGAATCCCGCTCGCGACCGTATTCTTTTTTAATATAATAACTTTATATAATATTAGCTGGTGCCCGCAACTTCGTCTGCGTGACAAAAATTAGCCTATGTCCTTCTCCAAGGCCAATCTATCTCCTTGCCAAATTTCATTACGATCCGTTAAGCCGTTTAGTCGTGAAAAGGTAACAAACAAACAAACAAACAGAGTTACTTTTGCATTTACAATATTAGTAAGGACAGTCGGTTAAAAAAAAATAGGACCGCAAACGGGACTCGAACTGGTTTCGTACACCAGTCTGACATAAAGGGTAATTTAATAACTGGTGTACTTAACCAAAAGGTCGCGGGATCAAAAACTGGTCGCGGTCCAAAGTTTGCCTTGTAATGACCAAATTACGGCGTATCTTATTATTATATTATACAAGTCTGACATAACAAAGGATAATGCTTTGATAATGCATTCAGTTGCCTCTGTACTGCCACAAAACTCAAGGCTACCATAATGTTACAGGCCATTTAGACCGTTCGGAGGTTTCGTGAAATACCCAGCTAAGACTCATGCAGAAAAAACTGTTACATAAATCAAATATAAATGAACAATATTACTTGGAATAATTTATGCTTGGGGAGACATGGTTCAAAGATGGAGTGACACGGTCCATTGTGTTTTATTTTGTATACGGTTAATTCATATAAAGAAATAACTATCTACTCAAAATTAACAAGAAAACTACGATCAAAGCCGCTGTAATATCACTATCAACATTTTAAACGGTTTACTTTATACTTGTTATGATATGTTTAAGTTTACTCTGCACTGAGTCTAGAATAAATAATTTATTTCTTTCTTTCTTTAGTCCCATATTGCATTGTTAGTCTAGTGATCCCAAGCGAGACTGCTAAACATGAGATCCAAGATGCGATTACCGGGTCGGGCAAAGTATCATTGAAATTCGAGTTTGGAATTGTGCCCGGTAGATTGTAATAGGCTCACCATCTATGGAACATAGTAAAAGTATTGCTGAAATGTGGGCGTGCAACTGTGTACACCCTTGCTTCATCCTTTGGCGAATACAGGCGTGATTTATATTACGGCACCATTTATAAAATGGCCCTTACTTAGCGCAGCACTTTAAATACTTTCGACTTTATCTGTTCAACAAAAATGTGCCGTATATCCTTCTCCAGGTTTCAATCTCTCTCCACACCAAAATTCAACCATTCAGCCGATTCTTCGTAATCTAAAAAATAACTTTATTAACACAAGTCTCAGTGATGCAAGTACCCTTTAATGACTGTGCCTTTAATGCTCCTTTAATAACTACTATTAGTTTCAAAATCGAACTTAAGTAAATTATTTTTCTGTCTTTTTTATATACAACTAGAGTCCTAACAGAAATCCGAATCGAACAACAGCCCTGCGACATCTAAACAATGCTGATGCATCTGATAGCTGCGCCGAGGTTAGTCGTCATTCATGGATTACTTAGCGTAGTACTATAGCAAACAGTAGTTTGAAGTTTTTTTTTTATGGAATAGGGGGCAACCGAGCAGATGGCTCGCCTGATGGTAAGCGATTACCGCCGCCCATGGACACCCGTAACCCCAGAGGAGTCGCGATTGCGTTGCCGGCCTTTTAAAGGGTTTGGGCCTCCGGTACCCTCACTCACTCGGCGAAACACAACGCAAGCGTTGTTTCACGCCGGTTTTCTGTGAGGCCGTGGTATCAATCCGGTCGAGCCGGCCCATTCGTGCCGAAACGTGGCTCTACCACGGTAAAATTAGGGTATATAGCGCAGAAATGGGACTTTCATTATAAAAAAGACAGCTTTAGTATATGTGTGTGTGTCATGTGGCTTTCGCCAATTACACCAATTGGATTAATAAAAACTTGCAGGCTTTGTTCGAAAATGTATAGCGCACAGTTGGTATCTACTTGTCACTCTTGCTGTAGCTGCGTCAGTAAATGATGGTCCCATTTTGCTTTCGATATAGTTTCCTTAAGTTCACTTTAATATGGATTATGATTTAACAAATTAAATTGAAAAATACACAGAGAATTTTAAGTATGTCATGTCATATTGACAGTGATGGTTATAATGCTTTAGTATAACCAGCTGTGCCCCGCGGTTTTACCCTTGTATAATTATATTATAATTAACCTAAGTTACTCCTTATAAAGTCAGGTACCTGCCAGTAAAATCTTGTCAGAATCGGTCCAGCCGTTTCCAAGATTATACGGAACAAACAGACTGGCAGACAAAAATTTTAAATATAGATTTTTAGGCATGGGTGTCGTGCAAATAACTGTATGAGTTTAAAAAAATAACTATTATGTTGACATTACAAACAGACACCTCAATGATATTTATTTGTATGTACATATGTATTAATGATGTATTTATAAATTAAGAACTAAAGTTATTATATTAAATGGAAAAAGAATAGGGTCGCGAACAGGATTCGAACCTGCGCCTCCCCGAAAAATACTCCAGGCGCTCTGACCACTAAGCCAGAAGGGTGAAGGGTGGTGAGTGACTTTAGAGTTCGCTAAGCATGCGTTAATGCTTTTCAAAGATTTATCTTTACTTAAGAACAAACTGTTCTCCCGCCACAAATATACCAAGCCGTATTTTCCCACTGCAGGGTAAAGGCCTCTTCTCATATAGAGAAGACTGAAGCGTTGACTGCGTGAAACTATATATTTCAATTTAGATAATAAAATTATGGTGATATTTTAGGTTTGCGCGATCACTACACATTATAATAAAACAACTTTTAACGGGATTAATCGCGTGTATTATTGGTTTTTTGTTTTTCCTGACGTTTCGAACACTTTGCAGCGTTCGTGGTCGCAGGAGGACTAAGGTGTTTATTTAAAATTATTTCAGTCTACCGTACATATAATTGATAAATTCATAAAATTATTTTTGTCTCTGATACATATTTAAAACTAAATCGCGACGGTATTTCCTAAGACTATCCCTGAGAAGAAATACTGAAATAAAGCCACGAGAGCGACCACGAACGCTGCAAAGTGTTAGAAACGTCAGGAAAAACAAAAAACCAATAATACACGCAATTAATCCCGTTAAAAGTTGTTTTATTATAATTTTAATTTAGCTTCGTTAAAAAGTTGGAACGGACAATCTTTTCTCTAGAATAATTGTGTTTGCTATGTGCTGTAATGTTTAAATATAAAAATTCACATTCTGTATGCTTTTGTCCGCAAATCTCCAAAAGTAGTCGACGGATCGAGTTGAAATTTGAATCGAGTTAAAATTGAAAATGTTTTCCTTGACTATATTTATATGTTTGTGATGTCTTAGATTAACTATGAAAGTATACATACATGACATTAAAAAATTCACATTGGTTTGCACCTACAACCGGTGGTTCAAAAGGTTTGCCAGAACCTCAAAAGACACCACCTATTAAATGGGACTGACACAAAATCATTTTTTTTTATTCAAATAAGTCTATAAATTTTTTAAAGTCATACATTCATACAGGCTCTAAAACACCCACCCTTCACCACTTCCTAGTGTTTTAGCTGGGAAGAAGAAAGAAAAAGCGGCGCAGTATACTCCCCAGCTGTTGCTGGGGAGTATCTGTATCGTCTGTCTGTATCACGGTGATTTAAAGATCTATACGTATCAAAATTAATTTGACTGCCCCGTTGGGAAAAGTGTTATTGGGTTTTCCTGTTAGGAAATTCTCAGTAGCAGCCCGGAGTCAGGAAATTTGTGGTGTGACACTCCCGTGCTTCGGAGAGCACGTAAAGCCGTCGGTCCTGCGCCTGATCTCTCGTTTCGTATTGCCGTGCCCATCGGAATATGAGAGTGAAGGAAGAGGGAGTGCACCTGTGTTTGCGCATACACTTGTGCACTATAATATCTCCTGCGTACTTGGCTAATCTCCATGGACATAGGCCGCCGTGACCGAAATACGGTTGGGAGAAGTATATATCTGCCTAGCCTTTAGCCAACTACATTGGCGTCGGCTTCCAGTCAAACCGGATGCAGCTTAATACCAGTATTTTACATGGAGCGTCTGCCTATCTGACCTCCACAACCCAGTAACTAGGTAACACGATATCTCGTGGTATGACTGGTTGTCAGATTTTCAGGCCTCTGACTACCCGTAACGGCTGTCATAGATCTTAATTTGACAACCGGGACCGATGGCTTAACGTGCTCTCCGAGGTCCGGAGGGGTTTCGGTATGAAATGATGGTCACCCATCTACAGACCGACCACGGCAAGCGCAGCTTAACCTCGATCGATCAATCTGTGCGGCTGTTACTTAGCCACGAGCCCCTCCGGTCGGGAGGAGTATACTTATCAAAATTGAGTTTTAATTATTGTTTAATGATTATTGATCACGTGCATTCTTTAGGATTGCACGACTAGTGTCGAACTGGAACGTAAGTAATTCATATGAATGTGTCTCACAAAAGTTATTATACAAAATTAAGTTTACATAAAATAACAATTATAAACTCTATTAAGAATATAGGCTTGATATTAAGTTGTTATAACAAAACAGTGCCAACCCTGTCCCAACCTAGATGCTCAAAAGGCGTATAGAGAAGGGCCTCTGCTTTATAGTACATAGGTACTAAAGTATTCATACAATAGATCCTAAGATAAAATTGTTTTAAGACATCTTCGTAATATATACTGTACTAACTTCTGCTCGCGACTTCGTCTGCGTGAACTGGGGTCCAGCCGGGATAAAAAGTATCCTATGTATTAATCTAGGTTATAAACTATCTGTGTGCCAAATTTCATCCAAATCCGTTGAGTAGTTATTGCGTGAAAGACTAACAAACATCCATCCATCCATCTTCACACACTTTAGGTTAATTGTAATTAAGATGAAATTAATTAAAAAATTTAAAAGCACGCATGCTATTTAAAAAAATCTTAAAACCTATGTTACTCGGGACAATGTAAGGATTCTATCGATACCTCGTACATCTAAACTCACATACATACATGAACCTAAAAACATAAAACTCTTTATAAGGATTCCGTATCTCAAAAGGTAAATAAAATAACCCTTACAAGATCACTCTCTTGTCCATCTGTCCGTGTGTCACTACCGATTTTTTTTTGGGCAGTCGTGTTTATATATAACTAAATCCTACCGCGAACCACGAGCTTCGGGCAGTGTGGAAGACCCGGCCGCCCGCACGGTCGTTGCCTCACGCGTGCGGTTCGAGTAGTACCTTCTGCATTACGTATTAGTGAAAAACTAGCGTGTCTAACGCAATGATATTATAAACGATGGATGCGTTACCCGCGCTTTAAAATGCGATACAAAAGTAAGGCATTTGCCCGTATTGCACTCAGTCATGTACGAATCAGTGTCGCGGTTAAACGTCACTATCACCCGCAATTCTCAATTAAGTACGTGGAAAAAAACACCTTCTTGTGTTAATAGATAGTGTCCAAATTCTACTTCTTTATTAGTATAGTCACTAAAAAAAACCTAAATATAAATGTATAATTTTATGAATCAAAACTTCGTAATGTTTACTTTGTTCCCGAAATTACTCTGTTAGCTGCGACACCAGCGCTCGTCCCAATGTGCCGAAACTAAACGATGTATGTTTATTTCTTTCTTACAACTGGTATGCTGTACGGTTCTCCGCGGACTATATCATTGTATGTATTGGTATGTAGCTATAATAAAGTTGCAGCGGTTTTTTATTCATTAATGTACTATGATGCGTCTATATATAAAACGTCATTGGTATGAAATTTAAGTTTAGATGTAGATTTTCTTTTAAGTTTTAATCTATGTTCCGTTCTTACTTCTGAGGGCAAATGGTTCTGTCGCGGGAAAACAATCATTCAAATTTCAGTATGTATATTGTCGTATCTACCAAAATGTTGTAACAATTAACATATTAAGGTCGCCAAAGATCAGGAAACGTACACAATAGTGCGAACAGTTCGTGTGAACACTATAAAGGCATTTAACTTCATTTTTGTCTCTGATTATCTGTCATCTGTGTCAGCAACTTTGTACTTGGTAGAACTGCAGGTACTTAAATATTCAATGCGAAGAAAATAATATAATTAAAAACATTTTCTCAATAAATTGAACCATCGAAAAGAAATTGAAAAGTGAAATATAACTGAGTGTAACTCATTTTGAGTGTGCGCCAATTCCATGTTAACATAACATAGCATCACGCCTGTATTCCCGGAAGGGGTAGGCAGAGGTGTACACAGTTGTACACTCATATTTCACCAATGCTGTTATTGGGTCCCATGTAAAAGATGGTGAGCCTATTACCATCTACCGGGTACAATTCCAAACTCTGGGCTGCTACTGAGAATGTCCTAACAGAAAACTCAAAAATACTTTGCCCAACCCGGTAATCGAACCCGAGACCTTATGCCACCTATACTCGCGACAATCTAAGAAGTCCGTTTTGACGTTTCTTTTTAGAGTGCATTTTTTCAATATAAATGTTTACGAATGGTACTCGTTGCTATAGTGTATGGGTAACATAGTAAATATTTAGGATTATGAATTAGATTTTTCAATTTCTTACGTAGAAGGTAAAATTAGAAACGTCAAATCGGACTTCTTAGATTGTTTCGAGTTTAGACCAACGAGGCGGACAGATTTATATTTATATTTATTTATTTCACAAAAGACAATTTTACACAATATGCAGAATTAATTAGTTATTTAACATAACGCTGTTTATTTTTATGACACTAATACCTACACTAGGATTCCCTGTCTCATAGGGATTAGTTCCTCTCCGTAGTTATTCCAAAAGAGTGACAGATTACTTGTTGCGTTGAGAGGAAAATGAATATTTTTTATTAGTAGGTACAGAAATTGCAACTGGGTTTGTCACATTCAATTTAACAAAATTACTTATAATAAACTACCTAAACAATAAACTTAGAATTAAAAATTATAATCTAATATATAAAATTCTCGTGTCACAGTTTTCGTTGCCATACTCCTCCGAAACGGCTTGACCGATTTTGATGAAATTTTTTGTGCTTATCCGGTATCTATGAGAATCGGCCAACATCTATTTTTCATCCCCCTAAATGTTAGGGGTAGTACACCCCAATTTTTTTTATTTATATGGCAGAACAACGTTTGCCGGGTCAGCTAGTTATATATATATTTACATACTATAGAGCGTCGAAAAATTCATCCGCATCGCTATCAACTGGTAAGGTGCCCAAAAGGCTGTTAGCATTGCCACGTTAAATGGCAATGCTGATTCTCTGTGCGAAGAATAGACCAGCCTTCAGGTCACGTGAACTGTCGACCAATCGCCTTGCAATCTCTTTTGCAGCACCAGCACAGGACGCTGAACTAGAATTATGAGATGGAGCAAGGGTATCGACGCAGGTTGCGTCCCACACCAGAGGCCTACCCAATTTCCATGGCAGTAATGTCATGCCGCCAGGTCTTTTACCATCTTGTTGCGTTTGATTATTACTTTAATTTTATGATTGTTTTGTTTGACACCGAATTAAAATGATTTATTTTTCTCTTGTCAGTTTCTCTTTACGGTAGATATATGTTTTTTTGAAAAAAGTTTTTTTTTTAATTTCAGTTAATACTTCCCCTTCGTACATAGTTTTCTGTGTTACTAATTTGTTACTTCATTCGTGTCAAATAACATTGGCGCAGGTTCAAACCCTGCTTGCGACAAAATTTCTTCTTTGCACTAAAAAGTCTTAAAATACACTTACTTATAATTGAAGCTCTCGCAGGGGAACCTCTTCTCAGTGGCACATTCTCTCCTGCAGTCTTCCAGCCTCTCGCACGAGACCACTTTTCTGACGTGGCTCCGAAGTGCCCGCTGACCCGCTAAGACGCGCCGGAAGCATGCTGTGGAAGTAAAGGCTTGTTGTATAAAGGCGTATGGAAACCTTCGCTTATTATGCAGATAAAGAAAAAATCTTCGTAGTCTCTTTTCAAATACGTTGCGGTCGACTTCCAGCCTAACTGGATGTAGCTTAATACTAGTATTTTACGTAGAGCGACTGCCTAACTGACCCCCACAACCTAATAGTTACTTGGAAACATGATATCTCGTGATAAGACTGGTTTTCAGACTGTCAAGCTTTTGACTACCCGTAACGGCTGTCATAGATCTTCATTTGACAACCAGGACCGACGGTTTAACGTGCTCTCTGAGGCACGGATGGGTCTCGGTATGAAATGACAGTCACCCATTCATAGATCAACCGTGGCAAGCGTAGCTTAACCTCTATCGATCGATCTGTGCAGCTGTTAGTTAGCCACGAGCCATGAGATCAATAGCTTGCAGAACAAGAGATGGGTGAATTATCAAGACCACAGTATGAACCAATATCAAAATGGAAGCGATTCTTAATTTTATGAGACCCTTTTTTACACCACTGCCAAAAAACAGGAGTGCTATGTTTTTAAGGATAATTAATTTATGTATGTTTGTGAGTTTCTTTATCCACCATAACTTCTAAACGCCCAAACTGATATAGATGTAGTTTCTCATGAGGTTTTAAGCGAGCAGTGTTTATGTCATGTTTTTGGACTATTTGAGAATTGTAGTCTCATCTTTATGAACAATGATGATCTAACTACAAACTGACGTCATACTACAGGTACCTACCCAAACAAAACATTAGTTAAACTTAATGACACAAGAAACGTTGAATCCTAAGAATGGACCAACAAAAACGCTAATAATTCAACGGACAACCTTGACTAAAATCCGTTAAGTCAAAGTTTAAAAATAACGATGATCTAGTAAAACTTTTAACCGGATTAATCGCGTGTATTATTGGTTTTTGTTTTTCCTGATTCTTGTTAAAAAGCGACTTTGATTTCTAAGTTGGTTTCTTCTCAGAGACAGTCAATCAATCAATCAATCATTTATTGCATTCCATAATGTACATAAATGGTCTGAAAAATATAAAAATACAGAAGCATTATGGACCCTGTCGGGCACAGCAAAGACTTAAGAGAGAGGAAGAGTCATCGGAAATACAATCGTAATCTAAATAAAAATGAAGAAATTAGATAACTAACATTAAATAAATATGCAAGGTGTACATAGTATATAAGTAAATATAATGAACTACATACATATATAAACTCACGCCTTTCTCATATGGGGGCAGGCAGAAACTAAGAACGCTAGCTCCCGCGATCCTTATACATGCCTTTTGCCTCGTCCACGTTCATACATCTGGTCATACAATTGCCGCCGTAACACCACCAGAATATATAATATTATATACGCACAAAGACGCGAGGGGCTCGTGGCTAAGTAGCACCCACACAGATCAATCAATCGAGGTTCAGCTGCGCTTGCCGCGGACGGTCTGTGGTTGGATGACGATCATTTCATACCGAGACTCCGTTCCTCGGAGAGCATATTAAACTGTCGGTCACGGTTGTCAAATTAAGATCTACGACAGCCGTTACGGGTAGTCAGAGGCTGAAAATCTAACAACCAAGTCATACCAAGAGATATCGTGTTATCCAGTAACTGGGTTGTGGAGGTTAGATAGGCAGTCGCTCCATTTAAAATAATGGTATTAAGCTGAATCTAGTTTGACTGGAAGCCCAAATCAATGTTATTGGGAAAAGGCTAGGAAGATTAATTGATGCACCCAAAGGCAATCACAGTACCCTTTGACAGGTCTCTTAATGGTAAAAGGTTTCTTGAATGTTACTGCATGCAACGAAGGAGTAGGAATTCAAGTCAGATTTGTGATATAGGAATTTATTAAGTTCTAAGGTGGGATCTGCACGAGGCATCGAAAGAGCGAGTACAGGAAAAACGGTCTCGCCAGTAGGAGGAATGAGTAGGGTTGCGTACGACATTGAAGAAGAGATATAATATCCGGATGTTCTCGCGAAAACGGATAGGGAGCTACTTCAATTCTTTGCGAAAGTGACAGACATGTGTGTATACTTAAAAATAAATTCGTTCGATTGACAATGTAAATACGTCATTATAATAAAACAACTTTTAGCCGGATTCATCGCGTGTATTATTGGTTTTTGTTTTTCCTGACGTGACCTCTGATTTTGTTTCGGTATTTCTTCTCAGGGATAGTCTTAAGAAATACCGTCGCGATTTAGTTTTAAATATGTATCGGAAACAATAATAATTTTATGAATTTTATCAATTACTTGTACGGTCGACTGAAATAATTTTGAATAAACTGTTGAGACGCCTGACACCTTAGTCCTCCTGCGACCACGAACGCTGCAAATTGTTCGAATCGTCAGAAAACACAAAAACCAATAATACACGCGCTTAATCCGGTTAAAAATTGTTTTATCATAATGTGTAGTGATCGCGAAAACCTAAGATATTACCATGTAAATACGTCACTTAGTACTTTTTAATGCAAATATGTCTTAAAAATAATTTAAATCCGTGGGCTCGTTAATTACCAGACACTTTGCCAAACTCAATAGATTTTTATTGCTATGCAGTATAATTTTATACGTATACTTCTCCCATTGGAAGGATAGGATAGGATACTAATATGCCAACATATGGCCCGGTTGTGATAGTAGGATAACATCAGAACCGAGCGCTTAGATAACATTTGATGTGACATAGATAGAAGGAGACCTATCGGTGGCGGTTACCACGAACAACAGCATTCCCAAAGACGGTTGCGGTCAGGCAGGCAGCCGGTCATAAAACATTGCTACTTTAGCAGTATGCAGTTTCAAATACAATTAAAAAGTGGAAGAAAAATATATGCTGCGCTGACCCCAAATAAATTGGGATAAGGGCATGATGACATGCTTTAAAATTGAGATAACTGTGATGAAGGTAAAATTTAAACATTACGTATTTTTAGACGTTGATTTAACATTGGATTTGGATTGAAATTGGTATTCATTTCAAGAGTATGTAAATGGTATTTATTTATTTTTCCTTAGCAGCTTAGCTTTTGTTTTGTGGAAATTTTATAGATACCTACATCAAAATATATTCTAAATCTAATGGCCGGTGATTCAAGATGGCGGATAACTTTTATTTGTTGCATATTTTTTTTGATTTGTGTAACTTGAATTAAATAAATTATTATCAGTAAGACCTCTTTCTAATTAAAATAATTTTGATAATTATGCAATGTCTACCGATTATGTTGCCGATTGTACTATACTATACTAAGGTCACACATTACTTAATAGGTACTAAGTCAATGTTGATGATGATGATAATGACATAAAGATCTTTTATCTTGATGTCTTTGATAAGACAATAAAGACAACATAGTTAGTGTTGGTAATGATTCTTAGATTTTTTTTAAGGTTTATTGCAGTGTTGACCCTTGCTAATAAAGGTCACCACATGTTCACCCAAGCATATACCATATTTTAAAGTTATAAACGTTTGTGGAAAAATAAAGACAATTGTGAGCAGAATTGGAAGATATGTTCTCGCCGAAAAAATACTGATTATTAACCGTATTTTAAGCAGTGATAGCCTAGGGTATGATCGTTGAACTGACAAGTCAGAAGACGCAAGTTCGAATCCAAGGCACGCAGCACTGTCTTTTCGAAGTCATGTGCGTAATAAATATGTCGCAGATAGATTGCAGAATCCCCGGTTTTACAAAACTGCTAGCTGATTTACAAAACATTACTACAAAACATTACTAAAACATTACTGTTATGAAAAACAGCTGAACGACGTTTAGCGGTTTTACATAATTACCGAATTTGCAATTACTTACTGAATATACAATTGTGCGTGTTATAGACACGCACAATTGTGTGAACGTTTTGCGTTTATCAATTCCCGCTGTATTGATGAACGCAAAACGATCAAAGATCAGAGATTAAGTAAAACAGTGTGAAATGAAATGTCAAATTGTTGATTTTAGTTCGAATATTTGTCGCATATGGCTCTGTGTGTCTTTTCACAACAATAATCTAACTATATTTTACTTTTTAATCAGTAGCCAAAGAAAAGGATGAAAATTTTGAATGAGGTAAATACTAAACCACTATAATAGTCGACAATATATCGGGATTATGAAAGAAAATAAATTAAATTGATCCATGAGCGAGCGAAATGAGCTCGGGAGTTTCGTGTACCCCGACACGGACAGGTTAGGGTCGAAGAGGACGGGGCCAGTGAGCGAGCGTAGCGAGCGAACTACCCCCTTCATCCTATTTATTTTCGGTATTCTCATTTATTTATTTACTGTTATAAGTACTAGTATTACTATATCTTGTTATTTTAATTATGTCCTCTGTTATGCTTGGGTGAGTGTTTTTATAAACTGTGTACTTCTATCACTGCTTGTTGTGCGTGATTTTCTTTGTATGTGTGTATCTATCTGTGTTTCTAATAAGTATATTTCTTTCTTTCTTTCAAAGCTTTATACCTATTTGGTCTATTAGTTTGCTACGGTTTCTAAGAGTTATGTGTTGAATTATTTTGTCAGCCGATAGCGTCTATTTTGACGGCATGGTTAGCTCAGTGGTCGTAGTATTAGCTTTGGCCGTGCCGCGTGTCGCGTGTTGATTCCCAGACTGAACAACTATCTGTTTCTTCTGCTGATGAATGTTACGTGTATATCTGTGTGCATGTGAAATTCTGTATTTGTCAACGCATCTACGAAACAAGTAAATTCCTAGAGTAGGGCAATATTTTTAAAAGAAATAACAATAATACATACTTGGTGCATTTTCCACAAGTATAACCCTTGATCCAATCACGACACACACAAAATGGCAAAAAAAAGTTATTGTTGTCCACAATTTCATTTTCACAACACTGTTTCATTTGCATCATCCACAAAATCCAATAAAAACACCTTCATACACCACACATTTATTCAAACAATTCATAATTATTAATTTATTGAATACAGAAATTAGTAAAAGTATTACATAAACAATAATTTATTCGGATAATAAAATTAAATACACACTCAACCCCGTTCGAATTTCAAATTTACTTTAATTTTATTCAAATTTATTCATAACATTACATTATTATTCTGTTGTTTTATGGAATTATTTATTCAATTACGACCCTTAACTTTACTTTTATTGAATAATTATTAAATAAATGAATTTTATGTTTAAAATATGTACGTTTATGTTTGTTTATGGGTCAATGAGATCGCGCCGCGTAACATAGTGCAACTGAACAGAGGCATTGTCTGCAATAAGCTTATATGTGAATGGTATATTATGTTTAGAATTGTATGGATAAGACTTTTAATTGAACAATGGGCTTGTAAAACAACGTAGATTTAGACATAAATCTACGCTATTTTACATTAGTCGTGTCGGTTCGGTCACCTGTATGAAGAATTCGCGGTGGGGAGCAGAGGTCGAGATGGCTTAGTGGTCAGAGCGCCTGGAGTATTTATCAGGGAGGCATAGGTTTGAATCCTGCTCACGACCGTATTCTTTTTCCATTTAATAGAATACAGGCAAATACTTCTGGTAAAATCTATATGACTATTTAACAATTGTTTTTTTTTTTAGCATACCTCACACTTCCTTTTTGACTTTGCATAGGTTGTTGTGACATAGCTAGATAGAAAGAGACCGTATCGGTGGCGGTTACCACCAAAAACAGCATTCCCAAAGATTGCTAACGTCAGGCAGGCGGCTGGTCATAAATCATAGCCAAAACTTTAGCAACATGCAATTTCAAAAACAATTATGGGGCAGGAGATGATGATGATGATGATAAGAGAATACTACTGAGCAGAGGTCTGGACAGCTTAATTGGCAGAGCGCCGTCTTCATCCGAGAGGCACAGGTTCAATCCTGCTCTCGACGTACCAACCATTTTACAAAATAATATATCATAAAAAATATTTTAAAGCCACATCCACATTGTATCAACATTGTGTTCATTACATCTGATAAGTTCGGCAGCCGGTCTATTGTTTCTATATAAAAAAAGGATTATTTGTGGCAAAAAAAAAAACCTAATATATCCTACCATTGTACCTCCCATGAGAATGTTAACATAATATCATGGTGTTTATAGTCGTTTCACAAATTAATACATCATTCAAATTAGATTTGAATATAGGTACCACATACTTGGCTCGACTCAGTAATCGAACCCGGGTTGATTACCAATACCGTGAGGTAAATTTACGTTGGAGACATCACGACTATTTTCCTATAATTAAATTTCACCAAATTCCGTTGTGATAGGTGTTGAGCCTATTGCCATCTACCGCGCTCAGTTCCAAACTCCGGACTGCTACTGAAAATTTCTGAACACCCAATTACAATAATACTGCGTCGTTGGTCTAGTTATCCCAAGCGCAGTAGCAGCCCGGAATTTGGAATTGTGCCCAGTAAATGGCAATAGGCTCACTACCAATCACATAATGCTTAATAACAGTAATAGTAAAATATGGGTGTACAGCAGCAGATAGGTATACCTATGCTTATCCCTTCGCTGAGTACAGGCGTGATGCTATGCAAAGTCGTAGCCAGAAATGTATTTCGGGAGGTGATTTACCCTTTTTTTCGCGTAAGAAACAACTGTTAATATTATATTTAATTCTATTTAAAATGAAAACCCCATCCAAATCGGCGCAGTGGTTTTGAGAAAATACGGATCGAATACAGAACCTCCCTTTTGAAGTCAGTTAATAATAATTTCACTTCTAGTCTGGGATTTTAGGGGGGACTTCAGCCCTCAAACCCCTTGGCTATGGCCATGTTACTATGTATGTATGTTTTTACCACAATTCATAGTGGCAGAGACAATGTTATTATTGTACTCTGAGTGAATTCACAAAGATAGCACTTTTTAAAATTACTTACTGTACTATTTAGTTAGTCGGTAATTTAGAAATTAAGAAACCTCAATATCGAATTGGATAGTCTGTAAGGATATTGTTGGGAAATAAATAAATAAACAAAATAAATAAAATTTAAAAAAAATCGAGATGAAGTTGTACAAAAAAACCTTAACACTCAAAACTATAGTCTTCCGTGTAATTTAACAAATTGTGTTTATCCGCCGACTCTAGTAAAGTACGGCCATTTTAAAAGCAATTTATTTATTAGAGATCCGTAAGAAATCAGAAAAACTTATGACCGTATTTATTTTAATAAAGCAGTCTCAACGTTAACAAAGCAAACGTAAAAAAGTTAAAAAGTAGATGTTTTTTTTTCTGTTTTGAATAATAATACGTCTTTTTTTATAACAAGTTGAAAGAGAAATGTTTCAACATGGCCGACGCATTGACAAAGTTAAAAAAATATAAACGCAGGCGTTTTTTTTGCTTATTAATTTCCCTTTTGTTATTTTAATGTATTTAAAGCCTCAGTAAAAGAAATAAAATTTATAATTATTCACACATAATGCAACATAACTACAGAAAAATATAGAATCTATATTGAATAGTAAAACAAAAATAATCATTAATTTTTATGTTCGGAGTTCTACACACAAGCAACTTTTGTGTGCAAATTGGGGTTTCACACATTTAAGTAAAAACTTTATGAATATTTATGAATAATACGTGAAGAGAAGACTTTGCATATTGCGCGCACGGAAAAGTGTGGTGGGATTTGGCCAATGATTTCAAAAGAAAGGATACGCCCATCTAAACATTTTACAGAAAACTTCTTTATACAAGCAAAAGTAGCGCCATCTGTCATAACTCATGCAAACTACGTGAGTCGTAGGTTTCATAGGTCGAAGACTAAACCTTGTACGTGCGTACATGAATTTTTTATCACATTTTAATAATGGTCAATATTTTTATACACACATCAGTCACAAACTGAACTGAGTTTTTACCCGACTGCGCTAGAAGGAGGGTTATAATTTTTTCGGGTGTATGTACATATGTATATTTCTTTGGCACGCTCTGTAGCCTAAACGGGTTGATGGATGTTAGGTTGAGAGGTGTCGTTAGATTATATTAGTTTTTTTAAACTCTAATTTATTGCGATAACATGTCACAAAAAAACGTATGTAAAACAAATTAATATCAATCAGCTTAATGGAAATTGTAAACAATATTGTTATAATAATTAAGTATTAACTTAGTAGGTAGTACCTACTATGTAGGTAGTGTAGGTACTTACTAAAATTACTTACACTAAGTTCCTAAGACAAAAATAAAACAAATAAAAAATGACGTTCTTTCAACGTTACTTCGCGCGCGGCCGGCCACACAATGGCCGCCATTACGGACTTCGGTAGTAGAATAATTATACCTTTAAAATGTGATAATTTAATAATTTTATTGGAACAGAAGTAATCTAGGGTTATTTATCGATGATACGATATCCCATGTTCCTTTTTAATCTTTTTATCGTAATTTTTGCAGCCATTTACCACGCAACTAGGCATATTTATGACAAACAAACACTCGTTCTCTCTTGCGAGCGGTCCATTGTCGACTGAGTTGCGTTGGCCCTAAACTGTCATTTTAGGGCCAACGCGTTGGTGCCATTTAGTTTCGCGGTCGGCCGGGTCCTTACGCTAGTAATATATATGTCAATGGATTTGGCATAGTTAAAGTTGATAAAGAGATGGAGTTCAGAATAGTTCAAGCAATAACAAAATACATTCACCCTCTAGACACTAGTATAATTATTATTTATACCTAAAATAAATGGTTTGACAAACGTACGGAACTCAAAACCCAATTCTTAAATTAACTTCACGTATTTTTTTTCTTCAAAACAATAAGTCTAAGCATTTCGTTTTATAACGTTCATCCTTGGTGGTTACGATACACAGTGGTGTTTAATAAATATGTAATTAGGTTTCTGCGGGCTTACTCTTGAAAATAATTCCGCTCGATTGACATTGTAAATATGTCAGTTCGTGCCTTTAAATACCAAAATGTCTAAAAAATAATTATAGATTCGGGATAATATGAAGACAACATGCTTTAAAATTGGAGCAACTGTAATGTAGGTAAATTTATTTTAAAATTATGCGTTGTTTTGAGGCGGCTAATTAATATTGGAATTGGATTGGAATTGGCATTAGTTTCAAGATTAGCCCCACCGGAATGGCAATCTTTACATGGTTTAATTACTTGGTCCTAAATGAACTGCCTCATTGGTCTAATGGCCGCAAACGCAGCTGCTGAGCATGAGGTTTTGAGTTCTTTTCCTGGGATCGACTCCCGGGTCGGGCAAAGTGTTATTGATTTTTTTTCTGTTAAGAACTTCTCAGTAGCAGCCGCTGCATGTGTTAGGAAGTTGGCGGTGTGTGGCGTGCTTCGGAAAGCACGTAAAGTCGTCGGTCCTGCGCCTGATCTGTCTCCGGCCGCGTCGGATTGCCGTCCCATCGGACTATGAGAGTGGAAGAAGATGCAGTCGGCACGTTTTTTTACGTATACACTTGTGCAATATAATGTCTCGTGTTCATCTGGGACTCTGCCCATCTAGTGGCGATAGAAGGCGGTGGCACAGGGGTCACGTGCTGCACAGCGAGGTTCAGGAGAAACCACTTTACAGACTCCCCAGAGATGTGCCTTAATAGGCGTTGCACATGGGAGATACTAAAGCTGGTCTCTTAAAAGAACCCAGTGATCCTCTCCAGGTACTTATAATGACCTCCGCGGGGTTTTAGTGAAATACAATTCCTACAGTCCCTGGTCTCACCCCTAAAGGCCAGCCGCCTTTTCGAAGGATTGCCCGAAAATAAAAACATTGTTCGTCAACCATACGTTAAGAAGAGAAACCCTGACAGAAAATTGGCTAGACTGACTCCAAACAGAAAGAAGAAAAATAACATAACATAGCATCACGCCTGTATTCCCCGAGGGGTAGGCAGAGGTGTAAACAGTTGTACACCCACATTTCACCAATGCTATTATTAAGTCCCATGTAATAGGTGGTGAGCTTATTGCCATCTACCGGGCACAATTCCAAACTTCGGGCTGCTATTGAGAATTTTCTAACAGACAAACTCAATAACACTTTGCCCGACCCGGGAATCGAACCCGAGACCTCATGCTCAGCAGTCACGCTTGGGGCCAACGAGGCAGTTGAAGAAGAAGAAAAATGTTGGTGTTTAATCTAACCTATCTGTTAGACACTTTATTAAAGTAAACAAAACCAATGCCCCCCAATACAAAACGAGTCAGTTATTCACAGAAATTCAACAGAATGATGTAAGCGTTACTTACAACTTATCGTTTATCTTAACCATTGTTTTAAAGCCTTGGCTTTCGGCAGCACAATCATAGGAAGACTGTTAGTAAGTGGCAAGGGTAGCAACAATACGATATTGAGTTATTAACAGTTTATTTTAAGTATTCCGTTTCTGAAAACGAAAAAATAAACCCGAAAACAGTTTTTTAACAACGACGTGATTTTATAAAATCACTTCATTGTTAAAAAAAGGAATGGTATTAGGGTTGATGTACGAGTATGTATGTGTTTTTGTGACATTATTTATTCTACCGTAACTTCTAAATTCCTGGACCGATTTAGATGTATTGGGTATCGTTAGAATCCTAACATTATCCCGAGTAATATAGAAGGGAATAGGAATTGAAAGCCTTTAAAAAATTAATATGAATTACTTTACATTTTTAAACAGATAAATCTTTTTAAAGCATTAACGCATGCTTAGGGAACTCTAAAGTTATATTTTTTGTGTAAAAATACCTCTGAGGTCGAGATGGCTTACCGGTCAGGGCGCCTGGAGTATTAATCCGGGAGGTGCAAGTTCGAATCCTGCTCACGACCGTATTTTATATCCACAAAAAATTACTTTACAATTTTAGTTAGTTATTCGCCTGTGACGTACATGTATCGATGAAAATGAATTATTGGTGGCTGAGTTGCCCGCGTCCGTAGGATGGCTGGATGACCCTTAAAATGGAATCCCTACACGTGTCCCCTGGGAGGCTTCGGCAGTGGTTGGTTACCACCTACCGGACGAAACCATGCCGTGAAGCGACCTAGTCGTGTTTCAAGATGTAGTCCGGTGCAACTGTTATGGAAGACGGGTCTGGGCAGTTGCATCAACTCCCCAACTAGCGTTCTCCCCAAATAAATCCACTCTACTTAGAGTGAATAGATTTCTTCTGGTTCTACATGCTCCATCCTCGGCCACACCGTCGTTTAACATCAGGCGAGTCGGTGGCCAAACGCAGATCCATTTTTGATAAAAAAATAATTACAGGCGACATTTTTCAACTACAAAGTTAGTTAGTCAAATTGAAAGTAACTAACTTTCAATTGCTCTCATTTCGCAGTCACCCTGCGGATGAGAAGGAAAGAATCCTGGCAAGCCCCATAAATACACAGAAAAAAAAATACAGGTATGAAAGAACAGCGTTAATTTTTCTAACTATTAAAGATAAATCTTTGAAAAGCATTAACGCATGCTTTCAAAGATTTATTTTTAATTGTTAAGGTAATTGCATCTTTACGATATTGTATTAACTGCAAAGTTAGTCGTGTCGGTTCGGTCATCTGTATAGGGACTGAATAGATAGCAATGACGTCGCCAAAAGACGTGTTAAAATATGAATTAAGAATTCGCGGTGGTGAGCTGAGGTCGAGATGGCTTAATGGTCAGAGCAGCTGGAGTATTTATCCGGGAGGCGCAGTTTCGAATTCTGCTCGCAACCGTATTCTTTTTCCATTTAATACAATAATTATATAATTATACTTTTATTTTATTTAATAATCCAAAACTTAAATAATAAAATTAAACCGAATTATTTACAAACTACTATATCTACATGTATACAATAACTTAAAAACGATTCTAAAATAAAAATCAAGAAAAACTCATGCGTCGAAGTATTCCTCCGCATCGCTGTCCTCCGGGAAGGTGCCCAGGAGACTGGCAGCATTGCCACGTTGGATGGCAATGCTGATTCTTTGACCTAGAAACAAGCCAGCCTTCTGGTCACGCGAAGAGTCGACTAGTCTCCGAGAAATCTCTTTAAACATGAGTTTCGCACTCGGACCCCATGACCCGAGCGTTTCGACCCCAAACGGCTCAAAGTCGTAGCAACTGAGCAAGTTGCTATATTTGCGCCGTGTGTGGGTCTCCGCTGTCATAGCAGCGGCGCCACCACAACCCGCTGAGCTAGGAAGGTGGGATGGTGCAAGGGTGTCGACACATGTTACGTCCCACACCAAAGGCCGACCCGACCGATATATAATAATTTCAATTTTAATTTAAAGCTCTAATTGCTCTCGCAATCTTTTTATTTTTTATTTTATAATGAACTTCTCATATAATTTCTGAACACGGCAACATTGACAGTAGATTTGACACATTTTAAAGACGACTTTCTTTAGATTTTTTAGGATTATGAGATTTTATTTCGGTGTTTCATAATAATTTGAATGCTGCAAACAACGGGCTGAAACTTATTCTATAATGACCCAAGATCAATAGTTAAACTATTTCAACTTCTTTAAAAGCTTTTTCTTACAAAATCCTACTCAATGGTATCACCTCTGATATTTATATACCTTCTTCTTCTTATCGTGTGGTTGATGAACAACCTAGTGTGAAAGTTAAAACCACCCGTAGGTCTCTGACATGGCTTTACACACCATCGAGAACATCTCTCAGGTGTGCTCGTACGATGTTTTCCTTCACCGTTTTAAGCAAGTGATAATTATTTTATAATACACACATGACTTCGAAAAGTCATTGGCGACCTTTGGCTTGTCAGTCCAACGGTCATACCACTAGGCTATCACTGCTATCAAATATATACTTAATTAAGTATATGGCATAAATATGCTCTTCTGTAGCCTAAAAAATGCAAAGGTTCTATAAAAAAGGGAAATATCTGAGATGAAACTTTTTGACGCAGTTATTTGTAAATAAACATATCTAAAAGGTATTATCTATGGCATATCATATTCTTAACTCAACCCACCATGAAAACCACTCTACCCAAAATCTTAATGAGTATATATATTTTTTTAAGTTTTTTTTTCTTAAAACAAAAGACAATGACGAAGGCCACCACAAATGGCTGTATGATATAACATTAACAATAAGTTTCGTACACAATGATTCAAAGAATCTTGATATCAGATCCCTATCTAGCGCGGGTTTGGTGCAAGTTTGAGATAAAAGCGTTTAATATGATGATTATTTTCTTAACTAGCTTCTGGACGTGGAGTTAGGACATAATCCAGTCGGAATAAAAAGCATCCTAAGTGTTGATCTAGGTTACAAGCTATCTGTGTGCAAATTTCATCCGAATCTTTTCAGTGGTTTTTGCGTGAAAGTACTTTTTCAGCCTAAAAACATCCATCTATCCTCACAAACTTTCGCATTTAAAATATTTGCAGTAAAACAATTTAAAAAAACACAAGTCGCTTAAAAAAAATTCAAAAGTTTGATTTATGAACATCAAAATTTGGGTGCACAGTTCATAATTTATCATTTCGTATACATAAAAATCGGGAAGACACCCCATGGTATAAGAGAAATATGTATAATATAGCATCAAGCCTTTGTGCTCAAGAATAAAGACTTCACCCTCCTCTACTATCAGTTTTACTATCGTATGGCGAGTATAGGCGAGAGTAGAGTAGCTAGAATTACATTATCTAATTCCTCCAAGCCCATTCCATTATCGAACAACCAGACGCACGACAACGCCACACTTACATGATAAACATTTGACCCTTGCATACGAAACGTTTTGCTAATAGTTTTATTATGTGCAACGCTAAAGAGTGGAATTCCTTTGTCTGTATCCCAATAGGTGTTAATGCCTACCCGTGTTCCATCATTAATAGCACCATCGCGTAACACCAAGTGAGGAGGAAAAAAATTACCCGTTTCAAGTTCTTTAGAAGCCTGACTTGGCTTTCGACTGCTATGTACAACAAACCCCACCCATGGCTTATCGAAGATGCGCTTATAACTTGTACCACACCACAATAGTAAATTGCAAACGGTAGGCCTGGGCAAATTGTTAAGACCTTCCATTATGCGCTATTATTGAGTAAAAACTTAAAGTATCGGCCGGACATGCAGATGATTTACAACAACCTTCGGGTTATGGGCGAAAAGTGGAATATGAGAATTGATTCTTGTGAAACTAGTTTAGTGTGAAAACTTTGGGAAAAATCTCTAGGCCAATTGAAAGAGCTTATTGTATAGTGCCGCAACAGTCTACAGATTGTGTCGTTCAAAGGATCAAATGTCTATCTATCTACGTAGTACTTACAACCGGCGCGCGAGTATGACCAGATGTATGAACGCGGACTAATAGAAAAACCCAATAACACATGGCCGATCTGGCAATCGAAACCGACCTCATGCTCAGCAGTCACCTTTGGGACCACTAGACAAACGAGGCAGTTGCTTAACTAACAGCTGCTACCTATAATTGTATAAGCATCATATTTAACTGCCCAAAGGATGTACTCTTATGGTCTCCACAAATCCACAAAAAATTCAAATGACATAATCACGTAGCCTTCGGGTGACCATCACGGGTGCTACACATATGCGCATGACATAGTTTTAAATACAATTAAATGGGTTCACGGAATTTTCGCCTGTATTATCTTTACCGTCGTGTTCCGTTTTAATATCAGGTGAATTGTAATGTCAATGTCGAAATTACAATGTCATACAGTGAGTACTAGCGACATCTACCACGTTACGTGAATACTAAGTGCATACCAAGATGACGTCACGAGACTACATCGCGCAAATAGAGTTTTACGGTGAATTTGCATATAATATAACCGATTTTAAACCGTATTGCCGCTGTCCGCCAGGCAATATCACCGACCTGGTCGGAGAACCTTCCCTTTTCTATGAATAAACACCACACCTGATTCCATAACCAGCCCATAACTGTCCCACTGCAGGGCGCGGGCTTCTTATTTTACACAGAAGGCACAAGCATTGATTACTACACTTGCTCACTGCGGTTTGGCGATTTCAAACCATCCAGGCTCTTTACGATGTTTTCCTATACCGTATATCTGTGATATCTTAGATTAACCAATAAAATTGGTTTACGCCAGATTTAAACTCACAACCTATGGTTCAAGAACCGGGCCCGTAATCACTCGGCCACTACAGAAGTGCACCAAATATTGAAAGGTGTTCTCACACCTATCTGATCGTTATTGAATGCTTTCGATCAATCGAATTTTGAAGCGCTCAAAGCCTGGCTAATAAACGAAATAAAGCTACCATTGACATGGTCAGTTTGTCGAAGAAGCCCGCGCCCTGCAGTGGGACAGTTATGGGCTGGTTATGGAATCAGGTGTGGTGTTTATTCATAGACCGTATTCTTTTTCCATTTAATATAATAAGTTTAGAGTTCGCTAAGCATGCGTTAATGCTTTTGAAAGATTTATCTTTATTTGATATCTCATTGCCAAGTATTTGCTATCAAATAGATCTCGAGGAAAATTGGGCATCTCTTTTCGAAAGATATATATGAGACTTCTACCTATAGCATCAGTAAATGGAAATTCTCATAGCCATAATACATCGAAACCGACCTCATGCTCAGCAGTCACCTTTGGGACCACTAGACAAACGAGGCAGTTGCTTAAACTGCCTTAATTTTCCTCGAGATCTATTTGATAGCAAATACTTGGCAATGAGATATCAAATAAAGATAAATCTTTCAAAAGCATTAACGCATGCTTAGCGAACTCTAAACTTATTATATTAAATGGAAAAAGAATACGGTCACGAACAGGATTCGAACCCGGGGCGGGTTCGAATCCTGATAAATACTCCAGGCGCTCTGACCACTAAACCATCTCGACCGAGTCGTCGGGTCGAGATGGCTATATCGATATCAAATGCCTGAAGAGATGATTGTGTTTTGCGTATAATAAAATCATCTCTTTCAAATAATGTTAATTGGATCCCGTCACATATACTACGGTCTACAGGGAAACGAGGAGACTGATAGATTGGTTAAGATAGCAGTAACGTCAGGTATAGAGGTTTATATTTTACCAAATCATTCGGAAATTTTATCAAAGTTCATAAGCTATTGTTATGAAGAGATAAAAAAACAAGAAATTAAGGGATATGGTATAAAACAATCCAATGTGAGCCTCCTCGAACCCCATGGTTTTGTAGTTTTAAAGTAAGTCGAAATATGTTAGAACAGTTTTGTGGACCTATATATTATACTAAGGTTAAGCACTATTCTGTAATAATAATAAATAAAAAAAAAATAAAAAAAAATGTTGGTCACTTCTTTCAGGATACGTTCCGGTCATATGCCATGAGCGTTTTCATTTCTAATGAAAATGGTGGACTCTCCGAATTGCTTAGTTTGTGATAATACAGTAGAATATATCCATCACCTTTTGTTGGAGTGTGTTAGGAATGAGTCTAATTCATAAATGTGATATAAATATAAATAAGCTAGATGTAGGTATATTTAATGTTATTTTGACCAATCCAATGTTGCCAGAAACTTTATTAGTCTTTCATTAGTTACTTTGTAATTATGATGTCTTTGGTTACGATGGAACTTGTGTAACATATTGTTAAAAGTTCCTTAAATAAAAAAATAAAAAAAAACATGTATTTGGTGAATGTTAAATTTAAATATACGGTCGTGAGCAAGATTTTACCTGTGCCTTCTGGGTAAATTAAAAGTTCGCTACGCAAGTGTTAAATGCATTTGAAAAGAAAAACTGATTCCCATAGAGCTTTTTCTTTTAATTCTCAGATCGTGTTAAATAGCATTAAATTACCTACTTATGTCAATTATCATGTACTTTCTCAATGTACTTGACCGTTTTTTTTTTTTTGAGAAATTATACATAAAATATCTTTAAACTGAATATAATGAGTCAAAAGTAGGTTTTAGGCAGTAGACAAATTGAAGAAAGTGAATCTATAGGTATAACAGATTTGTAATCAATATAAAAGTGCTCCTACCGACCGATTTTCCGGTCACGGCGGCCTATCTACACGGAGATTAGCCAAGTACGCGGGAGATATTATAGTGCACAAGTGTATGCGCAAACACAGATGCACTACTTCATTCTTCGCACTGACAGTCATCGATGGGACGACAATCTGCCACGACCGGAGAGAAATCAGGTGCAAGATCGACGGCTTTACGTTCTCTACGAAGCACGTGGGTATCACACACCAAATTCCTCCCGGCGTCTACCGAGAATTTCTTTTTTTTTTTTTTATGTGGAACTGCCTTTGGTTTCGAACTCGCCTGATAGTAAGCGACGGTATGGCCGAGGATGAAGCACGTATATCCAGAATAAATCTATTCACTCTTATGTAGAGTGGATACATGGGAGAACGATAGTTGGGGAGTTGATGCAACTGCCCAGACCCGTCTCCCACAACGGTTACACCGGACTATATCCCAAAACACGACTAAGGGCCGATTTCACCAGTGAAACTAAACGCGATCAGTACAACCTGAACACAGTTCAAGCATTTAACTGAGTTCAGAGCTCCAGTTTGCATTTCACCAACAAAAACTGAACGCAGTTCAAGCTGAACCCAGTTCAGGCTTCTGAACGCCCGACTTTCGACGTTCAGCTTATCTAAACGCGTTCAAGAGCGGCCTTGTCAAAATGGCGGAATATTGTTTAACATAAAAGAGATTTTGTTGTTATTTGACTTAATTATGATATAACGCTATTGTATAAATAAAATGTATATAAAACTGATAACTAAATAAAATTAAACATGTTTAATAGTTATAATAAAGTTTCCTATATATATTTCAGCACCAAAAATGTTTAATTTGGAATATTTATTGTTTACATATATATTAATAAATATAAATTTAGGTTATCACCTCACAAAATCGTTTAAATTCTTAATTGTGACAACATTTTCATTAATTAACCAAGAAAACTTCGTTTTCGTGAACGCGATCAAAATGTAGCAGGTAAAATCAGTTTGACGTTAACTGAGATCAAAATCAACATTTGAACTGGATCAAGTAGAACTAAGTTCTGTTAAACTCGGTTTTTAATGGCAGCGGTGAAATCGGCTCTTAGTCGCTTCACGGCATGGCTTCGTCCGGTGGGTGGTAACCAGTCGCGGCCAAAGCTTCCCACCAGAGTTGTGTTGCCTGTTTTGCACCACCCAGGGGCCACGTGTAGGGATTCCATTTTAAGGGGTGCACCCTTAAAATGGAATCCCTACACGTGGTTCTACGGACGCGGGCAACTCAGTCCCCAAAAATTACTTTTACATTAATATTCTTGGTTATTATTGTTTTTTATTTATTTTTAAACAACTTATAACTAATTCTTGTTGCTGTCCACTGTATAAATTCACAGCTTATATTTAATAAATGTTAACCAAACCATAAGGCCAGTAACCATAATAATGACCTTTTGTAAATGACCAAAATGCGTCAACAATGAACCTCGGGCAGCCTCTATTGTTTGAGACGCCATATAATGAATTAATATCATTAACATCTGAATGGGTTTAGTTTCATGACCTTATGGTCCCATGGTCGGTTTTGATTGTTAGGGAAAAGATAGGGGATTCATCTAATTACATTTTAGACGTTTTTGATAATCGATGTTGTTTACATATCATCACGCCTGAATTCTTCGAAAGTAGGCAGATGTGTATCTTCACAATTATAAATTCCCACATATCAACATTGTCGTTATTAAGTCCTTGTATTATCTTGCTTGGGACCACTAGGACCAACGGGGCAGTTTAAAATTGATAGAATCCTATTAATATTATAAACGCGAAAGTTTGTATGTATATATGTTTGTTACTCTTTCATGCAAAAACTACTGAACGGATTTGAATTAAATTTGGCATACGTATAGTTTATAATTTGGATTAACACATATGATACTTTTTATCTCAGCTGGACACAATTTTGAAGTCTAGTAGTAAGTAAAGTCTAGTATATAGTAAAGTTAAGTAAGAGTCTAGTATAAAATAATTCACAATAAATAAATAAAAAATATTAATTCCGTGAATAGAGAAATCTTGACTCTACTTACATACCCGAATATAAAAAAAATTAACTCAGAATTAGGTACCTGCCTTGAACACAATTTAATGTAGATGTTGCAGATATATTGATTTGTACAAATAATCAAGAAATTAAGAGAAGATGAATGACGGTTAAATTAAAAAAAAATTGTGGAAAGAAAAATACGGTCTTGAGCAGGATTCGAACCTTTAGGTACCTCTCGAAACTGAAAAGATAGCGATGACGTCACCAAAAGACGTATTAAAATGTGAAAAGCTATTTGGAATAGTGAGTAAAGGTCAAGATGGCTTAGTGGTCACAGCACCTGGAATGCGGGAGGCGCAAGTTCGAATCCTGCTCACGATCTTATTTTTATTTATTTATTTTATTCGGGAATCGAACCCAGGACATCTCTCAGCAGCTGCTTTAACAAACACTAGACCAACGAGGCAGTTAAAATATAAATCACTGTATTTATTACGATAAATATAAATTCAAACAAAAATAAATAAATAAACAATATTTATTTGTCAAATATACCAATTCATATTAGAGTAATTAAGGATTCCGTAAGATAGTTTCTGGTAATCGTAACCAGGTTCCGTCAACCCATTGTCACTGTCTCGTTGGCCTGTGAGTTGGTTGCCATATATAGCAGCAACCAAGCTGATATAATCGTTCTGACTGCTAGATCCTTGGTTACTGCCATAGGAGATTTGGTTGCCGAAGTATGAAGTTTCTGGGCCATAAGATAATGTATCGTTACTATATAGAAAGGGGATTTAAATGATGATAAAAGATATTTATTTCTGTAAATACATCTGTTAAAGACGCATTTACAAGTCACACAATATTTTAAGCTAGATGGCGTCGGCATTTCCTATCTGACTAGCTCTGAGAAGAAATGCCAAAATCATACGCTAGTTCACCGTGAATCATTTTAGTTTATTGGTATATATTATTAATCTCGGGCAAAGTGTTATGGAGTTTTTCTGTTAGCGAACTCTAAAGTTAACGACTACACACGACTAACTTTTTAGTTATTATAATGTCGTACAAGTAAAGTTAGTCGCGTCGCTTCGGTCACTTGTAATCATATATATAACAATGATAAATAGGGACTGAATAGATAGCAATGACCTCACCAAAAGACGTACCAAAATGTGGAAGAATTCACGGTAGTGAGCAGAGGTCGAGACGGCGGTCAGAGCGCCTGGCGTAGGCAGTCGAACCCTGGTCAGAACCGTATTCATCCGCCCCATTTATTTTTTTAATTTTATTTCAATAATTGTAGTTTTTTCGCTCATTTATTATCAGACACAATAGATTTTTATCGTCATGAAGGACAATTTTGTACTACTTCGAGTCGAAGAATCAAAAATGAAGAAAAGGTTCATAATAAAAATAATTTTAACACCTCTTTTGTGAACTCTATTGTAATACGTTTTTGTGGAAAGTAAAATACGTTATTAATTGGGAGGCGAAAGTTTAAATCCTGCCCCTATTAGGGGTTAAAACCCCCTTCCCTGGCTACGTTCATGCACAGCTATACTGTACACCAGAATAGTAAATCTGCCTAGCCTTTTCCCAATTACATTGTAGTCGCTTCCAGTCAAACCGGATTAATACCAGCCCAGTTAGCTTAATACCAGTATTTTACATGGAGAGACTGCCTATCTCAACTCCACAACCCAGTTACTGGGTAACACAATATCTCGTGATATGACTGAATAGAATAGAATAGAATAGATTTATTAATTTGTAACTGGTTGTCTGACTTCAGGCCTCTGACTACCCGTAACGGCTATCATAAATCTTAATTTGACAATCGGGACCGACGTCTTAACGTGCTCTCTGAGGCACAGAGGGGTTTGGGTATAAAATGATGGTCATCCATCCATAGACCGACCGCGGCAAGCGCAGCTTAACTTCGATCGATCGATCTGTGCAGCTGTTACTTAGCCACGAGCCCCTCTGTACTGCTGTACAGCATATCTGCAATTAATTTTACAAAATTCCACTGACCTTTATACATCTCTTTCTCCGGATTTCTGCCATAACCGCCATTAAAATCACCAACCACCACAGGTCTGGACGACACCACTTCACCACCAGGCCTCGCAATATAACTGGGAACATTGCCAGGTACCTCCAACTCATATTCATACACTGGTTTGATGTTAGGCTTCTCGTAACCAGGATCTAGTGGCTTCTCATTACCGTAACCTGGTTGGTCTGCGTCTGTACCATAACTTGGCTTATTTTGGTTGATGTAGTCGGGACGGTTCTCATCAAAAGTTTGTGGGTTGCCGTAACCTATAGAAAAGATGAAAGAGCAATTTTAATTCGAAATAGTGACGTTTTAAGAGTTTATAATCGCCCCAGTTTAGTTATTTTATTGACTAACTTCAAAAAAGGAGATAATGTATTCGATCCATATTAAAAAAAGAAAGAAAATAGTTTTTATTTTTACGCGCCATTCGTCTCACATAGGAAATAAGTGCGTCTGTATGTAAGTGTGCGCACGTTTCTCAAAACCTACTGATCATATTTGTATGGGGTTTTCATTATTTGAATTCTAATTTTTCAGCAAAGGTTCTGGTATATAATATATAAGGATCTGATGAAAATCTTCGGAGATAGACAATGGAACTCTTCAATAGTTAACAGAAAATGTCCTGCGATTGCTGCGATCGTAAGTTGAAGGGCAAAGGTATAGAGTATATGCTTACAGGAGCACTTTTCTCCTTCGATTTGGATAAAGCTTTTGCTAATAGACTACATATTTGAAGCATACAAGATTAAGAACGGAAAATTATCTACCTAGGTTTTCCCAACTGCGTTCGAGGTAGTTTCTAGCCTAACTGAGTGCAGATTAATAATACCAGTATTTTATGTGCAGCAACTGCCTATCTGACCTACAATATTCAGTTACTTAGTAACACGATATCTGACTACCCGCAACGACTGACAGATCTTCATTTGACAACCGTGACCGACAATGGTACAACTTGCTTTCCTATACACGTAGGAGTCTCAGTCCTAAACGATAGTGACTAAGCCAGGAGTTCCTCTAACAACCCTTAAACATAAAAAAAAAACAAAATACTAACCTGGAGCGGCATCACCATTTCCGTATATAGGTTTCGGCTTCTGGGGCTTTCCAAGACCAGGTTTACTATTAGACGGCCTAATCCCATAAGTTAGTCGATCACCATCGCTTTGAATGCCATAACCACCTTGAGTACCCCCATAAGATCCAGGACTGCCTCCATAAGACCCCTGGACACCGCCGTATGAACCTGAAGTCCCACCATAAGGTCCTGGTCTTCCACCATAAGATCCACTATTAAAGTTACTACTTGGAGAAGATTGGGTGGTCCCGTAAGGAGCTTGGGTATCACCAAAAGATCCTGTATTACTGCCATATGATGCTTGAGCTCCATATGAACCCTGACTGCCACTATAGGACCCTTGAGTCACGGACGAATCTTGGGCACTTCCGTAAGATGCTGAACTAGCTCCGTAGGATGCTTGACTACCCCCAAAAGTTGCATGATTGCCCCCATATGATCCTAGAATACTATCCAAAGATCCTCCACTACCATACGTGCTCTGATTATTACCATAAGCGTCTTGAGTTCCATAACCTGGCTTCTTGTCATCATTGCTGGGTTTTGGCGACCCGTTTCCACTGCCAGAGAGTTGGTTGCCATATATAGCAGCAACCAGGCTGCTATAATCGTTTTGATCACTTGATCCTTGGTCGCTGCCATATGACGGAACACCTGGGGTAGATGATGGTTTATCATTACTATATGAAGGTTTTTGAACCCCATAAGCCGGTTTATCATTTCCATGTGAAGGTCTCTCAATCCCATATGATGGTTTATTACCGTACGCTGGTTTATTATTACCATAAGGGTTGCTATTACCGTAAGATGGTTTGTCTGCACCATAAACTGGTCTATCATTGGTATATGAAGGTCTTTCAACACCGTAAGGTGGTTTATCATTACCATATGAAGGTTTGTCAAGACCATAACTAGGCTTTTGTGGTTTTGCCCCACTTCCATAACCAGCGTCACTCGGTTCTCCATAATTTGGCCGTTCTGGCCTAGGATCAGGTCTATAAGGGCTAGTACCATATCCACTGTCTGCTGAAATAGGACTAGACCCATAATACTGAGAATTACTGCCTTGAGATTGTGAATAAGAATTCTGGCTAGAATATGTTCCATAGCCATAGATGCCTTGACCATAAGTTGGTTTTGGCGGCTTGTAAGGTCTCGGTGGGTCCTTAATTTCAACATGAATAGAATTATCGTTATATGGCGGATTTTGACCATAACCGCCTACTGCGCCTTGGGGTCCAGGACGTGGAGGATTGTAAGGGTCCTTGTCTGGGTAAGGTCTATAGCCTGCAGGCGATGTTCCATAACCTGAATTAGTCTGACCGTAACCTGATTCGATGGGAAAATCATTGGTCGGATTTGGATAACCCGTATTCGCTAGAGGGTTGGGCTTCCTATTTCGCCTGATGATGTACTGGTATTCTGGCTTTTCTGGCATGTATGTAGGTCTTGGCCTTTCGTAGTCATTAACAGGGTATGCAGGCTTCTCTGGCCCATATGAAGAACCTGGCCTATCGTAGTCATTAGCAGGGTATCCAGGTCTTTGTGGCTTGGACGGAGGTCTCGGGCTATCATAGTCATTAACTGGATAGGCAGGCTTTTCTGGTTCGTATGAAGATCCTGGCCTATCGTAGTCATTGGCAGGGTATCCAGGTTTCTCTGGCTTGGACGGAGGTCTCGGGCTATCATAGTCATTAACTGGATAGGCAGGCGTCTCTGGCCCATATGAAGGTCCTGGCCTGTCGTAGTCATTGACAGGGTATCCAGGTTTCTGTGGCATAGACGGAGGTCTTGGCTTTTCATAGTCATTAAGAGGATATGCAGGCTTCTCTGGCTCGTATGAAGGTCCTGGCCTGTCGTAGTTATTAGCAGGATATTCAGGCTTCGCTGGCATGTGTGGAGGTCGTGGCCTATCATACTCATTAACAGGATATCCAGGCCTATTACCAGGTCTGTGAGGGTCTTGAAACTGTAGAACGTCGTAAGGATCGGGTCTTGGTTTATGCGACCCAGTATGACTAGGTTTATCTGGCCTGTATGGAATATCTTGAGGTTTGTGGGCACCGTAACTAGGTCCCATATCATTATCAGGTTTTGGATTTGTATAATCATCAGGTCTTTCATCATATTGTGGTTTATATACTGGTCTTGGCACACCATACGATTCTAAGTCACCAGAAATCAGATAATCGTCTGCAAAAGGTGATTTCTGGTCTTCTACCGGTCTGAAGATCGGTCTGTGGGCAGGTCCAGGACCGTCTACTGGTTCATCAAATTGTGGTTGAATGGGGGAAGGAGGGGACTGTTCACATTGAAACCTTCTGACGTAGACGTCATAATCTGGATGGCGAAGAAGGAGTTTATTTTCGTTAAGAGACTTCTCATCCGCATTGCTTAGATCGCAGGTCGCATTGCCTTTTGCTCCGACCCTGTAATAGATGGAACATGCATTGAATTCATAAGTTACAAATAAAATATTCAATTAGTCTCATTAATCTAACACAAGGCTAATAAAAATTCGAACGATATTTAAATTAAGACTGTTTAGATAGTAGAACTTTATATAAAGTGAATGTGTTCATCACGAGAGATATTTTACCAAAACAAAAAAAAAACAAAGTAAATCTTCAATTTATGAATTAAACTTCAACAACAGGCCTTGCACAGCCGGCTTGTACGGCTTTGCACACAGGAAAATAATTTTAAGGCTGAAATGTGGATCACTATCGATCATGATTCAATCGCAGTCAAATATAGAACTTAAAGTTCAAACAGCAACTCGAGCGCAGCGAAATGAGAACCTATTTGCACCCAGTATACCACAAAAAGCGACATCTATACAAGATAATACGCACCCATAGTCAAAGCTCTGGCACTGTTTGTCTTGCTTGCAGATCTGCTCACATTCCCGCGTTGTTAGTTCAGTCACATTACGGTAGATGGCGTTAGGAGGCAACTGCTCGGCGATTGATATTCTTTCGAAGCAATCTGTAAATAGTTTAGTATCGATCAAATGTGTTATATTTTATGAGGAAAACGAGAATATTGGGAGTATGAAATGCAAATCATAAGCTCAGGCCCTAAGAACCGCCTCACTGGGGACTCAATCGCCTGACGGACCATAGCTTGCTAGGGCTATGGTGAAAGATCCCGGAATCCAGGCAAAGGTTGGTCAAAGACCATGCTGTTTTAGTCAGTAAAGTCCCAGCATTAAATTCACGATGGATTACTAAACAAAACGTATAAAGAACCGTCCTAAACATAACGAAACAAGAAAAAGAACTGTAGATCTTTGGCGGTGATCAAAAAGCTAAACAAACCTGATCCTCTACACCTAGAGAATCTCTTTTCACGGAGCAAAAAGAATGGCTCAGGACCCAAACATTTGGGGCCAAAACGTGGCGAGAAAATTATATTTAGATGAGTCACAATCCTCAGCATCGTGGGACCGATCAGGAAAAACATGGCGACAAAAAACGAAATCTGATGGTGTGAACATAATCCGATTTTCATACGTTTGACAGTGTAATAAAGTTTGTTTTTATAACTTTCGCACTAATAAATGCCAACTGGACTAATTCATAGGGTATTGCGATGAAATCGATATGTAAACACTTATCACTATATCCACCTAGGACCCGTGACAAAAACAGCCCATCTTGCGAGTAATCGATTTGTTACGCGGTGATCAGTGAATCTATCAATCAATGAATCGATTAAAAGCAATCACATGGGGCTAAGATAAGAATTTTAAGAGGTATATGAGCCTATACGCCGATAGATAGCATTAGAAATGAGTATGTAAGAGGAAGTCCGACAGTGATGCCAGTGAGTGACCTAGAGATAAGGTGTGTGTAAATCACAGATTTATTCATAACTAGATCCCGCAAGCACGTCTAACTTTACAAAAACAAAGCGTGACAAATTTTGTGCGCCTTCGTAAAATTCCAAATAACTATAAATCATCTTCATTCACTTGGCTAACTACTTTTGACTAATTATACAGTTTATTGTGTTGTCAGCAACATAAAAGTTAAAAAAAAAATATTGTGAAAAAAGAAGCGACATATACAACAGAGTACTTTCTTTTACTAGATATCTACCACAAGCTTTTCTACATTAGGTTTTTTATGTATTAGATCAATTATAATTACGCAATGGCTAAAATATGCAGTCGTGGTAAAAAAAAATAACTTGTCAAATTGTTTATGGAACATAAGAATACCATAGTATCAAAACAAAAGAACAGAATATGGGTGTAAAAACAAAATATGCGTCAAGACCTTCGGTTACTTTGTTAGGGTCCAGATGGGGGTCGAACATTCGAGACCCTAAATTTAGGGAGACACCTAAGCGCTTAGGTGTTCCCTAAAGTTTGGTGAAAACGAAACTATCGTTAAGGGTGTAAGTTAGCTTAAGTAGCCCCTAAAATTTAGGGAATGTTGGTGAAAACGAACATTAGTGTTTCAATTATTTCTTTTTGTTTTCATTTCAATTAAGGAACTGCCTCGATCTCAAGCGAAGCTCCTGTGGGTCCGGAAACCCGGGCCCGTGCGGGTTTCTGTTAAGAAATTCTCAGTAGCGACCCGGAGTCTGGAACTATGCCCGGTCGATAGCAATAGGCTCACCACCGTAACATTAGACTTAATAACGGCATCGGTGTAATGTACGATGCGATAGTACACTTCTGCCTACCCCTTCGAGGAGTACAGGCTTGATGTTACGTTTTACATTTCAAGTAGGTAAGTATCAACCACAGACTTATATTCATCTAGATACGGTAAGTACTCGTACGTCGAATTGTTTGAAAACCTAGCGTGTCAGATAGTGTATGCCTTCGAAATAGCAATTAAACAACTCCGTTCACTCGGTTAAATACTTTTAAAAGAGTTTTTTTGTGTCATATTGTGGTATTTTTTACACGAGTGCCCAAAAAAGGAGTTACATTTTTAGGGTTCATGTATGTATGTTTGTAAGTCTCTTAATTCCACCATAACTAGGTTAGCTACGATAGTGATAGAGTATACTTTATTGCACGCCAAGAGGAAACACGGAAAGATACATAAACATAAGAAATAAAAAGTATAAAATGGAGGTGCATTGTGTCTACTTTTGGGGCTAATCATTACACGCAAAGTATGTACCAGTACGCTTAGATTATCTAGTTCAGTCCATATATCTGTGGCATCAACCATGCACCAAATAATAAAAAAATAACGTTGTCTCGTTATGAAACATAATTATAATTTCAATTCTTTGCAAACGCTTCCTGCGTATTGCATCTATTGTAGGTAATTTAAGTTACTAAATCAAAAATAATTTCACGAGTAATTTAATAATTAAACAATTCTACTTACTACATTACAATGCAAATGCCGTAATGGTTCTTAACCATAAAAATGTCATAATTCAATTATAATTTAAGCAACTGAAATCATCGTGATTTTTCTTTGTCATAGACATGAAAGACAAAGAGAAAACAAAAACATAACATGCCTGTATTATCCGAAGGGGTAGGCAGAAGTGCACCCACAGTTGTACACTGACAGTTCACCAATGCTTGTTATTAAGTCCCATGTAATAGGTGGTGAGCCTATTGCCAATACTGGGCACAATAATATAGGGCACAATTTCAAACTCCGGGCTGCTACTGTGATTTTTGTGATAGAAAATTTCAATAACACTTTGCCTGACCTGGGAATCGAACCCAAGACCTCATGCGCAGCAGTTGCGCTTGAGAACACTAGACCAACCAGAGACAGTTAAGGACAAAGAAAATAATTAATAAAAAATTTATTAATGATACATCTTAGTTATTGCAAATACATAGGTAAGTACATAAGTACATACATAATACTTTTATTGTGTGGTTGATGAACAACGTAGTGTCAGAGTTTAAACCATCCTTTGGTCTCTGACATAGCTTTACACAACATCGAGAACATCTCTCAGGTGTACTGGTTTCCTTACGACGAACTGACAAGTCAAAGGTTGCAAATTCGAATCCAAGGCACGCACCACTGACTTCTCTAAGTAATGTACGTATTATAAATTAATTATCACTTGCCTAAAGTGAAGGAAAACATCGCGTGGAAACCCGGACTTTGATGCTCTGAAAGCCTCAACCCGCAGTGAGCTAGCATGGGGATCAAAGCTCGTGCCTTCTCTGTATGAGAAGAGACCCTTTCCCTACAGTAAGACAGTTATGGGCTGGTTATGTCGACTGCCTCGTTGGTCTAGTGGTCGCAAGCGCGGCTGCCGAGCGTGAGATCTTGGGTTCGATTCCCAGGTCGGTCAAAGTGTTATTGAATTTTTCTGTTAGGAAATTCTCAGTAGCAGCCTGGAGTCAGGAAGTTGGTGGTGTGATACCCTCGTGCTTCGGAGAGCACGTAAAGCCGTCGGTCCTACGCCTGATCTCTGTCTGGTCGTGTCAGATTTCCGTCCCATCGGAATATAAGAGTGAAGGAAGAGGGAGTGCACCTGTGTTTGCGCATACACTGGAGATCCGTGGAGATAGGCCGCCGTGACCGAAATACGATTGGAAGGAGTATATTTATGTTAATGTAATTTATTTTATTCTTACCTTCAATGGAGGTCCCAAGTTGTGAATCTATGGTCAGGGTCTGCACGCCAGCTACCAGTAACACCGGGCACAAAACTAGTATATTCAACATTTTTAGTGACAAACAAACTAACATGCTAGCACTTCATACAATAATAGCATCCATTTTAATTAACGTCTTATAAGAAAAATACGTCACACTTATTTTTTAAATTTGTTTTCGCATTACTTTATGAAATTAGAGCGAAGATTTCAAATTAAAGTTAAGAAGCACTAAAATCGAATTGTACACATTCTGTTGCCTGTTATGTTAACTAATGAAATTATAATTATAAACAAAAAAACGCAATGGAACACGAATTAAACGTGATTAAAATTCAGCAGTCTTTTAATCTTACTACAGAATAGGAAACTACATCTATCTCTATCACACAATTCCGGCACACTAAGTAACAAAAAGAGACAACGCCAACACTCAACGAACGTCGCGATTCGAATTACAAAACGCCAAATTCTCCCGCTAAAATTTCCCACAGATTAGACAAAAGATTTTTTTACTTCTTTTTTCGAAAGTATTAGCAAAGGCACACGTCTATACAGGTTTAGTTTTGCAAATATTGTGGCGCAAATCGCTGGGAGTGCCTCGTGTCATGGTTCGATGCCCAAAAACACTTCCTTAGCATCTTATATGAACCTTTAAGTTAATCGGACAGGTAAGTTAGCGAGAAGCCTCAGCTGATACCATGGTTTTGCCTGTTCTGATGACGTAATTAAATTTTCACTTTATAGAAACAAGTAAAATTAGATTTGGGAACAAATTAACAAACCATAGCATCACGCCTTATTCCCAGGTTTAGGTTTAGGTTAGATTAGGTTCTTGCATTTCACCGATGGAATTATAAATCCATATAATAGGTGATGAACCTTACCTTAGAGTAAATGGAAGAGTTGGGGCAGGCCGACCTAGACAAACGTACCGCAATCAAATTGCGGATGTTAGGGTCAGGAGCCACCTTAATCGGCGAGCATGTATGAAGAGGTTAGTGAACATAGATGAAACGAAAAAGGTGTGACAGAATCGTAGCAAATGGAAATCGATAGTCTCTGCCTACACCTATGGGAAACAGGCGTGATTGTATGTATGTATGTATGTATGAACCTTACCCTTTACCTTTGTTGGTGCAGGGAGCTTGACTACTGGGACTGGCCCTTACTAGCACGGAACAGAAGTATGTGGAAAACGGAAAGGGAGGCCTTGGCACTGCAGTGGGACAATATAGGCTGGGTAGGTAGCCACAGTGAGCCGTAGCCTGCGGGTAACGGACTCCGGTAATTCGTCGCCGATCAGTAACAAGGCCGAGACGGCGGCCTGCATCTGCACGGGTTTCATACGTGTCTGTGCAGGCCAACTGTGTACGGCCTGCAAATATATATAGGCCGAGAATATTTTGTACAACCACATTTCACCAATGAAGTTATTAAGTCCTATGTGGTGGTGAACGTATTGCCATCAACCAGGCCCAAACACCGAGCTGCTACTGAGAATTTCCTAACAGAAAACAAGATAACACTTTGCCTGACCCGGGATTGGAACAGGAACGCACAGCAGCCCGCTTGCAACCACTAGACTAACGAAGCAGTTTAATATTAATTAACAAAGAATTTAACAAAATAACAGACAAACATATCATTGTAATTTAGTAATTAATTGAGACAAAAAATTTACGCGAGTTCACGCTTCGTCCGTCATAACTAAAGAAATATACAATCCACTTAACTTACTTCAGAAAAAAACATCTCATAGGAGATCAAATTCAATCTACCACTTTGTTTAAGATTTTAATAATTTCCACTTACTTTTCTCCGTGACTTTATCCACGTCTTTTACAGCTTGAAGAGAGGCTCATGCTTAAGAAACAGAAGGATAATTAAACACTTTTTTACATGACTGGCCAAAAAAGTAGTGTTATATTTTTGGGGGTTCGTGTATGTATGTATGTTTGTGAGTATATTTATTCTACTATAACTTCTGGAAGCCTGAACCGATTTTGATGTATAGGGTATCGTTAGAATCTTTACATTGCCCCAGGTAACATAGGCTAGTAAGATTATAAAATGATTGTGGCGATGATACACAAATGGGTAAGATAAAAAAAACATGGCAGGTGTGCTTTTTAATTTATTCTTGTTTTACATGTGTGAATCTATCATGGCCGTTGTGCCGAACTCCTATCTGCTGCTAAAAGCCACACAGTTCTCTTCTTTTTTACTGGGGTCTGGGAATTTTATTTGCATTCACCACAACAGCAGAAGGTTGGTGTGGATGACTGTCATTTTATATCGAGACCGCTCCAAGCTTCCTACAAAGAGATCACACCTATGCCCAGTTTATTTTTTATTTTTAATGGTATTGCGTTTGACCATACTCTTTTTTGATAAAAATCATGGCACGGAAAATGCACACTCGCCGTAATGCATACGGAAAAAATCTAAGGCTGGCAATTCTGCGCTAATGCTCCAGACTTTGTAGTGACTTGACATAAGTGGGCCAAATTATCCATTAATATTAACAGCTGGGTTACTCTTGAAACTAATACCAATCCCAATCCAATTCCAATATTAAATAGATGCTTTAAAACAAGGCGTAATATTAAAATAAATTTACCTCCATTACAGTTGCCTCAACTTTAAAGTATCCCGATTCTGTAATAATTTTTTAACATTTTGGGGAGTTTAGGCGGGAAAATGTAAAGTGCACGTTGTCGATTTTATATTGTTTTCCAAAACTTGTGTTTCTCCGAAGTATAATGTGTAATTATGGTGGATAATTAACCATTATGTGTTCATGAAGGTGTACGAGTGTGGGCAAATTGTATAAAATTGAAAATCATGACTTTTTGTGTTCACTCCTAAACTCCATCGAAGACTCAGTAAAATTTCCACCGTTTTACTGGGGCAATAACTGCAATAACTTTTTATACTTGATTAAAAAAAGAAGGAAGTAACTGAAGACGAGGCTTTGGCCTTACTTTTATTTAAGAACACTGAAGACGAGGCGGTATGGTCTAAGACCTTAGCCTGCCCGATTAGGGCGAAGGAAATAAAAAAAAAAAAAAAAATTAACATTTTGGCATTTAAAAGTACGAACTGACATATTTCTAATGTCAATCGGAGTTTAGGCGGGAAAATGTAAAGTGCACGTTGTCAATTTTATATTGTTTTCCAAAACTTGTGTTTCTCCGAAGTATAATGTGTAATTATGGTGGATAATTAACCATTATGTGTTCATGAAGGTGTGCGAGTGTGGGCAAATTGTATACAATTGAAAATCATGACTTTTTGTGTTCACTCCTAAACTCCATCGAAGACTCAGTAAAATTTCCACCGTTTTACTGGGGCAATAACTGCAATAACTTTTTATACTTGATTAAAACAAGAAGGAAGTAACTGAAGACGAGGCTTTGGCCTTACTTTTATTCAAGAACACTGAAGACGAGGCGGTATGGTCTAAGACCTTAGCCTGCCCGATTAGGGCGAAGGAAAAAAAAAAAAAAAAAAAAAACTAATGTCAATCGAGCGGAATTATTTTCAAGAGTCAGTTCTCGTTTAAACAAAGATTTTTAATTAAAGTACTGTTAATTGAGCGGAAGACATCGTCAATTATTTAATGTTTTCTTTATGCTAATGTCCTTTATCTAAATAGTAGTTTGCTAATAAAAATAAATAAACATCAGAAAATATGCACGTCCTGTGTTCACAAAAAATACCTATTAACATTCAGATAAAACCCCATTAAAATGTAACACAGGTAAACTGTCTCGTTGGTCGTGACTGCTGACGGTCTTAGGTTCGATGCCCAGTTCAGGCATCCTGTTAAGAAAAATATTAATAGCAGACCGGTTTGAGATAGTCCCAATGTGACCAATTATTACATGGGACTTAATAATAGCATTGGTTTCGTTTTGTAGATCTTTAGGTAATCTATTGTTAAATGAATCCTTATCACTTACACTTTGACCCCTTAAAAGGAAATTACCTAATAAATAAGAATCATATATAGCACTAGCTGTGCCAGCGACTCCGTCCGCGTGCATGTCGTAAATTACCACCAAATCGTGTATGAACACAAATCTATATTAATAGCTGTGCCCTGCGGTGTCACCCGCGTTAATTTGAGGAAACAAACCTACTAAAATATATTCCACCAGTGCCCTCCCCACTCACAACCGCGCCTAGCACATCATAAATGCACCTGCCTCGTAGGTCTAGTGGTCCCAAGCGCGACTGCTGAGCAGGAGGTCTCGCGTTCAATTTTCGGGTCGGGCAAAGTGTTATTGAGATTTTCTATTAGGAAATTCTCAGTAGCAGCCCGGACTTTGGAATTATCCCCGGTAGATGGCTCACCACCTATTACACCGGACTTCATAACAGCATTTTTGAAATGTGGATGTATAATTGTGAACACCTCTGCCTACCGCCTCGGAGAATACAGGCGTGATGCTATGTTATATTATGAACCAATGAAACGGGAACATTGTGGAGTGAAAGAAGATGCAGAGACGAGGAATGAAAAGGGTATGCTAAGATGGTTTGGGCATGTAGAAAGGATGGATGAAGGGGATTGACTAAACTTGACACCGTGGGAGAGCCACGCTTCGGCACGAATGGGCCGGCTCGACCGGATTGATACCACGGCCTCACAGAAAACCGGCGTGAAACAACGCTTGCGTTGTGTTTCGCCGAGTGAGTGAGGGTACCGGAGGCCCAAACCCTTTAAAAGGCCGGCAACGCACTCGCGACTCCTCTGGGGTTGCGGGTGTCCATGGGCGGCCGCTTCCCATCAGGCGAGCCGTCTGCTCGGTTGCCCCCTTCTATAAAAAAAAAAAAAAAAAAAAAACTTGTACATGAGGCGCGAGTGGATGGAAGAGTCGGGGCAGGCCGACCTCGACGAACGTACCGCAATCAAGTTGCGGACGTTCTATTAAAAGGACAGTTCAGTAGCAACCTAAATCTAAGAGCATGCATGAAGAGGTTAATGAACATAGATGAAGTGAACTAGGTGTATCAGAATGCAAATCGATAATCTCTGCCTACCGCAATGGGAAACAGGCGTGATTGTATGTATGTACGTATGAACACGAGGACCTTCCTATTTTTTTTTTTTAATAGATTTACTTTTCGTACCAATTCGCCTGATGTGATGGTAAGCGACGTTGAGGCCAAGGACGTAGATCCAGAAGAAATCTAATCCCCGCAGTCTTCAAGCTAGTCAACTTCTGGTGTGGTATAATCCTGTGTTATCACTGGACTCTGTGCATGGTCCCCACGTATCTCCCCAAATCTATCCACTCTACATAATTATTACCTATTTAATATTTCATATATTATCGAAAGGCATTTATAGCCAGTTAATGAAAAATGCAATTAACATACCATAACATAGTATCACACCTGTACTCCCTGTATCCACTCCACTTAAGAGTGAATAGATTTAATCTGGATCTACGTGCTCCATCCTCGGCCACACCGTCACTTACCATCAGGCAAATTGGTTGCCAAACGTAGATCCATCTTCGATAAAAACAAGGGTAGGCAGAGATGTACACAGTTGTCCATGTAATAGGTAAAATGTGTGTGTGTTTGTGTTGTGTGTGTGTGTGTGTGTGTGTGTGTTTGTGCGTGTGTGCGTGTGCGTGTGTGCGTGTGTGCGTGTGTGCGTGTGTGCGTGTGTGCGTGTGTGCGTGTGTGTAATTATCATTTATGGTAAGCAACGCTTGGCGTGGTCAGTTCGCACACTTAGCTCAGAGACTCCGGGAGCAGTTGCGTCATCGCAGCACCCGACTGGTACTGGCCCGCCTTATACGGACCCCGTCCAGGTTAACGTCAAAGACGGGTTCTGTTTGATCAGGGGCAAAGGAGGACTCCAGTCCACCTCCTCTGAACCCATTTAGGTGTTTGAAGAGGGCGTTTTCTGCCCTCCGCCGACGCCCAGTGCGCCTTATGCGGGCCGGAAATGTGCTCGTCCTCTCCCAATAACTATTGACACTACGTTTACTCCTTACTACACGAAAGTGGTACCGAAAGTTCTTCAACTTATTAATTGGTATGTATATACAGTCACCGACAGAAGTGTATTGACACGCATCGAAACTGCACCAGTCATAGAGCTGGTTGGTTTGGTTTGATATGATGAAATGACTTTGCATTTTCTGTATGTATTTGATGAATAAGAATAAGAATATTTATTTGCGAGAAATATGCATATGAAGGTTTTATATGATTATACTTAGTGCTGCACGTTTCACCGTAACATCGGCCTTCAAAAATAGCGTAGATATACTTTCAGTTTACAATATTGACGTCACAAATTACACCATTTTATACACGATGTATTTTATTTTATTAAAATTAACAAGTCAACTCATTATTATTAAATTTATTATATTTACATTAATAATTATTTTCATACAATCACAAAATATCAAACAAAATTTAAAACACTCGTTAATAATTTCTCAACCCAAACTCATTTATTGCGAAAAAGGGTAAATCTTATAACATAATGACATAAATTGGTCTCTTCATAATCCGCCTGAAGGCATACAATTTTACAGGTATTCGTCTCTACAGATTTCTTTGACTCCTGATAGTTAGACGAGCAGTATCAGAGCTAAACCATTAAAAATTCTGGACTTGTTCAGCGACTTTTGTCGCTCACCGTACCGGAGCATCTCTACTTTTCTGTATGTAGGTACGGGCCGTTTTATATCTTTCTCAGTTCAACGTGTTACCTACACGCATAATGAACGGTATAAATTAAAGTTTTATGTAGCTATTAATTTAAACAAAAAATATTTGCTGTTCTTTGCGTACAAATTAGGGACACGCATGGCTAAGAATAATTCCAAATGTTCATTCTACTAGTTATATCTTAGGTTTTCGCGTTCACTAAGACAATCTGGGTCGGCTTCCAGTCTAGCTGGATGCGGCTTAATATCAGTATTTAACATGGAGCGACTGCTTATCTGACCTCCACAGCCCAGTTACTGGGTAACACGATAGCTCGTAGTAAGACTGGTTGTCAGACTTCCAGGCATTTGACTACCTTGTCATAGATCTTCATTTGACAACCAGGACTGACGTTTATCGTGCTCTCCAAGGCACGGAGAGTTCTCGATATGAAGTGATGGTCATCTTTATTAGCACCCGGGGCAGTTTTCTATTGTAAAAAGTAAAACAAAAAATATTACTGTGAGACTAATTTATAAAGTTCATGACTTAAATGGTACATCTTTCTAAGTCCTGGGGCCTTAGGGGCCTTTCTAAACTATCCGGATAACACTACCCTACCTTTGTTCTAAGCTATAGGACCATGGCTAGTGGCTACTAAGCTGTGCGAGTGAGTGTTCACTCTTTGGTGCTTGGCACAAGAGGCGGACCGCTCCCCCTTGACGCTACCACTGTTATTCACAAACCGACCGCAGCAAGCTTAACCATGATCAATTGGTATGTGCGACTGTTACTTAGCCACGAGCCCCTCCTATGTAAAAGGAACCTAAAATATTCGAGACGTATACATACCTACCTCTTAATATATCTAAGATTCATATCAAATGATTATATTTTGTACATTTTATACAGAGAAGCGTCTAGTGATCCCAAGCGCGGCTGCTGAGCATGAGTCTAGGGTTCGATTCCTAGTGCGGGCGAAGTGTTATTGTGATTTTCTGTTAATAAATTCTTAGTAGCAGCGCGACGTTTAGAATTGTGCCCAGTAGGTGACAATAGGCTCGCCACCTATTACATAGGACTTAATAACTCGGTGAAATGTGGGTGTACAACTGTGTACGTCTCTGCCTACCCCTTAGGGGGATACAGACGTGATGCTAAGTTTTGTTAGTGTTATAATTATTATCTTACGCCAGGCGTCCGAGCACGGATCTTTTTAACAAACTTGTTGACTCGATAAAAGATTTGTGTATTCAATTTTATCGTTTTTACTTTACACTTTATGTCAAATTTGACGTTTAAAATCGACAAACATGTCGACAAAAACAACCATGCTTGCAAGGCAGCTCATATTTCTGATGTAGAACCCAAAACATTCGAGACGGATTCATACCTACCTTTAGCATATCTAGGATTCACATCAAATGATTATACGTTGTAAATTCTATATACAGAGGAGGGATTTCACGAATTCTATGAGAATCTCTCAAATTAGACCTCTTTGTATTCTATTAAAGAAATATGTGAGAATAGCATAACTGTAAAAATTCACTGTTTCAAACGATATCACAAAGTTTGCGGACAGTTACCTACTGGTTTTCTGTTTTTTTTACGTCATCTAAGTTGAGTCATGCTCACAGAAAAAAAGTTTCATTGAAATCGGTTCAGTTGTTTCCGAGAATTGTTTGGACAAAGAAACATATTACACCAGCTTAAATATAATACCATTTAGTGTCGTTCTAATATCATAGTCCTTTTTGAAAAGCCAGGACCGACGATTATGAAACACTATGTTTTGTCACTGCATTCCCCCTGAGGTGGAGACGAGCGAACGAAGTGCGGAGCGGAGCTGTCTTCTTCTTAGGGTATCGCTAACAATTAAAATGATTTCAGCCCAAATCCCTGCTACAACAACCACATTGCCAGTAGCATCCATGAGGTCTTAAAAACGTGCAGGTATCAGGGCACACAGTGCATGGTGTCGAGTGTTCTAACGTTTGCGGAACAGCACCACACCTGCACTCCTCATTGGAATATTGTATGTATACCCACCTAGCCCAGTTAGTGGAGTGTGATATTAGGATAACATCAGAACCTGGCGCATGGATAACCTTTGGTGTGACATAGCTGGATAGAAGAAGACCGTATCGGTGGCGGTTACCACCAACAACAGCATTCCCAAAGAGGGATGACGTTAGGCAGGCGGCCGGTCATGAAACATAGCCAAAACTTTAGCATCATGCCAGATATAGGTGTGCCGACCCCAAATAAATTGGGATAAGGGCAGGGCGATGATGATGACCCACCTGAGCAGATCTTCCTTACTTTGGCCAATCTGAGTCCGAAGTCCAAAGACTATCAGCTGTGCGAAGATGGTTCTTTTTGTTGACACATTTGTCAAATTTGACCTAAAGTGTTGATAAAAGGGTAAAATTCAATACATTAGAACTTTTACCGAGTCGACAAGTTTGTCGAAAATATTCGTGCTCGGATCAGCCAAGGCAACTTGTGTTTAGATGGGAGATTTTCCGATTATGCAAAAGGTTGTCGCACGGCTATAATCCGTCGCTCTACTTACATAACGATTTATTTTCTTTTAAATAACACATAGCATCACGCCTGTATTCCCCGAAGGGGTAGGCAGAGGTGTACATAATTGTACACCCACATTTCATGAATGCTGTTATTAAGTCCTATGTAATAGGTGGTGAGCTTATTGCCATCAACTGGGCACAATTCCAGACTCCGGGCCGCTACTGAGAATTTCCTAACAGAAAAACTCGATAACACTTTGCCCGACCCGGGAGTCGAACCCAGGAATCGAACCCGAGACCTCCTGCTCAGCAGTCGCGCTTGGGACCATTAGACCAACGAGGCAGGTTTCTTTTAAATCGTGATGTTTAATGTGATATTTCACTACTAACACGACTAACCACAAAAAGGAGTGTAATGATTTTAGAGTTATGGTATGTAGGTATTAAAGATAAATATTTGAAAATCATTGAAGCATGCTTCTCGAACTCTAAAGTTTATATATTAAATGGAAAAAGAATACGGTCACAAGCAGCATTCTAGCCTGCGCCTTCCGGAGATAAATGCTCCAGATTGTCTGCCCACTAAGCCATCTCGACCGTATTCTTTTTCCATTTAGTATATAGGTATGTTTGTACGTTTCTTTATTCCACCATAACTTCTAAATGCTTGAACCGATTTCGATGTATGATGGGGTAGGTATTGTAGAATCCTTACATTATCCCGGATAACATAAGGCTAGTCAGATTAACAAAAATTACACCTGGCAGGTGAACTTTTTTTTTGTAATTTCATCTTTTGTCTATTCTTTTCATCGTATTTTCAAAGATTTATCTTGAATTGTTAAGGTAATTGCATTCTTTACGACATTGTATTAACTGCAAAGTTAGTCGTGTCGGTTCGGTCACCTGTATAGGGGCTGAATTGATAGCAATTACGTCGCCAAAAGATGTGTTACAATATGGAAGAAGAATTAGCGGTGGTGAGCAGAGGTCGAGATGGCTTAATGGTCAGAGCACCCGGAGTATTTATCCGGGAGGCACATGTTCGAATCCTGCTCGCGACCGTATTCTTTTGCCATTTAATATAATAACTTTAGAGTTCGCTAAGCATGCGTTAATGGTTTTCAAAGATTTATCTTAAATAATTTCATTTTGTTCTTTTTTTTTTCGCTGCAACCGAGAGGTTTCTAATACTTAAGGATACTACAGTTAAAACCAACTGTAAGTTTAACGTATTTCACTTAACGGCAAATTAAATGTTTTCGTAAGAGAAATCTAAACTAGCCATCTAGCCTAGCTAGACTATCCCACGACAGATTTTGGCTAGAAATGTAAAACTCAAATCAAAGAGTGAGAATCACTGTAGATTATGGTTGATAGAAATGTATGGATGCGACTAAAACCTTAACAGCCTCGTTGGTTAAGTAGTCGAGGGTGCGGCTGCTGAGCGTAAGGACCTAGGTTTGAATTCTGGATCGAGCAAAGTGTTCGATTCAAATAATCTACCTAGCCTTTTCCCAACTATATTGGGGTCGACTTTCAGTCTAATCAGATGCAGATGGCGCGGTTAGCGCACTGGTCCAGAGACCGGCTGCTGTGTCGCGTGTTGCAGGTTCGATTCCTGCACGGAACAAATATTTGTATGATCTTCAGATAATTGTTCCGGGTCTGGGTGTGTGTGCATGTGAGATTATGTGTTTGTAAATGCACCCACGATACAGGAAGAAATCCCTAGGGTAGGGCAATTTATTTTATTTAAATAAACATAATTTATTTTATTTAAACTTAAACATGCAGCTAATACCAGTACCAACTCTAAAAACCACGGAACTGCCTCGTTGGTCTAGTGGTCCCAAGCGCGACTACTTAGCATGAGGTCCTGGATTTCATTTCCGATTCGGGCATTGTTATTGACCTTTTGTTTTAGGAAATTCTCAGTAGTACTACGGAGTTTGAAATTGTGAACGGTAGATGGCAATAGGTTCAATATTATGTAGGACTTTTAAACAGCGTTGGTGAAATTGGGTGTACAACTGTGTACCTACACCTCTACTTACCCCCTTTATTATAAACATAAATATCCACAAGAAAAAATTAAGGTTACATAACTAAACCACGCAATTGTTTTTTTTTTTGACTATGACTCATTCGTATCCACACTAACCTGTCAGTTATACGAGACTACACAACAATGAATGATATAATTAGCGGTGTCCTTATCTCAGCATCAGAACACGGGCACCAACAATTTATTATAAAATTAATAATATGCTATTGTAGGGATGTGGTTAGTCGATATAGGAAGCACTATGAAGTGCTTGTTAGTTGTAAATTTTAATACGGTCGCGAGCAGGATTCGAACCTGCACCTCCCGGATACATACTCCAGGCGCTCTGACCACTAAGCCATCTCGACCTCTGCTGAATTCTTCGTCCACATTTTAATATGTCTTTTAGTGGCCAGTCTTTTTTCCAAGCAAATTTATAACTTTAATGTTCGCTAAGCAAGCGGTAATGCTTTTCAAAGATTTATCTGTATTTGCTTGCTAGTTGTTAAACCAATAACAATTATTGTACAAACCGAGGCACCCGCCCCGTATGGTAATTTCAGGGGGCGCCAAAACCATACTGAAATATATTTGAAAATAAAAAAAAACTTGCACCGCAAGGCACCCAGTATGCAGCGCACATTGTTCTATCATTTATAATTTGATTTTAAAACACCCAGTAAATTTTTGAACACATCCTCAGGCCTTATTCTGAAATGCGCTGCGAGCAGCTGCAACGAAACAGATTGTTGGCAACATCTAATGGCGGGAATTTTACGAATAGAAATGTTTTAAATAAACTTAAAAAAAGCTTAAGCTTCTCGCGCTCACAACACATTATAATAAAACAACTTTTAACCGGATTAATCGCGCGTATTATTGTTTTTTGATTTTCCTGACGTTTCACTTTGTAGCGTTCGTGGCCGCAGGAGGACTTAGGTGTCAGACGTCTCAACTGTTTATTTAAAATTATTTCCGTCTGCCGTACATAAGAGTATAATTGATAAAATTATTAAAAAAAAAACTGTTTTAATAATCGCGGGCGAAAATAAAGTTTTCGCCCCCGTTTCGTCAAAAAAATCGTAGATCTGGAGCTGTCGACATTATGCTGCCACCGCCACTAGTCCCATAGACTGTTATAGGTACTTATCGATACTATGAACATCCCTACTATCTAAAGTTACAATGACTTGTAAACTCTGACCGTTGATCACTTGGCTGATTGCAAGGATGTTCATACAAGTGTATACAGTCAACGACCTCTAAGGATGCGTAGTCCTTTGTGCCCACAAACTATTAGCTAACGCTAAGCCCGCTGCCGACGACGACAGCCCAAAAAGGGACTGTTATGGTTTTAAGGTTCATGTATGTATGTATGTTTGTGAGATTATTTATTCGACCATAACTTGTGAACGCCTGAACCGATTTAGATGTATGGGGTATCGTTAGAATCCTTACATTGTCAGGGGTAACATATGCTAGTATAGTAAGATTTAATAAAATAGTGATACAGTCGCTATGGTATAAAAAAGGTGTGCAAAAAAAAACACGGCGTGCTATAAATTAATAATTAATTAATTTCATCCTTCTCTTATTTCTTGTCTCTTAAGGATCGTAGCGTGATGATAAGACAGAAGTGTAGGCCGGTGATTGCTGCAACGAACCCGGGTCCTCGGTAAAGGTTGGAGTAGGACCGTGTGGTTTTTAGTCGGTAGGAGTCCGGCGGATTTTCCACACTCAAAAATAAAAAATGTAGGTACTACAGTCCCATATAGGTAATATGTGTTGAGCCTGATGTCATTTGTGAGGCACAAATCCAATTAATTAAGAACTTCCGAACAGAAAATTCCAGAAATGACCGACCCGGGTATCGAACTCAGGACCTCACGCTCAGCAACTGCGCCTTCGGCTAATAGATCATTGAGGTAGTTCTTTTGATATAGGTACCTACTCCAAAGTAAAAACTTAATTTCTCGCTTCTTTTTTTTTATGGAATAGTGGGCAACCGAGCAGACGGCTCGCCTGATGGTAAGCGATTACCGCCGCCCATGGACACCCGCAACCCCAGAGGAGTCGCGAGTGCGTTTCCGGCCTTTTAAAGGGTTTGGGACTCCGGTACCCTCACTCACTCGGCGAAACACAACGCAAGCGTTGTTTCACGCCGGTTTTCTGTGAGGCCGTGGTATCAATCCGGTCGAGCCGGCCCATTCGTGCCGAAGCGTGGCTCTCCCACGGTGAAAACCACGGTCATCTAATTAGACTGAAAACCTATTCCAATACTTGAGTAGGTACTTATGACATAACCAGCCCATAACTGACCCACTGCATGGCGCGGGCCTCTTCTCATACAGAGAAGGCACGAGCATTGATCACCACGCTAGCTCACTGTGGGCATCCGCTACTTGTGTTATAGGTACTGATTATCATCCCCCTGCCCTTATCCAAATTTGTTTGGGGTCGGCGCAGCATGTATTCCTCTTTCACTTTCTAATTGTTTTTTAAATACATAGGCTGCTAAAGTTCTGGCAATGTTTTATGAACGGCCGCCTGCCTGACGTCATCCGTCATTGGAAATGCTGTTGTTTGTGGTAACCGCCACCGATACGGTCTCCGTCTATCTAGCTATGTCACTTCAAATGTTATTATCCATGCGCCAGGTTCTGATGTTATCCTACTATCACACTTCACTAACCGGGCCACAAATATAAAAGTTGTATATAGGTAGTTCTATGGAAAAAAAAATACAATCATCTCTGCCAAACCTCAAGAAGCTACTCTTGAAGATACGCATATATAATACCACTCGCAAACTAACCATTTTCTGATCGCAAAACAGATAACAAAATATTATTCCTTCATAAGACGTGCAATTAAAGTTACAAGTCAATGACCTGCCGGGTTTTATTACCATTTGTTCTTCACACCTTTGTTCTGAATGGAATAAGCAGATGCTACGCTCACCGTTATCTGATTACATTGGTAGCAAAAATACCCATAGTTGAAGAACAATAATGTTTGCTATTTTCGTTGAACCGACTATTATACTTAGGTATATTGAAAAATCCATAGCCCGTCCTAACCCCAAAGTCAAATAATTAAGTCCAATTAGACCACCAAGTTTTGAGTATGAATGTAGATGGCTATAAGAGTAGAGGAAGACCGAGGAAGCGATGGATGGATTGTGTTAAAGATGATATGACTAGAAAAGGGGTGACTGACGATATGACAGCTAATAAAGATGTATGGAACAAGAATACATGCTGCGCCGACCCCAAATAAATTGGGATAAGGGCAGGGGGATGATGATAGACCACCATATAAAGGTACCTACTTTTGAAAGTCAAGAAATGCCACGTTTCAAAATGTAGATTCCTATGGAGAAGAACGGGTAAGAAACTCCATGGTAACTCATAGTAATATCTTAGGTTTGCGCGATCACTACACATTATAATAAAACAACTTTTAACCGGATTAATCGCGTGTATTATTTGCAGCGTTCGTGGTCGCAGGAGGACTCAGTCCTCCTGCGACCACGAACGCTGCAAAGTTTTCGAAACGTCAGGAAAAACAAAAAACCAATAATACACGCGATTAATCCGGTTAAAAGTTGTTTTATTATAATCCATGGTAACTCTTTTAAAATGTTGTGTTACAATATTTTTGGTACATTTATCAAAAGACATTAAGTGATAACAATGCAGATATAGTTGTACACGTAGGTACAGTAGAAGATACAAAAATGTAGTAATAGTTAAGGCTTGGAAGTTTTGAGCTGACCAGTCCCAACTTATGGCACCCGTTCACGAGTATCACGCATATATCAGCATCGCTCAGCTCAACCATATTTTAGGGAACAGAATGACTCAACACATACGCCACAGTAAGACATTCACATCTCGATGTCACGAGACAAGCTGGAGCTTATTATGTACTGTCGCAAAACTAGTTACTTTAGCATAATCATATGAGCTCGTATCTATCGTCTATCGTCCCAGAATCGAACACTCCCAACTATTAGATAAAGTGTTCTGAAAGATGCTGAGGGAACTATATCGAGTCCTTTTTTGTTGAGTTTGCAGTCACGGCGATCTCGTACCCTGCGGAGAATGGAGGAGCATCGTTTCCAAATCATGAAATGAAACCCATCAACCCTTGCTTCTACGAACATCCCAGATGCGTTGCAACATTTTAACCGTTCCCACCTTTTAGAGTGAATATTCTGCTAAGCCTTTCTAAACTGCGTTGGATTCGACTTCCAGTCAAACCAAATGCAGCTGACCTGCAAAGACTAGGAGATCACTGGCCTGTAGAAATAGACACCTATAAGAGGTGTCGCTATTGCAGCACTAAAGAATATATTAAGAAGTCAAAATTAATTAAAAAATTAAAAAGCAAAAACACTTACAAACATACTTACATAAGTACTTATATATACATAAACCCTAAAAACATAACACTCCTTTTTTGTGCAGCCGTGTAAAAATAATGAGAGTGGTGTAAAGTGGCACTATGTATTCATTCATGTTTCAAATTATTTCATCAACTGCAAGAAGAAAATCAATTAAAGTGACCAGAGCCCAGACTAGTGCTGGCAAAGATATTGCCACCATTTTTTTTGTTACACTAAACATGTACAACTTCTTTTTCTTGAACGATAGTTGTTAAAGTACCCACAATGATTTCTGACACAAATAAATACTTCTACCAGTTAAAGGGCTACCAATGTTTTACATGGAGCGACTGCCTATCTGACCTCTACAACTCATTTACTTAGTAACACGATATCTCCTGGTGTAACTGGTTGCCAGACTTTCAGGCCTCTGACTACCCGTAACGGCTGTCATAGATCTTAATTTGACAACCGGGACCGACGGCTTAACGTGCTCTCCGAGGCAGGGAGGGGTCTCTTTATGAAATGATGGTCACACGTTCACAGACCGTCCGCGGCAAGCGCAGCTTAACCTCTATGGATCGATCTGTGTGTCTGTTACTTAGCCACGAGCCCCTGTTTTAGAGTAAATAATACCTCCTTCGCCTCAGCTCCTTATGAGAGCTGCTACAGTTATGTTTCACGGCTCGTTAAGTTTTATCACCTTGTTACTAGCATGCGGTATATAATCGTTAGTGGTATGTATTTGTTATCTGTGCTCAGATCGGACAATGGTCAGTTTGTTGAATTCGGGTATAGGTACAGTCACGTGGCAAAAGTAGTGTCGAACTCAGGCAAATTTTTCTTCAAAAATATACTTAAATTCTTAAAAAAGAATACGGTCGCGAGCAGGATTCGAACCTGCGCCTCCCGGATAAATACTCCATGCGCTCTGACTACTAAGCCATCTCGACCTCTGCTCCCCACCGCGAATTCTTCGTCCACATTTTAATACATCTTTAGGTGACGTCGTTGCTGTCTATTTAGTCCCTAAACAGGTGACCGAACCGACACGACTAACTTTGCAGTTAATACAATGTCGTAATGATGCAATTACCTTAATACCTTAGACGCAGGTTGGAATCCTACTCGCGACCGTATTCCTTTTCCACAAAAAATTATAACTTTAAGGTTCGCTGAACTTGCATTAATGCTGTTTAAAGATTTATCTGTATATTTCAATCTTTTATCAAATATACACAATCATTAATAGAGTGGAGACATTGGAGACTCTATTATCCGGACAAATTTTTGCCATAAGTCATTCGGTTAATCGAAAATCCAGATAGTTGAATCCGTAGACTTAGAATAATTTTGCTACCAATAAAACCCAGGGCCTCATGTTTGGTAGACGCTCTTAGGACCAAGAAAGCAATTCAGGTTATATTTCTAAGTAGACCCAAAGAACACCCTTTTTTTCCTAGCGCAAAACATTGCTCTCCTCTTAAAGGAAAAACTGACTGCCTCGTTGGTCTAGTGACCGCAAGCGCAACTGCTGAGCGTAAGATCCTGGGTCGGATTCCGAGGACGGGCAGTTTTATTGGGTTTTTCTGTTGGGAAATTCCCAGTAGCAGCCCGGAGTCAGGAATTTAGTAGTGTGTGTGCACCCCCGTGTTTCGGAGAGCACGTAAAGCCGTCGGTCCTGCACCTGATCTCTCTCCGGTCGTGTCGGATTGCCGTCCCAACGGAATATGAGAGTGAAGGAAGAGGGAGTGCAACTGTGTTTGCGCATACACTTGTGCACTATAATATCCCCTGCCTACTTGGCTAATCTTCGTGGAGATAGGCCGCCGTGACCGAAATATGGGGAGGACTATATTATATTATTAAAGGAAAAAATATAAACTCAAACATATTAAAAAAACGTCACTTTTATTTCTTCTGCTTTTTATCAGATTTCTCCCTCTTTCTCTTGTTGATTGGATTCCTGGGGTCGTAGATGTCGAACCAGTCGTCTCCCTTGGTGGAGGCGTCCTTGGCCAACACTGAGCCCTTCTCTTCGAATCGAAGAGTGTGGCCCAACCTGTGAAGAAATAGTACATTATAATGCAAATGTTTTTTTTTGTTTTTGTGTATGGCATCTCGCAGATCAACCTAGGAGGTTGTCGACTGCTTAACCGGGCTTTACTGTGGTTGCCTTAATAATTTTAAGGCCCCCAGTTTTTTTTTTTTTTTTTTGGACGTGGCCTCTTGCAGTTAACCCATAGGGGTTTGATCTGCGTAACCGAACAATAGCTATGGCGAGACAATTTGATGCCTCCAGCCAGAGCATATAAGGCCCCCAGCCAGGGCATTCAACTTATAAACTAAGCGACAACGAGCCTCGGCTTAGGGCGTTGCTGGTGGGAGGACAGCAAGGGACTGGCTGGATCGGATTCAAATCATTATTATTATTAAGGGACGAATTCAAAGCTACAGGCTCAGCAGCGCGGGCTGGCACGAGCAAGGGTCGGGGTGGACAATTACGGAGAAGTCGCGACGGGCCTCAAAGGCGAGGACGAAATGACGGCGGTCTGTTTTTGTATATTGTGCTGGTGGCCATACTGCTTTCTTGGAGGACGGTTATAGCGTGGTCAGGATATGTGAGTGAATGCCTAGGTCGGCGAATTCTACTGATCTGTGAGGGGGATGCGAATGAGCTAAGTTGGTAATTAACTATGTTATGAAGCTTCGTAATCGTGACCGAAACTATCGGATAACATCATCATCCTCCTGTTTTTATCCCAATTTAATTGGGGTCGACGCAGTATATATTGTTCTTCCATACATACTCTCTACATGTAATGGAATCGTGCTAAAGTTTTGGCGAAGTTTTATGACCGGCCGCCTGCCTGACGTCAACCCTCATTGGGAATGCTGTTATTGGTGGTAACCACCAACGATACGGTCTCTTTCAATCTAGCTACGTCACACCAAATGTTATCCATGAGCCAGGTTCTGATGTTATCATACTATCACACTCCGCTAACCGGCCCACCGAAACTACCGGATATCCGAAATAAAATTATATCCGGGACCGGATATAATTTTAAAAGACTGTATTACGTCTGATAGTGATAGGTTTCGAATAATTTCGGATAGGGGAGTTTAAAAGACACACGTTATGACTGTTTTTTTAAATATTATTGTAAATGCCAAATGTCCGACTTTGAAACCATCTAACCGATGTGCCCCAAACCGGTTTCACACTACGCTTGGCGACGTAATTGCTATCGATTCAGTTCGGTTACCTGTATAGGTACTATAGAATCCTGCTCACGACCGTATTCTTTTTCCATTTAACATAATAACTTTAGAGTTCCCTAAGCATGCGTTAATGCTTTTCAAAGATTTATATTTAATGGCCATTACTTTGTTGGTAACCGAGTTAGCCAATAGAACACAAGTCATTATTATACTTGACGCTGGATTATAGCCCGAGCTTGACCACGCTAACAGTGGGTTGGCAATTTAAGACCATTCAATCCAGATTTCCGAACGAAGATTACCTTAACCCATTTTTTGCCTAAATAGCTCTTATTGTGTGTTCTTTTTGTAGAGCAACAATTCTCTTTCTTTCATAATCATTTAACTTACCATTCATCAGTATTTAAGTCTTCGTCATTGTCTGCGCCAGTCTTCTCTGACGGTTCACCCTCTGTCTCCGCCTTTTCTTTAATAGCGTGAAGTTTTGTCTTGAATTTGGCTAGCAGTTGTAACGTGAAGTCTTCCCTATAACAAGATATTTAATCACATTTAATGATATTTTTATGCATGGTCATAATCTTATTATTTCTTATGGTTGATAAACAACCTATTATCAGAGTTTAAACCACCCGTAGGTCTCTGCTATAGCTTTATACACCATCGAGAACATCCCTCAGGAGTGCTGGTTTCCTCACGATGTTTTCCTCCACCGTTTGAAGCAAGTCATAATTCATTTATAATATGCACATGACTTCGAAAAGTCAGTGGTGCGTGTCTTGGATTGATTCGAACTCAGTCCAACGGCCATACCACTAGGCTGTCAGTACTATATGGCCATTATATAAGCAGCCTATAGCTGTTCCACTGCAGTGCAAGGGTTCGACTGTCTTCTCATACAGAGAAGGCACGAGCATTGATCACCACGCAAGCTCACTGCGGGTTGGCGAATTCAGAATGTTAATTCCAGATTTCTTCACGATATTTTCCTTCAACGAATATCTGTGATGACTTAGATTAACTAAGAAAATACATAAATGACATTACAGAAGTCACATTAGTACATGCCATGCCATGCCCATCACGATCTGTGGGTCAAGAGGCGGGACCCATGTCCACTCGACACGCCCGTATTATTTTTATGAGCCTTGAAATACATCTATGTTTACTAGAATGTCGGCAATCCAACATGACAGGAGAGAGATCAGGCGCAGGACCAACGGCTTTGCGTTCTCTCCGAAGCACGGGGGTGTCAGACCACCAACTTCCTGAAACCGGGCTGCTGCTGAGAATTTTCTAACAGAAAAACCCAATAACACTTTGCCCGACCTGGGAATCGAAACCAGGACCCCAAGCTCAGCAGCCGCGCTTGCGACCACTAGACCAACGAGGCAGTCATAATTATATATAGAATAGTTGGTAAGAGCATTACTATGGTACGGCGAGTGTCACAGATTCCGTCCCAGCCGTATCTACCACATTTCCAGTCTACTTCAAAAGTTCAAGGGCACTTTGATTAATGATACTACATATTTTAAATTGTGTATTGAGACGCCTCATTTTTTCCGCCATTGCAATACGTTCAAACCAGGATCTACAATGATGTAATTTTTAGAAAAAATAATAAATTTTCAAATATAGACAGGTTAACTGAAACCAGTACCTAACAAAATTATAGATATCTGCCTAGCCTTTTCTCAATTACATTAGGGTCGGCTTCCAGTCAAACCGGATACAGCTTAATACAGTATTTTACATGAAGCGACTGCCTTTCTGACGTCCACAACTCAGTAACTGGGTAACACGATATCTCGTGGCATGACTGGTTGTCAGACTTTCAGGCCTCTGACTACCCGTAACGGCTGTCATAGATCTTTATTTGACAACCGGGACCGACGGCTTAACGTGCTCTCCGAGGCACAAAATTATAGATATATAAATAAGAATTTTACCTATTGCCATTTTAATCAACGCAGTCTTTTGCAGTCACTACTGGAGATAGACCCCCTCCCCGCCCCCCCAATTGTCCATTAAGCCACGGAGCGTCTTACGTTATAGCAGGCACAATTCCAAACTCCGGGCTTCAACTGAACATATTCTTACAGCAATCTGACCTACTTGCAATTACACTAATGACGCAGTAAGGTGTAGATAAATACGACTATTTTTACAATTTGTAACACACCTTTTTATTAGCTTGGTGGGTCATTCTTCAAGTTAAATTTCTTGCGTCATTTTTCTCGCGCAAATATTTTATGTAAATAACTTCAGAATGTTATAATTTTCATTAATATAAGTTCATGGATATACAATTAGCTTGTATTCATGAAAAATTTTTTCGAAGTTAGTTTCATAAAAATATTAAAGCGAGGATAATGACGCAAAGGATCCAACTCGAAGAATGACCCTGGTACGTATCTATGTAACGGAATCTTTGAACGTGATTTTCATCCACTTTAAAATGTCGGATTGAATTGAAACTACGCACACTTGTCAAGGACCGATGACGATACAATAATTTAATACATTTGTCCGATTATCCTGATCAGGACCTTCAGGATTAACATTAACGACTTCAGGACTAAAATAGCTAAAATATTTGTTTTACTACTTTTTAGTTCGGCTAGTAACAAAAGCGTGTCTTTTTAGTTATTTGAAACAATTATTTATTAAATTGTCTTAATGACGACGTGATACTAAAATAAAATAAAAAGTACCCACGTAGATCCCAGCAGAGAACGCACACCATTTCTTAAATATTGTAAAGCTATATTAAAATAAAACATGAAAGTTTTTATGATTAACTAAAATTCATTTAATATTATGGAATTATTATTATTACAATATTACAACAAAAAAAAAACATAAATAAATTCTTTAATTCTTTGGTGCCTACTCATATTTTTAAGGGCTTTAAATACATGACAGTCTTATCCAATCTCAATGCAATTTTCTATGGTCTATGCTACATACATAGCATCACGCTTGTAACCCCGAAAGGTTAAGCAGTGGTGGTTCAGTTGCACAGCACCATTTCACGGATGCAATTATTAACTCCTAGCCTATATTGCTATCTAACGGTACACAATTCCAAACTCCGGGCTGCTACTGAGAATTTTCTTAACAGAAAAACTTAATAACACTGCCCGACACGGGAATCGAACCCAAGACCTTAGGCTTAGTAGTCACGCTTGGGGCCACTAGACCAACGAGGCAGTTATGATAAAAACACGGTGGACAAACATTTCATAAATAAATATTAATAAACATTTTAATTGGCAACCCATATATTAAGCGGGTCGGATTCTATATCTACTCAATATATTTATTGAATTCAATACTCAAATATTTATATCTAGATAATAGCTCGAATGATTTCAAAATTTCGTACTTTCAAATTACCAATAGACATGATGACAGTATTAAAGAACCAAAGAATAAATGGTTTTAGAGACAAATATATGCATAAAGGATTCTAAAAAAATATCTAGTTTTGTTAAAAACATTAAGATTAATAAGATTTACAATAAAATAAAAGTATAAAATGCTGCAATCGGCCATGTTGACTGAAACGTCAATCACGGCGAATGACGTCACACCTCAGTCAAATGTCAATCATCGACGTACGTTATGCCTTCTACTTATGTCAAATATGCTGAGGCCTGACGTCAAAACGGCGCCATGACACGCAGCAGCGTTTTCGCGGTTAAATCAAATTAGATAGATTAAAATGAAATCATTTGCGTTGAAACTTAGTTTATTGCTGAAATAATGTGTTTTTCGGATATAGTAGACGTGTACCTATATTATAAACAGATATTTTAAAATCTGTCATCATGCCTATTGTCTTTGACCAAATTTTTACATAAGTCGATAGTACTTTTGTATTTTTTTTTATATAAACTACTTATCTGCCTAAAATACATGACCAGATTTTAATACCTAACATTAATTTAAAAACCGGTGGCTGACTGCTTTGGTAATCGAACCCAAGACCACACGCTTTGCAGCTGCAGTCAGAGCCACAAAACCAATTAGTCTATAAAATCTATACTAATAAAATAAAGCTGTAGAGTTTGTTTGTTAGAACGCGCTAATCTCTGGAACTATCAGTCGAATTTAAAAAAATCTTTTTGTATTTGATAGCACAATTCTTGAAGAAGGTTATAGACTGTTTAACATCACTCTACGACCTTTAGAGAAAAAAGCTGGTTAACCCAAGGGGCACAGTCAGTATACATCAATATATTTGTATTGTTATTTTGCAAACAAACATTCTTCCAAATCATCCGAATCATTGATAACAGCCTCGTCCCACGGCCCATACTTATTATCCTTATATTTCTGCCAATAAACAAACAAAAACGGACAATACCCACTTAAAACAACAACAATAAACAAAAAATAAAACAACAAAGTCTTCGAAACGGAATACAGACTGACAACAGTCAAAAATAAAGTTATAAAGTATATTAAATTAAACAATTTCGTGTACAATATTACTTTGAAAAGTTGTGGACTTAACACAAATAGTATTACAGATATAGTTAGTAAAACGAACGCGTCGAAAGGAGTAGATAGTCTTGATACTAGACATACGGAGGCAAAAATCGCAGCGTTTATTGACAACGAATTTGATACTAGCGCTACTTTAACATTATAATCGAAAAATATCATATGTATTATCATCATTATTACTGCCCATGCATAAATCGTGTCCGTACTGACAGTGTCGGTTAATGTGTGTAATATTGGTGATAATAAATAACCTATTATGACATAAACTAATACTGTTTTTAAATGTGTTAATACTGCACTGCCTTCGAAGTTTATGTACAAAAAATAGCTTAAAAAAGTAGCTGAGATAGATGTGTATATAACCGTGTAAGTATTAACCCAATCGTTGTACATATACACGTAAATGACAGCGTATAAAATACATATACACAAGCGTAGTACAACCCGAAATGAGCCTTGTACAGCTTCGGGTAAGGTCACTTTTTCAATGTTTAAGTTTTTTCTCAGTTCTTGTAGGAATTTTCTGTCGGTATAATTGTCTGGGTATTCTCTGTTTTCGTATAAATTCTTCACCCACGGTTTTCTTCGAATAATTTTTCGGGTCGTTTTCTGGCGTCCGTTTCTGAAATGCGGTCTTGAGTTAGCGTTTTTTGCTTGAGTCTTGAGTTGAGTGATTGTTGTTTTTTTTTTTTTAATTATTTTCTTTGTTGTAAACTGGTTTCAATTTGACACAAGAATGCGTTTAATAATTAAGGATTTTGTACACTTTTGTGGAAAGAAAAATACGGTTGTGAGCAGGATTTGAACCTGTGCCTCCCGGATAAATATTCCAGGCGCTCTTAGTATTTTTCTTTCTACCAAAAAATATAACTTAAGAGTTCGCTACGCATACGATAATGCGTTTGAAAACTTTATTTGTATTTCATAAATATTTTTCTTATAAAAATATTAGACAGCGAGACATTACTTTATTTATTGTTAAAACAATTTTTTTAAAGAGTGTTTATGGTGTTTCTGGCTTGCGGGCTCTTCACCATAAGATCAACGCCTTGGACCGTGCACCTAGTTTTGACTTTTTATAGATCTATAATCTATATAATGATATTTTTAATATGTTAAGGCCATGTATTAATTCCTATAGTTCTACGGAAACATTGAAAAACAATAGACACGCTTGAACCAGCGACCTTTGACAGTCCGTGTCATCGCTCTCCCACTGAGCTACCGTGTCATTTCAATTAATGTTCACCGGTTACTACTCACGTGCATTTTTCGGGATTGCCCGACTAGTTTCGAACTCGAACGGAGCCCTTAGTCACCCGCGGCGATGTCGCGAGTCAAACTGACTTTGACTCGAGTTTCACTCGCGACATCGCCGCGGGTTCAGCTCATGACTAAGGGCTCCGTTCGAGTTCGAAACTAGTCGGGCAATCCCGAAAAATGCACGTGAGTAGTAACCGGTGAACATTAATTGATATGAATATGTCTCACGAAAGTTTTTATACAAAAATACCGTGTCATTGTTCACTATTATTAAATTTCAAGCTTCCTTCTATTCGTCTTAAAGAGACGCCTGGCGATATCTATTTAGCAATCATTTACAACGAACAACGCCACGGTAGTCTGAACTCTGTAGCTAAGAGTAATGACACGGACTGTCAAAAGTCTGGGGTTCGAGCCCTATTCCTGTCTATTATTGTTCAATGTTTCCATAGAATAATAATAATACCTATAATCTAGTATATTAGTTAAATAAAAACATTTGAATTTTAATATTTGAGCGGTTACTGCTACAATAATATAAATATATAGCTGACCCGGCAAACGTGGTTTTGCCATATAAATAAAAAATTTAGGGGTGGACTACCCCTAACATTTAGGGGGATGAAAAATAGATGTTGGCCGATTCTCATAGATACCGGATAAGCACAAAAAATTTCATCAAAATCGGTCAAGCCGTTTCGGAGGAGTATGGCAACGAAAACTGTGGCACGAGAATTTTATATATTAGATATATACCTATATATAATTATTTATAATTCATTAATTCTTAATTAATTAAATTCGGCCAGACATGCATTTTGTGATTGAAAAAAATTACTAGTGTGGTTCATAAACAAACCATTTCTTAACCTTTTTTCATAGAATTAGTTGAGCTCTACTACAAAAAAAAAAAGAATAGAAAATATAATTACCTGGCTGCTCCCTTCTTCGGCAATTTCTCTTTCATCTTCCGATACTTTTCCTGCTCTTCTACATACTTCTTGTACATTTCATTATTCTCTTCAGCCTTCTTAGCGTCTCTTATTTCGTCTTTAGCACTCTGTTCTTTTGCAGCTTGTTCTTTAATCTTCTCGTCTTTAGAGTTCTTCATTTCTTTTCGTAGCTGCTTTATTTCACTCTGGATTCTTTCTCTGGAATATAAATTGTAAATTTATAAACGCTTACGGTCCTAACTATCTGCCTACTAATAACTTTAGGAAATATAGGCGTCATACTTACTTCTCTTTCTGTCTTGCATCATCTTTTTCTTTTCCAATATAATACTCTTCTATTGAACTATCACTGTCACTTCCTTCTAACTTCTGATTTTCATCTTCTGTCTTCTTACTTATGTTCTCTTTTTTCTTCTTGGTATCTTCCATCTTCTGCCTCTTGCTGTCTCCTTCTGGACTCTTTCCACGTTTTTTGGAACTAAGTTTATCTCTTATATTGGAGACAGTTACTGCAGTTTCTTTAATCTTCTCTTCATCTTCTTCTTCCGATGATTCTGCTATCTGATTCTGTTCTTCTTCTAGTTCCAATTCTGAAAAATAATAAAGTCCAATAACTTATTTCAATTAAACCATTTACAGGCACTCTTGAATTGTCAGAAGCTAGTTGCCACGTTCCAAAGTGTAGATTCCTATGGAGAAGAACGGGCAAGAAAACTCAATTTAGTTAAAATTTTTCATCAAACAGGTCATTACAATAGCAGGTATTGATTACTCTGTTTCTGTTGAAAAACAGTGTGTGTAAGATCACGCCAACACCAAAAGAGATTATAGTTTATCAATTAATTTTGCCATGACAGTTTAGAGATGCCCAGCCCCTACTGAGAGCGCCCGTTCACGATCATGACGCATCTGTCAGCATCATTCAACTCAACCATATTGTAGGGAATCGAACGACCCAACATACGTATTGCCGTCATGGTCCATTCGACTACAGTGCAGTGAAGTTATTATATTAAATGGAAAAAGAATACGATCGTAAGCAGGATTCGAACCTGCGCCTCCCAGATAAATACTCCAGGCGCCCTGACTAATAAGCCGTCTCGACTTCTGCTCACCACCGCGAATTCTTCTTCCATATTTTAACACGTCTTTTTGGCGACGTTATTGCTATCAATTCAGTCCCTATATAGGCGACCGAACCGACACGACTATCTTTGCTAATACAATGTCGTAAAAAATGCAATTACCTTAACAATTCAAGATCAATCTTTGAAAAGCATTAACGCATGCTCAGCGAACTCTAAAGGTATTATATTAAATGGAAAAAGAATACGGTCGCGAGCAGGATTCGAACCTGCGCCTCCCGGATAAATACTCCAGGCGCTCTGACTATTAAGCCATCTCGACCTCTGCTCACCACCGCGAATTGTTAGCTAACTTTAGAGTTCGCTAAACATGCGTTAATGCTTTTCAAAGATATATCTTATACAGTGGAGTGGTTAACAGAGTCGCACGATTCATAGACCATAATTTTTTTTTACCTGCAGCTGTCTTGTTGCTGAGCTTGGGGTCTTCTAACAGGTCATGCGTAGACTTGGGCTTGCCGCGATACTCCTGGGCTTCACCCTCATCTTCTTCAGCCTCCTCACCGAAGGATAGTAACCCGAAATTCCTAGGAAAGGAATGGTCTTAACATAATGTCAGTCCCGTATCCCTCGAAGGGTTAGGCGATGTATATGTCGCAAGCAATTTGTACGATTCCGCCGTTTTCAAAACTATTCAAAAGTGGCTCTTATTTCCGCGTCTGTAAGGTCGCAAAAAACCTAAACACGAATGGGATCATCTCCTTCGAACCTAACCTGTCCGTGTCCGGGTGCACGGGGTTCCCGAGCTCGCTTCACTCACTCTGCTTTCGGCATATCACATAACTGCGAGCGTTTTTAAACCGTAAACTTGTAAACGGCGGAATCATACAAATTGCTTGCGACTTACTTCCTGTGATTGTTTTAAACTCACATTTCATAAATTTTAAGTCCTATGTATATTTATTTATTTATTTAGCAATTACTATTGCCTTACAGGCTAACCCAATACGACAATGTAATCACAGTTGAGATAAATGGTGAAGTGTCACGCTCTGAAATTCCGCCAATGAACAACAAAAAATATCCAATTCCCGCGCGACAGTGTTAAGTATATCTGTTGCTTTAACCACCGGTGCATACTTTAATATGTTTGTACGATATACTGGGATCTCAAACAACCTATCTCTTGGCCCTTGGCGTAGTCTGGTATTAGGGACGAGCAATTTAATTGACGTCAATACGTCGGGATTGTTTAATTCCCCACGGAACACCTGAAATACATATTTGGCTAGAGCCAAGTTTCGCCTATATATCGTCGGTTGAAAGACTGACATCTATCTGTTCTGCCTCTGTATCTTTCCTAAGCCTCGTTGGTCTAGTGGTCCCAGCGCGACTGCTGCGCATGAGGTCTCGGCTACGATTCCCGGGTCGGGCAAAGTGTTATTATATTAAATGGAAAGAGAATACGGTCGCGAACAGGATTCGAACCTAAGCATGCGTTAATGCTTTTCAAAGATTTGTCTTGAATTGTTATTCAGTGTTTCTGTTAGGAAATTCTCAGTAGCAACCCGGAGTTTGGAATTGTGCACGATTGATGGCAATAGGCTCACCACCTATTAACTTAATAACAGTATAAGTAAAATGTGTGTGTACAATCGTGTACACCTCTGCCTACCCCTTCGGGAAATACAGGCGTGATTCTATGTTTATGCTACGTTAAGACATTTCTGTGCTTTTAAAAAATAAACCTTATAACGCAAGTCCTAAGAAATATTTTCATTTGTCACAAAAATGTCGTTTGAACCAAATAGTAGTTCAACCGTCGATATTATACTAGCTTCTGCCCGTGGCTTCGTCTACCTACGTGGACTTAATAATTGAGTCCAGCACGGATTGGGTTTTTCTGTTAGTATGTAGATTATTATTAGCAGCCTGGAGTTTGGATTTATGCTCGGTAGATGGTAATAGGCTCACCACGTATTACATAGGACTTAATAACAGTATTAGTAAAATGTGTGTGTATAATTATGTACACCCCTGCCAACCCCTTTGAGGAATACAGGCGAGATGCTATGTTTTTTTTATTTATTTTATTTGCAAATATAGTTTAGATTTAAGTTATTATATTAAATGGAAAAATGGCACACGACCGTATTCTTTTTCCATTTAATATTGTAACTTTAGAGTTCGCTAGGCATGCGTTAATGCTTTTCAAAGATTTATCGTGAATAAAGTTACCAAACTGGTCGAGATGGCTTAGTTGGTCAGAGCGCCTGGAGTATCTATCCGGGAGGCGCAGGTTCGAATCCTGTTCGCGACCGTATTCTTTTTCCATTTAATATTGTAACTTTAGAGTTCGCTGAGCATGCGTTAATGCTTTTTCAAAGACATATCTTGAATTATCGTGAATAGTTTAGACTTCTAAAAAAAATATACTACCGAATTGAGTGCCTTTTTCAAGTCGGTTAAAAAGTTGTAACTCTACTTACTTAACCCCCTGCCGTTCCTTCTTCTTTTTCTTAGGTTTCTCTTCCGCCCGGGTCTCTTGTACCCGTGGCTCGATGTCAGTGAACGGGTTGATAATCACACTGGTGCTGATGATCTTGTGAGGGTGGTCAGGCCGATCGTCGGGGCCTATCAGACCCTCAGAGAGTTTGAGGACATTGTATATCGTTTCTCCTGTTAAAAACTTAATTTATTAGATATGCCCGATTAAATTTTCGGACATGTCGGCCTATCTCCACGATTAGCCAAGTAGGAAATATTATAGTGCACAAGTGTATGCGCCAACACAGGTACACTCCCTCTTCCTCTACTCTCATAGTCCGATGGAACGACAATCCGACACGACCGGAGAGAGATCAGGCGCAGGACCACGGGTTTTACAGCAGTATTTAGTACTTTAATAATTTTTTTATAATTTAAACTGCCTCGTTGGTCTAGTGGTCCCAAGCGCGACTGCTGAGCATGGGGTCTCGGGTTCGATTCCCAGGGCGGGCAAAGTATTATTGAGTTTTTCTATTAAGAATTTCTCAGTAGCAGCCCGGAGTTGACAGCGCGGTTGGCGCAGTGGTCGAGAGACCGACTGCTGCGCTGCGTGTCGCAGGTTCGATTCCTGCACGGAGCAAATATTTGTACGATCTATAGATAATTGCTCCGGGTCTGGGTGTGTTTGTGCTTGTGAGATTATATGTCTGTAAAAACACCCGCGATACAGGAAGAAATTCCTAGTGTGGGGCAATGTTTTAAAAAAAAAAAAAGTTTGGAATTGTGCCCGGTTGATGGCAATAGGCTCACCATCTATTACATGGGACTTAATAACAGCATTGGTGAAATGTGGGTGTAAAATTCTGTACACCACTGCCTACTCCTTTGGGGAATACAGGCATGATGCTATGTTGTTATGTCAGTGCAGAGTATATCTACATATAACTAACCTGTAACTTTCCCAAATATAGTGTGTTTATTCTGCAACTCTGGCGTCGCAGCGAGCGTGAAGAAGAACTGGGACCCGTTGTCATCTTTCCCTGCGTTGGCACTCGCGACTAACCCACGACGGTTGAAACGGAGACGAGAATGAAACTCATCCTGGTTAAGATAGAGAAAAGAAAAGAAATAAAGAAAGGAATAATTATTCTCATACTTTATTGGCCCGTACAAATCTATACATCTCTAGTAGATTCTAGCAGGTTCGGCAGTCGTTGCACTGCCCTGAACCCGATGGCAGCGCCATCCTACCCAAACATACACAAAAAAAAAAACATGGAAGTAGGTCCAGGCGTTTAGGAGTTCAGTGACAAACACACATATCTGCCTAGCTTTTTCCCAATTACATTGGGGTAGGCTTCCAGTCAAACCGGATGCAGCTTAATACCAGTATTTTACATGGAGCGACTGCCTATCTGACCTCCACAACCCAGTTACTGGGTAACACGACATCTCGTGGCATGACTGGTTTTCAGACTTTCAGGCCTCTGATTACCCGTAACGGCCGTCATAGATCTTAATTTGACAACCGGGACCGACGGCTTAACGTGCTCTCCGAGGCACGGAGGGGCCTCGGTATGCAATGATGGTCACCCATCCACAGACCGACCGCGGCAAGCACAGCTTAACCTCGATCGATCGATCTGTGCGGCTGTTACTTAGCCACGAGCTACTCCAAACGACAAACACACATACAGAAGAATTATATATAAAGAAAAGAAGTAGGTACCAATACAAATAAATAAAATTTAAGTGTCTGTTTGTACTGTCAAAATAATAGTTTTTTGTCTTGGCTTCGATTCCCAGATCAGGAAAAGTGTAGCAAACCGGAGATTGGAATTGTTTCCGACAGATGGTAATAGGCTCACTACCTATTACATGGGACATAATAACAGCACTGGTGACATGTGGGTGTAGAGCTGTGTACACGTCTGCCTACCCCTTCGGGGAATTCAGGCGTGATGTCATGTAAATAAAATTGAAGTGTCTAGTTTGTTATACCAAAATAACAGCTTTTTACAAAATGCAAATCAAAGTACATATAAAACAAAATTATATTTTAATTTTATTTATCTATTCATTTGTTCTGTCTAATCTCCGAATTGGCTGGAATAATTTTGACAGAACATTCATTGGCAGATAGATGTTATAAGGAGTAACTTAGACGATTTTTATTTACAGAAAAAGAATTAGGGTACAGCACAAAAAAAAATCTTCTGTTGCAAAGATGTCACGGGAACAGGCAGTTAACATAAAATATAAAATAAGACTTAGTATTATGTTATAAAACTTCACTGTCCTCCTAATTTCAAACACAATTTTATATATATTTTTACTCAATAGTTTTGGTACTCAGTATTCAATATTTAATAAATTCTACAATTAATATTAAGTGTTAAGATAAGGTAAGGGAGGTGAGGGTCAAGATACAGACCTTAAACGGTGCCCCATAGATGGACTCTCCACCAGTTCCATCACCATTAGGGTCACCACCCTGTACTATGAACCCTGGCACTACCCTGTGGAATATTGTACCTGCAAACAAGAAAATTAATAACAGTAAAGAAAGTTATTTTGAAATTATTATCATTATTTGACATTATGTTCTAATTTATCAATGTTGTATTAGTATTCTAAACTACCACATCTGCCTAAACATTTCCCAATTACATTGGGGTCAGCTTCCATTCAAAGTGACTATCTATCTGACCTCCACAATCCAATTACTGGACAACACAATATCTCGTCATTGACGGATTGTTAGACTTTCAGGCCTCTGACTACCCGTTACAGCTGCAATCAATCTGAATTTGATAACGGGGACCAATGAGTTAAAGTGCTCTCCGAAGCACGGAGGGGTCGCGGTATGAAATGATGGTCGCCCATCTACAGACCGACTGCGACAACCGCAGCATAACCTCGACTGATTGATCTGTGCGGTTGTTACATAGCCTACAAGCCTTTAGTTTATCAATGGATGCAAATAAATACAATATCTAGCTACAAAATTGAGGGTAGTCATGCATTACCTACCAGTGTCCGCCACCGAGAGTCTCGGGGACGGACACTGCACGGTCTAACAGCTCCTGATGATGCCCCGTGGAGGGGCGAAACACATGTAGAGTAGTTGGTGGTAGTCGGAATTTTCACCGCTTGCGTATGTGCATATATTTGCGGGTAGGCGGGCGGTGCACAGGTAATGATGACTACCCTCAATTTTGTGGAAGTAGCTAGATATTGTATTTATTTGCATCCATTGTAATGGACTTCCGCAAAGTAACGCCTGAATCTATTCAATATTTAGTTTATCAGATATGCCTGATGAAATATTTTTCAATTTATGCTATGGTATAAGTGATCCTATAAGACTGGCAGAGTCACCCAGAGTGTACAGAACTTCTTCTAAAAAAAATTACACAAAGATCTTACCAGTATAATATCCTTCCATACAAAGCTGTATGAAGTTCCGACATGCCTTTGGAGCCTCTTTGGTCCACAACTCTATGTCTATCTCTCCTACTGATGTTTTTAATAGCACCTGAAAACATTTAACTAAAATTTAATTCAAGTAAAATAGTAACCATAGAGCATAGAACAAATTTAAAATAAAACTACTTTTATAAATAAGTTAGGTGTGTATAATTGATATTTATCTTGTAATATCATTTTGTAAAGGTTGTCAATCATAGTGGGTGTAGTGTATACATAATACAACATTAATTGATAACAGTTGTAATAGGTATTCAGATGCCTGATTCTTTAGAACCGCCAGTTTTACGGAGCGGTATTACATTATCCAGTAACTGAGTTGTGTGGGGTCAAATAGACAATCGCTCCATGTAGAATAGTAGTCTTAAACTGCATTCTGTTAGACTCAAAGTTGACCCCAATGTAGTTTGGGAATTAGATTTGTCTAGAAGTAAAATTAAACTAGTGTAGGGTAAAAATGTAAGTATTTTTATATGATAACATTCATCATAACATTTTGAAGTGTGCTTTATCAGAAGTACATTATAGCAATGGTAATAAGTACATTGAATATCCCCAAAAATTTGGGAGATGATTTTTATGTGGTTAATAATTTTTATAACCTATTTATAAGTCAATCTATTTCGTAGCAAATTTTAAACTATGGTACTTTTATTACATTTATTTATACAGAAGACAGCTCTAACGTTATTAAGTCACTAAATACAACACTTCACTATTACGTTAATAATACTGAACAGAAATATGTCTAAAATTTACATTACAAAAGTTTATCACATTACCTTGCCTAATGCAGGCGGTTCCTGAATGTAAATGTTACTCATTTTGTATCTTACACGAGCACTATCTTATAAACTAATATTAGCTATCTACAACAATAATAATCAATGCATTTTTTCACTATAAACATTAATTTATATTTATAAACGCTAACTTTCCCAAACAGTCGTCGTGATATGTCAAAATCAATTGACAGTTTTTAATTTTTGACATTTTGTTTGATTGACCAATGTGTTTTTTTATGGAAAGCAACTAAGTCTTTTGAGCTCTAACAAAATCTACAACTGCATAAAAATATGTAATTCGATGCCCACTCATCCCGGTTTACCCAAATTGTTCAAGTTTAGCGTTCAGGAGCATCCAGGCGGAATTTTGAAAACGAGTCTGGGTTTCACCCAGTAACAACAAATGTTGGAACAATGAATAGGGTATTTGACACTGATGAAAATAAAATATGAAACTTTGCTATAATGATAGAATGTATATTATTAGAAATTTTGGTAGTTTTGAAAATAATAATAATAACTCGTAAATACATATAATTCGATAAACAAATTCATAATTGTTAATCTATATGTCACGTGACTCGAAACACCAATGACTGCGTGACGTCACTACTCAGACGATTGATTGTCAATTTGCAGTCACTGTGACACATGACACAAAATAAATCGATGAATTTGTTGATATTTCGGAAGCAAGTTGCAACCACTTTCTCCGTATTTCAGTTCAATTTTCGAAGTATTGGTATACTACGCACTAATGTTATGATTTACAAAATAATTTCCTTTGTTTACAATAGTTCTGTTGCGTAATGACGTCACAAAATGGCGATCGTCATTATCGCGCCTTTTGGCACGACCTTTAAAATTTGAATTTTAAACAGCTATTATTTAATCAATAGGTACACAAAAAATTGCAAAATATTTTTTTTAGTTAATCTATACCATATTCTTTCAATTTAGGCCCTTTGTGAAATTTTGTCAATAACCCTATTGACAACGCAAAGTCGTAGCCTCCTGCAGGGGTTATTAAGCAAGAGCATTCTCAATTGTCGGAAGTTTTCGTATTGAAAAACGACCAGTCATAAAAAATAATTGTGTCTGGTACCTAATTAGCGAGCCAACAGATTAACGTCATATTTTTATAGTTACTATCTGCCTAGCCTTTTCCCGATTAAATTGGGGTCGGCTTCCAGTCACACCGGATGCAGCTTAATAACAGTGTTCTACATGGAGCGATTGCCTATCTGACCTCCACAACCCAGTTACTGGGTAACACGATATCTCGTGGTATGACTGGTTGTCAGACTTTCAGGCTTCTGACTACCCGTAACGGCTGTCATAGATCTTAATTTGACAACCGGGATCGACGGCTTAACGTGCTCTCCGAGGCACGGAGGGGTCTCGGTATGAGATTATGGTCACCCATCTACAGACCGACCGCGGCAAGCGCAGCTTAACCTCGATCGATCGATCCGTGCGGCTGTTACTTAGCCACAAGCCCCTCCATACGTCATATTTTTATAGTTACTATCTGTATAAACTTAAGTACAAATTAAACACTATGCACCTACCTATAAAATAAATACTATTCTAAATCTAAAAATAAAATAAGAAAATTTACTCAGGGTCATAGTATTCCACCGCGTCGCTGTCTTCTGGAAAAGTACCCAGAAGACTGGCAGCATTGCCCCGTTGTATATCAATGCTTATTCTCTGACCGAGATATAAGCCGGCCCTCCGGTCACGCGAGGTGTCGAACGTCTCCGCGAAATTTCTTTGTGCATTAGTAGTGCTCTCAGACCTCACGTCCCGAGCGTCTCGACCCCAAACGGCCCAAAGTCGTAACAGCCGACAAAATTACTATATTTGCGCCGTTTGAGGGTCTCTGCGGCCGAAGTAGCGGCGCCCGCACAGCCAGCCGAGCTTGGAATGTAAGATGGAACAAGGGTGTCGACAAATATTGCGCCTCACACCAAAGGCCTATCTTTTCACCATCTTACACGGCACTAACGACGTACCATCTGGTCTCTTATCTCTTCGCCCCGTGCCAAGCCATTGGGTTCTAGTACAGCTGGCACGCCGGCGGTGGCGATAGCACGGCGGATTATGTCGTTTAAGTTGGCGTGTCGTGCTAGGCGGCCTGCGCTTCTACAGCAGGAAAGACCGTGGTATCCAGACGACTGTCGACAATTAAAATCGTATGTGTATGTATATTTTTAACTCGGTATCCTGTTTTCACTGGATCTGGGCATAGCGTTTTTGTTACTCTCGGATTCGGATTCGAAAACTTCCGATAATTGAGAATACTCCAGATAGCTGAACCAACTCGGAACGAACTCGAACCGTTAACTCTCTATCCACATCAGAGGAAAGTGAAATGGGCGAAAAATTATAATAATCTTTTTTCCATTTAACAATTTTTTCTTCAAAGAAGAAAAAAGATAGGTAGGTTATACATATAATAAATGGTTTTTTTTTTTTTTGCCTTGCAGCGACTTAAAGTTACCGGCAAATGTTTTTGTTCTCATATATACGCTTAGATGGCATCAATTCTAATGTAGCAACCTGAACTAAATTTAGAACATTGCTGTCTTTAGTGTCTTTTACTCACTGTTACTTTAAGAGCGGGACGGAATACATTACGAGACATCAAATTCGAATATAAGCAATGCAAATTAAATTCTCCGAATATCCAATTAAAATTATCCAATATCCGATGGCACAATTTGAGCTGGACCAGTGGCCACTAAAATTTGAAATATCAAACTGAAATTGTATGGAAATTTTAGGTAGGCTATTACAAGTTTGACGTCTCGTAATGTATTCCGTCCCACTCTTATAGTAACAGGGGTGCTACTCCGAAATCCGATCATCGAAGCTTCGACTGACGGATCGGACGTTTTGCTACCATTTCGGATATGATGATCGATCGAAGTTCGCGATTTGACATTTTGGCATTCGTTGACGTTATTCCGAAATGGTTTATAACGTATCGGTTTCGATGTTTGTCAATACTTAGTTCAATCAACATGCAATCATATTTCAAAATAGGTTCATTCAATTGCTTGTTTTTGATTTCAAAGAAACGGCCGAACGTAAGTACTAGTCGGATCCAAAGAAACTTGGTTTTGTTCGGTTTTCGGCGTTATTACGTTTCGGTCCGAACTACCGATGATCGGATTTCGGAGAAGCACCCCTGTTACTACTGCTATTAAAAGACAGTAATCAACTATTTTTAGTTTAGTTGGCCAAATCAGAATTGACGCCAATGATATCTTCAGTAAAATCAGTCATACAAAATCCTACATCAATAAGCAACTTAATTGTCCACACCGCCCATTTATTGCAAATGTGGCCCCATCTAGAGGTCACATGTCTTATGTGGTAATATACCTAGACTTGATTCATGGTGTATGACTATTTATTCACTTAATTGCATAGCATGTGACTATTTATTACAGTAGCTTAATCACAGACGACCGACGATGATTTTGTTAAAGTTATTATATTAAATGGAAAAATAATACGGTCGCGAACAGGATTCGAACCAGCGCCTCCCGGATAAATACTCCAGGCGCTCTGACCACTAAGCCATCTTGACCTCTGCTCAACACTGCGAATTCTTCATCTATATTTTAACACGTCTTTTGGCGGTTATGCTATCGATTGCTATCTATTCAGTTCGGTCACCTGTTTAAGGACTGAATAGATTGCAATGACGTCGCCAAAAGGCGTGCTAAAATATGAATGAAGAATTCCTGTTCGCGACCGTATTCTTTTTCCATATAATATAATAACTTTAAAGTTCGCTAAGCTTGCGTTAATGCTTTTCAAAGAATTATCTTTGATGATTTTGTTGTTTAATATGTATACTTTTAGGTTTTGTTGTGTTAAGTTTCACTGACCCGATACGTAAGTATTATCAGCACGAAGGTATTATAGTACACAGTCCCTTAAACGCCTCGCTATACTTCACACGTGCCTATCGTTGCGTTTGACCATTTTTTACAGTGATTTTAACCTTAGTGGAGTCAACCGCTAGCACTTTCGACTGTATCCACGCAGGGGTGAAAGTTTTGTCTTTGGGACTCAACTATCTCTACTCAAAAAGAATGTTGCTATACCAAAGTATACAAAATATCTTAGAGAAAAGACTAATACGTTTGATAGTTTTGTGACCCATTTGACTGCGAAAGGATGAATTGTTGTGAGCACCATAAATTAAGGGGCTCGTAGCTATGGCGGTAGCAACGTGTCTAATGACCATGGCGGTAGCCAGGAGTTGTGAACCGGGGGGGTTCAACACCCCCCCCCCTCCAAAACCCCGCCCAAAATCTCACACAAAACGTAATTATTGATCATATAATATTTACACTTGTTCCAAACGTGCAAAAAAATAACCAGTATGAAATATATCCCTGAATGTAGCCCCTCACCCTAATCAATTCCTAGTTATGGCCTTGCTCATGGCTAAAAAACTGCCACATGGATCGATTGATATAAGTTAAGCTGTGCTTGCAGCAGCTGGTCTGTTGTCGGGTGACCATCATTCCTGATCGAGACCCTCCATGCCTTCCTTTCTTCAGTCCAGAGAGACTATGTTACCTTTCTTTTGTTAACCGGTAGCATTTCTTTTGGCCTCTGGGACAATTTAGTGAGTAATAAATAACTTCTCCTGCGCCGTTCATGATACATACTACGCATGAATGGAACTCCGTGCTGTCTTTTTTTTTCCCAAGAAATATAATCTAGGCATATTCAAGGGTAGAGTGAATAGATTTCTTCTGGATTAACAAGCTCTATTCTCTGCCAGACCGTCGCTTACCATCAGGCGTGTTGGACACACTTAGGGGCCGTCCATTAATCACGTGAGGCTCGAAAGGGAAGGGGGTTTGACAAATATCATGAAATATCACAAGGGGTGTAGTAATATATATTCTAAAAAATTTAAGATTCTTTGTAGGTACTAAAAACCCAGGTGATTTTGGGTAGGGGTGGGGGGTTAGTCTTAAACCTCATCACGCATCACCAAGGTTTTTTTTTTTGCGTTTTCTAACTCCTCCCCCCTCCGGGAGGAGTTAAAAAACGCAAAAAAAAAAACATCACGTCATAATTGGATGGCCCCTTAGATCTGCGTTTATCTGAAAAATCTGGTCTTAGTTCATATTAAGCTGCATGGAAAAGAAACCTGTGACCTATTGATACATACTTGACCTAGCCATTGGCTAATAAGTAGATAGTGGTCCGCCAAAACCATTGCGCTAATCAATTACCAGCTTATCTGAGTTTTAAAAACCTGTCATGTTAATTTTATTGGGGGTCGATTTTTTTTATGGTTCCGCACAAATGCTCTTTGCATTGCATACACAGTTGTACACCCACACGTCACCAATGCTGTTATTATGTCCCTTGTAATATGCGATGAGCCTATTTCCGTCTACCGGGCACAATACCAAACTCCGGGTTGCTACTAAAAATTTCCTAACAAAAAAAACTATTTGTAATACTTGGCCCGACTAGACCAACGAGGCAATCTAAAAAAAATATTCTGAAAAAAAAACCGTCGTGTGCAGAAGTGTGCCTAGAGATTACATCCGTGGGGGCCAGGTTTACATACTGCTAGACCTTATTTTCCTTGCCACAACTTATAGCTTTAAATAACACGGTTTTCCGCCTATTCAGAGGAACCCTAACGCGCGTCAAATATTCAGATCAAACGGCTAATCGATCAGCTTCGACCTCCGCACGACATTTCAATGCCATTACACATAAGTTCAGTGTAGATACGCCAAATATTTCTAATACCTATTTATTACTCGTTAATTAGATTAGTTACTGTGTCAAAGATAATATGGCTAGAGAAGGATTAAGTACCGAAATTACGGCTGACAGTGATGTATGGAAGAAAAAGATATACTGCACTGACCACAAATAAATTGGGATAAAGGCAGGGGATGATCATGAATTAGATTTGTAATAACTTCGAACTCTTGAACCTCAGGTTGTAGGTTCAAACTTATTACTAACTAGCTGTACTCCACTGTTTCACCAGCTCTTTTCCTTCCATCTTCAGGCTCTCTTTCCATATGCGCGCGCATAGAAGCGTACGAAGAAAGAAATTTCTGCGCCATTTTAATAACATAATTATGTTATTGTGCTTAATTTTATTCTTGTTTTTTTCTTGCAGGTTTGTGTAAACCATCGTAAGAGTTGCGTGAGCTATGATCATTACAACGCCTCGGCACCATTACTGCCCTATGGCTCAGCTGCATAGCTATCATATTATTTTATATAGCAACCACGACTGTAATGACCGACGTAGCTTACACCATAATGTACTGTTCTGCATTTTACAAACCTACGGATCAACATGTTGCATCTCACTGCAAACGCCGTACATTCCCACTCTCTGTCCTCTGCTAGGTCTTCGGTAGTCCGGGCCCTCCTTGAAATGTATCTGAAGTTCAACTGAAATCTTTTGAACAATCTTAAACTCAAACTGATTTGCATACGATGTGGACACAGTAAATAGTCTTAATTACATGAGAACTTAAAACTTATCCGGCTTTTCAGTGGCGGCGTTAGGAGTCGGCGAAGTCGGCAACCGCCGACGGCCTCGCGACTCTGGGGCGTCGCATAAAAGTTTTCCAAGTTGTTAAAAATATTGTTATCCATATTTCCGTACAAGTGTAGTATTATTTATTGGGTGAATTAAGACCTACTTAAGAAGTCCGATGAGCCAAGAAAGGCTATCTGCATTATCAGTATGAATTATTACATTATTTGCAGTATCAATTGAAGCTGAAAGCGGTTGGTATTATCTATGAACTAAAACTCATAAAATTCAGTTAGGCAAAGAGACGAGGTTCGTCTATTTTATGTTTGTAATTTGGTTATTACCGATTAGCAATAATACTTGCATGTTATATACCTACTCATAAAAATAGTGTATAATTCAGCCAATCAGCTCATTTAATTTAACTTTTTAACCGACTTCGAAAAGGTATCAATTCGTCTGTCTGTTTTTTTTTGTATGTATGTCCGTCGGTATCTTTTGTGAACCAGTTGTGAAACGATTTCCCTGATTCTTTTTTTGTTTGATACAATAGTCCCCAGAAGTGCTGTTATTTTTGGAGTCGGTGCCTCATGTATGTTGGGTTTACAACTATGTTGATACGAGTAGGTACCCTCACAGAGCTTAAAAAAGACGCCGTAAGATAAAAAGTAAACGCCGGTTGACAAACAAGAGGAAAACAATAACCCTCTCCCAGTAAAGGCACCGACTCCAAAAATAACAGATTATTATTATTACATAATGTTCTTTTAAATTTATTTTATTATAGCAAATTTTAACATTATTTTTCACTTTTTAGTGTTTAAGTAGATTTTTGAAGGCGTTTTTTATTGTTTGTTAAAAATTTATTAACTAAAGTTACAATATTAAATGAAAAAAGAATACGGTCGCGAACAGGATTCGAACTTGCGAGAGGTCGAGATGGCTTAGTGGTCAGCGCGCCTGGAGTATTTATCCGGGAGGCGCAGGTTCGAATCCTTTTCGCGACCGTATTCTTTTTCCATTTAATATTGTAACTTTAGAGTTCGCTAAGCATGCGTTAATGCTTTTCAAAGATTTATCTTGAATTAATTAACTAATAAAACTTGAGAGGCCTCCCAAACTATAATTATGTTTTGTCTAGCGCTGCCACTGCCACATTCTTTTTAATAATAGTTCAAAAGAGAAGAACTTATGTTTTTTCTATTACTTACTCAAGCAATACGAGTTCGTGACAACAGGATTACCAACTAAAATACTTGGTCCTCCTATCTATATACGAGATACGATCACTCACACTTTAAGTACTTTGTTTTTATGTATACCTACACCTACTAACAGCTATTATTAAGCTAAGTAGCTATCAATATAATATATCGTCGCCGCATAATATTACTTAGATTCGTATTGATCATAGAGATATGCAAATAACTAATTGTAATATAGATATATATATATAAGGTGAAAGTTATGAGTCCTGAATCAACGTAAATTTTAACAATGAACACAACTACTTTTGACAGCGCGGTTGGCGCAGTGGTCGAGAGACCGACTGCTGCGCTGCGTGTCGCAGGTTCGATTCCTGCACGGAGCAATTTGTATTTGTACGATCTATAGGTAATTGCTTCGGATCTGGGTGTGTGTGTGCTTGTGAGATTATATGTCTGTGAACGCACCCACGATACAGGAAGAAATTCCTAGTGTGGGGCAACGTTTAAAAAAAAAAAAAAAAAATTTAATAAAAAGCACGCCTACCTATATGTATGAACTAAAAAGTGACAACAAAGTAATGGGGGGGGGGGGCAGTGCTGGAAAACGGTCTTAGTATAGGTGGGGGACTGCGATGAAAATTCTTCATCTTTGTTTTTCTCTTTTTAACCGACTTCCAAAAAGGAGGAGGTTATCAATTCGGTTGTATTTTTTTTTTATGTTTTTCATACATGACATGTGCTTTTTAAGATTTTGATTAGGTAATTATTAGCCTTAGATTTATTAGCAGTGGTATGACCGTTGCACTGACAAGTTAAATGTCGCAAATTCGAATCCAAGGCACGCACAACTGTCTTTTCAAAGTCATGTGCGTATTATAAATTAATTATCATTTCCTTAAAACGGTGTTGGGAAAACATTGGAAGGAAACCAGCACACCAAAGTTAAGTTCTCGATGGTGTGTAAAGCCATATCAGAGACCTACGGGCTTAAACTCTGAAACTGGGTTGTTCATCAACCACACGATATGAAGAAGAAGGATTTTTTTTTTTTTTTCATTATCATTTCCTTTACAAATATGCACGCGTAACAACTTGTATTTTTGTCCCGGAGCTCTTTACAATATCTGACGAAGCTCTTAATATAAAAAGGAATTGCAGTTACAGTTCAAGGATTTAGGAAGTGATGTTGTAAAGTCAAGGCAATTGTAACTGATATAATGTGCCTGGTATTAAAAGAAGGCAATAAAAAACAAGTACTTACATGTAAGTTCTTATAAGGTTACTAGCTGTGCCCGTGACTCCGTGAGCGTGGATGTCGTCAATAACAAATGTTCGAAGTGATTCTTTAAATTGGCATAACTTTTTTATTTATTAACCGATTGACATGAAACAAACACTAAATGTTAAGTGAAGCTTACCACAATATGTTACTGAAAACGACATCAAAATCGGATAAGCCGTTTCTGAGATTAGCGTACACAAACGCACAGACAAACATACAAACTGATAAACAGACAAACAGACAAAAATTCTAACAATAATTGTTTTGGGTGCTATTTGCGTTGATAAAGGTCCCAATAATATTTTTTCTCATATAATTATCTTGTTCCATGTACAGACAGCGATCCGTTACATTTTTATTATATGTATTGATGATGATTAGGCATAATATTTATCCAATGATGCTGCCTCGTTGGTCTAGTGTTTCGTGGTTTGATGCGCGGGTACGACTGTCATTCCGAACTTCGAATCACACTAGTACGACGGAACTGAACATCGACACGACTTTAGTTCGACAACAGACTATTGTTGAGAGCTATGGTTTTTGAAGTGAAAGGCGGCTTTTTTAGGCGCGTTGAGCACTTTTTGGGTGAACAAAAATCATGGAACTCGCGTCATCGTCACCGCACGCTTCCCATGAGCTATATGTATACTGTGTATATATGTGTACAGCGATAATAAGAAGCGATACAATTCACAAGTAACTTAGTTTTCACTTCTATCGTCAGTCCCCAAAGACTGCACGGCATGTTTTTTTTTGGTAATTCATGTACAGTTAGTAAAATAATAACATAACATAGCATCACGCCTGTATTCCCCGAAGGGGTAGGCAGAGGTGTACACAATTGTACACCCACATTTCACCAATGCTGTTATTAAGTCCCATGTAATAGGTGGTGAGCCTATTGCCATCTACCGGGCACAATTCCAAACTCCGGGCTGCTACTGAGAATTTGCTAACAGAAAAACTCAATAACATTTTTCCCGACCTGGGAATCGAACCCAAGACCTCATGCTCAGCAGTCGCGCTTGGGACCACTAGACCAACGAGGCAGTTAAGTAATATAATAATAATAAATAATATTAGGTAGCTAGGTAGACTACACGTATTGAAAACTAGCGTCCGCCCGCGACTTCGCCTGCGTGTACTTTAGAATTGTGTCCAGCCGGGATAAAAATATCCTATGTGTTAACCCAGATTATAAAGTATCTGTGTCACTAATTTCATTCAAATCGGTTCTGTAGTTATTGCTTGAAAGAGTAACAAACATCTATCTATCTTCACAAACTTTCGCATTTACTTACTTGTATTAATAATCTACTAAGATTATCACTTGCTTATAACGGTGAAGGAAAACATCGTGAAGAAACCAGCACACCTGAGAGATGTTCTCGATGGTGTGTAAAGCCATGTCAGAGACCTACGGGTGGTTTAAACTCTGACACTAGGTTGATCAGCAACCACACTAAACTATTATAAGAAGTGAATTTCATATTTTTATTTTTCGGACTTAAATGTAACCCACCTACGCTCTATCGACAAGATGGGGTTGTTAAGACTCAATTTATAAGCTATAGCTGTGCCCGCGACTCCGTCCGCGTGGATGTCGTAAATTAACACCATATAGTTCGACCAATGTTCGACGTGATTCTTTAAATTGGCATACCTTTTTTATTCAAGAACCGATTGACGTGAAACAAACACTAAATGTTAAGTGAAGTTTACCACAATATTATTGAATAATGAATAATGAAACCACATCTAAATCAGATAAGCCGTTTCTGAGATTAGCGTGCATAAACGCACAGACAAATAGACAACAATTTGCGTTGATAGAGGTCCCAATTATATTTTTTCTCATATATCTTCCATGTACAGACAGCGATCCGTTACATTTTTATTATATGTATAGATTTAGATATAAAAATAACATAACATAGCATTACGTCTTATTCCCCGAAGGGATAGTACACAGCTGCATACCCACATTTCACCAATGCTGTTATTAAGTCCCATATAATAGGTGGTGAGCATATTGCCATCTACCGGGCACGCTTCCAAACTTCGGGCTGCTACTGAAAATTTCTTCAGTAAAACTCAATAACATTTTGCCCGACCCGGGATTCGAAACCAGGACCTCATGCTCAGCAGTCGCGCTTAGGACCACTAAACCAACGGGGCAGTCATACTTCCATAGGAGTACGTATTACAAAGAGATTTGCTTAACTTGATGAAAAAACGTGTTACCTATTGTATAAAAAAAAAAAAGCTCTCAATACATAATAAAAAATAATCAAATATTAGCTTCGGAATTCGGCCTCGGTGTCGGCGGTCAACATGCGCAGGCGCAAGGCGCCACTCACTCGCATAGGGTTGACAGTATCAATTATTTAGAGGTATAATTTTTCTGTTACGTAATATATATATTATGGAGGTATAAATATGTTTTATTTTAAATTCAATTGGGTCTATATTAGCAACCGTAAACTTTACATTTTTATTTTACATATAAAATATTTGTGATCAGTGGGCTTACTCTTGAAAATAATTCCGCTCGATTGACATTGAAAATATGTCTATTTCTACTTTTAAATGCTAAAGTGTCTAAAAAATAATTATAGATTCAGGATATTATAAAGACAACATGCTTTAGAATTGAGATAAATTTAGATTAAAATTACGTGTTGTTTTAAGGCGTTTATTTAATATTGGAATTGGATTGGAATTGGTATTAGTTTCAAGAGAAACCCCACTGTTCATTATTACGTCGTATTTTTTTCTCATAATAATGCATAGACTGAGGTCGGCCATCTATGAAAATTACTTGTTGCCTAATATTGTATGGATGTTCGGCATATTAAAATTCATCAAAAAATGTGGAACGCTTCACGATTTTGCGTGTCATCCTTGCGCAGGGGCCATGCTAATCTTCTCTGTATCGTTCCAATTTTAATATATGTACTGCCGAAGCAAGTACATTTGATATTTACAAATGATTAAATATATGCTAAATGACATAAAAACTCTAATTGTGCGATTCAGAATTCTATACATTTCTGTTATATTATATGACTATTGAAAACAACGCCATCTATTGAAAATAAGACAAACTATTCATTATTTGAGGATAGGTTATTAGGACAACTGCGTTTTTTTTTAAATGACGTCCTTAACATTACGGTTGTTATCTCCGTAGGATTAAGCAGAGGTGTGCTGAGAACAACCATATTTCCCATACGTCTTTAAGTCCTATTGATTATTGGTGGTGAGCCTATTACCAAGCCCCGGGCCGTTAGTGATTATTTTCTATCAAAAACCTTTGCTTGACTTGAGAATTGTACCCAGACTCAGCAGCTGCACTTCCTACCTGACGCTCGTATACAAAAACACAAGTTTTTATGTTAATTTAATATCTAATAATAATTTAACAATATCTTATTGTAATTACTTACTAAAACTAACCTGCCTCCTTAGTCTTGTGGTCCAAAGTGTGACTGCGAAGTATGAGTTTTCTAATTAAATGTTACTCTAACGGTGTACGATAAAGATTATTCTATCTATCTATATATGAAGTCCTGGGTTTGATTCCCAGGTCATTGGGTTTTTCTGGTACGAAATTCTCAGTAACAGCCCGGAGTTTGTAATTGTGCATAGGATCAAGTCATCAGCATTGGTAAAATGTGGGTGTAAAACTGAGTACAGTACTCTGTCTACCTCTCTGGGGAGTACAGGCGTGATGCTATGTATGTATGTTTATTAGAAACAGATCCAGATGTAAAGACAATATTTATTAAATGGAAAAAGAATACGGTCGCGAACAGGATTCGAACCTACGCCTCCCGGATAAATACTCCAGGCGCTCTGACCACTAATCCCTCTCGACCTCTGCTCACCGCGAATTCTTCTTCCAAATCCTGTTCGCGACCGTATTCTTTTTCCATTTAATATACATAATAACTTTAGAGTTCGCTAAGCATGAGTTAATGCTTTTCACAGATTTATCTTGAAGAATATTTATTATTTGTAATTTTAATTATATTTTGGACAGCCCTATTTGAGATCTATTTGATCTAACTGGCGCTAGGCGGTCAGAAATTTGACGTATGAATAGCAGATCAGATATCGGGTACACGTCCGGGTAATTATATGCGGCGACGATATATTGTTGAATATACATACATATACTCACGCCTTTCTCCCATGGGGGTAGGCAGAAACTACAGAACGCCACCTGCTACGATCCTTACATACGCCTTTTGCTTCGTCCACGTTCATACATCTGGTCATACATGCGCGGCGGTTGCGAGTACTACGCACATTACCTTTTTGGACAATATCACTAATAAAGTCCACTTATACCTGCCTTGTAGATACCTTTTGTTAACCGTCTTTCATTCATTCTCTCAACATAACCAAACCATCTTAGCATACTCTTTAAAATTTTCGTCACTACGTCTTCTTTTATACCGCAACGTTGTCGTTTCACATCATTCCTCAATTTATCATTCATAGTATAATTGTTGAATATATTATATCTATAGTAAACAAAAAGTATTTATTGAATACTAGTTGGTCCCCGCAATTTCGTCTGCCCAAAAGCCAGCCTTCTCCAACGTCCATCCGGTGACGTGTTACAGTTTTTTATTTCCAGCGATTGTCTCCTGATGTCAGTTTTGATGTCTTAGCCCAGTCAAATTAGAGCATTTATGTATTTTACTAGCAAATAAGTTACTGAATAAAATGAAAATATGTCAAATACAAATTTAATCATGTCAACATAATTATTGTGTCATAATATAGACTGCCTCGTTGTAAGTTAATAAAATACTCTAATTCTAGTTTAGTTGGGATATATATGAATTTACTTATAATGTTTGTGACAGTAGACTAATAATTGTGTTACTAAGGCAGTTTGACTAGCGAAATTAACGCGAGTTCAGCTAATGACTAAGGGCGAAAATAACCGATGAACAATAATTAAAATGAATGTCTCTCATTAAAGTATTTATACATAAATAATTATAATTGGACGGCAGACGCTTTTTTATTACACAATACCCAAAAAACGAGTGTTATGTTTTTAGAGTTCATGTATGTACTTCTTAATTACTTATATTTTTTCCATAACTTGTAAACGCCTGAACCGATTTAGATGTATTGGGTATCGTTAGAATCCTTACATTTTCACCTGTAACATAGGCTAGACAAAAAAAAACTAAAATAGTGTCTATGATACACAAAAGTGTTAAATTAAAAATGTTAGTAATTCACCGTGCAAGCCGGTTTCATAACAGACCATATAATGTTTGTACCAAATACCAATATAGACGCATTTGGTTAAGCCAGAAGCCGAACCCTATGTGCTTAATTTGGTAAAAACAAATTCTTTTTTGAAGGTAATCAGAGTACCTAATGGCTCTCGGTTACCAATTCATTCATTTTACCGAGATTGGTGATCACTTTGCACTTTGCAGTACATCGCATCGTGTGTTACAGCTTAGCAAAAATATTTAAAAATTACGGCGCATTTTTATTTTATTTATTTAAATAATAAATAATAAATAAATAAATATTCCACAACTATCACACAACGCCGTCTAGTCTCAAGCTAAGCAGAGCTTGTGTTATGAGTACTAGACAACTGATAAACATACTTATATATTTCTAAATGCATACATATTATAAATAAATTACACCCAGACACAGAACAAATGATCGTGCTCATCACACAAACATTTGTCCTGAGTGGGAATCGAACCCACGACCTCCGGCCTAGCAGTCAGGGCTACTAACCACTAGACCAACAGGACAGTCAATAACCCAACTCTTCGAATGGGAGACATATAAAATTATACTTCATAACAATATAATCTATATATATAAAAATCAATTGCTTTTCGTTTGTCTCGCTAAATCTCGAGAACGGCTGGGCCGCTTTAGCTGATTTTGGTTTTGAAATGTTTGTCGTAGTCCAGGGAAGGTTTAAAGTTTAGTTGTTCTGCCTACTTTCCTGTCAAATATTTGACGTTCGAGGTGATACGAAGTACACCGGGTCATCTAGTTAAATATAAAAATCTACTGTGTCTGCTAATTAGCGAGTCAACAGATTACCATTTATCTTACATGTCGTAAACCTAATGCGAAAATTTGACTATCAGCTATGCTATTAAATTAAGTAAATCTAATTGCATACATATATAGGCTGTTAATAATGGTTACAATTAAAACGGAATAACAAAAAAAAAACTATTCAACAATATCTAGTAATATCTTAGGTTTTCGCGATCACTACACATTATAATAAAACAACTTTTAACCGGATTAATCGCGGGTATTACCTATTGATTTTTTTGTTTTTCCCTATATTTCGAACTCTTTGCAGCGTTCGTAGTCAGTCCTCCTGCGACACCGAACGCTTCAAAGTGTTCGAAATACAATACAATAATACACGCGATTAATCCTGTTAAAAGCTATTTTGTTATAATAATATACAACAATAGTTGGTGGTAATTGTCATTTTTCACCGCTTGTGTATGTGCATATATTTCTAATTAGAAATTCCACACAAATTGAAATCTTTGGCAATAGAACCTTAACTACCTTAACAAAATAAAAATTTAATTAATTATGATCGAATTTTGGCCAGTGGGCGACCACTAGTATGAATAAAAAATCAAGTCAAGTAACACTGATAATCTGTAACAGGTTGATTGCACATTATGGTCAGTGCGTCCGCGCAGCTTAGCGACCTTCTGCGCGTGCGCGAAATTCTATACACTTGAAATGGTGACGTTATGTAAGAGGTAGACAATTTCTTTTTATAGAAAAACTTATTCAGTTCATATAATAACACTATTTTATTTCATAATTAATAACAAGACGAAATTAATTAAAATGAACAAAAAGCAAGCCTGCCATGTGTGAATTATATTTTTGTGTACCACAGCCACATTTTATTTTTAAATTTTCGTAGCCTGTGTTACCCCGGATAATTTAAGGGTTCTATCGATAGCCCATACATCTAAATCGGTTTAGGCGTTAAGAGGTTATGGTGGAATAAAGAAACTAACAAACATACATACAAGCAAACATACTTACATACATGAACCCTAAAAACATAACACTCCTTTTTTTGGACATTCGTGTAAAAATAATGTTTAGTATTATTTGTACAACAAATAAATAAATAAGAGTAATTAAGTTATATATTGGTTTTAATGGATATGAGAGTTAAATAGCTGACAAACTGTTCTATTGCTAGCAATTTTTCGTTGAATAAACTAACTTAAGAAATACAGTAGTAATAGCCAAGTGGTATGGATGTGTGGAAGTGGAATTGTCCAAACGTCGCAAATTCGAAGGCATGGACCACTGACTTTTCGAGTCATGTGCGGATTAGAAATTAATTATCACTTGCTTATAACGGCGAAGGAAAACATCGTGAGGGAACCAGTACACCTGAGAGTGGTTTTCGATGGTGTGTAAAGCCATGTCAGAGACCTACGGGCGGTTCAAACTCTGACATTAGGTTGTTCATCAACCATACGATAAAAAGAAGATTTAATGTGATTCATGCTGACATGATGATCACTGTTCTTTGGTCCTCGTAACATAACATAACACAGCATCACGCCTGTATTCCCCGAAGGATAAGCAGACACCCACAGTTGTGCACCCACATTTCACCAATGCTGTTAAAGTCAAAGTCAAAGGTTTTTATTTCATATAAACCATACAAAGGTACTTATGAAAAGTCATAATTTACTTACATGGTTCCAGAAAGTCGCTTCCTATGGAGAAGAACCGGCAAGAAACTCCATGGTTACTTCTCTTTTACAATTTCTGTAAATACAATTTCGGGCGGGATGTAAAAACAACGTAATCTTGGATGCAGTCACTAATATAAAAGATAATTAGATAAGCCTTATTAAATGAATAGCACATTTGACAAGTTTACGGCGTTGAAGCTAAAGAAGCTATATAAAACAATGCATAATATCCGTCAAATATTATTAATAAGTTTAACAAAAGTTAAGAACAATTGTTTTTGTAAATGTTATTAAGTTCCATGTAATAGTGTGACTATTGCCTCTACCCGGCCACAATTCCAAACTGATCGGGTTGCTACAGGGATTTTTCTAATAGAAAAACTCAATAACACTTTACCTAACCGAACCCGAAACCTCATACTCAGCAGTCGCGCTTGGGACCACTAGACCAATGAAGCAGTACTACTACTTCTCGTAAATCTATACAGATACATGAAGCCAAAATTATGTATCTCTTTTTACGAAAATTACAAGGACCGAGGAGTATGAAATGTGGCACAGTTAAAGTTCATACGGAGAAGGAGTGCAGAAAGCTAATATTTTTATATAATATTAATTAGAAATACATTAAATTAATAACACACACTACCATGCGTTTGACACACACACACGTAGAATAACATCTTTGACAATAGAACCTTAATAATGGTCAATAACTTTGAACTAATTATTATATTAAATGGAAAAATAGCTAAAAGCTAAGCATGCGTTTCAAAGATTTATCTTAAATTAATTATGGTCGAAGTTATTTTAATAAATGGAAACAGAATATGGCCGTGAGCAAGATTCGAACCTGCGCCTCCCGGATAAATACTCCAGAATCCGGGAGGCGCAGGTTCGAATTCTGCTCACGACCGTCTTCTTTTTCCATTTATTTAAATAACTTCGACCATAATTTAAAACTTTAGAGTTCGCTAAGCACGCGTTAATGCTTTTCAAAGATTTATCTTGAATTATGGTCGAATTTCAACCAGTGTGCGACTAGTTATATTAAACTTACTTGCACCTCTCGTATAAACTAGTCCTTAGATCAACAAGTATAACATAGGTACTTGTTCCAAATCGGATTAGTTCAATTGATTTAGTATAGTGATCCGCGCGCCGTCGGTTGGCCATCGACCTGGCGTTTATTTATTTAATATTTAGTGGTTATTTATTTATATATTATTTTTTATATTTTTTTATCATCATGCTGAAGATTCTGGCTGTGATTGTTTTGGGTACGTTATGTATATTTTCTATTAGGATAGCATATAAATATTTTAACGGAATCAATTAGTTTTAGTGCGGTATTTGAATATTTGAGCTTTCCAAAAATCTATTTTTACGAAGCAACTGCATATATATTTTTAGACTTTTTATAGTGAGGTACCATACTGAAGGTTCCTGTTACTGTCAGCCTGTTTCTTCCCACTGCTGGGGAGAGGCCACCCATGATTTTTATGCCTTTCTATTGTGTATGTACCGGTTTTTAACAAATTCTAAGGGTGTACCCTTAATAATCACCTTAATATTCAAATACACTTTTAAAAGTTTTTTTTTTATTGGATTATTTTTGTTTTTAAAGCTTTTATCGGCCATTTCTTAAAAGTATGAAGTACGATAGAACTCGAAAGTATATCTTGTGTACTTATAAAGTTATTCCAATGTTAAGTTTGATACTTACTTAGTTTTGCAAGCCAGTGCAAGTAACGTCTCCCCGAACTCCTTTGTTAAAAATATTGTGCCCAAAATCATGTTCTTTTTTTAACAAAATACTGTATGATTTTCGCGAACTTTGTGTGTGTTATTGTTAGTTTTTGTTGAAAGAAAACAACGTTCGTGAGTAAGATTTGAACCTGCACCTCCAGGATAAAGACTCCTGCGCACAACCGTAATTATCTTTTCACAAAAAATTATAACTTAGGATTTCGTTACGCATGTAATAATATGTTTGAATGATTTATCTGAGTATTCGGAAATGCTATCCTAAATTTGATCAAAATTTAACAACGGAAATATCTACTTAAATGGAGTAACAGAATTTGGAATTTGACCTTAAAAGCGCTCGATAAGTGCAAAAGCTGATTAAACGATTTCTGCTTTACGGGTCGCAAGGTTAATTCCGGCACGAAACAAATATTTTTATAGTCTATTTGTTCCGGAACCCAGTTTTCTATGCAAGATTTTATGATGTCGATAAGCGTTCCACAACAAGGGTCCCACTTTGTTCCACAGGTGAAGATAGTGTTTGTAGTGTCTTCTTATCACCTCGGAGTCATTTCTCCAAGGTGATATCCTAATATCACCCAGTAACTGGATAACAGGATATCGCCTTTTCAATGGATGCAAATAAATACAATATATAATCGAGCTACTTCCAGAATATTGAGGGTCACCAAGTCACCAGTCAGCCACTCGGTGGCGAACACTGCACGGTCTAACAGGTCCTGAGGTTGCCCCGTGGGGGGGTGAAACACGTGTAGAGTACTTGGTGGTAGTCGCAATTTTCACCGCTTGCGTTTGTGCATATATCGGGCGGTGCACAGGTAATGCATGACTACCCTCAATATTGTGGAAGTAGCTAGATATTGTATTTATTTGCATCCATTGTTATAGACTTCCGCAAAGTAACGCCTGAATCTATTCCATATTTATTCAATATCACCTTTTCAACTGGGCCAGTTGAAACACATCCCGATGCAAAAGTAAAGATTGAAAACTGCCCCACTGGTTTTAGTCGCAAGCGCGACTGGTGAGCGTGAAATACTGAGTTTGATGCCCGATTCTAGCAAAGTGTTATTGGTACGGATATTTTTAGTAAGTTAGTAGCAGCTCATAGTTTAGTTTTGTGCCCGGATATAATTATAATTGTCATAAAAATGTGTCCCACGAAAATAACCATATTTCTTTTTCTTAGTGGTTGATGAACAACCTAGTATCAAAGTTTCAACCACCCGTAGGTCTCTGACATGGCTTTACACACCATCGAGAATATCTCTCAGGTGTGCTGGTTTCCTCACGATGTTTTCCTTCACCGTTTTAAGCAAATGATAATTAATTTATAATAGGCATTAGAGTTCGAAAAATATGTGGTGCCTTGTATTCGAACTTGCGACCTTTAACATGCCGTCTAACGGTCATAACACAAGGCTATTACTGAAACTATGTGTTCTAGTATGGTTATTAGCAGTGATAGCCTAGTGGTATGACAGTTGGACTAACAAGTCAAAGGTCGCGAGTTCGAATCCAAGGCAAGCACCAATGTCTTTTCGAATTCATGTGCGTATTATAAATTAAAATAAAAAACTTGCTTAAAACGGTGAAGGAAAACATCGTGAGGAAACCAGCACACCTGAGAGATGTTCTCGATGGTATGTAAAGCTATGTCAGGGACTTACGGGGTTTAAACTCTGACACTAGGTTGTTCATCAACCATACGTTAGGAAGAAGATTGTTTTCCTTTTAATTTTAACTTTCTTCATTCTCCCCAGCGCTGACGACCGTCTGCAGCCAGCAACCGTATGACTACTACCACGTCTTACATCTCCCTCACAATCCCCCCCTCCACCCGGTGCTGGTGACAGCGCCACGCACACAGTTCACCTGTGAAGGTCGGCCTAGAGGATACTATGCTGATGTGCAAGCTGGATGCCAGGTATAGAGATAGTATCAATTAAGCTGTTGCGTCAGTCATTAGCAGACACAATAGATTTTTATTGTTACAACGTACAGATCTGTACGTTACTGAGCCGAAAGGTTAACTAGCTTTCGGCTCAGCGACGTACAGAATTATACGTTGTAACAATAAAAATCTATTGTGTCTGCTAATGAGCGAGGCAACAGCTTTTACCTTAATTGCCGACGGCGTCATGACGGCGCAGTTGGCGCAGCCGTCGAGAGATCGGCTGCTGCACCGCGTGTCGCAGGTTCGATTCCTGCACGAAGCAAATATTTATACGATCTACAGATAATTGTTCGGGGTCTGGGATTATGTATTTGTAAACGCCCACGATACAGTAATAAATTCCTAGAATGGGACAGTTTTATTTAAAAAAACACCTATACTTCAACCCTTTACGGCAGGATAGAGCATGCTCCCTTTTCCCAGTTATATATTGAGAGTAGGCAAAAGATGTCCCACCAAAACATGTGAAGTTGGTTGCCTCTATACCAAGGATTCATAAGTTCATAATGCTTATCAGTGTTAAAAAGTTATGAGATCTCTACTAGAGCCAAACCCATAGCTAAGCTCCGATTTGTACTGCGCGTCATAGTCTACGGAGTCTGTCTAAGTCTACGTGCTCTTGACTGTACCTCATTTATAACAATAAATAACAAATAACTCTACCTACAAGCCCTGACTCTACAAACTCTATATCTTGGTTAAACAATCATTCATAAAAAGTATTTTGGGGGCTGATTTGCCCGCGTCCGTAGAAGTGCACCCCAATGGAATCCCTACACGTGGCTGGTGCCTGGTCCCTGGGTGGTGGAAAAAAGGCAACACAACTCTGGTGGGAGGCCTCTGCCGCGGCTGGTTACCATCCACCGGATGAAGACATGCCGTGAAACGACCTAGTCGTGTTTCGGGATGTAGTCCGGTGCAACCGTTGTGAGAGACGGGTCTGGGCAGTTGCATCAACTCCACAACTAGCGTTCTCCCCAAATCTATTTACTCTACTTAGAGTGAATAGATTTATTCTGGATCTATGTGTTCCATCAGCGGCCACACCGTCACTTAACATCAGGCGAGTTGGTGGCCAAACGTAGATCCATTTCGGATAAAAAAATAAATTAAAAAAGTATGGCTTTTGTGTTTCGTTATTATACGCACAAAGTATTCCTAATGGACTTAAATGTTATGTCACGTAATAGTTCCACAAATATTTAACGGAGGGGAGGGGGCTAGAGATCTTTAGGCCTGTTGCTGATAAGACAACGCGCCACTCAAGTCCAACATCCGCATGCTATGGCTCACGGCACGGTGGCCGGAGATCATCGAGTGCACTCCACCGGGCGAGTCTTCTGGAGCAAGCTGCTGCGTTCTTGTGTCCCACATAGAGATATTATTCAAGGACCAGCTGATCAGACAGACGTTTCTTTCTGGAAGAACCTTAATAAGACTAAACCTTATTTAGTATTTTAAACTAGCTTTTCCAGTCGGCTTCGCTCGCGTTAATTAGGAGGAAAACCCGATCTAACGGCACTCTAGCCTCACAAAGGTATTAGGTACTTAAATTTAAAATTAAATCATGATTCGAAAGATATGTGGCGCCATCTATTATGAGAATCATAAGAACTTTATTGTTATTTTCCTCGTGAGCAGTGCTTTTTTCGGGATGAAAGGTACCCTATGTCCGTTTCTGTACACCTATAACAAACAAACTAACAAACTTACTTTCGCATTTATAATATTAGTTAGGAAGTTAGGATTTAATCATACATATGTTAAAAAAAATATTTACAGGTTGAGTCCAGCCGTTCTCAAGTTATGTTTACCAACGAACAGCATTTATTTTTATTTACATATTAATTAATACATTTCCCTGTTTGTTTCCAGGCGTTCCATTACTGCTGGCGTCAACATCTGGTAAGCACGGATCTCTGTGCAAATGGCACTCTGTTCAATGAACAATTTCAAGTAAGTTCAACCAATAATACTTTTTTTTTGTTTTATGCTCCTAACCTTGATTTTAAATGCATTTGTCTAGAGTTACCGCAATGCTACACTGACCCCGGAAAAGTAAACAATGGAGTGCTCATTAATTACGTTTACTTTATTTATCCCATTACTTTTTTCTTACCAAAAAATATGATAAGTAAGCGATATCGAGTACAAGAATGGGATATGATTAAGCGATACTATTTCTAATAGGTAATATACGTTTACAGATCTATGTTTTCTCAAGAGAATTACAAATTCACTTAACTACAGAGAAAACTTGAATCTCATCTAGTAATACATGTGCCATTAGGCATACCTAGCTTTAAATTAGGAATCACCAATCTAATACTAATTATAATTTGGACCTAACAACGAAAGGTAGCTTTGTGTAAACGAATTCATGTCTGCCTAGCCTTTTCCCAACTAAGTTGGAGTCGGCTTCCAGTGTAACCGGATACAGCTTAATACCAGCGTTTAACCTTCTGCATATCTATAGAAGAATACATGCTGCGCAGATCCCAAATAAATTTTGATGAGGGCAGGGGGATGATGATGATGTTCTGCATAATTATCTATTTGCAGTAATTTTTTTCTATTATTTATTTATTTTAAGCGAAATACACGTATGGAGAGCTCGCACCGAAAGCTCAGCGTTGGACGTCCACCTACAAGGTGGACAGACGATCTAATTAGGGCTGCAGGATCGCGTTGGAGCAAGCCGCTTATAACTGGTCCTATTGGAAATCTATAGGGGAGGCCTATGTTCAGCAGTGGACGTCCTATGGCTGATATGATAATGATGGATGGATGAAGCGAAATACAATAGAAGGTTTAGTTGGTAGTGTGAACTATTGGCATCTGTAACGGTATCTACTATAGTATTCTTAATTTTTTTTCAGGTGTGTGACCACTTCTACAACGTACGCTGCGGATCTCCATATGAAGATTTGTAAACTTATTTAATGTAAATTGTAAATAAAATATTTATTTATAACCATACAAATTATATTTGTTTTATTTGAGAGAAAAACTGTTTATTACTAACGTTAGCAGTTACAATCAATAGCCCACTTTAACTAAATTGATACGAGGTTGATTTTTATCAAATGCTCCGAGTATTTTGAACCAATAATGTTGAGCAAATCCCAACAATCTCTTCAACATATGGTTCCAAGTAAAGCATAGCATCACGCCATCACGGCTGTCGTTATTATGTCACGTAGGTGGTGAGCATATTGCTATCAACCGAGCACAGTTCCGAACTCCAGATTGCTACTAAGATTTTACTAACAGAAAAACAATACCTGACACTGCCCAATCCAGGAATCAGACCCAGGATATTACGATCGGCAGCCACGCTTGCGACTACTAAACTAATGAAGAAGTCGTTTGTGGAAACTTGGCTTAGTTCCCATCAAGATTCCTCTTATAATATTCGTTTTCATAAATAAATAGGCTTCTATGGTAAGATTTATGTTTAACAAAACATATTTAATTAATTTGCTAAAAAGGATGATACATATCAATACAACAAAATATATTTGTGGCAATAATATTTTATTTTAAAACTTATAAAAACACACAATCATACAAAAATGGAGTATTCAATATATATGAGACCTAATAATAGATGTCGCTTTCCGACTACTAATATATTTAAAAAGATTTCGTTTTTGTCAAAGATAATGAATAATAGGAGAAAATATCACACAAAAGTAAAATAATAATAATTATATGTATAAATTATATAAGTCCTAAAGTATATTTACATTAAGAGTATATTTAATATAAAAATCCTAAAAAAATAAGGTCTTGAGACCTATGTGGCAGTATAAAACATCAAGTTTTTTACCTAAAACCTTGCTCACAGTTAAATTTTTCGTGTCTCAATACTACTACGAGTATATAGAGCGTATAGCTAAAATCATATTTTGTGGCTACTTCGCTTCATTACCTCACTTTAAAATCACGGAGAGTTAACTCAACTGGGATTATAGATAATCATTCAACAAATCATAATAATAATGGGGAACATATACATTATGGGGAATATTATTATTAAACATTGAAAGCACTATCATCAGACCATTGCAGTTTTGTATCATTTAATAATTTTACGATTGGCTGCTGTCCAAGCGACTTTTACCTTTATAAATTCACGCAAAAAGTTTACTTTTCTGTGTTATAATTACCACTTGAACTAGTAAACTCATTACGTGTACCTATGCAAAATTTGAGCGCCAACGCTTTGTCGCATGATAGCACTCCATTGTTAAATACTCCGTGTTCCTCCGCACTTAAAATATTTACCTAAATTAACTATCAAACGGAACAGTAGTAGGTAGTTTATTTTAAAACTGGACAAAGTATAATCGGACAGTCTTCAAGGCCCAAGTGAATAGGTTTTTGTTGTGTAAACTTGCATCATCGTCGACCTCACCATAGCTTGCAAATAGATGACGTTAAACGAAACCCAATTTGAATTAAAAAAAAGTAAAAAAATAAAAACATTTCTTCAGTCAGCATTCTAGACGCACTGTTTCCTTTCAGTTTTACCTTATAGATCCACCACTCTAAGATTGCAGTCCATGAAGGCGCTACTCGCCACTAATTTAACTACAGCAGTCCACGGAAATACTAATACATGTAAGGGTTTACTCCGTCTGCCCAGGAGTTGGGTCTGATGATTTAAATAAAATTACATACAATTGAGGACCTTGCAGCAAAAGGGGGGCAGATCCAAATTTTAGCCGTTGCTTATTTTTTCACCTACAATTTGAACAAAAATTAGGGCTATCCTTTGATGTACGAATGAGGCAGATCCGACGAATATATGTTAATAACATAGCATCATAACATAGCATCACGCCTGTATTCCCCGAAGGGGTAGGCAGAGGTGTACACAGTTGTACACCCACATTTCACCAATGCTGTTATTAAGTCCCATGTAATAGGTGGTGAGCCTATTGCCATCAACCGGGCACAATTCCAAACTTCGGGCTGCTACTGAGAATTCCCCAACAGAAAAACTCAATAACACTGCCCGACCCGGGAATCGAACCCGAGACCTCCTACTCGGCAGTCCCGCTTGGGACCACTAGACCAACGAGGCAGTATGTTAATATGTTTATATTATAGTATACCATATAATTCTAAGGCATTAACGTAACAATTAATTTTTAAACCTCATTACCTGACAGTTTTGAAACTTGGACTTGCCTCTCTTTTGCTGCAAGGTCTTCAATTGTGATCCAAGCGCTGTAAACGGAAACCTTACCTAACTTTGGCTTTCCAACCGATCAATTTCGTTTACTCATTCCTCCTCTCCCTCTCTCATCGCGAATGTTAATCTAATATTTATGGATATATATAAATATCGGCCTTCTATTACATTTTAGTTGAATCATGGATAACACGACAGAGCCATAATTTTGGAATTATATGGGCAACTCACTGAGACTCCATTACAATTGTAACTGAATTGGTAATCTGCAAAAACTTCAGTGACAACTCCACCGAGTACTGTCATTATGCCCAAAAATTACAAAACGGTTCAGCGGAAAGTCATTGGAAGACCATTGGTCATATTTAACTAGCAGAACACCAAATCCTTAAAATCGTTGCATCAACATATTATCCATACCGAATTGAAGCATTCGTGTATAAGCAGACTCAAGTGCCACGACTGCTCACATAAAGTGGTGAATCCTTAAACTGCCAGTTAAAATGAGAATAATAATAAATCAAGAACTAGGAACTAAAACACTTAGAACGCCATCAGCGCACACACACATACAACCATAGACAAAAGACTACTTGTAACCAAACTACCAGATCCTGTATCATCATCAATTTGGACTTCATTGTCTCCTTCAAGTCGTTTCATTTCGTCCAAAATACGCTTCTCCTCGACAGCAAGGGATATTGCACCGTTTATGGTTTGCATAAGAGCGTAATTCGTGTACTTTGGCTGGGGGAGTCGAAGGTGGAGTTTGTCGTCTTGCATCACGTAAGCAGGGCCTTTGGAGCCGATGAGGGTGACTGTGGATGAAAAATATTTATTAAAAGCTTAGATCACACTTAAGCAGTCATAATCTAGTGGGTTCCGTTAGGCTGTCAAGTTAAAGGTCGTAGGCAGGCACGCACTGCTATCGGGCGCTGGTCTCTTAAGCTGTTGCGTCAGTCATTAGCAAACACAATAGATTTTTATTGTTACAACGTACAGATCTGTACGTTACTGAGCCGAAAGGTTAAGAGGACGCGGAGCTGCCCTTCAAGTGCTGATGGGGGTGGTTTTAGAGAGGCAAAAAGCCCACACTCTCCGGTTTTATAACCAAAAGACCAGGGGCATTTTGTAGGGTTCCCCCCGAAAACAAGAAAAAGGTGTTTCATAACCGCGTTTTATACTTTAAAAGCATCACAAGAAAACCAGCACACCTGAGAGATATTCTCAATGGCGAGATTGAAAGCCATGTTGGAGACCTGCAGGTATTTTAAACTCTGTCACTAGATTGAACATCAACCACACGAAGAAGGTACTACAAAACTGTTGGGGTATCACGAAAGTGGATTGTGGAGGTTAGAGAGGCAGTCTCTCCGAGTAAAATATTGGTATTCAGCCGAATCCGATTAGACTGGAAACCGACCCCAACGTATTTGGGGAAGGCTACACAGATTAGATTGATAATTTCAGTGCTGAACATGTCCTTGTCGTATCCAAATTTGGTTTTAAAGGTGCTCAATATAAGCCGATCATAATATGCCTCATCAATCTGCATTATGGTATGAGAATGTGATGCAGAAGATTGTGGATCATATCATATCCACGAGGAAAGTTTTGAGTTCATATGGAGATGGTTATAAAAATAAAAGAAAAACAAGAAATGATGGATAGATTGTGTAAAAGATGATAATTATTGATATAATGAGATTGACTTTTTATATCAAAAATGGATCTCCACCGACTGAACGGCCACCAACTCGGCTGATGGTAAGCGATGGTGTGGCCGAGGATGGAGCATGTAGATCCAGAAGAAATCCATTTACTCTAGTAGGCTAGAGTGAATAGATTTCCTCTGGATCTACTTCCCAAAAAATACGGAAGACGCCAGGATATCACCTTAAAACGTCTTAAACTAGGAAGAATAATTCGGAGGAATGAGCAGAGGTTGAGATGACGTATTTGGCAGAACGCCTGGAGTTATTTATCTGGGAGGAGCCGGTTCGTCAAATCCGTCACTACCGTATTTTTCTTTTCACAAAAATGTATTACTTTAATATTATGTCTCTGTGTTCCACACAGGTTGACCATATCTAAGTCCACTTACAAAAGAATGAAGGTAACCACAAAGCTGATATTATCCCTAAGTTCTTACGACTCAGAATATAGTGAATAAATTGTTTTCTATGCAATCCAAGATTATCTTTGAGAAGGCTGTGAGGAACATAATTAGTTTTGCCTCCGGCAGATTTGTAATGGCCAAGATAAATCAAGATAAGGATTTAGTTATTATTCTGATATTACTTTTAACAAATCAGTATGTATCAGTTATTTTTTGTTAATATTTAATTATAGTAACGCTCCGGCTCTTACGAGTATATCGTTAGAGAAATAAATACTCCCCAAAATATATAAATAATTTTAATAAAAGTTATTGGATTTTGCATAGTACGCTACCTAAATGAAAACAATTGTGGTTGAGAAGAAAAATACGGACTATACTAAAGCTTAAGCAGTGAGGGAACTAGTCCTCTAAGGCTTAACCGAACTATCTACAACAATATCGGTTAATATTAATTATTGTTTAACGGTTATTACTCACGCGCATTCTTCGGGAATGCCCGACTAGTTTCCAACTCGAACGGAGCCCATAATCATGAGCTGAACCCGCGGCGATGTCGCGAGTCAAATCGTGAATAAGGGCTCCGTTCGAGTTCGAGACTAGTCGGGCAATCCCGAAAAATGCGCGTGAGTAATAACCGTTTAACAATAATTAATATGAATGTGTCTCACGAAAGTTATTAAACAAAAATATAGGTTAAAACTAAATACATTAAGCCGACGCACAAGACAAAGAAAAATTTAAAGAAATTGTGAAAATGATTCGCTTTTGCGAACGTTGTGTCGCGTCACGTAGCATGGATGTAATGTAGCTCTAAACAACTACTCGCCATTTAAAATGTATGGGCTTTAAAGTGCCCGGATTATGGAACGTGGCTCTGATGAACCTAATGCCACCCTGTAAAATTGGGTGTCACATTGTTTCAAGAGGTCAAAAAAGAAGGTAAGTAATAGAGACTAGAAGAAGATTGGTCTTCCAACCAGAACTGAGGAATATAATAAAAGAAGATGCAAACAAAATAACAGATTGATAATAAATTGGCAACTAACACAATTTTCCTGTTTCTCTCTTTCTAACTCTCTAATCCTATATCATGATGGGGTTAACTTTTTTTATACTTTTCCTGCTCGCTCTGACTACGACAGAGGCGACGCGATCAGAAGTAGAATTTTCAAAAATTCTGATCTCATTATTGGTGTTTTTAACCAATTTACAGACAAGTGAATTGTGGACTATGTCCTTGTCTCTCTACAAAGTGTTCTCAACACCAGTCTCTCTAATACTTTGAGCGCTCGATGACTCGTCTGGTGCGATAAAACCGATGCGACACGACTAATTCAGCAAGACTAAGGCGGCAGGACTGATGCCGCAAGACCAAGACGGTACGACATGAAACGACTACGATCACCGCGCACAGCAGTCTGAAATTCAAAAAAACTTTTCAAAATGGTTTAGGAACTCACCATCAGGTATATTGAGGTTCTTAACAGCCTTCTGGACGAGAGGGTCGTTGACCATCCTTTTGTGTCGCTCTTCGAAGTCTATGTACGCGTCCGTCTCATTACAGTTGCCTCGGAAGTCGTCTGTGTCTATACTCCACACCATCATGCCACCGAGACCTTTGTCGATCGCAAATCTGCAGATAAAAGAGGATTACTTTAGCAAAAAGTTTTATTATGATGAGGTTCTAATTGAAACCTCACACTCGCCCTCTCTCTCCCTAAGTGCTTAAGTAAAACGAGAGGGACAGAGACAGGGTATAATTTTACAAATAAGTAACTCCTGTTTTCCCCGAGGAGTTAGTCAGAGATGTAGTGAAATGTACTGTTGTAGACCCGACCTATATTTATACAGCCATATTTCACCGATGCTGTAATTAAGCCAAATGTAAAAAGTGGTGAGCCTATTGCCATCTACCAAGCACAGGCATATACCCTATTATGCCTGTGCCAGTACTTCAAGCTGCAATCATTATCTAATAGCTTACTTGACTTTAGCAGCAAGAGATCGTCCATTGTCGTATGAGATGACTTTCTCCCCGTCTCGGATGTAAGGAGTGGAGGATTGCTCATGCCAGTGGTAGACCCAGGGGGAGGACTTGTTGTTGGTGTCCATGCAGATCTGAAATAGATGATGGTATTGTATAGTTTGGTTTTTCAATTGCAAACACATTTGTTTCACCTTTCAACAATGTGGTGTTTAAAGATTTTTTGAGTTAGTAAGTAAATGGAAAGACGGCTTAACGTGCTCCCCGAGGCACGGAGGGGTATCGGTGTGAAATGATGGTCACCCATCCACAGACCGACCGCGGCAAGCGCAGCTTAACCTCGATCAGTCTATCTGTGCGGCTGTTATTTAGCCACGAGCCCCTCATTAATAGTGACTACATACATACATTGAATTGGGTGTAGCCGATAAAGATCTATTTTTCTTTATCTGTATTTGTAAAGGTAATTGCATCTGTATGACATTTTATTAACTGCAAAGTTAGTCGTGTCGGTTCGGTCACCTGTATAGGGACTGAATAGATAGTAATGACGTCAGCAAAGGACGTATTAAAATGTGGAAGAAGTATTCGGGGTAGTGAGCAGAGGTCGACATGGCTTAACGGCCAGAGGGCCTGGGGCCTAATTCTGCTAATTTACCAATGCTTCAGTTGAGTGTCGATAGTGTGTCGATGGAATGATTTTAGTTAGACCGGTGGTCTTATTAAGCTAGCAGAGTACCAATTAACTAAAATCATTCCATTGACACACTATCGACACTCAACTGAGGCATTGGTAAATTAGCAGAATTAGGCCCCTGGAGTATTTATCCGAGAGGCGCAGGTTCGAATCCTGCTCACGACCGTATACTTTTATCCACAAAAAATTATAACTTTTTAGGTATAACTTGAAATAACAATTGTAAGAAGTTAATTAAATAAATAAACAAACATTGGCAAGTACTCACCTCATTATACCCCATAAAACCAGCTTCGCCGGTATAAGGTCCCTTAAACCCAGTACCCATGACCGGCGTGGTGCCGTACTCCAGCACTCTGGTCGCAGGATCTATCAGCAGGAAGGTCCTCCCGTACATGGGGAGACCAAGCACCATCTTGTAGGGGCTGACACCATGAGAAAGCAGGTATTCTACTGTCCATTCCTGAGAAGAGAGACCTCCTTATTTAAAAAAAAGTCATGCGTACACCTGGTGTTCAATATAGATTTCAAATACATAACACATAACATAGCATCACGCTTGTTTTGCTCGAGGAGGTAGGCAGAGATATACACAGTTGTAGACCCACATTTCACAAATGCTGGTATTAAGTAGGTGGTGAGCCTGTTACCTCCTACCGGACACAATTCCAGACTTCGGGCTGCTACTGAGAATTTCTTAACAGAAAAACTCAATAAGATGTTTCCCAGGTACAGTAAAATAACCAAACGACGTGTTAAAATGTAGATAAAGAATTTCACGGTAGTGAGCAGAGGTCGAGATGGTTTAGTGGTCAGAGCGCCTGGAGTATTTATTAAGGATGCGCAGGTCGGAATCCTGCTCGCGACCGTATTATTTTTCCATTTAATATAATAACTTTAGAGTTCGCTAAGCATGCGTTAATGACTTTCAAAGATTTATGTTTAATAATATATATGGAGTTCTAAGTTTGCAATTTTATACATGTTTATGCTCGTGACTGTCAGATTTGAACGCACAACCTGTGATATAAGAGGCGGGCTCGTAACCACGCGGCCACCACGACGTCACCATAACACGTAATCCTTTGGTAAAAGAATTCGACATAGCCGGCAAAAATTATCCATAACTTTAATGTTATAACCTATCAAGCCTTATCCATTCAACTTACCACGCTAAGCGTATCATTCTCATTGATGCCTTTCAGTGGCGCGTTGGCTCCTAACACCTGGTCCCAGGTCCCGTGGTAATCGTAGCACATCATATGGATAAGGTCCAGGTATCTGCTCAGCTTAGCCAGGTCGTAGGCTGTTTCCATAGTCGTCTTGCCGGCTCCTAAGGCCGCTGTGAGGATGTAGCCATACGGTTCAAAGGCTTCGCTTAGTTCCTGAAACAAGAATTTTAATACAGTCGTGTCATTTAACGTACTATTCTACATATATTATAAACTAGCTGATACCCGCGGCTTCGCCCGCGTGGATGTTGGTTATCGTGACCAAAAGTTATCATGAAATTTTGATCCCGTTCACGCTTTATAATTGCCAATTTTTTGAAGTTCTAAAATGGGTATCCTGTATGTTATACTTAAGAGACAGACATATGCCATCGCGGACTTTTCTGTAGCCCTATGTAAGATACACAATTCCACCATACATCATTTTGTTATATCTTAAAGGGGTTAGGCAGCGTTTTCGTTGAAAGCTCCCAGACGGCTTATTTTTTTCCGACACCTCCAACAAATATCATTATATTTCAGCCAACTTATACAAAAACTTGACAAATTCTATACTAAAACTACCCTTGAAAACCACTCTATCTATTTAAAAAAAACCGCATCAATATCCGTTGCGTAGTTTTAAAGAGACAGCGGGAAGCGACTTTGTTTTATACTATGTAGTGATGCTAAAGTTTGTGAGGACAAATTTGGATGAGATTTGGCACACAGCATTATAACATAGCTTCACACAATTGTACAGCAACATTTCACCAATGCTGTGATTAAGTCCCATGTAATAGGTGGTAAGCCTACATTTGGCGCACAGAAAGTTTATAGCCTGGATTAACACATAGGATTCTTTTTATACCGGCTGGACCCAATTACAACACAATACACAGATGAAGTCGCGAGTTTTCAAATAAGACAGAATAATTGAACCTGCACGCAATCTTAGTTAAAATTAAAGCAAAATATGGAATACCTTCACAAGAAGAACAAAATTCTCTCTATCGTACGGCTTCCCATCTCTCTTCGTGGGGTACTCCCAATCCAAATCTAGACCATCAAACTTGTAGTTACTGTAAAAGAAGAGAAATATATTTTAATCAATGAATAAGCTACGCAAGGTAACATCCGACAACGCTACTCTGTCATCCAGATAAAAATTACTCCGTAACAGAGTTACAGACCAATGTATGTAATGAGCTGTAATGGAAGCGAAAACTAAAATAGTACATAAGGCTAGGCTGATGCACAGTCTTTACGAAATGATAACAGTTGTACAAATGCGGGAAATTGGAGAAACCTATTACCAGCTGTGGACTGGTATAGACTGACGATTATGCTGACGTTATGTTTTTATTTTTATCGAAATTGGATCTACGTTTCGCTACCAACTCGCCGGGTGTCAAGGGACAGTGTAACCAAGGATGGAGCTCGCAGATCCAGAAGAAATCTATACACTCTAGCTTTGAATATGTCTAGATTGTGTTTCCCAGGAAACACGGACGACGGCAGGAAGTTCCATTCACGGGCAGTACGTATCATGAACGTGGAAACACAGTACGACAGTATTTGATTACGAATTTTCGAAACTTCCACGATGAACAGGTGATAGTGAGCCGTCCTTTTACTTAACTTGTCCTGTAGTAAAAGAGGGAAAGATTTATCCATTTAAGATTTACTTACTTCAGCATCAGCAGAACACTCTTAATGAACACAGCTCTGGTCTCTGGCTTGCTGGCCATGTTGGAGTACCTTGGCGAGCCTTCATTCCACCCCCCGATGGCCAGGGTCACCTTCAGGTGAGGATACTTCGCTTTCAAGCCGACGAGCCGCTTGTAGCCTGCTTTGCCGTAATCTGTCTCCAGGTCTTGCCATGGATCTGAAAGAGGTATGGTAAAATTATATTAATTTGACTGCCTAAATATAGGTCTATTGGTTGGAAGCACAGCTGTTGAGCGTGAGGTCCTAGGTTCGATTTCCGATCAGGCATGATGATTGGAAAGTCTCTCTCTATCTACCTCAATGGGAAACAGGTGTGATTGTATGAATGTGCAAGTAGTGTTTTAATTGGTTTGCGATACAATATTAATAACTTAAAGTTCAGAGACGGATTCAGGGGAGGGCAACAGGGGCATTAAACCCGGGGCTTACACAACAAAAGGCCTCCACATTGAGTTTTTAATTAAGTGTTTATTTAAGTTCTTACTTTGTGTAACTAAAAGTAAGAATAAAATAAATAAACCTAGGTTTAAAACGAGGTAAATGCCGTCATGAAATATCTAGTTGGTGATGTAATTAACAAAACCGGTACTGACCGAATAAAGTAAGTAATTAATTTGTGAACAAAATTTATCTGAAACCTCTGAAAAATGCAGGTCAGGAATGATCTTATTCAATAATTAAGGTGTCTTTTAACAAACATAATCTGCCTATTGCTGTCCTACTGCAGGGCAAAGGCCTATCGAGAACGCACAAACAATGTATCCAAAAAATCTATTAAAAAAAACGTACCAAGACTCTTAATAGTATTGGCAGTCTCATTGAGCCCCGCAAAAGAGTACACGAGGTGGGTGCACAGGGCCGGCTCCAGGTCTTCTAAGCTGAACTTGCCGGGATCCGGCCGGTACACCGCCCATGACGCTATGTAGCACACCACTACCTTGTCGTGTTTGGGTCTTGAAACTGAAAGAGAACATTATGTATTTATTGGCACGGAGTCACAGTAGGTTTAATTTTTAGAATAATTACTAAAACATTTTCATTAAAATAGTTTGTAAAGTAAAAACATCGAGCGCTGTAACCTATTGGTACGACCGTGGGACTGGCAAGTCTAAGGTCGCAGATTCGAATACAAGGCACGCGCCACTGATTATTCGTAATAATTGTCAAAAGCAAGACAATCCAAATATCGATTGAAAAAATACGTGCGCGATCATTAAAAATGATCACTTGCTTAAAATGGTGAAGGAAAACATTGTGAGGAAACCAGTACATTTGAGGGATGTTATCGATAGCGTGTAGGGCTATATCAGTCGCCCTACAGATGCCCTTAAGTCAGATATGCACTCAGAAATACAGTCGTTGACGATCAATAGTATCTTTAGTATTGTAATTTGTAATGTGGGGGTCCTGGCGGAGAGAAAGGTCGCAAGTGCTTCTTCAGGAAGCATTAAGTAAGTGCAGTTTTACGCCGATATTGTCAGCGCCTTGATCCCTGTTGATATTCTCCAAAACGAATTTTCAGTCATGGCGGCCTATAAATATAGGATCGGAAATACGGTCAGGAGGAGTATTATTATTACTAATAGGTGTTGACCCTATTGCCATGTATGTACCGGGCACAAACCTAAGCTTCAGGCTGATACTGAGAATGTCCTAACAGAAAAACCCAATAACACTTATTAATTTAGTTCGTCTCTTTTTTATGTAAATATTATAATAAAATCTACAAAGCGATTCTTCAATTGTTTTAGGAATGGATCTACTTTGGCCACCATCTTGCCTGATGGTAAGCGACGCTGTGGCCGAGGATGGAGCATGTATATCCAGAATAGATCCATTCACTCTTAAGTAGAGTGGCCAGTAGTGTTTTGGGAGAACGATAGTTAGGGAGTTGATCCAACTGCCTAGACCCGTCTCCTACAACGGTTGCACCGGACTACATCCCAAAACACAACTAGGTCGCTTCACGGAACCTTCACGGCATGGCTTAGTCCGGTGGGTGGTAACCAGCCGCGGCCGAAGCCTCTCACCAGAGTTGTGTTGCCTGTTTTGCACCACCCAGGGGCCAGGTGTAGGGAGTCCATTTTAAGGGTGCACTCCTACGGACGCGGGCAACTCAGCCCCAAATATTTGGAGAGTATGGACAACTCATCAATATCCTATGGTTAGGATATTGATTACTTGTCCATAGTCTCCAAATACATCTCGCCTTTCCAATTACATTAGGGTCGGCTAGCAGTCAAACCGGATGCAGCTTAATACCAGTATTTTACATGGAGCGACTGCCTATCTGACATCCACAACCCAGTACTGAGTAACAAGATATCTCGTGGAATGACTGGTTGCCAGACTTTCAGGCCTCAGGCTACGTGTAATGACTATAATAATTTTTTTTATATCATTTTTTTATTTACAAAATCAAATCATCTTACATTTCCTTAACGGCTATGGATAACAAAAAGTAATCTTACATAGTAATTACTAGTAAGTGTATCAAGGAAATATAAATTATTTTTACTTGTGGACTCCACACTAGGGTGAACCTGTCTCGTGGAGTAAACTTCTACTAACTAGACTGTCATCGATCATAATTTGACAAACCGGGACGGACGGTTTAACGTGCTCTCTGATGCACAGAGGGGTCTCAGTATGAAATGATGGTCACACATCCACAGAACGACCGTGACAAGCACAGCTTAACCTCGAACGATCGATGTGTGAGGCTGTTACTTAGCCACGACCCATGAATCGTTTTTATTAGATTTTATTATATAAAGTCTACAAAGCGATTCTTCAATTATGGTTACGATATTGACGAGTTGTCCATCGTCTTCAAATATTTTACCATAAACGTGTTATGTAATGTGCATATTAATTATTTGTTTGTTGATGTTACTTGTTAACCGGTTCACCTTAACCTATGTTATTTAACGAGTTGTACACTGGACACCGCAATGAGGTATTAAATCGATTCGTTGTTTGAATAGATAACATATGTAGGTATCTCTCTATCTAATCTAATACATTTAAAGGAGCAATTCTTGTATATATAATCTGAATCTCGGAAACGGCTCGAACGATTTTCATGAAATTTAGTGTCCAGGGGTTTCGGGGGCGACAAATCGACCTAGCTAGGTTTCAGTTTTAGAAAACGTTGTTTTACCAAAAAAAAACGATCGGTCATCGAGGTACTTCATATTTAAAATGTAATGTAAATTCATATTTCAAAATTTTTCTATGGTCACTACCAGTCTACGCATAATGTGTTAAGTTGGCCAATATTGACTGTTTGAATTTAACGGCGTGGTTGACGCAGTGGTCGAGAGACCGGCTGCTGCGTCGCGTGTCGCAGGTTTTATTCCTGCACGGAGCAAATATTTGTATGATCTACAGAATTGCTTATATTATGTATTGTGACTTTTATTTTTTATTTTTAAGTGAAAAAATTAGAGTACTGTAACTGTTCACGTCCGTAATTTTCTTTCCAATAAATTTAGTACCAGTTCTATGCAAACGTTGTTCTGCCATATAAATTATCTTACTACCCTTATCGCCTAGGGGTATAAAAAATAACCTACAACCTATTCTCAGACCTACACAAAAAAAAAAACATAAAAATCGGACGAACCGTTTCGGAGGAGTTCGATAACAAACACTGTGACACGAGATTTTAATATATTATACTAGCTGACCCAGCGAACTTCGTACTGCTTTTTTTTTCCTTTTTTTTATGCAAACCTTGTCCTGACAATAACGAACACAAAAAAAAAATATACAATTTGGTACAGTCGTTCGGAAGTTATGCGCGTACAAACATTTCGGCGATTCATTTTTATATATATGATTTTCCTTATTTTGCATTTTTGTATCAAGACTACTTAAGGAAACAGGTTTTAGGACCTTGACAGGACAAGTTGGATCAAGTTCAAATATAGGCGCTATTCAAAGCTACTTTTTTCTTCTCAATTGTTATTTGTGCTCTAACTGCCTCGTTGCTCTAGTGGTCTTAAGCGTGACTGGTGAGCATGAGGTCTGGCGTTCGATTACCGGGTCGTGCAGTGTTATTGGGTCTTTCTGTGAGGAAATTCTCAGTATCAGCTCGGAGTTAGCATGTTGGTGGTGTGACACCCCCGTGCATCGGAGAGGACGTAAAGCCGTCGGTCCTGCGCCTGTTCTCTCTCCGGTCATGGCGGATTGTCGTCCCATCGGACTATGAGTGTGGAGGAAGAGAGGTTTTACACTATAATATATCCTGCGTGCTTAGTTAATCTCCGTGGCCAGAGGTTGCAGTGACCGTGAAAATTTGATCGGGGAGTATATTATTTATAATAAAACAACTTTTAACCGGATTAATCGCGTGTATTATGTCGCAGGCGGACAACGGACCACGAACGCTGCAAAGTGTTCGAAACGTCAGGAAAATATAAACCAATAATACACGCGATTAATCCGGTTAAAAGTTGTTTTATTATATTGTGTTGTGATCGCGAAAACCTAAGATAGTATATTATTTTTTAGCCTCAACCATTGTTTTCGACCACAGTTCGGAATTGGCTGAAATAAATATACTATCACGCTTATATTCCCCGAAGGGGTAGGCAGAGGTGTACACAGTTGTACAATCAACTTATGCTGTTATTAAGTCCCATGTGTGCAATGGTGAGCCTATTGCAAATCCGGGTACAATTCCAAACCCCGGGCTGCTATCTAGAATTGCTTAATAGAAAAACCCATAACACTGACCGACCCGGAAATCTAATCCCTCTTGCTCACCAGCCGCACTTTGGATCACTAGGCCTAAGAGGCACTTAAATCCGGCCATAAAGACATTACCACAGTAAAGCATTCATTTTGAAGGCTAACATTACGTAAAACAATGTAACTGATTTCCCTCATAGATTTGAGGGTAAATTCACATTGATGTGTCGTCATGCGCATGCGTGCGAAATATGAAGCTTAAATTAATTAACCTTTACGGTTCGAGTGGTAGTGGTTGAGTTATTAGCTTTTCTAGTACAAAGTAGATTTGATTTCTGTATCAAAGAAGTAAATTGTTATGGGTGCTGCATCCCTACTGTGTTGAGCTTTACATTTCATCGCATCATCGTGTAACCCATTCATTGGCTACTAGTGATGCGATATCGTAAGCGAGCCGTTTAGCGGACGCCAACGTATGTGAGCATCATGTAGGTTACATATGTCCATTTCTTTTAGATTTGTAACTGTCTGGAAATTTTTAGTATTTGTATGGCCTACGCAAATGTCCTGCCAATCAGGTATCGCCTTGCGACAGGTCGTTGAGCTCCCTAAATTATGGTTCGAGCTTTACGGTGACTGATGCATGTGTGCCGTCAGTTAGGACAGGTCAACTGGAAACTGCTATGGCTCTTTCTTCAAAAGGCCACTCCAGACGCCCTACATGATTACGCTCACATAGCCTTATATACTGATGTCTGGACTTTAAAAAGGGACTGTGACCACTGAGTTTGTTTCGGTTTTTCTTCTCCGAGGTAGTCAGATAGGTATACCGGCGCCTTCTAGATTAAAAAATGACACGTAAAAGAGTTTGTAAAGACGTTTTTAGAGAATGACAAATTTGAATTTGAATTTGATGGTGCCCACATTTAGATATTGCAATGCAAATGTTAATGCTATCTGCATTGTTAGCGCTTAGCGCCTATAACAAATGTATTAGCAGTGTTGCTGGTTGCGCTTCGGTTGCAACTAGCCTATTTAAATTCACTATATTTTTTGCATAACAAATACAAATACAATATTAAATGGAAAAAGAATACGGTCGCGAACAGGATTCGAACCTGCGCCTCCCGGATAAATACTCCAGGCGCTCTGACCACTAAGCCATCTCGACCTCTGCTCACCACCGCGAATCCTGTTCGCAACCGTATTCATTTTCCATTTAATATTGTAACTTTAGAGTTCGCTAAGCATGCTTTAATGCTTTTCAAAGATTTATCTTGAAATACAAGTACTTTATTTGCAGCAAATAGGCTCTATGTCTAAAAACGGGTCTACCAGCCAGCGATAATATTTAAAAAAATCTTAAAAAGAATAACGAAACATCAGTGTATATGTATCGAAATCCATTAAGGACGCAGTCCGGCGACTAGTATCGTCACTTCAGTCTTGGGCCTATCGCTGGTGGGGCGACGGACTACCCAAGTTCCTCGACTGCAGGCTCCGGCCATGCTGGCCGTAGACTGAAACCATTGAGTACCCTCTGGCACACAGTACAATAGAACATATCTATCTGCCTAGCCTTTTCCCATCTACATCGCAGTCCGCGTCCAGTCTAACGAAATGGAACTTAATACCAGTATTTTATATGGAGTGACTGCCTATCTGATGTCCACAGCCTAATTACTGGGTAAGAGTGGTTACAAGCTTTTCAGGCATTTGACTACCCGTAACAGCTTTAATAGATATTCATTTGGCAACCAGTTTAAAGCACGTGCTCTCCGAGACAGGAGAGGTTTCGATACGAAACGTTGGTCACCCATCCACAGACCCAACGGTGATAAGCGCAGCTTAACATTGATCGATCAATCTGTGCAGCTGTTACTTAGCCACGAGCCCCTCGATACAAATACTAGATACATATACTGCACATAAAATCTAGGAATCTCTCAATCGACATCAGTGAAGTGGTTGATAACATTTTTACTCTAATTCTTAATTGTAACATTTAAAATAATACAATGTCTTTGTCTTTATCATGCACACGCAGTTTACTTTTATTCACGGGTGTTTCAAAAAGTTCGCTGCCCCTGACCAAACAAGATGGTCAAAATTAATTGTAGCACATCTAGTTTATCGTTTATATTCTCTTTGGTAACACACTCCTATTTTGTAACTCAGGTCTATGTAGGTATAGCATATATATGTATAGTTACATAATATTTAGGAAGTCGGTACTTATCGATGACAAAAATTAAATAAATTTAAATTTTATCAATATTGTAAACTCTACAACTTCTCTCAGAAATTTAAAAACAAAGTTTGTCAACCAAAATGTTGTCATTCCCTGGCGGGCCCCATTCGCGTCGGTTACTGCTCATTTAGAGCGCATCGGCTTGGTATGGAGTACTGTTATGCAGACATAAACTGTCTCCAAGCGTAAAACAATAGATTGTATCAGAAGATCAGAAGTCGTTTTTTTTTTTTGTTAAGTGTCAGTCACTATTGAGCGAGATGGGACTTATTAAAAGACGTCAAATTCACATTAGGACACGTCAAATTTAAACTAGGAAACGTCAAATTCAAGTTAGACACGTCAAATTTTAATTAGGACACGTCAAATTTAATTTAGGAAGCATCATATTCATATTAACAAATGTCAAACTATTTTGTTTTGTTGTTCAGCGGGCTTACTCTTGAAAATTATTCCGCTCAATTGACATTGGAAATATGTCAGATCGTACTTATTGAAATGCCATAATGACTAAAAAATAATTCGGGATAATATGAAGACAACACCCTTTAAAATTGAGGCAACTGTAAAGTAGGTAAATTTATTTTAAAATAACGAGTTGTTTTATGGCGTCTATTGAATATTGGATTTGGATTGGAATTGGTATTAGTTTCAAGAGTAACCCTACAGATCGTACTTATAAATGCCAAAATGTCTAAAAAGAAATTCGGGATAATATGAAGACAACACGCTTTAAAATTGAGGCAACAATAATGTAGGTAAATTTATTTTAAAGTTAAGCGTTGTTTTAAGGCGTCTATTGAATATTGGATTTGCATTGGAATTGGTATTAGTTTCAAGAGTAACCCCACATATGGGCTTTGCGTCTCTTACAAACGGTTTTAATAGTGTCTGGTCTATAAAAAAGACCTTTATTGATCCTGGTGTTACAAGAATATATACACATCGTTTATTGTATTATTTGCTACAACAGAGGCTGCAATAACACATATTCTTTGAAAACCAAGCGACTCGCAAGCTCATTTAGCTTCTACCATAAAATAAAAATCCGGACAAGTGCGAGTCTGATTCGGGCACCGAGGGTTCCGTATACCGATTAATTCTGGCTGTTGCTTATCTACGAGCCCCTTTAATCCGTTCACAAACCGCAGTTCTAGAAAATGTGGAAAGATAAATACAGTTGTGAGCAGGATTTTAATTTGTCTGACAAACAATCTAAATGTCAAGCATACTCGAAACACACTCACTAACACGACTAAATCACTTCTACCACACACACTAACACTCACACTCTCAAACACAAACACAATGTAATAGAAGAAAAAAAAATGCTCTTTATGAAATCCTTTATCCTCTCATGTATCTTGTTTTATTTTTCTTAATTATTGTTTTTTTTTTTTTATGGAATAGCGGGCAACCGAGCAGACGGCTCGCCTGATGGTAAGCGATTACCGCCGCCCATGGACACCCGCAACCCCAGAGGAGTCGCGAGTGCGTTGCCGGCCTTTTAAAGGGTTTGGGCCTCCGGTACCCTCACTCACTCGGCGAAACACAACGCAAGCGTTGTTTCACGCCGGTTTTCTGTGAGGCCGTGGTATCAATCCGGTCGAGCCGGCCCATTCGTGCCGAAGCGTGACTCTCCCACGGGTAAAATGTGTTGTTTTCCTTCTGCTATAATTCTAAACTAGAAGAATATGAAGTTAATTTCAGTTATAATAGATAATTATATCTTTTACTTTTTTTTGCTTTATCTGTAACCTAAATAGTTAGTTTTAGTGAACATTTATATTATGTGCTCTTGTATGATATTGATTTGGGAAGAGACTGGACCCCACGACACAGGGAATCCTAGTGCGGGGTTCAGGGAAACTGTTTAATGTATCTCAAACATTTATTCCTAAGTACTGAGTGTATGAATTATTGTATAAGTGTATGTTACTGAAATAAATACAATTATAAAAAAAAAAAAAACTGTGCCCCCGGATGAATACTCCAGCAAAGCTATCCCAGCTTCTGCTCTCTATTCCGAATTCGTATTCCACATGAATACATCTTGTGGTATCGCCATTTGAACATATGCCTCCTAGATCCTCCGCTCACTACATAACATAACATAGCATCACGCATGTATTCTCCGAAGGGGTAGGCAGAGGTGTACATAGTTTTACACCCACATTTCACTGATGCTGTTATTAAGTCCCATGTAATAGGTGGTGAGCCTATTGCCATTTACCGCGCACAATTCCAACCTCCGGGCTTCTACTGAGAATTTCCTAACAGAAAAACTAAATAACACTTTGCCCGACCCAGAAATCGAACCCGAGACCTCCTGCTCAGCAGTCGCGCTTGGGACCACTAGGCCAACGAGGCAGTCCGCTCACTACTCCGTATTATTCTTTCATATTAATACGTCTTTGTAAATCATAATAACAGTGGTTTTAATAATTACATGCACATTTAGGGCATGTCTACAATCAAGCACAGTAACAATAGAAAGAACTGTCACCGACAGTGAAACAATAGAGCATGCGCCGAAACCACACCAAAACTCATAGACAAATTGGGGCAACTATTCGGTGACATCCTTTTCAAAGCCAACGTGACACCACTGCGGTGTCGTCATTATTAAAATCGACCCATCTTAACCAATCTTCACCATTCACGACAAACTTTACACCTCAACTTAAATACACAGATTTATATTTAACTAGATAGGTACCCCAAGTACGTCTAATTGTATGAAAACCAAGCGGGGCAGATTATGTTTTTTAAATTTTCTCCTTTCGATTCAAAATATGAATAAATCATCTTCATTCACTCCACTAACTACTTTTGAAAGATTATACAGTTTCAAGATATGTCTTTGAAAAAGTATTAACGCATGCTTAGCTTAATATGGAAGAAGAATTCGCGGTGGTGAGCAGAGGTCGAGATGGCTTAGTGGTCAGAGCGCCTGGAGTATCTATCCGGGAGGCGCAGGTTCGAATCCTGTTCGCGACCGTATTCTTTTTCCATTTAACTTTATTATACAGTTTATTTTGTTCAGTTCCTTTCATACAGTTTTTACTATCACAGACACTGGCACTGGCGTTACTCTGTCTTTAAAAATAAATCTTTATAGCATTTTTCTATCTATTTAATTAAGATAGATCAGCTGTTGTATAACCTCTTTTGGATATTAACAGATAGCAATGACATCACCAAAAGACGTATTAAAAATGTGGAAGAAGAATTCGGAGTAATGAGCAGAGGTCGAGATGGCTTAGTGGTCTGAGCGCCTGGAGTATATATCTGGGACGTTAACAAAGACACACAACATATGTACACTTGCGCCATCTAGTTTAATCTATATCTGTGTTTACGTATAACAATAAAACAATTGCCAACCTGGGAAACGGTGGAATACATAACTGAACATCGTATCGTTTTCTCTTGCAAAATATTATCATTGGTAACACATAACATATAACGGTGGTGGACACTGCACGGTCTAACAGCTCCTGATGATGCCTGGGGGGACACGTGTAGAGTAGTTGGTGGTACTGGTACCGATTTATACATAAAAAATAAAATAAATAAAAACCTTTATTTGCACCTTTCATGTTCAACATACAATCAAAAATATATTTATACACAACAATGGCTAAAAGGTATTTAAATTACACATATAAGATTTGTCATCGCTTGCTGCTGCTCATAGGTTCCATTCCCAGTTCAGGCAAAGTGTTATTGGTTTTTCTGATAGGAAATTCTAAGTCCTGAAATTTGGAATTGTGCCCGGTAGACGGCAATAGGCTTACCACCAATTACATGGGATTTAATAACAGCATTGATGAAATGTGAGCCTCACCTCTGCCTACACCTTCGGGGAATACAGGCGTAATATGTATATATGTAATATGTATGGTATGAGAAAGGGGGTAAGCCAGACATAATCCTAACGTAGCATTGAGTATTTTTTGTTACAGAAAATCCCCTTGTGTGGTTAAAGATTCATATTCGGGACCTCACACCCAGCAGCCACGCTTTTGTCCACTAGATCAATAAGACAGTTCATTAAGATTAGGCAAAGATACGACAACCATTAATTTGATGTCCACGATCGAGATACACGAGAGCCAATACGTCTTATAATAATACACTTTTAACCAGTTTTTGTGTTTCATCGCTTTGACAAACATTTCGAACACCTTGCAGCGTTCGTGGTCGCAGGACGACTCCTCCTCCGTCAGGAAAAACAAAAACCAATAATACACGCGATTAATCCGGTTAAAAGTTGTTTTATTATAATGTGTAGTCATCGCGAAAACCAATACACTTGCTGATCGACATACGTGCATACGTGACAAAAGAGACGTATGTGGCGTACGTAGTCTAGCCCTAACAAACAGTTGCCAACCTGGGAAACCGTGGACTATCGAAGACAAGGCGTCGTGTTCCATTGCAAAATATTGACATTATTAAAGCAAAATCGATATTTTTAGTTTAAACATTGAATGTTTTGTTAATTTACTACAGCTTGTGTTAACAATTGTGGTTGGTACATTTAAAATGAACAGTGTATAATTCTAATCAATCTATACTCAAGTCTACAGTCGTTTGAAGCTGTGAAAAAATCAAACTTCTAAGATAACGTAAAAAAAAGATACGGCGGTTTATGCCGCAACAAACGTATATTTCGACACTCAAAATGTATGGGGTATTTCCGTTGACCTAGAGTCTTAGAACTATGAAATTTGGCAAGTAATATCATCTTAAAATATTAAATGGAAAAAGAATACGGTCGCGAACAGGATTCGAACCTGCGCCTCCCGGATAAATACTCCAGGCGCTCTGACCACTAAGCCATCTCGACCTCTGCTTACCACCGCGAATTCTTCTTCCATATTTTAACACGTCTTATGGCGACGTCATTGCTATCAATTCAGTCTCTATACAAGTGACCGAACCGACACGACTAACTTTGCAGTTAATACAATGTCGTAAAGAATGCAATTACCTTAATAATTCAAGATGGAGGTCCTTAAATAAATAAATAAGATAAATCTTTGAAAAGCATTAACGCATGCTTAGCGAACTCTAAAGTTACAATATTAAATGGACCACGAAATTGATTTACCTTAATTGACAAAAACTTCCAGTAAATTAAAACGTCATTAAGGTTGACAGTATCTGACTGACACTTTGATCTTGTAAGCGAAAATAAACCTTCGTCATATTATGATGTGCAAACGAAATTCATCATTAGGGTGGTAAAGCAATTGTATGGTCGACTATACCTACAAATATGTACGAAACCCTCGGTGGACGACTTCAACTCGCACTAGACCGGTTATTTTTTATTTTAAGAAGGCATACAGACTAATAACATTTTGATTAATCTCTGCACTTCCAGTTGGATTTGAAAATTGATGATTGCATTTGATAGCCCAATTATTGAAGAAGGTTATTTAAAATCAAGCTATGACGCTTATGCCCGTTTTTACTAACGTCCCCAAAATTTTAGGGGCTACCTAAGCCAAGTTAGGTAACCCTTAACGATGATTTCGTTGTCACCTAAACGCTTAGGTGTCTCCCTAAATTTAGGGGCTCAAATGTCCGTTCCCCATCTGTTCTTTTTGTTATTCAAAATGGATCTGCATTTGGCCACCAACTCGCCTAATGTTAAGCGACGGTGTGGCCGAGTATAGAACACGTAGATCCAGAAGAAATCTATTCACTCTAAGTAGAGTGGATAGTTTTGGGGAAACCGACAGTTGGGGAGTTGATGCAACTGCCCAGACCCATCTCTCACAACGGTTGCACCGGACTGCATCCCGAAACACGACTAGGTCGTTTCACTGCATGACTTCGTCCGGTGGGTGGTAACCAACCGCGGGTGAAATCTCCCACCAGAGACCCAGGGGCCACGTGTAGGGATTCCATTTTAAGAGTTCACTCCTACGGACGCGGGCAACTCAGCCCCCTTATATCCCTTAGTCGCCTCTTACGACTCCCATGGTTAGAGACGTGGTGGTCCATTATTTTCCAGAACCACACGAAGATTTGCTCTATACATTTGGTACGGGTAGATAAACAGCTTCAATATTAGTTCAGCTTCAATGACGTCGCCATAAGACGTGTTAAAATATGGAAGAAGAATTCGCGGTGGTGAGCAGAGGTCGAGATGGCTTAGTTGGTCAGAGCGCCTGGAGTATCTATCCGGGAGGCGCAGGTTCGAATCCTGTTCGCGACCGTATTCTTTTTCCATTTAATATTGTAACTTTAGCTTCAATATATTAATCAGTATTAACAATTCAATGTGAGACGCAATCCGGCAACACCCGTTTTAAGAACTAGTTTTGTTAATAGTCGTCCGTCCGACCAATCAACCACATAAAAATTAATGCATAATATCTAAACATAATATTCTTTTTATTAAACATACTGATGCAGGTTTCCTTCGTTTTATTTTAGATGTATAGATTTGATTTTGTCATTCCTTCCTAACTCATACTAAAATTATTGAAATATAAACGGTTATTCGTCCTCTCTTGAAGCCGTGATAGCCTAGTGGTATGACCGTTGGATTAATACCACTGACTTCGAAGTCATGCGCGTATTATAAATTCGTAAGGAAACCATCACACCTGAGAGATGTTCTCGATGGTGTGTAAAGCCATGTCAGAGACCTACGGGTGGTTTAAACTCTGACACTAGGTTGTTCATCAACCACACGATAAGAAGAGGTCCGCTCTTTTCTTCAAAATGGAGATACTTTTACACGACTGCCCAAAAAAGGTATATTATATTTTTAGAGTTCATGTATGTATGTTTTTGAGTTTCTTTATGTGGTATAATTTCTAAACGGCTGAACTGATTTAGATGTTTGGGGTATCTTTAGAATCCTTACGTTCCCGGGTAACATAGACTAGTAAGATTTAAAAAATAGTAATATAGTCGCTATGTTACACAAAAAGGTGTGAAATAAAAATATACAATTCGCACGTGGCAGGCACATTTTCTTTTTTTAGGCAGAATAAAGAAACTCACAAACATACATACATGCGTACACCATAAACAGATAACACTCCTTTTTGGGCAGTCGTGTAGAAATATGTCGAACAAAACAGCGGGCTTACTCTTGAAAATAATTCCCCTCGATTGACATTGTAAATATGTCAGTTCGTACTTTTAAATGCCAAAATGTCTAAAAAATAATTATAGATTCGGGATAATATGAAGAAATAAACATGCTTTAAAATTGAGGCAACTGTAATGTAGGTAAATTTATTTTAAAATTACGCGTTATTTTAAGGCGTCTATTTATATTCCAACCAACTGCCTCGTTGGTCTAGTGGTCACAAGCGCGACTGCTGAGCATGAGGTCTTGGGTTCGATTCCCAGGTCGGGCAAAGTGTTATTGGGTTTTTCTGTTAGGAAATTCTCAGTAGCAGCCCGGAGTTTGGAATTGTGCCCGGTAGATGGCAATAGGCTCACCACCAATTACATGGGACTTAATAACAGCATTGGTGAAATGTGGGTGTACAAGTGTGTACACCTCTGCCTACCCCTTCGAGGAAAACAGGCGTGATGCTATGTCTATGTCTTTGTCTATTTATATTGGAATTGGATTGGAATTGGTATTAATTTCAAGAGTAACCCAGTTAATATTATTGGCTAATTTGGCCCACTTATGTCAAACTACAAAGTCTACAGCATCAGCGTAGAGTCGCCAGCCTTCGATTTTTTTCCGTATGCATTACGGCGAATGTGCACTTTCCATGCCATGATTTTTATCAAAGATGCAGGGTATAGAAAGTCTTATAGTTATTTGTTATTTATTGTTATAAATATGGTACAGTCAAGGGCACATAAAGCTATATACTTTGAAATTTGGACAGATCCCGTAGACTATGACGCGCAGTACTAATCGGAGCTCAGGTATGGCTTTGGTTCTACTAGAGATCTCATAACTTTTTAACAGTGAAAGCAGCTCTCACGGGCCATGGGTCTTTTAATAAACACCTTTATGTTATAGGTGTTACTGACAGCTCTCTTTGCAGAGCCTGCATGGAGGAAGATGAAATAGCGGCTCACGTGGTGCTTCACTGCCCTGGGGTCGCCACTTACAGGGCTAAGTACTTTGGTAACCCAAGTACTCTCCGAGAGGTCGCCGGCAAGATCAGGTTCCTGCTGGCCTTTCTTGAGGAGTTGGGGTGGATCGAATAACCCATTCCCACCCCGGACGCAAAATAATCGCCAAGAGCGGGGAGTTGCGGAAACTAGCTCGCTACACCATACCATACACCATACCATACCAACAGTGAAAGCATTATGAACTTGGGAGTCTTGGCAACCAATCTCACATGAAATGTTTTTAACCCCATTGATCTCCATTTTTAGTTTGTTTTCAAGTCAAATCAATACGAATAAATATTAATATATTTCACTGACATTGAATAATTTGAATTCAAACATTACACAGACATTTTAATACTAGTTTACCTTAACGACGCGTTTTTATCAGAATCTACAGCTTGCTTACCTTCATAAAAAAAGTAGTCTGACAAATGTTTGTGGAAACAAAAGTACGGTCGTGAGCAGGATTCGAACCTGCGCCTCCCTTGTAAATACTCCAGGTGCTCTCATCACTAACCCCTCCCGACCTCTGCTCACTACTCCGAATACTTCTTCCACATTTAAATACGTTTTATGGTGACGTCATTGCTAGTTGTTCCAACTTCCTAACTCCGTGCTGCTACTTAGCATTTCCCCACAGAAAAACCCTCAAGCACTTTGCCCAACCTGGGAATCGAAGTGAGGAAAAAGTGTAAATAATTAACCATAGCTGGGCCCAACATCCGAGACATGGAGACGCCAAAATTTAAATGTTTGTACCGGTCACCCATCCACAGACTGACCGCACAATCCGATGCTTAACCTCATCGATCGTTGACCGACCAGATTCTAAAAGCATGACGCATAGGGAAACGATATGTATATATGTTTTATTTTACAAATACAAAGGTGCGCAGGATTCGCTCCAAGTTATGAGTCACAGGCAGACTTGATCAAAACAACTTTATCGAGTTCACTGCAATAGATAGACATACATAAAATGTATACTTGGGAAATAACGCTATTTTTATATAAAACGCAATGCACTAATGACCCCTTTGATGTTGCGGGTGTCCTTAAGAGACCAGACGGGAGACGCCTTCTGACTAAATATCGAACAAATTTTCTCACCACTTGGCGAGGGGTGAGGTAACACACAAGCACAAAAGAACTTGTACTAAAGCGAAAATAGCTCTCGTCATTACATAAACAGCACTAAAATACATAAAAAAAAACTAAACACAAACAAAACATTGTGTTACACACGATTAAAATCGTGTACTATCATTGTAACCATACAGGTAAAAGGTACCTTTATATGATTGGGAATCTTATGCCAGTGGCGAGGGGTACGCCCGCTAAAACTGCTCCAGTACTAATTCCTTTAAGCGGGTGTCCATGGGTGGCAGTAATCGCATAAAATCACATTAAAAAAAAAAGAAAAACAAAGTACCCTTCCAATTTCAAAAAAATAACGGTTAGATTATAAATCACGTTATTTTTATGTCGCAGAAACTGTCGTTACAGTTGCAAAAAAATAACGGTTATTATCACTGCGACAAAACCACTGTTACTCTATATGATGCATAATATTTGAGTATGTCAATTACTTACTCAAAGTACCCTAATATTAGTTGTTACGTTATTAGCCAAAACAAATAACATAGCATCATCATAACATAACATATCACGCCTGTATTCCCCAAAGGGGTGGCAGAGGTGTGCACAGTTCTACAGCCACATTTCACCAATGTTGTTAAGTCCCATGTAATAGGTGGTGAGCCTATTGCTATCAACCGGGCACAGTTCCAAAGTCCGGGCTGCTACTGAGAATTTCCTAACAGAAAAACCCAATAACACTTTGCCTGACCCGGCAATCAAACCCGAGACCTCCTGCTCAGCAGTCGCGCTTGGAGCACTAGACCAACAAGGCAGTTAACAAATAACAACATTGTTAATTTTGATATTGTAACAATTATTTGTTTTATAGGTAGAATTTCAAGTCAATCAAAGTCTTTCTTTCTAAAGAGTTATAAAAATGATAGCATAAAAATGTTTGGTTTAATAAATAATATTTAAATACAACAACAGAGTGAGACGGAATGACATACCTATCTGTAGTAATGACGGTACTTGATACTCGGACTACTCGGTCATTATCATTCACTCCGGTCGGTATCATTCACTCGGTGACGATGACGACGCGACATGCAGAAACGTGGTAACAATCAACTTGTTACTTACTATGGAACGTTGATATTTTGAGTCCTGTCACGTTGGTATTTTTATGTGTCAAATCCAAGGTCAGATCAAAGTGAATTCTACACGACTGCTCAAAAAAAAGTAGTGATGTTTTTAGCGTTCATGTATGTATGTATGTTTGTGAGTTTCTTTATTCCACCATAACTTCTAAATGCCTGAACCGATTTCGATGTTGTGAGTATCGTTAGAATCCTTACGTTGTCCCGGGTAACATAGGCTAGCAGGATTTAAAAAAGTAATAAAGTGGCTATGGTACTAGTACCTACATTATGATACAAGTGTCCTTAGTTGGTCATTACATTCGAGGTTGAATTGCTATCCGCGCTTCGAGAGATTCGAGGGTAGCAATGACAGAGACTTGTATTGACCATTAGGGCACGCGTGTCATGTGATGTTTTTCAACACTATTGGCGTGCTTTTTAATTTTTATTTAATTTCATCTTTTTCATGTTAAGTTATTTATCGACCAACTCTAATACAATGACGTGTTAGTTACCCACATGAACATGCTTCGTTTATGTTACTCATCCAATCAAAATTTAATTTGATTTACCTGTCATTTCCTGTTTGTCACAAAAAGCTGGTCAATTATATTTTTCCTGTTTGCAATCAAAAGCGGGAACATTGACATTATGTTCCTGTTTAAGTCAACCTAATTCATTCAATTGGCCATTTTATTTACGTAGTTAGTAATACAGACATAGCTAGTGATTCATTGCTGATTTTATATTTCGCACTTTCGAAGTTGGTCCCTGAGCTCATTGACCCACTAAAGTATGACTTCTGTTACATCTTTTATAATTTATATATACTACTATAAAGAACGAAAGAAAAAAAGAAAGAAATCAGTTTTATTAAACAACACAATACCACAAAACACATATTGTACAAAGCCACAGAGAAAACAAAATCATAATAAAAAAAACCAATTACATTAAATAAACATTTAAATACTTAAAACATAATACCTACACACATACACACACGTATACAAATGTGACACACGCAAAAACATTACATTACTAGCTGATGCCCGCGGCTTCGCCCGCGTTTATATCGGTTATCGCGACCTAAAATAATCATGAAATTTTGTACCCGTTCCCGTTTTCCAATTACCACTATATAATTGTAATTTTTTTTAAGTATTAGAATGGATAGATTGTGTTATCTTTAAGAGATAGACATATGCCGTCACGGATTTTTCTGTAGACCTATATAAGATACACAATTCCACCATACATCATTTTGTTATATCTCAAAGGGTTTAGGCAGCGTTTTCGTTGAAAGCTCCCAGACGGTACCTCCAACAACGATCAACTAATAGCATTATATTTTAGCCAATGTACATAAAAACTTCACAAGTTATATACCAACACCTTCCTCGAGAACCACTCTATGCATTGGTGAAAACAGCATGAAAATCGGTGCAGTAGTTTTTGTGTTTATCGCGAACAGACAGACAGACAGACGCGGCGGAGGACTTTGTTTTAGAATATGTAGTGATATACTAGGTACTTCATATCTTACGATATAATACTTTTTTTATTTCTTTTGAATTTTACGGGAATTAATGACAAACAATTAGAACATTAAAATGTTTACCTATTTATTAAAAAAAACCGCGTGCCTTACGTTCGTTTCATTGCAGTGGAAGTCGTGGGGAACGCCACAAGCGTGCCAACTTTCTCTGCATAGTTGGGCATTAGCAATTGTTAGCAATATTTGCATTACTATGGCCTACGTATTATTAGGTAATTGTTGTCTGTTTACTCATGTTGAGGCTACGAACAATTTAAACTAAAATTATCTGTAAAGTTATCATGCCATGGGTAAGCACGGAACATTGTCGACAAACTTGACGAGTCATTAAAAGTGTAAATGTATCGAATTCTTATGCCAAAAATGACGTTAAAAAGGCGTGAGTTTATTCATACCTGTATCCCGAAGGTATAGGCAGAGATGACCCACATTTCACTGATACGGTTTTTCTTCTTCTTTTCGTGTCATTTATACCGCTCGATTAACATTGGAAATATGCAGAAATATGTCAATTAGTGCCAAAATGTCTCAAAAATGACTAAAGAATCACGATATTAATATGCCAACATGCTTTAAAATTGAGTTAACTATGATGTAGGTAAATATATTTTAACATTACACATTCTTTTAAAAGCTGTTGATTTAATATTGGAATTGGTATTACTTCAAGATTAACTCTACTAATCTTGCAGAAGATCAGTGATGTCTAGCGGAACGCAGTGATGCACAACTTGGATTGCGCGAAGGGTCAATGACTTAGCCTTTCCCCTAGCATGCTGCAGTCGCCTGCCTTTCTCAGCTGATGCAGAAATAAGAATAACTTCGGTTTTCGCGATTACTACACATTATAATAAAACAACTTTTAACCGGATTAATCGCGTGTATTATTGGTTTCTGTTTTCCCTGACGTTTCGAACACTTTGCAGCGTTCGTGGTCGTAGGAGGACTAACAAAAACCAATAATACACGCGATTAATCCGGTTAAAAGTTGTTTTATTATAAAATGATGCAAAAAATTTAAGATTAAAACATATATATTTGGGTTATGTATTAAAAGGTACAATCGTGATGACATAATATGTTCTATAAAAAAAGATTTACTTCAAAAAATGTAACAGTATTTATTTATCTTGCAAATAATTTGGTATTTTAGTTTCTTTATTTATCGGTACACTCAAAAGTAACTAATTTTACTAAGTAAATGTGTTATGCTTTTTACCTCGTTGTTATAATTATAACATGTTATAGATTTTGGTCTCTAAAAAACTCATACATGTATCCCATCCCTACCAACAAAAAAAAAATATTTTACTAAATAAAGCGTCTTCATCGTAAACGTGAAGAGGAACTAAACAACAAACACGTAAATTGCGTTTTTATTTTTTTTGTTAAACTTGGCTATATGCTATAATAATAAATATATGCTTTAATGGGAATATTTATCCATACTAATATTATAAATGCGAAAGTAACTCTGTTTGTATCTTTTCACGACCAAACGGCTGAACGGATTGTAATGAAAAATGGGGACAGGAGATAGATTGTATTTTGTGGAAGGACATAGACTACCTTTAGTCACGCAGACGAAATCATCACAGTCATGTGGTCAAGAAAATGAATTTGTGGTCAGGAATTAAGTGAATGGTCCATGGTAATGATCGGACTAGTACAAAATTGTACTTCATAACAGTTAAATTCCAAATGACGTCGCCAAAAGACGTGTTAAATATGCGTGAAGTATTCGCAGTGGTGAGCAGAGGTCGAGATGGCTTAGTGGTCAGAGCGCCTGGAGTAATTATCCGGGAGGCGCAGGTACAAATCCTGCTCGCGACCATTTTATACAATAACTTTAGAGTTCGCTAAGCATGCGCTAATGCTTTTCAAAGATTTATCTAAAAGTTAAAGAAATGACACGTTCCAAAATGTAGAGAGGAATGGATAAGAAACACTCTTTTAAAATTTTGTTACAATTTTTTTGTTACATTTATGAGATAACGATGCAAATACATATAGTATTGTATAAATAACACACGTTTCATAAGAATAATAAAAGTTGTTCATCCACCATTATAATATCTGCCTTATTTTTAAATTCACTATTGTATATTAGTATGAGGGGCTCGTGGCTAAGTAACGCATAGTTCGATCGTTTGAGGTTAAGCTGCGCTTGCCGCGGTCGGTCTGTGGATGGGTGACCATCATTTCATACCGAGATCCCTCCGTGCCTCGGAGAGCACGTTAAGCCGTCGGTCCCGGTTGTCAAATTAAGATCTATGACAGCCGATACGGGTAGTCAGAGGCCTGAATGTCTGACAACCAGTCATACCACGAGATATCGTGTTACCCAGTATTATTTGGGTTGTGGAGGTCAGATAGTCAGTCGCTTCATGTAAAATATTGGTATTAAGCTGCATCCGGTTTGACTGGAAGCCGAACCCACTGCAATTCTGTTTTAAATATTATATTTTTTTTAAATTTTAAACTGGTTATCTATTTGTGTTTTGTCCTGCTCTAAGTGTATCAGAATTGTTATTGTTTATCTTATATTTGTAATTTATCAAATATACTGTTTCTACAGGTTGAAAATTTTATATGTAACTAGCTGAGCCGGCAAACGTTGTTTTGCCATATAAATAAAAAAAAATGGGGTGGACTACCCCTAACATTTAGGGGGATGAAAAATAGATGTTGGCCGATTCTCATAGATACCGGATAAGCACAAAAAATTTCATCAAAATCGGTCAAGCCGTTTCGGAGGAGTATGGCAACGAAAACTGTGACACGAGAATTTTATATATTAGACGTCTATAATTCTTAATCTATTTCTTCTTTACTGTGTGCCCATTTGAGGGGAATAAAAGCTTTTTCTTTCTTCTTTTCTTTCTTTCAATTAGGAAAAAGGCTAGGCAGATTTATATTCGTATGGTAACATTCGCGTTCAGCTCATTGTGCTCTATAAGGTGCCAAGGAGGTCTTAATGTGTAATCAGGTGTGACCAAACGTAGAACTGACGGCCAAATAATTGCATAAGTACCCAGCCTTTGTTTTCAAGGCGGTAACCCAAAGACGACGAAACGACGCGCAAGCAATTTGAATCGATGCCTTCCTTCAATAAGGTGATGCCCTTGAAGTTAAAGGGAAATATTTATAAATCCATTATAAAACCTGTCGTCCTGTTTGGATCGAAATACTGGGCGAAGAAGAAGATTTTTTGTGATAAGAATGTTGAGACGGATGTCTGCCTCATTGCTCTCTTGTGGTTGCAAGTAAGACCGCCGAGCATGAGGTCCTGGGTTCCCAGGTTGGACAAACGGTCATTGAGTTTTTCTGTTAGGAAGTTTTCAATAGTAGCCCGAAGTTTTAAATTGTGCCTGGCTGATGGCAATAGGCTCATCACATGGGACTTAAGTAACAGCACTGGTGAATAATGGTTGAATTGTACAATACTGTAAACACCTCTGTCTATCCCTCCGGGGAATAAAGACGTGATGCTATGTATGTATGTGACTAAGGGAGTGATGAACTGAATATAGGTGGATGGAGGGGAAGAGGGGGACTAAAGAAACGATGGATAAATTGTGTGAGGGATGCCCTAAACATACCAACGCAGTTTGACTCGCGACAACGCCGCGGGCTCAGCTCATGATTAAGGGCTCCGTTCCAGTTCGAAACTAGTCGGGCAATCCCGAAAAATGCACGTGAGTAGTAACCGGTGAACATTAATTGATACCGACGATGACGCGACATCGCGGAAGACCCCCCGTCACCTGGCTGACGACAGTCCAAAATGACTTAAAAGAAAGCAAGTTGGACGCCGCATTAGCGCAGGACAGGCCTCAATATTAAACGCTGACAAGGAGAGCCAACCTCAGATGATGGGACTTAGGTGCAGGACAAGAAGAATGAAAAGATTGTGAATGAAATAAATATTAACAAATATTCTTTCTTTCAATAAAATAATAATTCTTCTTCATAACTTCTTATTGTTGTGCATTCATTTTTTTGCATCAACTCCCCAACCATCCTTCTCCGCAAATCTATCTATTCTACTAAGACTGAATAGTTTTTTTCTGGATATACGTGCTCCATCCTCGGCCAAACTGTCGCTTACCATCAGGCGAGTTGGTGGCCAAAAATAGTTTTTTTTTTTTTGATAAAAACAAAATTTTTGGTTGATGAACGACCTAATATTAGAGTTTAAACCACCCGTAGGCGACAGACATGGCTTTAAAACCATCACGAACATTTCTCAGGTGTGTTCGTTTTCCTTGTGTATTTTGTACCACAGCTTGGCAAAAGTCCTCTCCAAGTTCTTCCATCTGTCCATCTTTGCTGGCCTCCAGCCCTCTCAGTGTCTATATAAAAAAAGACCTTCCGAAAGAGGTCAGATTCGGAAAGTCTGCGACATCGTTACTGTTTAACCTTGAATACAAATAATCTTTACTGTGTCCACTTGCTAGCCAGTCCCTCTGACGTCACTTAAGCTCATGTGGTGAATATGTAAGTAGGTATATTTCGCAAGGCTGTACATATATATGTACATACAATCACGCCTGTTCCCCATTGGGGTAGGCAGAGACTATCGACTTCAATTTGCTACGATGAATATCTGAATTACCACTTTCGCTTCATCTATATTGTATATTTTTTGTTTTTTGTTTTCAATAACATGTTACCCCACTCTAGGTATTTCTTCCTGTATCGTGGGTTCGCTTACAGACATATAATCTCACATGCACGTGACCCAGACCCGGAACAGTTATCTGTTCATCATACAAATATTTGCTCCGTGCAGGAATGGAACATGCGACACGCGACGCAGTAACTTGTCTCTCGACCACTGCGCAAACGCGCCGTCAAATGCCGCTCTTCATGCATGCTCGTCGATGAAGGTGGCTCGCGACCTGTCTTTTTTTGTGCACGTCCGCAATTTGATTGCGGTACATTCACCGAGGTCGGCCTGCCCCGACTCTTTCATCCACTCTCGCCTCATGTACCTGTTCTGCCAATCGCCTTTCATCCATCCTTTCTACATGCCCAACCCATCTTAGGCTGTAGGTAGAACATAATATATGCAAAGCGGCCGTAGTATACTAATAAAATTACATCCTTGTGGACTGCCTCGTTGGTCTAGAAGTCGCAAACGCGGCTGCTGAGCGTGAGGTCCTGGGTTCGATTCCCAGGTCGGGAACAGTGTTATTGGGGTTTTCAGTAAAAAAAATCTCAATAGTAGCCCGGAGTTAGGAAGTTAGCTGTGTGACACTCCCGTGCTTCGGAGAGCCCGTAAATCCGTCGGTCCTGCGCCTGATCTCTTTCCGTCGTGTCGGATTGCCGTCCCATCGGACTATGGGAATGAACAGAGAGGGAGTGCACCTGTGTTTGCGCATACACTTGTGCACTATAATATCTCCTGCGTACTTAGCTTATCTCTGTGGAAATAGGCCGCCGTAACCGAAATACGGTCGCTTAAACTGATAATTATAGAAAAACTACCAAAAACTAAACTTATTTTTCTTACCGTGTGGTTGATGAATAACCTAGTATCAGAGTTTAAACCACCCGTAGGTCTGTGACATAGCTTTACACTTTTTATCGAGAACATCTGTCAAGTGTGCTGGTTTCCTCACGATGTTTTCCGTCACCGTTTTAAGCAAGTGTATATATTACGCCCACGGCGATGTCGCGAGTCAAACTCAGCTCATAACTAAGGGCTCCGTTCGAGTTCGAAACTAGTCTGGCAATCCCGAAAAATGCAGTAACCGGTTAACAACAATTGATATGAATATGTCCCACGGCAGTTATTATACAATTAGTGATAATTAATATATAATACGCACATGACTTCGAAAAGACAGTGGTGCGAGCCTTGGCTTCGAACTTGCGACCTTTGACTTGTCAGTCCAACGGTCATACAATTAGGCTCTCACTGCTCTTTATGAACTGAACTAAATGTTGTTTTCTCGTATTGGAGGCCAGAGCCAACGAAAGTAAGTAACTGGAGCGTTTTGAAGGCAACCAAAAATCCGAAAATGGTCGACCTGTACTTGTACTTCGTGGAATTTAGGTCGTGGAGGTCGAATAATAGTTTATAATTTAATACTTTATCTTATTAATATAATATTTATTATTGGACCTTCGAGCTAGGTAAGACATTCAAATTGATCTGATTTCGTATATTGACGTGGGTATTTAGGTTAAAATTTCCTTAAACACACACACACCGAGCACAGAACCACAGAAAACTGGCGTGAAACAACGCTTGCGTTGTGTTTCGCCGAGTGAGTGAGGGTACCGGAGGCCCAAACCCTTTAGAAGGCCGGCAACGCACTTGCGGCTCCTCTGGGGTTGCGGGTGTCCAAGGGCGGCGGTAATCGCTTACCATCAGGCGATCCGTCTGTTCGTTCGCTCAACCATAAAAAAAAACTACCTTCTAGTAAAATCTTATGAGAATCGGTCCAGCCGTTTCAAAGATTAGCCGGAACAAAACAAATATTGAAAAACTGATTTTCAGGCATAGGTATCGTGCAAATAACTGTATGAGCTTAAAAAAAACTATTATTTTGACATTACAAACAGACACTTCAATTTTATTTGACGGCGATAGCATCATGCCTGTATTACCTGAAGAGGTAGGCAGAGATGTGCACAGTTATACACCCACATTTCACCAATGCTATTATTAAGTCCCATTTAATAGGTGGTGAGCCTATTGCCATCAACCGGACACAATCCATACACCGAGCTGCTACTGAGAATTTCCTAACAGAAAACCAGAAGGGTGGGCTTTTTTGGGCGCAAATATTTGCCTAATTTTAATAAAGAAATTTTAATTTTTGATTTTGATTTTGCTTTGCCCGACCTGGGAATCGAAACCAGGACCTCACGCTCAACAGTCGCCCTTGTGGCTACTAGATCGATGAGGCAGTTCGCCTTGCGTATATTACCTTATAGGTAATTATAGTAACTAGGTTTTCTCTGCTGACCGAGTTGACGCAGTTAGCGCAAAGCTTTCGTAACTTCTGAGAATTCATAGAATAAACTATACCTACTCAATGAAAATAGTTCAAAAAACTAAAAATATGTACCTAGTTAATTAAATTCAACCAGCGGTGCTAGTATGGTTCTTTTTGTCGACACATTTGTCGATTTCAAACGTCAAATGGGACATAAAGTGTTGATAAAACGATAAAATTCAATACACAAAAACTTTAATCGAGTCGACAAGTTTGTCGAAATGATCTGAGGTCGGACGCCTGTATTATCAATATTTGTCAATAGTAAAGATTTTTTTTTTGTCTGTACGTGGCTTTTACTGCCAGTTTCATGTTGCATCCGCACTGTTTTCCGGTCTCATAACAATAAAAATAAATTAAATAACATTCTGAATTACTTTAGTCATTATTTCTGCTAATACCGGAAAAATATGAGCATAAATACAGAGACATAACATACAATATGGCGCCGAAACGAGTTTTATTTAAATATAAAAACACCTTTCACTTACCGGCCAAGGTTTGACCGCAAACAGATACAACGGCCGTAACAAAGAGGATTAAACACAAAACTTTCATTTTTATATTTAAAACACTTTTTATATCACAGAAAACTATTATTTTATCACTTAAAGCACTAATTATAAAACTTTTAAAAACTTTTTAAAAGTTCTTTTTTTTTAATTCAAAATGTCACAGCCGTGGCGCGACGCATGCGCGTTCGTGGTTTCTGGTGAGTGGGGCGTCAGTGTTGCCAGGATTCGCTTTCGAATTTCCACGTAGATTCAATAATAGTTAGACTCGGAATTTTTACACATATTTATAACATCGAAAAAGTTACATTGATAAGTGCCAAGTTTGACCCCAAAATCACTGGCTAAAAGACCTGTAATCACTCGCCACCTTCTCACATATTATTTGATATTAAATCTTGAAATGACTAATATAGCATCACCCGTATTTAAATACTATTATTGAGTTCAATGCTGCCAGAAGTTACAGAAGGTGATTCTATTACCTTCTATCTAGCACAATCCTTAATTCCAAAACTGGGCTGCTAAAATAAATAATTGACTAACAGTAAAAAGAAAAACACTACCGGACATGGATCAACCCCGGACCTCTTACATGGTAGTCGGGTTTGCGTCCAGTAGGAGTCCATTGAGCGGTCAAAAACAAGAAAAAAAAATTTACCTAAATAAAAAAGCAGCAATTTTTTTTCAGCGAATAAAACCTAAGACATACGTTATAATATATTACATAAAGAAACACCCACATGTAAGGGTACATATCATATCTTGGCAACACCATTCTTAGTAAATGTCTGTCACGTCTAGTAAACGCAATCTTAGAAAATATAATTATAATTTGACACTTATGCTGGTAGAAATAAGTCTCAATTTCAAATGCCTTTACGAAAGAAATAGTACATTCACATTGTCATTATGTAGGTAATTACAACGTAGTTCTATTATAAACGAAATAATAATTATATAATTACAAGTACGTTCTTAATAGAAATAATATTAATTAATTGATATAAATTATATGTATTATATTATTATCAATTAAATGATTACTTAACTAACATAGATTATTCCAATATATACAGGTTGAAATCTAAACGATGGATTTTTTTTATCGGTGTATTGTACCTATGAAACTAAGCAACTTTTTCTAAGTTACATGGGATTTTATACTATTTATCCGGGTGATGCAGGTTCGAATCCTTCTCCAGCATATTTCTCGTTCCACAAAAACAATAATTTTTTACGCACATACAAAAGGTTTGCGATACTCAACATAAATTCGGCGCGTAAAGCTAACCATATTACGCTGACGCACAAGTCTGAAACATCTTATACGTGCAAGGAAAATTATACTCTCTGCGAAAGGCATACGGTTCATATCGCGTGCCGTGGGTATAATGTACATCCCACGCGGATAACGAATGGAACTGAAAATTGCATTGCTTCTATTCACCTCTTCTCACTCACTGTCAAATTGAAATAGAGTAAAACCCATACATACTTACCTATAATTTATATATTAAATAATAAATAAATACATAATATAAAAGTAAACATAAATATAAAAAAATGAACAATAAAATATTCAGATGTAACAAAAAAAATAATTATAAAATATTCACCATAATCAACAAATATAAATAATACAATTAAATAAATATAACACAATAAATTTATACAAAATTTAGAACTGTTAACCTAATAATATAATGTACTAAAATACAAAAAATATACTTATATCTAAATACCTACTAAAAATACAAACATAATAACAAAACTATACATATTTAGATACATTAAAAAGGAATATGAATACTTGAGCATAAACAAATATTTCTATATATACAACGCCTTCCTCTCTTCTAATTTACTATTTGCTGTGCCCATCAGGGTCCACGATTGCTACCATGTTATTTATATTACCATCTTATCTTTACATTGTGGATTTGCAATAAAGAATATGAATATGAATATGAATATAGGCAGTGACGTCTTAGGCATCCCATTTTTCATTAACTGCACGAGTTATATATAGCTCTAACTAAATATTGTGTTATGACAGCAAATTAGCCCTTGCTCCCAGTCTTGGTGTGATGAGAGTACATTGATTGAAATGACTGCCTTGTTGGTCTAGTGGTTGCAAGCGTACTGCTGAGCGTAAGGTCCTGGGTTTGAATCCCAGGTCGGGCATTGTGTTATTGGCATTTCCTGTTAGGTAATTCTCAGTAGTAGCCCGGATTTAGGAAGTTGGTAGTACGACATCTCCGTGCTTCGGAGAGGACGTAAAGCCGTCGGTCCTGCGCCTCATCTCTCTCCAGTCGAGTCGTATTGCCGTCCCATCGGAGTATGAGAGTGTAGAAAGTGTGAATGTACTTGTGTTTGCACATACACTTGTACACTATAATATCTCCTGCGTACTTGGTTAATCTTCTCGGAGATAGGCCACCGTGCCCGTAATACGGTCTGGACTCCTACAGACAGGATTTTTCAGATTAAAATAGATATTCAACAGGTTCTTAATAACTTAACTCTAAATTTAAAAAATCGCTTCATAAAATGTATGGGCTCCAACGGGCCCAGATCGGCTTACGTGACCCACATGTGACTAATGCAAGCATCACTTTATGCGTTGCATAACTTTTATAGACCTGGGAAGTTAAATAAAAATTTGTTAGCAAGTGCAAGCTTTTGTTTACCATTATTCCTGTCACTGTCGCACACCTGTCAAACTATAAGTGCAAGACAGAGACGGGAGAGCTAAGCGAAAGCATTATTATCTTGGCCCTAGATTACTGCTCATATTTTTGTACAGTGACCACAATCTGACCGTTACCTTCATAGAATGTCAAAACGCGCGGTCGGTTCGGGAAACACGGTTGAATAGTAATTTTGTTTTATAATTGACTTCACACTGTTGACTTGAAGGGGTGAACTGGAACATCCTGTAGCACAAAAGTATTTTTTATAAAATTATTATTTATTATTTATTATTTTTATTATTAGATTCACGCTAGCTCACTGCGGGTTGGCGATTTCTGACTATCAAGTTCTAGTTTTCTCGCGACGTTTTCCTTCACCGTATGTCTGTGTTGTATATGAATTCGGAGACTGACTTGCCCGTGCGCAGAAGTGGACCCTTAATAAATTAATTTCTAACAAAACTTAAAAACCGCCTTAAATAAATATTACACTAAAAAGTTCAAAATAATATCAAAATTTGCTTATAATAAAATAATTTTAAAAGAACAATATATAATAATAATCTGTTAATTTTGGAGTCGGTGCCGCTACTGGGAGAGGGTTATTGCTTTCCTCTTGTTAGTCACTTATGTTCGTTGCGCTGTGGTTATGATACCGGCCTTTGTATCTGGTTGTAAACCCAACATACATCAGGCACCAACTCCAAAATTAACAATTATTATTATATATTGTTCTTTTAAAACAATTTCATTATAAGCAAATTTTGATATTATTTTGAACTTTTTATATTAGATTCAATTAAATCGGTTCATAACTGGCGAAGATATCGATGGACATACACACAAAACAAGGTAGCTACTGTAAAACGTTGAGCAGTTCCCTTGCCTGTCCTTCGTCTTCATTATCAGACTCCTAATGACACAACCCATCTAGGTGTAAAGTTCTCATCAATACAAATTAGTCAAGCCCAAACACCAGGTAATTGCTGTAAATCGTTAAAGAGTTCCCTCGACTTTCTTTCGGCTCCATCATCAGATTGACTCCAGACCTCCATTAAATAGTAGTGCTTTAAAATACTTAATGAAAAAATTAACAAACGCACTAGTCACCACTACGATTTTCGAGGGCTCCCCTCGATTTTTTTGAGACTTCCCCTTATCCCTTGAGATATCTCCTTTCCAACAAAAAAAGAATCATCAAAATCGGTTCATAAACGACGAAGATATCCGCGAACACACATAAAAAATATATATATATACGGTCGAGTTGAAAAATCTCCATTTTTTTAAGTTGGTTAAAAAGGAATCCCTACACGTGGCCCCTGGGTGGTGCAAAACAGGCAACACAACTCTGGTGAGAGGCTTCGGCCGCGGCTGGTTACCACCCACCGGACGAAGCCATGCCGTGAAGCGATCTAATCGTGTTTCGGGATGTACTCCGGTGCAATCGTTGTGGGAGACGGGTCTAGGTTAGGACGGGACTTAGGATAGGATAGGATAGATTTATTCTGGATATACGTGCTCTATCCTCGGTCACACTGTCGCTTACTCTCAGGCGAGTTGGTTGCCAATCGTACATCCATTTTTGATAAAAAAATATGAATATCTATTAAAGTACATATGACATTGAAAAAGTCACATTAGTAGGTACATGCCAGATTTGAACCCACAGCCTGTGGCTCAATAGGTGTACCTATAACTACTTGCCCACTACGACATCTTCACAACACAAGTACTTAATATATTTTTACATAAAGTAGCAAGTGCAGCGATATAAAATGCTCCACATTGCTGAGAAATGAATAAATTCTAACACGATGCATATTGAAATTTAATATGATTCCTCAGCTTGTGATATGCTCTACTTGTGCAACACTTTTTGTCGAATATTATAATTCTGCAATGCTGCAATATTATTTTTTAATATGATAATCTTTGGAGTAAACGGAAAAAACAATAAAACATTATTAAAATTACCCAACATAGCATCACCCGTATTCCCTAAAGGGGTAGGCAGAGGTATACATTGTTGTATACCTACATTTCACCACTACTTTTATTAAGTCCCATGTCATAGGTGGTGAGCCTATTGCCATCTACCGGGCACAATAGCAAACTCCGGGCTGCTACTGAGTATTTCTTAACAGAAAAACCTACCAAGTTTGCCCGACCTAGGAATTAAACCTAGCACCAGCAGTCACGCTTAAGACCACTAGATCAACATGGCAGTTGTAGACAACAGCATAATATACAAAAATAAATCCTTATTCCTCGTATATTTATATTTTTAATTACGACGTTGCAAGAATAAAGTGTCTTAACACAAATAAAACAAAGTGCCCACTGGTACGTATTTGTGGGTCAAATTAAGATGGAAGCTATTGTCTTACTTTAGGGCTGAAAGGTCAAATTAATGACGGACGTCACGGTTTTTTTTATTATTAATAATGGATCAACGTTTGGCCACCAACTGACCTGATGGTAAGCGACGGTGTGGCCGAGGATGGAGCACGTATATCCAGAATAAAACTATTCACTCTTAAGTAGAGTGGATAGATTTTGGGAGAACGATAGTTGGGGAGTTGATGCAACTGCCCAGACCCGTCTCCCACAATGGTTGCACCGGAATAGATCCCGAAACACGACTAGGTCGCTTCACGGTAAGACTTCGTCCTTTGGGTGGTAACCAGCCTGTTTTGCACCACCCAGGGGCCACGTGTAGGGATTCCATTTTAAGGGTGCACTCCTACGGACGCGGGCAACTCAGCCCCTACACCAACGAAGGAGATTTTATTTTCAACTAACTGTGCCCCGCAGTTTCACACACGAGTAATTATATTATAATTAGCCTAAGTTACTCCATAAAAAGTCTGGTACCTGCCAGTAAAATATTATCAGAATCCATCCAGCCGTTTCGAAGATTAGCCGGAACAAACATTCAGACCGACAATTTTTTTTTAACTAATATTTAGGTGTCGTGCAAATAACTGTATGAGCTTAAAAACCTATTATTTTGACATAACAAACAGACACTTCAATTTTATTTTATTGTATTAAGTATTGATGATCACAAATAAACAAATCTTGTTTCTTTATACAGTTTTATTCCTCCCATTTATATTAAGAACACAAATATCCAGGAGTGGGCAGATACCCAGTGTGTTTGTTGTGCAAATTAAGATGGAGAGTATTGTCTGACGGCGATCTGAGGGCTTATCCTTATTGCCTTGCTGGAGTTAAGACTGTGTTATCTGAAGTGCTACACTATAAGCTATAGTTCAGATATGTAATATGCTACTTTATTAACCTATACTAGTGGTCCCAAGAAAGCGAGTCTTGTATTTATAGTTCATGTATTTATGTATGTGTGTGATTTTCTTTATTCCATTAAATCTGCCTAGCCTTTCCCCAAATACCATGGGTCGGCTTCCAGTCAAACCGGATGCAACTTAATACCAGTATTTTACCTGAAGCGACTGCCTAACTAACCTACACAACCCGGTTACTGGGTAACACGATATCTCACGGTATGACTGGTTTTCAGACTTTCAGGCCTCTGACTTCCCGTAACGGCTGTCATAGATCTTAATTTGACAACCGGAACCGACGGTTTAACGTGCTCTCCGAGGCACGGAGGGGTCTCGGTATGAAATGATGGTCGCCTATCCACAGATCGGCCGTGGGAAGCGCGACTTATCCTGGATCGATCGATCGGTGCGGCTGTTACTTAGCCAGGAGCCCCTCCCAGTTTTCTTTAGTACATTATAATTTCCAAATGCCGGAACCGATTTATATATATGGCATACCGTTTAAATTTTCTCGAGTAGTATAGGTTAGGATATTTACAAAAAAGTAATATAGTGGCTGTGGTACACAAAAAGGTGTGAGTTAAAAAAATATAATACACACAAATGGCAGTCGTGCTTTTAATTTATTTAATAAATGTCGTGGTAAGGCTGATTGTCAGACTTTGAGATATTTCACTTCCCGTAACAATTGTTAGAGATTGTTTGAGAGCTGGGTCCGACTGTTTAACGTACCCTCTGAAGCATGAAGGAGACTCGATATAAAATGATAGTCAACTGCTTACAAATCAACCACAGCAAGCACAGCTTAATCTCGAGAAATCGATCCGTGCAGGGGTTAATTAGCCACGCCCCTCAAGTTATCTGATAACTTGCACAGGTTTCCCATTAATTCTCAAGTGTTTATGGTAACAAAATGATTCACACACGCAATCCATTATAATTCGACACGATCCTATGATAAGTTATACTTATAATACACTGTTCCTATAAATAATCATTTGAAGCGATAATTGATAGCGTCGCATCGCCCACGCGGTGTACGTCCTACCTTATCTGTGAAAGTGAATGAAAAGCGGCAAGAGTGATCTGTATTGTCAGAAAAAAGGTTCTGTAGGCATTTGACATAGATTTTCTTTATATATGAAATTTATAGTAAAACAAATTTTAACCGGATTAATCGCGTGTATTATTGGTTTTTGTTTTTCCTGTCGTTTCGAACACTTTGCAGCGTTCGTGGTCGCAGGGGGCAGTAGTTTATTATAATGTGTAGTGATCGCGAAAACCTAAGATATCTATTTAAAGTTTTTAATGTGACGTTTCGTATTTTTCCAATTAAAAATGGTATTACATTATATTATAGAAAATCTTTTATGCGGAATAGCTTGATAAATTTTCTTCTATCGATTATATGTATGCCATTTAATAATTAAATGGAATTCATAAATTTATGCGTCAGATGTATTAACAACATTAAAAAATTATAAACAAATTTTATAATTTGTTTATAATTTTGTAAATAGTTATCTATCTACCTCAATAGATAAAAGGCGTAATTGTATTAACTACGTATATACTTTTACTTGAACGAATAAAAATATTATTTTATTACTATATACTAACAGCAGACTGCCTGCCGACTGCCTGCCGACTGTCTGCTTGTGACCACGATCAGTGCAACCTGGTTGAAACGTCAAGCGATTCAAAGGTATTTATTGCACGTTAATTTCTGTTAGTATATAGTAATATCATGCAACCCGATAGTTTAAAATTTAATTTTTTTTTTTTTCTGTGGACAGTCATCAGAATCAGTTTCAAAAAACATTTTAGTGACTACAACACACCTTATTATTAAAATCGAAAAAAAAATGGCGACACTGCAAGCCAATATTTAGAATATTGGCTTTCATTGCACTATAATTATGGAGACTTTTAGCTGGCATTCGTGTACTTTATGTGTTAAGTGTTAACTGTATTCCAGTCCAGCTATATTTATTCCAGTAATGAAACTAAAATAAAATTGTAGACATTTCTTCTATGGCAAAGGTTTTCATCCTTACCTTACGTAACTCTACCAGTGGCAACAATAATGTACGCACGACTAGAGGTGTTGTGATTTCAGTCGCGTTTAGGATCGCGCGCCGGTCGCCGTCGACACCATCCTGTATACGAATAAAAGGTTTATTCAATTTATCCTCCTTCAATAGAAGTATCTGATTGAATAAGGAAGTTAACAAATCGGTGAGTTTAATTAATAAGTGTTATAAAGATACCTAAGTATTTTTTGTCTGCAGTTTAATACCATTTGTGGTCTCTCATGCTCTGATATCGCCAACCCGCAGTGAGCTAGCGTGGTGATCAATGCTCGTGCCTTCTCTATATGAGAAGAGATCCTAGCCCTGCAGTGAGACAGTTATAGGCTGGTTATGTAACTTATATTATATCGAGAAATTAAAATGTATAAATTTTTGTGGATAAAGAATACGGTCGTGAGCAGGATTCGAACCTGCGCCTCCCGGATAAATATTCCAGGCGCCCTGACCGCTAAGCGATCTAAACTATCACTCAGACTTGGCTCAAGACCGTATTTTCCTTTCCACAAAATGTATAACTTTAAAAACAACTAGTTAAAGAATTAAAAAAGATGGCAAATTATTTTAGCCCTAATGTTGCATTTCACTGATTCGATTGATTTTCTGCCTCGTGGTCGCAAGCTCGACTGCTGAACATGAGGTCTCGGCTTCGATTCCCGGGTCGGGCAAAGCGTTGAGTTTTTCGGTTAGGATATTCTCAGTAGCAACCCGGAGTTTGGAATTGTGCTCGGAAGGTTGCTCACCACCTATTACATTGGACTTAATAACAGCATTGGTGAAATGTGGGTGTACAACTGTGTACATCGCTGCCTCCCCCTTTGGGGAAAACAGGCGTGATGCTATGTTATGTTGTCATGTTATGATTGGTTTTTATCGAATCAAATTCATATAGAAGTGGAAAACATTCGCCAGCCAATAAGCCGCCATTACGTACATCTTGTCGCGTTCCCCTACAAACAACTGGCGTAAAGCCTAGAAAAACTGTGCTTTATTGCAAGTCCATAATCTTCTTCTTCTTATCCTGTGGTTGATGAACAACCTAGTGTCAGAGTCTAAACCACCCGTAGGTCTCTGACATGGTTTTACACACCATCGAGAATTAGAGATATAATTTTTTCTTGTTACAAATAAGTAACTTTAAATGATACTTTAAAATTAGCTACGCATGCGTTAATGCGTTTGAAAGAATTCTCTGTATATGGTTTAGTTAATTATAAGGAATAATCTTATCAGCCTATGTTAGCCGAGATAATGTAAGGATTCTAACGATACTCTATAAATCAAAATCAGTTGAGGCATTTAGAAGTTATAGTGGATAGATATATAGATAATAATACCTGAACCATAACAACATAACACTCCTTTTTTGGGCAGTCGTGTAAAAATAATAATCAAGAACAGGAAGCGTTCCAGTAACAAAAATATACGAGAGTATAATGATGAGACAAAAGAAGGTCCACTTTTCCGTGTGTTTTCCGACAAAAGTATGGGCAATTTGCCCTCTTCATATTATCCTTGAAATAGGACACTAAGGCCTGAAAGATAATCTTAAGAGAATCGACAGATTTGATAGGTAGATATTGCTGTAAATGGACTGCCTCGTTGGTCTAGTGGTCGGAAGCGAGGTTGCTGAGGGTTCGATTCCCTGGTCGGGCAAAGTGTTATTGGGTTTATTTTTCTATTAGGATATTCTCAGCCCGTAGGAAGTTGGTGGTGTGACACCCCCGCGCTCCGGAGAGCACGTAAAGCCGTCGGTCCTGCACCTGATCTCTCTCCGGTCGTGTCGGATTGCCGTCCCATCGGACAATGAGTGGAAGGAAAGGGAGTGCACTTGATTGCGCATACCCTTGTGCACTATAATATCTCTTGCGTACTTGGCTGATCTCGTCGGAGATAGGCCGATAGGTGACATAAATACACGCTGGTCGACGCCAAACTACAAAGTCCTTAACATCGGCGCAGAGTTGCTGGTATATCGGTTTATTAGTATGCATTTTGGCTTTTGTGCCTTGGAAATATACAATGCAATTCCCTCAAACCCGTTCCAGGCTAGAACAACCAGGCATATATTTGCGGGCGGGTGGGCGGTGCACAGGTAACATGACTACCCTCAATATTGTGGAAGTAGCTAGATATTGTATTTATTTGCATCAATAAATTAACACCCGTAGCTGGGTTGTGGAGGTCGGATAGGCAGTCGCTCCATGTAAAATACTGGTATTAAGCTGCATCCGGTTTGACTGGAAGCCGACCCAAATGCAATTGGGAAAAGGCTAGACAGATTGATTTGGCATTTAAAAGTAAGAATTGAGAATTGACATATTTCCAATGTCAATCGAGCGGTTTAACCCTACTGGTAATAAATTTTACGTGAATATTTTTTCAGACTTTTGTAAATGTTGAGTTTATGTTCATATAATTGAAATTACAAATTTTCAGAAAAGAGTTTTAAAAAGATTCATTCTATTATTCTTTGCGTTTTCGAAGCGTTAATGAGTTTTACTTTTTAAATGAGTTTGCAAAGTAGATTATTTATTTTAGCAGTTTTGAATAGAAAATATAAACCAATTTAGAGTTTGATTGTTGATGAACAAGCCAGTGTAAGGAGTTACACCACCCGTAGGCCTCCTACATGGGCATTTACACGCCATCGAGAACATACAAGAAAATTGGCATAGGAACTAGCTGTCCTTTGACAATTCCGAATACTTATTCTTAAAGCTGTTTGGGTCCTAACAGGTTATTCTCAAAAACCTGCATAGGTTTAAAATTTGGTTTTTAAATTAGATTCATTTTTTTTTTTTATTGTAAGTATTAATTGCAAAATTAGGCGCATCGGTTCGGTCACCTGTATAGGGACTGAATAGATAGCAATGACGTCGCCAAAAGAATTAATACTTCTTAAAATGTGCAAAATGTGGAAGAAGAATTCGGGATGGTGAGCAGAGGTCGAGATGACTTAGCGGTCAAAGCGTCTAGAGTATTTATCCGGGCGGCGCAGTTTCGAATCCTGCTCGCAACCGTATTCCTAAAACACAAAAAAAAATCGCTTGGGAATGCTGTTGTTGGTGGTAACCGCCACCGATACGGTCTCCTTCTATCTAACTATTTCATACCAAATGTTATCCATGCGCCAGGTTCTGATGCTATCCTACTATCACACTCCACTAACCGGGCTAATTCTAATTACGAATATCATATTATATCTTCCTTTACAAACCTTGCTTTCGAGCACGGATCTTTTCGACAACATTTTCATAACACAACATAACATCACGCCTGTTTTCCCCGAAGGGGTAGGTAGAGGTGTAAGCAATTGTACACCCACATTTCACCAATGCTGTTATTAAGTCCCATGTAATAGGTGGTGAACCATTCCAAACTCCGGGCTGCTACTGAGAATTTCCTAACAGAAAACTCAATAACACTTTGCCCGACCCAGGAATCGAACCCGAGACCTCCTGGTCAGCAGTTGCGCTTGGGAACACGAAGAGAGATCAACGAAGCAGTTAGTTAGACAAACCTTTCGACTCGATATAAGTTTTTATGTATCGAATTTCATCGTTTTGACGTTTAAAATCGACATAAGTGTCGACAAAAAGTACTATACTCGTACCGCTTAATCGGTAAAACCCGATATTACGGCACAGTGAAAGCCTCTCATATCTAATCTCGCTCTCAAAGGGACTCGTGATTTCTGCTGATAATCCTTAAGTGTTATCAGGGCTCTGATATTGCACTTAATTTATGCTGATTACAAGTAATATTAGAGTAGGGGGTCAGCAGGTATTATGGTTATAATTTTTTGTGGAAAGAAAAATTCTTTCGTGGGTAGGATTCGAACCTGCGCCTATATTATAACTTTAGAGTTTGCTACGCATGCGTTAATGCTTTTAAAAGATTCGTCTGTATTAATTATCACTTGCTTAAAACAGAACTCGAAAATATTGCGAGGAAACCAGTACACCTGAGAGATGTTTTCGATGGTGTGTAAAGCTATGTCAGAGACCTACGGGTAGTTTAAATTGCGACACTACGGTGTTAATTAAAAGCAGAAGAAGAATGATGATCATTCTCTCTAAAGTCCTCTCCTCACAATCTTAAAACACATTTTTTTACTCTAAACTCACAACCGTATAATCTATCTTCTTCTTAAGTTATTATATTAAATGGAAAAGAATACAGTCGTAAGCAGGATTCCAACCTGCGCCTCCTGGATAAATACTCCAGGCCTGAAAATAGTCGAGATGGCTTAGTGGTCAGAGCGCCTGGAGTATTTATCCGGGAGGCGCAGGTTCGAATCCTGCTGACGACCGTATTCTTTTTCCATTTAATGTAATAACTGAGTTCGCTAAGCATGCGTTAATGCTTTGCAAAGATTTATCTTTAATTATCTTCTTCTTCTTCTTCTAATGTATAAAAATCTAATCGTCACAGTGTTTGTTATCGAACTCCTCCGAAACGGCTTGACCTATTTTTATGTTTTTTTTTAGTGTATATTTAGTAGGTCTGAGAATAGGTCGTAGGCTATTTTTTATGCCCCTTTCCAGAAAAATTCTATGGCAGAACAATGTTTGCGGGGCACAGCTAGTTGAACTTTAAACTCCAAAGTTATACTGCTAGCAAGTATTTTGTAGAAAAACACAGGCAATAGGCTCACCACCTACTAGTACATGGAAGTTAATAACAGCATCTGTGATATGTTACTGTCTCGTTGGTCTAGTGGTCCTAAACGTGACTGCTGAGCATGAGGTTTCGGGTTCGAATCCCGGGTCATACAAAATATTATTGAGTTTTTCTGTTAGTAAATTCTCAATAGCAGCTCGCATTTTGGAATTTTGTCCTTTAGATAAGCTCACCACCTATTACATGGGACTTAATAACAGCATTGGTGAAATGTGGGCGTACAACTCTGTACACTTCTGCCTACCCCTTCAGGCGTATACTATGTGATATGTTGGTGTAAAACAGTACTGCTCTGTCCCCCTTCAGGGTTACAGGCATAATGCTATGATATGACTTTGAACTTTTCTTGAACTTTTCTTTGTACTTGCAGATTTTCCAACACCGTTTATCATGTCTAATTGAGACAAAATGGGTGCCATGAAGACATTTTTCCTATTCTTCCTAATCAAGACATGTTTAAGCCAAAATCTGGACCAACTCTTCAAGAAAATCAATGAAGAAACTGGCAATTTTAGCACTATAGCAGCTCACATAGCTTGGGAGTCTTCAATAAGCCCTGGCAACCCCGAACTCCCTGTCCGTTCAGCTACATATCGGAAAAACCGAATTAAATGGCAAGACCAAACTTGCGATCAGCTAGCCACACTGTATAATCGTCAGTCGTTGAACAGCACTCAACGGCGGCAGTACTATTTGTTGTGTAGGGGACCGAAGTTTACTTACGAAGAGACCAGGTGGGTAGTTTTTATTTTATATTGTATTGCTTTTTATCTTTATTTGCATGTATAGTACCTTTAACTGACTAATGATATTGTTATTATTTTTGCTTTTTCATGTGTCATTGTCCGTCCACTAGGACGCAAGCGGTTCTGCTGAGCGTGAGTTCCTGGGTTCGGTCCCCGGGTCAGGCCGTGTTATTGGGTTTCTCTGTTAGGAAATTTTAGGTAATAAGTTATATTTAAGTAATATGTAATAAATGGCAAAAGGCTGACCACATACTTATAATACGGGACTTTAAAAACAGCATCGGTTAAATGTGAGTGCACACTAGTATACTTCTGCCTAACCCTTCGGAGAATATAGGTGAAATCATTGAAATTATATGTGTATATACTTAGTATGTTTAATTGTATAAGAGTTGTCCAAACCATCCTGAGATCTGACTTATCTACAACCGGGACAGATGACGATACTTCTGGTGGTGACCAGTCCACAGACTGACCGTGATAAGTGTTGCCTACCTTCAACAATCATTAGAGATAATATTCCTTATTTTTCAGACTTACAAGTAATATTTACGAAGAACTACAGTCTATATATTCGGATGCCGAAATATGTATACCCAACGACGCAATAGTACTAAAAAATAATCTCACCCAAGTTGAAGACGCCATCTTGAATTATCTGTCAAACGTCAAACAGCTCTTGGGATTCGAACACGAAGATTCAATACTTTTTGCCGCCAAAATCAGCGTCAACCGTTACATTCAAGAAAAAAATATGCTTTGCTTGAAGGGGGAAGGTGATTTTGAAAAGATGATGGCTTTCTCCAGAAAAGAAGAAGTTTTGAAATGGTTATGGCTGGTTTGGAGAGAGAAATTGGGACCGCCTATGAAGCAGCCTTACAGGAAATTGGTTAACGTTGAAAATAGAGCTGCTAGGAGGAATGGTAATTGGCATTATGTTAACTTCTAAGACTTTGTTTAATGGTTTTTTGTGTAAAATATTACACAACTTCTGTTCAGTGGTGTCAATTTGAGGCAATCCTACTAATTTTAACCCGTTGTGTACCATTGCAGGGCATACACTTACTTTGACGTAGGAGCCCGACTCATCTCATCATCACCTTCCAGACGTACCGCGTCGTTTTGTCCTGTTATTCGAATGAACTCAGTGTTTCCTATTTACCATAACTGGTGTGGCAGATGTAACTAACTTAATTCCATTTTAATTTAGAAGTTAGTTGCCTAAGTCTGCAATTTATAGTAATATCTTAGGTTTGCGCGATCACTACACATTATAATAAAACAACTTTTAACCGGATTAACCACGAACGCTGCAAAGTATTCGAAACGTCAGGAAAAACCAAAAACCAATAATACACGGGATTAATCCGGTTAAAAGTTGTTTTATTATAATCTGCAATTTATGTTTTGGAACAAATTAAATAGTTCTTCATACGGTTTGTAATTTTGAACCCCAAAATTACAAACCGTACTTCGTTCCATAGTTCTCTGGCAGGGTTTAGGGTCCTAATGGTGGCCATTTTGCGTAGGTGACGGTGATGGGAAGAGTATAATTCCATGAGTTTCCCTTTGAGAAAGAGTGGAAGAGAGTGATCCTCGTTAAGAAGCGCAAATTAGCTTAAAAAAAATTGTAACCTGAACTAATTAAAAATGATGGAATTTCTTAAATGTTTTCTTAGGTTACCCAAACATCGGAGCCTCCTGGCGAGACGAGCTCGAGATACCGACACTCCGCAAAGACTGCCGCCGTCTGTATGAGGGTGTAAAGCCGCTGTACACCCTGCTTCACGGTGTAATGAGGTTCTTCCTAAGAAGGTTTTACGGAGACATCGTGCCAGAACTAGGACCTATACCTGCACATTTGTTGGGTATGTTTCTTTTTTTAGAGACCGACAGAAGTTCTTTTTGAATTGTAGCAGCAACCTAAGAAGATGCTAAAATTTGACGATATCAATTAAGATTAGCTTTCGGTAACAAATTGTCAAAACTACGATAAAACTGTGTGGTTCACAGGACAAAATATGTACTAATACGACAATAATAAAAAGTTTATCTAATTCTACATGGCTTATGTAGTCCACTGTCCACTGCAAACCAAGTTACGCAACAGAATATAATTTTCCATTATTCATATTTATTTCGCCTCAGCTAGCTTTTCACGTAGTCGGAGCCATAATCGGACATTCTTCACAGTCGCTCATACCAATTTGTAATTATATTGTAAATATCCGTCTCAATTACAGGTAATCTTTGGTCTCAAAACTGGGAATCTCTGGCTGATCTTCTTTTACCACAAACTATAGATTTGGACGAAAGTATCAAGAAGATGAATTGGACTGTAATGCATATGGTTAGTTTTAGGAAGGTGTATATTTACAAAATAACTCTTATTATAAACATCATATGTATGGCCATTTTGTATTTTTAGGCGAGACGAGCGGAAGATTTTTATCAGTCACTAGGCCTGCCCGCCATGACAGAGAAGTTTTGGCGCGAATCTGTATTTACGCGGCAAAACAACAGTGACACGCGCTGTCATGGAACCGCGGCAGACATGTTTCAAGATGGCGACTTTCGGTCAGTGTTGCTCGTACTTATTTAATTAAAGAAAGAGTTTCTATTGCATATGTACATCAGCACCAACATCATATTTTTAGAGACATTTAGGGCATCACAGGATTTATTCTGAAAAACTCACTGATGTTTCTAAGTCAAAATTTGGCTATTAAATAATAGGCATGATGACAGTATTAAAGAACCAACGAATTAATGGTTTTAAAGGTAAATATAGGCACAAAATATTCGAAAAAAATACCTAGTTTTATTAAAAACATCAAGATTAATAAGATGTTCAATAAAATAAAAGTATAAAATGCTGCAATCGGCCATGTTAACTGAAACGTCAATCAAAGCGAATAACGTCACGCCTCAGTCAGATGTCAATCATCACCGTACATTATGGCTTCAACTTATGTTAAATATGCTGAGGCATGACGTCAAAACGGCGCCATGACACCCAGCAGCGTTTTCGCGGTTAAATCAAATTAGATAGATTAAAATGCAATAATTAGCGTTGAAACTTATTTTATTGTTGAAATAATGTGTATTTCAGATATAATAGACGTGTACCTACATTATAAAAGGAGATTTCAAAATCTGTCATCATGCCTATTAACCGCATTTTTTTTTAACAAATTTTAGATGATTAAGTACATTTTTATCATTTGCTCCATAAATATGGTATAGGTATGCGCAACAGCTTGTATAAAAAATGTGTATGTTGAACTAAAAAACATTTTCATTTGGCTTGACCACAGCTTGACTCTACAGGCTGTTCTTAAGCGACCATAAAGGTTCTTAAATAAAGTGGGCGGACGTATAACGTCCCCGGGTTTATCTGCGGGGGGAGGGAATACACATAAAAATGGTTATTGTCTGTTACAGCTTGCAGCTAAATAGCATCATAGCATCACCCCTAAGATTTAGGCAAAGGTGTACACAGCTGTACACCCACATTTCACCAATGCTGTTATGAAGTCCCATGTAATAGGTGGTAAGCCTATTGCCATCTACTGGACACAATTCCGATCTCCGGGCAGCTACTAAGAATTTCCTAACAGAAAATCTTAATATTGTTTTGTGCGACCCGGGAATCGAACAAGAGACATCCTGCTAAGCAGTCGGGCTTGTGACCACTAGGCCAATGAGGCTGTTACCGCTTACACAAAATATTTTGTGTTATGTTTGACGATCATATTTTAAATACAAATGTTATTTTGGTGCAGCGGGCCCATGTTTACCCTTCCATTGCACACTTTAATAAAAGTAATATGAAGTAACGAGATTGATAAATATTTTGCGCCGATCCCGAATGACTTGGGACCAGGGCAGAATAAAGAAGTACAATGTATTAAAGGCAGTTAGTGTTTTCTTTATCAAATTCTGTAATTTAGATAACCAATTTATAATTTTTAGATTACTGTATTGCTCAGAGACGTCAAAGGAAGACTTCTACGTGTTGCACCATGAGCTCGGCCACATTCACTACTACATGGCGTATAAGCATCAACCGGCACTGTTCAGGGTAATGACAATTTTGAATTACAAAATGTTTCCAAATATTTCAGCCACCAAACTTAAGGACGTTTACAAAAGCTGCAATCACTTTTGAATTTATAAGGAATAGAGCTTCAGTATTTTTAACTGACTTCCAAAAAAGGAGAAGGTTGTTAAATCTTCGAAAATCATTAACGCATAATAGCGAAGTCTGCATTTTTACATAGTAGAATGATTTTTGGTTTCGTTTCTTTTTTTGTTAAAAATTATTTTCTATCTACAGCTTTCCACAAAATAGTATAGAATCTATTGACATCGGAATATTAAGCACAATATGATTATGGAAAATCTTCATAATAACCTCTAATTGCTTTATCAACATGGCTGTGATTAACGCTTTTTTACTCATCCCTATTGTATTTGATATTAATATTAATAAATTCCAACATTATCTATTCTTATTTCAGCAAGCAAACACAGCACTTCACGAAACTATTGGAGACGCCATAATGTATGGGGTTTTAACACCACAACATTTAAATAGACTCGGTCTTATCAACGACTCTCTACTATACACAAAAAATACTGATCTTGTAAACAATCCTATTACTAAAAACTTGGTTTATGATAAAGAAATTAACAATAACATTCATAAAAAGCAATTTGAAGATGAAAATGACAATATAAACGCTTTAAAGAATAAAGCAGCACATATGAGATACGATTTACTGAATGATCTTTTCAAAGTAGAAAATTCAAGAAAATACAGCAAATTTATTCATAAATTGAAATCGAAACACTTTTATCAATATTCTGAAGGAAACCAATTGGAAGATGACTCAATACAGGCTGAAGAAACTCCTAAATTATTTGAAGACAAATATGTAACGACCGATACAATACTTTTACTAAAACAGGCTTTGAACAAAATACCTCAGATCCCATTTTCTCTTCTAATTGATGAATATCGATGGAGGTATTTTGAAGGTAGAGTAAAGGAAGATAATCATGAGTTCTGGGCTATGGCAGTGGAGTTGCAAGGAGTGACGCCACCTGGTGATAGGGGTGAAGAATATTTTGATATTGGAGCAAAGTTCCACGTACCGGATAATACGCCTTATATCAGGTATTTTGCTTTAATGAATATACATACATAAGCTCACGCCTTCCTCCCATGGGGATTGGCAGAAACTAAAGAACGCCACCTGTTACGATCCTTGCATACGCCTTTTGCTTCGTCCAAGTTCATACATCTGGTCATACACGCGCGGCGGTTGCGAGTCTACGCACCTTAGCCTTTTAGAGGATATCACTAATAAGGTCAGCGTATATCCTTCTAGGGCGTCCCCTTCCCGCATTTCCATTTACACCTGCCTTGTAAATGCTTTTGTTAACCGTCTTTCATTCATTCTCTCAATATGACGAGAACATCTAAGCATAAGTACTCTTTTTATTGAGTTTATTAATTACTAGATGATCCGGTGTACTTCGTATCACGTCGAACGTCAAATGTTTGACAGGAAAGTAGGTAGAACAGTTTATATGGGCAAATGAAACAAACGAACAGCATTTGATTTTTATATATATAGATAATATCTACTAGCTTGGCCTATGACTGCTTTAGGGACTTGGACGAATTGAGGAACCAGTTCGCCCAAAACATCTTTCGTTTTACACGACTGCCCAAAGAAAGGAGTGTTATGTTTTAAGTGTTTATGTATGTACGTTTGTTTGTGTGTTTCTTTATTCCACCATAACTTTTAAATGCTTAAACCGATTTCGATGTATGTGGTATCGCTAGAATCCTAACATTGTCCCGGGTAACATACGCTAGACTTTTAAATTGAAGGCGTACTATTATTAAGTTACAATATTAAATGGAAAAAGATACTATAACTTTAGATATTGTAGATATTAGATTTAGAGATATTGTTACTTTAGAGTTCGCTAAGCATGCGTTAATGCTTTTCAAAGATTTATCTTGAATCGTACTATTATTTTTTTATTAATAATTTCATCTTGATTTGATCATCATTTGATGAAATTATTAATAAAAAAATAATAGTACGCCTTCAATTTTAAAGTCTAGCGTATGTTACCCGGGACAATGTTAGGATTCTAACGATACCACATAAAGAATAAAGAAACACACAAACAAACGTACATACATAAACCCTTAAAACATAACACTCCTTTCTTTGGGCAGTCGTCTAAAACGAAAGATGTTTTGGGCAAACTGGTGAATTTGTGATGGTGACTAATGAGAAGTAGTAAACGCGAAAACCTAAGATATTTCTTTAACATCTTTTATAATTCCAGATATTTCCTGAGCAGCTTCCTCCAGCACCAACTCTTCGAGCACTTGTGTAAAGCGGCAGTGTTCGGCCGTCGCAACGCTGATGAACCTGTTCCAGAGACCATCGGCTTGACCAGATGTGATATATACGGCTCCAAGGCTGCTGGGAAGGTTTTGAAGTAAGTTCTCCAACTTTATAATAATATATCCTAGCATCAAGCCTGTTTTTAGCCGAATGGGTATGCAGTCCCACGTCATCAGTGAAATATGGTGGTACCGGTCATAAATCCTGACTCGCGGCTGCTGCTGAGAATTGCCTATCAAAAATACCCAACAATAATAGTTGACTTTAGAGTTCGCTAAGCATGCGTTAATGCTTTTCAAAGATTTATCTTGAATTATTAAGGTAATTGCATTCTTTACGACATTGTATTAGCTGCAAAGTTGGTCGTGTCGGTTCGGTCACCAGTGTACTGAATTGATTGCAATGACGTCGCCATAAGACGTGTTAAAAATATGGAAGAAGAATTCGCGGTGGTGAGCAGAGGTCGAGATGGCTTAGTGGTCAGAGCGCCTGGAGTATTTATCCGGGAGGCGCAGGTTCGAATCCTGTTCGCGACCGTATTCTTTTTCCATTTAATATTGTAACTTTAGAGTTCGCTAAGCATTCGTTAATGCTTTTCAAAGATTTATCTTGAATAATAGTTGACCTGGAAATCGAACCCAGGATCTCCAGCTTAGCAGCCGCATTTGTGTTATTTTGTTTTTTGCTGCCATTGGTCAAAAACAGAACAACACAAATAATACCATCTTCAACTTAAAGGTGAATAATGAAAAAGAAATTGCACGTGCAGCACGCTTTTTTTTTTTGTTTGTTTAATAAGGTTCTAATTTAATTAGTATCTAATTATAATTTAGCCTATAAGACCAACAAGTCATTTTATATTAACATAAATATGCAGCACACTTGACCGAAAAAAACTTCTTAAAAAAAAACACATCGTATGCGTGCTATACCTCAGCTGTTCATAATTATGTCACACTATCTTATTCTATCGCTTTGTGTCGTGTATACGTCACTCTCTTTTGCTCCACTTCCATGGCATCGGAATATATAGCTTTTATTATCTAGTTTTCTCTACGTCATCTCTTTATTCTCTTTTACGAAATGAAATGTGCGTAAACGTAAAATGTAAATCTCAAACCTCGTTCACTTAACGATTAATTATCCAATCAGTGCCTCCGAAGTTTCAGTAGGTATAATAACTTTCGTGAGACACATTCATATTAATTACTAACTGTGCCCGCGACTCCGTCCCCGTTGATGTCGTAAATTAACAAATGTTCGACGTGATTCTTTAAATTGGCATAACTTTTTAATTTATGTATCGTTTGACATGAAACAAACACTATATTATAAGGGAAGCTTACCACAATATATTAGTGAGAGCCGTTTCTGAGAATAGCGAGCACCAACGCACAGACAAACAGACAAAAAATCTTACAATCATTGTTTTGGGTACTATTTGCGTTGATAAAGGTCCCAATAATATTTTTTCTCAAATATCTTCCATGTACGGACATCAATCCGTTACATTTTTATTATATGTATAGATTGTCCGCGGCGATGTCGGGAGTCAAAGTTTTGACTCGTGACATCGCCGCGGGCTCAACTTATGACTAAGGGCTCCGTTCGAGTGTGAAACTAGTCGGGCAATCCCGAAGAATGCAAGTCAGTAATAACACTAATAGCCAAAAGCTATTATATTCAATGGAAAAAGAATACGGTCGTGAACAGGATTCGAACCTGCGCCTCCCGGATGAATACTCCGGGCGCTCTGACCACTAAGCCATCTCGACCTCTGCTCACCACCGCGAATTCTTCTTCCATATTTTAACACGTCTTATGGCGACGTTATTGCCTTGAATTATTAAGGTAATTGCATTCTTTACGGCATTGTATTATCTGCAAAGTTAGTCGTGTCGGTTCGGTCACCAGTATAGGGACTGAATTGATTGCAATAACGTCGCCATAAGACGTGTTAAAATATGGAAGAAGAATTCGCGGTGGTGAGCAGAGGTCGAGATGGCTTAGTGGTCAGAGCGCCTGGAGTATTCATCCGGGAGGCGCAGGTTCGAATCCTGTTCACGACCGTATTCTTTTTCCATTGAATATAATAGCTTTAGAGTTCGCTAAGCATGCGTTAATGCTTTTCAAAGATTTATCTTGAACACTAATAGCCGTTGAATAATAATTAACTTAGAAGATTCACTTAAACAATTACATCCATTATAATTCATTCATTATTTTTTTCCAGAGATTTTATGTCCCGCGGCCACTCTCAACACTGGAGTGAAATCCTGGATGCAACAATAGGAGAACACGACATATCAGCTGACGCGCTCAATCGATACTACCGCCCTCTATACATATTGTTGGAGAAATTCGTGCGCACGCACCGCGTTCCCATTGGCTGGTAGATTGCGTTTGATTTACAACGGTCTATTTAAATTTTATGAGAGGTTATTACTTGATTTTATTTTAGTTCTATCCAGTCAAAGCAATTTAGCCTTAATTATAAAAAAAAACTATTGCCAATGCTAAAGAAGGGTTCTATAACTTACCGCATTCATATGATTTCGCAAGGAATCACTACGTGAGATCGAATTTACTCGATTAACAAATGGTCGAAAATATTTACTCGATTGTAGTCGACATAATATCTATAAATCATTGTTGAACATTGACAAAGTATAGACTATAGAGGAATCTAAATCTCAAAATTAAGCGCGATTGATCATTATCTCGAAATATTATTTTATTATATTGAATGATATAGAAATATCTCGATCTCACAGTGATTGCATTATATATAGATATTCAATCTGAACAAAACTGATCCAAGCAGTTTTTTTTTATTTTTCATGTAATCTGGTGAATTTTTTTTATTGCCCTATATGAATTTGTTTTTCCTAAACATAAATGTACTGGGATGTATGTCTCAAAAAATATCTGGTATTTTTATACAATTTTTCAATTTCAATCACATCTAATCTGGTATTTTTTATTCATGTAATTAGTTAAAAAATTGAATACACATCTAAAATCACATTGTAATAAAAGACAGATTAAATTAACAATAAATACAATTTATTAAATTAACATTAAATTATGTATTTCATCAACAACGATTTTTGTCTTCGTTAATAAAAAAAAAAGATCTTAAAATTATGTTTTTAACAAAAAATAGAAAAAAAATGGTACAAAATAAATTAAAAGCAGAATAACTTACTTCAAGCGTTTCTTTAAATTAGTACTTAATTTATTTATTTACATTTAAAAATGGTAGAAATGTAAAAAAGTGTAAAAATATTATTTCTTGTTACATATTTACAAATAGCAGAATATTTACAAAAGGTTAAGATTTTTTAAAGCATTTAGATTGGAGACGGTTTCAGGTTTTTTTTATTTTATTTAAACTGTATTAAAAAAGTATGGACATCATAAAGGTTTATTTATCAATTGATCTGATGAGTAATTTTGATAAGTGACAGTTTTTCTACAGAAAATCTGTCACATCAAAATTATTCAATTCAAAATAATTTGTGACAACTAAAGTTGTAATTGGAATTGGAATTTGTGACAACTGAATATCGGTCTGCAATAACTTTCGTGTTTCTTTCTATGCATATAATTTTCATTAAGACGTTTCTTTTTTTTGTTCCTACTTAATTTTTAACCGACTTCCAAAAGTGCTCCTACATTTTTGGAAGTCTGTTCATAATTCAAATGAGTTCAACGATCAAAGATTTAGACAAACCTTTGTGACCATCGAAACAATCTCCAATGTCAATACTCTAAACTAGACACTAAGTTTCAATTCCATACGTTAATATTGCAAGTTAAGCGAGTATTTTAGCAGCAACATTTCACAATGATTTTTATTATTTTATCACAATATAAACACTTAAAAAATAAATGAGTCTAATAAGGCTGACTTTTGGACAGTTTCTTTTTTTTTTGAAATATTTAATAAAGTTTATAAAAATTACGGTAATAATATTGACTATTTGGTGGAGTAGGGTTAACAACTAAAAGTCGTTGGTAATATACAAAAAAAATACGATATTACGTATTGTCGTATACGACGGCAGCTATACTACGCTTGGTTTCTTGTTGGTTTTTCTCTGGTGTTTACTTTTATTATAAGACATATTTACTGTTTTACCATTAAAAATATCAGCGCGTTTTCAAGCTGGCGACCGTGCATATACGAGAAGAAAAAAGTAAGATTCTAGATACGTTTTTTCAAACTTTTCTCAAAATTTATTTGTCGTCACCGTCGTTGTGGAATGAACACATTTGACAAAATATAATCTCCAGTAATTTGTGCTTTCTCTTGTCTTAATTAATTTTCATCTAAACTTCAATCACAGTCACACAACACAATATAAAATCAAAAATGGATACGACAAATGATTTCCGAAACGATGTACACAATACGGCACTCGTTGTTATAAAAAATATTTCTGATTATAAATTACGATATCAACGTAAAAATGCGTCGATTTTCAATTTTTAAAAATACCACATAGAGTGGCGATACTGTGTCTAAAAGTCTTTACCTACTACAATTTTACTACGACAATAAAATCGGTACTCAATTCAATTCCGCTTACGTCATACACACTACACTAACTTTTAACCACACTATCGCCACTTCGCTTGCACTCAAACTCAAAAGTTTCGTCAAACACTTCTATCGATGCTATGATAGTGTTGTGGCATGAGATATCCAGTCCACCGTGTGGGCCACTCGGTGATAGATCCCCGGTTGGCCTCTACTGGCACAGGAGTATCCTGCTGAGACCACACCGATGAGGTACCAGCGGCCTGCTCGCTCTAACATCAGCGGCCCCCCACTGTCTCCTTGGCAGGAATCCTTGCCGCCCCCTCGGTAGCCAGCGCACAACATTTCGGGGTATATTACTACGTTTATGCCTGGAATGAGAGAATATTTTCATTAGCATGATTTACGATCACAGGCCTTAGCGTTCGTGAAGGTTTGATGTTTCTGAGAAAGATTAAGCAGGAAGTAGATGATCCAGCGCCGATCATCGCCAGCTTGTAAATTAGTTCCCATACAGTCGACCTAAAACTTAGAGAACATTAAGATAAAAGAATATTGAAAAACTAGTTTTGTTGTAGCTTTTATGACATTACAAATTAAACTATGATGAGTTCTTGAGAATAAAACTGCCCGCGAAGTAGACACAATGGTTAAACAATCACCGTATGTCGCACGTGTGGTGGTGTGTTTCGGAGAGACGTAAAGCCATCGGCCCTGGCCCTGATTTCTCTCCGGTTGTGTGGCATTGCCGTCCGATTGGACTATCAGAGTGCCTTCACTCTAATAAAGCCGCTTCCTTAAGCGGGAATGCACCTGTGTTTGCGCACACACTCGTGTACCATAATATCTCCGCGTACTTACCTAATCTCGGTAGAGATAGGCGTGACCGAAATAAGTTTGAGAGAAGTATTATATCACAATGTGCCTAATGGGACAGTGAAATTGTTAAAATTTGGTGAAAAAAATCAGCCTCTTTCTAAATTACTAAAATATTAGTAACTTACCATTAGCCCGATGCCACCTCTCGCAGACCCTGTTATCCAGTACAGGCACATCAACTGCCTGTAGTGTCCGCGGCCGCAGTCTGGACCCAGGACTCAGGGCACCCCAACCTGCAGCCCAGCCGTACTGCCCCAGGAAGTCCGAGCCACGTTCCGGCAGGCAGATTGGAGCTGGAAAGGAGATTAGAATAATAAGTATTGTTTTGTTTTGTTTGACATAGTTTTGTGCGTAGCTTTGGAGTACTGATTCTTCAGATGAACTTAAAAAAAAATAATGAAATATAGATCTGCCTTTGGCTACCAACTCGCCTGATGGTAAGCAATGTTGTGGCTGAGGATGAAGCACGTAGATCTAGAAGAAATCTATTCACTCCAAGTAGAGTGGATAGATTTGGGAAAAACGATAGAATTAAATTATTTTTCCGCAGTTTTAGTTGGTTTTCGAAATATCACTGAAACATTCAAAATACGCCAGGCGTGTTCTTCTATAGAGATTTCTATAGAAATTCGCAAGAACACGCTAGGCATGTCGGTGGCATTGAATCCATACAATAGGTGGAGAGCCTATTGCCATCTACCAGGCCCAATTCCAAACTCAGAACAGAAAAACAACACTTTGTCCGATCTGGGACTCTAACTCAGGACTTCATGCTCAGCAATCGCGCTTTGGGACCACTAGACTAACGAGGCAATCAAGGCAAAGCAAGAAAAATAGAATATAATTTAAAAAAATCGGCTTCTTTAAATTGCAGCAAGTATACCAAAAGCATAAAGCTACAGATTCAACAAATACAACGAGTTCAGAAGTCTGTAGTTATTCTTTAGGAGAATAATGTGCCCATGTTTAAGAACCACTATTACAAAGTGAACAACTTCGAAAGTTCGAAAAAACAGCGGGTAGTTTCTGCAGTGTGTGCACACCTTGTAAGGGCCACATAGCGGATTCATTATCGTCCTGATATTAGAGGGAAATCCTCACCTTTCAATCAACACTTTTACACCTACATTTCATGGGTAATTGGTTACCCTGGCAGGATTCGAAGCTGGTATCTTCTGCTTTGCTAGATTGAATAGATGATTTGATTTCGATCATGTGACAAGGAAAGTTTTGAGTGTTAATGTAGATGGCTACATAAGTAGAGGAAGACCGACAGAACGACGGATGGATTGTGTGAGATGGGGCTAGGAAAAAGTGACTACCGAGACGCCGGCTGTCAGAGATGTAAGAAAGAAAAAGACATTCTGCCCCAACCCCCATTAAATTGGGAGAAGAGAGTGGACGAATGATGATAATGTTTTTCTGATTTATCAATTCATCGTAACCTAACCATTGCATAAACAGTCAAAAGCTATACTCACCTATATGCGGCATATAGTGGACATTCCTATCCAGCGTCAGGACAGCCACATCAAACCGATCAGCCTGGGGTGTGAACTTGAACAGCGGATGCACTTTGATGGTCCTCACACCGAAGGTATACGCCGGGAGCGGTTCAGCTGCCGAATTGATGACGTAATCGCCGAGAGTAACGCGGACATGGCGAGGTTGCGCGCGCGCCACGCAGTGTCCGGCCGTCACAACATGGCGGCGAGAGATTAGGGACCCTCCGCATCTGGAAAGTTCGGGAATTTGGTTACGTTTCATAATTTAACCACCGAAGTGAACCTAATAGTAAAAAAATCGTCGCGTACCATATGTGAGTCACAGGACAGTGAAATGGTAATGTAATTAAAATGCTGTAACTTTTAGGTAGGAAACAAATATAATGACAAATGATGTTGTAGATTCTGTGAAAGCTGAAAAAGATGTAAGTAAACTCATCATATCATACGTTTTGTCGCATATTTATTAAATGTATTTATTTTTTTCAATTAAAAAACTTTAACCACCAATAACTTTTGAAATAGTTGACTTAGAGTTATGAATTTGATATTAAGTTGTAGGACAAACAATTTTTTTTTTAGACAATGTAGTTTGTATATACTATAGCAGGGCTTCCTAAACTTATTTTTATTGTGACGCCCTAGGGAGCCACAATAATAATAAGCCATTTTATTATGCGAACTTTGCCATATTGTACTTTGCCTAGTAACAAGTTATCAATAAGAACCACCAAATAACATTTATATCTTTTGGAGTCGGCGCTTACTCGACTTAGTCGCGGCAACATAGACAGGCAATCTATGTGGATCGCCTCGCGACGCTTCTTCTGGGCCAATGCCGCGACGCGCGACGCCCCAGAGCGTCACGACGCACAGTTAGCGAGAGTGTGATTTTCAAATTGCCTCTACGAGACTTTTTTTTTATAAGGCCTCTTGCAGTAACCCAGAGGGGTTTTGTCTGCGTAACCGGACAGTATCTAAGGCGCGGCAGTTTGATGCCTCCAGCCAGAGCATATTTTAAAATACCACAAACTAAGAAACAGCGCTAAGGGCGTCCCCTGCGGGACACGAGCCTCGGAGATCATATCAGTTTCCTTATTATTAAGGGATAAATTAAAAGCTACTGACTCGGCCCGGGCCGGCTCGAGCAAGGGTTGGGGCGGACAAGATGAGACATTTCGCGACGGACGCGGACCTCACCGGTAAGGTCTATAACGAGCGCGTTGGAGTGTGCTTGTGAATTTCTTCGATTCTTGAGCTACAGTGATCCTATCATCGGACCTAAGGAGAGCGTGATGTGGTCGGCGGATTTAATTGATCTGGGATGGCCTGTAATCAGCGGAAGAGACAACTAAGGGATTCGGATGATTAGGGGCTGATTCGAAGTATCTCTTCGATGCCCTTTTCATGAATCCTCTGCGAGACATAGGTCTTACGATATAAGTGTTGCAATAATAGCTTTATCTTTGGGGTGTGGGGATTGAACGCCAGAAGTTGAAAGTATTATCGATAAAAATGTATTGATTGGACATAATACTGTCCTTATAGTATTGTTAATACAAATTCGGACACATCGTTTAAAACAATAGGAGAATATTAATAATTTTATGACAAATTAGTTAATTAAATGTTCATCGATTTCATCATGCCCCTGTGCTTATCCCAATTTATTTGGGGTCGGTGCAGCATTTACCTATCTGGCATGCTGCTAAAGTTTTGGCTATGTTTTATGACCAGCCGCCTGCCTAACGTCAACCTTCATTTGAAATGCTGTTGTTCGTGGTAACCGCCACCGATACGGTTTCCTTCTGTCTAGCTATGCCTGCCTGGGAAAAGGCTATTTTCCCAATTACATTGGGGTCGGCTTCCAGTGAAACCGGATGCAGCTTAATACCAGTATTTTACATGGAGCGACTGCCTATCTGACCTCCACAACCCAGTTACTGCTTAACACGATATCTCGTGGTATGACTGGTTGTGAGACTTTCGGGCCTCTGAATACCCGTAACGGTTGTCATAGATCTTAATTTTAACAACCGGGACAGACGGCTTAACCTGCTCTCCAAGGCACGGAGGGGTCTCGGTGTGAAATGATGGTCACCCATCCACAGACCGACCGCGACAAGCGCAGCTTACCCTCGATCGATCGATCTGTGCGGCTGTTATTTAGCCACGAGCCCCTCATATCCTAGCTCCTTCTATCTAGCTATGTCACACCAAATGTTCATGAAATCCATGCGCCAGGTTCTGATGTTATCCTTCTATCACACTTCACTAACCGGGCTATGAACATTCATTGACTTACTTTGACAAATGTTTAATCGATTAGTTTTTACCTTTTAAATATTTCTTTTTATTCGCTCGAATCCGCCCAATTATATAAATACATATAAACACTAAATTGACTAGAACTATGAGACAACAAAAGCAGGCCTTTCCCATTTTGGGAGTTATTTGTTCAGTGTTATGTAAATTAAATTTAAATTACTCAATTTCACTAAAAGTTTATTGCAATAATTGAAAACACTATTGTTTAGAAATAAAATTATTTTTCGCAATACAACAATCGTGAAATGTTTACTAAAAATGACAATAGGGTTCTGTCATTATGACAATGACATTAATTTTTATGTCTGTGACTTTTTTTTGGAAAATATTTTCATTTATTGAACCTTAGTATTGAACTGTTGATGTTAAGTATATAGTCTAAGGTTGAGGTTGCATCCTTCGATATACAAAAACGATTAATTGTGTGTAGAGTGTAGACGATATTTTGATTAATTATGTTTGAGACATTTGCTATACACATTACGTCAATACGGCACTATCCAAAAATTTGCTAGTTTATTATTTACTAACTGACCCACCGAACTTCGTACCGCAATAATTTTTATGGTCGTTTTTTTTTTTAATTTTCTTTTACACGAACCTTGTCCTGACAATAACGAACACAAAAAAAAAGAATTATCCAATTTGGTGCATTGGTCGTTCGTTATGTTATGCGCGTACAAACATTTCGGCGATTCATTTTTATTTAAATAGAGAAACCATTATTAAAATTTACGATATTTATCCTATTCTTTATCAAAACAAACACAATGTTTGGTCTTCAATGAATTATTATCATTACAAAAATATTCCAATCTTTAAACGGCCATACCATAATGTCGGGTTTTAGATTGTGCCATATTTGTTTTCAATGTGCGATATAATATTTTAGTAAATTAATCGGGAAGTGGTATCAAAGATGACCATTCTCTCACAGTGTCGCAAACTATAGCTACTGAAAATAAAATTCTTTGATTATTTGATAGAACATTAACATTTTATTAATAATAATAACTCATAAATGCTGTATCTGCGCAAACTTCTGCTCGATTCTAAATCAACATGAGTAGCTTTACAAACCTAAATATAAAATGCACACGCATCCGTAGAAAAAAAATCAAAATGGCGTAATGTTAAGATACTTGAAAATGTTAATCTCCATAAGCTGTTAAGTTACCCTAAATAAATAAATAATTAATATTTATTTCTATAAATACATTTTTATGGACACTATGACAAGTCACCGAAATACATCGTTACCAAAATTCAGTACATCACTTGGAGTAGCGAACTAGCCGGTGCGGGTTCAAACCTTCATGGTGGTGGAAATTTTCTATCCACAAAAAAAAAGAATAAAGGAGTACTAGAGTAGTATTTAAAATATTATTAAAAATAAATATATTATGTCTACTATAGAACCATGCAAAGCATTCAGGCATGCTTCAAAACTAAGTTCAAAATCTATATAAAAAAACCACTTACCGTTGACAGTATATAGTTTATATTAAAAAAAAAAGTTAATCGGTTATGTTCAGTTAATTATTTGTTAGCAATTATTAATAACAACGTTCCGTTTCAAAAAGAAGAGGAATGTGCGAAAAAGTTGGTGAAATTTTATTTTTACTTTTAATAAAAAATAATTTCTACTCTAGAGATATTTTTACAATAGCATAGAGTAGCTATATTACAAAGAAATTGAAGTCATATTGTTTACTTCAACTAAAGCAATTCGAATTCTCAAGTCAGAAAAAGGATTTATTTTTTGGTATCTAGGTTATTCTACATAATTATATGTTTTTATTAAAACTATGTACTATAGCATGTCACAGCCTCCTATCGTATTTTTTTTTTTTTCATAAACTTTGAGAATTCGAACTTCGAAAATAATTCTACACTAAAACCGCATTTCATCTAAATAGGAGACACATTTAAGTTATGTTACGCCACACAACGTCACAGGCTATTAACCACAAACAAAAAAAGTTTATCAACTCACGATTAAAATTATACATGCAGTACACGACCACTTATTGTTATATAACTATTCTATTGTTATTATTTTAGCACACACATAAAAATAGAAAACATTTTAAAAAGATGTTATCTATCACGACTCATAATACAATCTTTGCTATTCAAAATTGAATAAAGACCTAGATTCTTAATTGTCTTTTATATAACCATAATATTTTCTGCTCTCAAACAAATCAGGCTAAATTATCAATTTATAAAACTGCTTATAGAAGGCATGAATAAAATGTGACCTCTTCCTGTGACGTAGAATAGCATAGCGTAACTTAAACATGCCAGGAAACCCACTACACTTTACAAAGTAGGAGTTGCTGAACATCATGCTATCTCTTTCGCACATTTACCTCTCTATCCAACACTGCTTCCAACCGATAAGCTCGAATATCGACATAAGCATGTTGCATCTGTAAAATTAATTATTAATTCATGTTAATACATATATTAGTACATGTTATTGCTGCACACACATTTGAATAGAAACAATAAGATATTACAAATGGAATCAAATGAAAACAAAATCATTTATTTGAAATAAACCATTTACAGGCACTATTGAATTGTCAGAAGTTAGTTGCCACGTTTGGAACGTGAAGTGAAGATTCCTATGGAGGAGAACGGGCAAGAAACTCCACGGTATTACTCCACTATTTAAGAATGGATCAGTATATATAAACCAATTCGTTTTCAGTCATAATATTGATACAAGGAATTGAGCATTGACAGCCTAGTGGTCCGAACTAAGTTCGAATCGAAGGCACACACCAGTAACTTTTCGAGTTATGTGCGTATTAGAAATTAATTATCACTTGCATATAACAGTGAAGGAAAACATCATGAGGAAACGAGCACACCTGAGAGATGTACTTGATAGTGTGTAAAGCCATGTCAGAGGCCTATGGGTGGTTTAAACTCTGACACTAGGTTGTTTATCAACCACACGATAATAAGAAGAATAATAGAAATAGAAAAAACTAGACTCAACTTGAAATTCAAACGCCTTGTCCCAAACTACAGTATAGCAGCTCGGGACTTACGCAACTAGTCTTTCTAAAGTCGTCATACCATAATTATTCCTTATGTCGCAGTTAAAAATTTAATTAAAATTTGTTATATAAAGATCCATAGCTAATTGAAGAAATAAATTCTATTAGGTAACTAACCCATCCAAATATTAATAAGAAAGTTAATACATTTCAATATACCTATTAATTAATATAATATTTCGCTTCATTTAACAAAATATCGGCCTAATTTAGTGACACTGAAGAAACCTGACACAGAAATAAAAATATACTTATTGTTTCCAATCTACTTCTAATTACACAATTGTAAATTATTTTTATAAGTAGGTAATACAATCCACGCAAATGTCAAAGGCCAGATAAAAATGCCAGTGAGCCGCCAAGGCACTAAGGACAATATAGATAAACTTATTTGATTACGTGTTGTCTTAGATATATTCCCGTCTCTCTTGCACTTGTAATTTAACAGTTGTGTGACAGTGACAGAAACAACGAAAATCCAAAACACGTGCCTTTATTTAGTTGGACCTAAGTGTCATCTGGGGGAGGCAGTTCCTATGTAGATCAACTGTGGCCAACCTGTACAGGTGATGAGGTCCGACAGTTCGACGGACCATAATCTGCAGGGATTGCTGCCAATGCAGCTGTGAGTTTGGGACTCTTGGTAAATATTAGCTAAGGAACTTCGTCCAGCAGACCGTCCACGAAGGACTGCCCACAAATTAGGAAAAAAAATAAAACGCGGCATGCCCACCATCTAGTAAAGGACGATTCGCGGTACGGGCGCTGTTTGTTTACAATAGATTCTCCAAATAGAAAAAGGAGACTAGTAAATCTGCGTGAGATTCAAGGCAAGTAATTGGCGAAAAAAATAATTCATAAAGTGGAGAGTTCTCGTTTCAGATGCAATTATGATATTATTCCAAGGCTGATAGAATAAGACTTGGGGGCCAATTTAATAATAAAATATAAATAATCGGGTCACCGAGCTTGAAAAGTTAAGGTTCTGTCACACAGCTACAAATCCAATACAAAATGCAGTGCGACACATCGCAGCAGTTACCAACAGAATAGCTTTTAGTTAGTTGAAAACGACATCGAGGCCACACAGGATATCACACATTTTTTTTGTCTGACATCATTTTTATTTGCGTGAATTTATTACCTATTCATTAAAATTGATTAATTAGTTATCATTTTAGTTAATTAGTGCGTTAATATACAATGTTAAATCAATGTAAAATTACTGTGCAGTTCTCTGTGCTTTTCATACAAGATGGTACAAAAATATTATTTGTGGCTAAAACTGTGACAATCATGAATGTAGTTCTCGAATAAAGTGTGACGATCATGAGTAATGTACTGTGACAATCATGATAGTTCTCGAATAAAGTGAGTGACGTGATCATGAGTGACATTCTGTTCTGTGTGAAATTCTCGAATAAAGTGTGATAATCATAAATGGCGTTCTCGAAAAATTTTTTACTTAGTAATTCGAACTGAATGTGTAATTTAACGTATATTGCTCTGTGTTTTGGTTTTGGTTTTTCCTGAGAGTATGTAAATCATGTTTGTAGAATTTAGAGATAATTTATTGTTCCGGGTGTCGACATGTGTGCGTATGAGGTTCGTACCTGTAAAAGCACCCCAGGACTCAGAATAAATTCCTATTCATATCCCGTAGTTGCGTTTACACTCTCAATTGCCACATCCAGACATGGACCAATTATTTGAAGATCATACAAAAAAACCGTTCGGGAATCGAACCCGCGACACGTGATGCAACAAACGATCGACTACTGCGCCAACTTCACCGCGTCAATTTTATAATAAAAGAAGTGTGCTTAACTAAAATGTAATATATATTTAAAAGTAGAACTAAAATTTTATAATGTATGTATGAGATGTTTCACGAGAAGCCAAATGATGACATTGCAATGAAAATCTGGCTATGGAGCCATGTACGGAACTGTATAACCTTGAGGATCCGATCCTGATGTAGGCTTGCCACGGGAAGGTGCCGAACCCAGCGTCGTCGCCGCCGACAATCCGCCGCTGTGCCGTCTGCTTGCTAACCGCTATGCCACAGCCTGGAAACAAAAGAAAAATGGTTTCAATGTCACGCATTTTACTGTTCGCCAGCCTGTTAAAAGCTTTTCGACAGTTGGATGTAGTTGAAGGGTATAAGCAGCGCTGGTGAAAAGGGATAACTTAGAAGTGCTCATAGCTTATTGCAAACTGTGTACGTTAAACGAAATTTGAGGTTAACGGTTCCATATCCACGATTCAAACACAATCGACATTTATCACATGTGAATAATTGGACAGTGAGCAGGTTAATCTGTTAACTCGCTAATTAGAATATATAATGGAAATATTATTATTATGAAGTACAATTTTGTACATTCGTGAGTTGACTGATTAAGTAACGTTTGGTGAAGTCGGTAGCCGAGTGACTACTAGGCATTTTGCATCGCATTTTCATGCGAAAGTCTCCGTGCTTCGAAGGGCACTTAAAACTGTCAGTCCCGACTGTTGCTATTTAATAACAGCCACTAAGTTAAGTCAGTGGCCCACGAGTCACTTGCGCAAGCCCAATGGTGACGGTTAATAGATATGTATTAAATAAGATATGCTACGCTGATCCGAAATATATGGGGAGTAATAGTAGGTAAAATAATGTAATAACGTCTTACATAACATTTTCTCTACATTTTGCGCAAAGTAGCTTAAAATTATTAATTATTTTTAGTCCATAAAAAATATACCTACTAGATTTCTTTAGACTAAAAATAATTAACAAACAAATTTAGCTTCAGAGATGTCGTGGTGAATAGTAGTTATGAAGCCGCCTCTTCTGCCACAGTCAGTAAGTATAAACCTGACTGGCACAATACAAGGTGTCTTTCTTCAATTTCATATATATTTTCTTAGATAATATCTAAAACAAGCATCACAGATAAACAGGGAAGAAATATTATAATAAAACAACTTTTAACCGGATTAATCGCATGTATTAATGGTTTTTGTTTTTCCTGACGTTTCGAACACGTTGAAGCGTTCGTGGTCGCAGGAGGAAAGAAATATATAGTAAGGAAATCTGGACTATCACTAGCTTTCAGGCTTTGTGGTGATTATTGCCCATGACTACTCTGTTTGTAAAAAGGCCCTTACCCTGCAGTGGGACAGTCATGTATATAATAATACTCCTTTAGACCGTATTTCAGTCACGGAAGCCTATCCCCGAAGAGATTAGATAGGTACGCAGGAGATATTATAGTAAACATGTGTATACGCAAACACAGGTGCACTCTCTCTTCCTTCACTCCCATAGTCCGGTGGGACGGCAATCTGACACGACCGGAGAGAGATCAGGCGCTGAACCGACGGCTTTACGTGCTCTCCAAAGCAAGGGGGTGTCACACCACTTACTTCCTAACTCCGGGCTGCTACTGAGAATTTCCTCACAGAAAAAAAAACAATAACACTTTGCCCGACCTGGGAATCGAACCCAGGCGCGCTTGCGAAGACTAGACCAACGAGGCAGTATGTATAAACTCATTGAGGAATCATGCATTATTTTAATTACCGAATCCGTACCTGCATAGGTCCAGTTTTCCGATTTAATTGTGATCTCCTCTTTGACCTTCTTATTCTTATTTGTCTTTTTCTTCTCAAAAGTCGATGTTATTAATAAACTTATTGTCAGCGATATCAATAGTACCTTCATTTTAAATGCACAGAAAACACATTTTAAATGTATTTTATTTGTTTTATTGCTGATTTGTTGTGTTGCTAATTCGTTTTTGTTGATTTGTTGTGTTGCTAATTCGTTTTTGTTGATTTGTTGTGTTGCTAATTCATCTTTGCAAATATTGTTTGTTGCTAATTCATTTTTTAAATATTTTGTTAGTACGTAAAATTTTCGGTACCGATTCCGTTCTCAATAAATGGCAATTGTTAAATGGTCAGCAGTCTCCATCAGAAGGCAAAAAAGTGAGAACTTATGTGTACTGTATATACTTAATCTTCTTCTTATCGTGTGGTTGATGAACAACCTAGTGTCAGAGTTTAAACCACCCGGTCTCTGACATGGCTTTACACACCATCGAGAACATCTCTCAGGTGTGCCGGTTTCCTCACCATGTTTTCCGTCACCGTTTTAAGCATGTGATAATTAATTTATAATACACACATGACTTCGAGAAGTTAGCGGTGCGTGCCGTGGTTTCGAACTTCCAACCTTTGACTTGTCAGTCCAACGGTCATACCACTAGGCTATCACTGCTTATTATTGTATATAATAATAAGTATTTAAATTCCATTCAAATATTAAAGTATTCTCAGTGCTTTGGAGGGTACGTTACACTGTTGGTCCCGGGTATTGTTAATTAATGGCAGTCACTAAGACAATTCAGAGTGGTACGGGTGGCGACCACAACCACTAGGTTAACGCTTAACCATATGAATGAAGAAGAATATTTAAATGATTTTTTATTTCTAATAGTTTAAAGTTCACTAAAACAGACACATTACAAATACACTTTAAGTTTTTACACTTCACAATACTGCTATCATAAATAAAAATAAGCTATTTAAAGAACGTCACAGTATCGCACATTATTTTCCAATCATTATTTGATGCGATTCAAATATCACGTCTAAAAATCACAACCAAAACATAAAATTAAATCCACCAATTTACTCAAATTAAAATCTCTCAAATTGCGTCATCAGACCACCAATCATCTCGAAATTGATGCAATTATTGGCAAATATTTTTTTTAACCACTTTAACGGACAATTAAACGCGTGTGTGTGTGTTCGTGAACTGGATTTGACTGACGTGAACAATTTTCTTTACATAATGCATTTGCGAAAATTGCATTTCCGAGGAGTTTCCTTCTAGGAACTGTATTACCGCTACAGGCAAGTTTATGAACTGTTAAACAATGTGAAATTAGAATACATGTATGTAAGAGAGGTCAATGTACCCATGTCTAAGAACGACTTTTATATACATAGGTATATATTGTGCTCCTTGTCGTATCCGACAATGGCGACCCTACCTTCTTTTATCTATTGTGTGCCCGAATATTTGAAATTTGGTTTAAACCAACAACAAAATTTACTACTTACTACTTAGATATCTATAACAAAATACAAAAGAATTTTAAAGAGTTACCGAATAACTTATTATTTATAAAGTTAAAATGATGGCTGCAACAAAAACGATTATATTCTATGAATTAATTTACAAATAATGCTAAATAATCTGATTTAAATTAATGTGACGATAAATTAATACTGAATGTATTGTAAAATGATTGAAACTAGCATTTGAAGCATGCTATTAGACATAATATATAATAAATATAATATATTGTAATGTTTTTGCATGTAAAATGTCTTATTATGCATTAGGAACTTAATTACTTACTTTAAGACAAACATTGTACCAATACTTTTTCAAATAAAATGATTATGATTACAGGACCGGCTTCGGAACTGCGTTTTTTTTGCTTTTGCCGTGATTTCGTCTATAAAAGTGGGAGGCAATTCAGAAATCTAATGAATGAATGAAAACATAATCAGTCTATACAACAACTTTTAACCGGATTAATCGCGTGTATTATTGTTTTTTGTTTTTCCTGATGTTTCGAACATGCAGCGTTCGTGGTCGCAGGAGGACTAAGTTGTCAGGCGTCCCAACAGTTTACTTAAAATTATTTCAGTCTACCGTACATATAATTGATAAAATTCATAAAAATATTTTTGTCTCTGATACATATTTAAAACTAAATCGCGTCGGTATTTCCTAAGACTATCCCTGAGAAGAAACCAAAACCAATAATACACGCGATTAATCCGGTTAAAAGTTATTTTATTATAATGTGAAGTGATCGCGAGAACCTAAGATATTACTCAGTGAATACAGTTTGGTGTTGCAGCTACATATCTATCATCTACAACCAAATTTTAAAAACACTACTCTATAGCTAAAGGATCATAGTCTTCGTTACGTTGACTAGAACGGATCGTGCGCGGCGGACGAAGTAGCGCTATGTTCTGGTCGTTTCGCTGCAAAAATTCTTCAAATATTACCCGTACACGTATTCACGTAAAACACACTGCCGTGTTTACGACACAGCCACCCGGATTTTTTGCTCGGCTCCTAAGCGTCGTAGCGTGATGATAAGTAGCATATAACCCAGTTCATATATTGGACTATCAAGAAAATATTCAATACAAATAGTAGCAGCTTTGTTTTAATATTGTAATATAATAAGACTCGCGTCATTAGATTATTCTAGTAACACTAAACAAATAGAATTTAAATAATAAAATTATAATTTTGCAGTTGTAATAACAATTAAAATAAACATCAAAATCATTGCTCAATAAAATAAATTACCCAATCAATAGTGAAAGTATACACAGTATAATACATATTATTATGTTATATTGTATGCAATATATGAAACTACACACACACATATACTATTACACAAATCTCTCACACATACCCAAACCCGGAACAATTAACTGTAGATCATACAAATATCGTATCCTGCCTCGTTGATCTAGTGGTCCCAAGCGCGACCGCTGACCATAAGGTCCTGGGTTCAATTCCCAGGTCGAGCAAGGTGTTATTGGGTTTGTCTATTAGGAAATTCTCGATAGCAACCCGGATTTAGGAATTGTGCCCGATAGATAGAATTAGACTCACCACTTATAACATGGGTATTAATAACATCATTAGTGGAATGTGGGTGTACAACTGTGTACACCTCAGCCTACCCTTTCGGAGAATATAGACGTGATGCCTCGCCTTAGCTGTGGACTGGTTACACAGACAAAACCCCTGTGGTTTCTACAAGAGACCATCACCAATAAACTGCTGCCATCTAGCCGGTAAAAAATATATATTCAAAATCCCACGCGAACTAACGCGGGAACAACTAGTTTATAATATAATTTATAATTAAGACACACAATGACTTGCAAAGCTTAGATATAATCTTAATAAAAGTTGTATTGAATTGCATGTTATGACTCTATGATGAGTTGTCAAACTTTGACATTTCATACAAACAATACAATGTGTATGTTAGTTAAGTAGATTTCTCTCTATTAATAAACACGCATAACGAAATGCTTTATTTTTGTATAAATACTCTCGTGAGACATATTCATATCAAATATTGTTCACCGGTTACTACTCACGTGCATTTGGGATTGCCCGAGTTGCTGGGATGGGAGTTTGACTCGCGACATCGCCGCGAGCTCAGCTCATGACTAAGGGCTCCGTTTAATTTCGAAACTAGTCGGGCAATTACGAAAAATGCACGTGAGTAATAACTTTTGAACAATCATTGAAATGCTTATTATTTAACCTTTAACAAAAAGATAATATTTTTAAGACAGATTAATTGGAATTGACTTCCTCGTTGGTCTAGTGGCGCGTGCGCTAAATATGAGGTCTTAGATTCGATATTCAACTTATATTAACAATGCGAAAGTTTGTGAGGATGTGTTTGGTGATAGATGTTGCGCAATAAATACTAAACGGAATTTGTCACACGGACAGTTTACAACCTGGATTAACACAAGATTTTTATCCCGGCTGGACCCAATTCTGAGTCCACGCAGACGAAGTTAGCTACTAAATATATGACTAAAATCACTTCACATAAACGGTCATCTTGGTCTTGTTGTTTCAAGGGAAACTGTTGAGTTTAGGCTCGTTTTTTAATCAATATTTTTTTAACCGTCGCTGATCAAGCAAGCCAAACTTATATCCACTAAGTTTGGCTTGCCTGTTATGCGACGGTGCGGCCGAGCAATGGAGCTCGTAGATCCAGAAGAAATCTATTCCCTCTAGCCTTGAATTGAGCCGTTTGATTTGTAGCTTGTATTTAAAAAAGATTTTTCTTATCTGAAACACATTTTCCAATAATAAGTATCGCCACAGTCGCGCCACATAACCGCAAAACTTGATAAGTTCACACAAATAACATCTTAATGGATATCATCGTGAACTTTCGCGATTGCGGTACGTTTGTGGTTAGGAAGTAGTTTCATTTACATTTACCACCCCATCGGCTCGATGGTTCTAAGATAGGCAGCGATATTAAAGTTTTTTTTTTTTAATAAAAATTGATAAATTTTTCCACCAACTCGCCTGATAGTAAGCGACGGTGTAGCCGAGGATGGAGCACGTAGATCCAGAAGAAATCTATACACTCTAGCTTTGAATATGAGATATTGGATTCTTACATAGCATAGCATCCCCATAGCATAGCATCCATACGGAAAGAGTAGAGAGACAACATAACACTCCTTTTTTCGGCAGTCGTGTAAAAATAGGTAAAGCAGCCGAATTTTATAAACTTATTACTGACTTTCATATTAATGATTGTGTAACGGTTATTACTCACGCATATTTGGGGTTGTCCGACTAGTTTCGAACTCGAACGGAGCCCTTATTCATGAGCTGAGCCCGTGGCGATGTCGCGAGTGAAACTAGCGATGCACCGCATCGCATAAGCGACGACTGTTCAGCGTGTGGTCCTGGGTTGAAATCCCGGGTCAAGCTAAATATTATTGGGTTTTTCTGTTAGAAAAGTCTCAGTAGCAGCCCGGATTTAGGAATTGTGCCCGGTAGATAGCAATAAGCTCACCACCTTTTACATGGGAACCTACCCCTTCGCGGAATACAGGCGTGATGCTATGTTATGTTAAATGCAGTGGCGTACCTAACGCTTAAGGAGCCCTGTATCAAAATTTATATTCAGGCCTTTTTATAACATTTTACACTGTACAGACATTGGGGCCCTTGTGGCTCGGGGGCCCCGTATCATTGAAACGGCTGATACGGCGGACGCCCCTGGTTCAATGATATAGTTACACACACATAGGTATGTAAATCGCTTCTCCCTGGGTATCAACTTGAACTTTCGCGTTTGCGGTTAATATTGTGGTTAGGAAGTTATTTCGATTAGATTTCCTGTCGACATTGTCATCGAGACTCTGAGTTATGATTGTAGATTTGATAATATAATTATCGTTTAGTTGATGAACAACCTAGTGTCAGAGTTTAAACCACCCGCAGGCCTCTCGCATGGCTTTACGCATCACTGAGAACATATCTCAGGTGTGCTGGTTTCCTCACGATGTTTTCCTTCACCGTTTTGAGCAAGTGATAATTAATTATTTCAAAAAGTGAGTTGTGGACTTGGATTCGAACAAAACACTTGGTAAAATTAGTGAAAGTGGGACCTGGTTCTTAGTCGGCAGGAGGCTGGCATAGCATCCATAATGGACTTTTGTTTGTAAACCTATTGCCATCAACCGGGCAAAATTTCAAACTCCAAGGTGCCAAACAAACTCATGGACGCATTCAAGGAAGAAGCCGGGGTCACCAGTTCACCACCACTACCGTTGGCATCTCATCGGGACGTGAGGCAGCCACGGAAGTGTGTCCAGCTGTATTTATTTAAGAACCCTCGCTCCTTACTTGCTGGCAACCTACCTTAAGGGCAACTTCTGCAACCACTACCCAACCCGTTAATCAAACTAATGACTTCGCGCTCAGCAACCACGCTCACGACCATTAGACCAATGAGGCCTTTAAATTAAAATATCCCACATCAATTAAAATATCTCCCATCCGCCAAGGCCAAGTTTTCCATGATCAGCATACAATAGTGATGCACGACGTCTCATAGCATTGTGCCCGATGCCTATCTACCGTATAATGCGACATATATCGTGTAGCAATATCCTTACTAGACATACAATTTGTCCCAGTGTTGCTACATAGCACTTATTAGATGAAGGACTGTAATTTTTTTGTCACTGGCAATTTGGTAACACTTTGACGAACGTGACAAAATGATGTAGTACTGTGGTTCTTGAGAAAAGAGGATTCACAATAAATTATAAATTAAAAAGCACGTTTGCCGTGGTTTATGATGTTTTTCACGCCTTTTTGTGTACTATCGACACTATGTTACTATTTTCCTCTCGACTGCCTCGTTGGTCTAGTATTTGCAAGCGCGGGTGCCGAGCGTGAGGTCCTGGGTTCGATTCCCAGGTCGGAAAAAGTGTTATTGGGTTTTTCTGTTAAGAAATTCTTAGTAACAGCCCGGAGGAAGTGGTGGTCTGACACTCCCGTGCTTCAAAGAGCACGTAGAGCGACGGCTTTAAGTGCTCTTCGAAGCACGGGGGTGACCGACGGGTCTTGCGCCTGATCTCTCTTCTGTCATGTCGGATTGCCGTCCCATCGGAATGAGAGTGAAGGAAGAGGGAGAGCACCTGTGTTTGCGCGTACACCTGTGCACTATAATTTATAGTAGGCATTTAGAAGTTATAGTAGAATAAATAAAGTCACAAACATTCATACAAGAGCCCAAAAAAACATAGCACTCCTTTTTTAGGCAGTCATGTAAAAAGAAAAACAAATGTTGTGGCAACCCCGGTTTTCAGATTATCCGGAAATCCATCTTACTATTGCGTCGGCGCCGGCGCTAATCGAATGGTGTGGTTAGTTTCACGATCAGCATAAATCACACGAGGAGATATCGTGTTATTTAACATAAATCATGTTACTGACACTGGATTAGTACGGTACAACTTAGGTAAGCAAAGATTGAACGTATACGCGAACGTCGATTTTCACCAAAGCCATTGTCAAATTATAATAAAACAACTTTTAACTTCATTCGTCGCAAGTCGCAGAATGAGTTTAAACATTAGGAAAAACAGAAACCAATAATACACGCGATTAATCCGATTAAAAGTTGTTTTATTACAAATTATATAATGTATATTATATGTAAATAAGATTTCCCGCATAATACGCTATACTGCGACAGTCCCTGCAATTGAAGGCATGTTTTCATACATTATATCATACTTAATACGATCTGACATCCCCTTTAATACGCCATCTGTACACGCGTGTTACCTCACAGGCAGCGGGCAGTGGCCTGCGATTGACGAATGACTGAGTGAGCCAGCGAGAGCAATCGCCCCCGTCACGCGTCCTATGCTACAGTCGTTTTTTAGATTAATTTGTTGACTTGTGCCGCGCGCCCTGCATTTGTTTTCTTTAATATGTTTACGTCATATTGTATCAGCGTTTGTTAAAAAATAACTATAATTAAGCGAAAAGCATTGAACCTGCGCCTCCCGCATAAATACTCCAGGCGCTCTGACCACTTAGCTAGCCGAATCTCGACTCGAGATCAGACCGATAAAAACTTATAACTCTAAAAAATTTATATATAGAAACTTTTTGATAAAAAGTCACAAATAAAATATCAAACACATTTAATTGCTGAGTTTCCTTGCCAGTTTCTACGTTAGGTTTTATTCCATGTTCCCGCTTATTGCGCTTCCCCGCTTATGACACGTTTTTGGCTGGGTCCCTATGAAACACTCTTAAACGGGTTTTACTGTAGTTTTCTTTGTCCAAAATACATAAACTGATTCATTCGCTCACAATGCGGATCTGATGTAAGAATGTTGTGTAAGATATTCGGAAATAAATTATTACATATTTGTGTTTATATTACAATTTGCATACTTATGAACATATCATCATGTATGGTATAGCATCACGCCTGTATCGCCCGAGGGGGTATGCAGAGGTGTACACAGTGTACACCCAAATTTCACCAATGCTGTTATTAAGTCCCATGTTATAAGTGGCGAGTCTATTGCTATCTACCGGGCACAAATCCAAAGTCCGGGCTGCTAGTGCTACTTTCTAACAACAAAGACCTATAAGACTTTACCCGATATTTTTCTAGACTGCCTCGTCGGTCTAGTGATCCTAAACGCGACTGCTGAGCATGAGGTCTTGGGTTCAATTCCTACAAAGTGTTATTGGGATTTTCTGTTAAGAAATTCTCAGTAGCCGCCCGGAGTAAGGAAATTGGTGGTGTGACACTCCTGTGCTTCGGAGAGCACGCAAAACCGTCAGTCCTGAACCTGATCTCTCACCGGTCATGTAGGATTGCCGTCTCATCGGACTATTCGAGTGAAGGAAGAGGCAGTGCACCGGTGTTTGCGCATACACTTGTGCACTAAAATATCTCCAGGGTACTTGGCTTATCTCCGTAAATAAAGGCCGTCGCGACCGAACTATCATCTATCATCTAGAGGAGTGTTATGTTCCGTCGAAAATATCGATGGAACTCTTCATTTGTGCAGGTCTGACACGGTTGCTCTGCACAAACACTCCATACGGTCTGACACTGGAAACTTAACTTATCTGTCGCTCAGCAACCACGTTTAACCAATGAGGCAGTTCCCTCGCCAATGTTTACAAACGTGTTCCGACTAGCGATTGATTAAGTAACCCATGGCTACATATTATATCATGGAAGGAGAAAGCTGCCCGCCTGACCAACTTACTCAGAGTTACGTCAAATGACGTAATTCGGTAAATTTTACCGGTTTTCCGTTATTGGTTTCCGTGTTTTTGTTTAGTTGTAAATAATTATTTTTTTTGCAATATTTACTTTAATTCGTATTTGACCTTTAATTTTTTTAAGATGGCAATATTGACACGTGGTTTTCGAATGAGATTGCCAAATTGATCCATTGGCCAAAGGTGTGGCCGCTGAGTATGAGGTCCTGAGATCGATGCCAGGGTCGGACAGTTATTGGGATTTTCTGATAAGAAATTATCAATAGCAGCTCGGTGTTTGGAATCGCACCCGGTAGCATAGCAACATTTGCCTACCACTACACTTTTCCCGACACGGGAATCATACCCGAGACCTCGTGCTTAGCAGTCGCGCTTGGGACCACTAAATCAACGAGGTAGTTTACATAATGTAATGAGTAATGAAGGTTATGACACAGTTATTAAGAGTGTTGTTTATTTTAGAGAAAGTTTAAACATTGTATTGCATTGAATGTACGAAGAGCATTGTCGTGATCTCAATATAATTATGTTATTACGTGCGTTTATTGTTTACAATTTAAATTTCATACATTTCTAAGTAAGTTAATTTGTGTGTGTAAATAAATTATGCTATCCCCTATTCTTGTCGTGATTGCCGAGTGGTTACGAACCCGCTTCTAGATGAACATGTTGTGGGTTGAAATCTGGCGTACCAATGTAACATTTTCATGTTACATGTACTTTCTTAGTTATTCTAAAACATCACAGACATAAGGTGAAGGAAAACATCATGAGGGAACCTGGACCCTTCGGAGGACCAGACGGGAGACGGATTCTGACTAAATATCGAACTAATTAATTTTCTCACTACTATTGGCGGGGGGTGAGGTAACACACAAGCACAAAAGAACTTGTACTAAAGTAACAATAGCTCTCATCATTACATTAACAGTATTAACACACATAAAAAACTAAACACAAACATAAAATTGTGTCTCACACGATTAAAATCGTGTACTATCATTGTAACCATACTGGTAAAAGGTATAAAGGAGGGGTAGGGAATCATATGTCAGTGGCGAGAGGGGTACGCCCGCCAAAACAACTCCAGAACTAATTCCTTCAAGCCTGGACCTAATGGTCTGATATCGCGAACTAACAGTGAGCTAGCATGGTGATCAATGCTCGTGCCTTATCTGTACAAAAAATGGCGAAGTTTCGTAATCTTTTATACCATCCACCTAGATACAAAGATATTTATAAGAGAAATGTATTTATCATGTGTATATTTTTTTTATAATAACATACCCAATTAATTAAAATTGCTAAGGAATTCATGGATTTAAAAAAATTATGTTAAGGATAAATATAATGAATGAATTTGTTAATGAATTTATTTATTTATTTATATATTCTTTATTGTACACCAAATTAATAACAAAGGAAATTAGTTTAATATTAATGTACAATGGGCGGCCTTATCGCTTACCGCGATCTCTTCCAGGCAACCTTAGGATGGAGATGGATGAATGTATAATCATTGTATCTAATAATATAAATATTAAAGATAAATCTTTGAAAAGCATTAACACTTGCCTAGCGAACTCTAAAGTTATAATATTAAAATGGAAAAAGAATACGGTCGTGAGCAGGATTCGAAACTGCGCCACCCGGTTAAATACTCCAGGCGCTCTGACCACTAAGCCATCTCAACCTCTGCTCACTACCATGAATTCTTCTTCCACATTTTAACACGTCTTTTGGTGACGTCATTGCTATCCTGAAAGGATATACCTACCTATACAGATGACCGAACCGACACGACTAACTTTGCAGTTAATACAATGTCGTAAAGATGTAATTACCTTAACAATTATATGTGCCTAGCCTTTTCCCAATTACATTGGGGTCGGCTTCCAGCCAAACCGGATGCAGCTTAATACCAGTGTTTTACATGGAGCGACTGCCTATCTGACCTCCACAACCCAGTAACTGGGTAACACGATATCTCGTGGTATGACTGGTTGTCAGATTTTCAGGCCTCTGACTACCTGTAACGGCTGTCATGGATCTTAATTTGACAACCGGGACCGACGCCTTAACGTGCTCTTCGAGGCACGGACGGGTCTCGGTTTGAAATGATGGTCACCCATCCACAGACCGACCGCGGCAAGCGCAGCTTAACCTCGATCGATCGATCTGTGCGGCTGTTACTTAGCCACGAGCCCCTCTTAACAATTAAAGATAATTAATAAAAAGTTACTTTAAGATCATTCCTTTGTAATCTATGTATTTTCTCTTATGAGAAGAGGCCCTTGCTGTGCAGTGGGACAATTATGGGCTGGTTATACTGATACATATGATGGTAAACCATAACTATAGACTGGCTTATATTTCAGCATAATTTTGAACACATATTCAAGGTCACATCAAAAATACACGATAGGAATACAAAAACAACACTAAAAGTATGTCATCCTACTTTATTGGTTTTACATTCAATACGTGTACGTATGTATGTGTGTCTGTTACGTCATATTAGCTTAGTGTGCGTCACTCACGTGGTTTACACTTTTACTTTGCAATTTGAATCTGATTGCGCCGTGGCTTTCTCGGAAACTGCTAAACCAGAATCCGTTAGTTTTATGCTTTTGAGGAAAGATAGTGGAGTATTTTTTTAGGTCCTTTTGCGTAAGACACCATAAATTGAAACAATGTACGTGTGTAATATTTCAAGGGGACACGTGCCCTTGTGCGAAGTGATCATATTTTAACTGTTTTGATCTAGCAGTCCGAAGCGCGAATGCGGAGCGTGAGGTTCGATTCCCGTGTCGGGAAAAGTGTTATTGAGTTTTTTTGTTACGAATTTCTCAGTAGCAGCCTGGAGTTTGGAATGATGCCCGGTAGATGGCAATAGGCTCACCACCATAGGACTTAATAACAGCATTGGTGAAATGTGTGTGTACAACTGTGTACACCTCTGCCTAACCCTACGGGGAACACAGGCGTGATGCTATGTGTTATCTAAGAAGAATAAGTTAAAATTAAGGGCAACTCATTTGTAACCCAAGACCATGCGTCAAAAGTATTACACCATGACATAATCTAATGGGTTACTTAACACATAACAAGTCAAAACACGTTTATAAACATTCTAACATGTTGTTAGGCAGTGCTGATGCTCGCCAGACTGCAGAGTCTGTCCACCAATAGAGTGAACTCACGGAAGACAGTAGTCTGGCCCAGTTAGTGGAGTGTGATAGTAGGATAACATCAGAACCTGGCGCATGGATAACATTTGGTGTGACATAGCTAGATAGAAGCAGACCGTATCGGTGGCGGTTACCACCAACAACAGCATTTCCAATGAGGGTTGATGTCAAGCAGGCGGTCGGTCATAAAACATTTCCAAAACTTTAGCAGTATAAAACAAGTAGTGAGTGGAAGAAGAACACATGCTGCGCCGACCCCAAATAAATTGGGATAAGGGCATGGGGGTGATGAGGGATGACAGTAGTCAGGTGCTACGGTGCACAACGAGTCTCAGGGAAAAACTTAAGAATTTATTCTATACCGTCGGTTAAACGTGCCTCGCAAAGCACGGAGACGCTCTGATGATCTGCTCCTAGAAGTCACCCATTTACAGGCTGACTTCGTCGTGAATTGCTTAACTTTAACGTTAAAGTAAGGGTCTAACTAAAGTAAGGGTCTAAGACTGTCTAACTTACATAACATAGTATCACACCTGTATTCCCCGAAGGGGTAGGCAGAGGTGTACATGTACACAATCATAAACCCGCATTTTACCAATGCTGTTATCAAGTCCCATGTGGTGAGCCTATTGCCATCTATCGGTTACAACTCCGAACTCCGAGCTGCTACTAAGAATGTTATAACAGGAAAACCAAATAACATTGTCCGACATCGGAATGGAACACAAGACCTCATGCTCAGCCATCGCGCTTTGGACCACTAGACCAACTTTCTAACTTAAATTAACGATAATCGGTTGGTGATCAGTACACCCACTGCCTACCCACTTTTATGCCCAAAAATATAAAACAAATGTGCTCTTAATAGTCAATATTAAACGCATGGGATTTTAATAGGATCATTATGGTATTTATATCACATTAAATACAATAATAAAGACTAAAATCGCTTGCATGAAACGAACAAACGCAACTTTAAGCACATATAAAGTAACAAGAATTGTTCAAGGGACTTTGATGTCAAAAATTACTACCACCAATATGGTTGCTATTGGTAGGTAATAGGCCCTTAGATTTTTACGTCTAGTGTAGGACGAAAAGTTACAGATACTTTCTATGAAAAGATTTTCTTGATTACCATAGCACCATGCCTGTATTCCCGGAAGGGGTAGGCAGAAGTGTACAAAGTTGTGTATCCACATTTTTATTTATTATTATTTATTTATTTATCATTACATCAAAAAGTTAAGTATATTTTATTCTACGCCCCACAAAACCGTTGTAATGGTTTGACTGTGAGGTCAACGAGTCTCTAGACATTACAGATTAAATGTACTTATAATTAAATATTCTATAGGTATTGTAACTTATATAAAACTCAGTACATTTCTAAATAATATAACTTTAATTGACGTTTAAACCTATTTGAATTTGTTTCACCACTGCTGTTATTACCTAAGTCCTGTTAGTTAAAGGTGGTGACCCTATTGCCATCTACCGAGCACAATTCGACACTCCAGCTGCTACTGAGAATTTCATAACAGAAAAACTAAATAACACTGTTCCCGACCCGGGAATCGACCACAGGAACACAGGAGTCACTAGACTAATGAGCCACTTCTACAAACTGCCAAGAATCTCCATATCACAATAAAGAATACCAAATCTTGGCACATATTTCATATACACTTTCTATGTCTTTCGACAATGGTAACAGATTTCATTGTGAACTGCAACACAATGGAAGCTAACGAAATACTAATTTATATGAATCACAGTTATCTTGCATACTTTTTAGAGTATTCACTGGAATGGAAAGTGAATTATTTTTATATCTACCCGTTTTATGATCGCATAGATAACCTAGAGCAGCGATTCTTAAAGTGGGTGCCGTGAAAATATTAATTTTTAGCTGTTAAATAATACCACAGTTAATTACAAATATTATTTTGAAATAGCAATTATTGATAAAACAAGACCAAGAACAAACAATGGCATTTAAAATTATAGTTTTAGAATTCGCTAGGCATGCGTTAATGCATTTCAAAATTTATCCGTATCTATAAGATTAATCATTTACTTTATTAATATGGCACAAGCGACTGCCTCGTTGGTCTAGTGGTCGCAATCGCGGCTGCTGAGCGTGAGGTAGTGGGTTCGATTTCCAGGTCGGGCAAAGTGATATTGGGTTTTTCTGTTAGGAAATTCTCAATAGCAGCCCGGAGTCGGAAAATTGGTGGTGTGACACCCTCGTGCTTCGGAGAGCACGTAAAGCCGTCGGTCCTGCGCCTGATCTCTCTTCGGTCGTGTCGGATTTCCGTCCCATCGGAATGTGAGAGTGAAGGAAGAGGGAGTGCACCTGTGTTTGCACATACACTTAAGCACTATATTATCTCCTGCGTACTTGGCTAATCTCCGTGGAGATAGGCCGCCGTGACCGAAATACGGTCGGAATGAGTATATTATGGCACAAGTATAGATTGACAGCTTGTTTAGACTGAGTATAGAGGTATTTGAATTTCCGTCTTGACTTTTTATGAAATTATACTAAAATGACAAAATGATAATATCTTAGGTTTTCACGATCACTACACATTATAATAAACAACTTTTAACCGGATTAATCGCATGTATTATTGGTTTTTGTTTTTCCTGACGTTTCGAACACTTAGGAAATACCGTCGCGATTTAGTTTTAAATATAATATATCAGAGGCAAAAATAATTTCATGAATTTTATTAATTATATGTACGGTAGACTGAAATAATTTTAAATGAGCTGTTGAGACGCCTGACACCTTAGTCCTCCTGCGACCACGAACGCTGCAAAGTGTTTGAAACGTCAGGAAAAACAAAAACCCATACACGCGATTAATCCGGTTAAAAGTTATTTTATTATAATTACAAAATGTGTCCGAACTTGGCATAAAAAACTTGGCACATAGTACTTATGCAAAAACCGAACATTACACGAAACCTACAATCTTTGAGCACAAACCTAAACATATGTTTATGCAAATCCGGTTTTTCGCAACTCTACTATTAAGGTATATCTTCAGATAATCAGCCGGAAGTAGTCCGCCCTTGATTGCAGCTCGCCGGAAGTGACGGGCGAGCGCGCACGCGCAGCTTTGACGTGTGGTACAAGGGAGGAGCGAGAGTGAAAGTGATGTGGAGTTATTTTACGAGGGGTAGCGGGAATTCATATTGGTTAAATAAAAACAAACTTCAAGTGTTAGACTTTAGATAAATCTTTGAAAAGCATTAACGCATGCTTAGTGAACTCTAAAGTCTAAGATAAATCTTTGAAAAGCATTAACACATGCTTAGCGAACTCTAAAGTTATTATATTAACGGTGGTGAGCAGAGGTCGAGATGGCTTAGTGGTCAGAGCGCCTGGAGTATTTATCCTGTTGGACTTTAGACCTAAAAATCTGTCCCATTAAGTCGCAAATAAATATTTCTTCTTCTTCTTATCGTGTGGTTGATGAAAAACCTAGTGTCAGAGTTTAAACCACCCGTAGGTCTCTGACATGGCTTTACACACCATCTGAACATCTCTCAGATGTGCTGGTTCCCTTACGATATTATTCCTTTACCGTTATAAGCAAATGATAATTAAATTGCCTTGGATTCGAACTTGCGACTTTTGACTTGCTTTACACTAGGCTTAGGGTAACTAGATTATCACTTTAATTGTTTATTTAAAAAATAATTATCAAAAACAAATCAGGTCAGGCGCCTAGTATTCTCAGCCGGCGCACGTGTATGACCAAATATATGAATGTGGACGAAACAGGAGTATTTAAGGATGGTAGTAGATGGCGTACTATATTTCCTACCCCCATGGGAACGAGGCGTCAGTAATAATATACTTATAAGACGGCGTAGCGGTCAGAGCACCTGAAGTATTTATCCGGGAGGCGCAGTTTCGAATCCTGCTCACAACCGTATTTTTCTTTCCACAAAATAGTATACCTCTCCGTATACTTTATCAGGTAAATCGTCATAAGCATCTTTCAATGTTCAGATAATCTTCGGGAAGCAGACTCTTGATTATCATGCGCAATCGCCGGAAGTCGGCGTGTTTCACCGCACGCGCCGCTTTTGATATGTGGAATATATCATAAGCAGCAGCGGGTACAGTGCAGCATAAATAGAAACAGTATAATTATTATCTTTCAAAACGATACGACACAGCGGCACAGTGTTCGACGAATCGACCTCTACCATGAAAAGCAGGGGTGAGATGGTATTGAGATTTTCTGTTAGGAAATTCTTGTTAGTAGCCGGGAATGATGGGAAATGTGCCCGATGGACGGCATTAAACTGACGGGACTTATAACGGCATCGGTGAATAGTGAGCCCATTTAACCCCTAGAGTAATAGAGGCGTGATGTTAAATAATATAGTGAGCTAGCGCGGTGATCAATATATGAAGAGAGGTCTTTGCTAAACTGGACAGTCGGGAACAAATTGTACACCCACATTTCACCAATGCTGTTATTAAATCTAATGTAAGTGGTGATCCTATTGCCATCTACCGGGCACAATTCCAAACTCCGGGCTGCTATTGAAAACTCACTAATTTAAAACTCGATAACATTTTGCCCAACGCGGAAATCGAACCAAGGATCAATAGCCCAACGGGGCAATCATTGAAAGTTGTTAGTGGTTTATTGATTATTTATTTATACACAAACGCCTGTGTTTAATTATCTAGAGCGCTTCTTGAATCATCTGATTAGGATGTCATAAGGCCCATGAATGATTTACATAATTTCCTATCCGCTCCCGCTTATAACTTGTACCAAACAACAGTAGGTTGTAATCAGGCGCAGCGCGGCGGCGCAGAGTTTCCGCACTTCCCCGCTATACGCCTCCTTTCACCGTATTTACATTAGAGTATGTCAATTATTATGTACATTATGGAAGTCAAGGAGTTGTTACATGAGTCATGGATGGGAAATTTCGTCATAACAGGACAGGATAATGGCCTCTTCTCATACAGAGAAGGCACGAGCATTAATCACCACGCTAGCTCACTGCGGGTTGGCAATTTCAGACCATAAAGTCCAGGTTTACTCACGATGTTTTCCTTCACAGTACGAGTATGTCTTAGATTAACTAAGAAAGTACGTATGACACTGAAAAAGTCACATTGCTACATGCTAAATGTGAACCCACAACCTATATTTCAAGAAGCATACGAAACGGAACCACGACATTATAAATCATCATCATCATCATCATCCCCTTGTCCTTATCCCAATTTATTAGGGGTTGGCGCAGCATGTATTCTTTTTCCATAGATCTCTATCAGCTATCATATCGCCAGTCACTCCTTTTCTAGCCATATCATCGTTAACACAATCCATCAATAGCTTCCTCGGTCTTCCTCTACTCTTATAGCCATCTACATTCATATTCAAAACTTTCCTCATCACATGACCCTCATCCCTCCGCATCACATGCCCATACCATGCTAAACGATTTGTACACAACTTCTCAGTCACCGGTGCCACTTTCAGAATTCCTCTTATATATATAATTCTATCCATCCGCGTCACACCACACATCCATCTTAACATTCTCATCTCAGCTACATATAGTTATCTTTCATTCATTCCCTTCGTGGGACAACATTAACCATACAAGTAAGCAGGCCTAATAATTGTTTTATAGATTTTCCCCTCAAGTTTAAAGGGAATTCGGGGGTCACAAATAGTTCCCGCGACTTGCCGCCATTTCATCCACCCCGTGTTAATTCTTATAAATTAACGGAAATTTCTCACCCCCCATAAGTCATTTTGAAAAGGGGTGGAACTTTTGAAATGAGACTAGTTTACTAATTACAGACTGTGGATAGACTGGTTTCCTCACGGTTAGAAGATAATCGAGAGACCGGTTGCTGCACGCGTGTCGTGGATTCGATTCCCGCACGGAGCAAATATTTATATGATCTGCAGATATTATTGGTATGATTGTGTATATGCGAGATTGGGTGTCTGTAAATACACCCATAATGCAGGAAAAAATCTAAGGGTGCGCAACTGTACTATTTAAAAAAATATGCACTTGATAACAAATACTCTATGATTACAATATTATCCGGGAGGCGCAGGTTCGAATCCTGTTCGCGACCGTATTCTTTTTCCATTTAATATTGTAACTTTAGAGTTCGCTAAGCATGCTTTAATGCTTTTCAAAGATTTATCTTGAAATACTCTATGGTTTGTGCATGACAATAAGATGATTTAGGTGACGTCATTTAAAAGCCAGAGAGGTATTTTCGTTCATGACTAAATAAACCTATGCTAGGCCAGTCACGGCATCGACATAAATCATTTCTCGTATATGTATTAAGACAGATTAGCCGCTATTGTTTTTTGGTTTAATCCCTTTTTTAATTATGTCTAAGCTCCAGATAATATGATTAACACTTTCTATTATTGAAGACGATTAAAGGTTAATGCTTATTAAGTACTTGTGAAAGGCACACAGAAGTAGCTTAGCGTAAAACTAGAAGCTTGCCATCATTACAAATAACTGAAATTGAAGTGTCTGTTTGTAATGTCAAAATTATTGTTTTTTAAGCACATGTTACAGTTTATAATAAAACAACTTTTAACCAGATTAATCGCGAGTATTATTGGTTTTTTGTTTTTCCTTATGTTTTGAACACTTTGCAGCGTTCGTGGTCGCAGGAGTCCTCCCTAATACCTACACACGATGAATCCGGTTAAAAGTTGTTTTATTATAATGTGTAGTGATCGCGCAAACCTAAGATATTATCATGTTACAGTTATTTGCATGATAACAATATCGAAAAATCTGTTTGTAAATTTTTTATCGGTCTGTTTGTCTGTCTGTCTATTTGTTCCAGCTAATCTTCAAAACGGCTGGACCGAATCTGGTAACATTTTACTGGCAGGTTTAGCTTAGGCTAATTATAATATAATTATACGCTGGGCACAGCTAGTTATAAATAATTGCATAGTATTGTTATTGTCATACTACATAGGTGTTAAACTATGTTATTTACATAACATAGCATCACGCCTGTATTCCCCGAGCGGGTAGGCAGAGGTGTACATAGTTGTACACCCACATTTCACCGGTGCAGTTATTAAGTCCCATATGGTGGTGAACCTATTGCCATCTACCGGGTACAATCTCAAATTCGGGCTGCTGAACAGAAAACACCAATAAGGCCAATATACCCGGAAATCGAACCAAGGACCTCACGCTCAGCAGTCGCGCTTGCCGCCACTAGACCAATGAGGCAGTTAAACACACACACACGTGTGTTGTTGTTACGTACATATTTCTCATCAATGTTTGAATACAATTAGACTCAGTTTGACCGACTTTCATTCGGTTAGTGATGACATCATGGTCATTCCGCTATCTCCGATTCGCCAAACATGGTGATAAACATTCTCTGCAGATCCATCGTCCTACGTGGGCAATAAGATATAGCGTTGCGATGCGAAAATATTGAACAAGGGCCCCGAATTCCATTAATGTACACGCCGCGGCAGAATTCGATTATCACGCACCGAAACTACATCGACTGTTGATTAAGATGATAATTGATGAAATCACGTCCGTTTTTTTTATTTATTTACATTATATAAAAAAAAAAACGTTTTCTCTCTAGACTGTTGGATTGATTATAGTTTTTTGAGCCTTGACATTTTACAAATTTGGATTTAACGATACAATGAAATTTTTTACAAGAGTAGTGTTGTTATCTCCATTATCTATCTTGAGGGGCTCGTGGCTAAGTAACAGCCGCACAGATAGATCGATCGAGGTTAAGCTGCGCTTGCCGCGGTCGGTCTGTGGATGGGTGACCATCATTTCATACCGAGACCCCTCCGTGCCACGGAGAGCACGTTAAGCCGTCGGTCCCGGTTGTCAAATTAAGATCTATGACAGCCGTTACGGGTAGTCAGAGGCCTGAAAGTCTGACAACCAGTCATACCACGAGATATCGTGTTACCCAATTACTGGGTTGTGGAGGTCAGATAGGCAGTCGCTACATGTAAAATACTAGTATTAAGCTGCATCCGGTTTGACTGGAAGCCGACCCCAATGTAATTGGGAAAAGGCTAGGCAGATAGATATAGTTTTGTTATCTCCGACGATCGTTTGCGTATTGCTATAAACTCTATGAATTTAAATGTCTCGTTTTACAGCTACAAAAATTCACATTACCAGAGATAAAAGCTTGATTTCTTAAATCGCTTAAACAGACCCCGATTTTAAAAAGGAAGGATACATTTAATTTCATCAACATCATAATCCCCCCTTATGCAAATTTATTTGAGGGCGCCGCACTTCTCACGACTGTACTTCTCGCACAATTGGCGGAGTGAAAATATGGCGTCCATTATTCCTCGATAATCTTTTCTTTATCACTTTCCTCCATATTTTCATACATACAATTGGATGAAATTCATTCATTTAGTAAAATAAAAATTTAATATAACGAATTTATAATAATGATCTCCGGTACTACCATACTTTTCAGCATCGCATCGCTTCGCATTTATAACTCATATAAGACGTTACACTCTTTAGGTCCGGCATTGCAGTCATCTTGGCTCTTACCCAACTAAAGTATTCCGTATTACAATAAGTTCCTTGAAACATATACGTCGGGGAAATACGTCTTGCTAAAGGTCAAATACCCCATTAACTATTTATTTCGAAAGAATCTAGTATTCGTGACATTGGTTTAGAAGATTTTTTTACCGTGGGAATTCCTAAGTTTCGCAAGACTATTGCCCGATCATTATCATCATCAATAGAAATGTCAAAATAATAGTTTTTTAAGCTACTCTATGTTCTTAAAAAACTATTATTTTGACATTACATATTTGCATGATAGCTTAAGAAATCTGTTTTTAAAATGGTGACTGTACCACTTGTATAATATCATACCTGATTGTATTTGTCTGTAAATTTGCTTTGCTTTATTTAATTATTTAAATAAATACTGACAGTGCTAGTAACCTGCTATAAGTTGATTAACTTTTCATTATTTTCAAATTTATTTATTGTTTTATTTTAAAATGTTTGTCAGTCTGTTTGTTCCAGCTAATCTTTCTAAATGGCTGTACCGATTCTGATAAGATTTTTTTGGCAGATAGCTGACTATTTAAAGAATAACTTAAGCTAATTATAATATAATTATACGCCGAAACCGAGGGGCACAGCTAGTTATTGTATTGTATGAATTATAAGTAGATGTATGTATTTTTATAGTTTTTCTTAATTTTAAGTGCTTATTTGGGTTTATAAGTAGCCAGTTTTATTATTAAGCTTATTTTGAACACAATAGGTTTGTGTACTAAATAGCATCACATCAGTATTCCCCGAGGGGTAGGCAGAGTTGTACTATACATAATTATACATTTCACAAATACTGTTTAAGTCGTCCGGTGATGGGCCTATTTCCATCTCCGACCACAATTCCAAACTACAGACTGCTACTAAGAATTTCCTAACCAAAAAACCTAATAACAGTTTGACCGGCCCAGAAATTAAACGCGAGGTCCTGCGTTTAATTTTTAGTAGTACTTTTAGCAGCCGCACTTGCGACCACTTATGGAGGAACGAGGTGTGGTGTTCCTCCATTGAAAAGGGAGGATCCTCCAACCAGGCGGGTGATATTGCCTGGCGGGCCACGGCCCAACGGTTAATGTCGGGAGGTCGTATATATACAAACTCGTCGTCAAACTTTGATTGCACGATGTAGCGTGTTGTGTGCCTAGTGTCTATGTAGCGAGATAGATGTCGCTACATACTAAATTAACGATGCCGTTCACGTCAATTAAAACATTTTCGTTATTTTTAACTGACACATTTGTCTTGATATAGTAAAAATCCTCAACCATAGACAAGACGTATAGAGCAAGGCACACAAAAACTAACTCTATCAAAACCCTATTACACCGTTTAAATAATTGTTAATTTAAAATTACTTATAATATAAGTTTTACAGATAAATCTTTGAAAAGCATTAACGAATGCTTGCGAACCTTAAAGTTATATATTTTTATGGAAAAAGAATGCGGCCGCGAGCATGAATTTAAACCTGCACCTCCCGGTTAAAAAATCTCAAATACCGCCAGATAGATACATCGAGATCAACATTGTACCTATATCTAGCTACCCTAGTTATATCTCTAACATTCGATTATGGCAACTAGTTTATTTTTTTGACAATTCAAAAGTACCTGTAAACGGTCTAATTGAAATAAATGCTTTGACTTTGATTCAGCGGTTCGAGAATGATTCTTTTTGTTGACACATTTGTCGTCAAATTTGACATAAAGTATAATTAATACTAGTCGGGCAATCCCGAAGAATGCACGTGAGTAATAACCGGTGGACAATAATTAATTTGACATAAATTCAATGCATAAAAACTTTTATCGAGCCTTAAAAATTTCGAAAAGATCCGTGCTCAGACGTCTGTTACGGTAAAATCGATTCACCAAAATAATTGTTGTGCCAAATATTATGTAAACAAAACGGTTATCTATGGCGAATTAAATTTGGTTGCACAGTTTTGTTTTTGGTGTCTTCTACCATATTTTCCCAGGGGCCATTTTGTTTGCCCTGCTTAAGCCAAGCAGTGCTGTGACCTATTGGGGCTGTAGAGGAGGACAGTCTTTTGGGCAGTCGTGTAAAAAACTAACCTCCTCTCACCCCCGCTTCAGTTGATGCACAAACCGTTGGAGAGTGCAAAATGATCTTGAGCCACCAGAAGCTGTGGTAGATATTCGATATGAGTGACGGACTAGTGAGGTTCGTCGCCCAGTTCAAGGTCCGAGACGACGCGTAATCCTTCCTCAATCTACTAAAAACACTTAAGTGTTTTTAGTCGATTTATGAACGGAACATTAAGCCTGATTAGGCGATTCAGTTAATTAATCGAATCGGTGCTAAAACTTTCATTTCTGTCCACTACAAAATTAGTTAAGAATCAATTTATCATTAAATAGTTTACGTAATCGACTACAGTACAAATTATACAATAGCCTTCTTCTTCTTATCTTGTGATTTAACAACCGACCCAATAAAAAAAAACATTAAATGTTATAAATATTTGTGGAAAGAAAAATACGGTCGTGAGCAGGCTTTTAACCTGTGCCACTCGGATAAATACTTCAGGCGCTCTGACCACTAAGCCATCTCGACCTCTGCTACTACCCCGAGTTCTTCTTTCAATTTTAATACGTCTTTTGGTGACGTAGTGTAAGGGGTGGATCTATATAAGGGCTTTTTGGGCTGCAGCCCAGAGCCCCGTAGATATAAAAGGCCCCCATTAAAGACTATAGACAATATTATTAATAGTGTGGTTTTTAGTCGGTATGATCCCGGCTCAACGTATAATGATGGATATTCCACACATAAAAAACCAGGCTCCCAAGAAGTACTAGCCCAGGGCCTCACAAAGTCACGGTCCGGCCCTGCGTAGTTTAGTAAGCACAGGTAGAGATGGTTTAGGTCTGTCGCCTGTAGTATTTATCCGAGAGGCGCAGTTTCGAATCCTGATCACAACTGTTTATCTTTCCACATTAATTTATAACTTTATAGTTCGCTACGCATTCGTTTCCAAGATTTATCGGTTAAAATATATCATATCAATTACAAGATGATTACAAAACTCTACATCCTCTATGTCTTCACGATTTTAAGCAAAATGGGTTTACCATTTACACAAGAGCACTTTTAGAAATATATAAATCGCGTCGATATCGCGATATTTCGTATAAAAGGCTTTTACGATACCTTTTTTGTTCCCGACGTTTCGACCGAATCGCACCGGCCGTGGTCACGGGCGAGCCTTTTATACAAAATATCGCGATATAGACCCGATTTATTATATTTCTAAAATGTGTACAAAATGGCGAAAGTTTAAAATCAATCACTCTTAGAAACTCAAACTCATTATGAAATATATTTATCTTTGAATATACCACATTTGCTGTAGGTACCTATTTCATAAAATCGTTTTCTACACCATGAGTCATTCGGCCATTAGTAGGTAATAAAAGTACCGGACAAGTGCGAGTCGGACTCGTCGCCGAGGGTTTCGTACAAATTTATAGGTACATATTATAAATAGTTCAGGTATCAAGCACATATCATCTAATATTATCTGCTTAGCCTTTTCCCAATTACATTGGGGTCGGCTTCCAGTCAAACCGGATGCAGCTTAATACTAGTATTTTACATGGAGCGACTGCCTCTGACCTCCACAACCCAGTTACTGGGTAATACGATATCTCGTGGTATGACTGATTGTCAGACTTTCAGGCCTCTGACTACCGACCGTAACGGCTGTCATAGATCTTAATTTGACAACCGGGACCGACGGCTTAACGTGCTCTCCGAGGCACGGAGGGGTCTCGGTATGAAATGATGGTCACACATCCACAGACCGACCGCGGCAAGCGCAGCTTAACCTCGATCGATCGATCTGTGCGGCTGTTACTTAGCCACGAGCCCCTCCCCAAGCACATATCATCTAATATTGTAGTTTTTTATATGTTACTTCGGTATTCAAAATTTGGACATCCACTCCTTGCATGAAGCCCGTTTCTTTTTTGTGATTTTAATTTAAATATATACGGCTTTCAGGTTTTTCCCTTCTGTACAAATTAGTACAAGTTAAAAAAAAACTACATTAGATTTAGTCACCCATACAATTATGACCACACATACCGTTGCTTAACCTCGATGGTAGATTACATACTTTAAATAAAGACTATATTTTTTATGTTTTATTTACAAATGTATAGATTTCAGATTTTTCCCTGTACTTGTAAAAGATGATATTACTTGCATAATTTCGTAGTTCTAGGTCATCGGAAAGTACCCTATAGATTTTCAAAATATAAATATAATATAACAAAATATGAACTCCAAAAATTTTATAGATGAATCACGTAAAAATATATTTTATTCGGAACCCTCAGGACCACGCCCGACACGGCTGCGCCACATTGAAGTATGTGAGCAAGCTAACTGCGGCCAGCCTGCACAAATCATGTCTGTTCACACCTTCCAACAGACCACGATCTGCCGGACCCGCGGTGATTGCTTGCAACGAATCCGTGACCCCGGTAAAGGTTAGAATAGGCTCGCGCTTAGCCGTATATTATGTAATATTGGTCTAGTGGTCGCTAGCGCGGCTGCTGAGCGTGAGGTCCTGGTTTCGATTCCCAGATCGGGCAAAGCGTTATTGGGTTTTTTCTGTTAGGAAATTCTGAGTTGCAGCCCGGAGTTAGGAAGTTGGTGGTGTGTGCCTCTGTGCGTAGGGCACAGAAAACCGGCGTGAAACAACGCTTGCGTTGTGTTTCGCCGAGTGAGTGAGGGTACCGAAGGCCCAAACCCTTTAAAAGGCCGGCAATGCAGTTGTGACCCCTCTGGGGTTGCGGGTGACCATGGGCGGCGGTAATCACTTACCATCAGGCGACCCGTCTGCTAGTTTGCCCACTATCCCATAAAAATAACGATTACGAAATACGGTCGGGAGGAGTATTATTAATGTTTATTATATTATGTTCCAACAATAGTAGGCTGATTTTGAATTTTTTTACAGCATAGTCACCGTGCATTACAAGATATCTTTTGTAATATAGTGAATCATACGAGCCAATTGTGTTACTACCTGTATGGTCGCTCTGTTCTGTCATACAAAGAATTTTGAAAGCACATTTAAGTACCAATATTGTGTTGTAATGATGTGGTTTGGGATACTCATCATCTATGTGCTAATAATAAGATTCTTACTCCAGTCTCGTGGGATTTGGGACAAATCTTTCGTCAGTCAATCAGGGCACGCACCACTGGCTTTTTAATAATCATCATTTGTTGAAGTATTTGCGGTTGGCGCAGTGGGCGAGAGACCGACTGCTGTGTCGCGTGTCGCAGGTTCGATGCCTGCACGGAGCAAATATTTGTATGATCTACAGATAATTGTTTCGGGTCCGGATGTGTGTGTGCATGTGTGATTATGTGTTTGTAAACGCACTCACGATAAGGAAGTAATTACTAGTGTGAGGCAACGGTTTTAAAAAAAGATTTATATATATATATGTCGCAGATGGATGGTAGAATCCGCTGTTTTACAAAACTGCTAGCTGATTTACAAAACAGCATTGTTTTATAAAACAGGTTTTGCTATAAAGCAAAGAAGAAGAAAATACGGCGCTTCGTGAGCCCCATCATGATTCATTTATTTAGGACTTAAATTACTCCTTAAATTACTATAACCCTTCCATTATGAAAAAAGAACATCACACAAGAAACTAAATCCGCCTTCCAAAGAATCATACAGTCCACCACACAAGTTGTACTCAAAATAACACGTAAATAATAACGGCAAGACATCCGCTTATGTGCGCGGCTGTATGCGCCGGCGCCGAGGAGAAAGTGCGCTTGCGTAAGAATCAGCTGTGTGGTACAGTTGCGATGTTAAGTGATGGGTCGTTTACAACACATTTATGGAGATCTTTTTTTTTTTTCTTTTTTTTTTGTATGCAAAATCCGCGTGTGGTTTCTTACGAGTTTATATTGTTAGCGTCATTTGGTAAAAGTTTTTTTCAAATTAAAGTAGGTTTTGTGACGTATTTTTTGTGTAAAAGACTAAAAATTCTAAGCCATAATGTATTTGCTATTTTCCCTGGTTTTTTAATTAAATTTATGTGAAAAAATATAAATAAAAAAAAATACTACAGCTAAGCTAATACTAACTAAGCAATTAATGAGACAAATATTGTGTTCCAACACAATATTTGTCTTTTCTTCTTTTTCCGAATTCATGATTATTGTAAGAGTAAAGTAAAAAGTGCATTAGACAGAAAAAAAAAGTATTTACACTGATAAAATTCTGTTAATAAGATTTATTTTACACGTTATTATTACCCTAAACTTTTTCTACGAGTTAAAATTTGATTACGGAAGTTAGTAATTTTCATAATTATATAATTTGGCTAAATTTGTTTACTGTATAAGGAAATCAGGAAGACCCATTGCCTATAAGTGGGAAAGGTACCTACATAAAAAAAATTGTTCGATGATCTATTATTATAACGAAATACTGCCATGTTAGAAACTGAAAAAATATGTGAAAGAAGCACTTACCTGCAGTCAGCTAGAGCAAGAAAAAAGACGGGAAATATACATACATATTGATTTAAAATTAGTGTGTTAGTAAATATCAAAAATATATACAATATCAGTATATATAGTGAGAAAGCAAGACATAGTTAGAATAAGGAGGCGGAATTCAGAAAAAATAAAGAATATACAAGAAATATATATACCACAAAATATGTACAATAAGTTTTCAATACCTGATGATGCCACCGGATCCGGAAATGAATGGTTTAATGGCTAATTCTAGCTATGTCTTGCCGAACGACCACATCTGAGCTCTGTTAGTATGTTTAATCGACGATAGATGGCAGTGATCCAATGTTTGTCACACCGAAGCGTATAATTAAAAAGATAATTGAAAAAAAAATCTGTTTCTAGAAAACTTTTTTTTAACATTAAGCTGGTTATGATATTGAAAATAAAATATTAAATTACTTCATCAAAATTCTACATATTGCTACTTATTACATTTGCTATACTTACGAGTTTCCAACTAAAATCACTATTTTTTTCATGCAAAAAATCATCTAAGCCAATTACTACGAAAAACAAACAGACATGCTACTCCAAACATTAGGCAAAACGGCGCACCGACAAAAACATTAACAAAATTTAAGTAAACGTGCTCAAAAAAGCGTGCAAAAAGTTATCTAGAAACATTCAAAATTCTGCTAATTACGCTTTGGCGTGCCATCGGATTGACTTACTTTCATCATTTACTACTGGTCCGTAACTTAATCCTTCGCCACCTTCAAGGCTATTTGAGTCTTGCACACCCAAAATTCCGGCTTTGGCCACTCTATGACAGCATCCTTTCAAAAGGCTTCCGCAAGAGCCCTCTAATAGCCCGCCCACCATCCAACAGTAGAAGAAAAATTCGCATGTGCCTCCCTGAGGACATCGTTTTCCATCCTGTCTGTCGTTCGATTCTATGGACTTTTCTGTAGTCACTACCGGAGTAGTTAAAACACTCAAGGGAGCATTCAAAACTCGCCCGTTCCTTTTCGGTAATCTCGAAGGTAAACTGTCTAGTATCTCATTGATTTTCAACATTTGTTCATCTGTTATTGGCTTAAATTTCGGCAGATCAGCCAGGCGGTTCGTCACATTAGGAAATTGGTAGATATCACCTCTTTTCAAGGGAGTTCCTAAATCAGTTTGTATAAACATTGGTTTCTCTAAAACGTGCTTTTTTCTTTTTATTTTATAGTCTGTGGTTTCGTATCGAGCTCGATGTGGTGCGTTGGCATCTGTTTGAATTAAAAAAAAATAAGGTCATTTCGGATACGGTGAATGGAATGTTTATATTACATTTGGTTATGTTTAATGAATTGTTTACATTGAATGAATGACAAAATGTTAATCTTTTTTGCGATTTGATCTGGAAGAATGGATACTGGGATAAGGGAAAAAAAATAAAATGCATTTCACCCATAATGAAAACCCAAATATGAAACCAGATGGAAAAAATGGTCAATAAATTATAGATTTTCATTTTTACAAATAAAAGAGATTATGCCCAGTAGATGACATTAGGCTCACCACCTATTACAACAGGCATGATGCTATGTTATTTTTTATTATCGTTTGAGGAAACCTGGAAAGATCATCTGAAATTGCCACCCCGCAGTGAGTGTGGTGATCAACACTCGTGCCTTCTCTGTATGAAAAGAGGCCCGCGCCCTGCAGTGGGACAATTATGATAGAAGATTAATACACGATGATTATTTTAACATAGAAGGCCTGTCCATTAACCTATATATATATACGGGATCATTGCTGCATTCATCGCGCCCAGGTTATGGAGAAACGAATGTATCCTTAACATTTATTTGGTCCAACTTTTGTAAATAAAGTGAAAATTTAAACAGTGAATAGTTATTAATTATTACTCACGTGCATTCTTCGGGATTGCCCGACTAGTTTCGAACTCGAACGGAGCCCTTAGTCATGAGCTGTGCCCGCGGCGATGTCCCGAAACTAGTCGGGCAATCCCGATGAATACACGTGAGTAATAACCGTTGAACAATAATTAATATGAATGTGTCTCACGAAAGTTATTATCAAAATACCATTCTTCTCATACAGATCCATTGTCCTATGTGAACAATTAAAGATATTACTATGCTCCTAAATAAGTACCTAAAATTTATTCGACGTTAACACTTTGATACGCGACTGTACCCAAATCTAAATTAGTTTAAAAATCACACCCAACAAGATCAAATTGTCACCTAATATGATTGTTTTGATGTTGGCATTACGCATTTTACATAATACCAACCTCAAAAAAAGAACTACGATTTGCACTAATGTCGAAACTGTGAAATGACCAATACACTATATATTGTCGAAAGCGAGCAGACTTCTGCTTTCGTTTCGACGAGTATGGCTGTCATGGGGGAAACGTGTGGTGATGTAATCCAGTTATGTTTTGTTTGAGTAAAGAGACATTGGCCATTTTTTATGAGTGGAAAATCCTTCATGGACGCTGTACTGGGGGTTTGAAATGGCCACTTTGAGTATTTCTCCTAAAAATGAATCATTATTTGAATTGAGTAACTTCTTAAGATTCTGCAATTTTACACATTAGCAATTCCTATTTTGTGAGCCATTTTACGAATTTAAACTGTCAAATTGATGAATTACTGTTTATGAATTAATATTTTCTAGGGAAACAAGATGAGAAGGGGACTTGAAATTTAATGGATGCTAGCATGACACGATAGCTCAGTTGGCAGACCCACGACATTGTACGTCAAGGGTCGCGGGTTCGAGTCTGCTCGTGTCTATTACTTTTCAATGTTTCCCTAGAAAATACTAATCAATATATGGCCTTAAAATGTAAAAAACATTTCTGTTTATGAATTGCACGCAAATCATATTATGATTTCTCCATGAAGTGACCATTTCACGATTTGTGAAATGAATCATATTAGAATCCTATTATGATTCAGCCTTACGTTTCGTCTCGGTCTTTTTAGACCCCCTGGACTCCTAGCGACTAAAAACCACACGATTTTCCACTAACCTATACCGGAATACCGGGATCGCAGCTGCATTCACCACGACCCCAGCAGTTTATAGTCCGTCAAGGTATGAGGAGACTGCGTAATTTGTGCAGGAAAGCCTCAGTTGGCCTGCAAAGACATTTCAGAGTGGCGCGCGTCAATCAATCAATCTGCCTAGCCTTTCCCCAATTACATTGGGGTCGGGTTCCAGTCAAAGCAGATGCAGCTTAATACCAGTGTTTTACATGGAGCGACTGCCTATCTAACCTCCACAACCCAGTAACTGGGTAACACCATATCTCGTGGTGTGACTGGTTGTCACACATTCAGGCCTCTGACTACCCGTTACGGCTGGGCCTGGCCGGGAGCGAAGGCTTAATAAGTTTAAAAATATATTATTATAAAATTTTCTTCAATCTGTTATGAAAGTCTAAAAAGCCGACCGAACATAACGAGAAACGCACAATTTTTTAACCTCAATAAACACAATTAATTATGTATCTATACCTCAAGGCTACACGCACACAGCGTAGCAATTACTTTCCTTTAACAGCTGTTACATGTGCGTTGTTCTTAATACGGAAGTGTTATGGCATAGTGCGTGTTGGGCCTACGAATTGAATAGCGACCTATTTCCTATAGTTCAGTGATAGTATTTTGATTATTAGTGTTAGCATTCTCGGTGGTTGACTTTGCGCGGTCTAACAGCTGATGAATTAATTAATGACGCAGCGTGGGGGGGCGGGGGCGAAACACGTGTAGAGTAGTTGGTGGCAAAACAACTTTTAACCGGATTAATCACGTGTATTATTGGATTTTGTTTTTCCTGACGTTTTGAACACTTTGCAGCGTTCGTGCTTTGCAGTCTTCCTGCGACCACGAACGCTGCAAAGTGTTCTAAACGTCAGAAAAAAAAAACAATAATACACGCGATTAATCCGGTTAAAAGTTGTTTTATTATAATGTGTAGTGATCACGAAAACCTATGATATTACGAGTTGGTGGTAGTTGCAATTTTCATCGCTTGCATACGGACGGGCGGTGCACAGGTAATTGCATAATAAAATAAACCAGCCCATAACTGTCCCACTTCAAGGGCAAGGGCCTCTTCTCATACAGAGAAGGCACGAGCTTAATCACCACGCTAGCTCACTGCGGTTTGGCGATTTCAGACTACCAAGTCCAGGTTTCCTCACGATGTTTTCCTTCACCGTATGTTAGTGATGTCTTACATTAACTAAGAAAGTACATATGACATGGAAAAAGTCACATTGGTACATGCCAGGTTTGAACCCATAACCTGTGGCTCAGGAGGCGGGCCCGTAACCACTCGGCCACCACGACACTATAATACTAATTGCATGACTACCCTCAATATTGTGGAAGATGTTGCATTTATTTGCATCCATTGTTATCACTCTGTTTCGTAATACATATTATTTTGTCGATAGAAAAATATGGTCGTGAGCAGTATTTGAACTCCGCCTTCCAGATAAATACTCCAAGTCAGCCCGATCTCTGCTCAATACTCCTTCTTTTTTACATTTTAAACGTCTTTTGGTGACGTCATCGCTATCTATTCAGTCCCTATACAGGTGACTTAACCGACACAACTAACTTTGCAGTTAATACAATGTCATAATGATTTTTTTTAACACCTTTATTCAAATACCGTGGAAAACATCGTGAGGAAACCAGCACATCTGAGAGATGTTCTCGATTGTTCATCAACCACACGATAAGAAGAAGTAAACCAGTAAGAAATTATCTGTCGGATTTATTAACAATTATAAATAGGTATATAATTATGTTATATCTATAGACTTATAACTGTACCTGTGCACTTGTTATTTTTATTTTTGTACGGTTTAATAGGTTTTTGATAGAGTTTGTTTTCGTGTGTCCCTATAATTTTGATGTTGTGTTTATATGCGACATAATATTATTTTCCGATCTCCACGTGGCGGAGTCGCTGGCACAGCTAACCGCTGCCCGCCGCTCACAGAACATACGCTTCTACAATAAAATAGTAACGGGTTGGTACCCGTATCGATAAAGCCCGGCCGTAAATATCGATATCGATCGATAGAGACATCTTTATCGCTAAGTGGTTGCGCAAGAGCCGCTTTAGTCTGACACTAAGTGGAGCGTAGCGTCAGCAGACACCATTTGTTTTTTAGTTAGTTTTTTTTATTTTTGTATATTTATAAAAATACATAATTTAAAAAAATATAAAAATAGTAACTGCCTCGTTGGTTTAGTGGTCCGTAGCGCGACTGCTGAGCAGGAGGTCTCGGGTTCGATTCCCGGGTCGGGCAAAGTGTTATTGAGTTTTTCTGTTAGAAAATTCTCAGTAGCAGCCCGGAGTTTGGAAATGTGCCCGGTTGATGGCAATAGGCTCACCACCTATTACATGGGACTTAATAACAGCATTGGTGAAATGTGGGTGTACAATTGTGTACACCTCTGCCTACCCCTTCGGGGAATACAGGCGTGATGCTATGATGCTATGTTTTAAAAATAGTAGGCCACCGGCATTGGGAACAGGGTCCAACCTACCGATACAAGCTCCAGAGAAAGGAACCTCCTCACAATGCGTGCCGTATCGAGGAGTACTGCTTTCTGTATCAGGCCCTTGATCCGGCCGCCTAGCGAAGCCTTTATTATTAATAAATAATATTAAAATTGTATATTTTCTTCCGCAAAAAACGTTAAGTTATATTTTAGTGTTTAAGTATTAGTGTTTAAGTTTATGTAGGTACCTACTTTTATTTGCACCACACAAAACCCCATATCTCCGATTGTTTAAATGAAATCCATCCAAAGGTTTCCTGGTAGAAATCGCAGCCAGCGATAAGGCTGCCCATTGTTTAATTTAAAAATCAAATATTTTCTGTGTGTGTATGTCCATTTAGTGTACAATAAAGAATAAATAAAATTAATAAATAAGTTTGTCTCATTTGTATTTTTTACTTGACACATGTAGGTGTGATGCTATTTATATAATTATGTAGAAATATGAGTCTAAAAATTTAATTTGAAATGGGATATTCAATACAATAATTTAATAAAACAACTTTTAACCGGATTAATCGCGTGTATTATTGGTTTTTGTCTTTCCTGACGTTTCGAACACTCTGCAGCGTTCGTGGTCGCAGATGGACTCAAAGTTGTTTTACTATAATGTGTAGTGATCGCGAAAACCTAAGATATTACTACAATAATTTAATTTTAAAGTATTTTTTTCCTACCCTCGTTTTAAATATATCATCATCCCCCTGCCCTTATCCCAATTTATTTAGGGTCGGCGCATTCTTCTTCCATACATACTTTCTACTTGTACTGGAATGCTGCTAAAGTTTTGGTAATGTTTTATGACCGGCCGCCTGCCTGACGTCAACCCTCATTGAGAATGCAATTGTTGGTGGTAAATGCCGCCAATACGGTCTCCTTCTATGTACTACTATGTCACACCAAATGTTGTTCATGCGCCAGGTTCTGATTTTATCTTATTATCAGTCGCCAGTAAGGTTAAATATATATCAGTATTATTTATTTTTCATTATGGTATTATTCATGTAAATTTTTCGCAAATTTCCCGACTACTTTTGAAGTCAAACGAAGCCCACTCGTCATGAACTGAGTCCGCAATGATGTCGAAAGTCAAATTCATGAGAGCTGAGCCCACGACTACGGCTTCGTTCGAGCTCGAAATTAGACGGGTATCCCCAAATATGAACGCGATTTTATTAAAAATACAATAATAAAAGATCGCCTGTCTACTTCATCTGCTGACGCTACACAGTATCGCTTTCACAAATCCTTGTGCGTTACGCGACACGTAATGTTATTCAACCACTGTCATTAGTTTATTTACTGACCATTTGACTGGCTGGCGTATCATCTAGTATCTATAGTAGGTGGAGGCCTTTATTATTGAGGTTCAAGGATCAGTGGAAATACGGCTTGTAATATACTAACTTGAAATTGCTATGGCTCTTTCTTCAAAGGGCCTTCCCGGACGCCCTACATGATTACGCTCACATTTATTTACTTTAATTAAAACGGCGTCACACCAATTATATTAATTAAAAACAAGGCAGTGAAAATAGAACACATAAAGAGAAAGAAAATATAAAAAAAATATATATAATAAAGATGATAAAGTAAATTGTGACAAACAACACATAACCATAAACAATGATGTGTTTTTTTTTTTTTGGTATTGGCATCTCGCAAGTCAATCTAGGAGGTTGTCGACTGCTTAACTGGACTTTCCTGTGGATGCCCTAATAATAAACTATTATTAAGGCCTCCAACAATGATGTGTGTCTTTAAAAGAGACCTTGACCTCTGAGTTTTTTTCGGTGTTTCTTTTCAGAGACAGTCAGATAGGAAATACGTGTGTAGCGATCTCTAGATATAATTTCTTCTGGAAATAAAAATATAGTTGTGAGAAGGATTTCATGGCATTACCAGAGGTCGGGATAGCTCATTTGACAGAGCGCGTGGAGAATTTATTCGGGAGGTGAAGGTTCTAATCCTGCTCAAAAAATATAGTTTTATCCCAAACATAAAAATAATTATTTACGGGCTGGGACCCATCCTTTTATATTGCTCTTGATCTCGTCTGATGAAAGGCGATAGATGAGATTATTTTGGTTAATTAATTTCTGATTATAGGCTTAGTGTCGTGGTGGCCAAGTGGTTACGGGCGCGCCTCCTGAGCCACAGGTTATGGGTTCAAACCTGGCATGTACCAATGTGACTTTTTCAATTTCATATGTACTTTCTTAGTTAATCTAAGACATCACTGATATACGCTTAAAGAAAACATCGTGAGGAAACCTGGAATTGGTAGTCTGAAATCGCCAACCAGCAGTGATCTAGCATGGTGCTAGCGCATGCCTTCTCTGTATGAGAAGAGGCCCTTACCCTGCAGTGGGACAGTTATGGGCTGGTTATTTATTTATTTAGAATTAACAAGTAGGACACATTTTATCCCGACTGGACCCAATTCTGAATCCACGCAGGCGAAGTATTTTGTACAAGCAGAAGTTAGTATATTATGTCTGCATATGCATGTCTCTCATGGTAATTATTATGATAAATAATCAGTGGCCCTAACGGGTAAAATAACTAAAGATAAATCTTTGAAGCACGCTTAGCGAACTCTAAAGTTATTAAATTAAATGGAAAAAGAATACGGCCGTGAGCAGAATTCGAACCTGCGCCTCACGGATAAATACTCCAGGCGCTCTGACCACTAAGCCATCTCGACCATCGTCGTCTCGATCGCCGAGATGGGTTAGTGATCACAGTGCCTGGAGTATTTATCCGGGAGGCGCAGGTTCGAATCCTGCTCATAACCGTATTTTTTCAAACCACAAGTAAAAGGTAGAAATGGAAACATAAATAAATCAAAGTACGCGCTAAGTAGTGTATAACCCAGGCTCCTGGTGATTAACCTCTTAATTTTACTTTTATCATGCAATGTACATATTAATTACCGACAGTAAAGGAAATCAAAGGAAAAGTTGTCTTAAATGCATTTTCCATATTGCATTAAAGTCGCAACTCTAAGGCTAGCCGCACATGCACGGTTTCCTGCTAATTCGAATTTCGTATTCGTTTCCTTTAAACACACGCATACCAAAATACCAAATGCCATTATGAACAAAATGATGGAAAAGGAGGAAACAATTTCTGAAGTTCATTTTACAAGCATTCGAAATTCAATCATCATCGTCATCATCATCCCCCTGCCCTTATCCCAATTTACTTGGGGTCGGCGCAGCATACCTATATCTGGCATGCTGCTAAAGTTTTCGCTATGTTTTATGACCGGCCGCCTGCCTAATGTTAACGTTCTTTGGGAATGCTCTTGTTGGTGGTAACCGCCACCAATACAGTCTCCTTCTATCTAGCTATGCCAAACCAAATGTTATGCGCCAGGTTCTGATGTTATCCTAATATCACACTCTACTAACCGGGCTATAATAACATATGCGGCCTAAAATCCGTACGATATCTCAACAGCATAATTATTCACAAAACTACCAAGTTCGGTCTCTGTTCTAACAACACACACGATAAACAACCATTCGAAATTCAATATGAAAAAAAACCTACACTAGGTTTACGAAATCCTGATTATTCGAAAGCGAATACGAAAACCTTACATGTGCATCCAGCTTAGATAATCCAATGTACCATTAATTACTTGACATAATTCTACGCAGTACCTGCCTACAAAACTGCTTACCCCAGGAAGACATCAAAACGTAAACATCTATAAAACTGAATGTTTGGAAAACCCTATGCAAGAACATGCACAAAGTCATTGACATAGAAATGTGGGAAAGAGACGCATAACGCGTAATGCGTAGGTGTGAAAGAGATGAATATATTTTTGTCGATGCAGTCACAAGTTGGCGAGCGCGGCAGTGAAATCTTTTTATTAAGGCGACGACCTATTTTAGTGGAAGTGTGAAGTAATAAAGTAGTGTTTTTAATCATAGCATCACGTCTGTCTTCCCCGAAGGGATAGGCAGAAGTGTACACAGTTGTACACCCACATTTCACCAATGTTGTTATTATGTCGTAATATGTGGTGCGCCTATTGCCATCTACGCCGAACTTCCTAACAGAAAAACTAAATAACACTTAGCTCGACCTGGGAATCGAATCCGAAACCTCAAGCTCAGCAATCGCGCTCGGGACCACTAGACCATTATTGTTCTTATTTTCTATGTCATTGTTTATCTAAGATTTTGACATATAACTTGACATTGTAATTAAATTAAATTTGACATTCTATTGAAATCTAAATCGAGTTTGACATTTCGAATAGGAATGCTGCCAGTCTTCTGGGCACATTACCGGGTGACAGCAATGCGGAGGTGTACTTCGACGCCTAAATCACGTTTTTCCTTTTTTCTCTCTCTCTTTTAGTAGAAGTGTAGTCAATATAATTTAGGTTTTTTTTTTAATATTTCTAATTATTATGTACATATCTATATTTCTTAACAAACAAATAAACAACCATAATAGGAATTGTGAATTGTTTTAATACAGAAATGCTTTTATTCATTAGAAGAATATTTTGAAAACTCAAAGATAAACAATTAAATACAAAATACTGTAACAATAACTAGACTAAATTAACGTAAAGAAAAAAACATATAATTAAAAATAAGTTAAAATTTATAACAATATATATAAAAATATTATATTCTGCTCATTAGTATCTGCCTAGCCTTTTCCTAATTACATTGGGGTCGGCTTCCAGTCACATCGGATGCAGCTTAATACCAGTGTTTTACATGGAGCAACTGCCTATCTGACCTCCACAACCCAGTTACTGGGTAACACGATATCTCGTGGTATGACTGGTTGTCAGACTTTCAGGCTTCTGACTACCCGTAACGGTTGTCATAGATCTTAATTTGTCAACCGGGACCGACGGCTTAACGTGCTCTCCGAGGCACGGAGGGGTCTCGGTATGAAATTATGGTCACCCATCTACAGACCGACCGCGGCAAGCGCAGCTTAACCTCGATCGATCGATATGTGCGGCTGTTACTTAGCCATGAGCCCCTCTTTCTTTCTATTCTGCTCCTTAGTAATTTCATTTAATTGCTTGTTAGTTTTGTTATGTATTAAGTTTTAGCGCTTGAAAAAGGCACTAAGTCATGACCTAAAATAATATAAGACCTTGTATGTACACTTACTTTGCAAATAAACGTTTGACTTTGACTTTGAATGTGAAGAAGAAGGTAGAATATATTAGGTTAAATATATCTATCTGTCTGTCAGTTTTGAGTATTTGTATGGCCTACGCAAATACCCTGCCGATCTGATATCGCCTTGCGACAGTCCGTTCAATCGTTGAGCTCTCTAACTTATGGTTTGAGCTTCACGATGGCTGATGCATGTGTGCCGTCAATTAGGACTGGTCAGTTTGAAATAGCTATGGCTCTTTCTGCAAAAGGCCTTTTCAGACGTCCTACATGATTACGCTCACATAACAATAAATAGTAATGTCTGAACTGTAAAAGATACTAAGACCTCTGTGTTAGTTTCGGCGTGTCTTCTCAGGGGTAGTCACTTAGAATAATAACTTCTTCTTATCGTGTGGTTGATGAACAACCTAGTGTGAGTTTAAACCACCCGTAGGTCTCTCACATGGCTTTACACACCATCGAGAACATCTCTCAGGTGTACTGGTTACCTCACGATGCTTTCCTTGACTGTTTTAAGCAAGTGATGATTAATTTATAATACTGACATGACTTCGAAAAGACAGTGGTGCGTGCCTTAGATTCGAACTTGAGACTTTTGACTTGTGAGTCCAACGGTCATACCACTAGGCTATAATAACTAATATATTAGCATAACTAGGCTATAATAACTTTTTGAGTTTTGCAAAGACTTATTTACAGAATAAACACTTTGTATTTGATAAATGATGAATCTTAGAAAAGTATTAACGCATGCATAGCGAACTCTAAATTAGAATTTTTTGTGGTAAGAAAAATACGGCCGTGAGCAGGATTCTAACCTACGCCTCTAGGATAAATACTACATCTATATTTGTTAAGGTAATTGCATCTGTACGACTGTAAGGTAACTGCAAAGTTAGTCGTGTCGGTTCAGTGTCCTGTAAAGGGACTAAATAGATGGCAGTGACGTCACCAAAACACGTATTAAAATGTGGGAGATGAATTCACGGTAGTGAACAGAGGTCGAGATGGCCTAGCGGTCAGAGCGTCTGGAGTGTTTATGCTGGAGGCGCAGGTTCGAATCCTGCTCATAAACGTATTTTGTTTTCACAAAAATTTACTTAAGTTATATAGCCTTCGCCTTAAGTTGCAGCATGCACGCATTAACCAATAAAAACCGTTACTATATGCACTCACACACACCCACGTGCGCACAAGCACATAACGGTACCAACTAATATATTAACGAAACAGATTATGCAACATTATGGAAGAAGGAAATAAATTGTTTAAATAATGATGTATTTAAAGTTACGAGTACGTCTATCGAAGTATTTTGTTGTTATCATATTTCGTATATATCTACCTAACCTCTTCCCAATTACATTGGGGTCGGCTTCCAGTCAAATCAGATGCAGCTTAATACCAGCATTTTACATGGAGCGACAGCCTATCTAACCTCCACGACCCAGTAACTGGGTAACACGATATCTCGTGGTATGACTGGTAGTCAGACTTTCAGGCCTCTGACTACCCGTAACGGCTGTTATAGATGTGTGTGTGACAGCCGGGACCAACGGCTTAACGTTATCTCCGAGGCACCGAGGGGTCTCGGTATGAAATTATGGTCACCCATCCACAGACCGACTGCGACAAGCGAAGCTTAACCTCGATACAATTATTAAAGTAATTTTAAAGTATGCTAATGTCATCGAATAATTGTCAAACTAGAATGAACTGTGAATTGCTTAGCAGAAAAACCTGATTAGACTCTGGAATAGAACCTGGGACTTCATTTTCAGCGGCCACGTTTGCAAGCACTAGTCCAATGGGTCTCGACTAGTTTATTTTTTTCGCGTTTCTTACGTCTGTTCTTCTATTTTCTAAAGAAATACATAGGTACATAACATAGCTTCACACCTGAATTATCTGAAGGAGTAGGCAGAGATGTGATAATCTACACCAACATTTTACCAATCCTGGTTATAAGTGGTGAGCTTATAGCCATTTACCGGGCACAATTTGAAACTCCGGGCTGCCTGCTACTCAGAATTTCCTAACAGAAAAACCTAATAACATTTTTTCCGATCCGGCAAAGGAGCCCGAGACTTTGAATACCTTCGCAGCGACTGCAAGAGACTACAGTAATAGATCATTTATATAAATAAAAATGTATCGCCGAACTGTATGTATTTACGCGCATAACTTCCGAACAACTGCACCAAATTGGATAATTCCTTTTTTTGTGTTAATTATAGTCAGGACGAGGAATGTATAAAAGAAAAAAAATGCGGTACGAAGTTCAATTTAATTCAATTCAAGCATTTATTGCTAATATAGGTATACAGAGGTGTTGCATCGCTGTTATATTTGTTGCTAAACTATACTCAGCCGTTACAGCATGCAATGTAAGAATTACATAATTGAGAATTTTATACATTATAATAATTAAATCCATTACATTTCATATGTCAAATAAATATAAGTCAATGAATGTCAAACTGTTCATAAAAATAACATTAACAAATTAATGTAATAGAAACATAAATGTCAAAGTTGGCAAATGTCAGTATTTGGTGTCGACGTGATAAATTTAATACTTATCGTCAAGGTACTGATTGACACTGTAATAAGCTTTCTCATTAAGGAACTGCTTCAACTGACACTTAAAAATATCCAAACTAGGGCACTTCAGGATACTTAATGGTACATGATTATATATGCGAGGTGCCATAAAAAAAATCTACTAGTAAATTGAGCTGTTTTGTCCGTTGGAAAACATATTTTTAGATTATGCTTTTTGCTCTTTATTTTTTGGAATATGTGTATGTGATTTTACAAAAACTGCTACCTCATATATATTATATACAGGCTGTGGTTCTGGACAGTGGCCAAATTGAAGGAGGTGGATCTATAGGTGTAACTGATTACAAAACAATTTAAAAAAGTATACCTTAGAAAATCGAATTAATTTCGCAGTTTTACTGTTTTTTGCGTATGCGTCGTGTCATAGCAATCGCCGCGTCGCGCGCAGTATACGAAAATTTCACAGAGAAGCGTTAGCTGTAACGAGACGGATAGGATGTTGACCTCTTGGCTATTATTGTGTTAATTATTTTTGTACAACATATAACATGTTGCTGTATAAGTTCCAACAATATGGCCACTGTTCAAAACCACAGCCCGTATATGTAAATACATGGAACAGTCACTAGTTTTAGTTCGCCTGGTCAACTAGTTTTATATATTAATCCCCTTGTTAGTTGTTAGTCTAGTTATAGAAAGCGCGGCTACTTAGGGTCAGGTTCTGAGTTCAGTTCCCGGGTCAGGAAAGTTCAAGAACTGTAACCGGTAAATGGCAATAGGCTCGCCACTCATGGGTCTGGACGCGATAACGGTATCGATGAAATGTTTTTTTTATCAAAAATGGATCTACGTTTAGCCACCAATGACGTGCAGCCGAGGATGAAGCAGGTATATACAGAATAAATCTATTCACTCTTAGGTAGAGTGGCTAGATTTACGGAGAACGATAGTTGGGGAGTTGATGCAACTGCCCAGACCCGTCTCTCACAACGGTGGCACCGGACTACATCCCGAAACACGACTAGGTCGCTTCAAGGCATGGCGTCGTCCGGTAGGTGGTAACCAGCCGCGGCCGAAGCCTCCCACCAGGGTTGTGTAGCCTGTTTTGCACCACCCAGGGGCCACGTGCAGGGATTCTTTTTTAACGGTGCACTCCTACAGACGCGGGCAAATCACCCCTAATGTGGATGTACATCAGTGTACACTTCTGCCTATTCCCTCCAGGATTACAGGCGTAATGCGATTTCAAACTTCCTGATACTGAGCTTAGGTCACCGACAGCCGACAGCCATAAAAGATCAATTTAAAATTATTGATGTAATAACGTGATCACTGAGAATCCAATCACTTCCCGTCTGTGACGCAAGAGTTACCAAGACAACGATTACTATTTGTAAGATATCCCCCAGAAAACTGAGGATTCTCTCCCTCATCTTGTGGCTGATGAACTACCTAAAGTCGTAGTTTAAACCATCCGTAGGTCTCTGACATGGCTATACACACCATCGAGAACATCTCTCAGGTGTACTGGTTTCCTCACGATGTTTTTAAGCAAGGACTTTTAGTAACTCGCATCTCTTCTTCGATAAATATGTGGTGCGTGCCTTGTATCTGACCTGAAATCTTTGTTATTTTTTTCTATCAAAAATTGGTCTACTCAACTCGCCTGATGGTAAGCGACGGTGTGGCTGAGGATGGAACACGTAGATCCAGAAGAAATCTTTTCACTCTAAGTAGTTCAGATAGATTTGGGAATACGATAGTTGGGGAGTTGATGCAACTGCCCAGACGCGTCTCTCACAACGGTTGCACCGGACTAAATCCCGAAACACGAATAGATCGCTTGACGGCATTGCTTCGTCCGGCGGGAGGTAAACAGCCGCGGCCGAAGCTTCCCACCAGAGCAATGTTGCCTGTTTTGCACCACCCAGGGGCCTTACAGGGGCGTTACTTTTGCCTTCATAAACTACTGATGACAAGTAGGTTAATAAAAATATTTAAAACAGTGACTGACAGTGGACTGACAGTGGAGGGATATGATTTTTTTTATGACAAATCGGAACAGTCCCGTCGCTGCCGTCAGTATTAACTTAAAATAAAGTATAAAAATTATATTATAAAAAACACGCCTGTCATATCTGAAACCAAAAGTTATTTTTTTTTACTTTTTTGTGTGCCAAGCTTCTATATATATATTTCAATCTTTTTAACCTATGTTACTCGGAAAAATGCAAGAATTCTAACGATACTGTGTACATCTAAATCGGTACGGGCATTTAGAAGATACACGATGACTGATGCATACGTGCTGTCAAATAGGACAGCTACGTCAAAGGTGCTATAGCTCTTTCCACAAAAAGCCATTCCAGATGATCCCTGCATGGTTACACTCACATAGATATGTACTATTATGTTTCGACTTTAAAAGAGACGTCGGACCTCTGAGTTTCTTTTCAGAAATAGTCAGATGGGAAACGCCGGCGCCATCTAATTTATAAAAATGACTTTTAAAAGTGTCTTCAAAAGGTCTATTTACAGTAATAATTTATAGTGGAATAAATAAACCCCCATACACAAATCGCATACCTAGATCTAAACAGACCTAACTCAAAAAAAATACATCTTTTAGTAAATTTATTTTCAGATACTACCAAGTTTGTAGAATAACTGAAAACACGTTTAAAGAAAAAAAAATTTTTTGACTTATCTCTGTAAACCCTAAAATAACATCATAATAGTCATATCTTAGGTTTGCGCGATCACTACACATTATAATAAAACAACTTTTAACCGGATTAATCGCGTGTATTATTGGTTTTTTGTTTTTCCTGACGTTTCGAACACTTTGCAGCGTTCGTGGTCGCAGGAGGACTAAGGTGTCCGGTGTCTCAACAGTTTATTTAAAATTATTTCAGTCTACCGTACATATAATTGATAAATTCATAAAATTATTTTTGTCTCTGATACATGTTTAAAACTAAATCGCGACGGTATTTCCTAAGACTATCCCTGAGAAGAAATACCGAAACAAACTCAGGGGTCACAGTCGTTTTAAAATTAGAGATAAAATTTTATTCTTTTTTTGGGCAGTCGTGTAAAAAGACATAATTATCTATAATTATGTACTGCCCCGTTGGCCTAGAGTCCCAAGCGCGACTGCGGAGCATGAGGTCTTGGGTACATTTCCTAGGTCGGGCAAAGTGTTATTGCGTTTTCCTGTTAGACATTCTCAGTAGCAGTCCGAAGTTTGGAATTATGCCCGATAGATGGCAATAGGCTCACCATCTATTACAAGGGACTTAATAACAACAGCACTGGTGAAATATGGGTTTATAACTAAAGAAACCTCTGCCTACCCCTTCGGGGATTACAGGCGTGATGATGCTAATAAGCGGAAGTTAACATAACAACACATAATACAATAACAACATTTAAAACTATTACATAACAGTTTAAAATCTTTTGACATTTCTACCAAACATGTGATAACGCAGCCGTTTTGTTTCATAACGGCGGGTTGCGCAACCGCAGAAACTGGTTGACGGGCACCCGACTGATGAAGCTATTGTAACCTTTGTGGCTTGTAGACAGAAGTTAAGGCTTGTAGGTAACGGTTCCTCGTTATTATGCGCATGCGCATACGGCCTGATGACTTGTAGAGTTTTTTTAATATTCATAATATTGTTGACGGAGTTGTGAGGTATTCTGCGACATGGTTTATATATTCGATTCCCAGAACAGCCATTAATTCCAAATAAAATGTTAATTCTGCCTCGTTGGTCTAGTGGTCCCAAGCGCGACTGCTGAGCATGAGGTCTCGGTTCGATTTCCGGGTCGGGCAAAGTGTTATTGAGTTTTCCTGTTAGCAAATTATCAGTAGTCGCTCGGAGTTTGAAATTGTGCCCGGTAGATGGCCATAGGCTCACCACCAATTACATGGGATTATAACAGCATTGGTGAAATGTGGGTGTACAACTGTGTACACATCTGCCTACCCCTTCGGGGAATACAGGCGTGATGCTATGTTATTTTATTAACGAAGCTTTAGCCTTTATGTATGAGTAGATTTATTACAGCTGGGAAGCGGAAGTTGAATGAAACAAGTTTATTCTGACCTCAGGTCGAGTGTCTTCTCGTGACCATAATCAATACAACTTGATCGTAACATAGAGGTAACATTCATAGCATTATGCCTGCACGCTTCGAAGAGGTAGGCAGAGCTGTATCATTTTTTACACGACTGCCCAAAAAAGGAGTGTTATGTTTTGTGTATGTATATGTGTTAAAGATAAATCTTTGAAAAAGCATTAATGCATGCTTAGCGAACTCTAAAGTTATTATAGTAAATGGAAAAAGAATTCGGTCGTGAGCAGGATTCGAACCTGCGCCTCCCGGATAAATACTCCAGGCGCTCTGACCACTAAGCCATCTCGACCTCTTCTCAAAATCAAGAGGTCTCGACCGTATTATTTTTCCATTTAATATTACTAAATTAGTACTACTTTAGAGTGCCACACGTGCAGACGCGGCACACCGTCTCGAGCCTGTTCCTGGTCGAGTGACAAACTACCCAAGTCCGTCACCCGCAATCCCCAACTCACGGTCGCCGGAGATAGTTGAATGCCCTCCAGCACTTCTGCCGAACCGCTCGCAAAATGCTGTGACACTAAGTCATGTTATATAAATTGAAGTAAAGTACATCACTCTCAGAACTCTCACGCAATATTAAAAATAAACAGTCTTAAACAAAAAAAATACTTGATAAACAATAAGTAATTTCTACATCTCAAGATCGTGGGAGCGAACGGAGTCGGGTGAAAATGCTAGTTTCACTGATGTATTACAAAAAAGCAAGATAACGCGTGGGAAGTGTGCATTGTCCTTAAGAAAGTGTTAGTTCACTAATTGTTAATTGCAATTAGGGAATTGTACAAGTATTTTATTTATTTATTATTGTATTTTTATTGTTTATTTGTTAGCTTTTTATGAAACGAACATTTTATGGGATTTGGTTTTAGGAGACTGTGTGCGACTCAAAATAGTTATACTCGTATATCTGCCTAACCTTTTCCCAATTACATTGGGGTCGACTTCCAGTCAAACCGGATGCAGCTTAATACCAGTATTTTACATGGAGCGACTGCCTCTGACCTCCACAACCCAGTAACTGGGTAATACGATATCTCGTGGTATGACTGGTTGTCAGACTTTCAGGCCTCTGACTACCCGTAACGGCTGTCATAGATCTTACTTTGACAACCGGAACTGACGGCTTTACGTGCTCTCCGAGACACGGAGGGGTCTCGGTATGAAATGATGGTCACCCATCCACAGACCGACCGCGGCAAGCGCAGCTTAACCTCGATCGGTCGATCTGTGCGGCTGTTTCTTAGCCACGAACGTCTCAAAATAGTTATTTTCTATAAATACAATGACTAACTTTAATAACCCAAAACATCACACATCCTTAATGCAAAAGTTTGTGAGGATACATGGATGTTTGTTACTCTCTCACGCAATAACTACTGAACAGATTTGGATGAAGTTTGGTACACAGATAGGATACTTTTTGTCCTGACTGGTACTAATTCTACATTCAACGCAAGATGAACATTAGCATTTCATGTTTATTTATATAGATTAAAAGATTTATCTTGAATTATTAAGGTAATTGCATTCTTTACGACATTGTATTAGCTGCAAAGTTGGTCGTGTCGGTTCGGTCACCTATATAAGTACTGAATTGATTGCAATAACGTCGCCATAAGACGTGTTAAAATATGGAAGAAGAATTCGCGGTGGTGAGCAGAGGTCGAGATGGCTTAGTGGTCAGAGCGCCTGGAGTATTTAGCCGGGAGGCGCAGGTTCGAATCCTGCTCGCGACCGTATTCTTTTTCCATTTAATATTGTAACTATATAGATTAATGTTGTTAAAATGAAATTCTTCCTTTATTTAGTAAGAGTTAGTGTGAGATAAATAACTATGTTCATAAGCGTGAAGAACTTATCAGATGGACAGTGAGGAATTTATCTTTACATTTAATAATCCGATGTTTGTGTGTTTGTATTTATTTTCCTTCTAAACGGCTAAACCGATACTCTTAATATAACCAGTCCATAGCTGTCCCACTGCAGGATCTCTTATGAGATATATATATATTTTACAAATTAAAAGTTTTTATTATACAATAACAGTATTTCGGAAACTTAGATTTACAATAATTAACAATTATTGTCTTCTAACCAATAACGATAATGGAATTTACACAGTTAATATTAAAAATGTATATGATTAAATTAATGAACCCTTAATTAAGTGCATTGGTGTACTTTATATTATTTTTAATGGGCTAGGAGGCTGAGTTGCCCGCGTCCGTAGGAGTGCACCCTTAAACTGGAATCTCTACACGTGGCCCCTGGGTGGTGCAAATAGGCAACACAACTCTAGTGTGAGGCTTCGGCCGCGGCTGGTTGCCACCCACCGAACAAAGCCATGCCGTGAAGCGACCTAGTCGTGTTTCAGGATGTAGGCCGGTGCAACCGTTGTAGGAGACGGGGCTGGGCAGTTGCATCAGCTCCCCAACTATCGTTCTCCCCAAATCTATCTATCATACTTAGAGTGAATAGATTTCTTCTGGATCTACGTGCTCCATCTTCAGCCAGACCCGTCGCTTACCATCAGGCGAGTTGGTAGCCTAAAGAAGATCTATTTTCGATAAAAAAAAAAGATTTCCATGAAGACTTTTAACAACATAACATAACATAGCATCACGCCTGTATTCCCCGAAGGGGTAGGCAGAGAAATACACATTCGTACATCCACATTTCACCAATGCTGTTATTAAGTCCCATGTAATAGGTGGTGAGCCTATTGCCATTTACCGGGCACAATTCCAAACTCCGGGCTGCTACCGAGAATTTTCTAACAGAAAAACTCAATAACACTTTGCCCGACCCGGGAATCGAACCCGAGACCTCATGCTCAGCAGTCGCGCTTGGGACCACTAGACCAACGAGGCAGTGAAGACTTTTAGTTAGGTATATTACCAATAGTATTATGTGGGTTTTTTTTTTCATTCCCCGGCACACTCAAGTCAACTTCCCTTCCCTTCACTCTAGTCTCGCAGGTCTACAGAAGAGATTTCTTAAGAAATAAGCAGCCCATTCGTTTTTCTATTACATTCCTGTACATAAACATATTAAAGCGGTCGTGTGATTGTTTGCTACAAATTCGTTGATAATATTTTTACCGAAAAATGATACAGTGTAAAAAGTGTAAGTTGTTTGTGTCTATCACTAAGGAGGAAGTACTGAAGTGCAAAGGAGAGTGCAGTGGAGTGTTTCACAAAAAATGTGTCAAAAACATAAAACAATTTCTGCTTAAGGATTGTTGTGAAGAGTGTAAAAAACCCAAAGTACTTGAGACTAATCAGGAGAAAGAACTTTGTGATGAGACAACAGAACAAATAACAAGCCAAACACTGCAAATGAACTGGGAAACAGGTACGGTGGAGAAACTATTAGACGATATGAACAAAAAATTGGATATCGTACATAAGATGGAGAAGGACTTAGAAGAAATAAAAGTATCAGTATCATTTTATGCCGAAAAATACCAAGAATTGTTTGAGTTTAAAAAACAAGCGGAGAATAAAATAAAAAACTTAGAACAACATAATATTTATTTAGAAAAATGTAACAAGGCATTGGAAGAGAGGGTGGTCATTATAGAACAAAAAGAAAAGGAAAAAAACATTGAGATAGTTGGCCTGGAGAAACGAGAAAAGGAAGATTTGATATCAGTCGTTTCTACACTTGCCAAAAATCTGGAACTTAATCCAAATGATATCGAGGAAGTCAAGAGGGTAGGTGTGGAAAAAACTATGGACAACAAGAAGCGGGCCCAGCCCGTAATAATACAGCTACGCACTAAAGCTGCAAGAGACCAATGGCTAAAGATGCGGAAACAAAAAATAACTAATGGGAATGTTTATATGGACGGTAACGAGGCCAAAATATATATAAACGAGGATCTTTCGAAGTACCTACGACAGATATTTTGGCTAGCTAAAAGGGATCTAAAAGCATCATATAAGTTTGTATGGATACAAAACTCACGTATTTTAGCAAAAGAAAACGAAACAGAAAAAAAAATATACAACGTAAGATGTGAAAACGACATCCGTAGGTTATTGGAAATAGCTAGTGAGAATAATAAAAACTAACGATCACAAATAAGGCCCGGGACACACTAAGTTATTGTAAACGGTTATAATTCGATCCTATAGATATAGATGAGAAGGATTATGATTTTATTATGTATGATAATCTGCATAATTGGGCAAGCTACATGATTACAAAGAAAAGTGAAGAATTAGATGTTATTCACTTGAATATAAGGTCTTTGAAAAAACAATTTAATCAGTTATTAGTGGCGATAAATGCAAGTAAACAGAAAATCGATGTAATAATTCTTACAGAAATAAATATCAAAACTGAGGAAATACCGTTCTATAGTATAGATGGATACAGCATAAGCGAGTACACACGGGTGGACAAGAGAGGAGGAGGTATTTTGATTTATGTAAAAAGAAATTTAAACTTTATGGAAGAAAAAATCTACAACCAGGAAGTGGAATCTGTTTATGGTAAACTTAGCATTGGAAAAGGTGTGTTGCATCTTTTAGCATTATACAGACCCCCAAATAGAAATAAAATTGAATTTATTAAACATATCGACCGGTTATTGGAAAGAATACCCAGTGAAGAAAATGTTATCATTATTGGGGACATCAACCTTGACGTGATGGGCGACAAACATAACTCAACTATAAACAGTTATAAAAACTCCATGTGTAGCCACGGCTTGCGATCAGTGATACCAACAACAGCGATAACGCGGGAGGCAATAGTTAACGGACAACTGCAGTCGTCATGCATTGACCATGTGTGGGTGCGCGTAGATAAAGCGGCCAGGTGCATCTCAGCGCACACATTCGCATGCCAGTTATCGGACCACCATATGATCGGAGTAAGATTGGAGTGTGAGTCATACAATAACGGGACTCACCGTAATGCCGTTAGACGGCAGGTGTTAAATAATACATTAGTTAAAGATAAGCTTAAAAATGTGACATGGGAGGACCTGTTGCAGATTGATTGTCCTATACTATTGTACAGTGAACTGTGCTATGTTTTTCGCAACATTTATGCTGAGTGTTTAGTTGGACAAATTTGTACTAATAAAAGGATAACAAAACCGTGGGTAAGTCGAAAACTAATTAAATTGATAATAAAGAAGAATGAGCTATTTAGATTATGGAAAGCTGATGCGTCGAATATGAATAAGAGATTAGAGTACACAAGATTTAGAAATAATGTAAATAAAGCTATGAATGCTGCGAAAAACAAGTACAGAAGAGATCAACTAAGTAAGTGTAAGGGAGACTTTAAAAAAATATGGGCTTATTTAAATCAGTGGATAGGTAGAACAAAGACAACTATTGATAGTTTAATTATAAAATACTTGGGGAAAACAGACAACATGTATAATATATGTACAACATTTTCTAAGACATTTACGCAGGAAATTGAAAAAATTAAACATAATTGTAACCATAAATTTTTAAATAGGAATACGTACGTAAAGGAAAATATAATTTCATTTAGATTTATAAAAGTACATCATGAAAAAGTAGAAAAGATTATTGATAGCCTAGATAATAACAAAGCTCCTGGTAGGGACCAAATAAGGGTACAAGACATAAAATTTTTAAAGAAAAAGATAAGTGGAATATTGGCTAAACTCATTAATATGTGTGTAACTAAGGGTTTATATCCGGATGAGTTAAAAAAAACACTGATAAGACCTATCTTCAAGCAAGGATGTCATCTTGACTATACTAACTACAGACCCGTGGCGATATTATCGGTAATTAATAAAATAGTTGAAAAAGCAGTAGTTCCGCAGGTTAGCGATTTTTTGGAGAAGCATGATATTTTAAGCAACTGTCAACACGGATTTAGGAAAGGTAGGAGCACTAATACCGTCTTAACACAATTTACAGATTTTATTAATGATAAATTAAATAATAAAAACCAAATTATAGCACTTTTTATTGACTTTAAAAAAGCCTTCGACACCCTGGATCACGGTCAGCTCTTGCAAGCCATGGCAGAGTGCGGTATTAGTGGTCCTATAAATAATTTCTTTTGTAGCTACTTGAGGAATCGGACGCTTTGTACTGTAGTAGAGGGGACGCGGGGAGCTGAGGCGCCCATCACACTAGGGGTACCAACCGGCTCTGTTTATGGACCAGTGGGTTACATCATGCATGTCAACAGCATGGTAAACGTGGTTGACCATTGCGGGGTGTATATGTATGCCGACGACACGTGCTTATTGGTAGCCGGTAAAACCTTAAAGCATTTAGAATATCAGTTACAAAAAGACTTTGATAAAATAACGAAATGGGCACACGATAATGGTATTATACTTAACACTAGCAAAACTAAGTGTATGCATATACATTCACCCTACAATAAAGTGGCGGGGCATAACAATAACAATAAGATAATAATTGTTGGACACTCTTACGAATGTTTACACAAAAATCAGCAAGTATGTAAATGTAACGAATTAGAATTTGTAGATTCATATAAATATTTGGGATTGTTAATAGATAACAGATTTAATTGGAAGCCACATGTCAATACAGTGTGCACTAAGTTGAGATCAGTTCTTGGTAAGTTTTATCATCTTAGAAGAATAGTTGATACGCGTACCTTGTTCATGGTTTATTATGCATTGGCAGAATCATTAGTAAGTTATGGTTTAAGTTGCTACGGGTTAACGTTTAAGACATATTTAGAGGAAATTAAGAAATTACAAATAAGAGTGTTAAAAATTATTGTGGACAAAAAAACAAAAGAAAAGTGTAAGGATGATTATAATAAAATATTTTTAGAATGTAAAATGATGCCTGTGGATGAAAAAGTGAAATATTTAATAGCACTAGAAACATATTATAAAGATGAATTTAAAAGTAAGAAATCTTATATGCGCAGTGTGAGATCGGTTAAGAAGGGGAAGTTAGTGCAATCCAAAGTGAATAATTATTATGGGGAAAGAACTAGGCAGTACTTAGTGCCTAGACTATGTAATAGATATCAGGATTTAAGGGAAGATCAAAAGATTAAATGTAAAACTAAATTAAAAAACAAATTAAGGGAGCTGTTAGGCTATCCTGGAAATATGTAGTAGATATATAAGTAGGTATTTAAGCATATTTATAATGTAGCATTTAAGTTTGTCAACCTGTTAAACAGAGCAAGACGCCTACAAACAGCATTAGCAGTTTGGCGAGGGAAATTTCTGGAATATGTAACTTAAATGTTTTATTTACAATTAATAAAAAAAAAAAAAAAAAAAAATAAAATGAAATTTTTATATTATTGTCCTCCTTGTCGCATCTGACACTGGCGACCCTGGCTTTATTTTTGTCTATTGTGTGCCCGAATGTGCCTTGCAAAGCCAAATTTACTTTTGAAGATCCTGTGGCGGGGCACACAGTGCAACTGACCACTGGCGTTGTAGGTATAGGTTTTGGAAGGCTTCGGATGGGTCTTTTTATTAAGGCGCCTGGCATCGAGACCTGCTAACCGATGCTCTTCAAAAGCAGTCACAGCCTTGTGAACAGAGCTACGCCACTCTCGTCTCTCTCTCTACGTGGTGCCTAAGCGCCTATAAAGCGCCTAGGCACCTTTCATTTGAAGTGCTTAAGATCAATACTTCGCATTAATTGGCAGGACCGAGTACCAAACACCGAAGTACTAAGACGGGCTAGCCTTAAGGGCAATTCTTATATCGAGTATGTAGTCAAAAAGGCATGCAAACTTGAACCTTATGCTGTATCACTTTAACATTAATTATCCTTCACAAAACCTCCTTTCCTTTCCTAAAATCACAACTAATTAACATTAACCCGTACCAAAGACGGTTGAAACAGACCAACTTCGTTTACGGTACTTTCTACCGCTTTCGAGGTTGCGCAACCAGGGGCTTCCTTGACAGAGCTGCGCTCATGTAACCAATGATGTAATCGGCACCGATTCGATCTTTAGATGTTTGGGTCACATCACTATTATATCGATAGAGTTTGAGGTCATTCTAATTGATGTTTGTATGATTTGTTACGTAGAGGAAGTAGATATTGAACATTTTACATATAATTTTAAAAGAGTCGGTCAGCTAGTATAGGTTAAAACTGCCTCGTTGGTCTAGTGATCGCAAGCGTGGCTGCCGAGCGTGAGATCCTGGGTTCAATTCCTGGGTCGGGCAAAGTGTTATTAGGTTTTTCTGTTAGGAAATTCTCATTAACAGCCCGGACTATACGTACGTAAGTACCTCCTTTATTTGTATCAAAACTGGATCTACGTTTGGCCACCAACTCGCTGACGGTAAGCGATGGTGTGGCTGAGAATGGAGTACGCAAATCTAGATGAAATCTAACCACCCTAGCCTTGAAGTATTGTGTTGTCTGAGATCTGATTTCTCGTATTTTAAAACAATGTTCCTTGTTACACAATTTCCCCTTGTATAAATCATAATTAATATGCTTCAGAGATTAAAGAGGTCATGAGCATCTGCGGTTCTTTTTTCTTTATATAATTTTAAATTCTATTAATACCTTCACACCTGCACATAGCATCAAACCTGTATTCCCTGAAAGGATAGGCAGAGGTGTACACAGTTGTACACCCACATTTACAATGCGGTTATTAAGTCCCATGTAATAGTTTGTGAGCCTATTGCCATCAATCGTACACTATTCCTAACTCCGAGCTGCTATTAAGAATTTCTTCTCAGTAGAACTCAATAACACTGCCCGACCTGGAAATCCAATGAAGGACCGCAATCCGCAATCGCGCTTGGTCTCACCACACCAACGACGCATCTTCGTACATTAAAAGGTAAGTTAAATAAAACTCGACTATAAATAGATCTCTTATATTCTTCACATTTATAAATACTCTTATCTTCTTCACATATAACTACTTATTAGTATTTATAAATGTGAAGAAGATAAGATATCTATTTATTTTTTAAGAAGAATGGAAACAGAGATAGTGATGCAGAAATAAATAAATATGATGTAGGAGCTTTTATCAGTATATTATCAGAAGGTTTGTCGGAAGCAGCGAAAATCATTTACAACATGGTAAATGCATCTTTATCTTTCTCTGCATCGCAATAGTTTTAAATTTATAATTATAGAATTTTAGATAGAGGATATAAGATTAGGGTACGATGAGCCTGACGTACTTATGTCAAAGCCTCTAAATAAATCAGATAAAAAAAGCAGAATAACATAAAAAAAATTCACATACAATAAAAGTTAGTCTAAAGTTCGACACCATTAACTGATTCCCTCCCTATATTTGAATAAAAATACGCTACATTTTAACACGCAACAAAACCGAGAGTGTGAAACATAATAACAAAGAACTCAAGCAAAAATAAATTCTATCACAATAGATCAACGCTTAAAATAAAATTAAAATACAACACAATATAGATCACACCGATACACAAAATTTACAACGGCTTCTATTATTATTAATAAAAAGCAAAAATTTCCTGTTACATTTTTCGTATTGGCAACACCGAGCGATTATATTTTACAGCTGGCAACTTTGCGGAAAGAAACTCAACGGTTTTACCATTGCAAATTTATTACTGAATTGTAAATTTAGATATTGTTTATTGTTCAGTAGAATTTTCTTACCTTTGGTACTAATGTGGAGAAATGCTTTGTAATTATGCTGTTTAGATCGTCATAATAAACTTGACCACCCGCATAGGCTGCCTTTAGAGCTGACTAAGACTAAAAACCGATGTAATGTGTGTGTGTGTTTGTGTGTGTGTGTGTGCGGGTGTGTGTGTACGTGTATGTGTGTTTACAACTGATGACAGTACTATGTAACCATTTACAATGATTTTATCCGTTTATTTGTTATTGTTGTCTGCCAGATAGAGTATGTCATGCTCACTAAAATGTCCCGCTGATGGTGGCGTGTGTGTTGGGTCACTTGATTCCCTACAATATGGTTGAGTTGGTGATGCTGATGTATGCGTCATGTTCGTGAACGGGCTCTGTTAGTTGTGACTGAACTAAACTCTTTTAGTATTGGCGTCATATTACATTATTCTCACATACTATTTTGCAACAAAAACAGTGTAACCAATACATACTATTGTAAAAACCTATATGATGAAATCAGTAACCGTGGAGTTTCTTGCCCGTTCTTCTCCATAGGAATCTACACTTTGGAACGTGGCAACTAACTTCTGACAATTCAAATATATACATCGTACTTACATGAACCTTTAAAACATAACATTCCTTTTTTTGAGCAGTCGTGTAAAAAATATGGCGGCCATGACATTGGCAGATCTTCGTTAACATGGATGGAGACATAACTACATATTATATTATGTGTTCGCGATAAACTCAAAAAATACTAAAGGGATTTTCATACGGTTTTTACCAATAGACAAAGTGATTCATTAGAAAGGTTAGGTGTATAATTCGTTAAGATATGTGTCAATTGATTGAAATGTGACGATGTTTGTTGATGATGTCGGAAAAAGTCGGTGTCACATCGCGTGCTAGTAATCAACGAGAACTGGAATAATAAACGTCCGTACTGGTTTCTTTATTCGAAGCTAACCGTCTCTAGTGTTAATCTAGGCTTAGCTTCGAATACTACAGCGCAAAGCCTTTTCCTAAAACAGAGAAGTCACGAACATTAATCACGTGCGGCTTGATGATTTGAGAACCGTGAATTTTCTAACAGAAAAATCTAATAACACTGACTGAGCCTAGAATGGAACCCAGGATACTCACTCAGCAGCCGCGTTCACGTCTACAAAGCAGTTGAATCATTACAGAATGGGAAAACACAGAAAACCAAATACGAGGTCTTTGGCCATTAATTAATAATAATAAAAAGAAACATCTTCGTTTATAAAAAAACTGTGATAAACCAAGTAAAAGTGTAGTGAAAAAATACAATTTTCTAATGTAATTAAATCGTGAATGTCGAGTGAGGGGTAAGGCACTTCGAGGAAGATGGGCTTTCCACCAGTCACGACCGAGTAATTGTAATCTTTAGATCGTACATTTATATGCATGATTTCATTTTATTCTTAGGGGGTTCTGTATTCGACCAGTACGTCTGTATGTCCACGATTTTCTCAAAAACTACTGATCCGATTTGGATGGGGCTTTCGTTATTAGTCGTGTTGTTGGTCGTGTGGTAAAAAGTATAACAGTGAATTTTGAGATTATTATAGGTTTAAAGTTAGTTATGGAAAGAAAAATACAGTTGTGAGTGGGATTTGAACCTGGGAGTCCAGGATGAATACTACTATAGGGACTGTATATATAGCAATAAGGTCTCCATGAGACGTATTAAGAATGGTTTGTTTGACTGCGTCGTTGGTCTCGTGGTTGCAAGTGCAGCTGCTAAGCGTGAGGTCCTGGGTTCAATTCATTTCTCAGTAGAAGCCTGGAGTTAGGAAATTGGTAGTGTAACACCGCCATGCTTTCGGAGAACACGTAAAGCCGTTGGTCTTGCACCTGATCTCTCTCCGGTTGTGTCGGATAGCCGTCCCATCGGACTATGCGAGTGAAGGAAGAGAGAGTGCACCTCATGCTCAGCAGTCGCGCTTAACCACTAGAACGACGAGGCAGTCAATTAAAAATTAAATTCGATCATACATAAAGCTGACGCCTTTCTCCCATGGGGGTAGGCAGAAACTACAGGACGCCACCTGCTACGATCCTTACATACGCCTTTTGCTTCATCCACGTTCATACATCGATCACAATAATAATTATACCTACTTATCATAACTGATTCCTTCATCCAATGTATTCTACATTCCAAATTACACTTCCACTCTCGCGCCTCTAAAGTAGAAACTCATTTAAAAAACTGCCATTTCACTCTACATTCACCATAGTATTGTTTGTCGTATTTTTTCGTCGCATTATGTTATGAACGATGCGTCGACGGCTGCGCAAGAGACGGCAACGCCTTCTCGGGTTTACGTGTCCAAGGATATTGTTTGGCTGGATGTGTTACTTCAATATCTACGTTTTATGTGTATATCTTACATCGTATTGTTAGTTTAATAATTTGTTTATTTGTTATAATTTGTTCTGATCCTGTTTACGAGTCCAAATTAAATATTTTCTTTATTTCTTTCTTTCTTATTTCTTAGAGCTATTGAGATGACGGAAATACTAACTAACATAAATGACGTATCTATACCAAATAAAGGGAGTATTTGGTATGCGTCAAGATGCAAGCACCGCCTTTTTTAAGAAACAGTTGACTCGAACTGTAACTGCAGATTTTAATAGTTACTGATTCGTAGTAGGAGACGGGTCTGGGCAGTTGCATCAACTCGCCAACTATCGTTCTCCTCAAATCGATCCACTCTACTTAAGAGTGAATAGGATTATTCTGGATCTACGTGCTCCATCCTCGGCCACACCGGCGCTTCCCACCAGGGGAGTTGTTGACCAAACGTAGATCCATTTATGATTTAAAAATACTCTGTCGTAACTAATTATAAGGTAACATTAGGTTTTGTTAGTTTAGATCAATATTTTGCTTTCTTTGCTTAGGCATTACTTTGGAGGACCTGTGAGACCGCTGCCCAACTCTCTATGGGCACTTCACCAACGTATACAAAAAGTTAATATAGATATGTTTGCTGTCTTAAGAAGGAAATAAAACAATTAAAAACACAACACTCCTTTTTTTGGGCAATCGTGTAAAAAAGACATAATTGTAATCTTGACGCATCCAGTTATAACTAACTCTTTGCAACCACAATGAGACTTTTACCGATTGTGTGATAATACTGAGCTTAAAAACGTCGCACGCGCAGTTATTTTGTGATTTCCCAGTACATAGCTTGTTTCTGCGTTTGATTGTTTGTCTATATGTGGTTGGTTACGAAAGGTATGACTGTTACCTGTATAGGGACTGAATAGATAGGGATGACGTCACCAAAAGACGTTTTTTTTTATAAAAAACTTTCCCCACACTAGGAATTTCTTCCTGTATCGTGGGTGCATTTTACAGACACATAATCTCACAAGTACACACATACCCAGACCCGGAGCAATTATCTATAGATCGTACAAATATTTGCTCCGTGCAGGAATCGAACCTGCGACACGCAGCGCAGCAGTCGGTCTCTCGACCACTGCGCCAACCGCGCTGTCAATAATATCATCTCCACTACATAAAATCGTCTTCCATCCGTCTTCTTCATGGCCCAGCATTCCGATCCATTCAGGACGACAGGGGTCTAAAATGGCCACTTTGAGCATTTCTCCTAAAAACGAATCATTGTTTGAATTGATTAACTTAATTTCTAGATTCTGCTCTTTGACATATTAGCAATTCCCAAGGCAATTCCTATTTTGTAAGACATTTTACGAATCTCCATAGAAAACTAATAGATTAATTACTTTATGAATTGCACGCAAATAATGTTAATGATGAATGATTCAGCCAAAGTGGAATTTTTCGACTTTAAGAACGAGGTGAAGTTTTTAAGTCGAATAAATATTCTTGAATCACAAGTGTAAGTATGCTTGTTTGTTTTATATACGGAATATACATAACACATATATTAAGTACTACAATATAAAGTAAACCTAAAAACTATAACATTTCCCACTACGGATTACTGTTGTTAGTGGGTATGTTAGATAGTAACTGATCGTGTTATTGTATAGTTAAAAATAAGCTATAATGTTTTTACTAAGATACTCGTAAAACAGCGCCTGTCAGTCAATATTGTGTTTCTTATCAAGGAATTGCCAGTCTTCTGGGCACCTTCCCGGAAGACAGCGATGCGGAGGAATAGTAGAGAGTTGAAATATAGCGAACATGATTATAACGCATCCGGGCCAAGTGTTATTGAGATATTCTGTACGGTAAATTATCAGTAGCAGCCCGGAGTTTGGAACTGTACCCGGCAGATGGCAATAGGCTCACCACCCACTTAACAACAGCATTGGTGAAATGTGGGTGTACAACTATGTACACCTTTGCTTACCACTTCGGGGAATACAGGCGTGATACTCTGTTATGTTATGAAATGAATTACAAAGGAGTGAACAATAACGCTGTGATTGGTAGAGGAGTATGAATAAAAACCATTGCGTTAACCCGAAATAATTTGGGATCAGGGTAGGCTATTATCTTGTTATTAATTTAATTACGGATTATATTCTATTTTTACACGACTGCCCAAAAAGGAGTATTAAGTATGTATGTATGTTTGTGAGTTTCTTTATTCCAGCATAACTTCTAAACGCCTGAACCGATTTAGATGTATGGGGTATCGTTAGAATCCTTATATTTACCCGGGTTAAAAATAGTATTAAGATTAAACAAAAATATATAGTAGCTATGGTAAAAAAACATAATTTTCGTCACAGTCGGTGGACCTTTAAGAAAATATTCCACAGTACTGTCCCCTGACCGACTGCGATGACAATTCTTCAGTACCTTGTTTGCAGGAGTGTGTTTTAATTTTTTAAATAAATATTTTTTATCACATAAAAGTCTCTAATAACTTCACTACTCTTCTGTGAAATGTGAGCATTATGTGATCATTAATGTTAAATACGTATCTGCCTATTGCCGGGCATTATGAGTTTGTCATGCTCACTAAAATGTTTTGCTAATGGCGGTGTTGTGTATTGGGTCGTTGAGTTCCCTTCAAAATGGTTAAGTTTAGCGATGCTGATGCGCACGTCATACTCGTGAACGGGTGCTGTCTGTCAGCTCGTTTTTAGGGTTTTTATGGAGTTTCTTGTCGGTTCTTCGCCATAAGATCGCGCCTCGCCATTGTATTTTTTTTTTTTTGATAAATATCGATTAGTTATCGATTTGAACTCTGACGAGCAAACGTCAAACGTTTCATAAGTGCCTGTATTCTGGTATATTCGAAATAAAAATTTGAATTTGAATAATTACGAGAATATAATACAATAAATGCATTAAAAAACTATTCTTAACGTTTCGTGTCTACAATATCATAAGACTTCAATTAACAATCACGGTTATATCGTAACTTAATTACGTGTATAGGTGTACAATTGTACATAATGAATTAATTAATATGCATTCATGTATCAACACTTATGTATTACGTTAACAAATGAAGCATAGAACTTTCTTTGAGCAAATGTCGTGAGGCAAGCTGCTGCGCTGCAGGTTGCAGGTTCAATTTTCTGCCTGATAACAGACTGCCTGATTGGGCTAGTGGTCATTAGCGCGGTTGCTGAGCGTGAGGTTCTGAGTTCTAACCACAAGTAGAGCAGTCTTATTGGGTTTTTCTGTTAGGAAATCCTCAGTAGCTGCCTGGAGTTTGGAATTTTAGTCCAGCACAAGTTCAAACTCCGTGCTGGCACTGACAGTTAAACATAGCATCACGCCTTTATTCCCCGAAGAAGTAAGCAGAGTTAAACACCCAAGTTACACATCTAATTGGTGGTGAGCGATCATCTACCGGACATAATCCCTAGCTCCGGGCTGTTGCTTAAAAGGTTCTAACAGAAAAATCCAATATGTTAATTGATGATGTAAATGAAATAAATGTGCAAAGTTAATTAAAACAAAAAACAAGCAATGGTCTGCTATAACTAATAATACACAATAAACCAATTATAGCCACAGAATTATTGTAAAGACCTCAATTTGCATGTGTGGTCGCGTGATTACTCACAGTTATATAGGTACATATGTGTGCGTGTGGCTGTACGTTATGGATTTGCGTGTGTGGATGAGTCACGCACACAATGAACTAATTTTGGTCCTGTGATATGTGTTACGTTTTTACTTTCATCGTGCTAGGTAAAAGGCATCCCATTGCGCTAGACTAATAGTGAATTTGTTTTACGCATTTCTACGTAAACAAAAAACATAATATGCCTGCCATGCCTGTATTCCCGAGGGAGTAGACAGAGGTACACACATTATACACCTACGTAAATATAAATAATGATATTTAATTTCAAAGAAAAAAGGATAGCCTTCAGAGAAATGGTGGAAAAAAAAATATCGAAGCATTCGCGGGAGATTTGCTGTTAATTATTGAAGAGTTCCACTGTCTATCTCCGAGGATCTTCATCAGACCCTAATATATTAAATACTAAAACCTACCCTGAAAAATATGTATTTATATAACGAAAACCCCATCCAAATCAGATCTGTAGTTTTTGAGAAAATCGCGGTCTTGCAAACAAACATACACACATACGGGTCGAACACACAAAGTCCTTTTTTGAAGTCCGTTAAAAAAAATGAAGTGTGACAAAGAAAATGTGCTTATTATGGAGGCATAATAAACACATTTTCTTTGTCACACTTCATTATTTTTAATTTTTGTCAGATGTGACACAATGCAGTGAAACCAGCAAATTGTCATACAATTCAGATATATTATGAAAGGATGTCCATCTAAAGCTTTTGGAAAGTTATATTATGTAAGTGTTATGTTTATTCTATTCATGTGAAACGTTGGCTCCTAGATTCTTTATGTTTTTGTTATATCGTTGTACGGTATTATGTTTGTGAATACTGGTCGAGTTTTGGGTGAACAGACGTGTTGGTTGAAGCGATTTTAACTCAATAACTAGCAACAAATGACCCGCGATTGCTGCGATCTTATGTCTTTGTATTTTTTTCACAATTCCATTGAAACTACTCTGTGATTCTAAAAAGGAACGTAAATACAGATACAAGATAAATCTTTGAAAAGCATTAACGCATGCTTAGCGAACTCTAAACTCTTTTTCCATTTAATATTGTAACTTTAAATACAGATAGTTTTTTTTTTTTTTTAACTTTTCATAACATCACACCTTTATTCCCTGAAGGGGTAGGCAGAGATGTACACAATAGTACACCCACATTTCACCAATGCTGTTATTAAGTCCCATGTAATAGGTGGTGAGCCTATTGCCATCTACCGGGCATAATTCCAAACTCCGGGCTGCTACTGAGAACTTCCTAATAGAAAATCCCATTAACACTTCGCCCGACCTGGGAATCGAACCCAAGACCTCATGCTCAGCTGTTACGCCTGGGACCACTAGACCAACGAGGCAGTTTTTAAACATTTCCATGGAAAGAAATAAAGAAAGAAAAGACGTTTATTCAACACGGACTCAGCGACCACACAACAGAGACTAATAAGTCAAAGTCAAAGAATTTATTTCAATTAGACCATTATTTATTATTTATTTATTTATCTTTACATTAAAAAGGTAAATATATTTTATTCACAGGCACTTTTGAAGTTGCCACGTTCCAAAGTGTAGATTCCTGTGGAGAAGAACGGGCAAGAAACTCCACGGTTACTCTTTTTCATTAAACAATTACAATATTGTTGCAGTATTAAATAAAAAAAAATATACACAAAAAAAAACATTAAAAAGAAAATAACGGAACATAAACGAGTAGATAATTAGTATCATGCTGTCAAGTGTGCGCATGCCCATAGCGAACTCAAGAGCTACAAAATGTTGTAGAATTAAAATACGGTATAACTCATTGAAACTGCCTAGTGGTCACAAGGGCGACTGCTGAGCGAGAGGCTTTGGTTCGATGCCCGGATTGTGTAAAGTATTATTGTGTTTTCTGTAAGGAAATATTCAATAGCAGCCCGGAGGTTGGCATTGTCGCTGATGATGGCAATAGGCTCACCTTCATCGGGACTTAATAACAGCATTAGTGAAATATTTGTAACTGTGTATTGCTCTGCCCACCCCCTCGAAGAATCAGCATTGGTGTAATGTTTATAACTTGTGTACTCCTCTATCTACACCCTCAGAGAATCCAGGCTTAATGCTATGTAAAAAATACCGTATTGAGCAGGAGTTGAACCTGCTGCCCCCCTTAAAACTCCAGGTGCTCTGCATCCCGACCTCTGCTCAAGCAATCACGACTTCTGTTCAGTAATCCGAATTCTTCTTATTGACACACATGAAAAGACCCATCCGAAGCCTTTCTATTCCTACATCTAAAACGACAGTGGTCAATCGCACTGTGTACCCTGCAATAGGACCTTCAAAACCAAATTTGGCTTTGCAAGCCACATTCGGGCACAGAATAGACAAAAATAAAGCCAGGGTCGCCATTGTCGGAAACGACAATATATATAACTATATATATATATATATAACTGCCTCGTTGGTTTAGTGGTCCGTAGCGCGACTGCTGAGCAGGAGGTCTCGGGTTCGATTCCCGGGTCGGGCAAAGTGCTATCCTTTCGGCTCAGCAACGTACAGATCTGTACGTTGTAACAATAAAAATCTATTGTGTCTGCTAATGACTGAGGCAAGAGCTAAGACAAAAATAAAGCAAGGGTAGCCATTGTCGGAAACGACAATTACGACAATTTATATAACTAGGAATATAAAGGCTTCGGATGCGTCTTTATATATATATATATTATATATTCTTATATATATAATCCGAATCTGTTTGACTAATGGCTCCGTTCGAGTTCGAAACTAGTCGGGCAATCCCGAAGAATGCACGTGAGTAATAATAATATAATATAATATACCTAATAGCCTTTTATTCCTAAACATAGGGTTACAAGAGGTCCCTAAGTTCGGTGTGCCTTTTGGCATAGGCCCAATTCCTTACAATAGGTCCTGTCCCTTGCTACTCTCAACCAGAATGGTCCACGTGAGTAATAACTGTTGAAAAATTATCTCCTTTCACAATAATACGTCTTATGGTGATGTTAGAGATTAGTTGGCAGACTGCCTGGAGTGTTCATCCGGTTGGCACTGACTCAAATACTCCTCACGACCATATTTTCTTTCGACAATTTTTTTTTAATATTACCTAAAGAATATACCTTTTTGCTTTTAACTCTTTCTTTCAATTCGACTGAATACATTTTTTGTTTAAGTCAGAAACTTGGATTACAAGATGAAGAACGGGAACTCCTCAATGGATAACAGCTAAATAACCGATACAAGCGTTGTTTAATAACAACTACCTTAAGGCTTAATATGATAAATCCCATGAAATGGATGTACGACTAAATTAAGGTTCTATTAAACATTAAAAAAAAAACACAATCATAAAGAATTGGCTTCAAAGTATCCGATTCTATTTCGACTAGCCCATACGATCTGATTATTTCTGAAATACATTGATAAATCTTAATCAACGCATTATAAATTCTTAAAATTTATTTTAGTTGATTACGATAAATTACAACTAATATACTACCCATTAAAGTGTTCCATAACCACTATAATAGTAAACACACTTCTGTAATAGTTATTTTAATTGAAATCGTTGGAAACAAGGACCAATAAAATGGTCTTTTGACGCAGAGAGATTTCCTGTACTTAAGGCCTATTTTATTCGTAGTGTTCCTGTTTGGGAAGTTATATATAAGTTAATATAGGACACCATAAAAGGATTCCACTTATAAAGTAGGACCAGAAAATATTACGTATATACTAGACGTATAGAAACCGTCATTCAAATTCGCAAAGTTATCGAAGTAGTAATCAATACAGATAAATCTTTGAAAATCATTAACGCATCCGTAGCGAACTCTTAAAATACACATTTTTGTGGAAGTAAGAATACGGTCGCGAGCAGGGTTCGAACCTGCGCCTCCCGGACAAATACTTCAGGCGCTCTGATCGCTAAGCCATCTCCACCTCTGCACACTACCTCGAATTCTTCTTCCACATTTTAATACGTCTTTTGTTGATGTCACGACGGGCTGAATAGATGACAATGAGTGAGGCGCAGGTTCGAATCGTGATCACGACCGTATTCTTTTTCCACAAAATATTATAACTTTTGCAATCAATATTTATCAAGTCGCAAAGATGATATACAAAGTCGTAAAGACACTAACAAGTCAATACGAAGTCGCACAGACTATTGTATGATAAAGATACATTTAATTTTATAGGGCATCAGCTGTTTTATTATCCAAAAACGTGCTGACACAACTATGTATGCAAATGCTTTATTATCCTCCCTGACCAGCATAAAAGGACGTATTGTTCAAACATATATACATACAATAAACATATAAAAATAACAACAAATTGATAAAATATTATAGATACTTGATTCCTCTATGTCAACGTAAACAAGAATCTCGTGAAACATCAAGATTGTTTTACTTTCGATTTAAGGAAAGTCACCAGACATTCGATTTAACTATATATACTATAAATAATACTGTTAAATATTGATACCGGTATATATGGAATCAATAATTATTATTATAATTTTGTCGCGAAAAATTTTAGACAATTTTTGATTATCGCCAGTATTATTTACAATTCTTTTTAGTGTTCAGACGTATGTCTGTGCAATAAATCTTTAAAACTACAAATTTAATCATTATCTGTGAAAGATTTCACTGAATTATTAATCCAAAAATACACGTTTTTAAAATCATAACACTGTTAATTTCTCGAACAAAAACCCAGCACTTATAGTATTACCGTTACACCAAAAAAACACTCACCTCTTTCGGCAAATCCATCACCGGACCCCGTGCCAAGATCCTGCAGCGCTTGCTCATCACCAACGTCATTCAAACCGAAATTTTGATCACGAAACACTACATTATCATTAAATCCACCAGGACCGGCGTGAGAATTAGTCTGCACTGAATTTACACTCTCCGACGCGTATGGAAAGACCACACGAGGACTCCGAGGCTTCCAACCAGGGTAGTACCCATTCCGGACCGAAGGAGCGAAGGGAGAGACTGGGTAAGGGTCGAAGGCGTAATTTGGAGCGTATGTACGTCCAAATCTACCTTGGTAATAGTGAGGATTACTTTGATAAGGTCGAAAACGAGGCAACGGCTCATAAAACCTTTCGTTCCCCGAGGGAAGATCTGCATTCAACATTTTTGGCACTTCGGTTCCGTCATCGGGCGACGTGAATTCATAATCCGTTTGGTCGTCAAACTTGATTTTGGAGTAGCTTTTGTCTTGAGTCAAATCAATTTCACCCTTACCGAACGGCTGGTGGTTCTCATCCTCATCCAAAAATAGCACTCTGGATTGTCGCGCTCTGGTCCTTCGGTACAGATTCTTGGGCACAAACATCACGTTTTTGTATGGCTTCTGGTAGACTAAGCTGAGCGCCCGGCTCGGCTCGACAGCGGCGACGGACGCCACCACAAGCAAAATAACTTTCCATCTATTTTCGCTAAACATGTTGCGTCGGTCAGTGCACTGTGGTTTTCACTTTCATTTCTTATATTGTTAAGGGTGATATTTTAATGTATTTATTTGAAGGATGTTTTAGTACATTTTTTGAGGAGCGCGGTAGTTATTTTTTTGTTTTTTGGTTGTTATTCATTTCTGTTTGACGAGACGTGTGTCGCGGGCGGTGGTCGGCGGGGGACTGGCTTGGATCGTGGTTAAGTGGTGGCGTGCCAGTAACGTTATATAAAAATGCATGATTGTGACGTTGTGCTTATGTAATGTTGGTGATTAGTGATAGTACGTCGCCTGGCAACTCCGTTTGGGGATACCTGAAAGTGCTACTTTCAGATTTGTACGGAATTGCTCGGTTATTAGTGGTGTGGTATTGGTGTCATATTTTTGTGGTGGGATATTATGTGTTAGAGACTATATAGTGTTTTTTAAATAAACAAAATAAATTGTTACGCCACTGTGAAGAATGCGATAAATGCAGCTTTTATTTTATTTTAGAATCGTTTAAAAATGTTTTGCGTCATTTTAAGAATCATGGTTAATTTCATGCTTTATCTCAGCAACTGTAACCGTATCTGAACAATATTACTTCCCTTGGTGTTAGTTACCTAATAAATTACCATTACAAATAGTTTTGGAATGTATATTAACATACACAGAACTAGCAAGATAAAAACTAGGCCTCTAAAGGCAAACACTAAGAAAAAATTGACCCCATAAAAGAACGCAACGCATGCAGTTCGAACTTTAGCGGTCAGAGCGCCTGGAGTATTTATCCGGGAGGCGCAGGTTCGAGTCCTGCTCACGAAGGTATTTTTCTTTCCACAAAAAATTATAACTTTAATGATCGTACCGCATGTAATGTGTTTTAAAGATTTATCTATATTTGTTAAGGTAATTGCATTGTATTAACTGCAAAGTTAGTCGTGTCGGTTCAGTCACCTATTAAGACTGAATACATAGCAACGAAAAAGACATATTAAAATGTGGAAGAAGAATTCGGGGTAGCGAGCAGAGGTCGAGAAGGCTTAGCGGTCAGAGCTCCCGCAGGGTTTATTCGGAAGGTGCAGGTTCGAATCCTGCTCACGACCGTATTTTTCTTTCTACAATACAATCTATCTTTAAATATGGTTACATTACGCAACAATGTCTCCAAAAATACTAGCACACGCCATCTCCTAAACTATAGCTCTTTCACTCCAAAAAATGCACAAAGGACCGAAACGAATTGACAAAGAAACCCATACAAAGTACAGTCAATAACACGAGTAGACAACATGTAACATGACCGGAGTTTGGAATTGGGCCCGATAGATGGCAATAGACTCAACACCTATTTACATAGGACCACCAACATAACGTTTGCAATGATGACCTGAAAGGACACGGTGACCTCTAGGTTTGTTTCGGCATTTCTTCTCAGAGGTCGTCAGATAGGAAATATCAGCGCCATCTAAATCATAATGACGTGTAAAAGAGTTTGAAAAAACCTATTTAATGAATAAACAATCACATTTCATCATAATGTCTTATTTAGATAAATAATCGACCGAAAAAGTAGGAAGTTCTCAAGCCGTCGCGTAGTATTTTTTTGTGTAACTTTTCACAGGACGGTCCGATTTTAATTATTGTTTTTTTATTGAATAGAGAATACCTACTTCAAATTTGGTTCCAGTATAATCATCATCAATACATATCAATACAAATAATAAAAATGTAACGGATCGCTGTCTGTACATGGAAGATATATGAGAAAAAATATTATTGGGACCTTTATCAACACAAATAGCACCCAAAACAATGATTGTTAGAATTTTTGTCTGTTTGTCTGTGCGTTTGTGCACGCTGATCTCAGAAACGGCTTATCCGATTTACATGTGGTTTTTATTTATATGTTGTAATAAGCTTCACTTAACATTTAGTGTTTGTTTCATATCAATCGATTCATAAATAAAAAAGTTATGCCAATTTAAAGAATTACGTCAAACATTTGTTAATTATGAACTTGTTTTCATACACGACATGGTGTCATGGAGTAGCTGGCACAGCTAGTTTGACATAAAAACCGCCCCTAAGGGTGGACAATCGGAAATTTTAAAATATTACAAAAGAACAATCCTCATTATTATTAATCACTCATTGTTATTACTCACTTGCATTCTTCGGGATTGCCCGACTAGTTTCGAACTCGAACGGAGCCCTTAGTCATGGCTGAGGCCGCGGCGATATCGCGAGTCAAACTCCGTAATAACCGTTGAACAATAATAAATATGAATGTGTCTCACGAAAGTTATTATACAAAAATCCTCATTATTATTTAATTATCTAATTCATAGAAGTACATCTACCTTGGGCAGAGTTTGCGATTAGATAAACACAATTTCGAGAAAGAAGTAAACCCGAGAATTCAGTTAGACTGGGCAGCGTTTGAGAAGCTTCGTCAGGTCTTCTCGTCGCATATCCCTCAATTTCTTAAGACGAAAGTCTTCATCCAGTCCGTCTTACCTGTCATGACATATGCTTCCGAAACGATGTCCACGTTTCTCACAGTACAGGTGGTACATAGATTAAAAGTTGCTCAGCGAGCCATGGAGAGAGCTATGCTCGGAGTTACTCTGAAGGATTAAAGTCGAAACGATGTTATCCGACAGAGAACCAAGGTGGTCGACATAGCTCACAGCATCAGCAAACTGAAGTGACAGTGGGCCGGCCATGTGTGCCGACGAACCGACAACCGTTGGAGTAAACGCGTACTGTAGCGGAGACCGCCCCCCGGCAAGATGGAGCGACGATCTGCGGAAAGTAGCTGGTAGAAATTGGATGACAAGAGCCGAAGACCGGGCTAAAAAAATAAAAACCCTTTCCAGTTTTTTTTTATGGGTTAGGAGGCTGTAGAGCAGGCGGATCGCCTGATGGTAAGCGATTACCGCCGCCCATGGACACCCGCAACACCAGAGGAGTCGCAAGTGCGTTGCCGGCCTTTTAAAGGGTTTGGGCCTCCGGTACCCTCACTTGATCGGCGAAACACAACGCAAGCGTTATTTTATGCCCGTTTTCTGTGAGGCCGTGGCATCACTCCGGTCGAGCCGGCCCATTTGTGCTGAAGCATGGCTCTCCCACGGTGAAAAAAGTTTCAGTTTTTTTGCTAAAAAGATTTTATTTTCTACAATACCATAATTTGTTAAATTTTATATTTAAAAAAGTGATAATTAATAAGTCACTTCCGAATCTCTTCAAAGCGTTAATCTATTTATGTCGTTGACTGTCCAAATTCTTTTGACTTCCATACGCGTAAGAATGTCCCATAAAAGTAAGAATGGACCGAATTTATGTTCACGACAAACCATTAAGGTGGGTGAGTAGAAACCATGGCTTATGGATTATGGTGTGGGCAGTAAGGTATGGGTATTTTAAAAGACATAATGGTATATAAACTATGGGCCTTTAAAAGGTTTTATGGTTAAATATATAAATGCATTAACGCATGCGTAGCGAACCGCATATGTCTGGTTGTCAGACATTCAGGCCTCTGACTACCCGTAGCGGCTGCCATAGATCTTAATATGACAACCGGGACCGACGGTTTAACATGCTCTCGGGCGCACGGAGGGGTCTCGATATGAAATGATGGTCACCCATCCACAGACCGACCGCAGCAAGCGCAGCTTAACCTCGATCCATTGATCTGTACGGCTGTTACTTAGCAAACTTTTCAAATTCAAATCAAATTCAATTCATTTATTCTGTAAATAGGTTTTCTTGGAACTCTTTTACATGTCTAATTAAAAACTAGAAGCCGGCTTTTCCTGTCTGACTAAAGAAAAGCCGAAACAAACTCAGAGGTCAAGGTCTCTTTTAAAGTCTAGACATCAGTATATAAGGCTATGTGAGCGTGATCATGTAGGGCGTCTGGAGTGGCCTTTTGAAGAAAGAACCATAGCAGTTTCAAGTTGACCTGTCCTCACTGACGGCACGTATGCATCAGTCATCGTGTAGCTCGACCATAATTAAGGGAACTCAACGACCCGTCGCAAGACGATACCAGATCGGCAGGACATTTGCGTAGGCCAGCTAAAATACTCAAAACCACCAGACAGTTACGAATCATGATACGTACACATACTTATCCTACATGATGCTCACATTTACAATGAATTATTCACAAAATGTCAAATAGAATGTCATTTTTCTTCATATAATGGTTTTTTTTATGGAATAGGGGGAACCTAGCAGACGGCTCGCCTGATGGTAAGCCGATTACCGCCGCCCATGGACACCCGCAACCCCAGAGGAGCCGCGAGTGCGTTGCCGGCATTTTAAAGGGTTTGGGCCTCCGGTACCCTCACTCACTCGGCGAAACACAACGCAAGCGTTGTTTGACGCCGGTTTTCTGTGAGGCCGTGGTATCAATCGGGTCGAGCCGGCCCATTCATGCCGAAGCGTGGCTCTCCCACGGTTAAATCATTATCTATACATATAATAAAACAGTAAAAAAACTGTGTCTGTACATTGAATATATAAAAAAAAAACAATTGAGGGGGGTTTAGAAACAATAATAAGGCACGAATCCAAAAAAAAAACTGTCTGTTTGTCTGTTTGTTTGTACACGCTAATCTTCGGAACTACTGAACAGATCTAAATGATTTTTTTTGTTGTATAGATATTAAGTCTGGGCAACATATAGGCTATAATTTATCTTGGAAACTTGAACACCTGATGCAGAACCGCAACAGACCAGGCAAACTATAAGAGATACAAAAATGGTACCATAGCAAAAATTGTTCCACTTGAAGAGCATTTTCTGCTGAGAGAGTAAATTTGAAGATCTGGAACACCTGTTGTGGACCTCCAAAGCCCAGCTACACTATAACATATTATAGGAATGACGTCTTAGCAAAAGTTGTTTAGTTTGATGGGCATTCCCTGTTGACTTACAAAAATTAAAGATCTGGAACGTCTCGAATCGTATAGTATTCGACATCAGACGTTTCAGATCTTCGATTTTGACGACCCCGTTGTCGCTGGCATAAGCAACAGGATCCGCGTACGAAGTCGCGGGCAGAAGCTAGTTAATACTAAAAGGAAATGCTTCAGTATTTCAGTAACGACCATAACTGACAAACATTTGACGTCAAAGTAATGATTGATGTGCTGAACACACGATTAATATTGTATGAAATGGTAAAAAATATAATTATTATCGGATTAACGCACGCGAATAATTAAACTGCCTCGTTGGTGTAGTGGTCCCAAGCGCGACTGCTGAGCATGAGGGCACGGGTTCGATTCCCGGGTCGGGCAAAGTGTTATTGGGATTAAAAATAAATCTTTGAAAAGCATTAACGAATGCTTAGCGAACTCTAAAGTTATTTTATTAAATGGAAAAAGAATACGGTCGCGAGCAGAATTCGAAGTTACGCCTCCCGGATAAATACTCCAGGCGCTCTAACCACTAAGCCATCTCGACCTCGAGATTGAGATGTTTCGAATCCTGCACACGTATTCTTCTTGCATTTAATATAATGTTATTGGGATTTTCTGTTGGGAAATTGTCGGTTGCAGCCCCGAATTTGACGATGTCCATAGGCTCACAACATAATATTACATGCTACTTAATCATATTGGTGAACAGTGGGTGTATAACTGTTTACACGTCTGCCTACCCCTTCGAGGAATGCAGGCGTGGTGCTATGATACTCCATAAACAGAATAAAAGTAATGTCCATGAAAATAAAAATACTCCAGGTGTCGAGATGGCTTAGTGGTCAGAGCGCCTGGAGTATTTATTCGGGAGGCGCAGGTTCGAATCCTGCTCGCAACCGTATTCTTTTTTCACAAAAATTTATAACTTTAATTACTTTTAAGCGTTTCAAAAATTTATCTGTAGGTATCCATGAAACCTTGTAAGTAATTCTGACTTTTTGTAAATCAGCGCCATCTATCGTCATACGTAGACAACTGTTCGAAAGCTTACTCTACATCAAGTTCTTGTGGAGTGAAGGCTTTATTGATTAATGTAATAAAGAGGCCATAGATGTCTCTAACTTTGATAATATCAGACTTTTGTATTAAAAATGTCTAAAGAAAAATGCGGTCTTGAGCAGGATTTGAACCCGCACCACCCGGATAAAAGAAAACTTTTTTCAAAATTATTATAATTCATAAAATATTAATACACGGATACAGATAAATCTTCGAAAAGCATTCACGCATGCACAGCGAACTCTAATGTTATAAATTCGGGGTAGTGAGCAGAGGTCGAGATGGCTTAGAGGTCAGAGCGTCTGGAGTATTTATCCAGCAGGCGCAGGTTCTAATCCTCTAGAACGCATTTTTCTTTTTACATTTTTTATACAAACTTCTGATATAATCATAATAAGAGATATCTGTGGCCTCTATATCACATTAAACAATAAAACCTTCTAATGGCTTAGCTATCAGAGCTCCTGGATTATTTATCCGGGAGGCGCAGGTTCGAATCCTGGTCAGACTGTATTCTTTTTCCACAATAAATTTATAACTTTATTATTATACTAAATAAATATAAAAATAAATACTCGTGAACTTAAATCCTACACATATTATAAATGCGAAAGTTTTGAGGATAGATGGATGTTTGTTCCTGTTTCACGCAATAACTACTGAACGGATTTGGACGAAATTTAACACACATATAGTTTATATCCTGAATAACAACTTGGGACCTAATTCTGAAGTCTATCTTATTTAAAAAATCTAGTTTAAAAGAAATCATACTACGAAGTCTACGAATAAAATAATGTTCATAAAAAAGACATCAACGCGTTTTTTAAATACGCGTTGAAGTCTTTTATATCGAAACTGTTTTCTAATAATCGAGATGACAATAATGATTATAACTTTCATTCTTTATTAACATTGTTTCCAAAATTTTGATAAATCCTGTTTCATTGAAGGGGTAGGCAGAGGTGTATTGTGGTACAACCCACATTTCACCAATTTGCTGTTATTAAGTCCCATGTAGTGAGCCTATTACCGGCTACCGGGAACAATTCCAAACTCCGGGTTGCTAGAGAGTTTTTTTTTCTTAAAATCCAATAACACTTTGCCCGACCTGGGAATCGAATCTAGAGGCCTATGGTTGACTTGTACACTAAGAAAATACCTTACTTTACATTACAAGGAAAATAAAAACAAAAATAAAACAATATTTCCGTGAACACACTTAAATAATTTGGTAACGCCTCGTCACCATATTACAGTTTCTCTTAATAAACAGTTTCACTTTGGATGCGCCGGCGCCGGTGACGTCATCCATGTTTACGATCATCTGGGAAAATGAGGCTGTTATAATGGTACTTGGTCACAATAAAAACAAACGGAAGTCACTTTATGTTTAAGTCATCACGCTAATATCAGCTGAAGAGGTGGGCAGAGTTGTAGATTGGTCGACAAATTCACATATACATTATTCCATGACTGCGTTGGTCGTTAGTCTAGTGGTCTTAAGCGCGGCTGCTGTACGTGAGATCGCGGGTTCGATTCTAAGGAAAGTATTGTTGCGTTTTCCTGCTAAGAAATTCTCAGTAGCAGCCTGGAGACTGTAAATGTGCTCGGTAGCAATAAGGCACTGGGGTAGGCAGAGTCCCATGTGTGTGAACCCCATTCCCATCTACCGGGCTCAATTCCAAACTCCGGCTGCTACTGAGAATTTTCTTGTAAAAAACCTGATAATACCTTGCTGGATTGGGAGGAAACTTGGATCTCACGTTTAACAGCCGCTATTGCGTCCACTAAACCAATTACGCAGTTTTGGTGTTCACAGAAAAAAAAAACTAATTTCTGTTTGAAGACTTATGTTTCAGGATTCCTTTTCAGTTACATTAGTAGAATAGATCCATATTTCTATAATCTAATCTAATATATAAAAATCTCGTGTCACATTGTTTGTTATCGAACTCCTCCGAAACGGCTCGACCGATTTTATGGTTTATTTTTTTGTATATATTTGGTAGGTCTAAGAATATGTTGTAGGCTATTTTAAACCCCTAGGTGATAAGGGTGGCCCTATCCAGAAAATTTATATGACAGAACAACGTTTGCGGGGCACAGCTAGTAATATTATAAAGAAGAAAGTTTTGTTTGTTTGTAATCGATAAACTTTGAAACTACTGAACCGATTTTGATAATTCCATCACTATTAGAATGTATCTTCATCCAAAAGTAACATAGGCTATTTATATAACGTTCTAATTTATTAGGTAGTTTCCTTTGAAAGGGTTAATATATAAGTCAAATTCATTCACTTTAGCTAAGAATTTAATGGATATAACAAATTATTTGTAATTAACATAGTACTAGCAAGACGAAAACGGCTCCTTGAACGGCAAATATTATGAACAAAATAAAATTGTTGTAAAAATTTAAATTATGGCTTAAATGAATCCTTATCACTTACACATTGACCCCTTAAAAGGAAATTACCTAATAAATTAGAACCTTATATACATACCTACATTTACTCACGCCTTTCTCCCATGGGGGTAGGCAGAAACTACAGGACGCCACCTGCTACGATCCTTACATATGCCTTTTGCTTCATCCACGTTCATACATCTGGTCATACACGCGCGGCGGTTGCGAGTACTACGCACCTCTTTGGAGGATTTCACTTACATAACATAACGTAGCATCACGCCTGTATTCCCCGAAGGGGTAGGCAGAGGTGTACACAGTTGTACACCCACACACGCGACGCAGCAGCCGGTCTCTCGACCACTGCGCCAACCGCGCCTTTATTACGGCATTATTTATTATTACTGAAATAAAATATAGCTGGCAGGGGTAAGTGGAAATGTCGGAAGGGGATGCCCTAGAAGGACATACACATATTAGTGATAGGTCCCAAGCGCGACTGCTGAGCATGAGGTCTCGGGTTCGATTCCCGGGTCGGGCAAAGGGTTATTGAGTTTTTCTGTTACAAAATTCTCGGTAGCAGCCCGGAGTTTGGAATTGTACCCGGTAGATGGCAATAGGCTCACCACCTATTACATGATACTTAATAACAGCATTGGTGAAATGTGGGTGTACGAATGTGTACATCTCTGCCTACCCCTTCGGGGAATACAGGCGTGATGCTATGTTATGTAAAAATATATAATTGACATATGGCAGGTGATTTTTAATTAATTTAATCTTGTCTCTTTATTACAATATTATAGTGTAGAAAAGTAAATATTACATTAGTGTTAATAACAAACTGAAAACATTAAACTTTAAATATAATAAAATTACTTGCTCAAGCTCACACCGAATTATAATTTCTCTCGCATACAGTTTCACTTTGGATGCGCCGGCGCCGGTGACGTCATCTGATGAGCGCCGACCACGCATTTACATTATTATGTAAAATATTGATTTATGAAGGATTGGTGTAAATACAAAATGTTCTACAGTTTATAGATATTTTTCTTATGAAATATAATTAACTAGCGGTCCGTCCCGGCTTCGCAAGGGGAACATTTACACCTTGGGTTAAATTATTGAAGTTTTAGTAAGGATCCCTAATATTTTCTAGTAATAAATATACCCTATGTTACTCAGGGATAATGTAGCATTCTAATGATGGAAGAATTTTTGAAATCGGGCTAGTAGTTTTTGAGTATATTCGTTACATACAAAAATACAAATCTTTCCTCTTTATAATATTAGTGCAGATGTAGATATAGCACGCCGGTATTCCCCAAAGAGGTAAGCAGAAGTGTACACAACCACATACACCAATGCTGTTATCAAGTCCCATATAAAAAGTGGTGAGCCTATTATCATTTACCGGGAACAATCCCAAAGTCCGAGCTGCTACTGAGAATTTCCTTACAGAATAACCCAATAACACTTTGCCCGACCTGGGAATCGAACCCAAGACCTCGTGTTCAGCATCCACGTTTACAACCACTAGACCAATGTAGCATGGCAATCATTTTGCAATAAGCCACGAGCCATACAGCCCTGGCAACAAATACAGATTAAATTTATGTTTCGTCATCTGAATGTGAATCGTTTTCACTTTGCTAACGCGTTTTTGATGCGCCGGCGCCGATGATGTCATCTGTGATATGTATCTTGTATCTTTACAATATATTAATGTTATAAATTATTGTGGAAAAATAATTCGATCGCGAGCAGGATTCGAACCTGCGCCTCCCGGATAAATACTCCAGGCGCTCTGACCACTAAGCTATCTCGACCTCTGCTCACCACCGCGAATTCTTCTTCAACATTTTAATACGTCTTTTGGTGACGCTATTGCTATCTATTCACTCCCTAAACAGGTGTCTGAATATTCCGGGGGTAGTAGTTATCCGGGAGGCGCAGGTTCGAAACCTGCTCGCGACCGTATTCTTTTTCCACAATTCTTTTTATCTTTAAATTTCGCTAAGCATGCGTTAATGCTTTTCAAAGATTTGTCTGTAATATGTTAATGTATTCGAAATGTCTTCTTCATATCGTGTGGTTGATGAACAACCATTATCAACAACCACCCGTAGGTCTCTGACATGGCTTTACACACCATCGAGAACATCTCTCAGGTGTGCTGGTTTCCTCACGATGTTTTCCTTCACCGTTTTATGCAAGTGATAATTAATTCAGTTAGTGGTGAGTGCCTTTTTGATTGCAAGTCCCGAGAAATCGAGGTCGAGAATTCTCGAGACCCGAGAAATTAAGGACCTCGACAAATAATAAACCCTATACACATATATATCTGCCTAGCCTTTTCCCAATAACATTGGGGTCGGCTTCCAGTCAAACCGGATGCAGCTTAATACCAGTATTTTACATGGAGCGACTGCCTATCTGACGTCCACGATCCAGTAACTGGGTAACACGATATCTCGTCTGGCTGTCAGACTTTCAGGCCTCTGACTACCCGTACCGGCTGTCATAGATATTAATTTGACAACCAGGACCGACGGCTTAATGTGCTTTCCGAGGCACGGAGGGGCTCGGTATGAAATGATGGTCACCCATCCACAGACAGACCGCGGCAAGCACAGCTTAACCTCGATCGATCGATCTGTGCGGCTGTTACTTAGCCACGAGCCCCTAATAAACCCTATACACAAATAAACAGGCAAAGGTGTGATGTGGCATTATAAAGCCCCAGCAGCGGCTTTAAATGCCACATCACATCTTTGTCTGTGCTCACACGCCTGTGATCTGCTTCCTCATCTGCGTGTGAATCGTTTTCACTTTGCTAACGCGTTTTTGATGCGCCGGCGCCTCTGACGTCATTATAACTCGTAAACACACTGTCGAACTCGTTCGTTGTTGATTGTTGAACATTTTTAGTACACATTTTTTTTGTTTTCTTCCAAGATGACTTTTTAGAGTTAAGTTTCATTTTCATAGGAGAAAACTGTATTCAGGGTTGCCAAACATACATTTTAAGTATGATTTAAAAAAAAATGACTTTGTACTTTATACTTTTGAATGACAATAAAGTAAGAAAATACTGACTGCCTCGTTGGTCTGGTGGTCCCACGCGCGACTGCTGAGCAAGAGGTCTTGGGTTCGATTCCCGGGTTGGGCAAAGTGTCATTGAGATTTTCTTTTAAGAAATTCTTAGCAGCCTGGAGTTTGGAATTGTGCCCGGGTGATGGCAATAGACTCACCACCTATTACATGGGACAAAAACAGCATTGGTGAAATATAGGTGTACAACTTTGCACACCTCTGCCTACACCTTCGTGAAATATATATCTACGTGATACTATATTATGTTATGCAATCACTTTCATGTTCACAGTTCGACAATATATGTATATATATAATAATGGATTTTAACTTTTTGAAAATACGGCGCAATACGGCAAATGAAGACGCTTGACTTGCAATGAAAATATGTATGGTCAGGCGTCCGAGCACAAACATTTATCGACAAACTTTTCAAATCGATAAAAGTATAAATGCATCGTCGATAAAAGTATAAATGCAATGAATTCGTTTTATCAACAATGTGACGTTTTAAATCGATCAATGTCTCCACAATCGGCAGATTTGAATTTATAAATAATCACTGCAAGTAAATCCTTGATCCATTGATTCTCGTGATTATAATTTATCCACGAGCCCCTCCTACTAAGGCCCATACATCGCGAATTACCGCACATAACCGCAACAGCAGAGATTGTGCCCAATAAACCTGTTAGAACGTGTCACAACATACCTATTATACTATTAATGGACAACGGTAAAGATTGTCTCATCACGCCTGTATACCCCGGAGAGGTAGACAGAGGAGTATGCTGTTTTACATCAATACATCCACATCCCACGTAATTAGGTGGGTCCGTCCGGGTTTCCCCCGGATTTGTCCTAGTTTAGAGTGCGTCCGGGAAGCGTCCGGACGGTGTTTCATTTGTAGTCCGTGTTTGAGGCAGCTGACACATCTGCTGAAAATACGCGGCTAAAATTACGTCTAAAATGCAAGACTTTGTAACAACATTTCGTTTAAAATTGTAAGAAAATAAAAAGAAGTTAATTTGTAACAATTACTATTATTATTTATATTTCTGAATAGTGACTTTAAAGAAACTGTTGATATGTCCGGATTTAAAGCTCTAAAATCCAGGGTTCAACGCTTCTTGTCCGGGTTTGCAGATTTTAGAGATGGCATATTCCCTACGTGTAATGGGGGGTGAGCGTATTGCCATCTACATATGAGTGAATAGATTTATTCTGGATATACGTATTCCATCCTCGGCCACACAGTAGCTTCCCATCAGGCGAGTTGGTGCCCAAAGGTAGACACATTTTTGATAAAAAAAATACTACATCGCATAGTTCGGGAGCTGGCGCCGAGATGCCATCACTGCGGTGACTGTCCTGAGCACAAGGTGCAGCATACGCTGGAGGTGTGTCCTGCTTGGGCCAAGCAGCGCCATGACCTCATCGTGCCCTAACAGCATTGCACAGGGGATGTTCCGGAGCTGGTCTCTTAAGAGGACCTGAATCGTCCCTTCAAGTGCTGATGGTGACCACCAGAGTGGTTTTAGTGAAGGGCAGTAGGGGTGGGTGATCTCTGACTTCCTATATGCCCTGCCTGGATATATTTAGATGCATGGTCGGGATTGAGAGCGCTTGGAGTGCCGTTTCCGCCTCCTGCGAGGAGATGCTGCTCGCAAAGGGGGTGGTGGAAAGGGAGAGAGAAGGAGACCCCCTTACGATACGTATGCTTAACTATCGCCGATGAGGTCATGGCACGCCTCGGCCCAAACTATGCACAGCTTCAGCGTGTGCTCCGCCGTGTCTTGGAAACAATCACTGCAGCGGTGGCACCTCGATATCGGCTCCCACCTTAATGACACAGGTACTTCCTGAAATACACGTTGTCCGAGAGCACCTGTGTCATCCGAAAGCTGAGGAGACCATGTCGCTGTTCCAGCCATTCCTCCATTACGGGCCTTATCGCCGCCACTACGGCGTACCCTATTCCGAAACCCCGGTAAAGGTTATTGGAGGATAGTGTCGCTCTAGTTGGTACGTCTATGATTGATAACCATATGAAAGCATAGCAGGGACTTATATTAATCAATCTTACAGCGTAAACCCGGTAGCCGAAATGTCGGCTTTTTTATGTATGTTTTGATTGATTGATTGATAGATTTCTAATTTATAGCATTTGATTTATGTTCGCGAATATAATTATTGCGTTATTTGCGAATGATTAGCCTCCCTGCCTCGTTGACCAATGGTTTCAAGCGCGACTGCTGAGCATGAGGTCTTGGGTTGGATTCCCAGGTCGAGCAAAGTTCCAGTAAAGGTAAGACTTCTATATCCACTCTATTTAAGAGTGAATAGATTTATTCTAGATATACGTGTTCCAACCTCGGCCACACCGTCGCTTACCATCAGGCGAGTTGGTAGCCAAAAATAGACTCATTTTGATAATAAAAAAAATCCTAGCCTAGGTTTTATCTCTAATGGATTTATTTTGACATCACTGAGAATTCGATTCCAGCACCTATACACAATATTTTATTATTTCAAACATCTTTAACATACGAGTACTTTACTCTAAAACTACACTTCTCATCACCAATTCATCACACTAGCTTGATATATAAGGAAATGATCAAGCAAGTTTAAAAAAGAAGTTGAAAGAAAAAAAAGGAATTAAAGAAATAAACTAAATATATTCTCCCACAATAAATCCAATTGCTCATTCACATACTGTCGGACAGTTTCTTTAAGTTGCAAGTAAAAGAGTAATATAATTAATAATATCTGTTGTTTATTTATTATTATTGAATTGTTTCGTTGGCTACAGAGTAATCGATATTTCTACCATGGGATAAAATTATGCCTGAAATTAAATTAAATAAAAAATTGTTTGTGACAAAAAAGTCGATAGGCAGGGCAAGGTTGTTAGTAACAAGAATTTTGCTTATAAGTAATGATAGTAATTAAAAAGTAAAAAGAAGACTCTAGACACACAACAACAATTAAACCTAAGTAGATATCTCATCTTTTAGAATTCTGCTGCTTTAATTCAGCACTAGACACAGTAAGAGATTGAGATCAATACCAGAATATTTCAATTTGAAAGGAATAATATAATAGAAAATATAAATTTTATGATCAGTTTTGTAATTTGCGTGAAATGTCAGAAACCAACCCATTTAAATTAGAAACTATTTTCGCCAAACTTTTTGTTGATCATTTTACGCTTCCTCAATTCACATCAAAACTGATGACTACTTGTTCAGATTAACAGCGGAACTACACAATAGTTATGACAAGAATCCTAACTGCTAATCTCCGATTAACGATTACAAACTAACCCGACGGATCTCTAACAAATAATCAGCGCGTCGAAGCTATTTATTAAATTTTTCTACAACAACATACTTTCCGATACGATGCGAAAACGTGAAATATCACCTTAAAACCAGGGCTATAATAATCGAGACAGCGCGACCGACAGCCTTCGCGACTGGTTTCGAGAAAACAAGGCAGTATACAGGCAACCGCGGCCGACAACTCACGGCGCGCGAAAAAAAATACACAAATCAAATTCAAAATTCGAACGTTTTACACGGAACGCGGTCATTTTTAAAGAGGATTTGGACGAAGGAGGTCGCGTTTATAGTTGTTTTCGTACGAGAAATGAATTAAGTGGATTCTTAATTTTAGATCTAGTTGAGTTTTGTTGAGTGAAAGTGATTTCTTATCGAAAAGTGAAAGGCGTCGAGTATCAGGTGAGTGTAAGGTCCTCGAAATCTCGTTTAGTTTAATCTGGTTAGATGCAGAGAAATGTTAGAACGAAGATGCTGTGACCGTGTCCAGTGCCCTACATTGAGTTATTGAGTTATTACACGCTTTGGTCAAGGTTTGAATCTCCGTTGAAGCCTTCGAACTCGCTAATTAGTTAGAAAAAACAACCGAATCATGTTTTTTTTTTTTAATAACTTTCGTGAGACACGCTCATATTATGTCTTATGTCACACTTCCTGCAGTATCAGTTAACTTAGTCAAAGAGTTTTTATATCGTATTGTTCATCGGTTACTACTCACTTGCATTCTTCGGGTTTGCCCGACTAGTTTCGAACTCTAACGGAGCCCTTAGTCATGAGCTGAGTCTGCGGCAATGTCGCGAGTCAGACTCAAACCAAACCCGAAGAATACACGTGAGTAGTAACCGGTGAACAATAATTAATATGAATATGCCTCACGAAAGTTATTATACAAATAAGGAACGATTTGTTTTTTGAAATCATTTATTTTTAACAGGAAGACAAAACGAGAACTGTTAAATGCTGAAAACCCAAATCTATACTAAGCCTTTCCTTCTCCCTCCGGCCTGAGGAGGAGGATTTACACAAGCTAGTGGTCGCTTACTGGCTGAAATTCGACCATAATTAATGTAAATTTTAAAATGAATTTTAATATATTATTCAACGGTTTAGTCGGGAAATAAAAAAGTAAAGTCGGGTTATTCTTGATTTATTATATTATTATATATTGGTATTTAACATCACACTTTTACTATTAGGAGCCGAGCAAAAATAAAAAAGCGGGGCACAGCTAGTCCTAAATATGTATTAAACGTCCGTTTAAATCTCATCGTAATAATTTTGTGCAACAGTATTAGATCCAGTTGCACAAAATTTGACAATCTGAAAATATTTGATGTACATGCACGCACTGACATATCTCCTTCATAACAGTCAGAGTTTAAACCACCCGTTGGTCTCTGACACGGCTTTACACACCATCGGGTGCGGTCACCACATCTCTCAATTGAGCTGACCAAAAGTTCTTATAATACGATGTATCCGAAGATCATAAACATAACCCATAATATATTATGCTACGGCTAAGTAAAATGAGGAGTTCACGCCATCATGGTTGAAAGAACACGCTGTGCACTTGTTAATAAGTGCATGACAAATTCTAAGACCTAAATCACTGTAGAACTGAAGATGATTTCCATTCTTAATAATAACGACGACTGAAGGAACTGTTATCTGGTTTAAGATCATTTATTTTCTCATTAAGAATAACAATTCACTTACATGAGAAATAAGAAAAAATATTATTAAATTACAACTGCAGTAACATCGTGGCGATACAAAAAATTTTACGCTACTAATAAATATAAAATAATAACAAGGACGAGGGTAGGTATTTAAAAAAAAACATAAGTATTTGAAACATTGGTTCAACCAAGTTTGCAGTAAATACAAAGATCGAGCGTATCTAGAACAGATTACACAAAGTGAAAGAAATACTAGATTATACAAAGTGTAACCAAAGTCAGTAGTCATACTTTGAGAAGTCAATGTACCCATTTATACGAACGACTTTTACTATAGAACAAACTTTGAAAGCACGAAAAAAAATCTGCTGCTTTGATACATTTTGTTCGACTATGTATGAAGATTTATATCGAACTATGGAACAGGTGATTTTTTTCGAGTTTCGAATACTGAAGATGATTTCCATTTTTAATAAAAACAACTGAAGGAACTATTATACAATGTGTAACCAAATTCAGTAAGAAAGAAAGAAAGAAATATTATATTTATTAGAAACACACAGAAAGAACAGATACATACACACACAAAAAGATAATCACGCATAACAAGAAATAATAGAAGTACACAATTTATAAAAACACTCACACAAGCATAACAAGGACATAATTAAAATAACAAGATATAGTAATACTAGTACGTCTAACAGTAAATAAATAAATAGATAAGTACTCGTACTTTGAGAGGTCAATGTACTCACTTATACGAATAACTTTTACTATGGGTGCAACTTTGAAAGCGCGAAAAAAATCTGCTGCTCCATACATTTTGGTCGAGTAGCTATGAACATTTATATCGAACTATGGAACACATGGCTCGACTAAACTCTCTAGGCAGCAGGAATAGAGTAGTTTTGAGGTGGGTACTGGGACATGCGTGCATCATTGGAAATTAACGTGCCGATGAGCTAGCAAGAGCAGGAGGAATTGGTACACAGCAAGGCCCCGAGCCCTTCTGTGGTATATCTAAAAGCAGAGCTCAAAAATCCCTCATGGACTCATGTTTTATTAGTGCAAGCCAGCTCTGGACGGAATCGCCAGGCATGACTCACTCCAAAATACTCATTAAAGCCTACGACAAAAGGTACACAAACCACGTCCGAGAGCTGAGTAGGAACAATTTGCGCGTTGTGGCAAGAGCCTTAACTGGACACTGCTGCTTAAATAAGCACATGCTCAATTTGAGGCTAAGCGAGACACAAACCTGCAGACGGTGTGAAGAGGCTGAGGAAACACCTCTTCACCTTTTGGGGGAATGTGGACCGCTAATACTTTTAAGCCCGGATCAAATAAAAGAGCTCATCCCTAGAAAAATCCTGCAGTTCATCACAGCGGCAGGGTTTAGGAATGAGCTCTAATTTAAACGCAAGAGTGGCGATCACAATAGATCATTTCTGGTCCCAGTGATATAAAAGCCACAAATAGTAATATAAAAATAAAAAATAAAAATGGAACAGGTGATTTTTTTCGCGTTCTAAATTGGTCCTTTAGTAAAAGTTGTTTACTGGGTACAATAACCTCCTAAAGTATGAGTACAGACTTCTGTTACACACTGTATATTATTTATTATTATATTGACTGCCTCGTTGATGTATCGTGGCCCGCTTCATAAGCCACATTTGTGAATCAAATCTGTCAAAATGTGACTTTTCAATGTCATATGTACTTTCTTAATTAATCTAAGATATCACAGTCGGTAACGGTGAGGAAACCTGGACTTGATGGTCTGAAATCGCCAACCCGCAGTGAGCTAGCGTGGTGATCAATGCACGTGCCGTCTCTGTATGAGGAGAGGCCCTTGTCCTGCAGTGAGACTTTGGCTTTTTAAGTTAAAGACTGCTTCGTTGGTCTAGTAGTCCCAAGCGCAACTGCTGAGCATGGGGTCTCAGGCTGGATTCCCGGGTCGGGCAAAGTGTTATTGAGTTTTTCTGTTAGGAATTTCTCAGTAGCAGCCCGGAGTTTGGAATTGTGCCCGGTACATGGCAATAGGCTTACCAGATATTACATGGGACTTAATAACTGCATTAGTGAAATGTGGGTGTACAATTGTGTACACCTCTGCCTACCCCTTCGGGGAATACAGGCGTGATGCTATGATGATGATGATGCTTAAGTAAGTATGTATCATCTTTAATCAACATGAAGTCATATGAGAGGTCGCGTTAACTTGTCAACGTTTATGATCTGTCTCTATAGACCATAGACTAAGATTCATTAGCATAAACTCTTTTGTATTCACTGTAGAAAGCTTAACTAAAAATAACAATACGAGATCATTTGTCTATGAATATTCTTTATTTTATTTTTTTCTCTCGTAAGTCGTGAGATGATTTGTGAAAACTAATTAAAATAACAAATGAGATAATTTGAATATTTTAAGTGTTTTTGAAAAGTTGTTGTCGAATGCGAATTTCTTATTAAAATAAATAGAAAATGTCTAGACTATATATAATTAACATTACATAACCAACAAGTAACTGTCTCGCTGAACGGCAGGGGCCTCTTCTCATACAGAGAAGGCACGAGCATTGATCACCACGCTAGCTCACTGCGGGATGGTATCAAACCGTTTCCTCATGATGTTTTCCTTCACCGTATTTTTTTTATGTTTAATACAACACAAAAATACTAATTACATAGAAAAAAAAAATTTTAGTTTTCACCAAGCAATGTTGAAATGTGGCTGTACAACTGTGTGTACATCTCTGACTACTCCTTCGGGGAATACAGGCGTGAGGCTATTATGTCTTATCACCATACTCATTAAAGTACAAAATAATACATGATAATATTTCTGTTGTGTTTGCTAATTAGCGAATCAACAGATTGAACACATAAGTTACATTTCTACGACAACATTTCGTGCGATCTTATGTCATGTCGTAGTGCGTTTAGCAGAGCATCGCGCCTGTATTCCTAGAGGAGGTAGGCAGAGCTGTCAAACTGATCATTGCGTATATATTCCTCCCGACCGTTTTTGGGTCACGGCGGCCTATCTACACGGATATTAGTACACAGGAGATATTATAGTGCACAAGTATATGTGCAAACACCGGTGCACTCCCTCTTCCTTCACTCTCATAATCCGATGGGACGGCAATCCGACACTACTGGAGAGAGATCAGACGCAGGACCACGCAGGACCGCTTTACGTGCTTTCCGAAGCACGGGGTATCCCACCACCAACTTCCTAACTCCGGGCTGCTACTGAGAATTTCCTAACAGAAAAACCCAAAAACACTTTGCCCGACCTGGGAATCGAACCGAGGACGTCAGCAGCCGCGGTTGCGACCGCTAGACCAACAGGCACGGAAGTACCTATGTTGTAGAGTGTCTCTGAACTTGTAAATGCTCCTAATTTATATGCCATTCAGGTGTTGTGACTCAAGTACTTCGTAATCCAGTAAGTTTGTGGCATAATATGCGAGTAACAAAAAGAAGGAAGAAAGTTATTGAAATAAATCTTTGAAAGCATTAACGCATGCTTAGCAAACTCTAAAGTTACAATATTAAATGGAAAAAGGTTCGGTCATCTGTATAGGTACTGAATTGATAGCAATGCCGTGGCCAAAAAGACGTGTTAAAATATGGATGAAGAATTCGCGGTGGTGAGCAGCGGTTGAGATGGCTTAGTGGTTAGAGCGCCTGGAGAATTCATCCGGGAGGCGCAGGTTCGAATCCTGTTCGCGACCGTATTCTTTTTCCATTTAATATTGTAACTTCAAAGTTATTGAGTTTTTCTGTTAGGAAATTCTAAGTAACAGCCCGGAGTTTGGAATTTGCCCGATAAATGGCAATAGGGTCACCACCGATTACATGGGAGGCAGAGGCATGGGAGGAGGCACAGGTTACACACCCACATTTCACCAATGCTGTTATTAAGTCCTGTGTGTGGTAGTGAGTCTTCTTCTTATCGTGTGGTTGATGAACAACCTAGTGTCAGAGTTTATACCACTCGTAGTTCTCTGACATGACTTTACACACCATCGAGAATATCCCTCAGGTGTGCTGGTTTCCTCACGATGTTTTCCTTCACCGTTTTAAGCAAGTGATAATTAATTTCTAATACGCACATTACTACACAGTGGTGCGTGCCTTGGATTCCAACTTGCGACCTTTGACTGTCAGTCCAACGGTCATACCCCTAGGCTATCACTACTATTTTCGTGAGTCTATTAACATCAGAGCACAATTCCAAAATCCGATCTGTCGCTGACAATTTCTTAACAGAAAAAATCAATAACACTTTGCTCCACCCGGGAACCCAGGACCTCACGCTCAGCGGTCCCGCTTGTGTCCACTAGACCAACGAGGCAGACACACAATAATAATTAGAAATCAGCTTTCATACAGTGTTGATAGAATGATGACAGATGAAACAATTGTCAGCATTTGACGGTAGGTCGGGACCTAAAAGACGAGCGGCGCGTGCGACTTTCGCTAGCCAATTACAAGTCCGACTTGTAGGCTCGCGGTTTAATTAGACTTTTTGATTTAAATTAAGATGTCTCTTTTATAACAGGCAGTTATAATGATGATAGAAATCTCTTTAATTTTAAATTGCAGTGCTTGCCTGTACGCAGGCAAAATTCCTTACAAACTACGATATTTAGACGAACAATTTTTAATTTGTTTTAAAAATTGATTTTAATTCAAGATAAATCTTTGAAAAGCATTAACGCATGCTTAGCTAACTCTAAAGTTATTATATTATGTTATTATATTAAATGGAAAAACAACACGGTCGCGAACAGGATTCGAACCTGCGCCTGCCGGATAAATACTCCAGGTGCTCTGACCACTAAGCCATCTCGACCTCTGCTCCCCACCGCGAATTCCTATTCCATATCCTTGTTCCTTTTTATTGCACCACTAGCTGTGCCCCGCGCTTTCACCCTCGTATAATTATATTATAATTCGCTTATGTTACTCCTTTTATAGTCGGCTATCTGCCAGTAAAATCTTATCAGAATCGGTCCAGCCGTTTTGAAGATTAGCCGGAACGAAGAGACAGACAAAAATTTTAAAAACGGATTTTTAGCCATATATTTCGTGCAAATAGCTGTATGAGCTAAACAATTGTTTTGATCACAAAAAACAGACACTTCAATTTTATTTATTTGTATTGATTTATAGAAAAAATAAAAATAAGACAAAAAATCAGAATATTTTTTTTTTGGCTACGATCAATGGTTTACCGGAAAAGCGGTGGCAAATAATTAGGTTAGAACTGTGACCAGACTGCTCCACCACAACGTTTTCCTAAAAAAAATCTTCGTCTTAATATCCCCTCATATCCTTTGCAACACTTCAACCGGCCTACCACTGTGCCGTCCACGCCATCACACTTCTTCTCTTCTTTATATTTACGAATTTCTTTATTATTTTGGGGGCTGAGTTGCCCGCGTCCGTAGGAGTGCACCCTTAAAGTGGAATCCCTACACGTGGCCCCTGGGTGGTGCAAAACACAACACTGGTGGGAGGCTTAGACCGCGGCTGGTTACCACCCATCAGACGAAGCCATGCCTTGAAGCGACCTAGTCGTGTTTCGGGATGTAGTCCGGTGCAACCGTTGTGGGAGACGGGTCTGGGCAGTTGCATCAACTCCCCAACTATCGTTCTCCCCAAATCTATCCACTCTACTTAAGAGTGAATAGATTTATTCTGGATCTACGTGCTCCATCCTTGACCACACCGTCGCTTACTATCAGGCGAGTTGGTGGCCAAACGTAGATCCACAAATAATACAAAAAAAAACTAAACCCTTGTGTCTAAACATTCTCCTAAAAATTTCAGATAAAATCTTCTCAACAAGCAAAGAGACAGCACACGCTATGTCATACCTCTACCATTCATCATTAGCGCCATGTCAACGGTGAAACATGCAGTACCATGGCACCAAAAGTACCAGAGGGATAGTGAAGACAAGGACAAAATCATACGCAAGAGGAAGAACGCGCTAAGGGCAAGATGGCGGATCTCCACGTGGTTGATACCGTTGGTGATCTTGAATGTGGCGGGCCCAGTTAGTGGTGAATGTAGGTATTGGTACCTTCTTTTAAGTCCTCTATTAATAGCGCATTTTTTACCGGTTAGCAGTCCCATGTCCACATGTGGAACCAGTCGATTTTTTATCTATTGTGTCTACTTCGTGATCAGTGAACCTGGTAATATCCGGTCCTTCCGAATGCCTCCATGAACTTACTGCTTTTAGCATTGCCGATTTGATGACACCATCAATCAAATCAAAATATTAGAGCGCCTGAAGTATTTATCCGGGAGGTGCAGATTCGAATCCTGTTCACGACCGTATTCTTTTTCCATTTAATATTATAATTTCAAATCAAAATAATATATTTTACTAAAACATGGGTTCCGACAGATGGATATAGGGTCAACATTATCTTCCACACGATTGTGACTAGCGAAAATATTAAACTAATAAATAATTAATTAAATAAATAATGAAAGAAAGAAAAGCTGTTTATTCTGATTCTGAACACACAAGACAACTTGACACAAATGTCACATGTGTTTTATCCCACCTTATCGTGAATATAGCTTTTTAATTTTTGCTTTTTTCCTAAATTTCCAGCCCTAACAAGTCGGATGCTAGCCTCCATCCTAGGATACCCCAGCACCTGTAACCTGGGCTCGGAAGTGAGACCGTGTACCCTGTCACTCACCTGCTGGCTTCGAGGTGGCACCAGGGTGCGAGGCTGTGGAGGCAGCTGGCTGTTCTCATGCTGTATGTCTCCTGAACCTAATAGAAATAATGTGCTGGATAACAGGTAATTGATGTTAGTTTTTAAGAAAGATTCAATCGGCCCAGATAATCACAAAAATCTTATATGCACATATTGCACATAACACCCAGCTGGAACAACTATCGTTAGTACACCATAAAATAACTGCTATACGATGCCTGATACATGCATGCCGTCTAATAGGAAGGGTTAAATTAAAGCTATAATTCTCTCCTCAAAAGGCTATCCCAGATTAAAGACCCCAGGCTTTTTTGGTGATGTGTCTGCGTAACAACTGGCAGTTTGATGCCTCCAACCAAAGCGTATTTAAAATTACTACAAAGTAAGCAATAGTGCTAAGGGCCTTCCCTGCGGGACACGAGCCTCGGCTTAGGGCGTTACTGGGGGGATGACTAGAAACTAACTGGATCAGATCATTTAAAAGATCCCTACATTCACCAATGCTGTTATTGAGCTTATTGCCATCAACCGGGCACAAATTCTAAACTCCGGGCTTCCTACTGACAATTTCCTACTAGAAAATCCCAATAACACTTTGCCCGACCTCACGCTCAGCAGTCGCCCATGCAAGCACTAGACCAATGAGGTTTATATAAAAATATTTTACAGTTTATCAACTAAAATATAAGATTAAGATAAAAATTTGTATCCATACTCTAACGGAAAATTCCTTTAAATTCCAGTATTTCATCATCCGAGTGGAAGTACAAGGTGGTGCCTCCGAAGCTGCGTCAGGTGCCGCAGCGCAGCGTGGTGCCCACCAACGTGTTCAGGAGAAGAGCTGACGAAGACGTCGCACAGGTTCGCAAAAAGTCGTTTTGGTGTAGTAGGTATATGGAATGATTCGTTGAGATGCGTCATTGACAAATGTAATCTTTTAAACTTTCGCCTTTCGAACACATTATTATTTCATTCAAAAGAAAACATTCGTTCTTCCCGACGATGACACCCGCATTCTCCAGTCTTCTCGTAACCACGGTCAATGCAACTTGATTGAAACATAACATAAATACACGTGATATCTTACTACACCCCCCACCCCCCTCCCTTGTGATATTTTGTGATTTTTGCCAAATATCTACGCTAAGAATTTCAGTAGCGTTCTTAACTTGTCATAATATCAGAGTTTAAACCACCCCTAAGATTTACTAGTTTTCTCACGATGTTTTCCTTTACCGTTTTACGCAAGTGATAGTTCATTTCTAATACGAAGTTGCGACCTTTGACTTGCCAGTCCAACGGTCACACCATTAGACTATCACGGTTTTCTATTGAGCACCCCCTAAATAAGACAATAAATATTGCTATGCGACTAATTCAGAAATTTCATGACTTAATTGGTACATTTGTCTGCGTGGAGGCCTTTTGAAACTATCCGGATAACACTCCTTTTGTTCTAAGCTATAGGACCATGGCCAGTGGCTACTAAAATAAGCAAGTGAATTGTCACCAGGTTATCACCCCTGCCAAGTAGGCACCCGGGGCAAACCGCCCCACCGCCCCCCTTTTACGCCGCCACTGTATCACTGCTGTTAATAATGATAACCTACCTTAAATAATGCTCTCCTGTTCAATCAATGGTTTCCAGGTAGACTGCGGCCTGTCTTCAACGAAGATGATTCAGAAGCGAATCATTGGCGGTCGGGAAGCCAGATTTGCGGAGTTCCCCTGGCAGGCACACGTCAGGATCTCGGAGTTTCAGTGTGGCGGTGTATTAGGTAAGTTGACGTGCATAAGTATCACTCCTATTTCATAGTTATTCCAAAAAATTACGGTCATGAGCAGGATTCGAACCTGCGCCTTCCAGATAAATACTCCAGGCGCTCAATGGCCGCTAAGCCATCTCGACCTTTGCTCACTACCCCCAATTCTTCAAACTTTAGAGTTCTCACCGCGTTAATGCGTTTGAAATATGATCAGTACCGGACTCTCTTTTTCGTGCACTCTCAAACTAACCTGTAGAGTTGTCCAAACTGCCCGAAGGTTTTTACTAAGCTGAACGAACATCATGCAAACATTTACACAAAGCAAGATTTATAAAAACTCCCACACTATACTTATGCATGAGGTTTTGGATCAATGTCTCTCTCTCTCTCCCTCTCTGGTCTTTTCACATTCCATTAACAAGTGTTGTTAAACACCACAGACGACACAATTCTTGGAATTAATTAAATTATTAGCCTGAACACTACGCATTTCAGTATCCCGCTGGTACGTCGCCACGGCAGCACACTGCGTGTCGCGCGCGCGCCCCCGCGATATCGCGGTGTGGCTCGGCGCGCTAGACACCAGCGCCGGTGCACATACTGCCAGAAAACTGGGGTGAGCTTCTATTAATACATACAAAGACTGGATCATTATCATCAACCCATAGTAGTGCTGCAGACCTCTGCAATTTCCCGTCACTAAAATCTCTGACTTCTCTCAGCAAGCCCCAGCTAGTAGATATTGGCAGTTAAACAAAACTACTCCTTATGAGAAACATTATGATATATTTAGAGAAAATAAGATTTTAAAATATATTATAATATAAAAGAAATTTTAGAAGAAGTAATTATAATAAAACAACTTTTAACCGGATTAATCGAGTGTATTATTGGTTTTTGTTTTTCCTGACGTTTCGAACACTTGCAGCGTTCGTGGTCGCAGGAGGACTAAGGTCGAGGCGTCATACAGACACTTTACCACAAACGCTGAAATTTTTACTATATAAGAAAGCAGAATTTGGCCACTCAGTGTCTTCATTGCGATTCAGATTATGTTCGTCTTTTCTGGTTTCCACCAACTATTAATTTATGCCACACTTTTAATTTCCAGGGTCGTCCAAAAAATCCTGCACCCACTCTTTCAGTTCCGGATGACGCAACCGGATCGCTACGACATAGCTCTCCTAAGACTGACCCGTCCGATCACCTACACCACCCACATCCTGCCGATCTGTCTCCCAGAGAGGGACATAGAGTTAAGAGGAAGGGCTGGGGTGATTGCCGGCTGGGGCAAGACTGATTCCAGTACTGGGCACACGGGAACTAATATGTTGAGGTCTGCCACGGTTCCGATACTGAGTAAGTACCTATGTTATTTAAAAGTATATATATTTAGCTTTAGAGCTAATACATAAAAAATATAGAACACAAATAATTATGGTGACCGTCCGTCGGTCACGGTGACGTACGGTCACCATAATTGCTTGTAAAACGGGAAGGCCCTGGCGCACTTGCTACAGTCGCTGCTGCCTCCCCACTCATGACCCTCCATATTACACCATCGATCGCGACACTGGTCACGCCATCTGATGTCACAGCTAAACCACCCACTTAGATTTTTCCGCTAACTGTATATTATCTACCTCTATCTGCCTTGCCTTTTCTTAGCTACGTTTTGGGTCGGCTTCCAGTCTTGCCATGAAGCTTATTGCCAGTATTTTACATGAAATGACTGCCTATCTGACCTCCACAACCCATTCGCTGGGTAACTTATTATCTCGTGTAAAACTGGTTGTCAGACTTTCAGCCATCTGATTACCTGTAACGACTGTCACAGATCTTATTTTGACAACCAGGTCGGGCTGTTTAACGTACTCTCTGAGACATGAGGTCTCGATATGACATGATCACCCATGCACATACCAACAGTGGCAAGTGCAACTTAACCTCAATCCATCGATCTTTACGGCTGTTACTTAGCCACGAGCCCCTTTCATTTCGAATGATCTGGGACCACAGCCAATGCAATCTAGCCGAAGTGTATCATGGCCTAAAATATTTTCTGGAGCAGGACTTTAATAAATGTACCTAAGGTGCAAGCTCAATTTATTAGACTAAGAGTCCTGGTAACTAGAAAGTCCATTCTTCTTATCGTGTGGTAGATGAACAACCTAGTGTCAGAGTTTAAACCACCCATAGGTCTCTGACATGGCTTTATACACCATCGAGAACATCTCTCAGGTGTGCTGGTAGCCTCACGATGTTATCCTTCACAGTTTTAAACAAGTGGTAATTGATTTATAATACGCGCATGACTTCGAAAAGACAGTGGTGCGTAGCTTGGATTCCAACTTGCAACCTTTGACTGGTCAGACCAACGGTCATACCACTAGGCTATCAATGCTTATTAGAAGAAAGTCCATTGCGTACTATAGACACAGCCCTTTCTACTGAACTTTATGGTAGTCATAATTTCGTCAATTTCCGCTGAAGTCAGAGAGTTAAAGAGGCAGTGCAGTGTGATTTCTTGAACCACACTATCTATTTGATGTTAATTTGTTAGCCTTATTCACCTCCCTGACAAGTTAATAGCATGATATGCCATTACCAGAAAAAAATAGATAAATTGTATGATTCGTTTCCAGGTAAAGAGCAGTGCATCAACTGGCATAGAAGCAAACAGATCTCAGTAGAGATCCACTCGGAGATGATTTGCGCTGGTCACTCGGATGGACACCAGGATGCTTGTTTGGGTATACAATCTTACTACTAATATTATTAATGCGAAAGTTTTTGAGGATAGATGGCTGGATTTTGTTCCTCTTTCATGCAATAACTACCAAACGGATTTTGATGAGGTAGACAGATAGTTGATAACCTGGATTATAATATAGGATACATTTTATCCTGGCTGGACTCAATTTTGAAGTCCACGCAGACGAGGTAGGGGGCAGAAGCTAATATATAAATACTGGCACAAATTATTATATGTGTGTATAAAAATCTTCATTAGGCGCCTCACCGTTTCTGAGGTCCAGCAATCACTGAAAATGTCACCCCAGCAATATCTGAAGATGCCCGGATTTTATAATAACATTGCACACAAATTATAAGCGTTCTTTTAGCTCCACCTAGACTCAATGGATTACATTAGAATTACACATATTTTGCTGAACTAACGTTTAATAAAATTGCGTTATCAAAATCAGTTTTTCGCCGTTAAGTATAAAAACTTTACAAGCACAAGTTTAAAATGCGGGCACAATTACATGAGTTGAGGCACTAATTACCATCTTCTAATATATAAAATTCTCGTGTCACAGTTTTCGTTGCCATACTCCTCCGAAACGACTTGACCGATTTTGATGAAATTTTTTGTGCTTATCCGGTATCTATGAGAATCGGCCAACATCTATTTTTCATCCCCCTAAATGTTATGGGTAGTCCACCCCAATTTTTTTTATTTATATGGCAAAACAACGTTTGCCGGGTCAGCTAGTTCTATATACAATTATAAAAGCCAATCAAAAGGAGACAACAATTAAAGCTATCAAGTCGTTTTTAAATTTCTTACCATATTTTTCTGCTTTACCGGTCGCGTTCATTTTTATATATTAATCTTTCACGTGTTTAATATCATAAACCAAAGCCTATCGGCAATTTTGCACCCTAGCCGTTGGCTCGCTAATTAGCAGACACAATAGATTTTTATTGTTATGAAGTATAATTTTGTACGTGGCTCAGCGGAAGGGATGTTTAAGTCGGTGCATAAATATTATTAGTGATGTAAATTTTCCAGGCGACTCCGGCGGTCCCCTCATAGTGCTGGACAATGGTCGCTACTACCTAGTGGGCATCACGTCAGCCGGCTTTGGTTGCGGAGTAGACCACCAGCCTGGCATCTACCACAACGTGAAGGTCACCAGCACTTGGATACGAGGAGTTGTCTCCGAGCGTATGAATTATATTGACTTTTAAACTGAGTCAGAGATGGTATTTCCAATTGCCTTGATATTAGAGAGAGTAGATATTTTAGATATATACCTTCAGATTTAAATCATCAACTCATTACTAATAATTGTAATAATTTTTGGGACTTGGAAGTTCAAAAACCCTTCCCAAAAAGCCCAGACAAGCAGTGAAATTGTTTTTAATATATAATTATGTGAAAAAAAACCTATTTCTGGCCTTGTGTTTCATGCAGATAATTCTAGCCTTAGTTGGGGGTCGACCGCCAACAATTTTAACTGTACGTGATAGACAATAAATGGTTTGACTTGACAGTAAACTAATAAAGATATAAATATTCCATAACAAAATACCTTAATGACAAAATCAATCACCCCTCATAATGGAATATTTACATTTTTACAAGCCCTTTTCCTACAAAAGTATGGTTTTTGTTAGGCCGAGCCCAGTTCCAGTCGTGCCACGTCCGAATCACAGATGTTCTACCTGACTTGAGTCAGGTTATATAACATTTTATATGAAATGCTACACCGTAAGGTGACCGCGTCCCGTCCAAGGCTCGGCCGTGCATTGGTAATTAGCACGGCTCGGATACGTCCCTGTCTAGCGTAAATCATCCTTTAAAAGTTAATTACCTACTTGTCTCTGTAAATGTTTACAGTGTTTTTATTTTACAACTGAAATGTGTTAATATAAGTGAGCGATCTTGCCTGATTTAATACGAACATGGGAGCTATTTAACCAATATTAATGTCAGTTATTCGAAATTATTTAAAAAAAACAACTTAATAAAACTGGCTGGGATGAATAAAGTAAGCCCCTGATCGCGCTGTGAGTATACCTGACTTGCCATTTCCTTGTATTCTTATGTAAATTAAATTCATTATCTCTTAATTTGATCTCCTTTATAATTTATTTATTTACTAGGTGTTATTGTGCAATTGTAATAAAAAATAAATTTTTAAAGAAATATGTGCTTTTATTTTTATGTTGGCGAAGACCACATTTATTTGATTTTGAACGCGTATGGTGACACACATGATAAATAAAACATTAACAGGCACCAGTTCTTTTTATTCTATTCTACCTTCTAAGATTCTACCCATAAGTAAGAGTTGGTGCCTTATAAACAATATTTAACTACATTCCTCAGAGGCCCCGGCTTATAGAAAATCCAATGGGAACTTATGCCTCATCCCTCAACGAAATGCGGGAATATAATGCACACGGATCTTTAAATAAACATCCTACATACTACTATCTACCTAATCATGAAAATCGCTTCTAAATCCGTTATGTTTAACTCATGTCATTAACGAACAGACAAGCAGAAAACTTGCGCATAATCTCAACTACACTACGCTTATCGGCGCTTACGTTCGCAAGCTGGACATTTTTATACCAATGATCACGTAGTGGCCTCCCCTGACTTTGGTCCTTTTTAATTTGGTCCGTTAAGTGGATCTTATTGGTTCGCTTAAGTTACAACAAAACGCAAATGACAACTGTATGAACACGTTTGTAAAGTGTCACTGTCAATGATTTGCTTTGACGTTGACAGAAGACTGGACTGGACAAAAACCTACATTGTTTTCTTCAAAGCAGTTTTGAAATTAATTATTTAAAAAAATGCCACTAATATTAATTTGTGGCACACCAGTAAGTGGCAAAACATCAAGAGCTAACGAACTAAAAGAGGTCTTTGTAAATAAATACGGAAAAAAGGTTGAAATCATTTCCGAAGATGAAGCGATCACGAAGTTGGGTTATGAGAAGAATTCCACATATTTGGACTCGCAAAAAGAGAAAAGAGTACGAGGTTACCTCAAATCGGAGGTTTTAAGGCTAATTGGAAAGGACAATGTCGTTATATTGGATGGAAGTAACTATATTAAAGGTAAGCTTACTTTTTATACTAAGTTACAATTTGTGTAAATACCATAGCCTTACTTCAGAATTATAGAAATTAAAGGTCAGATGGTCGTCTTAGGATAAATAAAGTGCATCCCAATTCCAATTTAAGCTGTTGCGTCAGTCATTAGCAGACACAATAGATTTTTATTGTTACAACGTACAGATCTGTACGTTACTGAGCCGAAAGGTTAAAGACCCCCCTCCGCCCCTAAGACGACCTTCTGACCATTTTATGGCTCCATTGTTACTCTATGATTTTGCCAATATCAAAGTTGAAAAAGACAGTGATGGTAAACTGGTAGGGCAATTAAAATTTACATTGAACGGTATTTGTAGTAGTGAAAGTGCGAAATAAAGTCTCTTATCTTATTCAAATAGTTGGCGAAGGAAATGACAGTGCCATTAAATTAACACTAACTTCCAAAAATGTCAACCTACTTCATCACCGTTTTCACCACAACAATTTCATAAGTATAACAGTGTGTCAAATTAAAATACCAAATTCTCAATATCAGGTTATCGCTATGAACTCTACTGTGCTTCAAAAGCATCAAAATCAACACAGTGCACCGTGTACACTATCAGGAACCACGATGAAGCCTGGGAAGACAATCTGAGGAGACAAAGTAAAACGGATGCAAGTAATCCTGAGGGACAGAATGATAGCATACCATATACTGAAGAAGTGTTCAATGCTTTATCTAGGTTAAGGTAAAGTTACATTATCATAATTTATCAGACTTTTTTAAATTGTAAATTATGTCGAATAAAATAATGGTATAATACTCAAACACAAACAAAATTTTTTATTTCAAATAGATCATATTTCAGGCAATTAAAGATAAATCTTTGAAAAGCATTAACGCATGTTTAGCAAACTTTGAGGTTATTATATTAAATGGAAAAAGAATACGGTTGTCAACAGGATTCAAACCTGCGCCTCCTAGATAAATACTCCAGGCGCTCTGAATCCTGTTCGCATAATTCCTGTTAACATATTTCAGGCACTTATGAAAAGTCAAAGCTAGGTGCCGGTTCCAAGAAGTTGGTCTTATGGAGAAGAACCGGCAAGAAACTCTATACACACTCTTTTAAAATTATGTATTCTATACAATTAAAATTTATTAATGTGAGAATAATGCATGTTGTAGTGTCGGTATAGCGAGGGCGGGTTTGAGGATCAACCATTCTACCTTACTTAAACAAAAACAGCATTTATAAATAAAAGTTCTTGTGTAATATTGGACGCTTATTATTAGCAAATGATGTTGTATATTATAACTGAATTATAAGTCTTATTAATCTGTAAGCTTTGCAAAAATAAATAAAAGAAAAATTTATTATAATAGGCATGATGACAGATTTTGAAATGTCCTTTTATAATGTAGGTACACATCTACTTTAACCAAAAAACATTATTTCAGCTATAAACTAAGTTTCAATGCAAATTATTGCATTTTAATCTATCTAATTTGATTTAACCGCGAAAACGTTGCTGGGTGTCATGGCGCCGTTTTGACGTCATGCTTCAGCATATTTGACATAAGTTGAAGCCATAATGTACGGCGATGATTGACATTTAACTGAGGCGTGACGTCATTGGCTGTGATTGACGTTTCAGTTAACATGGCCGATAGCAGCATTTTATACTTTTTTTTATTGAAAATCTTATTAATCGTAATGTTTATAATAAAACTAGGTAATTTTTTAGAATCTTTTGTGTCTGTATTTACCTCTAAAACCATTTATTCTTTGGTTCTTTAATACTGTCATCATGCCTATTTCAGATTTGAAGAGCCAAACTCCAACAACAGATGGGACAGTCCCCTATTTACAGTGCAGCCAACTGACAAATTAAACCTAGAAGATGTCTACAAAGTACTGTTTGAAAGGAAACCACCACCTCCTAATATGAGTACACAAAATGTAAGTATATTTTTCTAAATTGAATACTAAACACTGTGAATGCGGCGCCATAACTGTGATGGAAGTAAAAATTCTTAATAATAATAATACTCCTCCTTACCGTATTTGGGTCTCGAAGGTCTATCTCCATGAAGATTAGCCAAGTATGCAGGAGATATTATAGTGCACAAGTAGTATATATGTAGTAGTATGCGCAAACACAGGACAGGTGTGCACCTGTGTTTGCTCTTCCTTCTCTCATATTATGATGGGATGGCAATCCCACACGACCGGAGAGAGAGCAGGCGTAGGACCGATGGCTTTACGTGCTCTCCGAAGCACGGGGGTGTCACACCACCAAATTCCTGACTCCAATGATGAAAGAGGAGAATTTCCTAAAATAAAAACCCAATAACACTGCCCGAACTGGGAATCGATCACAGGACCTCACGCTCGGCAGCTGCGCTTGTGACCACTAGACCTACGAGGCATTCAAAAAAATAATACAACATATGTTAGCTGTTCATACACAGCATATGAGGCATACACCTACAACACGCGCATGTGCGACACTATGTTATCCTATCGCTTTGTATTGTGTATACGTGGCTCTCTTTTGCTCAACTTCCGTGGCGTCGGAATTTATCTCTCTTTCTTTTTCTCAATGTCTTCGAAGATCTTTCTTCACTTTGAGGTAACGAAAAGTACCAAAACGAGACGTGTCCTTAAAATTTTACTCTCAACTCTGGTTTATTTATCGATTATCGAATCGCCGCCTCACGTTTCACTTCAATAAAATGAAATTCTTAATTTTAGCAATCTAAAAAATACTACCAACTTTCCGAAAAAACATGATATGTTTTATAAAATATCTGTGGAAACAAAAATATGGTCAGGAATTTGAATCTCGCCTCACGAATATACATTGCTCTAACAACTAAGGCATCCCAACCTCTGTTCACCATTCCAAATTCTTCCACATTTTAGTATGTCTTATGGTGTCGCTATATATTCAAGCCTTAAACAGTAAGAATATACCTTTCGGAGTTCCTTACACATGAATTAATGCGTCTGAAAGATTTATCTGATACATGTTAAATGCACAGAAATTGATAATATTATCACCAATAATCAATCTGCCTAGCCTTTCCCAATTACATTGGGGTCGGCTTCCAGTCAAACCGGATGCGGCTTACTACCAGTATTTGCCTAGCTGACGTCCACAGCCCATTTGTCTTAGATCTTAATTTGACAAACTGGAACGACGGCTTAACGTGCTCTCCGATGCATTGAGGGGTCTCGATATGGAATGATGGTCACCCATCCACAGACCGACCGCAGCAAGCGCAGCTTCTCCTCGATCGATAATTATGTGCGGCTGTTACTGAGCCACGAGCCCCTACATTATCTCCAATAATCCTCAATAAATGTATCTGCCTAAAAAACCTCTAATCATTACTTAACTGTGTCTGTATTGATTTTCAGGCACCACTAACATCCACAAATTTTCTCTATGAGTTAGACAAAGTGACACAGTCAATATCAAAACAGATCTTAGAGGCCAAACAGCTCAACATGGACGGAGAGGTGAAGTTCCCTGATTACCCTGGATGCATACTAGAAGCTGGTTACACTCAGTTCGTGAACCCACAGAAACTACTGCGGTTGAGAAGACAATTCCTCACTTACGCTAAGATGAACCATTCTCATGAAGAAACTGGTAAGATTGGAAGGTATTATATACAATATTTGAATAAAACTTTGACAGATTAAGAGGTTCTTTCTTTCATATGGATAAATGATAAGAAATGTAAATTTGAGACTACAATAACATAAATGAAAGAATCATTTATGTATTCCCCGAAGGTGTAGACAGAGGTGTCCACAGTTGTACACTCACATTTCAATAATAGGTGGGAATCGTATTGCGATCTACCAAACACATTTCCAAACTCCGTGCTGGTACTAAAAATTCCTAACAGAATATCCAATACTCCGCCCCACCCGGAACATAATTATATGAAAAATAATAATATCGTACCCCATAAATTCCAGAAGATAGAACCTCCCATTAATTCCTGGCTAGCTACGGCCTTGCTTACCGTCGTCGTCTTGTTTGCGGACCAGAGTTCATAATTGGCTATGGGCGTCTCCTTTAAACTGCCAGCGTTGAAGCAATTTCCCTTTAATGGTCCCAACTTCAAAAACTCCCAAAACTGAAGAGTTATGGAGGTGAAAACATAATCCTTCTTAATACAAACCAGACGCTTCATTGATGTAGTGTTCTCATCACGTCTGCTGAGCATGAGGTCCTGGGTTCGATTCCCAGCGTACCTATTCGCTATCTCGGTTGCCAACCGAATTGATGGACACTTTGTAGTACATTGCGTCGTAATTACTATTGTTGCTCATCATAGACAAGCTGTAACATACGACGCAATGTTGACAACCGAGGTAGCGAATAGGTACGCAGAACGGGCAAAGTATTATTAAGGTTTCCTCTTAGAAAATATTCATCCTGGAATTGTACCCGATAGATGGCAATAGGGTCCCCATGCCGTTATTAAACAACACCAGTGAAATATCCGTTTTGGAGCGCAGCCAGTCAGATGAATGTGGCGCTCAATTGATTGTTACCAAACTTCTTGAGTGACTAGTTTTGAGCACCATAGGTTAGGATGAGCAGGATGCAGCTATGTCGATGAGTTTTTGCTTCAGGCAATTTCTTATTTTTAGTGTCTCCATGAACTAGGATAATGAATAACCAGCAAAAAATTAAAATCAATTATAACCAATAAATCATTGTTTTAATCTCTTCACTTAACAAATAAACAACAGTGCCCTTTTAAACAGTAGAACAACTTGAACATACATTTATACACAGATTATAATAAATATTATGTATATAAATTAATCTTCACCGGCTACTACTCTCGTGCAATTTTCGGGATTGCCCGACTGTTTGTCTGTTTGACTCGCGACATCGCCGCTTGCTCAGATCATGACTAAGGGCTCCGTTCGAGTTCGAAACTAGTCGGGCAATCCCGAAAAATGCACGTGAGTAGTAGCCGGTGAACATTAATTGATAAGAATATGTCTCACGAAAGTTTTTATACAAATATTATGTATTATTATTTGCTTAGTTATTAACTAAAAACCAGTCTAATCCAAAAGTTGAACCAACAATTTCATATTGTTTTATTAAATTTTAGATCTTTTACCAAAGAGGTAGGCGTCTCGTATCAAACGGATAACAAAATTCTTTGTATTGTAAGTCATGCAAGTGCATCCACTAATCCGCAGCGGACTGACCGCTCATCAGCACTGACACATGACGTCATACAAGTACTTACGTCAAAAATCCGTTCGTACCAGATACAGTGGATGCTTGAACATTTGATGCGATCCGTCCGATGCGTACGATGCGATCACGATAAGAATAGAAACTTCAATGACCTGTCACTTGAAAAATACAATTTGCAAGATAAACATATGATTTCGATAGTTGAACGGCTATTTGATTTAAGTGACATGTCTGCGCTCTTAAAAAATAAACCTTAAAACACAAGCCTTTAGAAACATTTTCATGTTTCACAAAAATGTCGCTTGCATCAAATAACCACAATTAACAATAATCGATTTAATGTTTTCTAAATATTAGTATTACAACGTCTACTAAAGTTTTGATAAGTTTAAAACATAATATAGACTGTTTTCGTTATGTTAACGTCACAATATGGCGGAAGGTGATTCATATTCTTAGATTGCGAGCGTATGGACGCCTACCTCTTAAAGAGGGTTAGATTTTACCAACTTATGAGTGAAGACCTTGAGCGACGAATTATATACAACATTATTTTTAATATATACTAAAAAATGAAGTAGTTTTATTTATATTTTGTCTCAATAATATTTAAAACCATTACGCGTTGGACACAGTACACAGGCTACCAGTTGCGGGTGCTTGTAACTCTAAAGATAAATCTTTGAAAAGCATTAACGCTTAGCGAACGAATGTTATAATATTAAATGGAAAAACAATGTAGTGAGCAGGATTCGAACCTGCGCCTCCCGGATAAATACTCCAGGGAGGATCACGACTGTATTATTTTATAACTTTAGTGCTTGTAACTTTGGTAATTTTCATTAGACATTTTTGATACAGGGTTCTTTATATTGATGATAATAATATATTTGACACGTTTTTCAGGTTTCGTATAAACCAAAAATAATGTTGTATATTACATTAACTGTCAGAAATTAAAACGCCTTTCTAGAAGTCAGCATTTCAGGATTATACAGCTGCCTTTTACACGACATTTCAGCAACTTTTTTTTCTACTGCTTCATAAATACACAAATCACACAATAAAAATGTTTACATCTTCCTACCAATAACTTATTTAAATCAGTACATGTAATACTTAAGCCCAACTGTCGTCCCAATAATGGACAAAAACTAATTTATACATAAAGCATACTTTTAGTTAGTTGTGATCGCAGAAATCGAAATAGGCCAGTTGCATCAACATCTTTAACCGAAACCGACATGTTACTGTGCCATTTTGACAGAATTTACATAGAAAATCATTCGATATAAAATAAGGGCTCGTGGCTATATATTATATCGTATCGATGTTAAGCTGTGCTTACCGCGATCGGTTTGTGGATGCGTGACCATAATTTCATGCCGGTCTCTGTGACAGCCATTACGAGTAGTCAGAAGCCTGAAAGTCTGACAACCAGTCATACCTCGAGATATCGTGTTACCCAGTAACTAACTGGGTTGTGGAGATCAGATAGGCAGTTGCATCCGTTTAGACTTTCCGACCCAAATGTAATTGAGAAAAGGCTAGGCAAATCGAAGCTGTCAAAATGATAAAGTAAAACGTCGGTTATGGAGGTTTACGTTGGTGCAATCGTGCCTTTAGTCTATAGAAAATGCCATAGATGAACAGTAACAGACAATTTAAACAGTGTCTGTGGTCTATCAAAGACATATTTTTAATGGCTGAATAGACCAATCCTGGAGCGGCAAGGATGGCCCCATCTTATGCAGAACAAGTGGATTACTTGCCTAACCAAATGGGGAAACAGGCGTAATTATAAAACATTATTTTTAGTACCTATATACTAAACCTGAAAGTAGTTTGTTCAGAATCAGTAAAAGAATCGATTGTAATAATTTTACACCATTTTATCCAAATAATTTTTAAACACAGTTCGCGTTCGAAAAAGTACGCAGGCTTACTGCTGCGCGTGCATGTAACTTTGTGAGTTTCCATTTGAAAATTTACAAATTTTTGATACAGGTTCTATAAATGAAAATATTTGACCTGTCTTAGGTTTTGTATATACGAAACATATGTTGTATATTTATAGAAGTGTCAAAGACGTGTGACAACGTTTATAGTGAACATAATAGCACAGAATACGAGTAGTGTGTGTGCGACTGAGAACGCAACATTCGATTATTCGTGAGTTGTGTTTTTAACTCCATCCCTTACTTCTTGACTTATCCATAGACTTTTATTATGAGTCAATGGCGTCAATTCTAATGCAGAAAACTAAGCTAAATTTAAAACATGGTCACGGTATTTCTTCTCAGGGATAGTCTTGGGAAATACCGTCGCGATTTAGTTTTAAATATGTATCATAGACAAAAATAATTTTATGAATTTTATCAATTATATGTACGGTAGACTGAAATACTTTTTAATAAATTGTTGAGACACCTGACACCTTAGTCCTCCTGCGACCACGAACGCTGCAAAGTGTTCGAAACGTCAAGAAAAACGAAAACCAGTAATACACGCGATTAATCCGGTTAAAAGTTGTTTTATTATAATGTGTAGTGATCGCGAAAACCTAAAATATTATTAAATTTAAAACGTTCCTGTCTTTTACTAACAGTTACTAAATGAAGAAGACGGGACAAATCAATGGATGTCAAATTCGAATTTAGGCACGTCAAATTAAAATCTCCGAACGTTTATAGCAGGCACAGTTTTAGGTAACCACTAAAATTTGAATTTGACGTCATCCCGTCCCGCTCTTCTAGTAACGGTTAGTAAACGACAGCAATGCTCTAAATTTAGTTTATTTTGCTACATTAGAATCGACCCCAGTGTCTAAAGTTTTGTCTGTGATAACATATTGTATAATGCACCGCGTGTTTTTTTGTAATGTAATTCGAGGACATACTACATTTTTAACACATCAACCGGAAGAAAAAATCCATAAAAAAAACGCTGTAGGTACATTCAACGACACAAGTAACTTAATTTTTAAAAGTTGAAAATGGTTTATGAATGTTTTTTTTTGGTGCAACTTTTTAAATAAACTATTAATAACTTATTGTGGAAAGGAAAATACGATCGTGAGCAGTTTGAACCTGCGGCTCCCGGATATTTACTTCAGGCGCTCTGTCAAATAAGCCATCTCGACCTCTACTCACTATACTCCATCACTATATGAGGACTGAATAGATAACATTAACTTCACCATAAGACGTATTTAAATGCGGACGAGGAATTCGGAGGAGTGAGTAGAGGTCAGTATGGCGTAGTAGGCAGAACGCCTGGAGCTTTTATCCGCTTTTAGCTTTAAAAATGGCTACCATAGCGTGCCACTAAAAAAGTATATTTCTTGTCATTTACAACAATAAAGCATTGTTTCGAGCGTTAAAAATAATATTTAGCTCACTTAGAATTTAAATTAAACTATTTAACTTTATAATAAATCAACTTTTAACCGGTTTAATCGTGTATTATTATTTTTTGTTTTTCCTGAAGTTACATGTACGGTAGACTGAAATAATTTTAAATAAACTGTTGAGACGCCTGACACCTTAGTCCTCCTGCGACCACAGACGCTGCAAAATGATCGAAACGTCAGAAAAAACAAAAACCAATAATAAACGCGATTAATCCGGTTGTTTATTATAATGCGTAGTGATCGCGAAAACCTAAGATATTACATCTAATTTTGATGTTTACCTGGATAAAAAAAATTAATACATATATTGTCTGGTAGATCATTTTGTATCAAATACACTCCAATAACTTAGCTTACACATATATAAAAAAATGGAGCCAAAATGTGGTCGAAATACTGGCCAGATTTGATCACCGACTTTTTTTCAATTTAATCTTAAAAATAGGTTATAAGCAAACATCAAAAGATTATTTACGTAATTTCTTGTTGCATTATGCTTTTTAAAAGCTGTTTATATAATATGGAAGAATTTTCGGAGATTTTCGTTGTAAAATGTAGTAAAAATGTTGTTCTTTTTTTAACAAAAAAACATAAAATGTAACAAGTTTTTTTTTTATGAAATATTATTTTAAACAATTACAACTATAATCTCCTTAACGAATACACTTTGTCAATTATTCTTGTACAGTCAGCTCAAAAATATAGTGCCATTTCAAATATTCCAAATATTTCATAAAAAAATATGTCTAGGATACACTTTCAATTGTTTAAAGACGAATAGCAGTTTAATTGAAGAGTACAACTTAATCAGATTGACATAAGGGTAATATTTAGTCAAATAAAAATTTTTGACGTAGTGGTCGGCTGCTGATTGTGAAGGCCTGGATTCGATTCCCGGATCGGGCGATGTTTTACCAAAACTCAGTTGTGGTAATTTTTTTCAAATTCTTTTGTTATTTTCAATGTCACTATAATTTTGACGTCGACTGTACATTACAACTACATTAGTTATATTTATTATGATTACGTGATTATGACTATATATCACTTATATGCGGACGTTTACACGAGCCGATGTGCTCACGACGTTGAGGCAGTACAAATGTGATAAAATATTTATTTGTAAAATAATATACTGCAGCAAATTCATAATCATGATTATTTATTTGTGTAATATATACATAGGTAGGTCTTAAATTAGGTAACAATGTTGCACTATATTACGCGTGTATTATTGGTTTTTGTTCTTCCTGACGTTTCAAAGACTTTCCAGCGTTCGTGGTCGCAGGAGGACAGGAAACGTCAGGAAAAACAAAAACCAATAATACACGCGATTAAAAGTTGTTTTATAATAATGTGTAGTGATCGCGAAAACCTGAAAATTGTTGAAATAAAAACTATTTTATTTCAACAATATTCAATATTTTACACAAACACGTGATTATTATGTATTTTTATCACAATTGTATCGCTGAGATATGAGTTCCGGTTCCCAATTGGCTTTTGATGTTGTGAATCATCAATACAAATTTTATTAAAGGTACTAGCGGTCCGTCCCGGCTTCGCACGCGACTATAATTTGAGATTTAAACTATCCTATCTCTCAAGTTGGATCGAACTGCACATGGTGTGCGAATTTTATTATAATCGGTTAAGTGGTTTAGGAGTCCATTGAGGACAAACATTGTGACACGAGATTTATATATATTAAGATTTCTGGTCTTTACCAGTAGGAGTTCTGTACGCCCATGAAATGAGAAGGAGTGAGGATATACTCCAAAAAGAGTAAATACGGTTATGATTTCTTCTATATAAGGTCCTTCATTATTAATCCAAAATATGTATAAAGTGTGGTTGTAAAAATAGTGTGTTTAAAAAGATGTCTATATTTTTAGATGACTGCCCAAAAAAGGAGTGTTATGTTTGTAGGGTTCGTATATATGTATGTATATGTGCCTTTCTTTATTCCACCATAACTTCCAAACGCCGTAACCGACTTAGATGTATGGAGTATCGATAGAATCCTTACATTGTCCCGGTAATCATTAGAATCCTTATATTGTCCGAAAGCGAGGCGAAGCTACTAAGCATGAGATCCTGGGTTCGATACCCGGGTCGGGCAGTGTTATTGAGTTTTTCTCATTTGTAGCTCAGTTTGGAAATGCGCCCGGTAGACGGCAATAGACTCATCGCCTATTACATGGCACTCAATATCAGAATTAGTGAAATATGCGTGTACAACTGTGTAGGTACTCTGCCTACCCCTTCGGGGAATACAGGCGTGATGCAATGTATGTATATTTTATGAATTATAAATGTTTCTGAGTACTGATAATTGGTATTCGGCCGTGGTACTAGTCTTTGTGCTATGTGACCGCACTTTACACAAAGGGGCCATCCATTATTTTATTTTTTTGCATTTTATTCAAAATCTTCTTATTTATAACAAAAAAACATTACATTTCAGTCGTAATCGCTGCGGCGATTATTATAAAGTTAATTCTTGTGAGTCACTCTAGTATATTATTGTATTTTTGTATAAAAACGTTCGTGAGACATGTTCATATCAATTTATGTTCACCGGTTACTACTCACGTGCATTTTTCGGGATTGCCCGACTAGTTTCGAACTCGAAAAGTCCTTAGTCATGAGCTGATGTCTGTTATAACTGGGTGTTTAACAAAACACCCAGTAATAACATACTTATATTGGGGATATTGACATCGCGGACAGTGACGTCACGTTTCACTCAACTAATAGCGTGTTTTGACATTTTAAATTTCCCTCGTATGATTCTCACTTTTCAACTATATTTCATAGTTAAAACGGAATAGGTGCCATTCTACAGCAATAAAGATTACTAATAAAAATATTTGACCGAAATTTGAATCACATGCATATTCTCTATTTAATTACGTCTTATGGTGACGTCATCGCTATCTATTCGGTCCCTATACAATGACTGAACCTACACGACCATACATGTCATGTCTGTTCAGTCATACATTTTAATGTTGACCTTCAAATTAATTATTCATACCCCAGTGTCTCACAAGAATGAAAAATAAAATACTTTTGTGATAACTTCTTATGTACTAGTTTCCGTAAACAAATAATTACTTAAATAATAAAGTTGTATTGTCGGTTGTCTTACAGACGTATAGGTACACAGAAAATATTGTTTCACTGCTTCCTTCACCGTGTAATCAAAGCAAATACATATTTTCTAAGTGAAGACATTTGTTTGTATAGAAATGCTATTTTTGAATTGTGCCCCGTAGATGGCAATAGGCTTAACGCCTATTACATGGGACTTAATAACAGCATACGTGATGCTATGTTATGTTATAAATTTTTATGGAAATAAAAATACGGTCGTGAGCAGGACTCGCACCTGCGCCTCCCGGATAAATACTCCAGGCACTCTGACCTCTAAGCCATCTCAACCTCAACTCACTACTCCGAATTCTTCTTCTACATTTTAATACGTATTTGGTGACGTCATCGCTATCTATTCAGTCTCTATACAGGTGACGGAAATATTTTTGATTTCAGTAATAACAACACCACTCCTGCATTCCCCGAAGGGGTAGACAGAGGTGTATACTTAACAGAATCACCGCTATATTTATTTTCTGTGTTCCTGTCCGCCGGCTAGATTAGAAATATTACGTGAGAGCTATATACATACAGTACGACCAATATATCTATTCCACCGTGAAGTTCTTCCGGATGACTATGCAAACAGAACATTCTGGAAGGAATTATAAGTGGAGAAATAAATTACTGCTTGAAGCCAAATACCTATATCCACGGCGGTCATAGACACGTCGGTCGTGTTGTACTGAAATATTACTGACCATAAATAATCTCCTCTATACTGTCTTATTATCATCTTTTATAGAGATCGTTCGTTTTTATAAGGCTTTATTATTTCGGGGCATAGATACTCAACGTTTGCTTATTCTTTTGAGACAATTTTTATTAAAGAATTAGGAAAACACCTGATTCTCTCATACATGTTAGGCCTAGTGTGTACAACGACTTTTAATCGCGCGACAATTTTGTCGCTGAAATGCTAAATTTATCGCGCAATTCATAGTCGTAGTACGCGCTGTAGAATGAAGATTTATAACTATATAGTTGGCCAGTAAACAAAAAGTTTGAGCATCTCTGTCCCAGAATAATTATTCAAATAATGATTTGTAGAAAATCTCACATAGAGTGGTTTTTACCAACACCATAAAACATACATAGCATCACGCCTGTATTCCCCGAAGGGGTAGCCAGAGATGTACACAGTTGTACACCCACATTTCACCAATGCTGTTATTAAGTCCCATGTAATAGGTGGTGAGCCTATTGCCATCTACCGGGCACATTTCCAAACTCCGGGCTGCTACTGAGAATTTTCTAACAGAAAAACTCAATAACAATTTGCCCGACCCGGGAATCGAACCCGAGACCTCATACTTAGCAGTCGCGCTTGCGACCACTAGACCAACGAGGCATCAACACCATAATGTGGTCATAATATAATATGAACACTATACAGGGCTATTCATAGCATCTTCTATAAATGGAAATATTTGACCCGTGTCTCAGGTTTCGTATAGTAAGAATAATCCTGTATATTTTCCTCCGGGGGGTATTACGAACTCTTGTATATATTCTTAAAGTTGAGGTAAATATGTCATGTGAGATTTCCACCAAACCATTACTTCTGTCTATCATCGAGTCGTTTCTATAATAAATAACGTATTAATATGTACTACAAATCTACATATATTTAACACAACATTTTTATATCATGTTGTATTATAGAGTATGGATATTGTGCGCAATCCTTTCATTTGCAGCGCAACTGTTGCGCGATTGTTGAGTAATAGTTGCACAACAGTAGCGCAATAGTGGCGACACAGTAGCGCAACATTTACATCATCGCCGACTAAAATTACGTTTCTTACAATATAATCCTTTTAAAAGTTACGTCTTCATATAAAAGTTAATGTAATAAATATCATTATTATGCTTTACGTGGCTACATACAGTAAGGTTTGCGACACACGAAGAAAACTGAGTCGTATTCGTGTTGCATCATAGAGTGGGGGTTTTGGGCGTATTTCGTTTTAACGCCGGTTTGTTCTTTCTGTAGAAAAAAATTGCACTCGTTACTTTTAAAGTAATCTTTAATTAATAAACGGATGTTTGTTACGGCAGTCCATATTTTTGAGCTAAAAACAACTTGATGGAAGTAAATGATGAGTAGGAAACACTATGATTAAAACTTTGTCAAAGAATTTCCTATACTATAATAATATACAATCGGTGGGCAAAACAAACCCTTTTAGGATAAATAATTACAGGAATTCGGGACGGCCGATTTAAATTAGTGGTTTACATTTCCACGGAAATGTATAGAAATATGGCTGAACACAATTACAGCGAAATATTTATGGCACTGACTGTTCTCAGCCCTGGAGTGAGCGAGACAGGTGTATTAACGGAATGTAATGGAGTGAATGAGACAGAGTTACTGCGCTCGCCAGATCGTGCATGATTTTATCGTAAAATTGACTACTTTCGTACAACTTCAGACATGCAGTTATAATACGGCAAGGGTATAAGTAAACCTTGGAAAAATATTAAGAAATAAAGAAGAAAGAAAAAAAGTAAATATAAGTACAAAAATAAAACAATTATTATCAAAGCATGTGCCAAAGAGCCACGCTCGAAGTAAGGTGAATACGTTAAAGGTACTATTGATAGGAAGTAGATATAGTGAAATGTTAATATAGACTTAGTGATATATTAAAAGTGAAGAAGTTACTAAACAAAGACGTTTATTATAAGGTAGCCATAAACTACTGAAATGTATGGCTGCAATGCCTTATTAGTTTGGATACCTGTACCTTAAATAAATACTGAAAACATGATTAGTAATAAAAGATACTTACCAATATATCAAATCCTATATCTCTAATAATCTCCAGTAGTATATCGTAAGGCGGCTCGATACTGTACTCTGTAGGCATGTCACTGTAAACAAACAATACATATTTTATCTAATATTTCATACCGACTATAAAGTAAAGTTATATTATTCGTGGAGACCCGGATGTATTCTCCAGGCGTTGTCAACTACACTATCCTGACTTCTGCTTACTATTCCAAATTCTTCTTCCAAATTAATACGTTTTATAGTGGCGGCCAATTTTTGACGACGACGTCCCATGTAATAGTTGATGAGCCCATTGCCATCTACCGGGCAAAATTCCGAACTCCGGGATGTTACTGAGAATTTTCTAACAGAAAAACTTAATACCACTTTGACCGGGCCGAGAATCGAATCTGAAACCTCATGCTCAGCAGTCGCGCTTGGGACCAGTAGACCAAAGAGACAGCAATAATGAATTGAATCTAGAATTGAAATTTAACCTCGAGCACAGAGATTGCGGTTGGTTAGAGGTTAGAGCAATTTTCTATACCATAAGGTTGCAGGTTGAAATTTTCTTTTTACGATGGATGCAAATAAATACAATATCTAGCACCTTCCACAATATAAGGTAGTCATGCAATCACCTATACACCGCCAATATATGCACATACGCAAGCTTGGACTACGTAAGAGGACTAGATGAAAGACGGCTTTATATCGAACAAATTTTCTTGCCACTTTTTAATATTCCACAACTATCACACAACGCCGTCTAGTCTCAAGCTAAGCAGAGCTTGTGTTATGAGTACTAGACAACTGATAAACATACTTATATATTTCTAAATGCATACATATTATAGATAAATTACACCCAGACACAGAACAAATGATCGTGTTCATCACACAAACATTTGTCCTGGGTGGGAATCGAACCCACGACCTCCGGCATAGCAGTCAGGGCTACTAACCACTAGACCAACAGGACAGTCACTTTTGGCGGGAGGGAGGTAACACACATGCACAAAAGAACTTGTACTAAAGCAACATTAGCTCTCGTCATTACATTAATAGTATTAACACACATCTAATACCTGTAAACGAGCAATTCTTGTATATATTATGTCTGATTTCTTGATATTTGCATACCTACATTGTACATTGTAATATGAAGTGACTCACTACTAATCACTAACCCAAAGTAAATGTGCTCTCAGTGGCGGAGAGCCTTAATGTTGGTTTTATTCACGATTACCTTTGAAATCCTGACAGACATAGACCTCTGATCCTATTCTTCAAACCATTCTCCGTCATATTTTATTTATTTATTTATTTATTTATACTTCTATGTATGGTACATAAGGCGGACTTAATGCCATATGGCATTCTCTGCCAGTCAACCTTTAGGTTAAGAACCAATTAAAAAAATAAAATCAAATTGGTACAAAAATAAATCTATCATGATTTACAACATCTATAGTATAAATAATCTAAGCAGCATACAGCAAAAACATAGATGTTATAAATATATATAATATTAATATAAATACACATATACTATATATATATACATATATACTATATAAACAATACATGCATAAAATATCAAAATCTATTCAATAGATAATTAAATAAAAGATAATAATCCACCGTAACTATGACCGATTTAATGAATACACCGATCTCAAGTAAAATTCATGTAATTTACGTTTAAACGAAAATGTACTAGGAGCTTTTTTAATATCAAGGGGAAGCACGTTCCAGAGTTTAACAGCTGAGACAGCGAAGGAATTGGAAATGAAACCAGTGCGGTGAGATGGAATTTGAAGCAGGAGATTCTCCGATGCGCGAAGGTTACGGTTATGGGAACTGCCCAAAATATGGAAATAGTTTTTAAGATATTGAGGAGTGTCAGGATCGTTTAAAACAGAGAAGAGCATACACAAAGATCGGAGGGACCTTCTTTGACGGATTGGGAGCCATTTAAGCTGAGAACGAAATAAGGATATGTGATCGAACTTCCGAAGCCCAAAGATGAAGCGGATACAGTTGTTGAGTAGTCGATCCAATTTGTTGAGAAGTTCTTGGGATAAGTCAGAGTAACAAACATCTGCATAGTCAATAATAGGAAGCACAAGGCACCGGACAAGAAGCAATTTGGTGTTGGACGGGAGAAAATGTTTAAACCTATAGAGAGATCGCAGCGTGGCCGCCACACACTTACTTACCCGAGTGACCTGTGTATCCCAACTTAGCTTGTCATCAATATACAGACCTAGATCCTTTACGTGATGCGACAATGGTATGATCATATTATTGAACTTAATAGGGCCCAGGTTCTGCACATTGAGACTTTTCAAGTAGAACGGGCTACCAATGACAATGGCTTGACACTTGCCAACATTTACTGTAACACCATGTTTAATTGCCCAGTCTTCAACCATACGCAAGTCAGCACTGAGCCTGGTTATACAACCATCTAAATTGCTGATATCAGCTTGAGTATATAGTTGCAGGTCATCAGCATAAAGATGGTAAGAGCATTTGAGGTTTTTAGTTATGGAGTTTATAAAAAGTGAAAATAAAAGAGGAGAAAGTATACCGCCTTGTGGAACGCCAGTTATCAAATCGCACCAGTCGGAGAAAACCTGTCCGGCACGCACAGCTTGCTGGCGACCACGAAGATAAGACGAGAACCAACCCCGAGATGACGACGACATCCCTATTTGTTCGAGAATGGCAAGGAGAATATCATAATCAACGGTATTGAAAGCATTGGAGAAGTCTATTAGAACTAACACCGTGAGCTTCGAGTTCTCCATGCCAGACCGAATGTCTTCCGTGACTTTGAGCAAGGCAGTAGATAGCATATATATATATTTATTCTGAATCTCGGAAACGGCTCCAACGATTTTCATGAAATTTTGTATGCAAGGGGTTGCGGGGGCGATAAATCGATCTAGCTAGGTTTCATTTTTAGAAAACGTCGTTTGACAAATAAAAAGCCTGCAAGGCTCGGTCATCCAGGTACTAAAAAAACTATACACACGTAAAATTGTGTCACACACTATTAAAATCGTGGACTATCATTGTAACCATACAGGTAAAAGGTATAAAGGTATTTGATTCGGAATCATGTGCCAGTGACGGGAGGGGTACGCCCGCTAAAAATACTCATGTACTAATTCCTTCAAGTACGCAAGGGATGAAAAATTGCAACTACCACCAACTACCCTACACGTGTTTCGCCGCCCCAGAGGACATCATCAGGAGCTGTTAGACCGTGCAGTGTCCACCAGCGAGTCAGTTAACCATTTCTTACCTGTAATGGTACAATAGGGGTCCTAAATTAATCCAGTACCCTCCCGGCTGGAGTATCATGTATATCCTCTCTATGAACTCAATGACGTTGGGCGCGCAGTCGATAAAGAAACAAGTCGCTACACACGACCATTCGTCTGATTCTGTGTAAACCTGAAATTTTAAGAACATAACTGTCACTATATTCTCCGAGGTAGGTAGAATTGTACTCCCATTCATCAATGCTATTATGTTCCAGGATGAGCCTTTGCCAACTACGGGGCACAATACCAAACTCCAGGCTGCTATTGAGAATTTCTTACCAATAAAACCAAATAACACTCCCCGACTCAAGAATCAAACCCAAGCCTCATTTACGATCACTAAACCCTCCCACCGAAGCGCGGAGACACTTAACTGCTTCTAGCAATTAGCCATCTCCAGATTGACCACGCTAAGCGTTACTTAACCTCGAATGATCATTTACCGACCAGAGATTACAACAGACTATGAACGCTCCTATTATAATGTAGCACTGGAAATCGCCAACCCGCAGTGACCTAGCGTGGTGATCAATGCTCGTGCCTTCTCTATATGACAAGTGGCCCCTGATCTACAGTGCTACCTTTTGCGAGCAGGTAATACTCGCGAAGGAGGCGGCGGAGGCAGAGAGAGAGACGAACCCCACTCACCAGCGGCCACGCACCGCGATTCAGCAAGTTTTTTTATTATGACTGATTTTGAAATCTCCTTTTATAATATATAGGTACACGTCTACTATTTCCGAAAAACACATTATTTCAGAAATAAACTAAGTTTTAACGCAAATTATTGCAATTTAATCTATCTAATTTGAATTAAGCGCGAAAACACTCATGAGTGTAATGGCGCCGCTTATGATGGGTTGTGACGTCACGCTTCAATAACATTTCACCAAAAGTTCAAGCAACGCGTACGGCGGTGATTGACATTCATTGAGGCGTGACGTCTTTCGCTGTAATTGGCGTTTCAGTCAACAAGGCCGATTGCAGTATTTATTTTATTGAAAATCTTATTAAACTTAATGTTTATATTAAAACTAGGTAATTTTTTAGAATCCTTTTTGCATATTTTTTTTTTCTAAAACTATTTTTCTTTGATTTTTTAATACTGTCGTCGTGCCTATTCCTGGAGTGTCTGTTGACGCCCTTCAACGGACTATAACCTGTCGGGACCTCGGTATAGGTGAACGTGTGGTTTTTAGCTGATCTCCTACCACACGTCCATGATGGATTTTCAACACTAAAAAAACACTTGCCTTGAGAAAATCTCCGGCTGTCATAGAAAAGTTGTGGTTCGGTCGGTTTCCTGAAGGACACACATCGGGGAACCGAGCAGATATTAACTGATGTTCACAGGTTATGTTATTCACGTACTGATGAACCCACGGATGGACAGTGTATTTGTTAATCTGGAAATATAAAAATAGGTTACATAATGTATACAAATTATTAAATTGCAAACTGCATTAAATGTACAAAAATCGGGCAACAGTTGCGCAACTTCTATACTACATCACCTCAATGCATCTGTTGAGTATAAGTTACTTGCAAACTGCATTAAATGTACAAAAATCGGGCAACAGTTGCGCAACTTCTATACTACATCACCTCAATACATCTGTTGAGTATAAAGTTGCCAGCGAAAAGCATGAACAGTGAAAACTTGTTGCTCTGTCGCAGTAGGGGAAAGAGAGACAACACTAGGTAAGAAAGAGAACACTACATTACCTCAGTACACCTGTTGAGTATAAAATTGCTGGCGAACAGCATGAACAGTGAGAACTCGTTGCCCTGGCAGGAGTAACCGCGGGCTGCCACTTCCCAGGCAAGACGACCTAGCCCAGCACCTGGGACTAGCACGCGGATTTGAGACCTGTCACTAGAAGTAAGAATACAAAAGTTTTCCAAGATGAAATTAATAAAAAAAAATTAAAGCACGCCTGGCATAATGTTTTTTTTCCACATGTCTTACTCTTTATTAATAGCTATGTTACCCGGTACAATGTAAGGATTCTAACGATACCCGATACATCTAAATCTGTTTAGGCGTTTAGAAGTTTTGGTGGAATAAAGAAACTCACAAACACATACATACATGAACCCTGAAAACATAACACTCCTTTTTTAGGCAGTCGTGTAAAAAGACACTTGTTTTACACTTAGGCTCGGTTGCACCAACATAACGGTAATCATAACCAACGTGTTATTTTATTATTTTGACAGCTTTAATATGTAAAGTCTGTCAAAATGACACAGTAAGACGTTGGTTATAGGTTGGCCTTGGTTATAGGTTGGTACACTGGTACAGTCGACAAAAGAGATAGGTATCCACGGTCGTCAGATATAGTTGAAGTTTTCTTAGAAATCGATGGATGTTTTTGATTGAAACTTAATTCAGTTAATGAACTGTTAATTATCTACTTTTTCAATTAAATTAAATTTCAAAACGTCCAGCGGTTTCTAAGAAAGTTTCAACAATATCTGACTGATACTTATCTCTTTTGTCGACTGTACAGTTAGTTGAAATAACTGACAACTTTTATCAACGTAACTGCGAAACTCGCAACTAATCGTATTTGTAGAAAGCAATTTCGCGAAATCATTTAGAGCTTCTAAGGACGTTTTATAATTTCGGTTAAATCTAAATACATAAATATTTCTGCATGTATGAAAGATCATCACTTGAGAACGACTCGCCCGATGTGGCATTTTTTTGTTGTCAATAATTAACAAGACAAGGTAAGTAAGAAAAAAAAAAGAAAAAATTACAGATAAAGAAGAAATTTGCTTTTCAATAAACTGAAATTACTTATTTCTATGGGGTTTTGAACAGTACAACGTTGTAGTGTCAGCTGAACTTTGGTTGATACATTATTAAACTGAATACATACCTGTATTCATCCGGTGCGAACCGTTCCTCCATCTCGTCTAGTATGGGCTTATAGCACTGCTCCCGCTCCGCAGCGCCCATGTCGCTCCAGTCGCGGACTATGTTTTTTAGGACTGATTGTACCTGTGAATAAATAATTACATTTTAGGGCAATTACTCAGTAATGATGATGAAATACAAGCTTAGCGACTAAGGGCCGGTTAGTGGAGTGTGAAAGTAGAATAACATCAGAACCTGGCGCATGGATAACATTTGGTGTGACATAGCTAGATAGGAGACCGCATCGGTGGCGGTTACCACCAACAACAGCATTCCCAATGAGGGTTGACGTCAGGCAGGCGGCCGGTCATAAAACATTGCCAAAACTTTAGCAGCATGCAAAGGAGAATGCGCGTTCCTGTACACCATATTTTTTTGTGATAATTTGAGTTCATTTTAACATTATTTAATGAAAGAGCAATAAAGCTTTGGTTATCACCAATCAGAATAATTTTGTGACTCCGGGGAACTGAAAAATCTCAAATTGAATTTATCGTAAAAAAACAACAACAAAACGCAAAAAATTGTATAAAAATTAAACGTAAATCAGTGCACTCCTCTTTGAGTTGCCATATGTAGAAATCTATCGATTCATTATATGATAATATAAAATAAAATAAAAGAAGGAATTATATTAATACCATATTATTATGTGCTAATAAAGTAATCACTACAATTTCCTTTTATTAATGATATGAAACGGTATTATAACGTACAATTTATCTTATTTTTAATTATATTATCTGTCATTCGAATAATAAGTTCAATGTTTCGGAAAAATATGGCAATTATTTGTTTATGTTAAATGTCATGTCATGTGTCTGGTGAAGTTATGTCATTTGGCAAATGACGTCTATGTGACTTCATATGTTCTTACTTAGTGCTATTCTGAAGTCATAATCCTTAGCGTTGTTTTTTAACCGCGTCGAGGTATTATTGCCCTTCTTGTGCGACTATACTCTCTTTCCGGTGATACGTTGAGTCGAACCTCGTTCCTCCGTACATAATCGTGAATTTTTGGAAGTTTGTATTAGGTACCTACTTACATTTTGCGAAAGGACGCTTGTAAGTGTTATTGAAAACAATCTTCTTACACGGTGTAACTGTGATTGTGTTATCTTCAGTGTTATTAGTTAATACCTATACGTATTAGTGGCATATCACGATGTCGACTGAAACTTGCATTAACTGCAATGTTCGTTTGAGACGAAGCAGGCGGTATATTCTGGTGGATCAGAGTCAAGCTTTAATCGACACTATTCGTTTGTGGACATATCCCAGACAGGTAAGTCATAGTAAATGTTATGAGAGGTTTTGCCAATGCCCAGATTGTAACAGAGAAAATATTAATCATATTGCAGCGTGTGTGCACTCAGGTGCAGTCCTTCTTCCTTCACTGTTATAGTCCTTAGGAATGGCAATCTGACACAACCAGACTTATCTGGTTGGACCAGACTTATATCTTGTAAGATTGTGGAAAATCCATCATGGACACTGTGACTCTTACCAACTAAAAAAGCTCTCACCTTTACTGAGGTCCTGAGTTTCTTTAAGCAATCTCCACAACAACACTGCCCAGACTGGGAATTGAACCCAGAACTTGTGGCCACTAGACCTATAAGGGATTTTAATCTTATTATGATTGAAATATTTTCTTTATCTTATTTTGATTACTCTTTTTGTCACCAGATAACACCTTCCGACCGTATTTGTCATGCCTGCAGGGAATTGGCAACCCATCAATCTTCCTCTGAAAATATTTTTACAAGACAAGTTGGTCACCGCCATGTGTGTGTTTTATGTGGACGGTCTATATTACGAATCAGTCGGCGAAGAATTTTAACAGAGGGGGCAAATGAAGAACAACAAAGGATGATAGATATAATTTCAAATTGGGTTCAACCACGAGAGGTAACAACTCACAATACTTATCACTTAGGCCCAATATAGTCAGTAATATTTTCCCAGTATAGTTTACTTCAATAATAACAAAGTACTGTCTGTCTAAAGGTGATGAACAATGATTTGTTAAAAGGTTATGTAATGTTTAGACTGTGTAAGAAAATGTTATATTTAGTAGCATTATTACATAATTCAATCACAACCTTAATATTTGTGTTAGGATAATATTTGAATGTTGTAATTTTAGCTAACTTCAGAAGATGAAGCCTGTGTCCCATGTTGGCTTCGAGCTCAGAGAGCTTCTCATCAAAGTGTGCCACCACAAGAACATGACCATCCTACATTTTCAACAGACCCTAGTGACCAAGCTGATACAACATGTTGTCTATGTGGGAATATGTTTGAATTTGTAATGAGGCCACAGTCATCTCCAAATGAAAGGCAGATCTTAGAAATTGTTTGTCAATTATTGGAACAGCACCAGGTATGAACATGTTATTTGTCTGAATCAGTAATATAATCTGTAGTGATAAATTAACTTTAAAGATCATTGATATTTATACTTTATATTACTCTATGTACAAAGAAATATAGATAAAACTCAGAGTATTAATATTATTATGAAATAACATAGAGTATAAATTGAGTTCATTACATTTTATCATTATTTACAGATGCCTTCTGTAAATGAAGTTTGCCCTGCATGTTGGGAAAGGGCACAAGGTATGCTGGATTCTCAGAGGACTGTAGATGAGAGGGTTAACGAGACACAATTGATCACTTTGCCCAATATACGAAGAGCATCTGAAACTCCACGACATTGTATTTTCCGTCCATGTACTGGCTCTGAGCGTCATATTGTTCCTGAAGAAACTCGACGTCGTGTATTGTTGCAGTTTTGCTATTTTATACCACGGGGTGCACGCATTTGTAGCCAGCACTTACAAATAGGAGAATATGCTCATTTATATGCTGCTGAGTATAGCTTAGATACTTTTCATTCTGGATACATAGAAGAAATTATATTCATTTTAATGGAAAACTTAAGTAATATTAATTATGAAAATATTCAGAACTATCCTGAAAATCAAGTTCAATATTTTATAGGTCTAACAAAGAGACAACATCAACAGATTTTAGATGCAACACCCAGTCTTAGAGACATGCATCGGGGTAGTTTTGCCTTAACAGTTCTGTTATGTAAATTAAGAACAGGTGACTCAGGAGATAGGTTGTCCTGTCTCTTTCAAGTTCCTCGAAGAACTTTGGAGACATTGATGTCTGTAGCTAGAAACCTTTTGACAAGGGACTATGTACAACAACATTTAGGGTTTGCACATTTAACAAGGGAGCAAGTGGCAGCAAAAAATTCTATTATTGCAGATGGTATTTTTGGTCAACCTAATGCACCACCTGAGCAAAAGCCAGCTATAGCCATAGCAGATGCAACATACTTGTATACACAGAAAAGCTCAAATTATTTGTTCCAGAAAGATACATACTCCCTCCATAAATACAGGAATTTGGTCAAACCATTCATAATATGCTGTTGTGATGGTCATATTATTGATGTTCGTGGACCATTTAGTGCCACTACTAATGACGCTACAATAATGCGTGATATACTTAATGACCCAGAGTTTAATAACTTTTTCAGAGAAAACGACATTTTTATATTAGATCGTGGTTTCCGTGACTGCATGGATAGCCTTCACGACAAAGGCTTTTTAGGATTCATGCCAGAGACTAAGGAAGACGGTCATTCACAGCTGACTACCCTTGAAGCCAATAGATCACGTTGTGTTACTATTAACAGATGGGTGATAGAAGCTGTGAATGGTCGTTTTAAAAGGGACTTTAAAATATTCCGGCACGAATATTTCAACCGTGCCTGTCGTCATATAATGGATGATTTTAAGATAGCGGCTGCTTTATTAAATCATTTTAGTTATCACTTTACAAATCCAGACAATGCAGAGCAATTTGTTAGTATCATCAATGAACGCATGTTCTTAGACAACCATATAGGAGACTTGGTTGCCGAGCAGAATTTAAACAGGCGCGGTGGTTTGTTTATACCCATAGATGGTACAACTATGTCGTTCCCAAGGCTATCCATGCAAGATTTAGTCTTATTTGCATGTGGTATATACCAAATACGACAAGCAAGGTCTTATGTGGGTGAACATTTCCGTTTTCATGGAGTCTATACACTAGAAATATGTCGTGAACAAAATATCTTTCACATGGAAGGAATAAATCCAATGTTAGTTCGAGCCAAAATAAAATCCCGCCATTCATCAGCCAAAACATACTTTGTTTTTATAGTAGTTGAAAGGGATATGAACGGCCGCGAAGCGATTAAAAGCTATTGTTGCAACTGCATAGTTGGGCTCAGGACTGTGGGGTGTTGCTCGCATGTTATGAGTATTTTGTGGTACTTGGGGTATGCTCGGCACGAAGGAATGACGCGCCCTGCCCCCTTCTTAGATGAAGTCATTTTAAGAATTCCTTAAGGTGTATTTATTATGCAATAAGTTCACTTCTTGTAGACAACAGAAATAAACATTTTATATCTATTGTTTTATTCTGTATTTTTAGTTATATATCCCAACTAGGTTATTTATATAACCTTTAGTTCTAATTGCATTTAGGGATAGACCAGAACAATACTACATTCATTTAACAGGCTCACAGGCAGAGATGCCCATAGATCTTTAACCATCCGCTCAGTAGAAAATATAACGTATTATGTGGTAGGTATCCATACCATGTTCTATTTTTCCACTGAGTGGTTAAACGTAGGCGGCTGGCTGCGAAAGAATCTTATTTACTGAAAGTAGTTAAGTAAGTTATCAATTATATTGGCAATTTCGACTAACTATCGCATCCTCGACACGTTACTAAATAATGGGAAACACCTGTATTTAGCCCGCTGTAGTGGAATAAAAATAAACAGGTTTAATTATTATTGAGTTAATATAATAATTAAATTAGTATAAGACGATTTTATTGCTGAAAAGGCGCAAAAAATATATCAAACTAATCAAAACAACAAATTAATAGTTTTATTTAGCTGTCAAACTAAAATAAAACATAACCTATTTTTTTATTTTAAAGTACGTTTATTTTTTAGATCCGATGTTATAAAAATCTTTTAATTAAAGTAGTATTTCTCAAATAATATAATCTATTAAATATACACCTATCATGAATAAACATGCACTTTTAATGGGTGTACATAACTTCCATATAAGCCTGCCATTCTCCTTTGAAAACAACTAGAAAGTGGAAGGATGCATGCTGCGCCGACCCCAAATAGATTGGGATAAGGGATGATGATGATGATGAAATACAAGCTTAGCGACTAAGGGCCAATTTCACCAACATCGTTTAACATTGTCTGGGAAATAAGATCCTGCAACCACGGACGTTGCAAGGTGTTCGAAACGTCACAAAAAAAACAAAAAACAATAACACCTGACTAAACCAGTTACTTAAAAATTGATTTTTTATAAAATATATAAGATTTTTAGACATATATATCATAGAAAGCTCTAAAACTTCAAAATGATGCATTGACTTGGATAAAAGATATGTGATGTTGGTGAAATAGACATTTAATCAAGCAAAAATCGAACATTTTAACACGTAGAGGTTGACTTACAACAACACGTGAAGCACTTTTTGGTTCAGAAGGTTATAAGTCGTATTATAGACTACTATACTCCATTTGAAATAAGATTAGACATTTAAATACACCTTTTTTACTGTCCGTTCAACCGATTTTGACTTCTATTCCGTAGGCATAAGGATGGCATTAAAAGCAAAAAAGTGGTTACAATACCAAGTGTTTACTGCAGCTGCCATTTGTCATGCCACCAACGCAATAGATGTCAAACTCGGTTGAACGGACTGTATAAAGGTTCATTTAAATGTCTAATCATATTTCAAACGGAGTATAGACAAAGCTTAAAAGTAATTGTCCATACCTTTTCAACATCATGCTGCATTTTATGCTGCTTCTGCGACGCAATTTCACAATTATTATAATTACACCCAAAACTTTCTGTCCCATTTGTCCCAGAAGTGTCCGTAACCGTGTGGTCAACATTTTCAAACATAGTATCAACGTCTTTTATTATTAGGTGCACCACATTGTTGTTTATGTCGAGACATTTCTTGAATTTGGCGAGGTAAGTCTTGTATTTTTCGAGGCGTCGCTGGTGATTTGGTGGCAGTATCGATATTATTTTCTCCGATTTGTGGATTCTGTCTAAACTGCACAACCTGAAACAACGATAAAATAAAATATCGATAAAAGGGCGTGGCAAGAATACTGGAAATCAACATTTCAGAGGATTGTGGTCGCTTCGCTCAGCGACAAAGAGAAAACGTAAGCGCAGGCTCACACTGAGTCATTATGAAATCATACACGCTCTATTACTCTATGGTAAAACAAAACGAGATGAAAGTCAATAACATATAAATTGTTACAGATAAATTTTAGAAAAGCATTAACGCACGCATAGCGAACTCTAAAGTTATAAATTTTTGTGGAAAGAAATTATTGGGTCTGAACAGATGGCAATGACGTCACCAAAAAGACGTTCAAAATGTGGAAGAAGAATTCGGAGTACCGAGCAGAGGTCGAGATAGCTTAGCGGTCAGAGCGCCTGAAGTATTTATCCGGGAGGCGCAGGTTTGAATCTTTCAGGACTTTCTTTCCACAGAAATGTATAACTAGGTATATAAATTATTTCTGTATCATTCCGACGACGTTGCTGCGCTACAAACACCACTTTGTGTTTGTCTAAAAACTCTTACCGACGAAAGACACGGTTTTTCGATAACCTTTATCGATGTTTCAATCATCCAGGAAAAAAAACGCACTTCAACGTCGTCAGCATAAAACTGCATATGATCTTAAACATAACTAGCGCACGAGTAATCTGAGTAGATGAGAGCCTCCGCAAACGTGCTACTTTCAGCATGGATCAGAGATTTAGTTGCTGTTCGTAAGATGAAAACGCTGAAACGAGCGATTTACATATTGCACCAAACGCAAAGTCGCCAAAGCGCGATATAGCTTCAATTCAATGCTCCATATCGCTGTGATGATAAAATGCAGCGTGACACTAGAAGAAACACCTTAAAGGTTGATTTTTCTGTGACGTAACCAGCCGCTGACATTGCTATCCTTTTTTTGTGCATCAATAGTGTATCTGTATTTCTAAAGTTGAGATTGACCATCTCTCATACAATTTGTAAAAGTCATAATAACCGTAAAATCGGTCGGGAGTATATTACAATATTATTTAGCCGCATGGATAACATTTGGTGTGACATAGCTAGATGGAAGGAGACCGTATCGGTGTCGGTTACCACCAACAACAGCATTCCCAAAGAGGGTTGACGTCAGGCAGGCGGCCGGTCATAAAACATAGCCAAAACTTTAGCAGCATGCCAGATATAGGTATGCTGCGCCGACCCCTAATGAATTGGGATAAGGGCAGGGGGATGATGATTTAGCCGCATCAAATTCCACTGCAAACCGGCCCCAACTCATGGGCAAAACTCACGAAAAAAAACCACAAATAAATGTAAGTAATGTGTTATATATACAATACATCTATCCAACCCCATCCACTACGCAGTCGTGAACTATACCATTCATACCTAAAGCGGCTGACACGTGTTAACAATAATATAAGGAAAAATATGATTCAGTAATCCCATTATGTAAAGTCATTGAATCATGCATGCGGTGCGATTCTCAACAAAAAATTACTCGACTATTAGGAGCGGTTTTCAATAAAGACGTCTTAAAAGAAAATTTATTTATACAATTTCTTTCTTTTATTGAATTCGGCCTAACTGTCTCATCGGTTTAGTTGTTTATAGCGCGGATGTTGAGAAATCAAAGATAGCGGACAGTGAATTTGTAAAAATCGAATTTGATAAACTCGCGACTATCTAAGAAGTCCGATTTAACGTTTCTCATCTTACCTTTGTACGTCTACGTGAGAAATTGAAAAATCAAATTCATAATCCTAAATCATTACTATGTTACCCATACACTTTAACAACAAGTATCATTCGTAAACCTCATGTTTAACTGTATATTGAAAAAATGCACTCAAAAAAGAAACGTCACATCTTAGATTGTCGTGAGTATGACTCACACTGACTCACAGACGTATAACTATGTACGTCATAACAATTAAAATCTATTGTGTCTGCTAATTAGTGAGTCAAAGGGTTAAACTTGTTTTTTTTTTTTTATAATTCGAATCTTTTAAAGATCGTCAAATACAAGTGAAAACTGCCTTATTGGTAGGTGCTTATATAGGTGGTGGCAAGGGCGACTGCCGAGCATGAGGTACAGGGTCCAATTCCCGGATCGGGTAAAGTGTTATCGGGTTGTGCTGTTACGAGTAGAACGTTCTCAATAGTAACCCAAAGTTTGAAAAATCTGTTTGGAATGGTATCCGTAAGATGACAAAACTATTACCTACATGAGATTTACGGCATCAGTGAAATGAGGGTGCACAACAGCGAAGGTACACCTCTACCTTTGGGGAACACAGTCGATTGTTATGTTATATTAAGAACTAAGAAAGAAATATTCCGTGAGATATTTATGTATTGTTATTGTTTTTATATACCTATATGTTATTATTACTGTTTATTTTTATGTAAGTAGGTATCTACTTTTATTTGCACCGCACACAACCCCATATCTGTCTATTTAAATCCAATCCATCCCAAGGTTGCCTGGTAGAAATCGCTGACTGCGATAAGGCCGCCCATTGTATGTTTTTAAAAATCAATTATTTTCTGTCAGTGTTTGTCCATTTGGTGTACAATAAAGTATATATAAATAAATATTGTTCAAAATATAAAAATGTCGGGCCAAAGTATTACGGCTCCCTTTTTTGTTTAGTGTAAAATGTAATCGTTCCGTCAATACAGTACCCACTATGTATCCTTACCAGGATCAGATATACTATATGAAGTTGTTATTGAATATTGATGATACCCCTTAAAAACATTGTGTTAACTTTTTTCATTGATATTATTCATCCTAAAGTATTGTTTTTGAAGGGTCTTTTAAAACATTATTTATGTGGTTTGTTGCAACATGTGTTGCGAAGATAACATGAATCATCAATTGTATTTAAAGTTTAAGTTTAATCTGTATAATCACGAAAGTAAAAAAATTTTAATGGAAAAAGAATACGGTCGCGAACAGGATTCGAACCTGCGCCTCCCGTATACATACTCCAGGCGCTCTGACCACTAAGCCATCTCGACCTCTGCTCACCACCGCGAATTCTTGTTCCATATTTTAACACGTCTTATGGCGACGTCATTGCTATCAATTCAGTCCCTATAAAGGTGATCTTTTTCCGTTTAATATAATAACTTTAGAGTTCACTAAGCATGCGTTAAATCTTTTCAAAGATTTATCTTGAATATGTATATGTCTGATAAAAAATGTCTCTATTTTTTTTTGACTGGTTATTGTCTTGTGGCTTTGGAAGATATATATTTTTGGTTATGGATGAGAAGTGGTGGTGTCCAGCCTGCAACCCCGAATAGTTAGCCGAAGTTGTACCGATTTACACCCAAATTAAACCAATGCCGTTATTCATCATCATGGGCCTTATGAAATGTTATCACATGATTAAAGCAGCGTCTCAGGAGTTTAAACATTGTCGTTTGTGGCTAAATAAGCCGATATATCCACAGCAATGATTCACCGCCAGCAAGTTTTGGGGAAGGCGCTGAAATATTGACAATACAGATATTTTGTTTTCTTCCAAAATCTTCCAAACGCATTATCACAGGAACACTAAAGCTATAAATTTTTATGGAATTAAAAATACGATAGTGAGCGGGACCCGAACTTTTGCCTCCAGGCGCTTTATTACATCGGATAATACAATACGTAGTAGAGTAGAGCCTGTTGTTATAAACCTGGGAGAATTTCTTGAAAAAAAAAAAAACTCTACCCAATCTGGGAAGCGTACCCAGACTTCACGCTCAGCAGTCGCGCTTACGTCCACTAGACCAAAGTAGCAATAGCTTATAATTTGGCTGAACTTCAGAAATGTCAATAGTAAATATCTCTATACAAGCCAATAACATCATTTTAACAAGGTAGCCACTTAGCCACGAGTCCTAGCTACTGACTCATCCTCGCCTCATGCCAATTCACGTCACCCAGTAAAAGCACGGAACAAACATAACTTTTAACAAACATAACATATTGCCGATTATAATAAGAAGAGTGACAACCACAATCTAAACACTCGTAATAAGCACAAGCTTATGGTCCCCGGTTTTAGGCTTAGGAAGACCAGCAAATCATTCATGGGTAACGGTATTCGGTTCTATAATAAGATCCCATCTAATATTACAGATCTTCCAGATGATAAGTTTAAGGTAGTTATCAAACGCATTTTAATATCTAAAGCGTATTATAGTATCACTCACTACATTGAAGATAGGGATGTTTGGCGCACGATCCCCTCCTGCACACAGCGACCCACTGGCACTGTCTAATTTATTGCATGAATGGATGTAGCCTGTACAGATTACTTTGGTAATAACTGTTTTTATTATACCTTATTTTGACAACTAGGTATATATATATATTATATAAACCTATATATTTAATTTTTCTTCTTGATATTTATGTAAATCTTACATAATCACATGACAATTATTCTAATCTAGTACCTTCTGCTACTAGTTTAAATTTGCGAAAAATTTGGTTTGCTGTATTGTTATTTGACTTAACTGTTTCTTTTTTTTAACAGTTATTTAATGTAATTTTCTTAATAAATATTGTATTATATCTTATAGCTTCACTACTGTTCTGTAAAATGTGAGCATTATGTGGACATTAATGTTAATCGTTACATTAAAGAAGTACTCTCATATAACAGCCTATGACCGGGTATTATGAGTTTGTCATGCTCACTAAAATGTCTTGCTGATGGTGGCGTTGTGTATTGGGTCGTTGAGTTCCCTTCAAAATGGTTGAGTTTAGCGATGCTGATGCGCTCGTCATACTCGTGAACGGGTGCTGTCTGTTGGGACTGGTCAGCTCGTAATAGCTCTGGTTATAATTTTGGCTTTTTATATAATTAAAATTCTGCCTTTTCTTCAACATTAACCTGCATTATTCTCACATTAATAAATTTAAATTGTAAAGAACACATAATTTTAAAAGAGTGTCTATGGAGTTTCTTGCCGGCTCTTCTCCATAAGACCAACTTCTTGGAACCGTGCACCTAGCTTTGACTTTTCTTAAGTGCCTGTAATAGGGCCTATTTGAAATAAAAAAATTTGAGTTTGAGTTTGAGTTTGAGTTTGACTTTTACTATAATACAATGTAAATGATCAAATATAGGTGAAATATTTCATCATGTATGTATTGTGCAAACATTTGTCATTTGTTGGTTGTTCAATTTAGATAATGTATTGGTAAATATTGAAGAGTAACAATGGAAATTTTAGAACCTCGTTATTTTATTTTCAGCCCGTTTTTCACACTGAAGGGCAAATGCTTCAACGTTTATACACTACTGCTCAGAAAAAGAAGTGTTATGTTTTATGGTTCATGTATGTTTCCCCCCAGGGGTTCCGCCTAGTCGTGGTGGGGGGGCTCTCGTAGCCGTGTCTTGGTCACCCATGGTGAAGCTAGAGGAACCCGAGGAGGGCCGGTACTCTGGGCTTTGCTTCCAAGCCCATGTTGGAGCGACGTAGTTGCGGACCTTATCGGGGGTGCCGCAACTGAGGTGCACCGCGGCTGAGAGATGGAGGCCTCGGCGGGAGAGGAGTGCCGGTATGTCGATGCGCTGCTCTCCCTACCTTCCGTCAGATTGGGGACCTGGTGGGGCCACAGGGGAGGAGGAGTGCCGGTATAGCAAGGCACCACTCTCCCTATCCTCTGTGGCCGTCGTGGCAGGCGGCGGGGCCATAGACCTGAGCCGTCGCAGTGGACTTTGGACGGGGTCGTCTGGCACTCATTGCACATGGTCTCCGATGTGTTTGCGGCACGCCATGCGTTTGGTGTGTCGTAGCGGGGTGTGCAATACCCAACCCCATCAGAGGGAGTCCGGCAACAGACGGATGCGGGCGGGTTCGCGGTCTTGTGCGAGTGCGTTCCCGCGTCTGAACCTATTTAGATGTATGTGGTATCAATAGAATCCTTACATTATTCCAGGTAATATAGGCTAGTAAGATTTAAAAAAAATAGTAATGTAGTGGCACATGGCAGGCGTGCTTTTTATTACTTTTTTAATTAATTTCATCTTGTTCTACTTCTCATGGCTTAAACAATAAGATTTTGTTGGGCCAATTCGGACAGTAAGTGTCTAATTCGTCACGCCATCTCCGGGCGTGTCCCAATATCATGAAATTTTATGTGGTACCTCGGTCATACCGCCCAGCAACACCGGTGGACACTTCACAAATCGAAACGCAGGTCAGCCTCTTAACTCAAGCTATGTTATAAAGTTACCAGATAGCATGTCCAGAGACTTCACCACCCAAAACTCCAGGTAAACAGTCCTGGTGGTGCGCTGATATGGAGCGTAGACGCAGAAAGGTGAGGAAGGCTCTGAACAGGGCAATGAACACATGTGCAGATGAGGACTGGGACCATTACCGTTCCGCCAAGTCGAGCTATAGGAAAGGTATCAGGCACAAAAGAACCATGGGGTGGCGTAAATTCTGTGGTGATATCGAATCCTGCCATCATGCAAATAGGGTAAAGAAAATCCTCACACAACAAAATACAGTAGATCCGGGCTCACTCCGGTAAACAGACAACACATACACCACATCTCCTGAAGATACAAGACGCGTCCTAATAGAAACACACTTTCCAGGATGCATCTTAACACAGCGGGTGAATTGGCAAGACACACTGACGATACCATCAGATAACGACTGGCACTATGCGCAGAGGATGATCACAATGGAAAAAGTCCAATGGGCCATCCGAAGCTTCCATCCGTATAAAGCGGCTGGTCTGGACGGCATCTTCCCTGCCCTAATGCAATGGGGGAGGGAATCGCTTGCTGAACGACTAGCTGCAATATTGAGAGCGTGTCCGGCCTTTAGATACGTTCCAAAAGGAAGGAGGGAAGTAAAAGTCAAATTCATTCCAAAACCAGGGAAGAGCGTTTACACAAACGCAAAATCATACCGACCAATCAGTCTAACCTCCTTTCTATTAAAGACCTTGGAAAGGTTATGCGAACGAGACCTGAGAGATGGAGCGTTAAAACACATACCACTACATGCCAACCAACATGCGTATAGCTCAGGTGAGTCAACTGAATCTGCACTTCATATGGTGGTCAGCCGAATTGAAGAAGCAATTCAACAGAAAAGTATATGTCTAGGAACCTTCATAGACATCGAGGGAGCCTTTGATAAAACCAATTTCTCCAGCATTCACGCGGCCCTCCTTACTCATGGAGTAGAACCGATGATTACAGACTGGATTACTAACATGCTTAGCAAACGTGTAGTTCGCCTTGAAGATGATGACCAATCGGCACTGATGGCCAGGGGCTGCCCCCAAGGGGGAGTTTTATCTCCACTTTTGTGGAATATGGTCATCAATGACTTGATCACCAGACTCAATGCAAATCGAGACTACACCTTAGGTTACGCAGACGACCTCGCAATCATGATCTCCGGGAAAGTTGCTGGGACGATCTGCAATCTTACCCAACAAGCACTGCGCACCGTAGAGCTCTGGTGCAGGGAATTTGACTTATCGGTAAACCCCACGAAAACCGTGTTAGTCATGTTCACACAGAAACGAACACTAGGACCTTATCATCTACCTAAGCTGTTCAACACTGAACTACAACTTTCTAATGAAGTCAAATATCTTGGTGTAATTTTAGACAGCAAACTGAACTGGAACACCCATATAGACAAAAAAATCGACAGAGCAAGCATCACCTTCTGGCAGTGCAGGAGAATGATAGGGAAGAGGTGGGGTATCTCTCCCAAAATAATCTTATGGCTGTATAAAACGGTGATACGACCTATGATAACATATGGGGCTGTGGTATGGTGGCCTAGGACCAAACTAGCCACAGCAACTAACAAATTACAACGCATCCAGAGACTTGCATGTCTGGCTATAACAGGCTGCATGAAAACTACTCCAACTGCAGCCCTGGAAGCCATGCTAGATCTGCCGCCACTAGACCTCTTCATAAGGCAAGAAGCAGCTATGGCGGCTGCACGCCTAAAAACTCTAGCACTCTGGAACAACAACAAAACAAAACACACAGGAATTCTGAATGAACTGTTCGAGGACTTCCCGATTGCGCAAGCGACCAACGACAGAATACCGAAACAGTTCATCTTTGATAAGAAATATAAGATCCAACTGCATGAGGAGCCACATCGTGAGGGTCATAACCCTACGGAACTCTGGATATTTACGGATGGGTCCAAAACAGGTACAGGCACTGGATCCGGGATTTTCTCGGAGGACCTTAATATTCACATTTCTATACCACTAGGAGCCTACAATACTGTCTTCCAGGCTGAATGCATGGGTAGGGCATACTATCCGGATATCCGGATATCCAAATTATCCGGATATCCGCCAAATAAAATATCCGGATACCAATTGCATTACTATCCGAATAATATGAATAAAACGGATAATTTTTGGATTATTATTTGTACGTATTTGAAGGAGTAAGTATATACTTTTAACACTTTTTGTATTAGTAACTGATGTGTAAAGTTCAGAAGTTATTATATTAAGATGTATTGTTTGTTATTTGAAAATCTCATGCAATTCGGGCTTTCGATTGAAGATGACATAGTTTGCATTGTTACGGACGGTGTGAGTGTCATGCGGGCTTTAGGACAAAGAACATCCGCACAGAGTCAGTTTTGTCTAGCACATGGCTCTATCTAATACTTCGCATTGAATGCAATGCGCAGTATTAGATGTACTGTACAAAAAGGATAGCAGTGAGACTGGTCCATCTGCAACGATCCAAATAACAGTCCACAATAGTGATGATTCGGATAATGAAAACGAAGACGACGAAGAAGGGTTTATTATGCTCCCAGAAAAAACTACATACGTTCCGCTAATTGTCTTTATGATTATATATTATATAGGATTTAATACACAAAGTCAGACAAATTGTAAAGTATTTCAAAAATTCACCCACTTGAACGGATCTTTTAAACAATCACTTAGACAATGACAACAAGAACTTGCAAGTCATTTTGGACTGCAAAACTCGCTTGAGTAGCCTCGCGGACATGATAACAAGGTTTCTTCGATTGAAAGATGGAATAATAAAAACACTGATCGACTTAAAAAACGACACTAAGTTTTCTAGCTCTCAAATAGAAATATTATAAAAGAGCTGTCTATTTTGTTAAATGTTATCAAAGCAACCGTAGAAGCAATCTGCAGGGACGATGCTAATTTGCTTACTGCCGAGACTGCTCTGAAATTTATGATTTCAAAACTAACTGAAAGTAACAGCACAATAAGCCAACAGCTAGCAGAATCTCTAAAAGCACGCATTACTCAACGCCGACACGTATTTTATTTTAATTTAAGAACTAAGCATAAGATAGGCCAGGCACTTGTCAAAAATAAGTTTACTCTGTTTGGTCACCTTAAAATATTACTTTTACACTTACACACTTAATAAGTGGTTGCAGACGTTACAGAAATTATAGATTCGATCTCATTATGACGACAGTCATTTATTATTTCATAGTTTTGATTTTAAGATTTTTTTGTAATGTTAGTACTTAATTATTTTTTTATTGTGACGAGATATTACATATGAGTGCAATTTTATGTTTTATTCAACTTGTTTTGTTGCCTACTTAAATTTGAATATTTTATTTTTGCCATGGCTCGTTAGACTGATTGACAGAATATAAATGATTGATGATATTGTTGTTAACTTTTATTTTTATCACGCCTATCCAAATTATCCGTATTATCCGGATTTATTCGGATAACGTTATCCAAGTATCCGAATTATCCAAATACTAAAATGAGCGGATAATTGCATGCCCTATGCATGGGTATCCTTCTGGCAGCGACTGCGGTCGTGACCAGAGAAGTCACACAGTACCCAGTCTGCATACTTTCAGACAGTATGGCAGTTCTACAAGCCCTGAACAGCCAAACGGTCAATTCCGGGCTAATTTACTAATGCCATCAGAAACTAAATCAGGTAGGCACTTTTAATAATATAACCATACAATGGATCAAAGGACATAGCGGCTCCCGAGGCAATGATGCAGCGGATGAGCTCGCAAGAAGAGGCTCAAGTATGGCCGCTATGGGTCCAGAACCCATAGTACCACTCCCCTTTGGACACCTACGGACCCTGGTAAGACAACGCACTAGGGACCAACATAGCAACTACTGGACGAACCATGGTGAGTACAGACAAGCCAAAGAGGCTCTCCCGACCATCGACGGCCGGGTCACAAGGCAGCTTCTTCGGCTGTCAAAGCAACAGCTGCGTACAGTTATAGCAGCTCTTACGGGCCATGGGTCTTTTAATAAACACCTTTATGTTATAGGTGTTACTGACAGCCCTCTTTGCAGAGCCTGCATGGAGGAAGATGAAACAGCGGCTCACGTGGTGCTTCACTGCCCTGGGGTCGCCACTTACAGGGCTAAGTACTTTGGTAACCCAAGTACTCTCCGAGAGGTCGCCGGCAAGATCAGGTTCCTGCTGGCCTTTCTTGAGGAGTTGGGGTGGATCGAATAACCCATTCCCACCCCGGACGCAAAATAATCGCCAAGAGCGGGGAGTTGCGGAAACTAGCTCGCTACACCATACCATACCATACCATGTGGTACCTCCTCAGTTGTAAGTTTATCCCCCAACTCGTCAGACATGCGGCAGATATGTCCCAATTCCAGTTCAGTTCGGCGGCTTTCTGACCACATTGTTTCATAGTAATTTTTTTTTTTCGTATTATATCAAACTCATATAAAAATAATTTCGAACCAGTAGTTCCTGAACTTTTTATATTAGTATAAATTCTTGTATATATAAGTACAACCACATACAGGGCTAAGTACTTCGGAAACCCAGGTACCGGTCTCGGAGAGGTCGCCGGCAAGATCAAAATCCTGCTGGCCTTTCTTGAGCAGTTGGGATGGATTGAATAATCCATTCCCACCCCGGACGCAAAACAATCACCACAGCGGGGAATTGCGGAAACCAGCCTGTTACACCAATACCAATATATATATTAGTATATTCTTGTTAAACAACAACATATACTGTATATAAGGTCCTAATTTATTAGGTAATTTCCTTTTAAGGGGTCAATGTGTAAGTGATAAGGATTCATTTAAGTCATAATTCAAATTTTTCCAAAAAATAAATTTTTTTCTTAGAGTTCACCGTTCAAGGAGCAGTTTTCGTTTTGAAACTATACTAAAAATAACTTGCTATATCCATTTAATTTTTAGCTTAAGTGTATGTATTTGACTTATATATTACCCCGTTCAAAGGAAATTACCTAATAAATTAGGACCTTCTATAACTAAACATACAGTTGTTCAAATATTGGTGTTAATTGAATGTGGTTAGCATACATATTTTTAGAATATATTTGTAAATGAATGTTATTTAATATTTAATGCATTTCAAGGACTATGCTAATATTATGTGGCTTCCTCAAAATTATTATTGTAGATGTTATGTAGGATTTTTACCGTGGGGATTATTATTATAACTTTTTATTTATACTGGAAAAGTGTATCATGAATATGTAAAATAAGCAGCTCCAGAGGATATTGTCTCTCCCTTGAATTTTATTGCAGCATTTAGTTTTTGAAATGTTACTGTTAAAATTGAGATAAAGAAAGAAAAGAGAAATAAAATTGAGATTGTGAAATTGATGACAGCCATTACGGATACACCATGAGTTGTCGTTTTACTGAATGACTGGGTTGCGGAGGTCAGATAAGCAGTTGCATCATGTAAAATACTGGTATTTTGCATCCGGTTTGACTGGAAGCTGACCCCAATGTAATTCTAAATAATCGTAAAGCTAGGCAGATGTACTGTTAAAAACAATATTTATTTAGAAGGATTTAAAAGGTATAAAAAAATTGTATCATAATCTTTTTTTTTTTACAGGAACCAAGACTATATTTGATACTTCCTACTTGAAAAAAAATAACAATAAATTCATCAAACTTACTTCAAACTTATCAAGTACAATCTGCCCAACATGGCCCATATGAAATCACAACAGTTAATAAATGTACAAAAACAAACATCATATGAATAATAACATATATTAATTTACAACTACATGACTCAATTATTAATATTGCATCTAATGTTATGATTTGTGTAAAATTACAAACCATTTAATCTATAAACATTGTCAAAACGAATAACGTAAAATCCCGCCCTTATGTTCTGAGACCATAAGGACTACACTATTGCAAAGAGGATATAAACAAAGGAGTTTTGGTTTCTATCTAAATAGGTTAATTAGATCGTACGATTTGTTCAAACAAAGAAGCTGTTGCTACCCGAAACTAAAACTTTATTTCACGCCTCAAACTATTAATAGATCCGCGACAAACGTCTACCAAGGGCTAAAAATGCGTATTATACGTGTATAAATTGAATAATTACTTACTTATAATATTTGAAAGCGGTGACAACGGCGCGAAAGTGTTCTCGCTCTTTTGCCTCATCAATTTCGTCTGCTGCCGATGTAGAAGACATTTTTTTTAATCTTGTTTCGCACACACAATCTTATATGAATAGATAGTATAAAATGGAAGCACAAATTCGATGAGATTATAAAGAATTCTTATACTTTTTTGGAAGTTCAACGACGACCAAGCCTTTCATATGACGGAATTGACGGAAGATTGACAATTTAACTCAGATTTGACAGATGTTTAACGCTAATGACCATCTAGTGACGTTCATAATGCGAGTTTATGCGAGTCCTAAACTGGAGTAAACGTGTAAACAGATTCTAATAAGAATCGATTATAATTTTAGTTCGTAGCATGGTTTGCTATCATGCATTAACGCATGCTAAGCATGAGTTAATGCTTTTCAAAGACTTAAGAATCATTGGAATCGATATTTAATAGAGATGTACGAATTAATGATTTTTAAACTCTACTGTTTTGTAGAGCATTTTATGTCGTGCGTAAAAATCATCAAAACAGTTATCCGCATATATATGGGTAGAATTGGTTATATTTATTATATGCAGTGGGTGAAGTTAGGCTGCGGATGGTGAAGATATTAATTAATTATGATATCATCATTATCACCATTATTATTATCATCAGCGCCTTAAGTACATTGTGATTAAAAAATTATACGGTTACAGTACAGTAAATATAAATCATAGATATGAAAATAATACCCAGTGCAATATCTTTGTCAGAAAATTCTATACATATTAAATAAAAATAATTCTAATCTTAATAAGAAATTTGGCATTACACAATGTAAGGATTAGGTAGTATGTAGCTTTCATGGGGAAAAAAGCGTGAATTTAAGTACACAATTTCTACAATCGATTAAAATATATGAACCTTAATCGATTTCACAGCATCTATGTATTTATAAAAGAGATAATCAAATATTAAATAGTTTTTAAATTTATTTTATGTATGTATTGTGTATTTAGTAGTAAATAAGTTTATTGAATAGGTTACTTGTATGAATATAATTATAATGCACTGGTTTCATTAATAAAATAATCTAATGTTTATGATTATAAGTACAATTATGTAGGTGTATTGTATGATCATTTATGAAGATTTACCTTGCTTACTTAATGCATGGAGTTGCTTTACATAAATAAATTTTGTTTTTTTTCTATTCCTATGATTGCAAAACGTAACACGACAAAAGTATCAAGTGAAGTGTGAAAACGAGTTAACAAAACGTCCGCAATATGTCGGGCAAAATGTGTTTGTCAACATTCTATTGATTTTTCTTGAAAAATTTTAAAAAACAAATTCAGTAATCTAGGCAACATAAACATCAATCACATTCCTTATTTCAATTAATACACCAACTCCTCGTTACTAACAAAGTGCGATTAGACGTAAAAATACTATAAATATTACTTTCACAAAAACTTGTATACTACGACCTAGAATATCATCATAAATTCATAGTTCTAACTCTATTCCTAGTAAGAAATGCTTTGAGTGTTTGTGTAAAATGATTATAACTAGTTAAGTGTTATAGAAAAGATTTGTATTTTGAAAATAATACTGCATTGGGCCATATGATAGTGAAGGGGAAAAAAAATCGATATTTCTGCAGTGTCTCCGTTGCTAGGCTGTGTGTTACTGTATGCAGTGCAACATAGACGCATGAAGATTTTATAATCTCAAATATGACTTGAATATCTAATAAATAGTTACCAAAATCCTTAAAAAATGATGGAAGGAATAATATCATACAGAGTGACACCTCTACTCAAATGTATAGTGCTGTTCCTGTTTATTTTTACGGCGAAGGTACTCACTTCTCGGCCTCAAGAATCGCAGGACCTAAGGAATGGTATACAACATCTAAAGCCTTCTCACTATGTAAGAACTTTTACTAAATATCATCACAGAAGAACAATACAGTGGAATAATCAACAAGATATGAATAACTACTGGCCAGTTGTAAATGACCAGCCAAGGATTATAGGAAAAACAAATACTGATGCTGTACCAAACTATGTTGAAGTCAGAGATGTTTCTAAAGTATATCAACATGCAAAGTTATTGAAAAAGAGAAGTATACCAGATGTTGTTATCAAGAAGGTTGCTAAGCACACAGCCAGTAAGCATAAATATGGGCCAGTACAGCATGTTAAAATTGAAAAAAGAAGTCTAGAAATTCCAAATTCAAATGAATTTGTGGGTACCTCACATGAAATACAGAGACTTGATCAGTTCACCTCTGACACTGTTAGAGATAACATAGTTGGTACTTTTGAGAAAAAGGCTATAAGCTCTGGTAAAGAGAATAATAAGAAAAATGGCTTGTCGAATGCCATGAAGACTTATAAAGTGAAGGCGGCCATAATTCCAACAGAAGCAACTACTACAATGGGACCTACAATATCATGCTTGTACAAAATTCATGACAGCGTGGCCATGAGTGTGACTCCATCTTATGATGATGAGAGAAATGCTCAATTGATGGTTGAAAATGATAGTTTTGGTAGGTATACAATTTTAGTCTTCAAAACTATTACATTATAGCCTGGCTAGATCAAAAATAAGCTTTAAATATATGAGCAATTGAGTCTAAAGTAGTTTTTTTTCACTGGATCCTCCAGGACTAGGTTTGTTAACCTTCCCGCTCAGCCATGTACAGAATTATACGTCATAACAATAAAAATCGATTGTGTCTGCTAATTAGCGAGCCAACAGCTTAATGGTCATAATATATTTTAATTATATAGTATCTGAAAATGCTTTAGTATTTATTTGTAAATTTTCAGGTACATAATAATCCCTCAGATTAAGCTGTTGCCTCGCTCATTAGCAGACACAATAGATTTTTATTGTTCCAACGTATAATTCTGTACTTGCTGAGCCGAAAGGTTAAATGTTAAATAAAATAACTACAATGCAATTTTTACTATGGCTATTGGGCTTAAGTTATTGGGTCCTAAATATTATATTTAAAAGTTTATTAACATAAATATATTCCCGGTGAAGCAGATTTAAACAATGCATTGTGGTATTATTTTGTTTCTGAGACAAATAAATATTATAGTATTACTAGCTTCTGCCCGCGACTTTGTCTGCGTGGACTTCAGAATTAGGTCCAGCTGTAATAAAAAGTACCCTATGTATTAATCCAGGTTAAAAACTATCTGTGTGCCAAATTTCATCCAAATCCATAAAGTAGTTATTGCGTGAAAGAGTAACAAACATCCATACATACAAACTTTCGCATTTATTATAGTATTTTTTATTATAGTAGGATACTAATTGTTTGTATATTGTAATCATCAATGCATTGCTAAATTGATAGCACTAATTCTCAAGTAATTAAATAAATTAAAAAATATTAATTCACTTTTCATTGGGCTTATAAAAATTGTCATAAACGTCTCAATGACAGCTCCTATTATTTATATATTGTTCTAGAAACAGGCCCTATATCGGAGACGACACTGCCAAATGGTGAAGTTGCTCAAGTAGAACAGTGTACGGACACCAGAGCATCATGCTATACCCTGTGGCATCAGGACAGAGATGGGAACATTACTGTACTTGGACAAGGTAAGATTTTGGACAACAAGCACAGTCAAATTTGCTTTTACATTTATATATTAACTCACACATTATTCCCATGGGAGTAGGCACAAACAATCCTTACATATCTTTTTGTTCATCCAAGTTCATCTGCATGTGTATTGGTTACTAGCTGTGCCCAGCAGTTTCAGCTAAGTATAATTATATTATAATTAGCCTTAGTCACTCCTTATATGGTCAGCAACCTGCCAGTAAAATCTTATCAGAATCAGTCCAGCCATTTCGGAGATTAGCCGGAACAAACAGACAGACAGACAAAACCCAGGCTGTCAAACATATTTAATAATTAAAGAACATGACTGATGTGTGTTCTATTTTTCTATTCACACCTTTTTGTGTACCATAGCCAATATTAAAGTTATTATATTAATTGGAAAAAGAATACGGTTGTGAGCAGGATTCGAACCTGCGCCTCCCGGATAAATACTCCAGGCGCTCTGACCACTAAGCCATCTCGACCTCTGCTCACCACCGCGAATTCTTCATCCATATTTAACACGTCCTTTGGCGACGTCATTGCTATATATTCAGTCCCTATACAGGTGACCAATTTAATATAATAACTTTGGAGTCCACTTAGCATGCGTTAATGCTTTTCAAAGATTTATCTTTAATTATTAAGGAAATTACATCTTTACGACATTGTATTAACTGCAAAGTTACTCGTGTCGGTTCGGTCACCTATATAGGGACTGAATACATAGCAATGACGTCGCCAAAAGACGTGTATCATACATACCCCATGCATCTAAATCGGTTTAGGCGTTTAGAAGTTACGGTAGAATAAAGAAACTCACAAACATGAATACATACATACTTTTTTTGGGCAGTCATGTAAAAAACGATCTACTTAAAAACATTTTCCTTATATGCCTCTATATTTGCAGGTTGCTGGCGATCCTCTCAGTCTGAAGGGCGAAGCTCCTGTAACCTGTGCACCAGGGCGTCAGCTCGCCTCCCTGGGACCAAGTTCTGTTGCTGTTCCAACACTTACTGTAATGCCGATTTCTGTGAGTACACTCATAATAGGGTATATTCACGTATTTTTTTATTTTTATTCGATTATATACGTTGGTACATTACCGTGAAAAAATATGATTATTGAGTATTAGAATTATCAAACAAACCTGCAATCAGTTTCGGGCGTTTGAAACGCCGCCATCTTGGCGCGCTTTCTCTGACGTCAGATTACACATCTTAAAAGATATCTTGTATAGAATGGAGTGTTTAATTAACGAATTATAAATTTTATTCAAGGGTTCTTCTTAATAGAATAACGTTAAAACTCAAAAAGAAGCACAAAACATGATAAACACCCAGTAATAACATACTCGAGATATTGTAATCGCGCAGAGTGACGTCACGTTTCACTCCAACCAATAGCATGCGTTTTGAAATTTTAAATTTCCCTCGCATGATTCTCACTTTTCACCTTTAATATTTAATAGCTAAAACACGATTAATTAAAAAAGTAAATGAATATGTGTCATTGTACAGCAATAAAAGATTACGAATAAAAATATTTGACCTAAATTTGAATCACATGCATATTCCCTATTGTACAATCAATCAATCTGCTTAGCCTTTTCCCGTTTATGTTAATTGAAGCCGACTACGTTGGGGTTGGCATCCAGTCTAACCGGATGCAGCTCCATACCAGTATATTACATAGAGCGACTGCCTATCATCACACTAGATGATCATATCATCATACATCATCATCCTAGCACAGATGCACCCACCCTGTTTATTCTGCAAAAGAAATTGATAAGAATTTTAGTAAACATTGAAAATACTGAAACATGCAAGCCCCATTTCCAAAAGCTAAAAATACTAACCTTCCCCAGTATATACATCCTAGAAACTTGTAAATTTGTAAGAAAACATAAAGATTTTTACACAAAAAGAGAAGAAATACAAACTCGCTATGCTCTAAGACATAAAAATAGATTAAACCTACCTAGCTCAAAAATGAAAATGCATTCATCTAGTCCATATGTTATGTCTATAAAAATATATAATAAGCTACCTGAAGATATTAAAAGGGAAGACAAAGATAATACATTCATAAACAAATTAAAGAAATTATTACTCCAAAAAGGCTATTACCACATAAATGAATATTTAAATGATAAATTTTAAGGATCCTAACATAAAATTTATGATAATAATAAATAAAGATAATATAAATGCCTCGATAAGTATTATAAATTAAATGCCAACTTAACATAATAACATAATACAATATAATAAATAAGTAAATAAATATTGATATTGTATGACTACAATAATAAATAAACAGTACAAATATCACTATGTTATATCTATGTTACATATATATCTTTATCAATTATTACTTGCTTATCTAGATAGGTACCTACTTAAAATTATAGGTAGGTAAAAATTTTAAATATAAATAAGTAAGTACATAATTATAATTAAAAATAATAAATACATATATTAAAAACTATAGATACTTACAATAAATATTAAATTAAGAATAGCAAATAGGTATTCTACTACATATATAATAAATAATTTATTTATGTAGATATTTTAATAAATCAAAAGAATTACTTACCAATGCTATAAGTACCTTCTTACAAATGTTCTTCCTCTCTCCTAATGTTTGCGTGCCCAACAGGGTCCACGATGTACTACATTATTTTACTTACCATCTTCAAACACCATTGTGGAAAGCAAATAAAAATTTTGAGTTTGAGTTTGAGTTTATCTGACCTCCACTACCCAGTTACTGGGTAACACAATATCTCGTGTCATGATTGGTTGTCAGACTTAGGTTTCCGACTTCCAGCATAGACTGCCATAGATATTTTTTGAGATAATTGATAAAACTCATAAAATTATTTTTGTCTCTGATACATATTTAATACTAAATCGCGACGGTATTTCCTAAGACTATCCCTGAGAAGAAATACTGAGACAAACTCAGAGGTTACAGTCGTTTTTAATTCAAAGATACAATTTTATCTAATTATTAATTAAAAGGTGTTCCGATGCACGCAGTAATCGCTCACAGTATCTTGATTTTTCATGTGATATGTAGTTTGGGGCTTGATTATTTTCAGTACAAGGTTCCAAACAGGTGGTAATTGCCAACCATCTTCTCTATTGAAATTCAGATGTTTTTTAATATTTTTATGCGGATTTCTGTGAGTGCACTAATAATTGTACAATCAATCAATCTGCTTAGCCTTTTCTCGGTTATGTTAATGGACGACAACTACGTTGGGGTTGGCATCCACTCTAACCGGATGCAGCTCCATACCAGTATTTTGCATAGAGCAACTGCCTATCTGACCTCCACAACCCAGTTACCGGGTAACACAATATCTCGTGTCATGATTGGTTGTCAGACTTTAGCTTCTACCTGTACAGTACAGACTGCTGATAGATATATTTTGAGAAACAGGACCGATGGTTTTACGTACTCTCCGAGGCATAGAGGTGTCTTCAATATGATGGTCACCCATCCACAGACCGAGGCAAGCGCAGCTTTACAGCAAAAACACCGGCTTTTACACAAAGAAACAAAATAAATTGAGTCTTTTGCCCGGAGGTATTTAAGAAGTTGGCGGTGTGAAACACCCGTGCTTTCGGAGAGCACGTAAAGTGACGGCTTTACGTGCTCTCCAACCCACGGCGCTCTCTATTCGTGTCGGATTGCCATCCCTTCGACCCATAACAGTGAAGGAAGAGGTTGTGCATTTTTGTTGGCACACATACTTATGTACTATATGTCTCCTGCGTACTTAGCTAATCTCCGTGGACTCCGTGGGCTCCGTGACCGAAAATTTGGTCACGAATATATTATTAAATTAGGTGTGAATGTCTCGTCTTACTAATTTACTTCTCTCCCTTTACTTAGTGACCCTGAAAGAAGAAACAGTGACAATGAAGGCTGAATCCACGATGGACACAGCACACAGTATGGCGGCTGCATCCAATATGGCGGCGTGTTCCTTTCTGGCACTCGTCGCCATATTGCTAACCGCGCTGCTACTTACAAAGCTGTACTGCCGCAAGAGAGCGAGACACACAGATATACAGCACAGCGAGAAAGGTAATATAATTCTTACCAATGCCTCCTACAATAACTAAGTTACTCTGGCTGAAGTTAATAGTGGAGGGAGAGGCTCTCCACTATTAACGTCAACCAGTTGATTAATTAACACATTAATTAATTAACGAAGTAATTAACAGGTTCTTAGTATTCTTAATTATCTATACTAATATTGTAAAGCAGAATTTTGTTTTACGCGCTAATCTCTGGAACCAGCAGTCGGATATGAATAAATATTTTTGTATATGATTGCCATGTTCGTGAGGAATAGTATAGGCTATCTCATATTCGGCTACACCTCTCAGCCAACCTTAAATATTGATTTTTGTTAAGTAAGTCGGCATAATAAGATTTATGAGCATTATTATTCGGCATGCCAAATCCTTACAAACGAAATAATAATCCTAAATATTAATACTTACGAACGAAAGTTGTCAAACATTGTCTTGATGATGAAGTACATCAAGACAATGATATGAAAATAAACTTTGGCCTTAATAGCATGTTATATGGACGCATAGTTTAGGAGATAGTGTAAAATGAAAATATTTCAACATCCGCGCGAACGAGCCGCGTGACGCGTAACGGCCTAGCCGCCTTGTTTAGTACTTAGTATGTAATGATACGCGGGTAAAAGCGTGGATCATAGTAGATAGTTTTTATAATTCTTTTATTTGTACGTTTTTACTTTCTTTCCTGTATCTTGTTATCAAGGGGTGGATGAACTACCTAGTCAGAATTTAATCAGCAATGACTTTACAGTCCATCCAGAAGATTTTATCCGATGTTTTTAGATCAGCCTGTTTTTTATTTATTTGCAGGGGATGTGATGGGTAGTGGCCCAGACGCGCTAGCAACTGGACTGTCGTGTGTGGATAATCTTACGCTTATAGAACATATTGGTGAGTGAATACTTGTTAGTTTTTTTAATATCTTCCCTTATACAGCACTCGTGGCTAAATAACATCCGCACAGATCGATCAATTGAGGTTAAGCTGCGCTTGCCGCGGTCAGTCTGTGGATGGGTGACCATCATTTCATACCGAGACTCCCGCGTGCCTCGGAGAGCACGTTAAGCCGTCGGTCTCGGTTGTCAAATCAAGATCTATGACAGCCGTTACGGGTAGTCAGAGGCCTGAAAGTCTGACAACCAGTCATACCACGAGATATCGTTTATACTGGGTTGTGGAGGTCAGATAGGCAGTCGCTCCATGTAAGATACTGGTGTTAAGCTGCATCCGGTTTGACTGAAAGCCGACCTTAATTCAATTGGGAAAGGGCTAGGCAGATTGATACAGCACTCGTATAATATCTTAATTTATATATAAGTGGCTACGTAGTAGTCAATTGTACCATATAAATGGCAGAGTGAGTGCAGTCATAAATGTAGTCATCGCATACTGTCTTACTCAATGGTTGGATAAATGCGCGCACACTAACTAACTCAGCCATAACCAGCCATGGCGCGACAACATTTTAATATAAGTGTGTTGAAAAACGTCGTGTGAAATTCATGAGCATTAGTCAATACACACTCGGCTGCATTACGCCTTGGCCTTTGGCTCGGGCTGCAATCCAACCGAGAATTAAAAAAAAATAAAAATAAAAAAAAAAAAAAAAAAATTGGCCAAAACTTTGAACGTAAACACTTACAAATCATTAGTGTGCTCATGAATACATTCATTAAATAACTAATATAATAAGTGTTTGTTTGAACACTGGTACCCAAGGTAAGATTTAACTTGTGTTATGGGCACCAGAATTCTCACAAAGGTATTACTACCTAAGACAAATTACATTGGGTGCATTAGAGGTAATTATTTGTAAAGTGAGTAAAACAAGTGACAGCCTGTGTGTGTGTGTGTGTGCGTGCGTGAGTGAGTGTGTGTGTGTGTGTGTGTGTGTGTGTGTGTGTGTGTGTGTGTGTGTGTGTGCGTGCGTGCGTGAGTGAGTGTGTGTGTGTGTGCGTGTGTGTTTGTGCAAGCATTAATGTTTATTGTTATGAAGGAAAGTATACATAAATATTTAATTAAATAATAGATATTTTAATAAGATTTTCCATCTCATTATGTTTTAGCCTGCAGCCACTCAATAACTTTTTGTTTACATTAATGACCAACTTATCTCACTTGTATTATATACATATATATACTCCTTCCGACCGTATTTCGGTCACGGCGGCCTATCTCCACGGAGATTAGCCAAGTATGCAGGAGATATTATACTCCACAAGTGTATGCGCAATCACAGGTGCACTCCCTCTTCCTTCACTCTCATATTCCGATGGGACGGAAATCCGACACGACCAGAGAGAGATCAGGCGCAGGACCGACGGCTTGACATGCTCTCCGAAGCACGGGAGCACACCACCAACTCCTTGACTCTGGGCTGCAACTGAGAATTTCCTAACAGAAAAATTCAATAACACTTTGCCCGACCTGGGAATTGAACCCAAGACCTCACGAGGCAGTCACTTGTATTATATTGTACTATTTATCAACAGGTCAAGGCAAGTTCGGTTCAGTCTGGCGCGGTAGCCTGGGAACTACTCCTGTAGCTGTGAAGTTATACTCCAACTCTAGCACTTGGCAGAGAGAGGCAGCGATCTACGCAATGCCTCATTTAGCACATCCCAATATACTGAGATATTATGGTGAGTTTTATATTTATTTATTTATTTAGACTTACCAACATTTGTTTTCAACCAAAGAGTGGAACAAGTGAAAGAGTTTGTATATCTGGGATCTATGTTTACGAGGGATGGGTTGCATGTGAAGGACATAGAAAGGAGAGTGACTGCTGGTAACCAGGTGAATGGGGCACTATACAATTTCATGGATAGCCGGAATGTGTCTAAAAAGGCGCGGCTGGCCGTTCATGGACGGGTGTTAGTGCCAACTCTTATGTATGGTAGTGAAAGTTGGGTGTGGCAGAAGAAACATGAAAGTAGAATTAATGCAGTAGAGATGAGAGCTGTTAGAAGCATGTGTGGCGTAACTTTGAATGATAAAGTGAGGAACAGTGTGATAAGGGAACGCTGTGGAGTGAAAGAGGATGTAGTGACAAAGATTGAGAAGGGTATGCTAAGATGGTTTGGGCACGTAGAAAGGATGGATGAAAGGCGATTGGCTAAATAAGTACATGAGGCGAGAGTGGATGGAAGTGTCGGGGCAGGCCGACCTCGACGAACGTACCGCAATCAAATTGCGGACGTTCTCAAAAAAGGACGGGTCAGAAGCCACCTAAATCGGCGAGCATGTATGAAGAGGTTAATGAGCATAGATGAAGCGAAAGAGGTCTGTCAGAATCGTAGCAAATGGAAATCGATAGTCTCTGCCTACCCCTATGGGAAACAGGCGTGATTGTATGTATGTATATATGTAACATTTGTTTGCACTACTGTTATGTTCTAATACAATAAACAACAAGGAAGGGGCTCGTGGATAAGTAACAGCAGCACAGATCAATTGATCGAGGTTAAGCTGCGCTTGCCGCGGTCGGTCTGTGGATGGGTGACCATCATTTCTTACCGATACCCCTCCGTGCCTCGGAGTTTTTAGTCATTTTCTAATACTACAACAATCATAGTGTTAGTGAACTACCTGAAATTATGAAGCTATACATATTAAATGGAAACATAATGTATTCTATCAAAATCAAAAAAGTTATCACACAGCCTAAGTTAATTCTTTTGCAGCAAGTTTTTAATTGTTGTGGATCGGAATTGGCCTAATGACTCGGCATGTATATCTATGAATTGTATTGCTAGTAATTAGACATGAGTTCGATATATCATATCGTAACTAAAAACAGATATACACATATATCATATCGTACTGCCTCGTTGGTCTAGTGATCGCAAGCGCGACTGCTAAGCATGAGGTCTCGGGTTCGTTTCCCGGGTCGGGCAAATTGTTATTGAGTTTTTCTGTTAGAAAATTCTCAGTAGCAGCCCGGAGTTTTGAATTGTGCCCGGTAGATGGCAATAGGCTCACCACCTATTACATGCGACTTAAAAACAGCATTGGTGAAATGTGGGTGTACAACTGTGTACATCTCTGCCTACCCCTTCGGGGAATACAGGCGTGATGCCATGTTATGTCATATCGTATCGATATGCCACACACAGAACACCGTTTTTACAATATCGATCAAATCATATCAAGCTAAACGAAAAACGAACTATCCATATCCATATCCGTTTACGTAGCTTACTCAACTTCTCATATTCATATCTATCCCGTGGTTAGATATTCGCCGTCTCTCTGTCCAACTGATGACGTTACCGGGTGTGAAAACGAGACGAAGCGAATATCGTTCAGCGTTTGCTGTAGATATCTAAAAACTCTCCATATCGATATCTAAAAACGGTTTTTCATATCGATATGAAAACTTCATATCGGATATGTAACCGTTTATAGAAAATACCAAAAACGCCCATGTCTATTATTATTCCACCATAACTTCTAAATGCCTGAACCGACTTAGATGTATGGAGTTCTCCCAGGTAACATAGGGTAGTAAGATAAAAAAAAATGTGATATAATAGCTATGGTATACAAAATGTTAACAAATAATAAAATACGCATGGTAGGCGTGCGTTTTATTTTATTAATTTATTATTGGATTTGGATCTCAGTATGCACCTTTCTTTCTTTCTTTCTAGGCAGTGACAGTAGAGCGACGTTAACGGAAGGTGGTCGCGAACACTTGATAGTAGTAGAGCTATGTACGGGTACGCTCCGCTCCCGGCTACAGCGCGCTCCGCTCACTTGGCTCGAGTTCGCTCATCTCGCTCATGGACTCGCATCGGCTTTGGCGCATCTACATACTCCTTGTAAGTGACTGAATAGACTATATAAACTCTCGCTCAATAGGGTATATTCATGTTTTTTTTTTTATTGATTTTTTCGATTGTATACGTTGGTACATGAGGGGCTTGTGGCTAAGTAACAGCCGCACAGATCGATCGATCGAGGTTAAGCTGCGCTTGCCGCGGTCGGTCTGTGGATGGGTGACCATCATTTCATACCGAGACCCCCCGTGCCTCGGAGAGCACGTTAAGCCGTCGGTCCCGGTTGTCAAATTAAGATCTATGACATCCGTTACAGGTAGTCAGAGGCCTGAAGGTCTGACAACCAGTCATACCACGAGATATCGTGTTACCCAGTTACTGGGTTGTGGAGGTCAGATAGGCAGTCGCTCCATGTAAAACACTGGTATTAAGCTGCATCCGGTTTGGCTGGACGCCGACCCCAATGTAATTGGGAAAAGGCTAGGCAGATATATAATACGTTAGTACATTACCGTGAAAAAATATAACACTTGTAAAAATATGATTATTGAGTATTAAAATTATCAAACAAACCTGTAATCAGTTTCGGGTGTTTGAAACGCTGGGCGCGCTTTCTCTGACGTCAGATTTCACATCTTAGAAGATATCTTGTATAGTATGGAGTGTTTAATTAACGAATTATACATTGTATTGAAGGGATTTTCTTTAAAGAATAACGTTAAAACTTATACAGAAGCACAAAACATGATAAACACCCAGTAATAACATACTCGAGATATTGTCATCGCGCAGTGACGTCACGTTTCAGTCCCACCGATAGCGATCGATTTGACATTTTAAATTTCCCTCGCATGATTCTCACTTTTCAACTTTTTTTTTCAAACTATTAATTGGTTTAGTGGTCAGAGCACCTGGAGTATTTGTCCGGGAGGCGCAGGTTCGAATCCTGCTTACGACCGGATTTTTCTTTCTAATTTATAACATTTTCTTTCTTCTAATTCTTCTGTACCAATAAAAAAAAAACATTCTCACCTTCCACCTCCATATCACATTTTTAACCTAACATCTTTCTACAGCCGGCAGTAAGCCCTGCGTAGTACACCGTGATGTCAACAGCAGTAATGTACTAGTGACAGCTAACGGTGAAGCGAGACTAGCCGACTTGGGACTAGCGCAGTTACTACATACGACCAGAGACAGGGCTGCCCCCACTAGAATCACTGAGGTATGTTGGTAAATCATTCGAAATTATTTTAACAGAGAAAGAAAGAAAATAAAACAAGTTGAATGAAAATGGCTAAACGAAGGTCAACGAAATGAATTAGAAATCTATACACCGTGTTCCGGACAATATACATAAACTTCGACTAGATGTTCAAACCATCAGAATAAGCATTTTTCATTATGGACACATTTATTAATTCTTATCTTTTGTTAATTCACATGCAAACTAAATACGTTGACGTAAATAATCCGATATGTAAGAAAGAAAGAAATATTTATTTGCACCAAATACAGGTGGTAATAGTTCAAGCTATATTGTGGCTATATTAGGCATGCAAGCAAACTGCCTCGTTGGTCTAGTGGTCCCAAGTGCGACTGCTGAGCATGAGGTCTTGGGTTCGATCCCCAGGTCGGGCAAAGTGTTATTGGGTTTTTCTGTTTGGAAATTCTCAGTAGCAGCCCGGAGTTTGGAATTGTGCCCGGTAGATGGCAATAGGCTCACCACCTATTACATGGGACTTAATAAAAGCATTGGTGAAATGTGGGTGTACAAGTGTGTACACCTCTGCCTACCCTACTATGTAGGCATGCAAATATTTACATTATGTAAAACAATTAAAATAAATAGTATTTTCTTTGATTCTTATATTCAATGGCTAAAGAATATGTATCTTTATCCAAATTAGGCACCATCGCATTTTTGACCGACTTCAAAAAAAAGGAGAAGGTTTCTCAATTCGACCGTATATTTTTTTCATTCATAAGATTTGGCGGGCTGAAACTTGTCAAAACTAAGTTAAACTGCACAGCCAATTAAATTTCATTAAAATAAATTGCAATTTTTAAGCCTTTTTAAGTACTACTTCCTTTGTAAGATTTGATTTGTAAAAGCTATAGAATCGTTTGCCAATGGATTTGTTATGGATACCGCGAAGAATACGGTATAAACATATTACTGTAACCCTGAACAACGGTAAATCCTAAGATTTACCAGCAAAACCTAAGATTTACCAGTAAAACCTAAGATTTACCAGTAAAACCTAAGATTTACCAGTAAAACCTAAGATTTTCCAGTAAAACCTAAGATTTACCAACTCTTATTGGTAAAATAAAGTCCGCACAGTTCTGTGATCATCGTTTATTTCCAAGATTTAAATAGCGTCCACTGGTAAATCGTTGGATTTACCTCAAAGACACGGTTAATTTTGAAAAAGGCATGTAGTCGCAACGTTTTTAAAATCATCGTTTTCGTCATGAGGAATAGTGATTTAAATAGATTGGAGATTCGTCCTGTAAATTAGTCTATGGATATGGGATGGGACTTATTTTCTAGTTTCTAAGCATTTTAAAGAATAAAATAAGAACGTCACCATAAGACGTGTTCCAATATGGAAGAAGAATTCGCGGTGGTGAGCAGAGGTCGAGATGGCTTAGTGGTCAGAGCGCCTGGAGTATTCTTATTTCTTATTATAGTCAAGTTTTGTCCCTTGAGAAGATTCTCGGGAGGTCTGGAGGATCTGAGCCGACTGACTCCGGATGCTAAACTAGCTGATGGAGTTGGATGTAGAACTGTGAGCACAACCTCACCTTGACATCTTGTAGGGATGGGCTGACTGAACTAATAACGGAAAACCGGTAAAATTTACCGAATTACGTAATTTGACGTAACTCTGAGTAAGTTGGTCAGGCGGGCAGCTTTCTCCTTCCATGATATAATATGTAGCCATGGGTTATTTAATCTATCGCAAGTCGGAACACGTTTGTAAACATTGGCGAGGGAACTGCCTCATTGGTTAAACGTGGTTGCTGAGCGACAGATCTGGACAGACGGATGGGCTGATGTCGGGCCCAGGGGCTGATTCCTCACCTGCTCGGCAGACATGTCGACGCATTACCCTTTATTTGCGTAACACCATCAGCCTCGCCCCAACACATTTTCTGGCGCAATAACCGGTTAGATAGGTGGCGGTATGGGGACGGTGGAGGTCCCGCCACAACAATCCATGATGATTTACAGTCGTTTAGTCACTATAAACGCATATCAGATCGGTTTACAGTAGCGCCATACGATATCTATGCAAATAAATATGAATGTTTGTCATCTATAGATGCGTTCTTAAACCATTGATCAGATCGGGATAAAACTTTGGTAGGGTCTTTTGACACCAGGGAAAGCTTTAGACAAAAAAAAAAGGTTTTGTATTTTATACAATGAAACACGTGGCATTGCAACGCACGCCGTGGTACAGGTGGTTAGTATGGGTTTTGAAGAGATAATTGTGGTTGCGACAGGCGGGCACGCTCCGCTACCTGTCGCCCGAGGCGCTGGAGGGCGCGCTGGACCTGAGCGGGGCGCGCGCGGCGCTGTGCGCGGTGGACGTGTTCGCGCTGGGCCTGGTGCTGTGGGAGGCGCTGTGGCGCACGGCCGGGGCGCACGCCGGGCCCGCGCCGCCCTACGCGCCGCCCTACGCGCACCACGGCGCCGCCGCGCGCCCCACGCTGCCGCAGATGCAGGTTTGTTTGTCCCACAGTTACCTAGTTCCTTCAATCTGCCTAGCCTTTTCCCAATTACATTGGGGCCGGCTTCCAGTCAAACCGGATGCAGCTCAATACCAGTATTTTACATGGAGCGACTGCCTATCTGACCTCCACAACCCAGTTACTGGGTAACACGATATCTCGTGGTATGACTGGTCGTCAGACTTTTAGGCCTCTGACTACCTGTAACGGCTGTCATAGATCTTAATTTGACAACCGGGACCGGCGGCTTAACGTGCTCTCCGAAGCACGGAGGGGTCTCTGTATGAAATGATGGTCACCCATCCACAGACCGACCGCAGCAAGCGCAGCTTGACCTCGATCGATTGATCTATGCAGCTGTTACTTAGCCACGAGTCCCTCACAGTTACCTAGTTCCTTAAACAACAAAATTGTACTTTATCATACAATCAATACATATAATAAAAATGTAAAGGATCGCTGTCTGTACATGGAAGATATATGAGAAAAAATATTATTGGAACCTTTATAGCGCAAATAGCACCAAAAACTATTATTATTAGAATTTTTGTCTGTTTGACGTGCGTTTGTGCACGCTGATATCAGAAACGGCTTATCCGATTTAGATTTGTTTTTGACTAATATATTGTGGTAAGCTTCACTTACATTTAGTGTTTGTTTCATGTCAATCGGTTCATAAATAAAAAAGTTATGCCAATATAAAGAATTACGTCGAACATTTGTTAATTATGAATTTGTGTTCATACACGACATGGTGTTAATTTACGACATCCACGCGGACGGAGTCGCGGGCACAGCTAGTAAAAAATAAATCGAAACAAATCCTAATATATATAACCGCCTCGTTGGTCTAGTGGTCCCAAGCGAGACTGCTGAACGTGGGGTCTCTGGTTCGATTCCCGTGTCGGGCAGTGTTATTGAGTAGGCTATCACTGCTTATTGCAGTCAAGGAACATTTTCTTATGGTGGTGCGACCCCGATTGCGATGATAATTCTTCAGTAATTTAATACTAACACAATTTATTTTTCATTTATTTTTTTTGTCATATAAACCTTATCTGCTTTTCAATAGAGCCTAGTATCCCGTAACAAGGCGCGCCCACCTCTACCAAAGGGACCCGTTCAACAATCCCGCGCTCTAAAGATAGCCGCTGATACCTGTGACGAGTGCTGGGACCATGATGCTGAAGCCAGGTAATGGAAACTCAACTGTATTCTTTCAGTAATAGAGCTTAATATCATATAGCCCCTTAAAGACAGCTGTTTTACCATGGTAAATCAAAAAAAAAACATGATTTATAATTTTTTGTAGAAAGAAAAATACGGTAGTAAGCAGGATTGGATATGGCTAAATTATGGTGTCACCCTATGGGGAAACAGCACAGATGCACCCACCCTGTTTATTCTGCAAAAGAAATTGATAAGAATTTTAGTAAACATTGAAAATACTGAAACATGCAAGCCCCATTTCCAAAAGCTAAAAATACTAACCCTCCCCAGTATATACATCCTAGAAACTTGTAAATTTGTAAGAAAACATAAAGATTTTTACACAAAAAGAGAAGAAATACAAACTCGCTACGCTCTAAGACATAAAAATAGATTAAACCTACCTAGCTCAAAAATGAAAATGCATTCATCTAGTCCATATGTTATGTCTATAAAAATATATAATAAGCTACCTGAAGATATTAAAAAGGAAGACAAAGATAATACATTCATAAACAAATTAAAGAAATTATTACTCCAAAAAGGCTATTACCACATAAATGAATATTTAAATGATAAATTTTAAGGATCCTAACATAAAATTTATGATAATAATAAATAAAGATAATATAAATGCCTCGATAAGTATTATAAATTAAATGCCAACTTAACATAATAACATAATACAATATAATAAATAAGTAAATAAATATTGATATTGTATGACTACAATAATAAATAAACAGTACAAATATCACTATGTTATATCTATGTTACATATATATCTTTATCAATTATTACTTGCTTATCTAGATAGGTACCTACTTAAAATTATAGGTAGGTAAAAATTTTAAATATAAATAAGTAAGTAAATAATTATAATTAAAAATAATAAATACATATATTAAAAACTATAGATACTTACAACAAATATTGAATTAAGAATAGCAAATAGGTATTCTACTACATATATAATATATAATTTATTTATGTAGATATTTTAATAAATAAAAAGAATTACTTACCAATGCTATAAGTACCGTATTACAAATGTTCTTCCTCTCTCCTAATGTTTGCGTGCCCAACAGGGTCCACGATGTACTACATTATTTTACTTACCATCTTCAAACACCATTGTAGAAAGCAAATAAAAATTTTGAGTTTGAGTTTGGATTTGAACCTGCGCTCCCTTGGTGACTATTCCAGGCACTCATTCGAGGGCGTAGGTTTAAATACTACACTTGATCGTTTTTTTTGGTTCCACAAAAGTTTTATATTGCCCTACGTATGCGTTAATACGTTTTAGAAATATATCAGGGTTGGCTTGAGTTATATATCATAATATTTTTTTATTTATAAAGAATCACTGCCGCATGACTGCTGAGCATGAGGTCTCGGGTTCGATTCCTGCCAGGTCAGCCAGTGGTTGGGTTTTTCTGCTTGAATAATTCTCAGTAACAGCCCGGAGTTTGGAATTACGCCCGTTAGCGGCAATAGGCTCGCCACCCATTACTTGGACCTTAATAACAGAATCTATGACATGTGCGTGTTTAACTGTGAACACCTCTGCACACCCCTTTGGAGAATAACGGCGCGACGCTGTGTTGGGTTATATTACTGAAGAAAATAAGATTGTCCCGAACACAAGTTGAAGACGAAATAATTACGTATTATGTAGCAGTGCTCTCTCAACTGAGATATCGTAAAAATAATCAAATTGTTGACTGGTAGATCCTTTTAATGCTAAGATTATGGAACTCCTTACAGCATTCCGTGTTCCCTTGGAAATAAAATGTAAGCATATTCAAGAGTGAATAGATTTCTTCCAGTAGTTGCTACTTGTCCCATCCTCGGCCACACCGTCGCATACCTTCAGACGGGTTAGTTGCGAAACGTAGATCCATTTTAATATGATACAATCTCAAGTTTCACAATCTGCCAGAGGTAATAGATTTCTTCTTAGATTTACGTGTTCCCTCCTCGGCCACACTGTCGCTTACCTTCAGGAGAGTTAGTGGCCAAATGTAGATATATTTCCGATAAAAAAAAAACTTTATTTCCCAGACTAACAGCAGTTTGCGTAGAAGAGCGTATGGCGGAGTTAAAACAGATGCTACATGCGCAAGGGCCGCTTATACACGACAACAACTTACATCCACATCCACCAGGTCAGTAATGAACAGAAAAAAAGATGGTGGCACGTTTTTTTCTCTTTTTTTTTTCTTAGGACTTTTATTCAGAGTACACGGTTGGTTAAAACATTGACACCAAGGCCATTGGTTGAGCATTATAATGTCAGTGTAACGAATTTCGCAGTTAGTTTTTAGTTGAATTAGTTGCTCGTGAATTGGCCTCCTTGCCGTCTTCCGGGTTTCCTGATAAATACAATATAGGCATATTCAAGGCTAAAGAGGAAATTTTGGATCTACGTGCTCCATCCTCGGCTACTTGGCAGCCAAACGAAGATCCATTTTTGATTTTAAAAAAGTAGCAGATTAGAGGTTAGTGTCTGTAATATTGACCTTTTGTCACCTTGTTTAATACAAGGGTTACTAGGGAGATAATAGGGATTGTTCTTGGGACAAAAATAAGTCGCAGTGAGGTGATGTATAACATCAGGTGTGGAGATCAAACACAATCCCATTAAAGATCAGAAGTGACTGATCTTTTTTCAACTTAAAATTGCTATGGCCAGAATTCCGGACGCCCAACATGATTACACTCATATAACCATAAACAGTTGATGTCTGGGCTTTAAAAGAGACCATGGCCCCTGTTTTTTTCCTTCTTTCTTCTCAGTGCTAGTCAGATAGGGAATGCCGACGGCGTCTAGATAAATAAGTGGCACATAAAAGAGTTTTTTACAGAATATTCAATTGGAAATTGTATTTAGTGGTTTTTCTAAACGAGAAAGTATTTTATTAAAATCCGTTCAATTTTAATAATGCTGAAATATTGGATTGTTTAGAATAACATTCGTTTAATATTATCTTCTTTCCAGCTGACTCCAACGTCCCATCGCCACCGGAACCAGACAAAAACTCAAATTGTACCACAACACAGAATTGTGACGTACACACCCCCCTACTATACCCCCAACCACACATAGGTCGCAACGCATGTATCGAACGAAACACACACACAAACACACAACAAACCACAGTCGAACTTATACACAAAAGTCTTAAAGACATCACAGCACCGGTCGAAACTAATAGAGTACAAAATTTTGAAGAAAACTGCCTCTCGGTTGCTAGGATACCTAGTCACACCAGAATTCCTATATTAGAAAACTCTGGTTTAACCGAAATCAGGTCTTATCAAAGACCCCTGGAATATGTACAAAATGACGTCACTTCGCATGACGTAGACAGAGCGCCGAAACAAACGAATCTTCTCCAAGATGTCAAAGTTGAAAAACCTAAATGGGGCATCAAGAAATTCTTTGAAAAGTTGAATAGAAACAAAATGGAGACTGAAGTGAAACTAGCTGAAAATTCACAGAAAACTTTGACCTCTATTGTTGATAAGCCTTGTAATATCAACGATAGGGACAGACCTTCAAATCTGACTATCAATCAAGATAGAAGCCCTTATAACTTCGAAGGGCCTTGTACCCTATCACCGCCAAATAAGACCCTATCACCAACAATGATGATGGAGTCAGAGAACAAAGTATTCGGTTTCAAAGAGCTTCCTAACAGAGAAAACGAAGCTAGAACGCCAAATCAAATTTTCGCCGTAATAGTTCCAAAAGCTAAACCACCCGATTTCATAGAAATGAAAAGTAAAAGAGGCAGTTCGGAAAGTCTTAACAAACGCTCAGTAAAAACATCTTTATCCTCACAAAGTATACTAAAATCTAATTCGGAATCAGAAGATTCTACCGTCAAAAAACGGCTGAGTTGTGACAACAGAATCATTAACAGCGGTAGTTCTTCCCGAGCGAGTATTAACTTAGAACTCCAATATATAGATACGCAAGAAAATTACAACGGCAACATAAGTCCCTTTGACATCAACTCGGACTGCTCAAGCAGTGAAGATGAACATTTAATGCTGTTATCCGAAAATGGAGGCTCAAAAATCACAATGCAAACCATACCAAAATCCGAGACGGAAAAGAAAAAATACCAAAACGAAGTGTTAAAAGAATCGAGCCAAGTAACTGACTTCACTTTTAACAAATTCCAAAATAAATACACGAATTTCGATAACGAATTTAGCGATCCGAACGATAAGGAGAATCTGGTTAATGGTTACAGTGGCGACAACCCTGTTTATTTAGCTGCTTTGAATGGAGAAATCGACACTACAGAACTAAAGTACCCTGGAAACAGATCACCAAAACCAACTTTAAAGAACCTAGCGATCAAAAGACAGCATTCCCTAGAACAGGTAAGTGAGATTTTCTCTTCTGCGGGTGATGTAAATCTTCTGAACCCGGCCGGAAGGGTAAAGACTCCTGGAGATCTTCCTGTGGCTATCAGAAGGGCAAGAAGGGATAGGGCTTTGCAGAAGGGGAGGGCTAGTGAGTGTAATAGATTGAGCTTGTATGATGATAGAATGATGTTTGGGAATAGTTTGTAAATGTGACAAAAATAGTCTTTGACATTACAAAGATGGGATTTATAATTTATGACTATGAAAGTATATTTTCTGTCTCTCGTTTAGTTAGAAGGTAACCAAGTATCAGAGTTGTTCAAGCAAGAGACCCGACGAATTGATACTCAGTTATTACGCGAAATGACTGGCCGTTTTGGTGTAATGACTGGTTAATATTGATAATGCAATTTTTATAAGTCAGTCTTATCATAGTAACGAAGCTAGTTGCAATCCAATATTCGCTTTGATCATGGCTTTTATTTAGGCATTCTGCAAAATAGCTGGACATTTTGGAAGGCAGCTATTATTATACTGACAATATTCAACTGACAAAACAATATGATGTCATCGTAACCATTAATTATATTTTAGTATCTTGACGATGTTTTAAATATGTTCACATGGCAAAGGATATAGGTATGCAGGCTAGAGTTCTGTAACACAGTGATCGTGCCTTCATCGCCAAACGCGGATGAATTCACAAAGGCTACTCAATTAAAAAATACCGACACAGCTCATGCTGGCACTGTCACTTCACCTTAAAATTACAGAGGCGACACGATATTTAACAACAGTAGAATTTATTTTGTAATTTTTTACATAATAATGAAAAAATATGTGTACCCTCGGGTATTAAATAGAAAGGCAGATTTGTTATTAGATTCTCATCTTTAAGCGAAAAGTTATCTTGCAGCTAACTGGTCTGTATTCTTTGGAACATTCAACTCACCATCCTTATAAAATCAAAATGGTCAGTCATAAAAACATCGACAAGAATTGGTTGTTGCTTTACTAAATAAAGTGTCTTTAACCATTGCATTTATAGATATAGTCAGAAAAATATTACTGTATACAGTGTGTAACGAAAAAGATACTAAGCTTATGAAATATGAAGCCAACAATTTGCAAATATTCTTATACCGTATGCACTATTCAACCTGTATGCATAAATATACCTTTTCCTGTACGCACTGCATACAGCGGAATGCTTTTATAGAAATTGTTACCTCACGTCGAAAATAAGGAATATAAAAATAATATAAATTTGTGCTTTTATCAATTCATTATTATTAATATTTGGCATCGATTTTTTATGTCGACTGTGCAAAATTTTTAATATATTCGCGTAATGAAATAATTTCTTGGTACTTCTGGTAATTTTTAAATTGTCAATTTAATAAATTTTTCATGCTATTTATTCCTATTCCATTATTATTATTATATTTCTAGTTTATCCGGTCATTTCATACATTCTCAGTATATTTTAATGCATTTAAAATAGGTATTATTAAGGGATACATTTGATTGCAGTGGATTTGTTATCAGGTTTATTTTTTAAGGCTTTAGTTACACTGACTTGGTAGTCGTAACCAAGAAATCATTTAGGCAGACTTGACAGAAATTCTAAATGATTTTCTCAGTTATGGATAAAGTTAAGCTGATGCAACGAAGTCTTATTTTTGATAATAATAATTTACGCGTCACGACGAGGTGGAACTTTAAGAATTTTCAATATACCTTTTTTTATTATGTTATTCGTCTGAATTTAAATGAAAGGCGAGTGCGGAATAAGCATTGAAAATTGAAAGACTTTTCGAAACATACCAGGATCCTAGCAGGTTTGGTCCACTGGTGAACCAGACAAACCTCTTTCTCTCACTTTGTACGAGAAATATATCAACATGTACAAAGTATGCATTTCAGACAAGTAATATTATAGTCTGATAGAAATTAGAATTATTGAAATATCTTAGGTTTGCGCGATCACTACACATTATAATAAAACAACTTTTAACCGAATTAATCGCGTGTATTTGACGTTTTGACGCAGGAGGACTCCTGCGACCACGAACGCTGCAAAGTGTTCGAAACGTCAGGAAAAACAAAAAGCCAATAATACAAGCGATTAATCCGGTTAAAAGTTGTTTTATTATAGAATTATTGAAGATAAAAATAGCTTAGCTCTGTTTAAAATTTGCAATTGGTTTCGTATTGAAACTTTGTTAGAGCTTTATTACTGAATTTGTAGAACATAATGCCTTTAAAACTTAGTTTTAGAGTGCAGCCACGTCTTACGCGTAAATTAATTATTGGAGTCTCATATGTGTACATAGTTCTAAGTTCCTATAAATATTCAAACCGCCATGTTTTTTTTTAATTTGTTTTTATTTTAACTTGTTAAGTTTAAGTTACAATACATTGACAAACATTACGTTATTGTTTTACATAACATTTTTAATACCTATTATTATTAAACATAGTTCGTAACACTATTATTACATTTAGCTTGTAATATTTTTGTAAATATTCCTTCGTGAATTCGACTTTTTTATTAAATTTTATAATTATTGTGTGTTTATTATGATATTACGGTTAAAAGTACACAAAGCGGTTATTTCTGTTACTAACCGGTCAATGTGCAATACGGAAGCATCACAACCCAGTGACAATTTTAATCTATGGCAAACGCGTCCGTCTGCTCATTTGCCCCCTATCACATAAAAAATAGTATCATCCCTTAAAATGAAAACCTGATATGTGCAAGAGGTAACAGAAGGGGAAACAAATATGCAGCCTGACAATGTTTATAACAGCACGCCTATTTATTAAATTATGTGCCTTTTAGTGTGCAATTGGATACAAAGTGCTATATGTTTATTTTATTTTTTACCAGCACCTACGCTCTCTGGAATTGGTCCCACTAGATATACTCGAGAGTTTTTTAAAGGATCTCATTTATGATGTTATAAAGTGTCATTTGTTTCAAAATGTTAATGAGTGAAACACAGACGCACTTTACCAGTTGTACCTTCCAAAAAAAAGACAGTAATACAAATCACCAAAATTGCAATGCAGACCTCTTCTCTTTAAGGCGACGGTACATAGTTTTTTTATTATGGACTTTGGCCGGTCAGTTACAGAAATATAATTTAAGTCATTCCATGCTATTACTACAACAAAGATATTAAAATATTCAGAATTCCTAAAGATTAACATTTTCGTATTCAATCATGTTAAAAACTGTTTAAAATTAAAATAAAGGTCGTGACATTAAATGGTAGAAAATGGTAGTTGTTAAAGAAAAAGAGAGAAATTATCTTGGTGTGGTAGAAAAAGTTAAAATAATAAAGAAAGATTTTAAAGTCACGACTTCCATATAAATTCATAGAAAGCAAACTATTAACATGTTAATAAGAAATATATTTAAAAAGTGTATCTTTAATTGTATACCGTTCACATGTTGACGCAGAATTTTAACAGAAAGATTCATAAAACTTATGTCAAAACTAAAATACTCCGCGTATTTTAGTTTTGACATAAATTTTATGAATCTTTACACCTTACTCTTGAAGTTAATACCAATTCCAATATTGAATCAGTGCCGTTAAACAATTTTTAATGTTAAAATACATTTAATATATCATAGTTATCTTAATTTTAAAAAGCATGTCGGTTTATTACTATACCGATTCTCTAATTATTTTTAGGACATTTTTATATTTAAAAGTATGAACTCTGTTTTTTTTCTGTTTTTGTTAAAAAACGTTGCCCCACACTAGGAATTTCTTCCTGTATCGTGGGTGCGTTTACAGACATATAATTTCACAAGCACACACACACCCAGACCCGGAGCAATTATCTATAGATCCTACAAATATTTGCTCCGTGCAGGAATCGAACCTGCGACGCGCAGCGCAGCAGTCTCTCGACCACTGCGCCAACCGCGCTGTGAACTGATATAATTATATCCAATGTCAATCGAGCGGTTTTATTTTCAAGAGTAAACCTTAGTAAACCCGTAATAATATGTGACGACAACGTGCCGCTCTTATGTAAAAAGTCTTCAAACATTGACATGCCACGGTTAAAATTTTCATAGAAAACAGAATTTAAATCATCACAATTTTATACAATTTGGAAGTATTATACTGTGTTGTGACATGCGCCATTTCCAAAGACGACCATCATCGAAGTTATAGTGGAAACCATTTGCGTCAATATGTGTGCGGACTGCACTAATAAACGTTGTAAATGTATACCATAGACCATAGAGCGATTATAGATTGTTGCGAGTTATGCGAGACGCGGCGTTTTGGAATAATGATACCTTAATGGTCGGAAATGTTTCTTATCCTTATATGTAATTTAGCTATTACTACTAATTTATTTTGTACATACCTTTCATAGATCTTAATCCATTGACCGATCATAATGAACCTTATAGTACCTGAGTAGCATAACACTGTGGCCCAGTTTATTACGATTTTGTGTTTTTTACACTATCACAAGTATGTATAGCTCTCTACAAAGGCATAAAACTGTAAACAGCAAAATCCACTGTACGACCATGAGTCAAAATTATATTCTGATATATTTGTGGGTACATTCTACGGCATAGCATTGAGAAAGGTATTCTCCTGTAAAGTTTAGGTTGTTGTGCTTACAGTTAATTAGTTTAAGGGACAGAAGAATTATAGACAGTTTTAAATGTAAAAAACGGTTAAAAAAGTAATGCTCGAATGCGAATTTTCATACTACATATAATTATTAGGAACCTCGCAGTTGCATACATAAACTGACACATTTTTTTGTCATGAGGGTGGGCAGAAATTACAGAACGCCACCTACTTACGATCCTTACGTACTCTTTTTGCTTCGCCCACGACACGAGACGCCCGTCGAGTACTACGCCTGACCTTTTTGGAGGACAGATTACAAGCTATTTAATATTGTAATAAAAGTAATTGTTATCATAATTACATATTATTCCAAAACGCCGCGCTGCATGTAAGTGTACAAACGCGATAGCGGTAGCTTTCACTTAGCTTTGTTGATATTATCATAACGACGACGTCGAACACTGAATATAACGATTATGTTTTTATAATGTGCTGTTTTATTTGAAACCTTTGTATTTGAGAAAGGTGGAAGGGATGGAGAGACCTTTGCCTGATTTGAGGAAGCCCAAAATGTACTATTACTGGAAAGAAACATTCGCGCTCTAGCCGCCACCTTCCACCTAATTACAATTTATAACCAGTGATAACCTAGTGATCCGTCGGTCCCTGTTGTCAAATTAAGATCTATGACAGCCGTTACAGGTAATTACGCGACAGTTACAGGTACCCAGTAACTGAGTTGTGGAGTTCAGATAGGCAGTCGCTCCATGTAAAATACTGGTATTAAACTGCATCCCGTTTGCCGGCTGGAAGCCGACCCCCAATGTAATTGGGAAAAGGCTAGGCACATTGATTGATACCCTAGTGATATGACCGTTGGACTGCCAAGTCAAAGGTCGCAAGTTTGAACGCAGGGCAAACACTAACTTTTCGAAGTCAAGTGCGTATTATAAATATGTTGCATAAAACGGTGAAGGGGAAACATCGTGAGAAACACCGGCACACCTGAGAGATGTTCTTGATGGTGTGTTAAGCCATGTTAGAGACATAGGGGCGGTAGGTATAACTCTGATGCTAGGTTCATCAACCACACGATATGAAAAAGGACAATGCCAGAGACTCTATAGAGCTTTAACCCACCCAACAAAAATTCGTTTACAAGCATGCCAAATGTACCATTTTATTCCTAATTTATTAGTGATAGCTAAAACTACAGTTAAATGCCTCAAGAACTTGCCGTTTTAGTTTAAATGGAAGATCAATGATAACCTCTTTATGTTTTTAAATGTTTTAGGTTAAGTCCAGTTTCATTTATGAAAATAAATAAAAAAGTGCTTTATATTGTTATAATGCGATTCTTGGGAGTGTCTGCTAAGAAAGGAAGGAATTACGAAAACAATTACATAGCACCAACTAGGTTAATCTTGCTTTTGTGAACCAAGTCCTTTCAAAAAATAAAAAAAAAATAGGTTAATCAACAATAGTAATACTTTTGACTTGACTGTTGATTGGTAATAAAATAAAACAACATATAGAATGATTAATCTATTTATCTTCAAGAATTATTAAAACATTATTAAGAAACGCTGCCGGCTGATCAATATTGTTTTGATGTAGTGCCCAACCAAGGTACCATAATAAGGTCATAACATGAACTGTTTGATTACGCACTATACAATTGCAGCAATATCCTAATATATGTAGAGTTGATTGCACACCTATTGTTAGGCTCTATATCAAGAATATACATATAGTAGCCGTGCTCACTGTGCGCATGCGCGTGCGTGTCTATGTGGAGCAGCGCGGTGATGAGCGGCGCGCGCGTCTTTGGACAATGTGCCTTGATTGTATCCTACCCCATATTAAAATGGATAGTTTCCACCATTGTGCGACACTATTCTTGTAGATGTGAATCCATTTCTTGTGAGTGCTCTGGACACACCTCTATTAAATAGAGCCCATGTTCTCGCATATATTCCACATAGTAATAACAAATCTGTTTTACTTGATATGGTTTTAAAGCTATTAAAATCAGTTCACTATATGTTAATATCAGAAACTGCTGCAGTTGTGGTAGAATTTCATAAATTCTGGAAAACATTGTTCTATATCTATTTAAATTAAAATCTTGGACAAATGAAACTTAATGATCTGGTTCATTAAAAAAATGCAATGCTCGTGTCAATGTTATTTGTTGAGCACCTAACCAATCATGAATTAGTGAATGAAATGCGGTGGCACTGGTATTGCTTGCTGTGGCACTGGGTATGGGTCAAGTGGTTGATTTGCAATTTCAGCATGTTCCTCTGGTTGTCCTCTTGAAATATCTTGTGATAGTTGGCAATTAGTATGCATCCAACATAAGTCGCATAGAAATGCATATCTTGATATACCTGCAAGTAAATAACATCATTAGTTTAGTGGTCGCAAAGGAGACTGCCGATTGGGACCTCCTGGGTTCGATTCCTGGCATGGGCCGTCTAATTGAGTTTTTCTGTAAGACATTACTCAATAGCAGCCAGGATTTGGAATTGTGCCTGGTTGATGATAATAGGCTCACTAACATGGGAGTAAATAACAGCATAGGTGTAAAGCGGGTGTAAATCTCTGCCTACCCTCTCAGGGAACACAGGCGTCATGATATGTATGTATGTGTAGTAAATAAAACATATGAACACAACAAATGACTATTCTTCAAAAGCTTTTACAAAAAAATAAAGAAATGCCTGGAGTTTCCAAGTGTACATAGATACATAGTATTTTATAAGGATGTGATAAAAATGGCATTTCTATGTGAGCAACATTGCATGCGATAGTTAGCTTTACCAGTATCCTTGACTGCAAAGTGGACATAATAAATAAAAGATTACTGTGCATCACCATGTAGAGAAAAGGTTAATAATATATTATTACAAACCACATTGTGAGTATCCCATATAGTAGCAGCTAATGGACCACTCGTTTCAACTGTATGATATCTCTCTCATTGTTTCTAAAACAGATCGCCCACATCCTAGACAAACATTTGAGTAGTCCAGATCATTTTCAGTATTCATATTTCCATTTCTGCAATGCTAGTTTAGCCGCAACAAGCACTCTTGATAGACTACACCTTCTGGTGGAAGCTGAAAATTATAAAATATTTGTACATCGTTCAGATAAACAAGTTCATATTATTGTTCATATAACATAAACTTGGCTTAATAAGCTTTGTAATATCATAGTATTATGCTACTTTTTCAATAGGTATCTAAGATGACTCACTGACTGTATTTTTAGGTATTATATTTGTTCATAATCGGTTATACTAAGGTATATGCAAAGTTGTTTATGCAAAATCGCAGCTTTCATAATTATTATCGTGATGGTACAATAATTATGATTCTATTATGCTGTAGGTAATACCATTTGAGATTTATTTTTCTATGCATAAATACGAACATTGAGTAACATACCTGTTGCAACGATTTCCAACTATAGAGGAGAGTTTGCATTGTAGAATGCAATTGCAGTGTAGATACTTCATGTCGTAGCATTTTTCGACGCACACTTGACAATTTATGCTACTCAACATTGTTTGATAACCAAGTCGAAAGCAATAAACAGAATCCGTGGCAAATAGCACTTACTCGGCGAGTAGGCGAGATCGAGTCCGTATATCAAAGCAAAAGTCGTCGGTAGGAGAAAACGATAAGAGAACGGAGAAATCACGATAAATCTAAGTCAAAAAATCATGCAACACAAGATGAAAAATCAAGCCATGCTGAACCTGAGAGAAGGACGAATAGTTATTTTCATGATTTGACATTATGACTTTGACATATACAGTTCGACAGCACGTCAATGACGTTTCGTCACAACTAACGCGCAAATGAGAATTAATACAACATACATAATATTATCTAAATAAATAAATAAAATCAATGTTTTTAATGACATGTATGTTTTTAAACATTGAAACCAAATACGTATGACTCATAAATAATATATTTATCTAAGTATTTATTTTTTTAATAATAAAAACTCACATAGTCGGCTTGTATGCGTATATAGGAACGCGGATAATTGCTACAAAAACAGGAAATACGTTGTAGGTTAATTAAAATCCTTTTTCCATTAACTTTTTATCCGCAAGTACTACATAATAACACTAGAGTAACAAATGGTCCTATTTTCGTACGATATTTTTTAGTTAATTTACTTTTCTTGTAAATTATTGAAAGGGTGGGGCAGGATCTGGCATTGTCCTTTAGAATCAAATGGCTTGGCACGTGATGATGGTAAGAGACCAGATGGCATGTCGTTATTGCCGTGGAAGAGTGGTAGGCCTCTGGTATGGGACGCAACATGCATTACTGGATCCCCTTGCGCCATCCCATATTTCAAGTTCCGCGAGCTATGCTGGTGTTATTGCTGCAGCTGCGGAGACCCTCAAGCGGCAAAAAAAAAACTGTATCGACTACAAGTAACTATATTTTTGAGCCATTTCGGGTTGAACTCCTTGTTTCGGGTGCGAGCGCTCGGTTTCTCTAGAAAGGGATTGCAAGGCATCTGGTCGAAACTTCACCGTGACCTGAAAGCTGATCTTGTTGATATAGGAACTATAGATGTAATGTACTAGGAGAGCTAAGTACACAGGGGATAATTATTATAGTGCATAAATCCACTCCCTCTGCCTTAGCTCTCATAGTCCGATGGGACGTCAATCCGACACGACCGGAGAGAGATCAGGTGCAGGACCGACGGCTTTACGTGCTCTCTGAGGCACGGGGTGTCATACCACTAACTTCCTGACTCCGGGCAGCTACTAAGAATTTCCTAACAGAAAACACAATAATACTGTCCAACCTAGGTATCGAACCCATAACCTCACGCATATCTGCCGCGCTTGCGGCCACAAAACCAGAGAGGTAAAAATGACAAATTCTACCCACATTACAATAAACTCAAAATAATTCTCACCATTAAATTGAAATTAGACAATGAATTATTGAATATATTTATTGAATAGTCTGCCGGCAGACATAAGGAGTGAAACAAATTCAAATAGGTTTAAACGTAAATTAAAGCTATATTATTTAGAAATGTATTGAGTTTTATATAAGTTGCAATACCTATATAATATTTAATTATAAGTACATTTAATTTGTAATGTCTAGAGACTCGTTGACCTCACAGTCAAACCATTGCAACGGTTTTGTGGGGCTTAGAATATAATATACTTACCTTTTTGATATAAAGATAAATAAATATCGTAGCCTGGTCTCTCGTCATCAGTAAATCGTTAAAATCAGTGAATAAAATACTTAGATCATCATAAAAAATCCCCTTTATTTCATAATTACAATAACAAATAAACGTTCGTAGTACATATTATAGTATTGACATAATTATGTCATTTTAGATATCAATAATTACAACTGATCAGAATTTCAAACCTGCGGGAAATTATTATTCAAAACTACAAAAAAAAATTTTTGGTGTAGCCGAAATAAAAAGTATCCTATGTGTTAATCCAGTTTATAAACTATCTGTGTACTAAATTTCATCCAAATCTGTTCATTAGTTTATGCGCTAGAGGGTAACAAATATCCATCCATCCTCACAAACTTTCGCATCCATATTAATATTAAAAACGCGAAAGTAACTCTGTTTATTTGTTTGTTAACTTTACACGATTAACGGCTGAACGGGTCGTAATGAAATTTGGCAAAGAGATAGATTGGATCTTGGAGAAGGACATAGGCTACTTTTTGTCACGCAGACGAAGTCGCGGGCACCAGCTAGTTTATAATATTAGACATTGACACTTGACAGCGCCTTTATATCGTAGCAGTAAGGACGTTTTCTGTAGTTAATTGTTACCACTGACATGCGTTTGGAAGTACGAGTATTCGATTGGAGAAGGAACGGTATCGTCAATATAATAGTGACTCTATTATTTCTGTATTGGGGTTCAAATTCAAACATCGTTAATATATATTAATTCTAACCGTATCTATGACATGTGACTTAGCCCGCAAGGTGGAATATAACTGTAAGAAATTAATATTAATTATTATTATTAGCATATGCGCTGTCAGCAATGCATGTTGTTGTACTCATTTTGTAAAGGAAATTAATAATTATTTACAAAATTATGTAGTTGGACTCATATAAATTTAGTTTCCTAATTTAGCTTATTGTGTGCAAGTGTAATTTATATCTGTAAACGCACAGATATAAGTCACACGACACGAATCTGCAACACACTGCACAGCAGCCGATGTTTGGACCAGTGTACACAACTTGAAGCAAGACAACTATCGTACCAGTACCGTACAATTATCGTACATGGAGCAAAATAAATCGTATTAAATGTGATATTAATGTTTATGCGTATGCTAAAGTTAATTACAAGGAGCAAAATTAACGTACTTCTCTTAATTAATTAATATATAGCATAATGAAAATTCTCGTACCATCTGCATACGATAATAATGAATGATATCGTACATCGTCCGTTGGCACGAAATTATCGTATGTGTACGATAACTATCGAACGGTTGCGAACACTGGTTTGGACCAATGTGCCAACCGTGTCGACGGGGATGTAACAATTAATTGTTTTAATAACTAAAAAATATATAATTAACAATAAAAATAGATAAATATTAAATTTGATATGACTTTTTTATCATTCATAGAATAGAAAGTACGTGTTAAAATATTTCGTATTAATATAAATAATATAGATCAACATTATATGTACAGTATTCTAATTTTGATGAATAAGGGGCCGATAAAATGTTAATTAAATACAGCTAAGTATTTATTGGATATAAAACCATGTTATATTTAATATTTTGCAATGCTGACAACGCACACATTCCTATACTATATATCACATAAAAATTACCAACAATCAACTTAATTACCACTTATTCAATAAAGACTTAAAAGAAAATATTACATCATCATAGTATGAAAAAAGAAACATCATTTAAAACTAAAAATATAGGTAACAATGTTTTAAATTCTTTGAATATTATAAATGAGTTGGTGTCCATTTTAAATAATGATTTAGAGCTCTTTCGGGTATGAAGGTAAGAACAAAACCTAGCAAGGCCCTTGCCAGGATTTTTTTGCGGGGGGTTTTAAACTCACGAATTTATTACGGGGTGTTTACTCTCAGGAATTTATTTCCGGGGAGTTTTACCCTTAGGAATTTATTTCCGGGGAGTTTTACCCTTAGGAATTTATTATTGGGGCGTCTTACCCTCAGGAATTTATTATTGGGGAGTTTTACCCTCGGGAATTTATTATTGGGAAGTTTTACTCTCGGGAATTTATTATTGGGAAGTTTTACCCTCAGCATTTTTGTACTGGGGTGTTTTACTCTCAGGAACTTATTGCTGGGGAGTTTTACCCCCAGGAATTTATTTCTGTTGGAATTGCCCTTGGGAATTTATTACTGGGGGGTTTAATCTGAAGAATTAATTACGGAGAGTTTTAACCTCACGAATTTATGACGGGGAGTTTTAACCTCACAAATTTGTAACGGGAAGTTTTAACCTCACGAATTTATTGGGAAGGGGGGTGGTCCTAATGCATGGAAATCATGGGAAGGGCTTTGCCCAGCAGCGAGATTGATTATTTGATTTTTATAGTTTCTGATTGTACCATTGTCTTGTACATGTCACGTCATTCATATATTGCATAAATCAAGAATTATATTTTTGAGCAATTTATATAAATATTTTTTAATAATTACAAAATGAATTAAAGTTAGAAATTATTCTGTAAAGGCAAATAGAATCGCGAGCAGAATTATAAATATTCCATGCCCTCAATATGACATCGTGATTCATAAATTAAATTATAATTTTATAAGTCGAATATTTGTGATGGATTTTGTTAAGATTGATTTGTTGGATCTCGCTTAAATTTTCACATTTGAGGCAGACTTCACCCAAATATCTTAGAAAATATTTTACTATGGAGCATTTAGTCTTCTTTATAATAAAACAACTTTTAACCGGATTAATCGCGTGTATTGCAAGGTGTTCGAAACGTCAGGAAAAACAAAAATAAACCAATAATACACGCGATTAATCCGGTTAAAAGTTGTTTTATTGTAATGTGTAGTGATCGCGAAAACCTAAGATATTACTATTTAGTCTTGTTATTAATTTTAATTATCTAACTACCATTGATCGATTTTGTATAGATTCAGCATTTTTAAACGGCGTTAGGTTTTTTTGACTACCTCTTTGATGTAAATGTTGTAAGCGCGGCTAGTGACCGCGAAGCCCTGGGTTCGATCGGGCAGTGTTACCGAGTTTTTCTATTAGGTAATTCTCAGTTGCAGCCCGGAGATAGGAATTGTGCAGTCGATGGCAATGGGTTCACATGGGAGTTGATAACTGCATCGTGTCAATGAAATGGTATGCAACTGTACTACTCTGCCTAGTCCATCGATGATGAAGGCGTGATGTTATGTTCATATAAATGTGTGTACACAAATAACATTAACAGAGCGGTACATTTTTAATAAATACAATGTCGCCTTTTCTATAGATATGCGAGGTCTGTTAATAACTTTGGTCGAGGCATTTTTTTAGTTAGTTTCTGCATTAAAGTATAAAAAAAAAATTACTTAAATTAAACCAATACCCATAAAAGAATCGCCCAGCCTCTCGCTTAAAACATGAAATGCAATATTAACGGTAATAAACATAGCTTTTTTATTGTTAATTTATAATATTATAATTCTAACGTACTTAAAACAATTGTATAGTCGTTCTTTTGGTTTAAAAAATCCATTATTTTAAGTATAAAATGTACTTTTCAACTTACAGAAAGGCGAAGATTAATTAACATTACTTAGCCATTTAGCTTAACATTATTCCTAGTGATAATTTTTTGTGGAAAGAAAAAATACGGTCGTGGTTTCAAACCTACGCCTCCCGGATACATACTCCAGGCGCTCTGACCGCTAAGCCATCTCGACCTCTGCTCACTACCTTCTTATTCTTCCACATTTTAATACGTCTTTAAGTGACATCATTGCCATCTATTCGACTAACTTTGCAGTTAATCAAAGATTTATCTGTATTAACATTATTCTTGTCTCTTTCACGCTACAAGTACAAAAAAGAGACAGCAACATGGCTAACACAAAGCACGAGCTAAGTAGGTAATATTTATTTATCTTCGTCTAACTGTCAGATTGTTAACAATGTCTAAATAACGGATCCTAGAACGAGGTACGCTTTTAAAACATTAATTGCACTCTAATATATTGCAAATTGTATATTAATTAAAGAAATGGACCAACCCAAAATACATAAATATAGATATAACACCACAGTATATTTCAACACGAAATCAAACCGAAAACTACAGACTGAAAAAACTAAAATCAAAATATTCACACAACATGAAGGAAAATTAAAAATGCGGTTTGTCCTTCACAAAATAAATCGTGTTAAATACACTGTGACATTGGAATAATTAGAAAATACACCAGTTACTACTTTGGCCACGTCACCGGGTATTGCGTGTAATAGCCGGTTCGTGAACGGTTGGTGTGACATCGAATGATCCCTTATTAGCTATGTCTTGTACAGCTTCGTTACCTGAAAAATAATAGAATTTTTAAATTATCACTAAGTAATTGCTTCATTGGTCTAGTGGTCCCAGTAGTGACTGCTGAACAGGAGGTCTCGGGTTCGATTCCCGGGTCGGGCAAAGTGTTATTGAGTTTTTTTGGTTAAGAAATTCTCAATATCAGCAGGAATTGGGCCCGGTTGATGGCAATAGGCTCACCACCTATTACATGGGACGTAATAACAGCATTGGTGAAATTTGGGTGTACACGTCTGCCTACCTGCCTACTATAACATGGTTGAGCTACACGATGACTGATGCAAATGTGCCGTCAGTTAGGACAGGTCAACTCGAAACTGATATAGCTCTTTCTTAAAAATGCCATTCCAGATACCCTAAATGGTAACGCTTACATAGGAATGTCTAATGATGTCTGTACTTTAAAAAAGACCTTGACCTTTGAGTTTGTTTCGGCATTTCTTCTCAGAGGTAGTAAGATAGGAAACGCCGACGCCATCTAGATCATAGTGACATGTAAAAGAGTTTTTAAAAGACCTACTTACAGAATAAACAATATTAACTTTTAAACTATCGCGTTGCATGATATTACTATATACTAACAGCAATTAACGCGCAATAAATACCTTCGATTCGCTTGACGTTTCGACCAGGTTGCACTGATCGTGGTCACAAGCAGGCAACCTGGTCGAAACGTCAATCGAATCGAAGGTATTTATTGCGCGTTAATTCCTGTTAGTATATAGTAAAGAATAAACAATTTCATTTCATTACCCCCGGGGTAATACAGGCGTCATGCTATGTTATGTTATTTCTATTATTTATTGATCTTCTTGGTCTCAACCTATTGAAAACCCACAAATAGTTCTACTATTTATGAAAGAGAAAGAAATACTTCCCAGAAAAACGAGGAAGTGGGGCAGATTAATCCGGGGGGTCTAAAAAGGCCACTTTGGCTGAATCATAATAGGATCCTAATATTAATGATTAATTCCACAAATCGCAAAATGGTCACTTCATGGACAAATAATAATATGATTTGCGGACAATTCATAAACAGTAATTCATCTATTTCAAGGGAGACATTAATATATAAGGTCCTAATTTATTAGGTGATTTCCTTTTAAGGGGTCAATGTGTAAGTGATAAGGATTCAAATAGCCATAATTTATATTTTTACCAGAATTTAATTTTTTTCTTAATGTTCGCCGTTCATGGAGCAGTTTTCGTATTGCTAGTACTCTGTTAATTACAAAAACAAATTATATCCATTTAATTCTTAGCTGAAGTGAATGTATTTGACTTACATATTAACCCTTTCAAAGAAAATTACCTAATAAATTAGGACCTTATATAATATAAAATTTGGAAAAATATACAAATAGTAGGTGATAATCACTACTATTATAAGATAAGATGGAAGGATAACTGACCCGTATTTTTTTTCGTCTATATTAAATATAGTACTCACGTTACGTGCGCCTGGACTGCGCACGCGCCGCGATCCTGTAGGCGACGAAGGGCCACAGGATCAGCAGCGCTAGTGTCGGCGCGCTCAGCTCCTGCCACGGCCATCGCCACCCACCTGACACTTGCTGAAATATCATACTTTACATATTAATATCTCTCTCAAAATGTATATAGATGTTTTTAACCCTCTCTTAGCAACTATAGCATGGTGTAATAATATAGTGTAGTTTTTCCAAAATCAACGGGTTTGATTTTGTCTAGGAATATTGATTTCTCAGAAATCCGATGATACAGTGCTTGTATAGCAGAGGAGCTGATGACTCGTCGCTAAATATTGGGCTGACTCAATTTAAATTGTCATCGACACGCTAAGAAGAAGTGGTAGTTTTCATCAAAATCGGGGCCGATACTCCTTTGGTTACTTTTCGATATTCGGTTTTGGCCTTGAAAAAATCACCTGTTTATGGTCTGATTGGAATAAGTGATTTGAGGCAGTCATGTTTGAGGCAGCTGACACATCTACCAAAAATACGCGGTCGAAATAACGTCTAAAATGCAAGACTCTAATATTGTTTGTTGAAGTTTTATTACAAGATGTAGTTTAAAATTGGTTAAAAAGTTAATCATTATGTCTAGGGAAAACATTGAAAAATTACAGACACTAGCAGGACTCGAACCTGCGACCCTTGACGTACCGTCTCATGGCTCTCCAACAGAGCTATCGTGTCATGCTAAATTTCTGTCCATTAAATTTCAAGTTTCCTTTCTCGTCTTACGGAGACGCCTGGCGATTTCTATTTAGCAATCATTTAAGATTATAGGTACTAAAAGTTTACTTATAACTATTAAAACTATTTTTAAATTTATTGAAAATCTTAAGAAGACAGTTGAAATGTCCGGTTTTAAAGCTCCAAAATCCGGATTTCACACTTCTCGCTTTGTCGGCAGATTTTAGAGATGGCAATGCTATTCGGAGGGCACTATAAACCGTCACTCCCTATTGTTGTTAATTCATATTAGTCACTTAGCCAAGTCAGAGGACTACAGGCTCATCAGGGGCATCAACTCTTGGCGCTAGATCAGAAGATTTGGATCATCAAACAACTCACATCTAGTATCCTACGGTCTCCCTCCACTGCCTTCCTGAGCGCGGCCACATCTGCTTCAAGCCGAGCTAATGTTCCTGGTAACTGTTCTAACACCTTCAAATCTGGAATGATAACAAAAGATGGTGGTTAGTCTCTTGGAGTAAAATTGAAATTGACGCCAATTCTAATGTATTATACCAAACTAAACTAAATTTAAATCATACCTGTCTTTTAATAACATTTACTTTATGAATTATAGTTTAACGGTTATTACACACGCGCATTCTTCGGGATTGCTCGACTAGTTTCGAACTCGAACGGAGCCCTTATTCATGAGCTGAGCCCGCGGCGATGTCGCGAGTCAAACTCTAGTCTGGCAATCCCGGAGAATGCGCGTGAGTAATAACCGTTAAACTATAATTAATATGAATGTGTCTCACGAAACTTACTATATGAGCGAGAGGGGATGTCAAATTCGCTTAAATTAAAATCTCCGAACATTTTTAGTAGGCACTAAAACTAAAGGGTTCAAATGAAATTTTAGGTTGACATGATTAAATTTGAATTTGACGTCATCTCGTCCCGCTCTTCTAGTAACGGTTAGTAAAAGACAGCAATGCTCTATACTTAGTTTAATTTGCTACGTTATAATTGACGCCATTGACTCTTTTACGTATCATTATGATCTAGAAGACCACGGCATTTCCTATCTGACTACATCTGAGAAGAAATGCCGAAACAAAATCAGGGGTCAAGGTCTCTTTTAAAGACACCAGACATCATTATACTGGAGCGACATCTATCTCGCTACATGGTAACTACGCGCACAACACTCTGCATCGCGCAATCAAAGTTTGACGACGAGTGTGTATATATACGACCTCCCGACATTAACCGTTGGGCCGTGGCCCGCCAGGCAATATCACCCGCCTGGTTGGAGAATCCTCCCTTTTCAATGGAGGAACACCACACCTCGTTCCTCCATAATACAAACCTATGAGAGCGTACCGACATAGGGAATCTGGAATGACCTTTTGAAGAAAGGTTTCTAATTGACCAGTCCTAACTGACTGCACACATGCATTAGTCATCGTGTAACTCGACCAAGTTATAGGGAGGTCAAAATTATATGGGAGCGTGTGGTGATCAAAGCATATGAATTCCGATAAGGATCATTTTATAAATTTACTACATGATCTGAGCTAGTTCAGTAGTCAAAATAATAAACACTTAGAGACTCTATTTCTTAACAAGCCTGTTCAGAATGTATCATAAGTACAATATTTCCGTCAATATGCCGTGGTCGGCGAGTAGTAACGCCTCCCTCTTGAGCTACAAGTTGTGCTTCAAACCTGACATGTTAACATGTATGTATATTCTATTATATTCATCTGGGTGACTTTTCCAATGTCTTATGTACTTTCTTAGTCAATCACAGACACACGGCGAAGGAAAACATCGTGAGGCAATTTAGACTTAATAGTCTGTAATCAGTTGAGGGGCTCGTGGCTAAGTAACAGCCGCACAGATCGATCGATCGAGGTTAAGCTGCGCTTGCCACGGTCGGTCTGTAGATGGGTGACCATCATTTCATACCGAGACCCCTCCGCGCCTCGGAGAGCACGTTAAGCCGTCGGTCCCGGTTGTCAAATTAAGATCTATGACAACCGTTACGGGTGGTCAGAAGCCTGAAAGTCTGACAACCAGTGAGATATCGTGTTACCCAGTTACTGGGTTGTCGAGGTCAGATAGGCAGTGGCTCCATGTAAAACACTGGTATTAAAGCTGCATCCGGTGTGACGGGAAGCCGACCCCAATGTAATTGGGAAAAGGCTAGGCAGATAGATAGTCTGTAATCAGTAACCCACAGTGAGCTAGCGTAGTGATCAATGCTCGTGCCTTCTTTGTATGAGAAGAGGCCCTTGCCTTACTAAGGGACAGTTACGAACTGGTTACAGTTATATGTTATTTACTTCGTCTTGAAGTAAATACAAATGCACGTGAAGCAGTTTGTCCTAGCTGTAATTCATAGATCTTTGTCATCAATTAAAGATAAATCTTTGAAAAGCATTAACGCATGCTAGCGAAGTCTAAAGTTATTATATTAAATGGAAAAATAATACGGTCGCGAGCAGGATTCGAACCTGCGCCTCCCGGACAAATACTCCAGGCGTTCTGACCATTAAGCCATCTCAACCTCTAGAGGTCAGGTTCGAATCCTGCTCGCGACCGTATTCTTTTTCCATTTAATATAATAACTTTATCATTGAAATCGTTACTCGGAAGTCCGAAAGTATGACTTAGTTGTCATTATTTCCTCTCAGCAAGTGGTGTCACCCAGTAACTAGATTGTGGAGGTCAGATAGGCGATCACTCCATGTAAAATACTGATATGAAGCTGCATCCGGTTAGACTAGAAGCCGACCGCAACATAAATGGGAAAAGGCTAGGCATATAGTGATCGCGAAAACCAAGACATAATTAATTGAGGATAATATGTTAGACTCACGTGTAAGTTGCGATGTTATCTGATGCGCATGTCCGTTACTAAGTCTCGGCGCGGTTTGTCTCGGTTGTGCGGGCGCCGGGGGGGCGGCCTCGGGCTCACTCTGTAATCATTCAAACATAACAACTATCCGTATTAAACTAAACGGGACTTAGTCGTACTGCGATTTCGGGGTTCAAACCCCCTTTATTTCAGTCGCTGGACCGAAATTCCGAAACTATAGTGCTTTTCTCCGGCGCCAAAAACGGCGGTAAATTTAATAAGGCACTTGTAACAAATTTAAATATCATTCCATCAAGCTCTATGTAAAACAACACAATTTATCAATGCAGACTGCATACTATTTTCAATTAAACTTTAGAGAAAGAAATAAAAATTATCTATTTTAGTCTCTCAGCAGATTACTTACTAAATATGAATTGGAACGTTAAAAATGAATAGGCACTTCATTACTAAAAGTTACAAGTCATCTGCACGAGACTAAAAAAGGCCAATCTCACCTTTTACCTAAGCATTTAGAGCTTTACTTTAGGGAGATGCTCCGAAGAATCTGAAAACCGGAGATTATCGCCTCCGGTGTAAATCTAAAGTTCTTAAAAAACAATCCCACCACCAGACGATTAGTACAGAGCACAGACACCGCCACCATATTAGTGAACTCATACTAACATCGAACATACTAACATCGACTGTGTCAATGAACTCATCTTCGGAGTCGTGTCGTGGCCGCGCGGGGAGCGGGGAGGGGGCTCGGATGGGAGATGATGCGCCGCTTACTGATCTAGAACCTGTGGAGGGAAGAGTTAGATATTATTGAAAATTTTAGGAGTAATCTGTTAACACAATAGATTTTTATTGATAAGAAATATAATTTTGTACTTCTCCGATTCGAAGACTTAACGTCATATGAACTATTTAGAGAATATGGGAAATTGCGGTATTCTACCTCTGAAACCCACAAGATCGTCGTTATATCTACAGATAATTTATTTAATATATAAATGCTCTGTTGACATAACGAGCATTTATACATCAAATAAATGCTTGAGCATTTTTGGGGGCTGAGTTGCCCGCGTCCGTAGGAATGCACCCTTAAAATGGAATCCCTACACGTGGCCCCTGGTTGATGCAAAACAGGCAACACAACACTGGTGGGAGGCTTCGGTCGCGGCTGGTTACCGCTCTCCGGACGATGCAATGCTCTTAAGCGACCTAGTCGTGTTTCGGGATGTAGTCCGGTGCAACCGTTGTGGGAGACGGGTCTGGGCAGTTGCATCAACTCCCCAACTATCGTTCTCCCAAAATCTATCCACTCTACTTAAGAGTGAATATATTTATTCTGGACTAGCTTCTGCCCGCGTCTTTGTCTGCCTGGACTTCAGAATTGAGTCCAACCAGGATAATAAGTATCCTATGTGTTAATCCAAGTTATAAACTATCTCTGTGCTAAATTTAATTAAAAACCATCCAGTAGTTTTTGCGTGAAAGAGTAACAAACATCCATACATACAAACTGTCGCGTTTATAGTATTAGTAGGACACATACGTGCTCCATCCTCGGCCACACCGTCGCTTACCATCAGGCAAGTTGGTGGCCAAACGTAGATCCATTTTTTAAACAAAAAATACTTTATGCAATTAATGGTACCAAAGGTATTAATTTCGAATTATAATTTGAATATTTAATCTACTTCCCTGATTTATCATTGATCCTCGTGCCTTCTACCATGTATTTCTCTGCATCACCCTAAGGATGTCTGGCAGAAAATGCCTATGGCATTAAGACCGCCTTTGTACTCGTTTGTGCGTAAAGGATTACATATTTTTTTACTGCCTATGAGGCTTTGGGTAGTCAAAAAATAATTTAGTAAAATCGATGTTAAATATATTAAGTATTTGGCACCGTATTTAATGTTTGTTCGTACGTGTTGGTAATCACTACTTGCACCTACTAACCGCCGACGTAAGCACTTTTATGCTAAACTATAGTTTGACGTAACTACCTTGACATTGGGGGAGGTCACCTGTCTAAAATCTGCGACATTTTTACAATTATATTTCGCTTAGCGGACCAGACGGGAGACGGCTTCTAACTAAATATCGAACAAATTTTCTCGCCACTTTTGGCGGGGGGTGAAGTAACACACAAGCACAAAAGCATTTGTACTAAAGCAAAAATAGCTCTCGTCATTTTTACACGTTACATTAACAGTATTAAAATTGAACATTTCCCAAAAAGGTCCCGAGGAAGCTCAGGGTATTTATGGCTACGCCAAAGAAAACACCCAGTCAGGACGAGAGAATTTTATTATGAATATTTACAAGGTGGTCATGTTTTGCCGGAAAATCTTAACACCGCAATTCAGCGGAACGGTAAAAATGTACAGCGCCATCTATGAACATGAAAGTGAACTAAACATTTTAAACAAACTTAACATTCCGGCCACCATGGACTTTCCGTCCATCAATAAACATTAACAATTACACAAAAATAACCGGCCACCATTAAACTAATGCCCAAAAAATTTCAAGATAATCAAGTTGAATCTTAAAAGTTAATCAACAGAGTTTTTAGAAAAAATAATACCTTACAAATTACTTCCAATTCACATGTAACAGCTAAATTATTAAACTAAGTTGTAACAGGCAAAATTATAAGTTTTGATACAGGTCTTTTAATTATTGCACCCTTACATTTTAAAGAAACAACACGCGTAAGATTGTCCTTACCACTATGCTTATCTGTTATAATACCAAACAACCATCGTGCCGGTGGCAAATCGTCTTCCTTGACCAAAATTACGTCTCCTACTTTAGGTTCGGGAGTCTTATGCGACCACTTATAACGGTGCTGCAGCTGGGTCAAGTATTCCTGTGACCATCTACGCCAGAAATCTTGGACAAGTTTCTGAGTAAAGTGCCATCTTTTGAGAGTGCTTATGTTCGAATTCTCAAAATTATCTTCCGGGACGAGTAAAAGAGGTTCACCCACGAGAAAATGCCCTGGAGTGAGTGGATAAGAATCCTCCGGATTAGGGCTAATTTGAGAGATCGGACGCGAGTTAAGGCACGCCTCAATTTGGCACAGAAGCGTCGTCATCTCCTCAAACGTAAGCGTACTATTGGCAATAACTCGTTTTAGGTGATGCTTTGTGGACTTCACTCCAGCTTCCCAAAGCCCTCCAAAGTTTGGAGAGTGGGGTGGAATGAAGTGCCAGTTAGTGCCATTAGTCGCTAGCCAGTCAGCTATATCACTTGCTACCTCTGGCCTTTCCAGATGCAAAAGGGCCTTTAATTCTCTACTCGCTCCCACAAAGTTGGTACCATTATCACTCCACAAGTCTGCACAATGCCCTCTACGTGCAACAAAACGCTTAAAAGCAGCCAAAAATGCCTCCGAAGTAAGATCACTCACTACTTCGAGGTGAATTGCACGCGTGGCCATACAGATGAATAAACAAATGTACCCCTTAGTTGAGTGATAACCACGTCCCTTAGTGGGTCTAATAGAGATAGGGCTAGCGTAATCGACACCAGTCTGATGGAAAGGACGGCCAGCTGTAACTCGAGCTGATGGTAACTGACCCATCAACTGTTGATTAGTTTGAGCAGAATGACGAACACAAACTACACATTTACGTACATGCTGACGAACTACACCTTTAGCATTCACGATCCAATATTGCGTCCTCAGATAGTTCATCATTAACTGAGGTCCTCCATGAAGAGTGCGTTCATGAGCATCTGCTACGATCAAATTGGTCAAATGCGATTTATGGGGAATCAGTATTGGATGTTTCATATCCTCAACTAGGTTAGCCTTCTGCAGTCGCCCACCAACCCTGAGGATTCCATCCCCATCGAGGAACGGACTAAGTGAGGTAAGTTTACTGTTTTTATTTATTTTACCTAATTTACGCAAATTTTCAATTTCTTTTAGGAAATATTCTTCTTGGCACATTCGGATACAGGTAAGTAATGCTTTATTAATTTCTTTTGCAGTTAGCCCTAACAATGGTTTAGACTTAGAATTTTCGTTTACTTTTAGATTAAGGAACCGTCTACAATAAGATATAACTCGCACTAGTCTTTTTAAGCTTGAGAATCTAGAAATAATACAGTCCTCAACTATTTCTTCTACCGTGGCGTTACATAAAACTTTTGGTGTCTTTTCCTCTAAATTAGTATCCTTAAAGTTTATTTTATTATAATTAACCGTAGTATCTTGTAGCCACATAGGGCCTTGTTTCCACAATTTAACGTCTAACATTCCCCCTGGATTTATACCACGCGAGGCACAGTCTGCTGGATTGTCTTCAGATTTTACGTGAGACCATTGACTAGTATCAGTTATATTTAATATTTCGGTGACCCTATTCGCCACAAACGTTTTCCATTTGCTTGGATGACTACTTATCCAAGCGAGTACAACGCTGGAGTCAGTCCAAGCATGTATATTAACTTTAGGGACTTCTAACATCTCAGCAGTTTCTTGGAGGAGCTTGGCTAGCAATACAGCTCCACATAGCTCCAGACGCGGGATAGAGACCTGCTTAACAGGAGCAATCTTTGTTTTTGAGGTCAATAGATTTACATGTACCCTACCGTTACGATCAACAGACCTAATGTATACTACTGCAGCGTAAGCTGTATTGGAAGCATCGCAAAACCCCTGTAATTCTAGATGAACATCATCTTTATTAGTGCCTATCCACCTAGGAAGTCTAAAATCAGTTAGATGAACTAGATCTTTACGATAAGTAAGCCAATCATTTAAAATACTAGAAGGTACCTCATCATCCCAATCTACGCCAGTAAGCCATATCCTTTGAATAAAACCTTTAGCAGTTGTTATAACTGGCGCGATCCACCCTAGAGGGTCAAACAATTTTGCGATGTCTGAAATCATTTTACGCTTTGTGACTGGTGTTTCAGGCGGAGGAAGCTGTACAGTGTAGTGAAATTCATCATTAGATCGATTCCAAGATAAACCAAGTATTTTTATAACAGAATCTAATTTTAATTCTAAGTTTTCTTTTGTATCCTTTTCACCTTTTTCTATTACGCGCAACAAATTATCATCACTACATGTCCACTTCTGAAGTCTGAAACCACCACGTTCAAGTAATTCACTTACCTGATGGTACACTTGAATACCTTCTTCGACACTATCACAACCAGTCATGAGGTCATCCACATAAAATTCCTTTAAAACCCTGCCGGCAGCCATAGGAAATTGAATTCCTTCTTCATGTGAAAGTTGTTGGAGTGAGCGTACAGCCAAGTACGGTGCTGAGGATGTACCAAATGTAACTCGTAATAACCTTAAATGTTGAAGTTCTGAATTTAAATCATTGCGCCACAAAAGGCGTTGAAAATCAACATTGTCCTCAGACACTTTTACTTGTCTGTACATTTTCACGATGTCTGCAACTAAACATATAGGAAAACAGCGCCAGCGCATAATGATGTGTCTCATGTCAGGTTGCAGTGTCGGACCTACCATCATGTTTTTATTTAAAGATGACCCGTTATTTAGAGTACATGACGCGTCAAACACGACTCTAACTTTGGTAGTAGTTTTGTCGTTTCTTACTACTGCATGATGCGGTAGATACACGGCTGTTGATTTATCGGTTTCAGCGTTAGGAACTACTTCCATATGCCCCAACGCTAAATATTCCTCAATAACGTCCGCGTATTGACTGCGTAACTCCGGGTTATTCAATAACCTTTTTTCTAATAATAAGAACCTTCTTTTTGCAATATCATAAGAATTGCCGTATTGACACTCGGGATCACTACTCTTGAAAGGCAGCTTCACTATAAAGCGGCCTGAATCGTCTCTTTTGACAGTTCTTGTGAAGAAATCTTCGCAAGCTTGTTCTTCTTCTGTCAAAATCCTTTTTTTGACTGGAGTAAGATCCTCCAACTCCCAGAATTTTTTCAAGAGATCATCAGTATTTAATTGAGTGTGCATGCTTATTAAGTTGTCTTGTTTCAGAGAATGACAGATCTGTTGTGAGTGTATACTACCAGAGAGGATCCAACCAAGTTGAGTTTTTTGCGCTACAGGAGAACCTGGCGGACCCTTGACGACTCCATCTAACAAAATTTGGCAGTATACCTCTGCACCTAATAAAAGGTCAATTTTATTAGGCGTGTCAAATAAAGGATCTGCTAATTCCATTTCTGAAATTTGTGACGACCAACATTTGATCACAACTTTCCTTTCAGGAAGAAGTGATGTGAGGTTGTTTAAGACATGAGCCTTCACCTGAACTGTGAAGTTGGGATCGTGGCGTGATTGTATTTTAATAGAAACAAACCATTTAGACTGCAAAGATGCAGTCTGATCACCACCAAGTCCTGAAATATGGCTCTTGCCTGCGATTTTCTTTAGTCCAAGCATCTGAACTGCAGACTCCGTTATAAAGGATGCTTGCGACCCCTGATCTAAAAGAGATCTGATTAAATATGTGCCTGTTTTCGAATCTACCTTAACTAAGGCAGTGGCCAATAATACTTGGCTGTTCAAGTTCGACAAACAAGCCACAATTTTTGACGTCTCGCCTTGTGAAGATGATGGCGGGTTTGGTATTTGATTCGCACCATCTTCAACCTGATCATTATTCTGATCAGCTTTGGGAACCATTTTTGGGTGTAATAAAGAATGATGTCTCCTTTTACAAATCTGACAACTGGTTGAATGGCGGCATGTGTAAACTGAGTGGTTTGGACCAAGACAATTGAAACATAACTTATTTGACTGGACAAAGTTACGACGTGCGTCAACATTTTCTTTTGCGAATTTCTTACAATTTATTATCTTATGATTTTCCGAACAAAAATTACAAGTTGCTGTTGATGTTGCATGCATAACCTTTGGACCACGAAAACTGTTTGACTTATTGACTTTATTATCGAGAAATTCAATTGACCTAAAACGTTGATCTAAGAAATCTATGAAATCGCTCAATTTAGGTAAATCATCACTTATTTTACTTATTTGAATCTCCCATAACTTCCTGGACTCTGTATCAAGTTTTAAACTAACAATATATATGATAATTATATCCCACGTCGAAATATCAATATTTAAATTTTTAAGTGCGTTCAAACATTCATTAGTGGTGTCTAATAACTCTTTAATAGCACTAGAAGACTCAGTTAATACATTTTTTTGACTCATGAACCGTCTAAGAATACAGTTAGCCAAGTGTTTTTTATTATTATATCGGTGCTCTAATTGATCCCAACACGTTTTATAATTTGTAGCCGTGATCGGAATATGCCGAAGAAGCTGTTCAGCTTCACCTGATAAATAACTTTTTAAATAATGCAATCTTTGTACATCGTCCAACCCTTTATTGTTATGAATCAGTGATGTAAATAAGTCTCGGAAGGTAGTCCATTCTGTGTATTTACCACTAAAGTTCGGAATTGAAATTTTAGGTAATTTAACAGTAAAGGATTGCACCCTGTCAGAATTCGATACATTGACAACTGAATTAGACAATGGAACAGAATCACCAACAGACTTAAAACTAAGCAAAGTTCCCTTTAACTCGGTCTTGTAATCCGTGTACAATTCTTCAGTGGCATCATAAGCCTCACTCTTGTAGTACGTAGACCCCACAAATTCCTTGTTATCAAACTCCGCAATAATTGCTCTATGCGTATCACGATACGTAGTCCAATAACTTTCCAGTGTTTCCAAACGAGTCTCTATATACGACTGTGTTAGTCTATCTTTCGGAGATTTTTTGAAATTTATTTTAGCCTTTTGAATCTTTAATTTGGTATCTTCTTGTAGTTTAATATAAGTCTCCATAATGTTTGATGTATAGATTCTTTGTTACAATTTAAATTAAAGTTTGATCAATTTTGTTGAAACTCAAATTTTTACAAGTCGATGGAATTTTCATTCAAATTTTTCTAAGTGTTTGACACTTCGATAGAAAATCTGGCATGGATTCCCCGTCTGTTCACTTTTTGCGAAATTATTCTAAGCAAACACTTGTAATTTTTTCATGAATTACTTTTCAGCTAAAATTTTCTAAGTCCTAGTTTCTTGAATTATTTCAAAGTCAATATAAAAGTACTCACAGTTTGTCCGGTCACACACACAATTCACCTTATTTCTGGGCCACCACAATATCCGATTCCGTTACCGCTACATGTCGCTTCCAACCACTTTGTCAATTAATTATCCGACTCGATAGGACCAATGAACATTTCCCAAAAAGGTCCCGAGGAAGCTCAGGGTATTTATGGCTACGCCAAAGAAAACACCCAGTCAGGACGAGAGAATTTTATTATGAATATTTACAAGGTGGTCATGTTTTGCCGGAAAATCTTAACACCGCAATTCAGCGGAACGGTAAAAATGTACAGCGCCATCTATGAACATGAAAGTGAACTAAACATTTTAAACAAACTTAACAAAAATACATAAAAAAACTAAACAACAAAAAATTGTGTTACACACGATTAAAATCGTGTACTATCATTATGGTGTATTATCATATATACATACTGGTAAAAGGTACCTTTATATGATTGGGAATGATAAGCCAGTGGCGAGAGGGGTACACCCGCTAAAACTACTCCAGTACTAATTCCTTCAAGATATTTCGTCTTATTATGACAAGTCAGTGTTCAACTGTGTTCTATAAAGCAAACATGACAAGTTTTTCATGATCACCTATCATGCATAAAGGGTAAATTTTTTATGAAAAGAAATATGTAAAATTGTCGCGACATATTCACATTATAGTAGATTTTTCTCCGAGACTTCAATTTTTCAATAGAGTTTTTTTGCATCTTTACGTACATATACTCACGCCTTTTTCCGATACGGGTGGTAGGTAGAAACTATAGAAGGCCACCTGCTACGATCCTAACATACTTTTTTTGCTTCGTCCACGTTTATAAATCTGGTCATACACGTGCGCCGATTGTTAGTACTCCACGCACCTGACCATTTTTTACAAAGCATCATCAATTATTATTTTTATAGAACAAAACATTTATAAATTGTCGGAATGTCACCTACGACCAACTCCAGGTCCTTGTTAGGAAAGCCTGGTCGTCGTCGTGTTCTGTTTATTTACTGTGGTATGTATGTAAATGTGTGAGTATCACAAACAGAATAGTTGTGCTCTGGTCGCACCCTGATCAGAACGCCACCCGCGACCAACTTCAGGTCGTTGTTGAGAAAGCTAGGGTCATCACGTCATCGTGTACTGTCTGTCTACTGTGTAGTTATGTATGTAGATGTACTCACACACAGGCGAGTTGTGTTCTGACCGCACCCTGGCCAGTACGTCACCCGCGACCAGTTCCAGGTCGTTGTTGAGAAAGCTATGGTCATCGCCTAATGTCTGTCTACTGTGTAGTTATGTATGTAGATGTACTCACACACAGGCGAGTTGTGTTCTGACCGCATCCTGGCCAGTACGTCACCCGCGACCAGCTCCAAGTCGTTGTTGGGAAAGCTATGGTCATCGCCTAATGTCTGTCTACTGTGTAGTAATGTATTTAGATGTACTCACACACAGGCGAGTTGTGCTCTGATCGCACCCTGGCCAGTAAGTCACCCGCGACCAGCTCCAGGTCGTTGTTGGGAAAGCTATGGTCATCGCCTAATGTCTGTCTACTGTGTAGTTATGTATGTAGATGTACTCACACACAGGCGAGTTGTGCTCTGACCGCACCCTGGCCAGTACGTCACCCGCGACCAGCTCCAGGTCGTTGTTGGGAAAGCTATGGTCATCGCCTAATGTCTGTCTACTGTGTAATTATGTATTTAGATGTACTCACACACAGGCGAGTTGTGCTCTGACCGCACCCTGGCCAGTACGTCACCCGCGACCAGCTCCAGGTCGTTGTTAAGAAAGCTATGGTCATCGCCTAATGTCTGTCTACTGTGTAGTTATGTATGTAGATGTACTCACACACAGGCGAGTTGTGTTCTGACCGCACCCTGGCCAGTACGTCACCCGCGACCAGCTCCAGGTCGTTGTTAAGAAAGCTATGGTCATCGCCTAATGTCTGTCTACTGTGTAGTTATGTATGTAGATGTACTCACACACAGGCGAGTTGTGTTCTGACCGCACCCTGGCCAGTACGTCACCCGCGACCAGCTCCAGGTCGTTGTTGGCAAAGCCCTGGTCGTCGTCGTCTACTGATAGGAATGATGCTACGTCCGAGTTGTATGACATGGTTTCTACTATCTGTGAACAAATAAACATTTTAATTTAGTAATTTTATGGATGCAAATAAATCCAATAATATCTAATTAGTAGCGGTAGCCATGTTACTTGTGTACGGTCAGCACCAAAAGATACTGAACACATCCAAATTAATGTAATGATAAGTCTCATCAGATCACAATAATCTACACTACATACACTTCTGTCGCTGACTGTACCGCTACCCACCCGTGCACAAATTGTATATACGCAACCGGTGGAAAATCCCAACTACCACCAACTACGCGTTTCTCGCCCCCTCCACGGGGCAGCATCAGGAATTGTAAGACTGTGCAGTGCTTGGTTGTGCAGTTCAATTAGTGAGAAGAATGACCTGTGTACTAGTTCTAGGTTTTGACGTAGGATTCATGCCAATTGGATGCACTACAGCGTAGTCTTATGTGCAACATGGCCCAAATACGAATAGTGTCAACCCAGTTGTGAAGTCTTTTATTTAATACAAGACAACCTTTTTCGCAAACCACTAGAGGTAAATTAATGATTCTGATGAACTCGTCACGATAGATTATTGATTGATTTGATTTTAAAAGTCTTTATTTAACATAATAATACAAAATGCATAGAATTAGATCTTGTTCTAATTGCTTAAAATAATAAGTATTACTAGTTCTTTTTAAGCTAATACACGGACGATAATAATAATAACGTATTTCGGTGACGGCTGCCTCTCCATCTCTATGATCCGGATCTACATGGAGTGCAAACACAGGTGCACTCCTTCTTCCTTCACCTACATAGTCTGATGGGATGGCAATCCGACTTGACCGGAGAGAGAAAATACGATAGATTACATCTTAGCCATGAAACTTGAAAGTATCGCGAGAAGATCCTAAAATAATCTAAAAACGAAACTTATCCTGTTTCCAGATCACAAAGAAGTCACAGAAGGTCACACAGTCTAACATGTATTATGGCAAGAAAGACTAAGTTTATTTGCTTTAACACTTATCACGTTAGCACCCATACAACCTAGTGCGAGTTACGTACTTAGTACGGGGCGATAAATGCGTTAATGGAAAGGTCTGCGCTCATGAACACAGAGCTATAAACAGATGGAGACGTCATACTTATTCCGATTTGATATTGTACTCGTAGTGCTCCGGGGGACACGGTGATCAAACAATGAAAAAAAAAGTTTATTTTCATATCAAGTGGTTGTGCATTTATATCTGCAAAAGCAAAATATTGTAAAGGTACAAGGTACTAAGGATACTAAGGCAAAAACATAAAGGCAAAACAGGGACGAATGGCGTAAAATGCTGGAGATTTATGCTCAGCTGAAATGTCCTTTAATTCAGATTCGTTGTCTCACTTTTGTTGCCTGTACTTACGTGCGCAGTTTATCATATACGGATATCTTGCATGAGTACAAACAGACAGAGATCGCTTCTATAGTTTCTAGATTCTTAAAATTTCCAGATACTTATTTGCGGAGCTCTCTCTTGACTTTGGACGTTCAAAAATCGAAACTGTTTTTTAATGTAAAATAACACTGAACTCCATTTAGTTCATACTCTGTGTTCTGCCTTATTTGTTTTTACTCGCGATAGATCAATGCAATCTGCAATTCCGATAAGTGGTACGAAAAAACCAACTTCGAATAATTAGGAGGCATTAACGGAATTTCAATTAGTGTATGCTATTTTATAGCCAGTTGCAAGCTGTAATCGGTAAATGATTGTTGAAGTTAAGCAACACTTGATGCGGTCATTCTTTAGATGGGTGACCGCAAGTAAATTTTTATATGGCACATCTAATCTGCCAATTTCTGCACTTCCCTAGACTCCTATCTAACAACACCTAACCTATAGGTTGTCTAAAAGTTTGTACAAGGGTGGCTTTAGCCATGTCTAGGCTCCGGGCGGGTAGATCTTTGCGTGGCCCTTGACGCTTGACGAGAAATTGCATTTCTCGTCAAGCGTCAAGAGTTATAAAAACAATTTAGAGTTCTTAGAAATTCAATATAGTTATAAAAAAAAACTAAATAGACATTAGTATATAATATTAGTTTAGTACCCAAAATTTTTTTACTTAGGTTGTTGTGCGAATGCACGAGAGCGTGGCCCCAGGCGTTTACCCTGCTCGCCACCCCCAAAAGCCACCCCTGAGTCTGTACTACTACTATATCCGTTGGGGGTCTCTTGCAAACGTATATATATTTTGTTCAGAATATCTTGCGTGATATATAGCTTACCTTATGTAATTCTTCTACGTATGCCTGCATCGCTTCTTCTCGCGTCATATTGCCCAATTTGTTCCAGGATTCCCATTTTGCTCTGGAATTAAATAAGACTAGTATGAAGCATCTATGAATTTTTTCTGCAAACAAAAAAATATCCTTAGGTCACCAACATCATCAGGGTTAGCAGCGAATATGGTTAATGAATGCCCGTAAAGGTTCTTAGAGGGACAATGTGGCCATCGGTAAGAGTAAACTAATCTGTTGACTACATTTCAGAAGCCAGGCTTTGATTTTCCGCAGGATCTCACTGTGGCCTGCTTGAAGTAGCTGTAGAAACGCGATATCAACTGCAGTTATGACTGTACTACAAGAGAACTAACCAGTTGACAATATCCCAGAAGACAGGCTTTGATTTGCCGCAGGATTCTTCTGTGGTCTACTTGAAGTAGCTGTAGAAACGCAATATCAACTGCAGATATGACTGTACTACAAGAGAACTAACCAGTTAGTTGACAACATCCCAGAAGCCAGGCTTGGATTTGCCGCAGGATCCTTCTGTGTTCTGCTTGAAGTAGCTGTAGAAACGCAACATCAACTACAGTCATAACTGTACTACAAGCGAACTAATCTGTGACTATATATCAAAAGCCAGACTTGGATTTGCCGCAGGATTCTTCTGTGGATTACTTGAAGTAGTTGTGGCAAACGCCGCATAAAAAACTGTTCAATATAGGAACTGACCTGTTAACTACATCCCAGAAGCCGGGTTTGGACTTGCCGCAGGGTCCTTCTGTGGCCTGCTTGAAGTAGCTGTAGAAACGCAGCATCAACTCATTGCTTGGCTGATATGATCCTGAGAGAGAAGAGAAATGACTATATCAGATTTGGTGAAATAAATATTTTATAAAATTGTAAATTAAAAGCTGTAGCTTAGATATCTAAAGTCATATGTCGATATTTAACAAAAAACAGTATATTTAAACTTTTATCGGCTCGACAAGTTTATCAATCGAAAGATCATGTTGCATGCTCGCACCGCAGTGTATCGATATTTCTATGACTTTTTTTAAATACTATTATCGATAATTTTATAGACTTTTGTCTTATTAGGTAAGACGGACTTTAACAAGGTCTCCAACATTCCACGTAGCAGGCACAATAGTTAAACAATTCCCATGTATCAAATGTGATACATGGGAAAGGGAAAAGGTTATTAAATTTTGAAGTTTGATCAGCGTTGCGAGTATGGGTTTCTTTTATCATCTTATGGTTCTTTTATTTGTCGAATTTAAACGTCAAATTTGACATAAGATGTTGATAAAACGATAACATTCAATACATTTATAGTTTTATCGAGCCTACAAGTTTATCGACAAAAATCGGTCCTCGGACGCCAGATCTGGACAGCAAAACAAATCAATACACGTGTTTAACTTTTTGTCACAACTTAACTCAATTCCCTCGTTATCACTGTCAGTCTGTCACTTCAAGGTATTATTGAGTTACAGTATGGGGCGGTAAATCCTCATTTATAACCTGTTTTTTTGTCCGCTGTCTGTCTGTCGGTTGTAACTTGCAACGCTTGATATTTGATATCGAGACCGACAGCCCTGAAGGCTGACGTCCGGCCTAATGTGTGTTTCAATTTGATAAAACCTACAAAGTATACTGATTGTATATCATCACGCTTGTCCACGAAAGGTTGGGTAGGGGTACATACCCAAGTTTCACTATTTAGTCCCATGTAATAACTGCCTTATTAGTCTATTAGTCCCAAGCGCGACTGCTAAGAGTATGTATGAGGTCTTGTGTTCAATACCCAGGTCTAGCAAGTGTGGATTTTCAGTTAGGAAATTCTCAGTAACAGAGCAGAATTTGGAATTGTGCCCGGTAGATGTGTGGCAGTGGCTTACCATCTAATACATGGGACTTCTGTGCACACCTCTGCCTACGCCTTCGAGGAATACAGGTGTGATGCTATATGTATATGTAATAACAAATGGTGACTTGGTCAGACTATTGCAATCAACCAGGCACGGATCCCGGATGCTACAGAAAATGTCCTGATAGAAAAACCGAAGAACTCTGCCCGAACCGGGAAAAGAACCGAGGATCTCACGGTCAGAATAGGCGATTTAGACGAATGAGACAGTCGTAAAGATGATAATGAATCAAACAAGTTAATTAACTGGCATTCTAAACAAGATTTGCAATTATAAACTTAAGTTAAACTACTCACAACACGTACAAGGTCGTTCACATAACAGTAACTACCTAATATTATGTACAAAATTATGATCCGGTCCATTTAAACTGGATTCGTGTGCCAAGGATACACGCGAACTAACCCTACATTATAATGTTATTTAAGATTGATCTAGAATAGAATACAAAATACAAAAACTTTAGACTCCACACTAGGATTCCCTGTGTTGTGGGATCTAGGCTCTTCAGTACCGTTAATGTAGTGAGAACATAAAATTATACCTAATTTCAAGTGTGAGTATGTGAGTGTGTGTTTGGAGAATGTGTGTATGAATGTGATTTGTTTTGAGGAGTTATGTGAATGCGTGTTGCGAGGGTTTATTATTGATTGTGTGCATATCGTGTGTACCTGAGATCCAGATCCAGATGGTGTTGTGATGCGTAGCAATGAGGATCATGTGACGAGGAAAATTTTGAGTATGAATATGGATACACGAGTAGAGGACGACCGAGTAAGCCATGGATCTTGATTAAAGATGTTTATGGCTAAAAAGAAGTGGCGACCGAGATGACGCTTAATAGTGATGTATGGAAGAAAAAAACATGCTGCACCGACCAGAAATAAATTGGGATGAGGGCAGGGGTTGATGATGACGATATACGGATTTAGTAAAAAGCATTTTTTTTTATTTATCATTTTTGGATACAGAAGAAAGTTAGAAAAACATAGCATTCGTAAACAACTAAGGTTTGTAAATGATGCTACAGTTAGCATCGATATAGATATAACACATGAAATTTATACACAAATACACTTTACAGAAAGTTGGTAAGTATTGTGACGTTACAAACAGACACTTCCATTATATTTATTTGTATTGTATGTGGGTTGTGTATAAATGATAAACGAAGTTCTTGCTAATCATTAAGCTGCACACAAATAAAACGAGACATTAGTCATTCGATTATAAAGTGACCCTTAACTGTATGGAGGTTAAGTATATTTTACATTGTTATTATAATTCTTTGTTTCAACCAGGTTTGAACTGTTGACCTAAGTCTGTTTATTGTGTAAATATAAATATTGCTATAATATTAAATGGAAAAAGAACACGGTCGTGAGTAGGATCGTTTTTGGCGTATAGGGACTGAAAAGATAGCAATGACGTCGCCAAATGACGTGTTAAAATGTGGATGAAGAATTCGCGGTGGTGAGCAGAGGTTGAGATGGCTTAGTGGCCAGAGCGCCTGGAGTATTTATCCGGGAGGCGCAGATTCGAATTCTGCTCACTACCGTATTCTTTTTCCATTTAATATTATAACTTTAGAGTTCGCTAAGCATGCGTTAATGCTTTTCAAGATTTATCTTTAATAAATATTGCTATATAATCGTTTGTTATATTTATTATTTTTATTAGTCCTCCTGCGACCACGAACGCTGCAAAGTGTTCGAAACGTCAGGAAAAACAAAAACCAATAATACACGCGATTAATCCGGTTAAAAGTTATTTTCTTGTAATGTGTAGTGATCACGAAAACCTAAGATATTACTCCGTTATATTTGTTCAATTGATTGCGATTCTTCTCACTGGTCTAGTATTCGATTCTCGGATCGAAAAGTATTATTGAGTTTTGCTGTTCATATACATATACATACATTATTTTATATACATTCTCAGTAGAAGCCCGGAGTTAAGAATTGTGCCCGGTAAATGACAATAGGCACAACTAATTACTATTAAAAAAAATGTTAATCATCTTAGTTCTGTGCTTCTTAGTTAACGAATTAAAGAATCAAAATTAAACAATAACTTATCCATTACGTCAACTATTAAGACTCACAAAAGACCGCCAACTGTAACTCAGTTCAGAATTAACACCATAGTCTCTAATGAGATACTTTCTTTTCTATTATGAGAAAACTTGACAATTGTATACGGAAGCTGAGCATGGACAATGATTAATTGCGCACTTGTCACTCTTTTGTATCAGAGCCTGGCATTAAAAAATATATTTGACATAGTCTCGCGCGGCGTTTCGCAGTTCAAAATTTTCTCCGTAACTACTGAATGTAATATTTATAAGAGTTTTTACTATTCAATTAAATCATTAATAACATTTTCGTGTAATTAAACAAAATACGGTCGTGATTTTGCGCAATTTTGTTACTGAATCAAGCAAAAACTAATAATCTGATCCATCTTCATTTAAGCAATATGGTATTCATTTATATTTTAAGTAAATCATAATTTTCCTGCCCTGGTCCCAAACTATTTGGGGTCAGCGCAATATGTTTGTCTCTTCCAGTCTTCCCTGCTAGACGCCCCTATATCGTTCACCGCCTTTTCATTCATGTCATCGGTCACACAATCCATCCATATTTTCTTTGGTCTGCTAGAGGTAAATGTTAAATACCTACTATGTGTTCAATATTGTTACGTAAATTAGCTGTAAGACCGCCCGGCGTCGTCACATAGTTGAAAGTTCGTTGACCTCGATCATTAAAAAAACATCGACATATGCATTCTGTGCCCTCTAACGACTATTCAGGTACCAAATAATTTAATTTTACCTTATACAAAGTGAAATTTAAAATGATCGACGAATTTTATAGGTGGTAGTAAATTTTATTTTCCTGTGTTTGGCGACCCATGTTTCGTTGAAATAGTTGTTCAGTTTCATTAGTAGAAGCCATATTAAAAATTATCGACTACCTTAATTATCATCCTGTATAAAACAGTCCTTAGGCCAGGTCAAAGGCCCCCAAGCGGCTTGAACAACTCCAATAGCAGGTTCACTCCATACCATATTAAAAAGAAGACCCGACGGATGTGTCAAATTAATCATATTCATGTTTATTTCTTTCTGCGATTCTGTTGCTAAATTAATGTACGTTTGTCAGATAATAATGGAACTCAAAAACAAGCGCTACTTTATAACGTTCCGGTTAAACAGTAGTCATAGAGAAGTGAAAGTATGTATAATACCATAATGTTTGTGTATCTTATATAATAGTATCACGCCTGTATTCTTAAAAGGTCAGACAGAGATTTTACACAGTTTATTGTACACCCACATTTTACCGTTTTAAGATAATGAATCAATGATATTATTGGTCATAACTACAATTCGGAACTCCGGACTACAGATAAGAATGATTCCGGACTACAGATTCCAACCAGGGATTCGACCTCAGGACCTCACGCTTGCCTAGACCTGTCATGTTTCAAAGTCTAAAATTCTGCTTACCACGAAACGATAGTTCATAATAGCCACACGACTGTTCCAAATTTTCGGCAGTGCCCGTCGAAGTGAAAGTTTAATGTACCGCCATGAAAGTTTTTATAGACGGCGAAGTAACGGCCTACTACACTAGCGATATTTCATTATAATTCACTGCTGATTGGTCTTCTATAGCGCTTGATCTCAGGAACTCCGGAAAACTTTTATGGAAATCTTTTAAGTGTGGATAATCCCTTCCAAAAAATCTCACGGTCCTTCCTTGACCTTTGCTCGAGTCCCCAGATCACAGCTGCACCGCTTAACATTTGTATTGGGAATTTTAAGATTAGGTTAGGCCGTAACAGGTTGTAACTCCGAAGTTTCGGAAGATCACAATATTTATTACAATTATTTTTAAAAGACAAAAAAATATTAGTCCCGAACGGGGCTTGAAACCGCGACCCTTGGCATTCCGTGTCATCACCTTACCAACTGAGCTAACGTGTCGTTGTTCGAATCTATTGAATTTTAAGCTTCCCTGTATTCGTCTTAAGGAGACGCCTGATGATATTTATTTAGCAATCATTTACAGATCTTCTAAACATCGATGTTGACTTTCGGTTAGCAGGTAATAAGTTAACATTACTAGCTGCTGTAGGTACAGTAAGGCAAGGATGTGAGGCCAGCTTATACTAGTTTTGTTACCACTAACGTGCGGCCTACTGCACCAGTGCATTGCAAGCAGGGATTGAAAACAGATACAATTTTTCGGTTCTGTTCTCCATGTATGTTTTCATAAAGGTTCCACTTTTCGATACGGTTCCGGTTTTGGTTTCGGCCCTAACGTCCCGGTCCCAAATACAGGTACCATTATACAGGTGTCCTATCTTGTTATCCTATTGTTACTTAATAAACTGTGTACTTTTGCGAATTTTGTTTGTGTGTGATCTTCTCCATATGTGTGTTTCTAACAAATTGATTTCTTTCTTTTTTTTCTTTCTATCATCTGGTTCGATGGAATCGGCGCGTTTCTTGCGTACTTTTTATTTCATGTTGCGATGGTTCGTCACATTGAAGTTAAAGGTGGAACCGTGGAAATTAATGCAGTTCAGTGTCAGCAATTAAATTTGGCATCGTATGAACTCAAACAGTGGTTGCGGCTGCTTAAGTTACTAGCAGTTTAGCTCCTCTTACTGGGTAGATTAAGGAAGTGTGAAGTGACGATACACCACTCGGACGTATTTCAGGTGCAAGTGTGAGGTATCTTGTGAACGACTGACAATACATTACGCTTGTGGTAGTGTCAACCATATTGATAAAGGGCCAATCAGGGTTATTTGTGAAATGTTATAACCGTCCAGTACAACTGGAAAGCATGTCTCGCTGGACAGCAGTTGGCCTTCGCAGGTCTCTGTGCAGGGTTGAGTAAGACATGTTGCCTAGGGAAACGTGTCCGTTAATTGTAGTGATAGCCTTAACGATACACGGTTGACGTGTCAGCTGCAGTATGCCGCCCCTCGTCACGATATCGTGAACCCATACGGGTTCGATTGTAATGAAATATATTAGTAGAACATCATAATGAACACAAGCGTTAAGTATCACTTGTAGGCCCCTTGCATTCCTCTCTTTGTCTTTCTTACCCCTATTGTGCCGACATACTATTGTCGACAGTTTAAACTTAGTATAAGTAACGAAGTCCTCCACGGGGTGGGAGAGTGACCAGTCTGGGACGAGCTCTACAGGGCTGTGCGGAACTGGTGGAGCACAGTCCCTTCCCCCCTTTCTTATTTTCTCTAAGAGAGAGGGAAGCCCCATAATCATTACTTTAGGAAAAATGAAAATTTTATTAGCCTGGGTCTCCGTGGAACAGTCACATGTAGGTGTACAAAAAGTATACTCAATACTTTATTGCACTCCATATGTTAAAAAGGTGTTATAGAATATGATATTACAGTACAGTGGACCCTGTAGGGCACGGCAACGTAGAAAAGAGAAGGATGGTATAATATTTCTTCTAGTTGTCTTCCATATATTTATGTGTTGAATTACTTATTTTAATGTCCTTATTAAATGTCCTTCCTAAATGTATATTATATAATATAATGGTATAATATGCGGTGGTGGCCAATCATTCGATGTCCAAAAAGGCTCGACTGGCTGTCCACAATGGAGTGCTGGTACCTACGCTTATGTATGGATGTGAATGCTGGGTGTGGCAAAAGAGACATGAAAGAGAATAAATGCTGTAGATATGCGTTCCTTGCGAAGTATGTGTGGTGTAACTATGAATGATAAATTAAGGAATGATGTGATAAGATAACGTTGCGGTATAAAAGAAGACGTAGTGACGAAAATTGAAAAGAGTATGCTAAGATGCGTTGGTCATATTGAGAGAATGAATGAAAGACGGTTAGCAAAAGGTATCTACAAGGCAGGTATATGTGGAAATGCCGGAAGGGGACGCCCTAGAAGGATATACACTGACCTTATTAGTGATATCCTCCAAAAGGGTAAAGTGCGTAGTACTCGCAACCGCCGCGCGTGTATGACCAGATGTATGAACGTGGACGAAGCAAAAGGCGTATGTAAGGATCGTAGCCGGTGGTGTTCTGTAGTTTCTGCCTACCCCCATGGGAGAAAGGCGTGAGTTTATGTATGTATGTATAATGGTATAATTTAGTTACCAGTACATTATACATTTTACTATTATAATGATGGGATATTATAATGTATTGCTTACTTAATTTATAATATGTTAATGTATATTTATTAATATTTTATATTATTAATATTAGTATTTTCCATGTCCAGCCAGAGTAATAAACCCCTTGACACAAATACTCAAAAACATTTAAAGTAATACCTAAAAGGAAACTTTTAGCACAAATATTAATAGCGTTTCCTAAACCCATTATGTATTTAATGTTTCCTTTGAGTACTGCTATTTAAAGAGACACTATTACTCACAAAACTCTTAATTTATAGAGGTACCTTGACAGCGCGGTTGGCGCAGTGGTCGAGAGACCAACTGCTGCACTGCGTGTCGCAGGTTCGATTCCTGCACGGAGCAAATATTTGTACGATCTATAGATATTTGCTCCGGGTCTGGGTGTGTGTGTGCTTGTGAGATTATATGGCTGTAAACGCACCCACGATACAGGAAGAAATTCCTAGTGTGGGGCAAGGTTTTTTATATAAAAAAATAAAAAAACTCATATTTAACAACAATTAATTCCAAATCAATACATGTACCAAGTAATATGTGCTTTACAAATGTATACATAGTACTACTGCCTCGTTTGTTTATTTATTTATTTATTCATAACAACAATTATAAGCTTACAGTATAAACCAAAGCGCTTACAATGTTATACTAATCATTCAAATTATACTTAGATACTTATAGTTTGGAAATTATACAAATGAAATTATACTATATTAAATCATTGCCTAGAAATTATACAATTAAAATTATGTTGGATCATTGACTAGAAATTAAACAAATACAATTATATTGAAATTATTGACTAGAATGGAAATTAAGGAATTAGCAATTGACATTTTAATTAAACAGTTGAATTTAATAATTATACCTAATGTTAAATTTGTGACAATTTTTATTTATTTATCTATTTACCGTTTAGTCTCGTCTAAGTAAAGTATGACATTTTTTGTGATAACATTGGGTGCATCAAAGAATATATCAACATCTGGATGCTTCTGCAAAAAATCATTGATTAGCTTGATAGCTTTAGCAGTAGGACTACATGCGGCTTGAGGAGAACGCCATGTAGGTGGATAAGTGAGTAATCTGTGTTGCCGTCGTCCACTGCCTCGCATATATTGGTCGGGTACAAAGAAACAAATACACTCCAGTACCGAGGGATTGTCCACCTTACCGATCAGTAATAAATAATAATGCATTAGGTGTACATATTCCCGCCTGAGTTCGAGAGTATCAAGACCTACCATCCCAGACACAAACATGGAAGGGTATAGAAATGGATAATATCCGAATTGACGTTTGTATAGGTACCGGGCAAATTTTCGCTGTATTTTCTCGATCATAAGTGCATAAAAAAAAAAAAAAAAGTGGTCCGTAGCGCGACTGCTGAGCAGGATGTCTCGGGTTCGATTCCCGGGTCGAGTAAAGTGAGTTTTTCTGTTAGGAAATTCTCAGTAGCAGCCCGGAGTTTAGAATGTGCCCGGTTGATGGCAATAGGCTAATCACCTATTAAATGGGACTTAATAACAGCATTGGTGAAATGTGGGTGTACAATTGTATACACCTCTGCCTAACCCTTCGGGGAATACAGGCGTGATGCTATGTTATGTTATGTTACATAGTACTAATTGGACGGCGCGGTTGGCGCAGTGATCGAGAGACCGACGGCTGCGTCGCGTGTCGCAGGTTCGATTCCTGTGCGGAGAAAATACTTGTATGATCTACAGATAATTGTTCCGGGTCTGGTTGTGTGTGCATGTGTTTGTAAACTCACCCACGATACAGGATATAATTCCTAGTGTGATGCGACGTCAAAAAAAAAAGCAATAGTAAAAAAAAAATAGGGCTGCACTAATGTCTTTTAGAGATCATGATATAAACGATTATCGATAAAAGAACACGTTTAAGTTAACAGGTAAAATGACTTCCAAATTCCAAAGTTCAGTTTGGTTGGCTACTAGAAAAAATCTACTAAACTATCAATCAGTTGAGTTTAGTCATTGTTTTTTATTTTTTTATTTGTGATGGGTTTGCTCTGCACTCTAGTCTCGGTCAGAGGTGACAGAGACAAAGTCGACGATGAAGTGAGCTTACCCAGAAGAAGCCTGTTCACTATAACATTGAAGAGATTAGGGTTGAATGCGTTCGGAAACACAGACGCAGGTAGAGAGTTCCACTCCTTTGCTGTGCGCATTATAAAAGACGTTTGGAAACGATTAGTGCGAATTGGTGGAATAGCAACAAGGTAGGGATGGTGACTTGCCGTGCGTCTAGATGTCCGATGGTAGACGGGGGCCGGTGGGATGAGGTCGTGGAGTTTATTGTGTTAAAAATACAATTACCAAACTTATTGACACAACTCATTGATAGTTTAGTTGTTTTTTTATCATAGTAAGCCAGACGTGACTTAAAAAAAAAAACTGATGTGTCGTGTTTTATGTAATAATTAAAATTATCTATTGTTAAACTTTTACATACCAGTTTTTGGCAGATTAGAAGAACTTTTATAAACACCTAGCATCAGATGCACCTATTCTATAGTATATGAAAAAAAAACATCATATCACAAAATTAATTTTTAATTTAAATTTTTGTTGAATTTACTTTAAACAGTACGAATTAAAAGGGTGCCCTTCTAAAGTTGTCTACGAAAACCTGCTCGGTAGTCGATAGTAAGACCAAAACTGTAGTGCGCATGCGCGACACGCGGAAAGCCTAAATTCAGAGGGGCACACTTATTTAATTGGTACTGAACTTGAGACCCCAAGTTCACAAAATATATAACAAAAAATAAAATTGTCACACACAAAATTAAGCTCCACTACATACGAGTAACATACGCTGTACCGCAAACATAGTCAATGTTAATAATCGATATCGAAACCAATTGTACAAGACTTACCAATCGATAGTCCTTGCCAGGACCGATTATCATTCGTACCACGAGAGGCTGATAAGTGCGACATCGCCGAGGTAGGTATTGTAGGTATACCTACGCAGCACTAAGTATACCTTACGTACAGAATTATAAATAGATTTTAACTACATAATAAGGACTTGGCATTTTATGTGCAAACTGCAAATTCTTAGGTTTCACAATCATTATTACTCTACCTGCATTTGTGTTTCCGAACGCATTCAACACTAATCTCTTCAAAGTTAGACTGAACAGGCTTCTTCTGGGTAAGCTCACTCCATCGTCGACTTTGTCTCTGTCACCACGGACTTAGACTAAAGTCAAGAGCAAACCCATATAAAAACAATTACAGCAACTTAAAACAACTTTTATCCAGATTAATCGCGTTTGTTGTCCAAATCCTTACTGCCACTTTAAATCATGGGAGGAGGAGATATATCGCCCAAGTGTGGCAAGTATCGGACTTGTGAAGTGTGGCTGTAAAACTGTGCACACCTGGGGCTGAGATGCCCGCGTCCGTAGGAGTGCACCCTTAAACAGGCAACACAACCCTGGTGGGAGGCTTCGGCCGCGGCTAATTACCACCCACCGGACGAAGCCATGCCGTTAGGCGACCTAGTCGTGTTTCGGGATGTAGTCCGGTGCAACAGTTGTGGGAGACAGGTCTGGGCAGCTGTACCAACTCCCCAACTATCGTTCTCCCAAAATCCATCCACTCCACTTAGATTAAATAGATTTCTTCTGGATCTACGTGCTCCATCCTCGGCCACACCGTCGCTTACTTAGGCGAGCTGGTGGCCAAAAAAAGATAAATTTTTGAAAAAAAATAATACACCTCTGCCTACCCCTTCGAGGAATAATGATGCATACTGTATGTTTGTAAAGATGTACGCAAAACACCTTAGCTCGGAACGTCGGAATTGAGGAAAAACGCCCGCTTTATCATATAAAATCCATCTAAACGTTAGTGTTAAATGTAGTAATTATGTATATAATACATGACCCAAGACTCAAGGGTTGCCAGTATTATCTACTACACGTTAATTAAACAAACATTGCACTTATGAATACTGTCATTCAGCTTATAAAATGGATATTTTGTATCTTAACCGGTTCCTAAGTAGACAAAATTGACAATAGTTAAACAACCACCGTGAATCACATTTGTGTCAATGGACAGGAAAAGGGATAATAGTGATACCCCTTTTATTTGTATGTATGGAAAATCCAGCATGGTCACTACCGACTAAAAACCAGACGGTCCTGCACTAACCTTTACCGGACTTCTACAACTAACTTTTTCCGGGATCGCATCTGCATTCACCGCAACCCCGGAAAAGTTGTTTACTTGATTACTTAATGCTCCAACTTTCTATATAAACTGTTGTATTATATTAATGTAAGGAAGGCTGACACGACACATAAAAAAAATATCTTTTACACATTTTGAATCGATTTAGAAAAAAATCGATAATCGAAAAACCGATTTTCGTTACGCCATATCCCTAAATGGCCCTAAAATCATGTCTTGACACCTGTCGTGCAAGCCTTAGTAAAACGCACAGACTATAATCGATTTTGAAATTGTCAATTAGAAGAACTTACCTACCGATATTGCATCAGCTGTACTAAAGCTACCAACAAACGTGTTACATTTACTAAGCACTAATTGTATCCATGTTTGGCACAAAAACTATTCACAAAGGTAATGAATTTATGATGCTATACCAATCCAAATGAAGTACCTACATACATTCAAATGAACGAACAAGCCTTGGTACATTTCATTACGACATCGACCTATTCCGACAAATGGGTCATCGATCCATTCGTACCATCAGAAAATTATCATGTCATCAAGCTATTTAAACAATTGAATGAAAAATTAATGCCGTATGTAAATTTTGTATCTACTTTGAATAATTTTGGATAATGTGCCGTGGTGTACCTGGGACGGAATGAAAGTAACGTCAGTTTATAAAGAAAACAGTTAAATCAACTTAAGTCAAATAGATGAAATTTTACTACTTTCCTGAATTCACCCAGCTTCCAATAAAAACTTTATCACAAAAAATTTAAACGCCGAAAAAGGTAACTGAAAAGTGAAAAATAACTGAGTGTAACCAATTTTGGGTCAGTTCAGTAAATATGGAATGATATCTGACAATAAGTCTTACGTAAATCATTACTAATCACAAGATTGAGAAGACGGGATATTAACTCCAGATATCGAACGATGGGATTCATCTAGAAATGAAAATACAATAAAATCTACGACAAGTCTGTGAGGAAAATTCAGCTTACCTAAAAGAAACTTAAAAACTGTTTGTCTCTATTTCAACCAAGGTTTAGGAGCCATTGTAACAATCCAACTTAGAGGCATCTGTAGCCTGTTCCAATTTCTGGTCGATAAAGAATCGTTGAGGTTAAGCAACGATTCGTGCGGTCAATCTACAGATGGGTGACACTGCTAATGTGTCTCCGTGCTGTAGAGAGCATGTTAAACGGTCTCGCCTATTGTTGATTAACAACAGTCACTAAGGCAACTAATAATTATCATATGCTTAAAACGTTGAAGGAAAACACCGAGGAAACCAACACACCTGAGAGAAGGTTTAAACTCTGACTAGATTGTTCATCAACCACACGAAACGGAGAAAAGAAGGCTAAGGCAAGACAGATACCTACTAATGACTTTAACAACTCTAATACTAGGTTAGGCTCTTAACTATTGTGTCTGGAAATTAGCGAGCCAACAGATTAACCACATGCGACCAGAATAATCTAGCCATGTACATCAAGACTACTTTCTAAATTTTAACTGCCTCATTGGTCTAATCGCCGCAAGCGCAGTTGCTGAACATGAAGGTCTAGGTTAGATTCCCATATCGGGCAGTGTTATTGGGTTTTTAGTTAAGAAGGTTTTCTCAGTAGTAACTCGAAGTAAGGAAGTTTGCGGTGTGACACCCCTGTGCTTCAGAGACCACGTAAAGCCATCGGTCTTGCGCCCGATCTCCGGTCGTGTCGGATTGCCGTCCCATTGGACTATGGCAGTGAAGAAAGAGGGAGTGAACCTGTTTGCGCATACACTTGTACACTATAATATCTACTAACCTCTGCTTAGATAAGCTGCCGTGACCGACGATTCGGTCGAGAGGAGGATAATTACTCTCTAAATTACTCTAAAACCGTAGTTTAAATTGGCACGCTGAACTTCTCCACGGTACTCCCGGACTAAAATAAATAAAACAACAAAACATCGTTACAATCACTTGTAACGACTCACTGCACTGCTGACCGAGAAACAGTTACGTAAACGATCTTATGATTGCTTTCTTACATCACTTTCGGATTCAAAGTAACCAGTTTGCTGGGTTACTGTCAGAAGTACAATCGTGTTGTTTAAAGTTCCAAGCAGTTCTAATTCAGCAAATTAAACTTAATTCAGAACATTCCTGTGTTTTACTAACAGTTTCTATATGAGCGAGATGGGACGAACCAAGAGATGTCAAATTCGAATTTAGGCACGTCAAATTCAAATCTCCGAACGTTTTTGTAGGCACAGATTTAGGTAGCCGCTAAAATTAGAGACGACAAACTAAAATTGAATGAACATTTAAGGTAGACATGATGAAATTTGAATTTAACATCATGCTGTCCCGCTCTTACAGTAACAGTTCGTAAAAGACAGCAATGCTCGAAATTTAGTTTGCTACATTAGAATTGACGCCAGCTAAATAGTTGCTGATTAGTTTCTACTCGTATTTATGTAAGTATGTTTTGCAGTTCAGAACTGCGGCTGCATTCAGGGCAGATGTCGACAGACCCATTCATACAACAGGCCGACCCCAGAATTTTTTTGAGTAAAAACTTCATGGACGTTTGTCGTGCCGAATAAATCCGCATAAAGACTAAATTTTTCTTACTTCTAGGTTCTTTCCAACTTTTTAATGTAACTGGCGCTAAAGAGGCGTCCAAACTATTTTTATATACGTTTTTGTTTACATTTAATAAACCCCTAATCTAATCAACTTTATTCTTAATCTCTTACTTATTAAGAGGTCAGGCTTAATTACGTAGGTATATTTGATACAACGGTTAGTGGAGTGTGATATTAGGATAACATCAGAACCTGGCGCATGCATAACATTTGGTATCACATACGATAGAAGGAGACCGTATCCGTGGCGGTTACCACCAACAGCAGCATTCCCAAAGAGGGTTGACGTCAGGCAGGCGGTCATAAAACATTGCCAAAACTTTAGCAGCATGCCAGATACAGGTATGCTGCGCCGACCCCAAATAAATTGGGATAAGGGCAGGGGAATGATGATGATTTGTAACAGCGAAGACGACTTTTGAAATAAAAGTTTATTTAAATTAAATAGTTTGCTTCATCTTTGAGAATATAAAGATTTTAAGGTTCTCTGCCACTATAAAATTAACCTAAAAGATTTTCCATTTCCGACGAATTCTTTGGCCAATAGCAACGGAATCAAAGTTCAATATTTATAATATAATTATTTACATAGTCTACAAACATACTCCATTCAACCTTCAAAGCTAATGATTTAATTATGTATACATTAAATTAAACATTTATAAGTATATAAATTAAATTCCATCGTTAACCTTCAAGAGACATTTTACGTGTAATTAATAATTTATTTAGTCATGTGTGTATAAAGATTATCAAATATTTTGAGGTGCTCAAACCTAGCTACTAATGTTGCAATCTCCGCTTGATATTGTGACAGAATAAGACGTTATCGTTGTAATTGTTCATGTCATCGTTTGTGTGTTACTGTGGTTTATGGATGACATAACAGATGGGTGATCGCTAGAAGAAATTTCACCGACGTCGTGCTTTTTAGGGTAGAATACTACCGAGTTCGTTGTTGCCAGACGGCGGCAAAGAAGAAACAACCCAAATAACTAACGATATTTTTTTGTCAGCCTATACTTACTGTCCCACTGCAAATGATACAAAGGCCTCCCGAGAGTTTTTACAAATAGTTTTCCTCTGGCCCTCAACCCAGCTTTAGTGGCACGCATCGGTTTTCCCACCACCTCTTTCTGGGCCGACCTCGACGTCTTCCATTTGCAGGCACCCATTATTTTGAGACTTTTATCCAGCAGTCGTTGTGCATACGGCTTTCTTGCTCCGCCCAATCCCATTTGAGCCTGGCAACCTTTCTACCTACATCTATTATACCCGTCTTGGAGCACAGCGAGGTGTGTCGTATTCTGTCTATTCTTTTAAGCCCAGAATATTGCGCAATATTGCTCGTTGGCAAACCCCAAGGCGGAACTTTTATGACTCCGTAACCGACCTGTTTTGTGTAGGATAGGCAGGAAGCACATGAGTTTTCACTATCTCCCTTCATTAGTGGCTTAATGGATCACTAGCTGTTCCAGGCGTTTTCTAAACGAATGAAAACACAAAAAAAATTCTTTGCCAAAAATGATCTAATCATACACGAGGCATATTTTAGGGCGTTCCTTACATCCTAGATACCTCTGCCTGCATGTTATACTTTTTGACACCCTTTTACATTGTTTGTAAGTCATTATTAACCCCCTTACCGTGAGAAAACCAGCACAACATCAACCATAATTAACTGGTAAAGAAACCTAAAACATCGTAGTTTCATATAATTTAGAAGGCAGTAGTCTCAAAACCGCACGCAACCACAAATTACTATCATCGCAATTGTAGACCGCATCAAATTACAGCTTACCCTCAAGGACAGGCGGCATAAGCAGATACCGCCTTTCTATAACGTTGTGATGTCATTCTGGTTATTTAAATAATTGAGGCTATTTATCATAGCATTATTTCTGACTTGAACAATAGTTAGAAGACCGAGGAGAGTGGTACAAGCAAATGCAACATACAAGCAAGCTACGGATAATTATGGACAAATAGCTCTTTGAATTCATTTCTTTTGAACCTTGCAGATATCGACTTGAAACACAGAAAATTTAAGTGTAAATATTCCTGATAAATCTTTGAAAAGCATTAACGCATACTTTGCGAACTCTAAAGTTATTATATTAAATGGAAAAAGAATACGGTCGCGAACAGGATTCGAACCTGCGCCTCCCGGAGGTAATTATTAAGGTAATTGCATTCTTTACGGCATTGTATTAACTGCAAAGTTAGTCGTGTCGGTTCGGTCACCAGTATAGGGACTGAATTGATTGCAATGACGTCGCCATAAGACGTGTTAAAATATGGAAGAAGAATTCGCGGTGGTGAGCAGATGTCGAGATGGCTTAGTGGTCAGAGCGCCTGGAGTATTCATCCGGGAGGCGCAGGTTTGAATCCTGTTCGCGACCGTATTCTTTTTTCCATTTAATATAATAACTTTGTAAATATTCCTGTTTTAACCCCAAAAAGGTTCATTTAAATCTGTTTAGTCATTTCGAAACCTACTCGATACAAGCCACCAGACAGGCAGACACAAAAAAAAGTCGTTATTAAGATTAGGAATCGTGTAATTAAAAAGCGATCTTCGCATAAATTTTGGCATTTATTTTGAAATAACAGACCCTTTCTATGTTTAGCCACTAACTCGCCAGATGGTAAGCGACGGTTTGGCCGGGAAATCTAATCACTCTATCTAGAATATGCCCAGATTGTAATTCTCAGAAAACACGGAAGGCGGCAGCGAGTTCCATTCACGGGCAGTACGGGCAGAATAACCCTGACAATTAGTGGCGAAATTATTTATTGTTAACGGTTATTACCGGCAAGTTTCGAATTTGAATTCGAGGGCCCTGCAATGAGCTGAGTTGAATCCTTGACAACGGTTAGACGTCAGAACCGTACGACAGAAGAACTAATTACCCCATTATATTTCTGCAAACCCTAATCTGTACCATAGGTTTAATAAAGTTTTCATTTTAATCTCTTGTGATACTTTTGAGATAAGCTTAGCATCAGCCTGTAGTCCCTTAAAAGTATCCGGTAAAAATGTAGTGTTGTACAATCACATTTCATCGACGGTGTAATTAAGGACCATGTAAGATATTGGTAAGCCTTCGGACTGCAAGTCAAAGTCGAAAAGTTTGTACTTCGCATAAACCATATAAAAAAATTATAAATAAACTTTAATCGGCTGGTTAGATTTTTACTATGTTGGGGTCGGTAAAGTCTAACCGGACGCAGCTAATTATTAGTATTATACATGAAACGACTGCCTATCTGACCTCCACAACCCAGTTACTAGTAACACGATATCTGATGGTATGACTGGTTGTCAGATTTTCTTCACGTCAACATTTAGTGTAAACGTCAGCATTTAGTTGCAAAAGCTTAAAAGTTAGTCAGAATATTAGTTCTAAGAATCCCCTGAACAGACTTTGACCGTCCCAGTACGTCTCGCTCAGTTGCCGCTCTTACGTCGACTCGACCAAGCAGCCATCTGGGATAGATATGATCTTCTTCGTAAAAAATAAGATGGAACCTGTTTTAAGAAACACAACTTCATGATCACAAATGCCACATAATCAAGAGGCTAAAATGAGGGAGTTTATTAGGAGAAACTTGAGAAATAATACGAAATAATTAACACAAAATATAAATACTATCTTGTAACTTATTGAGGGCGCTAAGAACTTGGTTCTTTTAGTTTTTCATTCAGCTGACAGCTTCCTATTTGACTATAAATAACTTGTCAAGGAATTTTTTTAAATAATTGATAATAATCTGAACTTGATCACGTTAAGGTCTTCTGATACAGTCAAATATATCGCGGAAAATTATATTACTTGCACATATTTGTATAGTAGGTATGTAAACAAAATATTCTATAAATAGATACTACATACTCCATCAAGGCTAGTCGACCTGTTAATTTAACTCGAACTTACGATTAGTCATTGGCCATACATTTTTTCAACACCCCACCACGATTTTATCAGAACTTTTTGCCTATATTATCTATTTATATTTATTTATTTATAAAACACAAAAACAACAATAATAAACAAAACAAAGTCCAACAACACCGTATTATCGGTTTGACTGTGGGAGCGGGAACATTATAATTATGATTCTTTGTATCAGAGTATTGCATTACATTGATCACCACGCTTGCGCACTACACTAAGTATGCTAATTTCCGATCAGCAACGTTTTTATCTGACGAAACTTTCCTTCATAAGAAATCAGAAAAAAACGAGAGACAATAATAAAACAACTTTTAGCCGGATTAATTGCGTGTACTATTGGTGGATTGACAGTCCTCTTGCGACCAGGAACGCTGCAGTGTTCGAAACGTCAGAACAAACTAAAACCAATAATACACGCGATTAATCAGGTTTAAAGTTGTTTTATTATAATGTGTATAAAACGAAAACCTAAGAGAGAGACAGACATTGAAAAAGTAACATTTTATGACGAGTTTTAAACACGCCAGCCAGGAGTGCAATAAGTGGGTCCAATACTGGTCCGTATCATCCATTCTACCACCCAACAAACATGAAATGATACCAGTGTCCACAGTATCAACCCATAGTTTAGATGTTGAAATATTCACCCTAAAGAAGACTGCAACAAGATACAAAATTCTAGATGCAAATCACCTAATAAATTACCAACAATCGTTTCCAATTCCACAGCAACAAATTATAAATAAACTTTAATCGGTTGGTTAGTTTTTTACTAAGTTGGGGTCGGTGCCCAGTCTAACCGAAAGCAGCTTAATTATTAGTATGGAAAAAATACAAGGAAAGACTGCCTATCTGACCCCCTCAAGCCAATTACTGGATAATACTATAACTGCCTCGTTGGTCCCTAGCGCGACTGCTGAGCATGAGGTCTCGAGTTCGATTCCCGGGTCGGCAGTGTTATTGAGTTTTTTTGTTAGAAAATTCTGTCGCAGCCCGAAGTTTGGAATTGTGCCCGGTAGATGGCAATAGGCTCACCACCTATTATATGGGACTTAATAACAGTATTTGTAAAATGTGTGTGTTCAACTGTATACACCTCTGCCTACCCCTTCGGGGAATACAGGCGTGCTATGTTATGTTACTTTAACTCGTAATAAGATAGTTAACAAGCGGCTGTCATAAATCTCTTCGAGCTACACTATATCTGCCTAGCCTTTTCCCAATAACATTGGGGCCGGCTTCCAGTCAAACCGGATGCAGCTTAATACCAATTTTACATGGAGCGACTGACTATCTTTTTTTTTATGGGGTATGGGGCCACCGAGCAGACGGATCGCCTGATGGTAAGCGATTACCGCCGCCCATGGACACCCGCATCCCCAGAGGAGTCGCAAGGGCGTTGCCGGCCTTTTAAAGGGTTTGGGCCTCCGACACCCTCACTCACTCGGCAAAACACAACGCAAGCGTTGTTTCACGCCGGTTTTCTGTGAAGCCGTGGTATCACTCCGGTCGAGCCGGCCCATTCGTGCCGAAGCATGGCTCTCCCACGGTAAAACGGTCTGACCTCTGACTACCCATCACGGTTGTCATAGATCTTATTTTGACAACCGAACTACTAATATTTATAAATAAACTCTGATAAAGACAAAATAAAGTTAATTCGAAGCCTGCACGTTGAGCAAAACCAGTTTAACTTGAAAAAAAAAACTTATTCAAACTGGTTGTACCCACTTCCGATTTTACATTATCTTTATTTCAAACTAAATCAGATGACCCTGAAGAAGTTAATAATGAAATAAGCGCCATAGTAACGATTTCCGTAAGGCTTTATAATGATAAACACAATATTGACAGAGATGTAAAAATATCAGACTCGAGAATCTCTCTAAAACTTGGTAGGTTGATATCGAGGATGTTAGGGTAAGCCACTCTGTTTCCTCTGGGATGTGACAGAATCACTAGTATCCACCCACCCAAGTTAACGGTGTCTCCTACCTTGTGGTAGAACTCAACGATTTATCCCTCGCCGTTAGATTGGGGGCATTCGTGAGTTTCCAGACGTTAAAATAATAATAATAAAAAATGTAGATGTAATACACTTCACGAGCGTCTTGGAGCAGGAAAAAGGAGGCGTATAGGACACAGTAAGAGAGAGAGTATGATGTATACAGCATCATTGATTTATAGTAAAGTAAATCAATTACCCTTTAATTGATCTGTGGTTGGGGACTCGTAGAAGCATTCTCACCTGAGCGTCTTCGTGCTTCGGAATTAGAGAGACAATGCGCTGGTACCGGCTACAGTCAGTCGATGTCAGCTACTTTGTCAAGGCGGACGCCTTGAACGGACTCTAAAACAGTGCCTAATATTTTGGGAATTGATTGTTTTTACCACACGAGATAAGAACAAATATAATGAGGTAACGAAGTCAAAACATACATGTCTTTTTCCTCCATTACACACTGCACTTAATGCGGTCTTGTTATAAGACATCTCAATACTAGCGTTAAGTTGGAATCGTGCCAATTGACCCCATTTGTACTGAAGTTAAGCAAAGCAAATTAAATTTGTTGTCGTTCATATGTGCCTCTAGTTTTAGAAATCAAGAATACCTTGGGTGAGTTTGAAACGACTTCCTGTTCAAATCAGGATACAAGGTTTGTTGAAAACAAGGCACGTACCACCTGACTTTTTAAATCATGTGTGTATTATAAATTAGTTATCAGTTGCTCAAAACGGTAAAAGAAAACATCGTGAGGAAACCAGCACACCTGTGAGATGGTCTCGAGCGTGTGACAAGTCATGTCAGAGACCTACGATCGATTTATCTTCAACAATACAATAAGAACAGAAGTGAACGAAGAAAATATAGAGTGGATGTAAAGAAATACAATCTCTAGCTACTTCCACAATATTGAGGGTAGTCATTGCAACTACCACCAACTACTCAACACGTGTTTCGCCTCCCCACGGGGCACCATAAGGAGCTGTTAGGCCGTGCAGTGTCCGCCACCTCGGTGGTGTATTTATTAGCATCCATTGTAATGGACTTCCGCAAGGTGACTCCTAAATCTATTCAATAAATATAGATTGGTTAAACTTATTAGAAAGATCTGGACTGGCGGAAATCATCGAAAACTTCGTGAATACCCAAATGTTTGACAGGATCTGCTCAGTAAGGCACGTAGGGTCTTATTATAAAAGGAATGGTCGGCAAGCATAGTAAGATATAGTAAGCTTTGTTGTATAGTCGACCAAACAATTGCTTTACCACCCTAATGCTGAATTTTGTTTGCACATCATAAGATGATTTTCGCTTACAAGATCAAAGAGTCAGTCAGATACTGTCAACCTTATTGACATTTTAATTTACTGGAAGTTTTTGTCAAATATGTAAAGCAGTTTCGTGGTCGACTATACATTATCAGAGTTATTAGCTTCACCTCAGATGTCCATCGAATCTTGAGATAAATAAGTCATTGGGAAAATTTTATCCATTTAAAATATCTAGTAAGTCTAAGCGAATATGTCTCTGATCTCAAAAAGGTATGCGAAAATGGTTCAACCTTGGCAGTTGAGTTTTGTAAATCGCCTTTAATCTATCATTTCTAAATAAAAGGACCAATTAAACATGATTGACAAAACTAGCATAATTGAATGAATCAAAATGAGGATGGAAGGGTCGAGGCCGACTTACCTCGGCAAACGTAACTTAATGAAATTTTAAACGTTCTCAAAAAAGGGCAGGTCCAACAAAGACCAACCTAAACCGATGAGCTTGCTTGAGAGATTCATGAGCAGATGAAGCGAAAAAGATGTATGAAAATCGAAGTGGTATTCGATAGTCTTTGCCTAACCCAATGGGTGTGCTTGTATGCATGTTTGTGCGTGTATGTATGTATATGAATCTCGCCTTAAACTAACAGACAAGTCTATATTACTACTAAACTTGCATCATAAGTTCATCACACTTTCAGAATATTTGCAGTACCCCACACAGATTGCGAAACCATTGAGCAATTTGCAACAAAATGTTATAACGCTGCCTATGTATTTGTGCAATACTTGACTGGAGGCTCTATGAGTATTGTTGGGATTATTTTTGGTAATTTATTTCATTGCAAATTGTATGTAGCCGCGGCTCCACTCTCGTGGTTTTCGTTACGTAATATCTTTATTTCTACTTATCTGATTTTAATTGAACATAGTACAGGTAATTCATATTTAATTTGACGTGTATTCCTTGTTCAGTGTGAAATATCTGCAAAAAGTCAAAGCAGAAACTGTGCCATCACTCTCTATATTTTTTTCTTATACCGTCACTAAATCGCAGAATTATTTTGACATCCTTGAGAAAGATATGAAAGCTTTATTTCATTATTGAGGTATTCAAAGCCCGTTGCAAACTGTGGTCGATAAACGATCGTTGATGTTAAGCAATGTTTGGCGCGCTCAGTCTAAGATGTGTGGGACTGTTATAAGTATTTCATCTTTGTTAACCAGTTGGTCCTGATGAACAAAATGAAGCCACGTTGTCTTCGATACTTCAATTATATTTAGTGGGTATTCCGTTTTACAATAACTTTCAAGTAGTCCTAGCGCCAACTATGCTAAGTAATGAATGCCACTTTACTAGACATGAGTCCGATATATCATATCGTAACTAAAAACGGATATACACATATATCATATCGTATCGATATGCCACACACAGAAAACCGTTTTTACAATATCGATCAAATCATATCGAACTAAACGAAAAACTAACTATCCATATCCATATCCGTTTACGTAGCTTACTCAACTTCTCATATTCATATCTATCTCGTGGTTAGATATTCGCCGTCTCTCTGTCCAACCGATGACGTTACCGGGTGTGAAAACGAGACGAAGCGAATATCGTTCAGCGTTTGCTGTAGATATCTAAAAACTCTCCATATCGATATCTAAAAACGGTTTTTCATATCGATATGAAAGCTTCATATCGGATATGTAACCGTTTACAGAAAATACCAAAAACGCCCATGTCTACACTTTACATCTGCTATCAACTTAAATCAGCTTGTCTCCAGCCCCTCTACCCCCACTACTTAACCACTTCCTTAGTGGAACGAGTCAAGGCCGTTGTCAGTGTTGCCATATTACATCCTCAAAACTATACTAAGATCATAATATTCTTAAAAAATATATCGAAATCATGACAGTCTTGATTAATATAAATTATTAGCCGTGTCTAATTTAAATCGGAGGCCTTTCTTAACGTGTGGAAATCTATCATGGAAGTGGTGCCGGACTCCTACCGGCTGAAACCATGGTCCGCGGTTAACTGTTTCCGGGATCGCAGCTGCTTCTACCGCAGCTTTTTTGTTTAGGGCATCTCGCATGTCAACCAGAGAGGTTGTCACGGGCTTTCCTGTGACTGCCTTAAAAAAATTAAGGCTCCCAGTCAGGGTATTCGCTCTATAAACTAAGCGACAAGACGCTAAGGGCACTCCCTGCAGGGTACGGGCCTCGCTCGTCACTGGTGAAAGGACAGCAAGGCCCTGGCTGAATCGGATTCAGATTTTACCGCAGTCCCGGCTGATTATGATCCGTCGAGTGGCTATTGGCAGGTACTGCTTGCGCGACCACGGGCTGGGCACGCCGTAATAGTGGCGGTGAGGCCCGTTATATAGGCATTACGAGTTTGTCATGCTCGCTAAAATGTCCTGCTGATGGTGGCGTCGTACATCGGGTCGTCGAGTTCCCTACAAAATGGTTGAGCTAAGCGAGGCTGATGTGCCCGTCATGCTCGTGAACGGGTGCTGTCTGTCGGGACTGGTCGGCTCTTAACTGCCTTGGCAATCATTTTAAATGGCTATATAAGTTTACTTTCCTTTCTTAGTCTGCTCATTAACCTGCATTATTCTCACATTACCTTATTTATTGTTAAACCAGTTTATTTTAAAAAGAGTGTCTATGGAGTTTCTTGCCGGCTCTTCTCCATAAGATCAACGCCTTGGAACCGTGCACCTAGTTTTGACTTTTCATAAGTGCCTGTAATATGGTTTATTTGAAATAAAAATATATGAATTTGAATTTATGGAAGTCAGAAGCCTACAGATAGCTTGACCAACTTTATTTTGGCTTAGACCCATAACGAAACAAAACGATCTTATTATATACTTACATAGTATCACGCCTGTATTCCTCTAGAGGTAGACAGAAGTGTACACAATTGTCCACCCACATTTTTTCAATGCTGTTAATAAGTCACATGTAGAGGGTGAGCCTATTGCCATCAAACAGGTACAAATTCAAGTTCCGGGATGCTACTGAGAATTTCGGAACAGAATTTGACTAATATTATAAATGCCAAAGGTTTTCACGATAGATGGATGTTTGTAACAACACTTTTACGCAATAACTACTCAGATTTGGGTGAAATTGTGGCACACAGATAGTTTATAACCTGGATTAACAACTAGGATACTTTTTATCCTGATTGGACCCAATTTTAAGTACACGCAGACGAAATCACGGGCAGAAGCTAGTAATTTAATAAAACTGCTCCATCTGGGAATCGAACCCAGAACCAGCTCAGCAGCTGCGACCATTAGCTAGACCAGGGACACGAGGCAGTGAGACAATGGCAGGGACACTTATATTATTTTATTCTGATTTTTAGGGTTCCGTTCCTCAAAAGGAATAAAGGACCCTTAGACTCTTTTTCACAGAATCACATGGAGGAAACTAGTTAAAATTATTATCAAATACTAAGATCTACGATCCCTTGCAGCTGTAAAGTCAACGCAATAAAAAATACGGCCATATACAGATATGTTATTTTTGTCGTGCATATTTTAACACTCACCTGTAAAACCTATTTGGGGTACTTCCCGTTAATGCAGATTCATGTTTGGCAAGAAGTAAGGGCTTACAGCACAAGTATAGGAAAAACCGCAAAGCGTTAATTTGTAGCAAAAACGCATAAAAAAAATGCGATTACAAACTTACATTTGCAGTTGGAGAATCGACCATGACGTATATCTATGTGTGTGAGTCAATTTTTCCAACTGCAGTTTGTCCTTCAATTGGACTTTTCTTTAGTTCAGTATGAGAAACGCAATATAACGTTAATTAAAACGGAACCGGAAATTTGACAGCGCGGTTGGCGCAGTGGTCGAGAGACCGACTGCTGCGCTGCGTGTCGCAGGTTCGATTCCTGCACGGAGCAAATATTTGTACAATCTACGGATAATTGCTCCGGGTGTGGGTGTGTGTGTGTGTATGTGAGATTATATGTTTGTAAACGCACCCACGACACAGGAAGAAATTCCTAGTGCGGGGCAACGTTTAAAAAAAAAAAAAAAACCCTCGCGCGAGTCTTCGCAATTGTCCAGTATTTATATTTTTTTAATTTTGATCCGAAGCTCATAATTGCTACGCGAGTGCGCTCACTAAACTGTTAAGGTCATTGAAATTATGACGAGTGTTTTATCTTTTTTTTTTGGATCGTTGTGTTGTTGGTATTTAAATACATTCTATTTCTATTTATAGATCATCTAACCTATACATTGTCTATATCGGCTAACGAAAAGTAAAAGTTGTCTAGTTTATATTTATAGATCAATACGTATAATAAAAATGTAACGGATCGCTGTCTGTACATGGAAGATATATGAGAAAAAATATTATTGGGACCTTTATCAACGCAAATAGCACCCAAAACAATGATTGTTAGATTTTTTGTCTGTTTGTCTGTGCGTTTGTGCACGCTAATCTCAGAAACGGCTTATCCGATTTAGATGTGGTTTTTCACTAATATATTGTGGTAAGCTTCACTTAACATTTAGATAATGATAGATATGTTTGTTTCATATCAATCGGTTCATAAATAAAAAAAGTTATGCCAATTTAAAGAATCACGTCGAATATTTGTTATTTAATATGAATTTGTGTTCATACACGACAAGGTGTTAATTTACGACATCCACGCGGACGGAGTCGCAGTCACAGCTAGTTAGTAATATAAGGGCCGAATACTCAAACTCTAATTTTTTTTACAAAATGTGTTACCGTGCCGTACCGTTCAATACTAATACGTATCATGACTGCACCTTTACCAGCTGGTGCGCGGGACTTCGTCTACGCGACAAAAGGTAGCCTTGTCCATCGTCCAATCTACCTCTATACAAAATTTCATCGAAATAGGTTCAGCGGTTTAGGCATTAAAATATAACAGACACAGATCTACCTTCGAATTTAAATATTTATTTAGATTATGTTTAGAGTACGATAGGAGGATGGAGCGGGCATGCGCTGTGCGTTATTAAAGTCCCCATAAGAACCTAAATAGAAAAAAAAAGTACAACATAACATAACTCCACTTTATTGTACCCCCAAACCAGAATACAAAAAAAAAACATAAATATAAAACAAAAGTTGGCGGTCTTATCGCGAATAGCGATCTCTTCCAGACAACCAGGTAGAAGTAGTTTGAGATTAGTGAGTTAAAAAAAAAAAACTCTTCACTTTTATTACATTAGTAGAGAATATATACAGTATAAATCTAAGTTTTTGACGTTATAACCACAGCAACTACTATGTACATAATTTAATTACTGGTCGCAGTGTATTGTATGCAATACAGTACATTGACTCGTAGGGTGACTATACCTTTAATCAAATATGTACTTGACGCGTGCAGGGTTGCCAAGACTGTAAAGTCATTTGCGATATAAACTGCCGGAGATTTATACACGAGCCGATTTCGCAAACAACGCCAGATAGCTTCTGGGGTAACATTCTAATTCATTAATTACTCAGTCATTATTGGTCCACTGCAGGGCAAAGGCCTCCCTACTCTCCTCGGTTTAAAGCTTTCTGCGGCCAATCTTTCCAATAGGTGTACAGCTCATCCCGCTAATTCCTTCTGGGCCGGCCGTGACGTTGTCTAACGTTTTGTGGGCTCCTCTCAGTGGTGAGGATTGCCCAAAACTCGTCCGCATGATCTCCTCCTCCATCTCGATCTCGACAAGTCCGACATGCGGCAGATGTGATCAGATCAGTTCCACTTCAGGCTTTTTGACCAACGTCGGCGATCTGAGTTTTGGAGCGCAGTATACAAAAGGTTTTTTTTTGTCACAAATGGATCTACGTTTGGCCACCAAGTCGCCTGATGGTAAGCGACGGTGCGGCCGAGGATGGAGCACGTATATCCAGAATAAATCTATTCAACCTAAGTAGAGTACATAGTTTTGGGGAGAACGATAGTTGGGGAGTTGATGCAACTGCCTAGACCCATCTCCCACAACGGTTACACCGAACTACAACTCAAAACACGACTAGGTCGCTTAAGCGGTCGGTAACCAGCCGCGGCCAAAGCCTCCCACCAGGGTTATGTTGCCTGTTCTGCACCACCCTGTGGCCACGTGTAGGGATTCCATTCCACTCCTACGGACGCGGGCAAATCAGCACCCGAAAGAAAAATTAAATTTATGTTTCAGTTAGAAGTTATTGATGTTGATTAAATCGTTAAATGTTAAGTTATCTAAAAAAGGGATAAGCAACTGTCAATTTGAAACATTTCCTAATAAATTTAGTACACAAATAAACGATCGCTAAAACGCCGTCTCTTTGGATTTTTTACAGCTTTACATGTTTAACTTGGCAACCCTGCCTTTACGTATAATTCGCTCTATATTAAACAGCGCAGAGGTCAGAGGTGATTGTCTATACTTATTTACGTGTAATTTGATTTGTAAAGTATCTAATTAATTTAATAAAATTAACTATTTGAATATCTATTAAAAAATAAAAGTCATTGTCTCAGAATGCCTTGAACGCTTTTACGTTGGGAGTGATACAGTGCAGAAAATCACAAAAGACCACAATATTGAAGTTTCGCAAAGGGGCATGTTTCGTCGTATTAAGCTTAGGAAATAAATAATTGTGCCAATTGGAATTTGACGTGAAACTAGAAAGGCCAGAGTTCAGCACTATGTAATACACAACAGACTTACACTGTAGGCCGCTGAAAATAATGACGATGCTTATGTTGGTATTTATGTACACTTTTAAAGTTGTAAACACACATTGCATGTGTGCAAACTTTAGAAAACCATTAATCACAAGAAATATAAATTATACAATATTAGCCGCAGAGCATTCACCCAGATCCACGAACTTGTTTTCGAGGTTATCGCCTTATGCATAAAAATTCCACTCCGGCCAGGCCACACTGACTAGATCGATGCCTTTGCGTTGCTAACTAATTCAAACTCTTGAGACTGCGAATTTTGAGCAGATAGGAAACTGAGATAGACCCAGTCACTTTTATGCTGCAAAATTCTTAGTTGCAGTCCAGAGGGTGGAACTGTGCCGGGTAATAGACTCACCGCCTATTACATGGAACTTTATAACAGCATCGCTCGATAAAATGTGAGTGTTTGAAAATTACGTGTCTGTCTACGCCTTCGGGGAATACAGGCGTCATGCTATGTTGTTCATCAACTAAAATCTGAGATCAAATATTTTTTCTTGATACAGACTAAAAGTGGAGAGGCCCATTTCAGTTAAAGGACTATAAGTGTACTTTTTCGATGGGATATTCATTAGCAGTTGCAAGAATTAAATCCAAAAATAATTAAGAAGTGAAGCTGTAGTTAGCCCGTACAGTTCACAGGAAACTTAGCTTGCTTATAATAAGAAAATACCTCAAAACCGAGCCTGGCAAATAATATAGAAGATGCAAGAAGAGAATATTTATTTGCATATCAGTTACATAGCTTGTCCCTGAATTGTAACTGCAGGAGGGCACAAAAAATAGTAAGGAGGCTCAAAATGACTATGCTAACTAATTCCATTAATTCAAAAGATAAAATATACACAACCTTATTAAAAATAACTGCGAGGTTTCCAAATACATTTGCAATTCAGACCGTTACGAGTACACACAAGCCAAGGTTATCAGCGCAATAATAACAGTTAATAACAAAATAAATTAAAACATCGGACTCGATTCCCTTTCATAGAAGATAGGCATGTTATCTGAATTTAATCTCAAACTATTAAATCAGACAACTTATCACTTGTGAGGAGCCAAACTAGTGTTAAATTTGTTCAAATGTCAATGCAGCGTTGAACTTTATACTCAGCACTATCGTTTCGACAGTATTCATGAATGTACGCTTCGTCAGAGCTCCAGTCGCAGAATCGATAAGGCTCTAGCAGTCACAAAACTGGACGCAGTGCTATACTAACCAAAAGACGACACAGCAATTGCGGTTAGGAGATGCAGTATCAATACAATCACAACATTTTTCATCTGTGCGACTTTATGCTTTAGAAAGCCGATGGTCCTGACTGTTGTTAATAATCCTCAGTCGACAAAACACGTACGAGACCTAGAGGCTGCTCGAAAAACTTGTAAGATATTGATAAATACACACAAATTTTGAAACTACAAATGCAAAATAGAGATGGGAACATAGCAAAACCGAAGTACGTGCTAAGTAATATTAATTCATCTTGTAGGCCAAGATGAATTAATATTACTTAGCACGTACTTCGGTATTTTGGTTTCTAAGTAGACGAAAGAAGAGGAATAATCATAATATAACCCAGTACAGACAATATAGTGAACCAAAATTAAATAAAACTATACTGCAAAACTTGACACATCGATGTTTCAACACATTAATGACACGTAGAGCCTCTGCGGCGCCATGATGATTTTGGCTTGCTTTAATGTTATGGGTTTGCCTTGATATTGATGAGAAATTCGCAACTTGTGGCTTACCTCGACCTTAATAAGAACTTGATAGTAATTTTGTTGTTCATGGCCATCGTTATGAGAAAACTTGAGATTCCTTTTGTCCGTAAGTGGGGCCATCAGCCTACCGGAGTTCCCAAATATTTCATTTCAGTCTGATAACTGTAAAGGCTTTAGCAGCACTTATGTTCAAGTCCACTTTACATCAAATACAATTTATTCCACACTTAAAAATCCCATTTCAGTAACATAAAAAGTAAAAAGTGCCAAATTTAATCTAAAGTGACTACATAAACATTTTACAATCCATATTAGCGGAGAGAGAGTAAAATAAAAACATAATATAATTCTCATATGCACTCAGCAAAAACGCAGTAATGTGTGTTATTAAGTTATTACCAACATCATAATGAAACGACCAAAAACACAAAACCTTTGCAATAAATTACGTAATTTAAAATTACGGACCGCTACTTTGTTGAGTCTCTTGCTTTTTTTTTGGCAGACTTGCTTTTTAAGCAACGGCGATTGGCGATTTAGCGTCTGCATCAATGCTACAACATAGTGCTTTGGCGATACTGCGTTCAGAGGCTATATCGAACTTCCGAAAAGCACCTAAATTGCCGATTGGTGATCAATCCAATAGCTAAAGGCTATAAAATATAAAGTGTTAGTTTTAATATACGCTGAGATACGATTTCAAAAAGCTGTGAACGTGGTGGTTTAAGAAAAATGGTGTGAAATTTATGAAACTGCTAGCGGTCCTCGTAGGCTGACGTTGTACTTCCTCACTTTCTGGGTAAACATCCTGAAACATAATGAAACCTTCGCGGTAACCCCATAAGTACTTAAAAAAACAAAATCAAAAACCTAGAAAGAGATGAATTCGAACACAGTCATCGGTATTTAGACCATAGAATTAGAATATTTTTGGTACCCCATAGAAGGATATAGAGCTGAAAAAAGTGCAACCGATTTTGAATTGTCAATGTGTGCGTGCAATAGGAATGTACAACGTGGAAATATTGACACGATATCAATTATCGATAAACAATATTTTAGATGTAAAGAATTGGTATACAAAATGAAAATATTTTCAATCAAATTATGTTAATAAAACTAAAATCACAAGGGTAGGTATTATATAATGCACTAAATTAGTTAATTACATTGTTATAATAAAAAAATAATCATGCGCTCACATTATAATTATATTTCATTGGTAATAGGTACTTTGTAAAAAAAGCAGCTTTTAAGGACCCTGAGCAGTGTATAGAGTATGAGTGATTGAGATGATGATTGACTGAATGATTTTTACCTACCTATCCTAATACCACTGCGGAGTTGGTCTGGACTCAGCGCAGCACACGCTTGAGGTGTGCCCTGCCTAGACCACTGAGCGGTGGGTACTAAGAGCCAGTATCGGGCGAGACCTGTCTCTGCCGGTAGTAGTGAGGGCTGGCAGATTCAGTGAACTGGAGAGAAATGGCTTCGTTTTGCGAGACTGTTGTCGTCCAGAAAGAGGCCACCGAGCAGGATTGTGAGAGAGCCGATCCCGCTCGGAGAAGAAAGCGTCTAGGAGGAAACCGCCTCGGCGCCTAACAGCCGAAACCCCTCCTGTATGATTTAAGGCAGTCGGCCCTTTGGGGTCACAGATGCTTAGAGAGGGGACTTCGTATACCCATCGTGATCCCAGAGAAGACAGTGGCATAGTGGTCACGTGCTATCGTGCACTGCGAGGCTTAGGGGAGACCCCTGTACAGTCTCTCTAGAGATGTGCCTTAATATAGCGCTGCATAGCGGGGGTGCTGGAGCTGGTCTATTACGTGCATCCCTCCATATGCTGATGGTGACCACCTAAGTGGTTTTAGTGAGGTAAGAGTCATATACACCCCGGTCTTATCCTATATATTATAAAGGCTGGCGCGTTTATGAACGTTTGCTCCCGAAAAAAGTATATTTGTATATCCTATTATCTTTTCTTATTTCTTCTTTTTCTTTATTTTTTTTTCTCCTTTATCTTTATTCCTTTCTTTATCATAATTGATATCTATTATTATATTGATATTCTCATCTATTATTCCTTTTCCTTAGCATCGATAGGAAACCTTTCAGTATTAAAATTATATATCATAAAATTGTGATATTCTCTTGAATTTGTACTAAAAAATATATAAACAATATACTCATTACGCTATCACATATAGGCTCAGTGCTCACCGCCTAAAGGTGATAGCGCAGTAATCAACAACTAGTTTAATTCGGGGTCTGTTTTAAAAATTAATATTACTAGCGCAGTTCGTTAGATCATTATTAACAACCGAGGTCCACACAAAGTAGGTTGACGGTCCGGATTCCAGCCGCATTTGGGGACTACTGTAATAGCGTGATTACGTAACCTGGGCCACTAAGCTACGCTTAGCTTCTTATATGTTATAAGCATTCGGGCAGACACACCGACAAACAGACAGAAACGTTTCCAAACATTTTGGTTTCATCTTCTGTGTCGATAGTATTAGGTACCCCAATTAAAATTTTGGAAACAAAATCAATGTGCAGAGATACATCAACACTAAATAAATTCTGATATCGGAACTTTTTGTTCTAAAATTTCATCGACACTATAGTCGACACTGACAAGTCACTATTTTGTGTACATGAAATGAAAATTTATATTAGAACAACGTACTCAATATTGCTTTTATGACCATTGTTTTTTACTATAGAGAGAATTCACTATTTTCTAGATAGGATTTGGTTTTCCAAATAAATTTTGTAAGGGTAGTTTTTTCCAAAATATGGCCATGAAAATATATGCTGTTGTTGACAATTTACCTGTGAAATGAATGTCTTTCTGGATTATTTTTATAAGAAACATCGCAGTCCTCAACACAACAACTAGGCATCGCTTATAAATTTTAAAACTTTATAAAATATACGGGATTCACTGACAATACAGCAAATATAAGTTAGCGTGATTTTTGACAGTGACACTGGAGAAAACAACATCTGCCAATAGTGCTGACCGAACCTAAATATGCTTTCTCTTTCTAACATGTGATATTTCCGTAAGAGATTCCATACCCAAAGTAGGCTTTGTAGGTCTTTAACTATCCTACGTTTATGATTTAGACAGCTTATATTGAGAGGCTTTCTTGGAAAGAAAGTCTTGACTTTCTTTCCCAGACTATCGCCGAAGATAGGATTACTTGCGGTCTCATTTTGCTACACAACTTCTCTGCAGTTGTGTAGCGAAATGAGACCGCAAGTAATCCTATATAGTGGCCCCAAAACCACTGTTGAGTATTTAAAAAGTTTCCTTTTTAATTACTTCTATGCTGGGCTGGGCTAACATTAATAAGAAAGAGTAACCCTGGAGTTTCTTGCCCATTCCTCTAACGCGGCACTACTTTACAATGAAAAAGTGTCTAATTGGTGTGCGTTGCATATCTTCTGCGCTGGCTCGGACCTGTCGAACGTGTGGGGGACGATAGAAGAGTCAAAAGAACGTATATGCATCGTCTACCGGGCAAAGACCAGTGGGTCGCCCCAGATACCGCTGGTATCATGCAATGGGGGCAGATCTACGTGAGATTCAAACTAGTAATTGGCGAGAAATCGCGCAAGATCTTACAAAGTGGATTGTTTTCGTAGGTCAAGACTCATTTCGGGTCGCTGAGCCAGAGAGTTAGTAATATTTATAAATTTATTTAGTTATTGTTCTAATTGAAATAAATCCTTTGATTTTAACTCAAGTCTAAGAAATAACATCTAGCCTATTTCAAAACCAGTCAGTGTCGGAACCAAAAGATTGCATACAATCGAGTTATTATTCGCAACGCTTCCGAGACGTTAACATTTACATAACACCATTGTAGTTTTATCCCACGCCCTCAACACAATAGGAGTAATTTGCAAGCGTGGATGTGCTGGCCGTTTCAGTACTCTTCAAGTTCTAGAAAGTTAATCATATGTCGAGGTGAATTATGTGCCTCGTCTTTTTATGAAGATACCTATATCAATGGAGGCAGCCCCGGAAACCTGCGATGCCAATATATCTACTACTCTGTTTGCGGCATTATCGGTTAAGCTTTCAAATGCTACTTTTTGTTATTTAAAGTTTCCGTTTAATTTTGTGCTGTTCATCACTTCAATGCGAACTAACAGTGTTTTCCTTATCGCGTGGTTGATCAACGATCTAGTGTTAGAGTTTAAACAGCCCGATGGTCTCTGTATTTACACACCACCATCAAGAACATCTCTCAGGTGTGGTGGTTTCCTTCCTCAATTAATACGCAACATAATTTCGAAAAATTGTGTTGCGTGCCTTACTTGTACGTGTACGCGTGCATCTGAATGTCTGAAATCTGGATCTGCGACAGTTGACTTACCAGCCCAACGGTCATTCCAGTACGATATCACAGCTTACTGCTTAAGAGCAATATTAAATGGTAGCCTTTGAGTATTTCGGCATAATATAATTTTATTTTATTTATTAATGTCTTTATTGTACACCGATGTAACAAACAAAAAATAAACTATGAAAACTTAAAATAAAGGTACAATGGGCGGCCTTATCGCACCCGGCGATTTCTACCAGGCAACCTCCAGCCTTACTTATAAACGTTGCTTAAATTTTAAGTTATACTTAACGGTTACTTAGGAATATTTCTTACTCATAAACGTTGGTTAACGTTAATCAGTTGCTTAGTAACGGGTCTAAGTAGCTGTCAAATTAAATAGCGGTGGACCGTTGTTTAGCATGTCAAGTAACAATATGGCGGTCAACTAACAGCTGACAGCGGGCAGATTCCCACTTCTTTCACATTAATGGTTTAGGTTTGTTTTGAGTGGGTACTGACTAAAATGGATATTTTTGAAAACTATAATGTATATGTATGTATTAAACACGTTTCGTAACGAAATAGAAGAATTAAGGAGCATTAGAAGAGTAAGGACGCGGATGTTAAGGAGAGCAAAATTTTATAATACAAGAAAATCCCATGGAAGATTTGACCGATAAAGAATTTAAACAAAGGTATAGATCTAGCAAGGAAAACATCGTGAAAATAATCGATATTTTAAAGAATGACTTGCATATGGACAGCCGAGGTAGTACCATTTTCTTTAAGTACGCACCGAAGGAAGTCAGACAATCTCAAAATATTACACAAAACAAAGTTTGAAAAAGAATATCACAAACTTTTCGAACTAAGACGGAATGTTGCCATTAAATTACTTTTTACGTCTGATATTCGCGGCAAAAAATATTTAAAGCTATCAACATATGGTGGTATTGACAGACTAAAATATTTTTGTGTCATTATCCGCTGATTAGTTAAGTGACGCTTAAACAACGTTTATGAGTAGAAAATATTTAATCATTAATTAAGGAGTTAAGTAGTAATTAGTTAATTCGTTGTTAAGAAGCTTATTAGTTGATTTTTATAAGTAAGACTGCTCATGTTTATGGAGAAATATATGGGGTAATTTGAGGTGTACAAAAACATACATACGATAATAATACTATAATAGATACTTAAATACATACATATTAATTATTAAGAATAGGTATATATACTACATATCGATATCGTTACGTAATAATACTACATATACCTCTACAACATGTATTTATAAAATAAAATAATAGCAACAATGTAAATATAACTACTGTGTCAGGTAGTGTTCCTTCACTAGTTTTTTAAAATATTGGCAGCGTTTGATCACCTCTTATTGTAACAGGTAAGGAATTCCACAGACGAGAAGCCTGAACAGTAAAGGAGTTGTCGATAAATTTTGTTGTATGCATCGGTAGTTTAAGTCTACGGTTCTCTGACGATCTTAGAAATTTGTCATGGATGTCACTGAGGAACTCGAAACGTTTTTTAAGGTAACACGGAGAAGAAGGATGAAAAAGTACATTATATAGTAGCGAAAGTATGTGAGTATTCCGGCGAAGGCGAATCGGTTACCACTTGAGCTTATTATGATAGTCTGAAACATGATCATATTTGCGTAGACCAAATATGAATATTATGCAAATATTTTGAAGTCGCTCAAGCTTTTTTAATTGTTCCTCTGTAGGATCAAGATAGCTGGCATCAGCATAATCAAGGATAGGAAGACGAAGGAATTGTGCAAGCGCAATCTTGGTGGTAATCGGAAGGAAATTTCGTAATCTCCTTAGAGATCCTGCTGAAGCAAACACCTTGCGACAAAAAAAGACAGAAATAATATGCCATCAAGTTAGGAATAGAAAATCAACAATCTTCTATCATCATATCATCTTTCAATTACTTTGCCTTTTCCCAATTACCTTGGGGTCGGCTTCCAGACAAACCGGATGCAGTTTAATACCACTATTTTACATGGAGCGACTGCCTATCGGACCTCCACAACCCAGTTCCTGTCGTGGTATGACTGATGATCAAAAATCATTATTTTTGAGTTGTTTAACTTCATGACATAATCGATGATAATAATTTTATTGTAATATCTGTAATGACAATAATATGTTAAAAACACATTGCCGTTAACTGGTGACCTCGGCTATTGAGTAATGGTTTTATTTTTATTCTTCTGAGAGGCAGCGAGTTCGTCATGCTCCCCTTGACGTCATTGCTTGCGGTAGCGTCATGGATCGGGTCGCCACCTTCCCTCTAAAATGGCGAGGGAGGCGATGGCTGATCTTTGCGTTATGCTCGTGAACGGGTGCTGCTTGTGGTGGCTGGTCGTCTTGCTGATCGTAGTTCCTAATTTATTAAAATGCATTTATTGAATTAGCCAAGCTGGTCCTAGTTAATGTGCAGTTTCTATTTCTTGGCATGTGTACGACCTTCATACGAAATAGTTTTAGATTGGACGCTTTCGGTAATTTTACATTGTTTCTCGATTCATTTAATATTTTCATGCATTGGCATGCATATTACATAGGCTCGTGCTAGCTAACTGTGCCCAAGATATTTTATCTCACTAGATATAATTATTTTATATAAATTCAATTTTAGATTTGTATAGAATCTATGAATAATTTTGATACAGACAGACTTGTTGCTGGGAAGTTTGTTGCGCCGCTTCTTCTCTCCAGCTAAAACACTAGGAAGCGGTGAAGGGTGGGCTTTATTGGGGGCTGTCTTAATGTTTGACGTTCAAAAATTACGCTAATTTTTAGCCTAATTTGAATAAAGAAATTTTGATTTGATTTGATTTGATTTGATGCTTATCGTGCTCTCCGCGGCACGGAGGGGTCTCGATATGAAATGGTCACCCATCCACAGACCAACCGCGGCAAGCGCAGCTAAACCTCGGTCGAACGATCTGTGCAACTGTTACTTGCCACGAGCCCCTCTTTTCATGATCGCATAGTATTAATATGACTGTGCTGTGTGAATATAATTAGTTTCGTCAACTTCGCCTCCTCAAACATTGCTCCTTGAAAGGAGTATGAAAACAGGTTTTTCTATATTTACATTTTATTATAATATGGTAATGATGTACGGATCAGGCTTACCCACGTCATTGCACAGTTTAATGGTCACTAGCCCTAACAGGTGCCAACATGTAGTTAATTGAGGGAGTTTAGCGCTGGAGGCCTATAGATGTTTTTATAGTAACACAATTGTAATCTTTTGTGAAAAATAAAGATGCGGTCGTGAGCAGGATTCGTACATGCGCCTCCCAAATAAATACTCCAGGCGCTTTGACCACTAAGCCATCTCGACCTCTGCTCATTACTCCGAATTCACTTTACACATTTTAATACGTCTTTAGGTGACGTCATTCATCATTATGTCTTTCCACAAAAATGTATAACTAGAGATCGCTACGCATGCGTTTGAAAGATTTGTCTGTATCATCAATTATGTTTCGAAATTACTGTCTCGTTGGTCCAGTGGTCCCAAACGCTACTATTGAGCATGATGTCTTGGGTTCGATTCCCAGGTCCGGCAAAGTGGTATTGGGGTTTTCTATTAGGAAATTTTAAATCACAGGTCGAAGTTTGGAATTTTGCCATCGGGCATTGTAAACTCTTTTGGCCTCCGATAACAATAGGTTCACCAGCTATCACATACATGGGAATTAATAACAGAAAGACCGAGGAAGCGATGGATGGATTGTGTTAAATATGATATGGCTAGAAAAGGAGTGACTGACGATATGACGGCTGATAGAGATGTATGGAATAAGAATGGATGATGCGCCAACCTCAAATAAATTGGGATAAGGGCAGGGGGATGATGTTCGGGAAATACAGCCGTGATGCTAGAGTATGTTATGTTTCGATAGACATGGACCACTCTAGCACACCGGGCCTTATTTTATTTACTGACTGTATAGTTGGTCAAGTGGTGGCAAGCGCGCCTGCTGGATAAACTCGGAAATTACGTCCCGAATTCGTTTCCCGGGTCCATCAGTGTTATCGCGTTCTGCCACTTTGTATTCAAGAAATTCATAACAGCAGTTGGAGAATCTTCGAACTGCGAATATCCATAAAAACCTACTTCGTGAACGTGAAGTCCTTATTTCAATTCACGGGCACTTCAATTCAAGGCACGGGCAGTTTAATTGAGAATTTTCTTTAAAATTATTTTCAGTGGCAGCGCAGAGTCTGGTATTGCGCCCGGTTAATGGCAATAGGCTCACCTCGTGGGACTTAATAACGTTCAAATAGCTATACTTTTTAATCTACTTACATCATCAATAAAGTACGCTAAAATCATATTAATTTTAATTAAGTAAGGTAATATTAATTATAAGATCTTATTTGATTGCGCGGTCGGTGCAATCGATAGACCGGCTGCTGCGTGTCACGGATTCGATTCCTGCACTGAGCAAATATTTGTATGATGTACAGATAATTGTTCCGGGTCTGGGTGTGTGTGCATGTGAGATTATATGTCGGTAAACGCACCCACGATGCAGGAAGAAATTCCTAATAGGACACGTTTTTTATAAAAAACAATTACGTAATTCCAACTGTTTTTGGTTATGAGTGAGACTAATAAAATGGTATCCAAAGCCACAAAAACAATTTTAATTACAAAATGACTAACTATCATAAAGAAAAATTAATATTTGTTAAATGATCCGCAAAGTAACAAAGATACGTTTAAAAACAATAAAAACTGCCTCGTTTGTCTAGTGGTCCCATGCGGAACTGCTGAGCAAGAGTTCTCGGGTTTGATTCCCGGGTCGGGCAGTGTTAGAGTTTTTCTGTTAGTCTGTTAGCAAATACTCAGTAGCAGCCCGGATGGAATTGTGCCCGGTTGATGGCAATAGGCTCACCACCTATTACATGGTACTTAATAACAGCATTGGTGAAATGTGTGTGTACAACTGTGTGCACCTCTGCCTACCCCTTCAGGGAATACAGGCGTGATGCTATAACGAAAAAACTTTTTATTCGTCAGGTATCAACCCTAGTCGTAAACCGTATTTCGTATGGTCGTAAATGAATATGGGGAAAAGTGGTTGCGCAACTACTTTCCTTTCTTGTGTAATACCACCGTGAAGTCGAGGTAATTACGGGTTTTTATCTGTGACTAGATAATTGGACTTTAATTGTTCTGATGGTAGTTTCATGGGGGTGAATATAACGGAAGTAATAGGTAATGTAACCAGCGCATAACTGTCCCACTGCAGAGCAAGGGCCTCTTCTCATATAGAGAACGCACGAGCATTGACCACCACGCTAGCTCACTGCGGGTTGGCGATTCCAGACTATTAAGTCCAAGTTTCCTCACAATTTTTTCCTTCACCGTATGTTTCTGATGTCTTACATTAACTCAGAAAGTATTTATGATATTGAAAAAGCCATATCAGGTTTGGACCTGTATTTCAAGAAGCGGAACCGTAGCCACGGGTTCCCCAGACACAATAAAGTGCGTGATAAGCATTTTTTACTGCTGAAACGCGATTCAGGTGACCAGTAATAAATAGCCTAGTGGTGTGATCGTTGGGCTGACTAGTCAAAGGTTGCAAGTTCACATCGTAGATAACTGACTTTGTACTGACGTTCGTACTAATTATGTATTATTAATTATCACTTACTTTATATTAAAAAGTCGTGAGGAAACTAGCATACCTGAGAGATGATCTCGACTGTGTGCTACTGAAGAGAATTCCTCAACAGAAAAATACCACATTATCAGACCCGCATTGCCGTAGGTCGTTTTTTGGGGTCAACTCCCTCCTCCCCCAATTCCAGAAAGAAGCGAAATTATAATGTTTACAAGTGTTCCATTCGTGATAAAAAGGGCAACACCTCACCCACAAGTAATTCCCGGCTACGGCCGAACCGACCCGGGTGTCAAACCGAACTACCTCATAGAACTAGTTTGGACCCACAGTGTCCGCAAGTTTGTGTGCTGAGCGTTAGGTCTTGGGTTCGATTCCCAGGCCGGACATTGTTATTGGGTTTTTCTATCAGGACGTTTCTTGTAAATTTCTAGTTTTCCCGGTTGATGGCAATACGCTCACCACCTAGGACTTAATAACAGCATTGGTTATATATGAATGTACAACTGTGTACCTTTGCTGACCGCCTCTGTGAATACAGGCGTGATGCAATGTTTTACTATCTACCTCGATACGACCGGCGACCTATAAATAAATGTCTTCAACCAATACTCGTTAATATCACATTGCATTCAATAGGAAATTATGAAGTGTTGTGAAACAGACACATGTGTTCAAGGTTTTACCAACCGTCTGTAGTTATGTTCTACCTATCCATAGAGCTATTTATTTCTTACAATTGTTTTTTCCCATAAACAATGGCGATGATACTATTTTGTAGGAAAATTAAGTCTTCTTTAGTGGAAATATCGGAAGGGGACGCCCTAGAAGGATATACACTGACCTTGTTAGTGATATCCTCCAAAAAGGTAAAGTGCGTAGTACTCGCAACCGCCGCGCATGTATGACCAGATGTATGAACGTGGACGAAGCAAAAGGCGTATGTAAGGATCGTAGCAGGTGGCGTTCTGTAGTTTCTGCCTACCCCCATGGGAGAAAGGCGTGAGTTTATTTATGTATGTATTAAGTCCTTCGCACACGGTTAATTATTTTTTAAGGTACGTGATGCGTTATTACGATTTCCGGCCACCGTGAGCCGTTGTCTACTGGCCCGAGACGGCAGTCCACCGCACTTTAGATTACGCACCTCTACTATATTTGCAGACCCGTCAATAACTGCACAGACACTGCAATCTCCAAGGCCCCCGTCTGTCGAAGTTTGTCGAATTTCGGCATACCATAACCTACCTGCCAACCATAACGACAACCTGCATTGTGGTGAATGCTGCTGCAATCTGGGCAGTGGAGTAGCTAATGCTAAAGGGGCCCTGTACCAAAATTTATATTGGGGCCTTTTTATAACATTTTACGGTGTTTTGCTTAAACAGTACAGACGTTGAGGCCCTTGTGGCTTGGGGGCCCCATACCATTGATACGGCTGATATGACGGTAGCTATGCCCCTGGATATAAGGATAAGGTTATCTAAGGATTTCCACAGATACAAAAAGTCCTGAAGAATTATGGATGGTCAAGATTCTGTCAAAGGCAAAATCAAAACATTTTTTACTTCATATAAAGCACTAGCTGTGCCCTCCGGTTTCACCCGTTTTTTTTTCTTTTGCCTTTAAGGGTTTTAGCGTGATGTTAAATAGCCTATAACCTTCTTCAAGAATTAGGCTACCAAATGCAAGATTTTTTCAAATCTGACCATAAGTTTAGTAGATTTGCTTGTTCAAACTTAAAAACAAACTCTATAGCTTTATTACAGTCATTATAAAAGTCAAAAATTTGGTGCATGTTTCAAAGAAGTCAGGATATGACCCACTAGGGCCTACTCATTATGTATTTATTATGGAAAAGGTATATTTATATGACAAGCTTAGTATTATTTCATATCTGTTGTTAGCACAGAACCACAGAGTATGTATGTTTATTTAGTTAATGTATTTACAAAGGTTACATTTGAATAGGTTTTAGTGTTTTACATATTTGCAAAAGGTGCCTGTTTGTACTGAAGTTATGTTTTATGTAAGAATGTTACCTCTTAAATAATGTTTGAATCTACAAACATATAAAAGCTAAAATCCATGACATGACACATCCTAACATTACAATTGGCATGTGCAGAAAAGGGTGAGCCAAGCAAGGGACATTATTGGGGTTTTTAAAATGAGAAATTTTTTTTTTACAAATAATACATACTGAATAATTTTGTTACTGGCCTCTAAATGAGAGGCTAATAATGTTAAAAAAGTAAATGTCACATTCAATTTATAAATTCTTATTTTGAATAGCTTGTGTGAGTTTTTTTTTATGTTCAATGAATTTTCTAAGCTATAGAAAAAGCAATAAAATGATTTTAGTAATAATTAAGTAACAAAACACTAATCTAGTGGAATTTCTTATCAGAAGATATGGTTCTGTATTTTCTACTTTCTACCTGATAAGAATGTGATAATAATGTTATCCAAACTAACTAATTACCAGCAAACAGAAAACAAAGCAAAGGACTAATGCAGATATTCCTGAAAGCCCATGATTTACAAAAATGTTTACCATCATATCAAAAATTGTAATTAATTAAATTATAACATTATCAGTTCAGTAAATATTTTTTATCTGGGGACAATAAATTAATCCATAATGGTTTATCCCAAACATCAAAATTTAATTGCCAGTATTCACACCAAGTAATTCCGATTCACGTTTATTACATGTGTAATACATATGTAGCATGAAGTATGAATATTTTAAATATATTTACAATTATTTAAATTTATTCAATATCACTGTATTAAAGGTTAATCAGTTTTAAAATATTGTTCTTCACTACAAAATAGATAATACTACCTATCGACTATCGATAATGTCCTTAGCAACCGATTTTTTACACCACTTATCTACCATGTTTACAATATAACCAATTTACCATAGACCATGCCAGGTACATGATAGCAGTTTGCATCATACCTCGTTTCTGGTGTCATTAGAAAGAGATTAACCGCGATAAATTTATATAATAACTTGCAATAGACGTGACGAAATAATCGATAAACAACAAAGCTCAGAAAAAAAATATTATAAAAAAGACACTCACCACTCTTGGGCAAACTCCGGATAACGTTAACCGCAGCGTTGAATTTCTCTTCCAAAGACATGTTTGGTACGTATCAAATACAATCACAAACACAAATATTAAATTAAAACAACACGCACTTTGGACTTGTTATTATGTACCTGAATTAAAACACCAAAATCACTACACAATTAACAACATATTCTCATCACAAACACTCGCAATTACTATTTAGATGTAATCAACGTTTCGTAACTTTTTTACAGCGAAAGTATATAAGACAAAATGACTGAACAAAAACTGTGAAGAACGAATAGCGCCACCTTTTACCGAAATGAAATGAACGTGAATAAACTGACGTTTTACGCAGAAGTGATGTTGGAACATTGGAACTTCCCTCGATATCGATTATCATAGTGGAAAATTCCATCTTATTTTTTGTTCAAACCTTTTAGTCCTTATAATTGTTTGTGATTTACTTATACGTAAATTTGATGAGTCAATAATTATTCTAGGAAATCAAGTAATATTTCATCACTGTAAATATAATTTTACATTTAAAATCTCTCATCCAATTGCGACTAGCATGACGTGGCTTCTAAATTAAATATAACTCGTTGGACTCGGAATGCAATACCCGCCCACTGACCTTAACTTGTTTGTTCAGTCCTATATATTTTACCGACTTTTATACTTAGCATCACGCCTTTACTCCCCAAAAAAGTAGCCAGAGGTGCACAAAGTTCTAGACCCATATTTTACTTATGCTGTTATTAATTCCCGTGTTTACAATTCCTAACTGTTAGCAATTCCAAATTACGGGCTTCTACAGAGAATTTCCTAACATAAAATCCCAATAACACTTTACCCGACTTGAGAATCGAACCCAAGACCTGCAGTCGCACTTGGGACCACTAGACAAACGAGGTAGTCATCACATATGAAGACCATAAAACTCCACTTCGATGGTAAACGTTTATCGATATCGATACAATATATAGTTAACACACTAAGCGGATGACATAACATAATAATCCACATTGCCACAACTAAAAATAATAACTGTTTTCTGTGAAAAAGATGTCGAATTTAGTTCGGATACACATATAAACGGAACTGTTAACAAAATATTTTTAATCTGTTAACAATTTTTCTTTCCCCTGCTCTTGTCAAATTGAAGTGAGTCCCCATTCATTGCTTTTATACCGATAATTCCTAATATAAGGTAATAAATCCTGAGATTTCAAAGAAATCCTAGTGATTAAGTGCGTTTTTGAATTGTTTTAGTGTCCTATGGTGGAATAGCAAGATATTTGCGTAATTATTTTACTAAATATATTATCTCGGCGAAACCCGCGATCTTACTATTCTCGCCCAAGTATTGAAGTATTTATCGTTTACAGTGATATTTAAGCTTAGAAACGCTTTGACTTACATTAAGGTTTGACTACGTTTGCTTACTAAAAGAGGCGAAGTGTTATGTTACTATAGTAATTTCCTCTCGGCAAATCATGGTCCTAATTCATACCATTTGCGGCGTTTGTTTCAAGACTTCCAAGTCTACGATTGCATCTAACTGTGCTGATATCACCTCTACATTGATTATATCACTGCAGTTCACTTTGAAAGGCAATTTACTGCGAGTTATTGATTAGTGGAACTGCATTATTTATAGAAAGATATTAGATATGCATTTGCACACTGGACGGTCGGGCACCTATCTTAGAGAACTTCATATAAAACCTTACTATATTGCACTGAAAAACGTATGTTGAAAGTTGTTTATATTGTGTGGTGTATTTCATAGTTTTTGTTCATTTGTATTCATGTTTCTCCATCAAAATTACAAAGATTGTGTGATCATAATTTCTTCAAAGTAGTATTGATTTTCTCACTATCAAGTTTTTGAAATCACAGTGATTTGTGATTGTATGTTTCTAAATTATGAATCAGTACTCTATTGTTCTTATGTTACAATTTATTTTAAAATTCTGTTTGTTAAACTTCCTCATGCCTATGATAAATATCAATATAATCAAAATGCATTGAGGAACAATAAATTAGTTTTCTCAGATACTTGTAAAATATAGTAGTTTTAAAAAGGTTGATATGCTGGACTGACTTCCCTGAACAAACAAAAAAAAAACTTTGAACACTCACAAATAGCACTAAGACAATTTTAACCTAAATCTTATTCTCAAGAAATTCATAAACTTTTTCACAGGAATCTCCCTGTTGCTGAAGATACCACCCAGTGAGGACTACCAACATGCCGGAACTGACAGAGCTGGACAAAGCCACCGCCTCCATGACCGAGAAGCGCAAGGAAGAAACTGCCTCCTCAGACAGTGACTCTGATGACACCATCCCAGAATTGGAAGATGCTGGTAAGATTAAGAACTTGTTTTAATTATTGTATAACCTAACTGAACTTCCTTACCCTGTATATGCAATACTTTGGGATTTTTACACTCAAAATATAAATCATAATAAGCAAATTTAGTTTGATTTAGTTTTCTTACTTCAATATGAGAAAGGTTTAAAAAATTTTGTATATGTCTTTTATTGTATTGACTTCAAGCCTGGTCTAACAACACAGGCAATGCCATTTGTATGGCTATTAGGTATTGGTCTGATAAAATATAAGATACCATTGATCAACACAATAAGAAGAAGAATATTAAAAATGCAAGAATAATGTTATAATATTGTTTAATCTGTTGGCTCATTAAGTACAAGACAATAGAAATTTATTGTTATGAAGCGTTTAGCAGCCTCATTGTGGTATTCATATTATGATGATTATAAAAATGCCCATTTGTGTTGTCGCAAACACAGAATTACCACATTGTTAGTGTCATAGCTTCTATATCAACCTCGACACTTGACAATGAAGTAATGCACAGAAGTTAGATTGTACATGTAATTGCAAATGCAAGAGAAATTAATGTGTGACTGTTAAATGCTCGTAGATTGTTATTCAATCAGGTTAAAAACCAGAAACATGCAGATCATAATTCAGTAATATCTAAGGTTTTCGCGATCACTACACATTATAATAAAACAACTTTTAACTGAATTAATCACATACGTAAACGCGTAATATTGGTACAAACTAAAACAAAAACCGATAGAACATCATTTGTTAAACTAACCTATGTAACACAATCATTTGCAGGTGCACCAGGCACTGGAGGCATCTCCAACCCGATCGCGGGTATCGACATTGTCTCCAAGGCGAAACAGTCCCGCGGCGAGAAGAAAGCGCGCAAGATCATGAGCAAACTAGGGCTCAAGCCTGTAAGTATACTCTATCCTTCTTGATATATAATTGATAACTTTTATGAAATACTAGCTGGTGCCCGCGACATCGTCTGCGCGACTAAAGGTAGCTTATGTCCTTCCCCAAGATACAATCTATCTCCTTGCCAAGTTTAATTACAACTTGTTCAACCGTTTAGTTGCGAAAAAATAACAAACAAAGACCTTCGCATTTATAATATTAATATGGACAGTATCACGCCTATATTCCCCAAAGTGGTAGGCAGAGGTGTACACAATTGTACATCCACATTTACTAAGTCCCATGTAATAGGTGGTGAACTTATTGCCATCTGCCGGACACAAATCTGGTCTGGTCTGAGAATTTCCTAACAGAAAAACTCAATAATAATTTGCCTAAACCGGGAATCTAACCCGAGACGGGTCCTCTAAGAGTAGGACATTCATTAATGTTTTTGACTATTACAGTGAATTTTATTATAATTATCTGGGAGGCAATCCCAATAACCACATCAAAATGGTATGATAAAATGAGTTCCTCATTTTACAGGTACAAGGTGTGAACAGAGTCACAATCAGGAAGTCCAAGAACATCCTGTTTGTGATCAACTCCCCAGACGTTTACAAAAACCCTCACTCAGACACCTACATCGTGTTTGGAGAGGCCAAAATTGAGGACCTGTCTCAACAGGCCACTATGGCTGCTGCTGAGAGGTTCAAGGCTCCAGAGAGTGCTGCTGCTGGCAATGATGCTGCGGCTGCTGGCACGGTAAGATCAGAAAACTGTTTTTGGCCCATAACCCTATTAAGGTAGGACACCCGGCCTAAGTGAAGTGATAGGGTGGTCAGTGCCATAATAATGTTTTGTGGGATCCAATGCCAAAAACATTTAACTGTGATTCGAAACTGGAGTCCATTTAAGATAAATGCGAAGTAGCTGGCTGGACCCAGATAAGCCTTATAACTTTGGTATACTGAAGTTATAAATTTTCGTGGAAGTATCAGTATAGTGAGTCGTGAGCAGGATTCGAATCTGCGCCTCCTGGATAAATACTCATAAGCATGCCTTGATACTTTTCAAAAATTTTGCCTGTATTTGGTATACAGGTTTATAAAAAAAAGTCCATTGAAGATGCACCTGTATGACATGCTTTAGAAGTATTTTATTAGTAACACAATAGTTGCGACACTTATGATGATTCAAAATATTACTTTTGATTTATTATGAAATCTACCTTGGCTGTGTCTGAAGTGTCACATAATCGTTTATAAAATGTTTTTATTTTCTTTCTCAAAAATGAGTCTAATATTGTCCACCAACTCGCCTATTGATAAGCGACGGTGTCACTGGGGTACATAGATCCAGAAGAAATCTATTAACTCTATAGGCAGATGAAAATTATCCTCCCTATAAATAAGTTATCAAGACTAGACTTTTCATAGAGCAAAAGTAATGCCTTATTTTTTGCATCTATATAATCTTACCTCCCATAACATTGCAGACGGTAGCTCCCATAGCCGAGGAAGAGGACGAAGAAGGTGTTGACGACACCGGCGTCGACGAGAAGGATGTGGAGATCGTGATGTCACAAGCTAACGTGTCGCGAGCACGAGCCGTGCGCGCGCTCAGAAACAACCAATCGGACATCGTCAACGCCATCATGGTATGTTATTGGATGATTTGTAGTTTGCAGGATTTACATAGCGTCATGCCTTGTTCCTCGAAGGGGTAGGCAGATGTCTACACCCACATTTAACTAGTACTGTTATTAAGTCCCATGGTGAGCCTATTGCCGTCTACCAAGCACAATTCCAAACTCCGGGCTGCTACTGAGAATTCAATAACACTTGACCTGATCTGGGAAGCAGGATTTAATAAAAATGTGACCTTTTCTTGCAAGGGATATACTTTCAGTCTTGGGTCTGTTTTAGAATTTTAAAGTTGACCTCGAAGTCCTGGGTTCCATTCATAGTTTGGGCAGTATTATTTGTAATAATAGTCCTAGTAGCATCCTGTAGTTAGGAATTCTGCCTGGTTAATGACGGCCCACAACTTATGGGACCTAGTAACGGCATCGGTGAAATGTGCGTATACCTCTACCTAGCCCTTCCGGAAAATAGGCGTGATTTTGTTAAGTTATGAATCTAACAGTTAGGCCCGTATTATTTGAACCAATGTCGATCTTATTTGACTTGAGATAGTGTAATAGTAATGAGGCGATCATTCATAGATGGTATCACAAATTATTCGTTTTATTATTTCCTTGCAGGAGCTGACGATGTAAAGATCCTGAGCATAGTCAAGAGTATGTTAACTGTTCCTAGCTTTAAGTCTCCGTTAACTCTATCCACGCGGGCGGGAGTGAGACGGATAAACGCATCTCTCGCTCGCACACTCACAAACTAAAGAACCCAATGGTCGAGGGCGACGATGATATGATTTGTACGGTACGGGAATGTATATAGGCTTATTTACTTCAATACAATAAAATTATGGTAATACTTTTTATGTTTCATTTACTCAAAATAAAGTTGCAAAGAATGTAATAGTACGGATAAGTACCTTGGTTTTTATATATTGGTTTACACAGGCGAATTTATAGCACGGGCGACTGGAAGAAGCAGTTTCGTCGTAGCACGCAATGGCGTTACGTACAGTTTTGGTAATTTAACTATGCATGTTTGAAGTTCGTCACTCCAACTGGCCGCGCAGTCGCATAGAAAAGTATCGTCATGCATAATTCGTGTTAACTAAATATAAAAAACTAAACAGCAATAGAATATAGCCGAAGTATAACATTTTCATAGCCTATAATCACGGGCTACACTCCATCACAATAAGGCTAAATTGCACTAACTTCATTTTAGTTGGTTAAGGTTATATCATTTCTGGATCAATCAAATACATGTGAAAAAAAAAACAATTATTAAATTAGCTTATTATTTTATTAGTGCAATAAGGCATCCATCACGTTTGGTATAAACGCACGCGCATACAGTGAAATGCATTGACTTAATATAATTAAAATAATAACATTCGGTTTCTGCCCAGTCCGTGGAGGCCTAGCGCAGAGCTAAGCATTTATTGACAAAATTTTAATATTTACTTTGAATGCTGGTAATCATATATTTTTTAAATGGCTGCAATGATGTTAATGTTGTTGGCATCTTGATTGGTGACCGTTGATTTCTAGTATCTTTGGTACAAACAAATAGATACAACATTTTTGTCTATATAACGGGTAAAAAAACAGATTACAACCTTTTTTACAAAATTGAAATAATTAGCATTCAAAGTTTCTACCCATGCGACGTCTATACACGTCAAGACGTGCATTAACATAATACAGGACATTTTAATACATTTTTCTGACAGATTATAAGTAAGCTCTCATATGGATGTCTAGCGAATCCCTCTAGCATTGAAAGGTTAAATATTAAAACAACTAAAATCTAATAATGTGGTACATATTATTATGAAATATGTACATTTGTGATAGTTACTTTCACAATATTTTATATCTGCTAGTTTTGTTATTAGCAGATTGTACAGTAGATTTTGTAAGTTATAAATGATCGCTTGATACATATATGTACAAAATAATGAAAACTGTTTCTTGTAAGGATATGCAGTCTCTCAAGTGACTTCGCAGTTTTTTTCTTAAATCGTCAGTCTGTGGGCTCGCTAATCCAGACAATAGATGTACCCATTCGAAGAGTAATCATGCAGACTTCACTGGCTGAGAAACACATTTTCGTACTCTTATGGAGGATAATGTTGAAAATGAGCGTACAAAACTTTATTCAAATATTCATATCAAGCAAATCAAACTTACAAATTTCCACATATTCATAATATGTATTAGGCGTTTAATTAAAAAAGATCATAGATGTAACAGTATATAAACATACAATTAATACTTTTACTCGATAGAATCGGCTGGGGAACGGACATCGTCTATTTTGAGTATCATTTTGACGAGTTGTGTGGCGAGTGATATCTGCTGTTTCTTTGAATGGAGCGACTCAATCACGTTCATTGTTTTCATGTCGTTTGAACCTGAAACGAAAATTTTATAAGCATTTTTACTATAGAATTTAAATCGTTTGCTCTATTAATAGGTCTTTACAAATAGAAGGGAATTCTTTATGTCTGCCTAGCCATTTCCCAACTACGATTAAACTAACAAGATGGAGCTGAACACCAGTATAATTCATTGATCTAGTTGTCTCTGTGGCAGCCTGGAGTTTGGAATTGTACCTGGTTGATGACAACAGGTTCACTTATTACATGGGGAAAGGATCCATGCGAGCGACAATAGAATTTTAAGTGTGTCTATAAATACAAGATGTTAAAAACTGCATTGGGTTGACGTTCACCGTGGGAGAGCCACGCTTCGGCACGAATGGGCCGGCTCGACCGGATTGATACCACGGCCTCACAGAAAACCGGCGTGAAACAACGCTTGCGTTGTGTTTCGCCGAGTGAGTTAGGGTACCGGAGGCCCAAACCCTTTAAAAGGCCGGCAACGCACTCGCGACTCCTCTGGGGTTGCGGGTGTCCATGGACGGCGGTAATCGCTTACCATCAGGCGAGCCGTCTGCTCGGTTGCCACCTATTCCATAAAAAAAAAAAAACGTGGGTGTACAACAGTTCACCTCTGTCTCACCCTTGGGGGATGCAGGCGTGATGCTTGTGTTATGTAAGCAGCGGCAGTATCTTCCTGTGTATTGCATTATCTGTGTTTATAAATATGACGATGCAATATAAATTATTTACCTTTGCCCATGCAGTCGATGCCCAAATTGTAGTTGCTCTCGGACACCTGCCGGGACTTCACCTCCGACAATGTATCAATGGGAGACAGGCCGCTGTGAAGTTAATAATATTAAACAATTTATTTCCAATTTCAATTAGGTTGACTGCTTTGGTTTTGTGTTCGCAAGCACGACAGTGAGCGTGTGATTTTGGGTGCGATTTCCTGGTTGGAAAGTATTATTGGACTTTTCTTTTAGGAAATTCTTTGTAGCACCCCAGGGGTAGCATTTAAGCCCGCTTTATGGCAATACCACTTTATTACATGGGGCTTAATAAAGATATCAGCTAAATACCCCAATTTTTTTTTTTTTTTTTAATCCCGTTCAAGTGCTAGTCGAACTCGTGCGCCGAGGGTTGCACCTATTATACCGTGTGTCCGTGTGTCACCACCGATTTTCTCAAGAACGGGTGGACAGATACTGAGGTCTATAGTCCCTACGTGTATAAAAATGAAGGTCCTAGGTCACCACGATAAAATCTAAATTTGCCCATACCTTTTTATCGTGTTGACTAAGAACCTTGATTTTATAGACCTCAGTATCTGGTATAAATTTTGACATGCTAGGTCCACCCGTTCCTGAGAAAATCGGTGGTGACACACGGACAGACAGACAAGAAAGTCTTATAAGGGTTCCTTTTTTACCTTTTGAGGTATGGGACCTAAAAATGTGTAGTTTTGATTAGATCAGTATAATCTTTAATTAGTTGACTCAAGGAAAGGTCGACTGGCACGTGTATACATTCGGCCGCGCGTCCGTGGTAACACTGACCTGAGCTGGCCTATGGTAGTAGGAAGTTTCAATAGTAAGCGAGGCCAGCTTATACTGGTTTTGTTACCAGGAATGTGCGGTCTATTGTTACTACTGTATTATGCTAAAAGTCAAAGTCAAAAGTTTTTATTTTAAATAAACCAATTTAAAACGCACATAAGAAACGCCAAAATTTTGTTGCACGTTTCGAAAATAGTTGATTCGTATGGAGAAGAACCGGCAAGAAACTCCATGGTTACTCTATTAAACTTCACATTTTTACAGTATTTGTACTATCGCGGCCTTTTCCGCCTGCCAACTTAAATTTTTTTTCGTGTAAATCTAGTGGCGGCGCCATGCCAAGCCCCCTTAAAGTGTTCGCCTATTAGGAAAGCGATAACGTAATTAGTTGCAATATGAACTGCGCAGCTTAGTGACGCACCACGTGTACTCCCTTTTGTGAATTTTAAGGACGATCTAATTTGACCTTGGCGGGGCTATACAGCGCTTCAATTTTTTTTTTTGTGCAAGCGAATATGAACTTAGTTGTTAAAAACTGCAGTCAGGCGGAAGTGTCCGCGATAGTACATACAATTTATCAAGAGGAATGCGAGAACAATGTAATCTTCGACACAAATATTTAGCTATAATGTATTTATTGATTACAACGGATTTACCAAATTTACGGAGTTCTCACATTTACAAAATATTGAAGTAAAAGAAGCTATATAAAACAAATAGTTACCTGTTCTCCGATAGTGCTAAGGGAATAGACTCCAGCGCATCAGCGAATGCGCGATACGCGTACTGGTCGAGGGAAGAAAGCTTGTCGGCTGCGCGGGCGACGGCCACGGAACACGAGATCTCAGCTGCACCGCCACCGTATACTACGCGGGAATCCTGCCGAGAAAATAGATATGAAAACATGTCACAGAGGAAAGAAAGGATAGTGAGTCCTTTTCATAAGGTTTTTATGGTTATATCATAATATTTAAATCCATTGCCCACTACAGGTATAGGACCCTCAAAGTGGGCAATGAGCCCTTAAAAAAAGGCAAACAAATGAACTGAAATCGATATAATTTTGGTAAGATAAAAAGTTACTCTGAGAACATTGTTTTTATTATGGTTTGTGAGTTTCTTTTGGTTAGAATCCTTACATTGTCCCGGGTAACATAACCTAGTATGATAAAAAAAAAGTAATATTGTGGCTATGATACACAAAAATGTGTTAAATATTTTTAACGCATTCATAGCGAAATAGGTGTTCTTTTTGCAAATGTTTATAAGTCAAGAAGACATAATGTCTCCTTTCCAAAGCTAGGCTTATTCTCACCTGCACCAAGCTGCGCACGATGCAGAGCGCATCATGCATGGAGCGCTTGGCCTCGTCCACGATCATTCTGTTCCCTCCGCGCATCAGCACCGTCACCGCACGGCTGTTGGAACACTCCTCGATCACTAACATCTCCTCCTTCGATGTGCCGAAAGCTGGGAAGGGAAATATATAATGTAAAATGACAAACATTAAACATACTATTCATTTGGAGTAGACTGAAGTTTTTTTTTAATTAATGTAGTATAATTTATGTGCATATACAGTGTACTCCAATGTTTTAATTTTTATGGACAGAAAAATAATTACTCAAACTTTTTTATTTCAAATAGACCGTATTAGAGGCACTTATGAAAAGTCACAAACATTAAACATACTATTCATTTGGAGTAGACTGAAGTTTTTTTTTAATTAATGTAGTATAATTTATGTGCATATACAGTGTACTCCAATGTTTTAATTTTTATGGACAGAAAAATAATTACTCAAACTTTTTTATTTCAAATAGACCGTATTAGAGGCACTTATGAAAAGTCAAAGCTAGGTGCACGGTAAATGTACTGCAAGCATAGTATTTATTCGGGGGTGTAAGTTCAAATCGGATGACGGATTTCATTATGTTCTATTTCGATATCTATAGCGGGTATTATGACTAACATGCCGCGCCAAAACCAGTTTGTCCAAGTCACGGGGTCAGCTAGTTTTAATACCAAACTTGTACAGTTAGCGTAATATAACTGTGCATGTGTGAAGTGAGACTTTCCCATGAAGCAATTATAAAGAGGAGATGTTCTAAGGGCCTTTTCTAAAGGAACACTACGTGACGATTTGCGGGGTGAGGGGGGCTGTCAAACGCCGAAAACGCCGCCCACTTCTTCATTCTTCACCTCGCGGTGAATAGGAAAAGCTGAAAGTTACAATATGCAATTCATTCTTACGTAATTCAGCTAAATTACGCTAGATGTCTCTAGTGTCTTTAAATTTTATTAAGAAACTAGCTGACCCGGCAAACGTTGTTTTGCCATATAAATAAAAAAATTAGGGGTGGACTACCCCTAACATTTAGGGGGATGAAAAATAGATGTTGGCCGATTCTCATAGATCCCGGATAAGCACAAAAAATTTCATCAAAATCGGTCAAGCCGTTTCGGAGGAGTATGGCAACGAAAACTGTGACACGAGAATTTTATATATTAGATAAGTGTTCGCACCGCTAAAAAAGAATTATATTTTAGTCGTGATCGTATTGAAAAAAGTTAATAAAATGACATGTATTTATTAAATGTTATGAAATATCATTATCAATACATCGTAACTTACAGTACGACTCGGCTATTCAAGGATTGCCTTTTCTACACTGTAGAAGGCGGTTATTGAATATTCTATCATTAGAAAATTTGAAATAATGATAAATCTTAATACGATACTTTTTTGGCAAAATTAGCTTTGTCTAGTGTTAAATCTACTTTCATACGTTTAATTATCAATTGAAAAGTATTTTTCTATGACATTTTTAGCTATTTATGTGATATTTAAAGGTTTCGACGTCTGGCGGCGAGTAGAAAAACTATAGAACTAATATGACATTACATAGATTTTTCTGGAACTTGCCTAATAAATTGCGTCTAAAATTACTTACGAATAAATGTGATGCCTATCATGGCATCAGAATGTTTATCCGAGTAATTCTTGCAGGATAAAATACAAAAGTTCTTTATTTCTCATAATAATATCGAAGGATATTAAAAAATACTATGTGACCGCGATCGTCGTATGCACAGGATGACTGCTGGCAGACTGAGCACGAGTGGGCGTGGCTTGATCGGGCCACACACACAGTTGTTTGACGTCAGGACTCACTTAAAATCACGGTGCAAAGTCGCTTAAGCCATGTCCTCTTTATAATTAGTCCATGGACTTTCCACACGGCCGCGCAGGTACAATTGTATAGAAAAGTGTTAACGTGCAATAATATTTAAATTTCAAAATCAAGACCGCGAAAAATTTATGGCTCCGACTGTTCTCGGCCCCTGAGCGAGCGAGCGAGACAGATGTGTTGAAGGAATGTAAAGGAGTGAGTTACATAGCACGCTGTTAATGCACTCCCACCAGATCGGGCATGCCAGTTTTATCATAAATTTTTGTACTGCGCAGCGCATTAGCGTACAACTTCAGATGTGCACAGTTAAAATACCAACAGCCTGGCACGATAACACTCGGAACGTCCCCGAGTAGTCCCGATCTCCGATCACGTGCGATAAAACCCGATCGGGCCCGATTATTTCCGATCTCGTTGACCGCGTCTATATTCAAATCAAACTGATCGTGTCATGTAACGCGATAAAGGTCCGAATATCCGGTAGCCGGATATCGGCACTCCGGCCTCGTAGCTTGCCGAATATCCGGCCAAACCACTATCCGTTTCATCTCTAATTTATATGTTTTTCTAATCTCAAAAACGGTATTAAATTAAAATAAACAAAACATGTAGACACTTACTAAGCTCTCTAACAAGGCCACAGGATCCCAGTTTGTCTGGGGTAAGCTCCTCGAACCTGGGCACGATGCGTCCACCAGTGGCGATGGCGATCAGTTCCATCTCTGGTCCTCCCACCCACCGCACAGCCGGCAGACCCTCGGCCAATAGAAGGTGGTTCGCTTCGTCGTCGAAGCCCCACTGACAGATTGCTAGTGTGGCGCCAGCATCCTAAGAGATCATTTTTATGAATTTTCAGTTGCCCACAGGATTTTCATGGAAATAAATGATAATTATGTTGCGCTGGCTCCGATTAATAAAATGGAATAAGGGGTGGAGGATAACAATGGGTTCTAGGGTGTGCATATTATGACACTCTGATAGTTTCAGATAGACATGCTGATAGTTTCAAATGTTGGCATAATATTCACACACATATCTACAGGTGAATCTTTAAGTGGTTGTAGATTATGTCATAGCCAGGAATTTAATTTGGCAGGGGAGGTGGTACAAGTGTGAAAATATTATACTTTTACTTCTTGTCCATGATTTTGGGGGGGGGGGGGTGGGCATGGATGCTCAAATTTGAAACTAATGAATAAAAAAACATACTCAAAGGAGTCTCAGGCCCGATTCTGATGAAAACTAAAACTTTTTGAAAATCAATATTGCTAGCCAGGAATCGAACCCGTTGTGTGCAGGATTTGAACCTACAACTCTCAGATACATTGATTGTGTTTAGATCTGTTTCCAAAAAATGTTTTCCTACCTTGACTCTCCGCACCATCTCCAAGAACTTGTCGTGTTCGTACTGGCGCAGTTCGCGGTACTCCTCGACGGATCCGACGTGCAACTTATGCTTGGTCTTGGGCTTCGGCGGCTCAAACGGACAGGTCAGGATGGCTAACTTCACGTCCTGGATACAGATAAAAATATTTAGCATACAATTAATAAAACTATGAAACCACTATAAGATCCATTCATTAATTTCAATTCGGCCATTTACTTGCTTTAACATAGCATCATGCCTGTAATCCTCGAGGGGGTAGGCAGAGGTGTACACAGTTGTACACCCACATTCCCGCAATGCTGTTATTGAGTCCCATATAACAGGTGGTGAGCCTATTGCCATCAACGGGCTGTTACTGAAAATATCCTAATAAAATAACATTTTGCCCGATCCGGGAATCGAACCCAGGGCCTCACGCTCGGCAGTTACCCTTTCAACCACTAGACCTGTGAGGCAGTTTAGGCTTTGAAAGTTTGAATTGTGAGTCTCATTGCCAATGTCTAGTTTTCTTTGGTGACAAATGGGCAAGAAACTATCTTTTTTAGCAAGATAGTTTTTTCAGCTACTAAGGTCCTGGATTCGATATCCAGGTTTTGTCAAGTGTTGGTCATAAACGAAATATACTAGATTTGGATATCGCCATATCATGTCGCAATATCGCATTGCATTTATGGGAGAGAGCCTATAGTTTTATGTTAATGTAAAATCATGAATATATAACTGAAGTATTGCAAGTGATTATACAAAAATCACTCTTATTTCAAAGACTGTAATGTCTTATTCATCTGCCTTCATCCCAGTTTATTGTGTTTATCTTCCATACCTACGAGGGGCGTTCAATGTATTCTCGGTATTGGTATGAAAAAAAAACTTAATTCAAATAAAATTATTTTTATTTTTCAATATAATCCCCCATAACCTCAATGCATTTGTTACATCTCGAAATTAATTTTTCAATACCCTGTAAAAAATAACTTTCCTCCTTCTCTGAAAAATGCGCATTTATGGCCGCCTTAAGCTCTTCATCGTTGGAAAATCGTTTTCCCCGAAGATCTTTTTTCAAATTAGGGAACGAATAATAATCGCTAGGGGCTAAGTCTGGACTATAGGGTGGTGGTTTATTTCTTCGAAACCACAATCTCGCACAGCAGCCTTGGCAACACGCGCCGTGTGGACTGGAGCGTTGTCGTGAAGAAGCAACACACCGGCGGTCAGTTTACCCCGTCTTTTTTCTTTAATTGCCTCCCGTAAATTTCTCAAAGTGGATGCGTAGGATGCTACGTTTATGGTTTCACCTTTTTTTGTGTACTCAATCAACAAAATTCCCTTTGAGTCCCAAAACATCGTGGCCATGACTTTTCCGGCAGACGGAACGACTTTGAATTTCTTAGGGGGGGCACTACCCTTCTGGTGCCACTGCATGGACTCCTGCTTACTTTCAGGGTCATAATGGTGAACCCACGTTTCATCTCCAGTAACAATTCGATCGAAAATACTTGATGGGTCTTCACCACAGAGCTCTAAAAACTCTCTACAGTACTCGATTCGCACTTGTTTTTGAGGCGCCGTGAGCATTCGCGGCACCCATCTTGCACTGACTTTTGAGACGTTAAGGAGGTCATGAAGAATAGTGTGTACGGTACCAACGGAGAGGTGGGTCATCTCTTCTATAATTTTGACCTTCATTCGGGCATCCTCCAGTATTAACTTCTCAACTTTTTTCACGTTTTCTTCCCTAGAGGCAGTAACCAGGCCGCCCGAGCGAGTGTCATCTTCAATACTCTCTCTGCCCCTTTTAAATTCACTTGACCACTTTTGTACTGTCGATAACGAAGGTGCAGAATCTTGGTAAACAGCCACCATCTCTTCGTGAATAGTTTTTTGACTTTTTCCTTATTTGGTAAGGAATTTAATCACAGCGCGGTACTCGATTTTCTTCGACATTGTCACGTTAGCGATTCCAGTTGTCGTTGACTAAGGGTAACTAGCAAACTAATGATCACAACTATATGAAATTTCATATTTATACCCTCAGATAATGTCATTACTTAATTAATTAGTCAAATTACCCACATCATTATTAAATCACCCCCATACCGAGCATACATTGAACGCCCCTCGTACATCTCTAACAGCCATCATCTCGGTATTATTTTATTCTGAGCAATAAATAACAATTTATCAACCAACCTTTAGAATCTTAGGCATCTGTGGGTGGCTCATGGTCTTATCAATGACAACACCCTTCACCAACATGGAGTCTTCCATACGGCCGCCCACCTTGCCTTCCACCTTGATCAGCTCGAAGTTCACGTCGCGCTTGTCCAAGTCCGCTACTGCGAGGATGGCCTAGGAATGGAAAAATAAAGATTTAAGGTAGAGAAGTATTTGGCTAAAGATATAGTTTTATAACTTTTTCAATATTTTTGTATAGCTTTCGAGAGACATATTCATATAAATTATTTTTCACTTGTTACTTACTACTCACGAAAAATTTTCGGGATTGCCCAACTATTCGAACTCAAACTTAGCCCTAAGTCATGAGCTGAGCCCGCGGCGATATCGCGATTCAAACTCATGATGTGGGCTCAGCTCATGGCTAAACGCTCTATTCGAATTCGAAACTAATCCGTCAATACCGAAACATGCACGACGTGAGTACAAACCAGTGAACAATCATTAACATTTTAAATGTGCTGATGCATAAAGTATGAGTGCAAGATACCCAAAAGAAATATGAAAAAGAAGGCTTTTGCTTTTATGTCATAGCTTATTATTATTATGCCACATTGCCGTTTTTTTTCTATTTCAATCAATATTTCTATTAAATTTTCCACTGCAACCATGTTCCCTCACCTTGGGATCTTCAGCAGATGAGCTACTTCTAAGATCAGAAATCGGCGATTTGGGGACTACATCGATGCTGACTGCATCGCGTTACCATTCAGGCGCAGTAGCTAAATCGCACATTTTAGCATTCAGTCACTATATCGAACATTCAAAAACCGATTAAATCACCAATGCTAAAAGGAATTTATGGAGGGTCTAATTGTCAATATTTACAAGTACATCAGATACTTACATCCACAGCAATCTCAGCCATTAGCCGATGGCATTTAACAACCACCTTGCTGCCAAGTGTTGTCATGGCAACCTTAATGAGGTTTTCCCTAGTGTCCTTGTTCACAGGGAATGCTTCACTGATGTTGTCCAAGTGGGCGACAGCGGTGGCTCCAGCCATCTCAAAGCCATCAGCAATACGGATAGGGTGGATACCCTTGTCAATTAGGATAGATGCTTGTTCCAGGAGAGCACCTGTGGAGGTAAAATTTTTGTGTGAAGTTTTATTTTGTTGTGTTTGTCCTTCTTTCAATGGCACTAACTTGGCCTGTATTAGAATGTGTAAATAAATTTTTGTAGAATAACAATACGGTTGGGACCATATTTTTATTCTACAAAAAATAACTAAAATTCCCTAAGCATGGATTAATACTTTTCAAAGATTTAAGTGTATGTGTTTATACCTTGTTTAATAATAAGTCCAGGTCTATAGAATAAACTGGACTAGAATACAAATTCTACAGATATTGGAAGTAGTGTTTATGGGTAATATTGACATAGTGGAAAATACAATAAGTTTACTTTTTTTACTGAAAATGCAGTTATTACTTGTCAATTTTGGTTTCTTCAACTAATTGGCTAGTGGCAGTTTTATTTGAGTTAATTAACAAAAGAACAATAGAAATTACTATCTCCTATTGTTTAATTTGTCACAAAAAATGCCATATCTCCACTTACCAGCCAAAACCACAACACCGGTAGTCCCATCACCAATTTCATCATCCTGACTCTGTGCCAACTGCACTAACAGCTTGCCGATCTGGTGATCCACATCCATCAGCTTCAGGATCGTGGCTCCATCATTGGTAACTGTCACATCACCATCAGGTGACACCATGAGCTTGTCAAGCCCACGGGGACCCAGTGACGTGCGGAGAGTGCTTGCGATCTGGCGGGCCGCTGAGATGTGCGACTGTGGTAGAATTTATTAACAATGAATATGGAAAAAGGTACTTTGAGATTTTGTAGTATTCATAAGTGTGCCTTAACTATTTTTGCATTTTGTTTTATAATTATAACATTTTGAAAAATTGATAGAAGTCAGAAAAAGATTTTTTTTTTTAAGATTAATGTCAAATAAATAAATTATTTAAAAAAATATGTTAAATGTTTACAATGTTTATTTAGGTTCTGATAAGTCATCACTGCCTAATTCATAATGAAACTATTATTATAGTTTTTTTTTTTTTTTACTATAGAACAAAAGAGGTAGGTACGAAATGTGTCACTCCAATTAAATGCTTCTTTTTTTTCTTATTTCTATATTATTGTTAACTTTTATTAAACACTTCAGACACAGCCAAGGTAGATTTCATGGAGAATCAATACACTATGTGAATTTTAAGTCATCATTAGTGCCCAAAATTAAAACATTATTTTTATACTTACTCATTATTTTTGACCAATAAAAATACATGTATCGAATCAGTTAACATTTAAGATTTTATTATAGTGTTAGATGTGATACTATTATAATAATGTACTTTTATAGTGGTCAGTTAATACAGTTTTATAACAAAGGAAAGTTAGGTTAACTTTAAACATACATATATAACAATGGACTATTAATATAGTATTATTTGAAAGATGTTATAACTTAAAACATCTTATTTTCATTAAGAGAGATATTAAAACATGGACCACTAGGCATCTGACGACTATTATCAGAAGATATCTTGATCAGAATCGTACAGGTTGTCCAATTTCGGATCATGTGATTCATAACACCTGATTTTAATAATGCATGTAACATAATAAATCCTTAATAAATCTTGGTTTTTTGTGTTTATATTGATTAAGTTGGGGATTAATTCCAATTCTGATGAATGTTTGATTTATAAATTGGCATATTTTAGGGATAATTCTCGATTCTTCGAAATTATGTTGACATGTTCAGGTTACATATTTCTTTTTGTTTTTTTTTTTCGATGTTTCTATAATTATATTACGGCTAATTCAGCTAATGATCCCTAGATTTGACTACGTATGTGGTTCATTTCTTTATTTATAGCAGTAAAAACTAAATAAATTACCTTCAAGGCATCGATACCGGTGAGCCGATTTTGCCTATCTTGGTCCCTTAAAATTATAAATGGACGACCATATTCGTCGAAGGCTACCGCTCCTGGGAACAGAGCCATTTTATACGATTTTATCACTTCACAAACTCAAGATGAAAGTAGATTCGGTTTCGTATTTTACACCAAAATCGAAACAAAAACGAAATGACAGAATGACAGATCTGTAAATTTTTTTTTTTTTTTTTTTTTTTTTTTTATGGCAATTGAAGCCGAAGCCATTATGCCAAGACAAGTTTAAAAGTTAGGGAAATAAAAGTAATTACAAAATTAAACTAATTACGATGAATTTTGGATCAGTAAAGTAGACTATTAAAAGAAATTCAATAAAAGAATAAATATCTATAAATATGTTATTAACAAATTAAGCAAGAATAACATTACAATTACAATCTAAATTTTAATATTATTAGTGATAACAAATAAAGATATATACTTATATGCTAATAAATTATTACTAAATAGTAAAATATTTACAGAAGTAGGAAGAGGAAAGTCAATAGAAACTAAGTTATTATACAGTAATGAATGGTCATACAATGGACAATTAAGAATAATATGATTCAGATCTCCCACGTCTGCTCCACATTCACAAGCGGCACTATTAATAATATGGAGTTTAGCAAGGTGGGCCGGAGAGCAAACATGGCCAAGCCTCATGCGAATTAATATGGTTGTCATCACCTTGCTAAACTTTGCTTTATAGAACCATGGTTTATTTGGTATGACTGGTTGAATTTGGAAGAAGTTTCTACCCTTGACCTGTCCACTGACTGACCACGCAACATCCCAGGATTTCTGAAGATGAATACTAGGTAAAGCAGACAGGTCATGACAAAAGTTTTTAAAAGGGAATAGATCACCACACTCTATCGCGCTCCTTGCCAGATGGTCAGCTCTTTCATTTCCTCTGATTCCAGCATGTCCTGGAATCCATGCGAAAGATACTCTCAAATCTTTTAATGCACATTCTTGTAACATTTTCCTAATGTCTATTATCAAAGGAAAATTACTATGATTTCTGAAAGGGAATTTGGCCAGAGACTCTAAAGCACTACGAGCATCGGAGAAAATAACAGTTTTCCTTAATTTCATTAAGATGATATATTCAACTGCTTTTAAAATTCCGTAACATTCTCCCGTGAAGACTGATGTCTCCACAGGGAATTTTATCTTTTGAACAATGTTATACTGTTTGTGTAACATTCCAACCCCAACGCAAGTGATACTTGAAATTTTAGAAGCATCCGTGTAGATATGATGCCAATCGCGCCAATATTGATCGACAATGGAATTAAAAATAACATTAGTATTTTGATCACTCTTATCAAGGGGCATACTTAGAATAATATCCGGAATTAACACTAAAGATTCATAATTTGAACAAAATAAGGGGTGAACCAACGAACGGTGAGTGGGAGCTTGAAGGGTTAAAATTTTTCGATAACTGTTAACTAAACATGGAAGACTTTTATGAATCCAGTAGCTAGAAGTATCAATAAGGTCAGAGAGGATTTGAAGAGATGAAATTAAGGGGTGGTTTGAAAACTGGAGAACTCTAAACAGAAATTTGTCAGATAAATACTGTCTCCGTAGGTGTAAGGGGGGTTCCCCACATTCAACCTGCAGGGCATTAATAGGACTCGACTTCATTGCTCCTGTAATTATTCTTAAAGCTTTTGATTGAATACAATCTAATTTAGATAGGGCTAAACTATTGCAGGGCTCTAGTAAAAATACTCCGTAATCCATTACACTTCTGATTAATGCATTATAAATTAATTTGAGGGAGAAAGGATGGGCGCCCCACCAAACACCAGCAAGACAACGTATAATATTAAGGAGGCGTTCGCACTTTCCAACTACGAAGTCTAAATGTGGAACACCTGACAATTTATTGTCTAAAATAATACCTAAATATTTAACATGAGAGTGAACTGGAATTATGCTATTATCGTAGTTAATTAAAACTGGGGGAGGTAATCTCATTCTAGTGAAAAGGACTACAGCACTTTTGGAAGGAGATAACTGTAAACCGTTATTATCTAACCAATTTTTAAGAAATAGTAAAGAAGTAGATAGTATGTTGGAAGCTTTATCTATTGATCGATTAGAGTGGTATAAGAGTAAGTCATCTGCGTACTGTATAATTTTAACCTTGTTATCAAGGGAGTGTTCTAAGTCATATGTATAAATATTATATAATAAAGGGCTTAGAACAGAGCCTTGTGGGAGTCCCTGCCATAAATGTCTGAACTTTCTATTGGATTCGTCTAATGACACACAAATAATTCTGTCATATAAGATGTTCAAAATAAAATTAATAAGAAATTGTGGGACATCTAAATCATTAAGTTTTTTTATTAATACGTCTAAAATGACGTTATCATATGCTGAAGTAATATCTAAGAATGCTGCAACCACCGATTCATTTGAGGAAAATGAATTCCTAATATCAGTTATTAGTATACTAATACAATCCATGGTACTTCTACCTCTTCTAAATCCATATTGACTTTGAGATAATAAATTATTATTTTCTATAAACCATTCTAAGCGAATTTTGACCAAATGTTCAGCAATTTTGCAGAGAACCGATGATAGAGCTATGGGTCTATAAGAAGAGGCATCATTAGGTGATTTACCAGGTTTTAAAATTGGAATAATATTTTGGGACTTCCAAGATTGAGGGATATTACCTGAAACCATCAAGGAATTTAGGATATTTAAATAAGCAAGTAGAGTACAATCAGAAAGGTGAGCAAAAAAAGAATAGGGAATACCATCGTTACCTGGAGCTGAATCTTTCAAATTCAGTATGACACCTTTTAATTCAGTGATAGAAAATTGAGAACTTAAGACGCATTTAGAACTCGGAGAATAAAAGTTTGCGGGAAAGCAGAACAAAGGTTTTGTGGGAGCAGTTAGCGGGGCAAGTTTGTCTAAAAAATTCTCCATTAGAGAGGGAGACAAAGTGGATGAAGAAGAATCATTGAACGCTGACCTAAATCTTCTTATATTACGCCAAACTACTGATGGACTTACTTCTGGAGAAATGGATGAACAAAATTTCTTCCAGCCGTCAGCCTTTTTTTTCTTCAAAAGATTATGCGTTTCCCTAATGATTTCCGACAAATTATCGAAGTTTTCGTGCGTAGTTTCGTTATAATATAATTTTTCAGCCGCCTTTCGGGTCTGAATAGCTGCAGTACATTCACTGTCCCACCAAGGAGGAGACGGAAACCAATTAGAAGATTTATTTTTAATTGGAAAAACTTCATCGGCAGACTCAATCAAAATGTTTGCTAAGGCATCAGCACACACAGGCTCATTATTATATATTACTGGAATTGAAGCGATCTTATGTTCAACGTGATTTTTAAATTGTTCCCAAAGGTCATTACTATAGTCGGGTAATCTATATTTGAGACGATGAATTTTACTAGTTAATTTATTTTTAAAAGGAAAAGTAATTATAATTGGAAAGTGATCACTGCCACAAGTAGAATAAAAAGTAGACCATGATAAAGAGCAAGCTAAATTAGGGGTACAGAGAGATAGGTCAAGTACACTATCGCTTGTAGAGGGACCGTTCCTGCGAGTGGGCTTACCAGTATTCAAAATACACAAATTATGTTGATCAATAATTTCAAGTAATTTCTCGCCATAATAATTACTCGATGTGCATCCCCACGCTGTATGGTGACAATTAAAGTCCCCTAGGATGATAAAAGGAAGAGGTAGTGTCGACAATATAGCATTCATTTCGGAAAGTGTTTCATTTGAAGGGTGTGGAATGTACACAGACACTTAACATATACTATTTACACAGACAGCAATAATTGACAAATTACTGCTATGAGAGGGAAGAGGAAGATGAGAGAAAGAGAAAGATTTTTTAATGAGTATGGCTACTCCACCATACCCATCGGATCTATCCTCTCGGAGGCTGGCATAACCAGAAAACTTAAATAAAGAATCTGGCTTAAGCCAAGTCTCAGAAAGGGTAACAATAAATGGATCATATTTCTTAATTAAATACATCAGTTCACTTTTTTTACCGCTAATGCTGCGGCAATTCCACTGAATCAATCTGGCTGGATTGATTTCCATTACTTAAACTATTTATTAATTGTGCAAACAAAGGGGCAACGTTGTTCGGTGAAATGACATTACATTGAGTTAACATCTTTATTAAGGCAATAATAATTTCTGTAATTGTAGGGGTTTCTTTTTGTGAATTCAAAACACAACCATCATTTGGAGAAGGAATATTATATTCTCTGGCGAGTTGTTCATGGGCAGCGCGGTCGTATCCTTTGGCGGTTTTAGGAGGATTTCGAGGAGATGAGAAAACAGTTTTTTTATATGAATAGGAAGGCGATTGGGGGGAGGATTCTTTATTTATAATATTTGAATGAGATGATAAAATATCAGCATATGATTTAATAGCCGGCTTATGTAATTTCGAAGCTTCTGAATATGAAATGCAACTCTTAGCCATAGTAAGTTTTATTTCTGTTTGTCTAATATATTCCGGGCACGATTTATTGGTAGCGTGGTGAGGGCCAGAACACGAAACACAAGAAATACAGTCATCGTCAGCAGTACAAGAATCACCAGTATGACTCCCACCACATCTAAAACACCGTGGATTACCCCTACAGTATACCTTAGTATGGCCAAAACGACAGCACTTATAGCACTGTACCGTAGGGAAAGTATATAAAACAACAGGTAATGCATTAAAACACATAAATACGCGCTTCGGTAATACCTGACCATCAAAAGTAATAGGGAATATGCATGTGATTTAAATATGAGTAAAATATTTTTTTTTGTAATCCTTATTACTACTGAATCACACCTACACCTTTATTTTTTCAATTAATTCAGTGATAATATTAGAAATAAAATAATAAAAAGTCGAAAATATGCGAGGGAAATTTAAAATCTCAAAACGTAACGCTATTGGAGGCAACAAAACATGACGTCACATTTCTTGAATAAGTGCTGTGACTCGAGACTGATTTTAGCTCCCAAGTCATCTAATAATTTTAATCGAATACCACTCGAGTGATTCTCGAGTAAATCGATCACTAAGATCGATTACTTATCTCATGTTATCAAACAAAAAATGTTTTTTTATTGATATGATTTAAGTTTCTAGTTTATATAAACGTAGATATCGTTCAGCAAACAACGCATTTAACCTAATACGAGCAGACTTGAATGTGTTATTTAAAATTTTCACTCGAATAAAGTTGAATCGAGTCAAGCACTACTGTGATAAGTTAACACGGTGAAGTATCAAGTGTCAACAACTCAACATGAACATGGCGACTGGCGTTGTTTTCAGTTTTTTTTATGGTTGCTCTTCGGTTTTATCATGATTGCTTTGCATTAAATAATTATTGACTTCTTGTTGGAGAACAGTACTCTTATGACTGTTACAACTATGACTGAAAGTGGATTTGTGAAAGCACAGTCGGATAATCTTCCGAAAATAGATGCTTACATATTTTGCTTCAAAATCTGATTTTACGTCTGCTGAACTAAGAGAAGTAAAAACTGAAAGGTAAATATGTTATAGATATTTGTAAAATTTTCATTGCAAAATACAAATATTCATTTGCTTTTTATGCTTAAGTTAATTTTTAATGCATCAGATGAGCACATAACATAACCTATAATGTATGCAGTGATATTATATTTCATAGAAAATAATGCTATCCTTTTACCATACAATTAAACTCGAAGACCCACTGACTGTTTTAATGATTCAAGTGGAGAATCTAAATAATTTACATGCATATTCTTTGTGACAGATCGGAACGAGAATCGTATGGCGATTCAGCAGTTGGATATGTCCAAGTTAAACGAGAGAAGAACCTATGCGTTGTCAAGGCTCGTATTACAACGGAGCATAATGTTCGATTTATGAGACTGAAGGATGCATCATAACTGTGGAGTGTGAGGATTGTGCAACACACATAGGTAAGAGATATACAGTCAAAAGTAGTGAAATTCTGATTGTTTAAGATTACAGGAGACATAAAATTATATTTTGTTACAATAAAAATCTATTGTGTCTGGTAATAAGAACTAGTAGATTACATATAATATATTTACCTTTATTCTGCTGGTAATATTAATAATAAAATAAGAATATTTTTTTGTTTTAGGTGGCTGTAAGCCTGCTATTCCCTTCTTAGCCTGGTTGCATAGATGCAGTAAAGATCCACCATCAACAAGTGTTGACTGCTATTGGAAAAAGTTTAAATTGACATCACTTGGGAAAAGCCTTAAATTTGTCAAAGCTAAGGAAATATCTAAAAGAAGTATTGGGGCTGAACGGACCCAAATAAAAAGTTTTTTAATGAATTTTTATCAATTTTTAAAAATGAATGCTACACTTTTGGTTGTACATATAATCAACTAACCAAGTATTATAAAGAACCAAGTAACATAGATAAGTTATCCATTCACTATTTAGTGAGTGTGGCCATAGCAAACCAGCATATGCTCAAGAGTTTATGCAGTTGAGTATGACAAGGAGTTGTGTGAAAATATTTTAGATAAATGCACTCCGTTTTGGTGCAATGCTATATTTTCTTTTTTATTTAAATAAATTTGTTTTTTAAGAAAAAAACTTTTTTATTAACAATCTTGTATATTAATTAATCAACAAGCCACTATTATAATTTCGTCTATAACGATCAAGTTGTGATCAACACACACATGAGGCAGTAACATATGAAACTCTCTTATTCTACTTATAACATGTTCTATATGAATCCATAAGGCTGCTATTTGCTTAGATTGTTTAACATCTTTTGTAATTGGGGTGGAGTTGGATACAGACTTACAAGGGTACAATTCTTGGTTCCTAACAAATATGATAGACCATTAAAACCTCTGTCTGCTGTAATGGCTTTCTTAGGAAGTAGGTAAGTAATCAAGGAAACCAGAGTCTTCTACTATCATGTCATCTGTTCTGCTCTGCCACCATATCCATCAGAGATATAATTAACAAGACCGTCTGGGGTACAAGAAATTAAATAAAGTATTACAAAGTCAACAGTTTTTATTTCAAATAGGCAAAATTACATGCACTTATGAAACATTAATTGATTTTAGTTGCACTTCTTGTACTGTGACCAAGTAAGAGACTTCATGTTGTATTCATAATAATCATGTGGTGAAGATTCACCAATTTTATGAGTGTCATGTTGGTTAAAGGCTGACTCAGATAAAGCTTCTTCAATTAGAGCTTTTCTTTTACTTTTTATAGCACCCATTATCTCCCGTGATGGCTTATCTTTCTGACATTGGAATAGATGTGGGCCAACACCTTTCTTTAATCGTGGTGTAATTTTTTGCCCTTCTTGTAAAGCCATTATCTTATATTGAATATAATTCTCTGAATCATGTTCAATCTGCAAACAAGACATTATAGTGATTAATATATGAAACTCACGGCTAAATACGAAGAATTTTAAATAAGTTATGTATGTACCTACGCTTAATTTGAAATCTTGGGAAAACATATTAAGTACAGTATAGCAAACTTTTATCACTTGGGTAAACTTCTACAATTAGGTTATGTTAAAAATCAAGTACGTAGTTGTATAAAATAATAACTTTGTACTCACAATAAAGGGATCTTCACAACAATATAAACAACTCGTTGGAGATACATCTTCTCTTCTCATAGATACACCAATGTTTTCTTAGGGTCTAAACAGGCGCATTTCTCATTTTATTTTTGCACATAGGTACAAAACAGTATTTGTATAATAGTTTCCTGTCCTTTTCCATGTTTAAATAAGTAAATGAACTTCATAATATTGAAAATCCGAGAAACAAACAAATGCACACGACGTCTGAATTGTGAAGTGTCAGAAGTGTGTTGTTATGTAAACTGACGTCATAGGAGAAGCGCGCCAAAATGGATAGCGTTTAAACTTCACGAAATTAATGGCAGTTTTATTTATTTAATTTATGAGTCAATATTGATATTTTTCAAGAGATATTTTTTTTACGTTAATGTGCTAACGTAGACAATCGATTAAAAATATAAAAAAAATACATGCATATACCCTATTACCACCGACTGTGACGGTTTCCACGTCGGTGCATTGTTGACCATTACTTTGTAATTAAGTCGACGAGCTTTGAGTATCCGGCCACATCCGATCGGAACATTAATATTATCTATGATTTCCTCCGGAGTTAGATCATCAGGAACACCCTTTATGAGACCCATTCGCGTAGTACTGGATGTAGGAATAAATGCTTTAAAATTATTATCAACTAATACCTTTGAAGAAACAAAAAAGTTCGCATCCTGGCAAGACGAGAATGAGAGTGATAATCTATTTCGACCAATCTTTTTAAGACTGCCATTTACTATGTTTGCGAAATTATATTTTTTCAGAAATCTACCAAATGTTAATGAGTTAAGAGTTGTGGATCCTTCCAGCTGCTGCTTCTGAATATGAACCACGTACGGGGCGGCATCCGACTTATCATAAAAATTTCTCCCTACTGGGCTATAAGATTTCTCTTTGGAGATCAGTGCAATATTCTCAGATTCTTTATGTAACATATCTGATTTGCTACCTATATCTTTATGTGAAATAATACTCTCTGTGATAGTATGAGGCTTTGAGATCACTATGTCGCTATCTTGACATATACAATCATTACAGTTTGAGGATTTATCGGAAGAATTCTTTTTTTTCCTTTTTTTATTGCAATGTTTGCATAATTTGACTAATTTTGCCCGTTTTCTACCGGAGGTAGACATAGAACCATCAGTATCCATGCTAGATGCGTCATTTTCAATGGTAATGAAATGTGATACCTGGAGGTTTGTACCCCCAGGATCGGGAGGTTCGCTCATAATATTTTCTTACATATATTACAAAGAAAAAACTTAAAGACTTACCTAAACTGCACTAAAACTACAATATATACACTATCAACACACTTACACAATATACAAAACTACTCTACTGATCATTAAATCAAGTATAAATTAAATTTTAAAGTCTGAGAAATTCAAAACACAACCGCGCTAATTTAAATTTCCCGCCCTTTTTTCAGATCTGTAAATTGAATTTGACAATTAATTATGACGCAAAGGAGACCACAGATAAATAAATATAAATAAATAAAAAGGTGGAAGTTATATTTTACGCAGAAACTTTAACGTTACAACTTGGTTGAAAGTAATTTTAATAATGAAACAATACGTAACAAGTAAAAATAAATCTATATGATATTTAAAAAGAAACATTGTACTTATGTTGACCCATTTTCCTTAGTATTAATAATAATATAGTGGATTGACCGGTAGATCACGGCAAAAGTTGCAGGTTTGACCGCGGACACAGCTTACTTTTGGTAATCATGTGTATATTATCGTACTAATATTATGAATGCGAAAGTTAGTTTGTGAGGATGGATGAATGGATGTTTGTTACTCTTTCACGCAATAACTACGGATTTGCATGAAATTTGGCACACATAATTATATTTTATAACTTGGATTAACACATAGGACACTTTTTTTACGGCTGGACCCAACTCTGAAGTCCACGCAGTTGAAGTCGCGGGCAGCAGCTATTAATTTATAGATAAATTATTATTTGCATAAAACTGCTTAGATATTAGTTATTACTCTGAGAATAAAACGGTGAAGGAATTGTGAAGGCAATTATCATGAGGAACTTTACCTATATACGAAACGCTCTCAATAGTATGAAATGTCAGTAGACCTCGATGACTCATATTACCACTCTTATCATTCGTAGCCCGACATCATATTGTACCATTTTCCCACGGTCCTCAATTGTATGAAACAAATATTAGCCCATTAAGATCATTAGTTTTTTTATGTGATAGGGGACAAACGAGCAGACGGGTCGCCTGATGGTAAGCGATTACCACAGACTACTTAATGGTGCTAACGCGTTCGATTACCGCCGCCCATGGATACCGGCAACACCAGAGAAGTCACAAGTACGTTGCCGGCCTTTTAAAAAGGAGTAACTACGCTAAAGTTACAATATTAAATGGAAAAGAATACGGTCGCGAACAGGATTCGATTTCCGACCTACGGTCGAGATCGCTTAGTGGTCAGAGCGCCTGGAGTATTTATCCGGGAGGTGCAGGTTCGAATCCTGTTCCGACCGTATTCTTTTTCCATTTAATATTGTAACAGTCGACGATTCGAATCGCTCTCCGTTGGATGCGGTCAAGAGGGTGAATCTGGTACTGGGGTGCCCCTCCCCAAATCCATCCATCCATTTTAATTCTTTAAAAATGGGCAATTATAAAGCGGTAATTGGAAAGCGGGAGCGGAATAAAAATTTCATGATTACTTTTGGTCGCGATAACCAACGCGGGCGAAGTCGCGGGTATCAGCTAGTGAGTTGAAATTCCACTTCAATTGCTTTCTATAAGTATCGAGGAGTAGGGTATCGATATCTACCTACTCTATTTATTTTCCTATCTAGTTTGCGAGCGAAGGCTAGAGATAATCCATTTTTATTTATCTAAAGCTCTGAAGTCTGTGAGTACATACGGAGCGCAGCACAGTGCGTTTTTAACTGCCAAAAATATTATCTGTAGACATTGCTAGCGTTGCCATCTTGGAGAAATAATATAGAAAATGTTGATAAACACAGTCCTCTCCCCGAGGGGAAAGCGTCTAAGGAGGCATATCGCACAGTTATAACAAGAGCTTCCACAAGTCGAGGGTATCTTCCTACTAGAGCGGTGCAGGGAGAGAAAATCGACTTACATACCTCTACCTACTTCATTCATTCAATTTAATTCTCATACAGTGCAGCTCTGGTCACCTAAGGCTGCCTGTCCACCGGAGCGGGGCGAGGCTGCGGAGCGGTGAGCGAGATACAAATCTACCAATAGAATTACACAATCTCCGCTACTCTTCAGTGGACAGGAGTTGCGAATTAGTTCAAAAATTCATACATAATTGGGACGCAGAGCGAGTTTAGTGGAAAGAGACAGAGTCTCCTTGCACAAGACTTACATGCTCGGCGTTGCGCTTCACCAGATGAATCCAGGCCATAATTGCACGATGATTCCAGTTTCTTTCCATGGAAAATGGGCTTAGAATGGAATTGAATATGCTTTCCTAGCGGATGTAGTTCACTTTAACAGAATTTCACACTAGTGAGAAGATACTCTTACAATAAAACCAAAAATATACATTCAAGAATACTTTATTTCACTATAGATTTTTTATTTAACACACTGTTTTCCATGACGGTGGTTTCGCGTTGTCATAAATAGTAGCAACAACGTAAGCCAGCCCAACACAGCAGGCCAGAAGCGTAATACTATAAAGAATTCGATCGCAAAAACCTCCTTTCAAGAACACAGGGCGACCATCTTCACATTGAAAATCAGCTTGTAATTTCTTGAACTTTGCTAGACTTCTTTGTTGAAGCAAAGGAGGCGACGTAGAAATGCCCCTCCGTAAGTATTTCACAACAAAAGTAAGTAGCATATTATTTTGATCCGTTCGGTGTCACTTTATAGAATCGAATGATTTTAAATGTTATTACAACAGGCAGATTTCATTTTTTTGGAACACATTTGTTTTTTTAGTGGCCTAGTTTATTTTAATGAAATCTTTTTACTTTAGTATTAATTTATTACCTCATTGATTGGCTGCCTCATTGGTTTAGCTTACAGAAATAAGAAAGAAGCTATTGGTCACAAGCGCGACTTCTAAGTGTGAGGCAAAACCTCACGGATTTGATTAATTTCCGGATCAGTCACTGTTATTGAGTTTTAATTTTTCTGTTGAGAAGTTTTCAGTAACGGCCAAGAACTGAATCACCACCTACTATATAACAGCATTGAGGTGTACAATTGTTTACACCACCCTTGCCTATCCCTTCAAGATACACCGGCGTGATGCTATGCATGCATATTTATAACCCGAATTGTTCGTCACGTAAGGAAGTTGTTTATGTAGCTACTTCGTTATGCCCTGGACCAAGCAGCACCATGATCTACTCATTAGGGCGTTAAAGCGCGGATGATCTCTAGCTTATTTCTGTGATTTGCAGGGGTATTCGCTAACTCAGTCGAGATTACAATAATAGTATCTTTGTTTCGTCGATGTTATAGCCTCTCTATTAAGAGCAAAAATATTATACAGGACGTACGACGCAAAGTAATTGAAATTTCGATATGAATTGACTCCATTGCCGTTGGCACATTTTGCGAAGTCATGCTCGCGAAGGAAAGGAAGAGAGGCGACCTCTCACAATTGCCGCAGAAGTCGCGCCAGGCGCCGAAACAGGCTTAATGATCTCCAATCACCGTGAGCCGAAGCCTGCTGGTGACGAACTTCCCGACCAGCAATAGAGCCGCGACGTCAGCGCACAGAGTAGGTGTGTAGGGCAACTATACACGTAGTGATGGGTATCAATGGTCAATTATATCTTAGATAGGTGTCAGCCGATGGCAAGCAATATCGGAGGATGGGCGACAATTATTATTTCATTAACTAAACGGCAAAATTCTCAAAAATACGATTTTATTGCCACAATCATAATTCATAGTTAATACATCATTTATTCATAATATATTGTACTCATACAAACTAGCCTTCACAGTTTCACTATCGTAATTGTCCACACTGTCCGGTTCAATGTGTAAAACTTTTACCGAGCGAGGGGTCTTACTCCGAAGACTTCCTCGCTCGTTTTCGACGTTAAATATCGAATCTTTCGAATGCCAAAGCCTTCCCTTCTTCTTCATACTCTTCTTTTGTAACACAGAAAGAGTAGAAATCCGGGTCCCTGAATATTTTTTTCCCGCCTTCCCAAGCGTATGTTAAAGGATTGTCGGCTTTAATAACGTTTACGTCGAAATGATCTAAAGCTAGGGTACGAACTTCCGAGTATACTCTATCTCTAAAACCAGGGAATAGCACATTCCCTCCATATAAAACGATATTTTCTAACAAGCTCTCGGTGTGTTCTTCTGGGCAAGCACTGATAGAATTCATAATAGCTTCTGGTATACCCATCTGTGGGATTCCTACGTCAGAGGGATGGAACAGCAGCTCTGGTATGGCGAATCTTTCATTATTCAGTCGAAGAGTTTGTTGTTCTAAGTCCTCATCAGGTTTGACGATATCTCGAAGGTAACCACGACGGATTGAAGTATAGTCCGGAAGAACGTAGTCTTTGACGGTCGTGTTTTCGGAACCTGTAATTAAGGTTTGTGATTCTATAAATAAACTGTACTTAATTTTTTTTGATATTGGAGTCACAGCATTGTGTGTGGATGGAGGGGCAGAGGAATATGGATGGAGTGATGATATGAATGAAAAGGGAATGAACGATAACGTGAAGACTGAGAAAGGAGAATGGAAGAGAAAAACATATAAAGCAGATCCCTAATAAAATGGCAGGGAGACGGAGTCTTAGCACTATATGCAGAACCTGCATGTATGCTTGCGAAACCGCGGCTCGCATGGTATCTACTATACTGCTCTGACGTGGTAGATGGGAAGTTTTAGCACAGGTATCTTACGTGATCGAGTTTGTTTTTTTTTTTCTGATTTTCTGGTAGTGTCCCCGCCAAGACAAGACGAAGAAACCGGGGCACTACCTACATTTTCTGGAATGTCCTCAGCAGATTTATCAAATACAATAAGTATACATTTTTCTACCTTTAGTGGTTTCAGATTTATTGACACATGAAATACGTCAATTTAGTGACTCACGCTTAGCACACCATCATGCGATGGAAGGCCTGTAATAGAGGATTGGATAGACTGCATGGCCCCTTCAGCTTCTGCTTGACGCAGATACTCACAACCCACAGGCGCTTCATACAACCTCGTGGGCACGACGCCACATGCTGTGAAAAACTGCCATGATGTTTAGGCTGAGCGGCACCATAACCTGCAGTCATGGCTGACAATCTTGTATCCGACAAATGGTTGGAAGCTAGTGCGCAAAGGAAGTCGTCGCATCGGTGGCGAAGAAAAGCGGAGAGTGAGACAACTTCATCCAACTTGTGCTGCAGAAGCACCAGATGTCTCAGAACAAAGAACAGTTACAACCCATCATGAAGTATAGCAGACAGGCTATACTTCATGATAACTTGGGTAGTTCTTTACCTAACCAGTCATAGACCGAGATGGCGGCGCGCGCCTCTCTGGGGGGTAAAACTTGACCTGCGAGTGTTGCAGCAAATAGAGTTGTAATCCCGAATAATGCAGCTTTGACCCAAAGACTTTGGTAAGGATGAACAATTGCTCAGGTGCAAGACAACAAATAAATATAAGTGTGTAGTGTATATCCTATTGCTTATTAAGAACAGGTAAACAAATGTTGAGGCAAAAAGCACCTTCAGTAGTAATGATTTCTATGAATAGGGTATTGATAGAAAATCTTGTCAAAAAAGGTATTGTTTGATAGAAAATCCATTTCTATAGTCATTAAGAGGTTCATGTAAAGTAGTTGCAGACAGATATAACTGAAACAAATCTTATACAAATTCAGTATAATATTATAAATGTGGCACTTTTTGTTTGTTACAGCCACACAATGGCCACTGTGAAGTTTGTACGAGGCACTACACAATAGCAGAATAGGTGGTATGAATTAGGTGTGCATGGGCACCTGGATATTGCTATGATAATCAGATGTTCATGTGGATAGTTACAGACAAATAGGACTAAAACAAATCCAACTATATTATGATTAACTTGGCAGTTTCTTTCAGCCTGGTTCAAACTTAATGGTGGCTATGAAGTTTGTACAAGGTGCTAGGTCAATAGAAAAATATTCAGTGTGCTTTAGAGAAGTGAGTGGCCGAAGCAAACTGCATGTAGTCACATCACACTTCACAGCCACCATTAAGTTTCGATCAGACTGTACTCAAGCACACAAATCATTAGAACAGATTTGGATTATGATATTAGACACACATACAGTATATAACCTGGATTAAGACAATATTTTATTAACTGCAAAGTTAGTCGTATTGGTTCGGTCACCTGTATAGGAACTGAATAGATATCAATTGCCAAAAGGAGTGTAAAAATATGGATAAAGAATTGAAAAGTGAGCAGAGGTCAAGATGGCTTAGTGGTCAGAGCGCCTGGAGTATTTATCTGGAAGGCGCAGGTTCGATTCCTGCTCACAACCATATTCATTTTCCATTTAATATAATAACTTTAGAGTTTGCTAAGCATGCGTAAATGCTTTACAAAGATTTATCTTTAACAATATTTTCTTTGAAAAATCAACCCACCTTTCTTCCTAGCAATCTGCATATCACCCATAAAGTCTTGAGACACAAAGCATGAGTCCTCCTTGGCCTGATTGATAACATAAGTCTCATCCATCACATTCAATTGTCTATAGGACAGAACCTCTTTCAAATGATTAGTTAACACTTTACCACCAACATCTATCCTTCTTATGCCCTCCCGGTACTTTTTACCATTGATATAAGGGACTATATTAGTAAAACTGTAACCAGAATCCACAACAATTGTACATTTATTTTTGTGGTCCTTACGGTACTTGTATTCAGCTAAATCTGTAGCATTTATACGTAACAATGATTGACATTCGTATTCCTCGAAGAATATCTCGGTCATTGCTTCTTGAATGGATGCAAAATTGAATAATGGTTCTGTTATAATGAGTGGTGTTTCACTGAAGTTCACTGGACAGCATTCTTTACTGAACATGTAGTCCCAAATGGTTTTTTGAGTATCCCAGTTGATAAGAAAACCTTTTTGGAAAGGTAAAATGTAGTAAAGTCCAGACGCGTCCCTACAATCGTCAATTTGAGAGCCGATGAACGGACGTCGTCTTTCCGACTTTGCCTTCATGATGCAGTTAGGAACCACTTTCGGTTCCATATTGGAGAAGCCTACTTTGGCTGAGTAGCCCCCATTATCGAGGATATAACACGAAGTTTCAGTCATTTTTTTACTTTTAGGTTACCGGGTTAAGATACTAAATTAATGCAAGTGCTTCAATATTGATTATTTGTCAATAGTCATCTTGCTTGATGTATATCAAAACACGGGTGATACACTGTTATTAATAAATCATTATCAACGCAATGCTCCGCAATTACAAAATAGTCAAAATAAAATTTTTTTTTTTTTTTTTCCTTCGCCCTAATCGGGCAGGCTAAGGTCTTGGACCATACCGCCTCGTCTTCAGTGTTCTTGAATAAAAGTAAGGCCAAAGCCTCGTCTTCAGTTATATCCTTCAGAAGTATTATAAGTTGTTGCGCGGGTTGCCCCAGTAAAACGGTGGAAATTTTACTGAGTCTTCGATGGAGTTTAGGAGTGAACACAAAAAATCATGATTTTCAATTTTATATAATTTGCCCACACTCGCACACCTTCATGAACACTTAATGGTTAATTATCCACCATAATTACACATTAAACTTCAGAGAAACACACGTTTTGGGAAACAATATAAAACCGAGAAGATGCACTTTACATTTTCCCGCCTAAACTCCTCAAAATAAAAAACAAAAACTTCTGAAATTTGACATGAGAATGACAGTTGGATTCTAGTAGTGATGTAGTACTAAGAGATGGAGTATTCGATTATACACAATCGGATATGTATATAATAAAGATATACAGTTTAAAAGAGTAACCATGGAGTTTCTAGCCGGTTCTTCTGCATAGGAAACGAATTTTTGGAACCATGCGCCTAATTCTGACTTTTCATAAGTGCCTTTGTATGGTTTATATGAAATAAAAAGCTTTGACATTTATTTATTTATTTATTTATATATTCTTTATTGTACACCGAATTAATAACAAAGGAAATTAGCTTAATATTAATGTACAATGGGCGGCCTTATCGCTTACCGCGATCTCTTCCAGGCAACCTTAGGATGGAGAGGAAGAAATTATTGTTGAGGTAGGTTGTGGCGTACTACTTATAAACATACATACTATAAATACAACATAAATATTTAATATATATGTATATATACAATAAATATTCTATTACGTATGAATAAATATTACATAAATTAATAATACAATAACCAAATGAGCGGACGTAGAGCAAATAAGGACTGTATAAAATAATATTAAATTATAGTGTCAAATATAATTGTCCATTACAAAAAAAACCCGGTAGCCATGGATTGACTTTGGCTCGTCGCCAATAGCGCTTCAGTAAACTAGTTTGTGAGTCTTTGAAAATATAGATCCACGTACATAAAGTATTCTCACAACAACAATATTTGACTGTTTCAAAAACCGATATTCAAAATGAGTGATATCGATAATCGAATATTGATAATTTATAATTTCATTAATAGACTATGATCAATTGGAAATATTAAAATTAGTAATTATACAACAAAAAATTATTGAAGTAAAACCTGTCATATAATTTATATTTACCTGCACAATTGACTAAACAAGTGATAATATTTTGCATTTTTACCAATCTCTTTTTTATCGTATTGTTTAAAACGCTATTAAGTCTCTGAAATGGCTTTACACACCCACGAGGACATCTCAGATATGCTGGTGTTCTTAACGACGTGTCTGTTAACGATGTTCTCCTTAACAGATTTAACCAAAAGTTAATAATTTATTTACTAAATACACATGACTTCGAAAAGTCAATGGTGCGTGCTTTGGATTTGAACGGTTACACTAGGCTATCACTGCTAGTTAACAAATAAGACCGTAACTGACTTTTATTTAGTTTTGTTGAAACAAAATAAAATCATCATCATCGTCCACCTACCCCTATCCCAATTAAGGGTTGACGAAGCATGTATTATTCGTTTTGTCAATGCTTGAGGTCGTAAATATGTAAGTTAATATTCCGTTATATTATGAAAATTTCCACGGTCTCTCAAAGAGATATATGTCAACTAACCAACAGGTTAGTTGACATATATCTCTCGTCGACCCTTAATTGGGATAAGGGCAGGTGGACGATGATAATGATTCACAAACTCGAGCTAAATTTATTTACCATCTTTTAAGCTAATTTAAATCCGATAATCGATTATTAAACGACTCGTATTTATTATTTGAATTCGATTATCAACTTCATTAATCTAAATAATCGAAGCGGTACAACACTACCGTTTTTTTAAAGTGTAAATGAAATAACAACACAATGGTTTGGAACCTAGTCTTTGTGGGTAATATTATTATTTTGCTGGTTGGTATACTCTACTGTAAAATAAAATTGATCATCTTCTTTTAAGGCTCTATAAAAATAAGCACGGCGGCCAAATAGTTAATTGCTGTTTTAGTAGTTTTACAGATTTCAATAATTAAAGGTTTCTTTTACATAATATAGCATCACGCCTATATAAGGTCCTAATTTATTAGGTAATTTCCTTTTAAGTGGTTGATGTATAAGTCATAAGTATTCAAATGCACAAGAAAATAAATTGCCAAAGGACACTTTAAATTATTAATAATAAAAAATTATAATGTTCGGGTATTGCTCTTTACTGAATGATGTCCCCGAGCCGCGCGGAGGTAAAATTACCGCGACAAGCCCCCCCCCCCCCGCAACACCGCGCGCCCCGCCCCACGGCGTTTTACTACTGAGTACTTATGCACGGCCTTTTCCCGCGCTACAGCCAACGTACCCGGGCACCCGGGGTGACCCTGGGCTCCAGAGCTAGAAACTACATTACTAGGAAAGGCCACGACAAAATTCAGCAAAACTTACAGACAGTGCGGTTGCTTATTAACTTTTCGTTATGCAGCTTCACGAATAAAAAAATCGCAAATGTTACAATTTTACACGAAGACACCTGTAGTTCTAAATTCCCATCACACTCAACCAGGCTTTGGATTAGACTTATTGTAATGCTATGCTACATTAGCGATTAGGTACTAGAAAGTTGTTAATTATCAATTATTACGTTAAATTGATAGTACTTATGCTCTACGTAGGTACTTGCATTAATGTTATTAGTAGGCAGAGGTGTAGACACAATTGACACTCACACTTCACCAATGCTGTTATTAAGTCCCATGTAGTAGGTGAGCTTATTTTTTCTTTTTTATTTGCTTGTAGAGGCTTTCGTTTGACAGCCATCTCGCCTAATGTTGAGCGATAATGCTATTGCCATTTACCTAATTGTGAAAGCCCACAACACTGTCCGACCCGGGAATCGAACCCATGTTCTCATACTCAGCAGTAGCAGGTTTTTTTAATGGTTTTGCAGGTCAGAATTATAAGCCCGACAAAGATACATTTTAAAACTCCGCAATTAGCATGTTCAATGTTACCGTCGTATGTGCACCCGATTGGCGTATATAAGTGGGAAGCCAGGTGGGCCGTGGATAATCTAAAATCTCATCAAGCCCGCGCCGAGCTAGCATTCAAAGTCATCCCTTATTAATAATAAAACTGGTCTGATCCAGCTGGTCCCTAGTTGTCCCCCCAGTAACGACGACCGATCCAAGGTCGTGTCCCGTAGGGAACGCCCTTAGCGCTGTTGCTTAGTTTGTAGTAATTCAAATTATGCTCTCTGGAGGCATCAAACTGTCTCGCCACAGCCATTGATCGGTTACGTAAAAAAAACCCTTTGGGTTACTGCAAGAGGCCATCACAAAAAAACGGGCAATGGAAGGGTTACATCGTTTTTATTATTCAGACCTGGAAAATATCCTAGATACGTCACTGATGTACCCTGCTGCTTAAACTGCTTTTTATGATTATCATCGATTCTACTTTGGGACTATGCTCACGTTCTGTAGGCGTATTTACTAACTCGGCTGACATCGGACTAATAGTCACCTCGTATCGGTAACTACAGTACATTGTGTGGCATGTTTTAAATTATTTTTATTCTTATTAGAAAAAATACATATACGGCATACTAGGTACACACAAATGAATATTATTACGATATCAGGAGCCATTATAAAAACATAACATAGCATCACGCCTGTATTTCCCGATGGGATAGGCAGAGGTGTACACAGTTGTACACCCACATTTCACCAATGCTGTTATGAAGTCCCATGTAATAGGTGATGAGCCTATTGCCATCTACCGGGCACAATTCCAAACTCCGGGCTGCTACTGAGAATTTTCTAACAGAAAATATCAGCTAAGCAGTCGCACTTGGGACCACTTGACCAACGAAGCAGTGTTTTAGCTTATCTAATAATCACAGCAGGCAGGAATATATTTAGGGGGGTTCACACACACAACATTATAGAAATTCATTTCATTATTTTATAACAGTTTACATAGAGTTGTCGCCATCTTTGAATTACCTAGTGTTTATGAATCAATAAAATAATATAATAAATAATTCTATAACGGAATTTATTAAATCATAATTTATGATTAAATGTACAGTTTGCTAGCTTAAACTTAAATATTTTTTTATAATGGTAACACTGATGACAGAAGCTTACCTGAAAAGAACAGACACAGTTGAAATAAATAATACATAAATTCAAGAGCTTTTTAACACAAATTGGCATGACTGAAGACAACATATTCACATAAATATAATATTCTTCCTAGAATTACATACACACGGCATTTCCCATGGTAGGCAGAATTACTTGTCATAAAGTTAACAGGTGATCAGCAAGGGAATCAATGCTCATCGCAATTCGACACTACACTCGGTCACAGCAGCCAGCTTCTCAGCCTGCACTCACAGTATCGAACTACCAAAAAGCGGCTTAAATCATTGATGCTAAATGTACAAAGTCTACAGAGGCTCTAAGATATATTATATCAAGCCACAGTAGGTCTCTAAAATACAATATAATACATCCATTAATTTTAATATTCTCATGGGGTAGACAAACTACAAAACACAACCGCCTGTGGATGAGACAAAAGGTATTTTGTAATAATACCTTTTGTCTCATCCACAGGCTGCTGTGTAAAGTAAGGATACCGTACTGCCAGTGCCCATGTGGACCTTAATGATTTCTTTGATGAGTCATGAACTCATGATACACTATTACTTTATCTTACTATACCAAAATATCTCATAAATAATGTTTTTGTTTAAACACACCCAATTCTTCTCATAGTAATAAAAGTATATTGTAAGATACGTATATATAATTTAAAGATAAGGAAGGCCAGGTTAATACTTTAAAATTAAATAATATCTTTACTTCTTAAGGAGCTGGTGGCGGCAGATCAGGTAAGGGGCAGCCAGACCAGAGCCGAAGTAGAAGATGAAGTAGGCTGTCAGCTTGTAGCGGTTCTCAATGCCGAAGGGTAGGTTCTGGAACATTTATATTGGGTAATGTTAGTGTTTGCTAAATATTGTGGTGATTTGTGCTGACTATGGTAAAAACAAATGTAATGCAAAAAATCAAATAATTTAAACTGGATAAGTTCTGTTGGCCCATGCTCTAACAACGACCCACTGACCATACTCAGTCAGGTACTTGGCCCAACGAAACTGCAATATTCAATCAGATTTGATGCCTACCAACAGTACTTAACCTATGACTTTTTATCAATGTAATATTTATACGTATCATAATCCGAAATTGGTATTGCTTTATTCAACAAAACTGAAATACTTACATTGAGCAATTAGTTAAATATTAATTATAAACTAATAAAAACAATTGACGCATTCCGAAGATTATGTAATGACGTAAATTTTGAATGTAGAACTTACCTCGCCAGGGATTCCACCGTTTGAGTGGTTCCTCACCATGTTGGTCATCACATTCCTGCCCAGTTTGTTAGAAATTCGAGCTAAAGGAGCCAACATTTTGATTGATCAAGGTTTCTTTGACAAATTTTATGAAAAACTGGAAATTCGATTTCCTCAAACTAATGAAGTTGTTGCAAAAACTACCACTGCGTTCTCTTTAATCGAGTTCTTTAGTAGTTTTTGCAAATGAACGCATCTGTTGTGTTGGAAAATAAATAAAACAGCCCTTTAATTTTTTTGAGTTTTAATTGAGATTTATTTAAACTACATAGTTTATTAACAAAATTTAGTAACAGTTAGGTGGAAGTTGATTAGTACCTGAAATTAAAAGGATTACTGATTAAATCAACCGACTCGGAAATAAAAAACTGAAGCGAGGAGTCAATTATTTTTTTAAATAGTTTTTTTTTTCGAATTCAAATTCAAATAATTTATTGCGAATATAGGTAGGTTGATACATTGGGTGTTTACATAATTTATCAGTTAAAGGACAAACATTTAATCCGCCATTTGGCATGCAATATTCATCATATTTTATTATTTTTAATAGAGGTCAATTTAGGTAATATTATTTAAGTCAAGTCAATTTAGTTAAGAGTCATGTAACAGCTAATTATGAATTTACGACGATACGATTTGAGACTTAGTTGTCTTCGAGATATTCTTTTACATGCCTGTATGCCTTATTTATATAATATATATATATATATATATTTTTTATATATATTTATTGGTAGCTCAGCGTGCAATGGAGAGAGCGATGCTCGGGGTTTCTCTGGTGGATAGGATTCGCAACAAGGTTATCCGCCAGAGAACTAAAGTAATCGATATTGCTCGCAGAATCAGCACGCTGAAATGGAAATGGGCTGGCCATGTCTGCAGACGGACAGACGTTCGATGGAGCAGACACGTGTTGGAGTGGAGACCACGTTTGGGCAAGCGTAGTGTAGGACGCCCTGCGGCACGATAGACCGACGATTTTAAGAAGGTAGCTGGCAGCGGATGGGTGCGGGCTGCCCAAGACCGGGATGGTTGGCGCTCTTTGGGGGAGGCCTACGTTCAGCAGTGGACGGCGATAGGCTGATATGATGATGCCTTATTAACAAGAAATTGCTTCCATAACTTTTTAAACTTATCTATGTTAGAGCATCTCAATATGTATAATGGTAAATGTTATAAATTCGAGGGGCCATACAAAATACGCTGTTGCTACATTGCGCTGTTTTGTTAGGTGGAAAACATACTTTGTGATTATTACGTTTACTGTGTAGCGCTTAATTAAAGAAAAATGTGTAATAACAAAGACGGACCTCATATATATAAAGGCATGGAAGCGTTAACGTTTCAGACTAATAAATAATGGTTTACAGCTATCCGTCTGGTTTAACAATGGCCCTTACACACCTCTTTTTGGCTTTAAATATCATATCATTGTCTACAGAGTTACCCCAAAAGATGACACCATACCTTAGCACTGATTCTACATAACCGTGGTACGCAGTCACGATAGCAGATTGATTCACAATGGTTCCAAGTTTATATAGTGCATAAGAGAACTGGTTGAGTTTAGTACAAATATTTTCCACTTGAGATTTCCAATTTAAATTTGAATCAAGATTTAGACCTAAAAATTTTGCATTTTCAACTATATCAATTTGTTGTCCATTGTAGCATATATTAAGATTTATTAAATTATTTTTCCTATTTCTAAATGTCATTAAATTTGTTTTATTGAGATTAATTAATAAATTATTATTTGATAACCATTGAATTATTATGTCCAGTGTTTTATTTATGTCAGATATCATTTTATTTTTGCTTGTGCTTGCAAAAATCACTGTGCTATCGTCTGCAAATAGTACCATAAGCCTAAGCTATATAAGCAATGAATAACAATGGACCAAGAATACTCCCCTGGGGGACGCTTTGATTTACTTCACGATATGACGATGAATGTACTATTTGTCTATTTATTTTATTATGTTTTTAGAAGATTGAGGACATTTCCTCGGACTCCGTACGCTTCTTATTTATTTAGGAGGTCGTAGATAGAAATCGATATACTTAAACGCTGTAAAAGGGATTATTGATGAGAAATCATGCGATTTCTTGGATATTGTGATGGCTTAACGAATGATACTTTATTAAGTAAGTCTCTTCTTTCCTTTATTGGAGTCATGGTCAGTTATGTATATTAAATCATTAGACAAGTTGCAAAGGCAAGTATTGGTCCACGGTTCATGTTCGAGTACAATGCGCAATAAAGGTCTTTAATTTATGGTCATTGTGGTCGTATAAGTAATAAGGAGTCAAGTTTACATACTCAAGAATGTAACGTATTTATATGCTTGCACGTATATGCCTTACATACATTTCTAACACAGTTTTATTAATTCTTACTTTTTTTAAAATTCTTATTGCTTCGTGAAGGTCATGTATTATGTTTGACTTTTGGCTACTCTTGTATTTCTCTATATTGTTAGTGGTTTTACCAACATAAAATTAATATGCACAAATACCTACGTAGTATAGGAAAAAATATAATTAAAGTAGTAACGCCATATAAATACATGTTCGGTGCGGGAAGTAAACCTGTGATCGTAGAAGGCGATCTACTGACTACTGCGCCTGAAGCGCCAACATTCGATATTAAAGTGATCAATATAATTAATCATGTTAAAATGTTAGTTTAAAAAAAAATGCAATTACTTTATGCTCACGGATCTGAAAAAAATACGGATGTATCCTTGCCTTGTCATAAGCGAAGCATAGATTACGCACACACACACGCAGCGTACTGGCGCCGAGTGGATGAGTTTTCAGTATTTGTATGCGTTTAGCTCGTGTATGCAAGCGAAACTGGAGGACTAGGCATGCTTCTCACATGTCGTACGCAACGCTGCCTCCGTATTTTTTTAAGGTCCGTCTTTAACTTCTAACAGACTAGTGTGAACACATCAACACGGCCATCGCCATTAAGTGGCCAATCATTTAGAGCAAAACTTTACCAATATCTAACTAAATATTAAAATAATATTTTTATTCTTGCCCCTTATTCAAAATTGTACGTATTGGTTAGGTCAATTTATAATTATTAATGATTTCTAACGGGACTTTATCGCGTTAAAAACGTAACATTTATTTACCTCGACGTTTAGATCAAGTTGCATTGACCTTGGTCACGAACAGAACGTTCTTCCACATTTTAACACGTCTTTTGGCGACGTCATTGCTATCTATTCAGTCCCTACACAGGTGACCAAACCGACACGACTAACTTTGCAGTTAATAACATGTCTAAGTCCCGTTAAAATTCAGTAATGATGTGGTCCAATCGCGAAAGTTTATAAATTACTAATTTAATCATTACAATCCGTCCGTCCCGGTTGTTGAATGAAGATCTATGATGGTCGTTACGGGTAGTCAGAGACCCAAAATATGACAACCAGTCTTACCACGAGATATAGTGTTACCCAGTAACTGGGTTGTGCAGGTCCGATAGGCAGTCGCTCCACGTAATATACTGATATTAATCTGCATTCGGTTAGACTGCAAGCCATTAAGAACAGACAATATCTAATTATCTACTGATCATCGCAACTGTCTGACTTTCAGTTTATCCACTGAGAATACTAATCAATCAACTTAACATACAATCATTTAAATGGTATTTGGCTTTGAACAGTATGCTTGTACTTTACACATTCTTCTGTTCTTAATTATTTTTGTTGCATGTAAAAAGTTTTGAAAGTAAATTGTAAATCCGTTATTGGCTGTAAGATAGCTTATATGTTAATCTGTAATTTTTAAGAGCTGTGGATTTTGTGATTAATAAATAAATAAACATAACATAGCATCACGCCTGTATTCCCTGAAGGGGTAGGCAGAGGTATACACAGTTGTTCACCTCCATTTCACCATTGCTGTTATTCAGTCCCATGTAAATTGTAATATTTGGTAAGCCTATTGACATCTACAGGGCACAATTCCAAACTCCGGCCTGCTACAATGAATTTCTTAACAGAATAGCAGAATAATACTTTGCCCGACCTGGGAATCGTATACCCAGGACCTCAAGCTCAGCAGCCGTGCTTGGGACCGCTGGACCAACAAGCATAAGTTCAACTAAGCATAAGTTGGATTTAGTATATACTGCTAGAGGTAGGTATTGTGTGTTTACCTACATGAGAGAATGGCTTGATGGTATGCGTGTAAACAACATGTAGGTACCTAAGTACATAAGTAACAGCTTTGCGTGTGTGTAGCAATAAAACTTTACTGAGGTGTTTATGTGAAAATTGTCCTTCACTGAATTGTAAGTAACACACCCAATTATTTCGCAAACAAATAACACTCTCGCTAATAACATTGTTTTATTAGTAACTACAATTGAAATTGGATAGGTATTTTTTGTGGGAATAACGAATACTATAGTTATAATATTTAATGGAAAAAGAATACGTGAATCGTGAGCAGGATTCAAACCTGCGCCTCCCGGATAAATACTCCATTCGAATCTTGCTCCCGACCGTATATTTTTTTCCATTTAATATTATAACTTTAGAGTTCGCTAAGCATGCGTTTATGCTTTTCAAAGGTTTATCTTTATCTTATACTATGACATGTGTTCCTTTAAATATACAAGCTGTGGTTTTGAACAGTGGCCATATTGTAGGAACATATACAGCAACAAGTTATATGTTGTATAAAAATAAATAAAACAATAATAGCCAAGAGGTCAACGTCCTATTCGTCTCGTAACAGCTAACGCTTCTCTGTGAAATTTTCGTGTACCGCCTTTGTCGGCGCGCGGTGCCGTCCTTGTGCCTACTGCGCGCGACGCGGTGATGGCTATAACACGACGTATACGCAAAAAACAGTAAAACTGCGAAATTAATTAGATTTTCTAAGGTATACTTTTTTTAATTGTTTTGTAATCAGTTACACCTATAGGTTCACCTCCTTCAATTTGGCTACTGTCTAGAACCACAGCCTGTATATTCAAAGTAAAATAAAAACACAACTAGCCCATAATTAACCCACTACAGTACAAGGGCCTCTTCTCATACAGAGAAGGCGCATTGATCACCACGCTAGGACACTGCGGATTGGCTTTCAGCCCATTAGGTCGACGTTTCCTCACGATGTTTTCCTTCACCGTATCTCGGTGGTGTCTTAGAATACCTAAGAAAGTACATGACTGTCTCGTCGGTCTCGTGGTCGCAAGCGCGGCTGCTCAGCGTGAGGTCCTGGGTTCGATTCCCAGGTCGGGCAAAGTATAATTGGGGGTTTCTAAAAATATTAATAGTAAATTCTCAGTAGCAGCCCGGAGTCAGGAAGTTGGTGGTGTGACACCTCCGTCCTTCGGAAAGCACGTAAAGCCGTCGGTCCTGTGCCTGATTTCTCCCCGATTGCCAACCCATCGGGATATGAGAGTGAAGGAAGAAGAAGTGCACCTGTGTTTGAGCATACACTTGTGCACTATAATATCTCCTGCATATTTGGCTTATCTCCGTGGAGACAGCCGTGACCGAAATACGGTCGGGAGGAGTATATAAGAAAGTAGTACATACATATGGCATCGAAAAAGTCACATTGCTGAACACAACTCAAAAGGCGCGCCCGTAACTCACTTGGCCACTAAAACACGGCGGGTTATAGCTAAATAAAAAATAATAATTTGGGGTTTAAGGAAGTATTAGGTAACAAGGTACGTAATATGAGCCTTAGGCCGGATCCTAAAACAACCACGACAATTATGGTAATATTCTGAATATAATAGAGAACGCAAATTATACAATCATAATACATATTGAAAGTCACTTAATATAATGATGGTTTTAGATTATATAGTATTTGGTGTGGTCTGTTTTAGTATGTGAAGTTATCCGAAGTATATAGAAAATTGTTGAAAAGCATTAGCGCATGATTATAAAACCACTTTTAACCGGATTAATCGCGTGTATTAGTGCAGGAGTCCTGCGACCACGAACGCTGCAAAGTGTTCGAAATGTCAGGAAAAACTAAAACCAATAATACACGCGATTAATCCGGTTAAAAGTTGTTTTATTATAATGTGTAGTGATCGCGAAAACCTAAGATATTACTACATTAACGCATGGTCCCGGATAAATACTCCAGGCGCTCTAACCGCTAAGTCATGGTGACCCCTGCTCACTACTGCGAATTCCTCTTACACGTTTTAATATGTCTTTTGATGACGTTATTGCTATTTATTCAGTTCCTTTACTGGAAACTGAACCAACACGACTAACTTTGCAGTTAATACAATGTCGTACAGATGCAATTACCTTAACAAATACCTACATATAAATCTTTGAAAAACATTAACGCATGTTTAGCGAACTCTAAAGTTATTTTTTTTTTGTGGAAAGATTATCTACCGTATTCTTTTGTAAGTATTTATACTGGAGTATTTATTCGCGAGGCGCAGGTTTGAATCCTACCAGTATTCTGTTTTCACAAAAAATAACGAAGTATCTTCCTGATCGTCTCTGTACTTTAGAAGATATGTTACGTTGGTCCTAGTTTTCATGGAAGTAGTTGAATCAAGTCAAAGCGAGTTCAGATAGTCGCTACCAAAGTCACTACTCTAGTAGAACTGTCGAAATTTTCGAATCCGAATCCGAGAGTAACAAAAACGATTAAATAACGCTATTCTTAGATCCTGTCAAAACATTCTTTTATAATTCTATTTTTAAAATATGTGTAATTAAAGAACACTGAATTAAAAATAAACATAGGTACACACACGATTCTATCAACACTGATAATTTGATGACTGGTGATTTTTCGATACGGAAAATTAAGACGTCCGAAGTTCCGACAGTTGAGAATAATCCTGCAGGTTAAAGCTATCGTAATGATAAATGATTTTTATTTCTGTAAATAGATCTATTGAAGACACTTTTACAAGTCATTTTTATAAACTAGATGACGCCGGCGTTTCCTTAGGTTCTAAGCACAAGGGAAAGAGAGACTTACCAAGTTTAATTCTTGTTCATTTGGTGCCACAGAATGACGAAGGGAGCCGCGATACCGGAGCCGACGAACCAGAACAGGTTGAGAGTTAGACGGGTGCGGTTGTGGATATCGAATGGAAGGTTCTGGAATTAGAAGATGTTACTTTGCTTAGATTTGAGGGATCAATTACTCCTCCTACATAAGTTTATGGTTGTTAATTTATGTAGTAGGAGCTAGTGATTATCTTTCCGTATGTTTAACAAGGTACAAGCCAATATGAGCACCATTATAGCATCACACTTGTATTTCCCGAAGGGGTAGGCACAGGTGTACACCCACATTTCACCTATGCTGTCATGAAGTTCCATGCGATAGGTAGTGAACCTATTGCCATTTACTGAGCACAATTCCAAACTCCAGGTTGCTATTGCGAATTCACAACAGATAAACTTACTTTACCCGACTCGGGAATCGAACCCGTGACCTATACTCAGTAGGCGCACTTGGAACAACTAGACCAACAAGTCAGTTTTGTAATTATTACCATAAAAATATACTTTTGTCACTTTATATTCCATTCAACGTGATTGCAGTTTTATATCTTTTAAATATCGGGACCAAAATCAACGGTTATGGTCGGGCAAAAACTAATTTTCCTTGTCCCATCGTAATGAAATGATTACCAATACAGTTTACTCATAGATTTTACGATTACAACATGAGCGTATTGGCGTTCCATAATGCGTCTATAGAATTCAGTTATATGTTCTCGTATAGTGTTTCGCATAGCATACATGCGGTATAACAAACATGGCCTTTGTAAACATGCATTGAGTTTGTGCAGATGTTTTGACTTATGGTTCGCGGTTTGTCGATATGACGACTGTTCGTGTTAATAAGTAGGCACATCTATAAAGCCTTTTCTCTTATGCATAGAGGTCTCAATTCAGATGACTTCTACCGTTACCTTAAAAATAGGTGTGTCACACGTCGGCTTCTCATTTTTCTATCTATTTGTATGACAATGGGAGCCTTTTATTTACGTATGGAACACGGGTAAACATTATAATTTTACTTCTTGACTTCTTTCTTGTTCTTTGCGTTGGACCCCCAACCCCCCAAGCTACGGCGGTGCAAAGGGGTATGATGCCTTATGCTGTTGGCTCGCGTAGACACAATAGATTTTTATTGTTATGTAGTACGTATTTGTACGTGGGTGAGCCAAAGGGTACTACTTACTACTCAAGTCTAGAAGACCGATCGCGGCAAAAGCGTTATAATCCCCAAAGGTTTTCTTTTATCTAAATCGACAAATATGATCGTAAGCAGGATATAAACTTGCGTCCTTGGATAAATACTCTAGGCGATCTATCAACTAAGCTATCCCGACCTCTGCTCCCTATGTCGAATTCTTCTTCCACATCTCATTCCCAAAAATTCGGCAGCAGTAGTTAGGGAAATACATAAACGACAAAACAACATACTGCAGTTACCATTACGATAGTCTAGCCGCGTCCTTCTAAAATTCATAATTCTTACCTTTATATAAATCTGAAATGAGTTGTTAATGTATGTATGTAATGGGATTACATTATTATTTGCCACAACACATTTTCTTCCGCCGATATACAAGTCCTAATTTGTATATTGACAGAAAATTCTTGAAATATCTTTAAACCTTATGTTTCATAAGCTTAAAAACGAGTTAAAATATTTTTTTTAATTGAAGTACCTATGTAATGGGTGGATATGATATGCGATAGGTACTTATGCATTAGATAACGAAACATTAGTCTTTACAACTATTTACTAGACTAACTTTATCCGATCAATTAATTTTTACGTAGTCCTTTCATCGCCATTAGAAAACAGTCTTTAGCTAATTATTTAACTGTGCGTGAAATAGTCGCTCGTCACATTTAAACCTAACTAAAAGTTACAAAAACGTACTAGAAAAATAAATTACGTAATAGGAAAATAAAAAAACAGGACTGACCTCTCCAGGAACACCGCCGTGGGATCCATTCCTGACGAAACTCTTCATCACATTCCTTCCAGTTTGGTTTGAAATTCTGGCCAAAGGACCCAACATTTTGGCTTTTTTTTTCTTTACTGGGTTAACAAAATGGCCAGGTATAGGTAGATAAGATAGTAGTATCGGATATTGGGTGGATACTGCCCGGACGACGAACTGATAAGCGTGTACTGAAGTGTTTCAAACTAAGTATTATCCGTCAATATAATATTGATAGTATGTTAGCCCTGTTTGGCTGTGAATGTGAACCTTTTTGAAGTGATTGTGTTGTAACGTTGTGAACGGTTCAGAAAAACAGACATGTATTGAAATGACTAGGATTTTTGAACATTGTTGATTGTTCTAGACAAAACCTAAAACCTAAAAAATATATTTAAAAAGTTTGCTGGTTGTTCAGTGTCGGATAAAATCATACTCTTCAAAATCAATCTATACTCAAGGCTTACTCTTAATTAAGAAAAGCATACACAAAAAACAGACAATACCTGGCGTACTTATTCAATGCATCAATGCCTTTAGAGTTTTATTCAGGCTTAGGTACTGTAGTTCCTCAGGCATGTTCGCTGATGAGCACACTGATTATTATTTTGCGATAACACATATGACACTTGTAGTTGGAGAAGTACCAGCATCTTGAAGGTATTTGTAGAAAGGCAGAGTGGGCCTTCAACCGATTTATCGAGCTACATGTTAGACACAGAGTTAGATAAACTTCTCTGTGACTGTGATATTTGTGTGTACTGTTAAATATTGGGCCACATTATTTTATCAGTTGACTATAATACTTACACGATGTGGGCCTGAAAATAAATAATTTTTATTTAAATATTAATATGAGTGAAATAAGTACCAAATACTCTCACTTTAGTATACCTATTGATTAATTTACCAACTTATTTTTTAGAAGGTTTTGTCTTATTTATGTTTTTAAGCGACGTTTGAATGACATATTCTGCAACTAATTAACTGTAGGATTGTTAACCATGATGTTTAATTATCCAGTAACTAGCACTGTGCAAATAAATTCCAGACATTTAGAAACATTATAATGAAAACTTTCTAATTATTATTTGAGACAAAATTCAAACTTTAAATTAGAGATTTAAAAGTTCTTTTCATTTTAGGTTTACAATAGGGTTATTGACGAAATTTCACAAAGGGCCTAAATTTAAAGAATATGGTATAGATTATCTAAAAAAAATATTTTGCAATTTTTTTGTGTACCCATTGATTAAATAATAGCTGTCTAAAATTCAAATTTTAAAGGTCGTGCCAAAAGGCGCGATAATGACGATCGCCATTTTGTGACGTCATTACGCAACAGAACTATTGTAAACAAAGGAAACTATTTTGTAAATCATAACATTAGTGCGTAGTATACCAATACTTCGAAAATTGAACTGAAATACGGAGAAAGTGGTTGCAACTGGCTTCCGAAATATCAACAAATTCATCAATTTATTTTGTGTCATGTGTCACAGTGACTGCAAATTGACAATCAATCGTCTGAGTAGTGACGTCACGCAGTCATTGGTGTTTCGAGTCACGTGACACATAGATTAAAAATTATGAATTTGTTTATCGAATTAAATGTATTTACGAGTTATTATTATTATTTAAAAAAATACAAAAATTTCTAATAAAATACATTCTATCATTATAGCTAAGTTTCATATTTTATTTCCATCAGTGTCAAATACCCTATTATAATTCTAGAGTTCGCCAGTTTTTTTTTTTTTTATATTCTTTTCAAAATTATTAAATCTATTTTATTTATTTATTGCTCAAATGTGGTATGACAGTGGTGTTATTCACAAATAGTTCAGTAAATTTACTAACATAGGCATGCAAATGAGTAATGAATACCAGAATTGAAACTTATATATAAATCTACATAATATGCTTACGCTGCAAATACAAGAAAGGAAGCCTATCTGTAGTACATAGTATACCTTTTAAATATCAAAGAATGCTACTAGCTGTAATAAAAACGGAACCTTTTGTCAAACTCCCGATATTCTAGTGTACTGCGACATGTCTTGTTACTCATTTGAGGAAGGATAAATTGACTAAAATATATCGTGCTCACAGTTTACTGTGAATAAATAATATTTTGCAAACTTTTCCTTCTTGATAATTTAACATCGTAAGTCTCAATTGAAAAGGTTTAAGTTATTATTGATCATCATGGTGAAAATCTCATCTAATAATCTACTATCTTGAGTTGCATAGAAAACTTCTTCTTTTTTGAACAAAATTATGTATGTTTTTCATAGTATAACTTTATAATGTTCAATTTTCATGTCGTGTCTACAAATTAAGTAGTAGTATTTTTTATTTAACATAATGGCAATTTATGTATGACATTTTTCCATGCTATAGTGGCAATATCAGATCTGCCATTTTAAAAAAAAGAAACAGTCGGCCACGCTTGCTACAGAAATCATTTCACTTTTTGGGGGCCTATTTTCCCCCTTTACGTTTAGTTCCAATATTGCTGTAATTACCTCATTACCAGAGCAAAACTTTGAATCGTAAGTCAAAATTTGAAATGGCCGACTTGGACGATTTCTTCGCGAAAAAAGATCGCAAAAAGTCAAAGGCAGTGAAAAAGTTCGCTACCGCTGATGAGTTAGCCAAAAAATTGGACGACCCAAAACAGAAATCAGATGTTAGGCCGAAAAAGGAGCGACCGGTTCAGGAAGGAGAAGAAGGAGGCCGAGCAGGGGTGAGTGCTGAGTTCTAACATTAAAATTTTAACACAACACCAAGACATCTTTGTGTCTGGGCGATTCGTGGTCATTCTCGAAGATTAGTGAAGCCCTGTTTATTTCACGGTGACTAATGTCGACTTCTCACGGTTGCACGGCATTTGACCTGGTTCCATTTCAATTTCAAACGATTTTTTGGTACGTCGACAATTAGTAAAATTTTGCACAATTATTCAGATTGTGAGGAGGTATCTACTTACGATATAATATGATTGTGCTTGTATCGCCTGACATTTCTTCTCAGATGTAACTTAGAATGCAATGTCATTCATGGTACATATTAAACATGATAGGTTATGATAACCATTTCTCAAAAGAAAGTTAATTGATTGACCTAGTGATTTTGGATGTACATTTTGTAATATTTAGATTTTCGTAATAGTTTTTATACAAGTCATTGTAGGAAAGTGAAATAAATATATAATCTTCATCTTGAGTGAAGAGAATCAGAAAATACATAATAATTCTCTTGAAACTAGTCATGGGTGGGTTATCCATAGATAGTAAAAATTTTTTTTTGCTGTAGACCTTGATGTCAATGAAATGTAGTGCATACAGCCAGTATGTTTTTGGTTACTGTTAATTGTTTCTCTACTATTCTTAATCTTAACTTCAAATGATACAATAACAAACAGTATATGTAAACAAGTTAAACATTAATAATTTATTGATAAGTGCAAACAATTGTAACAAATTCAACTTGATGTCTTATATGTAGTGTTTAAGGAAAATAATATAGGATGATAAGACAATTGACAAATAGAATAATATTAGACTTGTTATATTTCTGATTTATTTGATATTGTTATCTCATGTGACTAAAGATTTATATCAACTGGGAGCATTTTGAAACAGAATGTTATGACCACGGAACTGAAAAACATATGGATGTAACCTTGCCTTGTCATAAGTGAAGCATAGTTTACTCACACACACTCGTATATGACAAGTGAAATTGGATGACTAGGCATGCTTCTCAAATGTCATATGCAACGCTACATCCATATATTTTAAGGTCCGTGGTTATGATGTTTTTAAAGTGAAATGATAAGTCACACCCATTTCCCTCAAGAACTAGGTATATTTGTACGCTCACATTTCACTGGAGTTAATGTGTAATGTTTCTTTCTCATCATGCATTTCATCATCGTTTGTTCATCATGCATTTACTAGTCCACTGCTCGATAAATCACTTCTTCAATAGCTGGTTTTTGGTAAAAAATATTTGGGAATATTACATTCACAGTGGAAGAAGGAAAAGGTGGCCTTTCCCTAGCTGGGGGACGAAGGGGGCTATGATTATTTTTTACTATAGATTCAAGGTCACCAACAATGACGCAAGTAGTATTTGAGCGTACTCTTAATTTACTTAAAATCCATAAGTGTTTAGTTTTAAAGTTTTCATTGCACTGTTTTACATGTCACTAAAATAGGACATGGTGAATGTTTATATTTAAGTTTTTGTTCAATGCATAGGCTATTATTATATAATACATTTATTAAGTTATACATTTTAGTGGAAAGAAGATGTTTAGCGGTCTGAGCGCCTAAGTATTAATCAGGGAGGTGCAGGTTCAAATGCTGCTGAAAAAAACAAAACTTTATTATAGCATAGATTCATAATTTATTAGAGTCAATTTAATGGAGAATTTAACTCAGAATAAATACAACACTATGATCTGTAGACATGTTCTCATTGTCAACATTTTATACTCCTCCAAATGAATAAATAAGATATTGGTTTTTCTTGTAATACTCTGGGGCTACAGTATAAAATATGTGCATAACTTGAGAAAAATACATAAATGGCCTCACAGATGTGCAGGGATGAGTAGCGTCATAGTAATATCTTAGGTTTGCGCGATCACTACACATTATAATAAAACAACTTTTAACCGGATTAATCGCGTGTATTATTGGTTTTTTGTTTTTCCTGACGTTTCGAACACTTTGCAGCGTTCGTGGTCCTGGTGAGTCCTCCTGCGACCACGAACGCTGCAAAGTGCTTACACGCGATTAATCCGGTTAAAAGTTGTTTTATTATAATGAGTAGCGTCATCTTACATAAACAATGTATTTTGCATTTAACACTGCAAATCTCCTACTGACCTATGCTATCTGTAACTTTTTGAGCTACAATACATGTGTATCCTAACTTTGATAGGTTTGAATACAAGGGGCCCGGAATTTTAGTAATATTGAATTCCCCCCGCCTACTTGTCAGCGAATTAAGCAAAACTATTGGGCTATTACCCCTATCCTTACATTATTATGGGTGGCGGCCTTAATGTAAGCATAGTTTTACTTTTTAGAAAATTGTTTTAATTTAGTTATTGTTAATCATGAGAAGATAAATAGTTATTTAGTCTATGACAATGAAATAACCCAAGTTTGTCTATAATAAACAAACAAAGTTACAAAATATCATAAATAATGATATAAACTATTCAAAAAAGTGAAGAATAATATGATTTATCATAGGGTTTTGTATTAAAACTATGTTAGATTCCGGGATTTCAGAAAGACTCAATATATATCTGCCTAGCCTTTTCCCAATTACATTAGGGTCGGCTTCCAGTCACACCGGATGCAGCTTAATACCAGTATTTTACATGGAGTGACTGCCTATCTGACCTCCACAACCCAGTTACTGGTTAACACGATATCTCGTGGTATGACTGGTTGTCAGACTTTCAGGCTTCTGACTACCCGTAACGGTTGTCATAGATCTTAATTTGACAACCGGGACCGACGGCATAACGTGCTCTCCGAGGCACGACTTTCATTTCAGAAAGACTCAATATACACTCTATTTAGTTTCGATTAATATTCTCCATTTAATCTCTGATGAGCATCATCCCCCTACCCTTGTATGAAGTAAATTATTAACTACACTATTTTGCAATCATTTTTAGGTAGAAATGTACATAATCAAATAATTTATCTTTAATTCATATTTAATTAACATTCATAGTATTTGAGTGATATTGAAATTAATGTTTACTAACATTATGACGTTAATTTATCACTCATGCATATTGATAATTTTAATAAATATATAATTAAAAAACGCATCCTATCCTATCATACTAATATTATAAACTAGCTGACCCAGCGAACTTCGTACCGCTTTTTTTTTTCTGTTCTTTGTTTTTTAATTTTCTTTTATACAAACCTTGTCCTGACAATAAGGAACACAAAAAAAAAGAATTATCCAATTTGGTACAGTCGTTCGGAAGTTATGCGCGTACAAACATTTCGGCGATTCATTTTTATTTATATAGATGTGAAAGTTTGTAAGTATGGATGGATGGATGGATGGATGTTTGTTACTCTTTCACGCAATAACTACTGAACGCATTTGGATGTAATTTGGCCCACATGTTTATAACGTGGATTAACACATAGGATTCTTTTTATCCCGGCTGGACCGAATTCTGAAATTCATGCAGACGAAGTAGCGGGCAGAAGCTAGTTTAAACATATAAAAAGTATCTGGCTATCGGCATCGAGAGGTCCAAGCTACCGGTGGTTAGGGCTCTAGAGAGAGGAACCTCCTCACAATCGTATAAGTACGATAATTATCGTACGGTTGAGAACAATAATCTAAGGTAATATTTGTTAAATGTCATGTCAAATCCTTTTGATCTTTGTGACCTGGTCCTGGTGACCTTTTACATTAATAAGTAATATAAATTATACGAGTATTGATTCAGCATTAAGTAGTTTACGACCGGTTGGTTTGTAGGTAACGGTTTTGTGACATAATGTAATTTAATGACGTCGATATTTTTGGCGTTTTGGTGACGTAATCACAATGATCCCAATTTCATTGCAGAAGGCTACAGCACGATATTTGTCTTTGACTTTACTTACTTAGTATCTGACATTAGTCCTGTATTCCCCGAGGGAAGTATGCACTATACTACAGCCACATTTTACCGATACTGTTAACAAGTCCCATGTGCTGAGCTATTGCCATCAACCATTTACAATTTAAAACTGCAGGTTGCTAAAATACTCATTTCCTAACAGACAAATCCATAGGAATCGACTATTTTCGAACCGCGCAACAAAATTTTGACGTTTCATAAGTGCCTTTTCAAGGGGTTTATGTGAAATAAAAACTTTTGACTTTGAATAACAGTTTTCGCGACCTGGGAGTCGAACCTGTCCTAGGATCGACTCCCAGGTTGCTCTAGTTCAGCAGTCGCGCTTACAACTTGACGTTGACTAACAAGACAATCAGTTACTAACAGTTAGTGTAAAACACCATGACATGCGCCATTATTAGGACATAGGTCTCTCCTATTTCTAGCTACAGCACAATCCTCGGTTACTCAGCCCCTACCAGCCATCTTGCTCAGATGGTCACTAATAACATCTAGTATTTGACCATATATTCTCTCAACTTTTACAGGAAGAAGAAGAATGGAAGGAGTATGAAGAACCGGTGAAGGACTACACCGGGCTCAAGATCCAGGTTCTCCAGGGAGGTAACGGACAGCCCGAGTCAGGCCGAGACTCCGCCTCGGAAGACACCGCACCCGAGGGCGGGAAGGTTAAGGGACCATGGAATAAGCCTGTATGTACCAAATATTTTTAATCAATTCAAATATCTTTAATAAAAGAATAACAGATAAAAAATGAACTACGTTTAAAAAAAAAACCGGCTTCTAAACTTCCACAAAAAAAAAATGCAATAAAGATTTAATCCAAAACACTTCTCTTCCAAACCTACCTATAATAATAATGAAATACTATTATTCGTATGTGCTACCTACTTTTTGTTATCGTGTGGTTGATGAACAACCTAGTGTCAGAGTTTCAACCACCCGTAGGTCTCTGACATGGCTTTACACGGCATCGAGAACACCTCTCAGGTGTGCTGGTTTCCTCTTTATGTTTTCGACCTATTGATAGGTTTGAAGTCGGTGTCAAGCCAGATGGTTTCGTCTACTCTAGAACACCAGCATTCATTTGACCGACGTTATAGGCGCCGACTTCAAACCTCCTCCTTTTTGAAGTCGGTTAATTAATCTTTCAAACGCATTAATACATGCGGAGGGAACTAATGCCTAAACCTTTCTCTTGTTTTAATTTTTATTACCCAACTGACCCAGAAGTAGGGTTATGTTTATCGAGTGTGTGTATGTATTTCTATTTCTTTGGCACACCCTATAGCCTAAATGGCTTGATGGATTTTAACATACCAGGTGTCATTAGATTCGTTTCAATTAAAGAAGTGTCATAGGCTATAATTGCCTACTGAAGGCAGATGTGTTTTTACTGAAAACTTTTTTTTATATTGTTTTTTATTATATACCATTTGTCTGCAGTAATAAAGATTATATTCTATAAGACAAGACCTGCTGGACTGAAGGGCTTACTCTTGAAAATGATTCCGCTCGATTTACATTGGGGGGCATCCATAAATTACGTGAGATTTTTAAGGGGGGGAGTGGGTCGAGTCAAATCTCATCTAATCTTACGTTGGAGAGAGGGGGGTCTCGGCAAATATCACGCAATTTTTTTTTCTGATTGAAACAATACAAAATTATACTCTCGTCTCAAGAGAGACCGCGCATGATTCTCCATGGACTGAATTAGAGTAGATATTCTTTTTTTAATCACAGTAGTTACGATTTAAGTATTCTATTGTAAAATTTTTATTACCCTTATAATTAGGCTCTCAGCAATATTGATTACTAGTCTTAACTAGTCGTAAACAAAAGCACGAAGCAATTTTTTTCTTTTTACAATAACAATCCAACGCGTTTACGTAAGAAACCCACATTTTGAAAAATCTCACGTGAGATTGGGGGATGGGGGAGGGGGTTGAATAAAATCTCACGACATCTCACCAGGGGGGGCGGGAGGGACTGAAAATTTAAAAAAACACCTCACGTAATTTATGGACGCCCCCTTGGAAATATGTCAGTTCGTACATTTAAATGCCAAAATGTCTCAAAAATTATTAAAGATTCGGGATATTATTAAGACAACATGCTTTAAAATTGAGGCAACTGTAACGGAGGTAAATTTATTTTAAAGTTACGCGTTGTTTTGAGGCGTCCTTTTAATATTGGAATTGGTATTAGTTTCAAGAGTAAACCCAAATAGATGCGATTGTGGACTTTGTTTTATATTATTGAAATATGTTTAATTACAGCATCAGCCGGAGGTGGAAGCTCCGCCGCCGCCGCCGGTGGAAGAGCCGAAGCCTCGCGAAAGCAAGCCGGCCACTTACGTGCCGCCTGCATCGCGCCAGCGGCCCATTGAGAACGTGCGCAGGAGTACGGTAAGCTTGAAGGAATTAGTACTGGAGAAGTTTTAGCGGGCGTACCCCTCTCGCCACTGGCATATGGTTACAATGATAGTACACGATTTTAATTGTGTGCAACACAATTTTGTTTGTGTTTAGTTTTTTTATGTGTGTTAATACTGTTAATGTAATGACGAGAGCTATTGTTGCTTTAGTGCTTGTGTGTTACCTCACCCCCCGCCATAAGTGGCGAGCAAATTTGTTCAATATTTAGTCAGAAGCCGTCTCCCGTCTTGGCCTCTAAGATAGTAAGGGATCCGTTACTTTTAGTAGGCCTTCTGAGGCCCCCACTTTACCACGTGCTTTGGTATAGTATTATTTCTGTCACTTGTAACATAACTGATAAACTACAAGTGCAAGATAGATATGGGAACATAGCTATGCCAAAGCTCATACTAATAAATGTTCATGGGCACCGGGAGGGGGGTTCAAAGGGGTGCACTTGTACCCCCTTTTATGAAAGTGAACACAAGAAAATGTGGATCTCTTATTTATATTAAAGTCACTATGTCCAAAATTGTTTAACACTGCCAATTTATTGAGCTTTAACATTTTCCTATAATTAGTATAATAATGTAAGTAGATGCAGATGCACTTCCCGGGAATGATCCTGCCGGCGCCCATGTTAATGTTTCTTGGACTCTCACCTCTACTGTCTTGCCCCCCAAATTCTGCACGTTAATTTATTGATGCCCTCAAAATTCGTGTCGTCACTTACGATTTGCCTTAATGTGACAGAGAACACGAGATTTAAGTGCAAGTTTAAAAAAAAACTTAAGTAGCGCTTGAGGATTTCGCTACCACTTTCTTTTTTTTCTTTCTTATTACTTTGATATGATAAATTTTTGGCATTGCAATCCTGTATTGCTGATCTAGTTTGTCCAATCCCACTTTGATGACTTCTCTTTGTAAGCCACCTGAACATATTTCAAACAAGGTGTGTAGTTCGCTTAATCCTTTTCTTGTATTCTTCTCCATATCATGTCTATCAATAACATTTTTATATTTGGTCAGACCAGTACAAACGGCATTGTCTATAGCGGTGTATCCTAGATCCTCGCGGGTAGGACATTCCAGCCAGTTTATTACCAGTGGCTTGCATTGCATATAGGCAATGCACGCCACTGGTTATTACTTGTGCCATTGTTTACGGAGAGAACCCATACGGATGGCAACAGCATTGGGTAGAAGCTGTAGCCATAGGATAGAGACATTTTTGTTTTCAATATGCGTCTTGTATTAACATATCGCAATACCGGTGTACAGAAGCACGCACCAGACATCCACAACGACGACTACTTCCCGGTGCTGGGCGCCAGCGCCAAGCGCGGCGGCGGCGGGTGGAGCACCGCCGGCGCCGGCGCCGCGCGCGAGCCTACTGCGCAGCGCCAGCCGCTGGCGCTCGGGAACCGGTTCACCTCGCTGCAGGACGACAGCTAGCCAGGTGATGTCTACCACAACACTGGTACCCTGCGGAACGAGCATGCTTGTTTTTGGCGATTTTAAACGTCAAATTTGACATAGTTATAAATTTTTGTGGAAAAAAATAATTCGGTCGTGAGCAGGATTCGAACCTCCGCCTTCCGGATAAATACTCCAGGCGTTCTGACTTCTGACCATCTCAACCTCTTCTTACTAATGCTGCTTTATAGCGAAAGAAACGAACGTATTTTTCTTTTCACAAAAAATTATAACCTAACAGTGATGCCTTTATACAAATTTGACATAAGTTGTTGAATAAAATATATAATATAATTCAATACAGCTATACTTTTATTCATTCTACAGGTAGCTCGAGCAATTCATGACACCAAGCAAGGTGGCTTCTAAAAGTTATCTGAGTCATGAAGGGAAGAATATTTCTCACAAAAATATATTATCCAAGTGTAGACCCCCCAGTTGTCTGTGTTAAAGTTGAGTGTTGCCAACGTTACTTTCTATATTGTAGTAACATAAATGCAAAAAAAAACTGAAGAATTTATTGTGCTGAATGTCAGTAATTTAGTGTATACCGGGATTATAAGATAATTTAAATCAAAACGCGACTGTAAAAAACCACCTACAACTTCCAAGCATTCATTTTATATCTTTCTAACAGCTTTAATTTGTTTTCAGGTAACACAAAGCCACAACGTGATACGCTGCAGTAAAGTGAAGTGTCAATATGGACTTGTAAGCGAAGCCTGGCGCATAGCATATACAATATATTACCTATACAACACACACACATGCAACAGACAGAACAACGTGCATTTCCTTATTATGTAGCCCCATACAGTACCCACAGACTATGGCGGCAAACAGACAGTTGCTATACGAACTCTGACTGTTCTAAATTTGAATTTCTTATTTTTCTTTAGTGCTGTTATATTAGTTAAGCCAGTAATATTTAGTCGATTTATTTGTAATCGAATACCACTTTTTAACGACGTCCGTTTCGTATGAATTGTAGACAATAAATTAATGCCTAAAGTGCTTTCGAAACTGTTTTTAATGTAAGAAACACTGATTTTAGGGAATATTTTTTTACAATACATATGGCAACTGTCTTAAAAAAAGTGTAAAAGCAAGAAATGAATGTGCGATTTGTTATTTTTTATGTTTATATTGATAAATAAATAATAAAAAAATGTGTCTCGTATGCGTGGAAATGGACATTTAGGGAAAAAAAATTGGTGGAATTATTTATATACAAAACCGATGATTCAAAGTGTTAATAATCAATAAAACCAAGCGTGGAATATAGATTTTTATATTTAAACAAAATTGTTATAAAAATGAGCAACATTTGGAAAATAAACATAGTTAAGTGTTCCGGTTAACAACATTGTACATTTTGTTTTGATATTGCAATTATAAATTCTGTAACGGCAAATCATTGGAAATATCTTGTACCATAGAAATAAATTATGTATTTAAAACTAATGTTTATTTTATTTATGTTGATACACTTTACAGAATAAAGCTCAAATACTATTACAATAAAAATAAAATCCTGAATTAAAACTAGAGGAGGGCATCGAAAAATTCGTCCGCGTCGCTGTCAACTGGGAGTGTACCCAAAAGGCTGGCAGCATTGCCACGTTGAATGGTTAATACATTTTCTTTGTGCGAAATAGAGACCAGCCCTTTGGTCACGTGAAGTGTCGACCAATCGCCTTGCGATCTCTTTATAAAGAATGCGAGCGCAAGTGTTTCAACTCTAGACGGCTCAAAAATAGAATTACTAGTAAACATATTATATTTTCGCCGCTTGAGCGTCTCCGCAACTGCAGTAGCAGCACTAGCACAGCCCACCGTGCTGGAAATATGGGATGGTGCAAGGGTATCAACGCATGTTGCGTCACATACCAGAGGCCTACCCGTCTACCACGGCAGTAACGACATGCCTTCTGGTCTCTTACCATCGTCACGTGCCAAGTCATTTGGTTCTAATATCGCTGGAACTGTAGTAAGAGCACGACGAATAATTTCATTAATTATGCCGTGTCGTGATATGCGTCCTGCACTCCTGCTGCAGAACAGGTCGTGGTGTCCGAGGCAGTCGACAGCTTCGCCGCAGTGACAGCGATGCGGAGTATAGCAAGGAGCTCCAAACGTAGGCACATAGTGAGGCGGAAAGTAGTGTCATCTATCATAGTGCATATAAAGTGCTCATGCACCCACAAGTCCGATTATCGACTCGTGATTGACGTATTAATAAGTTCATTCCGTGTCACTCTGCAGAGCAGCTTGTCTCACTGTCTTTGGGAGAAAAGGTTGACGGGCAGTTCCGTATTTGGGCAGGCGATTTTCCAGGCATTCATAGCCTCAGCAATACAAGGTACCTATACCTATATACAAAATTAACTAGTGTAGAAGCTAGTTTATCCCTAGTTAATTTTTTAGTACTGTGGACCGAGGATTGCAATGCCGGTAGGGCTTATACATGAAATTTTGCGGACGTCGTGACCACCCAGACATAGGACGGGTAGCTTATATCTAGGTTCAGTCGTTCAAGGCCACATTTGAAATAGAAGTTAAAGTATTCCTGATAATTTTGTCTAATTTATCCAAAAGGTGATTACAGGCAAAATATTTATGTAACTAGAGTCACTTTGATATTGCTAATGTAATTGAATAAAAATTACGAGTATTGTTGTCTTGTATCACAGATTATTCTACTAACAGTTACTCAGTAACTATAATCGCGGAACGAATAGAGACGTTGAAGTTGTGTTTGGGCTCGATTAAACTAAAACTGAATAATAAAGTCAGCACAATTTTAGGTATCCACTAAAATTAGAGATTAAATAAAATTTTATAAAAAAAACCACATGCCTGTAGAATCGATCTCAATAATTAACTGCCTTGTCTGAATTCGTTTTTTTCTTTTATTTTTCTTCTGTAGGTACTTGGGCAGACGGTTGCCCAATCTAGCAATTCTCCTATATACATATTGTGAAACACTATTCCCACATACATACACAGGTTTTCATATTTTTTTCTTTTTGCTGAATTACTATTTATAAACTGGCTGTGCAATAAAAAGTTAACAATAAAGTGCCATCTATATTTGTCAGGAGGTACTAAGTAAAAAGATTATGTAAGCGCCATCTAGCGAAACTTATCCAATAAAGCAGATGTTTCATAACGTGCTGCACGAGATAGTCTGTGGTTTAACAAACAGATGGCGCTAGGATTGTAGAAACAGCTTTAAAGTTGTATTTTTCCTGAATAACCAATATTTGTGTGAAATATATTAATATTTCTAATTTTGGCTACAATATTTATAACTAATGTAATTTTTGGGCATTAGGATAAAATTTTAATTATTAGTATTTACAGAGATATTTTAAGAAAATCTATATCACGCTAATGAAGTTGTCCAGTCTTGGAAACATATGTACAAAAGTTGGTGCTCACTAATTGTACTTGCTTCGGCAGTACATATACTAAAATTGGAACGATACAGAGAAGATTAGCATGGCCCCTGCGCAAGGATGACACGCAAAATCGTGAAGCGTTCCACATTTTTTGAAGATTTTGGGTAATGTTGCTAACTTTTACCTTTGCTCCAACATTTTAATTCAGTAGTACCTTAGGGAGCGCAATAATATTTAATTAAGGAATCTTTAATTCAACTTTAATTTGTTTAATTACTTTTTAGTTTTTTGTTGGTCGATGTGACTAACCCCCTATAGTACTTAATAACAGTAGGTAAGTACTTATCTACCTTACAGGTGATGTAAAATGAAGAGATTATTTATCTGAAATCAATTTCTACCAGCGCGTGGCATCCTCGCTGGTTGTTCTGGCCTTCAAGCCGTAATCAATTCAAATTTCGTTGCCGGCAAGAGTCTCCACTCCTTGGTGGTTCCATAATTTTTTCCCTTAATTTTTCGGGTCGGTAATCTGTTGGCTCGCTAAAGAGGAGACACAATAGATTTTTATTTTTATTGTTCTGTAATAAATATTCGTCCAACGATTCGTCTGTTGCGATAGATTACATACCCGTTGCATAGAAAAAAAAACCTATAGCTAGTTATAACTGGTGCTCGTAGCTAAGTAGCATCCGCACAGATCGATTGCCGCGGTTGGTCTTTAGACGTCATTTTATAACGACACCTTTCTGTACCTCGGGAGAAGTTACGTAAACCACAGATTAGTAATATAACATGTATCTAGACTAACATGTATCTTACGAGATCTACGTTAAACTCTCTGTCCCAATTGTCAAAATAAATTTGGGAAAAGGTTTGGCAGATTTTCCATAAAGCTATAACTGTTTAATTTAGCGTTTGTTCTTTTAATTAATTAACCCGTGTACTAATAAATTAAAAATTTACCATGTAGAAAATTTCGCAATGAATTAAATAAGCTACTAAAAGCAAAAGTTTATTATAACACTAATGAATATCTTCAAGACAAATTTATCAGCTCTTTAAATTGTTAACAACAAATCCATATTACATCTCTAGACATAATATATTATACTTTCCTAATAATATTATTCCAGAGCTTAAATTAACTTTATCGCCAACGGCATGATTTATATTGTACATATTATATGTTAAATAAATATTTAGGTGAGGCCCTAGCCCTGCAGTGGCCCAGTGGGACAGCTATGGACTAGTTATGTAATGTTATATATTGGTCGTCCCGGTGACAGGTGACGAGACGGACGGATGACATTGTTGCTGTCGAAAAAGATGAGTCTACTGTCTAGCATATGAGCGTGGAAATTGGCACAAGCAGAGAAAGGCCTAATGCTCATTAGTGGGTGTAGTCGGATTGTAGATTATGTTGTGGTAGGTTGTAGCTTAAAGGTGAATTCCGTAGACGATATGAAAGACCTCAATATTAATACAACAAAGAAGAAAAAATCACGAACAATACTTTATTTTTCTGCTTTTACACTTACAAATAGATCAAAAAAGGTCCCTAAATACTAAAGTTCTCCTCCAATCTCCTCAGATGATCAACATTAGACTCTTGCGGTGGGCTGCTATGGCTTAGAATATTATTTTTATACACATCCATACTCCTTTGTGCCATATTGTTGTAAACTTCTCTTGGTACAATACGATTTTGGGCGGGAATTTTGACATTTACATTTCCCGCCAAACTCAAGCCGCGGTCCAAGAAAACTCTTTCGTTCGGATACACGGATGTAGGGTTTATGAATGGAACGTCTGGCTTTGGTAAATTCCGAAACATGTTTGTTCTGTCTATTATTTGGTTTTGTGCGTTCATATTGTTGAGAGATTTCATCCATTGCTGTTGTTGTGTTGGTGGTACTCTGTTGGGGTAGTTGAAGATCCAGAGACGGTCGCCGACGAACATTGGCCGTGGACTGACGATACCGAGGCTGCTGTAATACTGTTGCGCCAGAAGCTCGATGTCGTTTGTGTATTTTCGTTTCCATTTCGTTCGACGGTTTTGGAACCATATTTTTATCTGGAACAAAATAAAATTATTAATTATATTATTTGATCCTGTTTTGTCCGACTGCAGGGCAACTAACCAAAAAGGCCTCCTTCCTCCACATTTTCTGCCAAGTGAATGTGTGGGCCATTCCTTTATGTCGATAGGTAAGCCTCGAACTCGTTTAACTAAATCGATATTTATGTATTATTGCGATTACTCAGATTTTTTCGCAAGATTTTTATTTTTGGCTATTCACGATGAACAAAGTGCGCATAAAATACTTTGAACAACCAACCTGTGTCTCCGTAAGCCTAAGCTGCCTCGCGAGTCTGCCTCTGGCCGCCACTGACAGGTACCGATTCTTCTCGAACTCAGCTTCTAAGCTTTTGATTTGCTGCGCGCTGAACGCGGTGCGGGCACGCTTGCCCCTTGACGAGCAGGATCCTGTAAAGAAAACAGAGAGCTAGTTATGTTTAGGTAGAATTTGTCTCTGTGGTCTTTAGTTAGTTACTCCGTAGTTTTTTTTTATGGGATATGGTCAAACTCATGGACACCTGCAACACCAGAGGAGTCACAAATGCGTTGCCGGCCTTTTATAGGGTTTGGGCCTCCTGTACGAGTGTACAGTGAGTGAGGACTCACTCGGCGAAACACAACGCAAGCGTTGTTTCACGCCGGTTTTCTGTGAGGCCGTGGTATCACTCCGGTCGAGCCGGCCCATTGGTGCCGAAGCATGGCTCCCCCAGGGTGAAACGGAGTAGTCCCGTTGTTATTAATTAGAAAAGAAAAACAAAGTTCGGAAACCAGGATGATACACATTAGCAGCGGCCGTTGCCCTGTGAAACAGTTACAGACTCATAAACTGAAATACAGTTAATATAAATAAGTAACATGCTAAAAAAGTCTTGAATGAACCGACTCTTGAGTTGTGATTTTGTGAATGGTTCATTAGTTCGTCACTCACTAAAATGGTATCGATCTAATCGTAGTAAGTAATGAAAGAAGAGTGACATCTGTGAATTGTTAACGTTACACGTTGATTGATTACAATTGTTCAGTTACAAGATGTGGTTACAAGCCAAATGTGCGTCTGTTTAATTTCTGGCAGACACATGTTTTATGGTTGATTTGTAAGCTCAGTAGAATAATTTCACCATCTTAAATGAAGCATCTATCGAAAATAGTAGCTACCTAATGATAATCATCAGTAGGTATTACGACAGCGGATAATTTTATAATTAGTTTCGTGAACTAATGATGGTAAACTTAATTTATTACGGAAGTCACTCCGAACGGACGGACACAGATATCGTAGCAGACACGACTCGTCGTCACCTTACAGCTATTTTCAATAAACACCTCCCCGCTTTGAGTAATTAGTGGTAATATATCAACATGTCAAGGCAAGCAATGTCGCGACGCCATCTTGGAAAGAACGCCGCACATAACTAAACGACTCGACTATCCAAAATTCGAACTCGCTAATGAGCGCGCCAAAATAAATGTCTATATTTTTCTTAATCGTTTATCACTGGCTTGTAAAGTATGCAGTCGATTAGGTAAGTGGTATTTTTTTTTAATAAAATCCTTATTATCTTCATTAACAGCCCTCAATATCCGACTGTTGGACATAAACTAGGCCTCCCTTATACTATGCAATTTGCCTCGGTCTTGTCCGGTGCCAGTCCCGTACCGGTAGAACCTCCCGACTTTGTAATTTTGTTGACCCACTTTGCGCTTGCCTCCTTTTGGCCACCACTCTTTCAAAAGTGTCCACATTTATTTTTAAATATTTATGGTTTGACAGAGTTGTAAAATATGCACAATTTAATGTTCGCTCTTTTTCGAACTTAGCAATATTGACGTCATGAATCCTAAACAAGACATTCAGCATCTAATAAATGTCTGAAATACGTTATGAAGCAGATATATACGCATCTACCACATTATCAACCAATTTATCGCAGATATAAAGTCTAATTCAAATGAATCGCAGAAATAACGAGTCGGATATGATCCAGTAATGGGTCCATAAACATAAATCTACAGCGGGCACTAGCGACCTTGGAAATGAAATAGTTAATACATTAAGATTATCTGTAAATATATTGTTTTATAAAATATGTCAGCTATAGTTCGCTCAAGAAGTATGTGGAATTTGGACATAAGGACCAATTATTTATTCAATAAAAATATCGTGTTTATACTGATCTAACTTCAATACCTGGTATTGAAGGTACATCGTTATTTGATAGACTATGGGTGACCCCCTATTTCCCTAAAAGTGAAATGGAAGCTTGTGGAGTTGTGACCAACTTATTATCCTCCATGTTCCTGTACAGCGTGGAGACTAAGAATTAAAGAAGACAGACCACTCGCTTTGACGCGCTTGAGATCTGGTGCTAAAGGAAAAAGCTCTTCACTTCTCAAGGAATTAAAAATCATAGCCCCAAGGTCCCCACAAAATTTCTCTACAGGATGTACGAGTTCCTGGGGGACGTTGCCAGAAAGCGTGGTGATGATAACCTTGAGAAACTTCGTGACAGGAAAGGTGGAAGGAAAAAAACCTAAGAGCAAGAGCCTAATGCGTTGATCCGATCAGATTCGCTCGACACTCGGCTGCACGGAACAGAGCAAAATTACAGGGTTTACTCCAAAATATAGTGTTACTTTACAGATCTATACAGATTTGCCAAAAAAGGTTCTATCCAGCAATTTTAAAGAACTTCTAGACTTAAGGTATATGTTATTTATGAACTCGAATTCCCGAGTTTTCATTTAGAAATTAAACCTAGTTCCGATACGATTTTGATCTAACATTTTGCAATTCAAATAACTAATAAATGAGATCCCAGTTGGTAAATAACCATGATTACAAATAAACCGTCAAAGATAACTTCGCAAGAGGAATCTAAAGTATTTATTTGAGCTAAAATAAAATAAATGTCTTTTGTAGAATCCTTTGTTTACTAATTAAATGTATCCAAACGAATCTAAACGTCTAACATCAAACATTTCTAACACCAAACGGGCGCTCAGACGCAATACATCAAATCGCCCGCAATAACGTAGTAAGTAAATTAATTAGCGTCTAAAATAATCCTATTGCCGTCCAAAACGACTGTCGTAACACGCTTGCAAACCACTTCGACAGTGGTAAGGCAATTAATGTCAATTTATCCTGGCTTGTCAACGCTTCACGTCTTTGTTTCCCGCGATTGTGAACCACGCTCAATTTCTTTTTCTTAGCGATTATTTAATTGTCTCCTCTCACTCGTCTGAATACAGTCTATTTTCAAATGTTATTTAGCTGTCCCACAGGTAAAAATAAAGTTGTTGGTCTTTTATGACATTCGGCCCGTTCGGATACACACCCATCCGTTGTCTGGTAATAGAATTTTACAGCTTTTTAATGAGCCCCGGCCACTTACTAAATTTCAGTTGTGAGACGTTTCTTTTCATGTTTATTTCCTTTTTTTCTAACGGGTGAATAATTACGGGGGAGAAAGATTTAGCTAACGAGAGTCGGGACGCGTGGAGATTTATCTTTTCGTAACAAATTTAGAAAATGAGACATCACTGTGCGGTTAACGGGTGTATAAATGTAGGGCTGTCAGTTTACTGGAGATATTTGACATTTTATAAACATGATATATTGGACATGGCTTAAAATTAATTTGTTTTGTAATATTTCATTTAAAAATCTACGGTTATAAAGAAAAAAAATAGATTTTATGGAATGGAGGCGAAGAAAAAAAAAAGAAAATACAAATCCATACGGAATAGATATGCAAGAATTTGTTACATTATTTGAAACAAAATAATAATGTGTGAGCAATAATGCTGTCATCAATTACAGATATTATTCATGTTTAAAAATTGTGCGACGCCGCCATCGGGCATGAAAATTACGTTTCGGCTTAAAATACTGAAGAGTCTGCCCTACTCCACATGTGTGTGTAAAATTAAATTGTTCAATTTGCATGTGTGTGTGGAACGCGGGAAACCAATTCAAACGGCTAATTCGAGCCGCAATTGCTCGAACAAAACTGTCCGGAGGCGCTTTATAGTTGGCAGATCGTAAATAAATTAACGTTTTATGATGTTTTTTTGCGATAATCTCTTTACAACGAGTTATTGGCGATTTTCGCTTAAAAAACTCTGTGATGTTTATTTTTTCTACTTATGTAATCCTACTATAAAATACAATTTATGTTTTTTTTACTTTATAGCTTGATATAATTTGTGGTACGGTTGTTTTAATTATGTTATGAAAATTGTACCTACTAACTGTGCTCTACGGTTAAACAAAAATACATATTAATTTACATTTTATAAACCCTAATTTATTAGGTAACTTCCTTTGAAGTGGTTAATTGATATTTAAGTCCAATACATTCACATAAACCAAGAATGAAATGCCAATTAAAGCAAGAAGACTGCTCCCCTAACTGCAAACGTAAAAAATACTGTTATATACTTAATTTCAAAGTATGGTCACGGATCTGAAAAAAATACGGATGTAACCTTGCCTTGTCATAAGCGAAGCATAGATTACGCAGACACACACGCGCACCATACTGGCGCCGTTGTATGCGTTTAGCTCGTGTATGACAAGCGAAATTGACAGGCATGCTTCTCACATGTCATTCCTACGCAACGCACCGTCCGTATTTTTTTAAGATCCGTGAGTATGTTTTATATAAATCCTTATAATTTAAACATTGATCCCCTAAAAGGAAGTTATCTCATTAGTTTAGTGGTCGTAAGCGTAGCTGCTGGGTTTTCAGAAATTCTCAGTAGCAGCACTAAGTTTGGATTGGTGTATTGTGTATTATGGTAATAAGCTCACCACCTAAAACATGGGCATTAATAACTGTATTGGCGAAATACGGGTGCACAATTGTGTATACTTGTGTAGTGCCTTTGTCCTTTCCCTCGGGGAATACAAACGTGCTATGTTATGATTTGTAATACTTTTTGGTTCTTTTTCATATAAAAAGAGCAAGCAGGAACCACCTTTACATTTGTGATTTGCAAACCTATCGAGAAACGGATAAAAACACAGCTTTTTGATCTACGAAATATAAATAATTGCGGAACATGTTTTTTCCGTGTTCCGTCGTTATTAATTTTATGTTTTAAGTCATTCATCATCGATAGGTATTCTTTTTCTGAGCAATAAAAAGAAATAAGAATACCATCTAGCTTCCCTAGACCAAGACAAAGCAACCTAAATAGACTGTTAATAGTTTTGTCTATTCTGAGCAATAATGGATAGTAGCTTAACTAGTAATTAACGACCACACAGGCCGTAAGAGTAAGGAAAGTTCTTTGTAAACAAGAAATTCATTAATCAAAATTGTCATAGTGTCTGTTAAATCGACGAAAAACGGCCTGTGTCAGCCAATTGTCATCTCGCGAGTGGGATCGAGAACCGACGTGACGTATTCGACGGGTAACCATTGTAGATCTCTTTTTAGCGTTCCGTATAGCGTTGTGAGAGGTCACGCTTTTCAGGCCTCTCGGGATGCCTAAAATCCCGTTTTTACATCAATCCAGCCTTTGAACAAGGAAACGCATCACTCATTGTATATCATTAGAATGTATTTAGAAAAAAAGATTTGTAAATTTATTGATGTGCATGTTTTGTTCGTCCCGGTTTTTTCATCACTGTCCCGTTTTTTTCAAGTTTAGTCTCGATATTTAGAAAAACAGCTTTGGCAAAGCTAGTTCCGTAGTCAACAAGGAACTTTTATAGTTTCATCATGTCCTGCCGTCTGTCTGTGCGTCTGTCTGTCCGTGCCTTAGCTCAGAGAGATGTAATAATTAAATTAATAATTTGGCATGAGTATACAATTATACATATTAATTGCGTTGAATAAGCGCTAAAGTTCCATATTGAGAAAAAAAAATTGGGTACCTCGATCTCCTACACGTAAAGCGGAGATTTTTTTTTTCTCGTCTATCTCATGTTGTGAGGTGTCATTGGATAGGTTTATGAAACATATTGCGGATATGTGAATACCATTTTTGGATTCATGATTCCGTTTGCGGAATATTATGCTTTAAAGTGCTAAATTACTGTTACGAGTCAAGTAACTATTCTCCGCTATACCAGCAAAATCGTTCTTTTTGGATACATGAAAAAGAAAACAAAAAACGGCCGTAGGATACAGGTATAGCGAAGTGAAAAAGAAAACTTTCTCAGCCTTTACAAGTTATCGAGAAACAGTCGACCAACTTATAAATTAAGGAACCCTACACTTATCGTGACCTGACACTCATTTGGCCGGTTTTAAATAGGTAATTGTGGTTTTGGGCACATTAATTCTTCAGCGACTAACAGATAAAACAGGATAAACTGGTGCTTGCCCTGCGCTGGTGCCTTCTTTAACATTTAAATTATAATAAATAGGAAATCAAAACTTAAGCCGTAAAAATTGTATATATTAAAGCTGATATAGCTTTCTAGAGCTTTATCCGATTTTTTTTCCGTGGCTTTTTTACTCCGCCTTTATAAGGCGGAGTAAAAAAGCCACGGAAAAAAATAGTTTTCACGGTTTTATCTTCCTATTGATACCGTTTTCTAATAGTATGGAATAACTAAAATCCAAACGGTCTTCCACTACTTCTCCTTTACCGGGCCCCAGGATTGCATGCGCGCAGCTGCATTCGTTGCAAGTATAACTGCAGCTGCACTTGTCAAAAATGTTCAGAACGCTGGCATAAGTAGGTTATTGCTAGCGCTGTGTAATTTAGTTTTCAAATTAATAAATCATTTACATTGTTTCTCAAGAGTTAATATTTTAAATTATTATTATCCGTTAATGCGATCTAAAAATATTGTAATTGATTCTAAGTTCCTTCCATTATTTATTCTTAACGGAGACGTGTCATTTAAAAAGTGAAGATATCCCAACTAACAGATTAATTGGCGCCAAAAATACACGAAGCGCAGCGCGGGAGCGTGGCGTGGAGTCAAATGGCGCGGGAAGGCGTCAATTGCTTGACTTTTTATCTTTTTTCATTAATTATGTTGCTTCAAATTACAAGCTCGCGTTTCTGTGATTTATTTGTTTGTTTCAAATAGATATATTTATTCAGAAATTGTATCTTTTAGATTTATTTTGTCGGCGGAAGGAGTGATTATGACTGTCGACGTTTTCAAATTACACATTTTTTGTAAGAGTAAGTTAGTTAGTGCTGTCTGTATTTTTTTTTTCAATTTAAATATCACTTGTTTTTCCCGTAACCACTAGGCACAAAAATAATATCCTCAGTAGGACAGATTTCATAATAAGTATCTATATAGAACCCGATACTGACGACCTGATTATGAGGTTGCCTGATAAAGAAAAAAAATTGAGGTATGAGTAAATCGGCAGCAATTGGTCTCATTCGCTAGTAGAGGACTGTGTGGTTTTAATCGTTTCAGCCATGGTTCTGGCACAAAAAAAATCGTATTCGGCAGCGGCGAGTTGCCCACATTCTTTCTCTTCTTTATTCTATTTATCACACCCGTGTAGGCGTAGAGTATATTGTCCCTCGGGAAAACCCTATCGCTCATAGTCTTCTCTTCTCCTTCGTACTCCTCGTCGTACGTCAAGCTGTTACGATGTGGCATTCACTTCCTATACATGCTGTGCGGCTTTGGAACTCTCTCCCACATTCTTTACTTCTCTGGATGTGTTCAGGAGGAGATTCAGGGAGCATTTCCTTTCGACGTAAATAAGTAAGTAGTTATAGATATAGTACCTACATATATTTGTATATAATTTATCATTATCATACTTGTATATGAATATGTAGGTATTTATCAGTGTATTTTTAGTATTACTGCATCTTTGGTATTGTACACTTCATACTATCCTCATCTTTTTCTAATATTTCTATCGCTCAATGAATTGCTGGTAGAAAACTCATGTAGGGTAAATTTTCATTAGTTAATATTCTTTCATAATAAGCTATGTTTTGTGTGTACATTAAAAAAGAAGAAAAATAAAAGAAGTCTGGAAACAGTGGCGCATGGCGGCCGCTGGCGGCGCGCGGCGCTATGCAAAACGTACGTGTACGTCGGCGACGTCATCTTTGCGAGGCTTCTTTCATTACAGTCGGAAAGAATTTTTTTAATTACCCGTGCTGGATTATCTATACTCAAATAATACCTATAAACATTTTTTATAAATGTACTATACAATTATCGCTAATCAAGTAATGACAAACATATCTTAAACAAACACAATTATCGAACAGTTCGGCTAATTGTCTCATTGAATTTTTTTAAGACGGCATTCTAGGCACTGATAACGCAGATAGTATTTCTTGGCTCATCGTAGTTACTTCTTAAATAGGTCTTAATCAGTTTTAACTTTGAGATGATTCTCTCAGCAGAATTTGTACTCATTGGAACTGTGAGCATTATTCTAATCGTGATCTAACATTTATTACTTCTAGCAAATAATTTTCTAAAATCTACCGAATAGTTTTTAGCATCATCGGTAAAGTCTATTTAATTGGATTTTAGATGCTGGAAATCTATAAACTATACCATCTCCTAATAAATACTACACTCGTACGGATATAAATACGGACAACAACATATTTAACTTTCTTCCGAGGCTCCCACAGGCGCGAAGCCGTCGGTCGGTCGCACACTTCGTCGACGCCTAACGCCGCCACACAACATTTCTTTTTAATCCTAAATGGATATACTTTTGGGAACCAACTCGCCTGATGTTATGCGACGGTGTGGCCGAGGATGGAGCACGTAGATCCAGAATAAATCTATTCACTCTAAGTACAGTAAATAGATTTGGAGAGAACGACAGTTGGGGAGTTGATGCAAGTCAGCCAGTCTCCTACAACGGTTGCATCGGACTACATCCCGAAACAGGACTAGGTCGTTTCACAGCATGGTTTCGTCCGGTGGGTAGTAACCAGCAGCGGCCGAAGCCTCCCACCAGAGTTGTGTTGCCTGTTTTTAGCACCACCCAGGGGCCACGTGTAGGGATTCCATTCTAAGGGTGCACTCTTACGGACGCGGGCAACTCAGTCCCAACGTATGTATAGACAATCAACGTACCTAATTTAATGTAAAATTTTACAAATAATTACAAAGCTATGGAAGAAATCGAACGAAGTAGGCTGACTGAAGTAACGGGCCGAACAGCTTCCTAACTGTGCTTGGTAAATTCTGGAAAAATATGTGAAAATAGATCACCTTTAGATAGGTACACTTTACCAGAAATAATTCCATCCCATCTATCCAGTATCACCTACTTATTCTAGTGGGCCTTAGGGCGGCTGCTGAGCACGAAGTCTTGGGTTCGATTCCCAGGTCAACAGTATTGGATTTTTCTGTTAGAAAATTAATCAGTAGCAGCTCGGAGTTTGGAATTGTGCCCAGTAGGTGTCAACGGGCTTGGGACTTAAAAAAAGCATTTGTCAAATGTGGGTGTTTAAAAATTATGTACACCTCTGCCTATCTCATCAGGCAATGCAGCCGTGATACTATGTTTTCAGTCGGTGTCGGTAAGCATGACACAATGACAATGACATGGCACAATAAACCAAATTAACCGCCTTACAGATATTTTCAGCAGAACACGGGGAAATAAACAGAACTGGTCCACCGTATTTCTAGATATCGACAAAGTCTGGAACGACATCCTGCCGCTGAGGATCAAAATAAAAGAAAATGTTTTGTTGTTAAACATATCAAACGAAAACGAAATTAGATGGGGTTACTGGCTATTCGGGGGCTCGTGGCTAAGTAACCGCCGCACAGTTCGATCGATTGAGGTTAAGCTGCGCTTGCCGCGGTCGGTCTGTGGATGGGTGACCATCCTTTCTTCCATCTATTAGGCCTTCTGCGACTAAACCACTAAGTTAAGTCCTCCAGGACACCACATTTAATAAGCGAGGCCTTGTTTCAGAGGGCATGCGGCCTGGCTTGTTGTAAATGACGCAGAGTCGGAGGCCTCCGGTGGACTTGAACAACAGCTTTGCCTTCGTAAAACACTTATGGTTTAAACAGGCAGTCTGCATTAGAGCTGACAAACCGTTTATTAACGCAATTTTTGTACAGGTGACATAGGTAACTGCTAACTGACTGTAGGACTGCAATAAAAACCGTGTTCAAGCATACTGCTAGCGGCAGTGGCGTAGGCTTTTAGAAAATCTCGTGGGTGCTCATGCCCATTTGATGACTCGTGAAGTGCGTGACGCAAAATGCAACAACAAGTGATTAATAAATATCTGAATTATCGTGAAAATCGCTCCTAAATCCGCCCAGTAGAACTCATAAGCGTCCAGAAGAATAGACAAGACAGAAAAAGTTTGCGCTTCATCACAACCACACTAACTACACACCAGGACCATGCTAGTAATCTGTCCGGTCGCAATCTAATCATCAGTTTTTATGCCTATGATCGGGGGTGTAGATATTTTTTTCTTGTTTCTACTGGTGCCCCCGAGCACCAATAGAGTAGGCGCCTCTGGCTAGCGGACTACGCAGTCGATTGGCAGTTTCGATTACAGTTTCAGCGGAATGGCGAGCGAGAGTAGGTACCTACACGGAGTGTTGGAAGACCACAATGGCGCGATGAGTCGATGATATAGTTAGACTTGTACGAAAGACTTGCACAAGACTGGCGCAAAACGGAGATGAATGGCGTAGAAGGGAAGAGGCCTATGCTCAGCAGTGGCTTGTTAGAAGCTGTGAATGATGATGATGATGATAAGTATGTGAACAGCATCCAAACAGTTCAAATGCAGACCTTTATTTAGACCTTTATTTTTAATAGTTTATGTACACACAAAAAAGTGGAGGAAATCTATATATATAAAAATGAAACCCGTTTTCCGTTGTCACGCCATAACTTGAGAACGACTGAACCAAATTGGATAATTCTTTTTCTGTTGTGTTCATCATTGTTAGGACATGGTTTTTACATAAGATTTTTTTTTTTTATCGTACGGAAGTTTTTAACGGGGCGAGTGAAACCGCGGGGCACAGCTACTAGGAAATAAAAATACAAATGTGCTGCTAATTTCTTCTGAAAAAGATAAAATAAAATCTTCCTTTAAAGAAAATAAGAGTTTTTTTAATGACTTTGCCCCATTCTGCTTATATCTAGTGTATCATGGGTGCGTTTACAAACACATATTATCTGTAGGCCATACAAATGTTTGTACCATACAATCGAAACCACGGCCCGCGACGACGCAAAAGCATATCCTCCCGCCAACCGCGTCCGTTCAAATCATCATCATCATATCATACATATAATAAAAATGTAACGGATCGCTTTCTGTACATGGCAGATATATGAGAAAAAATATTATCGGGACCTTTATCAACGCAAACAGCACCCAAAACAATTATTGTTAGAATTTTTATCTGTTTGTCTGTGCGTTTGCGCACGCTCATCTCAGAAACGGCTTAAAGATTTAGATGTGGTTTTCACTAATATATTGTGGTAAGCTTCACTTAACATTAATGTTTGATTCATGTCAATCGGTTCATAAATAAAAAAGTTATGCCTATTTAAAGAATCACGGCGAATATTTGTTAATTAAGAATTTGTGTTCATACACGACATGGTGTTAATTTACGACATCTACGCGGACGGAGTCGCAGGCATAGCTAGTACAATAATATGTACTTAGTTCATTATCACGTTAGAATTCGTAACTAAACAGACTAAGCTAGATGCACCAGTGTTCGGTAGTGCATCATTTATCGATAGATCCAGCCACTATATAATCTTTGTAATATCCATGTTCTGCAGTAGACCGTATTGTGAATAGTGCCAAGGCCATAAGAACTGTCCCCATACCAAGACAGTTTGTAATATAATAATTTCAATCACCGAGATTATATTTTTATAATAATTTTCCTTATAGTTTGACTCGCGACAAGGCGTGTCGCATCAATTTGATGTAGATATTAACGAAAGAAGATTCACTTAATTGCGGTATTTTAGAAAATAATAAAATATTGAAGGACCTACGCCTTAAGGCAGATGTTGAATATAAATGTAGGTAGGATTCTGAGACCTCGGTGGACCGCGTGGTTATAGTCGCTAAGAGTCCGGTAGAACGTTAGCAGCATGCAATTTCAAAAACAATTAGAAAGTGGAAGAAAATAAATTGGGATAAGGGCAAGGGGATGATGAGTCTGGCACAACGATCATGATGGATTTCCGAGAATCCGATGGACGCTTTCAGTCAGTTTGATTGAATTAGATGACACTATATTTCCAAAAAAAAACATTGAAATACGCATCTGAAAGCAAAATAAAAAAAATTATACATAGTGGCGGCGTACTTTTTCATTCAGACAATGAGACGTAGGCGATTTTAAGTCGATCCTTATCCTACCTTGAAGCGACTTTATCTATGTATCTCTTATCTTCTTAAAGGTTCCTTCAGGTTTTATTTCAAGATGTAGTAAGTCGACAAAATATTTTGTGTAGGGAAATTAATATCAGAATAAAAAAAAAAAAAAAAAAAAAACAACCGAATTGATAACCTCTTCGTTTTTGGAAGTCGGTTAAAAATTGTTATAACAGCTTCGTAGGAAAGCCTAAATGCAACAACCTTAGTTATGTACTTAATTAGGAGCGAGATAATAATCGTCATCAATGAAGACATACAGAAAATAGACACAGACAGTGTTGCGTTCAGAACACGATGAAGTCTAGATGAAAATGGCTTGATGACCTCCAGTCAGCGCACAAGCGCTCACTAGGCAGCCAGAACGTGCCGAAAAACTCATGCTAACATTTTTGTTTTTAGGTTTTTTGTTTTTTTGTTTTGTTCCGTACCTCAAATCTTTGAAAAGCATCAACGCATGCTTAGCGAACTCTAAAGTCATTATATTAAATGGAAATAGAATACGGTCGCGAACAGGATTCGAACCTGCGCCTCCCGGATAAATACTCCAGGCGCTGACAGACGTCGCCAAAAGACGTGTTAAAATATGGATGAAGAGTTCGCGGTGGTGAGCAGAGGTCGAGATGGCTTAGTGGTCAGAGCGCCTGGAATATTTATCCGGAAGGCGCAGGTTCGAATCCTGTTCGCGACCGTATTCTTTTATAATTTGTACTGACCCTCGGTGGGCTAGTCCGACTCGCACCTGTCCGTTTTTTTTTATTTCGGTACTTTTTATCTCGCAGGTCAACTTAAGAGATTGTCGGCTGCTAGTGCCTGTATTACCTAAGGCCCCTAGACAGGCCACACAATCATCCCCCCCAGGGGTTCCACCTTGTCGTGGTGGGGGGGCTCTAGTAGCCGTGGCTTGGTCACCCACGGTGAAGCTAACGGAACCCGAGGAGGGCCGCTCCTCAGGGCTTTGCCTTCAAGCCCATGTTGGAGCGGCGCCGGCGAAGGTTGCGGGCCTTATGGGGGGTGCCGCCACTGAGGTGGGCTGCGGCGTCGTATGGGCGGCACCGCAGCTGAGGGATGGGGGCCGCGGTGGGAGAGGAGTGCCGGTATCTCGATGCGCCGCTCTCCCTACCTGCCGCGGCCTTGACGGGGCCGCCACCGTTGGATGGCGGACGCGGTGGGGCCGCAGGGGAAGAGGAGTGCCGGTATTGCGAGGCGCCGCTCTCCCTATCCTCTGCGGCCGTAGTGGCAGGCGGCGGGGCCACAGACCTGACCCGTCGCAGGGGACCTTGGGCGTCCAGACACGGGGTCGTCTGGCGCCCATTGCATATGGTCTCCGAGGTGGTTGCGGCACGCCATTAGTCTGGTGTGCCGTAGCGGGGGGGTGCAATACCCAACCCCGTGAAGGAGTCCGGCAACGGACAGCTGCGGGCGGGTTCGCGGTTGTGTGCGAGAGCGTTCCCGCGTCCCGCCCTCAAGCAGCTGAGGAGGTATACTGTGGAGTTTTAGTGGGTTCGAGTCCCACATAACCGCTCTGTCTCCCCGTGTCAGAGCGGTATGCGAGGGCATTTCTCCACATAAAAAAAAAAAAAAAAAAAAAAAAAAAAAAAAAAAAAAAAGGCCACACAATCATAAACTAAGTGATTACGCGCCCTATGGTGTACAGAAATAAAGACCTCGGCTTAGGGCGTCGCTAGTGGGAGGACAGCAATCCCTTACATATGCGCGGTTTACAAATCATCATCATCCCTTATCCCAATTTATTTGGGGTCGGCGCAGCATGTTTCTGGCATGCTGCTAAAGTTTTGCTTATGGTTTATGACCAGCCGCCTGCCTGCGCGGATTACAAATAATTGTTTGAAATGCAGTTTGTCGTGGCTGCCGCTCTTGAATATGTTTGATCATGAAGAAGAATAAATATGTATTGTAAGGTCTGGTAAGGTCAGTGTAATAAAGATGTTGTGTTGGTGCCCTAGTCGTAAACATTTGATTACAGACTTTTAGTTAGTAATATCTACGAATGAAAACACAATAACAAAAATTAGCCTACACCTGATCTACTCTTTTTTTTATGAAAATGATTCTACATTTGTCCACCAACTCGCCTAATAGTAAGCGACGGTGTGGCCGAGGATGGAGCACGTTGATCCAGAAGAAGTCTATACACTCCAAATAGAGGGGATAAATTTGGGGAGAACGATAGTTGGGGAGTTGATGTAACTGCCCAGAACCGTCTCCCGTAATGGTTGCACCGGACTACATCCCAAAACACGACTTAAGTCGCTTCAGGGCATGGCTTCGTCAGCCGCGGCCTAAGCCTCCCACCAGAGTGGTGTTGCCTGTTTTGCACCACCCAGGGGCCACGTGTGGGATTCCATTTTAAGGGTGCACTCTTTCTTCGTGTCGATGGTACAATTTTTGGTTCCCTAGATGCACACTTGGTGTGCCTAAAATTTTGCCTACTACGGACGCGGGAAACTCAGCCACCAAAATGTTTTAGAGACAATAGATGATTTTTGACTTAAGTACCTAAATCTGATGTATGAGACGACTACCAAAGCAAAGGCAGTTTTTTTTATAAACCCACCGTCATCATTATTATGCATAATATGCTATTGTTTAATTTGTTTATATATTTCAATTGCTTCAATAGAATTTTTAGTTAGTTAACCAACTTTTCAATTAAACCGGATGTTCTTCACACAGGAATAGGTATGCCAAATATTTTATTACAATATTTTGTCTTTGAAGCTTAAACCGCAACTTAATGGGAACCATAATAAAAATGAAAAATTACCTGATTGTGAATAATCAGTAGATTTAATATCAAGGAACTCCTGCGCATCGCCGACGGTCGAACTCTCAACGTCCACATTTTCAGAACTGTTGGTACTTGCTCGATCGTCATCGTCCGAATCGATAGGATCTGTCACATCACTAACAAAGTTATTTTTTAAATCACTATTCACACCACTAGTAGAGGCGTTCGCATCATTTACAAAATCATTACAATTTTGCTTCTCAAATTTGTCAGCCAATAAGCTCTCGATGGAAAACGGTAGTTTAGTTTCACTTTTTTCAGTTTTTATTTCATCAGTTTCCATTGAAGATTCTGAAGGATCCATTTTGAATGTACTCAATTTAATGGATAATTTAATCAACGTGTGCACGGCAGTAGCTTGAGGGACATTTTGAATCACATTTTAAGCACTGAACTATTTAACGCGGAGTAACTCACACAAGACTATAATTTAAACTAATAAGAAAGTTTCACGATGCGTTTTTGTCAATTCGTTCGCTGAAACGTCCGGGGACGGAATGTTAACTACCTCTTTTGAAAAACATAATCGCGTCTCAACATATTTTGGGTTCCACCTTCCTTATTTTAATAGCGATAAGGTTGAAAATTGTTTAATTATCAAATTAGTTATATCTGGCAGTGGTGCGACTGATCCGAATGAAGATTGAGAGCCTTTACTAATGGGCGTCTTTCTGGATGACAGTATTTCCGTACAAAACACATTGGAATATCAACTTTATTTAGTTGAAGCAAAGTTTATTATTAATTGTAGTTAGTTAAATGATGCAAATAGCTCATGAAGAGCCACAAAGTTATAATTAGAGTTGGACCAATCACTGTGAAGGGGCGTGGCGGGAGTCTGATGTGATGCGTTTGCGCACTCCTTGTACATCAAACGAAGATTTATTTAAGGAGTCCGCTGATATATGCGCGCGCTCATTAATTCTGATAATTATTTAGTTAGTTTGTTTAATTGGACTAGTCAGATGGTCTCTTATAGAACGAGAGGGGAATCTAATTGATTTATTGCGCTGGCCTCTGTTATGGCTGTCGTCTCGGATTTGATTATATCTTCTTAATTTTCTTGTTAATTGTTTTAGAGTTTTGTGCTTATTAAGTTATCTTTTTGATAATTTTCTCTTAATGAAGAATAGAGTAAAAAATTGGTTAACGTATTACGAGTCCGTTTCTTGGTTTCTTGTGAAAAGTAGCGACATTCTGTTTAAATGTGGCTCTTTGGCACTTCAATTTATGTATTATTCTGTACCTAAGTATGCCTATATAATTGTGCGTGCCAATAAACGATTATTTCTTTCTTTCTAAATATTTTCAATAAATCAAGATAAATCTTTGAAAAGCATTAACGCATGCTTAGCGAACTCTAAAGTTATATTAGCTGCAAAGTTGGTCGTGTCGGTTCGGTCACCTGTATAGGTACCGAATTGATTGCAATGACGTCGCCATAAGACGTGTTAAAATATGGAAGAAGAATTCGCGGTGGTGAGCAGAGGTCGAGATGGCTTAGTGGTCAGAGCGCCTGGTGTATTTATCCGGGAGGCGCAGGTTCGAATCCTGTTTGCGACCGTCTTCTTTTTCCATTAAATATTGTATTTTCAATAAAATTGACTGTTTTCTATCAAACTTTATTAATTGTAAATGCTGTCAAGCTAAATTCAATCATGGTGTTTTTTAATCTTACCGCACGTAGTTCATCCTCGTCAGCGTCACCATGCCATCAACTCCTATTTCAAAACTTCAGTTATAGGTGAAATTTCTCTTTGTGTAAGAATTCATGGAACGTAGTGGCCATTCTTTTTATATCACTAATGACCAAGGCAGCAAAAAAGCGTATGGCCTGCATTATGGTGAGCAGTTGTCATAGCTTATGGCCGCTTGCAAGGCCTTGCCGTGTCGACCCTGTAAAAATCTTTTCACACTTTTTTAAGAACCACATGTTGGGGTCGATTGGGAAAGCCTCTGTGGAGAGCTAATTCCATATCCTGAGCGCCCGAGAAACTTCTTTGAAATCGTACGGTACGAGAATATAGCTCTAAGGTTTGTGGAGTGAACTCCCCGCCGATGGCCTGAGTTGCTATGATAAAAAGTAGTGAATCAAATAAGAGGGTATTTAAATATTTTTTTAACTTTGCGTAACATTAGGAATTTCTTCCTGTATTGTTGGTGCGGTTAAATAGAAGGAGACCATATCGGTGCCGGTTACCACGAACAACAGCATTCCCAATGAGGGTTGACGTCAGGCAGGCGGCCGGTCATAAAATATTGGCACAACTTTAGCAGCATGCAATTTCAAAAACAATTAGAAAGTGGAAGAAGAATACAAGCCGTGCCGACCCCAAATAAATTGGGATAAGGGCAGGGGAATGATCATTATGGGTACAGACATATAATCTCACATGCAGGAACCGAACCTTCGTATAAGAGTCGAACCTGCGACATCAGCAGCCGGTCTCTCGACCACTGCGCCAACCGCATGTCCCTAGAACATTGTTTTTTGTATGTACATTGGTATAAGTAGGTTTTTAAATTGTGATGATAGTCCAGTCAAGACTCAATTATTCCAATACTGGATATCGGGCCAATTCTTAGGGTGTCAATAGAAGTATAGGTACCTAGTGTTGTAAGTGGCGAGGAGTGTACTAAGCCATCCAGATGATTTATAAAATTAATTGTTATTTCAGCGTTATTTATTTATTAATGGTAGGTATATCAACAGCACGAAGCCGAACTTCGAATCTCTGAAGAAATCGCGTTAACCTGTGTTTCTATCGCAGATGGCATTCTTAGTATCGGTTTGCTCAGTATATATTTTTTTTTATATAATAACACGCATTTACCTACATTGCGCTCGGATATTTCTGAACACAAAAATGTAACAAAGCAAGACAGTACTTATTATTTATTTAGAAAGAGTGTCTATGGAGTTTCTTGCCGGCTCTTCTCCATACCTATGATCAACTTTTTGAAACCGAGCAACTAGAATCATTTGTCGTTTCATAAGTGCATGTAATTTGCCTATTTGAAACAAAAACCTTTTGATTTTGACTTTGACTTTGAGCAATACATATAAAACGTTTATAAAAATACACAATAATAAAAAGTCTGATATGTATGCGCATTATAGGTACACATAACATTTAATATTTAAGAGGAGTAGTACTTTCTTACCTCCTGAAATAACTTTATTCCCTACTCAGTTTGGACTGCTTATATCATTAAAAAAAACATGTTTGGTATAGTAGAGTTTGAAACTGCGCTCTCTGGAGCATAAACCAGCCGAAGTAGAGGTGATATAGTAGGCCTACACCTATAACAGCGACTGCCTCGTTGGTCTAGTGGTCGCAAGCGCGGCTGCTGAGCGGGAGGTACTGGGTTCGAATCCCAGGTCGGGCAAAGTGTTATTGGATTTTTCTGTTAAGAAATTCTCAGTAGCAGCCTGGAGTCAGGAAGTTGGTAATGTGTGACACCCCCGTGCTTCGGAGAGTACCTAAAGCCGTCGATCCTGCGCCTGATCTCTCTCCGGTCATGTCGGATTGCCGTTCCATCGGAATATGAGAGTGAAGGAAGAGGGAGTGCTGTACCTATTTGCGCATACACTTGTGCACTATAATATCTCCTGCGTACTTGGCTAATCTCCGTGGAGATAGGCTGCCGTGACCGAAATACGGTCGGGACGAGTATTATTACCTACATAGGGTTTTAATAATTGTATTGATGAAGTGTGGGTACAACAGTAACTACGATGTGTGTAGTTTGGTGCACTCTTTAAACCTTCGGGGTGGCGGCATAATCGCTTTAGCGACAAAGCCCGTAAATAAATGAAAAAAAAAAAACCTTCGGGAACTACAGGTGTGATGCACTGTTATGTTAATAGGTGTTGAACCTATGAACCAGGTACAATTCCAAATTCAGTACCGGCTACTGGGAATTTCCTAAAACAAAAACACAGTACCACTTAGTTTGACCGGGGTGTCGAACCCGGTACTTAACTAATGGTTACGCATAATACGCTCTCTGTACTTGCGACCACTACATCAATGGAGCTATTCTAATTAATTCACTTTTAAATAATCTTACACACAAAACGAAAGTAAACCATAAGTAACATAAACAAAAAAAATGCCCTTTCATATCTCCGACGTATATTGTCATAATTAGGCTGAATAGGGTCTCGGTGGCGCTTAGTGTTTTTTTCTTAATTTTTTCTACCAAATGATGAATGTATGTTTTTCGGTGTTCCCATTAAAAAAACAGGTTCAGTGGTTCTGTAGGAAATTATTTTTGTAGTTATTATTTTTAATAATTTCTTAATTGGTTTATATTAATTGAATAAGTTTAAGACAGCAAATTTAGCAGTTTCATATATTTTTGTGGGTAGAGTGCGGTGAATGCGTTATTAGTAAAATTTTGCGTTATGTTCTTTGTAAGATCGATTTTAAAATATCGCACCAAAAAACCCATGAAATGATGAATCTCTTGGTGGTTTTCCTCTTCCTCTACAGCACCCTAAACTGTGAATTAATTTTCGACAACTCCACACCGTTTCGTTTCCGCATATTTGACTATGGTATGCGATCCCTACATCTAAATGATCTAAATTGCTACAGCATGCGCTAGCGCAGGAGATGGCAACCAAATAAAATTGAGACAGAAGCTTCATTAATTTTGCCTTTTGTTAATTTTGACACTGAATAGGTAATTCTTGGATTGGCACAAGCAGAGAGAGGCTTATGCCTGGCAGTGGACCAAGCCAGATCGGGGATGATGATGCGGTAATTCTTAAATGCTGTTAAGTTTTGAAAAATAAGACTGTTTATGTAGATATTTCAAAATTTACAACAGGCTTTACATCAATAGAATTTCCCAAGCTCTTGTAACTATAGCTATTATTTTTGGATGTTAATGGCTATTATGGTTCAGGAACAACCTAGTGTCAGACCATCTGTAGTACGTTGACGTAGCTTTAACTACCATTAAGTTTATCTCCCTGGTGTGCTAGTTTCTTCACGATGTTTTAAGTATGGGATAACTGATTAATGATTACAAAAAGTTAGGTATGAACCTGCGCCCTTTGACTTGTCAGTCGCACGGTCAAACGGTATACCACGTCTAGGCATGTTTGAAAAAAGAAGTATTTAGGTAGTCGTATTACGTATATTTTCTAATTTTCGGCATTCACTGGGAATTTGGACAGCGGGTTTCATGGGAAATAAATTGATTTTCCTGTATTCTGTTCGTCAAAAGACGCCCCGTTGATCTGGTGGTCGTAAGCTCGACTATTGAGCGTAAGGTCTTTCGTTCGATTCGGGAATCGCAGTCTGATAAAGTGCTATTGACTTTTCTACAAGTGAATTCTCAGTAGCAGCCCGTTGTATGTAATTGCACCCGGTTGATTACCCATTCCATGGGACTTAATAACTGGACCGGCGAAAATAGGGTGTACACAACTACTTCTCTGTGGCTCTGCCTTCACTTTCGGAATATATTTTCTTGCATATGGAATGAATGAACCTTCTGCCTTTTTTGTTTGACACCACTACGATGCGCGGTAGTCGGTCGTTTATCAATAAACACGTGTACGGACGAGTGTGGTTAGTTGGTTGACGCTTGATTTATTTCTGAGTTGTTTATCGTAATTGGTAAAGTCTTTGGCTTAGGTTGGCTATACCATGGACTTTGAAAGTGTTCATGTATCACTCAATTTGTGGATATTGAGCCATGAAAAGTTTCATTGGAAGAATTGTTATTTACATTACGTATATAACTAAATCCAACTCCTCAATATGTTATAGGCATTCATTGCGTCAAATTAAAACAGTAGTGACTTTTTATAGGCTTCTGGGTTGCTTGTATACATCTTTGATGTCAAGTTAATTTCTTAACGCTGCACTGAAAGTCCCTTTTTAGTAAAGATTTCAAGTTTTCTGGTGTTTCGTATTGAAACCTCTCGAATTTGAACTGCACATCCTGTGATAATAAAAAGCTTAAATTACGTCCACTTAAATCACCCAATTTTTTGTTTATGGCACCAGTAATTATTTTCCTACCAAAAAAAATAACTGTCAAATATTTATGATGCGTAACTGTGCGGAACCTTTAAATACTGTTTTTGTATGAAACTGAGAATTTGAAGAATTTCTTAACGGCACACAAAATATTTAACAGAAAAAGACATACGACTTCACACTATGGAATGTATGTTTTTCTAAAATACTATAGCTCAATATTTATTATTTAAGCAATGGTAGCGCAGTAGCATGGCCGTTGGGCTGGTAAGTCAAAGGTTTTAATTTCGAACCCCAGGCACGTAATGTTTCAAGGACGCACCACTTATGTTTCGAAGTCACATGTGTGTATTAGAAGATAATTATCACTTGATTAAAACGGAGAAGAAAATGACATGTTCATCACAATGACATCACATTGTGAGGAAACCAGCACACGAGAGATATTCTCGGTAGTTTAAACTCTGACAATAGGTAGACATCAACCATAAGATAAGAAGAGGTATCACAAGAAGCGGGTTTTGCCAGTTCTAGTGTATGCATAACATATTACTAAAACTTTTTCTTTCCCTTTATATTGTATAAAAACTTTAGTGAGACATATGCATATCAATTAATGTTCACCGGTTAAACTAAACTGAGTATGACTCTCGTCATCTCCGCGGGCTCAGCTCATGACTAAGGGCTCCGTTCGAGTTCGAAACTAGTCGGGCAATCCCGAAAAATGCACGTGAGTAGTAACCGGTGAACATTAATTGATATTTCCCTTCATTATTTGATTAGACACTTTTATTTTTCTGTAATGTGTATCTATTTATATTGTATAAAGAAACTCCATAAATAATAATAATTGTATAGTATTGTCCTAATAAATTGATTTTATTCAGAATCCTCAAAATTAAAAAAAATATTTGTATGAATTGAAGTAGTAAATAATGCAATATTTTTTTTACTTTTTGTGCATTTTTATTACTTAACAGAAAGATTTTTGGAGTCGGTTCTTTTATTTGCTAAAAAAAAATTATGATCTACAGATAATTGTTCCGGGTCTGGGTGTGTTTGTATGTGACATTATGTGTCTGTAAACAAACCCACGATAATGGAAAGTGCTAGAGTGGGGCAAGGTTTTAAAAATAAGAATTCTATGCTAAAAAGTCACATCTGAATTCTCTGATTGTTTCTTTTTTGCCAAAAGTATTTACGGGAATTTTCTCTTTACATACATGATTTTGAAATCTTCTAATTAATTACATAAATCTATCGACAGTTACGTGTTGCAATCAACAATTGCAAGCATGTTTTGTTTTGTCAACACTCGCTCTCGTGACAATCGGATTGGAACGCATCGGTAATAGATCTTCATAGATCAATAGACATTTGGCAGTAAATGGAATACCTCTATGAGTGTATGGATAGATATTTAGCTCAGTCATTTCGAATTTAAAATGACTAGGAACGTCATCAGCCAGTCCAGTTATGTAGCATCACGCAACAAATGCCGTAATTATGTTCCAATGTAATGGTGGTGAGCTTATTTCCTTCAACCGGGCACAGTTTTAAACTCAGGGCTGCCACTGAGATTTTTCAAACAGAAAACCCTAATAACATTGTGTCCAGCCCATGATTTGAACCCAAGATCTCACATTCAGCAGCCGTACTAACAACCACTAAACCGATGAGGCAGTGAGTGCAGTTGCTAAGCAATATAATAACATCGGACGGCGCTTGTAGCTCAGACTCCGTTTTATGGACTCCCCTCTATGAGGCCTAGGTTAAGCTTAGTAAGGATTCCAAACCTAGCATTTGTGTACGATTAAAACTCCAGAGATCACCCACTCTTCCATCTTACTTAGTATTTATTGGTGAAAAGTGGTGACTAGGTATCACATACAGAAGGCAACTGCAATACCAAGGTACTGCAGGTGCGATCTTAGATGCTTATTTTGTCTCAAGTGTGCCTTTTTTCCATCACTGTTTTTCGGCAAGTGATAATCAATTTCGTACACGATAATACTTACACGATCAGGTATCAGTGATGCGTACCTTGGGAGTCCAACCTGTGACCTTTGACTTGCTAGTCTAAAGGTCGCTCGATCATTAAGCTAAAATTCAGACTAATTAAATAATTTTATAAGAACACAAGTGAAAATCACTGCATAAAGAAGTAGTTAATACAGAAAAGAGTTCACGATAACATTGTTATGGTATTTGGTGCCATTTCGATTGTATTGTTTATTGCTATTACAACATCCGTGATAACATCGCGTAAGGCGGTGCACCCGTTAATATTGGTAAGTCTATACAGTGAATGAATGAACGGTCATGATGTTGTAGCCGGCTCGAATCATCGTGTATTCAATCGATAACAAGATAATACCAATGTGTATCTAAGTAGTCCTTAGGTTACTGTTCTAGTGTGTGTTCTAAATATAGGGCCAGTGTCAGTATAAAATATAACGTAATCCTCAAGTGTAGTTTCAGAACTATTATTACCAACTGATAGAATGTTATGTTACAACAGATATAAGTAATTTTTCAAGGACTTAAAATATGTTTTATTTGACTTTTTATAGGTCAATAATATTAAAACTAACTTGTGCTGTTACTTTGAGCTACGAAGAAATAAGTGCAACTGTTATTTTATTTTTACCTACGATTAAATTTAAGTAAATGGGTTGTTGTAGTATTTGCAGACGTTGGACAGGCTGTCTAACTCGTCGTATTTTTGGTGTGATTATCTGTTTACTGACATTATATTTGTTGTATATGGATTTCAATTTGTATAGTGATCATCAATCACCAGAATCTACTTGGAGTTCTGTAAGGGAAAATCAAAGGATTGACGTACGTATGCGTAAGTATTGAATATTTGTTGTAATTTTATCTACACCAATGAATACAATTGAAGTGTATGTCCGTTATTTCAAAATAAATGCCAAAATTGTGTGTTTCATTTCGATATCTTGCAGGGTTAAGAGGCTACCTATAAAATATAAATATTTAACAGGACTTTTGGTGGAATTAATACGACAAATTGTTATTTTTTTATAATGTTACTCGTCCTTTCGGCTCAGCAACGTACAGAATTATACGTTGTAACAATAAAAATCTATTGTGTCTGCTAATGAGCGAGGCAACAGCTTAATGTAATTTTTATAAATATATTACGATCAATAATTTAAATAATATCTATCACACGACGTTTTATCGCTTTAGTAATAAAACTTTCAGGCACTTGCCACACCGGTCAGCGGTGTCAAACTGTTATTGTGTGATTGCTGCTGTCAGCCGTCATTTGTTTTTTGACGTGTACACACGTACGAGCGGTGTTTGTTGTGGTTTTTAAAAGGAAAAAATCGTATTTATTCAATTAGAAAATTGCCAGCTACATGCTTTATCTACAGTACTAGTGTTCATTAGCAGTATTAACGTGGTTTCAAAAGTGAAAATTGTAGTTTAGAAGTGATTAGCCAATTGATCACAATGCAATCATTTTGAACTCAAATATTTCAGATCTGAGTAATAATAGTGATGCTTCTAGTTTACTTTTGCGTCCATCGGATAGCAGGAACTTACTATACAGGAATATGGACGGTATAAATGCTTCATAACACAACATTTCTCACATAAACATTCTGAAGCTTGCTATTCAAAATGCGTGTGAATATAAAAAAAGTGACTTTAATTTTTTGTGTAGTACTATTTCTATGGCTACTGCTGTCATATGCCTCTGTATTCGAAGTGCCGCGGTCTGCTAGCAGTAAAAAGACCGCCGCAGAAATAGAAAGTAGGATATTAAAGCTTCAGAAACAGATGGATGAACAATTGGCAGATAGTAATAAGCTTCTAGAAAAAGTTAAGAAACAGCTGAGGAAGGCAGAAGGTGATAGAGAGGAAGTGCATGAAGGTCAAGAAGTTGATGATGGTAATAGTGAAAAAGACCTGGACATTATGCAAAGTAAGTTTATTGAGTTATTTACATGACCTTATGTGACGCCTTTTTCCATGGGGGTAGGCAGAAACTAAAGAATGCCACCTGCTACAATCCTTACTTACTCCTTTTGCTTCGTCCATATTTTTACATCTGGTCATACATGTGCACTGGTTGTGTGTTCTATGTTCCCGACCTTTCATAGGTACATAGTTTATAATCAGATTTATATTTAATGCTTATCCAGCTAAATGTTCAGTTATGCCACAAAATATCAGACTATTAAAAATAATATTGTATTATTTTCTAGCATATAGAATTTGTAGATATTTAAATAACAGTATGTCATCACTTTAATTATAATTTCAAATGAAGTAGCACTTACGAAACTGCATTAATTATTAATTAGGTGAGATTATACATAGTTAGTTATTCATAATATTTGACAAAAATATTAATTTAAACATAGGTAGACCACATTATAAAAAAAGTGTCAACATCATCCACAGCATGACTTCACCCACTGCCAGGCATAGGCCTTGCTCTGCTTATACCAATCTCCATGATCCTGTGGTAGCGCCATCCAGGATTTACTAACAATAATCATCTTCATCCCCCTGCCCTTATCCCAATTTATTTGGGGTTGGCACAACTTGCAACCTTCTTCCACTTTCTAATTGTTTTTGAAATTGCATGTTGCTAAAGTGATGGTTTATTTATTTATATCCTTAACTTACATCTATCATTACAGGTAGTAAACCTAATGTGATAGATAAGCTAAATTAAAAAAAAAAAAAAAAAAAATTGACAGTGCGGTTGGCGCAGTGGTCGAGAGACTGACTGCTGCGCTGCGTGTCGCAGGTTCGATTCCTGCACGGAGCAAATATTTGTACGATCTACGGATAATTGCTCCGGGTCTGGGTGTTAGTGTGCTTGTGAGATTATATGTCTGTAAACGCACCCAAGACATAGGAAGAAATTCCTAGTGTGGTGCAACGTTTAAAAAAAAAAAAAAATACGACACTTAAAAAAAAAAAAAAAAACGACAAGTAAATAATAATAACAAATAGTTACCTAGTTAGATTACGGGAGCAAGATTAGTTTTAAATAAAACTTATATTTATTAAATCGAAATAAGATTTTATTATTTACGATTACTTATAACCTAAGCCTACAGAAATTCATGTAAGACTTAAAACTAATATTTAATTAAATCAAAATAAGATATTATTATTTACGATTACCTACAACCTAAGCTCACAGAAGTTCATGTAAGACCAATATTTATATTTACTTAAATTCTAATATGTTATCATGCAACTATGCTGGTGGTCGTCTACATGGTGTTCGGTTCTCACACTTAGGAACACGGATAACAAAAGTGCCACGTCTTAGCTTATTGATATCCCACGGTCATTGGTGTGTCATAGGTGCAGAATGTAACTACCTTGTACAGCTATAACAATATACTAATAATATACATATACAACATGTAATAGAAGACCCATGTCCTACTTTGAGGAGTCAATGTACCCATGAATATAGAGCAACTTTTACTAAGGCACATCCTCGAAAATGCGAAAAATAAAACAGCTGCTGTATAGAAATGTTCATACATACTTGACCAAACTGTATGAAACAGCTGATTTGTTTGCACTTTCAGAATTTGTTTCCATACTTAAAGTTGTTTGCATACTCATAGTACATTGATCTCTCAATTTATGACTACAGACTTTGGTTGCACATTGTATATTTCATTCTGTATATGTACATAGAATATTTATAATCATATAACAAAGGCACCTGGATTCCAGCTGTTTCTTCCAGGCAGATGGAAAATGGGACCCGGATTCAACTTTTAGGGCAACATTTGGTCTACCTACATTCAAAACTAAAATATGTTTATAAAATTAAAGTGTCCCAAAATAGTTCAAAGACCTGTCTGAAATCTTGTACAAATAACACATGAAAATTGTAAAACTAACATGATGTCAATGGCACTGTTATTGTTGACACAGCTGTTGCAACAATGGATGATGATTTTAATACAAAACTATTATTATTTAATTGTGATCACCAATTAATACATCTGACAAATACATTACAGTAAAAGCCGGTCAGAACAGTGACTGCACTTGGTTGGTTTGTGAATAATTTTCCTATTTAAATATTTGTATGGATTGTACCCCGTATATATTATTATAGCCCAGTTAATGGAGTGTAGGTAGGTTAGGAATCGGTAGCGGTTACCACCAACAACAGCATTTCCAAAGAGGGTTGATGTCAGGCCAGCGGCCGGTCATAAATCACAACCAAAACTTTTGTAGCACGCCAGATAAGTATACACTGCGCCGACCCCAAATAAATTGGGATAAGAGGGATAATGATACAGTCAAAACCTTTTTTTTGTGCGATGGCAGAGACTCTCGATTGCCACTTGTCATTCTTTTGCTTTACCTATGTTTAATAACCTCTTCATCATAGCCGTAGGGGGCCAGTGTTGGGTTTTGGGAAAAATCCAAAAATACTCCGATATTCCAGACATGAAATGAAATTATAATGTTTAACCTTTCGGCTCAGTAACGTACAGATCTGTACGTTGTAACAATAAAAATCTATTGTGTCTGCTAATGACTGACGCAACAGCTTAAACGTGTTCCATAGTGAAAAGGGTTACCTCCCCCCCGCCCTTTAATATATTCCTGGCTATATCCATGCTCTTTAGGTGCAATTGTTGGATAATATTATTCTGGACTTCTCTTTCTTCTCATCTAAGAGATGGTTATGTTCTTAATGTTTGTTGGTATGATGGGCTATTTCCACAATCCATAGCTAACAGAAGTGTTATTTGTCCAAATGAAAAGGATTTATTTGGTGGATTATATACAATATTTTCTTACATACAAACCTTCCCCAGACAATTATAATACAAAAAAAAACAAATGCAAATTTTACCATATATTAAATTAAATAAAAAAAAAATTTTTATCCACAAATAATATAGAACTATAATTTTACACTTTATCAGTAAGAGTTATATACAAATCCACATTTTTATCACGACATACCAGCCAGATGACCACAGATGTTATCTCAATACATCTGTTTTATCTTTCTGTGACCTGTGTATTGTTGGCCTAATGTGTAATTGTATGTGACCGATAATCAAGGAATTTTCAACCTTATTGTAAGGTGATACGGTTTATTTTTGTTTACTTCAGTATAATATTTCGTCTATTAGGTTATGCTTATTAATTTATTAACTATCTATAATTTTGTCATTGCTGTATTTTGAAAAATAATTTACTGTATCTGTCTCCATGCATAGTAGGAGTAAGTAAAAAGTATGTGACGTTTTGGTGACGTGGTGGGAAATCACTTATATTATAATAATGCAAGAGTGTAGTTATTTTTATTTGTACGTAAAGTATTTATTTTTAGTAGCTGACCCTTTAGACGTTTTGCGGTGCAAAATCCCAGGAAAATAACACTTTCAGTTTTTTCCAATTTTACAGGCATATTTTTCTTTTAAACAAACCTTGGCCCAAAATTTATTACGAACACAAAAACAAAAAGTCAATTCAGTCGAGCCTTTCTCAAATGATGATGTTTCTTATATTACGTGGCAATTGATTTTTATTAATTTACTAGCTGGTGCCCGTGACTTTGTCTGCGCGACTATGGGTAGCCTATGTCTTTCCCCAAGATACAATATATCTCTTTGCCAAATTTCATTACAATCCGTTCAGCCGTTTAGTCGTCAAAAGGTAACAAACAAACAGAGTTACTTTCGCATTTATAATATTAATATGGATGACTATAAATTATTGTAAATCTTAAGATAAACATAATATTAAAACACTTATTCTCTGTATTTCCTGAGATCAATAAAAGTTATTACTTGAAACCAAAACAAATTACACCAGTTGACAAAACAATTACTCAGTTTTCCTCAACTGATATGATGGAAGAAATACGTTTTAATTTATAACAATAATTTATTTAAACAACTACCAATGAAGCTTCAAATGCCAATTATTATCAACTGATGTGCTGAAACCCTGATAATGGGGCCATGCATATTAATTACTATGTATCCACGTCAGTTTCATCCGCCTTTTTTCTTTCTGCTCGTCACCTAACGGTCGCAGGGTGATGTTAAATACCCTAAATAGAACCTTTCTCGAGAAATGGGAAAAATTTGATAGCAAAAAGATTTTTTCAATCCCAGCTGTAGTTCCAGAAATTTGCGTGATTAAACACCTGATAAACTCTTCAGCTTGATTCGTAGTTTGGTACACATATAATGACAAGCATGTGGCTCACTGATTTTCTGTACGAATACTAAATCTCCCATAACTGGATTACCTCCAAAATATGGCTTAAACTAACAGGATTCAATTTCGTAGAGCAAACATCACCAGCCCTTGAAGTTTGCACTTCGCGAGGCGTGCGTGAGGCGTCGTAGTTCATGCCTTGCGATGTACATACACTAGGCGTGCGCTACGTACTGTCGAAAATGTTAGCGGTTCTACTTCGTGTCAACAAAATCTTTTGATAGGCTCGCGCTACTTTACACGTGTCTACAAGTGCATTTCGACGTTTCATGCAAGCAATTTTTGCCTTAATGAAGGCGAGCGCATATTCGACTGTATTAGCTTGGATGAGCGACCGTTTGTCATTAACACAGTCACAATGAAAGCACCTCAGTGTAAACAGTGCGTTGCATGTGGAAGTATTTGTGTGGCTCGTTCCTTGATTTATATAGGGATTACACAAATGAACAATATTAGTGTCGAGGCGTGCGTCGTATCCGGACGCCGTGTGGAGCGCATATGCCTCACAAAGTGCGCATATGGCTTTAGGTGCCCATACTTTGAGCATTCGTGTAGTGGGTCCGTTGAATGCTGGTTACAGAGATCGTCTGCCATGACCATACAACAACCGCGTAATCGAAAATTTACCCGAAATCTAAAAAAAAAAACCTCGTAATTGCTCGAGCAGACATTAGTTAGTAGTCCTTGACTAAACAGCTCAACTGTAATGATAATGACTGAAAATTTATTATAAAAGTCCAATTTGTGACGCTCAGAATAACTCAATGTCACGTAATTTCCATTTTCGATGAATCGGTAAACACGTGTCAAACATAATAATTATAGGTAAATATCAAATAAAATCAATACATATAATAAAAATGTTACGGATCGCTGTCTGTACATGGAAGATATATCAGAAAAAATATTATTGGGACCTTTATCAATGCAAATAGCACCCGAAACAATGATTGTTAGAATTTTTGTCTGTTTGTCTGTGCGTTTGTACACGCTAATCTCAGAAACGGATTATCCGATTTAGATGTGGTTTTCACTAATATATTGTGGTAAGCTTTACTTAACATTTAGTGTTTGTTTAATGTCAATCGGTTCATAAATAAAAAAGTAATGCCAATTTAAAGAATCACGTCGAACATTTGTTAATTATTATGAATTTGTGTTCATACACGATGTGGTGTTAATTTACGACATCCACGCGGACGGAGTCGCGGGCACAGCTAGTTTATAATATAAGAGTCTTGTTGAGTGTTAAACTATTTAACGCTACGGATTTATTAGTTATTTCTCATGTCAATTTGTTCGTGGAACTACCTTATAATGCTCTAGTTTTGTGCTATTAGCCTCAGAATCGCTGCAGATTTGATTATCGACAACAAATCTTGTTGCGACTGACTGCCTTGTTGGTCTAGTAGTCCCAAGTGCGACTGCTGAGCACGAGGTCCTTGGTTCGATTTCCGGGTCAGGCAGTGTTATTGAGTACTTCTGTTTGGAAATTCTCAGTATCAGCCTGGAGGAGGAGTAGCAGATTAGAATGGTGCCCTGTAGATGGCAATAGACTCACCAACTATTACATGGGGCTTAATAACAGCATTGGTGAAATGTGAGTGTACAACTGTCTACACCTCTGCCTACCCCTTCAGGGAATACAGGCGTGATGCTATGATGCTAGATTTTGCTGCGAGACGTCTATTCCTCGGCCTTGCCTTGCATTCACTCTGTTAACCCTTTGACCAAAAACTCATGTTGGTATTATATGATGATTGCAGAACTTTATCCGAATGTTACCTTTTACCTAAAGGCAATCCCCATTTGACTACTTCTCTGATTGAAGTCTGTTTTCGCATTTCAATATAATAATCGTGTAAATTCACAATAATACTGGCCTACTGCTGGACAGTCTCTTTCAAGTAGATTTCTTCTGCGCCACCTCAAACCAGCTTTCGTGGAGCGCATTCAAGTCATTTCGCGACCTTTTTTCTAGGTCGCGCCGGCTTTGGCGGCGTCATCCATGTTCAGGCACATTCTCCCATTGTGTGGAGAATTCTGCTCGGCAGTCGTTGTGCATACGGCTAAAGTGGCCCGCCTCATCCCATGTCGGCCTGGCAGCCTTTTTGCCTACATCTGTTATACTAGTTTTGGAGTGCAGCCGTGCTGAGTATAGTATTTCGTATTAGCAGTTACACTTAAAAAAACTGGTTTCATTGCGACAAGATAAAGACGCTCTCAAGGTCAAAGTGTTAATATTGATCTATCTACTGTCTTGCAGTTCATTTGTAAATAAATGTCCACATTTCTGCATCGTAGATCAAAATGACTTTCGACCTTTTAGCTTCTTTTTGTGCTGTAAATAAAATGAAATGAAGTCTACGTTTATTATTATGCCGTATTTATATTATTCTCATATCAAGGAAGAGACCAAGGAATCGATGCAAGATGGATGGATTTTTCGCAAAATTTTCCTGTTGAGAAGACGCTGATAGAACTGGAAGAAAAACTGCAAACATGCAGCGCTGACTCCAAATAGAATGGAACAAGAAACGGGAGAATAATGATGAATATTTGGTAAAAGCCTAGACAGACCCGAAACCAGTTGATTTTTGAAAAATCTCATAATATATAATTACGCTAATAATGTGACTTTATCATGGCAACATAAAGGCACCTGATAATTAATAAAGACCCCTTTTCCTACGACATATTATTTATTAATTTCTCTTTGAATTTCGAGGTTAAGATACAACATGAAGAGGCCCTTGCGAGAATTTTAAATCTAAATTAGTGTGAGACACCGACGGAGGATAGGAATATATCCTTAAAGAAGAGAAAAAGTTCCATTAAAATAGTCTATTGCTGTGTCGTGCTACATGGACTATTTAAAATTCGGTTGCCAGATTTTAAATGATATTTTATTATTATTGTTCTAGATGGAGGTCAACCAATCCTGCCAGTATTAGTGATAGCCTGCGACAGGGTGACAGTCAAGAGATGTCTGGACAACCTAGTCAAGTTTAGACCCAATAAGGAGACCTTCCCCATTATAGTTAGTCAGGTGAGTTACTGCGTAGACTTCGATTAGGCCTCTTTGCCTCAAAGGGTATGTTAAGCTATTGGTTTTGCTGGTATCACAGGAATCTAAGATAGTCTTAGCTCAAAGGAAAACGTTCGTTCTTCTTTTTATAATCGCTTGGTTGATGAACAACCTAGTGTCACAGTTTAAACCGCCCGTAGGCGTGCTCTCAGGTGTGCTGGTTGCCTCACGATGTTTTCCTTTACCGTTTTAAGCAAGTGATAATTTCTAATACCCACATAACTTGGAAAGTCAGTGCGTGCCTTGGATTTAAACTTGCGACCTTTGACTTGCCAGTTCATCGGTCATATCACTGCTCTTATATAAACGATCTTTCAGGTAAAGCGACGCTTGGCGCGATCAGTTTTTGGATGGGTGAGCGCTAAGAGTTATCATCTGAGTGATTCGAACCTCTTTGATCTAGTGGCTGGGTTCGATTCCCAGGTTGGAGACTTATTGGGTTTTAGCAGACCGGAGTTTGGAATTGTGTCAGATAGATAGATGGTAATAGGCTCACCACCTATTATAACATAGGATTTCATAAAGTGAAATGTGGATGTGCAACTGTGTACACTTCTGCTTACCCCTTCGAAGATCACAAGCAGTATTCCGCGAAGGGGTGGACAGAGGTGTGTGTTGCTATGTAATAGGTGATTAGGAGGGCACTTCAACCCGTCGGTCCCGGCTGTTCTGGCTATCCTTTTCTCAACTACTTTGGGGTCGGCTTCCAGTGTAACCAGATGCAGCTTCAATACCAGTATTTTACATGGAGCGACTGCCTATCTGACCTCCACAACCCAGTGACTGGGTAACACGATATCTCGTGGTAAGTCTGGTTGTCAGACTTTCAGCCTTCAGATTACCAGTGGCGGCTGTCATAGATCTTTATTTGTCAACCGGGACCGATGGCTTAGCGTGCTCGGCACGGAGGGGTCTCGATATGAAACGATGATCACCCATCCCCAGACCGACCGTGACAAGCGCAGCTTAACCTCGTTCTTGTTACTTAGCCACGAGCTCTTTCTGAATTACTCTCCAACTTTTGTTAATACAGACCTGAATAACTGCCGGTTATATCGCCTAAGCAGTAGAAAAAAAATTACGGTGTTTTTTCATACTTTCATCTGCGTGTCCTATTTTCTTATACATACCTGATTACGATTATCAGATGAAATTATGTACGGTTTACAGCTCTACGCAACGATAAGGAGTAATGTTGTTTTTATGATACCTTTTATTGCTATTTGTATGTGTGTGTGGAGTATTATAAATGTATGTAGGGCCTATGTTGTTGGAGATAGAGTTTTAGAGAGATATTGGAAAAATAGTGGCTTACTGACTGAGGAGGTGGTAGTTTGAGACTAGAGGAAGCGGCTTTGGGCCGTCCCGAGGCCTGATTTAGGCTGCAGCGAGATCAAATGTTGGCGGCCTCTACACCTTCACTTCTTACGGCAACCTTTGCCGAAGGCGGCGAGACCCTTGGCGCCTGGAGCGGCCGCTCCGTTCGCTCTATGGACAGGCCGGCTCTGTTCCCATTAGATGATTAGTTTAAAATAACTAGCGAAGTGCGGAAAGAAAAGAATAAAATGCACACCAATCGACGAATAAATATCCTACCTACATAATCTAGAAAATCGCTTTTATATCCGTCTAGAACACAAGCGAACGGACAGGCAGTACAGTAGGACAGAAAGAGTTTGCGCATAATTGCAATTACACTTAATCCCATACTAGGACCCGTACGTTCGCAATCTGATCACTTTTTTAACATAACATAGCATCACGCCTGTATTTACCGAGGAGGTTAGCAGAGGTGGGCACGATTGTACGACCATATTTCACCGGTGCTGTTTATTAAGTCCCATGTAATAGGTGGTCAGCATATTGCCATCAACCGCATACGATTCCAAAGTCCGGGCTGCTACCGAGAGTATCCTATCAGGCTAATCCCAACAACCTTGACCAATAATAAAATTAACAGACAAAATGTGTCTAAGCTTAACATTTCATGTATTTTCCCCGATGTCTCATTGTAATTGAAGACCCGATATAATATTTCATTCCAATAACTTGTTTAGAGTCACCGTACAGTTAGCCGCACGTCAATGGTAACAATTTGACGTTGACAAAGCCTTAATGACGTGCCAGTAAGGACGATTTTCGTAGTTCAAGTGTTCCCACTGACATGCGGTTGACGGTACCTCGGTTGGTATCGCTTTTACAATAATTCATAAGTGGCTGCATTATTGATGCTATTGAAATTGTGGCGTGATAGAGCGAATACCTGTCGTATCTATATCAATTGATGGTACTTGAACTAGTTTATTGAGTGGCTGATTTAATATTTATATGTTTCATATTCATAAAATCAAAATATCTTTATTCAAATAAAAACTTAGCGTTTTTTGAACGACAAACATTAAGACAGCCCCCAAAAAAGCCCACCCTTCACCGCTTCCTAGTGTTTTAGCTGGAAAGAAGAAGCGGTGCAACACATTTGTCTTTATCATAATTATTAATACATTCTATACAAATAAAAATTGGGTTCATATAAAAGAAGGTAATCTACCCGGTTTCATATGACGTTTTAAAATGCAACCTTTGCGTTTAGTAATTTTTGAAGACGCCGTGAAAGTAATTTAAAAAAAATTGAGTCCTACTCGAAAATGTCTACTATTAAATGATTAGTAAAAAAAAATATGGAATCATTCTGTATAGTTCTGGACAAAATCGTGTACTGACATACGCGGCTAGGGAGTTTGATCCTATGTAGAAACGAGACAGAAATCTAAAGATTTTGAAGGAGAAACTCTTGATAGCAGATCACAACTGCATTTCTATATATCGAAAGTTAATATAGTTTTCTACCAAAGTGCGTTAAATGGAGCTAGGAAACGGCGTGACTCTTCAGTCATTTCAAAAAAGATTTGCTACCGAGGTGTACTGACATCCCTCGCACACATCTCTCGCTCATGTTGCCACATTCTTTTACATCAGAAAGCAAATGAAGCATTCCTATCGTTGGGATTTCCCCTCGCTCAACACTCCTCTTCCTCTCACAGCTCTGCGTACCTATTCGCTATCTGGCCAACCGAATTGATGGACACCTTGTAGCACATTGCGTCGTATGTTACAGCTTGTCTATGATGAGCAACAATAGTAAAAACTTACGACGCAATGTACTACAAAGTGTCCATCAATTCGGTTGGCAACCGAGATAGCGAATAGGTACCCTGGTAGAATACCATCCCATTGATCCTGTCGTCGAGGAGACGAATTTTTCAAACGTGTGACGTGCTCGATTTTTTATCATGGAAGTACACGGTAGTTGAAATCTTTTTCGAAGCAGACATGTGACTGATAACGCAATAATCGAAATCAATCAGGAATTTATCTATGGACATCTCATGTATTTGTCAAAATCTATATTCTCGTACATAAATAATATCAGTGTCTGATAAGATTATGAAGACTTTTACTGGTTTAGTGGACGCAAGGACGGCTGTTCGTCCTAGGTTCTTGGGTAGGGCAATATTATAGGATATTTCGGTGAGGAAATTTTCAGTACTAGCCCGGAGTTCGAAATTGTGTGTCGATAGCCATAGGCTCACCACTTATTACATAGAATTTAATAACATCATCGTTAGTAGTAGTTCGAGTTTGGGATTTTGCTCGGTAGATGGCTATAAGTTCACATCACATACAACTCAACCACACTTGGTCAAATGTTGATAAATGAATGCTGTACACCTCTTTATATTCTTCGGGGATTAAAGGCGTTATGCTATGTATTACCCTCATCATCCTACCCTTACCCTAATTTAATTGGTGCTAGCGCAGAATTCCTCTATTTTCCTTAATGCTCCCCCCGAACGTATTTCGGTCACGGCGGCCTATCTCCATGGAGATTAGCCAAGTACATAGGAGATATTATAGTGCACAGGTGGCTTAAAAAACTTTTAGGTTTGGTCATTATGACACAAAACACACAAAAAGATATTGATAAATCCTCTAATTAAAAATGTATCTTCCTCAGGATTGCGGCCACAACGCAACCTATGAAGTGATAAAAACGTACACGTCAATGGACTCGTCTATCTCCGTGGTGCGTCAGCCGGACCTGTCCGAGATCCCTCTGCCCAGGGTCAAAGTCAAGTTCAGGGGGTACTACAAGATCGCCAGACATTACAAGTTCGCGCTCAACCATGTGTTCCAAACCCTAGGGCATGAAGCTGTCATCATTGTTGAAGGTAAGTGGACTAGGAGCAAAGCGATCATTCAGGTTCATCCTGTGAATTCAAGATATGTCTTTGAAAAAGCATTAACGCATGCTTAGCGAACTCTAAAGTTACAATATTAGAGGATGGAGGCGGATAGATACTCCAGGCGCTCTGACCACTAAGCCAGCAGAGGTCGAGATGGCTTAGTGGTCAGAGCGCCTGGAGTATCTATCCGGGAGGCGCAGGTTCGAATCCTGTTCGCGACCGTATTCTTTTTCCATTTAATATTGTAACTTTAATTTCATCCTGTGAAGTTGGTCTGCGAGAACAGTTAGTATCAACAAGGTCACATGACGTTGTCATATTACATAGGCGCGGGCAGGGGAAGTTAGAATGCCCTATACTATTTAGCATAACATAGCATCACGCCTGTATTCCCCGAAGGGGTAGGCAGAGTTGTACACAATTGTACACCCACATTTCACCAATGCTGTTATTAAGTCATGTAATAGATGGTGAGCCTTTTGCCGTCAACCGGGCACATTTCCAAACTCCGGGCTGCTAATGAGAATCTCCTAACAGAAAAACTCAATACCACTTTGGCCGACCCGGGAATCGAACCCGAGACCTCCTGCTCAGCAGTCGCGGTTGGGACCACTTGACCATCGAGGCAGTAGTATTTAGCGCGGGCGTGTGATTGGTTAAGCAACGTTTGGCGCGGTTGGGCTGTAAATGGATGACCGAAGTATTTTCATATGAGGTTCTGCGTGCTTCGGAGGACCACATTTTAATACCTACGTTTTTTGGTGACGTCATTGCTATCTGTTCAGTCCCTATATGTCGAGATTACTTAGCGGTCAGAGCGCCTGGAGTATTTATCCGGGAGGCTCAGGTTCGCATCCTGCTCACGACCGTATTCGTTTTCCATTAAAATTTATAACTTTAGCGTTCGCTATGCATGCGTTAATGCTTTTCGAAGATTTATCTGTATAACAGAAGTATAATATTACAGAAGTATATTCTGTAATATTTCCATTTCTGGGTGTAAACGATTATCGAAATCTGAACTAAATGATGAGATTAACAGATAACTAATATATTAACTATAAACAAGTAGAGCGTAACGGAACGCGAGTCGGACATATTTAAATAACAATAACCGTACCTTGAGTGTGACCGTACTCTGCGTCCGCGCCGATTAGCAACAACATGTTACCGTCTTCACTTTGTTAGAGTCAATCAAATGGGTTAACACGTTAATTTGGGAAATTCGGCGATTTAAGGAAAGCTTTTATCACACGTGTCTTGATTTTATCAGTTAGATCTGTGTGTAATGTCAAAATATTAGTTTTTTTTAAGCTTTTACGGCTATATGTCCGTCTGTCTGTCTGTTTGTTCCGGCTTATCTTCGAAACGGCAGGACTGATTCTGATAAGATTTTACTGGCAGGTAGCTGACTATATAAGGATTATAAGGAGTAACTTTGGCTAGTTCTTCGGGTCCGACCAAAAATATATTTTTTATATCAAATTCGACGCGGGCGAAGTCGCGGGTATCAGCTAGGTGATAATAAAGAAAAAGGTATCTTATCTCGATCTGTGAGTTTCGAAACAGATCATCCACTTAAACCTGCCTTGCCTTCTGTTTATCATATTTCATTCATTCTCTCAACGTGACCAAACCGTCTAGAGACCACATATTTTATCTTATACAGATACTCTATTTGCCATAGATGTCAGATAAATGCCTCAGAATACGTTCATCTGCTTACATAACATTAGATAAAAACTTTTTTTTTTTTTGTGTAACACGAGTAAATTAAAAGTGTTATCATGGAGGAAGGAGCTAAATGCTTGATACCAAATAGACCGATGTACCCGACCACAAAAGTTCTATTTGATTGACAATACATAAAGGTGTGGACTGTGGTCTCGTTAGGAAAGCATTGATATCGTTTTGACCTGTTGTAATAGTACCAACTCGGGAAATTAACTAGGAGGAAAATTGATTGTGTTATATCGGTAATGTTTTCTGTTAGTGTGTGTATTTCATCATATTGTGATGAGTTTTCAAACATGATTGATGCGAAAGATATTTTAAACATGTAACGGGTTCAAAAATATCCTCTGTCTTTCGTACGATTTTTAGAGTTTCATATCTTTAAAGGAAAATACGGAACTCCTTTAGGGTCACTTTATTGTCCGCCCGTTCGTTCATCCCTGCGTCTGTTCGTATGTCAAGAGTCAAGAAAAAACACTTTTTTCTCAACAAGTAGAGGTATCATGTTGTAATTAATATCAATTACTAAAGTTTACGGTCCCTTGGAGGTGTAAAAATTTTCTCCACATCAGTTTTGGCACTTCAAATAAAAATGCTAAGCATGCGTTAATGCTTTTCAAAGATTTATCTTGAATTAAAAACGTATTTATTTACATAACTTAATGGTGTGTATCAATTCCCTAGCCTAGTTATAAACTTTATTACATGAGCCAGTGCATTCCCCATAAAATAAGTAAAATGATGTCAAAGAAATTATTTGATAGGACAACTGTTTCTAAATTCTTATTTCCCCAAACGTCTCAGGAAATCAACCTAACTTAATGTCGAATTCCTAACGGTTCTTTTAGAAGGTAAAATAAAAATAATACCATGAAATAACACCTTGCCGATATGGAAACAACTAGTATGTAGGTAGTAGTCTAGTATTTTAATCAATTACATGCGCGCATTACTTTATTGTTGTCGTGTTGAAGCAAATTCGTATGCGCGGGTGTAAAATAATTAATTTAAAAAACTATAAAAAGCGCCCCTGATAATTCTTTAACCACCATATTTTTTTCTTGTAAGTTTACTTAGACATTGCAGGCGTGCATTTTATTATTTTTTAATTTTATATTATTTTTTAAAGAATGACAACTTACAAACCGTTTTCACATATTCCTCGTCGCGTGGAATTCAATAGTATAAAATATTCATAGTTCATACCGTGGTACCGGAAATTGATACGAGAACTAGAGTAGAGCGTTTTGGTAACTATCAAGTTTCCAAAACGGAAGAGTATTGTGCAAAGTTTTTATACCAATTTTAGAGCAGTCGTAGCTTAGTGGTATGGCCGTTGGACTGACAATTCAACGGTCTTAAGTTCGAATCCAAGGCACGACGCACCACTGTCTTTTCGAAGTCATGTGCGTATTATGAACTAATTATCACTTGCTTAAAATGGTGAAGGTAAACATCGTGAGGAAACCAGCACACCTGTTCAAGTTTTGTATTGGTTGGACTTGGCTACTGCTATTATTCAACAACAACCGGGACCAACGAATCCCCCAAAATTATAATACTCCTAGCGGTTACTCCATAGTATAACTGCGCCAAACGCATAATCTCAAGCATCCGTTTACCAATCACAGTCTACACCAATGTTCACAACTTGAAGCAAGACAACTATCGTACCAGTAGCGTAGAATTATCGTACATGGAGAAAAATTAATCGTATCAATATTTGGGCGTATGCTAATATTAATTACATGTAGCAAAATTTACGTACTTTTCAAAATAATCACTATAATTAATTAATATACGTATAGCATAATGAAAATTATCTTATTATCTGCGTACGATAATAATGATATCGTACATCGTCGTATGAGTGCGATAATAATCGTACGGTTGCGAACACTGGTCTTCACCGGAGTAACGCCTCGGTTCTCAGATGTTGAATAATACGCTTTAGCCACAGTCCAGTGAGGCGATAAAACTAAACATGGTGTTATCAGAAACGCTTGAGACGGTATAACACCTATAAAATAAACGCGAGGCTGTTAAAATCCAATGCCGAAACTGATTGATTCTATTTGTTGTAGGGAGAATCAAAATATTTAAAATCATGTGCAAAGTTTTTATACCAATTTTAGAGCAGTCGTAGCTTAGTGGTATGGCCGTTGGACTGACAATTCAACGGTCTTAAGTTCGAATCCAAGGCACGACGCACCACTGTCTTTTCGAAGTCATGTGCGTATTATGAACTAATTATCACTTGCTTAAAATGGTGAAGGTAAACATCGTGAGGAAACCAGCACACCTGTTCAAGTTTTGTATTGGTTGGACTTGGCTACTGCTATTATTCAACAACAACCGGGACCAACGAATCCCCCAAAATTATAATACTCCTAGCGGTTACTCCATAGTATAACTGCGCCAAACGCATAATCTCAAGCATCCGTTTACCAATCACAGTCTACACCAATGTTCACAACTTGAAGCAAGACAACTATCGTACCAGTAGCGTAGAATTATCGTACATGGAGAAAAATTAATCGTATCAATATTTGGGCGTATGCTAATATTAATTACATGTAGCAAAATTTACGTACTTTTCAAAATAATCACTATAATTAATTAATATACGTATAGCATAATGAAAATTATCTTATTATCTGCGTACGATAATAATGATATCGTACATCGTCGTATGAGTGCGATAATAATCGTACGGTTGCGAACACTGGTCTTCACCGGAGTAACGCCTCGGTTCTCAGATGTTGAATAATACGCTTTAGCCACAGTCCAGTGAGGCGATAAAACTAAACATGGTGTTATCAGAAACGCTTGAGACGGTATAACACCTATAAAATAAACGCGAGGCTGTTAAAATCCAATGCCGAAACTGATTGATTCTATTTGTTGTAGGGAGAATCAAAATATTTAAAATCATATTAAATGGAAAAAAAAATACGGTCGCGAACAGGATTCGAACCTGCGCCTCCCGGATGAATACTCCAGGCGCTCTGACCACTAAGCCATCTCGACCTCTGCTCACCACCGCGAATTCTTCTTCCATATTTTAACACGTCTTATGGCGACGTTATTGCTATCAATTCAGTCCCTATACATAGATATATAAAATATGGAAGAAGAATTCGCGGTGGTGAGCAGAGCTCGAGATGGCTTAGTGGTCAGAGCGCTTGGAGTATTCATCGGGGAGGCGCATGTTCGAATCCTGTTCGCGACCGTATTCTTTTTTTCCATTCAAACTCAAACTCAAACTCAAAGTCTTTATTTGCATGTTAAGGTATTACAGGTCTTAATTTAAATATTATGCACAGCTTAACGGCCTTTTTCAGGCGTTGCAAATTTGAGGGCTAGCACTAACTTATTATAAATTATAAATTATTATTCTGGGCGCGTCGGAGTAAAATAATATGTGTAGGTATTTTTTATGGAGTATTGTTGTTTAGAGCGGCTACGCTACATCCATGTACACGTAATGCCGAAACATTGTCAACCGTATGCCTCCCGCAGAGAGTATAATGTTCCTTGTACGTCTGAGACGAGTGTGTTGGCCTAATGTTTTTCCAAAGCTTTAACACCTATTTTCGTGTCTATCCAGTCCATATTAATCCAAACTAATATTGTAAAGAAGATTTATACAAAAAGTGATGGAGAACAAGATGAAATTAATTAAAAATTAACAAAGCACGCCTGCCATTTTTTAAATCTGACTAACCTATGTTACTCGGGACAATGTAAGGATTCTAGCGATACTCCATACATCGAAATCAGTTCAGGCATTTAGAAGTTATGGTGGAATTAAGAAACTCACAAAAATACTTACATACATACATACATGAACCCTAAAAACAAAACACTCCTTTTTTTGGCAGTCGTGTAAAAAAAGAGTCGTATCAAAAGGTCAAAATGAAAGCAGAGGATAGACAGCAATGGCGGTAGCTCCACCGACACCAGCCAAGCTCTTGAATTGAAGAGGAAGAATATTTTAAATGCTGAAGTAACTCTGTATGTCTGTTTGTTTACTACGATTTCACGCCTAAACCGCTGAACTAATTTAGATACATTTTGGTGTAGAGATAAATTGGACTTTGATAAGGACATATGCTACTTCTTGTCGCCCGACGTTGTCGTGGGCACATACATAAGTACCAAATAAACCCATGTTCTCTGCTTTGTGTCATGAAAGGACTTACAGTTTATTAATAATATGTGTATCACTTTCAGATGACCTGGATATATCCCCGGATTTCTTCGAGTACTTCCTCGGCACATATCCGTTGCTGCTCAAAGATCACACGTTGTGGTAAGTCTAGTTTTGTTTTACCATTCTTATGATATAGTCCACCGCAAAGCTGTGGTAACAGTCATTTACAGCGCCTTTATGTCGTGGTAGACGGTACGTAGAACAGTTTTCGGATTTTTTGTCACCACTGACGTGACATTGACTGTACTTAGCAGTGTGTGGGTGTGACCTAGATGCATGGAATTAGATATTAGAGGGTCATGTGACGAGGAAAGAGTGTGAATGTGGATCGCTATAAGAGTAGAGGAAGACCAAGAAAGCGATGGATGGATTGTGTTAATGATGATAACTAGAAAGGGAGTTCCTACCGTATTGAAAGCATGCATGAATAGATGCTGCGCTGACCCCAAATAAATTGGGACCAGAGCACGCGTGCCCTTATCCTAATTTATTAGGACGGTGAAGGGTGGGCTTTTTTGGGGGCTGTCTTAATGTTTGACGTTCAAAAAGCGCAAATTTTTAGCCTAATTTGAATAAAGAAATTTTGATTTGATTTTATTTGTCATCCCCATAAACATAGAGGGGGCTTATCCCCACAAGCAAAGGGAGGCCTATACTCAGCAGTGTCTGAAGTCAGGCTGCGAATGATGTTGATGATGAAGGGCAGGGGATGATGATAATAGTACTTAGGTGACAAATAAGCGTTTTGCCCGCATACTAAGTGGTTTCCTAAACCTATAGACGTTTGCAACACTGGAGTGTCCCAAACTATCCAGTTTGAGCATGTAAAAAAGATGGAGAAAGGCAATTGACAAAACTAGTACACCAGGTGAGTGTGGATGGAAAAATTTACCTCAGAGACCGTACTGCAACCAAATTGCGGGAAAAGTCAAAAGTAATCTAAACCGACGAACATGCTGAAGCGGTTAATGAACTAAGATGGAGCGAAAGAGGTGTATCAGAATCGTAGCAAGTGGAAATGGATAATCCCTGCTTACCCCAATGGGAAACAGGCGAGCTGTTGTATATATGTTAATGCCTTATGATACATGTTACTGTTGCTGTCAGCCTGTACCATCCCACTGCTGACCAAAGGCCTCCCCCCTTCATACATATCAAATATTTCAATCTCTCCAGGTGTATATCAGCCTGGAATGACAACGGTAAAAAGGAAGTGATCGACATGTCTCGACCGGACCTGTTGCATCGTACGGACTTCTTCCCGGGGCTCGGCTGGGTGCTGCGGAGACACACCTGGCTCTCACTGGAGCCCAAGTGGCCGCCTGCGTGAGTATCAGCTCTTGAACTTGAAGTTAATGTCAAAAGCATTCTGATATTAAAAGTAATATTTTAATCATTTAATGGCATTTTTGTAACATCCTGCCTGTATTCCTCGAAGGGGTAGGTAGATGTTTACAGTGTACAAAGTTCTTATAAACTTTGTACTTCTATTACTTCTTGTGTGTGTGTGATTTTCCTTCTGTGTGTGTGTATCTGTGTTTCTAATAAATATTTTTTCTTTCTTTCTTTCTCTTTCTACACACTTGTGCACCCACGTTTTACCAATGCTGTTATTAGGTCCCATGTAATAGGTGGTGAGCCTATTGCCATCTATCGGGCACAATCCAAACTCCGGGGTGCTACTGAGAATTTCCTAATAGAAAAACTCTATAACAATTTGCCTCTCAAGGGAATCGAACCCAAGACCTCATGCAGGGAGAGTATTATTACTGTCAGTGGTACCTTGAGTGTTTGCGACTTCTGCCTTTCCAGTTTTAAAACTAGAATAATAAATAAAGTTGCATAAATAAATACTGGTGGTCGCCCACTGGTCGAAATTCGACCATAATTCATTGAAATTTTAAATTTGAACGTTATTACGGTTCTATTGTCAAAGATATATGTGTGCGTGTGTCAAACGAATGGTAGTGTGTTTAATACATTTTTTATTCATTTAATATATTTCTAATGCATATCATATGAAAATATTAGCTTTCTGCACTCCGTCTCCATATAAACTTTAACTCTGCCAAATTTCATACTCCTCCGTCCGCATATTTTTTCTAAAAAGGGTTACAAAGTTTTTGCTTCACGTATTAATATAATTACATGTATTTTTACAGCTTTTTCGACGACTGGCTTCGCAACCCAGTTAATATTGGCGGGAAGGCGTGCATACGGCCTGAAATATCGAGGACATACTCCTTTGGAAAGGTAAGTACTTATTATAGTTCCTTTATATTCGCTTTAGGGTTCAGATTCTTACAAAAAAGGGGGCCCTTATAGGATCACTTCGTCGTCCGTCTGTCCGCCATTCAAGAAACTTTTCCTAAGTAATGCTAACGTGAGTCCCTGGGTTCGATTTCCGGGTCCGGCAAAGTATTATTGGGTTTTTCTGTTTGAAATTCTCAGTAACAGCCCGGAGTCAGGAAGTTGGTGGTGTGACACCCTCGTGCTTCGGAGAGCACGTAAAGCCGTCGGTCCTGCGCCGATCTCTCTTCGGCCGTGTCGGATTTCCGTCCCTAAGGACTATGAGAGTGAAGGAAGTGAAAGTTCACCTGTGTTTGCGCATACACTTTGCACTATAATATCTCCTGCGTACTTGGCTAATCTCCGTGGATATAGGCCACCGTAACCGAAAATTCGGTCGGGGCATGATTATCGTATGAACATAGTTTTCTCAATTACAAATTTTCAAGGAACCATTGAAAAATAATAGACACGAACGGGGCTTGAACCCGCGACCCTTGACTACAATAAATATCGCACCAGGCGTCTCCTGAAGACGAATACACGGAAACTTGACATTCAATAACCTCGAACAATGACACGGTAGCTCAGTTGGTAGAGTGATGACACAAAATGTCAAAAGCGCGTGTTCAAGCCCCGTTCGTGTCTATTATTTTTCAATGTTTCCTGGAAAAATAGTAATTAATATAGGCATGGCAAGGCCATGTATAAAAAAAAACAATATATATAATACTTTTCTCCACAACAGATAGGCGTCAGTAAAGGCCTGTTCTTCGACATACATCTGCGCAACATTCAGCTCAACATGGAGTACGTGGAGTTCACCAAGCTGAACCTCACGTACTTACTGAAGGTATGAGATGTTTGGCCTATTATCTGATTATGCGGTGGATCTAGATGTTATGACGTCACGTTTGAATAAAAAATATTATTTTGTTGGGATATTTAATTTGATGTGTGTATTATTATATTCAGAATTACATATATGAATTTTACAAGTGCGCGTGTCTGGCCATTTTCAAAACTATTAGGATTAGCGAAAAATACATAAAGGAGTCGCTGACCCGTTTTTGATGAAAAGTAAAATTGCAGCACTAGATTTTTGAAAAATTGCGTTATGCCATTTCTTCCCAGAATTTGATCAAACACTATCGGATAGTGTTTGATCAAATTCTGGGTATAATAAAAAAAAAAAAAAAAAAATCAAGAGTTTATCTTGGCTACGAAAATGGATTTTTCAAAAAATCCAATGGTGCAGTTTTATTTTTCATCATAATCTTGCCAGAGATTCTTTTGAGTATTTTTCCTATTTCATATACTTTCGGACTTAGCCATCCACGCCACATTGAAAAATACACCTTATAGGTATATATATGTATATGATATACTAACAGTATAATAGACATCATTATTATAATGAACACTGATAAATAACATGATTATACAGTAAAATAAATATTATATATTACATGGAAAATAGACATTCAAATAAACACCAATGCAATTTTGTAAAAATAATATGTATTATATACTATATAGAAAATGGACATAAATAATAAAACAATGTACAATAATTAAAAATAATACTAATACTATATATTAATTATATAGTATTAGTATTATTTTTAATTATTGTACATTGTTTTATTATTTAAAATAATTAATCTTAATATAATTAGATATGTATAAGTTTCTTTTGTAGTGCCCTATCACAGGGTCCATAACTGATGCATACTTTTTATATTATACCACCTGTTACACATTATGGAAGCGAAAATAAATAAATAAATATTTTACTCGCATAACTTAGGCATGAGGACAGTGTACTATTAGAACCAAAGAATAAATGGTTTTAGTGAAAAATATATGCACAAAGGATCTAAACAATTACCTAGTTTTATTAAAAACATTAAAATAAATAAGATTTTCAATTAAAAAAAAGTATAAAATACTGCAATCGGCAATGTTAACTGAAACGTCAATCACAGCAGATGAAGTCACGCCTCAGTAAATGTCAATCAACGCTGTTATTGTTGCTTGAAGTTTTGTGAAATGTTATCGAGACGTGAAGTCACAGCTCATCACAAGCGGCGCCATGACACCCATTAGTGTTTTCGCGCTTAATTCAAATTAGATCGATTAAAATGCAATAATTTACGTTATAACTTAGTTTATTGCTGAAAACATGTGTGTTTTCGGAAATAGTAGACGTCTGCCTACATTATAAAATGACTTTTCAAAATCTGTCATCACGCCTATTGTATTACTATAATGCTGATTTCATTTATGTTGATCGACAATACCACAATATTTTAGTATAAAAACTTTCGTGAGACATATTCATATCAATTAATGTTCACCGGTTACTTTTCGGGCAATCCCGAAAAATGCACGTGAGTAGTAACCGGTGAACATTAATTGACACAATATTTTACGTCGATCAATTGAAATCGTGACCCATTAACACAATATTTCATTAAAAATTGAAGGAGTAGTTAACATTTCCTTTACTCCTTAATAGACCAATTAAAATAATTATAATATCAATACGTCATAACACCTCTCTTACCATCTCTCTTATCACCTCTCATATTCTTAACACCCAACGCAATGTATAATATCGAATTGTCAAAATGAAAATTATTGCCATAACAATTGTTTGCAATCACCCTACTGATTGAAAGATTCTCCCATTTTTATGGAGGAGCACGAAAAGTTAAAGATAATTTATTTCTACCCAGGACCATTACGACGAAGCCCTAGCGATGACAGTGTACAACCTGCCGGAGATGACCCCCGAGCAGGTCAGCAGTGGCCCCCCCGGCACTACGGCCGTGAGGGTCATGTACTCCAACGCAAAGAGTTACCAACGAGCTGCTAAGAGGATGGGGCTCATGGACGACTTTAGGGTAAGATTGTTTTCATCATATCCGTAATTATATTATATATACTACTAGCTCGTCGTAACGTCGTTAGTTTAGTGGTCCCAAGCGCGACTGCTGAGCTGGAGGTCTCGGGTTCGATTCCCGGGTCGGGCAAAGTGTTATTGAGTTTTTCTGTTAGGAAATTCTCAATAGCAGCCCGGAGTTTGGAATTGTGTCCGGTTGATGGCAATAGGCTCACTACCTATTACATGAGACTTAATAACAGAATTGGTGAAATGTGGGTGTACAATTGTGTACATCTCTGCCTGCCCCATAGGGGAATACAGGCGTGATGCTACTAGCTGTGCCCCGCAAACGTTGTTCTCTCATATAAATTTTCTGAAGAGGACCACCCTTATCACGTAGGGGTATAAAAAATTGCCTGCGACCTATTCTCAGACCTACCGAATATTATACACAAAAAAAAAAACATAAAAGTCAATCGACCCGTTTTGGAGGAATTCTGATGAGATTTTTATAAATCAGATTAGATTTGGTACAACCGACATTATTGTGACATAGGAAAATTTTTCTAAAGTCATGTTTTAAGGTTATTTTTTTAAAAGCAGAGAAATGTCTCTTTATCGAAATAGTTGTTTAACCGTCGATATATTAAGATTTCTATACTTAAGAATATCCTGCGGTGGATATTAAAGTTTGCGAAGGACCGTGTGGTTTTTAAGGCCAGCGCACCGTCCATGAATTCCATGATTCTCTATATTAAGAAAAGTCATTTTCCATACTTAAAAAAGGTCAGCCCTCATTATGGCTAAAGTCGCTTCTATATAACATCCAAACGCAGTGATAAATACGTGTAAAGTACAGTTGTAGTATTATAACTGATGTCTGAAGATGTATGCTAGTACGCTGCGCGATACTCAATTTTACGATAAAATCGGCGCATGTGCAATCCGGTGGGAGTGCAGTAATAGTGTGCTGTGCCACTCACTCCTTTACATTTCATCAACACATCGGTCTCACTCGCTCAGAGGCCGAGCACAGTCGCTGCCATAAATGTTTCGCGGTCTTGTTGATCTGCCTAATAAATTTAATTATTTTACCACGTTAACACTTTTGTATCTATCTATACTTGCGCGGCTGTTTGGAAAGCCTATCTTCAGACATGCACAGTTATAATATAACAACTGTAGCTTCGGAGTTTAGGCGGGAAAATGTAAAGTGCACGTTGTCGGTTTTATATTGTTTTCCATAACTTGTGTTTCTCCGAAGTTTAATTTATTTTATTTTATTTTTATTGTTTTAGAGAAAGCTTACAGACTAATAGTAATAATTAGATAACTTATGTAGTTAGTGACAGTTGCTAATTACAAGCTTCCACATTTAAGTATTACAATTTGTATGCGTATAAAAATGATTTAATATAAACAACAAAGCGAGAAACAAATATACTAAAATGACACAACTATAAATTAAAAAAGGAAAAAAAACTATAATGTGTAATTATGGGGGATAATTAACCATTAAGTGTTCATAAAGGTGTGCGAGTGTGGGCAAATTATATAAAATGGAAAATCATGACTTTTTGTGTTCACTCCTAAACTCCATCGAAGACTCAGTCAAAGTTCCACCGTATTACTGGGGCAACGCAAGCAACAACTTTTAATACTTAATTATTCTGAATACTTACTACTACGACACTGGCAAGCACAAAAAGTGCGGTGCCATTTAAATAAACTAGCTTCGTTCAAAAGATTGCAATAATTTCTGCCCTCAAGCTTCCCTCTGTCATGGCTCTACGAAAAACACCACCACCGAAAACATTCAGGTGTGCTGATGGGGCATATAAGTATGATATAATTCTCGATGCATTGTAATTATGATTTATAGATTTTATTCAGTAACTTAGCGTTAAAACTTTACATTTATTATTGCATGCTGAATTCCAGAGTATAGCTGCACTATACTTGTGTATTGTAACACCATTCTGACGTTTGAATTGAATTGGTTTTTCCACTGGTGACGATTTCCTTCATCGTTTTAAACAAGTCATAATTTATTTATGATACACACATGTTTACGTAACGTCACCACGTTATGAGCTTGATTATTGCTAAATAAATATTATTTTTATCCTCAGAGCGGTGTTCCTCGCACGGCATACCGCGGCATAGTGACGTGTTTCGTGCGCGGGCGCCGAGTGTACCTCGCGCCAGACTTCGAGTGGACCAAGTACTACCCCACGTGGGGCTAGCGATACAAGTACTAGCGTTTATTATTACCAGGCCAAATACTCAAAACGAAATACATAGCAGGATGACAAAAATGACCCCCATGCTGGGTCACCCAAGACCCCGTACTACAAGTGCTATCGTTTATAATACCAGTCTAAATAACCCAACAGATTTTATAGTAGAAACGACTTAAATCACTCAAAACATACCAGAAGGATTTAAATGACCCCTGTTGGGTCACCCAAGACCCTGTACTACAAGTACTGGCGATTACATTACCTTTCTGAAGACTCGAAAATATTTTAACTCCAAATAGTCACACATACCGTAAATTAGTCAAAAATGACCCCTCGAGGAGCTAATTTTTTTATGTTCACGTCCATATCTGAGCTAAGAGTTGGTATGATATGTAAGTCAAAATATTCCAAGAAACTAAATATTTATCGCATATGGGGTCACTCATGACCCCATTGGACACAGCATTTAAATAGTACAACAAATATGCACCACCTTATTGATACAAAATATGCAAACAGAGAATGACCTTCGACCGCATCTTGACAGATACACGTTGAGTCAAAATAATAAAAATGACCCCACGTGGGGGTACCACCGACCACACCAAAAATACCAATAGCACATACTCTGTACGGTCAACCGCGCAGCAGTTGAAACGCTTGAATTATGAAAACAGTCCTAAATGCTACAACTTAGGGCGTTGTAAATATCAAATTGTTACCAAGGACGTGCGGGTTGACTGTACTATGTAATACGTAAACGGTAAAGGTTTTACATTTTTTTAAATACATTTTTGCCCATATTCACCCGTAAATTACAAAATTATACTTTCATCCAATGCCTGCCAAGCCCTGATTACTTTATAAGAGAAAAGGGCTTGTACGATGACTAAGAAATTAATAGAGTGTTTGACTGTATTAATGGATGAATATTAATAATTATTATTGAAAGAATTGAGAGCTATTTTGTATATTAGACCTATTTAAAATGACTTCTGCAAAGTGTTGGACACGATATCAACCCCTTTAAAAGTATTATCCCAATTTTAAAATACTCATTTTTAATTATTTCATTAGAATTTTCATTGCTTTTTGGTTATCATTTTAAGATATGTATAACAGCCAAACACCCTATTTTTAACTAAAAAACTAAATTAACTGTCGATTTGAATTGACCTGAACACGGTTGAATGGCTGTCCCATCAGAATAGGACTAGGTAACAATGATTAAATTATTGTAAATATATAATAATCGAGTTTAATCTCGAGACTTTTCGAATATTTACACTATTATTGTTTTAATTGTCGAGCTGAATCTTTACTAGCGAAGTTAGTTTGGAGTTCTACATAGGCTTACTGTCTTTCGATGAATCTGTATTTTAGATTAGGAATTGAGAAGAAAATTGGTTTTATTTATATTTATTTGTTGTATAGATTTTACTTGACGTCTCGTCTCATTTGAGAGGAGGATTCAGGTTGACTCATAATATCTTCCGTAATCTCCTCCCCTTGCTTTTATGTGTGGTATTTCACTGTCTAGAAATTGATTTACACGTTATTTAATTCGTCACAAAATAAAACTCATGAATTAGTATAATAATTATGGGCCTAAAAGTAGATGACATTTTGAATCTCATCTTTGTTATTCAAAAAGAAAAAGTTATTGAAGGAGAGTAAGCCTAGTGCTCATTCTATAAGTAGCACTACACTGAAGACACATTTCATTCATAATGGTTACGTATATTTTTTAAACGCATAACACATGCGATTTTCTGTTAGCAAATTGTAAGTAGCAGTTGGGAGTTTGAAATTGTTCCCAATAGATAATAGATGTACCTTGGGAAATTAATAACTGCGTGGGTAAAATTTCGATGTATAAACGTTACACTCCTGCCGTACCTACCAGGGAATAGAGGCGTGATGCCGTTATTTTTTTTCTCATTATTATTATATGATTCGATAAACGTCCACTTGTGTACAAGAGATTTTCAGTGACCCCTATTTTATTAATTGGGGTCATTGAAGACCCCATTCATAAAAAAATACTCTTTTATATGTCATTAAACAAAATTATATTTTAATTAATGTGCTTCAGTGAGTGCTTCAATAATATAAAATATAATGCCAACATTAATATAAGTCGAGTCGACTAAAGTAAGATTTTTAGTAAGTTATGATAGTAACTCAACTATAACAGTTACTAAATCCAGTGATTTTAGATAATTTTGTAAATATATTATATAACTTAGTGTGTAAGGTGCTTTGGTAGTGCACTTTATTAACAATTTATTTTATTTTAAACATATTATAAATTACTAAAAACAAGAAGACGTGCAAAAGATGGATTCTATAAGAGCCCTCATTCAGTTTTGGATAATTGATCTATATATTTATACGTGAATTAAAAACTTTTTACGTAAATTACGCGGTCGGTGCAGTGTGAAATTTGACACAGTTAAAGTTTATATGGAAAAGGAGTGCAGAATCCTAATATTTTTATATAATATGTATTAGAAACACATGAAATTAATAAAATGAACATTACACACTCCCATGCGTTTTACACACATACGCGCGCATACACATACACACGCACGCACGAATTTCGACCACTAGTATTATTAACTAGCAGTGACTGTGACTTAGTTCGCGCGGGACTTGTTGCAAATACCACTTTATATTATTATCTTTTGAATCCTCAAGATATCAAAATGAAGCATAAACAAATATTTAAGTTATAAATATAAATTAATTACCAGTAAAAAAGTTTTACAGGTAAAAATATAGTGCACTATCAAAGATAGGATATTTAATATTATTTACTGACAACTGTTGTCACAAACATAGGATAAGTTCCTTTTCAATTGAACGAAAGATCTTCCATTATTTTAATATTTAATGTTTTTGTTTTGTTTTTAAGATTTCAGTTGTCAAAGAAATGGGATTTTATTATTATAGGTTAGTTTCAAAAGATCTGGACCACAAGTCTAAAACAGGATTTCCAACCTAGGAACTGCGGGCCTCGACCACGGAGGTCCACAGATGTCTTAAAATTGCTTATATATTTGTTTTCAAGTGGTATGTGAAGATAATGTTGATCTCTTAAGGGTCCATTACTAAAAAAGATCAGCAAATGCAAAAGTATTTATATATAGAATTTATCGTAATTATCTCATTTTAATATAATATTTATTCACTATTATTGTTTATACTTTATTTAAGTTCCCATTTCTTTGATGTGTGACTATCTTATATTGTATTTAAGGTCACAATTTAGTTCTTTACTTATTATTTCTAGAGGAGTACTAAGTACGTTTAAGGTTCTCACTCACCCATCATTACGATACTGTATCATGATATCATTTGACTGACATATGGGTGATGACCCTAAAGTCACAAAATCTAATAAATTTTATTTATCTTCGAATATTAATTAAGTTAATATCTGGACGTATGTAATGGACGAAAATTGTCTACATATATGCTAGCTCAAATGGTAAAAATTCAACTGAATATTGAATTATAATTATTTTACGTTTCAACATATTTAAATGTATGTTACATATATTTTCATATAAACAAATAATCTATACAAAATCTCAATTTTTTAATTTATCTTTAAATAATATAATACAATTATTTGACAATATATATTCCTGATACTACATTTAAATATATATGTTTTTACCGTCACCAGGCCTCAGCAGACATATTATTCTAAGCATTGGCAATGGTGGCTTTCGGAGCAACCTAAACCGACGAGCATGCATCAAGAGATAAACATACATATATACATAGCATCACGCCTGTATTCCCCGAAGGGGTAGGCAGAGGTGTACACAATTGTACACCCACATTTCACCAATGCTGTTATTAAGTCCCATATAATAGGTGGTGAGCCTATTGCCATCAACCGGGCACAATTCCAGACTCGGGGCTGCTACTGAGAATTTCCTAACAGAAACACTCAATAACACTTTGCCCGACCCGGGAATCGAACCCGAGACCTCCTGCTCAGTAGTCGCGCTTGGGATCACTAGACCAACGAGGAAGTTTCAGTTAATATATAATTCAGTTTCAGATAATATGGTGTGTCGGAATCGTAGCAAGTGGAAATCGTTAATCTCTGCCTACCCCAATGGGAAATGTTTAATACTTTTGCAACTTCATCATGCTGTATCGTGATTTGACGACTTTTCGTTGCCAAATCTCGCGTTTTGGCGAGATTGACTAATCGAGTTTAGCATTAATATATCGATTCGAAAATCGAATAAATCGGTAAAAGCTGATGTGAAAAGTATGCGGGACAAACTCGCGATAATATAGCGACTGAGCTCTAAGCCCCGTATGGCCCGTTTATTCAATCTATCTTATTTACTTATTATACACTTCAGGAACGGCTTACGCCAAACCAATTGGTTTTTTTTTTACAGTTTTTGTGTTGGCGATCAAACACTCATGCTGATTCAGCGTCAGAAAACGAAAACTGATAAATTAAAGATAAATCTTTGAAAAGCATGTACGCATCCTTAGCGAACTCTAAAGCTATTATATTAAATGGAAAAAGAAAAGCTTTAGAGTTCGCTAAGCATGCGTTAATGCTTTTCAAAGATTTATCTTTAATTGTTAAGATAATGGCATCTTTACGACATTGTATTAACTGCAAAGTTAGTCGTGTCGGTTCGGTCATAGGGACTGAATAGATAGCAATAACGTCGCCAAAAAGACGTGTTAAAATATGGATGAAGAATTCGCTGTGGTGGGCAGAGGTCGAGATGGCTTAGTGGTCAGAGCGCCTGGAGTATTTATCCGGGAGGCGCAGGTTCGAATCCTGCTCACGACCGTATTCTTTTTCCATTTAATGAAAACTGAACATGGCCACCTATTCAGAACTCAAAGATTACACATTTCAGCTAAATCGGCGATCGATGCTAAAATTAACATGTCTGCTGAGGCCCAAAACCTCCACTATCATATTATTTTCACTCCATGTAGTAATGGTATAATTATTTTATTTTATTTTTAATATAATTTTGAAATTAATTATAATGATTTGTGTCCAGTAGCTATGTGATCTTCGCATTCAACCGATTTCTAAACATACTGAATAAGACTGTGATCTGCATTGTATTATATTATTGTGCTTGTATATAGCCCAAGTTATGTATTTATAACTTAATATATTAAATGGTTTTGTTTATTTAATGTTTTATTTTAATTTATACAATACTTTCCTTTTAACTTTAGATGAACTCGGTTAATTAGAATGGTGCCTATTACCGATTGTGTGTACTTAACTTTCGCGTCATGTCCCTTTGGTAAGACCAAAAGATTTGCAGTGGTATCTAAGCATATTTTTTGGATTGGATTGGCAACAGGGATGCCGACTCCATGGGTACTCGGGGGCTCCAGCACACACTAGAGGTAAATAGCAAGTTCGGACTGGGAGCACCCAAGATCTTAGCCCTAAAACCTGTCCAGATTGGGAACGTACTCGTCCTAGTGTGGTAGGCAGTATTGCTTGTTTGTTCGCTGATAATGTGAATTCTGCTGAACTATTTAGAAGCAGTTTTCGGTCGGTGTGCATTTTTCTTCTTGCATTTCGCCAGTTATTTTTAAACGAGTTATCAATGGCCATGAGAACCCTCGGGATTATCTAAAAACCCCTTATTGGTAACATTTATTGATTTATTTTTACCACAGGTAAAACCTAATGCAACTTAAAATATATAGCGTACAGTGTTCAAACAAAAATTTCCTCTCCTACGCTATGAGGTTGAGAGTGCGCGCGTCAGCGGCGCGTCGCCTCGCCTCGCTCAGAATATAAGTGCGGCTGCGCGGCGGCACTGGGATGGACACCAAACAGTTTTGGGTGCAGTACGCTCCCCCCTTACCCCTCTTATATTCGCCAATGTTGTTTTGGCGTCGGTTTCTAACCGGACACAGCCTAATGCCAATATTTTACAAGGACCGATTGCGTATCTGGCCACTATAATCTAGTTACTGGGTAACACGATATTTTATGGGTAAGACAGGTTGTCAGACTTTCAGGTATAGGTAATTCTACCCGGCAGTGTTGAACTTTCCCTCTCTCTTCCCAACTCTTATTCTTTTTTTCTGAAATGGTACTACGTTTGGCCACCAACTCGCCTGACGGTAAGCGACGGTGTGGCCGAGGATGGAGTACGTATATCCAGAATAAATATATTCACTCATGTAGAGTGGATTAAACACTTATTTTTAGTCATTTATGCATTCAATACCAGCCTTAGATTATTTCAGAACTAGAATCTCTTTTCTGTTTTTAGCCGACTTCAAAAAAGGAGGTTCTGTATTCGAACCGTACGTATATTTGTTTGTATGTCCGCGATTTTCTTTGAAGTACCTACCTATCTACGTAAAATGGAACGTAATCGAACACAAGTTTCATTCAACATTTTATCATTTCGTAATTTTTTTCGTCACTTCATGACTGTCTTGCCGTTTTATTCTCTATCTCTTTCTATTTTAATGAAATATATGTGCTAAAAGAAAAGGTTAGATAATTATGGTTTAGATAATTTACCACGCACCTCAGACAGATAAAATTATTTTGCAATCAATTAATGTTGTGTGGTATGGTATATAAATTAAATGAAATTAATTGGTAAATAAAATGGACGCTGCAGTAAAAGGTCGGAGCTTTGCGGATTTCTTCGGCGGAATAGAACCACAAACGTTTATATTTGAAGATGAACAGGTATGCTATGTGATCATATTACTTTTAATGCATTTTTATGAATTGTTTTATGTATCTGGCATCTTAAATTTGATGGTTGATAACTAACTCTGTTGCCAAGCCGTATGAAATATATTTAAGAATTATTTTATATATCCCAGACCCGTAAACCATTTACGTTTTGACAGCTAAATAAATAGATACTTTACTGCACATCCGGGCGCATACAATGCGAACGATCGTCAATGATTTGATATTGTAATAATAAAATTGTGATTGTGTGTGTTTCAACTCCGATTCCGACCGAAAGGTCAACAATGAATCGGAGTTGAAACACATAATGTGTTATTCCGCACATAATGTGTTGGTAAAAATTTTAGTACAAATATTTCTTCACACCTTTACAATGGATCGATCGAAGTTAAGCTGCACTTGCCGCGGTCGGTCTGTGGATGGGTGACCATCATTTCATACCGAGACCCCTCCGTACCTCGGAGAGCACGTTAAGTCGTCGGTCCCGGTTGTCAAATTAAGATCTATGACAGCCGTTACGGGTAGTCAGAGGCCTGAAAGTACCCAGTAACTGGGTTGTGGAGGTCAGATAGGCAGTCGCTCCATGTAAAATACTGGTATTAAGCTGCATCCGGTTTGACTGGAAGCCGACCCCAACGTAATTGGGAAAAGGCTAGGCAAGATATTTCATCACACCTTTATTTTACCTACTTAGTAACTTAACGCTATTCAACAGTCAAAATTGCCAAGCCCCAAGTTGCGGAGTATCGTGAATTTTCACAATAATATCTCTGCTTAGGGTTACCCTGGGATTTAGGTTCGGACGCGCGGGTCCTATAGCTCCACCTGCCTGATAGAGTTTACCTATAGCTTCAGTACTTTTTGTTCCAGTGTGTTGTATTTGATGAAAAAGCGAACAAACAGGCGCCCGAACATTTCTTGGTGGTACCCAAAAAGGTTATATCTAGGCTCACAGAAGCGACAATAGACGATGAGAAATTATTAGGTCAGTATAAATCTACACATCTATGGTTAACGATTGTTTTAAAAAACCTTCCAATAAGAATATAGGTAGGTACCTACTCCTTGGTGAATTTATAATTTTCTCCTAACGGGGTGAAAAATTTTTCCCTGGCGAATTATAGCTCGCACCTGCCGATTATTAGTGCAGGAATAGGATTTTGTTTCCTTTTCTAACCGACTTCCAAAGAGAAGGAGGTAATCATTTTGGTAGTATTTTTTTTTATGTTTGTTATCTCAGAACTCCGTCGTTTATGAATCGATTTGTAAAATTATTTTTTCTAATATCGTTAGAAATAATTTTTTGCCTGATCAGTAATTACTAAGTTGTTATTTGTTATGAATATGCTTACATGTCCTACTGAAGTTGTCTACGACACATATCGGCAATGATATGAAATGAAATTGTTTATTCTGTAAATAGGTCTTTTTAAACTCTTTTAATGTCATTATGATTTAGATGGCGCCGGCGTTTTTCTATCTGACTACCTCTGAGAAGAAACGCCGGAACAAACTCAAAGGTCAAGGTCTCTTTTAAAGTCCAGACATCATTAAACATCCCCATGTGAGCGCAGCCATGTAGGGTATCTGGAATGGCCTTTTTAAGAAGGAGCCATAGCAGTTTTGAGATGACCTGTAGGACAGGTCGATGACTGACGGCACACATGCATCAGTCATCGTGTAGCGCAACCATGTTATAGGGAGCTCAACGACCTGTCGCAAAGCGATACCAGATCGGCAGGACATTTGCGTAGGCCATATAAAATACCTCAAAACCGCCAGATTACAAATCTGTATAGCAATAAATAAATATATGTACTTCTAAAAATAAAATTACATTAATAATTTAAAATGACAAAATTTTAATTTATGCAGGCAAAAGATAATAATTTATTCTGGCGTGACGAGTGACGATACAATAAAATAGCTGCATAATTTTTTAACTTAGATAAACTTTACAATCATAACACATCATACTTTAAAAATAATCGTCTACTCATACCTAATCTATAAATATTTTGGTCAAAGATTATTTTTCTGTTATCAAAAGACTCCCATTCGCATTATACAAATCGCGAGTAATGGCCGCCAATTTACAAACTCGAGGTTAATAATTTGTAAATGGTATTAAGTTTCAAAGGCGAAAGTTGGCCCTGTATAAAAGACCCTGGCCTTGCATAAGGTCTTGAACACGGTCAAAACCTTGAGGTTCAATGTCAATATTTTTGATAAATATTAGTGTGAATTTTCGGCATGGCAAACTTGATTACGAAGAGAAAAACTTGATTTAAAACGTGATTAACTAGCTTTTGACAGCGACATCGTCTGCGTGAACTTTAGAATTGGGTCCTATGATATCCTTCCTATTATTATCCCTAGGCCTATTAATATTCCTTTTCTTCTAACGCTTGTTGGTTCTCCTTTTATTAAAATTCTATGTAAATTTCTTACTGTAAATAAAATCAGAATTTAAATTTCTTGCTTTCCTACCTAAAAACGTATTTTTCTGGTTTCAATTGATTCCCTTTAATCTAAATACATAACTTTTAATCTCTCAGAACCTTGTTGTTGGTACACTAATCTAAGTCCTGATAATTATTAATCTCTATTGTTTATTCTTTTTTTTATTACTAAACACTAACAAAACACTAATTGCTTAACTTTTATTGTGAACCGTACCTTGGCTTTCCCACTGGTCAAATTTTGTTAAAACGTGTTTTATCCAACCTTGACATTGGCAGAATCATCGTTAACCCGATGGAGCCATAATTATCCAAAATTGGAATTGGAATTGGAATTGGGTCCGGCCGGAATAAAAAGTCAGTCATCAGGTTATAAACTACATTTTGTAGTTATTGCGTGAACTTTCGCATTTATAATATTAGTAGAATGTCGTAGTGGTATTTGGTTTAGGATCTGGGTGGTTTAATTAATTAGAGAAGAATTTAAAACTACAAGCTCTGCAGGTGTATTGGCTATCTCGGTGATGGTTACTTTGTAGACATTACATCGTAATTTTTTAATATTTTTGCTCATGATAGACAAGCTGTAACACCCGACGCAATGTACTAAAAAGTGACCAACAATTAGATTGGTAACCGAGATAGCCAATAGGTACGCTGGCCGCCGAGCAATGGTCGAGGAGGGCATGGTGGAGGGTTTCTCCTGCCTGTGTCCCAGAATAACGTTAATCGACTTTAAACCGCAGTCTACAACGCAAGCTAACTTAACATGCGGGTTGCCATAAGTTAATAACATAATTATGGAAACTGACCTAGTCTATACTCTTTCTCTATTCCAATAAAGTAAATAGTTACGTAACTAATACATTTATAAAACGCAGGTCATCTACTCATCGTCGCACGCCGTATTGCGAAACTTAAAGGTATAGACAATACCGGATTCAGAGTGGTGATGAACGAAGGACCGCATTCGTGTCAAACTGTGAACCAGTTTTACGTCCAAGTTCTTGGCGGGAGACAAATGAGATGGCCCTTTTCATAGAAAATAAAGTTTAGCTAATTATTATTTATGGTGTTTTTTATTTTTAGCTGACCTTGAAATCTGAAATGTACCAAATAGAAATATACTGTGGATGCTAAAACCTATGCTATAAGAGCGGCGGCTGATGAAATATTCTGGGGGAAAAAAAAGAATTATAAACAAGACTAGTATAGCAAGAATAGTAAATAGTTACAGGTTTTCATTTGTTTCAGGGCACATGTTGTTGGTAGCAAAAAGTATTGCCATAGAAAAGGGCCTTGACAGAACTGGCTACCATGTAATGGTTGATGAAAACCATCGGACTAAGAGTTTGAAGTCGTTGCATGTCTTCGGGAGAGCACTTCATCATATGCTATGGCCCGTTGGCCCGGGATGCAGATTGTAAACTGAAGTTTAACACAATGATCGACTGATTTAATAAACAGAACAGTAAAGAAACTTCTCGTCTGGTAGTTATTTAAAAAATTGTAAATGTATATTCCGGATTTAACCTCGAATGAACTATACAATTTACTATACAATGTACATAAAGCTATAAAACCAATAACTATATAAAATACAAATAACTTTTCAACTGCGTGCGTTGCGTAATTAATTATACAAAGAGAAATACGGTCGTGAGTAAGATTTGAATCTTCGCCTTTAGGATACATTATTACATACAAAATACTCTGCCAAGCCCGTTGAGCTTCGTTTACTATTCTGAATTCTTTTGCGGGAGGTGCAGGTTCAAATCCTGCTCACGATCTTATTATTCTTTTAATAAAAATGATTAACTATGAACAATATTGAGTAGTTGAAATCTGTTGTAATTTTTAATAAATTATTATAAATTAAAAATTGGCATTACTGAAATTATTTCTGCGTTACAAGAAACGACGAAAGTAAACGTCAAAAATGACACTGACGTTATTTCTGACAAGTGTATTCTGTGTAGAGATGAGATATACCTGCCATTCTCCATACCCGGCCTTTAAGGTATGGGTATCACTAAATACCTGGTACAAATACCAGGTATCAAAATACTTCTAAGTATTTGGGTGTGGTAGGATTTCGATAAGTAAACGTATGCGATAAGTATGGTATGCCTCCAATATAATGTAGGTACGACGTAAAAAATCAAAACATTGTTGACCTAAGTACCACTAGACAACGTAAACATTCAAACACGTAATAATATTCCCTAACATAAACAAACTAAGGAACTCTTTCACGTCGTGACAAAAAATGTAATTATGCTATTATGTTCCTTATGCACGTAAAAATAAGTACCCATTTTGTCTAACTAAATTAAATCAACCGAATGTTCATAAAGCACGAATGACGTTTCGGGTCCCTTCGTAAGCTGTCGGGTAGCTTCGGGTTGCTTCGGCGTACCGAACTACTGATAAAACTGGGCGCTACCTTGTGGTAGCGGTTCGTATCGTACTATGCGGCTGACGTCATACCTTCAAGGTATTTACCCAGTATTTCGGTCCGTACCCGGTCTATGTACTGGGAAGCACATACTTGGTATATATACCTCTACCAGTATATACGTCTCATCTCTAATTCTGTGTGATTTTTTTCACAAATATGGCCGGTGGCGAGGTCGAACTAGCTCAATCTTCCGCTCCGGCGGCTGATACGATCTTTGGAAAGATATTGAGGAAGGAAATACCTGCTAAATTCGTCTATGAAGACGACCAGGTAACTTTTCAGTTCCAGTAGTAATACTTAACTACGAACGCCAATAACCGGCCGACTGCGATTTCATTACCAGATCATCTGCTGATCTGCTGTAAATACATTTAAGAATCGCTTTCGCTATTATTATTATATCACTACATTTGCCAAATAATCACTAAGATCAAATATGTTATTTCACTCTCCCTTATTTTAGCAAGGTTAAGCACATTAAACCAAATCTTTCTTTTTCCTAGTGTGTGGCTTTCCATGATGTGAATCCGCAAGCCCCTACTCACATCTTAGTGATCCCGAGGAAGCCTATCGTGCAGCTGTCCAAGGCTGATGATAAAGATGAAGCACTCCTCGGTAAAAATAAGAATAACAAAGTTTCTGTAATTTCCTAAGACAGTAGAAGCCTCATAAATATATGTATGAAAAAGCATGTTCATAGTCTAGTAGGCATACAATACATTGGATGATTACTATGAACTTCTTATAATTATGATATTAGCTACATTCCTTAGATGCCAATTAACACGCATCAAAACCACCAAATGTAGTGCTGATTATTATAATCTGATGAAATGACTTTTGGGGTTTTTCTGTATTTATATGATGACAAGATTGTAATGTGTTGTAGGTACTCAAAACAGATTGATAGTTCTTCACTCAGATATTTTATAAATTTGAATGTGTTCAGTGACTTTGCTGACTGTACAGTTAATATTTTTTTTGGGTGATCATGGCCATGATCCATGGTCAAATTATAATTTTGATCCTGTTTGTTTAATCTATGTATAAGCTTTAAAAAAGCAAACTAACATTAATCTATTTTTTTTAGGACATCTATTGATTGCTGCCCGCAAAGTTGCCCATAAGGAAGGCCTTGACAAGTCTGGCTTCCGTCTTGTCATCAATGACGGCAAGCATGGAGCACAAAGTGTCTATCACCTACATATCCATATTCTTGGTGGTCGCCAGATGGAATGGCCTCCCGGCTAAGTGTAGAACAAGCTTTATTCATAAATGATTCATTACAATTTGTTCTTTTTTTGCATTTGATATAATCTGTAAAGATTTTAACAATTAAATTATAATATGATTTTCCACATGTTTTTGTTTTTTTTTTTTATAAATTATTGTTTTTGTAACCCACAGTGATCAAGAGTTTTTATTAAATACTACCAGGCAGAGCTCTCTGCTATCATGATTCCTATGGGATTGGCATAGTCAACAGACCCGCTCCGTCTACGCGGGCCGTAGCTAGAAGGCAATATAATTGAATAATTATTATAAATCAGTTCGGCCTAGGCCAAACTAGTTTAGCCCAAACTGGTTTATCCTGACACGCTTACGATAAACTTTTGGCCTAGGACGAACTACATTGTTTGGCCGGTAACTTAAATAATAATAAACCTAGACCTCCTCTTACACCTCTTCTTAAACCAACAAGAGCACCTAGGAAATCAACACTGTTGGAAGATTTTAATTTTCATGGTATTTGTAAGAAAAGCTGCTCCAATATCATTTATAAATCGAAATAATAAACGCATTTCATTTGACCTCCCTTAGCTCCGCTCCGTAGCCTGCCCGAAAGACTATAGGTCCAAGTCAGTGAAAACTGTCAAAAAAGATATTCAATTTATTGATTTCTGTTCTGTCAAAAAAGTTGTTTTCGTTGGAGTTTTCGCCGCCGTTTTTTATACAATTGCTATTATAACAATCAGTAAAAATGTGTGAAAATCACGTAATAAACACAATTTTCACTGATTTTCAGAGAAATATGGACATGGACCAAGAAATACGAGAGGTAGGTACATCGTTATTTTTTACTCCAAAAAAGTTTTTACATTACTGCAGCTTTATTAGTTTTGTGTTAGATTGGACAAAATAAACAATTACTTAACCTAACAAAGAAGTTCGGTATTTTCGTAGCTGTTGCGTCCATCTCATATAGCAATAGCTGATGCGTTTTATATTTTCAGGTTATTCGTAATATTTGCAAAGATGTTGGTCAAATATCACGGGAAGCGACCACGGTTCTCCAAGTTATTCACCATAACGAAGCTGCCAGTATGTATTAGGACCTATTAATTAAACAAAATAATAGAACTCATCAAATTCACTTTAACAGTTCATCATAAAAAAGGGATTTTAATAATTAGCATAGTAATCAATTAAAAACCTACCCACATTTCACGAATGCTGTTATCAATTCCCATGTAATAGGTGGTGTTTATAAAGATTTAGGATAAAATGAAATTCATATTATTAATTTTTTAAACCTAACAAGGTAGTATATAGAGAACCAGTGCACAACAGGCATAACATCAAATGTCAACCCATATTGAAGCAAATAACCACTTTTAACTTGTTTTGTGCCTATTTCTATCTAATGAGCACAATTCTAAATTCTGGGCTGCTACTAAGAATTTCCTAACAGAGGAACCTGATAACACTGCGCAACTTAGGACCTCATGCTCAACAGTGAATAATTAAAAAAGCTTGCAGATACCATTCTCTCTGGAGCATGAGTTGTCTTATTACAACCTCTATCTTCTTGTACATTTAGTTTTTTTTTTTAACCATAACAGCAAAGATGCAGTTCATCTGATAGTCATAAAGATGTTTCCTGACTGAAGCAAAAAAATTCTTTTATTGTAAAGTGAGCAAACAGTCCTGATGAAGATCAACACCACACATGATCGTCTACAACTCCAGAAGAGTCATTGAGGCATTGCCAATATTTTTAAAAGAGATATGATTTTTTCTGTAGTATTTAGAGGACCTTTTAGGTACTATTGACCATCACAGTTCTAGATTCTCCTCCATTATACTCCATATTAATGCTGAATGTGGTCTAAATTTACATGTAACAGACACTCGACAATTTCTCAAACCATAAGGGGATAATTTCTTAAACAAATTTAGATAAACAAGACCAGTTTACTCAAAGCTCAGACTTCAAACTATGTAGTTTCGAGGCAGAGAAAACAGCGGTAGGATTTAGATAACCAATTTCTCTGTCAGTCAACAGGATAAGGAGAAATAATTGAGAAATAAGGTCCTCCTTTATATTAATATAATTAATTCCAGTTTTGCCGGCATGCAACAAGGCTAGAGATTTGTTTGAAAAGGCACAGGACGGATATGCAAGACTGAAGGAGGCTCTGCCCCCCAATGACTACTACAAGTAAGATTATTATTATTAATGTTAGTCAACACTGAAAGGAAATTGAGGAAAATGGCCCATTATACCCATACCTACATCACTTAGTGTTAATCCTCCCAACATAGGCTCCAGGTGGGTGCAAGAGGGTGCACCTGCGCCCCCCCTGTTATGGATGTAAAAATAAATAAATGTAGATCTGTTATGTTTATTAAAGTCACATATTATTATGTCCAATTTTTATCATGACCTTATCAATTAAATCAATATCTTGCTTTAACTTCCTTTGATAATGTATAGCTGCAGATGCACCTCCCTGAAAAAGATCCATCTTGAGTCCAAAATCAGTTATAATACTGGGTGTATGTATATCAAATTGCTGCTGACCTTTCTTGAGGAGTTGGGGTGGATCAAATAATCCATTCCCACCCTAGACGCAAAATAATCGCCAAGAGCGGGGAATTGCGGAAACCAGCTCGTTTCTACATATAATATGAGTGTATTTTTACATTTCAAAGATACAGGATTCTATTAGGCTATCTCGACTTCTACTTGAGAGGCTTATTAGAATCCTGCTCACACCTGTATCTTTCCACAAAAATTTATAACTTTGAAGTTTGCTACGCATTTATTAATATATTGTTTAATTTCTGTATATACATAAACATAATTTATTAATATATTTTAAAATAGTAACCAGGAAACAACTATTGCAGACCATGCAACTAAATTTTGGAGTTTCATCATATATATGGTTTATGTGAAATAACTCTTTTTGAATTCTTCTGACCATACATATTTCTTTTATAACAGATACCAGGAGCACTGGCGCAACATGACGCAGCGCTACTGCTTCCTGATCGCGCTGACCGTGTGGCTGGAGAGTGGCATCCTCGCCACGCACGACACTGTTGCACAGGTGCTCGGCAGTAAGTCATACAAATACCTTCTAATGTCTAATAATAAGACACAATAAATACTACACTATCAATTCCTCCTTGACGTTAAAATAATTGATGTTAAATATTTTTTAAGTAGGATATGTTGAAACATTCTTTGGAACTATAACTTTCTTTGGAATTCTGACTTTTTTTAAAAGGGACATTTTAAAAGAGATAGCTAAGACTTCAAATAGTAATTTGTAGTGTTTTCTCTTTTTATCCAACGTCATGTGATGTAATGCCACTTTAACCCAATTTTGAGTTGGTTAGTACATAATCTCGGCAAGATCAAGAATTTTAGTAAAGTTAATCTTTGAGAAGAATCGTCAGGAAAATCAATAGATCTTCTTCTTTTAATAAATCCTCATTCATATTAATAATGTGATATGTTAAACTTATCTATAAATACCAAATACTCTACGAGAAGGATACGGTTGAAAGCGCTACGGCATCACGTTGTGTGGAGTGGCTGTATATATAAAATGTACAGAACTTCGACGCGCTCAGCATACATATTGACTATCTTGGTTACAAACGATTCAATGGTCACTTTGTAGTACATTGCACCATATGTTTTTAATATTTTTGCTCATCACAGATTAGCTGTAACACAACTGCCTCGTTGGGCTAGTGGTGCCAAGCGCAACTGTTGAGCATGAGGTCTTGGGTTCAATTTCTAGATCTAGCAATGTTATTACATTTTTCTGTTAGGAAATTCTCAGTAGTTTGGAATAATGCCCGATAGATGGCAATAGGCTCACCACTTCCATGGGACTTACGAGCATTGGTGAAATGTGAGTGTACAATTGTGTACACTTCTGCCTACCCCTTCTGGAACACAGGCGTGATGTATGTTATGTAACACATACGATGCTGTGTACTACAAAGTGACTGAACCGAACTACCAATAGGTACACTGATGGCCCGCATAGCCCTCATTTTATTCTCCATGTTATTTTCAGTTAGTATCATTGAAAGGAAGACTGGATTCCACCTGGACATAGAAGACTACCTCAATGGACTGCTACAGCTGTGTTCAGAATTGGTAAGCTAACTTTTTTGTGAGTAACCTCTTTTTACACGACTGCCCGAATAATGAGTGTTATCTTTTTAGGATTATGTAGGTACGTATATTAGTGATTTTCTTTATTCCACCATAACTTCTAAATGTGTGAACCGATTTATATGTACGGGGTATCGTTAGAATCCTCACATTATCCCAGTGACATAGGCTAAATAAAAATATTAATAATAATTTATTCGTAAATGTAAAATTTTATCTAACAGCTAAATTTAATCCATCAAATGAATGAAAAATTAAATTTCGGGAACTGATCCACTTTAGGAATCGCTGGACTAGTGTATTTTTTATTTTAGATTTTTTTTGAATGTTGAACCTCACTAGGTATTTCTCTCTTATCTTGAGTGCGTTTCCATCCAGGACATACAAATATTTCTTCCGTACGGGAACCGATCCCTCGTCACGCGTTGCAGCCGCTGGTTTCTCGACCACTGTACCTATGAAAAAATAACTAAATGATCTCTCCATTTCTAGGCTCGCTTGGCAGTTAATTCAGTGACACGAGGGGACTATGAGAAACCCTTGCAGATATCCAAGTTCGTCATGGAGCTAAATGCTGGCTTCAGGTAAGACCAGTTTAACAAAACTTTAAGTTTACCTACTTCATTGGTCTAGTGAACTCTAGTGGAAGCTAATACAGTTGCTGAATATGAGGTACTGGGTTTGATTCCCGGGCCAGGCAGAGTGAATAAGATTTTCTATTAGAAATTATCAGTAGTAGAGTTTGGAATTGTGCCCGGTAGCTAGCATAAGCTCACCACGTGCACGGAACTTAATAACAGCAACGAAGAAAAAAAAAAATTGCAAAGAAATACTGTCGTGAACAGGATTCTAACTTGCGCCTCTCGGATAGATACTCCAGGCGCTCTGACTGAAAGCGTTTATTCTTTACACAAAAAATTATAACTAAAGCTCGCTCCACATGCGTTTGAAAGATTTAACTGTGTGCACCTCTACCTACCCCTTCGGGGATAAAAGCGTGATATTATCTTATATAAATATTCTGCATAACATCATTTCAGGTTACTAAACTTGAAGAACGATCACTTGCGCAAGCGCTTCGACGTGCTCAAGTATGACGTCAAGAAGATCGAGGAAGTGGTATACGACCTCAGTATCCGGGGACTGCGGCCGAAGCCAGACGTGTTTGACTAACTCATTGTAGAGCCGATTGTACAATTAATTAACGACATTAATGTATAGATGCGATGTGATGTTTTAACTGATTTTTTAGCTGCTGTGCCTGATAGCACAATCTCATAACGTAATTTTGTAAGAATTAAAATATATATTTTTCATTTGGATTAATTTATCTCGTGCTTTTTCTGTCAGTTCAAGACTAAGCGACAGTGATCGCATGAGATTTGCGAATTCCAGATTATCGATCACTAGCATGTGTTAAATATCGCGTCTATTATACATTAATGTAGGTTGCTTTTAACTATCTATACACACAACATTACTTAAGAATAAATGAAAACACCGTTATTGTTTTTGTATTATTTTTAAAATGAGGTCCTAACCAAAACGCCATTCTCTTTAAATTGGTAATAGAACCAACATAGACCACATCAAAGTGGGTTCTAGCAAGCTATGTTTTAGATGTAGATGAAGTGGATCATTAGTTATCGTTAGTCACAAAATCCACAGAGTAAAAAAGGTACCAGGCAAATATACAACATTAAGTAAATAAAAATATATATAATTAGAAATATTCTTTTATATATATTTTGACATTTTTCTTTGAAAGGCTCACCACTCAACTTGACATCTACGTATCGTGAAGATCGGCAAACAACAAGAATTTATTCCAGGATGACGAAGTACTGCTAGATTTGGTAATAAAACAAACATGAGATTCACAACATTTATTCAACCCCAAATCAGACTGAACTCGACTTTGTCGACACCTGCGAATAACGCGAGATCAGACGCATGTATAAAGTTAATAGAATACTCGTCCATTTTTACCAAAAAGATAGCATACCCATCATAAAATTCAGATTTTTCGACTACCCACTCTTTGGTAGAAAGTTCTTTGTTGTACAATTCTATCATACTAAACAAATACTTGGTATCAAAATCAAATAAACAGTAAAATTTTAAAGCCATTTTCCGAACTTTTTTAGTGTCTAACACTTTGAATTCACTGGCAACATTGATTGTATTCTTGAGCCAATCTAAAGTTTTTATGTTATGGCAGGTGTATATTAAGGCGCCATTTTGGAAGCCATGGCACATAAGCAAAGGTAATTCTTTTGTCTTAGGAATATTATCCGAGATTAATTTTTGAATTTCCCTCGCCTTTTGGTTGGTCAGTTTTACATTAGGATAACTTATAGGTACTAAGTACACATTCTTAATTTCTGAGTATTTAAGTAAATTATTACCCATTTCAAAATTACGAGGATCTACAGTCTCGTATTTCTCGTTGAAAACCTTTCCAAAATCACTAACACCTAATTGTTCATTATCACAATGCACTTCACTTAAAACTATGTTTTGATTTAAAACTTTATCACAATCAGTCTCATGTTTGCAATTGGAACCAATTGTAACTACAATTTCGTTATTATCAGCTACAATATCTTCTTTCATCGATGGTGTATTTACCGAATATTGTTTCGATGAATTATCATCTTTATTGATAATTTTCAGTCCATCAATACCAATTTCCCTCCTTGAATCATCAATATTGTCTTCTTTTGTAATATTTACTTCTTTCATAACTGTATCTTCTAAAATATTGATGAAATCGTTATTAGCATTTTCAGTGCGATCACAATTAGAGGCAGAATCGTCGGACGATATAAAATCGTCATCGCCTTGGTCATCATTTAAAAGAATTTCTTCAGTCATTGTGTCAATGCTAATATTATCAATTTCCCTATTATTATCTGACATAAGGATTTCATTATGTTTATTTCGTTGAATTTTTCCACCGTCATTACTATCAGGAAAGACTTCAATTTTTGAATTTTCGATTTCTTCGTCGGTTTTATCGTCAAACTTTTCATTAATATTGATCTCTGATTTATCGACATCTGTTTTAGCGGGGACTTCATCTTCCATGACATTTACTGCATTATTGTTTACCTTTTCGGTTTCAATAATGATATTTTCTTTATAAACAATGATATCATTTTTCATATCAATGACTTGATTATCATTGTTATCAACTACTACATTACCGTTGCCAGTTATTTCACTGGCTTTCAATTTGGCGCTATTGTTTTTATCATCAGTCTTAATTTGTTTATTTTTAATAGGATCTGGAATATTTTTATTTTCACCAGTATCCGAATCAGCTTTAAAATTAAAATAAAAAATACTATTATCTTTTACAACAGTCGTTTCATAATTTTTCTTCAAATTTACCCAATCATTTGCTGTGTCAGTGTCTCCGATATTTCTGACTGTGGCGTCTTTATTTAAATTATCAGTGGCTACAATGTCTTTCTTATTAATATCAGCATGCCCAATATTTACAACTTCATTATTGTTATTCTCAGTAGCTTTAATATTTTCTTTAACAGTGTTTACGATGGCTTCATTTGAATTGTCACAGCTAAACCCGTCGAGATTTATAGAAGTGCACTTTCGCTTCTTTTGGCTGTCTTTCGTTGAGTTATTAGGCCGTTTAGAGCGAGAGTATTTGATCAGCGTGAATGATCTGGAATTCGAAAATAAATTGTTTATTCGTCAATTGCAATAATCTAAGTCTAAGTAAAATGTTTTTGCCAAATTTAATTTCGTAAATGCCATTTGAGTTGAATTTGTTAAATGTATTGTATTCATGTGAATTTTCTATTATTTTTATTTCTTTCAAATACTGTGACGCTAAAAATCACAGAAATCAAAATAATAAGTCAAAGAAAGTCCCGAAGTTGTGTGCGCTTAAAGTGATTACGCCAAAAGCAAAGTTTAAGAATGTGTGTGCGAGTGAGAAAGCAATATGCTTTATTATGTGTTAGAATTAACACTGCAAACTGCCGACACGCATCATATTACTAACATATGTACAACGTATTAAAATCCAATGTGTAAAGTCCAAAATAATACTTTGGGTGATCAACTTTTCCTAAGAAAGCAATGTAGACCGCGCGAAAAAAAAAAACATTTTGGTCGAGCAAATATGAACATTTCTATGGAACGCAGTTTTTCTTTATGGCAGCTTTTTAACTAACTTCCATAGTAAAACTTGTTATTATACATAGGTACATTGACCCTTTATTATTTTTGGACTTTTGTTAGGTTTCACAGTGTGGATTTGAATTTGGAATTTGTCCCAAAAAGAATAGACCACCGCATCTCTGCTCATGGGTGTGGTAAGAGGCAAATATTTATATAAATAGGGGATTCCCCAAAAGTGAAAATAAGTAATGCATCCTAAACTCTGCCAACCATACTAGTTAAGTCAATTGGAGCGCAGGGACCAGGACGAGAGAGTGGGCCTGCCCCAGCGCAACCGCTTGTCCAGTTTAACTTTGCATCGATGACCCCTAAGCTATTAAAGAAGTCATATTAGGACTTACGAAAGGAAATCACTGTTAGAGTGGCCGTTATCGAAACCGTTAAGGAGGAGTATATAGGATAATGGCTAAGAAATTGTAATTTTAAATGATTTTTATACATGTTGAGGCCATAGCTCAGAGGAGAGCCATGACACGGTATGTCAAAGGTCGCGGGTTCGAGTCCTCCTCGTATTTATTACTTTTCAACGTTTCCCTTAGAAAAGAATAATTAAGAAACAGTACTTACGTATAATGATGATTGAACATAATACCAAAAAACGTATCTCCAATATAATTTTTAATTTCCAATCCTAAAGCACTTTCAGCCGGTGAGTTCCCAGGTCTTATCCTAGAGTTGACAGTCTCTATGGTAGATTCAATGTAACTCTTTTGTTTAGCGGGTAAAACCTTATTGAACATGACCTCTAATTCTTCATCGTCGGACTTTGTGAAATATAGAATTTTTAAAAGAATTAGAACTCTAAATTTGAGAGCTCTAAAGGCTTTTTTTGAAGGGCAAGTTGGTCTTAATGCGTCGATGAAAGTTATTGTGTTGTCATCGTCCACTTCACTGATTGGAGTGGCCCAGAAATTAGCTTCCGAGTAATTTTTTTGTTTATCATTTAACTGTTTCATTTGGTCATCTGAGAATGTTTGCACCTTATTCAATTGGATTTCCCTGAAATAATAAATGAGAGTTATAATTCTAGTATATTTTTCAAAGAAGATTAATGCCTTTATATTTTGTAGTAAGAAAAAAATGGATTTGACTGAAGTATTTAATGTGCTAATTGACACACTGGTATACTCAACCAGATCACGAGACCCGCTCGCGGTAATAAATATCTGATCACATCTTAATAAAAATCGAGAATAAGGTAATGTATTTTTTACATTTAATGCTAGCATAGAAAACATTATTTACATGGTAAGAATAATCAATATAATTGATGGAAGGAATATGTTATTGTTACAAATGAATCGACAACCCTGTAAGTTTTGTCAATCGCCTTCCATCCATCCTTTCTCAATCCTCAATTTGTTTACATAAAGATGACTTACTTGTAATCAAGGGAAACGATACCCTGAATCAGGACGCCAGGCAGTTCACTATACTTCGCACAGATTTCATCGACCAGCTCTTGTTCGACTCCAGCCAAAGTGAGTTTCGACCGAGCCCCCAACACTCTAGTGGCATGTTTCAGAAAGCCCCTATCTTTCTTACTCAATGTAGCTTTATATTTCAAAGTTTTGTTTGTCAAATCACTCGAGAGTAGTTCTAAAATATTGTTCAATACATCTTTGCGGAAATTACACGCTTTATAGAATACTAAATTAGGTTTTGTCAAACCTAATGTGACAAGAGAATCGAACGAATGGTTCTCGAGCAAAAGTTGTTTAGTTTTTAGCACTATTATGTCTGTTTCTGGTTTAGGCGTTTGATTTTGAACGTCTGAGCTTTCTGTAAGCCAATTGCCTACTGTTTTGGGTGCGGTGACAGTTTTGGCAACGTTTACGAGTTTAGTCGAGTTCTTTGTGTGTCCGAAGCCTGCCCCTGTGAGCTGTGAAAGAGGAAATTTGAGTTTATATAATTTCATGCATCTTATTTCGTGTTATGAAAAGCCATCATAGTGTAACAAGTTGTTTGTGAAGGCTGATCTGTGGAAGATTTAAGCCAGTAACTGGCGAGAAGCTGCGCAAGATCGTGCCAAGTGGAGAGTTCCCGTTTCGGAGGCTAAGACTCATTTTGGGTCCCTTACCCAGAGGAATAAGTTAGTTATTAGCGCCTACGAAATAACTATTCTTCTTAGTCGGGCAATCGTGACAGAGTGGTCGTGGTCGACCGTCGCTCCTTCCCTAGGGCTTCAGCTTTTCTGGTAATGCATCTCCATTACCGGCGGTTAGATGCATTGCGAGCATACTGTACTAGAGATTTTTGTATGGCCTTTTTAGGTCGGTTCAGCGTGTTTACAAGCGAACACGTGAGGGGCCATTCAAATATTACGTAAGCACTACAGGAGGGGGGGGGGGGGGGTTCTTTGCTTTGCTTCTGTTTGATGACATGGGGGATGGGCGGTCTGGCTGGTGATTACGTAAGCAGTATTTATTATTTTACTCTTTCGGGCTTTCTACAAATTTTTGTCAATTTTGTCTACGGTTTTTGTGTTTGAACACATATGGCAACTCTACTTGTCTATGCTTGAAACACATTTTCACGTTTACTCGCTAAGCACCTTTGAGTATTCTATATGTATTAGACATTTCTAGACATATAATAAACATAAATATAAATAAACCAGAACGCATTGAAAAATACTTTTGCTGACCAGTAGGTGGGGGGGTTAATAATTGCAAAAAAAAAACTGCTTATGTAATACTTGAACGGCCCCTGATCTCTTCCCTTCCACTTCGCCTTGATCATAGTGACTCTATAAAACATTTAGTGTCAAAGTGTCGCTATCACAAACCCAATCTCAATTGATCGATCTATGTGGCCGTTACTTAGCTTGTTTAAAATAATAATAAAGGTATATAATACTTACAATATCAATGGCAGGCATGATAGGTTCAGTGATGCCATTCCCCCTCGCCCCGAGCGCCCCGCCACTCCACCCCATACCGCGCATCATTCTGTTAGAATATAAACATATAAACCAAATTGTCTGACTGAAGGCTTTTGTCGTATTACAACTGGGATTCACGTGTGTGTTGTTAAAGCAGAAACCGAACGTGGTAGTTTTGTGAATAATTATGCCATTTAGGTATAGTACGGATTGTAGGCCGTATGTGTTATTATAGCCCGGTTAGTGGAGTGTAATATTAGGATAACATCAGAACCTGGCGCATGGATAACATTTGGTGTGACATATCTAGATAGAAGGGAGCGTGTCGGTGGCGGTTACCACCAACAACAGCATTCCCAAAGAGGGTTGACGTCAGGCAGGCGGCCGGTCATAAAACATAGCCAAAACTTTAGCAGCATGCCAGATATAGGTATGCTGCGCCAACCAAATAAATTGGGATAAGGGCGGGGGGATGATGATGATGATGACTACTGGGATTCAGCCTCTAATTTTATTTAAAGCATTAGATAAAAATAGATCTTAAAGTAATTAACTTAAGGTATATTTAGTATTGTTTAAAATAATTATAAAATGAAATTGAATAAGTTTGTTTTTTACCAAATGCTGAGATAATTAAACTTTTTAATTACACTACTTTTGATGCAAACTATATTGGGACTGTATGTCGACTGTACATTAGAGTAAAAACCTCGGAATTTTAATTGTGGTAATTTTTTAGCTATCGTCATGAAACCAGTTTTGTTTTTGCTGTCCTTCTGCATGTCCTGTAGTGAAAGGGGAACTGTGGAATGCGGACAGACATGAAGCTCCGGCGCACACTCGCGAAATGCGACATGTTAATAAATGAAGTCCTTTGGAAAACTCGAAAGTCACTTTGGAATTTGTTCCAAATCAAAGTTGTTCGTATATCGATATATCGAGGTTTTCACTCCAAGGCGACGATATAGTTATATAGCTATATAGTTTTTATTTATAAACCAAACTAAAGGCACTTATGAAACGTCAGAATTTTGTTGCACGGTTCGAAAATGGTCGATTCCTATGGAGAAGAACCGGCAAGAAACTCCATGGTTACTCTGTTAAACTTCATATTTTTTACAGTATTTGTATATACAATTTAAAAAGAGGAATGCGAGAAAAGTGTAATCATCCATAAAAAATTGTGAGTATTAAAAATATTTAGCTATATCTAATGTATTGAATACAACGCATTTAGCAAGTTTACGGAGTTCTTACAGTAACAAAATACTTAAGTTAAGAAGCTATAAACAAAAAAACACGGTTTTCTAACTAGCCGCTTTTTGGAATTATAGGAAACTACCCGGTGCCAGCGACTTCGTCTGCGTGATGAAAGGTAGCCTATGTCCTTCTCTAAGGTCCTTGCCAAATTTCGTTACGATCCGTTCAGCCGTTTAGTAACAAACAAACAGAGTTACTTTCGCATTTATAATATTAGTATGGATTAACGCCGGCGCCATCTAGTTTATAAAAATGACTTGTAAAAGTGTCTTAAACTATTCTTTTTGCTTTTTTAGTCCTGAAATTTGTCCTCATCCTGATCAGGATAATCAGACAAATTTATTAAATTATTGTATTGTCACCGGTCCTTGATAAGTGTGCGAAATTTGAATTTGAGCCGACGTTTAAAAGTGGGTGAAAACCATACATAGAAACATACCAAGCTAATAAAAGCGTATTTAAAAATTAACTTACTTCATAGCCTTGTCACTCTGTACGGGGACAGACAGGGCTTCAATAAGTTGCTCCTTCCTCTGCAGCTCGTTAGCATGGCGCCCTCTCATTGAACGCCTCTCTCGTTCGCCAATCGACGCGCGAATATTTTTGATGATTTCTTTAGGCGATTTTCTGAAAAGATGTATGTACAAGATAAAAATAATTAAATTGAAATGTAAAATGTGCGCATCATTTATTTGTACCATAGCCATTATATTATAATTTTGTATTAATCTCACTAGCCTATTTTACCCGGGATAATGTAAGGATTCTAACGATACACCATAAATCTAAATCGGTTCAGGTGTTTAGGAGTTATGGTTGAATAAAGAAACTCACAAACATACTTATTTATATGAACCTTAAAAACATTACACTGCTTTTTTTGGGCAGTCGTGTAAAAATTAAGGGTGGTTGGTGTACTGCGATACGGGTTGCGGGTTCAAAAATACATAGAAGCATCTTCATTACCAGGAGAAATATATAAGGTCCTAATTTATTAGGTAATTTCCTTTAAAAGGGTTATATATAAGTCAAATACATTCACTTTAGCTAAGTATTAAATGGAAATAACAAATTATTTGTCATAACTATAGTACTAGATATAGTATAAGACGAAAATTGCTCCTAGAACGGCGAACAAAAACAAAAAAATAAAATTGTTGTAAAAATTTGAATGATGGCTTAAATGAATCCTTATAACTTACACATTGAACACTTAATAGGAAAGTACCTAATAAATTAGGACTTTATGTATCGAAGTGTGAGGAAAATAAAAAAAATACTGATATGGAAACTAACTTGGGTACACTTTGAGGGTCGTTCTCTGGTTTTGTTCTATCCATGCTGATGGCACGCTCGCTGGCGGATCCATCTGTCCCCAGTCCGTCTTGATTAGCCGGCTTGAACGATATTTTGTTACTGAAAATGTTATTGGAAATCTTAAAGATGGGTGTGATAACTCATAGCATAATATGTGGTGCCCGCGACTTGTCCGCGAATGTCCTTCTCCAAGGTAGAATCTATCTCTATACCAAAATTCATCAAAATAGGTTCAGCGGTTTAAGGGTGAAAATATAACAGACATAGCTACTTTAGCATTTCTAATATTATTAATTATTGTTCAACGTTTGTTACTAACGTAAATTCTTCGGGATATAGCTTCATCATACCATTTATATTGACATTTATTTTTTTATATTGATAGCATATGTTACCCGGGAAAGTGTAAGGGTTCTAACGATACCCCACATCTAAATCAGTTCAGGCGCTTAGAAGTTATGGTACTTTTGAATTGTCAGAAGTTAGTTGCCACGTTCCAAAGTGTAGATTCCTATGGAGAAGAATGGGCAAGAAACTCCACGGTTACTGTTTTTCATCATATAGGTTTTTGACAATAGTATTGGTTACAGTTTAGAGTATTCCACTCTAAACTGTCATAGCAAATTAGTATTGGTAGTATTTTTGTAACTCTTACATTGTTCTCACATAGGTACTATTTTGCAACAAAAACAGTGTAACCAATACTATTGTCAAAAACCTATATGATGAAAAAGAGTAACCGTGGAGTTTCTTGCCCGTTCTTCTCCATAGGAATCTACACTTTGGAACGTGGCAACTAACTTCTGACAATTATAAAGTGCCTGTAAATGGATTATTTGAAAATAAATGATTTTGATTTGATTTGAATGGTGGAATGAAAAATCTCACAAACATACACACACACATGAACCCTAAAAACATAACACTCCTTTTTATGTGCAGTCGTGTAAAAAAAAACAGATATGCCTGAAAAACTTAAGTCTGCTGTCGCACAATCGGGTAATAAAAACGGATAATATTCAGGTAGTAAGTACTTATTACGTTGTAGTAAATTGTATTGTAATTATATTTTTTAGTGCTGTTAGTGTGTTAGTTAATGTAAAATATATATTTTTAAGACTAGCTGTGCCCGCGATTCTGCTGTAACTGTATAAAATTCTATTGTTTAAAACAACATTATTCTTAACAAAAAATATAAAAATAACGTACCTTATACCTACGCTAGCTAATTTATCATTAGTTGTAACCAATTTTGCATGCTTCTGTTTTTTATTTTTCTTCTTTTTCCTTATGCTAAACAACAAAAAACAATATATAAAAACGAATTAAAATAGTATATATAAAAAGTAATAAAACAATAATAATATAAACATAGGTACATCATAATATCACGCATGATTGAACTGCCTATCTGACTTCTAAATGACGTCACCTAAATCATCTTTTGTAAATGTTTGAAGGCCGGGGGGTCCAAAATGGCCACTGCGCATTTCTCCATTGCATTTCAAAATTAATCATTATTTGAATTGAGTAACTTCTTAAGATTGTGCTCTTTGACACATCAGCAATTCCTATTTTGTGAGCCATTTCACGAATCTCCATAGAAAATTTACAAAAAGTTATAAATTACTGTTTATGAATTGTATGCAAATGATATTAGGGACCATTCAAGTATTTCGTAAGCACTACAGCGGGGCGGGGGGGTCTTTGCTTTGCTTATTTTTTTTATAACATGGGGGACGGGAGGTCTGGATGGTGATTACGTCAGCAGTATTTTTTTTTTACTTTTTCGAATTTTCTACTCTATAGATTTTGGTTTGAACACCTGGCAATTGGCAACCCTACTTGTCTATGCTCGAAAGCGAAACACATTTACAATGATATCCGGAAATAATGGATACGTTTACTCGCTTAGCACCAAGATACCAGAACACATAAAAAAACATGTAATAATGTTTACGTAAGCATGGAGTGGGGGAGGGGGGGGGGGGGTAAGACCTTTGCTTACTTTTGCTGACGATTGGGAGGTGGGGGTTAATAATTGCATTTATTATGATTTTTTCCATGAAGTGACCATTTTACGATTTGTGAAATTAATCATTATAGGATCCTGTTATGATTTAGCCCTAGTGGCCCGTTTAGACCCCCTGGTATATAATTGTAGACTTACATTACACAGATCATTATTATTTCCAGCCCAGTTTGTTCCACTGCAGGGCAAAGGCATAACTAACCTCTTTCCACTCCTCACGGCTTTATTGGGCCAATTCGGACATTACATCGATGTCGTTATTAGATATGTGGGGAACCTATTGCCATCTGACGGGTACAATTTCAAACTCCGGGCAGCTAATTAGAATCCCCTAACAGAAAAACCCAATAACATTGCCCAATCCGGCAATCGAAACCAGAACCTCACTAACGAGGTAGTATAATATGATATGATATGGGACTAATTCAAATAATTCCTAATTAAAGACATACCTTCCATTTGGATTTGTAACTGTTATTTCTATTGTGCCATCTGCGTTTACAACGTTTTTTAATTTAAGCTTCTTCCTTTTGCTGACGCTACATAATAAAAAGAAACTAATATAAAAAAAAACACAAGAAACATAAAAATCTTGCATTTTTTGGTGGCTAGAAAAATTGCTATTTTAAGGGCCTCAACGGACGTGCTATTTTTAACATCAGCAATCACTTTTCTTTAAATAATTTGAATTATTCCGTTTTTTAAAAATTTATAGTTCGACTATAAGCCAAACCGATAGTTTACGACCAGATGAGACGCCAAAACATTTTTAATTACGAAACATACTCAAAATAACTAATAAAAAAAAATACGAATAACGATGGCGTCAATTCTAATGCAGCAAACTCAACTAAATTTAGAACATGCTCAAGATAGGACGAATTAGGAATGTCAAATTAGTATTAAGGCACGTCAAAGTAAAATATCCGAACATTTTTAGCAGGCACAGTTTTAGGTAGCCACTAAAATAAGAGACGTCAAAAGAAAATTGTAAGGAAATTTTAGGTTGACATGATTAAAGTTGACATCTTACTGTCCCGCTCTTATAGTTACTGTTGGTAAAAGACAGCAATGCTCTAAATTTATATTAGTCTGCTACGTTTAAATCGACGCTAATATCCATTCATTCTACGAGATTTTGAGTAAGAATGATTAATCCATTTTATATTAGTTATTTTACTACCCTTAAATATGGTTAAATATGGCGTGATACTCGTGAACGGGTGCCACAAGTTGGGACTGGTCAGCTCTAAACTACCAAGACTTGTAACTGTTGTTGGAATTTTGTATCTTCTATTGTACCTACGTGTACAACTATATCTGCATCGTTATCACATAATGTCTTTTTATCAATAAATGTACCTAAATTATTGTAACACAACATTTTAAAAGAGTAACCGTGGAGTTTCTTGCCCGTTCTTCTCCATAGGAATCTACATTTTGGAACGTGGCATTTCTTGACTTTCAAAAGTACCTTTATATGGTCTAATTGGAATAAATGATTTTGACTTTGACTTTGACTTTACTAATTATGGTAAAATACCTAATCAAAAACGGATAAATCTTTCAAACGCATTACCGTATGCGTAGCGAACTTTAAAGTTATACATTATTATAGAAAGAAATATACGGTCGTGATACCTACGCCTCCCGGATGAGAAGTATTAAAGTGTTGAAGAAGAATTTGGAGAAGTGAGTGGAGGACAGGATAGCTTAGCTGACAGAGCGCCTGGGGTATATCCGGGGCGCGGGTTCAAATCCTGCTCACGACCGTACTTTTCTCTCTGTGAAAATTTATAACTATACCTAATAAAAAAAAACAATTTGTACAGAACAATATAAATATTATTCTGCAACTGCAATTTTACGCTAAACCATAGTCGAGTGTATTTTTTTCTTCTAAAACCTCGTAGATGCCAAAGATATAGACTATTTACTACTACTAGAAATTTTCCTAGCCGTCATAAAGAAATGCAAGATCAAAAAATCGCGGTTAAAGTTACCATACCTCTTGCCTACGCTAGTCACTGATCTGTCAGTATCTGAATTAATACTGTTCTTTCTTTTATTATTCTTCTCCGTATTTAAGCTAAATAATAAAAAGAAAACAAAAAATATAGAGATGAGAGAATGAAGAAACAAAAATGATTTACAAAAGATAAAACGGATTTGCAAAATAAGTAATTCTGCGCCTGCGCATATTTTCAATATTATCTGCAAATGCAGAATTTTTTGCACCAAAACTGTTGTGCAAGCCTTTTGTATCAATGGTTATTTTATCATAATGATTGTGATACAAAAAAATATTTATTATTAATTAGCTGTGTATGATATGCCTTGCAAGGCATATTTTTTTGTCTAAGGTATTATTTTAAGTCAGAAATCTTCTCGGGTCTCATGCAGCAACTTTCATCGTCATCGGATCCACCTCTTATAGGGTTATTTGAGTTAGAAACCCACCGATGTTTCCTCGCAATTGGATGAATAGTATAGGAATGTATAAGAGACTAACAAACAGACAAACATTCGTTTTTATATTTTAGTATGATTAATATTCTTACCTTTGAGGAGTATTTGGTACGGCTTCAGGCGCTGGGAACTTTGGTCTTTTAATATATATCACTTCCCTGTAACAATTGAGGTCTTATTCAGTCAACAGATTTGCAAATTTGCTTAACATTACGTCACAAAGTTTTCCTTGTTCAATTCGTTTTGGGCAGTTACGCGTGCGCTGGTTTCGAGTTTAAAGTACTTTGGTTTTTTAATAATTTCAAACTACCCGCAATTAGTGCAGTATTTGTTTGTATTCATTTTACTATTTCTCAAATTAACGATATGTCTACGTTTCAGAGATATTATTTACTCCAGATAGCTTCTATTAGATATACGATTTCGTAGCAGAAATGGATTTTGTGGTTTATCTAAAAAAAAATTACAGAAGCTATCTACATAGCATCAACATAGCATCACGCCTGTATTCCCCGAAGGGGTAGGCAGAGGTGTACACAATTGTACACCCACATTTCACCAATGCTGTTATTAAGTCCCATGTAATAGGTGGTGAGCCTATTGCCATCAACCGGGCACATTTCCAAACTCCGGGCTGCTACTGAGAATTTCCTAACAGAAAAACTCAATAACACTTTGCCCGACCCGGGAATCGAACCCATGACCTCAGCGGCAGGCCTCAGCAGTCGCGCTTGGGACCACTAGACCAACGAGGCAGTTGTCACACGCCGTTTTCAAATTAACACATATTCAGTATTGCAACTCTAGTGCCCACCTAAGCTTGCTTTCACCTCGCTACATTCAGTGTCTACAATTTCACTTTTGGTCACCTATTTTTGCTTGCCACCCACGCGGGTCTGTGTATTCTTGCCACCCACGCGGGTCTAAGTGTATAAATCAAAACTGTTTTGAGAAACGCCAAATTAATGTTAATTTAAACCTGTTTGAGCCCAGGTTAAATATGAGCGAATGAAACAAGATAAAATCTTACCGATCACAACTTTCGATCGGGCGTTTTTGCTGATATCGCCCCCTTCTCGAACTGTTATAAAACTTGTCACTCATGTTTGTAAAATAAATAATAATTCTTGGACTTTAATAGCCTATTTTGAATGGAACCCTTTCATTCAAATTGATCATTTCTTTAGTGCAATTGTGACCGACCCTTGCAGATTTAAAGTATTTTTCTCTCGCCATCTCAATTGTCCAATCGTATAGAAAGTATAAGTTCTTGAGATTGCAAAACGCGCGAGCGCGACCAGAAAAACAGGTCACACGATATACTTAGCGATTCCAAGTTCAAAAATTATCAAACTGAATTTGGTTTACAAAGACCTTTAAGAATCATTAGTATTCGCGAATATTTGTTTTACATCACAACAAATTACCGATATCTACTAAATAACATATTAAAATGGTAAAACCATTCGTTAAACAACATTTTAGGCCTAAATTAAATCAAATTGACGTAAAAAAAACAAATATAAAACGCGACATTATTAAAATAAATACTTCTGATATGAATGATATATAAGATATGTATGGCTCAACTACGTCATTCCGTTTTGCGTTACCGGTGCGGGCATCAATCATAAGTACGCAACAAGTAGTTCCATATCAATGAGAATATTAAAGTTTATTTATTTTATATTTGATCTAGTTTTGGCGGCAAAAAAGCATAGCCAGCTGTTGTTTCATTAAAGTCTGTTAGAAGTCATTTTCGTGCATAGTCAACGACAGAAGAAAGTCTTGGCAATCAGCCAAAACGGTATACCAACTGTAAATCATACATTTTGGTGCTTCATATAATTCTAAAACGCACTTTAGTTCAAAATCTAATTTTATATAACTCATATGGTAATAAATATCATATTATAATAGTAGAATTCAATAATTTACACGAAGATTTCGCTTTAGAAGTATTAGGCGTCAAATGGAACGTAAATTAATTAGTCTGACAAGATAGTAACCCGCCTCTATTGCGAAGTCAGTCTATCGTGTAAAAGGCAACGACACGTACTCAATTTGATAGGGTAATCATTTGCGCGCGCAGGGCAACGGGTAGTCTAAAATTAGGGGATGAAATCAATAAACTGGGTGTTATTGATTTCCAGGGCACGTATGAAAAGGCTCTTTGTTGGCCGATACGCGAATATTATTAAATTAGCTCTTTGAATTTGACAAGTTTCAAATACTGTCAAAGCCTAAAAGAGAGGGATGCTATAAAGCCTATAATGAGAGTTTGTTATTAACAAAACAAATGTCGTAACCGGCTCAGCGTAAGATGTTTATAAAATTAAATCACGTTTTTCTTATTGTTGTGGAGGATATAATACATCGAACTTCAGAGAGCGTCTCTCCCTGCAAAAATTTCCATTGTATTATACGCACAGTCTATCAAAATTAAAAATTGTAATAGGTTGTGCGTATAATTATCTCATTTAATTTTTGGTATTGATAGGCTGTGCGTGACGCTAATATCAACACTAATTCCCTTACCTATTGTATAAGCCGAAAAGAGCGACCATTATTAACAATTTTAGCTAATATTTAGGAAAGTGCCGAGTAACATCTGTTAATGGCACCCATTGTGGGACTCTGTTTTTCTCGTTGTTAGGACAATTATAAGAGAAAGACTCTTAAAAATATGTACTTGTCATCAAAGTTGTTTTAATTAAGTACAAATAAATATATGTTGTCTCTAAGGGGGGGGGGGGGGGTTCTAGACACAAAAAGGGTCAAGCAACGCTTGGCGTTAAATGTATTTGTATATTATTTATTATTGAAGCGCTACATTACTTCGACGTGGCACATCGACCTGAAAACATTAATTTTCATCATTTATTTTATATGGCGAGTAGTAATTAAGAACTAAATTACATCCACGCAACGTACGCTATGTCAAACGTGTGTCACCCATGCTTAACGCGGTGGGTATGCTCCTTTTACGTGTGAAACATCTCGACACGTTACAGTAGTGTGAATTTCAATTTCTCAATAACTATGAGCAAGAACATACAGATCTGCCACAGAATAAAGCAAATCGGTGGCTTTCGGGGGCTTGAGCGATTCTTATATTAAGTTCGCTAATACTGATAAATCTTTTAAACGCATCATCGCGTGTTTTTCTGTCACCTGAATATATAGCGATGACGTCACCATATGTCGTAATAAAATGTGATAGAATAATTCAGACTAGGGAGCAGAGGTTAGGATGGCTTAGTTGAGAGAGCGCCGGGAGTAGCGTAGGCGCAGGTTCAAAACTTAATTAAGTTGGCATCTAACGATGAAATAGAAATTAAATTAAATTCAACTCACTTAGTTCCAATTGCTGCGTCTCTCTTGAATCCTTTGTTTGGTATTTTACAAATCATGGATATTAGTAATAATCCAATGGCTTCGAACAAGCGTTTATACTCTCCTTCGAAAATTGGTCCAGAACACTGCATTGTCATTCTGGCCCAATGAGGGATGTTTCTATAGAACTTTTGTTCATATTCATTTGCTGGTACAAAAACAATATTTCCTGAGACTTCGATGGACAAAAAATCTTTAATTGTGCTGAGAGTTTCTATAACAAATGGTGGTGGTAAACTATTCACAAAGTCAACTATTTGGAATCTTTTCAATTCTTTCTTTGTTAATTTTTTCGTCTTCTTTACTGATAAAGATCTTGTCTTTTGATTTCTGTGAACAAGAATGGTAGGGTTATTTATTTATTTATCACACACACACACACACACACACGTGTTTGCTTTGCCATTACAGATAATAAAATCTAATGCGACAAAGTAACTTATAATATTTATTTCTTAACTATACCTTACGAGTACATGCTACACAGTACGTGGCCCTTGTGAACTCACTCAGTGTACAGGTGAATATGTCTATCGTATCCGCTACCGTGTTGAGAGTGTTATGTTATGGTTGGATGCTTAGAATATACTTATTTTACCACAATTGCACGAAAACGGCTCTATGCCTAATTCTGTACTTTATACAAATATGTGCTCTTGCGTGTATCGAACCCGAATCACACGGCGCAGTGCCGGTCTCGCAACAAGTGCGCAACTCACCGCCAACAATGATTTTCACATCTGACTGGCTTATAGCGACAAAAAGCGAAACGGAGAATAGCAAGAAAAAATTTTTAAAAAAGAATCCAAAATCGGCTTTAATCTCGGAGTTTCGCAGATATCGGTGTACATATACACATATGCAAAAACATGAAATTAATTTAAAAAAATATATATTATGCACGCCTGCCATGTGCGAACTAAAAATATATCAGATATAGAAAAAAAATCCATTGCAGTCCAGGGACAAAATTGTAAAATATTTTCTTAAAACCCCTGACTGCGATGAAAATTCTTCACCTACCTTGTTTTTTGAGTTAGTTTGGAGTTATGGTGGAAAAAATAAATTCCCAAACATACATACGTGAACCCTTAAAACATAACTCTTTTTTTTTTCTAATGATGAGTAAATAGAAGAATCGTAATGGAAAATTTGAGTTTTTATTCTAATGCAATGCGATTTTAATTTTTTATGTACTTACGTTATTTGACACAGAACACCAGCAGTTGCTTCAGGTGTCATTATCTTTTCGAACGCCAAACTTCTGTAACAAAAAAAAAAAAACAATATAACTATGTTCAGAAACAGATGAAAACCGATTTTTTTGGTAATAAGATCGAGGCAGCACGAACTTTAGTACATATTCTTTATTGTACACACGATACATAATACAAACTTTACATAATAATACTTAACAAAATTACTCATACTATATATGATTTTATAAATTACTAGCTGAGCCCGTAAATGTTGTTTTGCCATATAAATTTTCTGGATATGGCCACCCTTATCACTTAGGGGTATGAAAAATAGATAGTAGCCGATTCTAAGACCTACTGAATATGCATATAAAATTTGGTAAAAATCAGTAAAGCCGTTCGGAGGAGTAAGGTAACTAACATTGTGACACGAGAATGTTATATATAAGATAATATACATACTTCTGTTGGCTTGAATTATCGCCTGGCTCTGCTGATTTCTGTTTTAGTACTTTTTCAAACACCAGACTTCTGTAACGTTATGAAAAATATTCACTTATTTTGTATAATGTGTAATAGAGACTTAACAGCAAATTAAACACATATTTAAATTCTAAGGCCACCATAAACTATTATGTAATACTTAGCACATGCTTTAGTTTAGCATTATTCCTGTGTGTTTTTTTATTTCCTCGATGTGTTAAGTCTATTTATCTTGGCCTAAGTATTATTTAGACAGTGCGGTGGTAGAGACTTCGGCTACCGAGCAGTATGTCGTCCTTTCGATTCTGGCACAGAACAAATATTTCTTCCAGGTCTGGGTATGTGGGTATGATACGAGAGAAATTCCCCATAATAAAAAATAAAAAAAAAATTATCTTGCTGATATAATTAAATGAAAGAACTACATTTCTGCAGTACAAGAAAATAAAAAGATCTTATAGTTTTGATTTGGATTTTATAGTTACTTGGGTAAAATTTCATGCGTTTTTTTTCGCAAGGTCTTTGTTCTGAACAACAGTGGAAACGAGCATACTGCTAAAGCCATACGAAGATCCACTTCGTACTTCATAGATTTTGCGGAAGATAAAAACGCACCACAGTGCGCGTTAACTCTTAGATATAATAAGAGAATGTACATATTCACTCATCCACTATACTTAAATTACGTACTCATTCACACTCACAATCGCACACACTCCCATTCAATCTATGTCCAACTTTTTTACCGTTTTTTGTTTTAATTTAGTTTTAAATATAAATTTGATCTCATTTTGTCTCCTAGAACATTTTTTGCTTAATCTTATGATTAATGTACATTTAAATTATTTGTCTGTTCAGAGGGTAGCTTGGTGATCTGTACCACAGGTTTTACCTATCTCAGACACCAGTCTCTATATAAGTTGTTACTTACTGTACTAACCCTGTAATGTGATGATGAGAAAATAAATATATTTATTATTTATTTATATTAGGAAGCCAAGTTATTATAGAAAGAAATTTAAAAAATGGCTACATTAAAGAAGTTTAACAATAAAAAAAATTGTGGAAATATAATACGGTGGCAAGCAGGATTCGAACCTGCGGCTCCCGGATAAATACTCCAGGCGCTCTGACGGCTTAGCCATCTCGACCTCTGCTCACCATCTTTTTCACCTCACTGTATTCTTTTCCCCACAAATATTTATAACTAGAGTTCGCTGTGCATGCGTTAATGCTTTCCGAAGATTTATCTGTAAAGAGGTTTAATAACTTTTTGTGCCTTTCCATCTCCCCATCAAGCAAAATTATTCAAAGTAAAAGTTAGTCCGTAAAATAAATTGTTAGTTTTACCACACACCCAAACCAAAAGAAAATAAAAAAGGCCCAAACCAACTTACTTTCTTTCACCCCAAGTTTCTACACTATTAATTCTAAACTCGTACTTCAAACTATAAATTTTGACCGCCTCCCATAAAGATCGGTACAAGTCCTCAATTTCAATTGTTTTATCGAAATCAGAAGAAGCTGTAGCACCCTTTAGTAACAAAGTCATAAATTCAGCTTGATCCGTACTCAGTTCGGGAAACTCAATTTTACTCATTTCACTATGTTTTACGAATGCCAGCGTTGCTTTTAGGACATGGATCTTAAAGCCTTTAGAAATAGTTGGACGAATGGTGGACCTTTTTAGTACTTTGGTAGTGTCTGCTTTCGTTGCGGATTCCGATGGTGGTGGCAAGCTCTCCAAGGAGCTGAAAGAATGTTTCAAGCTTTAGAGTTCACTGCGCATGCGATGATGCATTTAAAATATTATCTATAATTACTTGACTTAAGCATTATGAAAATCTACCTATGTTGCTGATGCTAGTGAGGTGAAATTTTAAACATTTTCTCTATATCACTTTTAATTTTTTTTTAATTTTTTTTCAAATAATCAGATAACAGAGATCCGTAGTGTTAGTAAAGTACCTTATACCTAGTGTTAGTAATATACATAAATTAAAATAACAATTTGGGTATGAGTCACTTTGCAAAGAAGACGAAACCAGTTTCTCATCCGGTCATCCTCTCCACAAAATGCCTCATAAAAGGGGAAAAAACATTCTCAGTCACTGTTTCCAGAATGCTGTTGCCACTGGTCCGGGTTCTAGCTGCCACAGACGCTATTTTCTTCCGCACAATTGCGTGGAAGCTGTCAGTACGGTTCTGCGTAAACATCTCCGACGCACTACAGAACCGGGGCAGTCTCAAGAGTATTCTAAAAACATTGTTGTACTGGACGCGCAGGACATCTAGCGACCTTTTGGTGTAGCTGATCCACAGACCACCCGTGTACAGACTCTGACTTTTGCAATTGATATTTTTTTTATACAAACCATGACTTCCAGTTTAAGCTGTTAGCTCGCTCACTAGCAGAAGTACGTATTAGTATGTGGTTGAGTCAAAGGGATATTACTATTTCAGTAGTGTCATGTGACTTATGCACAATATTCTTCAATGAAATAAGCTATTTTCAATCATTTTGTGTGGGAAGGCTAGTCTTAAAAACATTACAATAGTGTGTGGCAATTCCCATCCAGACTGATTTAATTTAAAGGTATTATAAACCAATTCAGAGGTCTAAGGGTGTATTCAAACACTCTGACATAGGCTGGTTTGGTTTGGTTGGCTTCTAACCACACAAATGGTGAAATTACAGTTTAAGGACCACTAGAACTGCCTCGTTGGTCTAGTGGTCTCAAGCGCGACTGCTGAGCATGAGGTCTTGGGTTCGATTCCCAGGTCGGGCAAAGTGTTATTGAGTTTTTCTCTTAGGAAATTCTCAGTAGCAGCCCGGAGTTTGGAATTGTGCCTGGTTGATGACAATAGGCTCACCACCTATTGCATGGGACTTTATAACAGCATTTGTGAAATGTGGGTGTACGACTATGTACACCTCTGCCTACCCCTTCGGGGAATACAGGTGTGATGCTATGTTATGTTATAAGGATTGGTTGCCCAAACTTACAATTTTAACCGTAACCTGTTACTGTGTCATTTTGATAGAATTTACATAGAAAATCTGTCAAAATAATAAAGTATAACATCAGTTAAGGTTAAAATTATGTTGGTGCAACTGTGCCTAAGCTTTTTTAGTAGCTTACTCATTTTCTATTTCACTTTATTTTTTTATTGTTATTTAGACTCACCGAGATAATGAAGTTTCGCTCATAACATGTTCTTTTTTTAAATTTATCTTCTTGAATACTAGGACACTGTAACAAAGAAAATTAAATACAATTTTATCAAGTAATGGCAATGATTGTACACTTAACTGCACACCATAGCATGCCTGTATTCCCCAAAAGGGTAGGCAGAGGTGTACTGAGTTATACACCCACAATTTATAAATGCATATGCTTAAGTAATTAATCAGGAATCAGGAAGGAGGAATCTATAACTTACTCTCGAAAATCCTTTCTATACTCAAAGGCACTTGTTAGCAAGTACACAGACTTATTCATGTTAATTGCATACATGATTTTATCGCAAATATCTCTGTAACCTAAATCTAAACTCTTTGATTTCAAAATGTTAACATCCAGCGCTATCATTTTGAAAAATTCTTCATACTTCTTAGATATGAAGGGGAAACACATTTCTTCATGAGTGCTCTCCAAAAATTGATGCAACTTTCTTAAGTTCAAATATAATATGTTATAATCCAAATGTTCTAGAATCTTGTCCATATCAACGGGCTTTTGGGCATCTGTATAGTTTTTTGAAGAATAAAATGTGTTCGTCGCGATTTTTGTACGTTTCCTATTGTTATTCTTTGGCGGGAAACATTTTGTCACTGAAGACATTTCTTCGTCGGGATTGCCGTCAATCTGATCGACGGTATTTGGATTGTTATCGTTTGCCGATGGTTCGTAATAGTTAACCCAGTCATCACAAAACATAAAATCATCCGAGCTTTCCTGTATCATATTTTTTGTTGGGTTTTCGTTAGTAACCGATGATATGTTGTTATTATCACATAAACTATCACAGCCGACAGTTGTCTCTATAAGATTATTTGAACAGTCCATTGTAGAAAAAAAATACACAAAAACTTTGACAAAAGAAACTTATAAAATGAATAGGTACTCAATAACCGAAAACTTCTGAATGTATTTATTACAAACTCGGTTCAACGCACTATAAGTCTTTAACTGATAAAAAAAGAATTTTAAGGACTTGTAGATATAAATTTTGTACTGAACCAAAGTTTGTTATTTTGTACTTGTACCTACACAAAAACTTTATTCACAGCGGTCAATGAAGTCAATTCAATTTTCAATTCAAGTCTCAAAAGAATTCCTGTCTACCACCATAATTCTTGAAATTGAAAGAAAAAGAAAGAATAAATAACACGACGTTCAGGTTTGACATAATCTAACTTAAAGCATTTGTAACAAACGTCGATCATTTATTTACTGTTTATTTACTGAAGTAATTAAAGGATAGAATTATTACTATGTATGCTTAAAATGTATTATTTTCAAATTGCAAATACTGGAAGACTGAAACGGAACGTCTAACTTTGACTGATATTAAAAGTATTGAATATTGCCAGCTGTCCCTGAAGTTTATACTATTTTAGTATAAAATTAAGTATGACATAGCATCCTAGTATCACGATATCACGATTTACACCGCCGCCATTACCGTCCACAATTCTAAACTCCAGCTGTTATTGAGAATTTCTTAATAAGACTCAATAACGCTGCCCGAACTGGAAATTGGACCCAGATAAACGAACCACGCTTGAGACACACTCTAGACCTTTTTATTATGGTACTTTCTCTTCTCAGGACACAGGTTTTGGTGATTGGTGTGATTTGAAACGTTTTACGACCAAAAACCATGCAGTCTCCGATTAAATTAGCCGTTACAACTTATACCTACCTAAAGATTCACTGTGATGAGAGAAATTGTTTGTGATCAAAACCTATAAATGAATCCTTTTCCTTCTTTCTTTTCCAAATCTTAATTAATAGTTTCGGATTTATACACAAATCCATACTAATACATGTCCATGAACCATTTTCTATAGTTTATATAATCAAGAATTATTATATAAAGAATAATTATCAAATTTAACTGAATTTGGAAATAATAAATAAAACCTAATAATTAATTAAATAATAATTAATATTAATTAAATAATAATAATTAATTAAATGACGAATAACTACCGGAAGTACCTATATTGTGAAAGATGGGACAGTCGACATATGTCGGGCATGCCACTGTCCAGGTGAGTCTCACAGACATATTATTTCTGGCTGTTCACGTCTTGCTAACGGCGAATACTTGCATAGACACAACCTAGTGGCCAGGCTTATACACCAGCAACTTGCTTTGAAATACAACCTCATAGAATCGGAGGTGCCGTACTACAGGTATGTGCCCGACCCAGTTCTTGAAAATGGTCATATCACATTATACTGGGACCGATCTATCATAACTGATAGGACTGTTATTGCTAACAAGCCTGATATAGTGATGATAGATCGCTTAGAACGCCGCGCAGTAAGTGTGGATATAACTGTCCCCCATGGCGAGAACCTCGTGAAAGCTGAGAAAGACAAAGAAATCAAATATATTGATTTAGCTCACGAGGTTGTCGACATGGGGGATGTGGATTCGGCAATCATTGTGCCGATAGTCGTGACGGCCAACGGTTTGGTAGTGAAGAGTCTCGACCAACACCTTAAGAGGCTCTCGTTAGACGGCTGGGTCAAGGGCCTGATAAAGAAAGTGGTACTTCTTGACACGGCACACATTATGAGGAAGTTCCTCTCTCTGGAGCCCTAACCACCGCGTCTTGGACCCTGTTCCCGATGCCGATGGCCAGCTACTTTTTATATTTTTAATGTATATTTATATTTTAGTTATATATTTAAAAATGTATTGAGTATGCATATAAAATAAATAAACTAATTAAATAATAATTAATATTAATTAAATAATAATAATTAATTAAATGACAATTGCCTTTTGAGTCAAGTGACTTGGATTTAGTAATATCTTAGGTTTGCGCGATCACTACACATTATAATAAAACAACTTTTAACCGGATTAATCGCGTGTATTATTGGTTTTTTGTTTCTCCTGACGTTTCGAACACTTTGCAGCGTTCGTAGTCCTCCTGCGACCACGAACGCTGCAAAGTGTTCGAAACTTGGATTTACTGCACAAAGCGTTTCCTGAAAATTGAAATCCGGATTACTGTCAAATAGTATACAATCACTAGAAGTTCTAATTACTGCGTTATGACACTGGCATAATCAAAGGTACAGTATGAATTAAATTAGTGTGCTCCTCTGAAATTAGGTTTTCTACTTCTTACTTACTTAGGCTTCACCAGTATATACAAATGTACTCTGTGGGCTTCACTACTGTTTTGGTCGTACTTAGAACGTAGTGATTATATACTCTTTGGTCGTACTATGGACTACCGAGTACCGACCGAGTAGGTTTTCGTAGACGACTTCAGAGCGGCACACTTATTTTTCTTTATTTCGTACTATAGTTAGGTATTGGACCTTTATTAGAAGCACATACTACATAGTGATGCTAACGCATGTTAGAAGAAAATAAAATTTATAGTATGTAACACTACGAGATTTGTCTCTGATTTGTATTTTGTTGATATATTTTTCCACAGATTAGATTATTTCGAAAATGTCCTATAATAACAAAAGATCTAAAGATATCAGTAATTCCGCCGGAACTAACACGACAACCGCATTCAACGTAGACTTGGAAATTGATAGACACAGAGATGAACACGAATGTGAGGAACATTGGCAACTACGCAAAGAATTCATGGAAAAATGGAAGAATAATTTCCCTGAAGAAAGATTAATTTGTTTGGCGCGAGTGTTCACTAATATAGAATTTATGGGATGTAGATATCCTGCTCCAGTTATGCAGCAGATCGCTCAACTGTCTTCTGAGGTGAATATAACCTCTTATGTTACTGATAATATGAACCTTTTTTTGGTGTTATGTGACTATAACAACCTTATAACATGATTGTTAACTGTAAATTGAAACATGCGATGGCATGAACATGTCCTAATTGTAGAGAACACATAATAAGCAAAGGTTCTTTTGGCATGCAAGCAAGACAACAATTGTTATAAAAAAATGTTTATTATGATTGAAATCTATGGTGACTATTGCATCTATACCGTCAGTTAGGATAGGACAATTTGAATTTGCTATGGCTCTTTCTTCAAAAGACCATTCTGAATGCAGGACTTGCACTGGGCTGCATATATTTTACTAGCTTTCTTATTCTAGGTTGGTCGCCAATACAGAGAGCAAAAGAAAACCAAACTGCAAAGAACATTTGTATCCGCATCTGATGCTGCTGAAGACAGAGCGAGAGGTGTTAAGCGTGTAGGAGGGGAAATTGTTGAAGACAAGCCTAAATCTGCTAAAATTGCTTTCATACCACAAGGACAAGTACCAGATCAGGCAGCTGATGACAAAAATGACATATCAGATGAAGAAGGTCACAAAAATGAGGTTATGGATGAGGATAATGACACAGAGGGTACTGCTGATAAAGGGAAACTGGATGCTTCACCCAATGAAAGGAAAAACCCAGATTTGATGGGTGTAGATGAATATATACAAGAAATGTCAAGTATAAAATGTTTGAACATAAGAGATTTTAGAGAGAATATGTTTCAGTCCAGTTTTGGACGTATGGTACTTTTAATACGACCATGGGCGAGGAAACTATGGAACATACAAAGTGAGGACTAACAGTTTTTCTTATACTTATCATGCTTCATATTAATGTATACAATTCTGTTGGGATGTTGCATCTGTGATGTGTGAACACATTTGCTGCAAAACAACCCAAAATGGCGACGTTCCGCATTCACCCATCACATGTGGCACAGTCCTCAGTCAACATAACAAATTCTTCGGTCCTTTAGCTATTGAGTGGTGTAATTAAAATGTGGATATTTAATATAGATGTAGCTGCACCACCAAACTGTATCCCCCCATTTAGTTATCATCAATTTTCTGTATTGCCTCCCACTATGGAAGCAAATTTAAAGACTAATTCATATCAGAAGTATTTTTTTCAATTATGGCCTCGAAGTCTTTAGCGACGGTTCATCCAGTGTATGTTGGAATGATGGATGATTGCGTACCACTTCATAGTAGGTACGTTAGTAATCATTGAAAAGATAAGACAATACGAGAGTTAGTAAACATACATGTCAAAATATATTGCTATTTGCTAACCAAACCATATGTTTCAGCCAGCTGTCAAGTCTGTGGTATCAACTTAACCAATGGATACGAAGACAAATGGTATTCATTGTGTATCAACGGGACTCTGTTAGCACGAGCCACTGGCGAGAGTAAAATAGAAGCCAGGAATGCAGCTGAGAATATTGCTTGGGAGGTAGGTAATATGATGTTATTAGCATGTTATATAATTCCTAGCTAGTTAGTAATTTCCCTATCACTATAATAAAAAAAATATTTTTCCAGGAAATAATATCTGTAGTAAACCAAATAGTGTTTTATTGACCAGCTGTCCCCTAGGGTATCAATAATAATCTTCATAGATCCCTTGAAAACAAAATAAGTAATACATATTCATTGTTCTTTTGTAAAGTTTCGTCGGGCTTCATAGCACCGTAACAGCACTTGTGAAAATAACTGACGACATCCGACTGGCCATGGAAAACAAACTCCTCACAGTTCTTGTTTTGCTGGACTTTAGCAGTGCCTTTAATTCAGTTGATTTTGACATACTCTTAGGAATCTTGTCCTCCCTGAATATATCACCTTCTGTAATTGCTTGGTTCAATTCCTATCTTCGTGGTCGCTCGCAGTTGGTGCGCTCTGATGAAAACTTCTCAGACTGGTGTGATCTAGCTGCGGGTGTACCTCAGGGTGGCGTCTTATCTCCTCTTCTTTTCTCTGTTTTTATCAATGCCATCACTAAAGTTTTAGCTTCACACTATCACCTCTATGCAGACGACTTGCAGCTTTATCGTCATTTTAAAATTGAGGAGGTTTCTGAAGCTATTACTGCCATCAATAATGATCTTCATAATATCAGTGATTGGGCTAAAACTTTTGGACTTTTGGTTAATCCTACAAAATCACAAGCTCTCATTATTGGTGGCAGGTACTTCTTTAACCTCTTGGATCACCAGTCTCTCCCGCCAGTTGTGTATGATTCTGTCTCTATACCATACTCCAAAAGCTCAAAAAATCAGGGAGTCATCATAGACAGCAATTTATCTTGGAATGTTCACATTGCAGAAGTAAGCAGGAAAGTCTATTGCTCCTTTCACTCTCTCAAGCGTCTTCAGAAGTTCCTGCCAATTCAAACTAAAATAACTCTTGCCCAATCTCTTCTTCTTCCACTTTTGGATTATGCTGATGTTTGTTTTCTTGACGCAACAGAAGAGCTCGTCAATAAACTCGAACGTCTGCAGAATTTAAGCATCCGCTTCATATTTGGCCTTCGGAAGTTCGACCACGTGTCAGATTTCCGGACGCGACTGAAGTGGCTACCTATTCGGCAGCGTCGAGATGCTCACATTCTTTCTTTCCTCTTTTCTATTCTTCACAACCCTAATGCCCCAAAATATCTTAAGGAACGCTTTGAGTATCTTATCCCCAGGGGGAAACCATGTCGCTTAGTGTCATCTCTTCTTTTCCGGACTACTCGTCACACCTCAAGTCGTTATGATGGATCATTTACTATACGTGCAGTGCGCCTTTGGAATGCTCTTCCACATACACTTCGTGATAGCCCTTCGTTAGATGTGTTCAAGAGAAGAGTCAGGGAGCATTTCCTTTCGATATAGATATTAGGTATGCGATATATATTTAATATATATATATAGGTAGGTTTAAGTAGTCATTTATGTAGTATATGATACAACATTATATAAGTAGGTATATATTATAATATATATTTGGTAGCCTAGTATGTATGGCACTGGATTTCTGCACTCTTCCTATTTCTTCTGTTCATGTTGTACACTTGACTCTGTCCTCATATTTGTTTCTCTTCTCTCTATCACTCAAAGGTTTGAAAGTAAGGCTGTAAGAAAACTCATAAATGGGTTAAGCTCGCCTTTGTACATCCTTTTTTCACTATTATAATTTGTATTAGGTATCGTGTGTACAATAAAGAATAAAGAAAGTTTTTTTTTTTTATCTATGTGCCCGGTGACCCCTTACGATATGTCCAAGTTCGAAAAGTATGCTATAACCAACATTTCTTTGTGTACAGACCTTACGCCAGCGAGTGATCAGCGTGCTTATAAAAGAGCAGTTCATAGCGCAAGGGGATGCGAGAATAAGTGTTAGTGATGTATCAGGGAAGAACAAGAACAATGACGTATTTGGCACGCCCGTGGAGAATAGTGTTGCTATGAAGTAAGTATTAGTTACCTGTCTCATTGGTTAATTGGCCGCAAGCGAGTCTGTTGAGCGTGCGGTCGTGGGCTCGATGATCAGGTCGGACATAGTGAGTTAGGAAGTTGGTGGTGTGAATGACCTGTGCTGAGAATTTCCTAACTGTATCCAAATAAGTTTGCCTGACCTAGAATTCCAACCCACGCCCTCGCGCCTTAGCGCCAACTAGGTATCTATTGTTAAACAAAAATATATTTTCCAGAATGATGAAGATGATGGGTTGGAAAGGCGGTGGCCTGGGTATAGACGCGCAAGGCATCGCGGAACCTATCAAACCTAACCTACAGATGGTGAGTATAAAAATAAGAATAAAAAACATAAAAAAAAAATTATGCATATACTTAAATACAATATCTATTTTTAATATATTGAGGGTAGTCATGGGCGGTGCACAGGTTTTGCAAGACTACCCTCAATTTTGTGGTAGTAGCTATATATTGTATTTATTTGCATCCATTGTAATGGACTTTCGCAAGGTGACCCCTGAATCTATACAATTTTTTTTTTAAATACGACTGCCGTTTTTAGTTTCTCTAAAAAAAGAAAACAAGTGAAGATTTTTTTATGAGAAAATGTTTCATAGTACTGTCCCCTGCCTGCAATGAATTTCACGATTTGAACTTATTCAGAAATCACAACGCGTGTAAGGTGTTTTAGCGCTCAATGAGCGTTTTCGTTCTTTGCACTTAACACAACTCGGCACTCACTGGAATAAAAGCGTAATCATATTTATAACATAATAGTAATTTCCCAGGTAAACCGCGCCGGTTTAGGCAGTGCCCAAGACATTCGAATGCTCCGGCGAGCTACCCAGAACTTAATGCAGCGCTACATTGCGTCAGAAGCCTTCGACCTCGACCTGGTCTTCACAAGTGACTTCAGTAAAGAAGAACGCGCGATTCTGCATAGATGTGCGCAGAAGATTGGATTAGCTTCCAGAAGTTACGGGGAAGGAGAAGACAGGTTGGTATAGGAGTGAAACTTTTAGGCAGTCATTTGATAGCAACATGTTTAGAGAGCGTCACGTTTAGGTTTTCACCGTGGAAGAGCTATGCTTCGGCACGAATGGGCCGGCTCGACCGGAGTGATACCACGGCCTCACAGAAAACCGGCGTGAAACAACGCTTGCGTTGTGTTTCGCTGAGTGAGTGAGGGTACAGGAGGCCCAAACCCTTTAATAGGCCGACAACGCACTTGCGACTCCTCTGGGGTTGCGGGTGTCCATGGGCGGCGGTAATCGCTTACCATCAGGCGACCCGCATGCTCGATTGCCCCTAATACCATAAAAAAGGTACATTTCGTTACATGAAAGATAAGAAAAATATGAATTAATAAGAAAAAGAGGTATATATTCCGACGCCCCGGAAGTGGAGCAAAAGAGAGCAACGTATACACGTACAAAGTGATAGAATAACATAGTGTTGTCAACGTACGCTTCTGGCGATACATAAGAATAAGAATATGCATGTTTCTTTGCGAGAAACATTGTTATAAAGGTTTTACATAATTAGACATAGTGCTGCACGTTTCACCGTAACCTCGGCATGCAAAAATAGCGTAGATATACATAGGTGCTTAATTCAAATTACAAAATTTATTTCACAATTACATCATGTTAAAGACGTTGTATTTATCAACTCATATGAACAACTGAGGTGCCAGGCAAACGTTGTTTTTTTTTTTTAATTGATTTATTTCTTCTATTACTTAAATGGTGCTGTTCGCGCATTTTTTTTCACATCTTTTTTTATTTGACATGCAGTTAGTAACTTATTTTTAGATTATCACCTTTATCCCAGCTAGACCCAATTCTGAAGTCGCGGGCAGAAACTAGTATATTTTTATAAATCCACTATTTTTAATAACCAATAGCTAGAAAGACCATAAACTATTACCTTTTAAAGTTATAATTTTTTGTGGATAGAAAAATACCGTCGTGAGCAGATGTAAAGGAACTGAATAGATGGCATTCACGTCACCAAAAGACGTATTAAAACGTGGAAGAAGAATTCGTGGTAGTGAGCAGAGGTCGAGATGGTTTAGCAGTCAGAGCGCCTGAAGTATTTATCCGGGAGGTGGAGGTTGGAATACTGTTCACGACCGTATTTTTTTTCCCGCAAAAATGAGTTCGATATGCAAACGTTAATGTTTTTTGAACATTTATCTAATATCTTTTATTTCCAGGTTCCTAGTTGTGAAGAAGAAGCTGGACCCATTCACCCTCGCCCGTGCTGTCATAGACAAAGGAGGGATTACACCAAAATATCAAGTTTTCATACCGGCAACACTGGCACAACATGGACGACGTAACTAAATCATATGTACAAACGTTGTATACTTGTAATTATTGAAATGTATGAAGTCAGCAGTTATTAGCATTAGTAAAATGTTGGTATATTATAATTATAAATGTTCCCCTTCGGGGAATACAGACGTAATGTTAAAAATTTAAATTATTATTGTGGATAAGATAAATAAATTATAAGGTAGTTTTTAAAAAAGAAAACAGTTTGTCTTTTTTATTTTTGACCAAGCAAAACTAAACTGTAAGTCAAAGCACTAAGGTTAGTAATAGTAAGTGAATCTGCAATCATTGTTCCGCGGCAGGAGGCAGGGAGCACTTCGGGTCAAACTATAAAACAATGCTTTGTCTTTATGAATGCAAGAGCTTCACAATTCCGGAGATTGCTTACTTGGTTGTTTATGCTGTTGCCTCGCTCATTAGCAGACACAATAGATTTTTATTGTTACAACGTATAATTCTGTACGTTGCTGAGCCGAAAGGTAAGGAATGCTTAAACCCATGCGAACCAAGTTATGACAACGCAGTCAGGGGCTTATTACAATCAGATCCCAAGACAGCCACAGCTTGCAACTTAAATAGCATGCGTTAAGTACGATATTTTGAACATTACCTGACTTGAATTATGAGTTACTTATTCACTAGAGGGTACGGCACACCGATGAAACAAGACCGGCGGATTTTCAGATTCTCTCCGCTCGTCGTCGTCATGCTGGTTCCCTCTGCCATATTGGCCATCGTGTACAGCAAACAACATAACATCAATAGTGAATATTTACAAGCTATTTTTCGTAGGTAGGTACTTACCAAAGATAGCAATCGACAATCATCCTACCCTCACTTAGATGTTTTATCTAAGTACCCTCATGACGCATACACAGATAAAATCTAACACCTATTTATTATTCGGAAAGCGCAAAAGTTTTTAATCTGATCCCAACGAATACGGGACCAATCGAAACAGTTTAGTATAAATATCCAAAAATTTCTACCTTGAAATCATTCAGTTTTCAGTTCTCAAAACACCCGCGCTTTTATAAACTTTTTAAAATGAACTCCAAATTGGCAACGGTGTTAATGGCATACTGCCTAATTCACTTTTTCAGTGGAGCTGAAAGTTCTTTTATAAAGCCAAATAATGTGCCAAGAGTTGGAAGAAGTAACGAGGAAATTAACCAATACGATCAGGGAAGCATGGGTTATGTTATTAAAACGAATAAGAATATACCACGCATGGGCAGACGGAACTTTGACTCGGTAAGATATTATTTAATTAATCATATCATTTAGTTAAAACCACTGTAGAACATGGGATTCTACGCGAGATTTCTGCAGTTCAGATCATGTAAAAATTTATCATTAACACGTCTTCAGACTCGTAACATTTCATAACTATTGTTGATCTACTACACGCTAATCCGCGTCTTAAGTGTGCTCTCTCAGTTTGCTGAAGCTACAGTACCGGTACAGACCGGTTTTAAGCACTTCTTCAGAAATTTCTTTTTGCGGGAAACAAAGCTTATGAGTTGGTCACCTAACGGTAAGCGATCAACACCGCCTAGCGAACATTCACAACCCGAATTATTTTTAATTGTTTACGCAAAAATAACTTTAGGAACGCTCGTGTCTCTAATGTCGTCTCTACTTGGGACGGACGCCTGACAAAAGACCACAATTTGATACAGTATAAACTGTGGATTACAATGATAATACTCCTCCCAACCATATTTCGGTCACGGCAGCCTTCTCTCCACAAATCTCCACGGAGATTAGCCAAGAACCCAGAGATATTATAGAATTAATAAAATTTTGCTTATTTATTTTCAGGAAAACCGTTATGATATCCCCAAGTTTTATCAGCTCCCGTCAGAAAATTACCAAGTTTACGAAGGTAAATAAATTGATATATGATATAAATAATATGGAACTTTGTTTTGTAAATATTAAAACATATTTTTACCATTTATTACACAGGCGAACAACAAGAATATAATCAAATGCCAATTGAGGCCTACTACCCTAAACATTTAGACAACATGAAACGATAACGCGACACCACTAAAAGACAATAAGATGCCAACATTTACGATTCATTGATTCTAGTCTATTTCACTTAGTTTTTATAAATCAATAGAAGCATGCATGCAAATTATTTGTTTTATTTTATATTGGAACCACATTGAGCCCTATAAAACTGAATACCTATTTAATAATTGTCAGGTTTAGGGTATAATGGAACGCTATCTTCAATTTATCTGTCAATGTCAAATGCGTTAACCTGAAAGATGAAAAAGTATTCATTATTTTATCTGTCTCTTTCACTCATGTAGTAAACGGTATAATCTTTCTCCCTTTGCTCCAATAATCGTCTATCATTTAAATTAGCACTGTTATTCTCCAATTTCTTCCACGAATTTTGTGGAAGAAATTGCACTATTTATTTTGGAAAATAACATCTAAATTTCTCGTGTTGCTTGAAATAATTCGAAATGGTGTTAACCGCGGACGTGCACCTGCCAGAAGACTCTGAATTGACGGTGCCCGAGATCAAATTATCGACAGCGAATTTATATGCTGGTTCCAATCATTTAGGAAAATTTTGTGAGCAAGCTAATAATGTAAGTAAAACTTTATTTTAAATAAACTAACGTTAATTGTTATGTAGTTTGTGTCATATATTACCATTTGGTTCGTGTGAGAGATAAATTGATTGCATAATCAAAGTTTATTGAGGTTATGTTGTGATAGGTTTTAGTGATAAAATATATTTTTCTGGTTATTTATTATAATCTATAGCTAGCACTTTACTGACTTATTAGTTTATCTGTCTCTTTTAAAATTAAGTTATAAAATAAACTTGATTTTTCCCTATATTTATTAATATGTAAATTATTTGTATTGTGAACACTGTTTCAATATGCTAACATAGAACCATTGAAATTCTTTAAATTAAAATTGTACCTGAGGTACAGGGTTAGATTAGTTATGGATGTTTATTTGTATTTTTTATTATTTTTAATATATAATATAATAAATAAGAAAACACCATCATCTATTTGTTCTAAATCAAAAACTTGTTGTGTTTGAAGTTTTGTTTTTACATAATTTCATTCAGTGTATTTCAAATTAAATGGATGTAATTTGAAAAGATAAATAGATAGCTAGTACCTATAAATGACAAAAAAACTTAAAAAATAACACAAATCTATAGAGCCTCTCTCCTATTTAACAGCTTGTATTATGGGCAAGTTAAATTAATAAGCTTACATAAAAAGACCTTTTCTCCAAATCAGTACTTATAAAACTGTAAAATTTGGTAAGACTGTAGTGTCTCTATGGTCAATTTTGGTGTTACTGAATGCATGACTTACAAATACAAATACATACTTCATAACAATGAAAATAAATTGTGTCTGGTAATAAGCGAGCCAACAGGTTAAAACTATATTAAATTTTTTCTAGTTTGTCTTCATAAAACATTATTTATCATCATCAAAAATTTTGGCCATTTTACAAAATGTTTTTCTCATGAAATCTCCAGGAGTTCATGCTTTGTCGCTTGGAAGAGAAGGATCCTCGTAAATGCATCAAGGAGGGCAAAGCAGTCACAGCATGCACAATGAATTTCTTCCGTAAAGTCAAGCAGACTTGTTTGAATGAGTTTACCCAATATGCCAACTGTGTTGACAAGAGCTCTGGAGAATTTACATTGAAGCAGTAAGCAGTTCTGTTATTATATATTTCCTAGGGGTAAAGGCGGCCACTGTGGGCCTGCGTGCGATGACTTGGTAGTTCCCCGTCCGATCAGCGTCATGCTTTAGACCGTACGTCGCGCTTCGGCGTAAGAAAAAATAAAGAAGAGGGGTTTTATAGACAACCTAAGTATAGTGAAGACCACACACCATCTGCTATTCTTATATTGTGCTGCTAACAGATAAACTAGGTAGTTGTATTTTGGTGAACCAAATTCTCTACATACAACTTATTATTAAGACAATATCCCTTCAAGATGAGTCGCATCAATCACAAACAAATATAATTTTTTCCTAGTGTGTACTTCAGAATTGGGATTTTCCTACTGGAATAAAAATATATAGGTTATTAACTATCTGTGTGCCAAAATTCATCCCAATCCATCCTGTAATTATTGTGTGAAAAATGAACAAACATCTCACAAACTTGCGCATTTTGATTATTAGTAGGATTTTTATATTAGATGTGGTGTGTTCCAGGTGCCGCACAACTCAGGGTGTGTTTGACAAGTGTATGCTGGAGAAGTTGAACATTGAGCGTCCTCCATTTGGGTACTTCACGGAGGCGCGTGTACATAGCACTAACAGGTATGAGTACATTTCCATACATACAATCACGCCTGTATTCCGCGAACTTGTGACTGCCTCGTTGGTCTAGTGGTCGCATGCGCGGATGCTGAGCGTGAGGCCCTGGGTTTGATTCCCAGGTTGGACAAAAGTTATACAAGTTAAAGATAAATCTTTGAAAAGCATTAACGCATGCTTAGATTAGATTCAAAGATTTATCTTTAATTGTTAAGCCAATTGCATCTTTACGACATTGTATTAACTGCAAAGTTAGTCGTGTCGGTTCGGTCACCTGTTTAGGGACTGAAGAGATAGCAATGACGTCGCCAAAAGACGTTAAAATATGGATGAAGAATTCGCGGTGGTGAGCAGATGTCGAGATGGCTTAGGGACTACTCACACTTATTCAGCTCTATTCAGCTTATGTCCATAGAAAACAACGATTTTGGATGGAGACGCGTACGCATCCATTCAGCTTTCCGCGTTTATTCAGCTTTCGGCAAACAAGTATAAAATAAGAACAAATGTGTTTTTATCATGCGAGTGCTTTAGATAGAGTTCAGCGCTGTTCTGTCGCGTTCAGCGCTGTTCTGTCGCGTTCAGCGCTGTTCCGCCGCGTTCGACGCTGAATGCGGCGGAACAGCGCTGCACACGTATGGTTCTCAACTCCTTGTCGACAAGTTGCGACCTGCATAGTTCCTGGATAGATTTGATTTATTATTACGTAATCATTATGCACGCAAGGATCGAGAGAGTTCGGACGTGTTTTAAAGTAGTTACGTGTTTTATTTAGTTTAATTGGGGTTCCAATGTCGCGTATTCTCCAACCAAATTTAGAACACATAGAACTGTCCATGTTGAGGGCACAATACTAATTGAGTAGCTGACCGTCTTCGCAGCATATTCAGCGCCGAACGTAGTAGATAGAAGCATTTTAGCGGAGATAACACTCTTACGCCGCTGTACGCGGCTGATAGAAGTAGAACTGTATAAGTGTGACCAAAATAGTTCAACGAAACGCGAATAGAGCTGAATAAGTGTGCGTAGTCCCTATTGGTCACAGCGCCTGGAGTAGGTATTTATCCGGGAGGCGCAGGTTCGAATCCTGCTTGCGACCGTATTTTATAAAATTCAGTTTCGTGTAAAGTGACTGAATAGATGGTAATGACGTAACCAAAACACGTATTAAAATGTGGAAGAAGTCGTAGTAGTGAGCAGAGATCGAGATGGCTTGGCGGTCAGAGCACCTGGAGTATTTATCCGGGAGGCGCAGGTTCGAATCCTGCTCGCGACCGTATTCTTTCTCCACAAAAATTTATAAGTTTAAAGTTCGCTCAGCATGCGTTAATGCTTTTAAAAAATGTATTTGTATTAACACTTTTTGTCAAATTTGACGTTTAAAATTGTCGAAAAGAACCATGCTCGCCCCGCTGCATTTACTGCGGTGATACTGACACTGCATTCACTGCAACTGTCATGACTGAAGCCAGAAAATGGCTGCCCAATTATGTGTGTGCGTGCTTTCGAGCGCTGCTATTGGTGGTTCTGTCTTTTGATTATCGGACCTTATGTATTAGTGTGCATGAATCTCATGTATTAGTAAGTGAAATTGTAGGGTCTAGTATGCGTCACACATTTTCCATGCAACATGGTGGCCATATATTAAAAAACACGTTTCTCGAGAACTATTGAGTAACCAAAAGTTCATATAGCAGAGAAAAAGCGTGTTAAAAATAACTATAATTAACGATGCCCAGATCCTTGTGTTCCTTGAGTACCTAGTTTAATCAGCCATATGTATGTATTAAATATATAAAAAACAATTAATATGATGTAAAATTATCGGTACATATACCTACATGTTCAATTTTTTTTTCTTGTTTTGTATTTTGTTTTTATTTACTTATACCTACTGTTTTTATTTGTATTTTTCATGTGCGCGTCAAACCAAATTCTATGTTGCTCTCACGGCAGGGGCCAACTGAAAATCAGTGCTGTACTTTAGCACAGCAAATACTGAGCTGATCCCTTGCCACACATATGTACCTTTGGTGTTTATATTTGTTTTATGTTTGTGCCCAATGTGTGTGGCAAAATAAATGGTTTAAATATTTGTACTCATGGAAGTCTGTATTTACTAAGTCCTAAGACGCGTTTTGATGTGTAAAATATCGACTATTCAATGTCACTTAATACTTTTTATTATTCTAGGCCAAAGCCTCTGGAAGAACCGAAGGCTGTGTACCCGGATGCCACTCCGGCCTTACCAGAAGATGCCGAGAAGAAACCAGCAAGATTCAGCTCCCGTTTCTACTGGATGACCGAGTAAACGGTCTTACCGTGCGAGCGAGACACATAGACAGCGGTTAAGTGTGTGGGAAAGAGTTACGACGAGATCTATTTACTAATATAGCGAGATTTTTATTGGCTAGGGATTTTTTGCTGTGCAAATAATTGAGGTTATTGGAATGTGCTGTAACTTAAGATTATTCATAAAGTAAGCGTACAAAAGTTGAAAAAGCAATAATATTCACATTCCTAAATAGCGCCAAAACTTTTTAATATTCGACCTCTTTTACGTTCCATTCTGCAACTTTTTCACACACTGTCAAAGTCTTCGGAAGTAAGACATTGGATGGGCTATTATATCTTAAGCGAACCGTTTTTAAATAAATGTAATTATTTAATTTATAAGTTTACAGTGCTTATTGATCAGCAAATCATGTTTTATAGCAACTTGTCTAATGTTTTACTTTGTAAATCAAATAGCTATTATCAATTTGTAGAGTAATAAATGTTGAAATTTAATATTTTGTTTCATTGAATTGTATTGCAGCCTATTTTCATTCAATTTAAACCTCAGTGTCACCACAGAACTCGTTTGTACATAATATTAATCACCATCATTGCCAGCCATCAATGTCCCACTGTTGGCTATAGTATATACTATACTCTTTCCGACCTTATTTCGGTCATGGCGGCCTATCTCCATTGAGATTAGCCAAGTACGCAGGAGATATTATAGTGCACAAGTGTATGCGCAAACACAGGTGCACTCCCTCTTCCTCCACTCTCATAGCAAAGTACGCAGGAGATATTATAGTGCACAAGTGTATGCGCAAACACAGGTGCACTCCCTCTTCCTCCACTCTCATAGCAAAGTACGCAGGAGATATTATAGTGCACAAGTGTATGCGCAAACACAGGTGCACTCCCTCTTCCTCCACTCTCATATTCCGATGGGACGGAAATCCGACACGACCAGAGAGAGATCAGGCGCAGGAGCGACGGCTTTACGTGTTCTCCGAAGCACGGGGGTGTCACACCAACAGCTTCCTGACTCCAGGCTGCTACTGAGAATTTCCTAACAGAAAGATTCAATAACACTTTGACACCGACCTGGGAATCGAACCCAAGACCTCATGCTCAGCAGCCGCGCTTGCGACCACTAGACCAACAAGGCAGTCACATTTATGAAGTGCTGGCTGGCAATAGTATCACTACATCACAATATGTTATAAAACGAAGTCCCCCGCCGCTTCTGTCTGTGTGTTCGCGAAAAAAACAAAAACTACTGAACGGATTTTCATGCGGCTTTACCAATAGACTAGAGTGATTCATGAGAAAGGTTGATACGCTCTGGGATATATATATAAAAAAAACCAGGCGTATACAGATACAAATTGAGAGTTTAATACAAAAAAAAAAATATTTAAAATACATAGGGTAGGTCGAACGACCGTCACAAAATTTTGTTCTCTCACAAATCACAGAACTTCCCTGAACCGTCTAGTGGTGATGAGGTTGGCTGGTTCCCGTAGGGTGGAGGAATTATGTTGACCCCACAACAGGTAAGCGCCGTACGACGTGAGCGGTAAGATGGGCTAACTGAGCCCCCAACGTAGTTCCCTGGAATACAGGTCACGATCGTGAAAATTTATTCCACCAGCGCCGCCGATTGTAACCACAAAAAAAAAACAGCTAACAGAGTAGGAAGACTGTAAGCGTAGCGGTGATGTGGCGATGATTACAAGCGGAGCGGAGTTTACAAGCACAATATCACTAATAATATTAAAACACAATAGTAGTATCTACGGATAAACTAATTAAGACAGGTAGGCATAATTAAGTACAATAGGGAAGAAAGAAAGTTAATTACAGGTTTTGCAAATTAGGAAAAAAAACTACCTACTAATCACTATCTTTTTTTTTTAAGCAAATTATGTTCAACACTTACCCAATTGGGGAAGATTCCACACACAGAATGAATGTTAATTATTACTTTTATATTAAGTATTTTAGTTAACCAACATTAAAACAAGTACTGCGTAAATCACGACTACAGTTTTTTTTTCCAAAGGAGCGACGGTTACTCGCTCCGAACTAAAAAAATGGAATGACCGTAGTGGGCTTACGTCTCAGCTGGCCGAGTCGCTCCTGCGTCATAGATAACGGTAAATTCAACTACTTAGCTACTGTTCGCGCGTACAGTCAACCGACTTATTTGCATACAAAAATAAGGATGCATTAATAATAAAACATATGTACGTTATTACAACGTTACAAGGTTTAGGAGTATAATTAGTTAAGGTTTTGTGTAAATTTATTGAAATATGGCGATGATTGTTGAAGAAGTCGGCAAAATAAAGCTGACTACAGAAAAGTCCGGGAAGGCATAAGGAGAGCTTACTACACCCATTCAGACTTCAAAAAAATGGTCATGTACCTAACTATAATATGGTAATTGGAAAGCTATTTAGATGGTTACAGTTTTGAGTCTTATCAAATTAAATACGTTAGTTATCTTAAGCATTTCATGCACATTATGATAGCCCTTTACACCAAACAGTGAATGAATATCTTAGGAGTTATCGCAAAATAAAAAATAACGCGCGAGAAAATAAATTCAAGTGGTCTTTCACCAACGGGACTCCCTTGATTCATCTACCCCCGCGCCGTGACGCCCGCTGTCCAGGGTGTACAATCTTCGAACAAGTGAGTAGGAAACTGGACAATTATAAATCGACAAAATATAGTAGGTCATTTAAATATACCATTGTCGTATGGCAATCAATCTTTTGCAATTTGGTAGGGTTATATCAATATTTTTTTGCCTTCGTAAATCAATAGATGGCGCTTAATGCTATTTTACAACAGATATCTCAAATATGTAAGGAAGTAGTTTGTAAAAGTGAACTTGAATTTATTATATATTGAGAATATGCTGGTCGGAACCGGTTTTGCAGTACCAGTTACTCATTCATAAAGTTCACATCCGAATTACAAGACATTTATGATGACATATTAAAAGCAAATATATCATTCAATAATTTAAACATAGCATCACGCCTGTATTCCCCGAAGGGGTAGGCAGAGGTGTACACAATTGTACACCCACATTTCACCAATGCTGTTATTAAGTCCCATGTAATAGGTGGTGAGCCTATTGCCATCAACCGGGCACAGTTCCAAACTCCGGGCTGCTACTGAGAATTTCCTAACAGAAAAACTCAACAACACTTTGCCCGACTCGGGGATCGAACCCGAGACCTCCTGTTCAGCAGTCGCGCTTGGGACCACTAGACCAACGAGGCAGTTAATAATTTAATTAATAATTTAAAACAATTTATAAAAGTAATAATATTTGTACATATTAGTTTCGACTTCCTGCATTGCCAAATCCATAAAGAAAACTTGATAGATTTAAGATTAATTTGTATTCCGATTTTTTATTCGCAATTATTGCAAAATTTAAATAAAATATTATGCGGAAAGAAGGACTGTGACGATGTTAAGGACAGCAATCAATTAAAGGCATAAAATGTATTATGTGATTAAAGATAAATCTTTGAAAAGCATTAATTTCACTTCATTATATTCCAAATTATTCATAAGATATGAGCAATAAAAAAATGAACGGAACAATATATTAGAATCGGTTGAAAGACGTATTTTTAAATCTTTGTTGTTTGAACCCTATGTAGATACCTATATCTACCATATCAATGCACCCGTTTATATATAAACATATGTATACGCATGTCGGAGTCCTATCATTTACAGCAATAAAAGTGCGGACTGTATAAATATAGAGTAGTTATAATAAAAAACAAAGATAGATCAAACGGCGCCCGATCGTGCTACGTGACCGTCGCAGAAAATCGTCGAGAGGTTGCGCGCCAAAACGGGGAAAAGAGCCGCAGCCACCGCGTCGCTTCCCTCCCCCGCGCAACCTTCAGGCTGCGCGGTAGTCAGCGCGGCCCGCGTTGTCCCGCGCCGTGGCATGATCCGAGCGTAGACAATGCAGTAGTGCATTCGTAAAACTATAGATGGCGTCTGTGTGCCCTGTTTCCTAAATTGAAAGCGAGAGAGGTCTCTATTTCCTATATTATATAGTACTCTGTGCCGCTGTCGCCCACTGTTGCTATATGAGCTGATCGATAAAGCGCGCGTTTCCCTATAATAAAGATTTTCGAGAATCGAATAGTTATAATTGTTAGTTTTGGCTGATGCGCTAGTAGCGCATCAGCCAAAACTAACAATTATAACTATTCGATACCCGTGCGAAGCCGGGGCGGGTCGCTAGTACTGTATACGCCGCACTATGCCATTTGCGTCGGTCCTGTGCCAATTTCTCGAGACACAGACTTCAAATTATCCACAATAGCTTTCCTCAATAGCGTATTGCTTCAACACCAGGGATAGGTTTAGAACAGCCCTACCCCCGACAACTGTCTGACTGTGTAGAAATATTTCATAATTTGAGCCAAACGCGGCCGTAATCCAATGTAATATTTTATGTACAGTTACCAACAGAAGTTGATTAACACGCATTAAAAACTGCACCGACTGTAGTGTAGATAGTAATCTGACGAGGCGAATTTAACATTTTTATTTTTATATTATAATTAACAAGATTGTACTTAGTTTTTGTATTCCTGACAGTTAGATGGATAGTTTTTGTGGTTAGCCATTGTATAAAATTATGTAGGTACTATATATTAATCAGGGGCGTAGCTAGCATAGCTATCAGTCGTATCAATGATACGGGGCCCCCCGAGCCACAAGGGCCCCAACGTCAGTACTGTGTAAGGATAATATCGTAAAATGTTATAAAAAGGCCTGAATATATATTTTGATCTTCCTTCTATGATTTTGATACAGGACCCCTTATGCGTTAGCTATGCCACTGATATTAATCATTACACTTTATAAGTACCTATCATCATCATTATCCCTCTGCACTTACCCAATAGGTATTTCATGTATACAAACCTAAAAAATACCGGAAACATCAGGATATGGACCTCTGCATCTATTACAATGTTCAATGTAGGTAAGCCTGAATTACAAAGTAAGGATTGGCTACAATGCGAATCGCAAGACAAAGCCTTTTTATACTTTGTGTTCGGTGTTGAACTTGTGTCGACAACAATATCAACTCATAATGATCCTAACTATGATGTTACTGATTTTCTGAAAATAGTTTTCTTATATATTTTTTCCCCTATTTATTTTTAGAGACTTTAATAAGGCGCAGCGCATGTCAGTCCTATCGTACCTACCCTAAACTTAATATGAATTAAACCTGAGCCATGAACTCAAGTCAGTTCACTCCCAGTTTCTCTTCTTAGTTCTTTTGCTTCCGCTGTGTTGGGTTCGGAATTCGGATAAATTATGGAATGAACCTAAGTCAAATCTGTTGAAATTCAAGGCCCTAATCAGCACATTACGTTTGCTGTCATACCTGCAATGGAACGTTCCATCAATAGATGATACATGTCTTCAACAACTCCACAGTTCTCACAGTTGGCTGAAGTTATTTTCTTCATCATAAAGGCAATATTGGTTTGTGCCAGGTCAAGGAAAATCCGATGTCATATTTGCATTCCGGAAGTACAAACATACTATCAGACATACTAACGTATTTTAGGGATAGGATAGGATAGTTGAAAGAGAAAGGTATGAAAGCGGCCAAGTATGTATGTGGAGTTATTTAATTCGTGCAGTAAATAAGTAAATTCCGGAAGTACATACGTCTGGACAGTTGGAGCTGCTGGCAGCACCGGCGAGTACAGTGTGGCTGTTGACCTACATCAAGGGTTTTAGATCTTTACTTCCTCTGATGATAATGGACGCTTTGACGTGAAACATTCAGAAAAAAGCATCCTGGTGCATGCTCTTTGCTGACGACATTGTTCTTCTCGGTGAAGGTAGGCCTGAGATCCAGAGTAGTTTGGAGAAATGGGAACTAAATCCGGAGAATGTTAGCAGAATCAAAACAGAACAATATGTTCTGCGATTTTGTCAGTCTCTCTAGTATTAGAGCATTGCGCAGGGTTGTGCGCTTCAATCGGACTACTCCGACGTTCGATATCTCGGTTTTCTCGTGCAATGTGATGGCGGACCGTAAAGCTCAGAATTAAAACAGGGTGTATGAAATGGCGGTAGATGGACGTGAACCATTTGTGACCCTCTGAATTCCCCTTAAACTGAAAGGCAGAAGTTACTAGTTTAGTTCGGAATGTTGGCCCACTTAAGAGATGATTAATTAAAGACAACTGCATGCAGCTGAGACTTTAATGTTGCGAGAGACGTGCGGTGTGACTCGGAGGGATAAAATTAGAAATGAGACCCCGTGACCGAGAAGTTGTGTGGAAATCGTTTTTCATGGTATGGACATGTAATGCCGAGGAATCACCGAATTCACCGATTAGTAATTTATGTATCTAGGAATGAGAATCGTTGGACAGGGAAAGTACTGAGTATGAATGTGGATGGCTTTGACTGTAAGATCAGAGGAAGACCTAAGAAAATGTTATTATATCGCCTTATACATATTGCGTACATTGGAAAGTATAAAATGTCATACTCAAATTTGACATTTATCTACAAGGCAAGCACAGCATTTCAGGTTACGGCAAATTGGAAGTTGAATTTTCTTAATTGCGTTACTACCCTTTCCTTCATAATAGTTATTTATATAGCTGTCTCTATCTAACATATGATTTCCCAAGCTTTTGTTGATTTCGAAATAAATGAACATAGTACAAACCTTGAAATATTGAAACGCATGAGTGTCATTGAGAATTGAGTTGAGTGTCCAATGATCGATTGAATCAATAATTACTATTATAAATAAAACGTAAAAACAACATAGTTACATAAAAACATTACATCCGTTGGCTTGGCTAGCATTCTCCAGCATAATATTTGAGTAAACAGTGAAAACTTACTTGAAATAATGTGAAAACACGCGTTTCACGTCCAATTACAAAGTATAAACAAATGTTTTGATATTGTGTTTTTCGTGATAAATAATGAGTAATTTGTGCGACGAGCAGGTTATACACGATAATAATTTCACAAATACATACAGTTTGTGGGGAAATTCGAAGTATTATGACATAAAAAATCTTTCCCCGCAAAATTTTGCGAATCGCAATGGTACGATTGGGAGTGAGATCAGCCAGGAGTTTAAGGCTTCGCGGTGGCCGTCGAGCCCGAGTGAGCAGGCACCAGAGCCCCCGGACAGCCGCAATCGTAGAACTGTTGATCGAGAATCCTTGTACGAAGACCCAGACACATTTGACAAGGAAGTAAAGTGAGTTTGTTTTTGTTTACGTATATTGTGAGTGCGTCAATGTTTTTATGTCGTTGGATGTGTAAATATGCGTGTTGGCGAGGACATGGGGAGACATACTAAGTTTTATGATCATAATATGTCTTTTCCTGCTACATTTTAGGTCTCACTCGTTAATCTAACTAGTTTCCTTCCTCTACAATATCAACATAGTATAATTTTATCTGTTATATTTTGTTAAAGAAATAAATCATATTTTATTTGTAGCAATAACACTTCATAGCTGTGACTATGACCCCTGAGTTATACATATGCATGAGGGATGCTGCGGATGCTGATTTTTTTATACTTATGAATGCAATTTTTGAAGGCTTCCATCTTTCGATTTTATCTTAATTGTTTTTTATTAAGATGCTTTGTATGGGTGCAGAAATAAAATAAAATGATAGTAATATGTATAATACTGTTATTAAATAATTCAAAATTTAGTAAGTAAAGTTTAAAATTGGTGCATTATATTTAATAAAACGTAATATCGCCGCCTTTTCAGGTTGAAGTCTGTTTTTCAGAGGTTCATAAATTAAACTCGCATTACTGAACAGCTGTTCACTAGGAATACTGGCTGGTGGTGGTGATAAAAATCTGCGTGCTATTATTGATAATGTTTTCAGTTCTGCTCTATGAATGCTCCACCATTTAAGGGGATCTACATTTATATTGACCCTTTTCTTATTGCGGTATAATAGCAATTCCTTCCTAAGTACAGCGTCAGTGCTATCATTTTCTGGTGTCTCGTCTTCACTTGATGAATCCAGCATCATATCAAGATCGTTTATTAAGCATGGCTTTCTGAACGCACCAGACATCCCTGGTTGTATATTATTTTCCAAGGGATCTTTTAGTCTAATTCTTTTAGCCCCTTCAGAATTAAGAGAGCCAGAAATGTGATCTTCAGATTTTCTCATTTTCAAAATATCTTGTTTAATCTTTGTCTCCATCACTGGTGTAAAAAACTTGTGCTTAAAACGAGGGTCTAAGTATGTGGCAATTGCATATAAGTTGTTCTCTTCCAGTAAAGTATAAAACTTTGCTGATAGCTCAGTTTTCAAAGTTGTGGCGGCCAGTCGAATTGGATCAAAATCATGTGATCTTGTTAAATAGTCATCAATTTTTTTTCTCAGCATTTCCATTATAGGAATTACAGATGAAATAAGGGCACGAGAGTGGCTTAGTTCACGCGTGGCTTCCTCAAAAGGTTTCAATAACTCAATACAACATCCAATGATTGTCCACTGTTCTGGCAAAATAGAGTCAATCTCACTGTCATTGACACAAAGACTTAATGCATGCTTTACCTTTAAAAAAGTCTCAAACATGTAAAATGTGCTGTTCCATCCCGTTATACTATATTGGAACAGTTTGAGGTGTGGTTGATTCAGTCTGTCCTGAATTTCTTGCAGTTGTTTCTGAGCGATAGTGGAGTGGTTAAAATGAGTTGATATTTTCTTACATTTTTGTATGACTATTTTTATGTTTACCTGTGACTGTAAACAGCTCTGAATACCAAGTTGCATCTTGTGGACTGCACAATCCATGTCATTGATTCCTGCTAATCGCACAAGTCTTTTCATTTGGGAGTTTTTGTCTAGAGTTAGGCAATGCACTCGTTCTTTTTTAATGTTCCATTCAGAAAGCGTTGTGTCAAATGTTTCAGCAATTATGTGACCAGTGTGACGGTCGTCGAATGCCTCGCATTTCAAGACGATTGATAACTTTTCAAAGTTTTCTGTTATTCCATGACAAGTCAGGCTCAGGAATGAGACCTTTGAGCTTGGATCCGAGCAAATGTCAGAAGTAAAAGACATATAATCAAATTTTTGGATCAATTCTTTAACTTTTCCAGCTACTCTGCCATACATTTCCTTGCACACAAAATCAGTAAAAAACTTGCTCTCTCTTAAATTATAACTTGGTGCTAGTTCTTGTATCAATCTGCGAAAACCGAGCCCCTCCACAAAGTTAAACGGTAAATTTTGAAGTGCCATCATTTCTCCAATCAGTTTGTCAATTTTTTTCGAATTTATATTGTTGGTGTCCCAATTATTTTCCGTTAGAAATACTTCCTCCACCAAGAGTTGGTTCTTTGCTTCTTGTAGAGGAGGTATGGTTATATCTAAAAACAAAATACAAACATAAATTATAACTTGTTTTAAACACGAACGAAAGCAAACCGATGAAAAGCAGGTAATAAAAAAGAAATCGCGAAAACTCAAACAATACCACAAAAAACCACCAGGAAAGATTAATATTTTTAGTTACTAAACTTACCTGCATCACTTAACTTCTGCAATTGTTTTATTTTATTCGAGTTTTCCAACGAACTAAACTCTCCTGGGTGCATAGACTTTAGATGACTTTTCAAAGACGATGTGGTACGGCCCTTGCGAGAGTAGGTTTTATTACATATTTTACAAAGAGCCTTATCCTGGTCATGTTCATCTGGATTAAAGTAAGTCCAAATCTCACTTTGAAACGGTGGTGACATTGTAAATTCTATGCCAATAAACTATCAACTGTCATTGCAGAAAACACGCATAACGCATAATATTAACTAGGTATATTACACAATAACACTCAGAAACAGTTTTTTATACGATAAGCACCTAAATACGTTCGTTACGATCGATTTAGCAAAAGCAAATGATAAACAATCTAGTGAAACGCGTCGGATCTCGTCGCCGAAGGCTTCGTTCCCATTGGTCAATCGTTTTGCTCGCGACACGCGTCACTCGCCGCCATTCGCCGGCCCCACTCACTTTCATTCTTGTCGCGACGTGCACTACATCCGCATTCATTATTGCGGATGCAGATGTCGTTATCAATGCGGAAGCTCCGCAATTGCCGATGCGGATGTGAATTTCCGCCATGTCCCTATACAAGGTCGTAATTTATTAGGTAACTTCCTTTTAACCGGAAAATGTCTAAGAGATAAGAATTCTTTTAAATTTTAAACCGTAATATAAAATTGTTTGTATGGTATGTATAGGGAATGAATACATAGCGATGACGTCACCAAAAGATGTATTAAAATGTGGATGAAGAGGTTGGAGTAGTGAGCAGAGGTCGAGATGGCTTAGTGGTCAGATCGCGTGGAGTATTTATCCGGGAGGCGCAGGTTCGAACTCTGCTCACGACCGTATTTTTTTTCCACAAGAAAATATTTCTTTAGTTATCACCACGCATGCGTTATTTAAGATTTATCATTATTTGTAAATAATTTATTTCGATTTAATTCTGAGTATATTTGACTAAGTTACCCAATAAATTGGAACTATAAATGCATCATAATTATTTGTGGTTCTTGGTAAACTAATCAGCATATTATTATTTGCTAAAGAACTTTTGAAATACACGAACGGGTTTCGAACCCGCGATCCTTGTCAGTCCGTGAAATATTTAGCAGACATTTCCTTATCATTATAATTATTATGATACATACATAAATAAACTCACGACTTTCTCCCATGGGGTAGGCAGAAATTGGCAGAAACTACAGAACGCCAGCAGCTACGCTCCTTACATACGCCTTTTGCTTCGTCCACGTTCATACATCTGGTCATACACGCGCGGCGGTTGCGTGTACTACGCACCTAACCTAATATTATGATTCAAGATAAATCTTTGAAAAGCATTAACGCATGCTTAGCGAATTCTAAAGTTACAATATTAAATGGAAAAATTCGGTCACCTGTATAGGTACTGAATTGATTGCAATGACGTCGCCATAAGACGTGTTAAAATATGGAAGAAGAATTCGCGGTCGTGAGCAGAGGTCGAGATGGCTTAGTGGTCAGAGCGCCTGGAGTATTCATCCGGGAGGCGCAGGTTCGAATCCTGTTCGCGACCGTATTCTTTTTCCATTTAATATTGTAACCTTATATTATGATCTTGGGAGCTATTTTCTTGAATGAATACTTTTTACGATGATGACAGTGATGTCCTCTTATAAGGTGAAAGGCGTAGCGTAGCATTCACAATCGGCGCGGTTGGCCCAGCGGAGAGACCGGCTGCTGCCCCGTATGCCGCAGGTTCGATTCTTGCACGGAGCAAATATTTGTATGATCTACAGATAATTGTTCCGGGTCTGGGTGTGTGTGTGCTTGTGAAATTATGTCTCTGTAAACGCACCCACGATACAGGAAGAAATATTTGTTTTATACAAAAATAAACCTAGTGTGGGCCAACGCTTATTTAAAAGAAAAAAAAAGTATGACCAGTTATATCAATGCGGACGCAAAAGGAGTATGTAAGGATTGTAGCAGGTAGCGTCCTATAGTTTCTGCCACCCCCATGTGAGATAGGCGTTTATGATTGTATGAAGGTATTTTTGATGATTCTATCAGTACTTTTTACAAAACTTCAGTATGCCATAGACGTCACCAGATCTGTATAATGATAGACAAGTATAGAATTATCAACACAGCTTAGCATGAAATGATTGAAGAACATTAGACGTTAAACCACCCGTGCTCCTCTGAAATGTTGAACATCTTTCAGGTGTTGGTTTCTTCACAATTGTTTCCTTCATTGTTTTGAACAAATTATAAATAAACAAGCGCCCCGCCCCGGCTTCGCACTGGTATAAATTAGAAAAAATAAGTGAAGTTACGTTTAGCCTACGTAAGCCATGTAAATTTATTTTTCTGCGGCTTGGTTGCATAATATTTTTTTTTTTCTACTTATAAAAAAACTTAACTATGCTTTATTATTTATATAAACCATCTGTGAAAAATTATCTAAACGATGGTGAAAAATTATCTAAACGATGGTGAAAATCCGTTGCGTGGTTTAGGAGGAGTTAGCGTATAAACAGACAGATAGACGCGGAAAGCTACTTTGTAGGTCCCAATTTATAAGGTAATTTCCTTTTAAAGGGTCAATGTGTAAGTGATAAGGATTCATTTAGGCCATCATTCATATTTTTAAGCACTTTTTTATTTTTTATTTTCGCCGAGTTTGCCGTCTTTTCCAGTAATATTACAAATAATGGGCGTGCATGCATTTTATTTTTGTTTACCCCACTTATTTAGCCTCATTGCGGGCATCCAATCATACAATGTAAGGTCACCAACCACGAACACATAGGTTCATATTACACTGCATGGATCTAATATTACGGGAAACAAAACGGATAAAAGAAAAAGTTTAAAATCTTGTAACCCGACTACGGAAAAAAAGCTGCGCCGACCCCAAATAAATTGCAAGGCAGGGGCATGGTTACAATAATCTCGCTTAGAATGTTTTCTTTTGTAGTTGATGCTATGCAAAATCACGGTCGCTAACGGTGACTTGGTATATTGATAATGGTACAACGAGCCGTTTTCCGCAACTCTCGGCTTTGAGCGAGTGTTTCCATCCACTCCTCAAGAAAGCCAAACAGGAATTTGATCTTGGTGGCGATCTGGATCCTGGGCTTCTGTAGTCTTCTTCTTATCGTGTCGGTCAATGGCATTTTATATTTTATCGGACCACGCCAGCCATACAAACGTCCTGTCTGTGGCGTTGTATAGATCCTCGCGTGTAGATATTATGCTAGGACACCCTGGGCAAGTTATCAGATGTGCCATTGTTTGCGAAGAGAAACCACACTCGCATGTGTTTTTGTTGCACATATTCCATTCCTGCCATTTGTAGTACCAAGCCTTTTATTAAAATGTGGCGACCTCCTGGACTATTAAGCAACACATGCACTACCGTTTCGTCTTCCTTTATGCAAAATCTGCTATATTTACGATTTCTTTGAAATTTTGAGCACGCTGAGACTTGAACTCGTAAGTAAAGACATTTCTTAAACACTTCCTCTTTGGTCTGGTGGTCCTAACTGCCACTGCTGAGCATGAGGTCTTGGGTTAGATTCCCAGGTCGGGCAAAGTGTTATTGGGATTTTGTGTTAGGAAATTGTCAGTAGCAACCCAATTTGGAATTGTGCCCAATGGATTGCATAGGATAGGCTCAACACCGATTACATGGGACTTAATAACAGCATTGGTGAAATCATGTATCATATATAATCAATGTACACCTCTGCCTACCCCTTCGGGGAATAAAGGCGCTTCCTTAAGTATATAAAAGAGGCAAAATAACCAATCATAGTTCTTCTGTGATCACCAGTGAGGAGAGTCCAAGCAAGAGTCCAACGTTCGATTGGACCCAGTTCTACTGGCACAAGGCTACGGAGAAGGTGCAGGAAGGCATACAGGATGTCCCCGCGGGACCCAGCAGGATCAGGAGGCAGCAGGTGGTGGGGGGCAACAAGATACAGAAGAAGCTTGATAAAATGCTCGCTAAGCCTGTGAAGATGACCAAAGCTGAGAGGTAAGATGAAATATATATATAGTTTACGTGGTTATACATAAAATATATTTTTTGCCTAGAATCGTAGATAATGGAAATCGATAGTCTCTACCTACCCCAATGGGAAACAGGCGTGATTGTATGTATATATTTTTGTTTATTAACTTTCGTGAGACATATTCATATCAATTATTGTTCACCGGTTACTACTCAAGTGCATTTTTCGGGATTGCCCTTAGTAGAACGAACCCGTGGCGATGTCGCGAGTCAAACTAGAGCTGGTTTGACTCCAGTTTGACTCGCGACATCGCCTCGGGCCCGTAACTTTTATAATTTCTGCCTGCTTTAAGAGTTTCATGTTTCGTCCATATTATTTTGTCTATACTAATATTATAAAGAGAAAAGATTTTATTTTTTGTTTGTTTGTAGTATTTAACTCAAAAACTTCTCAACCGATTTACACTATTACACCAGTAGAAAGCTTCATTATCACTGAGTAACATTGGCTATATTTTATTTCATTTTTAATAAGACTTCAGTCTAAAAATCCACGCGGGCGAAGCCGCGAGCACAGCTAGTTTGTAATAAACAGTAAAATGTTGTTGACAGCATGATGCAGAAGATGGGCTGGCAGGGAGGTGCTCTCGGTAGGAGTGGGGACGGTATCATGGAGCCGATCGCGCCTAATGCTGTTTATGTAAGTGTTCACACTCACTTGCTCTGTTGTCTCAATGATCCAAGTCTTAGCCTCCATACGATAGAATTCCACTGAACATTATTTTTTTAGCTTAAACTGTCCTACTGCTGGAAAACAAAAACCTTTCCTAAGCCTTTTCAAGTATTTTTTTTATAAATAAATTAAAGATAATCTTACACAACTTTTTGGACACCAAAAATTCAATTTTGACTTTATCTGAGAAGAAATGCGCCATGAGTTTTATTGTTCTGTGCCTCGGAACAAAGAGTAACTGATGTTATATTTATTGTTCTGAGACAGTGACATGCCGGCTTACGCTGAAAACCAGCGTCGTGGATTCGTGCCTCCGTGCCTGGGTCACTTGTTTTTGTTTTCTAGGCTTCTGATAAACAAACTGCCTCGTTGGTCTAGTGGTCCCAAGTGCGACTGCTGAGCATGAGGTCTCGGGTTCGATTCCCGGGTCGGGCAAAGTGATATTGAGTTTTTCTGTCAGAAAATTCTCAGTAACAGTCCGGAGTTTGGAATTGTGCCCGGTAGATGGCAATAGGCTCACCACCTATTACATGGGACTTAATAACAGCATTGGTGAAATGTGGGTGTACAACTGTGAACACCTCTGCCTACCCCTTCGGGGAATACAGGCGTGATGCTATTTTATGTTATGATAAACAACATTGTTATATATGTGCGTCACTTTTACGTGAATAAACGGTTTTCCTTTCTTTCTTTCATATGTACGTATGCATTTGTTTGTCTAAATATAGAATTTCATAACATGTCAATTACAGGCCAAAAAGAAAATCGGCTTCGGTCAAAACCAACTTTTAAGACCACCCAAAAATAAAAAGGCTGACAGCAAGCAATTCTACGACATGAACGTTCTTCTCAATATTTATGAATTTGTGAAGAACAATTCTGAGGTCGAATTACTCTTTGACAAGAAATTGAAGAAGGACGAGAGGAAGAGGATACATCATTTGGTGGAGTTTAAATTGAAAGCTGATGACTTGGCCTCAGTTGATTTCGATAGTACTGACCAAATGGACCTCATCTTCCAAATCAACGAGAAGAACTGTTATATTTTGAACACGCAGAGTTCGGGGTCTTACCCTAATCGGTGAGTTTATTTTTCTGTATTCGTTATCATAACCAGCCCGAGCGATTGCTGAGCAGGAGGTCTCGGGTTCGATTCCCGGGTCGGGAAAAGTGTTATTGAGTTTTTCTGTTAGGAAATTCTCAGTAGCAGCCTGGAGTTTGGAATTGTGCCCTGATGATGGCTATAGGCTCAGCACCTATTACATGGGACTTAATAACAGCATTGGTAAAATGTGGGTGTACCATTGAGTACAGCTCTGCCTACCTCTTCAGGGAATACAGGCGTGATGCTATGTTATAACCAGCCTATAACTGTCCCACAGTAGGGCGCGGGCCTCTTCTTATACAGAGAAGGCACGAGCATTGATCACCACGCTAGCTAGGGTTGTCGATTTCGGATATCAAATTCAGGTTTCTGTCTCGTTGGTCTAGTAGGCCCAAGCGTGTCGAGCATCGGTCGTCCTGGATTCGATTTCCGGGTCGGTACATAACAGATTTGAACCTATAAGCCATCTCGACTGTCGAGATGGCTTAGTGGTCAGAGCGCCTGGAGTATTTATCCGGGAGGCGCAGGTTCGAATCCTGTTCGCGACGATTGTAACTTTAGAGTTAGCTAAGCATGCGTTAATGCTTTTCAAAGATTTATCTTGAACTATAATCTGTAATTCAAGAAGCAGCCCCGTTAGCCCCCACCACGATACTAGGCCTTTATTCACAATCACAAAAATCTCAATGATAACTCAATAGAAATGCTATCTACTACATTTGATGGCGTGGTTGGCGATACAGATAAATATTTCAGGTTTAGTACTGTATGTGAGATTTGTATTTGTAAACACACCCACGATACAAATTCCCTATATGAGGCAAAGTATTAATACTAAAAATTAAATTCATTTTTACTACGAAAAAATTTCTTTCAGTCAACTTTGTCTCTACAAAGAGGCCCCACAGCACGTTTACCTCATCATACCTGACGATCTTAAAGAAGAGAATGAAGATGAAATACCACCAGAAATACAGAACGAAGAAGAAATATTACAAGTTGAAATCATACAAGAAGAGCCCCCAAAAATTATAGAAGAATTGGAGCCGGAAGAAGAAACGAACCCCTTCTTGATAAGCATAACTCGGAATTTAAAGAAGGCAAGATCAGACTCGGAAACTCAAGAAGCGGAGGATATTTCAGAAGTCCCGAAAATCCCAGAAGCACCGATAATTCCAGAAGTCCCTATAACTCCAGTTCCCATTATTCCAGAGATGTCAAAAATTACTAAGAAGATCGTGGACTTTTTTACCGATTTTGCTGGCGATAGGAAATATTCTCAATTGAAGTTTTTGGGTCCTTTTACTGAGGAAGAGATTAGTGCTATCAACGAGTTTATAGAGCAAGCTGTGAAATATTTGAGCAAGGAGGCCGAATGCCCCTTAGCTTGTGTATTTGAGAAGGTCGCATTTGAAATCAACGAAGATTGTACTGGGAACACAGTGTGAGTCCTTTTAATTTTTATGTTTCAAAGTTTGCATAAAACATCCACTTTTTCTTGTAGGATGCGTCTCGAGCTTCTCTATACAGATGAATGCTGAAAACATGAAAGAAAAAAGTTATTTTGTCATATTGTCTTGTCTTTATTAAGTCCATGTTTCGTGTGATAATGTCAATGTTATTAGTCAACGTTTTTTATTTATCTCTGCCTAGCCTTTCTCCAATTACATTGGGGTCGGCTCCCAGCCAAACCGGATGCAGCTTAATACCAGTATTTTACATGGAGCGACTGCCTATCTGACCTCCACAACCCAGTAACTGGGTAACACGATATCTCGTGGTATGACTGGTTGTCAGACTTTCAGGCCTCTGACTACCTGTAACGGATGTCTTAGATCTTAATTTGACAACGTTTTTTATTTCAAATAGGCAAATTACATGCACTTAAGAAACGTCAAATGATTCTAGTTGCTCAGTTCCAAAAAGTTCACCTCATGCAGGAGATCCGGCAACAAACTCCATAGACACTCTTTTTAAATAAATAATAGTACAGTCTTGCTTTGTTACATTTTTGTGATCAGAAGTATCCGAGTGCAATGTAGGTTAATGCGTGAAATAATATAAAAAAAGAAATATACACTTAGCAAACCGATACTATACCATCTGCGATAGAAACACAGGTTAACGTGATTTATTCAGTGACTCGAAGTTATAGAACATTAATGACTACATTGAGCTCGCATTTGTAATAGGTGATGTCGGACGACTGACCTGTGCAGTGCAATGGTGCTATAATGGACATGTCAAACTTATAAATTCAAGCGAATATTTGATATTATTGTCAAGGCAAGTCAATAAAATATTGTCAGTGTGATAAAGTTTAAAAAGTAAATAAAGTACATAAAGTTTAAAGGCTAACAAATACACCGTCCAAATATAAAGAAAGCTAGTTAGCATATTTTTATCGATTTTACTAGCTGTGATAGCTTACTATAATAGGCATGATGACTGTTTTTGAAATCTCCTTTTATAATATCACGGCTACTTTTTCTGAAAAACGTAATATTATTTCAGCAATAAACCAAGTTTTAACGCAGATTATTGCATTTTAATCTATCTAATTTGAATTAAGCGCGAAAACGCTCATGGGTGTCATGGCGCCGCTTATGATGGGTTGTGACGTCATGCTTCGATAACATTTGACAAAAGCTCAAGCAAAACGTATGACTGTGATTGACATTCAATTGAGGCGTGACGTCATTCGCTGTTATTGGCGTTTCAGTCAACATGACCGATTGCAGTATTTTATACTTTGTGTTAAGGCCTCTTATAGGATTTTCAAAGTAAAAAAAATACGAGACGTGTTATCAGCTCGTTTACTCAGGAAGAACAAAAAATTACAGGAAACGGAAAAACAACGCGACCGGGCCGCGCACGTCGCTCGATATTAGTATCGCGCCGATAGGCGAGATGGCGCCACCGTTGCTCGCAGACTACACCGCTGGTTATCGTGGTTTGCTAGTTGCGCGTGGCGTCGTTAGATGGCGTGGTGGATAGCAAACATGCCGGCCGCCTTGGAATCCTCAGGTTTCAACATTGAAGAGCTGCTTCGCCGGCGGCGCCGACTCTGCTGTTATACTGGGTTGCACCACTCTTCGCCGACGGCACCGGAAGTGGACAAATTTTGGAGAACGCTCGCTGCACGGAGCCCGTCGCTGTTTTAAGTTCAGCGACACGGCTCACACCATCGCGTCCTGTGAACACCTTTATAATTCTGCCCATGCGCCATTTAAGAGGTGGCAAGTGATCCTCCTTTATGACGGCAAGGGTGTTAAGAGCTAAGTCCTGGTTATGTGTCTTCCACTTGGTCCTTATTTGAAGTTCCGAAATGTAGTCGGTCGACCAACGTTTCCAGAACTGCTGCCTCATTTGTTCTACTCTCTGGAACCGCGTCAGGCGAGTAATCGGCTCTTCCGTCAGGTCCTTGCAGGCTGGCGCGAGGAGCGGCCTGCCGATTAGGAAGTGTGCTGGACTAAGTGGGAGGAGATCATGTGGGTCTGAGGACATAGGACACATTGGACGGGAATTCAGGACGGCTTCAACCTGTGACAACACCGTGCCGAACTCCTCGTACGTAAGATTAGCGGTACCCATGACACGCCTAAGGTGGTGTTTGCAGGATTTCACTCCTGCCTCCCATAATCCTCCAAAATGAGGAGCATAAGGCGGTATAAATTTGAACTGTATGTCATCGTTAGATAAGTGATCAATAATTTTATGTGAATGCTCGTTAAACATTAACCTAACCTCTTTCATGGCTCCGATAAAATTTGTCCCGTTATCCGAGAAAATTTGAGCCGGTTTACCACGACGGGATATAAATCTTTTGAGTGCTAATAAGTACTCGTGTGCAGAAAGGGTACTGACTAACTCGAGGTGGATGGCTCTGGTAATAAAACACACAAATAGGCATATATATCCTTTTTCAAGTTTAGCCCCCCTACCTTTGCGGTTTAATACAGATATGGGTCCAGCATAGTCCACCCCACAACGAATGAAGGGAAAACCCGGTTCCAACCGTTCCGAAGGCAGGTTACCCATGATTGGGGAAACGGTCTTTCCCCTAAGTCGCGTGCAGCGGACGCACCGGTGAACCACCTTTCTGGCCAAATTTCTCCCCCCTAATGGCCACCAACTCTCACGCATAGTAGCTAGTAGCAATTGGGGGCCAGCATGAAGAAGTTTATTATGTGCATGCTGGAACAATAATAATGTTAACCGATGTTTACCGCATAATAAGCTCGGGTGTTTTTTATCGTACTCGAAATTAGGCGCATTAGTTAGGCGACCGCCTACTCTGATTATATTATGGTTATCTATGAATATATTAAGGCTAGAAATAGCACTGGTTGTGTGTAATGGCAGCTTATTTTTCAAACTAATATATTCATCAGGGAACGATTCTTGTTGTGCAAGTCGTGTTAACATTTGTGTTGACGCATACAACTCACTCACTGATAACGGCCCAACTGTGCGATCGTGTCGTTGTGTGCGTAAATTATGAATGAAACGTATCACGTATGCACCTGCACGTCTCAATCGGTTGTAGGAAGAGAAACGTTCAAAATAAATGACAGTGGTTTTATTTTTTGTGACGTCACAAACCAATGCAGTAGTTTGTGGTTTTATTTCTGGTAAGTCACCAGCGTAGTCGGTATGCGATATTATACCCTGCTGCGACCTCATCAACTCATGACTCTGCAAGAATGGCGGACCGTACCACCACTGGTTACAGTCATTGAGCGTGTCCAGGCTGAGACCGCGTGAGACCAAGTCCGCTGGATTATTGTTGGTACCTACATGCGACCATACCGCTTTACTGGTAAGTTCATTTATTTCTACTACTCTATTTTGTACGAAGGTTTTTAACGAGTGAGGGGACATTCGAAGCCACCCAAGGACAATGGTTGAATCTGTCCAGAAGAAAACCTTGTAAAATTTCAATCGTAATGAATTAATTACCTTTTTATATAAACGTGCGCCGATCAACGCCCCGCATAATTCTAATCGCGGTATACTAGTCGGTTTCAATGGCGCGACCTTACTTTTGGCACAAAGTAACTTAATAGTAACAGGCGAGTTATCGGAGTACGTACGCACATAAGCGCATGCGCCGTATGCACGCTGCGACGCGTCACTAAAGATATGTAATTCTATGTATTGTGTGTGAGAACTCATTACATAACGCGGTATCCGTAATGTGTGTAAATATTGTAATGAACTAATAAATTTATCCCAAGATAACACTACATTATTAGGAACCGGATCGTCCCAACTTATTTTACACAACCATAACCTTTGCATAACAATTTTTGCTATTATTATTGCCGGTGCTAACATACCCAAAGGGTCATACACCTGCGCTATTACTGATAACATTGTACGTTTAGTTAATGGGTTCGTATTATTAATTATTACCCGTGAAGTAAAATGTAACTCATCATTTTTATTGAACCAGCCCATACCTAAAGTTTTGTTTTGACACTGATCCCCTAATACCAATCTTTTCGATATGTCATGAGCAGTAATATCCAGATTAAATATCCATTTACGTAATGGAAGACACGCCGATTTTAAAGTGTTAGTCACCTTATCACACATAACTAATAAATTATTTAAATCATCATCACCTATCAACACATCATCTACGTAAAAGTCATCACTAATCACAGTAGCTACCTGTTCATCCTCACATTCACGCGCGAGTTGGTTCAGACACCTCATACTCAGATAAGGCGCTGACGCCGTGCCATACGTCACGGTGTTAAGGCGATATATACCTATTGGGTCCGATGGATTTTTACGCCACAAAATTAATTGTAGTTCACGTTGATCTGGTTGTATTAATATTTGACGGTACATTTTTTCCACGTCGGCACATGCTACGTGTTTATACTGCCTAAAGCGTAATAATATCGAAAAAATGTCGTTCTGAAGTGGCGGCCCAATAAACTGGATACTGTTCAACGACTTGCCTGTGGATGTCACTGCACTAGCATCGAACACTGTTCGCAGTTTAGTTGTACTACTATTTTCATTCATAACCCCGTGATGCGGTAAGAAATAGTGAGGTGACCCGTATGTGTCTATACGACTCATGTGACCGAGACTTTCGTATTCATTCATAAAATTAACATATTTTTCCTTAAATTCCGGCAAACGAGTAAACTTTCGTTCAAGTGAAAACAAACGTTTTTCAGCTGCACTGTAACTTTCTCCGAGAACCGTAGGCGATTCCTTAAACGGGATACGCACTGAGAATTTACCTTGCTGAGTACGTGTTGTCGTTTCAACAAAAATATTTTCGCATTTTTGCTCGTCGGCACTAAGGATATTCCCAACGTTGGGAATCTCTTCGAGTTCCCAAAATTTTTTTAATTGTTCGTCTAAAGTTTGTGAATAATTACACTGAACCTGATCAATACGCAGGCCATTATTATTATTATACAAAGGTCCAGACATTATCCACCCTAGCTTAGTATTTTGTAGATATGGTCCATTTTTTAACCTAAGTTTGCCATCAATCAACAAATCCCAAAACTTATCCGCACCTATCAGGATATCAATATCCGACGGCGAATGAAAGGTCGGGTCAGCCAGTTGAATATTGTCTGGGATACTAATATTATTTACATTTATATTATATACCGGTAACCTATTCGTAATACACGGTAATACTAAACATTCAATATTAGTATGATAATGCTTAACTTTTGATCGTATTAATATTTTACAAGTGTGAGTAGACATCGCGATCGAATGACCCACACCGGTAACTTGACAAGTGGACTGTAATAAAGGTGCATTTAGCTTATCGCATAAAGATTTCCTAATAAAACACTGCTGGCTACCGTTATCCAGAAGCACGCGTGCCGTGTGATATTTATTTTTATTATCTGCAATATCCACTAGCGCTGTGGACAGCAGGACCGTAGGTAACACGGAATTTAATGTTTGTTTACAAAGCGGCTCAGTACTATCAGCTGACGAATGCAACGAAGTTGAGACATTAGAACCATTAGTGGTTACCGGCTGCGATTGTGTATTATTCGCACCTACCACGTTCACGTTGTCTCCGCTATCGACATGAATCAAACTATTATGCTTTTCAAGATGACACAGCCTACAGGGGCCAAATTTGCAATCTTGTACCGCATGGCCTGAACGTAAACAATTCTTACAAATATTTGTTGTGTTAACTAAGTTAATCCTCTCTTGAATAGGTAAATTAATAAACTTAGAACACGTATAAAGGGAATGATTACCTTTGCACATTGCACACACGCGCGGACTTCGCTTACTTATTTTCGACTTGTTATTATTGTTATTATCACCAGCACTTGTAGCGACGTAACTATGAGTAGATTGTTTTTTGTTTTGTGTTTGTTCAGTACCTTTGTTGTCGTGCGAATGTTTACTGTGATTTACCCTTATAATATCTAACATATCTGCCCTGTCCTTGAGGAACTTAAGTAAATCATCTAATTTCACGAATGGTGGCTTGGTGTTAACATTATAAAGAGTACCTTGAAACTGTTCCCATTCACGTTCTGTACTAGGATCTAACTTCGAAACAACTAAATAAATAACTAACGTGTCCCACGCATGCGTTTGTTCCCCTAGTGAGGAAAGCGCACGTAGGTTTCTTAACACAGTGTCTATAAGTTTCCTTAATTGCGAAGCCGATTCTTTATGTAAAGATGGAATAGTATAAAGCGACTTGACGTGGTTGTGTTGCAATAGCCGTAAGTTGTTGTAACGATTCTCTAGCAGCTCCCATGCGTGAGTGTAGTTGTTGGCCGTAAATTCCAATGCACTAATGACTTGCGACGCACTATTCGTTAATGACGATCGTAAATAATGGAATTTTTGTATACAATCTAAATCCTCACGCTCATGGATCATACTACAATAAGAATTCTTAAACTCCAACCAGCCATCGTACGAGCCGTCAAAGGTAGGTATTTTTATGTCCGGTAACTTTACACATATTTTGCTTTTAGTGACTACATTATTATTATTTTCAGGTACCTCTTTCTGCAGCATGAGTTTAGCGGAAGCTACTGTTTTATAATACTGATCTTCAAAACGGTCTCGGTCTTCCAATTGTTTTGGAAGATCGAGCTCGTCTGCATTTTCCTCAATTAAACTTTGTAACTCGATATAATTATTTAACAAACTCGAACTGTTATCCACGCGTAACTGTAACTCTAATATTTGTTGTTTACTTAACGGGCATGTACATCTTTTAATATAATTTTCCAAAATAGTTAATCTACCTTTGACCACTGCTCTTTTCTTAACAAGTTCCGACATCTTAGCTTCACTCATTTTAAAGGAAAATAGAACACAAGAGTACTCACTGTAATCCTTTTTGAATCCCGTGTGATATGGACGCGCGCCCCGTACCGCCCGCGCAGACCCGCGGTAGGTATACCTACTCACGCCGTCGGGATACTTTACCGGCTGGGCACCGCCGCTCAACAACTAGGAATACAGCACGAATATTAACACAGATCGAGAGATAGGATGGGGAAATTGATAGGACACTCAGACCTGCCACTCCTCGAATCCACTCGAAATCTTGATAGGTATTCGTTAGCACGTATTCGTGTAATGGCGGGTGAACTTTCTTCTTGAATTCGTATATTTATGCGACGAATGCTTAAGAATTCACCGCAACTGGAACTCCTCTTCTTAGTTCTTAATAATTTGGCTCGTAAGGACCATTATGTTAAGGCCTCTTATAGGATTTTCAAAGTAAAAAAAATACGAGACGTGTTATCAGCTCGTTTACTCAGGAAGAACAAAAAATTACAGGAAACGGAAAAACAACGCGACCGGGCCGCGCACGTCGCTCGATATTAGTATCGCGCCGATAGGCGAGATGGCGCCACCGTTGCTCGCAGACTACACCGCTGGTTATCGTGGTTTGCTAGTTGCGCGTGGCGTCGTTAGATGGCGTGGTGGATAGCAAACACTTTGATTTCATTGAAAATCTTATTAATCTTAATGTTTATATTAAAACTAGGTATTTTTTTAGAATACATATATTTTCTTTAAAACCATTTATATTTTGATTTTTTAATACTGTCATCATGCCTATTTTTCCAAATAGTGTGCGTATTATAAATTAATTATCGCTTGCTTATAACGTCGATGGAAACATCGTGAAGAAATCAGCACATCTGAGAGATCTACCCGATGGTGTGTAAAGCCGTGTCAGAGTGTGACGGGTGGTTTAAACTCTGTCTGACACTATGAATTATACTTTAAGAAATAGAAGATTTTAGTATGTCTTTCACGTAATGTGTATTTTCTATGCCTTTTCCAAATGATATAATTTTTTTTTTCAAATATATTATTATTGATTATTTTCTCTTTTCCAGAATATACAAGAGACCGGTGTAAACAGAAATATCGTAAGGATTTTTATTGTAACGATTTTTTTAATGTTAAGTTTATTTTTTTATTACGGAAAGTTTAGTCTAAAGTAGTACCTGCGCCCATGGTGACAATATTTATTTCGGAATTTATTTTTATTATGTAGCAATATTAATGTAAATATTATTATTTTAATCAATGGGATGGGCAACTGAGGAACTAATGGCTTGTACCCACGGCCGTAGCTAATATTTCAGGGAGGGCGTTAATCCTCATGAATTTATTTCGGGGGGGTATCCTCATGAAGTTATTGCCCCCCCAATAACTTCATGAGGGGGGGTTCTACCCTTTCCACACATGGAACTCGTGTAAACATTATAATTTACTTCTGGGTGTTCCCAACATACCCAGCCTTCCCCCCCCCCGGCTACGGCCATGGTTGTATGTATTGTGCATGCATGACATAATGACTATTGTCAAAATTACATGTTCCACGTTCAGCTATCTCGTTAACCAACGAATTGATGGTCACTTCGTAGTACATTGCGCCGATTGTTTTTGATATTTTTGCTCATCATAGACAAGCCGTAACATACGACGCATTGTTGTTGGTAACCGATATTGCCAATAGATACGCTAATGGGGTTGGCAATTGAGGAACTAATGGCGCCACTATAACTTGTACCAAAGCAAGGCCATTGGCTGAAACCATTTTGACATAACCGCTAATAAAGTTATTATATTAAAATGGAAAAAGAATACGGTCGCGAACAGGATTCGAACCTGCGCCTCCCGGATAAATACTCCAGGCGCTCTGACCACTAAGCCATCTCGACCTCTGCTCACCACCGCGAATTCTTCATCCACATTTTAACACGTCTTTTGGCGACGTCATTGCTATCTATTCAGTCCCTATACCTAACTGCTAATGTTATGGATTAAACTAGGTACCGCAAGTAGATTTATAGATTTTTATTATATTTATATAGAAGTAAATTTATTTCGGGATCACCGTGCATAGTAATTATCGATTAACTATCGAGCGATTATCTGTATTTGTTAAGGTAATCGCATCTGTACGACATTGTATTAACTGCCAAGTTAGTCGTGTCGGTTCAGTCACCTGTATAGGGACTGAATGGATAGCGATGACGTCACCAAAAGACCTATTAAATGTGGAAATGAATTCGGAGTAGTGAGCAGGGTTCGAGATGACTTAGTGGTCACAGCGCCTGGAGTATTAATCCGGGAGGCTCAGGTTCTAATCCTGAACGACCGCATTTTTCTTTCCACAAATATATGGAATTTCATTATTTATTAAATAAGTGCGCAAGAGAGTTGATACTGTAGGCTAAACGTTCGTGGTAACTCTTTGACCTTGAGCTGGTCTATCATAGTAGGGAGTTTCAACAGTATGCGAGGCCAGCTTATACTGGTTTTGTTACCACTGACGTGCAACCTGCGTACAGTCAGCGACAGAAGTCTATAAACTGTGCTGGTTATAGTGATATGATGAAATTACTTCTTGCATTTTCTGTAGTTATTTGATAACAAGATTGTTATGTTTTTTACTCCAAATAGTTAAATGAATAGTTTCAGAGCTAAGCCATTTTGAAAATGTGTATGTGGACAGCTACTTTTGTCGCTGACGGAACCTTTATCGAAATGTTTTTATTAAAATTATGCTCGTTGATATTTTTTTTCTTTTATTAGTCCGGCGCGGGTTTTAAGTATATAGTTACTGCATTACAAATAATATTGTATATAATAATCCTTCTTAATATTCGTTCAATCAATTTTGAACTTTATTGTGTAAGTAGAATGACTGGCATTTGCATGCATGGCGTTCTTGGGTTGGACTATCGGGTAGGGAAAAGTGATATCTGTTTTTTCTGTTAAGAAATTCTCGTTGGTGTCCCAAGCTCGGCTGCTGAGCTGCTGTCTTGGGTACGATTCCCAGGTCGGGCAAATTGCTATTAGGATTTTCTGTAAGCAAAATTCTCAATAGTAGCCCGGAGTTTGGAATTGGGCCCGGTTGACGACAATAGGCTCACCAACTATTACGTGGGACTTAATAATTGCATTGGTGAAATGTGCGTGTACAATTGTGTACACCTCTGCCAGATCAGTTTGAATTGTAAATATATTTTTACTTTTAATGTCGTCTTTTCTGCTCTTGTAATGGAATTCAAAATCGTTTGAACGAATTGAAAAAGGATTTAATGTCTAATGTTATTTGAAATTGATGTTGTTTTTTTATTTGTGATCGTATACCCACCGTTTTGATTATTCTAAAGTTAGAATTAAATGACTGAAAATATCGATATGTAAATGTGTTGATGACCAGTATATGTTGGCACACGGTGAATTAGGGAACTAAATTTATTTGTAGCAAATTTTCTATGCAACGCCACTATGCAAGTTCAACATATACTGGTCTTACTGTTACGAGACCAAAGATTACATAAATGATAATAAAATATAAAGTAAGATATACCTAATAAGTAATTTCATTTTTATCGATGCCGGTATTAGGTGCCAAGTCTATTGCCATTTGCCGGACACTCTAATTCCGGCTACAACAGAAATTGCTTTTAAAATATCCAGAACACTGCCAGACCTAGAAATCGATTCTTACAATTAGTTTAGTACTTAAAGATAACTCGATAAATTCTCGAGTAACCACAACACTTATTAAGGTTTATTTATTTATCGATATTTTCTCAACTCTAATTCTACCTCTAGACTGGTGGGTTCACGGGTAATCGTCATTGCCCCATGACCATGGTCATAGATATAGGTGCACGAGTCAAAGTACCGTGTTTTAATCTTTTCACTGCCACGGACGTCATTACACGTCAGAGCGAATACGACGTATTAGCCAGGGATGTTACGGATATGAAAATTCAGATTGTATGGACGGATATATGCATAATATTATACCGGTTTCAGATACGGTTACGGATATAAAATTATTACGGATTATCCGATAGTTTCGGATAGTTTCAAATACGGATATTAGATTTTTTATTACTTGTAAAAGGAAGATACAAATAGGTAATGATATGACTTTATTTGTAGATTATGATTTGGTACTACTATCAAGAAACGTTCTCTTTCATAATATGTCTCGTTTAGAATCCGCCCCTACCCGAAATTATTCGAAACTTAGATTCGGCTGGGGTCCGGATAGATTTTTATTTCGGATATCCGATAGTTTCGGTTAAGTTTAAAGACCCCCATAACCTATCTAAGGAGGGAGTAACGAAAATACGAAAATATAGCACACATAGTTAATATTGTCCAAAACAAAATCGTGTTGGCTATGAACTCACACTAAACCAAATTCGAAAACCAAAACAAAATCCACATTTTATATGTGTTAGAGTAAGGAGGAAGAACGTGCCAAATCCCAATCCAAATGAGATTTGGCGCGTTTGGACTGGATTGAAAGTTTCAATCCAATCCAAATGCGGCGGCGGTCCGCCCCGGGTGCCAAGTGCCGAGGGGTGACAACGTTGTGACAACTTAAATTACTCGCTCAGCTTAGTAGCCACTAGCCATGGTCCTATAGCTTGCAACAATAGTAGGGTACTGTGATCCGGATAGATTTAAGTCATGAACTTTTTAAATTAGTCATAAAGCAATATTTGTTGTTTGATTTTGGGAGTTCCCAATAAAAAAACTGCCCCGGGTGCCAACCCATGCTGCGCCGTCACTGTTTCTTCCGTCACATCTGGCGAGTGGCCGAAAAGGAGTGACTGCCAAAATGACTGCTGATAGAGATGTGTGGAAGAAGAGTATATGCTGCGCCGACTACAAAAATATTTTGGGTTAAGGCCAGGAGGATGTTGATGATGACGATGACATTTGGCGTAAAACAAGCGCAAAAGTAGGCGTGTGTAACTCTTTACGGATCCGAAACATTTAGATGTTCCAAAAGATCAGTAACAATTTTCTAAGTGCATCATTTAGAACTAAAACATTACGTTTAATTATTTTATTTGTTTATTATACTGTACACTGTCAGCTACCCGATATCTTTTCATAAACAATTCTTGTCCATTCAATGGTTGTCTGTAAGAAATTGCTTATTAGCGAGAAGACCGCCAATTGTACTATTCTGCTGTCTATATGTATATCTCTGTATTTCCTCTTGGTGTGCAATAAAGTATACTCTATCTATCTATCTACATTGCTCTTTACTCTGTGAAACTCGAGACCAAGAAGTCGCTACTCGCTTCGCTCACTGATTCAGATTCACTGTGAGCGGCAAACAAGATTAATAAGATTGTATCAATCTTAACAAGTGGGAAAGAGATATGAAATGTTATGTATCCCACACTCTCTCAGTTGTTTCCCCGCGATCCGACATAAACAACGTAACATTACGTATTTTATATCCTTTGAATCGATGTTCCAAATGAGTCATATTAGTGTTTCGGAACTTTTCAGGGATTCAGATCCAAATGTTCCAATCGCAAAGATGATACACTCCCCACCCCACAAAACGGTGTCGTGTTGCCATGACCTCTCACTATTACATACACATATTTTGTATTCAATAAGAAAAATTGTATTCGTATTGTGTTTTGTATAGCGATCTTAACACGAACTGACACGACATTGTATTACTTGCAAAGTTAGACGTGTTGGTTCAGTACCTGTAAAGAGACTCAATAGATAGCAATGACGTCACTAAAACACTTCTTAAATTGTGGAAGAAGAATTCGGGGTAGTGAGCAGAGTTTAAGGACGTTTTGGAGTATTTATCCGCGATGCGCGGACTCGAATCCTGCTCACGACCTTATTTTTCTTTAAACAAAAATTTATAACTTTTAAAAACCATTACTGCTTTGTTGGTCTAGTGGCCTCAAGCGCGACTGCTGAGCATGATTCTTTCTGGTCTTGGGTTCCATTCCCGAGTCAGGCAAATGGTAATGAGTTTTTTCTGTTAGGAAATCCGGAGCAGTCCGGAGTAGCGGATCCCTAAGGGGAATACAGGCGTGATGCTATGTTATGCGACCGTAGAATGTGGTACAGAAGTTCTACCTATTCATACTTCCTCCTTAGGTATTTACTCTGTGTGCAAGCCGTCAGAATATTATATACATATTTACATGTGATTTCATATAATAAGTTGATTCAATGACATGAATTGATTTGATCTGAAATAAAGTTTAAGGATATTTTTTTGCGATAATATCTGTCACGTTTGTCCAGTGGTAGCAAGCGCGGGTCCTGGGTTCGATTCTTGGATCGGGCAGTGTTATTGACTTTTTCTGTTAGGAAAATTGGGCCTGATAGATGGCGCCTATTGCCATGCACACCGAACCAGACCCGGTACAATTATCATTAGGTCGTAAAAATATTTGCTCCGTGCAGGAATCGAACCCGCGACCACAGCGCCAAACGCGCTGTCGGCATTGAAACCGCGAAATTATTTGGCATTTTTATTTCAGAAAATGTTGTTTTAATTAAAAGTTTTAATTTGTTAACATCAAAAGTGCCTCAGTGTATTGAAAATATATTAAATGTATAATGATGCCGATTCTCTTGCGCACCGACTAAACTAAACATTCAATTGTTACTATATTTAACTAACAATCTGTTATATGACAGGCGGGATATTTTGAAAGATGTGCCTTTTATGTTTGTGAAAAAAAAAAGTACGTCAAAACAATACTTAAAACTGGATTTTTAAATTAGTTCCGTCTTGTATTGTGTGTTACTTACAAGCAATCTTAAATTTGGTTTAGCCGGTTAACAAGAGAATCTACACCACTAGCTTATTTTTTATTCAAAGATAAATTGAATCGTTTAGATTCAATTTATAAACGACAATAATATCAATATATCGAATTGTTTTTTAGTATTTTTCTTTTTTATATTTTTATGTGTGTGGCGCTCCGTGGCGGTCGAAAGGGTTTTAATTATAAATAAATAATTTTATTAAAATTTTAAATATTGTAACTTTATATGATTATAAACGGGACTTAATCGCGATAAAAATATTAAAACAACTAAATAATTAAGTGTTCGAATCGCGTAAGTATAAAAAATACTATTTAATGTAGCTCTAGTACATAATTGCTAGTCGTATATGCGGTGGTCGAGATATCGTCTGCTGTACTGCGTGTCGCGGATTCAATTCTCGCACGGAAACATAACACACACCAGCATTACACCATTTTAATTCAAGACGTTAGTGAATGTATTTTGTAATTTGTCAATATACCAAATAATGGACAGCAAAAGTGTTAGTAATTGTTGTGTTCGGATGTCCATTCTATTTATTGGGGATCCCCGACTTTTCTCTAGTAGCAATCTTCCAGTCTTTCATCGTCGCGGGCTCAGCTCATGATTAAGGGCACCGCTTCAAATTTGAAACTAGTCGGGCATCTCCGAGAAATAAGAACGGCAAAAAATATTCTCACTTACAATTACTCACGTAAGTTATTTTATGGAAATGGCAAAAATCTTATAAAATGCGTTGGGGTCCCTAACTTAACCTTTACCTACTAAATTGTCAATTCTTGTGTTAATGTGTAGGAACAAAATGTATGGGACTCCAAACGTATTTTGGATATTATTTAGTAGTATATACTGTTGCTGAAAAGGCGGTAACCAGGAACTTATTTCGGGGAGGGTTCTGCCCTCAGGAATTTAATGGGGGGGAGGGGCATTCTATCGCGGTGTTGCTGGTTGAACCTACCGCCCGGCTACGGCCATGATTACTGACAATGGAATCGATTCTGTTACGGAGAGAATGAACCGAAATGCAAGCGCAAGCAAATTGTATAAGCGGCAATACATTTGTATATCTAATATTGAACAAAAGTTTCTTCCCTTTGTGCGTAAAGGGATTGTGGATTGATCTGTAAAATACTTCTATCGATTAGATTGCGTATTTCAATAAAATATTGTCTATACTTGTATTGACATCTCAAATAAAAAAATGGCGCCTTTAAACGTCAGTGTTGGGCAATTGTGTACTAGAGTGTATCGTGTGCGTGCAGCCAGCACACGCCACGTATTTTATTTGTATAGAGACAAATTGAACCCATTTTCTCGCTGTAATTGAATTGCCTCTTCAGAAATGATTGCCTACAAATTGGCCAAAATTAAGGTGCCACAATGCAAATCTGTGTTTCTTCTTATTATATGGAGTGATAACTCCATGCACTCCATCGTCCGAGACATAAAGGAACGTTCGTTCACCCCAATTGTAAAAAAGCATTGATATCGCAGTATGTTACTTGTCACGATTAGGTATATTAAAGGCTGGCGAACAAATTTTGAGATAACAGGACAGAATGTTTCATCAAAATATTTTGTGATGATTTTTTATGATCGGGGTCAAAGACTTGTCTGTTACTTATGTGCTGACGCCAGCACGCGTATTGGCTATCTCGGCTACCATCGAATTGATGGTCACTTTGTAGTACATTGCGTCGTATTTTACAGCTTGTCTATGATGAGAAAAAATATTAAAACTATACGACGCAAATGTATTGTAAAGTGACGACGAGAGATAGCCAATAGGTACGCTGATCGTTATAAAGTTTTGCTGAGTAATTACTTCTCTCATGAACAATTCATTGAATCAAACTTGAATAACTTCAAATGATATATTTGTGGGTTGGAATATTTCTACACTTGCACTGCTTATTAAATATTTATTTCGTATTTCAATTAAATAAGATGATACCTGTAATTGTGTGCAACTATTAAATTGGACAGGCAATTTAATTGCACCGTGTTAATGAGTCTAAATACGGATAATACAGGGTGTAATATCTTCCTCGGATAACGTGGTTATCTTTCTTTTATCCGTCTCTATACTATGCAAAATTTTACCAACGCCGGATAATGTTATCTGGGAGATAAGTTTGAATCTCTGCCAGCTCAACTGTACAAATACTGTCAACATTCAAATTTATTACTTAGTTAAAAGTTATTTGACGTTGGTAAATCAGTTCTTAGTCTGTAAATCTATAATTTTAACATAATATATATTTGTCCCACCTAAAATACCTGATGGGAGAATATGTACCCAAAGTATGTTTTGACGAAACAATTGTCAATATGATCCTTCCACATTCAAATTATGGAAACAAGAAATTATAATTCAAGAGAGTATTTCGATACGCTTCTACAGTAAGCATAGATTTGAGTGGTTGTATGAAGGCCCTGGCTGTAGTCCTTCACGTTTCGCCGTTTAAGAGAACGTATATCAGGAGTTACTCCCGTATTCATAAAAACTGACAACGTTTCATAAATTATACTTTTCCCTGTGACATAAACGTCAAAGAAAAGATATCAAAACAGCAATGGGAATGAGAGATATTTTAGTTAATGGACGTAGCAGGATTGTGAATATGAGAGTTAACGTTAACGAAATACAGCCTAATTATTTTTATTTTTTTTGTACGTATTTATGGCCTATTACTTTTGGTGCTATGCTTACTAAAGAATAATATATAAATACGCAAGAGCAGTAGCGAATATGACACATACACTAATAAATATCTCTAAGAAAAACTTTTTTCATATCCTCCACTAAATCAAATTCTGACTATCGGTACTTTAATGTAGACTGATCATGGAAGGGTCATTTTTACAGCTGTTTTAATAAAGTTCATGCTACTATTGCATTTTTGTCTCTAGGACTAAAAATATAAGCAACAAAAAGCATACAATCAGGTAACAAAGGTGTCCAATCATCACTGAATTGTGAATGAACATAATTCAATGATATTGGTATTAGAACCCAAGAATGGGACGATCCTAATGAGGCAAGCACGTCTTGAATAGACATATAATATTAAGGAGTTGATATAATTTACAAGGTTATATTAAATTTGCTGGCAAACCGGTGCTAGAATAATCTTTAGAAGTAATGGAATGCTTTATCAATATATTATAGTTTTAACGACCGAGGTCAAAAAACTTTTACGTGACGTGACGTGATCGGGCGTCCAATCGGTTGATTTGCGTAACAATATTAAACTAAATATACTATAACATTTTTATCTTTAACGTTTACATAAAATATTTCAAGTTGAACACAATATTGATATACAAACCAGTTGACCGACCGCCTAGCGGCTGCCGTCACATAGATGAAAGTTCATTGAACTCGATCGTAACATTGAAATAGCATTCTGTTACCTATAATGTCTTTTCTGGTATAGTTCCGTTCCGCCGGCTAATTTGATTTTAGCCTATTAAAGAGATAATACAAAAAGTGTTGGCGAGTCTATGTTAATGCATAATGTTGAAATAGACAAAAAATAATTGGTTATTAATGTAGATAAGAAAAGCTTCCTTTGAAAGCATTCTGTTTTGTCAGTAAATTAAAATAATCCAATCCTAAATCCTCCTCTTATGGATTGTTGAAGTGTACACTCAATGAAATTTAAAGACGATTTTTTCTGCCAACGATACTATATTTCACGAAAATGTGATTACAGTTATTATGTTATTACCTACATACATTCATTCGTTGAAAAAATAATCGCTTTGGCATTCGGTTGAACATTTTTCATAAATTCAGGATGCTTAATAGCCGAGCTGACAGATGTCATCTTAACACTTTTTATTTTGACGTTTACACCTTCTTATAATGCGTCCATAGCGTGCCCACTATTTGTATAATCTCTACTGCAATATTCAACTCGTAAGAAAAGGGTTTATTGTATTTATTTTATTTATTATTTAAATTTAATATACATAGGTGTAGCCGGGATAAAAACATGTATAGATTTTGAATGGATGACTAAATTTCCATAATAGAACACTTGCGTAACACTATGTTAAATTGTGCGCAATCTTGCCTATCGCCTATTATAATCAGTCAGAAAGATATATTTTTAGTTAATCAGCATGATTTATGCGTTTAAAAAAACATAATGGTCCACGCTAGTCCACACAATAGCCATTTTGAATACCTGTGAATGTAGATAAACTTATTTCTAATTATGGAGGATATATTTATTTTATTTTGATGTCAGATTCATTGTTTTATGAAGCTATGTTTATTTAGAGTATTTCCTTTACTCGATATACCTATTTAGTTCTTTCAATGATCGCATTTTTCTCACGTTTGATGTATGACTGAGGCCTGTATTAATAATTCAATCTCATAATATCTTGTCGATCTGATATGACTTGAGATTAATAAAAGTTTTAAACATTTGAGCCGGCGCCATTTAGAAAAGCTTCTGAGATGAGATTGGGATATGTAATGAGAATGGATTAATTGATTAAACATTGGCCTAAAGTGGTTAGATTTTCTTACGCCCGGCCACGCCTATTTTTATGTACATATGAGTTTAAGCCAGTCCCCAGAAAATGGGAGTTCTTATAAAGATTTTATGACTAATTTGTACCACTGATGCATAGTGATCTTGTTCTAGGTTGAATTCAAGTTTCTGGAGTGTCTAGATTAAAAATACTTAAAAAAGTAAATTATAACGTTCGGGCTAGGAAACTATAGAGGGTTTTTTTTGTATAACTGACCTTTTTTTTCCGAGACGTTATTTTGTAATGTGTCGCTCTCATATGACTTTAGATGTTGAAATGTATGAAATTTCCAAGTTCTGTGTTGGCGCCATTTTGAAAGGGAAGCTAGTTAGTCAAGTTGGTTTAAAATACATGCTTTATGTGACCGGTGTCCATGGTCCAGACACGGACTTAAAAAAATACGGACGTAAACGTACCTTGTCATGAGTGAAGCAAAGATTAAATATAAAAGTGTGCGCGCTACGTCACGTAAGACATCGGCGTGGACACGCTCAGCGTACTGGCGCCGTGTGGATGATGTTTATGTATTTGTATGCTTTTAGTTCGTGTATGATAAGTGAAATTGGATGACTAGGCATGCTTCTCACATGTCGCATGCTACGTTACGTCCGTATTTTTTTCAGGGTCCAGATTAATAAACATATTGCCAAGATCATTTCAGAAGTCTATTTCAAAATGGCGCCTACTCAGAGTTAAAAAATTCAAACATTTCAGCATCTCTAGTCATATTAGAGCGACATAAGTTAAGATATAAGATTGCTTTAGGTACTATTACGGGCCTAATGATAAAATAAATTTCAAAATCCAAATTGACGCCATTTTGAAATGAGCTGATTATTACGGGCCTAAAACTGGGAATCCACCATGTGCGAGGGAACTGAAAAATCCACCACTAGTATCACTTTATTTTCCTAACATTGATGGATTATTTCCTTGTCAAATTAAAATCTATGACAGCCGTTACGGGTTGTCAGAGGCCTGAAAGTCTGACAACCAGTCATACCACGAGATATCGTGTTACCCAGTTACTGGGTTGTGGAGGTCATTGTACTCGCTCCATGTAAAATACGGGTATTAATCTGCATCCGGATTGACTGGAAGCTGACTCCAATGTGATTGGTAAAAGGCTAGGCAGATTGGTGGATTGTTTCCTCGCTGACTGCTCAGCTTCCTCGCATATCTCTGGTGGAAACCCAGGCTTAGACAACAGAAAATGAGTAGCACTTTGTCTGACTTTTCGTGTATTCAGTGACGTATAGATTAGTTCTTATTCATTTATCTGAGGACTGGCTTTGTGTGTAAATAAATGTAATTAATTTATTATTTAAGATATTATGAAATATACACTATATTGTCAATACAATTTTAGTTTTATTTGAACTACGGTATGAGGGTATACCTATCAATTCAAATTGCAGCAGCGAGATTTTGGAGCATTATTGTAGCATTTTGAACTTGTATCTCCATTGAACAAGAAAAAAATGCATCCATTCGATCTGCATAGCCTTTTCTAGCTAATTTCAAAGAAAAGAGTCCGCTTCCGATCTCACCGCATGATTGCGTCGATGGTCTTAGTGGTTGCAAGCGCGGCTGCTGAGCGTGAACCCAGGCCGGGTTCGATTCCCACGTCGGGCAAAAGTTTTATTGGGTTTTTCTTTAAGAAATCTCAGTAGCCGCCCGGAGTCAGGGAGTTGTGGTGTGATCTGGCGTGCCTCGGAGAGCACGTAAAGCCGTCGGTCCTGCTCCTGATCTTTCTCCGGTCCTGTCGGATTGCCGTCCCGAATATGAGAGTGAAGAAAAGTGAGTGCACCTATGTTTGCGCATACACTTGTGCACTATAATATCTCCTGCGTACTTGGCTAATCTCCGTATGGTATGAGATAGGCCGCCGTGGCCGAAATACGGTCGGGAGGAGTGTATATTTGCAGTTTAATTAATAACAGTATTTTAGCGATGCGATATGGAGCGAATGCACCTTGTGGTAAGATATTAACATTTACAAATGAGTTATAATTTATACACTTTTTGGTGGTTTTTGCAGTAGGCCCAAGGCTTGTGTCGGAGACACTATTATCCTTTAGCAGCAGCGGTTTTACAGATACCAACATTATAAACTCAATCTGTTAAAAAACTCTAGGGAAATATAAGAAACAACAAAATAATTGAAATATGTATGTAAAAAAGATGAAGTAATTAATCCTTTCAGTGTTTGTGAACGCACGATTGTGTGCATGTATGTCAGCCTAAAGTTAACAAAATGCACAGACTAAAAAACACGTTTTATTCAACCAATGGCAGAATCATCGCCAACCGGAAAAAATGATAATAATGAAATTGTTATTGGAAGCCATGTATTTATTTGTTTACTAATTTTATTCTTTAATTTCAGGAAAGCGGTAGCATAATTATTATAAATATATATTTTAATGAAAGCTGCTTTAGAAATAAATATCTGGCGTACTCTGAGGACCTTACTCTTTATATAGTTCGTGTGTAGGGAATCTGAATGGTTTTGGTTTGATGAGCAATATGGGAGCTAGAAAATAAAACAATTTATAGTAAATATGAACATATTTGATCTTTATTTACACACATCAGATGACAAATACAATTTTCAGTCTATATCGTCTACTAGCCACACGTAACATAAAGATCCCTTCACACAATGGCCCATATTAGCCCATGGCTACACCCAAGAATCGAAATTTAATTATTACGTTGCTGTCCAAAAATATGCCAATATTGACCATTATGTACGGACCATAACAATACCTGCCGAAATTCGAAAAAAAGATGGCGCTATTAAAAAAACTAACTTCTATATGCAAGAATGCAAGATGGAGTATAAATGCAGACTAACCCTTGTCAAAGTGTTGTTGGATCTTGCATAGTCTTGCTAATGTTTAGCCCCAGTGACCAGCGTGTATTGTTACCCTATTACTGTTAAAGGTAAATGATAATATTTTGAAATGCCATCTTTGAAAGAAATTACGGTATATTTCTTACTAGCTTTTTTTTCTTACACTTATAAGAAAAAATACTCCAGGAATGGAGTTAAGACAGTAAAAAGTGATAAAAATAAAATAACAATTCTTGTTATCATAAATAAAATATATGCAAGAATGTATAGTTATATGCAAGAAATATTCGCCGATTATTTAAATCTATTATCATTTACCCCAATTTAATCCTTTTACCGTACAATTACAAATAATTCTATCTTACAATAAATTTTAACTAAATTCGTTCACTGCGAACTAAATATTGCGTTTATTTTATTATTTCTACTAAAATTATTACAAACTTGACATGTGTGTGTATATAAAAATATAATTGGATATACATATAACATATTTTACATGTTCTATAATAATAGTTTACTTGAAAATGGTATTAGAAATGACATGCTACTGACACAAACCACAGACATTTGAATAAGACAATGGAAGTGCCAACAATACGTGATCTTGTCGCAGCGCTTAAAGTAGTTCTCGAGTTATTGTCGACTACACTACAGTATACGAATAGTGTGTGGGAGTGAGTACGCAATATCTTTACTCTGTGTTAGATTAGCAGTAAGCCGGCGACACGTGTTGCGGCAGTAAAGTGCAGTAGGTGGCATTTCTATTGACTTTTCTATTTGATTTCTGTGCTTTGTGGCAATTGATTTCTATCTCACTCACATTCACAGACAGAGAGCGAGAGCAAATTAATAGGGGCCAAATCTAATGTCCTTTTTAAAATAATCGAGTTCAACATAAAGTTCCAAATAATATTTTCACATTCATTTTCAAATGCAAGAATACAAAGAAAATATTAAACACGTTCAAATATGTACAGGTACGTATAGGTACAGTCAACAACACATTGATAGTGCCAATGTTACTGCAAAAACTAAATTTTGATACGATGAGATAAAGATCCTCTCAAAGTCAAACTGTTGCTGTCGGTGTGCTGTTAACTGTATGAGAGTCAAATGATATAGCAGATATATTTTGTAAACCTTTAAGACCTGAACAATTTTCACCGTACTATAGAACATTTACTTTATACGTAGACAGCGTCAGAGATATGTCAACATTTTATGAGGTAAAACTATGTGCTTTTAAACTAGTAATGTGATGTATTAGCACTTAATTTTTAGTAGTGTTCTGATCACAGAAAGATTTAAATAGGTACCGTAAGTGTACATTGGCCAATACTGGCACGCTGTGAGCCTACACAGCGTCAACTTTTACGCCGCTAAGATCAGTCTGGTGTTCAGTTTCGATGGTAAGATATACGAAAATAGAAAAAAAAAAACATTATGACACAATAAACTATATAATCTGTCAAAATTAGTTAGTCGAGTGAATGGAGTATGTTATTGTTATTTTGAATTTAATGAAGGCACACAAAATTTTACATACATTTAGACAAACTTGCGATATCTAGTTAAATCTAAATCTGTGATTCTCATATTTCTGACGCAATCTACGAATATATCAAAAACAATACTTGACTAGGGAAAATGGCTTAAAACAAAGTGAGCAGTCGAAATTTAGGGGAATGCTAAATAATGCCCCCTTATTCATAACCGGCCTAAAAACGTTTGATAGCTAAAATGTCTTTAAAGTGACATTGACCCGGTATATTATAGGAAGCGTTTAAAGAACGTCACTTTTTATGAATAAGGGGGAATGGGGGTTTAAATATACTAAATGTGGTATCTATAGTGCCTACTAAAATATGTAGCAACTATAAGCTGAATTGGGCAAGCGACTTTTATAAAAAAAATATGAAATATTTCACGTAGTTGTATATGGTCAAATATGACTTCAGTAAAACTGTGTTGTAGGTCATATTTATTTATAGGCTAAATTAATCTATTTAGCTAAAAAAAAGTATCATCAAACATTGTTCTTTTTCAGAGACATTTCGTTAATAAAATCATCAACCTCTGTATAACTCAAAAGTTCTTAGCTTAGTTACATAATACTTCTCACAACATACATTTCAATTTCGTAAATCTACTGAACAACGATTAGAAATCTCCCAAAAAACACACTTACTATTGCCAATTTACATTATTAAATACTACCAAAAACACACAATACCTAAAAAGAAAGTCACTTCAGTCACTCAAGTCGAATTAATAAAAATTTTAATATGATTTTAATTTACAACTAATACATGTAGATACAAAAATGAAAACAAAAAAATGTCTTTTTAAATTTTATCTAGGAAATAAGCAGTCTATGGTAATATCACTTAAATCAAGATATGGCAACACTAATTTTAAATAAATGGCAAGGTGTATAGTCGCACTTGGGAATACTTCATTACAGATAAATCTTTCAAATACATTAACGCATGCGTGGCGAACACTAAAGTTATAATTTTTTGTGGAGTGGAAAGAAAAATACGGTCGTGAGCAGGATTTGCACCTGCGCCTCCGGGATAAATACTCCAGGCGCTCTGACCACTAAGCCATGTCGACCTCTGCTCGATACCCCGTATTTTTCTTCCACATTTTAATACGTGTTTTGGTGACGTCATTGCTATCTATTCAGTACCTTAACAAGTGACTGAGCAACAAAAATTTATAACTTTAAAGATTTATCTGCAACTAATATTTATTTAGTAAACTATAGAAATACATCAAATTGTCGACTATCCCGTCACCTCAATTACACTAAACAGTTGATGTTTTAAAATAAATTATTGATGATGGCTCCACAAAAAATAGGATATATAATCTTACCAGTTCAAATAGATTATTTAACATAACATAGCATCATGCCTGAATTCCCCGGAAGGGTAGGCAGAAGTATACACAATTGCAAACCCACATTTCACCAACGCTGTTATTAAGTCCCATGTAATAGGTGGTGAGCCTATTGCCATCTACCTGGCGCAATTCCAAACTCCGGGCTGCTACTGAGAACTTCGTAACAGAAAAACCCAATAACACTCTGCCCGACCTGGGAATCGAACCTCAGACCTCATGCTCAGCAGTCACGCTTGCGACCACTAGACCAACATATAGCAGTGATAGCCTAGTGGTATTACCGTTGGAGTGACAAGTCATAGGTCGCAAGTTCGAATCCAAGGCCACCACTGACTTTACGAAGTTATGTGCGTATTATAAATTAATTATTACTTGCTTAAAACAATTAAGGAAAACATCGTCAGGAAACCGGCACACCTGAGATATGTTCTCAATGGTACACACCATTGCCAAAGCCATGTCAGAGACCTACGGGTGGTTTACACTCTGACCCTAGGTTGTTCATCGACCACACGATAAGAAGAAGAAGAACAACGATTATCATCGATAATCCAAATCAAGTATATAGGTAGGAAACTTATTAATATTATTTCTTATCTTTCATCCATCCTCTGATTACTTAGCACTTATACACACACGGTTACACGACGTCTATAGACGTCATAAAAATAAAACGTCTATTATCTCGTAATGTACCCTCCAAAGTGTTCATAATTATTTTGCATTTCACTTGAACATCTAAATCTTGTTTAACTAAAACCTATTTTTTGTGTAACCTTATTTCGTTTCATATAGAGTAAATAAAAAAAATTACAACCTTTAAAATCGTCATCAAAGATATGTTCAGCCTTGTATGTACATTACATACGTTTTATATATTTATTACAATAATAATTGAAAAACACTAAATTTAAAGCTACCAATAATTTTACATTGGGTGGACATTTTCTACCATTTCATTAGTGATTATTTTTATATGGCAACATTTGTCGTATAGTCATTTCATTTTGAAAACATACAATTACAAAAAATGTTTATTAATTTAAACAAAGAAGACAGTATCTTACGTCAAATTAAAATACACGTAAATAAAATTGTTCAACACAGGCAAATAACAAAAATAGCTTTTTAATTTTATTTCTATATTTTACTAATAACTATACGACACTATACCAAATTTTACCAACGTCAAATAACTTCTAACCTATAAATAAATTTAAATTTTAACAGATATTGTATGGGAAATTTTATTTAAATTTTAAATTGTCTCCGATTTAAAGTCAGTGAAAACGGCCCTAGGCTACACTGCACACGCGACATTAAAAGTTTTTGAAATAGTCGAAACCTGTTCAAACGACGAATAAGAACAACAACTGTATAATAAAATGTATAAAAGCTATTTAACATTATGTCGTAACGTTATTTTAATGTAATATCGGCAAAAAATTAAACCTGATAAATCTAATCTAATATATAAAAAATCTCGTCTCACAGTGTTTGTTTATCGAACTCCTCCGAAACGGCTTGACCGATTGGTATGTTTTTTTTTTTGTTAATATTTTGTAGGTCTGAGAATGGGTCGTAGGCTATTTTTTATACCCCTAGGTGATAAGGGTGGTATCCAGAAAATTGATATGGCAGAACAAGGTTTGCGGGGCACAGTTAGTTTAATATAGTATAAATAGCCACGAATATTAATAGCAAAATTGAAGAGATATAAGGATTTTGATATAACGTGATTTGATTTAATAAACGGAGCGCTTATGATTTTTTTATTTTTTTTTATTCCTGTCATATTTAACGTTGTCAATAGAAAATTACGCCGTATTTAATGCAATTATTACTTCGTATTGGATTATTACCGCCGATATTAATTTAAGGGGTTATTAAACAGAAAAAAAAATTGCACCGAAATTTCACAAGAATTAGACAGTCAGACTTGCAACATAATCAAGTTCTCAGCTCTTAGTTTTTTTTTAATAATCAACTTCTGTGCAATTTACTACTATTAATGTTTTGGAGTAGTCACATGTGCAGTATGCAGCTTAACACCTTCGCGGACACACGACGTCTATATACGTCATAACAATACAAATTCTATGGTCTATGTGTCATTCAGCGTTTACTATGACTTGGGAGAGCTTTCAACTCGTACATGACAGTAGACTTGTCGTATTATAACTGCATGTCTGAAGATGTACACAAATGACAGTGTAGTAGATGTTCTCTCTCACTCACTCCTTTATATTCCGTTAATACATCTGTCTCGCTCGCTCAGGAGCCGAGAGCAGTCAATGCCATAAATATATTGCGGTCGTATTGATTTCCCTAACAAATTGTAATATTTTAGCAGGTTAGCATTTTTTTACAGACTATACCTGCGCGGCCTTTGGTCTAACCTAACCTAACTTCAGATGCGCAGTTATAATACGACAATTATGACAAGTGCAATAAATCAATCTCATTTGAGAAACTCCGCCCCTTTCAAAATGGCGTCCATTTCATACATTTGAGTATCTCGAGTCATATTAGATCTGACACAAGATAATTATACTCATACATGAAGTTGATTTATACAAACCTTAGTCCAGGGCTAATATAAATAGGCAGAGAGATCAAATAATAATAATAGAAAATGCATTGAAAATCTTAAACTTGCCGGTCCTGAGAATAGAACAATGGCCCCTACGCTCAGCTGCTGCGCTTACTAGATCAATGAGCACTCGTTCAAGCTCTGTCGAATTCTAAAATTAATAATTCAAAAAAGTGCAAATCTCTCTACCATTTCACTAGTCCCGGACTACAATCGACAATGGCACAACACTATAAATCGATCAATTTGTGAATTAAGCGTATTTACACTAATTTACATAACAATTCCAATTAAGTCGACTCACAATTTATTTTTAATTTTAATTATAATAAACTAAATTGTCTTTTCATTGCTATTTGTTTGTTATTGCTGTTATTAATATGTCAAATTCTCTTTTTTAATACCATTTATTATGTAACTTTGCAACTTCAATATTATTACAGATTACTGATAAAAAATAAATAATTATCCGAGAGGCGCAGGCTCAAATCCTGCTCACGACCGTATTTTTCTTTCCACAAAAATGTATAACTTTTATAATATAACTGACAATAATATTTTTATTTTTGAGTATTGCAACACTGAGATTCAATAGCAAACTGGATTATTCAGTTTAGAGACGTCAAAGGATTCGGACTGCTGTCTTATCTTATCCTTTTGTTTAATGAACATGAATAATTATGTATGCATTCTCGATTAAACGACAAAATAATAATTTATATAGTTTTTAAGAGAGCTATAAACTAGACAATGTGCTAGACACATAAAATCAAAATAATAATTAGTATAATATATAAATAAATTAATTGAATTGAATAAGAAATAGTAGTGTGCGTGTTAGTACGCAATAATTTCTTTATTCTGTGTTATTATATCCGTTTGCAGTTTTAATAACTAGCAACACGCGTCCCGATAGTAAAATTTTGTTGATAGAAGATTTATGATACCGGCGTCAATTGTGATGATGCAAACTAAACAACATTTAGAGCATTGCTGTCTTTCACTAACACTTAGTGTAAGAGTGGGACGAGATGTATTGGACATAACATAACATAGCATCACGCCAGTATTCCCGGAGGGGGTAGGCAGAGATGTACACAAATGTACACCCACATTTCTCCAATGCTGCTATTAACTCCCGTGTGGTGAGTGGTGAGTCTATTGCCATCTACCGGGCACACTTCCAAACTCCGGGCTGCGAAAAACTCAATAACACTTTGCCCGACCCGGGAATCGAACCGAGACCTCATGCTTAGCAGTCGCGCTTGTGACCACTACACCGACGAGGCAGATGAATTGGAGTCGTGAAATTTAAACATGTCAACCTATTTACATACAACTTTAATTTGATGTCTCTAATTTTAGTAAACAATTCGGTTACACAAGGGGTCGTTCAACAACCGATCCGGAGTTGATTTTGTACAAAATGTGCGATGTGGGCCAGAAATTCATACATTAACCTCATAGACTGTCTGGCGGTTTTGAGTTCTTTTATATGGCCTACGCAAATGTCATCTTGATCTGGTACTGTCCTGTGACGGGTTGTTGAGCTCACTTAGTTATGGTTGAGTTACACGATGACTGTTACAGACTTGCTGTCAGACAGGACAGGTCACCTAAAAGCTGCTATGGCTCTTTCCGTAAAAAGCCATTCCAGACAATCCCTGCATGGTTACACTCACATAGTTATTTACTATTATGTCTGGACTTTGAAAGAAACTTTGACCTTCGGGTTTATTTCAGCATTTCTTCTCAGAGTTAGTCAGTAAGAAAATGTCAGTGGCGTCTAGTTTTTTTTATTTAATTTGACGTTCCTAAATTCAAATTAGACATCGCTTATTCCGTCCCGCCTTGCTCATATAAGAAATGTTAGTAAAAGACAGAAAAACTCTAAATTTAATTTAGGTGAGCTGCAACTGCCTCGTTGGTCTAGTGGTACCAAGCGCGACCGCTGAGCATGAGGTCTTGGGTTCAAATCCCAGGTCGGGCAAAGTGTTATTGAGTTTTTCTGTTAGGAAATTCTCAGTAGCAGCCCGGAGTTTGGAATTGTGCCCGGTAGATGGCAATAGGCTCACCACCTATTACATGGGACTTAATAGCAGCATTGGTGAAATGTGGGTGTGCAATTGTGGACACCTCTGCCTACCCCTTCGGGGAATACAGGCGTGATGCTATGTTATGTTTATGTTTAATTTAGGTGAGCTACATTAGAATTGACGCTATAAACATCTTCCTTGACAACGAAGTAGACAAATTAGTTAAAAAATCGCTGTGTATTAAATGTTAATGGGACACGGAAATAATTAAGGTTTGACAATCGAAACGCATTCCCAAAGAGGGTTGACGTCAGGCAGGCGGCCGGTCATAAAACATAGCCAAAACTTTAGCAGCATGCCAGATATAGGTATGCTGCGCCGACCCCAAATAAATTGGGATAAGGGCAGGGGGATGGTGATGATGATGATTTGAAACTAAAGGACGAAGCAATCAGTTGCAGTTGTAAAGTTACACAATGCACTCACGTTAGTCGTTAATTTAAATTATATAGTTATACAGTCATCTACACTTTGGTATGTCATTTAAATGGCAAGTTAAAGTACGTCCCTTCGCGCTTATAAAAAAAAATAGGTATCTTATTTTCAATTATTAATTACATATTTTATTAAATTAAGATTATTATTGTGAACTGTTTTTTTTTATCTTATATTGCAAATAAAATAAATATATCCTCCACATCGATTGTCCAATAAGATTTTAGTACAAAAAACGTCAATAATTAAGAATTGAAAATATTAAACCCGAGCTTCCGTCATTTTAGTAAAATTACTAGAGTTTTTATTACAACCATTTTGGTTGTAAAGTCAATAATTTTAATTACAATTTTCTTATTTATGGTTGGAGCGTGTCGTTCTATAGAATAACCATTTAAAGAGTCCACAGGACCTATGCGTTATATCTGCAAAAGAAATAATACGATACAAACTTTAGTTTTTCGGTTTGAGCATGTAGAATGGATAATCATGCCTGTTGACCATTGGGGTAGGCAGAGACTATCGATTTTTGTGTGCTACGATTCTGACACACATCTATCGCTTCATCTATGTTCATTAACCTCATGCTCGTAGATTTAGATTTTTGATTGTGTAAAGTTATAAATTTTAATGGAAAGAATAATACATACATAGTTTGTAAGCAGGATTCGAACCTGCCCTCCAGATAGTAAACCATCACGACCTCTGCTCACTGCCCCGAATTCTTTTCAAACTTTAATACGACTTTTGGTGACGTCATTGCCATCTATTCAGGTCCTATACACACTTTACTTTTAGCATCGGCGATTACCGATTTTAGTAGCACTTCAAAAGTTCAGCGACTGAACGCTGAAATGCTTGGCTGCCGAATGCAAAGAATCACCAAAGCATTGATGCAGTTGCCAAATCGCTGTATTTCAGGGAGACGCAGGTTCGAATCCTGTTCACGATTTACGTATTTTTCTTTCCACAAAAAATTATAACCTCAAAAGTGAAGTAGGGGGAAACAATTTTTTTTATAACGTTGTCGTGTTGGCCGATTGGCTACATGCCCGTCTCTTAAGCCACAGGCTGTGCGTTCAAATCTGGCATGTACCAATGTGACTTTTTTAATGTAATATGTATAGTCGACCACGAAATTGCTTTACCATATTTGACAAAAACTTCCAGTAAATTAAAATGTCAATAAGGTTGATAATATCTGACTGACGCTTTGATCTTGTCAGCGAAAATAGACTTTGTCATATTATGATGTGCAAATGAAATTCAGCATTATGGTGGTAAAGCAATTGTATGGTTGACTATACTTCCTGAGTTAATCACAGACATACAATAAATGGTCTGATATTGCCAACCCGCAGTGAGCTAGCGTGGTGATCAATGCTCGTATCTTCTGTATATGAGAAGAGGCCCTTGCCCTGCATTGGGACAGTGGACTGGTTCAAAGTCGAAGTCAAATCATTTATTCCAATTAGACCATATAAAGGTACTGTTGAAAGTCAAGAATGCCATGTTCCAAAATGTAGATTCCTATGGAGAAGAACGGGCAAGAAACTCCATGGTTACTCTTTTAAAATTTTTGTGTTACAATAATAGGCATGATGACAGTATTAAAGAATCAAAGAATATATTGTTTTAGAGAAAAATATATAAACATTGAGATTAATAAGGTTTTCAATAAAATACTGCAATCGGCCATGTTAACTGAAACGCCAATTACAGCGAATGACGTCACGCCTCAATTGAATGTCAATCACCGCCGTATTTTTGCTTGAAGTTTTGTCAAATGTTATCAAAGCGTGACGTCACAACACATCATAAGCGGCACCATGTCACCCATGAGCGTTTTCGCGCTTAATTCAAATTAGATAGATTAAAATCTTCGTTGAAATAGAGTTTATTGCTGAAATAATGTCATTTTCGGAAATAGTAGACGGAAATTATAGAAGGAGATTTCAAAATCAGTCATCATGTCTATTATAGTGTTTTTTTTTTATATGGTTATTATTTTACCTGGTATCTAACGTATGTTGTGATCGAGCGAGCAGGCAGTAGCGGCGGCGCCCAGTACCGCGCACAGAATCGAACTCACTATCGATCCGCCCTCACCCGCACCGCGAACTATTGCACCTCCCATGTATGTGAGGGATAAGATGAGGCCGTGGGCTGTGCATCTGTGGACGAGAAAAAAGAAATGATATGATTATATACTGCCTCGTTGGTCTAGTGGTCCCAAGCGCGACTGCTGAGCAGGAGGTCTCGGGTTCGATTCCCGGGTCGGGCAGTGTTATTGAGTTTCTATGTTAGGAAATTCTCAGTAGCAGCCCGGAGTTTGGAATTGTGCCCGGTTGCTGGCAATAGGCTCGCCACAATTGTGTACACCTCTGCCTACCCCTTCGGGGAATACAGGCGTGATGTTATGTTATAAGTTTTTATACATGTAATGCCATGTGATGCCTATATTAATAACTATTTTCTAAACGAACGGGGCTCGAAACCGCGACCTTTGGGGCCGTCCAAGTATTGCGTAAGTAAGCAGATGTTTTGCAATTTGTAACCCCCCACCTCTCGTCAGCAAAGCTCTTACTCCCCCCCATAATTACGTAAACATCGGTACATGATTTTTTTTATGTGTGTTTCTTTGTTTGATTCTAAGCGAGTAAACGTTTCCATTATTTTCGTAAATCCCTGAAAATGTATTTCGTTTTCAAGCATACACAAGTAGGGTTTCCAATTGCCATGTGTTCAAACCGAAATCGAAAAAATTGTGTAGAAAAATCGAAAATGTTAAAAAAAACACCATTCCTATCCCCCATCCCCCATGTCATCAAAAATAAGCAAAGCAAAGATCCCCGCCCCCCTGTAGTGCTTACGTAATACTCGAATGGCCACTTTGACAGTCCGTGTCATCGCTCTCTATCTGAGCTGTCATGTCGCCTGTTCGCTTCTATTAAATTTAAAGTTCCCTTCTATTCATCTTAAGGAGACGCCCGGCGATATCTATTTCGTAATCATTTCCAGATTATTCAAGATAAATCTTTGAAAAGCATTAACGCATGCTCCTGTTCGCGACCCCAGTCGAGATGGCTTAGTGGTCAGAGCGCCTGGAGTATTCATCAGGGAGGCGCCAGTTCGAATCCTGTTCGCGACCGTATTCTTTTTCCATTTTAATATAATAACTTTATTTCCAGATTAGTTATAACATAACATCACGCCTGTTTTCCCCGACGAGGTAGGCAGAGACGTACACAATTGTTCGCCCATATTTCACCAATGCTGTTATTAAGTAGACCCATATAAAAGGTGGTGACCCTATTGCCCTCTACGGGGCAAAATTCCAGACTTCGGACTGCTACTGAAAATTTCCTAACTGAAAAACCCTATAACACATTGCCCGACCTGGTAATCGAACCCAGGCAGTCGCACGCCTGGAGTTTACAATTGCCTGGTAGATGGCAGCAGGCTCACCACCTATTACATGGAATTTAATAACAGCATTAGTTAAATGTTGGTGTACACCTTTGCCGGGGTAGGCAGAGGTGTACACAGTTGTACACCCGGGAAATGTTCTGTTTTGTTACATGCAGTCCTCGAATCCCTCAAAGACAAAGTGTTTTTATCTATCAGAAATCGGGAATAGAACCCAGGACTTCACGCTCAGAAGTTGCGTTCACAGCCACTACACCAATAATCTATAAAAACGATCCAATTTCGTACATACCTCAAATTATGTGGGTAGGCATCGACAACGTTCAACCCGACCGCATAGAATATGAGCGTGATGAACAGTCGGTACACCGCCTCCACTACGTATAGCGCTATCTCGCTCGTTGCTACGTAGATTAATGGAGACAGCAATACACACGCCCCGCACATCGCCACTGCAAGACAAAGTTCGTATACATTCGAATATACCATATACAGGGTTAATTTTTTAAATGGGCGTGGCCAAATCCGAAACTAGCAGGAAAGAGGATTAGCAAAAAATACTGAAAGCAGTCTCGACCAAGTTTTAATAACTAGTACTTTAGTTTGGAATTACTAAGCGCACAAACAGACTGCCATGTCTGAACTAAAGAGTGTAAAACAAGGTTTGTGAAGAATTTCTAACATAAACTTTAAAATATTAAATGGAAAAAGAATACGGTCGCGAACATGATTCGAACCTGCGCCTCCCGGATAAATACTCCAGGTCCAGGTCGAGATGGCTTAGTGGTCAGAGCGCCTGGAGTATTTATCCGGGAGGCGCAGGTTCGAATCCTGTTCGCGACCGTATTCTTTTTCCATTTAATATTGTAACGTTAGAGTTCGCTAAGCATGCGTTAATGCTTTTCAAAGATTTATCTTGAATAAACTTTAAAATTTTTGTATAATAACTTTCGTGAGACACATTCATATTAACTTTTAACACATTTATATATTACTGGCACATATGCCGCGAGCTCTTATCATGACTAAAGGCTCCGTTCGAGTTCGAAACTAGTCGGGCAATACCGAAAAATGCACGTGAGTAATAACAGTTGAACATTAATTAACTTTATAATTACCAGTAGGTCTCATAGCAAACGGTAGATGCGCTAACAGGGAGGCAAGTAACGTGGCATGGGACACAAAAGTCTGTTCAGCAGTCATGCCCCCCAGTCTTGAGGTTAAGTCAGCATGTCTTGCGCAGCCACCTCGCATTCCCCTTATAATGGTGCTATTGAAAACACACCACTCGTCGAATTCCCTGCCTGCCTCCATGTCTGTATCGATTATTCTGTGGACAAAAGGAAAATAAATAAAAAGTGAAATCGATAGAGGTCAACGACCTTTCAACTATATGACGACCTGTTGTAGCTTTTTGTTTAACTAATTATTCTTTATTCGTTCTAAATATGTTATATATATATCAAAAAAAAAAAAAAAAAAAATTTAGGCCACTGGCATCCGGAACAGGGTCCAAGCCACTGGTGGTTAGGTATCTTGAGCTCTCTCTCTCTTGATCTCTTGCGCTACATCGAGTAGTACTGCTTTCTGTATCAAGGGGGTCATCCATAAAGTACGTCACACTAATTTCGTGATTTACCCCTCCCCCATCCTTGTCACAGTTGATCACACATGTGAGACCCCCCCCCCCTCCCTAGTGTGACGTCACAAATTTTGCAATTTTACACCTAGAAATTATTAAATTAAAACATCAGGTCCGAAATTAGTTTTATTTCCATTAAAATTATTTTTCAATATAATCAAAATCAAATAAAACTTAGATATATTAGATTTGAAATGTGACGTCACGATACTTAGGACCCCTCCCACCCCTTGTCACATAACGTCACACTTTGTCGACCCCCTCCCCCCCTTAAGGTGTGACGCACTTTATGGATGGTCCCAAGGCCCTGACCCAGCTACCTGACGAGAATCTCCTAAGGTATTTGTCAAGGCTCTTGGGTATTAACCCATTGGCTGCAACGACTATCGGCATAATGAAAGTTGAGTCAACCCCCACATATCGACAATTACTACTATAACTAATTAATATTATTAACATAGCATCACACCTGTATTAGTGAAGGGGTAGGTAGAGATGTATACAGTTGTACACCCACATTTCACCAATGCTTTTATTAAGTCGCATGTAATAGGTGGTGAGCCTATTGCCGTCTACCGGGCACAATTCCAAACTCCGTGCTGATACCGAGAATTTCCTAACAGAAAACACTTTGCCCGACCCGGGGATCGAACCTGGGACCTCTTGCTCAGCAGTCGCGCTTGGGAGCTAGACGAACGAGGCAGATATTTTTATTATTAAGTTTGTATATAAAAAAAAACTTTTATTAATTAGTAATATCTTAGGTTTGCGCGATCACTACACATTACAATAAAACAACTTTTAACCGGATCAATCGCGTGTTCGAAACGTCAGGAAAAACAAAAAACCACGCGATTAATACGGTAAAAAGTTGTTTTATTAATTAATTAAGATTGTACTCACGTGCTATTAACAAACAGGCATCCCTCAAAAGTGGTGTATGACGACTTAATATTAGACAGCGCCACATTATTGAACGAGCAGTTCCTGAACAACACGTGTGACATCAACATGTCTCTAATACTACATTTATTAAATGTGACATTGTAGTATTCCACGTTTTCAAACGTCGTATTGTACTGGACGTCTGTGTACGTAATATTGCCGATACTACGTTTTGACGCTTCGTAGAGATCGCTGTCTGTTTTTACTATTGTAGCTGGGATGTAGGAGGCGAGGTAGTACTGTGGAGAAGGGGAAAAATAATTAATAGTCGATAAAAATAATAATAAATAATAATTAATTATAGCAACATCTTTATTTATAATATTTATTGTTGTTAAACCCGCACCTCTTTTATAAATATTTTACCTGTATCGCCATAGAGAAGAGTAGCGTTCCTCCAAGCGAGAGTGTGGTTCTTCTGTAGGCGTTCGAGAACAACTGGAAGAATGACTGCCAGAACTGCGGGCAAACATGGAAATATTATATTATCAACTATGCTAGCGACTCTAATAATATAGGAACTAAACGGAAGGTAGTTAATCATTTAGCATGAGCACGACCCCTGCGCTCCTCATAGGGTTAGATAGAGTTCCACTATTATAGGTACACCCACATTTCATTGAATTGTTATTACGTCACTCGCAACTCGCAGTAGAGTTACTCTACTCAGTGGCACCCAAGTGGGACTGAGTAGAGTTACTCTACTCAGTGGCACCCAAGTGGGACTGCCATGAAATGCTAATTACACCATTACTCACTATCTTCACACTATGTCTGACGCGGGGCAGGGCAGGCGGATGCTTCTTGCTTGGTGGCCTTAGTTTTCCCAGTGGGTACTAAACGGCACCCAAGTGGGACTGCCATGTAATGCTAATTAAATTACACTTTTACTCACCATCTTCACGCTATGCCTGACGTGGTGAAGGGCAGGCGGACGTCTCTTGCCTGGTAGAGTTAGTTCTCCGAGTCGGTACTCAGGATCTGTAGTGGCACCCACGTGGGCTTTGCCGCATATACGGAATTGGTTACTGCTGTGTATGCTCTGGTGAAAAACAGACAAAAATTACTTAATCTCAGTGGTGACAGTGGTTTGAAAACTGAAACAATAATAATAAATATTGATAGCACTGAAGTGGCCAATTGCAATAAAATTATTGTGGATGGTTGTGACGAAATAAAATCTTTGACATTATAACTAAACTGTGTACAATATTTACACACTATGCGTGAACAGTGTCTATGGAGTTTCGTGCCATTTTTCAATTGCCGCCGTTTTATTTAAATTTTGACCATCTACATGATTTAATTAAATTGCGCTTGCAAAACGTACGTCTAAGCACGAAAGTGACTGTCCAGTCGGCGAGTTGTAACGCGAACGAACTCCCTGTTCAAAATGTTGATATTAATAAACGTATACCATAAAAAACAGTCGTAACAAATAGTTAAATTTCTTTTTTTAAAGAATAATCCTTCGTCCTAGCAAAAGAATGCTATATCAATATTTTTTTCTAAGATCAGGGTCAACGAACTTTTACTAGGACGACGCCAGGCGGGCAATTCAATATTAAAGAAAATTATAACACAGTTTATTTGTCAAATGAATAATCTTCCCAACTGAACACAATATATTGAGAAAATTAAGTAAGGAATAAATAAGGATGTTAAATATCATACCTGATACACCATCATGGCGTCGACTTCCCTGCCAACATCGAGCAGGTATCGAGGTGACTCCTGTGTCCAGATGAGGCTTATTAACGACGCTAGGATCGGCAGAGTGCATAGTAAGAGATACCTATGGGAGAAAACAAAATTAAAACTGATATCTCTAAAATTCGACCACTTGTGTAAGATGGCGGATGGGTATGGCAAATAAACATCTGTGATTTGATTAATTATCAGAACTATTCAAACTTGTCATCGCATTAGATTTGAATTTGAATTTCTTATAAAATAAATAAAGCATACAATTTTATTTATTTTGACAGTATTGCTTAGTGACAAAGTATTTAGGGGTAACTAAAACTATAATATTTATGAAATTCCTGCTTTTTTCAATTTCTTAGCAATATTTTCATGAACCTATAGTACAGTAAAGATACAACTCTAAATGGTTGGTCTCTCTGGTCGCGAACAGGGTTCGAACCTGCGCCTCCCGGATATATACTCCAGGCGCTCTTACCACTAAGCCATCTCGACCTCTGCTAACCACCGCGAATTCTTCTGGTTTTTTTTTTTTTTATTTGAACACGTCTTACACAATCTGACGTTAATTTTAACATAACCAAAAAACAATTCGATAATTTTTATAAAGCTTTGTCCGCTATTTCGTGTCACTGATCAATTCAGTATTGGCTAATAACTTGAAAACCGTTCGGCGGCCACTAGTAGTGCGCCGGCGCAGCTGCGCCACATACTATAGTACTAACTAACTAACCTGTGCCACGCGCTGAAGTGCTCCTTGTTCTCTATGAGCGTGGTGGCGCCGTTCTGCGGCAGTACGGCGGCGGAGAGCGCGGCCGACATTAGGGCGCCGGCCGCGGCGGCCGCCGGTAGTGCCGCGAGGCCGTGTCTACGTCTCGCTCGCCACCACATTTCGCCCGCGTATGTGTACGAGGTCGGGATTATGCCGCCTGAACCGATTGCGGAACAGAATCTAAGGAAGAAATACAAAGGATGGAAAATATTTCATGCAAACTTAGAGCAGAGGTGTTGAAAAAGGCGACCAAGGAATTTTGTTAAGATAACCCCTCAATTATCGGAGAAAACAATCTTGTGATAAGGACTTGAAAACTCAACAACAAACAACTTATTAATCGTCACTTTTATGTAAAGAATCAATCGATGCCGTCAATGTTATCTAAAAAATAAAGATGACTGAAAAAATGAACAAATAAACTAAGACGAAATGGAAACGTAAGGGCACAAATCTTTTTAGTTATTAACAACTCAACAAATCAAAATTAAAGTTATTATATTAAATGGAAAAAGAATACGGTCGCGAACAGGATTCGAACCTGCGCCTCCCCGATGAATACTCCAGGCGCTCTGACCACTAAGCCATCTCGACCTCTGCTCACCACCGCGAATTCATCTTCCATATTTTAACACGTCTTATGGCGACGTTATTGCTATCAATTCAGTCTCTATACGGGTGACCGAACCGATACGACTAACTTTGCAGTTAATACAATGTCGTAAAGAATGCAATTACCTAAATAATTCAAGATAAATCTTTGAAAAGCATTAATGCATGCTTAGCGAACTCTAAAGTTATTATATTAAATGGAAAAAGAATACGGTCGCGAATAGAATTCGAACCTGCGCCTCCCGGATGAATACTCCAGGCGCTCTGACCACTAAGCCATCTCGACCTCTGCTCACCACCGCGAATTCTTCTTCCATATTTTAACACGTCTTATGGCGACGTTATTTCTTTTTCCATTTAATATAATAACTTTAGAGTTCGCTAAGCATGCGTTAATGCTTTTCAAAGATTTATCTTGAAGATCAAAATTACTCAATTACCTGGCCATCATGAAAGTCCCATAAGTAGGCATGAAGGCAGCTATAGCAGCAAATACGGCGTTGACTGCCAAACAGGACACGAGAGTGCGGCGTCTTCCCAGCCGCTCTGACAAGGCGCCCCAGCCCACCGCACCCAGAGAACCTCCCACTAGGCTGATCATTACTACAACACAAGTGTTATAACATGGTGTATAATCACTACATATTATAAAACAAATTCCTCCACCGCGTCTAAGAACAATATTAGAAGCATTTATATAAGTGTTAATGTGAAAAAAATGTTCTTCTTATCGTGTGGTTGATGAAAAACCTAGTGTCAGAGTTTAAACCACGCGTAGGTCTCTGACATGGCTATACACACCATCGAGAACATCTCTCAGGTGTGCTGGTTTCCTCACCATGTTTTCCTTCACGGTTTTAAGCAAGTGATAATCATCTACATGGTATAAAAGTCTCTTCCCGCTGTCTGTCTGTCCCTATGTATGCTTAGATCTTTAAAACTACGCAACGGATTTTGATGCGGTTTTTTAATAGATAGAGTGATTCAATAAGAAGGTTTAAGTATATAATTAGTCAAGTTATTGTATACATTGGCTAAAATATAATGATATTTGTTGGAGGTTTCGGAAAAAAATAACACGTCTGAGAGCTTTCAACGAAAACGCTGCCTAAACCCTTTGAGATTTAACAAAATGATGTATGGTGGAATTGTGTATCTTATATAGGTCTACAGAAAAATCTGCGATGGCATATGTCTATCTCTTAAGGATAACATACTCTATCCATTTTAATACTTTAAAGAATAAGCAATTATAAAGTGGTAATTGGAAAGCGGGAACGGGATCAAAATTTTATGATTACTTTTGGTCGCGATAACCGACATCCGAACGCGGGCGAAGCCGCGGACATCAGCTAGTATAATATATAACACACCACGAGAGTGCGGTGCTTTCGCAGCAGTTTTGACAAGGCACCACTAGGCTGATCATTACTACAACACGAGTATTATAACATTTTGTATAACATTTTATATATTCCTTCGCAGCCGCTCTGACAAGGCGCCATTTTGAAATGGAATTACACAGCTTCTGTCTACAAGATGATCAAAGTTCTCATAATGTCATTGGCATTGAGAGCTTGTACTAGAAATAATCGTATACCGTAGCCGGAACACGATTTTTATATTTATATATTTTTTTGAGCCATCGAAGAAAGAAAGAGATTATTTGACACAAGTTAGAACATAGAAAATTTCCAAAAAAAAAAAAACGGATTTATACACTCTCGGTATTTTGTTTTTCAAATAAATACTTACTGAGCCAATTCTTCTCGTGCGGCAGTATACACAGTTCAATTTCCGCAGAAGGTAGTATGAACGGTATGGCGGATAACTCTAGTGATGCCCCCGCTATGGCGAGACAAACCGCCAACATTACTCGGGCTTGGGAGAGACCGCAACCAGCCTGCAAAATATAGCACTTATAAAAGCAGGTCAAGCAGGGTTGAAAATAAGACCACTCGATTGACATAGGAATTAATCAGTTGTATGGCTCAGTGTTCGGCTTTTCCCATCCCACTCCTGCAGAGACCGTCACTCCACGTAGCCTAGGAAAAATTTCAGTGGCGTGAAATTGGAGGCCTATGTCCAGCAGTGGACTACTCCAAGCTGATGATGAGTATTATGGGAATGATTAAATTATTAGAGTCACCGAAAGAAAGAAAGAAAAACATTTATTGGACACACACACACCATACATGGATTCTACTATATACAAACGTGCTTGAAAATTATTATTTTTTTATTTATGTTAATACATTACATAAATACAGACACTTATCAGTTGTCCAATAAATAGATATATTTTTACCCGACTGACCAGAACGAGGGTTTTGTTTTTCGAGTTTAAGTATGTATGTATATTTCTATCGCACGGCCTACAGCCTAAACAGCTTGTTGTTTGTTATTGTTTTAACTTACGAGGCGTCATTAGATTCGTCTCAATTACAGAAATGTCATATAACAATATTTAAATATGGCGTCTACAAATAATAATTTATTTGAGGTACAGTTTGACTTTTCCTTCCATACGTCGCTCACCTGATTTTCCAAATTTTTTGGTATTCATAATTTTATTTATATTAAATCTATTGTTATAATTGGATTTTTCGAACATCAATCTGTAAAAAAACACATTTTATATTATACAAAGCTTCACCTGTCGCAGCGCATCATCGTGGAACTGCTCCAGCACACTGGAATCGTTATAGTCCAAGAGCTCGCCGCTCTCGTTCGCGTCCGTTGTGTGATCTGGCGGGCTGGCGGCCATGTGGCTAGTGTTGCCAGGCTCGCCGCCACCGCTCTCTGTGCCTACAGGAAAAATAGAATAATATTATTTTGAAAATATAGTCATATTATAATTATTTTTATATATGGGACGGCCATGTAATGTCTATTTTATTTTTATTTTTCTAAGGTACATTGTAAAATAAAAGACACGAACATGACGCAGGATCCGCGACCATTGTCATACCGTTACTTCGCTCTCCCAACTGAGCTACCGTGTCGCTTGTTCGCATCTATTAAATTTCAAGTTCTCTTTCTTTCGCCTTAAGGAAACGCTTGGTGGCTATATATCTATTAACAACTATTTACAGTCTATGACCATTAACAGAGCTACCTCCTCTATTCATACCGCTATGTCTATCTTCGGTGTACGTCATGGTGCCGAAGCTGTGCTTATACGAGCCATATTAGTCGGAGCGAGCGCGCATACGTCACGCCTGATCACCCGCCATTTTGTGCGAAAGGGGCAGAGCTATCCCTTCCTCTCTTTCTCCAATCTTACCGCTAAGTCTATCTTCGGTGTACGTCATGGTGCCGAAGCTGTGCTTAGACGAGCCCTCAGAGTCGGAGCGAGCGCGCACGAGGCACGCGTGCTCCTCCGCCATTTTGCGCGAAGCGCGTCACAAGTCGGCTAGTGCAAGCGAAATGCATCTGAAATATATACGAGTAGATAGTGAGTATCAGATTTAGGTAGGTTTTTAATGTGCATTAGTGTTGTGTTTAACTATGAACGTAATGTTTTCACTGTATGACTTAAAGCTTTTCGACGTGGCAAAAGATGTAGTCGATATTTTATTTAAATATACATATATATGTCGCAGATGGATTGTAGAATCCGCTGTTTTACAAAACTGCTAGCTGATTTAGAAAACAGTACTGTTATGAAAAACAGCTTTTAGCGGTTTTACATAATTACTGAACTATAACACGCAGAATTGAATGAACGTTTTGCGTTTATCAATGCAGCGGGTCAACGATCAGAGATTATGTAAAACAGTGTGAAATGAACTGTCAGATTGTTGATTGTTGATCTTTTTAACTTCGATTGAAAAGGAAAGGGTTGGCCATGGGATGTCCGTTATCATCTTTGATGTCGGAGATGTTTATGGAGAACTTTGATAATAGATGCATTGTGGGCAATAGTGGTATCCTTTATTATTATCGTTACGTAGATTATATTCTCAAATACGCGACCAATCCTAGACAAGGATGAGATTAATTTGATCAATATTTAAATCATTTACATCCAATGATTAAGCATTTTATATGTTTATTACATTTATTGTATACAATATTTATTTTATTAATGTATATAAATGTAGGTACGGCAAAAACTGCCCCAAAAAGCTGTTCTATCGACTTTTAGTAGTCGTCCTAAGGTTGACTATTAGAGATCGTGGAACGGGATAAAGCCGCATTGTGCATTTACTATTATGAATGAATGCGGTGTGGTGTTCCTCCATTGAAAAGGGAGGATCCTCCAACCAGGCGGGTGATATTGCCTGGCGGGCCACGGTCCGATGACGGTTAGAGTCGGGCGTACGTATATAATTATGTAAGTTTGTCGCCATACTCTCTTGCGCGATGCAGGATTCTTGACGTCATCTGTTATGCGCGTAGTATTCATGTGGCGTGGTAGGTGTCGCTACACTATACTTCTATACAAATATTATAAAATAATTTTTTTTTTTTTTATTAATTCGCAAGATTAATTATTTTTTTTGTAAAGATTTTACTCAAAAACTACTCAACCAATTTTTAAAATACTTTCACCAGTAGAATTCAAATTCATTTATTCTTTGTCACAGGTGAAAAGTCAGTTTTACAATTATTATTATGTATCGCTGTAACATACCTATGAGGTGTACAATATTAACTTGTCAGTATAATCATTGAAATAAAAAGAAAACTCTATGTTGTTATAAGTTGGTAGTCATCTTCATTCCATGCACTAAGTGTAACGCTGCATTATCACTGAGTAACATAGGCTATATTTTAATTCAGTGTTAATAAGATTTCAGTCTAAAAATCCACGCGGGCGAAGCCGCGAGTACAGCTAGTTGAAAATATAAATAAATATCGATTGCCTTGATCGATTGGCTCGACCAATTTGGTAGATTCTTTTTTGTTTTCTTCATCGTCAGTATAAAGATGGAATATTATTTTTTTTTTGAAAATCTTCACGCACCCTCGCAAATAAAAAAAAACACACACTGCCGGCGTGATTTTAATTTAATTATTCAGAAGTTCTGGCGACAAGCCAGAACTTCTGAATAAATAAATTAAAATCTCATATTACTATAATAGAGTGGAGTGTGGACATTTTTAGAAATGCAATAGATAAGAAATTATTATTATCAGTGCTACTGTGGAGTATGTGAAATTAACAGAAACCTGCGAGTTTGTTATCTCTCTATTTACATATTGTTGCTAAATATAGTTTATTTGAAATCCTTGCTATTGTTTATCGTAACTATTGCTGTATTGCATTTATATTGTTTTTATGTTAAGTGTTCCAGCTATGCATATGGTCGAGAGATTAACAGATGTGGATGGAACAAATATTTATATTCACCATATATATAGCCCCATATGAATAGACAATATAATTAAAAAATATATTTTAGAAGCTTTTCTAAGCTTTACAAATCAAAACTTGATGGCATTATATTGTTTAACTACAAAGTTCCTGTGGATCTTATAGCTTTATCATCAGACCAGCTCATGGACACGAAAATATTTCAATGTCATCTGATTTATGTACTTATGCAAAATTTCAGCTCAATCAGTTGGGTGGAACTGGCTTAAAACTGAGTCGCAAGATTTGACCCACACATGTCAAGTTAAATAAAAGCTTGTAATAAAATAACATCACAAATACATATAATGTGTGGCAAGGGATTCAGCTATTCACTATGTGTGAAGCACAGCAGTGATTTTCAGCTGGTCTCTTCATCTATGTATTATATATAGACACTTGATCTGTGTCTACGTGTGTGTGTAGGTATGTGTCTGTAAACACATGCATAATACAAAAGAAATTCCTAGTGTAGGACAATGTTAAAAATGATGCAATTTTTCCATATGTAGGTAAACAATTATACATCAGGCTTGGGTCCTAATTCGTGATGCATGGTTGTACATGGAGGCGGGACACACCATTATTTATTTAAGTAATGATTTAATGAAATTTAAATAGAAGGCTTTAAACTAAATTATATTTGAGTTATTGCTTGAGTAAAATTCAATGAGGTAAATAGTACTTTCTTTGTTTTGTTTGTATATGATGTGAGGGCCAGCTGAAATTAATATTTTTATTTTAATTAAATACAAATTTGTAACTTGACAGACAGAGACGTGTGGCTGGGGAATTTGTAGCGCCGCTTCTTCTCTCCAGTGAAGCACCAGGAAGTGGTGAAGGGTGGGTGTTTTTGGGACTGTCTTGTAATATATGATGTTAAAGAATATTATTTCAAATGGTCTCATTTGAATAAATAGGCATCTCTCATGATTTATTATTAAATATTAAAAAAAAAACATGTTCCCTTTCCAAATTCGACTAAGTTTAAAAAATTAATAATTTATGTGTAAAATTTACTGGATTAATCACATGTAAGGATTTGGTAGTGTTCATGGAAACCTAACACAGATGTAAAATGTTCTTAAGTGAATGAATAGCTTTAAAAGGGCACACCATGATTGTTTACAAAACAAGCAAGAACAGTTTATAGTGATGGAATACTGATGACTGTCTCCAGCACAACCATAGGGTCTTTAGAAGGTCTTTAGAAGCATTTCAACTGCATTTTTACTTTGAAGTAGCATTACTTATCTGCTTTTAAACATTTAGAACTCTGTGTCAGAGATATAAAATATTTATAATTTTTTTTTTATTCACTACATATACAAATTATTAGATTGAAGCCTTAAAGTTTTATTTATAGAACTAATAATTATACAGCAAGTGTTGCATTACCTACACAACAAAAAAGAAGAATCATACTTTAAACACAATTCATATTTTGTATTGTTTATCAAAGGCAATTATTTACACATGAGGCGGGTAGATCACTTAAATAAATGTGAATTACGCACTACAGCGGTATTTAAATTATTATACTCACATTTACGACACAATAGAGAAAACGTCGTGTTCTATGAATACACCTGCTATCTAAATAGATATTAGAAACATCTGTGAGAGACAAAGAAACTTGCGCGATAGAAACCCATCTATTTAACACAGGAAGAACACATTAACACGAATTATGACGATGACCGCTTTATATACGAACGTTACCCACTCTTGATAACTTGTAGATAAAACAAACTATATTGTAATACACGCTCTATTTACGAAACGCCGATAACAAATAAATTTACTCTCATACAAAAATATTACATGAAATCATAAATGATAGGATAATTTTTCAATCGATAACAACAAAACACAATTAAAAAAGTAAAACTTACGTTTTATTAGCTTGCAATAACTAAATTAAATTTTTATTTCTTGATTTGGTATTATACATTTCAATCCACGAGTTTTAAAATAATAAAAATTCAAAATAAAAATTATAAACACCCACCACAGTACGGAACAACAAAATTATTTTATTTTATAACACTATTAAATTGAATTAACCTGTGTGGAATTCAAGGTTACGCTATCCTTGTCTTATTGCAAAAGACATCCTTCACATTATAGAGAAGGAAATAAATCCAGTCCAACCATAATAAGTCAATATAATTTTGTAAGGTAATCGTAGAGAGAACGATTTCTAATGCTCCAATGAACGCATAAATATTACTAGTGATGTTTTTATAAAGGGAATTATTTACCAATTACATTTATAGGATCAAAATGAAGATCCATTAATATTTAGAGCTGATGATAAAATATAAGATATATAAAACAATAAACAGGAAATAATTTCTGAATTTTTTGGACGAATAATCGTATCTCTCTTCAAATATATTACGATCCCTGAATAGATTTGATTTTTCATCCAACAGTAATAATTAGTAACTAATTATTAACAAAAATATGAATTAATTAACAATAAGCTTAAAAATAAAAATAAAAGGCTTGTGTAAAATTAAACGTAACTATTTACACACAACGAAATTTTGATATTACTGAAGCTTTTAGTGTTTCTTGACCATGCAGATAACAGCGCAAAACTTATTATTTAATCGTTAAATAACCTTGACTTGGTAATAATTATCCATGTGAAAATACAGCAATCATACCAATATTTATGAAGGCTAACTTTCAAGGTTTCTCTTTCTGATTGTAGTCTTCATAGAACAACTGGCTAATTAATTAACTCTTACATTTTCCGAATAGCACAAATTAAGTTAAAAGCCTGATAAGAAGGCAATGTGATAGTTTTATTGTGCGAACCTTGAACTAGAAAATGAGCTTTCCAGTCATTGTATTGATTTGGCGGGATGGTTAAACTACTCTTTCAATAGGTATACAAGAAAAAAAATATGATGTTCAATTATTAATTTGTATTACTATTAGTTTAATACCTAAAAACAGTGGTTCACTATTTCTGAGCAAATAATATTTGTTTCTACGACATTCATTATAAATACTTTTAATAAAATAAAATGCAAATCAATAATAGAAACGCGATACCACTTACAATTTTGAAGCATTAAGCAATTTTGCGTCTTATAACTGTTCACTGTTAAATAACACTGAAAGCGGTGCCACACTGCGGTTCTCTAATTGTATGAAATAATATTATACAAATTACATTGTGATTATTTATGGCTGGTGTCGTGTGCAAAATTTGCAATAAATAATTGAACTATTTTAAAACCTGATGCACTGTTTAGCACTCATTGTTATTTCGTTTTTAAAACAATCACAATAATTTATCACTTGTAGATCTATAAAGATATATCTCGTACTTTAAACTAATCATTTTCGCATATTTTTAGCGACACTGAATACTAAACTGACATGAGAACTGTGTCACACGGTAAGACAGAGGGTACAAGAAATCGAATTTATATAACTTTACACTTATTCATTTGGCATACTCAATCAAAGTTATAACCATACTATTTAAGATGTTCGTTTCGTTTTATGAGTTTTAAAATTATATATTCACTCATAAAATGTGTCTTATATGAGACACAGTGAAATTTGCGGGGTTTAAGGTCAGGAGAGGGATAGGAAACCTATATTAGGAAATGATAGAAAGAGAAGCATGGTGAAGATCAAGGTAATATAAAAGAGATGAAAGTCTTCGGATATATCCTTTTGCAATATATTGCAAATCTGTCTAGAAATTAATCTAATTGAAGACATATTATGTAAGCGTATAAATAAGATAAGCTTATTGTAAGTTTTCAATAGATTCAGGCGTTACTTTGCGGAAGTCCATTTTAATGGATGCACATAAATACAATATCGAGCTTCTTCCACAATATTGAGGGTGGCAGACACTGCACGGTCTAACAGCTCCTGATGATGCCCCGGAATGGGGGGAGGGGGGGGGGGAATACGTGTAGAGTAGTTGGTGGTAGTTGCAATTTTTACCGCTTGCGTATGTGCATATATTTCCGGGCGGGTGGGCTGTGCACAGGTAATGCATGACTACCCTCAATATTGTGGAAGTAGCTAGATATTGTATTTATTTGCATCCATTAACTTTCTTGTAATTTATATGGATTACCGCGTAATAAGCATCCACCGAAAGCATTACATTTTCCCAAAAAATTGGGGTTAAAATGGTACGGAAAATTTACTTTCTAATCTTATGATACTTTAGACTTTCGATGAGTCTACGTGAAAGGTATTGATTAATAATATGCAACTTATTTATATCTTAAGAACATATCTCTAGATGCAAATCTCCTGTGTACTGCTTAATATATCGATCGTTCGTCCGTGTTGCGCAGACATGCGCAGTACTTGGTCTGCCCTTGCTATTAATTATCTGTCATGTAGAATCAAAACAGTAACAGTAAAATGCGATAAATAATGTAGGTAAATCAAACATAACACTGTTTTTTTTTTTGTATTTAAGTTACGTAATAAATATAAATTTATCATGGTCTACTCTAAAATGATTGGACTAACCTTATGCTTTGTTTAGTACATCACTAAACTTATCGAGCTTCATTCAATCGTTGACTTGCAGCTGCCACTCTCTGTCACTCATGTCAATTTTGAATTTTTTTTGACAGTGAGATAGTAAACTCAAAGGCGCGAAGTGTTGAATGTGTAAAAAAAAATTGTTATTTAATTTATTTCGATAAAATGTGCGGGTTGCATTCTGAAAATCCACTTGCTGTACAAATTAAGTTAATTAGGAAGTACCTGAAGCTGAAAATAATGGCGGATAATGTGTCGTTTCGGGGCCATAACCAAGAAAGGAGTCATGTTTACGATTTGTTCAAGCGGACGGTAGCTCATGGTGAATCACACTCTGCGCTGATGATTGGGCCTAGAGGAAGCGGCAAGACGACTGTAAGCTGTTACTCCGCCCCTAGGGCGACCTACTGACCAAGTAGTTTCTTTTGTAACATAACATAGTATCACGCCTGTATTCCCCGAAACCTTTGGGTAATACAGGCGTGATTCTGGCAGAAGGGGTAGGCAGAGGTGTACTCAGTTGTACACACATCTTTCACCAATGTTGTTTAATTAATTCCCATGGTGGTGAGCCTATTGCTATCAACCAGGCATAATTCCAAACGGCGGCTGCTTCTGAAAATGTTCTAACAGAAAAACCTCAATAAAACTGCCCGACCCGGGAATCGAACCCGAGACCTCCTGCTCAGCAGTTGCGCTTGGGACCACTAGACCATTCAGACTCATATGGATGTAGTAATGAAAACTAAATATTTAACCTGACATTATTGCAAATTTCAAAAACTACCCTAGATTATCATATTTTAATGTCAGATTTATATTTCCCTAATTGGTCTAATTAAGCTGAGCATGAGGTTCCAGGTTGAAATCCTGGGTCGGACAAATTTGTTACTGGGCTTGTTAGGAAATATTTAGTAGCTAGGAGCTAAGAATTGTGCCCATTAGATAGCAATATGCTACCATTTATTGTAAAACTTAATATTTAACCGTCCATGAAGCAGAAAGTTCAAATATATTACTTTATTCTTTATATTTTAAAAGAATATAAATAACATTTTTAATATTATTATTATACATAATTTGCTTCGGTTTAGTGGTCCCAAGCACAGGTGATGAGCCTATTGCCAAACGTGCACAGTTTCAAACTTCCAAATTGCTACTGAGAATTCTCTTTATTTGCACCTTTTATGTTCAACATAATCAAAAATAGATTTATACACAACAAAAAGGTACTTAAATTAAACATATAAGAGTTGAAGTTAATACCTAAGCTAATTAAATATCCTATAATATAGGCATCAATTTTAATTTAATAAAATTTCAATAATAATGCCGAACTGAGAATCAGACCCAGGACTTTATACTCAGCAGTGCCTTGTGATCACTAGATCAATGAGGCAGTTGAGAGGTAATACATTGTACAATAGGCATGATGACAGTATTAAAATAATCAAAGAATAAATGGTTTTAGCGGTAAATATAGGCACAAAGGATTCTAAATAACTACCTAGTTTTATGAAAAACATTAAGATTAATAAGATTTTCAATAAAATAAAAGTATAAAATGCTGCAATTGGCCATGTTAAGCTGTTGCCTCAGTCATTAGCAGACACAATAGATTTTTATTGTTACAACGTACAGATCTGTACGTTACTGAGCCGAAAGGTTAACTGAAACGTCAATCACAGCGAATGACGTCATGTCTCACTCAAATGTCAATCATCGCCGTACATTATGGGTTCAACTTATGTCAAATATGCTGAGGCATGACGTCAAACGGCGCTATGACACACAGCAGCGTTTTCACGGTTAAATCAAATTAGATAGATTAAAATGCAATAACTTGCGTTGAAACTTAGGTTGTTGCTGAAATAATGTGTTTTTCAGATATAGTAGACGTGTTCCTACATTATAAAAGGAGATTTCAAAATCTGTCATCATCCCTATTGAATATAATTAAAAATACATGCATAATATGTACTAGTCAGTTGCCCTGAAATGCAATTGTTCCATTTAAATCTTTTTTTTTTTCAGCTTATTAACTCTGTACTCCATCAAATCAGCAAAGAGGTTGATTTGTCAAATGATGCCATTATTGTGAGACTGAATGGCCTGATCCATCATGATGATAAATTAGCACTCAAGTCTATTACAGCACAGGTAATAATAATACTTATGGATGGTTGAAGTGACATTTTTGTGAAATATATAGACATCTGTGGAGGCTGGTCCATCATCCCCCTGCCCTTATTCCAATTTATTTGGGGTTCGCGCAGCATGTATTCTTATTCCATACATCTCTATTAGCTGTCTTATTGCTATAGAGGTTGGTTATTAAGGCTTATTTTTTTAAAGCAGAAATGTAACTGAATCCAAATAAACATAAATCTTTGAAAAGCATTAACACATGCTTAGCGAACTCTTAAGTTATTATATTAAATGGAAAAGGATACGGTTGTGAGCAGGATTCAAACCTGCGCCTCCCGAATGCGCCGCCTCACGACCGTATTCTTTTTCCATTTAATATAAATCCAAATAATTGTTCAACCGTCGACATGAATTCTCTTCTCTTTCTCGTTCTTATAATAATTATCCTAATAGTACTATATTTTAGAAGTGATCACAAATTTACTCGAGTGATAAGTAATAAAGAAATATTTATGAATGGAATTGAACAACGGGCGGTCTTATCGCTCTAGGCAATCTCTTCCATACAGCATTACGGTAGATGGAAATAAAAAATGCAGCTGAATATCAGTATTTTACATTGAGCAACTGCCTATCTGACCTCCACAACTCAGTTGCAGGGTAACACAATATCTTGTGGTAAGACTGGATCTCACACTTGGGGTAAACAGAATTTTAGGTAAAAATAGAGAGGTCCTAATCCTAATATAAGTACTGTTTATTTGAATTTTTTACATTAAATTACTGCTTCGCTTGACTGCCTTGTTGGTATAGCGGTCGCAAGCGCTGCTTCTCAGCGTGAGGTGCTGGGTTCAATTCCCAGGTCGGGCAAATTGTTATTGAATTATTCTGTTAGGAAATTATCAGTAGCAGTCCGGAGTCAGCAAGTTGGTGGTGTGACACCCCCAAGCTTTAAAGAGCACGTAAACTCGTCGGTCCTGCGCCTGATCTCTCTCCGGTCGTGTCGGATAGCCGTCCCATCGAATATGAGAGTGAAGGAAGAGAGAGTGCACCTGTGTTTGCGCATACACTTGTGCACTATAATATCTCCTGTGTACTTTGCTGTGGCGTGGAGATCCACGGAGATTAGCCAAGTACACAAGAGAGGCGGCCGTGCAGGGCGGATCTATATAAAGGCTTTTTGGGCTGTAGCCCAGGGCCCCGTGGATATAAAAGGGCCCCATTGAAGACCACGAACAATATTATTAATTAACTGTGTGGTTTTTAGTCGGTATGAGTCTGGCTCAACGTATATAAAAGATGTTCTACACATAAAAAGGCAGGCATCCAAATAGTATTAGCCCAGGGCCTCACAAATTTACGGTCCGCCCCTGCGGCCGTGACCGAAATACGGTCCGGAGGAATATTATTTAATTACTGCTTCCAGATGCAACTTGAAAATGCAGTAGGTGATCGTGTCTTTGGAACCTTTGCTGAGAACCTAGCATTCCTGTTAAGTTGTTTACAAAGTGGTGCCGACCGAAGATGTAAAAGTATGCTGTTTATACTGGAAGAGTTTGACATGTTCTGTCACAGCGGACGCACACAGACACTGTTGTATAACTTGTTTGATATCACACACAGTCAGCAGGCTCCCATGTGTGTGTTAGGTAAGCATGTAATGTAAATTTATTGTTGTGTGGCCACTCTGTTCTACTGTCAAAAATATATGTGTGTGTGTGTGTGTGTGTGTGTGTTTGTGTGTGTGAGTGTGTGTGTGTGTGTGTGTGTGTGTGTGTTTTTTTATTATTAATGTATTTCTAATGCATATTATATAAAAATATTAGTTTTCTGCACTCCTTCATATAAACTTTAATTGTGTCAAATTTCATACTCATCCGTCCGCGTAATTTTCGTAGAAGAGGGGTACAAAGTTTTTGCTTCACATATTATATATAACACTTATTATGTAAATGATTATTAAATAATATATCTGATGCGACACCAATAATACAAAACAGTGTTGCCGCCTCCGACATATCAATATCATCTCCTATATATTCTCAGGCATAACAAACCGTCTCGATGTAATGGAACTTCTGGAAAAGCGTGTAAAGTCTCGGTTCTCTCACCGTCACATCTTCATATTTCCCAATGAAGATGCACAGAGAGCGCCACATTATAAGTGTAAAGATCTTCTGGTGGACTTGCTGAGTATGCCGGTGGTCACGAAGACTGTTGCCACGCCTAAGAAGAAGGGCAGAAGTAGGAAGAATACAGGTAATCATCATCAATATCAATACATATAATAAAAATGTAACGGATCGCTGTCTGTACATGGAAGATATATGAGAAAAAATATTATTAGGACCTTTATGAACGCAAATAGCACCCAAAACAATGATTGTTAGAATTTTGGTCTTTGCATTTGTGCACGCTAATCTCAGAAACGGCTTATCCGATTTAGATGTGGTTTTCACTTATATATTGTGGTAAGCTTCACTTAACATTTAGTGTTTGTTTCATGTCAACCGGTTCATAAATAAAAAAGTTATGCCAATTTAAAGAATCACGTCGAACATTTGTTAATTATGAATTTGTGTTCATACACGACATGGTGTTGATTTACGACATCCACGCGGACGGAGTCGCGGGCACAGCTAGTTGTATAATAAATTTCGTAATGCATATTCAAATTAATTATTGTCCACCAGTTACTACTCACGTGCATTTTCAGGATTGCCGACTAGTTTCGAACTCGAACGGAGCCCTTAGTCATGAGCTGAGCCCGCGGCGAAGTCGCGAGTCAAACTAAATTAGTCGGGCAAACCCGAAAAATATCTATCCGATAAAAGAGTATCCGAGTAGCCGGTAAAAATCGTACTAATATTATAAACGCGAAAGTTTGTAAGCATGGATGGATGGATGGATGTTTGTTACTCTTTCACGTAAAAACTACTGAATGGATTTTAATAAAACTTTACAATATATAGCTTATACATCAGAATAACACATAGGCTACAATTTGTAAAGATATTGTGTGAATTGGCCAAAATATGACGATAAGTGTCAAGTAAGTAGGAAGAAATCTACCATCTGCGAGCTATTCTGGTGTGCGCTGCCTAAACCCTTTGAGATATAACAAAATGATGTATTGTGGAATTGTGTATCTTGTATAGGTCTACGGAAAGGTCCGCGATGGCATATGTCTATCTCTTAAGGATAACATACTACATCCATTTTAATGCTTAAAAAAATGGGCAATTATGAAGCGGTAATTGGAAAGCGGGCCGGGACTAAAATTTCATGATTACTTTTGGTCGCGATATCCGACATCCACGCGAGCGAAGACGCGGACATCAGCTAGTAATTAATAGAACTGTTAAACTATTACACAATTTCATTTCACTACATTTTCTTCTTATTTCCAGTGACCACAGAAGATATGGAAGTAGACCAACAGATCAGCCATTCCTTACCACCGAGCATTCTTCTCCGTCACACAGACGTTCAGGCTTTAGACCAAGACTTCATACAAGACTGGAATGCACACATCACTGGTCTAGCAGAAGATCAGAAGCTGCTAAATTGTTTGGAGAAATTGTGTTATTATACAGCTAATGAACAGATATTTAGAAATGTGCTGGTAAGTTCATAACATAACATAGCATCACGCCTGTATTCCCCGAAGTTGTAGGCAGAGGTGTACAAAGTTGTACACCCACATTGCACCAATGCTGTTATTAAGTCCCATGTAATAGGTGGTGAGCCTATTGCCATCAACCGGGCACAATTCCAAACTCCGGGCTGCTACTGAGAATTTCCTAATAGAAAAACTCAATAACACTTTGCCCGACCCGGGAATCGAACCCGAGACCTCCTGCTCAGCAGTCGCGCTTGGGACCACTAGACCAACGAGGCAGCTTCTGCTCAGCAGTAACAAGTGTGCCAAGTTAGTCATTGCCGGTTAGCGGAGCCATCGGCGAGGTTAGCAATGATACCGAGACGTTTACCGCAGTAGTGTGGTAATGTAAAAATAAAGCACACATAAACCTAAAAGCGGTTCATTAAGACTCACTTTACGCTAGCTCGTAAAGTGAGTGTGTTAAAATATAATTATCAACACATGCCCATTTGCTTTTATTGCAGCACTTGGGATCATCATCATCATCGTCCCCCTTATCCCAATTTATTTGGGGTCAGCACTTTTTCAGGTTCATAATGAGACTTATTACTCACGCGTGCTTTTTACTTTATATTAACACTAGTCTATCTAGATTTGTCTGGCGGTTTTGGGTATTTATATGGCCTACGCAAATGTCCTCCCAATGCCTGGCTTGTGTGCCGTCAGTTAGGACAGATCAACTCATAGAGGACCTGACTAATTCCTTCAAGGAAATCTTATGTTTTTTTTTTCCAAAGACCAAATATCCTACACAGTTTGTACTATCACAATACACGGCTTGTATAATGATGACTTTAAAAAATAAATTGACATCTAACTTTGTAATAAAGAAAAAAAAGAAACATTTGCGCCATTTTTATTTCTGTAAATAGATCTATTGAACACTTTTACAAGTTATTTTTGTAAACTGTATGGTGCCGACATAATTACAAGTAAAACCGTTTGTAAAAGACATTTTACCTTTTTACAGAATAGCAGTGATAGCTTAGTGGTATGACCATTAGACTGACAAGTCAAAGGTCGCAAGTTCGAATGCAAGGCACGCACTACTGACTTTTCGAAGACTTTTCTTATTATAAATTAACTAGCTGATGCCCGCGGCTTCGCCCCCATGGATGTCGGTTATCGCGACCAAAAGTAACCATGAAATATTGATCCCGTTCCCGCTTACCAATTACCGCTTTATAATTGCCCTTTTTTTAAGTATTAAAATGTATAGGGTATGTTATCCTTAAGAGATAGACATATGCCGTCACGGATTTTTCTGTAGAACTATATAAGATACACAATTCCACCATACATCATTTTGTTATATCTCAAAGGGTTTAGGCAGCGTTTTCGTTGAAAGCTCCCGGAGGCTTATTTTTTTCCGACACCTCCAACAAATATCATTATATTTTAGCCATTGTATACAAAAACTTGACAAATTATATACTAAAACCTTCTTCTTGAATAACTCTATCTATTAAAAAAAACTGTATCAAAATCCGTTGCGTAGTTTTAAAGTTCTAAGCATACATAGGGACAGACAGACAGCGGGAAGAGACTGTTTTATACTATGTAGTGATTATCACGTGCTTAAAACGGTGTAGGAAAACATGGTGAGGAAACCAGCACACCTGAGAGACATTCTCGATGGTGTGTATAGCCATGTCAGAGACCTACGGATGGTTTAAACTCTGACACTAGGTTGTTCATCAACCACACGACAAGAAGAACATTTTTATTACACAAATTAAATCTTGATATGAACACATAAATTAATGTTTTTAATATTATTATTTTCAGTTCGAACTTGTCTCAAAATTATCGGCAAACAATCCATATATAGAAGTATCAGATCTATCGGCAATCATAGACAAGACCGTCGCACCCGAGCATAGAGTAAAGCTGCTCCAATCATTGTCTATACTCGAGTTGTCTTTAGTCATAGCCATGAAACATGGCATGGAGATATTTGATGGACAGCCCATGAATTTTGAAATGGTATTACATAGGTGAGTAAAGTAATAATAAAGTTATTGATAAATCTTTGAAACACATAAACGTATGTGGAGCGAATTCCAAAGTTATACATTTTTGTGTAAAAAAAAAACAGGTCGTGAGCAGCATTCGAACCTGCGCCTCCCGGATAAATACTTCACGTGATCTGACCGCTAAGCCATCTCCACCTGCTCACTACTCCGTATTCTTCTTCCACATTTTAATAGTCTTTTGGTGACGTCATCATCTATTTAGGTGACAACCGACACGAGTAACTTTGCAGTTAATAATAATAATAATAATAAACTCTTTATTTTCAGGTGACTAAGACCCATAGAAATTATAAACATATAAAAACAATAATATCTTATATACTAATACATAAAAAAAAAAAGATGTAATTTAAAACTAATGACTACGTAAGGTCGGCGACGTATTGCGCTGTGTCGTGGTGTCATGTAGCCTGCCGCGAACGCCGATACACAACACCCTTCGGCCAAAATTCCTCTTTCATAAAGGTCTCCAGATGTTGAGTTGGAACCCGCACCACAAAAGATTTAAAATTAACTTTGTGGCGCGCCTCCAACTTTTCGACCCTCAACGTGAACTTGGTCTTCACTCTTATATATTCCACGATCTCCTCTACCATCGTGGTGTGATGCAGTCGGGACACGTATAGCTGCGTCGTCGGAATAGCTGGACGCAGTAACATGTTCGGTCCAGTCAGTGCAGTACCACACTGATTGCGACAAGCAGGCTTTTTCTTCTTCTTTTCGACTTTAGTGAAGCCTTCTTCATCGGCCTGTCCTTGGCTTGTTGTTGGTGGTAACGAGCTTTTAACTGGTTCCAGGGGCCCCTGGGCACCCTTAGATGGTTTAGTTTGCCGTTGATGACTAACGGGAGCTTGAGTAACGGCAGCCGAGTAAGCACGTCTTGGTGTTGATGTGCTATCATTCGTCGGCATCCCAACAACGGGGGACGCGGGGAGGGCGGGGTGCGGATGTGCGTCACTTGCAGTGACGGTGGCCGGCAACGAGTCAAATTTTGCTGACTCGAAACTTTGCTGCGATGCATTGACCGCTCCATGACGTGTATTGTTGTTGTTCGCATGCTCGTGTGACCTACATACCGTGTTGCGCAAATCGGCCACTTCGGTTCGTAGATCGCATATGGTGGTTTGTGATGCTTCTAACTTCAACTGCATTTCGACCAGGCTTGATCTTAGACTAGTGATGTCCTTCAGCAGCCTGGTGACGTCGACGTGGTCGAAAGTGACGGGGGGCAGCTTACGCAAATCCTTTGCCACGAAAGTCGGCACGTCGTCTGGATCAATCTCCTTCAATAGTTTGATCATATCCTGGAGACTCCTCTCTCCCTTTTCATCCCTCCTGCGGGACGGAATGCGGTCGGCCATTTCCAGCGACTCAAACAGTAGGGTTTTGGCCCTGCGAATCTCTTCTTCACTGAAGTTGGAGGTACAGATCTGTGTAACACTGACCTCGTCCATGACGTCCAGCTGGTATTGTAGAAACGTCAGGACCTCGTTCGCCACGAGTTCTTCCGAACGCATGGTGTTATAGCAGCGGCACTTGCCGCGCTCGGCTTGAAATAATAATTTCCGCGAGCGGTGTAGTCGCGTCCGATTGCAACGGTGGATCGCGCTGCACTGAATACTAATAGTTAATACAATGTCGTACAGATGCGATTATTTTAACAAATACAGATAAAAATTTCAAACGCATTATCGCATGCGGAGTGAACTCTAAACCTATAAAGGTTTGTGTAAAGTAGGTTCAGTCTGAAGAATAGTAGCAATGACGTCACCAACGCGTATGAAAGAATAAATGTTGAACAAGCCTTTGGGGTACTACGCAGAGTCAGGAGTCGAGATGGCTTAGCGTTCAGAGTGCCTGGAGTTATCCGGACCTCCGAAACCTGGACTTGGTAGTCTGAAATCGCCAACCCGCAGTGAGCTAGCTTGGTTATTAAGCTCGTGCCTTCTCTGTATGAGAAGAGGCCCTTGCCCTGTCCTGGGACAATTATGTACTGGTTATTTAAACTAAGCGTTACCACTTTACAGTTTAATGGCGCTGAAGCGACATCCCAGTTCTATATAATCATTTAAATATTTTATTAAACATGTTATATTGATGATCTTAATTAAAGTTAGAACTGTGTAATACAAGATTACAAATATTTTTCGTGATAAGTATACTATTCCACACATTCCTCATTAAAACGCTTGTTCACAGATACACAAAATTCGCAAACTCAAACTCATCCACACAGACCGTACCTCGTCCAGTCATATTAAAAGCTTTTGAACATCTTCAAGAGTTGGAAATCATAATGCCAGTGCGGACCACAGACTCAATATACAATGGCGCCGATACCACAGCTAGTAGAGTTCAAAAGGAATACAAATTATATACCTTAGCAGTGCCAAATGAAGATATAAGTGATGCTGTGAAGAATTTCAGAGCATTGCCAACTGAAATTAATCACTGGTTCAATAATTCCGTTGTGTGACTTTTTTGGTGTGGTAACATTGTCAGTGAAATGTCAAATCATGCGAAGCAAGGTGCATAGAGATTGGCATCATTTTATATCGATATTCATTACAATAGAAATATTTTCAGGCGAATTATTAATGATAACTTCGGGGTAGGGATCAGTGTCCATATTATGGGCAGACTGAGTTCATAATTTAAAAAAATAATATATTATTATGTATGAAGCCTGATCGATAAAATCGAATGATTATCGATTCCTACTTCTAATAATTTGCCAATCTGTAGGCACCGGTATTGCTATGACACACCTTTATACATAAACAGTTGTTAAAACACGTTAAACATACATAAAATAGTAATTTATAAAGACTGAAATAAATAAAACAAAATTAATTTATTACTTTGTACTGCATTTTATTTTTAATACAGTAATTAATACTAAATAACAATTCTAGGTCTATGATACAAAAAAATAATTACTGAATCACAACAAAATAATAATTACGGGATACGGAGCTCCCAGTGCGTGGGACCGATCTGCCACTTGACCGGTTTATTGAGAAGTTCTGCCATTTTGATTATAAGTAAATTTAATATTTTACCGTCGTCGTTGTTGTGACTGCTGAGCATGAGGTCTCGGGTTCGATTCCGGGGTTGGACAGTGGTTTTGAGTTTTCTGTTAGGAAATTTTCAGTTGCAGCCCGGTGTTTGGAATTGTGCCTGGTAGATGGCAATAGACTCACCACCATGGGACTTAATAACAGCATTGGTGAAATGTGGGTGTATAATTCTGTACACCTCTGCCTATCCCTTCGGGGAATATAGGCGTGATGCTATGTTATGTTGTGAATATTGTTACAAAAAAAATATTTTTTTAATCTATATTTTACAATTTTAATCTAACCACTTAATATTGCTGGTAGCGCTACGTGCAACATCATTCTTGTAATCTTCTTCATGAAACCTATACCTAAACCTATCCTGGCTCGCACTAATACCTTCTAACTCCTGTAATTCTGTTGGCGTCAAATCCCTATACCTTCTATTTTTAAAAGTTTTTAACTCTTCGGGTATAATAATATTGCTGATATTTTTATTTTTTAATGTGGCATCATTAATGTCGTGGACCATAGAGTCGAGAGTTTGGTGGGGGTTGTTTCCGGTGCTGCCAGGTCTTCTGTGTAAAAATCCCTGGTTTTGGAAGGATGAGATGGAAGGTTCGTGCATTGTGTCGGCTACAAATGCTTTGTTTGTGAACATTTGGAGTCCGCCTTTGTGTTTCCTTGCCTGAAAAAATAAAATATATGTTACAAGCTTTACACCCTATTGAAGAATCGAGACAACTATATGTAAATAACATTTGACTAGATAATCAAAATAAACAGATTCTGTATGTATATATTTCTCAATCAATTTATAACAATAAATAACGTTGCTTTGTATTTGCTAACGTTGTTTTCATTCAGAAATAATACTTTTTGGTTGTTTTAACAACTGAGATCTCTACTATACCGGTGTTTTTATACCTACATGTCACAAATGAGTACTAGCCTCGTGCAGTTTGTCGACAACATATCCATGACCGGTGTTAAGACCAATGTTAGCTATCTGCTCGATGCTGTTGGAGCGGTGGAACGGACGAAGTGCTGACACTGCACGGGATATTCCAACCTGAAGAAGGAGGAACGGTTTCATTAGTTATTAGGTGCATATATCCAGGTCATTAAGTTTAGAACAATTACAATTGTCCATTACTTCAGTAGTTTTTATTAGTAGTCAGTTACAGTAGCCCGTCGTGGTGGCGGAGTAGTTATGAAGAGTCAAACCGGGCATATACCAATGTGACTTTTTAAATGTATATTTAGGTCGTTTTTTATTAGCTTGCATATGACCGCCATCTCGCCTGATGTTAAATTTTAGTTAGTTGAAGACCTCACAGACATACGGTGAAGGAAAACATCGTGAGGAAACCTGGACTCCATGTCTGAAATCGCCAACTGAGGGAGCGTGCGTGGTGGTGAGCCTTCTCGGTATGGGAAAATGCCCTTGCCTTGCTGTGAAACAGTTATGGGCTAGTTTTTTACTTATCTCGAGTATACAAGCCATTGTTTGGTATCATTTGAAAACCGACTTCGCCACAAAAGTAACTTCGCATTCATAATCGTTAAAGCGTTTATATGGACAGAAAAAATACTACGACAAAAAAAAAACACATCTAATAAATGATGATTACCTGTCCATGTCTGATCCGATGCTCAGTGATATCAGCTCCAAGTAGTTCAGTGTAAGGATCCATCCGTATCGGCATGATTTTGTCGATGGCCCACAGCAGTGATATGGTGACGAGGATGCCCCACGCCATCAGACAGACGCCAGTCAGGCTCTGGACTCCGAGAAGGTACCAGCCGCCGCCTGAGGAGTAATATAAAAAAAAAAACTATAGCGGAACTTAAGTTACCTATTTATTTTAAAATGTAAATAGGTAAGGTAGGTAACAGACGCTATTTTGTTTCTGGGAAAATGTGTTCCAAAGTTGACCGTATCAAGTGAGGTGGCGGGGATTTTTTAAAAGTTTGTGGTTTTCCGCATATAAGAGCCAGACACTTGTTGTATTAGAAAATAAAATAATAGAAGTTTTTATTTGTATACAATGTAAGTATTACATTAAGGTGTTAACAAAGTTAGAGAGTCCTTGTACATTCTACCTTTCGGCATTCAAACATTTATGAGTAGCTTCAAATTATGTACAATACAATGGGTACTTATACATTTTATAGAGCTTAATAGTGCAAAAAGAAATATAATAATATTCTCTCATTCAGCCTATCATCGATTATGCTGACGCTTGCTATCTGGATGCCACGGAGGAGCTTCTAAATAAACTTGAGCGCTTGCAAAATCTGTGTATCCGTTTTGTCTTTGGTCTACGTAAGTATGATCACGTTTCTCACTTTCGCAAGGAACTCAAGTGGCTCCCTATCCGACTTCGCAGAAACACTCGGATATTATGTCTCCTCTTCAACATCCTACACAATCCTTTATATCCCTCTTACCTGCGAGAGCGTTTTCCTTACGCACGTCCTTCTGATGTTCCTTCTAGGTCTCATCTCAGATCCCTCCTTAAATTCCCATCCCATAAAACAGATTTTTATTCCTACTCCTACTCCGTTCATGCAGTGAGATTGTGGAATTCGCTTCCGCCTAATATACGAAGTTCACGGACTATCTCTATATTTAAAAGACGCGTTAAAGAGCACTACCTTTCCACCATAGTGTAATTTTAGTATATTTATTTATTTAAGTATGTATTTATTGAATATTTAATTGATCAGTATAGTGTGTTTATAGTTATATATATATATATATATTGTATTTATTAAATTAAACTAAGGTAACTAAAACCTATAATACAATACTATCTAACTAAAAACGATATATATATATATATATATAATATATATATATATATATATATATATCGTTTTTAGTTAGATAGTATTGTATTATAGGTTTTAGTTACCTTAGTTTAATTTAGTATGTTGTGCCAATATAACCGGCACCATGATGTTTATATTATTCCTGTCCTATTGTTTACACACTGTGTTCTCCGCTTTTACTTATTATTTCTCCTTTCGCAGGTCTGCTGTAAGAAATTTCTAAAGAAATAAGCAGTACCTTTGTACTTAGTTTTCTTTTCCCTTTTCTTTCTTATTATTATGTAATGTGTGTGCATAAATTATAAAATAAATAAATAAATAAATAAATAATAATACAATCATCATAATACATCGTTCGGGCTGTCGTTCGTTCTTTTTGTATCGTGTTGTCCAATAACACGGTTGTGGCGGCCAGATACGCAGTAGCTCTATGTGTTAAGATCCACACGGTTAGACCATAACCCGACCCAACGTGGTTGGCAAAGTGCTAGGCAGAGATCATTCGTATTGAAGTTCAATTAATGATCTGAAACCATATTCTATAGATCTAATAATAGAGTAGTTGGTGGTAGTCGGAATTTTCACCGCTTGCGTATGTGCATATATTTGCGGGCGGGCGGGCGGTGCACAGGTAATGCATGACTACCCTCAATTTTGTGGAAGTAGGATAAATAATAAGTAATGGACTTCCGCAAAGTAACGCCTGAATCTATTCGATCTAATAATATTTTTTTGTAAATACCTACCTTTGAATAATCCGGACCTGCCATTCGTTGTTTCCATAGGAATTGGGTTGTCAGCGAAGAGCCCCACCGCTAATACACCTGCAAAAATCGGCTATCATAATAATTTGATCACAGCTATTTATAAAAAGTAATTTCAGTTTCTGGGCTATATTCCTCGGTCGTGCAAGTTTTATCGAGTTTTTCTGTTAGGAAATTCTCAGTAGCAACTTGCGGTTTGTTTCACCACCACATGGGAGTTAAAAACTGCATCGGTGAATGTGTGTGTATATCTCAACCATTTTAGATCTACAAATTCAATAAATTTCTTACCCCATAGGCCACAGGCTCCATGCACAGCGGAGGCTCCAACTGGGTCGTCGACACCCATCATATCGAACAGAGGTGCCGTAGCGGACACTATAGCGCCGCCGATAAAGCCGATCAACAGTGACTCCCAGGCGCGGTAGAGGAAGCATCCCGCTATAGGCAGACTATACTAAATATTTGGAAAACATGACGCACTTTTGCATGAAAGATGTGCTGTATTTTTGAACGCCGAGAAAGGAAAGCTGATGTAAGAAAAATAGATTAGAGAAAATAATCTGTTTAAAATTAATTACCCATATTTTGGGGTAATTATTCCCAAGTTACAACAATAACATGAAAAATCCCCGTCTTGAATATGTTGCTAAGTTTTTTATTCGTAATTATAATAGTAGAATAAATAAATTTAATATTGCGCTTAAAATCGTTTAATATTCTGGGCAGAACATATTAGTAAAGCTTAAATAAGCACTGGCGAATTGTAATTAAAATAAAACCTGTTATCGAAACCAGTGATCCAAGCACGCTGTTGATAAGTTCCATAACTTCTGCCTTCCCTTTGTTCTTTATAAGCGTGAAGCTAGAAATCAATACAAATAAATACATTTGAAGTGTCTGTTTCTAATGTCAAAATAATATTTATTTTTAAGCTCATACAGTTACTTGCACGACACCTATGCCTAAAAATCTGTATAAATATTATATTTTTGACTGTCTGTCTGTTTGTTCCGGCTAATTTTCGAAACGGCTGAACCGATCCTGATAAGATTTTAATGACAGGTAACTGACTATATACGGAGTAACTTCGACTTTTTTTAATATAATTAATTTTTTAATATACGTGGTTGAAAGGTAGGCTAATTATAATCTAAATATACGCGGGCGTAGAATATATTATAAGTAATTGGACCTATTTGTTATCTTTTTAATATCAAATAAAAAAGAAAAAAATATATCTTAATATACCTATTTATTATATATTAGTATGAGAATGGGCCCTGTAATGTGATAATTATGGGCTAGTAATTATTATTAATTTATTTAGTGTATGATTTCATTATCATAAGTGCGAGTACGACCGACGGCACCGATGGTCCCGTAATTAATTACAAATCCACGGTTTTCGGATTGATTCCTTTACTTGTGCTGTAAAACGTTGCTTCTTGCAAAATTTCATAACCAGCGTACCTATTGGCTATCTCGGTTACCAACCAAATTGATGGATACTTTGTAGTATACATTGCGTCGTATGTTTTTAATATTTTTACTCATCATACTACAAAGTGACCATCAATTTGGTTTGTAACCCATATAGCCAATAGGTATGCAGATCAACGGGAAGTACCCCATGGTTATTGATTTACGTTATATAAGTCAAAATATGCGGCATATATATTCTTTCTTTCTTTCTATATGGTATTTTTATTGCATTGACTTAGAAGCCTGACTTGTTACAGCTCCAAGGGACGGTAGAAATATGTATTTGATATTCATTTCAACTTGACAATGACACCGCCACGCGTTTCTAAGAAAAAAGGTCTTGACAGACACGTACAACGAAGTGATTTTATAAGGATTCCTTTTTTTCCTTATTGGGAACGGAACCATAATAAACAAGAATTAAGTCTTTTAATAAAACTTACAGTAGCCCAAAGCAGCCGCCGCCGAAAGAACCCATCATCGTCATGACCGCGGCCCGAGCTGCATACTGCCACTTAGCACCGCTCACCTGTCAAACAAACCAAACATTGTATAATAATAAAATATAAATATTTTTTTACCAAGTTCATGGGGGTGGCTGTGCGACGGCCACGGAACAGCCATACTTTTTGACCATGATGTAGGGTTTATAGAGTTATAAACCTAAAATGTATGTTTTTTTTTTATACGGGGCACACGAACAGACAGATCGCCTGATGGTAAGCAATTACCGCCGCCCATGGACACCCGCAACACCAGAGGAGTCACAAGTGCGTTGCCGGCCTTTTAAAAAGGAGTACGCTCTTTTCTTGAAGTTTTGAAGGTCGTATTGGTCCGGAAATACCGCAGGCGACAGTTCATTCCACAGTTTTGTTGTGCGAGGCAGAAAGTTGTTTGGTTGTAGGGTTTGTACCGACATACGACGATATGCTTCGAAAAAGGAAGGTTTGGCTTTTTTTGGCTCGTCTTGGCGTTTGTCTGATATGATCACCGCACTCATGAGGGAGTTCCCCAAGATATAGGTAATGTTTATGAATAGTTCTTTAAATCTGTGTTCCCTTATACCTTTTTTACAAGGAAACTAACACGCGAATATTTCTTAGCCAATAGATAAATCGATCGATCGATGTGAGGATGCCGCGTTCGTTTGGGAATTGGTGACCATAATTTCACATCCGGAATTCCTGACCATTCCGCAAAAAAATGGCGTCGGAGAACGCTTGTCGCTTCGTTAGCGGACAAAGATTTATGACAGCTTTTACGGGTAGTAAGTTGCCTAACAGTCTGACAATCAGACTTACCCACGAGATATCGTGTTACCCATTAACTGGGTTGTAGAGGTCAGATAGGCAATCGCTTCATGTAAAATACTGGAGCTGCATCTGGTTAGATTGAAAGTCGACCCTAACGTAGTTGGTAAAAGACTAGGCAGATCTAAACGACGAATTATTTACTTTCTTGTTCAGAAAAATATGCTAAAGTGTGTAGGTAATGTAAATTTTTCATGGATTACTGTATTATTTTTGCAAATCAATATCGCGTTTCGTCTCCAAGATCATACGTGAATTAATTAAAAAGCACGTCTGCCATTTCTTATAATCTGTTTAGCCTATGTGACAATGTAAGGATTCTAACGATACTCTATACATCGAAATCGGTTCAGGCATTTAGAAGTTATGGTGAAATAAAGCCGGCGCCATCTAGTTTATAAAAATGACTTGTAAAAGTGTCTTCAACAAATCTATTTACAGAAATAAAATCATTTATCATAAAGCACTCACAAACACACTTACATATATAATTATATTTTTTAATACATGTTGAGGCCATGTAATGCCTATATTAATTTCTATTTTTCAAAGAAACATTGAAAAAATAATAGACAAGAACGGGGCTTGAACCCGCGACCTTTGACGTTCCGTGTCATCACTCTACCAACTGAGCTACCTTGTCGTGTTCAAACCTATTGAATTTTCAATCCTCTTTGTATACGTCTTAAGGAGACGCCTGGTGATATTTATCTAGTAATCATTACAGATTTACTAAACTCAGCGTTACCACTTTACAGTTGTAAATCGCCGAACAACATCCCAATCCTTTATAAATCATATATAATTATATTTTTTAATACATGTTGAGGCCATGTAATGCCTATATTAATTTCTATTTTTCAAAGAAACATTGAAAAAATAATAGACAAGAACGGGGCTTGAACCCGCGACCTTTGACGTTCCGTGTCATCACTCTACCAACTGAGCTACCTTGTCGTGTTCAAACCTATTGAATTTTCAATCCTCTTTGTATACGTCTTAAGGAGACGCCTGGTGATATTTATCTAGTAATCATTACAGATTTACTAAACTCAGCGTTACCACTTTACAGTTGTAAATCGCCGAACAACATCCCAATCCTTTATAAATCATATATAATTATATTTTTTAATACATGTTGAGGCCATGTAATGCCTATATTAATTTCTATTTTTCAAAGAAACATTGAAAAAATAATAGACAAGAACGGGGCTTGAACCCGCGACCTTTGACGTTCCGTGTCATCACTCTACCAACTGAGCTACCTTGTCGTGTTCAAACCTATTGAATTTTCAATCCTCTTTGTATACGTCTTAAGGAGACGCCTGGTGATATTTATCTAGTAATCATTACAGATTTACTAAACTCAGCGTTACCACTTTACAGTTGTAAATCGCCGAACAACATCCCAATCCTTTATAAATCATATATAATTATATTTTTTAATACATGTTGAGGCCATGTAATGCCTATATTAATTTCTATTTTTCAAAGAAACATTGAAAAAATAATAGACAAGAACGGGGCTTGAACCCGCGACACTTACATACTTGCATGTTCCCAAAATTATTGAGTTTTACTGATAGCAAATTCTCAGTAGCAGCCCGGAGTTTGGAATTGTGCCCGGTAGATGGCAATAGGCTCACCACCTATTACATGGGACTTAATAACAGCATTGGTGAAATGTGGGTGTACAATTGTGTACACCTCTGCCTACCCCTTCGGGGAATACAGGCGTGATGCTATGTTATGTTATGTTTATGATCCCCAAAACCATAACACGCCTTTTTTTGGGCAGTCGTGCAAAAATAGCCATGTAATTTGCACAATTAAAGCAAACCATACTACCCATGATTTCCAGGTAGGTGCAGTTCAAGGTACAGCATACATAATGTAAATAACGACGTATTCAGACGAACAATTAGTGTACGACTAGACATGCAACCCAAATGACCGATGGTTTGTTTAATTCGTTAAAATGCTACCGTTTACCGACAATTTTGTTGAATGGCAAAACGTGATATGCATTGAACGGAGGTTTTTGTTTTTTTTGTTGGCCTGGTGGACGGTTTAAGGCTGGGGAAATTCCATGCCAGCAGCGGGAACTTGTTTTTTTTTTGTATTTGATAGGTGGCAACCGTGTAGACGGATCGCCTGATGGTAAGTGATTACCGCCGCTCATGGTGAACCGAAACCCAGAGGAATCGCAAGTGCGTTGCCTGCCTTTTAAAGGGGTTGGGTCTCCGCTACCCTCACTCACTCGGCGAAACACAACGCAAGCGTTGTTTCACGCCGGTTTTCTGTGAAGCCGTGGTATCACTCCGGTCGACCCGGCCCATTCATGCCGAAGCATGGCTCTCCCCGGTCGAACTCGTCTTTTCGAAGTCATGTGCATATTATACATATATTACTTATCACTTGCTTAAAACGGAAAACATTGTGAGGAAAACAGCACACCTGAGAGATGTTATCGATGGTGTGTAAAGCCATGTCAGAGACCTACGGGTGGCTCTGACACTAGGTTGTTCATCAACCACACGATAAGAAGAAGATCTTAGCCTAAGGTACCACAGTCTTTTACTTAGAAATGATGAGCGTATTACAAATTAAATATAGCTTACACCTTTCAACTCAGTAACGTACAGATCTGTACGTTGTAACAATAAAAATCTATTGTGTCTGCTAATGACTGACGCAACAGCTTAAAACGGTGTACGAAAACAGCGCACCTGGAGTAATGATACTTCGTAAATCCTATTGTTATGACTACATATGTTAATCAGAGAAGTTGCCTTGGCAGTGATTAGGGTAATTTGAGAAAATGGTAGCTTGTCTGACTTTTTAGTAGTAACTAACGACGATTTCCATAGATTATGCAAATGTATTGGCCGTTGCGAATGTTCCTAGATTTGTTAAAAATATAACAATTTATTATTATTTATCATGGTAATTAGAGCTTTCTAACTATTCGTAATCCTAACTAAGATGTATATGACTTCGAGGAGTGCCCTTGAGAAAGATAACTAAGTTTAAGTATCTGGGGCACTGTATCACCGAAGACCTCTCAGACGATTTAGATACGTATGGCGTTAGCAGTAAGATGCAACATGTTGACCCGTAGGTTTGTAAAATGCACAAATATTGTTAAGATAGATATAGATATATACCAGACTTTTTACACCAGCAGCGTATCAAACATATGCGCAGGATCAATTGACGCCCCACGTTGCCTACGTATCCAATACCATAATGGTTTCAGGATGTTGTAGGGGCTGCCCCATTTCTGTAGCGCATTAGGCATTTTTGCTGCTAGAACAGACAGTTTTAAGGCAATTATGCGCATAAGAGTAGGCTCTCTAATGAGTCGCGCGCGGGACTGCGCCAGCAACCTTCTAAACACAAACTAGTATTTAGGGTCGATTGTCCAGTGTTTGCGGTATTGGAACACCATAAATATGGGATCCAGGCTTATTAAGTATAATATAAGATAAATAAATAACATAGTTTTAAGTCGATACTAACACTATATGGATGTACATGTATAGTCGACCATACAATTGCTTTACAACCCGAATGCTGAATTTCGGTTGCACATCATAATATGACAAGGTCTATTTTCGCTTACAAGATCAAAGTGCTGAAGCAAACTGCCTCGTTGGTCTAGTGGTCCCAAGCGCGACTGCTGAGTATGAGGTCTCGGGTTCGATTCCCGGGTCGGGCAAAGTGTTATTGAGTTTTTCTGATAGAAAATTCTCAGTAGCAGCCCGGAGTTTGGAATTGTGCCCGGTAGATGCCAATAGGCTCACCACCTATTACATGGGACTTAATAACAGAATTGGTGAAATGTGGGTGTACAATTGTGTACACCTCTGCCTACCCCTTCGGGGAATACAGGCGTGATGCTATGTTATGTTATGTTAAGATCAAAGTGTCAGTCAGATACTGTCACCATTATTGTCATTTTAATTTACTGGATTTTTTTGTCAAATATGGTACTTAGAGCAATTTCGTGGTCGACTATACAAATTTGTGTGTGTCTATCTGAAATAAAAGTTGTAATTTTTTCATTATAAATGCGAGATATACATATTATGAAGGATATAACATATTACTATAACAGGAAAGCGCATTACCAGACGGTCATCCTAATTGAGACCAAGGTCAGTGCAACCGGGTCGAAACGTCAAACGATTCAAAGGTATTTATTACGAATTAAGTCCAGGCCATAATAATAATATCAAGCAACGCGATAGTTTAAAAGTTAAGATATAAATATATCGCACCGTGTTTGGTAAGTAGTTGTAAAATAGTACTTGTCCGAATTTATCTGTAATGATATAAGAACTAATGGCTTGTAAGTAAGTATACATAATAAATAATAAGTAATCTAGAAGTAAAGAGGCGTGCCTTTACCTGTCTCGTGTGCCCGGGCACTAGCATTAACTATTTAAGCGGCTACTTAAACTAATTGATTGTTCGCCCGTACAACCTTGTGTGAGTGACACATAATATATTTATATTTTAAATTTAAACAAGTATTTATTTTAATTTTGTCTAGTGGTAGGAAGAGCGACTGCTGAACGCCAGGTCCTGGGTTCAATTCCCGGGTCGGGCAATGTGTTTATAATTTATATTACTTATATTAAGAAACTCTCAGTAGCGTTCTGAATTTTGGAATTGTGCCCGGTTGATGGTAATAGGCTCAACAAATGAGACTTAATAACAGCATTGGTGAAATGTGTATCTAAACTTCTGCCTACCTCCTCAGGGATACAGGCGTCATGATATGTTCAATAAGCTATCATAAGCTTCAAACTTATTTGAATGTTCGTCTACTTTTAGAGTTAAACTACTGCAGCTAACAGTGACTGATTAATTAGCCTATACAAGCCTGACAAGTCAAAGGTCGCAAGTTCGAATCCAAGGCATGTAGTACAGTCTTTTCGAAGTCATGAGCGTAATGCCTATTATAAATAATTATCACTGGCTTATAACGGGGAATGAAAGAATCGTGAGGAAACCAGCACATCTGAGAGATGTTCTCGATGGTGTGTAAAGCCATGTCAGAAACCTACGCGTGGTATAAACTCTGACACTAGGTTGTTCATTAACCACATGATAAGAAGATTAGCTTATACAATTTTGAGCCATCAATACTGAAAATTCCTTTCCCATCCCACTTACCCCATAAGTACTGCCAGAGTTGAACGCCAGCCATCCCCACCAGAGTACGAAGGTGCCCATCACTGCGTTGACGGGGTTGCCCATCGGTAATGGGGCTATGCCGTTTGCGTAGCGGCCGAGACGTGGGCCCAGCATAAGAGCTGATGCGAAGGCTGATGCACCACCTGAAGAGAAAGGTTTCTTGAAACCATTGTTAAATGTAAATAGTCCTTCAGTACCCCTCCGCCATGTTCCATTTATGTAATGACAGCATTGATCATGTTCGGAAACCGTGGTAGTCACGTCCAGCTGATGTACAGTGCACTATAGCGTCTATAGTACTGAAGAGAGACAGAGAGAATGATGAACTAGTCCCAAAGCTTCATTGTCGATGACACCCAGCTTGTTTAAAACCGGTGGCAGCTTCACATTCCGCTGTTACGTAGTGTGCTATCGGGTTAAGGAAACCTTATAATGTCCAAGGTTAGTTAACAAAGACGTCGGAGCCTTATACCCAGCCCGCACTTGTCTAGGAGAAAGGTCTTACCTATAAGATGTACAGGCCCCGACCCTGCAATGTCCACGGCGCCCAGTTTGTTCAGAAAGCCGTGGGAGCCCCACACCCAGCCCGCTGGCACGCAGTACACTACCGTGTTGAGGAGAGAGAAGAGGCAGTATGCCTTGAAGTTGCACCTGCGGAGAGGGTCTTTATTTGTCATCCTAAGAAGACCTTTATTCATAATCGATATATTTAATGGGATACCTGTTTTTGCCGACTTGGTATAGTTTCAAAATATTCTAATTAGGGCCAATGCATATCAGGCGAAGCGCAACATTTTACTGACATTTATTTTGAAATAAATAATGCAACCAAACTATGACGACTGTTATGGTTGGTCAGTTCATTGGACCACAGGGTGGGCTTGCACCAGCGCGGCAGATGGTACACTTCAAATAAATTCATGAGTCCATGACCCTACCAATTTTGCCCGGATTTGAGTTTTAAAAAGGTCATCTTGGCACTCTACGGTCTCTAAGATTAAAACGTTAAAGAATATACCTTTCAGCCATAGCTCCACTGACAATCGTAGTCGCTGTGGTAGCAAAGGACAGTTGGAACAAAAACGACGCGAACGCCGGACCCATGAGAGGGTCTCCCACGGGCGGGTCCAGCAGGAAGTCACTCACACCTATGAACGGGTTTGAGTAGGTCCCCTCCCCGAACGACATACCGTAGCCGAAGATCCAGTAGGTCAGACCTGTAGAAGACGGATTCCTGATTAGTTTCTATGGCCTGTCAGAAGTTGTCAACAAGGACACGACAACCAGAAGATTTAAATTTTAAAGAGAATTGTAACCCTTTGTCTTTTCTGTCTTAGTCCAACTGTCTGTTCGTTGGTCTTAAAAACAGAAACTAAGTACCTAAGTATACTCGTATATCTACATTATCTACGTTGGGGTTAGTGGAGTGTGATGGTAGGATAATATGATAACCTGGCGCATGGATAACATTTTGTGTAACATTGCTAGTATGTATGGAAGAAGAATACATGCTGCGCCGACTCCAAAAAAATTGGGGTAAGGGCAGGGGGATGATGATCTATGTTGGGGTTGGCTTTTAGTGTAACCGGATGCTGTTTAAGCAGTCTTTTACATTAAGTGGCAGTCTATCCGAGCTCCACAACCCAGTCACTGGCCAACACGATAATTTCCTCGCGCTAAGGCTGGTTGTCATACTTTCAGGCATCTGGCATCTGGACTACCCGTAGCGGCTGTCAAATGTCCGTATGATAAGAAGTATCGACGTATACATACCACCCAATGAGATGTCCGCTAAGTTCTTCATCATAATGTTGGCTTCGTTCTTGATTGAGACGCAGCCGGATTCCAGCATACCGAAACCTAAAAAGACAATATCAAAATATTTGTTATTTCGGTACAGTATCAGACATTGTAGACTCTGTAGAGGAACTACCTAGGATTGGCTGAACCAATCCTAGTACCTACTACGATGGGTTTCTCAGCCATCAAAAAGATGTATTCCATAGGCCCAGAGTCATGCATGCCAACTGTGTACGGCCTGCAAATGATGAGATCTTGACGGATCATAATCTGCTGGGGCTTGCGACAAATGCAGCTGCGAACCCGGTATCCGTTAAAGGTTGGAGGCGGACTGTGTGGTTTTAGTCGGTAGGAGTCAACCCAACGTCCATGATGGAAAAAAGGCCACAGTTTGTAAAAAACGTCAAGGCCAATAATGATAAGGGCCGAATAGATTGCCATGACGTGACAACGTAAAACGTAGAATAAATCGGAATAGTGAGCAGAGGTCGGGCTAACTTTGTAGGCGCTCTGCCTACAAAGTTAGCCCGACCTCTGTCTTATTCATCCGCAGGTACACGATAAAATCCTGCTGTGCAGGTTAACGGTGGCCGGCCTGCACAAATGACGGAGTCGCCATAGTCTATCGGTTTCGCGGTGAATGTAGTTGCGATTCCGGGACTTCGGCAGAGGTTTGTGTAGGACCGTGTGGTTTTTAGTCGGTAGGATTCTGGGAAACAGCGTCCGTGATGGACATTGGAAATATAAAAAAAAATCCTTTTCCTTTTTTATGTCAAAATCAGTTGAACGGACTGTAAAAGATTTATTTAAATGTCTAATCTTATTCCAAACGGAGTATAGAATTTCAGAGTAGGTACATTAGTCATCGCCTTCAAGTTAATTTAACTTATTAGAGGAAAAGTCGCAATAATATTATGTACCTACGTATTAGTAATATCCTTGGCCTAGTGAATTTGTCAGAGCTATTCGGAAGGTTAGCGTCCAAAATAGCATTTTAAGATTAAAAATAATTCACAGTTTCCATCACGAGGTTTACATAAGGAATTTGAATTAGGTAGTAGAAGAATAGGCACGATGACTGATTTTGAAAAGGGTAATATATAAGTCAAATGCATTCACTTATGCTAAGAATTAAATGGATATAACAAATTATTTGTAATTAACAAGTAGTCTTGCTAGTACTAGCAACAAATCAACTGCTCCTAGAACGGAGAAAATTTAAAAAAAAAACTTATAATAATTTGAATTATGGCTTAAATTAATCCTTAACACTCCTTAACCCCTTCAAAGGAAATTACCTAATAAATTAGAACCTTATATAGAAACGTCTTCTATTTCCGAAAAACACATTATTTCAGCAATAAACTATGTTTTAACGCAGATTATTGCATTTTAATCTATCTAATTTGAATTAAGCCCCAAAATGCTCATGGGTCACATGGCGCCGCTTATAATGAGTTGTGACGTCACGCTTCGTTATCATTTGATAAAATTTCAAGCAAAACCAGGTGATTGACATTCAATTGAGGCGTGACGTTATTCGCTGTAATTGGCGTTTCAGTAAACATGGCCGATTGCAGTACCTATGTTATACTTTTATTTTATTGAAAATCTTATTAATTTAAATGTTTTTATTATAATTAGGTATTTGTTTAGTGTCCTGTGTACATATATTTTTCTCTAAAACCATTTATTCTTTGATTCTTTAATACTGTCATCATGCCTATTCCGTAGCCCTATGGAATTTGTGTAAGAACTGTGCTGGCCAGCGGACCTATTGGCAATATCGGTCACCTTGTAGTACATTGCGTCGTACGTTAACTCTTGGCCATGTTGAACAAAAATTTTAAAAACAAACGACGCAATGTACTACACAGTGTCCATCAATTCGATATCAACCGACTCCGAGATAGTGAATACACCGGCTCAAGAGTAACAGAAAACTCTATTTAAATGATCACTCGCTTCCGGCTGTAATCAGACGAGAACATGACGAGAGTGCTTGGAGAGGCGTCGTCACCTTTTGCGAGGTCAGATGACGTAAAGGGAGGGAGTGGCGAACCCTAATCACCCCTGCTGCAGAAGACGTGCCAGACGCTGGAGTGTGCTCACTAGATTGCCTCGTGGGTCTAGTGGTCTCTAGCGCGACTGCTGAGCATGAGGTCTTGAGTTCGATTTCCAGGTCGAGTAATGTTGTTAGGACATTCTCAGTACCACTAGACCAACGAGGCAGTTAAATTCGATTCCAAAGTCAAAGTCAAAGTCCTTTATTTGCCAGAATGTAGGTATACAGAGTATGATCTTAAATATAAAATGGCCCATTTACATTCAACCATTACATATGGTATGCAAATATTTGTTTAAGTAGACAAACACAAATTATATTATTTTAATGTTAATTATTTTAAAACCTTAAATAAAACAGCAAGTTAATATGAACTACCGTAAATGATAATTGTGATACTAATTAATTATACAATGTCAAAGAAATAATATATATGTCAATTCGAAAGCTAAAAATAATAATTTTAATATGATATGTATGTCAGTTAAAGAGATTTCTATTAGTCCACAATTATATTTTAAATGTCAAAGCTTTTATTAACACATTTGAGCCTACGTTAAATAATAATCATAAGGTATATACCAATGTTATTGATTACTTTTCTTCTCCGCGATATGTCATATATTCATTTAGATCGTAAAAACATTTTTCTTTTAACCAATGCGTTAACTTTTTTTTTAATTTATCAAAGGTAAGTCCTTATAGACATTGGGTAATTTGTTATATACCTTTATTGCATTTACGTACGAGTTCCTTTTATACAATTCGAGCTTGCATTGCGGTAAACATAATTTATGCTTATTTCTGGGAGCTACATTTCGTTTCGTAACATCTTTAATCTTAATAAATAATTCCGGATGTTGTTGTACAAATAGGCATAATTCTTTAATGTACATACAAGGTAATGGCAAAATATCATACTTTTTGAACAAGTTTTTACAACTGTCTGTATACCAGGCTCCACAGATTGCACGCACACATTTTTTTTGCACTCTAAACGCTTTTATAATATCCACCGAATTTCCCCACAGTAAGAGCCCATATGAGAGTACGGACGAAACGTATCCGTGATATGCACACAGAGCCGCTTCTGTGGATACCGTGACTCTTAATCTTTTTATAGCATAAACAAATCTGTCGAGTTTGTCACAAACGTAATCTACATGTGATTTCCAGTTGCAATTCTGATCCAACTTTATACCCAGAAATTTTGTACTTACAACTTCTTTAATCGTCGTATTATTATATTTAATATTTAACGTCAATGGTTTTCTTTTATATGTCTGGAATTGGATCATTTTTGTCTTATCAATATTAATTTGTAAATTATTAGAATTTAACCAGTGTATTATGTTTACTACTGCTTTATTTATGTCTGATTCATATGTATTGGCGTTTTCATTTTGTATAATAAGGGTTGTGTCATCAGCAAACAGGATTGTCTTATGGCAAACGGTATTTGGGAGATCATTAATGTACATAAGGAACAAGAATGGTCCCAATATACTGCCTTGAGGCACTCCAAAATCATTTTGCTGATAGGCACTTCTATACACTACTTTTTTGTCATTGTTATGGATTTTAGAGATTTCCACACATTGTTGTCTGTCATTTAGGTAGTCTCTCAACCAGTCGTTTGCTTTTCCTCTTATTCCATACCTTTCCAATTTATGCAGGAGCAACTTGTGGTCCACAAAATCGAACGCCTTGCTCATATCTAGGAAGATCGCCGCGACTGGTAAGCCATCATTTATAGCTTGAGTGACAATTTTAATCAAATTGAAACATGCCAATGAAGTGCTACTATTCTGTCTAAACCCAAATTGTTCATCTTTAAGTAGACCATGACCTGTTGTGAATTCTTGAAGCCTTTTCAACATGACTTTCTCGAAGATTTGACATAATTGGAATCAGCGTCACTGGCCTATAGTTATTCATGGAAGTGCTGTCGCCTTTTTTATAAAGTGGCCTAACTATTGATTTTTTCAGTGTAATTGGAAAGGTACCTTCCTCAAAAGATAAATTTATTAAATAACACAGCGGCTGACATATGTATGGTGCACAAAATTTAATTACTTTGGTGGTTATGTCATCAACTCCTGCTGCGTTGGTGTTATTAAGATTTTTAATTATGTGGAATATTTCCATAGCATCTGTCGGTTGGAGAAATATTGTGTGTTCATAATTAATATCAATAGTTCTGTTTATCTCGTCAACATTATATTTAAAATTATTACTATTTGTCAATTGTATGTAAAAATTATTAAATATGTCACTAATTTCCTTAGGGTCTTCATATGTCCGATTATTTATAACTATTTTGTCAATTTGTGTTCTCACATTTTGGTCATTAATGTTTTCATTAATTACTGCCCATGTGGCTTTACATTTATTTTTATTATTGTCTATATATTTCTTACTTTGTATTTGTCTGGACTAATATATGCACTTTTTTAGTATACAGCTGTATGATTTATATTTTTTATTTAGCATTTTTCCATTCGTATTCGTTTTATTGTGTTGTTGGGTTAAGTATAGATATCTCTTTCTTATACAGGACCTTCTTATACCCTTGGTTAACCATTTTTGGTTCCCTGTTTTAGTTGACCTTTTTATTGTATTTAGTGGGAAGCACAGATCAAAAAATAATTTAAAGAGACTATGAAATTCAGTAAATGCTTCTTGTAAGTTCTTTTTTTCATATATGTAGGAGAAAGTAAGAGACGACATGCAACTACAAAAAGTTTCCATATTTTCTCCATTAAAATCCCTGACAGCTTCATACCAACTGGATATTTCGTACGATTTAGTAGTTTTCAGCGAGAGAGTTTGCCCTGTTTCGTGGTCAGACAGCGCAAGGTGATGCACCTCCGCTTTAACTTGCTTAATGTTGCTTGCTAACTGATCCAGACATGACAATTTCCTTGTTGGTGTTTTAATGTGCAATTCGATATTAGGTTATTATTCTTAAGTTGGCCAAAGTGTTATGGGGTTTTTCTGACAGGAAATTCTCAGTAGCAGCGTTAGGAAGTTGACGGCGTGACACCCCCGTGCTTCCGAGAGCACGTTAAGCCGTCGGTCCTGCGCCTAATCTCTGTCCGGTCGTGTCGCATTGCCGTCCCATCGGACTATGAGAGTGAAGGAAGAACGCAGATGCACTCCGCATCTGTGTTTGCGCATATACTTCTGCACTATAATACCTCCTGCGTACTTGGCTTATCTCCGTGCAGATAGGCCGCCGTGACCGAAATACGCTCGAGAGAAACATTTATTACACGACTGCCCAGGAAAAAAGGAGTGTTATGTTTTTGGGTCATGTATGTAAGTATGAATTTATGTATGTTTGTAAGTTTTTTTATTCCACCATAACTTCTAAACGCCTGAACCGATTTAGATGTATGAGAATTGGGGTATCGATAGAATCTACATTATCCCGGGTAAAAGAGGCTAGGCTAGTAAGATAACCCCCCCAGGGGTTCCACCTTGTCGTGGTGGGGGGGCTCTAGTAGCCGTGGCTTGGTCACCCACGGTGAAGCTAACGGAACCCGAGGAGGGCCGCTCCTCAGGGCTTTGCCTTCAAGCCCATGTAGGAGCGGCGCCGGCGTAGGTAGCGGGCCTTATGGGGGGTGTCGCAACTGAGGTGGGCTGCGGCGTCGTATGGGCGGCACCGCAGCTGAGGGATGGGGGCCGCGGTGGGAGAGGAGTGCCGGTATGTCGATGCGCGCTCTCCCTACCTACCGCGGCCTTGACGGGGCCGCCACCGTTGGATGGCGGACGCGGTGGGGCCGCAGGGGAAGAGGAGTGCCGGTATTGCGAGGCGCCGCTCTCCCTATCCTCTGCGGCCGTAGTGGCAGGCGGCGGGGCCACAGACCTGACCCGTCGCAGGGGACCTAGGGCGTCCAGACACGGGGTCGTCTGGCGCCCATTGCACATGGTCTCCGAGGTGGTTGCGGCACGCCATTAGTCTGGTGTGCCGAAGCGGGGGGGTGCAATACCCAACCCCGTGAGGGAGTCCGGCAACGGACGGCTGCGGGCGGGTTTGCGGTTGTGTGCGAGAGCGTTCCCGCGTCCCGCCCTCAAGCAGCTGAGGAGGTATACTGTGGAGTTTTAGTGGGTTCGAGTCCCACATAACCGCTCTGTCTCCCCGTGTCAGAGCGGTATGCGAGGGCATTTCTCCACATAAAAAAAAAAAAAAAAAAAAAAAAAGGCTAGTAAGATAAAAAAAAGTAATATATCTAGTGGTTAGGGTACCCAAAAAGGAGAGAAATAAAAATATATAGGTAATTCACACATGTGTCGTGGTGGCCGAGTAGTCACGGGCCTGCCTCCTGAGCCACAGGTTGTGGATTCAAACCTGGCATGTACCAATGTGATTTTTCAATGTCATATGTACTTTCTTAGTTAATCTAAGACATCACTGGCATACGGTGAAGGAAAACATCGTGAGGAAACCTGGACTTGGTAGTCTGAAATCGCCAACCCGCAGTGAGCTAGCGTGGTTATTAAGCTCATGCCTTATCTGTGTGAGAAGAGGACCCTGTACTGCCGTGGGACTGTTATGGGCTGGTTATTTATTAATAATTCTCTACTCATAGCAGGCGTGCTTTTTTTTTAATTAATCTTATCATTTATTACTAGCTGATGCCCGCGTCTTCGCCCGCGTGGATGTCGGATATCGCGACCAAAAGTAATCATGATATTTTGATCCCGGTCCCGCTTTCCAATTACCGCTTCATAATTGCCCATTTTTTAAGTATTAAAATTGATGTAGTATGTTATCCTTAAGAGATAGACATATTTCATCGCGTTTTCTGTAGAACTATATAAGATACACAATTCCACATTACATCATTTTGTTATATCTCAAAGGGTTTAGGCAGCGAACGCCAGAATAGTTCGCAGATGGTAGATTTTTTCCTACTTACTTGACACTTATCGTCGTCGTATTTTGGACAATTCACACAATATCTTTATAAATATGCCTATGTGTTATTCTGATGTATAAGCTATATTATTGTAAAGTTTCATTAAAATCGATTCAGTAGTTTTTACGTGAAAGAGTAACAAACACCCATCCATCCACCCATCCATCCATACTTACAAACTTTCGCGTTTATTATATTAGTAGGATGTCTACTCCGTGAACGGGATTGTTGAAGTAGATTTCCCAAAAAGTTCGCAGGTTCGCAGTATACATTCATACAAAGACGTCAAGGAATATCTTGTCTTGGCAACAATTACCGATTAAGAAAGTAATATTACAATAATTATTCAATTGAAATTCTGAACTGCTCCGGCCATAAATATTACAAAACGGCAGGGTTTGCCTTTATTGGCTAATGGCCAGGATTCTAGGTAATATTGTAATACCTATGTAGTCTTTGTGCAAGGTAACCCCGCTTTAACTCCCCGAAGATTGGAACTGTGCCGGATTGATGGAAATTGGCTCATCAGACTTATTACCAAATGTCGGCGTACAACAGTACCACTCTGCCTAACTCTTCGGGGAGGGGCGTGATGATATATGATGGGGTCGATGGACCTGGCCACACTTGGCCTGAGATACTGTTACGAGTATATTAAGTATCTACTATCAGGCTGTTAAATTGATTGTTATCCTTTTTAACCGACTTCCAAAAAGGAGGAGGTTATCAATTCGGTTGTATTTTTTTTTTTTTTTTTTTTTTTTATGTTTGTTACCTCTGATCTCCGTCATTTTGTGACACGCATGGATTTCGTTATATATGATGTTATTTGAATTTTAAGACTTACGCTATTATAAGCAAACTGTTAACTCTTGCTACCGTCATTGTATTCAGGAAAGTAACTCGTTAAAGACTTCCTGCAGGACAGGCCTAGCCTAGTGCGGAAGGTTTTTGGAACACTGTGTTATTGTTCATACCTTCTTTTCTGTGCATATTGTTGTTTTTATCTCATACATGGAACGCTGTAAATCTGATGTTTAATAAATAAATAATTATTATAAACAATAAAAAATAAATATGTATCTTCTCTCTTAAATCTTTATTGATTACAACTGCTTGAACGAGAGTTTGAAATATCCGATAAAAATTTGTAAAAACGAGTATTTACCCACCGCCCATCACTAATGGGCGGTGGGTAAATACTCGTTTTTACAAATTTTTATCGGATATTTCAAACTCTAAATGACAGTTAAATATATTTTATGCATGTGTGACGGATGCTTTGATTGTCTATTTTAGTAAGTAACTACTTTAGTAAGAAGATTTTTTTTAAGTAAAATGTTATCTTGTAATGTTATCTATAGAGTAATGATTTAAAAGGACATGTTTAGTAATTAAAACTTAGTAGCTAAGTCTCATTCTTATTAGATATTTTGTATTTAAATGGGTACTAAAATTACGTATCGTAACACGAATCTTATACTCGTGTAAGATAATTAACGGTCGGTCCTAGTTGTGGCTTGGCTTTCTTCTTCTTATCGTGTGGTTGATGAACAACCTAGTGTTAGAGTCTATATTATCTAGAATATCTCTGCCTCGTTCGTTTAGTGGTCCCAAACGCGACTACTAAGCATGAGGTCCCAGGTTCGATTCCCGGGGCGGGCAGTGTTACTGATTTTTTCTATTAGGAAGTTCTCAGTAGCAGCCTGTTGCAGTAGTAGTTTCTCAGTAGCAGTTTGGAGCTGTGCTCGGCAGATGGCAAAAGGCTCACCACCTATTAAATGGGACTTAATAAACAACATTGGTGAAATTTCAGTGTAAAATTGTGTAGTACATCTCGCGCTGCTAAACGACTAAACGGCTGAACGGATCGTAATGAAATTTGGCAAGGAGATAGATTGGACCTTGGAGAAGGTCATAGATCATAGACACCAGCACTTTTCTTTTCTCTACAAAAACGTTTCCTCGCACTAGGAATTTCTTCCAGTATCGTGGGTGCGATTACAGACATATTTATAATCTCATATGCACACACACCCAGACCCGGAAAAATTATCTGTAGATCATAGAAATATTTGCTACGTGCAGGAATCAAACCTGCGACACGCGGCGCAGCAGCCGGTCTTTCTACCACTGCGTCAACCGCGCCGTCAAATTAGTATTTCAGTAAATTATAGAAGAAACCGGGAGGATTCAGTTAGTATACACGCTTCGCTTTTAGAAAATGCATTCTAAACCTTTGATCTGTTATAAATAGATCCGGTTTAGTTTTTTAGGCAAGTACAAATGACCGAGTCACTGCGTCAGCGCTTGTTTTTGGTAAAACCCTGCACTTGAGGTTTTTATAAACGTCTAGTGATTAAATATAGTAGTTATATTTATTGAATCTGTTTTATTATATTAATATACAGTGTGTAACAGAAGTTTGTGGTCAAAATTTGAGGGGTCAATGTATTCATTTACCTATACGAACAACTTTTACGATGGAAATAAGTTCCAAAACACGAAAAAAAACCTAGTTACTACCTATGGAGGTAGGAGGTGTGGTGTTCTTCCATTGAAAAGGATCCTCCGACCAGGCGGGTGATATTGCCTGGCGGGCCGCGACCCGTAACAGTTTTATACATAATGGCATTTCGCAGGTCAACCTAGGAGGTTGTCGACTGCTTAACCGGACTTTCCTGTGGATTATTAAGGCCCCCAGCCAGGGCATTCGACTTATAAACTAAGCGACAACACGCTAAGGGCACCCCCTGTGGGGTACGAGCCTCGGCTTAGGGCGTCGCTGGTGGGAGGACAGCAAGGGACTGGCTGGATCGAAGCAGAATCATAATTATTATTATGGGACGAATTTAAAGCTACAAGTTCAGCGGCGCGGGCTGGCACGAGCAAGGGTCGGGGTGGGGACCCGTAACAGAGTCGCGCGTTCGTATAATATCCAAGTTTGTAGCCAAACTCTGCTTGTGCGATGCAGGATTCTTGATGTCATTTGTTATGCGCGTAGTATTTCTGTAGCGTGGTAGATATCGCTACAAACCTATTAGATTATGTGATATAAAGATTTATAAAACATTAAATAAGTATGTCCATTTTTAAACAGGTCAACCGCCTCGTCCTAAGAAATATTGTCTTAAGGTGACTTTGTGGTTGTCTTAAATTATTTACGCGAACTGAACATACGCTTTTATAAAAAAAAAAGTACCTACTTATACAAAATACCCCAGTGTCAGTTTGTTTATGTACCTATTTCATAGTCACTGTATTTAATGTAATACAAATACCCAACGCAAAGCATCAGCCAAATGACTTTTAGGGTGCCTTGCTAACATGGAACAATTATTATTTTAATAAATTAATAAGTATATTTGTCGCAGTAATATGGTTAAGCCGTGACATAGTAATATTCCTAGGAATATAGCTATATACCGTACTAAAATTATATGAAAGCGGTTCATAATCTGCCTCGTTGGTCTAGTGGTCCCAAGCCCGACTGCTGAGCAGGAGGTCTCGGGTTCGTTTCCCGGGTCGGGCAAAGTGTTATTGAGTTTTTCTATTGGGAAATTCTTCGTAGCAGCCTTGAGCTTGGAATTGTGCCCGGTAGATGGCAATAGGCTCACCACCTATTATATGGGACTTAATAACAGCGTTGGTGAAATGTGGGTGTAAAACTGTGTAAACCTCTGCCTGACCCTTCGGGGTTTTCTTTTTTGGAGTTTTTTTTTGTGGAGAAATGCCCTCGCATACCGCTCTGACACGGGGGACAGAGCGGTTATGTGGGAATCGAACCCACTAAAACTCCACAGTGTACCTCCACAGCCGCTTGAGGGCGGGACGCGGGAACGCTCTCGCATACAACCGCGAACCCGCCCGCGGCCGTCCGTTGCCGGACTCCCTCACGGGGTTGGGTATTGCACCCCCCTGCAACGGCACACCGGACACATGGCGTGCCGCAACCACTTCGGAGACCATGTGCAATGGGCGCCAGACGACCCCGTGTTCGGACGCCCAAACTCCACTGCGAGGGGTCAGGTCTGTGGCCCCGCCACCTGCCACTACGGCCGCAGAGGATAGGGAGAGCGGCGCCTCACAATACCGGCACTCCTCCTGCCCTGCGGCCCAACCGCGTCCGCCACCCAACGGTGGCGGCCGCATCAAGGCCGCGGAAGGTAGGGAGAGCGGCGCATCGACTCCTCTCCCGCCGCGGCCCCCATCCGTCAGCTGCGGTGACGCCCATACGACGCCGCGGCCTACCTCAGTTGTGACACCCCCCATGAGGCCCGCAACCTACACCGGCGCCGCTCCATCATGGGCTTGAAGGCAAAGCCCAGAGAAGCGGCCCTCCTCGGGTTCCGTTAGCTTCACCGTGACCAAGCCACGGCTACTAGAGCCCCCCCACCACGACAAGGTGGAACCCCTGGGGGGGCTGCCTGTCCCTTCGGGGAATACAAGCGTGATGCTATGTTATGTTATAACTGTAATACTAGGAAGAACCTGGATGACTAATAATGTTTTTTTTTTATGGTAAAACGGCGTTTTTAAAAATGAGACTAGCTAGATCGATTTATTCCTATTGCACACTAAATTTCTTTAAAATTGTTGGAGTCGTTTCCGATTCAGATTATATTTATATACAAGAATTGCTCGTTTAAAGGCAAGATAGATATGTCGAGATGGCTTAGTGGTCAGAGCGCCTGGAGTATTTATCCGGGAGGCGCAGGTTCGAATCCTGTTCGCGACCGTATTCTTTTTCCATTTATTATTGTAACTTTAGAGTTCGCTAAGCATGCGTTAATGCTTTTCAAAGATTTATCTTGAAAGATAGATATACCTAACTATGATACGAGCACGATCTTGGCTCATGATGACAGCTTTAACCATCGTACAGCGACAAATCTACTAAATAGATAATTTTGACACATCCAATACAAATAAATTAAATTGAAGCGTTTGTTTGAAATATCCATATAAAAGTTGTTTAAGGTCATACATATTTTCACGATATCTATAATTAAAAATCAGTTTTTTAAATTTTTATCTGTCTGGCCGTCTGCGTGTCTGTCTGTTTGTTCCAAGTAAACTCCAAAACGGCTGGACCGATTCTGATAAGATTTTACTGGCAGGTAGCTGACTGTATAAGGAGTAACAAAGAGCAAAATTCTAGCCAAAAATATTAAGACGTTACAGCAAAAAAAAATGATTTTTTTTATAAAATTTCGCGCTGGCGAAATCTCAAATCAGCCAGTTGAAAAAATAATGGAAGTATTACTCTAACAGATTTAGGTGACAATCGGCAAGATACACCTACAAATGAAAATATAAGTATTTTAGGTAATAATTAACATATAGGTATTAAAGAATTGTGTAATAGAGTCTGAACAAACGTGTTTCAGGGCTCTAAGTGGTCCCACGCATATTATATTTTTCAGGTTAGGCTCTTTGAATGGTATAGAATTAATTTCAATTATCAAATTAATCAACAACATATATGTTTTACTGATAATAAATTAATTAATCTAAAAAAGTACTTCACTAAATTAAAATGTCTGTAATTAACGTATAAATTGTAATATCGTCATGAATTCCCGTGAAATTACACGACGTATTCCAATATTGATCAATTATAGTAGAATTAAGGTTTTAGGCAAAAGGAAGTATCAATTATTTAAATTAATTTTGTAAGGCACTAGAAAAGGAAAGGTTGTTTTTTTTTTTTAATTGCGTCGTTAAATATTATCTTTATTTAACTCATAAATAATACGTGAAGACAAAACTTACACTGTTTTCTTCCATTTTGTAAGCATATTGCGCGTACGAGGGATTGTAAGATCAGTTAAAGTTTATATGAAGACGGAGTGGAGAAAGATTACCTACAATTAAACATATTTATCTATTAAGAGAAAAAAAAAACTACCACTGGCCACTGGGCGTTTTTACTTAGACGATTATATTTTAATTAAGTATTTAAAAATTTGTATTTTATATAATTAAAAATAATTTTTAAATTTGAATAGATAGGTCATGTACACAATTGATTAAAATTATAGTATGTTACCTGTCTGCATAGTAAAAATGATGAACGATGACGTCAGAATCCAGTTGGTGTCCTCTAGGTCGATTTCGAAGCTCTCCTGGAGGCTCACCGTCGTGTTGGTCAGGTTCGGGGATCGCAACCCCACCCGAGAATACATTGTCCAGTTGGAATCCATTTTGAAGGTCTTTGCTTGATTTTAGAAAGAAAAAAAGAAAACTTGCACTGTATTTTTTATCTGTCAGTTTTGGAGGGAATAATATTTTTTCTCATTGTTTTATTTTGGTTGAGTTTTATAACAGAAATTAAATTAGGTGTATGTATATCGTTGTTAATTTATTTCAATATTTGATTTTTTATATTTTTTTATAGGTACTTAATTTTCGTTTCATATAATCTAAGAAAATAAACTTGTTCAAATAAATGAATCGCGAAAAATCATTTTCGTTATTTAAACAACCAAGCTCGTAGTCACATTTTTTTTTAAACCGTGCTATTTTACAAGCACACGTTAAAACCGCGTTATGCCAAATGAAATGCGTGTTTTCAATGAAACCTCTTTTATAAGGAGCGAGTGAATCGCGTGATGGCGTACTGTAAACAAATAAAGAATTGATGTGTTCTTGTTTTAAATGTAGATAGATTGTCGCTGCGTCATTGATTTCAAGTAATTTCCTATTTATTTTCAAGTTCATTACTATTTTATTGTGGCAGTCATCTTGAAGGTGAACTCGTTTCGTATGTTAGTCTCTATTTTATATGTTTTGGCCACTTTTACCTATAAGAAAAATATAAATTAATATGCTGGTGCCCGCGATTTCGTTTGCCTCACAGTTAGCCTTTATCCTTCTCAAAGGTCCAATCTATATCTGTAACAAACTTCATAAAATTTGGTTTAGCGGTTTCGGCGGACGGAGTTACTTTCGCATTTATAATATTCGTTTTGGTTCGGTACACACTGATCTATTTAATAATAGAATTATGCTATTTATTCCGGTCCAATATATATATTTTTTAAATGGAAGTTCGTCCAGCTTAGCCCTGATATAATTTTTCGGGGTCCTTGAATCTTGTGTAAATTTATTATGAAATTTTAACTTTTATTTACTTATTATACCTATTGATATATTTTATTTTTACACGACTCCGATGTATGTAACTTTGTTTTTTTCTTTATTCCACCATAACTTCTAAATACCTGAACCGATGTAGATGTATGGGGTATTTTTAGAATCCTTACATTGTCCCCAGTAACATACTCGTAGGTTAGTAAAATTTAAATAAATAGAAAAGGTGGCTATGGTACACAAAAAAGCGTGAAAAAAAAACACATATGGCAGGCGTGCTCTTTTTTAAAATATTTTCTGTTCGTAATTAAATTAAATTACTATTTGACAACTGCTGGACAGTATCTCTACCTGTATTTCTTGTCTTTTTTATTTATTTTTTATTTTGTGGTCCGATCTATGTTTGTTACAACTGTTTAAATACATACTAACAAGTGCACTAAGTTGACTTTGAGATAGTTAGGTGATTAACATCCGTTCTTCTTCTTATCGTGTGGTTGATGAACAACCTAGTGTCAGAGTTTAAACCCGTAGGTCTCTGACATGGTTTTACACACCATTGTGTATATCTCATGTGTACTGGTTTCCTCACGATGTTTTCCTTCACCGTTTATAATTGTGAACTTGTGGCCTTAGACTTGTCATTCCAACAGCCATACCACTAGGCTATCACTGATATATCATCCGTTGGAAAATGCTCTCTGTTCAAGAGGAAAACCACTCCTCATAACCCCATGGTATTAAACCACGTCAGAGTCCTATGGGTGGTTGATACGCCGATACAAGGTTGTTCATCAATCAGACAATACAATAATAAGCATTAACGCATGCGCAGCGATCTCTAAAGTTGTAATTTTTTTGGTACCGGTAATAAGAAATTTTACAGGTAGAATCTGGCAGTCCTTAAGGCTCGAGTGAATAGGTTTCTGGTGAGGTGGCGGTCATACCTACGCCCATAAAGAATGAAAAAAAAAAAACTACAAAACCACTTTCCTTGAAAAAAAAAACGCTTCTTATGTGTTAATGAGTTGATATCTTTATTTGTGAAGGTAATCGCATTTGTACGACATTGTATTGACTGCAAGTAATTTTTAAAATTAAGCAAAGTTGGTCGTGTCGGTTCAGTCACCTGTATAGGGACTGAATGGATAGCGATGACGTCACCATAAGACATATTAATGTGGCAGAATAATTCGGAATAGTGACCGGAGGTCTCGATAGGTTAGTTGGCAAAGCGCCTGAAGTATTCATTCTGGGCCGTAGGTTCTAATCCTGCTCACGTAGTTTTTGTTCATACCACAAAAAAATTATAACTTTGAAATCAAGAGGTATAGAAACGTAACAGTCATTATTTCAAGACAATATCTACCTATTCAGTCGAAGAATTCATCTTTAATATTGATTACGTAATTTAATCTGAATCCGCCATTGATAGCAAAATATAAATATAAATATTTACGTATCATCCTTAGATAATTAAATACGTTTCGTCAAGCATGACAGAATAGGTACGGAAACTTGAACAAAAGATGTTCTAATAATGACGAAAATGTCATCAATTTTAATTAATGTCGTAATTATTAGTGTGCTTAGGCTAATGGCACACCTAATCCGAAACTGCCTCGTTGGTCTGGTGGTTCCAAGCGCGACTGCGGTGAATATGGGGTCCCGGGTTCGATTGTTCGAAGGTGTTATTGTATTTTTGTTTTAGGAAATTTTTGGCCCGGAGTTTGGTAGATGACAATAGGGTACCTATTACATGGGACCTAATAATAGTATCGGCGATATGTGGGTGTTAAACTGTGTAGGTACTCTGCTTACATCTTCGGGGAATACAGGCGTGATGTTATGTAACATGAAGTCTGTCTAGGATCCTACTTGGACCTTCAGCAGAAGACAAAATGGGTCACACCTTCAGGGGATCTTGCGATAGGATCGCTTGTCTGATAAAGGACAAGGCGCTCCCTCCTTTATGCTGGGGCGCGTCGTGCAGGTCTACCCAGGCAGCGACGGTGTGAACAGGGTGACTAGGCGTGGCACTATCCGACGTGCCTACAACAATATATGTCCACTACCAGTGCAGTGAAGCCTTGAAGATTCCACTTCAACCCGGGGAGCATGTCTAGACAATGACGTGTTCCTGCGCAGGGCGGCGGAACGTGGGCGCGGGACGAGGAAGTCGACGACGAAGATCGTCGCAACGGCGGCCATCACTTACATTCTCACCACCAGCGAACACACTTGCGATCGGGCGCCATAGATGTTTTTTACTTAATTTAATATACCTAATTTACAGTCCACGATATTTAATTTTTACTCCAAGTAGGATCCTAGACAAGTCTCTATATTTTTTATGGTTTATAATGCAATTATTAACTAACCTATTAACCGAACTTGAACAAATAGGACTTTACATTTACATCAATACATTTATCCATATCTTCTAACCCCTGCAAGATTTCAAAATGGAAAATACACAAAAAAAAAACAGTAATTTTAATTTAAATCTGTTGAGCCGTTTAGCCGTAGACAAAACATCTGAAACGGTAATTTCTGATTAGACGTTGTAAAGATAAACACATTTATTCTGAAATCACAGAAAAACACTTCAATTTTATTTATAGGTTCAAGTAGATGTCGTACTTGGTGTGGCCGACTGATTGCGGGCTCGCCTCTGTACCAATGTGACGTTTCATGTAGTACCTAATTTCTTAATTATAAATGCAATTAATCTAACATATCAACCACGTATGGTGAAGGAAAACATCGTGAGAAAACCAGCACAACAGAGAGATGTTCTCGATGTTGTGTGCTTCGGTTTAAACTGTGATCAGAGAAGAAGGAGACTTTATTGTTAAATGGTCTATTTGGTTTTAATGGAAAATGCGAGCGTGACTTCGTAACATGGATCTTTCCATTAGCGCACGAGTCATCTTAATCGAAGAAGTCGTGATGCCTTAATTTACATTATTTATTAGATACATATTAATTGCTTATCCGATAATAGTCTGTTTTATAGAACAACTAGCTGTGCCCCGCAATCGTTGTTCTTTCCATATAAATTTTCTGGATAGGGCCACCCTTATCACCTAGGGGTATAAAATAGACTACGACTTATTCTAAGACTTACCAAATATACACAAAAGAAAAAACAAAGAATTCGGTCAAGCCGTTTCTGAGTCTGTGACACGAGATTTTTCGAGACTATTCGGTTTTATGATGAATTTTAAAACAATGCTAACTAATGCTTGCGACACGGTTGGTAGTGACAACTGTTCCGTGGGTCGCGAGTTTGATTCCCAAACAAATATTTGTATGGCGGTAGCCGTCAACGCGTCGTCGATGACGCTCAACTACAGTTGATCATCGACGTTCGCGTTCGCAACGCTCAACTACAGTCGAACGTCGACGTTCGCGTTCGCGACGCTCATATGTAATTGCCCTAAGTAGTTCGTTAACTGTATGATAAGAAGAATACTCCATATGATTTCTTAAAGACAAGGCGCTGAAACCTCCGAAATACTAGTAGGAGCCATCATAAATATTATTAATTTGACATGTTGTAGATTGTGATGATTATATAGTTGGACATGCGTCTGATGATTTTTAATTAATTCATAGATATAATGCAATTTTTTTTTCTCCAATAATTATTTAATGTTTGTATAATAACTTCCGTGAGGCATATTCATAATAATTATTGTTCACCGGTTACTACTCACGCGTATTCTTCGGCGACATTGCCGCGGACTCAGCTCATGACTAAGGGCTCCGTTCGAGCTCGAAACTAGTTGGGCAAACCCGAAGATTAATTAAATTAGTTAATATGTTTCTTTTTAATATTTAAATTATTAATGCTAAGTAATGTATTTGTAAATTCATTGTATGCCATAATGGCGGGACTTTGCTGACCAAATCCTTTACGTATAAATTAATGACATCCTATATACCTATGATCCACATTAAATAACATTGTGTTGAGTGGAGTTAGAGTTCCCAACTTTTTGTACGAGAAATAAAGTAGGTATATTAAAGGTTGGAGAAATAAAATGAACAGTATTTGAGAAAAGTCAACAGTATTTTATATTTAATACAGGTTTAATTATGGCTCCAAATACCATCATGTCATGAAAACAGTAAAATACTTACGTAGTATACTTTTTTTAATAGAATTGTAAAAAGTACTAACTGTCGAAAAAATGTATGATACTGTTATGTTAAGTATGATGTTATAGCAGTATTTGGTTGGGTACCCTACCTAGACTATTTGTCCGGGAGGCGCAGGTTCGAGTCCTGCTCACGACAATATTTTTCTTTCCACAAAAATTTATAAATGAAATCAAGTTTCGAGTCATCTCACACATTAACCTACATTGTTCTTGCACCTACAAACTTTGTAACTATGCAAAGATCTTGCATCTTTATTGTATTATTTTATTTTAAGAGAGTGTCTATGGAGTTTCTTGCCGGTTTTTCTCCATAAGACCAAGTTTTTGGAACCGTGCAACTAAAATCAATTAACGTTTCATAAGTGCATGTAATTTTGCCTATTTGAAATAAAAACCTTTGACTTTGACTTTGAATGGAAATCAGGGACGTTGTGCCGGAGTTCTACCGACTAAAAACTACACGGTCCTCCTCTAATCTTTACCGAATTGGATCACATCTGCATTCACCGCAACCCCGGCAGTGTAGGTTCTAACCTGGCATGTATACCTTTGTGACTTTTTCAATGTCATATACTTTACTTTTATAAATAAGACACACAATCATATTTAAACGGTAAAAAAAAAAACGTGAGTCTGAAATCGCCAATCCGCAGTGAGTGGTGATCAATGCCACGAGTATTGATCACCATTTATTGCGGGTTGGCGATTTCTCTATATGAGAAACCCTCCCTTGCCCTGCAGTGGGACAGTTAAGGGCTGGTTATCTATCTATGCTATGTCCAGTAAGTACTTAAGATGAGTGACCTTAACAGATATTAATCAGAATGTTTAAAGCCTCAGTATTTCTGTCGTCGTGTTTTTTGTTATTCCTAATTGATATTACGAAACCTAAGTTTGTGTCATGAATTTTAACTATTTTTAAAGAACCTATTATAGATTCTTGACGCATGTCTTTGGAATATATGTATATGTTAGACAATGCCTCTTTTTTTTTAAAACTGTTGACGAAGATTAATTATGTTATTCAAGATATTTATGTCTTTAATACTTATGTGTTTATAAGACAAATTGGTGGTACAGGTGGAGCGTTTATTAAGTAGATTGACACGAATATTTCGAGGTTTTTTTTTTTCAAATCAAATCAAATCAAATCATTTATTAAGTGTGTTTTTTGGTGAGGTTACATGGTCTTATAAAATACAAACATTGTGCTCAAAAAACTACCCATTGGGCTTACACTTTTTTAAGAAAATTCGTTCATTATTACTGAAGTATATTATATTATTATGCAAGGTACATGAAGCTATATAAAGTAATGTCAGATAAGCAAATAATCAATTTGTCAATTATATATTTTTGTCATAAAGAAATTCAGTAATTGAATAATAGCATTTTTGGATTAATAAATTATATAATTTTCGTTTAAACTGCAATAAATTATAATCTTTAATAGAATTAGGCAATTTGTTATAGATTTTAGGTGCCATGCACAGTATGCTATTGTGCATGAGGGCGGTTTTTGAAGGCCTTAAGTACAATTCATGACGATAAACTTGTCTTGTTGATTTAGGATGATGTTCTGTTTTTTTGCGAAATAGTTCGATATTTTTCTTTACAAAAATTGCGGTTTCATATATATAGAGACATGGTAATGTTAATATTTTGAGCTCAATAAAATATGGCTTACAACTATCTATCGATTTCAAACTGCATATGGACCTTAAACAACGTTTTTGTGCCTTGAAAACAGAGGTTTTTTCACAGGAGTTGCCCCAAAAAATTATACCATAGCGAAGTATGGAATCAACATAACCAAAATAGGCGGCAACGACTGCTGATCTATTGGCTACTTTGCTAAGTTTATATAAAACAAATGAATATTTACTAAGTCGTGCTATTAGTAGAGCTGCATGTTCCTTCCAATTCAATTTGTAGTCAATTGTTAGGCCTAGAAATTTAGTGCTTGAAACTGCTTCAATTTTTTCCTTATTAAAAATTATATCAGACGCAGTAGAAGCAGTTCTTTGTCGGAAATTTATAATTTTAGTTTTACTTAAATTTAAGATAAGATTATTTTGGTCAAGCCATTCAGTCGATTGTTTCAATGCATTTTTTATTTCTGTCTCGCGGTTATTCTCATCAAGTTGTCTTACTACTAAAGTACTGTCATCTGCAAAAAGAATCATTGGATGATTCACGTGCCTAGGAAAGTTATTTATATACACAAGGAAAAGCGGAGGGCCTAACACGCTGCCTTGTGGCACGCCATAAGAATTTGTATATACTTCAGATATATATTTAATTTCTTTCTTGGTCTTTTTACAAATTCGTCTGATTTCTGTGTATTGTTTCCTATTACTAAGGTAGGAATTTATTAACGAGAGTACATTTCCTCTTATTCCATACATATTGAGCTTATTTATTAATATATCGTGATCTACTAGGTCGAATGCTTTCGTCATATCCATAAATATTGCACTGGTTCTGGTTCTTTTGTCCATATCTGGCACTACAATATTAAGTAAATCATAAATTGCTACATTCACTGTCATGTTTTGTCTGAATCCTTTCTGTTCCTTTGCTAGAATTTTATTTTTAGTTAGGTAGGACTGTAAGGATCGGTAAATTACCTTTTCAAATATCTTTGATATAACAGGTATGAGCGCAATAGGTCTATAATTTTGCATGTGAGATTTATTGCCTTTTTTGAATAGCGGTTTTATAATAGTCTGTTTTAATCTTTCAGGAAATATTCCAGACGAAATACATAAGTTTATTATATGGCTAATATGACCTGATATTATTTGTGACACGAATTTTAAAACTTTTGTAGAAATGTCGTCAAACCCGACGCTAGTTTTATTTTTTAGGTCTAGAATAATACGATGTACTTCGTATGGGGTGGTAGGGGCTAAAAACATGGACTGACTAAACAAGGGATGGTCCACGTGTGGGTACTTGTTATATTGAGACTTTGTGGTGCTTGAAAGTATTCGTGGTTGATTTACAAAATACTCGTTGAATGCATTTGCAATTTTTCTGGGACTTGTTAATGTAATACCATTTTTCTTTATTTCAGTAATGCTTTCAGTGGGTGAGCGATATTTATTTTCCTTTATGATATTCCACGTGTCCTTTGATTTATTTGTGGATGTTAAAATTTTATGGTTATTTTTAGCTTTTTGGGTTAAATTTATAATTTTTTTAAGTTTCCGTGAATAATTTCTATATTTATTTATGTTATCATTATTAGGATTTCTTCTTAATTGCCATAAACAACGGCGTTTGACTTTACTGCAACGTTTTATGCCAGGGGTTATCCAATCAGGAACAATCTTTGACTTAATTTTTACATTTTTCATGGGGAAACATAAATCATAAAATAGTTTAAACAAATCAATAAAGTCGTTGTACATCATGATGTCGTGGTTATACATCATAATTCCGGGTAGTAATTTCAGATGGACCTGCAGGTCAGTTACCATATATGTAGCATCACGCCTGTCTTTCCGAGAGATTAGGCAAAGATATTTGAATACCCCATCTTACCGATGCAGCTGAAAATCCAAATTCCGGGTTACTACTGAGCATTTCTTAACAACTAACACTTTGCCCGACCCGGGAATTAAAACTAAGAGCTCGCTGGAGCTGGGGACTGTACACGGTAGATGACATAATAACTGCATCTGTGATGTGGGTACAATTGTGTATTCCTCTGTGGAACCCTCTGGGGATACTGGCGTGATGATATGATACTATGTAAATTTACAGCTAAACATAATGATTGTAATGTCGCAGAAACTAGGTCAATGTAAAATGCTGTAGCTGCGATAACATCTCTTTCCTTACAAAATGCTAAATGCATTTTTCTTACAATTTTATTGTAGACAAAAATACCCAAGTTTTGACTTTCCGTGTTACTCGTGTTAGATTTATTCTATATAGTTTACCTCCTTGGTCATAGGCGTCAATGTCATTGGTGTTAAACAAGAAGGTTAAATAACATTCTTGGTGTTATAGTATCCATTCTGAGTATTCATTAGCACCTAGTGCAGCGCCATCTACCACGTTACGTGAGTACTACGCGCATAACAGATGGCGACACGTATCCTACATCGCGCAAGCGGAGTTTGACGGCGAACATGCGTACAGGTATCAACATTCGATTGTATAATCCGTGTGTAACTTTCAGAAAACAAGCAAAAAAAAATATCAAAATTAAAAAAAAAATGTAAATGCACGATCTTTGTGCCCGTGCCTTGACTGCTGGGCGTGGATTCGATTCAAACCCAAATCAATGTGTAATTTGATTTCCGGTATGGGCTAAGTGTTGTTGAGCGCAGAAAACAAATAACTCAATGACAAATGGATGGCTGATCAGTAGGCAGTTATTGGAATAATAATTCAAATTCAAATATTTTTATTTCAAATATACCATATTACAAGCACTTATGAAAAGTCAAAATTAGGTGCACGGTTCCAAGGCGTTGATTTTATGGAGAAGAGCCGGCAAGAAACTCCATAAACACTCTTTTTAAAATAAATTGGTTTAACAATCAATAAGGTAATGTGAGAATAATGCAGGTTAATGATCAGAATAAGAACGGAAAATTAACCTAGATAGCCTATTAAAATGATTGCCAAGACAGTTAGGAGCCGACCAGTCCCGACAGACAGCACCCGTTCAACCATTTTGTAGGGAACTCGACGACCCGATGTACGACGCCACCATCAGCAGGACATTTTAGCGAGCATGACAAACTCGTAATGCCTGACAATAGGCTTGATATATGTATGTAATATGAGATTAAAACTAACATTAATATCCACATGATGCTCACATTTTACAAAGTTATATATTATGGAAAATTTCATAAAGAAATAATAATGTAAATTTAAAACTAGTAGGTTCGATAATCATCAATCAGTTATATAATCGATATGTAAATTTACATACCCAAGTGTCAATAATAATACAATTGTATTATTATTTTATTGGATTAATTGTACGTCAATAAAATAAATTGTATAAAATAAAAAAATAAATCCAAAAAATGTCAAAATAAAGGAAAAAAAGCATAGAAACATTTAAGCTGAAAGCAAACAAAATGTCGCAATAATCAAGTAGGCAAGGTGCCAGTGGGTCGCAGTGTGCAGGAAGGAATCGTGAGCCAGGCATCCCTATCTTCCATATAATGATTAGTACTATAGTACGCTTTGGACATTAGTATGCGTTTAATAACAATCTTAAACTTGAAATCCGGCAGTTCAGTTATATTAGAGGGGATCTTATTGTAGAACGTAACACTGTTACCCATAAATGACTTGAACACAATGAACTTAATACATTTCGTCTTTTTAGCGTTCAATAGAGGGTTATTAGCAGAAAACCAATTAGATATTTTGTTAAGTGTACTATTAGGTTCTACCAGATCCTTGTCCTTTCTATTTACTTTGAATATAAGTGAGGCGTCATCCGCAAAGAGAACTATGTTCGACATTGTGTCCTTTATGACGTATGGAAGGTCATTAATATAAACAAGGAACAAAAATGAGCCTAAAATCGATCCTTGGGGCACTCCCATTTTAACAAGTGAGCCTGAAGAAGTTACGTTTTCAATAGCTACCCTTTGTTCCCGATTTGTCAAAATAAGAACACACAAGATCAATAGATCGTCCTCGAATTAAGTTTTAATTTTAGAATGAGCGTTTGGTGATCCACGCAGTCAAAGGCCTTAGAGACGTCACAAAATACTCCTATAGCATCCCCCGTATCTTCCCAGGCCCTTAGTACTGTTTTGATTAAGGTGGACCCAGCGTCCTCTGTAGACTGGCCTTTTATAAATCCGAACTGTTTAGAGTGTAGTATACCGCTTTTATTGAAATATTCCAACATTTGAAGTAAGATTATTTTTTCAAACATTTTACTTAAAGCGGGTAATATAGATATGGGCCTATAATTAGATACAACGCTCGAGCAACCTGCCTTAAAAATGGATACAATTTTACTCGATTTCAAGATCAAGATTTTAAGATCAGGTAATACCTTTGACGCAAGTATTAAATATTGATGCTAACATTGGTGCGATCTTAGTTATTATTGATTCGATAGCTTTTATAGACAATCCCCAAAAATCCTCGGTTTTTTTAACAGTTAAAGTTTTAAATATATCGTATTGTGAGACGAAACTGAAATTAAAATTAGTGACATGGGAACTAGTATTTTCCTTTAAGAGAGACTTTGCCTTTAATGCAGACGATGCAAGACATTTAGTAGTCTCTAAAGGTATATTTGTAAAAAACTGGTCAAAGAAATTAGCGACAAAAATTTTATCTGTAAATAGTTTGTCTTCTATTTTTAAATTAATTGCACTGTCCTTATATCTACTTTTACCAGTTTCGGTATTAATAATCTTCCATGTCATTTTTATTTTATTACTTGCTTTTTGAATTTGATCACTAATATACGCAGACTTATCTTGCATTTATAATAATAATACTTCCGACCGAATTTCGGCTTCGGCGGCCTATTACCACGGAGATTAGTCAAATATTATGATGACAGATGACAGCGCGGTTGGCGCAGTGGTCGAGAGACCGACTGCTGCGCCGCGTGTCGCAGGTTCGATTCCTGCACGGAACAAATATTTGTACGATTTATAGATAATTGCTCCGGGTCTGGGTGTGTGTGTGCTTGTGAGATTAAATGTTTGTAAACGCACCCAGGATACAGGAAGAAATTCCAAGTGTGGGGCAACGTTTTATTAAAAAAAAAAAGGTTCTCAGGATAGTGCACAAGTGTATGTGCAAACACAGCATCACTCCCTCTTTACTCATTCTCATAGTCCGATGGGACGGCAATCCGACGCGACTGGAGAGAAATCAGGCGCAGGACCGACGGCTTTACGTGCTCTCCGAAGCACATAAATCATTACAAAACCACTGGTCATATTATATATATTTATCTAGCAAGATTTTAAATAACTAAAATCATTCACTAGACACTATATACAATATAAAGTAGTGTTATTCAATCAAATTAATATTCAACTGAATCATTCGTAAATTAGCAGACTAGGGCCTCAAAATCACGCTCCAAACTCATGAAGATCACGATTCCCACCCGTGTTCAACTTTTGTCACTTTTATCACTATGTCGATGAGTGGGTCTATGTGTAAATCTCAATTAACTTACAAATAAAAACTATTTAAGTTCAAGTTAGACTAGCACGCGCAATTTATATAAATAGGTGCTAGTTATAGGACAGTCTGTGCTCTAGTGGTCGTGAGCGCGGTTGCTAAGCGTGAGGTCCTGGGTATCTTCGGGCAAAGTGTTTTTGTTCCTTTCTAGTAAATGACAATGACCACAATGTGCTATGAATATGCACCACATATGTATGATCTTTGGTGCATCCAAGTCGGCATACGTGGCCCACTTAATATGTGGACCACATGTGCCTAATATAGCCGTCGCTTTAGTTTCAGTTTGCGGCTTCATCTGGGTCTGAATTTCAATTTTGAATTGAATGACAAAATGTGATGATATAGGTAAGTTTAGAATAAGGTAGGTAAGTTGTACAGTCAACGTCACCGCATCGAATTTAGTGCTTACATATTGTCATTGATGACTTCTGCATTTTCTGTGTTTATTATGATGGCAAGCCATTCAAAAATAAGATTAAGAACCTAAACTGAAATGTATTATATGAGTACTCTAGATAGTTTTATGGTTCGTTTTTGAGATCAAATATTTTAAAATTTTGAATGTGTTCTGCGAGATATGCGTAGTACCTATCGTACTCTAAAAAGGACAAATTATGTCAATAAATAGTAATTGAATACGTATTCGGGGTAATATATTTATTTTGTATCTACATATAAGATTAGCGTTCACATGTAAAGCACTCTGCAATGAAAAGGTCGGTTTTAAGCGGTTAAGATCGACCATAGTGACATTATGGTCGCTTGTTTGTCATTATTATTATGTTGTACACTCTAATCAAAGATAAAATTTAGCGACGAAGTTATTCTGGACTGAAATAGATTTACTTTTGTCAAGTTTTAAAGCTAAACGGTTTCCAAAAATAATGCCTTACCATTGTATTTAATTTCTGATAAATTTATTAATTTTATTCAAGCATTTCATTATATAGATCCAAATTATTATTTTTCGTAAATTTGAGAATAGCGCCATCTCGTATTAAATTTTTACAATATTAGTATATCTAGTCACCTTCTTGCTATTCAGTGATAGGTGGCGGTGTAAGATTGATTTAACTACTTCACAATAGATGGCAGTAGTAGTAGTTTTCGGAAAGTATAACTAGTAGAGAAATAAATGACGATCGAATTATTTTCAAGTGTTTGGAATGTGCCAATAATCTCATGTGCCTCCAATGATCGGTAAAATAATATAGACCAGTGGTTATCTCTCGAAATTAATAGACGCCCTAAAACAACGCGTAATTTTAAAGTAAATTTACCCACATTACAGTTGCCTCAATTTTAAACCAATTTGTCTTCATATTATCCCGAATGTTTAATTATTTTTTAGACATTTTAGCTTATAAAAGTACGAACTGACATATTTCCAATGTCAATCGAGCGAAATTATTTTCAAAAGCCCGCTGCTTGGAGATGCTCGTAGAATTGTAATAAATATGTTACTGATTAATAAAGTAATATTATATTATTAATTAATATTATTTATTTAATAAATTATTGTTAAATTTTTTAATTATATTTGACTATGTAATAGTTTAATTATATGTATTTATCACAATTTTTCACCTTTTGCACGTTTGCGTACGCCGTGGTTGCCCGTGAGTTCACTGTCAATATTCGGTCCTATCCGAAAACCAGCGCTGCTTCATTTCGATGGAGTAGCTTATGCTGAGATAGGGGCCTTTTTTGGTCTCGTGCAGGTCCTTTAGTATTCTTAATTTTTGTTTTATGATTTGTGTATTTTCTGTATGTTTAACCTGCTTACGAGGTCAAAATAAATAATTTCTTTCTTTCTTTCTTTCTTTCTAATAACAATAAAAGTTACCTTTTGTTTATTAAAACTTTTCACTGTGTATTACTCACATGCATATTTGCAGGATTGCCCGACTAGTTTCGAACTCGATCCGCTCGATCGGAGTCGATCACAGTCATGAGCTGAGTCCACGGCGATGTCGCAAGCTTTGTTAGGTATATAGTCGCGAGCCAAACATTTTCTATTGTTATTTTAAGTTAGAAAAAAGAGTGAAGTTCCGTTTAGCCTACGTAGGCCATGTAAATTAATTTTCTGCGACACGGTTGCAAAATATTCTTTTTTTCTACTTACAAAAAACTTCATTGGGCTATATTATATATATAAGGTCCTAATTTATTAGGTAATTTCCTTTTAAGGGGTCAATGTGTAAGTGATAAGGATTCATTTAAGCCATAATTCAAATATTTACATCAATTTTATTTTTTTCTTAATGTTCGCCGTTCAAAGAGCAGTTTTCGTCTTGCTAGTACTATGTTAATTACAAATAATTTGTTATATCCATTTAATTCTTAGCTTAAGTGAATGTATTTGACTTATATATTACCCCTTTCAAAGGAAATTACCTAATAAATTAGGACCTTATATAAACCATCTGTGAAAAAATATCTAAACGATGGTGAAAACCGCATCAAAATCCGTTGCGTGGTGTAGGAGGATTTAGTGGATAAACAGACAGACAGACGCGGAAAGCGACTGTTTTATACTAGGCATGTAGAGATTTCTCTCCGTTGTAGATGTCCTTCATTTATGTGGACACCTTATAAAATGAGACACGAGACGAAATCGAGGCCTTTGAAAAGAACGAAATGGAAGGAGGCTGGCCTATCCAATCGCAATGGCGGTTTCGGAGTAAGATATACGTAATTTCATAAACAAATTCCTCATTGGTTTAGTGACGACGGTGCTTGCTGAGCCTAAGGTCTTGGGTTCGACTCATGGATCGGGAAGTGTTATTGGATTTTTCTGTTACGAAATTCTTAGTAGCAGCTCGGAATTTGGAATTGGACTTAATAACAGTAGTATTTGTGAAACATAGGTATAACTGTGTACACTTACCCCTGCCTACCCCTTCGGGAAATACAGGCATGATGCTATGTATGTTATATGGAATCCACTATCTGGTCGAGGCGCTCATAGCCCATTGCTGTGTCGGTCGTTAACCGATCATTGAGGTTAAGCAACACTTGGCGCGGTCACTTTGTAGATGGGTGATCGCTTGGAGCATTTCATCTGAGCGTCTCCGTGTTTCGGAGGGTACGTTAAACCGTTGATCCCGGCTCTTTGAATAATATAAATAGAATTGAAGTGTCTGTTTGTAATGTCAAAATAATAGTTGTTTTTTAAGCTCATATAGTTATTTGCACGACACCTATGGCTAAAGATCAGTTTAAAAAAAAAAAAACTGTCCGTCTGTCTTTTTGTTCCGTAGGTCGAAACGGCTCGACCGATTCTGATAAGATTTTATTATCAGGTAGCTGACTAATATAAGGAGTAACTTAGGCTTATACATTATAATTATTTATACGCGGGTAAAACCGCAGGGCACATCTAGTTAATAATAATCTCTTAGCTAAGTCGCAGGACTATGGCTGACGACAACAAATCATGACCATCATTGGCTTCTAACCTCCCGAACAGAAGAAGACAGAGTTAAGTGTAGCTATCGTAAGTATTGTTGGAAGCAGTGATAGACTAGTGACATGACAATGTGACCATCATGTAGTCATTCATATCTGACCCGAGGTGATGTCTGAGATGGCGTAAAGGGAGGGAGTGGTGAACCCCAATCACCCCTGCACCAGAAGACGTGCCAGACGCTGGAGTGTACTTACTAGATTGCTTCGTTGGTCTAGTGGTCTCAAGCGCGACTGCTGAGCTTGACGTACTGAGTTCGATTCCCGATTATGCAAAGTAATATTGAATTATTCCGGAGTCAGGTAGTTGGTGCTGTGACACCCCCGTGCTTCGGAGAGCAGGTAAAGCCGTCGATCCTGCGCCTGATCTCTCTCTGGTCGTGGCGGATTGCCGTCCCATTGGACTGTGAGAGTGAAGGAAGAGGGAGTGCACCTGTGTTTGCGCATACACTTTTGCACTATAATATCTCCTGCACACTTTAGTTGGTCTCCGTGGAGATAGGCCGCTGTGACCGAAATACGGTCGGGAGGAGTATAATGTGAAATATTACATTAAATTCCTACATCAACCGCCTATTACCAGGCGATATGAGTTTGTCTATCTCACTGAAATATCTTGCTGATGGTGGCATCGTGTATCGGGTCGTTGAGTTCCCATCAAAATGATCGAGTTTAACGATGCTGATGCGCACGTCTTACTCGTGAACGGGTGCTGTCTGTCAGGACTGGTCAGCTCGCAATTGCTTTGGTGATAACTTTGGCTTTTTAAACTATATCTGTGCCCCGCGGTTTCACCCGCGTGTAATTATATTAATGATACTCAGAAATAATGTGGCTTTCTATGGGTAAAAGAATTTTCAAAATCGGTTCAGTAGATCCAGAGATTACCCCCTATAACCTCACAAACTCACAAACTTTACCACTTTATAATATTAGTATTACAATGATTTACTTTTGTCTCTCTCTCACCTAACCTACATTATTCTCACATTATCTACAATTCTACATGAATGACAATTGTAGATAATATTTGATTTTATATTAAATCAATCAATATATTCCAAGATGTTGTGTGAATGCGCAGTTGCCAATTTAGGCATGCAAAATGGAACACAGAAAAATAATAAAAACATTAATATTTAGTTTCAATTTATTAATGTTTTTATTAACTCTCTGTGTTCTACACATACATGTCAAGATTTTTGTATGTAATTTTATAATAAATCGGACCTAGAAAGCACACGCCAAAATGCCAATACGGAAATAATTAGAACAACGTATTTCTATCCGACAAATACTCTTTTGCTGAATAGTAGGTCTTATTAACCAATACAAAACAATAAACTGCCTCGTTGGTCTAGTGGTCGCAAGCGCGACTGCTAAGCATGAGGTCTCGGGTTCGATTCCCGGGTCGGGCAAATGGTTATTGAGTTTTTCTGTTAGAAAATTCTTAGTAGCAGCCCGGAGTTTGGAAATGTGCCCGGTAGATGGCAATAGGCTCACCACCTATTACATGGGACTTAATAACAGCATTGGTGAAATGTGGGTGTACAACTATGTACATCTCTGCCTACCCCTTCGGGGAATACAGGCGTGATGCTATGTTATGTTTATGTTTTTTTATGTTTATTAACCAATAGATCCATTACTTGTTTTTTTAATAACATTTATATTTATATTTTAATTTAATATAGAATTCGGTAATTTATTAAATACCTTAGGTGCTATTCCCAGAAATTTCATAATATAAACTGACATTTTATGCTGTCTACAACGTATTTTATTTTAGTGCCGCATGCTCTTTAACTTTTCCGAATAAATGAACATTATATATATGCCGTAATTAGAGTTGTCCGATTAACTGCCTTTGATAAATGGAAAAAGAATACGGTCGCGAACAGGATTCGAACCTGCGCCTCCCTCGATGAATACTCCAGGCGCTCTGAGCACTGGCATCTCGACCTTTGCTCACCACCGCGAATTTTCTTCCATATTTTAACACGTCTTATGGCGACCTTATTGCTTTCAATTCAGTCCCTATATGCGGTGGTGAGCAGAGGTCGAGATGGCTTAGTGGTCAGAGCGCCAGGAGTATTTATCCGGGAGACGCAGGTTCGAATCCTACCTTTGATAAGTTATACATACATATATTACTCCTGACCGTATTTCGGTCCCGGCCGCCTATCTCCACGGAGATTAGCCAAGTACGCAGGAGATATTATAGTGCACAAGTGTATGCGCAAACACAGGTGCACTGCCTCTTCCTTCACTCTGATATTCCGATGGGACGACAATCCGACACGACCGGAGAGAGATCAGGCGCAGGACCGACGGCTTTACGGTCTCTCCTGACTCCGGGCTTCTTTTGAGATTTTTTTAACGGAAAAGTTAATAACACATTGACCTGGGAATCGAACCTAGGACCTCACGCTCAGCAGCCGCGCTTGCGACCACTAGACCAACGAGGCAGTCAAACAGAGCATATGAATGCTGACTCAGTCGTTGACATACGCTGTCAGTGTGACTTTTCCGAGGCATTTTTATACTAAGTCAAGTCTCAAAAAGTTTGCTGTTGTGGCTTCTGAAATGATTGTGTTTTCATATTGTATGTTAGGTAGTCCGTGGTACGTTCTTTATCGAATGTAATTATTTTTGTTTTGTCAATTTTTATTTATGATTATGCTTTCATCCAGTAAATTAGTACCCTTAGAAAGTCATTATTTTTTTACAAGCGTCATATTATTGTTAGCGCTACTGAGCTGTCGTCTGCAAATAAAAGTATTGGGTGTTGTATTACCCTGGGCATGTCATTAATATATACGAGAAACAACAAAGGACCCAATTTGCTCCCTTGAGGAACCCTATAGTTTTTCTGACTGTTTCTTTGACCAGACACAAAAATGTTCTAGAAACCTATGCGGCCTGTTTTCTATCCGATAATAAGCATTTGAGATGTTTTACAAAAATAAATCACACATTGTTGTTGTCTTGCCTATATGCAGTTTTTTTTTTCTTCTGGCTTCGCGCTCCTCGTGCATTTAGCCAATGTCAAGTATATGGAGTAATCAAGTAATAATAGTTCCCGTCATGGGATTATTTAATATATGGCGCCATACATTTTGTGCTTGACAGTGTCAAGTATTCAGAATAATCAAGTACTAAAAGATGTTGCGCGAGTAGCCCCATTAAAACGGTGGAAATTTTACTGAGTCTTCGATGGAGTTTAGGAGTGAACACAAAAAGTCATGATTTTCAATTTTAAATAATTTGCCCACACTCGCACACCTTCATGAACATTTAATGGTTAATTATCCACCATAATTACACATTGAACTTCGGAGAAACACAAGTTTTGGAAAACAATATAAAACCGACAACGTGCACTTTACATTTTCCCGCCTAAACTCTATATGCAGTTTCTTGCCGGCTCTTCTCCATATGATCAACTTTTTGGCACCGTGGACCTAGCTTTGACGTTTCTTATGTGCATGTAATAATGTTAATAAAAAAAATAAAAAAAATTACCCTTTGATTGCCAAACTAAATTAAGTTTAGAGTATCGCCGTCTTTTTGTTACTATTAAAGCGAGACGGGATGACGTCAAATTCAAATTTAATCATGTCAGCCTAAAATTTCCATTCAATTTTCGTTTGACGTCTCTAATTTTAGTGGCTACCTAAAACTGTGCCTACTAAAAATGTTCGGAGATTTTATTTTGACGTGCCTAATTTCGAGTTTGACACCTATCTTGCTAAAATAGTAACTGATAGTAAAAGACAGGAATGTTCATAATTTAGTTTAGTTTGCTAAATTAGTATTGACGTCAATGGTGTACAATTTTGATTTAGTAAACTAAACTAAAGATAGAGCATTGCTGTATTTTACTAACATTCAAGTACTATAAGATCAACGCGGAATGAAATAAGACGTCAAATTCAAATTTAGTCATGTCAACCTATTTCCATACAATTTTAGTTTGACGTCTCTAAATTTAGGGGCCACCTAAAAGTGTGCCGACTAGAAATGTTCAGGGATTTTAGTCTGACGTGCCTAAATTCGATTTTGCCATATCTTCGTCCCGTCTTGTTTTAATAATCATAATCATAATCATATTCTTTATTGCAAATCCACAATGTAAAGATAAGATGGTAATATAAATAACATGGTAGCAATCGTGGACCCTGATGGGCACAGCAAATAGTAAATTAGAAGAGAGGAAGGCGTTGTATATATAGAAATATTTGTTTATGCTCAAGTATTCATATTCCTTTTTAATGTATCTAAGTATGTATAGTATTGTTATTATGTTTGTATTTTTAGTAGGTATTTAGATATAAGTATATTTTTTGTATTTTAGTACATTATATTATTAGGTTATCCGTCATAATTTTTATTAACTAAAGTAAAAGACAGCAGCTTTAAAGTTCGTGTAGGTGGGAACGAGAATTGACCCCAGTGACTAAATAAACTCTATTGTTACAAAATAAAACACGTATTATATTTATTTTAAACCATATATTCGCTGAAATAAATAAAGCATATTTATAACAGTAGTTAACGTAGCGCATCATCGAGCGCTTATTTATTTAAATTATTTATTGGTCGCCATTTTTTGTCGCATTATACCCGATCATAATACGTTTTTATTTAGGTTAAGTCACTCTAAAACCAACCTTATAAAACAACGACAAAGTCGAAGTTTACTTACATAATTTTCGGTATAGAAGAGTCTTCGATTCGTACCACAGAAAAATGCACTTTAAAAGATCAAAAATAAGGACGATATTCAATTATAAGAGGAGCATAATGGGAATTACCTCCCCTCATAGAGAGGCGTGGTCGTCGACATCAGACTCACACCGCACTGACATCAGTACACAACCGACATTCGGACGTTCCAAATACAAAATTTCGAAAATCGCGCAGTGGCCAGTGTTTAGTGTGTAGTGATGGAATCGGAAATAAGCAAAATGCAAACCAAGCTCCCGTCGAAGAACTTCTCGATTGAATCGATTGTTGGAATTACCGAACGTCGATCGCCTGAAATCGATATCGAGAACAGTATTTCCCAAGACTATTCTAACACCAACGAGCATTCAGAAGACGAAGAATTGAAAGTTAGAGATGGGAAAATGAGTTACTATTTTCAACAGAATCGAGTTCCAAATTTTCCGTTTTTCATGAGTTATGATAAGAGGATGGGGGGGTTTCAGAGTGAACAGGGAGGGCAGCAGGAGGAACTGAAGAGGGCAAGTCCTGGAAGCGTGAGGAGTGAGGTGGATAGCGACGGAGTTGATGATAGACCCCATGGTAAGAGATTTCTCTCTTTTTTACTATTGTTTTGATTGAATCGACGTTTCTTCATTCTTTTCTAAAATCGTATTATTTCTAATCTCTATTTGTCTGAAAGGAGCGCTAGGTTATTTTTTTTCTGAAAATTGCCGGCTCATTGTGTTTCAAGTTTTGTATATCTTATTGAATATATAATTGTGATTACGATTAGCAAAGGAAATCTTGAAAATAAATTCTTCAATAATAATCGTTTTATTCTTGTATTTTTGCCAAATATTTCGATAATACCTTTGCGGTACCTACACCTTATTTTTCTTTATTATGTTAAATAAAGTCAAAGTATTTATTGCTTTAATGTCGTACACAAAAGTATTATAAAAAAAAAAACATAACACCCTGTTAGGACACAGTGTTACCTACGTTAGAAAAAGGCTACCTATAGGATTTTCACTTTTCACTGCCTCTGCTTCTCTCCTTATTTCGAAGAGCACGTTAGCCGTCGCTATTGGTCTCGATTGTCAAATGAAGATCTATAAATAAATAAATAAATGTCCGCCGTTGAGGTTATTCAGATGCCTGAAAGTCCGACAAAGTTTACCCAGTCACTGGGTGGTCTGTTAGGCCGTCGTTCCATCTAAAATACTGGTATTAAGCTGCCTTCGGGTAGACTCGAAGTTGATCTTAATAGGTCATGGATATTTTACATAATTAGGTTTGTGACACACTAAAATGTTAATTATTGTTCACCGGTTATTAATCACGTGCATTCTACGGGTTTGCCCGACTAGTTTTGAATTCGAACCGAGCCCTTAGTCATGAGCTGAGTCCGAGGAAATGTCGCGAGGCAGACTGATAATTAATATGAATATGCCTCACGAAAGTTATTATACAAACACTAAAATGTGATACGGATTCCTTTTTTGTTATTTAAAATAATTACTAAATCATTTATTGTTATACAATCACTGTCATTAATTGTATTGATTTATTGGTGTCAATTCTAATGTAACCAACGAAACTAAATTTAGTAAGTTCTTGTATTTTGTTAACAGTTAGGTACTATATGAGTAAGAAAGGTCGAATCAATAGATGTCAAATTCGAATTTAGGCACGTCAAATTAAAACCTCCCAACATTTTTAGTAGGCAGTTTTAGGTAGCCACTAAAATTAGAGACGTCAAATGAAAATTGAATGGAAATTTTACGTTGACATGATTAAATTTGAATTTGACGTTATCCCGTCCCGCTCTTATGGTAACGGTTAGTAAAAGACAGCAATGCTCTAAACTTAGTTTAGTTTGCTACATTATAATTGACGCCAATTCTCATTTATTGTATTAACTAGCGCCTCTTCCTGGCTTTGCACGGGTGCTATAGTACATACAAAGATACTATCCGAATAGGTATCTTATCTCTACAACAATAAAAAACGTTTTGTATGTGGCAATGCGCAAATCGCGACTAGCCAATATTTAAAAAAATAAAATTAAAAAAAAGGTCGAGCCGTCTCAATCTTTCATACATTTTAAATATTAAATAATTATTAATACTTATGCTCGCTAAAACCAAGAAGAACATTTACATATAATTATCTATTTCTAGGTTAGTAATAGTAAATCAACCCTAGTCATCTCAGCTTAAGTCAATTTATTTGGCAGGTATTCACATTTATAAATATTTTCTCATAAGTATGATTAATCATTGATCATAATTATAGCCACATTTGATATTTCTCATCTCAATAGTCTAACTAAATTATTTATTTAAATTTCTAAAACTGTACCTACAGCTATTAAAAAGGACTAATAGGTACTTACTTTTATTACATTTTTTTTTTCATTTACCGAACCTTTAAGTCAATAAAATCATAACTTTGTATAGCGGTAAATTCTTAATGGCGGTAATTCGGTAATTTTGACATAAAGTCACCGACTAGTTTGCCGCCCGACGCGCCGTCCGCCTTCCCTTTGATGTTTTACAATTGAACTGTAAAGTCCTAACTGTTTTTTTTTGATAACGTGGTATTTGTTTTAAAATTAGTAAAAGGTATATTTAGCGTAGCTTAATTGTATTGAGGTTAGAAAAAAAGACTAACTAACGGTATTTTTAGTATAAGTATTTGCGAAATAACATAAAAAACAAACTCTTAAGGCAAATTTCGGCAACATCATATAAACAAGCCTAAAAAATGTTGTTACATAGTTGTGATGTTTTTAAGCTGATAAAATTATTTTTAATATTCAGATCTAGGTACGTAAATTTTGTAAAATAGGCCGTAAGTTACTTATGATAATCATCCTTTTAAAGTTCATACTAAATATCGCTGACACAGATATTCATACTTTGATTTGATTACAAGACTAAACATATGATTTATATCACAAACCGAGACTATTGATAAATCATCGAAGTTTGAGAGGAAGCTGGAAAAAGGCTGGCTTCGGAGCAAAACAAATTCTTTAGCAGACTACAAGCACTTAAAAGTTTAAAATCCGTGAGTCTTCTGTAGGTTTCCTTCGCAATTTTTCCGCGGCTTATTTAGGTTGTCAATACCGCCGACGGAAAATTTATCAAAAAAAAAGAAACACCCAAATTAGACATTAATGATTGAGCCCAAAAATTAAACTAGTCTTTGGAATAACAGACAGTATTTTTACTATATCTTTTTAAGCCTTGTCTCCTAAAAAGTATGGTTATTCAATCCGCTTAACTACTTACTAATAATGATAATACCATCTAATCTCAACTAATCCGCCAATGATGTTTAAATCCCTATAATTTACCGTCCCTCTCAAAATATATGAATTGTCAAGCAATATTTACATAATAAAAACTCAATTGGGCATCAGATTGTTTACAAATGAAAGCTATTAGGGAAAGGGGAGAAAAAAGGGTCCCATTTGTGCTTCGCCGTCGCCGACACCCTTTGCATTTTTTTAGAGCCAATATTTTATTTGTTAAACATAGACTTGTTTTATTGATATTTTTCTTTGTTATTTTATTTAAATGGATATTAAGTATACCGTGTGTGATTTTCAATAAGGAGGATCCTATCTAAAAAAAATAAGAAATTTCATGTAAGTTTTTACGAAATTCTGTAATTTCCCATAATTGGAATATATTCATTTAAGTAATTTCACAGTTATTCGCTACATTTTCAATGTGAATTGCCCATATTCATGACATCATAAAGTTTTTCATAAAAGTAATAAAATTTAAATAGGTAATATTCCTCCTTGGGATTTTTCTACTATTCGCTGTCCGTATTCTGTTCTGTATGATTTTTTACTTAAAGACATAAAATATATATTTTATCAGGTTTTAAACTAGATTGTGATCTTGAATTTAACTACTGTCTGGTTGCCAGCATATTATGCATAATATAAGTGGCAGCAATTTTCTTTAGAAATGTTTAAGTTTGGCCAGGAAAATAATTGTTGCCAATTTAAAGGATACTACGATGACAGTTTGAAAATGCGTAACAAAGAGGATTCGGAAAATTCGGAAAGCTATTTGCCACTCATGCATAATAATTAGCTATGTTCTTTTATTGATAGTACCTACAGTTATTATTTACGACACCTATAATACTAAGAACAACAATAATATTAATCCTTCTACGGTCAATATAACAACTGAACGCTTTAATTTTGACAAATTAACGCCATAACCGGTAGCATTTTAAAACATATTTCAAACAGCTACTGTTCAACGAAAATACGCCTTTGTAAGTAAGTACATGACAGTAACATAGCATGAGGTCTGTCAAAATTGCCGCCAAAACCCAGCAGACATTTGTAAAGAGTTCGTTCTCTTTTGTGCATGTTGGCACAATAATGCATTGTCTTTGCTCAATTATGGAGTGGCGTATTGTGACCGCACTGAAAGTTGGAATTTCTCTTTTATTACTGTCGCTAAAGCCTTGTCATTACTATTAACGTTTGGTTTTACTGCTTCCACATTTTTGGTGAATACGTAATGGTTCTAAGAATTGTAAGTTGTTTGATGGTAAATTGGTGAGCCAATTTGGTTCTTGGCTGCTTTTCTTATTTCGGTTTGTGAAGAAACTGATATTAAGATCTCCATATTTTTTTCTTCTAATTGTTGATACTTCTGTGACTTAAGCATAAGCTTGCGGAGCCATTTCTTTGTGTACTAGTACGCTATCATGATCAATATGTTATTAGAAATCCTAAGAAGATCTCTTGTTTTGTGATTTTCTTTGTTAAATACATTTACCATATATTCAATCCAGTCCTATCTTGTTACTAATCTTGTTACTTTATTTAGAGATATAAAAAAACCAACAACACTCCTTACTCGAACCTCCAACAAATCTTCAACATAACAAACTGAAGAGTAAACTCCTTCCCAACTAGAGTTGATTTAGTGTGTTCTCTGAGCGATATATCATAGAACTAGCAGATCCGTATATTAATAACCTGGTTCGCAGTAATCAGGGTTCATGATGTTCACTGCGAACTGTTATGGAAGATGAGCGCATGATTAAAAGTTTAGGGTGGTGGCATAGCGGGTGCGGACTGCGGACTAGATTCAGAATCATAATGTCGGTCGTGTTATATTGTGTCGAAAATTTTACAGGAACGTGAAAATGCTGGTATTCTGTGTCTTAATTTTGATAGGTATGTATCTATGTATTTAGGATATGTATAATTGAGTATTCATTAAACTAAGTGCAGTAATTGTTTTGGTTGCGAAGTATTGATTGTAATTTCAATTTTGTTAAAAGCTTTCACGAATCGTTAGAAAAGATTTAGTCTGAAAAAAGTAAATGGACCACTTAGATACAAAAATTTCGAGAGCATTACACCAACAAAATATCCAATATGGCTTGACAAAAAATTAAAACAATGCCAAATCAATTCTATTCCGCCAACGCTCACTGAAAATCAAACATCCAAATCTATGTCATAAGATTGTGACAAAATCTAGAACAAGGTCCTACTGTGGCACCGACCTAACGTTCAACCGTAAAGCGAGCTTCAACAAAGCTCATGAGCGAAAGAGACGGCAAACGATTATGAAGCCACGCCCTGATTGGTGGGGATAAAAACGGGACAACGTTATTGGTCAACGAATTATAGATTTTTAGTGAGGAGGTGCGCTGGGGAACGAAAACAAACTGACAATTGCCTTGACAGTTTACTTTTTAGATCCGACGCAAAGACAACAAGAGAGGTTGTTGATTTTAACCATGGAGGCTTTTAGAAATTATTCTTTTGACCATAAGTTGATTAGGGAGCCTTTGTCTGTAGATTTGATGGCTAAAAGTCATGTGTATAGTGATTTGAACGTAAATACGCCTCCGTCGTCCCCTAAGAGCAAAGGTATGTTCTATTCTTTACATTTTATTTTAATGATTTATATTGATTTTTAATTTGTTATATTAATTTGCTGTTGTTATCTGGTGGTTTCCTTTCATTCAGATTTCGTTGATTCTGATTTTTAAGATTGTATAATCAGTATTTTTACATGACAGCCAAAAAAAATAGTTTTAGGTTTATAAGGCGTTTGTGAGTTTCTTTATACGCCGGAACCGATTTAGATATATGGGGTATCGTTAGAATCCTTAGATTATCCAGGACATTTTAAGCTAGTAGTAAAAGTAAAAAGAAGGCAGTCGTACCTACCTTTTTAATTAACTTCATTGATACAGTTTTCTGACATCTTTCATGTTTTTATCTATTGTCTTTTAATTTGTGGCTTTATCTAATTGTTTTGAAGTAAAAGCTTATGTTAAGCATGTTTTGGATAATTTATATTTGTAATTAGCTACAAGAGACTCCTAATGCGGTTAGGTTCGTAAGTTGGTCGATTTTTTATTCGTATGTTAGGTATATTACTTACTATCGAGCAACAGAACAGTTATTTTGTTGTTTAACTGTCTACATAGGGGCTTCTAATGTCCTAATAACATCCGTAATACTGGAATATTTCAAATATCTCGTCGGCGACATAACACGAATTCCATAATGAGCTGGTAAATTAATAATTATTATAACAGTAATAAACCATACAGCCTTCGTCCTCCACAAAGGACCGGCTAACGGACGATACATATTTATATACATACAAATTTTGGCAGGTAATGCTCAAACCATCATAACTTTACAGCTAACCAAACATATTGCCTCACAAATATAAGCTTTATAACAACGCCTTAAGGTATAGACTTCGTTTTTGAAACTGTAAAATTATCTTTGCCAAATTGTTAAAGCAATTATTGCCTTTTTACAACTATCTTTGAGTTTTGCCGCATCTTTGTTGGTACCAATAAAATATTAAAAATAATATTGAGTTGTGTGTTGTGTCCGTTCGTTTTGGGTTAAATATTTTTATTGGTCTTTAATGTTATCTACGTACCGTTAGGTTAGAAACAATTTTTTTAATACAGCCAAAACATATTTGTTGCCACACTTAGTGTGCTCATTGCCTAATTAGAACGTTATTTCGAATGCACTTTTTTTATGGCCGTGGATGAGGCTTTTCTTTTAAATTTGCCGCAAAATTTTTTAAATGGATTGTTGATATTCTGGCTATCAATTTAAAACATCAAATCGATTTTAAAAACTAACACAATAAATAGAAAATTTGTGATACCAATCACTGAATTAAATGGGAACTCGTTAATTCACCTAGCAATTTAACTAAAGTGTTACCATAACAATTAACACACAGTAACAATAATAAATTAAATTAATACTAATTTACGTCAAATAAAACCAATAAAACTAACCGCAGCTGCCATCGCAAAAGTTAAATAGTTTGTCTATGGAAAGAAAGCGTGGGTGGACTTCCCGCCACAATTTGACAGATATCCGCCATTTTAATTGCTGTCAATTAATCCCGGAACATATTGGTGTCGGTGCGAAATAATGTTGTCAATTTAGTTTAATTATATCGGCAGATGGTTACGACTATATTGTTAATTGGACATGAGCATATGTATGGATAGTTTTACTGTGTTTTAGTTATTAGTTTGTTCTTTGGTAATAGATTAAAAACATTCATATTGTTGACTTTATCTTTATAGATATGGTACGTTACGAGTGGCCTCAAGATTTTAACTTCATTTGAATCAAAGAGAAAAAAAAACTTTGAGAAGCATTACCGCATGCTTAGCGAATCACCGTAGTGAGCAGAGGTCGAGATGGCTTAGTAGTCAAAGCGCCTGGAGTATTTATTCGGGAGGCGCAGGTTCGAATCCTGCTCATGACCGTATTCTTCTTTTGAATCTTTTCTTTGAACAAAACATATCTTCGATATTTCTTAGTCAGGTATTTTGTATTTGAGGTGGTTTCTGGTACAGATTTTAAATAAAATCATCTAATTAATCTTCTCTATTTATAAACACGACAAAATTTCAAACGGCTGACTTAACCAAACTTTACAAAACGACAACCAATCAACAATCCATCAACCAACAACCAGGGGTCAAGCTTGTAATATTTCTTGTCAATTGGGCTTAAACTGATTCTGTTTTTATTGCCAGTAGCTCCCCAACGCGATATTAATCTTCATTACAAATACTACTAGATACAGATTTTATCGTAAAATTGTGTAGGGGAACGAACCAAGGGGATGACACGACGTAATTGGCTTTACATCGAGAAACTGTCTTGCGAATGTGCTGCTGTAAATTGTTTTAATTCCTAAGAGACTTGCATACATGTTAGATTGTGATGTAGTTAAAAAATGTACATAGATTATTTTATTCAGCACTGTTTTATTATATTTTTTCCTCTTAAGTTAGTAAAAAGTAGGGTTTGGATTGCTATAAGAAAGGGTAAGGAAGTTTCTTCACGTTTCTCAGTTATCTCAATTTTGTTGGTCTTGTTATAAATGAAAAGCTATTTTTATGTTAAATTATGTTACTTACTATCTCGTCATTTAGGTACTTGTATTACGAAACGCGTGATGGGATCTATATGACCCCAGAATACGATAATATTGTTTTAATTCAAAATCAGCAGAACGATCAAACCAGCCAGTGTTCATAGACAATAAACGTATTAAGGGGAGCCATTCACGGCAATACAATTACTGGAGCGTGCCACGCACGGGGCGGCGGCAATTCTCGATAATCCAATTGTTAATGTATAGCCTATCGGTTTCCGCCTATTACTACAGCAGTTTGGTTCGGAAATTGAGCGGTGTCGCGATTAATTAACCGTTTAGTGTCGGTTTGTGACTGTCTAGCTTTATTGGGTTATTATTTTGTTGTAGTGTGTGTATGTCATGGGTCAATTTTGTTGTTTAGGCTAACAATACCTACTTTTCTTATGGATTAGGTGGTTTGATATTTTAGGGGATTATGAAACTTTTCGCGTTACTAAATGAGCCAGTGATGTTGAAAAACGTTAGACATTACAAATATCACACAATATATTTATGGATACTGCAAATTGGCTATGATCAGATCACATTCAGCCAATTACAGTGTTGCAAGTGTTAATCATACCGAAAAGTTTGTACTGTATTAGGTATCATTTATTAGGCAAATGATTTCTGTACTGGTAATGGTGTTGTGTTAATAGGTGTGACACGATTTATTTCATAACGTTTCAATAATGGTCTCTAGTTTTGTTGATACATTGTTTTATCGAGTCACCAAGGTTGGTAAGATAGAGATGTGCCGACAACGCCGGATGTCGACGATATTATTTTTCACATTATAATTTTTCTTTAAATTGTAGTTAACTGTATAGTTATAATAACACGATTTCCAAAAACAATATAAATACATATGTCATAAAGCCTTAAGTTTATTAGATAATATATTATATTATAATATAATATATTAGATAATAACTAAATATTTCACACGCATATTTTTTTTTTCATTTATTGTGTACATTGTGATGTTTTATTATTTTCCTAGATAGGATTTTCTTTTATCTGTTATTATTTTATCAGCCCTTTCACTGCGGTTTATGCTTTTCTTTATGTAAGAAAATATACGAGGAAAAGTCTCTCACGGTCATTATGCCTGTATAGTGTAACACAGCCTTAAAACGTTATGACTGTTCCAGGTTTTGTGTGCTTTACGCATTAGCGGACATTTTGAAACAAAGATTTCGAAAGACACGATTTATGGCGGTGACGTCATGTTTCATGAGTTTGTAATAAGCACTAATATTATATTAACTTAGCTATCAGGGTTTTTATCTCTATCGGAAAATTTATGACTGTATTTTATGACAGAAAAATCACAACTTTTTTTTTGTTTTTTCCTAATATATATTTCTTGTTATGAAAACGAGTTTACGATTATCACAGGAACCAACAGGTCATTTAAATTTAAGTGATAAAAAAAAAACAACTTAAAATACTTTCCATGTCGCTGTCACAGTATGATTCCTTCCTAAATATAGAACGGAAGCTTTTAAAACGGAAACTTTTTAAATCTCAATAGCTTCCTCGTTCTTTTTCGAAAAGACACACGCCATAATAGCGCAGCTGGGGACCATAGACGTTGTAACGTAAAAAGTTTGTACAACAACAAATTATTGAGAGGAAGCCATCGGCTAGACTATTGCAAATTGGTTTTTGAGTGTTCTGTCGCCACCCAGCATGGGAACGACTCAAGTGGTTCAGACGCCACGAATGACGATTAAAAAAAATCATGAATCGTTTAGTCCGACGCACTTATGAGAGCAATAAATTTTCTCTAATGCGAAATTATTGCAGTCAAAGTTCTCGTTTTTTTTGAGCATTTACGTTATTTCGCCGCTAACCCCAAATGTATCTTTTAATATCTCAATTTGCGCGTTAACTCAAACGACGATATGCTAATATAATTCCAAACCGGAAATAGGAATGAACGTCTTAATCACGCGGCCATTAAAACAATATGTGACTTCTAAAAGCGTTCGATGTTCTTTTTTCAAATCGGGCATGTCAATAGTGCTCCCGTTTGCCGCGCCCTTTTAAATTTAGAACCACTTCAGCGGCTAATCAGATTTGTAAAGTCGGCTTTTTGGTCGGACAAGCTATTTTTTTAAATTGAGCGGCATAACCTGAGGCGTTCGGCTTCTTTGTGGTTTCTGTTTATATGAAATAGACAAACTGTGCATGGGAAAATATTTAATTAGACAATAGCTTATTTGTGTTTGTTCTGTGTTAATGTTACTCTTGAAAGTCTGGGTGCGCACAATTAGCACCTACGGGCTACTGGTTCCCGACCGATGCGTTCGGTTATATCTTTTTTACTGTTTTACGACAAGTCAATTTCGGATCTAGGGAATAATTAGTTTTTAAGAACCATTGAGAATTGATGTCTATCTCCTTTCAAGTTGAGTTTACGCTATTCATTCACATGACACTTTTAACCAATTTGAAATAAATTCAATACCGTAACAATCCCTGCTTACGATCCTACTTCTTACTATAATTATTAATGCGAAAGTTTGTGAGAATGGGTGAATGTTTGTTACTCTTTCACGCGATAACTGCTGAACAGATTTGAATGAAATTTAGCACTGACTACAGGTAGTTTATAGCCTGGATAAATTAAAACTCGTAGGATGATATAGGATGGATACTTTTATCCCGGCTGGACCCAATCCTGAAGTCCGAGCAGACGTAGTCGCGGGTAGAAAATAGTTTAAATATAGCATAACTTCCGATGCGCCACACTCAACTTCAAATCTTACAAAACAGAAGAAGTAAGTGTCCAGCTAACAGCAGATCAAGTAGCTAATGTCTAAAATGTCTAGACGTTACTGTAATTAAGATAATTGTAAAGCCAGCCGCGCTCGAGTGGTACTCACAACCCTTTACAACATGTTAAGATATCGCATAATCGGTCCTCTAAATCTATTAAGAGATTTTTAACGTGCATTTGTTTTTAATACGGCTGCCTTTATTTGGTACGGCTTCTGTATTACCAGGATAAATACTTTAAGGGTTAAGCTTTTTGTATGCAAGAGTTTTCAATAAAAAGGTTCATGATATTTACGCAAGTGACAAGATGACTGTACGTTATAACTTCTGAAGTTACAATTCTGAAACGAATGAATTTTAGGTACCATTGTATTCCTCCGGTGTCAATGCTATCAGCAACTCTTCCATAACCAGAAAATGTAAATAACTGTTGATGAGGTTTAATAACGTATATTTTTATTTGTCCACAGAGTCTCTAAGTCCACAGTCTGAGCAGATGACAAACTCCAACCAAACGGCTCCGGACCCAAATATCAGGTTTGTTTTAATTTAATAATGAAACTGATCACGAAAATAAATGGTGGAGTTTTTCATCCACAGAATTTACAACAGTTCAAAAATTTCACTTCATATAAATATCTGATTCACAGGAACCGTTAGAAGTTTGAGTATTTTTTTTTTAATTGTCTATAGAAAAAACTAGCCAGAATCGATCGAAGACTACTCCAAAAAGTCTCTTATAACAGGTTTCCTTTTGTCTTATAGGAGATATCGCACAGCATTCACAAGGGAGCAACTAGCTAGATTAGAGAAGGAATTCATGAAAGAAAACTATGTTTCAAGACCGCGACGATGTGAATTAGCCGCTCAACTGCAACTGCCGGAATCCACCATCAAGGTAAGGATCAAAATCCATTCAATTTAATAATTGTATTTTTATTTTATTTTATTTAGGTGTCATTTGGTATAAAAAGTTCCATAATTGAAATAGACGTAGAGATCGAGATGTAGAAGTAGTCACTTTTGTTTAATGTCTGTAAGTAATAGCAAATTTTTTTTTTAAGTTTCAACGTGTCGCACTAATATAATTCCAGATAAATTAAGTACGTCTAGGTTATAAATTAGAGCTAATATAACTACGACAAACTAGGCATTTGTACTCACTACTTACTGACTCAACCAATTATACCTATTTCACTAGTACTAAAAACATTTACGAAACAAAACTAGGTAATTAAATTAAGCTTTCAGTTAGCCCCCTCAATGTGACACATACAAAACAGGCGTTATTTCAGCGCTTCTTTATTTGTGCCACCCACGTTATGACCTGAATAAAATCGACCTCTGTTCAATTACAACAAAATGAAGAAGGCTTTCGTAACACAACTGTCAATTGACAAGTAAGTGACTGTTAAGGATGAGTAACAGAACTTACGAGTAAGTATGAGTTGGTAATTATGACAAATATGATTTTTTGCCTAAGTAAGGAATAATACAATGTTTTTTTTTGCATAAAGAGAACATTGTATAGAGATAGACTAGGAATGCTTCTCATTCATTCAGCATCTGAATGAAGGATGAAATTAATTAATTAAAGTCAAAACATTTTCAGTTTATTCGTTTTATCAAATAAAAATAAATAATTGATAATGTAATGCGTAAAATTGTTATATCTATTGTGTTATACTAGTGGGACATTGATTACAGTTTTTTTCTACCTTTTTTAAGTGCTTTTTTAACCCAAATGTTGACTGGCAGAGAATGCCATATGGCATTAAGTCCGTCTTATGTACTTACCATACATACATAGAAGTATAAATAAATAATTATGAATCACGAAATTCTTACCAAATCCACGTGTTCAATTTATTTTTCGATTTAATGCAATTACAAAAGCTAAACAGTAACCAATTGATACGTTAACCAGCGTCCATGACTACAGCGTATGATGCCTCAATAAACTTCAATTAGATCCACTATAATTTCCATAGACAAACTCTTTATTATGCTCGCTAATTTGCCAGAATGTTTCTTCGAATGTGCGAGGAATCGGTCGAATACAATATTGAGGTTTGACAGATATGTGACTTTGGAGAAGATTTTATCGTTTGAGCAGAATAATGAGTACTTAAATATTTAATTAAAGTTTATAATATTTTTATGGGGGTTTTAGGCGAATGAATCCTCGGATTTTAATAGCAAGGTAAATATAGTATTTGATGAATAGTTGAAGAATCTCCACTGTGTTAATTTATTTATATTTAATCATAAATTAAAATCGGTGTTGATTATTTAGCGGCTCTTTAAATAAGGTTTTTAATGCTAGCAGATAAGCGACATAAAAACATACATTATTCAACGCCAACTTATCTGCCAAATGATATAAACAACGTACTTAACTTTTACAAGAAAAAAGAACCGAATTTTCATCTACAACAAAAAGGCTTAATTATAAAATTCCACTTAAAAAACTACACGCCAATTTAAATTTAAATTCTTCAGTTCGGTCATAATGTCAATTATCACTTCCAATAAAAAAAGAAAAACCGTAAAGATAAAAAAAAAACATATGTTTTTTATGACTTCATTCGAGTTTTACATTCATGCTAATTTGTCGATAGGCATTAAAAGAAGCCGACCGAGTTATTCGGTAGCTGTGTGCTGCTAATCAACATTAATGCGGGGAACGGAACGCAGGGATAATAAAATGACCATATTAGTACAGAGTCCCATTGGTAGATAGATGTAGAAAGGTGTGATGAGATTTTAAATTATTGTGTTTTAATATCGTTTGACACCTGTCTCACGGATTACATTTTATTGACTGAACATATATTTTGAGGGATTAAAAAGAAAATAATTTCTTTAGTGTTATAGAGTTCAGTTAGATCAAAGGCCATTTGAAAAAAAAAAGTTCGCAATACCTTCCTATATATGACGTTTAAATAAAACACACAAGTAAACATAAGTTAAGCGAGTAAAAAACTACGCTTTCCGCTGTCAACAAAGCCACAGCCTATCATTAGTGAGTGAGTGAATGAAAACACTTCATCGGCTGTCTATGGGCATCTGTTTTATGACGCGATAATACCAATTAAAAACTATTAAATTATACCTTTCGGCTACCATTTGATGAGTTATAAAGAACTGGATTTTTTATTCCTATGTTTGTTTATTGTGATTAATTTTTATTGGTGTTGTAAATGCTGTGTAACGTGTCAATAAATGAATAGAGGTTTTGAGTTTCCAGATTAGTGTTGCGCAATGAACGGTTTAGATTGTCACTGGCGGCTTCTATTGAAGTATTTTGAATTGAGAATTTTATTAGAAGCTCGACTTGGACTGATACAAAAAGCGTAAAAAATACGGCTAGTTTATCATATCTGTTCTTCCTTTATTTTAAGAACGAAACATATTTTATATTTACATTTTAGGTTTGCCTTTCGTCTTTATATTCAAGCACTGACTTTTAACCAAACAGTTAAGCCCCTTGTTTTATTATTTCTGCATAATAAAATGCAATAATCTTCTTGGAAGTGCTAAAGGAAAGTCGTTTTGTGCGAATGTTCGCGCGGTTCCCGTCAATTAACACTTTGCAAACCAAGATGGCGGCGTTTTGGAGGGAAAGTCTTTGTGTACAGACATTGTAAGGGCGACTATTATGTTGTGTTTAATGATTTTAGAAGGATAGGGCTGAGAAATAATGGAAGAAGATTTTGTTGACTGTTTTTGATGCAAGATTTAACTTGCCTTACTGGCTTAAGTATTCCAAAGTAAACATAACTTTTGAGTCGAAGAAAATTCTATTCGTTTTTATTTTTGATATTGGTTATTGATAGGGATTTTATATCTATGAGAAAGAAGATTAGTAGTATTTTTTGTAAGTCCCTTTCAAGTTTCTAAAAATTCGTACCTTGTCTATCCACTAACAATTTGAGATGCATTCTAAACTATTTATGACTGCTCAGTCGAAAATGTGCAATTAATTAGCGACTTAGTGTGAAAAACTTGCGCTCCGAATAGTTTTTTTGTAAAACTGTATATGTGTAGGTAGAGACATTATTTGAAGTTTTTCAAATAATGTTGTGAATTTAAGATAGGTACCTACGCTTATTTTTACAGTTATGAGAAAAATATAGTTTCTAATGTTTCAATTGACACAAATACCTAACTGTTTCATAGTTATTCTGGTTAACACTTTTAAATATAAGACTTACGTATGCATAAACGTTTTTAAGGCAAATTAATACCTACTGCTGTATCTATTGCACTTTACAAATACGTGCCCACAGTTATTGAAGCAAAACAACATAACCTTTTAAAATTATTGCGTTAATAGCATTTTATTATGTCTATTAACACGTCGTACTTGACGTTCGGCTTATTTCACCGATTTCTATTTTATTAGGCAATAACGTCAGTAGCAAAATAATTTGCGTATTTCTATGACTTTAAAAGGATTATGTGAAAAATATCTGCATAACTTTGAATATTGTCTATAATGAAAATATACCAACGATCAGTTTTGTACCTTTGTACCATTTTACTAATCATTTCTATTCCTTGTCAACAGGTATGGTTCCAAAACCGAAGAATGAAGGATAAAAGACAACGAATTGCCGTCGCTTGGCCTTACGCGGCCGTTTACAGTGACCCAGCGTTCGCCGCATCAATTCTCCAAGCCGCGGCGTCATCCGTAGGCCTACCTTACGGATACCCCTCCCCCGCATTAATGCCACCCTTCCATAACCCCCAACTTCTGCCCGCGGGGTACCCATACCCTTATCCAACCTACCCTCGCTACCCCTACATTCCCCCCACTCCCCCTTCCCCTGTGAACGCCGAGGCGACGTCTTTAAGGCCTGCGTATTCGAATTTCAACTTGAACGTTGATAAATAATTTTGTGTCTTAATTTTCCCGACGGGGTTTTAAGAAGTTCTCAAATGGGTAGAAATTATTTGTAATAATTGGTACATTGTGAGGCTAAATATCTTGTTAATACTAACTTGAGGCAGATTAGAGATTGGCCTAATTGTACTAATATGAGACCCATTTGGTAGTAAAAGAATGATTGTACATATTTTTTATTAGTTAATTTATTGAATGCTGGTCATACCTATGAATGAATGAACGAAATGAATGAATGTTTAATTGAAATTTTGAAAAGACAAATCCATGTACAGTAATTTTAAGTTTTGGTGATTATTCCATTCCATGAGAAATGCTTCAAATTAAGTTAGTTTTATCTGTGGTAACTAGTAATATTAATTTTAATTTTCAAAATATTTAAACATTTAACTTAAAATGTTCACCATTATTTCGGATTACTTTTATTGTGCAGATTTTTCGTTTCAGTTCATTCGTTTTAGAAAACTAAAGGTCATTTTTTTTTATCGTGTATAAAGCCAAAGTATTTTAAAATGTAGTTAAAAATTTGTGCAATACAGAAAAACAATTGTCATTTTGTTTAAGTATGGCGAAGGCCGTACTTTCAGACAGGTTTTGTACAGTCTTGCGACTAATTGCTTGCGACTTTTTTTGTTAAATCTTTATAATATCGTTCTCTAATAATTATAGCACCACATCAAGGTGGAAGGCTTAAAAAAGTCTGCGATTTTTAGTCGCGAGTCTGTAAAAACCCTTTTATTGTAAATGTTGTGTATAAATGTTAAATTACCTAAGTGTTAGTGTTCATAGTTAATAGACGATTGTTTAATTCATATAATTAAAAATCTTAGCATATAAGGATATCATTGTATAAATTACATTATAAATACATAATTATAAAAGAAAATAATAAATAAGAAAGTTATTATATACATTTATTTTGTTGTTTTATTTGGGAGTTGCAGAAATAAGGGTATACCGACATTACCTACTTTCGTGAATATGTCTATCATTTCAAACTTTGTAAAATAATAAACGATAAACTGAAAAATAAGTATATCTATATATCTTTGGCGTCACACACACATTCTTGTCATAAACTGTACTTAAATTGAAATATCGATACATTTGGGTTCCTTCGTAATTATAGAAAAATATGCCTTTACCGCAGGGCCGCACTTGGGGAAGAGCAACAGGGGTTTCACAGTAACGTCTCCTACCCAAGAGACTTCTTATGAGATTTTGTTTTACAAGGATTAGAAAAAAAGTTCACATACACAATGTACTTGGCTACTACCTATAATAACGATTGAATACCAATTCTTGGTATGGTTTTAAAATATTGTTCGGGTTTTCCACTCGTTATAAAGTCCAAACTTCTAAATCCAGCTCTGCCTTTACTTATGTCAAAGTAAATCATGTAAAGGACTAGGAACTACGATTAATAAATAAAATAAAAAAAAACTAAATGGCTAGTACAAAAAGGCAAATGCCAGATGCCAGATGCATTCAGCCTTTTTACTTTTGATTATTATAATAATTTTATTCCTGTGTAATTTTGAAAGAGAAAAGGGAGTCTCTTTCAAAATTACACAGGAATAAAATTAAAGAGCGATATCAATTGTCTATTATAATCATAGAATTAGAATAATTTGCTACTAATTATATCTAGGTTTGTAAGCTTTTAGAAAAACGTGGAGTTCATTAAAATGGTAATTAATACAATCACTGATGACTAATGAGCCGAATTTTCTATTTAGCTAGCTGAAATTGTCTCTAAAACTCCCTTAATCTTTGTTTGGATGTTAATGAATTCTTATCTACAATATAGCACGCCTGTAATCCCGGAAAGGTTGGGCAGACGTCAATTGTTGTTACCATTATAAAGTCGCATGTGATAGGTGGTGAACCTATTGCCATCAATCACGTACAATTCCAACCTATGGGCTACTCCTGAATATTTATTATCAGTACAATCTAATAACACTTTCATCGACCTAGGCCTCACCCAGCAGTTGCCCGACGAGGCATTTCATGTCTACAATCTTCAAGGAGTGTTATGTTTTTAGGGTTAATTATGTATGTTTGTGAGTTTTTTTATTCCACCATAACTTCTAAACATCTGAAGTGATTTAGATGTTTAAGCAGTATCGTAAGAATCCTTGCATTTTCCCGGGTAACATAGGCAGTAACATAAAAAAAATGTTATATATTTCTATTAAAGTAATAGGAATTAATGCGCAACAAAAAGGTACCTTTGGATCGCTTGACGTTTCCACCAGTTTGCACTGATCGTGGTCACAAGCAGACTCTTTCATCACAGTCGACTGAGTCAACTTATAGAAAAATGTTTCACAGTACTGTCCCCCGACTGCGTGAATATTCTCCAGTAACAGAGTTTTCACTTTTTAATCCACATATGGCAGGCGAGCTTTTAAATTATTTATTTTTTTATTCCATAGAAACATTGAAAAATTTTAGACACAAATGGGATTCGAACCTGCAACCCCTGTTAAACCGTGACATCGCTATCCCAACTTAGCTATCGTGTCATTTGTTCGCATTTAATAAATATCAAGTTTTCTTCTTTCGTCATTAGCTTGAGATAAAAATTAATATAGCCTTAACAACCTTATCTTTCCTCGTCACATGACCCTCATCCCACCGCATCACATGCCCATACCATGCTTAACGATTTCTACACAACTTATCAGTCACCGGTGCCATTTTCAGATTTCCTCTTATATATTAATTTCTAATTCTATCCATCCGCATCACACCACACACCTCTCTTAACATTCTCATCTCAGCTGCATGTAGTATTTCATTCATTCCCTTCGAAGGCCAACATTCTGAACCATACAAGACATCTAATGGTCTAATATATTTTTTATAGATTTTCCCTTTATGTGTAAGGAAATTCGGGGGTCACAAATAGTTCGCGTGACCTGCCACCATTTCGTCCACCCTGTGTCAATGCTTGACGCTCCGGTCTATTTCACCATCGCATTGTACATTAGAACCTATATTCCATACTTAGTTATATTGCACGTATATTTATGTACTACAAACTATATCGTCTATGTCGCTGTTAAGTCCACCGTCCAGCTAACCTTTATATACAGTTCAATAATGAGCCACCTATCAGCTTCCCGCACTAAATTACTTAATAAGACACCGGTTACTGCCGACGACGTGACGACCACGACACGGGAGGGCAGGGCCGGATTAGGAAGCCTAAGCTACAACGAAGCTGATGTTTTGTAACCCACTGAGATCTAGGATTTCGGTGTTGGTAATCATGTATACTGAACAAATGGATTGTTAAAAAATATTATCTTGGCAATCAGTAGTTGCGTGTTTATAAAATAAAATCTTAATTGCCTGGCAAATAAGCCTCATGTGAATGGTTAGTAGAGGGTTGTGTGATGATTTTAATCGGTAGGTGTCTGGCAGGACATTCATGATAGATATATTATATAGATAGATAGATATATTTATTTGCAGTAAGTGTTAGTACAATTTCGGTATTAAGGAACTAAAACAGATCCTTACACTTAGTCATAATGATAATAGTCATGAAGGATTTTTATTTTCATAGTCTAAAACGTCAGAGTTAGTGGTGAACCAAATGCTGTCACGGTTGCGATTTTTTTTATAACATTTAACATGGCCCCTTACTATGCTCTCTTCTTAGATAGGTACAGTAAATAATGGTCATATTGAGAAGAATAAAGACGATTAACAAAATATTTTTACAAAGCAAGTGTAAGAGGAAATTCTGTTGTACACCTTTTTAAGTAAATAGGAATGGATTTTCTAAAAGTTTGGTACCTATGGTTTTGATCTTTCTACCTAATTCGTCCCTGTCGGTTCGACGACACGACTCCGACGTGTGTATGTGTGGGTCTTAATTAAACGGCCCCGCGTATTGGAGCCTTTAATGGGAGTGATACATGGCTTACCTGTCGTTTCTATGCTTATATTTAGATGTATCAGTTGTGGGTATGTGTTGTGTAGGTAATTGTGATCGAACGAGAGTTCTCCGAGCTCTAAAAGATAAGAGCAGGACAAAGCGGTATTACGCAGCAATATCTAAACAGGTAATCACGAATACTGTATTATATCAACTGATATGTAGCTTAATATCTATAAGTACACCTATTAATACGTGCAGCAAAAACTTTGTACCCCTTTTTAGGAAAATTACGCGGAAGGAGCGGTATGAAATTTGACACAGTTAAAGTTTATGTGGAGAGCGCAGAAAGCTATTTTTTATATAATATGCATTAGAAATAAATTAAATAAATAAAAAAAAAACATTACACACAGTACCATGCGTTTGACACACACAAATCTTTGACATTGACACACACAAATATTTGAACCATTAATATATTAATGGTATAAACATTACAAAAGCATAAAGATATGTTTTAATTAATTCAAAATTTTTGTAGTATACCTGTAAAAATTTATTTGGATTTATTATTTTTATAGCATCTTAGTATCACGACTGTATTCCCTGAAGGGGTAGGCAGAGGTGTACGCCCACATTTCACAGATCCATTCATTAAGTCCCATGTCACTCCGGGCTGTTGTTGAAAATTTTGTAACAGATAAACTAAGAACCCTACTTGATCCAGGAATCGAACCCAAGACTTAATTTTCCGCAGCCGAACCAATGAGACAATTACCATTGCCCGATCTTCTATAATCATCATTTACATCTTCATGTTTTGTATATTATGTATCATATTTCTCAACAGAAAAATACAATATCATATTATTATGCCAAAAAAAAGAAATGATCCAGCGTTTTAACTGAAACGTAATTGTGAGAAGAATTCCCGCCAATAATGGTTGATAACAAAAATGGCGGCAATACGTCCACATACAGATAACTGAGTAATAAATGATATACGTATTACTAAGAAATAGGACTCGGCAAGATAGGGTGACTATGGGATAAGTTTTACTTAGGATATTTATCTTAGAATTTTTTTACAATATAAAATTTTCCTTTCCTAAAAATGTCTGTAAGTACAATATTAGTAAGAATATGTCAAAAAGACTTATTTTACGTAACTTTCGTACGTTTTTTTACCTAAAAGACCTATTCAAAACTTCGCACGGTTAACGGCACGTGAGTGGTAACACTTGAACTACAAAAACCGTCTTTACCGCCTCGACATAAAGGCTTAGTCGATGTCAAATTGATACCATTGACGTAGGGTTGACTGTATGGTCGCTACTGAACATAAAGGTCCTTTTTTTTAGGAAAATGTTAACTACTTTTAATTGTCAACTAGAGATATAGCTTCAGACACTATTCATTTGATTTTGCAACATTTCGCAATGAAGTTAATTAAAAAATTTAAGAAGAACGACTGCCACCTGTATTAAAAAAAAACACACCTTTTTGTGTACCATAGCCACTATTTGTATCACAATTTTTTTTGATCTTACAGGCCTATGTTACCCGGGACAATATAAGGATTCTAACGATACCCCATTCAGGTATTTAGAAGTTATGCCGAAATAAATAAACTCACAAACATGCATACATGAACGTTAAAACATAACACTCCTTTTTTAGGCACTCGTGTAATAACAGTAACGGTTGCAAAAACATGTTGGTGTTCGAAATTTGCCTCTACGAAGAGAACTGTTATTCCATTCATTTTTGTACAGTTCATTCCCCGCCTAGACGTCTAGGTCACTCAGTAACTAGTTCGTCTTAAGTGACAAATAAGAGTAAATTATAGTTATTGAATAGATTCAGGCGTTACTTTGCGGAAGTCCATTACAATGGATGCAAATAAATACAATATCTAGCTACTTCCACAAAATTGAGGGTAGTCATGCATTACCTGTGCACCGCCCGCCCGCCCGCAAATATATGCACATACGCAAGCGGTGAAAATTCCGACTACCACCAACTACTCTACACGTGTTTCGCCCCTCCACGGAGCATCATCAGGAGCTGTTAGACCGTGCAGTGTCTCCCTGTGTACCCTCAATTTTGTGGAAGTAGCTAGATATTGTATTTATTTGCATCCATTAAATTATAGTTTTTATCACGTCTTGCCTACTTTGCACATTATGTGTGATAATGGATTACTTCCGCACTACAATATAATGTACCGTTAAAGTAAACGGAACAAATATATTATAATTATCATTATGGCGAAAACAATGTGCTAATATATTGCCACTTAATTTTGTTATTGTGCTGTTAAAAAAGCATGGAGTCTGCGGTATTCGATTAACAAAGTTAAGCATTTTTTTGCGGTAGTGTAAAGTGAAAAGCACGCGTACCTAATAAGCTGCATTATGTAAGCACCTGAAAGCTGTGCAATATGAGCTACTTTCCGAGTGAGTGTTAGAAAAATGACGTGTGAATTTCGTGAGCATTGGTGTTGCACTCTCGGATCTGATTCCGCTCTTGTCTACGGCTCGGGCTTGAAATCCTGCTTGGAGTGTCATAACATACTTAGCTCACTTTTATCATATTAATGTACCCCTTAAGAGCTGGGTTTTCCAAAAATCTGCAATACCCAAAACTTAAAGAAAGAAACCTCCATGTACTATTTGATAATCTCAGTAATGTGAGTAGGTAATATTAGTTTATTACTCAACCAATTTTGAAGACCAAATGGGTAATTTAAAAATCAAAATGCACGATTATTAATATTTTTTTCTACAAAAAAGATGTTTTATTTACAACATTTTACTCAAAATATCTCTAAATAAATCAATATCAAGTTCTATGTCCTCTAACTTCCAAAAGATCTTTAGGACATGTCTCTTTTTAGTACAGAATCATGGTTTCCCCACAAATCTGTGTTGCCTACGCCTAGTTATCATTTCGTATCTGACTGCTACAATATTACTGATGCCTATCATATGCGTATTATTAGACGGCTCCGTTATATGTGCGTTTACTATTCATAGCAATTTTGTTCATCTATTTGATTATTTTTATTCTTCCTCTTCTTATTTATTTGAGTTCGGATGGAGTTATATATTTTTTTCGTTAGTTTTATAGCTTTTTGATGGGTACTTTTATGTAATCTAGGAGTTGATAAAATAGTTATGTCTATGTTTATAAAGATTGTAGAAATGGTCTGTTTGTCAAGCAGGTTTTTGTGTGTGGGATTTTTTTACTTAGGTATTTAGTATGGGCATAAAGTATTTGATATTATAAATTTATTGTTGGTGCCGATTGTCGGATAACAAAAGCGAAAATTAGATCTATGAAAAATAACCCCGCCAGGTAAATATAACGGTGATTAAACTCACGAAGAACCAAGAAACCTTCGCTTCACTGCTGTCGAAATAGGTACCTAGGTAACAGATAAAAAAAATATGAATGTCAAATGGGTTGTAGAATAGGATAGGCGTTAGGACATGGTTATAGAAAAACAGCAAAAACAAAAACGCCGTGACGTAGGGTACTTTTTATACCCGTAGGTGATAAGGCAGGCCCTATCCAGATAATTTATATGGCAAGTCAACAACGCGTTTGTCTCGCGACATCGCCGCGGGCTCAGCTCATGACTAAGGGCTCCGTTCGAGTTCGAAACTAGTCGGGCAATCCCGAAAAATGCACGTGAGTAGTAACCGGTTAGCATTATTTGATATAATTATCGCTTGCTTAAAAAACGGTGAAGGAAAACATCGTGAGGAAACCAGCACACCTGAGAGATATTCTCGATGGCGTGTAAAGCCATGTCAGAGACCTACGGGTGGTTTAAACTCTGACACTAGGTTGTTCATCAGCCACACGATAAGAGGAAGAAGTAAGAACTGATTTTTAAAAGGGTCTAAAACTGAGAATTTTGGAGTACAAAAACCGAATTAAATAGGAAATCAGTACAGCAGCACAAGCAGTCATAGCCTGGTGGTATGACCGTAGGAATGGCAAGTCAAAGGCCGCAAGTTCGAACACCAAGCACGCACCCGGCACCACTGACTATTCAATTCAATTTTGCATTTATTTTCCTAAATATGGGTACACTTACAGATGTTATAATTAGTTTAAGTATTTTTAGATCGCCATATTTTAACCTAAAGGCTGTGCAAAATTATTTGCCTAGCCTTTTGACAGTTACATTGTGGTCGGCTTCCAGTCAAACCGGATGCAGCTTAATACCAGTATATTACATCGAGCGACTGCCTATCTGACCTCCACAACCCAGTTGGGTAACACGATATCTCGTGGTTATGACTGGTTGTCAGATTTTCAGGCCTCCGACTACCCGTAACGGTTGTCATAGATCTTAATTTGACAACGGGGACCGACGGCTTAACGTTAGACCCTCCGTGCCTCGGAGAGCACTGATTCTGGTTTCGATTCCCGGGTCGAGCAAAATTATATTAGGGCTTTTTTGTTAAAAGACAAAAACTCTGGGATGTAACAGAGAATTCTGTTGCATCTCGGAGTTTGGAATTGGGCCCGGTAGAAAGTATCTAATAGGTTCTAGTTAGTTAGTTATCTAGTAGGCCCACCAGCTATTGATCTTAATAACAGCATTGGTGAAAAGTAGATGTACCTACTTGCGGCTGGATACCTCTGCCTATCTCGTTAGAGAATACAGGCGTGATGCTATGTTATTTATGTCAAACAGTGACCATGTTAGTGTTTAAACTGAAATCAATCTCATGTCGCACATTTTTCAAATCAATGGCAAACCATCAGAGGCCATTGTGTAAACGCCCAATAAAACTGCAAACTACAGTGGGCCGCAATAATAGCGTTTCAGCAACAGCTAATGAAATATAAACTTCATGGAGCCAGCCTCTATTATTTAGCGCCTGATGGAGATACGACGTGAAAAATTGCCGCGAACCGACGCCCGCCATTATGGCAGGGTGGGTAGAGTAGAGAATGTTTAGAAGTGGCATTTAAATATAATTATTTGGAAGAACTTTGACATCATAATGTCATGCGATCCCAGAAGGGTAAGGTAGAGGTGTATTGTACCTAAGTTATACCGATGCTGTGATCAATTCTTATACTACTATATATATAATACGTAGGTACATACAAATCCGACGCCATCTAGCTTAATTTTTTTTATGACTTGTAAAAGTGTCTATAACAGATGTATTTACAGAAATAAATATCATTTATCATAAATAATTTCCTGTTACAAAAAAATACATAATAGCAAAGTCTAAATCAATAAAACTTTGTCTGACTCGGGATTAGAACATAGAAACTACGGTAACCTGCGGCCACACTAGTCTAATGATGATTGTAGTTTTTAGGGTTCTGTAGTCAACAAGAAACCCTAATAGTTTCCTAATTTTTGTTAGAGTCAAGTGACAGGTAAATGGTGGATATTGGGTGTTTGAGTTTGTTTGACATTATCAACAAAAGTAGTATATAATGGAATTAAAAGGAAAACAATCACAGCCAAGTAGCCTTAACGAGTAATAGTCGACCAACTTATAAAATGTACTTGGAGAAGTAATTTTTTTTTTCAATTTTAATACGTAAAATTTTATTTAAAATTTATTAGGTGAACGTTTATAGCCATCAAACAATGAACTTAATTAATAATTTTTAGTACCAAACAAAGCTCCCTTTTAAGATCGCATTTTGTGACGGTAACTACGGAACTTTAAGCTGTGCGTGGCTCGACACGCACTTGACATTTATTTATTTACCTATTTATATATAATAACCTAAGCTTACAGTATAGAACACCAAGACACTTATATGATAAAGAGAAAGAAAAAATAAAATTACAAAAGCCATATCAAATTCAAACAAGCATTAAACATTGCTATGAAGAAACAGCAGTATTTTTTTCTTTAGTAAATCAATTGTATCTGCAAATATATCGGCATTCGGGCATTTATCTACAAATTTATTCATGTACTCAATTGATCTGGCTGTTGGAATATTGCTGGTAAGAGGTAAGCGCCAGCCATAAAATACGTCATAAGTCTGTGCTACCTCTGACCAATAGCATGTTTTCTTTAAAACACTGAAGCATATCCTTAGGAATAGGTACTGAGACTTAGCCTAATCTTGGGAATGATTCACAGCCAAAACCAATAAAATATTATTATATTGTTTTTAGAAACCAAATAATTCATCAAAGTTGGAAAGCTAAGAGGACGTACTCTCCATACAGAAACTACAAACTACATCTTGCAGTTTTTTTTTTTGACGTGGCCTCTTGCACTTAACCCATAGGGGTTCGATCTGCGTAACCGAACAATAGCTATGGCGAGACAATTTGATGCCTCCAGCCAGAGCATATCACATTACATCTTGCAGAAAATCGTAACCTTAAATAAGTCAAGGCGGACCGTACATTTGTCTGCCACCTCAGCGGTATATTTTTTCGTTAATTTAGTAATATCATCCTTCCATTAGGTGGTACTCAAAAAAGCATTGTTATAACAATTAAAATAACAATAAGAATCGACACATAGATAAGATCGACACATAACAAGAAATAAGTAATCCAAAAATAAACCAAGTTCTACAAATGTTGTCACGCTTGTAATAGACAAATCTATACAAGTCCATACAAATAGTATTATTAGAATTATTTTTTGTCATCCACACTGCGGGGGATCGACTCCGGCGTTCGATCAGTAACCAGTAGCAAGTAATAATTCGATTCGGTTGACGGTTCCGTATTGTGTGATGACTCGATTGTTTTTGAAGTAATTTTGGTGGTGCAGTTTTACGGAATCGCTTCTTCTGCAGAAGGTCTAAGATAGTTGGTATATTTTTATGTATTTTTAACAATGTCTGATTTACTATATTAACTATAATTAAACTAAAATTGGCATAATTTTAGTTTAGTTGGACTACATCAAAATGTATGTGATGAGTAAAAATTTGTTTCTAGCTATGTATTGTGAGTAAATCTGACTAGATGTAGCTACGAATCCGTCGTCCTGAATGTCCTAGTACGACCCTAAGTCTTTTATAATGCAACAAAATATATGTGTGATACCAGAGGTCGGGATAGCTTAGATTCTATCCGGGGAGTGCAGGTTAGGCTGTTTTCGAACAAGTTTTCTTTCTAGAAAAATCTATAACTCTTATATTTTAGAGGAGGGAGTAAAAGCTTTTTTTTTGCTAATCAATTAACTTTGAAATAAAAATGATAAAAAAATAATCAAAAACGATCCCTTCGATATGGCTGATTTTAAATTACTGATAAAACCTTATTTCAGAATAGCATATAGTTATGGTGATCCATCTCGCAACAGTCCAGACAGCCTAGTTTTGGGTCGAGGTTTGGAAAGGGTTTTTCAAGAGACTTGCCAAGAATGACATCCGCACAACATATTATATTATAAAAATAAGTCTAATAACTTAAGAGTTCGCTAAGCATGCGTTAATGCTTTTCAAGGATTTATATTGAAGTTAATGATATATGAGGGGACATGAGTTATTGTGTAACCGTTATATTGAATGATATATTAGATTGTTTTTACTCGGAAATATGAATGAAACGCGTTGGCAATTTTTATTAAAATTCTCAGTTGCATTAAAGCCACGCCTGCGGCTCGGGCTGCAATGCAGCCTCGAGTATAATGACCAACTTAGCTTGTATGATAATGTACTATTGTCACATTATGCATAGTGTGTTTCTCTGTCACGTCTTGTTTGGAGGTCCATTCGACCAAATAGTTTTTATGTAACTCCCCGTGGTGTTAACCGGTAGCAAATGATTCGTTTCGCTTGCTTTTGTTTGACACAAACATTGTTGACAGGAGTGATGTACTGTCTACAGAGTTGTGATGTCATCGGAGAAGAATAGGTGGGATTTTACGTGTAAATTTACGTGGCACGATTTTACCAATAGTTACAGGAAAAAATTAAAGCTGTTTTATAAACGCCTATGAATTAGCTAACATTATAACATAACAAAAAAGACCATAGGTATATAGCGCTCATATACCGTTGCAAACGGTGGTGGGTAAACGATCAGCCTACCTTGGATATCTTAGTTACACAACAAATGATAGTTACTTTGTATTACATTGCGTCGGATGTCACAGATTGTCTGTGGTGAATAAAAAATACTAAAAACATAAAGCGCAATGTACTAAAAAGTGACCATCAATTCGTTGATAATCGATTTAGACAATTGGTACGCAGCTTGTCGAGGTCAGACTATAGTCTATACCGCTAGAAGTAGAGTTACTTGATCATGTCAGTGCCTTGGAGGGCACGTTAAGCTAACGCGATCGTTACGGCTATTAATACATTATTAATAGCAGTTGTTAAGCCAAGCCAGAGGCATACGGAGCGGCTTTAACATCTATACAAGACATTAGGTGGGTTCCTAAGATCCATTTCCATTATTGTGTTAGCCACGCGAAAGAAGGAGATTATGAGTCACCTATATAGAGACTGAATAGATACCGATGACGTCACCATAAGACGTATTAAAATGTGAAAGAAAAATTCGAAGTAGTGAGCAGAAGTCGCGATGGCTTACTTGAGCTTGATGAGCGCCTGGAGTATTTATCCGGGAGGCGCAGGTTCAAATCCTGCGCATGACCGAATTTTTCTATCCACCAAAATGTATAAATGTAGAGATCACTACGCATGCGTTATACGTTTGTAAAATTAAACTATTTATGGCTGGTAAGATTTCAAGAAAAAAGAAGCTCTATTGCTTATTTCAGTGTCTGAATTATAAAATTCGGAATTTGACTAAAAGGAATTGCCAATTTTAGGATAGTCTGATAATTTTGCAAAACTTCTACACTAACTATAACTTTATTTATTTATTAAAAAAAAGCATTTGTAGACTTAACAGGTCAACCCAACACATCTACTAGCAGGTAACAATAAGTTAAATCTTTATCACATAATCGAACAAATGACAGTTTCAGTTTAAAAATTTAAATTCCGATATTTACCTATATCATTGTTTGATTTTTTCTAGACATAGCTAAATAACATAGACCATCCAAGATGCAATGATATTTCAAGGTTAGGTACCTACCTATCCTAAATATCTTCAAGAATACATAAATAACTATACAATAAATCAAACTGTTATAGATCGCTTAATTGTTAAAAAAACATAAATATATTATATTAAATGGAAAAAGAATACGGTCGCGAACAGGATTCGAACCTGCGCCTCCCGGATGAATACTCCAGGAGCTCTGACCACTAAGCCATCTCGACCTCTCAGAGGTTCGAATCCTGTTCGCGACCGTATTCTTTTTCCATTTAATATAATAACTTTAGAGTTCGCTAAGCATGCGTTAATGCTTTTCAAAGATTTATCTTGAAACATAAATATAATGCCAACTCTATTAGTAATCACTCTGTGTGTAAAAGAAAAACTCATATAATTGTTCTAATATTGCAATTTCATTCCGTTTCTCAATACAAACATGTATGAAGTTCTGTAAACTAAACCAAAAAGTCGTAACCTCCTACGATTAGTACTGAACTTACGACTTTTTTAAATAAACAACACTGGCTCTTAAGCCGTTTCGAATAACACAGTAATAAAGAACGCGCCGGTAGCAATTTGTTTTGGCCAATCACAGCCTGCGTACTTTTTTTGAAACAGCCAATGGCGGGACGTAGATAAAGGCCCGTTTCGCTCTAGCAAACCGTGCCAAAATTCCGTGAGCATTTTCGCATGTAGCGTAAAAGAAAAGTGTTCACGGAATTCCGGACCGTATTGCATTGTATAATCAGCCATCATGGAACCCGAAGCAATTCATGAATGTGTTTCGTAGTCGGAAAAGCTTAGCTCGCTTGGTTTTCCTCTGTGAGTGGGAGAGAGCTGGAGATAGAGGAAAACTCTTGTTAGAACGAGAGATGAATACGTGGTGGTTAGGATGTTTCATGTATGGGTGTTGGTGAAGTAATTTTCCCGCTTTTATTCGGCTTGCAGCAGCGGTAGTGGCAATACAGTGTAACTGTGTTAGGTTCGCGTTTAATTATTTTACATTATTTTATTAATAATATATTTTTATTGATAATCTGCTGTTATTAAGTCCCATCTAATAGGTAGTTAGCCTTTTGCCATCTACCACTTTAACACTTTGCCCGACCTGGGAATCGAACCTAGGACCTCATGCTCGTCAGTCGTTCTTGCGACCATAAGACCAATGAGGTAAATGCTTAAACGCAAAATGGTTATATCAGTGACCAATATATCTATGTATGTGTATAGTATTTTTCAACAGCAAAAATGGCTAGTAACAGCTGAAAACGCCTTTAGGCCGCAGCAGTATGTTTGCTTCATTTAAAATTTTCAACAGCCAGGCACCAAATCCGCAAGTAGAAAAGAATAAAATAAATATTCAAAATAAAACACATACGGATCTGGAAAAAATACGGATGTAATGCCTTGTCATAAGCGAAGCATAGATTACGCACACACACAAACACGCCGTGTACTGGCGCCGAGTGGATGAGTTTTAAGTATTTGTATGCGTATAGCTCGTGTATGACAAGCGAAATTGGATGACTAGGCATGCTTCTCACATGTCGTACGCAACGCTCGTTCCGTATTTTTTTAAGTTCCGTGCCTCAGCATCTATAAAAAAACTATAACTGACAAACATACATTTTTAAGTGCTTCTAAATAATAATTTTAGGAAATACGACGCTGTAAAACTTATAATTATTATAATAAAATTACAATTTATTTTTGTTTAGGTAAATAAAACACCATAATTTATTTTAATTACATTGTTGAACAAGTGCCAAGATAAATCGTAACATATATCTACTTAGGTAATATTAATTTAATAATGAATACGATGTGACAATCATGACGAGATTGTTTTATTTGTTGTTAGTTGAAATTGGAAATCACGGTAATAAAAAAAATATACTTACTTATTATTTAATTTAGGTTAGGTGAGTAGTATTCACAAACGGTGTATGACCAGATGTATGAACATGGACTAAGCAAAAGAAGTATGTAAGGATCGTAGCAGGTGGCGTTCTGTAGTTCCAGACGTGTACCTAGTCATGGGAAAAAAGCGTGACTTATATGAGTATCTATCTATATAGTCTATATTATCCCACTGTAGGGCAAAGCCTTTCCTTTCCTTTTACCAGCCAGTTCTGTAGGAGTCAAGCTCGTCTCTCCATCTTCGCCTTGGAGTTACAGCGGTGCCACCTTTTTATTTTTATTTTTTTGTGGAAATCCTCATGGAGTTTTTGATGGTTGGTTCTGTTAGCCCACACTTTATAAGATTATGGGACGATGCGAAACTATAATGGGACTGGTCGGATATGTAAGTTTCGCAGCTTTTTTATTTTTTATTAATTATTTCAATCAACGTTGTATCATAAAATTATGTATATAATATTTAATTTAATAAGTAACAGCCAGACTCATCAACCGATCAAGGCAAGCTGCGATTGTCACAGTTGATCTGTAGACTTTAGATGCATGACCAATTACAAATCGACAGCTCTCCGTGCCTCAAAGAGCACGTTAAACCGTCAAACACACGGTGCCGGTTGTCAAATAAGGATCTATGACAGTTATGGGTAATCAGATGCTTGAAAGTCTATTAATCAGTCTCACCGTGTGAGTTATCGTGTTTCCAATTTATTGGTTGTGTAGGCAGTCGCTCCATTTTAAATATTGGTAAAGCTGCATCAGATTAGACTGGAAGCTAACTCAATGTAGCTGTGTAAAGACTAGGCAGATTTCAGATTACAGATACATTAATGTATGCGGAGTGCCCTCTAGTCATAAATATTTGTGGAAAGAAAATTACGGTCGACAACAGGATCGAACTTGCACCTCCCAGATAAATTCAGCATCTGTATTTCTTATGGTAATTATTAAGGAGTCAAGAAGTGTAGAAACACGTTTGATCACTTAATTCCACACAGATTTATGAAAAATAAATAAATAAAGAAGGTATAGAGTAGAAAAAGAGTTAACGTTGGATAGAAAAGAATGGTGAATTGCAACACCGACAATAGTGAAATTTTTAATGGACGAATATTATGTAGTATGTATAGGGTATGTGCAGTAAGCATTGAAAACCAGCGCTGAGGCTTTTGAGGCTTATTGTCGGTGTGGCGTGCATTTAATTGCTTCATTAAATTTTGCATTACATATCAACAATTTTTCTTTTAATATGTTGTCACACAGTTTGTTTTGTACTTTTGTTCTGCGAGAATAAATACATTTTTCTTTCTATCCCGGGTAGGTAGCGCAGATACAGAAATTGCATCAAAAGTTTGCGGTATTTATATTTCGCTTGCCAAGTTACGTAGTAAGTCTGTTTAGACTTAACCGGTGTATAATAAAACAGTCGGTTCTACCGCCAGCTTACCACCAATGATAACAGTTTATCCAACGTCTGTATCCGAACGCTTTTGTGACGTTCATTTTGGCGCGAAACACAGCAAAATAGCTGACTGATTTTAGTAATTTTAGAGTTGAATGCCGAGGTTGCGTAGTAATAAATTGGGTTACACCAAAATGTCTGGTATTTTGGTCGTAAGTTAAGGCAACTTGCTTTGCCAAGGAGCGAACGTTTGAATGCTATATGTAACTTGTATTGTAACTCTTTTGGCATTTGACAACGTATAGTTTTTGATTAAAATGTCTGACGTTACGGGTAAACCACGACAATATGTGTGCTATGCTGTGCTATGTGGGAAACTCAAATAAAAATCTAACGTACTAAATAGTAATATAAAGTGTGATTCGATTACTTTCTTGTGACACAAGCGACACAAGTTTATCTTAATATAGCATTTCTTATACTGAGTTTTGTTGTCCCACAAGGTATCAAATACAAAGCTTCAGCTACCTTCCGATTTACGAAAAAAGTTGTCACACTAAACGCTTAATTACGACTTCATAGAACCAACCATTTTTACGACGAATCGGAAAGAAATTGTAACAATTTCACCCAAAAACAATATTTCTTACTACACTTTTATAGCTCTTGGCATAATAGACAATAAACAATGCGGCCGCTGAAAAAAAAACAACAAACGCGGGGAAACATTTTGACATTTCGTGAAGCAAAGTTTATGGTTGCGTTCACAATTATGGTTTATAATTCTTGAAAAAAGGTTGGTGTACAATAATGGGCCGTTCCCCGCTGGGTAATGCTTGTTTATTTTGCTACCAGTAGCAAATGATTAGTTTCGGTCGCCATTTTAATGTGTAAATAATCTTGTCCGTTTTCTATTGAGATGTTTATTGCGCACAGCGGTGACGAATTAGTTTTAGTTCCGCACGAAGAAAAGAAATGTAAAATGGAAAAGTTTTATACAAAATAAGGGTTGTTTTACGGAGTTGTACATAGAAGTCGCAATGGTGTAACAACATTTCTTTATCTTTCAGAAATGTAATATCTTAAAAGTTATGTTTGGGAAGACTTCAAATTGTATGGTTTATAAACAACCTAGTGACACAGTTGAAATTCGTCAGTTACCGCCTCAAAGCTAATTGTGTGCTAGTTTTTAAACAATAGATAATTTATTTCTAAACGCACAAGTAATAACCACGAAAAGTGGGTGGTGCGTGCCTGTAGATTCAATCTTTGATATGCTAGCCAACGGTCATACCCCGAGACTTAATATACTGCTGTTTTTGTGCTGTTCTTTCCAAAAAGTTTTTTGCCGTGTAACATGTCATGGATTTGGATGATTGTGCATGACCAGAAGATTAACTACTTATTGCCGTATTCTGATAATTAATTTTTTTTTTATACTATTCTAAAATCTGAAGCTGCCATGTGTTAGTCACTCCAGCGAAAAACTGTCCCTATCATGGAAAAATAAGATCGTCTCTTCACCAGCTGATAAGCATTTGGCAGCGAAACAATTAATTATTTATATTGAAAGAAAGAAAGAAAGAAAGAAATATTTATTAAGATTGATAACGTGACGTAACGTTGATATTGGAGGCAAAGCGCATCAAAAATTTAAAAATATAACATAAATTGGAATCAAAAGCTTGTTTTTAATGAACACAATCTCGATCAGCCGGTAAAGTTAAAATAGTTTTTAAGAATCAAGAACTAGAAAAGAGTAGCTGCGCCCTGCGGAGTTTCCCTTTTCCCACAGAAATACATTTTGCCGGAATAAAAATAGCTTAAGTATTATTCTGGGGCTTTAAGAGACTAAGTATACACCATCCAAATCCAATCAGTGCGTTTTATGTGATTGATTAATAAACATCCAAATTCATAAATATTCAAACTTTCATTTATACCTTCAACCTGTTTACCGAGCCATTTTTAAAGAGCAATTGTAAAAAATATGATTTATGGTGTTAAATTACTTTAAAAATCTACGGCCAATTATATTTGATAGCCATATTTTCATTATAAAACTATTGCGACTTTTTCAGAAAAATCCCCGTACGGCTCTAAGGTTATGTTGTTGGTAATGTTAAGGGACGGGCGACTTCTTATGCCTGGCCGTTTTGCAAGTGTTGGTTAGGTCAGCTTGTATAATAATAGTTTAATTTAAAACTGAAATAAAGCTATAAACGTCAATACGATCACATGAGCAAAAACAAAAAAAAAAATGATAGAACAAAGACAAATCTCCAATCCATGTCACCAACACGAATAAAAAGCGCCAACGCAATAGTTTCCGAATAAAACATATATTAAGGGACACCCCTAGGGGGCAATGCAACATTTTCCCGGCAAAAAATAGTGTAGATAGCCGGATGATTGGCCCGGTATATCCGTGATACCCGGGCCGGGTACAGGCTGTTTACGACCGTGCCGGATTAAAAAGTAAACGGGTAAAGGTGTTATTGCCCGGTCCTCGTATTATTGTAGGTAAGGGGCGGGTTGGGTTATACCTTTTCTTTTTTTTTGTTTAATTTTGTGTGATAGGTGAAATAGTGTGGCACAGTTTGGTGGTTGTCGATGAGAGTAGGTCTTATGCGGCATTAATGGGTACGTCATTTAGTAGACGTAAAAACCCTACCTACTAACATTTTCCTGTTGGTTTACGCGAAATTAAGTGGATGGTTATTTGGTTTATATATAAAATAATATAGAATGTGTCGCACTATTTATAATGTGTTTAGGTAGGTCAAAAAGTTAATGTTATAAAATGAAGAAGGGAGGTACATAACAGTAAATGAAAAGATAAATTACATAGTAATAATTATGAAAACACCAAAACACGTGATTAAGTCTCATGATTCCTTTTTTACATTTTCCCATCGACACGCCATACTCAAAAATTCATCAAACACATCCCATCAAAATATTTATCACTCTAATCCATAACAGAGGCGCCCCTAATCATAAATAAAAACAATAATCCCTCGCTGATATCAACTAATATAATAACAAGATTTAATTCATTTATTATTAAAATTTTCGTTACACCTCCCTTCGGTCCCGTGACGCTCATGAAAATAAAATCATGGAGCGCTACCCGCGCGAATTGAATTCAAAATTGGAATCAAAAGACAATCCTTTTTTTCGCTCTTTTTTTATTGCTACGAATGGCTATCGCGGAGTGGGGTCGCCAATGTTAAATTTTATATGGGTAGTGAGGAGTTTCGGAGATCTGTAACAATGAGGTCGGTAAGGTTTTTTTTTGGTCCTTTTATTGGATCGGAGGTGTTAATGCCAAGTTAATGGTGCAGTGTGTTCAACAACATTATGGCAGGTGTCTATAATTTAACTCAATTTAATATACCCTTTTGTGTCTTTGGGGAAATATAAGCACACCTGTTTGAAATATGGTGTAATGTGCAATAACGTGTCATATTCTGCAAGTAATAAGACAGATCCAGAAAAAAATGATATTTTAGCTCTTCCAAAAGATAACGTTAACAAGCCTTGCAGTGGTTCATGTAAAACGAGGTATACTACATTTATAAACAAAGCAATGAAATTATTTTTATTTTGTAGATGACAAATTGAATAACGGACTCTAATTCTGGCATAAACCTAAGACCTACATAAATGAGGTTGAAGATCGCTACTGACCGCCACGAATGTTACAACTCAACAGTTCACGAATATAAACGAAAGAAAAACTAGAAAATTCTTTTAAAAATTAAGGTTCTTAATTTAACAATCACTGCTCTAGCACGAAGAAACAGCTACTTCTTAATTCTCATTTAAAGTCTCGCTGACAACATAATTGCTTTGTTGATGGGCGACCAACCTGTCTATGTTGCACCCTTCTTGTTTAAACCTCCGAGTGCGAGGGTGCTGCCCTCTCTAATAGTGTATGGCATACGCTTAAATTAACTGTTTAATTTTACATATTGATACGGTTGAGGGTTGGCGTGTAAATAAAAGATTGGTTGACAATTTTTTTTGTTGGCATTTTTGGCTAATCTGAAATAATGAAAATGAACGAAATAAATATATTTACAATACACAAATACCTGATCCTTAATCATCCACTCATAAAATTGAAGTTATTAGTAATTTCTACGATTGAAGGTGTGGAGGCAGATAACAAGTCAACCTAAATAATACTAAGTGCGAGGTTTACAAGTATTTACCCACATAGACCGTAGTCATATAATCTTAAATACATATTTTATGTACAGATAATTAGATAAAAATAAGACATAATTTCGCTGCAATATAATGTGGCAAAAGAAATAACCAGAATATTATCACTTGGCCTCAAAATATGACCATCAATAATAATTTACTTACATATTTTACAATAACTAATAAAACAACTAAAAATAAATTATGGCGGGTAACCATCAAAGTTGCCGCCATTTTCTTGAAATGTCAAAGAAAGATGTCTGCCCTTGCAATATTGCGGTAGTATACAGATTACTCACGGTCGCAATATAACAATTAAAAACTACCGTAAAGTGGTCGGAATGGAGTAATAAAGCTATTTTCCTTATTTTATGGCGGTAACTTTGAGTCCATACAAATGACAAAACATTCATCTATTATGAACGCGTCCTTGACAGAAAGGCGAGAAGGTATTTTTTTTTAATTTCTATGCCGACTTCTATCGTCGGGGACTGTTTGAAAGAAAGTTGTAACTTTTTTTTGTAATTTGTGGTCAGGTATTGGGGGAATAAACTACGCAATATATTTTTACTGTGGTAATATATTCACTAAGACGATTATTTTTTGCGTTTAAACTTGTATTTCACAGGTTTTGGTTTTTTTTAAGGTAACCACAATCACCAATTTAGTTAATTATAGCTCAAAACGACTAGGAAACAAGTGAATTACTTGCTAAAGCTTCTCAATTAAGCCGAAGAAGCAATTTAAGAAGTGAAAGCTCAATAACAGCAATGTTCACCGCTCAGTTCAACTTCAAAGTTAGCACAAGCTTCAACATAAACTTATCCACCAATCATTTACCACGAATCAATCAACGAAAAACAAAAACATACACACTTTAAATCACTTTGAGCGAGATAAACCCGCCCTAATCCGCTTAAAACCGGCTAAATCCGGATTAATAGTCTGTCAAATTGCCGGTGGGGGGCGCTAAATGCCACCTGAGTCCCGGCTTGTGTGTTGCCAGTTTTTTCTGCTAAATCAACGCCTGTCTGCAATATAAATGACTGCAAGTTTATTATTTTGATTCGCGAATTATTTGGGGTGCAAGGGTAGAAGGGTTTTTAATTTGTTTATTACATATGTGGCTTCGATTGTAAGTGGATGCCTACAAATTTATGTTAATGTCTTATACCTCCAGGTTCGCGATTTTTTTAATTACTTGCACATGCACTTCAGCACCTAAATTATAATAGTTAAATTGACGTCCAAATCTTTTGATATTTATTATATTTGTCATGAGAGTCATAGAGAGACACTCATAGCTCGTTACAAACTCTAGTTGGTAAACTATCGAGGTTAAGCTAGCTATGCTTTTAGCGTTCACCCATCTCAAGACTGTCCGCCTTTAGATGGGTGAACGCTAAAAGCAGTTACATCTGAGCGTCTCCAAATTCAAATTCAAATCTTTATATTTGAAATAGACTAGATTACAGGTACTTAATAAAAGTCAAAGCTAGGTGCACGGTTCCAAGGCCTTAATCTGGATGAGAGTCAACAAGAAACTTCATTGACACTACATAAATAAATGTGAGATTAATAATAAAAGTAAAAAAGAATAAAGTAATTCGATAGAGACCGTGCTTCATAGGACAGGTTAAACTGTTAAAAGTAAAGCTGTAGCATTATAAGTAAGTTTTTATCGCATCTAGGTTTCATAAATAAATTTAAACTGCAAGAATGTTGTTATTCTGTTTTTTAGTTAGAAAAAGGTCAATACGTATCAAAACCTAATATAAATCGTTGCAAATACGATATTAGCCATATTCTGAAAGCTGGTTTCAGAATGATGTTTTATCCTAAACCTATTTTATTATAGATATACGTTTATATTACAAATTGACATACATGTCGTTAGGTATGGTAATGATCATTCAGAAAATACCTAATTATCATAAAAATATTTTCATCCCACGTCCATAATATAAAAAAAAGATCAATAAAAAAAAAAAACATCTATGACAGCTTTTGTGTTTTGTCGCGTTCAGAGTGAACGCATCGTTTCCCCTCCCCAATTCTATTTGCGTTTTAAAAAACTTGCGACTAATTGCTTCTTTATTGGTCGCTACTTTATTGGTGACATATTAGGACCTCTTTACAAGCTGTTTTTAAGTGGCAACGTGTAGTGATGTGACGACGATAAATTTTTTTTTGGGATATATCCGAATGTCAGATAGCTTAAGATCTTTAAAACAAGTACGTGTTTTAGTCTAGCTCAAAATATCGGTGTTAATCTATTTTTAAGATTAAGTAAAAAATTATGTATTGACATATAATACTCAACATACAAATAAAAATAACATTAGCAAACAAACAATAAATAAATAAAAATAAAAAATTATATGATCTACTTTTAGGAGCTATGTATTGTATTGTATTGTTATATACGATACTAATAGTAAGGGTTTACTTAATTACTTAGTGGGCTGTATGGGCGATGTGAGTTAGTATGTATGTATGGGTTACCTAAGTAACAACGACGTAAGTAACAGATCTACAAAAAAATCTAGAAGACTTTTTTCCTAATAAGCTTACTTTGATAAATAATAAAAGCCGTCGGATCATTAAGATACCCAAACGTGCGGAATGAAGGATTTCATGGCCTACGTCGCTATGACGTCAGACTCCTGGCGTCTAGCTAGCTACTATTAGGTATCTAATATGAGATACCGACTAAAATCACACAGTCTTTCTGCTCCACTAACCTTTACCGGGTTCCGAGATCATAGCTGCATTTGTCACAAACTCACCGCAGGCGAAACAAAAATAACAGAAAATTAAAGAATTGATTATGATCATAAAGTCAGCCACCATACGTGGAATACGAAAGACAGTATTTCAACAATACATATCTAAAAATGTCTCTCGGAACAATAGGTACAAGTAGTATCCGAAAAAATATTTCGGATATTTATCCGACAAACAGCCAACATTATACTGAAACTTTCATTTGGAACGATATCAATCCTGGTGGCATTTATGTGTCGTCGTTGAGTGGTTTTTTATAATTAGCCTCTTAGCCTTTCATTAAATGGTTTAAAAGAAAGCTGTGTATTAATAAGCCTGTCCGTGACTTTGTTAGAAGTCATAAAATTAATAAAAAACTTGATTCTTAATATGTTGGCCTTTATTATTGGATTTTCTTTTGTTTTTGTTATGATTTGAATTAAGAAAATTGTGTTTGCGGCTTGCTAATTTAACATTATTATATCAGCAAATTTTTATTTACTAAACATTTTATATAAATACTTTTTTAAATTTATTTGAAGGACTTTCTCAGTTAGCGGCAAAACCTCAAAAGCTTACACATAGATACATAAATAATAATTTATGAGTATGGCCAGGATTGAAAGAGAGGATTGGCAGAGATTATAAATTTTGTCTCACCCGAATACATTGAATCTAATAAGTATTTTTACTAATTAACAAATTAACCCCTCTTTAGGCCCTTCAGTTAATCAGTCAACAATAATACATTATACCTAGAAGCCAAGAGTAGGTAACCCTTGTTCCAACAGGGCATAACATAAAAAAACGTCACGCTTTGTATTTCCGAACGGTTCGGTAGAGATCTGTTGTACATCCACATTTCACCAATGCAGTTATTTATTCTCACCGTATTTCGGTCACAGCGGCCTATCTCCACGGAGATTAGCTAAGTACGCAGGAGATATTATAGTGCACATGTGTATGCGCAAATACAGGTGCACTCCCTCTTCCTTCACTCTCATAGTCTGGTGGGGCGGCAATCCGACACGACCGTAGAGAGATTAGGCGCAGGACTGACGGCTTTACGTGCTCTCCGAAGCACGGGGGTGTCACACCACCAAATTCCTTACTCCGGACTGCTACTGAGAATTTCCTAACAGAAAAACCCAATGACACTTTCCGTCCTGGAATTGAACTCAAGACGTCACGCTCAGCAACCGCGCTTGCGACCGCTATACCAACGAGGCAGTCAGGAAGACCCATGTAAATAGGTTAGTGAGCCTATTGCCATATACCGGGTACAATCCCAAACTTCGGACTGCTACAGCTACTGAAAATATTCTACCAGAAAAATCTAAAAAAAACCCGGGATTTCACAGCCCCGCTTGCTCGCTAGATAAATGAGGCAGAATCCGCAGAATAAGACAACAGGACCGCATGAATAAAGAACTTCTAACTAACAGTCTTGCTCATCCCCTATGCTAAAGACCGTGAATATACCTCCTATAACCGCCCCCACCCATCCTCCTGGTGGAGCGCTGATTATATTTTAACACAATAATTCTACGTGATCATACCACGTTTACGAGAGAGTTACGGTGTGAACGATAGCAAAGATCCGACGATATGTCTTGAGATATCCTCGAATAATTATAAATTAGAACAAAGATGATGTCTGGCTTTTGGCTGGACGTCCTGCGTCCCGCCGGTACAGTAGCGGGACGACTAAAATCCCACTTTTTCATCTAACTTGCCTCTGAAAAAAGAATGCATGGGGCGAAAGCGAAGACATTTTGTTGAACGTAGTATATCTAACCAAGTATTCTTGATTTTTCATTTTACAAATAATAACATATTTTTGTTGATTAAATAACGTTGAATATAAAACATTATAAGATAAAGTGTTTAATGATCTCATTGTATTAAGATTAAAATTGATTTAGAATTAACGATGAGTCAGGTTAATGATGTGAAATTTTTTCGCATTCCAATTTTCCAGCCCAAACCCGCTGTTTTCCACACAAATTCCTATATTTAGAAAACCTGATCTGGCAACGCAGTAACTACCTATTTATGTGATTTGTAGTAACAGTGGGCATTATAAATTAACGTTTTTTTTTGTCTTATTTACGTGTTTGCCTTTCAAAATTCTTCTCTTCAATATTATTATTATTACAGCTCGGTAAATTCTAACTTACGCATGTTTTTGTATTTACTAGTGCATGTTGCATGCAGCTGAAAATAATTGGCCAATTCTAAGAGTTTACCTCTGCATGAGTTTACAGCTGCATGCAGCAAATATTTTGGCTAATCTTGATAATTGTAGATATAAAAATTTTCAATTTTAAGTTGTTTTGTCGTAACTACACTTGCACAAACAATTAAAACGAAGAGGTAAGTGATAAATCTAAATCAAATATTTAGATATCCCTGTTATGCAAGATGGGGAAACAAAGTATAGACTCTCGTTATTTCAAACCAGCGATAATTCGAACCTCTCTGTAATTCAAAGTTATCACGAGTTCCCTAGAACATCTCATTATATTTCTAAAAAAATCTATACATTTTTAAGCACTTGGTAATTCGAACAAAAAAGTCATCACTACGTAACAAAACGATGCGTTAATTCGAACTCATAGGCGTCAAACACTCTACTATTCAAAGTTATCAGATTGCATAGAGGTACTGTAGAACTTGTCTCAAAATGTAGGTACATTCTGAGACAAGTTAAAAAGTTGTATCATCGTTGCATGAGCATTTGTTATTGTAATGATTAGTCTGAACACACTTCCGCACTACATAATTTATTTGGTTAGGTTAGGTTAGGTTAGTTTCAGTTCGAGGCGGCGTGTGCACTGGCCGGATCCCCGCCCTGGGACCTGGAGGCAAAAACACTCGCATCACTACATCGGTGGCGTGAGGAAGCGAGGTTGCGAGGTACAAGACTGATGCAGCGACAAATCACGCTGCGTCGGTCGGAGCTCCACCAGGTTATGGTGGCGGAATGGCGGGACAGGCTTCTGCGCCCTACCGCCGGCCTCAATACCATCGAGGCGGTCCGGCCAGTACTGAATTACTGGCTTGGGAGGAAACATGGCTCTCTGACATTTAGGGCGACGCAGGTACTCTCGGAACATGGTTGCTTCGGAAAGTATCTGTGTCGCTTGGGCAGGGAGCCGGACGCTCGGTGCCATCACTGCGCCCATTGCCCGGAAGATACGGTGTGGCATACGTTGGTAGAGTGTGTTGCTTGGGAGGAACCACGCAATGCCCTCATCTCTGAGGTGGGAGGAGACCTGTCGCTGTCGGCCGTGGTTCGTTCGATGGTCGATAGCGCGGGGTCCTGGGAAGCGGTGATTTCCTTCTGTGAAACAGTAATGTCACAGAAGGAAGCTGCGGAAAGGGAAAGGGAGAGAACGAGCTCTTTCCCAGCCCGCAGAAGGCGCAATGGGCGTCGGCGGAGGGCGGATAACGCTCTCTTCCAGCCCCCGTAAACGGGTTCAGGAGCAGCGGACTTGGGGACGTCCGTTGCTCATCAAACAGAACCCAAGGTGGTGGCGCGTAGTGTTCCACGCGCGCCTCTCTTAGACGTCCGGGGGATACATCCCCTCCTCCATTAATTGTACGGGCCTTCCAAAAAGGGTCAGCACCAGTTGGGGGCTGCGGACGACACATCTGCTCCCGGGGCCTCTGACCTAAGTGTGCGAGGGAACACCGGGGTGGTTTTAGTCAGTAAGAGTCTGACAGACCCCTCCGCCTTCCCCAAGGCGGAGGACATCCATGAGGATTTCCACCCCGGCAAAAAAAAAAAAAAAAAGGTTAGTTTCAGTTACTCTTTCGTTTGTTGAATGTATACAGATTAAAAGTGTGTGTAATAAGTCCTAAAAAGTATAAATGCTTGACGATTGCTAAAAAAAGGAGTTAATCAAAAAAGGTGGGAAGAAAAGCGATGTTGCAAAAGAAATAATAATAATAGAATAATAAAATAATAAAGCACAAGAAGATTTATGCTACTCAAACTGCTGGAGTTAGGAAAAGCACTACTAAAGGTGAATTTCCTCGTCCGGAAGAAAGCCTGGTCATTTGGCTAAGACAGTGTAGAGGACAATAAGTGTCTATTAGCGGAGACTTAATAATAATTGATTATTACTCAATAATTCGAACTTTCATGTTTTTTCTCTCGAAAATTTCGAACCGTTTGATATTTCAAACCCTCGATAATTCGTAATATTTTAAAAGTCTTTTGAGTTTCGAATTAACGAGAGTCGGCTGTATAGGAATTAAAATAACATAATTTAACTTAGGTTATAAAATTCGATCACATATCCGTAATATCTCAGGACCTTTCTACCCTTCAACTCCGCGCCGCCGCCGCCGCTGCTAAGATTAAATTTGGCCAAATCTGAGCGAACTTTATATCTGCGAACAGTTCAGACAATAGATTGTGACTACGTTGTGTTGTATTTGTGTATTATATGTTTATAGAACAGATTTGTTAGTTATATTGTGATTTGTGGTAGGTACTTAGGAACTCTTCATTATTATATGGATAGGTATTCTATAAAGGTAGTCCTCTAACTGCTTTATTAGTAGTGGCCGCAAGTGCGTCTGCTGAGTGTGAGGTCCCAGGTGCCCGGGTCGACAGTTTTATTGGGTTTTTCTGTTAGGAAATTCTCAGAAGCCGCCCGGAGTTAGGAAGCGGTTTGTCATCCTCGTGCTTCAGACAGCACGTAAAGCCGTCGGTCCTGCGCCTCTCTCTGCGGTCGTGTCAAATTGAAGTGAAGGAAGAGGGAGTGCACCTGTGTTTGCGCACACACTTGTGCACTATAATGTCTCCTGCGTACTTGATTAATCTCTATGGAGATAGGCCGTCGTGACCGAAATACGGGAGGAGTATAAAGGTAGTTCAGGCTTCTAGGATTGAGAGAATGCGAACCGTGGTCGGTCTGCACAGATTGCCGAGGTCTGTCGATACCTTAGAGGTCCGGCAAGAGCCGGGGCTGCGATGAATACAGTTTGTGTAGAAACGAGGTTTGGTTGTCCTCCATTGAAAACAAGTAGGTACGGGGAGAGAAATGTGGGAAACCAGCACACCTGAGAGATGTTCTCGATAGTGTGAAAAGCCATGTTAGAGAACTACGGGTGGTACTAGGTTACTCTGACACTAGGTTGTTCATCAACCACACAATAAGAAGAAGAAGAAGAAGACCGAGTTTTGCGATCGCAGCTGCATTCACCGTAACCCAGGTTTTCTTACGATAATTTCCTTCACCGTGTTTTTGCGATGAGAGCCGCTTTTGATAGAAGCTCCTTAGAAATCCATCATACATTTAACTCTTCCAAAATATTCGCGCAAGCGTTTCAAACTTGTGTTGAGCGCTGTATCCCAGCCATAGTATAATATTCAATTATTAACACAATAATCCGCCCTCACCGCCCCGGGGGATGAAGCAGCGCCATCTACCGTCGCTTAAACACGTTAACCTTTTGGTAATTCTGGAAATTAGATTTTAGTGTGAGATATTTGGTATCTTCTTTGTTATAAAATTTGTTCAGAAATTAAATATCTTTTTCAAGTTTCGAACTACCTATTTATAAAATATTGAGAGGATGTGGTATTTTTTTTCAAACAGGATGCCTTTCTTTAGGCCACCGTATCGTGGACATGTTTAAAAACACATAGCACATGTCAAAACCTTTAACAATCTGTTCATACACAAATATTTTCATGTGTGCGGAAATCGAACTCGTGACACATGGCGCAGCCTATTTTTTCGACTTCTACGTCAACTGAGCCGTCGAAATTATTATATATAATTTTTTTTCAGGACGTTTTTAAAACTCTCTCAGGTCCGAATGGCGCTGTATTGTTTGAGAAATATTAACTGCAGTAAGTAGCGGCTTCAGATCTAGGTTTGTGAAGTAAAAACTAGAAATTCTTGTCGATTTAGGATTTACACAATTCCTTTGAGTTTTGATGACTTGACGTTGAAATCTGAACCACTCTGGCTGTACCCACTATACAACATTATTTTGAGTATAAATATGAAACCCAAGACAAATATACAAAGAAGATTGAAAATTCAATGGATTTTTAACGAGACAAGGTATCTCAGTTAGTAGGGTGATGACCCGGAACGTCAAAGGTCGCGGGTTTAAACCTCGTTCTTGTCCATTATTTTTTCAATGTTTCTTTGAAAATAGTAATTAATATAGGCATTAAATAGCCTCAACATGTATAAAAAAATATAATTGTATATCAAATATTTTCATTTAAAGAACGTGTAACAATAATTTGAAGAATGTAAGTACATATATTAAAAATTCACAGAGTTACACGTAGGTATAGCTGAAAGCCCATGTAATATTAATTCGAAGTGTGTATAAATATTACCTATTTGGACAAATTATAACATGGTGTGAACATTATGACAATCGATTCTGTTATTGATTCCGAACAAACTACTTTCAGCACAGATATATCTTTGATAAGCATCAACGCCAAAATTTTGGCCAACGATAAAGCTGTACAGGTTGCTCAATAGTGGTGTGACATAATTTAATACGTGTCAATCGACACGAAAAGAAGAAGGAGCACTAACGCATGCTAAGCGAACACTAAAGTTATAATTTTAAATGGAAAAAGAAAACGGTCGTGAGCAGTGTTCGAACCTGGTGGAAATGGCTTAGTGGTCAGAGCACCTGGAGTATTTATCCGGGAGCCGCAGGTTCGAATCCTGCTCACGACCGTATTATTTTTTCATTTAAAATTAAAACTACTTTCAGGTTTAGTAGTACTAGTACTTAAACTCCAATCCTCTAGTCGTGGCATTCGCCCGGTTTACCCCCACACAGATCAGTAGGATTCGCCAACCTAGGCATTCACTCTCATATCCCGACGACGCTATAACCCTCCTCCAAGAAAGCAGTAGGGCCACCAGCGCAATATACAAAAACAGACCGCCGTCATTTCGGGCTCGCCGTCGAAGACCCGTGTCAGTTCGCGTCGTTGAGCCTGTAGCTTTAAATTCGTCCCGAAATAATAATAATGATTTGAATCCGATCCAGCCAGTCCCTTGCTGTCCCACCAGCGACGCCCTAAGCCGAGGATCGTGCCCCGCAGGAGGAGCCCTTAGCGTGTTGTCGCTTAGTTTATAAGTTGAATGCCCTGGCTGGGGGCCTTAAAATTGTTAAGCCAACCACAGGAAAGCCCGGTTAAGCAGTCGACAACCTCCTAGGTTGGCCTGTGAGATGCCATAAACAAAAAAAAAATATCTTACCTACCTATTTACCTTAGACTATATACCTATCTAAGTTGGTTACTGTGCTTAGGACGTTCGGGTCCTGGTTTGTGTGTGTCGGTCATTATATCCTTTAATTATTTATTATGGTTTTTCTTAAAGTTTTAGATTTTTTCATGTGAAAATTTTTTTTAGGGACTATAGCAATATGAAAGTGCATGCTGTGATTTATTAAGACCTTATTATCATGAAAAATCACTGTGAAGAATGAAATAGTTAAATATAGCAGTAATAGCTGTGCCCGCGACTCCGTCCGCGTGGAAGTGTAAATTAACACCATGTCGTGTATGAACACAAATTCATAATTAACAAATGTTCGACGTGATTCTTTAAATTGGCATAGCTTTTTTATTTATGAACAGATTGACATGAAACAAACACTAAATGTTAAATAAGGTTCACTTAACATTTAGTGTTTGTTTACCACAATATATTAGTGATTAGTGAAAACCACATCAAAATGGGATAAGCCGTTTCTGAGATTAGCGTGCACAAACACACAGACAAACAGATAAACAGCCAAAAATTTAACAATCATTGTTTTGGGTGCTATTTGCGTTGATAAAGGTTCCAATAATATTTTTTCTCATATATCTTCCATGTACAGACAGCGATCCGTTACATTTTTATTATACGTAGAGTGTTCATTAATATATCTACCTAAGGGTAAAGAGTACCGCTGAACAAGTCGACTAGTCGAGACATGTTCATGCGTATAGCTATGGTTCTGCGTGTGACGCGTACGAGTTTCAAATCAGTGCGATTAATATTTTCAGAGTGAGAACATGGCAAGTACATAAATGTCCGAGTGTTCAAAAAAATTGCTCGATTTAGAGGTACGATCGGTTATAAAATTCCTCACTACAGAGGGAAAGAAGCCGAAGGAATTATTTGAACGCATGGCAGCAATATATAGGGAGTCTGCGCCCTCTGAATATAAATTCAAATTTTGGAGTAAACAGTTTAAATGGGGAAGAGAGTCTATAGAAGACGACCCTGACACTGGGCGGCCTGTGACGTCAACGACTCCAGAAATTATAATAAAACAACTTTTAACCGGATTAATCGCGTGTATTATTGGTTTTGTAGCGACATCTATCTCGCTACATGGTAACTACGCGCACAACACTCTGCATCGCGTAATCAAAGTTGACGACGAGTGTGTATATATACGACCTCCCGACATTAACCGTTGGGCCGTGGCCCGCCAGGCAATATCACCCGCCTGGTTGGAGGATCCTCCCTTTTCAATGGAGGAACACCACACCTCGTTCATCCATAGTTTTTTGTTTTTCCTGACGTTTCGAACGAGTCCTCCTGCGACCACGAACGCTGCAAAGTGTTCGAAACGTCAGGAAAAACAAAAAAAATATAATACACGCGATTAATCCGGTTAAAAGTTGTTTTATTATAATGTGTAGTGATCGCGCAAACCTAAGATATTACTATGACTCCAGAATGTGTTAGAAAGTAGAAGAATTTATTTTGACAGATAGGCGAGTGCCTGTGTCCCGGATAGTTGAAGGAATGGACATCTCGGCAGGCACCGTTTGGAATACAATTCATGAACACTTGCAAATGTCCAAAGTCAGTGTAAGATGGGTCCCACGGTTTCTGACAGCACTTCAAAAGGACGCCCCACGCGAGTGTTCCCAACAGAACTTAGACCTAATTAGTGAGAACCCAGCAAGTTTTTTTAAACGATTGGTGACAGGGGACGTAACGTGGGTTTATCATGGAGATCCTGAGTCCAAAAGGGAGTCCATGCAGTGGAAGCACAGGTCGTCACCCACCCCTAAAAAATGTAGAGTCGAAAAATCTGTAGGCAAGGTCATGGCAACTGTGTTCTGGGATGAGGAAGGACTTTTAGAATTCATGCCACATAAGACTACCATAGGGAGAGACCTACGCTAACACCATGAAGGTAATGCGGGACTCCATCAAGGCGAAAAGGGGCGGGAAGCTAACGAGAAACGTGTTGCTCCTTCACGACAATGCTCCGGGGCACATGTGTGCAAAAGCGCAAGACGCCATCCGCGATTGCGGGTTCCAACAACTCAACCACCCACCTTACAGCCCTGACCTAGCCCCATCGGATTATTTCCTATTCCGAATCTTGAAAACATTCTTTCGTGGCAAACGATTTTCTAATGATGAGGAGGTCAAGGCGGCTCTTGGTTTGATGAGCAACCAAAAGTTTTTTTTTCTAAGGGTTTAAACTCATTACAAGAGAAGTGGACCAGGTGTGTTGAGCTGAATGGAGAATATATTGAAAAATAAAAATATTACTTTTTTACTATTCTGTCTTTTTCATGCCTAGGTAGATAAATTATTGAACGCTCTCGTATATGTTGATGATAATAGTGCTTGTAACGCCATCTGTTATACAGTAACCATTCAAAAAGAACTTCCTTCAAATATTTTAGTGAGTGCTACTTGTCCCTAGATGGAGCTAGATGGATGCTAAAATACATTACAGTATAAGCTATTAGATGGCACTGTCTGTGATCATATCATAGAATTAGAATATTTTATTATTAGATCAGTGTCACAAAAAAATAATATATATAGTAAATAATTTTTGTATCGATCATAAACATGTACAAACAAATATGTACCTGTTTTGAGTTCGAGTTGACTTTCCAATTCCATTTTGTCATGTTTGAGAAATTATTTGTAAGTTGCTCTGTTATGAAAAGAGAGGGGTTGCGACATTGAAATGTCACAAATTGACAATATTTTGACAATTCCAATTCCCTTCTAATTACCTTAACTAGTAGGCATGTCGATTCTCTCTGTATAAAATCGATTTCTGAATCAATTAGAATTGAAACCATCCGAATCAAACCTTGATTTAATCGAATTATAGAAAATTTATTTTAATCGATTCAATAAAAAAAAGGATTTTTCGTAGGATCATAATCAGTACTTTCCTCCTCCTTTAACCTAGAAAATCTATCCTGGATACAATATAGATCGACTGACTTTTCAATATCAAAATTAAAATCGTGAAAGTGAAAGAGCCATCTCTAAATTTGTCGATTCTTCAACTATAATAAAATACACAAAGATACGTTCGCTCTGCAGTGTTTCAGTTTTCCGGACCACTAAGCTACGCTGCAGTGAAAACATCAAAACTGGATAACTGGTTCTCAAGTTATAATCTTTCGAACAGAGAGATAGACAATGTTTCCAAAATTTTGGGTTTTTAAACAGTATACCCTCATTTAAATTTTGGAACAATTCTCAATGTACGAAATACTTACCTAGTATCCCCACAGTCTTATGATTCTTATAAATATGCAATAAAAAGGTCGAGATATATAAATTTTAGGAGTTTATTGAGTAATTATATTTATTTGTCTAATCTTTGGAGATCCAACCGGGTCCTTCCATCAATTGCTATATTGCCCGCCACTGATAAAAAACGTTCACATAGGAAGACCGTCCTCTTGACAATGCAGAAATTTTGCTATTCGTGTATTAAAGCTATTTAATGAGTTATTATAGTGTCGAATACACTGTATCTGTTCGATATTTCGATCCAACAAGTGACTTGGTCTCAGCAACCTGAATCGGTCAGATTCTCGGGAATCTGACCGATTCAGGTTGCTGAGATCAAGTCACGGGGTTCGTGGATCGATCTAGTGTATTGAACCACCATGTCAAACCAATCTAAAAAATCGATTTTATGTCCCCAAAAATCGGTTAAATAATTTTTTATTAATCGATTAAATATTGACATGCCTATTCTTCATTTGACATTCGTTTCGTTAACAAAATTTACCGTGGTATTGTTTTGGTTAGAAAATTTAAATTGAGGAAACATCTATGATTTCATAAACAGTTATAACGATTACATAATACGAAAATGTTTTAATAAAGTAAATCAATACTGTGTGAAGATGGAGCAATTATACGCGATTGGCGTATCTTGTATAGAAGTTGTTCAGTATTGGTAATTAATATACCTAAGTTATTGATAATTTCTATGAAATACTATATTTTTGCGGTAATTGCTGTGTAGTTAAGGCGGGGCTCTGACTTAGTACAATAACGTTTGGGTTCATTCGGTTATGGAAAGAACTTTCAAGGTGTTATTTTTAAATATAATGTTGAATTTTTTATGCCGGCGTATTTTGTAAGATCCTTCCATGCTTTCACTACTTCTAGTCAGCTTGAGTATATTTATACGTTTATTCGGTGTGGGTAGCTCATCAAATAGTGGTTTATACTTGGTTCAATCTACGTAGGGTTGCTATCCATCTGGGGTTTCCCCCGGATTTGTCCTAGTTTAGAAAGCATCCAATGAGCGTCCAGGCGGGGTTTCATTTGTAGTCCGAGTTTGAGGCTGGTGACACATCTACCGAAAATATGTGTCCGAAATTATGTTTCTTACATCACTATACCATGATAAAAAAACAACTTTTAACCGGATTAATCGCGTGTATTATTGGTTTGTTTTTCCTGACGTTTCGAACACTTTGCAGCGTTTGTGGTCACAGGAGGCCCTCCTGCGATTAATCCGGTTAAAAGTTGGCTTATTATAATCTATTAACTTTTGTTAAAACTTTATTACTAATACTCAAAATTCTTGCCAGTGAAAATTTTGTTATATATAACAAAACAAAAAAGAAATGGAAAAGGTTAAAAATTTATTTTTTTCTTTTCTTTTTACAGGTTTGCGGACCATGCAAGCTTCTTTGAGTGGGTCAACTACATTTGTGATCCCACCAATGTGGTAGAGATACTGTTTCCAATTGTGTCTGTCTTAGACTCTGTGTTCGCTGCCCAGCTATTACTATGTGTGGCCTTCGGTGGATGGCTCAATGCTGTCATGAAATGGTATATTTTTTTTCTCTTTAAAAAAAAACATTGCCCCACACTAGGAATTTCTTCCTGTATTGTGGGTGCGTTTACAGACATAATCTGACAAGCACACACACACCCAGACCCGGAGCAATTATCTATAGATCATACAAATATATGCTCCGTGCAGGAATTGAACCTTTGACACGCAGTCAGTCTCTCGACCTCTGCGCCAACCGCGCTGTCAAATGATTTATTGTTTAATGGTTTATTGGTCTAGTGGTCTCAAGTGCACCTGCTGATCATGAGGTCTCAGGTTCGATTCCCAGGTTAGGCAAAGTGTTATTGAGTTTTTCTGTTAGGAAATTCTCAGTTGCGGTTCGGAGTTTGGATTTGTGTCTGGTATATTGCAATAGGCTCACCACTTATTACATGGGACTTAATAACAGCATTCTCTACCCATTCAGGGAATACAGGTGCGGTGCTGTGCTAATGGGCATGCAAGTGACACAGCGTGTACATAACTGTTGAATTATTAGTTAATAAAATAAAGGGATCACATTATGTGAACCCTAAAAATTTAAAATAATAATAATTAATAATTTATAATAATTTAAATTAATAGGTTTTTATTATGAAAAATCGGGCCACCGCCATAGTTTCCTAAGCTTAAGCTTCTTGTATTGTAATTAAAACTTTTTTTTTAAACAAGTGAAATACCATCTTAGGGAAATAAGCTTGTGAAATGTTCTTATTTTTCGTTTTTTTTTTTTTATTTTTTTTCAACCGATCAGACGACTCGCCTGATGGTAAGCGATTACCGCCACCCATGGACACCCGCAACCCCAGAGGAGTCGCAAGTGCGTTGCCGGCCTTTTAAAGGGTTTGGGCCTCCGGTACCCTCACTCACTCGGCGACACACAACGCAAGCGTTGTTTCACGCCGGTTTTCTGTGAGGCCGTGGTATCAATCCGGTCGAGCCGGCCCATTCGTGCCGAAGCAATTTGACAGGCAATTCCTTCAATTAAATGCATTCTATTCATGCAATTTGATTTAAAATGATATTGGATGTGATAGATTTATCACTTCCAAAATACTTTAAATTAAATGTGCGACCCATCATACTGGAAGCTCATCTTTAACCAATCAATGGGTCTGGCCTGAAACCTTTCCATGTCTCCTATTCCAGGTGGTTTTTAGAAGACCGGCCATACTGGTGGATTCGCGAGACCACATTCTACTCAGATACTAGCAGACCAGTGCTCCGTCAAACTCATCAAACATGTGAGACAGGCCCGGGCAGCCCATCTGGACACTCCTCTACGGCGGCCATGTTGCTCCTTCTAGCACTCATGTGGATATCACATATTATGCATGACAGGTTAGTAAATATTTATTTTTATCCATTTTTGGCATGCCTGTTTTCTTTCGAAGACTTACCCGAGAATAATAACCAGACTCGAATTGATAACAGCGCCATCTAGTGTTACTTTAAGAGCGTTAGTTGCGTTTCCGGGAAAATTAAGCAAAAAGCAATGTTTTTCTCTAGGCTGTGTTAACACTTTGTACGAAAATTTGAAATTAGTATCAGTAGTGAAGGCGTCAAGAAAAATACATACTTTCGTATTTATAATAGTTCATTTCTAATTTTTCAGATAAAGGTATAAAATTAATCTGAATTAACTATCTATCTTTTAATCTGTCGGTTCTATGAAGTGTTGCTAGTGGATAAAAATCTCAAATAGAGTTTTAATGCATTAAGGGCCTGTCGTAACATTTTCATCAACAATGTTTTCTCATTGTCATTAGAAAATACTACATATGGTGGTGGAAATACGTAATGTATCCGCTATCAGCCGCGGCACTCGGTTCAGTGCTACTAGCGCGGATGTTCGTAGCGGCGCACTTCCCGCACCAGTGTCTCGTGGGTGCTCTCATTGGTAAGTGACATTGACTGTTAAGTGTAAGTGGGTGGTGGTATTGGTCTGAGTGGGTGATGTCAACCGTTATTGTGAGTGGCTGTTGTCATTGGTAAGTGTGTCGACGTTATTGATAACTGGGACTGAGTCATGTCATTGAGTATGCTAAGTCTAGGTGGGTGATTTTATTGATGAGTGTGGGTAACGTCATTGAATAGTGTGTGTAGGTGATATTGAAGTCGCTGGTAAGTGTAAGTGGTATTTATGTGTCAATTAGTGTGAGTGAGTGATGTCATTAGTAGATGTGAGATGTTTTTTGTTTGTGTAAGTTGTTTATCCTGTTAAATGTGAGTACCAGTATTATATAGGTACCCAATGCCTTTGGTATTGCAGATTTCCATAGGTGGCGGTGATCACTTACCACCAGGTGAGCCGCCAGCTTGTTTGCCACCCCTAAACATAAAAAAAGGTGATGTCATTAGTAATTATGTCAATGGCATTGGTTAGTGTGACTGAGTGATATCATTGATAAGTCTGAGTGGGTACAAGATAATACTTTGAAAAGCATTAACGCATGCTTAGCGAACTCTAAAGTTATTATATTAAATGGAAAAAGAATACGGTCGTGAGCAGGATTCGAATCTGGTTGAGATGGCTTAGTGGTCAGAGCACCTGGAGTATTTATCCGGGAGCCGCAGGTTCGAATCCTGCTCACGACCGTATTCTTTTTCCGACATGTCGAGATGGCTTAGTGGTCAGAGCGCCTGGAGTATTCATCCGGGAGGCGCAGGTTCGAATCCTGTTCGCGACCGTATTCTTTTTCCATTTAATATAATAACTTCTGAGTGGGTACTTCATCAGTTAGTGTGAGTGTAAGTATTTTAAAATAAATAATTTTGATCAGGCTGTATTACTGGGTCTATTATCTGAACTGACATCTGATTCTGCCAAATTTATGATCAAGAATATGATCTTGCATTAATATTCATTTTAGGTTTTTTTAAATTTAGTTTTCGCTGGGGCTCTTATATCGTGAGTAACATATGTACATAACATAGTATCACTCTTGTATTCCCAGAAGGGGTAGGCAGAGGTGTACAGTTGAACACCCACATTTCACCAATGCTGTTTATTATTATTGGTGTCGCATGTAATAGGTGGTGAGCCTATTGCACAATTCCAAACTCCGGTCTGCTACTGAGAATTTCCTAATTGAAAAACTCAATAACACTTTGCCCGACCCGGGAATCGAACTCGAGACCTCGTGCTCAGCAGTCGCGCTTGGGACCACAAGACCAACGTGGCAGTAATTGTGTCCCTAAACTAATAAATATTATAAAAAAAGTTTGATGAAGGCATTGTTAAGTAAGTGATGTCGTTGCCAGTTAAAAATACCATTTTCCATTCCAGGTTCATTCCTAGCCCCAGCACTATGCATCTATGTATCTGATCCATTCATCTGGCGGTACGGTATCCATGCCAACTACAACATGCGCAAAGCCATCATTTGGCACGTAGTTTGCGCAATCACAACTGTGTTGATCGCAGCTGTAACCTACTTCAGTCTATCGTGGTGTGGCTGGGACCCACACTGGACTATAAAATTGGTAAGTGCAATTTTTTTTTTTTTTTTTTCTGTATTTTGGTCTTTTTACACAACTGCTCAAAGTAGGAGTGTTATGTTTTTTAGGGATCATATATGTATGTATGTGAAGTTCTTTATTCGACTCATACATCTAAAACGCCTGAACCGATTTAGATGTATGAGGTATCAATAGAAACCGTTCATTGTTCTGGATAACAGGCTAGTAAGATTAAAAAATAGTAATGTAGTGGCTATGGTACACAAAAAAGTATGAAATAAATAAATATTAAAAAGCGCGTATGTCTTCGGAGTTGGGCTTTAAGGACTTAGTACTGAAGTAGTTTTAGCGGGCGTACCCCTCTCACTGGCATATGATTCCCAATCATATAAAGGTACCTTTAACCAGTATAGTTACAAAATCGTGTGTAACACAATTTTATGTTTGTGTTTATTTTTTTTATGTATTTTAATACTGTTAATGTAATGACGAGAGCTATTTTCGCTTTAGTACAGGTTCTTTTCTGCTTGTGTGTTACTTCACCCCCCGCCAAAAGTGGCGAGCAAATTTGTTCGATATTTAGCCAGAAGGCGTCTCCCGTCGAACATTTTATATAGCTCTTACACTGCAATGAAAATTTGTCACAAACTTGTTTTTCGCTTTTTATCTCACACGTGGCATTAATTATAAAAAAAAAAAAGTTTTATTCACCACAAACCAAAGACAAACATTTACAAACAAAAGAAAACATTCTTTATATTATGTTTAATTAATATTATCTTGTTATAAATTTTTTCTTGTCCACGAGCACGGTTCTTTTTGTCGACACGTTTGTTAATTTTAAACGTCAAATTTGACATAATGTGTTGATATAACGATAAAATTCAACAAAATAAAACTTTTATCAGGGGACAAGTTAGTCGAAAAGATCCCGTTCTCGGACGACAGTCTGGCTTAGTCTAATGGGGATCGGCTGAGACCCACAATGGGACTATAAAAAAGGAAAGTATTTTGAGCCTCTCTGTTTTACTTACTGATCTTATTTTCTGTGGTAAATTTTGAATCTTTTTCATTTTAAGCCTAGACATTTTATGATAATTATCGCCACTATATAAATTTGTATCTCTTGACATAATATTGTAATGACAATATACAATGATTATTTATGATTCGATATAATATTTTAATGACGTAATACCATTGACATATATATTACTAGCGTAAGGACCCGGCGGAGTTTAGGGCCAACGCAACTCAGTCGACCGTGGACCGCGCGCAGGAGAGAGCGAGTATTTGTTTGTCATAAATATGCCTAGTTGCATGGTAAAAGGTTGCAAAAATGACGATAAAAAAATTAAAATGGAACATGGGATATCGTATCATCGGTAAATATCCCTAGATTTCTTCTGTTCCAATCAAATGATTAAATTAACACATTTTAAAGGTTTAATTATTTTACTACCGAAGTCCGTAATGGCGGCCATTGTGTGGCCGGCAGCGCGCGCGAAGTAACGTTGAACGAACGTAATTTTTTATTTGTTTTATTTTTGTCTTAAGAACTTAGTGTAAGTAATTTTAGTAAGTACCTAATATGTTAATACTTAATTATTATAACAATATTTTTTACAATTTCAAATAAAGCTGATTGATATTAATTTGTTTTACATGTATTTTTTTGTGACATGTATTATTATCGCAATTAATTATAGTTTAAAAAACTAATATAATCTAACGACACTTCTAAAGCAAACATCCATCAACCCGTTTAGGCTACAGAGCATGCCAAAGAAATATACATACTTACACCCGAAAAACATATAACCCTCCTTCTAGCGCAGTCGGGTAAAAACTCAGTTCAGTTCGTGATTGATGTGTGTATAAAAACATTGACCACTAATAAAATGTGATAAAAAAAATCATATACGCACGTACAAGGTTTAGTCTTCGACCTATGAAACGCGGCGTCACGTAGTTCGTATGAGTTATGACAGATGGCGCTACTTTTGCTTGTATGAAGAAGTTTTCTGTAAAATGTTTAGATGGGCGTATCCTTTCTTTTGAAATCATTGCGTAATACACAATAATAATATATTTATCATGGTATCCACCGTCCACCGCACGTCCATTGTAACATTTGAAGCGTCTTTATGTCGTAGCAGTAAGGTTGGTTTTCGTAGGGCTCCAAATATTACTACTGTCACATACCACATAATGTACTTACCATCAACTGCAGTAAGTACATTATGTGGTGGCACTTTCTTTTTAAAAGCGCTTCTGTGTCTTTAAAAAGCGAGATCTACCACGCTATATAACATAAATATTCGTCAAAGTATCATGCATCGCGCAAGCAGAGTTTGGCTATAAACTTGCAAATATACGAACGCCCGATCCTGCTCGGAGAAGCCTCCCTTTTTAACGGAGGAACACCACACACCTTGTTCCTCCATACTTCTAGGTGCGGTACTTAGTGAATGGATTTGACAAAATAGCGGCAATAAACTCATTAAAAAACACTACACTTTCTCAAACTTATTTCACCTACCCACTTTGAGAATTAAGAGTACTAGAGCCCCCTAATGTCTGATTCTATTTGTCATCGCCCCCTTAGATGGCCTTAACGCCCCCAAAAATATTTTTGTCTTTTACTGGAAGCCTCCTCCTTTGATAAACACTCCCTGCAAGTATTATACAAGATGGCCATATTATAAAATGTTATATTATGGCCTTTCGTCTTTCAGGCATTCCGTTGGTGTGAGAACCCCGAAAGTATACACGTGTCTACGACGCCTATGTACGCGTTAGTACATTCCACTGGCAGTTTACTAGGATGGGCGCTGTGCGTCACACCCGCTGTTGCAGAGTAAGTATTTTACCATATAGCGTCACGCCTGTATTTCTCGACGGGTATGGCATAGGTGTAGGTACTGTTTCATACTCCATGAGTATGAAACAGTAGCGACTAATATTTATAGAGGCGTCATACCCGAATATTAGTGCATTAATAATCAGCGACAACTTTAACCATTTGACTGGTCAATGACCCACATGTGGTACACGGCGATTAACTATTGAGTTTGCTTCGTGGACTGGGAACGTTTTAGTTACATACCAATTATATCGCAGAGAAGAAAAGAACCGTACAGCATACCAGGTGTTAGAAAGAGATAAACATATATCGCTTAGTTTGGCAGATACTTGCGATAAACTGCTGCATGCTTATTGGTGCGAGCGCGCGTGACGCAGCTATCACAGCAATGTCGGACATGACGAACAAATGAACGCTATGAAGTTTTGAATTGATATCTTATTTTGGAATAAATATAAATATATTTTATTATGAAGTGACTATACTAATAATAAAGTGGAATTTGAAAACTATTCTCACAGGAAGGCGTTTTTCTTCGTATTTAATTGAGAATTGTGGGTGTGCGTGTCACCGCGACTCTGGTTCGAACATGACTGAATGCAAGTCGGCCAATTGCCTTACTTTTGTATCACCATTTTTGAGCGCGGTAACGCATCTATAGTTCATAATATTATCGTTTATACCCACTTTTTCCACCGAATCCTTCATAGCAACCTATTGCAACATGTGGACAGTCTGTAGAGCGGGGATTCCAAAGATCGTATTTTTTTGAGTGTCTACTAAGACACTAGCTTGACCGAAGCACTAGCTTCGGAGAGTACGCTAGTAAGCTGTCGTCGTTAAGCCAAGTCAGAGGCCTAAAGACAGCTTGAACTACTCTCAACCCTACAAAGGAAGATTTTTCATCGGACAGTTTCCGTTCGACCGTTTTGTTCTGGTTGTCAATTTAAGGTTGAAGTAAAGTTTCGTGCCAAATTGTTAGAGAAATAAGGAGATTTGACAATAAATAGCGTGTGATAATTCAGTCGTTAGTCGCACTAATGGGAAGATAGGGCAAGTGAGTGAACAGAGGCAATTTTTCAAATATGTCCTTTACAGTAATTTTATATTTATAATATAAATTTTAAACAGTTGCACCGCGCACACTAATTTTGTGGATAAAATCACACAAAATATCTCACTTTTGAGTACCCATCTAAAGAGTGCGGATTTAAACCCTGCTTGCGGTCGTATTTTTCTATTTACATAATTAACTTTTATGTTATTAACGTTATGTTTTTAGGACTCATGTATGCATTATTCCACCATAACTTCTAAATGCCTGAGCAGATTTCGATGTATGGGGTATCGTTAGAATCCTTACATTACCCCGGGTAACATAGGCTAGATATAAAAAGCGTACTGTTTATTTTTTTTATTAATTTCGTCTTGTTGTTTCAGATACCGCCACTACACGAAAAACAGATCGATCATAATATCAGCATTTACCACAGTCATCATATTGATGGGGTACCAACATATTCAGGAAAATATGTGTAAAGCAGACGCTCTTAGGTTCTATGCCTATCAGTTCCTATTATCGGGACTGAAGCCCATGTTACTACTAAGGGTCATACCAGCTATCGCTATGTGGCCATTTAGTAGGAATAAGACGAAGGTTGAATAAATTATAGGTTATTTCATAACAATTTAAGATAACAATCCTACCAGAACAGTGTTATCTCTAAAATCACTCAACACAAATTAAGAAAAACACAACTTCACAAATATGGACTCCCTAAAATTATCACTGACAGACTTGATGGCCACATTTAACACCAGAATGGCAAACTTTGAAGAGGAACTGCAGAAGGCCCCCAGCTCAACTGTTGCTAGTCTGGCAGCAGAGTTTATGTCGTTCAAGACATTCATTAAGGAAGCGCTGAATTCTGTCTCCCTACAGATTACATCTTTGGCACAGGCTATAGACTCTGTGGAGATGCGTGGGCGCCGAAAAATGGTTCTGTTGCACGGTGTAGATGAGAAGGACAAGGAGGAGCTGGAGCTGGTGGTCACTAACATTGTCCAGGAGCACTTGAAGGTGGGCACTTTCACAGCTGCAAATATCAAGCGGTGTCATCGGATGGGAAAATCGACTGATAGCAGCAAGCCCAGACCAGTCTTGGTTAAGTTTCAGAGTGTCAGTGTTCGGGATGACATATGGTTCTCCAAGACGAAATTAAAGGGTTCCGGCGTCACAATGTCCGAATTCTTAACTAGAACTCGGCACGCAGTTTTCATGGCGGCTCGTGAAAGGTTCGGTGTTAACAGTTGCTGGACGAGAGAAGGTAACATCCATATCCTTGGCCCAAATAGTTCTCGCCACCGAGTCGTCTCCCTCAGTGACCTGGATAAGATACAGGTGAAGACCTCAAACACTGAGAAGCCTGCCGAAGTTTCGTCGCCAGCTGCTGCACCCAAGAAAACAAAGCGGGCTGCAGCAACGAAGAAGTCGTGAAGTTGTTGCTTTCATGGTGCACTTATAGTAGCATAATTCGGGTATTACAAGTATTAGCTCTTATTTAACTGTCGGTACCCACTTATTCCTTCGAAATGTTTTGTTTTCTACCTATTCTATAATGTAATAATCTATTTTAAATTATTTATCAAAAATTACGTGCGGTACTATGTGGACTGGCAATAATGTTTGACATTGACACTGTTGATGAATTTTCATGTGTCACTAGTGTAGTGTCATTTTATTGTTTATTTATTGCGTTCCGTTTCTCGCAGAGTTGTCAGCCGGCACTTTTAGCATACTAATTTATAATCATGGTTGATTTATATTAAAGATTGCCCGGATACATGTCATTAATTAAGTAGGTAATGTTTTCTGAAATTACTTTTCTTTTGTTTTTGGTTTGATAAGAGTGTTCTATATTTATATTTTTTTTAATTTACACTGAAACTGGCTGGGTGAAATATCTTTGTGTGTTAACGTTTTATATATTTTTATTTATTTGTTTAGTAAGGATCTGTTTAATGCAAAATTTTTTAGATGACAGTTTTGTTTCCTGCTCTTCTTCTATTGCGTCTGATGAGCATTACGCTAGTGCATTTAGTGATGACGACTCGACGAACCTAGGTGATAAAATTACCACTGTCTTCTGTAATCTCCGTAAGTTTTTTTAATGTTGTTCATATTAATGCTCAAAGCGTCCACGCTCACTATCCCGACTTACTCTCTTCTTTTGACTCTAATTATGTTCATGCAGTTCTTGTTTCCGAAACATTCCTCAAACCGACTCTTCCTTCCAATCAGTATGCACTACCCGGTTACAAGCTTCTGCGTAATGATAGAATAGGCAAGGGATATGGTGGGGTCGCTATTTATCTCCGCGATGATATTACTTATAAAGTAATTGACCAATCTCCAGGTGAATATTCTAAGTTTGCTGAGCATCTCTTCATTGAGGTTGAATTTCGTCACACAAAATTGCTTCTAGGTGTATACTACAGCCCTTCTTGTCATATAGATTATTTTTCATCCTTCGAATCCAAACTTGAACACCTATCTGCATTATATGACCACACTATTATTCTTGGAGATTTTAACACTTGCTTGTTAAAGGACAATTTACGCAGTCGTAGGCTTCTTTCACTTGTCTCTTCAGTAAACATGAACATTCTTCCACTCAATGCTACTCATCAAGCTCCTCACTGTACTCCTTCTCTTCTAGATTTAATTCTAGTTTCCGACCCTAGCAAAGTTGCTACACATGGTCAATTCTCTGCCTCTTTCTCTTATCATGATCTTATCTATCTCTCCTATAAAGTTCGACCTCCTAAGCGCAAGTCAAAGTTCCTTTTCCTTCGAAGTTTTAAAAACGTTGACATTGAGCGTCTGAAACGGGATGTTAGTGATACGGATTGGGCTTCTGTTTACAGCTGCAATGATTTGGACGCTCAGGTGAGCATTTTCAATAAGATCATTTTACAAATTTATGATGTGCATGCTCCACTCAAAAGGGTTAGAGTAAAACATTTTCCTGCGCCATGGTTATCTGACTCCATTAAGAATATTATGTCAAGCCGGGATAAAGCTAAGATAAAATTTAAGAAGTCTCCTACAGATGCGAACTGGGCTTCATATACTAAGCTACGTAATCGCTGCAGTCGTTTGTGTAGAGATGCAAAAAGGCGCCACATTCACAATTCCATCCAAAATTCAAATCCAGCACAGGTATGGCAATTTCTCAAATCTCTAGGCATCGGAAAAGTCGCTAAGAACAGTGATATAGAGATAGACCTTAATGCACTTAATGTACATTTTTCCAGGTCTCCGATTATCCTAGACTCCAATATTAAGTCCTCTACGTTAAATTGTCTCTCACAACTTCCTCTGCCGTTATGTACCTCCTTCACATTTCACTCAATTGCAGAACGAGATGTACAGAATTCCATTAAGTCCATATCTACAAAAGCTGTCGGTGATGATGGTGTTCACCTGCAAATGCTTCTTCCTATCCTGAATGAACTTGTACCTGTAATCCATCACATAATTAATTATTCCCTCCATACATGCACATTTCCGTCAGCATGGAAAAAAGGTTATGTCTTACCACTTCCTAAAGTGCCGAATCCTACTTCCGTTTCACAGTATCGGCCCATATCCATACTTCCTATCCTATCCAAAGTCTTGGAGAGTGTTGTGCGGAGTCAACTGTCTTGCTACCTTTCCTCAAACGGTTTACTTAGTCCTTACCAATCTGGCTTCCGCCCTCGACATAGCACGGTAACTGCACTTATAAAAGTCACGGATGACATCAGATTGGCCATGGAGAACAAGTTACTAACAGTCCTCGTTTTACTGGACTTCAGTAGCGCTTTCAATTCAGTTGACTTTGACATCCTCTTAGGAATCCTATCCTCTCTGAACATCTCTTCGCCTGTAATTGCATGGTTCAACTCATATCTTCGGGGTCGTTCGCAGTCGGTTCGCTTTAATGAGGTTTCCTCAGATTGGTGTGACCTTGCTGCAGGCGTCCCACAAGGTGGCGTCCTTTCTCCGCTTCTTTTCTCCGTTTTTATAAACGCCATCACTAAGACTATATCTTCTCCGTATCATCTTTATGCAGATGATCTGCAGCTATATCGCCATTTTAAAGTGGATAACATCAACGAAGCCATTGGTGCCATCAATAATGATCTTGATAACATCAGAAAATGGGCTAAATCCTTTGGGTTACTTGTTAACCCAGCAAAATCACAAGCTCTCATTATTGGTGGCAGATACATGGTAAATTTATTAGATCAAGGTTCCCTACCACCTACTGTATATGATTCCGTCACCATCCCATACTCAAAAAGTGCTAAGAATCTAGGAGTTCTTATAGACCCTAATTTTTCTTGGAGTGTTCACATTGCGGAGGTAAGCAGGAAGATTTTTTGCTCTTTTCACTCTCTCAAGCGTCTCCAGAACTTTTTACCTCTTCAGACAAGGATTATCCTTGCCCAATCTCTTCTTCTTCCTCTCTTAGACTATGCAGATGTCTGTTTCCTGGATGCCATAGAAGAAAACTTAAACAAACTCGAACGCTTACAGAATCTTTGTATCCGCTTCATATTTGGCCTTCGAAAGTACGATCATGTATCGGAATTTCGGGCTAGATTGAAGTGGCTACCTATTCGGCGGCGGCGAGACTCTCATATCCTTTATCTTCTATTTTCTATTCTCCACAATCCTGATTCTCCTATATATCTGCGTGAACGATTTGAGTATCTCATTCCTAGAGGTCAGCCCTGTCGCTTAATTTCCTCACTTTTGTTACGAACTCCTCGTCACAACTCTAGCCGTTACGATGGCTCTTTTACAATTCGTGCTGTACGTCTATGGAACTCTCTCCCTCATTCAATTCGTGCCAGTCCTTCTCCTTTTGTCTTTAAGAAAAGAGTTAAGGAACATTTCCTGTCTTTATAATTTGTATTTATCATTGGTAGGTATGTATATATATTATATGTATATAAATATAAACATATAAGTATGTGTAATTATTGTTATTTTTGTATTTAAGTATTTATATTTTATTATAGTTAGTCCTTTAGATTTAACATTTGTTTATTTATGTGTTGTGCACTACAATGATTTTCCCACCCGAGTACTATTTCTGTTTTTTTTTTTTTAAATTCTTTCACCCAAAAGGTTTGCTGGAAGAAAACTCATTCTGAGTTAAGCTCGCCTTTGTACATGTTTCTTTTTATTTATTGTTTTGTATGTTCCTTGATTTTGTGTACAATAAAGAATAAGAACCAATAATTATGGCCTTTGACCTCAATTAGTGCCATAGACCACATAACCTTAACAAATTTTCTTCTGTATCTACTGTCTGACAGTTGAGCCCTTAATTGGGGCCTTTGTGTTGTTCGGCCGTTTCTGGGGTCATTGGAATGTTTGGCCGCAATTGGGGTCTTTGGGGATGTTTGACTGCATCTGGGGTCTTTGGTTATTTGGCCTATTTAGGGTCTAAGTTCATAATCTGTTAATTTTGACCATAACTAAGTTATGATATATTAATATGACCCACCACAAAATCGGGTTTTGCATATAATGCTTTTAAGCACAAGAAATCACTTATAAATTTGAAGTTCTTAAAAAAAAAATACAATTTGCGATTCAGTCTCGGTTTTATAAGATAATAAAAAAAAAAATTGACACTAAATAAAATGTATTTAAAGAAGATTAAACGTGGAAATTAGCAATACAAAAGTGTTACATAGAAATGTAAAATGCAGAAAACTAAAATACCGCGAGATAAAGTTAATTATTACTTAGTACTTGGACCTTAGCGCCTTTTAGTAACATCTCTATTATTAATATTAGTTCTGCTTATCAATTATTATTGAAAATAGCTATTACAACTTACAATTTTGTGGTATAAAGAAACGGGTTTATTTATATTTTATATGTTTATGCTGTGATATTTGCCAAAACTCTCTCCTAGATATGACAAAGGACTTAGTCTCAATTTAATTATAGATTATTAAGTTAAATGAGCCGAGTGTGAATTGATCAAAGCTCACACATTTCATACGACGTTACCACACAAAATATAGCTGTTTTATTTCTAAAGATATACAATATTTTGTGAAAAGATAAATACGGTCGTGTGCAGGATTCAAACCTGCGCCTCGCGGATAAATACGTATACAGACAATTCTTACCACAAAAAAAGAAATTAGAGCTCGCTATGCATGCGTTAATGCGTTTGAAAGGTTCATCTGTATTTGTTTTATTTCTCTCGTGTGGCTAAAAGCCATTACCTCAACTTTGTAACCGAGATACTTACAGGCCGTTGCTAAGAATTGTATTCTAAAGTATTTCTTCTTATCGTGCGGTTGATGAACAACCTATTGTCAAAGTTTAAACCACCTGCAGATCTCTAACATGACTTTACGCAACATCGTGAACATCTCTCAGGTGTGCTGGTTTCCTTATCACGTATTTCTTGACCGTTTTAAGTAAAAGTGATAATTTCTAACACTATAATTAGCTCAACCTTACAATAAACTACCTACTGCTCCCGACCGAATCTTCAGTTACAGCGCCCTATCTCCACGGCGCCCTATCTCCACGGCGCCAAGTACGCAGTAGATATTATAGTGCTCAAGTGTATGCGTAAACACAGGTGCACTCCCTCTTCCTTTACTCTCATATTCCGATGGGACGGCAGTCCGACACGCCCGGGGAGAGCACTCCGAAGCACGGGGGTGTCATACCGCCATCTTCCTAATTCGAGGTTGTTATTGGGAATTTCATATAAAAACTCAATAACTCTGACCGACTCGGGAACCCAACCCAGGACGTCACGCTCAGTAGCCGCATTAACGGCCCCTAGAGCAATGAGACAGTTAAAAGGTTTTATGGTTCTTAATTATTTTGCACAATAAATTACCCAACACCCAAAACCTGTGGATAGGCCGGTGTTCTCGTAGTAGTGGGTTATTAATTCGGTCCGCTTCGTATGAGGTATAGAGTGTGTCGTTGCAACACGAGGTCTGTAAACGATGGTTGAGGTTAAGCAACTGTAGGTGCGGTCGGTTTGTGGACTAGTGGCTTTTGGCGATCACTCAATACTCAATAACTTTATTGCATCCTATAATGTATACAAAGGCTGGTGGGTAAACATCATTTTTTCATCACACTCATTATGATAAAACTTCTTTTATGGGGTTAATCGCGTGTGTTATTGGTTTAGTTTTTCTTGACGCTGGTCGCTGGATGACTAAGGTGACAGACGTCATAACAGTTTAATTAAAATTATTTCAGTCTACTGAACTCACGACGCAGTGTCCAAAACGTCAGGTAAAAAAAAAAGAACATTAATACACGCGATTAATCCGTTTAAAAGCTGTGTTATTAGTAATAGCCAAGGGGAGACAGATATATTAAAAATAGGAAAATTCAATATATTGTGGGGCAATGCAATGTGCAATACAGCGTAAAGCAATAAGGGTTTAATGTGGATCTCGTACACTGAAAACTTTTATTGCATAAAAAAGCTGTTTTTCAAAATTTATTTATAAAAGAACTTCTACTAAACAAAGGTAGTCCAAATGCCAAATCCATGCCTGTACCAAAATTAACTAAATTCGATCAACTGTTTTTGATCGAGTAACAAATATCCAAACTAACAAACTTTTACATTTATAATGTTAGGATAGCGAACTCGAGATATAAATTTTTGAGGAACCAAAAATGGGGTCCGTGATATGACGTCACCACTATTAGACATAAAAAAGAATTTGGATTAGTGAACACACGTCAGGATCGCTAAGTTGGCAGGGGGTCTACTTGAGTTTAGGCGGGAAAATGTAAAGTGCACGTTGTCGGTTTTATATTGTTTTCCAAAACTTGTGTTTCTCCGAAGTTTATTGTGTAATTGTGGTGGTTATTTAACCATTGAGTGTTCATGAAGGTGTGCGAGTGTGGGCAAATTGTATAAAATTGAAAATCATGACTTTTTGTGTTCACTCCTAAACTCCATCGAAGACTCAGTAAAATTTGTACCGTTTTACTGGGGCAACGCGCGCAACAACTTTTAATATTTGACACTGGCAAGCACAAAAAGTGTGGCGCCATATAATAAATAATCCCATGACGGGAACTATTATTACTTGATTACTCCATATACTTGACACTGGCAAATACACAAAAAGTGTGGTCCGTTACGGAAAAAAAGAGTTGGCAGGGTGCTTGGAGTATTCATTTGGGGGCCGTAGGTACCATACCTGCCCACGACCGTATTTTCTTGCCATATAATTATTTATTTTATTAAAATCGATTGATGTTTACTTTATCGGATTTATAAATTGCATAATGCATTGTCCCTATGATAAATCAAACATAAGGTCCTAATTTATTAGGTAATTTCCCTTTATGGGTTCAATGTGTAAGTGATAAAGATTTATTTAAGCCATAATTATAATTTCTACAATAATTTTATTTCTCTCGTACTCTTTGCCATTTGAGAAGCAATTTTCGTCTTGATAATGGTAATTACAAATAATTTATTATATCCATATAATTATTGGCTTAAGTGAATGTATTTGACTTATATATTAACTCGTTAGTAGAGTGTGATAGTAGGATAACACTTGGTATGACATAGCATAACCACCAACAATAGCATTCACAATGAGGGTTGACATCAGGCAGGCGGCCGGTCATAAAAAATTGTCAAATCTTAAGCAGCATGCAATTTCAAAAACAATTAAAGTAAAATAAGAATTTATGCTGCGCCGACCCCAAATAAATTGGGATAAGGGCAGGGGGATGATGATGATGATGGAAGGAAATTAACTGATAAATTAGGACCGTATATTTAAATGTAATAGAAAATTTTACTTTATGTATAATAAGATTATAGTGCAAATTATTTATAATTGTAATTAAGCCAGTGCACATAAAACATTGTTTCTGATTTTGGGTAAATTAATAAAATTGATTTTATTCAATGTTTTTTTATTATTTGTATCATAGTTTCACGCTTGTATCCCCAAGGGGTTACGCAGTGGAGTATTGTTGAAGAGTATGCCAAACGTCAGTGGTAACAAAACCAGTTTAAACTAGCCTCGCATACCAGTGAAACTGCCTCTTACAATAGGCCATAAAGTCAAGGTGTTACCACGCACGTTACTGTAGATAAGTTCCATGTAATTGGTGATGAGCCATCTATAAGAGTAGAGGAAGACCGAAGAAGCGATGGATGGATTGTGTGAAAGATGATATGGCTAGAAAAGGAGTGACTGACGTTATGACGGCTAATAGAGATGTATGGAATAAGAATAAATTCTGCGCCCACCCCAAAAAATTGGGATAAGGGCAGGGGGATGATGAATTGGATAGTCATTGCTATCAAGCGGGCACAAATCTAAACTTCAGGCTGTCAATGAGATTTTTTCTGATAGAAAAACCCATTAACAACATATTTTGTTCATTTTGATTTGCCTAGTGTGTGACGCCTTTAGAAAACTTCGCGTACGTGATCTGCGTACGCTATATAGATGTCGCAGATGGATTGTAGATTAAGCTGTTTTACTAAACTGCTAGCTGATTTACAAAACAGTACTGTTATGAAAAACAGCTGAACGACGTTTAGCGGTTTTACATAATTACTGAACTATAACACGCAGAATTGTATGAACGTTTTGCGTTCATCAATGCAGCGGGTCAACGATCAGAGATTATGTAAAACAGTGTGAAATGAACTGTCAGATTGTTGATTTTAGTTCGAAATTTTGTCGCATATGGCTCTGTATGTCTTAACATTAATAACCTAATTTTATTTTACTTGTCAATAGCAAAAAAACGACGAAAATTTTGAATGACGTAAAAACTAAACCACTATAATAGTCGACAATATATCGGGATTATGAAAGAAAATAAACAAAATTGATCCATGAGCGAGCGAAGCGAGCTCGAGAGTTTCGTGTATCCCGACACGGACAGGTTAGGTTCGAAGAGGATGACAGGGGCCAGTGAGCGACCGTAGCGAGCGAACAGCCCCCATCATCCTCTTCATGTTTAGGTTTTTTCTAATCTTACAGAAACAAAAATAGGAGCTCCGTCGACCCAGCCACAGAAAGTCAAATCAGAATAAAGTATTGTTTTTTTACTTGAATGGTGACTATCCATTTAATATACCTATACAATAAACCTGTCCCACAGTAGATATGTCATTCTGCATTACGTCTAAAGGTGGGTAGCAGTTTTGTTAAACGTATCGCAATGGCAATCCAGCTGAACGTTGTTCAGCTGTTTTATAAAACAGTACTGTTTTGTAAAGCAGCTAGAGATTTTGTAAAACAGCGGATTCTACAATCCATCTGCGACATAGATATAGGCGTCCGTTATAAATCACCAAGATATTACCACGGACCTAAAAAAAATATGGACAGTGTTGCGTACGACATGTGAGAAGCAAACCTAGTCATCCAATTTCGCTTGTCATACACGAGCTAAACGCATAAAAATACTTAAAACTTATCCACTCGGCGCCAGTACGCTGCGTGCACAGTGTACATTATATATTTTGCGTTTGTAAATTTTTCAAAATTACACACGCAAGATGTAGGTAGATTTTGCTTGTTTAAAGGAAAGATTGGCTTTCTTGCAAGTTACCATTAAATATTACTCATACAACATTTAAAATATTTAAATCTTGATTGCGTAATGGAAACATTGGCTTACCTGCAAGTTTGAATAAAATATTATACTATTTAACACTCACGCAAGATGTAGATCTTGCTTTGCGTAATGGAAAGACTGGTTAACTTGCAAGTTACCATGGAATATTATGCTATTGTACTCTCACGCAACATTTAAATCTTGCTTGCATCCTTAAGTTACATACCGGCAAACTGCGTGTGAGTTTTTGTACAATGGAAGCATAGCACATGCATGATGCAAACATTTTCAGATTTTTACAGTTTTTATTGTAAGTACCAATATTATACAGATACAAAGACTGCGATGGAATTTCAGATGAACTGTTGGACCCTTCTAACAATATCTTTTTTTATGTAATCAATGTAAGTATCACTATAATTTTGATCTTGTATTGCATTCCTTCTAATCGGTCTCTTTTTAATGTGTCTTGATAATATCGGCGTCACTGGCCCGTCCCCAGCAGATACGTTATCTGTGCATGAGCTTGTCAAATTTTCCCGCGGTTCTGTTTCACTTTTCATCCATTTTAATTTACTCGGGTGTGACCTCTTGATGATTTTGATCCATCTGCTTTTGAGTTTTTTTCTCTTACTCTTTGTTATTGAATTGTCGTTGCATTTTGTTGGTCCGCTGGACTTTTTTCTGTTTTTAGGTAAGCCCTTTAGCGAGGAGCATCCGGAATCATTTTCTATGTTCTTTTTACTTCCGTTTCTGAACATTTTAGATTTATTTTTATTGGTGGATGTTTCACTTACTCGGCCGCTTGCATTGAGGGAAATCTTGGATCTTGGAAGGATTTGGAACTTCAGTTCAGTTGTTTCATTAGGTTGCTTCTTCCATGTTTGAGAAAGTCCAGGTCTTATATAAACCCTATGCTTTCTCTTGTAATCGTACGGTATTATTTTGTCTAGAGGGAAACAGCACACTGTTTTTAAGCATATCTTGATTCTTCTGAACAGATTTTTGATTGCTATGGCGTAAAATGGGTCTCTGTCTTCGGTTATGTTGTTATTGTGCGGATTTTTGAGTTCCATTTTATGTTGTACTTATGAATAGGGCATTGTTTTCGGTTTTGTGTTTTGGGTTGGAGCTGGTTGGAGAGATGTGATGTGACAGTTATTTGAAGTTTGTACTTGGTTAAGGTTACCAAGTATTTTTTTTTAATAACTCTGGAACCTAATTTATTTTATAAAGAGGTGATATATCTTTTTCTGTGTATTTGATAATTATCGTTTTTATTTACCCACGACTTAAGGTGACGGTGAAACAGGCTCTTATGCTACCAAAAATTATAGCAACAGACGTGTAATAACATTGCCCGACCTGGAACTCGAATCCAGGATCTCAGGTTCAGCGGCCAACCACTATACCAATGAACAGGTCTAAAACATAAATCAAATCATACCTATAAATCGCATCTACCATAAGCAATTGAAGTGGTTTGATAAAGGTATTTTATCATTGCCCTTTTGTATTTTAATTAACTACCTATTCATATATTTTATCAATAATCTGATAAATGTTTAATTATTTTACCGTAAAAGCTTATACCTATATTATTATTCATAATAAGTAGTTTTTTGTGGATTCATTGTAACAATATCAGAAGGCACGTTTCGTACCTTCGGAGCTTACCAACAACATTTTTTGTAAACAATATGGTTAGCACCGAAAATAGTTTTTCACCAAACGATTTGTTTCAATACGTAAGTACTTAACGACTTTTATTCTTGTTGTATTAAAAAAAACCGGCCACGTGGGACTCTGACTCGCGCACCAAGGGTTCCGCATAATTAACATTAGGTAGGTGCTAAAGTTGGTGACCTATGAAAGCACCGAACATTGTTCTAACGAAAAATAAAAGACAGAATTAAAGACAAACTTAACATAGCACATGAAGAAATGTTTTCCCATAAGAAAAAGAAATATTCACTTGTATAGGGACTGAAGAGATGACTTGACGATAAGACGTATTCAAATTTAGAAGAAAAATTCGAAGTAGTGAACAGAGGTTGGGATAACTTAGTTGGCAGAGCCCCTGGAGTATTTATCTCACGACTTTTATATTCCACACTCGTACTTTTTGTGTGATATAACTACAAATTAACAATTAATGGCTAAATTTCATAATTCTAGCTTAACGGAACCATAGGTATTTTCATTTCTCCTTTTGTGAAACGGAACCCTAAAAGAGTTCGAATTTAGAGCTAAAAGGCTCATTGGTGACCGTAGGATAGGGATTTATTAATCACATTCTAGGCCGACATGTTGCTGAAGGAGGCGAAATTACGAGAAAAGAGCACGCAGCACTGCGCCAGCAACTATGGCTGGCTAACCTCCAGACATATTACCAACGAAGTCATCAAGACTAACAAGGATCTTCAAAGCCTTAAACCTATCATTCAAAAGGTATGTTAAGTTCTTCTTTTGTTTTCTTTAAGTATTGTATAGAGTTGAAGATGTGACAGTACAGTAGTTTTTTTTTTATAGAAGCGTCTGTGTGGGTGCTACAATTATGGAAATGGATTTTAATTTGGTATATCACTAACTGCCTCGTTGGTCTAGTGGTCCAAAGCGCGACTGCTGAGCATGAGGTCTCGGGTTCGATTCCCGGGTCGGGCAAAGTGTTATTGAGTTTTTCCGTTAGAAATTTCTCAGTAGCAGCTCGGAGTTTGGAATTGTGCCCGGTAGATGGCAATAGGCTCACCACCTATTACATGGGACTTAATAACAGCATTGGTGAAATGTGGGTGTACAACTGTGTACACCTCTGCCTACCCCTTCGGGGAATACAGGCGTGATGCTATGTTGATATTACTAACAGAATGTGTTTTTTTTTTTCGAAATTACATAATAATTTTGGGGGCTGAGTTGCTGGCGTCCGTAGTAGTGTACCCTTAAAATGGAATCCCTACACGTGGCCCCTGGGTGGTGTAAAACAGGCAACACAAGTCTGGTGCCTTCGGCCGCGGCTGGTTAGGGAACCCATCGGACGAAGCCATACTGTGAAGCAACCTAGTCGTTTTTCGGGGTGAAGTCAGGTGAAACCGTTGTGGGAGACAAGTCTGGACAGTTGCATCAACTCCCTAACTATCGTTCCCTCAAATCTGTCCACTCTACTTAGAGTGAATAGATTTCTTTTTGATCTATGTGCTTCCATCCTTGGCTACACTAAGGCTTACCATCAGGCGAGTTGGTGTCCAAACGTAGATCCATTTTTGATAAAAAATAACTAATTAATCTCAATTTATTTAGATATAAAAACTTTCATGAGACATATTCATATCAATTAATGTTCACCGGTTACTAGTCACGTGCATTTTTCGCGATTGCCCGACTAGTTCGCCACGGGCTCAGCTCATGACTAAGGGCTCCGTTCGAGTTTGAAACTAGTCGGGCAATCCCGAAAATTGCACGTGAGTAGTAACCGTTGAACATTACTTGTTATGTAGATATCATAAACGTAGGATAGAAAAAGACCAACAAAGCCTATTATGGGAATAGAATCTCTTACGGAAATATCACATGTTAGAAAGAGAAAGCATATTTAGGTTCAGTCAGCACTATTGGCAGATGTTGTTTTCTCCAGTGTCACTGTCAAAAATCACGCTAACTTATATTTGCTGTATTGTCAGTGAATCCTGTATAATTTATACAGTTTTAAAATTTATAAGCAATGCCTACGTGTTGTGTTGGTGACTACGATGTTTGTTATAAAAATAATCCAGAAAAAGATTCATTTCACAGGTAAATTGTCAACAACAGCATATATTTTCATGGCCATATTTTGGAAAAATCTGTCTTTAGAAAATTTATTTTGAAAACCAAATCCTATCAAGAAAATAGTGAATTTTCTCTATAGTAAAAAACAATGGTCATAAAAGCAATATTGAGTACGTTGTTCTAATATAAATTTTCTTTTCATGTATACAAAATAGTGACTTGTCAGTGTCGACTATTGTGTCGATGAAATTTTAGAACAAAAAGTTCCGATATCAGAATTTATTATTAGTGTAGATCTTAAGATAGATCCAAAATTATGATTAATGTAGATCCAAAATTTTTATTGGGGTACCTAATACGATGACACCAAAATGTTTGGAAACGTTTCTGTCTGTTTGTTGGTGTGTCTGTCCAAACGTTTATAACATATAAGAAACGTTATAAATATATTTCATCACGCTATTACTGTAGTCTCCAAATGCGGTTCGAATCCGGACCGTCAACCTACTTGGTGCATCTTAGTTTAATAATGATCTAATGAACTGCGCTACTATTAATCTTCGCTATTTGATTTGAATTTGAATTTGATTAGACCCCGAATGGAACTAGTTGGTGATTCCTGCGCTATCACCTTTAGGCGGTGAGCACTGAGCCTATATGTGATAGCGTGATGAATATGTTGTTTACATAATTTTTACTACAAATTCAAGAGAATTTCACATTTTTATGATAATTTTTTTTATACTAAAAGGTTTCCTGTCGATGCTAAGGAATAGGAAAAATGGAATAATTGATAAAGAAAAGAATAAAGATAAAGAATAAAAAAGAATAAAGAAAAAGAAGAAATAAGATAAGATAATAGGATATACCTTTTTTTTCGGAGAGAATCCTTCAGAAACGCGCCCGGCCTTTATGGATAATACCGGGGTGTGTGAGATTCTTATCTCACTCAAACCACCTCGGCGGTCACCATCAGCATATGGAGGGAGGCACTTAATAGACCAGCTCCAGTACCCCCGCTATGTAGCGCTTATTAAGACACATCCCTGGAGGGACTCTAAAGGGGCCTCCCCTAAGCCTCGCTGTGCCCGATAGCACGTGACCACTATGCCACTGTCTTCTCTGGGATCACGATTGGTAAATAAAGTCCCCTCTCTAAGCACCCTTGACCCCAAAGGGCCGCCTGTCTTAAATCATACAGGCGGGGTCTCGGCTGTTAGGCGCCGAGACGATTACCTCCTAGACGCCTTCATCTCCGAGAGCGATCGGCCCTCTCACAATCCCGCTCGGCGGCCTCTTTCTGGACGACAGCAGTATCACAAAAGGAAGCCATTTCTCTCCAGTTCCCTAAAATCTGCCAGCGTAGACCTAACTATTGTCTGCAGAAATAGGTCTCGCCCGATACTGGCTCTTAGTATCCGCCGCTCAGCGGTCTAGGCAGGGCACACCTCAAGCGTGTGCTGCGCTGAGTCTAGACCACCTTCGCAATGGTATTAGGATAGGTAGGTAAAAATCATTCAGTCAATCTTCATCTCAATCAGTCATACTCTATACACTGCTCAGGGTCCTTAAAAGCTGCTTTCTTAACAAAGTACCTATTACCAATGAAATATAATTATAGTATGAGCGCATGAAATGTTTTTATTAAAATAATGTAATTAATTAATGAAGTGCATTAAATAATACCTACGCTTGTTTTATTAACATAATTTGATTGTTTTTTTTTTCATTTTGTATACCAAGTCTTTACATCTGAAATACTGTTTATCGATAATCGATAAGTGTCAATATTCCCACGTACATCACTATTGCACGCACACATTGACAATTCAAAAACGGTTGCACTTTTTTGGGCTCTATGTCCTTCTATGGGGTACCAAAAATATTCTAATTCTATGGTAGATATATTAATTTGAATAAAAAAACATTGCAACTGGTTAATTGTAGAGAATCAATAATTAAGATTTCATTGTAGGCTCTTTCTGCAAAAAAAATTATTGATTTACTGACTCGTTGGTCTAGTGGTCTCGAGCGCGGCTGCTGAGCATGAGGTCCTGGTTTCGATTTCCAGGTCGGGCAAAGTGTTATTGTTTTTTTTTTGGTAAGAAATTGTATGTTAGCAAGTTGGTGGTGTGTCACCCCAGTTCTACGGAGAGCACGTAAAGTCGTCGCGCCTGATCTCTCTCCGGTCGTGGTGAATTGCCGTCCCATCGAACTATGAGAGTGAAGGAAGAGGGAGTGCACCTGTGTTTGCGCACACACTGTTGAACTATAATATCTCTTGCGTACTTGGCTAATCTCCATGGAGATAGGTCACCGGTGGAGGCGTAATATCAATAGGGGACTAAACAATAGCATTGGTGAAATATATGCATATGGGGTTTACATTGTAAATATAGGTCAAATTGTGTACATATTGGCCGGTAAGCAGTATTTAAATTAATTAAAAAATATTTTTTGACAGATGACATCAGAAAATTGCGCCAAAATCGCTGTCAAACTCGACAATTTGACAGATGGTGAAGAATCAATGACCGTCATTTTGAACACGTTCAAGAAACTTCTTGAAGAACAGTACAGTATGCAGCTAATGGATAAGAACGTGAATAAAGGAAAGGAGAGAATTTTAAAGAAGAATAAAACTAATAAGGTTCATCCAGTTCTGGTGCCTAATGAAAGACAACCTACAGTCTCTTTTATACTGGATTTTTAATTAAATTAATAATATTGTACCCTGTCGTTTTCACTTGTGCCCAAAAAAAGGAGTGTTATGTTTTTATGGTTCATGTATGTATGTATGTATGTATGTTTGTGAGTTTCTTTATTCCACCATAACTTCTAAATGCCTGTACTGATATAGATGTATGGGGTATCGTTAGAATCCTTACATTGTACCGAGTAAAACACGATTTAAAAAAATGGCAGGCGTGCCAGAAGTAGCAGGTGAAGGGGCACATTGGTGAAGGGGATTTTATGCTTATTGAGCATTAATGACGTAAGTGCATGAATCTATTTCTTGAATATCATGTCGCGGGTTCAGAACCTGACATATACTTATCAATATTTCCAATGTCATTTAAAATTGAATACTGATCAACTGTCGTAAGAAAGATGGTCTTATGGGATCAATTAATCTGCTTATTCTTTTCCCAATTACATTGGGGTCGTCTTCCAGTCAAACTAGATGCAGCTTAATACCAGTATTTTACATGGAGCGACTGCATATCTGACCTCCGCAACCCAGTTACTGGGAACACGATATCTCGTGGTAAGACTGGTTGTCATCATTTTTGGTATCTGATTACCCGTATCATAGATCTTCATTCCCGGGACCGACGATTTAACTTCGTCTCCTAGGCACTGATCTTATAGGACCACATGACCATATAGGACATTTTTAATTAATTAGACTGCCTTATTGGTTTGGTAGTCCCAAGCGCGACATATATGCATAGTGACTGAATCCAAGATTGTTAAAGATATAAGTTTTAAAAGAGAAACCATGGAGTTTCTTGCCGGTTCTTCTCCATAGGGAACGACTTTTTGGAACCGTACACCCAAGATTCTGACCTTTCATAAGTGCTTTTGTATGGTTTAGTAAATGAAATAAAAACTTTTGTCTGCTGACCATGAGGTCTCGGGTTCGATTCCCGGGTCGGGCAAAGTGTTATTGAGTTTTTCTGTGAGGAAATTGTCAGTAGTTGTTTTGCCCGGAGTTTGGAATTGTGCCCGGTAAATAGCAATAGGCTCACTACGTATTACATGGGATTTAATAACAACATTGGTGAATTGTAGTTGTACAACTGTGTTCATCTCTGCCTACGCCTTCGGGAAATACAGGCGTGATATTATGTCAATTAATTATGGCAGAATCTTGACCTAAAAAATTCAACATCACAATCAATTCTCAAGCATTTAGCAAATATAAAAATAGCGCAATGTCAATGTTACAGGAAGCCACTGGTAGGACCAGATTTTTGCATCAATTGATGTATGACATTTTGTATGATGGTTTTATATGGAAAGGAACCAAGAATAATATTATTTAGAGCTATAGATTTCTGTGGAAAGCAAAAATAATACAAACTTAAGAGTTCGCTACGCATGCTTTAATGCGTTTGAAAATGTATCTGTATAGGAATTGTTTTATAAGTGCTAATACTTATACGCGACTTTTCATAGTTTATCAATTTACTAGGGTAAACATCCTATCTATTTCACTCTTTTCTCAAGATGCAAATGGATGGTATCGCCATTTTATTATATCTGTGAAAAGGTAGCAACGTTGGAGATAATAATTGAAATCAAACGGGAGTTGATCGCGCTAAATCATATTATTTATTTATATAGATAATAGTCATTTACCTCGAGGTTTAGATCAAATTGCATTTTTTTTTATTACGTTGCCCCACACTAGGAATTTCTTCCTGTGTCGTGGGTGCGTTAACAGACATATAATCTCACAAGCACACTAACACCCAGATCCGGAGCAATTATCCGTAGATCTTACAAATATTTGCTCCTTGCAGGAATCGAACCTGCGACACGCAGCGCAGCAGTCGGTCTCTCGACCACTGCGCCAACCGCGCTGTCCATTATTTGGACGCATTGGTCCACTCGTGACCACGACCAACGCAACTTGATCAAAACCTCGAGGTAAATAAATATAAGCCGATTATTTTTCTAATAGGATCGCAAATTCACGAACTTCACACGGAACAACGTCAAAAATCGGCTGTACGGTTAGCATACAAAGATGTGAATGAAAAAAAAAAAACTAAGAAATATGAAATTAGTGATTTTACAGAAATATTATCTAATTTATTTATATTATCCTTTCGGCTCAGTAACGTACAGATCTGTACGTTGTAACAATAAAAATCTATTGTGTCTGCTAATGACTGACGCTACAGCTTAATGAAAGTGAAAATTTGTAAAAAAACACAATTTTTTTACGCAAAAGTAAGTATGCTTCGAAATAAGGAGTAGCACATCTCACCTCTTGCTGTGTTATTGAGTACTAAATTAAGCTTAGATTAATTAATTACTGAAAAATAAAACCTAGTTCCTTTTAGAAATCCACTAATGAATGATTTTAAATCATAACATGTTGAAGAAATGTTTATGTTGATCCTACGAAAATGTTCAAATTTTATTTTTGTTCTTGGAAACTGAAAGTCCTAGTAGAAAAAAAATTAACTACATATAATATAAGTAGTAATTATTTTTTTCTATTAGGACTTTTTTTAGCGCGATTAAGTCCCGTTTGATTTCAATAAATACGTGTTCGAATCGCAAAAGATTAAAAAAAGAAACATTGGAAATGACGGTGTTTCACCATCGCTTTACATTGTTTATTTTTTATGTTTTTTATATATTGTGGACGAAGAAGACAATAGAAAACCATTAGAATGAGGAAGTCATATAATAATCGTTTCTGAAAATTAAGTAATGTCGGCCTAAATAAAAATGATTAATTGGTCATTGTTGTTTTGTTGGTAGCCTTGCATTCCTCTTATTTAAAATCGTGGTTACATCTCACATACAGTTTTACTGCTCCCACATAATATCACTTGCAAGGCCGAGACGATGACTGATTCGTGCAGTTTCAAGATGGCTGCCACAATGACAGTTCTTCTGCCTAAATAAAACACGGATAGGCAGAAGTGTACTAGCACCCTCATTTCACTAGATGCTGTTATTAAGACCCAGTTAGGTAATAGGTGGCTAGCCTCTTACATCGACCAACCGATATCTTTTAACTCACACAAAAAAATATTTTGCTATCAGAGGGGTTACTCTTGAAACTAATACCAATTCCAATATAAAGACGCCTTAAAACAACGCGTAATTTTAAAATAAATTTACCTACATTACAGTTGCCTCGATTTTAAAGCATGTTGTCTTCATATTATCCCGAATCCTTAATTATTTTTTAGATTTTTTTGCATTTAAAGGTCGAATTGACAATTTCCAATGTCAATCGAGCGGAATTATTTTCAAGAGTAAGCTCACAGACCATAGTTATTTTGACATTCCGTTCATGCATGGAGAAAATATTTGTACGATCTACGGATAATTGCTCCGGGTCTGGGTGTTAGTGTGCTTGTGAGATTATATATCTGTAAACGCACCCAAGACACAGGAAGAAATTCCTAGTGCGGGGCAAAGTTTCTTTAAGAAAAAAAAAAGTTTTTTTATTTTTTTTTCATTTGTGGAATATCCATCATGGACGTTGTGCCGGACTCCTACCAACTAAAAACCACACCGGTCCTACTCTAACCTATACCAGAGTCCCGGGATCGGGACTCTAATCACCGCAACCCCGGCAGGTTATGGCTCGTCACCCCATCGCCTGTATAGGTCAGCCACGGTTGGCCTGCTAATCACTCCGTTCATTAAGTCCCTATGAAAAGAATATTCTGCATATTATTGAAGCACTACTAGAAAACTTTTCATCGCAGATCGCGTACAGTTGTTTAATGCCCAAACAAATGCGCTGTCTGCACGGGCGACTATAATTTTCATTGCAGCAACAAAACTCAAAAAACTTTCACAAAAAAATATACATAAACATAGTCTCAGAAATGCACTTCACATACATCTGCGTATGCCAAGAACAAAGTACGGGAAGAAGAACGAAGGTGCTCAAATATTTAATAAATTACCGAAACATATAAAAGAAACAAAATCTATAAAAATATTTAAAAAAAACCGATTAAAAGAACACATCACAAAAGTAAAATAATATAAATAATATAATGTAATATCAACTACGCTCAGAACTACGTGCATAACACTTCTAGTAAACGAACATCTTAGAACACTCTTCAAGAGTAACTTTGCGTTTGCGGAACTACCTCACATTTTATAAAACGATAATGTCTTGTTCAATTCCTTGTTTACACATAATATTGAACGATTTAATGAAAGTGACAGTGGACAATGTGTTTAATACGAATTGGATTGTGTTGTGTTGTTACTAATGTTTGAACTTGTGCTAACTTATGTAGGTACGTATGTTTATTATTTACCTACTTATTTAAATAATTTTCTCATGTAAGTGAATACATCTGTAATTCTTATGAGAAATAAATAATCTTAAACACAAGAAGGACTTAGGTTAGGCTAGATCGTTAGATTTAGTTTGTAGGATTTCCACGGTGAATGCAACTGCGATCCCAGGATCCGCGAAAGGTTAGTGAAGTGTGGTTTATAGTTGGTAGAGATCTAGTGCAGTATTTTTGATGAATTTTCTAGACATGAAAATGCTTGATGGATTTTATCTTACAAGGTGTCGTTCATCAATCCGTCAAGCCGTTTGAGCTACAGGGGCTACAGATAGTGTTGTCAGATCTGTTTTTCTAAATGTCGGGACTTAAGTGGAAAAAAAGCGGGACTCGAATGAAAGAATCGGGACGCAGAAGAAAAGCACATCAATAAACATACAATCTTTATTTCTAAATCAATTCTAATCATAATACTATGAGATCGACGAATTTCACTTGATCTTATTATTTTTTCGCTTGGTCGCCTCGGCTAGATGAAAGGATTTTGGGCGTCCCGCTCAGGGTGATGACGGGGCGCGTCCCGAGTGTCCTAAAAAGCGGGACGTCCTACCGAAAGCAGGATATCTGGCGACACTAAGCATAGGTTTATTTTCATACATACACTCGAAAAACATGACCTTTCCGGGGCAGTTCGGTAAAACAGGAGGTTTTCCCGCCATAGTTGCACTGGAATTTTGACACAAGGCAGCGCGGGAATGCACGTTTGAATACATGTCCTTGCATCACCGAATGCGTTCGAATATTACAATAGAATACGATGTTTAAATAAATTATTGATTTGCGGCCTCGAGAATCGATTTAATTAACTGCTCCGATTGTAATTGAGTGTGATGTGAATATGAGTGCATATGATTAATTTGACAGGTTTACATTTTAATTGTTTTAACAATTTAATTATGTTGATTATTTTTGATGGGCTTATTCTTATGGTTATTGAAAGTTTTATTTTAATTATTATTACTCTTGAATTATCAATTTTATCAACCTTTTAGGTTCTTGGAGGCTTACCATGATCGCTTATTGAGTCATTTAATTTTAGCATGGCTTTTTCTTATAAAAAATAATATTTTGTTATACCATATTTTTTGAGAGAAATATATATACTATTACTATATATACGATAGGTATAAAGAAAAGTAAACACTATAGTAATTTTATAAAAAAATATATTTATTTACAATTTTTTACACGTTTTTACTTTTTACATATTATAATATCAAATGCAAACAAGCATTTTCTTACTAACACGGAAGATGCAATGCGTTCTATTTACATTTTTAAAACGATATGGCAGTGCAATAAGTGAACACGACAAAATTATTGTAGAAACACCCCATTTTTACTACAAGCGGTTTTATGTGCTAAATATCTAGAAAAACACTAGATACATTCCATTTTGTGATTTCTATTTAATCAATAGTATTGAAAATTTTATCGATTAAATTAGAAATCAATTATGGAATCGATTTAAGGTGGGTATTACTCGATGTTTCCGGAGAAAATTAATTATATCGTTACTATAAACTTTTCTGAAATATCAGTACTTATCGATTCCACAATCTGCATGATCATATTGTTTTAGTAGACATTTAGTTATTGGTAATAACTTGCTCTTTTAGTGTCAAAATTGTAACTTATTTTTCCACAGCGGATCTATTTAGTACTACGGGGTTTATACAAAGATGAGTTATATTATCTGTAGTTATGACATCCGAAACACCTTTATAAAACACAAACACATTTTTAAATGCGTGACACTGACATCTGTTATTTTAAAAACGTCAGCTTATGACATTGACATAACATGCGTTCGGATACATTCTACAAACAAGATGGCCGTCTTCATATCAGTTGGTAAAGCTGTGTTAAGGTTGTCGAAAAAGAGTTGGTGTACGAAGAAATGATCACCAGCAATATGGGTAGTTGGGGCAAAGAGCTGCTGGGAAGTCTGCTGGGTACCTCGGGGCGGCGGGAACGGGGCTGTCAAAGAAATAGGATAATTGAAATACTAGAAGAGAGTCTAAATCTGCTGGTAGATTGATTCAAACTTAATGTATAGTATAGGTATATCACATCACGCCTGTATTCCCCGAGGGTAGGCAGAGGTGTACACAGTTGCACACCCACATTTTTCGTATTAAGTCTCATGTGTGGTGGTGAGCCTATTGCCATCAATCGGTCACAGTTACAAACTCAGAGCTGCTAGTGTGAGTTTCCAGAAAAAACCCCAATAATACTTTGCCAGACCCAGGAATTGAACTCAGGACCAACGAGGCAAATATTTCCAACCAACTCACCCAGCGTGTGCAGGCGCCACAGCAGGGTTGTATCCCCACTGGGGGATGGGCATGCCGTCTGGGGTGTGTCGGGCGAGGGCATCTGCGTCACAATACGGATAGTTGGGGCAGACCGCGGGATGAACGCCGGCCGGGTACTCCCGTGTGAAGGCTACCGCGACCAAAGCGAAGAACATCAACTGAGGAGAAAAACGAAACGACCTTAATTAAAAAAAAAAAAATAGCACGCCCGCTATTTGTGAATTGTATTTTTTTTTCACACTTAAAGATAAATCTTTGAAAAGCATTAACGCATGCTTAGCGAACTCTAAAGTTATTATATTCAATGGGAAAAGAATACGGTCGCAAACAGGATTCGAACCTGCGCCTCCCTGATAATGAATATGGAAATATGGATGAAGAATTCGCGGTGGTGAGTAGAAGTCGAGACGGCCTAGTGGTCAGAGCACCTGGAGTATTTATCCGGGAGGCGCAAGTTCGAATCCTGCTCGCGACCGTATTCTTTTTCCACAAAAAATTATAACTTATAATTATAAAATTTGATATAATAACTTTTTTTTCACACCTTGTGTACCATAGCCACTACTTTACTATTTTTTAATGCTTCTAGCACTCTAGTATTACCCAGGACAATGTAAGGATTCTATCGATACTCCATACTTCTAAATCGGTTTAGGCGTTTAGAAGGTATCATGGAATAAAGAAACTCACATATATATATGGACCCTATAAACATTACAGTCCATTTTTGGTCAGTCATGTGAAAAAATAGTTTAATTCGTCGTAGAGATAATGGCAACACCAACGCAACACTTATTTATACAAGTAGTCAAAGATTGCAGTAAAGTGCATACTGTTTTGGCACATAATTAGTAATTATACTTTATTTGAAGTAATTATGATATTGACGGTTGAACGGCTATGTATTTGGTACGAAAGAATTTTTTGAGAATTATGAAAATACAGATATATCTTCGAAAAGCATTAACGCATGCATACCGCTAAGCCATCTCGACCTCTAAAAGGATCTCTAAGAGGTCGAGATGGCTTAGCGGTCAGAGCGCTTGGAGTATTTATCCGGGAGGCGCAGGTTCGAATCCTGCTCACGACCGTATTCTTTTTCCACAAATGTTTATAACTTATATTTATGAAAATGTTTATAAAGATTAGCTTGATAATGTTTATTTTTGTAAACCACAGAAATGTCATTTAAACCAAATAGTCATTCAACCGTCGTTAAGTAAATAACAGAAACATAGTCAAACCGTTCAGCGTGCTTGTTTTTTATCGAACTTATAGCAATTTTTTTTCCTTCTGACGTATCGCCGGCATTTCGGAATGCATGCTATACGGCACACAGGGACGGCCGATAGTCTGTGCCTTCTGCTACGGAGATAATTGTTATTTGCATAAAGACGAAATAACTAATTGTGAAGATCTGGATCTCTGTTTTACTTTAGACAATTTCGAACTTCCACTTGTCTAACTTGGTCCAAGTACGTTTATTTTATGCATGACATTTGATATTTAAAGATATGCATGCCTCCTAGAATTTGGGGCATTATTTAAGAATTTGAAAGTCTAAACTACGTAATTTATAATTGCTTTACAATTCTTTCAAAAGTAAGATTATAAAATGGATTTTACGAGCAAAGCACACGCATTATGTACACGCATGTGCCTATTTGGTGTATAATCATTATGAGTCAGCCAGCGAAACAAAAAATAAAAAAACTGCCAAATCAGTCGAGCCGTTCTAAAGAATTGATGATCTTTCATTTAAGTGGCAATTAATTTTTATTTATATAGATTTGTATTGGTAAATTATCAAGCAAATAATATCTTAAATATCGCGGAGCCGAGCGTTGCTTTACTCAAAGTTTGGTTTACCTACTACAACACCTGCTGCAACGGTCGACGCCATATTTTTTTATTCATAAATCCCTTATTTCTAATTTGCACTGTACCAAGTAGGGCGTAACGTTGAGGATATTGAAATATCGGCCATGTATGCATGTTGTAGGTGAAATTGCAATTTAGTATGCGGCAATCAATTAATGAACAAATTTTTTTTTATTTAACTTCAGTTTAACACGATATAATAAATTGTGTGGCTATTGTAACTTCGGAGATATTGTTGTAATTATATCTTGCATTTTATTAGACGTAACTTCGGCCTCGTATGTAGATGTGCAGCAGCCTAAAACCCGAACACCAAATGAATCTTCGCCCGGACGCTCTCCGGACGCCCTCTAAACTAGGACAAACAGACGGATGGCCACCGTGGCTAAACTAACGTACTAAAAGTGCAATCAGTGCCATTTAGGCTCAATTGAACCAATGCAATGCAACGTTGGTTAAGGTTAAAATGTATTTTGTATAAGCGTGTCTTAGTGTTATTTTTAAAAACGGTGGGTTCGGTCACCCTTATAGGGTCTGAATTGATAGCAATAACGTCGACATATGACGTGTTAAAATATGGAAGAAGAATTCGCGGTGGTGAGCAGAGGTTGAGATGGCTTAGTGGTCAGAGCGCCTGGAGTATTCATCCGGGAGACGCAGGTTCGAATCCTGTTCGCGACCGTATTCTTTTTCCATTTAATATAATAACTAGAGTTCCCTAAGCATGCGTTAATGCTTTTCAAAGATTTACCTTGAATTATTAAGGTAATTGAATTCTTTACGACACTGTATTAACTGCAAAGTTAGTCGTGTCGGTTCGGTCACCCGTATAGGGACAGAATTGATAGCAATAACGTCGCCATAAGACGTGTTACAATATGGAAGAAGAATTCGCGGTGGTGAGCAGAGGTCGAGATGGCTTAGTGGTCAGAGCGCCTGGAGTATTCATCCGGGAGGCACAGGTTCGAATCCTGTTCGCGACCGTATTCTTTTTCTATTTAAGCTGTTGCCTCGCTCATTAACAGACACAATAAATTTTATTGTTACAACGTATAATTCTGTACATGGCTGAGCCGAAAGGTGAATATGGCAATTTAAAGATTATGTGCCATTTGTTAATTATGAATTTGTGTTCATACACGAAATGGTGTTAATTTACGACATCCACGCGGACACAGTTTATAGTCTTGACTATAAATTATGTCAATTTCACAAGTCATCCATTTTGATATATCATCAGATCTACATTTCATAGCTTCTTGTCATACCTGTTAGTGTGAAACAGCGATATATTAGATTTAAATCACCAGCCGCCTTACTAACTGGACCCACAACACCATTGTCTTAAATTCTTGGGGAATGAAATAGAAAGAGGTACAGTGAACGAAATAGATATGTTAACAGGTACTAATTACAGCTAGGATTTAGCAGAGATGTTCGTCTGATTAGTTCAATTGAGCGCGTACCACGTGTGATTCGTAAAAAAAATAGCTCTTTTTACACTAATATTATAAAGAGGAAAGATTTGTATTTTTGTATGTAACGAATAAACTTTAAAACTACTAGCGCGATTTCAAAAATTCTTCCATCATTAGAATGCTACATTATCCCTGAGTAACATAGGCTATATTTATTACTAGAAAATATTAGGGATCCTTACTAAAACTTCAATAATGTAACCCAAGGTGTAAAATATATAATAAAATACCACAACAACTAAAAGAAACCTCCAGCTTCAATATATTCAAGAATAAATTTAAAAAATACTTGACCAGAAAATGTTACTACAGTATAAAAGAGTTTTTCGAGGACACAACTAAACAGTAAGAGAGTGTGGATTATAAAAATTTGTTTAAATATAATATGTTAAAGTAAATAATATAAATAAAATAATAATAATATAGGTATATATAAATATAATAACACATATAAATAGACATATAAATGTATAATAAAAGATTGATTAAATAGTAAGTAATTTTATATTAAAATTGTGTTGCTGCGCCCTAACAGGGTATCATGTATGTACTTTTACCTTTTATAACATCCTATGTATCTACTCATGATCGCAATAAATATTTGAAGTTTGAAGTTTTAAATGTTCACCCATGCGAAGCCGGGATGGACTGCTAGTGTTTTATAAAATACTAGCTTCTGCCCGCGACTTCGTCTGCCTGGACTTCAGAATTGGGTCCAGCTAGGATGAAAATTACCCTATGTGTTATATCCAGGTTATAAACTATCTGTGTGCCTAATTTCATCCAAATCCGTACAGTAGCTATTGCGTGAAAGAATAACAAACATCCATACATACAAACTTTCGCGTTTATAATAATTATTATAGTAGGATAGGCTAGGGCTGTCCCACGAAAAGTCTTAGTTAAACGTTATAATCACAATACGTTTTAAATGAATCAGAGAACAAGAATAAAAAGACTTCTGTGCGTTAATTGTACATGGGACCGGCACAGAAGCCAGTTGCACGTCACTCGAAATATTCGAACAATTTTACCGACAGTTCTGTTCTGTAGGTGAAGGATTCATTTTAGAAAGTACTCACAGTTTTTAGATTCTAAAAAAAAAACTATGTAAGTATTAGAGTCAATGAAAGTCTGTCCCCTACAAATTAGCTTACGCAGTGCGTAGTACTTCGTTTACCTGTTCCCTTATCTCATTTGCCTACTATACCATTAAACAATTCTGCCACCAGTGGGCGTTATCGAGTCGATTAGTCTGTATTACAATGATATTATGCATGAATGCGGCAAGATATTCAAATTGAATGACATTGCTGTGCAGATGACATGGTTTCAGGCTTTGTAACTAGTGGTAAACTATAATTTACTTCAGATTTTCGATTGGGAAAGGGCTTGGTTTTGATGGAATTCGTAAACTGATTAAGAAGGAATTGATCTAACTGATATCTTGTCTTCAGAATATAGAGGTTTCTTTGTCAAGGTTTATTCATCGGAATGGTAGATTTGTGTCATGTGGTCGGTGTCACTTGTCAGCATACTATTCTACCTTCTTCTTCTTATCGTGTGGTTGATGTGTATCAGAGTTTAAACCACCCGTAGGTCTTTGACATGGTTTTACACACCATCGAGGACATCTTTCAGGTGTGCTGGTTTCCTCACAATGTTTCCCTTCACCGTTTTATTATAATAATATAATGTTTTATATTAATTTATAATACGCACACGACTTTAAAAAGTTAGGGGTGCGTGCTTTGAATTCGAACCTGCGACTTTTGACTTGTCAGTCCAACGGTCATACCACTAGGCTATCACTGCTACTACTACTATTTTACCAAAGTTATGATATTTAAAAACCAGTTATGTAAGTAATGGAAGTGGCATAATTTAAGTTAACTTGGTAGAGTTTTCGAATAATTCAAACTCTTTATATATCATTGAGCTTATTAAAAAAAAAAAGTGGACTTTTACGGCATTCAAAATGCACATATTTAAATAAATAGAAGCTATAAATTTCTAGAGTTCGGGTGGTGAGCAGGGGTCGAGATGGCTTGGTGGTCGGAGCGCCGAGAGTATAAAAAAATGTGATCTTTAAGCTTACTCTTGAAAATAAAACCGCTCGATTGTCATTGGATATATGTATGTCAGTTCATACTTTTAAATACAAAAATGTCTTAAACATAATTAAAGAATCGGGATACTCATAAACCGACATGCTTTAAAGTTAAGTTAACTATGATGTAGGTAAATTTATTTTAACATTAAAATTTGTTTTATGGCCCTGATTTAATATTGAAATTGGTATTAACATCAAGAGTAACCCCCTTGGTCATCAAATCCATCACTTCACTATGCATGGCCAATCATAGGTCCAAAAGACCAGTGAAGTATAATTTGACAATTACACAAATTGATCGCCATGACAACCTCTAATTATGCCACCCGACAAATTACCTGTTAAATTATGATTGATCATAAATACATACATAATTATATACATTAAATAATTTAATTATAATACACATTACACCTACGTCTGGCGTTACAATGTTGTTTTCAAACGCCCACTGTGTCTATGTGGAATGCATTTGATCAACATTTTAATTTACATAATAATTTTTGTGTCTGAGACTCAGAATCAGATTGCCTCGTTGGTTTAGTGGTCGCAAGCGCGGCTACTGAGTGTGAGGTCCTGAGTTGAATGCCCAGGTCAGAAAAGCGTTATTGGTTTTGTTCTGTCAAGAAATTCTCAGTAGCAGCCCGGTGTTGGGAAGTTGGTGGTGTGACACCCCCGCGCTTTGGAGAGCACGTAAAGCCGTGGGTCCTGCGCCTGATTCCTTTCCGGTCGCGTCGGATCGCCGTACTATCGGACTTGAGAGTGAAGGAAGAGAGAGTGCACCCGTGTTTGCGTACACACTTGTGCACTATAATATGTCCTGCGTACTTGGATAATCTCCGAGAAGATAGGCCGCTGTGACCCAAATACGGTCTGGAGAAGTATTAGAATCACTCACCAAGGGCCTGATACTGCTAATGTACCAATGCCTCATTTGATGAGTGATATCCTAGTGGTATTACCATTGGATTAGCAAGTCACTTGCTTAAAACGGCGAAGGAAAACATCGCAAGGAAATCACCTGAGAGATGTTCTCGATGGTGTGTGGAGACATATCAGAGACATGTCAGAGACCTACTTACTGGTGGTTTAAACTCTGATACTAGGTTGTTCATCAACCACACGTAGAGAAAGAGAAACCTCAATGATCATTTTTCGAAGAGATATTACAACGGGCTCTGAGCACTTCAAGATGCTCGACTGTAAACATTATTTTTGGAAACTGTTGTCTCACACTAAGATTTTCTTTATATCGCCAATGTGTTATCATAATCATCACTCCCCTGCCCTTATCCCAATTTAGGTCGGCGCAGCATGTATTCTTTTTCCATACATATATCTCTACTTATGCTGGAATGCTGGTAAAACTTTGTCTATGTTTTATGACCGGTCGCCTGCCTGACGTCAACCCTCATTGGGAATGCTGTTGTTCGTGGTAACCGCCACCGATACGGTCTCCTTCTATCTAGCTATGTCACACCAAATGCTATCCAAGCGTCAGGTTCTTGTGTTATCCTACTATCACACTCCAATAACCGGGCCACAATGTACGAGCTACATAGCACAATTATTAACAAACCGACCAAGTTTGGTCTTTAAATAAATAACACACACATCCAAAACAATTATAATTATGTTAATCATAATAAAAATAATTAATATATATAATAAACGTGCCTACCACTTAAAACTGAAAAAACAAATACAGATAAATCTTTGAAAAGCATTAATGCATGCTTAGCGAACCTTAAAGTTATATTGTGTAGGGACTGAATAGATAGCAATGACGTCGCCAAAAGACGTGTTAAAATGTGGATGAAGAATTCGCGGTGGTGAGCAGAGGTCGAGATGGCTTAGTGGTCAGAGCGCCAGGAGTATTTATCCGGGAGGCGCGGGTTCGAATCCTGCACGCGACTGACTGCTTTTTCCACAAAAAACCACTTTAAAGTGAAAAACAAGTTACGTGAAGAATTTTCATCGCAGCCGCAGAAAATGTTTCACAGTACTGTCCAGTACTGTGAAACATTTTCTTATTGATCCTCTTTTTAGGACTCTTTGGGCAGTCGTGTAAAAATATTTGTTTCAAGCGGGAATCGAACTCGTGACACGTAGTGTTGCAGCCGATTTCTCAACTACTGCGTCAAGTATGCCGTTGAATTTAGCGATCACTTGTGTGTTACATAAAATTACGTAAATAAATAAACTGCCTCGTTAGTCTAGTGGTCCCAAGCGCGACTGCTGAATGTGAGGTCTTGGAATCGATTCCCAGGATCGGTTACTGGGTATTTTTGTTAGAAAATTCTCAGTAGTATTCCGGAGCTTGAAATTTTTTCCAGTATATGACATGGCTCACCACATGGGACTTAATAACAGGTCAAACTATGCTCTCTGCCTACACCTTCGCGGAATACAGTCATGATGCTATGTAAATAAATAGAGAATGATGAAAGAAATTCGGAAATGCTGGCATATCAAAAGTATTACTTAAGTTTTGGATTAAAGGTAATAAATTCAAACAATTTGCGATTCAAAGGACCAAGAGAGACAAGAATTTGTGAACCTTTTCGAACCACCAGTATTCTCCGATGGGGTAGGCAGAGGTGCAGACAGATAAACACACTCACATTTTATTAATGTTATTAACTATTTAAGTCCCACGTAATGGGTGAACCTATTGCCATCTACCGGGTTCAATTCTAAACCAGGTTGTTACTGAGAATTTCCTAACAAAACAAAAGTTTGCCAAAGAGTTTGCTGAACTCGGTAATCGAATCGAAATCGCACTTGGGAATACTAGCCAAACGAGGCCCTCAACATAATTATGTGGGTGACATAAATAAAATATATATTAACTTACCAATTTAGCGAACATTTTGGTATGTATATGTTTATCCTCTCGACTACACAGTGAGACTGATACCCTATGCTCGTGGCGCAGCGTTTATATACTTGCGTACGAGTCGATTTAGTTTCGTATCGGCCCTGTGTTGTGATATTTCTCGAAGTTGTTCGGGGTTGGTTTGTAGTCGTTCGGTTTCTAGCAAAGTATAGGCTAGTTCTATCTCTATGAAAGTGTTGTAGAGATGAGGAGGAGTTTATGAATTTTTAACGACTCATACAGATCAATCTTTCGAACGCATTATAGCATGCGTAGTGAACTCTAAGTTATAAAGTATAACTTTTAAAGACTTTAAAAAAAAATGAGAATGAATGAATGAATGCGTCAGTACATAGGCTAGCTAACTGTGCCCAAGATATTTTATCTCAATAGATACAATTATTTTTTATATATTCAATTTTAGATTTGTATAGAATCTATAAATAATTTTGATACAGACAGACGTGTTGCTGGGAAGTCTGTTACGCCGCTTCTTCTTTCCAGCTAAAACACTAGGAAGTGGTGAAGGGTGGGCTTTTTTGGGGGCTGTCTTAATGTTTGACGTTCAAAAAGCGCAATTTTTTTGCCTAATTTGAATAAAGAAATTTTGATTTTGATTTTGAATGTATGAATTTCTTTATTTGCAATAAGAATTGATACAATTAGGTCTTATTTAAATACTAATAAATCCTTAACACTTACTCATAGTGGTGACATGCAAATATTATGTTGTACATCATATTTTTATTATTATTACCAGACACAATTAATTAGTTGAGATGGGTTTGCTCTTGACTCTAGCCTAGGTCAGAGGTGACAGAGACAAAGTCGACGATGGAGTGAGCTTACCCAGAAGAAGCCTGTTCACTCTAACATTGAAGAGATTAGGGTTGAATGCGTTCGGAAACACAGACGCAGGTAGAGAGTTCCACTCCTTTGTTGTGCGTATTATAAAAGACGTTTGGAAACGCTTAGTGCGAATCGGTGGAATAGCAACAAGGTAGGGATGGTGCGAATTCTTATAGTTATCTCATTGATAAAAAAATATTGTCAAAATGGTCAAGAAGACGCAACTGTAGGTGTTGAGAGGTTCAGGGTTTGATTCTCAGACTAGGTAAAGTGAAATTAGAATTTTATGTTGGTAAATTCTCAGTTGCAACTTGGAGTTTAGATTTGTCCGAAAATCGGCTTATTACCCATTACATCGGGACTTAAAAACTACATAGGCAAAATAGGAATACGCCTGTATTCCCCGAAGGGATAGGCAGAGGTGTACAAAGCTGTACACCCACAATTCACCAATTACCATTTGTGGTGTGGTGAGGCATCTACCGGGCACAATTCCAAACCCCGGGCTGCTACTGAGAATTTTATAACAGATTAACGCAATAACACTTTACCCGACCCGGGAATCAAACCCGAGACCTCATGTTCAGCAGTCGCATTGGGGACCACTAGATCTCTGGTCTTATTTAACTAGCAGAATACCAAATGCATAAAATAATTCGATGGAATGTGATGATGAGGGATGTGATAAGTCACAATTTATTTGGGGTCGGCGCAGCATATATCTGGCATGCTGCTAAAGTTTTGGCTATGTTTTATGACCGGCCCCTTGCCTGACGTCAACCCTCTTTGGGAATGCTGTTGTTCGTGTCAATTACGTTGGGCAGTATTTTATATGGAAGGACTGCCTATCTGACCTCCACAACTCAGTTACTGAGTAATATTATATCGCGTGATAAGACTGGTTGTCATATTTCAGGCTTTTGACTACCCAATTACCCTTAGCAGCCGTCATAGATACTCATTTGATTTCTGGTTTAATGTGCTCTCCGGCACGAAGGGGACTTTCATTTGACACATGGGGGCCTAAAATGGCCACATTGGCCGAATCATAATAGAATCCTAATATGATTCATTTCACATATCGTAAAATCGTAACTTCATGGACTAAATCATAAACTATTAATTATGATTTGTACGCAACAAATCATAATTAATAGTTTACTATTTGACAGTTTTCTATGGCGATTCGTAAAATGGCTCACAAAATAGGAATTGCTAATGTGTAATTTTTATGAGAAATGCTCAAAGTGGCCATTTTGGACCCCCTGGGATCGACAGTGTTCGGGTTTTTCTGCTAGAAAACTCTCAGACTGACTGGAGTGGAAAGCATTAAGATCTTAACATTATAAAATAACAACAAAAGTAAAAAAATAATATAAAAAAATGTTAAAGTACACTTCCTATTCAATTATTTTCATTTCATACTTTTTGTGTACCATAGATATTGCTTTTTTAAATTTGAGTTGCCTGTGTTTCTCTGCAAAATACAAGGAGTCTAACCAGATATATTCTTCTTATTTCTGTGATTATAACTATACCCTATACATATAAATCGGTTCAGGCATTTAGAAATTATGGTGGATTAAAAAACTCACAAAAATAAATATACAAAAGTTATAAGTTTTTGTGGAATTAACAATACGTGAGCAGGATTCAGACCTGCGCCACTCGGACAAACAGCCCAGGCGCTCTGACCACTAATCATAAATAGACTATACCGAATTCATCGACCACATTTTCTTTCCACGAATATTTATAACTTTAGAGTTCGCTACGCGTGCGTTAATGCGTTTAGAATATTTTACTGTAAAAACATAACACTCCTTTCTTAGGAACTCGTGTAAAAATGTGATTGATATGTGTTTAGTTCCATTTGCCTAAAGTCTTTTATCAACAACAGCAAATTTCAGTAGTGGCGTGTTTTAATATTGGACGGGGCAAGTCGAGATCATAATTTCAAAAAAAAAACAGCATGAAACGCAGCCTGCGTTTCCACCAGATATGTGCGAGGATGCGTAGCGAAGGATGTGTTAATTTAGATCCAATAGAATCGCTTCATTTACCTATCCTCGCTCAAAGCAGCTCTAGTGGAAACGGCTCAGCGGAGCGAGGTTTTTGTACATACAAAACAAGGGAAGGATATGTGCGAGGGATGTATGCTAGGGACGGGCGGATCGACGACAAGTACCGACACTCACGACAATTAAACTGAGATGCAAACAGCGGGCAGAGGCGCGTGCGCTCCGCTCCCACCACACTTTACCCCGCTCGCATCTGAAATGAGGCCTACACATCCTCGCACCGCTCATCTGCGCACCGTTTCACAGCGTCGTTACACATCCTCGCACCGCTGAGCGGCCTAGCACATCTCTGGTGGAAATGCTCACACCATTCCACAGCCTCGCTACGCATCCTCGCACCGCCTAGCTACCTCGCACATCTCTGGTGGATATGCAGCCTAAGACTGCGTTACGATCAGATGTGAGGAACTGAGCTGTGCGAGGATGCCATAGCGAAGCTGTGAAACGGTGTGTCTTTTTCCACGAGAGATGTGCGAGGAAGCGAGGATGCGTAGCGGACGCTGTTCAGCTATGCACGTGCGGTGCGTACACATTTATCACTAACGTTCCTCGCTCGCGTCATTCACACACATCTCTCGCTTTGTTGCATGTACGAATATCTCGTTCTGCTAGTCCTTTGGTAAATAAATTTAAGTTTATAATATTGATTTCTATTCGGTCGAGCAAAGTGGTAGGTTTTTTTTTTCGGAATTTCTCAATAGTAGCCCGGAATATGGACTTGCGCAATTGATGGTAATAAGCATCGGTGAAATGTGGGTTTACAACATTACTCTGCTGCCTATCCCTTCGTGTATATAGACGTGATAATAGAATTAATTTAATTGCCACATCACTTTTTATTTGTATAAATCTATAGCATCATGCCTCTACTCCCTGAAGGGGTAGGCAGAGGTGTACACAGTTATATACCCACATTTCACCAATGCTGTTATTAAGTCCTAGGTGGCGAGTCTATTGCCATCTACCGGGTACAGTTCCAAGCTTCGGGCTGCTACTGAGAATTATTTAATAGCAAAACTCGACTACACTTTGCCCGACCCGGGAACCTAGTAGTAAATTGGTTGATTCTTGTTATTTCTTCGTAAACAATGTTCTAGGGTAGGCCAGCAGGATTCTAGCTTTGCTACGCCTCCCCCTTTGTTACGCCTATAAGGAAGTCTTAGATTCGTGTATTCGAGTCGTGGTGGCCTAGTGGTAAAGGGCCCGCCTCTTGAGTCACAGGCTGTGGGTTCAAACCTGGCATGTAGTCGTACCTATGCGATTGATTGAATGTCTTAACTTTCCTTAGTTAATGTAAGATATCATAAACATACGGTCGAGGTAAGTCGCGTTTACTATTCTGAAATCGCCAACCCGTAGTGAGGTAGCGTGGTGATCAATGCTCGTGCCTTCTCTTAATGGGACGAGGCCCTTGCCCAGCAGTGGGACAGTAATGTGCTGGTTATGTTATGATTAAGTAAGTATTACATTATTTATAGTTTTGAATAGATTCAGGCGTTATTTTGCGGAAGTCCATTACAATGGATGCAAATAAATACAATATCTAGCTACTTCCACAACATTGAGGGTAGTCATGCATTACCTGTGCACCGCCCGCAAATATATGCATTTACGCAAGCGGTGAAAATACCGACTACTACCACCTATTCTACACGTGTTTCGCTCCTCCACGGGGCATCATCAGGAGTTGTTAGACCGTGCAATGCCGCCACCGAGTGGTGGACACTGCACGAGCGGTCTAAGCGCGGGCGAGCGGTGCACAGGTAATACATGACTACCCTCAATATTGTGGAAGTAGCTAGATATTGTATTTATTTATAGTATTCAATGAATGGTGTTTTTATTGTACCATAGCTACTGTATATAAATACTTTATTTAAATCTTAATAGCTGATGTTACCCGGGAAATTAAGGTTCAGGCATTTAGAAGTTATTGTCGAGTAAATAAAATCACAAACATACATACAAAAAAACACCTCAAAGTCAAAATTAAAAAATGTTCATTATTAAATATATAGGTAATAATCGCAAACTTTTTTTGACTTGTACCTAAATACATACTTAGATACTTGAACCCTAAAATCATAACACTCCGTTTTTAGGCAGTCGTGTAAAAACCGATAGCATCGCAAAAGTATCGAATCGGTCAGTAATTTCTGATTGATGTGTGTTTGTCTAGTATTTCACGCTCCGTGATCGTTGGGCAATTTGTCGAATACTATTTCATGCAATAATGCGCGAATAGGTAGTAACTATTGAAATGTATCCGCCAAATTACATCAGTTTAGAAGGGTAGGGCAGGACTTAAATAAAATTAATAATGAATGAAAGACGGTTAACCAAAGGTATCTACAAGGCAGGTATAAGTGGAAATGTCGGAAGGGGGCGCCCTAGAAGGATATACACTGGCGTTATTAGTGATATCCTTTAAAAAGGTAAGGTGCGTAGTACGCGCAACCGCCGCGCATTAATGACCAGATGTATGAACGTGGACGAAGCAAAAGACATATGTAAGGATCGTAGCAGGTGGCGTTCTGTAGTTTCTGCCTACCCCCATGGGAGAAAGGCGTGAGTTTATGTGAAAATAATCAAAAGTGTTAATGGTGTTTTCTGTTAGGAAATTCTCAGTAGCAGTCCGGAGTTGAGAATTGTGCCCGGTAGATGGCAATAGACTCACCACCTATTACATGGGGCTTAATAACAGCATTGGTGACGAAATGTGGATGTACAACTTGTACCTACACCTCTGCTACTACTTCGGGGAATACAGGCGTGATGCTGTTATGTTTTAAAGGGCTCAAAGTACTATTGTTAATATACACCCGACCGAATTTTCGGTCTTCACGTAGCTTAGCCAATTACGCAGGAGATATTATAGTGCACAAGTGTATGCACAAACACAGGTGCACTCCCTCTACCTAAACTCTCATAGTCCGATGGGACGTCAATTCGACACGACCGGAGAGAGATCAGCCGCAGGACCGACGGCTTTACGTGCTCTCCGAGGCACGGGGGTGTCACACTACCAACTTCCTAACTCTGGGCTGCTACCGAGAATTTCCTAACAGTAAAACCTAATAACACTTTGTCTGACCCAAGACTCGAACCCAGGACCGCATGCTCAGTGTGGAACGGACGGGCTCCGGGCATCGAACTTGGGTAGTTCTATACCCGAACAGTGACAGGTCCGAGAAGACGGCTCGCTGTGCATCGGTTTACGTAATCTTCGCCTCTCTTCAGTGTCTATGCAGGCCAAATCTGACCATGAGCTCATGCGCTTGGGACCACTAGACCAATGCAGCGGTATGATATTTAATTATAACGTTGTCCTTCACGCAAGACGCAAGGTTGGATCCCTTTACCAAATGGAACTTGACGAACTTCGGTGTCAATTACACTATCAGGTGTCTAGATCAGTCATTTGACCTAGATATCAGTGATAGCCTAGTGGATGACTGATGAACTGGCAGGTCTAAAGTTGCAAGTTCAAACCCAAGGCACGCACCACTAACGTTTTGAAGTAATGTGCGTCATCATCAGCCCCCTGCCCTTATCCCAATTTATTTGGGGTTGGCGCAGCATGTACGCTTCTTCCACTTTCTAATTGTTTTTGAATGCATACCTACTGCTAGAATTTTGCCAATGTTTTATGACCGGCCGTCAGCCTGATGTCAACCCGAAGTAATGTGCGTGTTATAAATTAATTATCACTTGAGAGACACCTGAGAGATGTTCTCGATGGTTTGTAAAACCATGTCAGAGGGGGCGAATAAAAATCTCACACTAACTTGTTAATTAACCATATTATAAGAAGAGAAAGATCTGACATAGACCTAGTATCTATGTCAGATCTTTGTGGAAAGAAAGAAAGAAAAGAAAGAAGGAAGGAAGGAAGCCGACTCTAATGTGATTGGGAAAAGGCTAGGCAGATTGATTGATTTTCTTCTTATCGTATGGTCGATGAACAACCTAGTATCAGAATTTAAACCATCCGTAGGTTTCTGACATGGCTTTACACACCATCGAGTACATATCTTAGGCGTGCTGGTTGCCTCACGATGTTTTCCTTCACCATTCTAAGTGATAATTAATTTCTAACACGCACATGACTCCGAAAAGTCAAAATAAATATTTGGAGATATATCAATATTAACAAATAAAGCACTATTTTATTATATTTTTCGCTCGCCCGCCTCATGCGTTTCTTAATTCAGAGATTGGCTAAATGAGAAAGTGTGATTTTGGGCGTCCCGCTCAGGGTGACGGTGGGACGTGTCCCGAGAGGCTTGAAAAGAGGGACATCCGGACATCTGTCAACGCTACTACATAACTTAGGCAATAAACGGAAAGGGATACCGACGGCTCCCCATGCACTCTGCCAAACCATTGAATAGCTGGAATTATCTCTCAATGGGCAGATCTGCCTTAACATTAGGTGGTCTCCTCTGTGTGTCGATTTTAAATATATATAAATAAAACTCTCTTGCCGCGTGTATAAAAGATTATTACTTGAGAATGGATCGACCGGCTGGCTTGGCTATTAAAAAAAAGAGCAAAAAAGTTGGCATACACTGGAAAAGTCGGAAATTTGGAAACCCATTTTCATCATTACATAATAAACTGTAGCCGAGCGAAGTCTGGTTGTTTTGTTTGAACGCGATAATCTCTGAAACTACCAATCGTCTATGAAATAAATGAACGAAATTTATTAAAAAAAATAAAAGGCATGCCTGTCATTTTTTAAATCTTACTAGCCTGTGTTACCCGGGATAATATAAGGATTCTATCGATACCCTATACATCTAAATCGGTTCAGGCATTTAGAAGTTATGGTGAAATAAAGGAACTCACAAACATTCATACATGAACCCTAAAACATAACACTCCTTTTTTGGCAGTCGTGTAAAAATATTTTTGCCTTTGATAGCACAACTTTTGAAGTTAAGTTATTTAAGAGCCGAACAGAAATAAAAAACGTGGATGAAACCGCGCGGCACAGCTAATTTCATATGATCAACTCTGAATGCCAACTCCGGATCATAAGCGCCATCATAATATATATGATTAATTTACTCATAAAGTATATATAGCAACCAATAATTTACGCATCAGTGAATCGTTGAGGCTATCTTATTGTCACAATAAATGTGCCCTTTTCTGACTACCTTATTTGGAACCGTCAGTAATAACTGGGCGAATTTAACTACCAATTAATATGCTTAAATATCCAAATGAAAATCGACTGTATTTTGTGGAGTGGGAGGTTGGTATCCCCTTGTTTGATCGTGGTAGGAAATGCCGGATTTTCTTGATGGCTTTTTTATTCGTATTGGTATTGTATCGGTTCTTCATTTCGGAGCAGATACTTGAGATAGATTATTTTTTATCGATTTTATTATAAATGGTATGTTTTATTGTTTATTTCGGGAATCGGATATGGTCAGCCGGGTTGATTGAGTTGTTGGTAATATAGTGACGCGATTACTACACTTTTTTTTTTATGGAATAGGGGGCAACCGAGCAGACGGCTCGCCTGATGGTAAGCGATTACCGCCACCCATGGACACCCGCAACCCCAGAGGAGTCGCAAGTGCGTTGCCGGCCTTTTAAAGGTTTTGGGCCTCCGGTACCCTCACTCACTCGGCGAAAGACAACGCAACTGTGAGGCCGTGGTATCAATCCGGTCGAGCCGGCCCATTCGTGCCGAAGCATGGCTCTCCCACGGTGATAACACATTATAATAAAATCACTTTTAAATGGATTAATCGCGTGTATTATTGGTTTTTTATTTTTCCTGAAGTTTCGAACACTTTGCAGCGTTCGTGGTCGCAGGTGGACTAAGGTGTCAGGCGTTTCAACAGTTTATTTAAAATTATTTCAGTCTACCGTACATATAATTCATAAAATTCATAAATTTTAAGTTGTTGGTAATATTGTTAAAACCATTCATATTACACTAAACGCCAAAGAAACGACCTCTGACCAGTTCTTTGAATATTGATTTGTACATAAATAAGATTTTAAGATAAGTAGTAATAGTTTTACTATTAATCCTTGGTCCCTAAAAATTGGGTGTCAGTATTCGAAATATTTTTTAAACTGCGCAATAAAGATATATATTATTCTTAACCGGTTAACATCAATTATATGGCGCCGAATGACAATCTCGCTCCATTCTCATCAAGAACTAAGGCTTACTCTGATATAAAAATCCATAAAAAAAATATATAGGTCAATTAGTTTTTACATCTCATAATGAAATGGAATTATATTAAGCTGAAGACTTTGTTGGTTTGTTTGGTTGAACGCGCTAATCAAAAGAACTACTGGTTTGAATAGAAAAAATATTGTTGTGTTGGATAGTCCATTTATTAAAGACGGCTATAGGCTATCTTACACCACGCTACGACCAATAGGAGCGGAGCATCAATGAAAAATGTTGCAAAAAACGGAAAAAAATTCCTTTTGAGAGCTTCCGTTGCGTGCGCTAGTTTTTTTCTTAAATTAACGCGGGTAAAACCGCGTGTCAAAGCTAGTTACAAATAAATCAATCAAACTACAAATAAAACTGAATCCAAGGCGATATGAATCCATATTCATGTTGGAGCGAAGTTTTTGTCGCATATGTATTATCCATAGGCGATCCAATTGCTAAGTGCATCGCAAAAAGTTATCTTTAAATTAAGTTCATGTGCGAAACTAGTGAATTTCAATTGATGCGGCAGTTTTGACAAACAGTGGGCTAAAAAATCCGCTCCATTGATATTGGAAATATGTCAGTTCGTACTTTTAATTGCCAAAATGTCTAAAAAATTATTATAGATTCGGGATATTATGAAGACAATTGTATATATTGTGAATGTGAGTGCTACGTAACCGTTTTACTAAACTTTCTATTTTGTTTGTTGTCTGGCAGTTGGGAGTATGTCATGCTCACTAAAATGTCTCGCTGATGGTGGCGTGTGTGTTGGGTCATTCGATTCCCTACAACATGGTTGAGTTGGGTGATGCTGACGCATGCGTCATGTTCGTCAACGGGCGCCGTCAGTTGGGACTGGTCATCTCTGGACCGTCATGACAGGAAATTTGAATTGTTAAACTACACTCTTTTAGTATTATCTTACATTGTTCTCACATATTTAAATTATTATTTTTTTGCAACTTAGTCAGTGTAACCAATACCTGCTATTGTGAAAACCTATTTTACAAAAAGAGTAACCATGGAGTTTCTTGCCCGTTCTTCTCCATAGGAATCTACACTTTGGAACGTGGCAACTAGCTTCTGACAATTCAAAAGTGCCTGTAAAGGGTCTAATTGAAATAAATGATTTGACTTTGACTTTGACAATATGCTTTGAAATTGAGGCAACTGTATTGTAGGTATATTTATTTTAAAATTACGCGTTGTTTTAAGGCGTCTATTTAATGTTGGAATTGGATTGGAATTGGTATTAGTTTCAAGAGTAATCCCACTGGTTTATTTATTTAATCACACTTACAACTATAATTAGAGGGTTATCCTAAAATAATAGAGTAGTTCTACTTAATTTCTATAACGTAGTACATATCATTTAACCTTTTCGAATTCGCTTCGAGAACAAAAGAAGAGATAAATTTACTCGAATTTTTTAAAGTTCTTGTATACATAACATAACATAACCAAAAACTTCGGTCATCTGTATAGGGACTGAATTGATAGCAATGACGTCGCCAAAACACGTGTTAGATATGGAAGAAGAATTCGCGGTGGTGAGCAGAGGTCGAGATGGGTTACTGGTCAGAGCGCCTGGAGTATTTATCCGGGAGGCGCAGGTTAGAATCTTGTTCGCGACCGTATTCTTTTTCCATTTAATATAATAACTTTAGAGTTCGCTAAGCATGCGTTAATACTTTTCAAAGATTTATATTGAATAATATAACCAGCTCATATCTGTGTCACTGCAGGGTTAGAGCGTCTATTCCGGATGACGCAGATGATCTCGGACCGTCGGGGTGTTTCGGGAAGTATTTGTGTCGCATCGGCTGAAAGCCGACGGCCGGGAACTGACTCTAGTGACATTAGAGTCAGTAATACAGATAAATCATTCATATGATTTACCTGTATTATCAACACGATTCGCCGCATCCATTGTAACTCGCTTCACAACTCACGCACACTTGACATTACCTGAGCAATTCGCTTCTTACTTGATTTCCGCATACCTCCACCAGGCGTGGCGCATTTACATTATAATTGAGAACTTCACATGTTATTATTGTATGTGATTATGTATGTATGTAGGCTGTGGATGACGTCGAGGTCGTCGGAAGGCTATTGGAATTACATGTCTTGCTGATAATTGCTTGAAGACTGGAACAGATATTTGTTATGTTGATTTGTTGCGGAGGTCAAAGCCTAGTTTTTAGAGGGTTCCGTTTCTCAGAAGGAAAAGACCCTTATAAGATCACATTTCATTGTCCATCTGTATAAGGTCACATTTCATAATAGTATCTAAATACAACCTATATCACAGTTTACTGTGCCTATATGCAATGCACGCCACTGAGCAGTGATTGCCTAGTGGTATGACCGTTAGACTTGACTTAAACTTTATGATGCGATGAGTTTGACTCGCGACATCGCCGCGGGCTCAGATCATGAATAAGGGCTCCTGAAGAATGTGCGTGAGTAATAACCGTTACACAATAATTAATATGAATGTATCCCACGAAAGTTATTATACAAAAGACCTACGGGTGGTTTGAATTTTGGCACTACTCGGAGGATTTTTAAAGAACCCTTAAACGCTAAAAATCCCTGGACTTAATCGTTTGAATACTTATCCCGTAGTGAGCTAACGAGGTGACCAATGTTCGTGCCATCTCTATATCAGTCGAGACTTTTGCTTGCAAAATAAATCTGTAGGCATTTACAAGTCAAGTTTTATTTTTGTAAACAGATCTTTCCGCCATTTCTTATCTGACTGAGGAGAAACACCAAAACAAACTTAGAGGTCAACGTCTCTTTTAAAGTTGCGACGCCATTTTGTTTAATGAGAGTAACCATGTAGGGATAGGGTAGACCTATACTAAATCGGCAGGACATTTGTGTAGGTTAGAGAGGAAGGTCAATGGAACAGGTATAGCCTTGTTATACTCGATGTTAAATAACATATCTAGATCTCGGTAGTGCCCTGCCAAGACGAGCCGAGGGAAGCGGGGCACTACCTACCTTTTCTGGAAGTGCTCGTCATATTTTCGGACTGTTGTAGCGTCAACCTAAAAGCTGATTGTCGCACAAACAGTTCCTTATTGGCCTTAACCTTTCGGCTCAGTAACGTACAGATCTGTACGTTGTAACAATAAAAATCTATTGTGTCTGCTAATGACTGACGCAACAGCTTAATGTTACGTTAAGTAATAGTTCCACGAACATTAAACGGCCAAGCCATACAAGGATTATAAGAAGAGTTATTGTTATTAATTGTTATATATGAGGTAAAGTCAAGACTTCAAGACCACGTAGGGCTATAGGTATACTTTGGACTTAAGATAGGCCCTGTAAACTATGCCGCGTAATATGCGCAGGTTGGCGCAGTGGTCGAGAGACCGACTGCTGCGCCGCGTGTCGCAGGTTCGATTCCTGCACGGAGCAAATACTTGTACCGGTCTACAGGTAATTGCTCCGGGTCTGGGTGTGTGTGTGCTTATGAGATTATATGTCTGTAAACGCACCCACGATACAGGAAGAAATTCTTAGTGTGGGGTAAAGTTAAAAAAAAAAAAACGAGCACAGCTATGAATTTGGCTCTACTAGAGAACTCATAATTTTTTAACAGTGAACGCATTTTGAACTTGGGAGTCTTGGAAACCAATTTTACATGAAATGTTTTTGGTGGGATTAATATATACTCCTCCCGACTGTATTTCTTATCTCTGCGGAGATTAGCCAAGTACGCAGGTGATAAAGTGCACAAGTGTATGCGGAAACACAGGTGCACTGTCACTTCCTTCACTCTCATAGTCCAATCGGACGGAATTCCGACACTACAGGAGAGAGATCAGGCGCAGTAAAAACGGCTTTACGTGCTCTCAGAAGCACTGGGGTGTCACACCACTAACTTCCTGACTCCCGGCTCGTACTGAGAATTTCCTAACAGAAAACACAATAACACTTTGCCACCAGACCAATGAGGCATAAGTGGTAAATATGCAGTGCATAGTAATGCAAGACGAGACCAGTGGGCTTACTCTTGAAAATAATTCCGCTCGATTGACATTGGAAATATGTCAGCTATACCTCCTCTTGAAATTAAAACCAATCCCAATCCAATTCCAATATTAAATAGACGCCTTAAAACAATGTGTAATATTAATATAAATTTACCTACATTACAGTTGCCTCAATTTTAAACCATATTTCAATAATAGTATCCCGATTCTATCAGAAATTTTAGACATTTTGGTATTTAAAAGTACGAACTGACATATTTCCAATGTCAATCGGGCGGAATTATTTTCAAGAGTAAGCCTACTTCGTAGGTACTTTTAAATGCCAAAATATCTAATAAATAATTATAGATTCAGGATATTATGAAGACAACATACTTTAAAATTGAGGCAACTATAATGTAGGTAAATTTATTTTAAAATTACGCGTAGTTTTAAGGCGTCAATTTAATATTGGAATTCGATTGGAATTGGTATTAGTTTCAAGAGTAACCCTACAGATCGGCAGGACATTTGTGTAGGCTGCAGAGGAAGGCCAATGGGACAGTTGAGGCCTGTTATACTTTATGTTAACTAACGTATTAATGTACCTACGTCAGTACTCTGTATGCAACTTATTTTCAGGGCTAGCATGCTAATAATACTGATCATTTAGACTAGGTACTGACAAGTGGCACCCACAGCAATTATTGGGACATTTAAATTAAATTTATTGGTCCGCATTCTGGGCTGCCCTCCTCTGAATGCGATGCTATAGAGTGGAGGTAGAGAGACGTACCTACGTGAATAGATTGTTGTTTTTGGAATGACTGCCCAATAAAAAGGAGTGTTACGTTTTTAAGGTTCATGTATGTAGGTAAGTATGTTTGTGAATTTCTGTATTCCACCATAATTTCTAAACGCCTGAACTGATTTAGATGCGTGGGATCCTATGATGATACTCGTAGAATCCTTACATTATCCCGGGTAACACAAGCAGTAAGATTTAAAAAAAAACGTAATGTAATGGCTAAGGTTACAGAAAAAGGTGTAAAAAAAAAACAAACACATCGCAGGCGTGCCATTAATGAAATTTTTTTATAAATTTTTTATCTTGATTATTATTGTATCCCTATAGACTCATTGAATGATATTATTAAATTCGGAAATGTGCGTCGATTAAATTGAATATGCATGAGGTTTGATTCCCAGGTCGAATTAAAAAAAAAAACAAAATTCAAAATTGTTTATTCACATAAATATGGGTAGAATTGGTTTCATACAAAAGGTGACTAGCCACATATTAACCATTGCTGGTATGTGAAAAATTTTTAGGTTACACATATCTCCCTATTTCTAATATTTATTTATTTATTTATTTATTTATTTATTAACTTACATCACTATCATTACAGGAATTTCCTAATTCAATAGTGTGGCCATAATTACAGTCTTATTATTTACTATAACATATTATGTACATTGCGATTATTTTGAACTTGAATATCTAATTTCTTATTATAATTATATTAATTAAAATTAGATATTATTATTATCACCATTATATTATCAGGTCAGTATTATAATTAACCAATCATTATTATAATATTAAATAATTAATTTAAAAATCAATACATATTAATAGTAATAATAGTAATTCTCATATTTAAATATTCTGACACTTCGAGCAAACTGTTATTGTGTTTTTCTGTTAGGGTTTCTCAGTAGCAGCCAAGTCGAAATTGTGCCCGGTAGATGGCAATAGGCTCTCCACCTATTGGGTACACGGGACGTAATAACAGAATCGGTGAAATTTGATGCACAACTGTGTACACCTCTGCTTACTTCTTTCGGGTATACAGGCGTGATGCTATATTAAATGATGTTTGAAATTTTGAAACTATAGTGTAGTTAGTAGACTACTATATATAATACTACTAGAGGCACTCATAGTCGAATGCAAACTGTGGTCGGTAACAGATCGTTGATGGTAAGCAACGCTTGGCGCGGTCACTTTGCAGATGGGTGACCAGTAGTAACATTTTTATCTGAGCATACAGGCGTGATGCTATGTTAAGTTATGTTTCTATATGACGTTTAGCTCTGATTAAAAGTTAAATCTCATAAACGTTTGCTAGCGTTTTCCAAGCATCGCTTCCACTGGAACATCGCTTTATATCTTATAATAAAAACATACATTTTGTATGGCCCGCCCAGCTCCCTAACGATCACAATAATGTACACAATTCCAATTGAATGGTCACTAAGGCTACATGGTAACTCTTTGTTTGCAAGTCGGGTTAGGGTCATTTCACATCATGTAGCTTCGATCTCGGGACCTCGGTAAAGGTCAGTGGTAAGTTTGGTTGGTAGGAGTTTGAATTAATAATAATACTCCTCCCGACCGTATTTTGGTCACGGCGGCCTATCTCCACGGAGATTAGCCAAGTACGTAAGAGATATTATAGTGCACAAGTGTATGCGCAAACACAGGTGCACTCCCTCTTCCTTCACTCTCACAATCCGATGGGACGGCAATCCGACACGACTGGAGAGAGATCGTTCGCAGGACCGACAGCTTTATATGCTCTCCAAAGCACGGGGATGTCACACCACCAACTTCCTGACTCCAGGCTGCTACTGACAATTTCCTATCAGAAAAATCCAATAACACTTTGCTCGACCTGGGAATCGAATCCAGGAACTCACGTTCAGCAGTAGCGCTTGCGACCGCTAGACCAACGAGGCAGTAAGTACGAAGTAGGTAGTTTGACTTAATAGCCTGGTAAGGATGGAGTCATCTCTTCGATAAAGGAAACTTGAAATTTAATAGATAAGAACAGGTGACACGTTAGCTCAGTTAAAAGAGTAATGCCACGGTATATCCAGTGTTGTAGCCCAACGCACAGGTACTCCAATCATGTGTTGCGTTTTCATTCCTTTCCCTACAGCGTCAGTATGAATTGACCCTAAGAGATACGACGTTAACGTCTTGCCCTTTGTATAAAAATGTCGTCGGCTACGCGAAATGAAACAGCAATGATTATGTCAGTTTATGAATGTGTGTGCACGTTTATTATTTCTTTATTATAATTCTTTATTTCCAGTACCATTTAATAACATATAAATTACAAAGTTACAATATTAAATGGAAAAAGAATACGGTCGCGAACAGGATTCGAACCTGCGCCTCCCGGATAGATACTCCAGGCGCTCTGACCAACTAAGCCATCTCGACCTCTGCTCACCACCGCGAATTCGCGAAGAATTCGCGGTGGTGAGCAGTCTTTTTCCATTTAATATTGTAACTTTAGAGTTCGCTAAGCATGCGTTAATGCGTTTTCAAAGACATAATTATCTTGAATTATTAAGGTAATTGCATTCTTTACGACATTGTATTAACTGCAAAGTTAGTCGTGTCGGTTCGGTCACTTGTAAGTACTGAATTGATTGCAATGACGTCGCCATAAGACGTGTTAAAATATGGAAGAAGAATTCGCGGTGGTGAGCAGAGGTCGAGATGGCTTAGTTGGTCAGAGCGCTTGGAGTATCTATCCGGGAGGCGCAGGTTCGAATCCTGTTCGCGACCGTATTCTTTTTCCATTTAATATTGTAACTTTAGAGTTCGCTAAGCATGCGTTAATGCGTTTTCAAAGACATATCTTGAATATAAATTACATTAAAAAAAAAAAAGTATAAATACATAAATTAAAAATATAAAAAATAGTAGGCCACCGGCATCGGGAACAGGGTCCAAGCTACCGGTGGTTAGGGCCCCAGAGATAGGAACCTCCTCACCACATCACATGCGTGCCGTATCGAGGAGTACTGCCTTCTGTATCAGGCCCTTGATCCAGCCGCCTAGCGAGAGCCTTTTAATTCTTTATTATTATTATGGGTAAATGCTAAAGTTTAACGTGAAAGTTAAGTCGGTTTTAGTAAAAATATGAACCCGAAAATAATGAATGATGATGTAACGGCTAATAGAGATGTGTGGAAGAAGAATACATGCTGCGCCGGATGACGATGAACTCGAAGATACTGCTGTTTTTTTTAATCGGACACCGGGGAGTGAGAGATTGTTTCTTTGCTTAATCCACTCACTGGTGGTCGCTATCATCACATAAATAGGCACCAAGTCCTCTTAAGAGACAGCTCCCCAATCTGAAACGTTTGTGAGGGCGCATGCGTGGACATGGATATGCTATAATTATATTATATGCTATGCTAGTTGTAAAGTACTATGGTGACACATTTCTATGTTTTTGATACCCGGGACAATGTAAGGATTCTAACGATACCCCATACATCAAAATCGATTCAGGCGTTTAGAAGTTATGGTGAAATAAAGAAACTCAAAACAATCATACACACATACATTCATGCATGAACCCTAAACACATAACACTCCTTTATAGGGCAATCGTGTAAAAAGTTACTTTAGTAATTACTTTTCTATACTTGGGTTGTTATTGTCTATAACTCTGGTTAACCAAGATGACTGATCCTGCGACTATGAACGTCGCAAAATGTTGGAAACGTATGAAAAAACAAAAAAAAAACAATAATACACGCGAATAATCCGGTTAAAAGACACTGCCGGATTCCTACCGACCATCAAACCATACGCTGCTCCACAAACCTTTGCCGAGGCCCGGGATCGTAACTGCATTCATTGCAACTCCGGCAGGGTATGGCCTGATGGAGGTATTGATGGACCCCGTCATTTGTGCAAGTAACAGTTGGCCTGCACAGACACTACAGAGATGTACATGACCTGATGCACAGCGAGCTCGACTTCTTAGGTCTGTCACTGCTTGGGCGAACTACCCAAGCACGATGCCCGCAGGCTTCGCATTTTCTTTACAGTAGCGTGCATTGCATATAGGCAAATAAGCAGTGCCTACTTCCAAAGACGTGGCCGGCGCGGTTGGCGCAGTGGTCGAGAGACCGGCTGCTGCGTCGCGTGTCGCAGGTTCGATTCCTGCACGGAGCAAATATTTGTATGATCTACGGATAATTGCTCCGGGCCTAGGTGTGTGTGTGCATGTGAGATTATATGTCTGTAAACGTACCCACGACACAGGAAAAAATTCCTAGGGTGGGGCAAGGTTTAAAAAAAAAACAGGTAGGCACTGCTTATTTGCCTATATGCAATGCAAAATATAATAATAATATATACATTTTTATGTTATAGTAAACTGTGATATAATTGCATTTAAGTAATTCTTTTGGAGTAGGCACTGCTTAAAGTTGGCATTGAATAGATAGCAATGACGTCGCCAAAAGACGTGTTAAAATATGGATGAAGAATTCGCGGTGGTGAGCAGAGGTCGAGATGGCTTAGTGGTCAGAGCGCCTGGAGTATTTATCCGGGAGGCGCAGATTCGAATCCTGCTCACGACCGTATTCTTTTCCATTTAATATAATGTAAGTATGCGTTAATGCTTTTCAAAGATTTATCTTTAATAGGCACTGCTTATTTGCCTATATGCAATGCACGCCACTAGTTCTTTCCAGGGTATATAAGACTTCCTCGTTGGTCTAGTGGTCCCAAACGCGACTGCTGAGGATGCGGTCTTAGGTTCGATGCCCAGGTCAAACAATGTTATTAGGTTTTTCTGTTAATAAATTCTCAGTAGCAGCCCGGAGTTTAGAATTGTGCCCGATAGAGTGGAATTGTGCCAGGCTCACTACCTACTGGGACTTAATAACAGCGTTGGTGAAATGTTTTTGTTCGACTGTGTACATCTCTGCTTACCCCGTAGACTACAGGCGTGATGCTATGGTATAATATATTTTATGTAAGTCTTGCAGAGTTACCCATCTACGTACCAACCTCAGCAAGTGCAACATAACCTCGCATTATTCATTAGCTACTCAAAATGCCAATAAACATAATTAGCACATTTTGACAATTACCCGTTATAGTGACTATAATTAAATTGTAATACACGTCCAATTAAAATTAACGCCCATAAATAATTCAATTATTTAAATGTAGCTAGATGAAAATTATCTCGGTTCATTAAGTAATGAAGGTCGTTTTTTTCTGACACTAGCTGGTGCCCTGGTCTCGTCTGCGTGACAAAAGGTAGCATATGTCCTTCTCCAAGGTTCAATATATAACAAAATCGTTTAAAATTTGTAAAACTTAAAAAAAAAAATGTGTCACAAATGTAACAATAAAGTATTTTATTAATACGACCGTGAGCAGGATTAGAACCTGCGCCTCGCGGATAAGTACTCTGCGGCGCTCTGCCAACTAAGTCATCCCGACCTCTGTTCACTACTCTTATGGTGACGTCATCGCGATCTGTTCAGTAACTATACAGGTGACTGAACCGACATGACTAACTTAGCAGTTAAATTATAATAATGACAACTTTAAATTGTATAACTTTCGAGCTCGCTACGCATGCGATAATATGTTTGAAAGATTTACCGGCATTCAATTTAAAAAATTTAAACTGACTGTACAGTAGGCAACACGTCCGTGGTAACTCTTTGACCTTGAATATTGAATAGATTCAGGCGTTACTTTGCGGAAGTCCATTACAATGGATGCAAATAAATACAATATCTAGCTACTTCCACAATATTGAGGGTAGTCATGCATTACCTGTGCACCGCCCGCCCGCCCGCAAATATATGCACATACGCAAGCGGTGAAAATTCCGACTACCACCAACTATTCTACACGTGTTTCACCCCTACGGGGCATCATCAGGAGTTGTTAGACCGTGCTGTGTCTGCCACCGAGGTGCAGTGCTGCAGATTGTTCACATAATGATTACCCTCAATATTGTGGAAGTAGCTAGATATTGTATTTATTTGCACACTTTGACTTTGAGCTGGACTATCGTAGTAGGGAGTTTCAATAGTATGCGAGGCCAACTTATACTGGTTTTGTTACCACTGACGAGCGGCTTACTGTATCTACATTCATAAATAATGAAAATACAGCCATTTTTCATTTGTGTTGTGTTTTGGTAAAATATAAATTGTGTTCTTTTGATAAGATTATCGTGAAGAGGAAGAAATTTGGGATGATGTATGGCATTTTTTTTATGTTAAGTGGTGGGCGCAAGAGGGAAGTGAAGCCAGTGCTCGAGAGGGAATTATTTGTTAAAAAAAGTTGAACCAGTTTTTGTTTATATATATATACTATCGTTTTATCGCCTGCCTCGTTGATCTAGTGGTTCCAAGCGTAACTGCTGAGCAGGAGGTTTCGGGTTCGATTCTCGGGTCGTAAACTGTTATTGAGTTTTTCTGTTAGGAAATTCTCAGTAGCAGCCCGGAGTCTGGAATCGTGCCCGGTTGATGGCAATAGGCTCACCATCTATTACCCTTACTCCCCTTCGGGGAATACAGGCGTCATGCTATGTTATGTTATGTTATAATATATGTTAATCCAGGTTAGAAACTAACTGTACGCTAAATTTCATCCAAATCCGTTTAGTAGTTTGCATGAAAGAGTAACAAATATCCATCTATCCTCACAAACTTTCGCAGTTATAATATTAATAGCAGGTGCCCGCGAATGCGTCTGCGTGAGAAACTGTAGTCTAAGTCCTTCTCCAAGATTCAATCTATCTCTTTACTAAAATTGGTTCGCCGGTTTAGGCGTGAAAACGTTACATACAGACAGATAAAGAGACAGTTAATTCATAGACAGACATATAATTTTATATTTAATGAATGAATATATAATTTTTATATTTTACTGCCTCGTTAGTCTAGTGGTTGCAAGCGCGGCTGCCGAACGTGAGGTCCTGGGTTCGATTCCCAGGTCGGGCAAAGTTTTATTGGGTTTTTCTGCTAGGAAATTCTCAATAACAGTCCGGAGTAAGGATGTTGGTGGTGTGACACCCCCGTGCTTCGGAGAGCACGTACAGCCGTCGGTCCTGTGCCTGATCTCACTCCGATCGTGTCGGATTGCCGTCCCATCGGACTACGACAGTGAAGGAAGAGGGAGTGCACCTGCGTTTGCGCGTACACTTGTGCACTATAATATCTCCTGCGTACTTGGCTAATCTCCATGGAGGTACTCTGCCGTGACCGAAATACGGTTGGGAGTATATCATTTAAATTATATGATCAGTAAGATTACCGGTGACGCCTGTCTAATTGGACGACTTCATGTAATATGTACCAATTTTATTATAAAAACCCAATTAATTTGTTAGTTAGTGTAGTGAAGCGATTAATTATAAATTATTTCTTGTTAGCTTGAGTGATTACTTTATTATTGGCTGGCTTAGGTCTTGCCTGTTTTCATAGTCATAGTCTTTGTACGCAGTCCGGCCGCTGTGCAGAAGTCTCTCTACTAAAAACCACACGACCGCCCTCAGCTAACCTTTACCGGGGTCCTCGGAACGCAGCTCGAAAAGATCGACCTATTCTTTTCGTAAATAAACCAAAAGAGATATCTTACATACATAAATGTATACGAATTAATAAAAATAAGAACTATAGAAATAAGAAAAATAGTTATTAACCTAATAAGCTGTCATGAGCTACCTTGCTGACATGGTCCAAAGGCTCCCAGCTATAAATAGGGCCAATTCTATCCCCCAGCCAGTAATTTTACAGATGAATCTCTGACAAAATTTAACAAAATTTTATATAAACCGCAGAACAAAAGGAATGAAGGCAAAGTTTGTATACATCGTTAAAATTACTTTAAAATCAGTAAGCGCACGAACTATTTCACCCTCACTCATCCGAATTGAACCGGTAACCGAACATGACACGCATTATTGCGTGCATATATTAACATGCATTACACATTTATACGATCAACCTGTCATGGCGCGTTTCCACTAACTCACGATGACCTTTGACGCAGGTATACGTGTCCCGGCTGCATCACACCACGATGGTATAAGAGATCGTGGAATCACGTTGAGGGTGAAAAACGCGGAGGCCATGTTCCATGTTTCCTAAGAAATACATTAAACATATTCAAGGCTAGAGTGAAGAGATTTCCTCCATCAAAATCAAAATCAAAATAATTTATTTCAAATAAACCATTTACAGGTACTTTTGAATTGTCAGAAGTTAGTTGCCACGTTCCAAAGTGTAGATTTCTATGGAGAAGTGCGGGCAAGAAACTCCACGGTTACTCTTTTTCATCATAAGGTTTTTACAATAGTAGGTATTGGTTACACTGTTTTTGTTGCAGAATAGTATGTGAGAACAATGTTATATGACGGCAATACTAAAAGAGTCACATCCTTGGCCACACTGTTTCTTACCATCGTGCTAATTGGTGGCCCAACGTAGATCAATTTTTGATAAATGAAAGATTCTCGTCTTATCTAGCAATGGTTGTGATAGCTTAATTAGCAGAGAATTTGTAGTACAAATCAAATCATATGCGCAGTTGTATTTTCCTATCCAAAACAAATTGGACAAATTGAAATATGTGCCTTAGTATTATTCAGGCATTCATGTTTGAAATTCAACATCACATCATAAATGGGACAAAAATTAGTTAAAATATGGATACACGACTTACCGTTATCGACAATGAAAACACGCCCCTAGTGGTCCGTCGCTGAATGTCAAGGCCCTCATTATTGGTTCGATTCTTAAAATTCCAATACAGTTGTTTATTGTACGATATTTACACTGGAATGATCGTATTGTGTTCCTTACCTTATTTAGGGTAAGTGGTACATCTGGACTCCATTACAATAATTATGTCTTCAGTATGTGAAAGGTCAGGCTTTTAAGCGGTATTTTGTCACTTAAAGTACGCCAATATAGAAACAAAATGCAACAAACTATATAGCTTTTTGACTTTGACTTAAAAAAGAAAAACTCTAGGTAAGTTATCTCTGTCTTACTAATTACAGCTTAGTGCAGTAGGCTACTGTATTGAGCTCTACACGGTACTACCTCGTTGGTCTAGTGGTCGCAAGCGCGATGGCGCGGGTTTGATTCCCAGGTCGGGCGAAGCGTTATTGGGTTTTTCTGTTAGGAAATTCTCAGTCGTTTCCGGCGTAATCATCATTTTAGCATTTTACATAGAACGACTGCCTATCTGACTCCCACAACCAAGTTACTGGGTAACACGATGTCGCATGGTAAGACTGGATGTCAGACTCTTAGTTATCTGATTACTCGTAACCACTGTCATAGATTAGCAGTGCTCTAGATTAGTTATGTTCCCGTGTCGCATCACACTTGTATTCCCCGAAGGGTACAGGTATTAAGTCACATGTGATGACAATTCCAAATACCAGGCTGCTATAGAGAATTTCATGCTCAGCAGACGAGCTTAGGACCACTAGACCAGCGAGGCAGTGTGAGTTTAAGATGGGAGACAGAGTCAGGAATAATTGGCTAGCGAAGTAATATTTATTTATCATAGCCTATTTGTCTAATCATAGTAGTTTGGCTACGATATTTCGTCATTCATTATCTGCCTAGCCTTTTCCCAATTACATTGTGGTCGGCTTCCAGTCAAACCTGATGCAGCTTAATGCCATTGTTTTACATGGAGCGACTGCCTATCTGCCCTCGACAACCCGTTACCGGTTACCGGTGTTACCCACACTGGTAACCCAGGGTGTGGTAAGACTGGTTAACAGACTTTCAGCCTTCTGACTACCTGGAACTGCTGTCACAGATCTTACTTTGACGTGGTTTCCGAGGCAAGGAGGGGTCTCATTATGAAATGATGGTCACACATCCACAGAGCGACCACCTCTAGCGCAATTTAACCTCGATCGATCGATCTGTGGGGCTGAACTTAGCCACGAGCCCCTCAACGATATTTCGTCATGCAGTCCAAATAATTCAATCAAAGTAAATTTTTAGCAAACAATTTACCTAATTAATGTTTGATTACAGTATTTCATTAAACATTTCGCCCGCAACGTTTGATTAATGAGCATTGCACACTCTTTCATAACACCATCCAATTATTCCTTACACATTATAATTCACTTAATTAAAAAAGTAATCGAACAATTTAATTGGGTTTTATCGTGTTATTAATTTATGTGACTTGACTTTTATGTACTTACTAGCTGTGCCCCACGGTTTAACACGCGTATAATTATATTATAATTAGCCTAAGTTGCTCTTTATATAGTCAGTTCTAGCCGTTTCTAAGATTAGCCGGAAAAAACAGACAGAGTAACAGAAAAAAACAGATTTTTAGGCGTGATTATCTTGCAAAATTATTTTGGCATTACAAACAGACACTTCAATTTTATTTATTTTTGTTGAATAAAGTATCGAGTACTTTTAGAATCGATTTAAATTCACTTGATTAATGTCGTAGGTTAATAGGACATATCGATTCGTTGCATTGATTCATTATTGACTAATGTAGGATAGATTTTTGAAACCATCAAAGCCATTTCTATCGTTTTAGACTAACTTAAACATCGCGAAGAAACCAGCACATCTGAGAGATGTTCTCGATGGTGTGTAAAGCTATGTCAGAGACCTACGGGTGGTTTAAACTCTGACACTAGGTTGTTCATCAACCATACGATATGAAGAAGATATATTAACTGACTCGTTCGTCTAATGGTCGCATGCGCGGTTGCTGAGCGTGAGGAGCTGAGTTCGATTACCAGGTCGGGCAGAGTTATAGTGTATTTCACAAAGAAATTTTCGAGTATCAGATCGGAGTTTGGAATTGGGCCCGTTAAATGGCAATATGCTCACCACCTATTAAATGGGACTTAATAACAGTCCTATCGGTTAAATGTGGGTGTACAACTATGTAAGTAAACCTCTGCCTACCCCTTCGGGGAATACATTCGTGATGCTATTATACACATGTTCTTTTCTTGAACTTTCTTTGAATTTGTCTGATCTTTCTTTGAAGTAAACTGATCTTTCTTTGAAGTTAACTGAACTTTCTATGTGGCTTTCATATTTAGGGATAGGTTTAAAATAAAATATATAAAACACCAACATAAATATTTATATGCACATATATTCGTTACAATAATAATAATAATAATATTTTAATAATGTAATATAATTATAATAATTATCTCTTACAACACTATTAAAGCTGGCACATTTTTTTGTATTACCGCAACGCTAATTTCATGATTATTATTAAATAAAAATAATAATAAATTATTATTATTTTCAATTATTCCTTAAAATAAGTACTTGGACTTACGAACTAAAGATAAAGTCTTAAACTAAAGATACTTTATTATTGTAAGTTATTATTAATAATTGATAGATATTATTATTAATAATAACTTCCACGAATTAAAATGTATAGGGGGGTTAAGTATCAGGGATATTGCATTTTTATCATAATGAATTGTCTCATTGGTGTAGTGGTCACAAGCGCAACTCTTGAGTGTAAGGGTTCGATTCCCAGGTCAGGCAAAATGTTATTGAGTTCTTTTTTTAGAAAATTCACGCTAGCAACCGGGAGTTTGACATAGTGTCGGTTAATCGCAATTACACGGATTTTAATTACAACAGTAATTCCAATTACATGTAGAAGAAAGAAAGAAGAAAGAAAAGACGTTTATTCAACACGGACACAGCGACGACACAACAAAGAATAAAAAATTATAATAATAATACACAAAAAAAAAACATTAAAAAGAAAATAATGGAACATAAACGAGTAGATAATTTTTATTATGCTGTCAAGTATGCCCATGCCGAAAGGGCAGCCAACTCAGCATTTGCTGGGCGCAGAGAGCCCAGCGCTGATTTGCAGTTGGTACCCCTGCAGTACCTACATGCATTGCCGTAGCTAGGACTTGAATGGGGGGGGGGGAGGGGTTCAACCTTCAGGACTTTATTTCGGGGGGCGGGAGGAGGGTCAACTGAGTATATTAAGAATAATTACATTTGTACCCCAGCCCTGCTGAGATACAGGCGTGATGCTATATGAAATGAGTCAAAACCTAATACGGCTATGATTATAATTTTAAAATGAAAAATGTAAATGCGCCTGCACAAATAAGTAACGCAACTTCTCACTTTGAAGCGCTTTAAAGTTGTTCCATTCGCTATACATATATATTATATTCATCACGCCCGTTTCATCGGTTAACGTTGCTCTGGCCTGCTACCTGCTAGGCATATGTCCGTCGATGTGAGCCTACCCCAAATTCCGCCACACTCCCTAATCCCTCATGTAGATATTAGTTTTGTCAATTGCCTTCCATGCATCCGCATTATAATTAAATTTATTATTTCACTAGCTGTGCCAGCGACTCCGTCCGCGTGGATGTCGTAAATTAACACCATGTCGTGTATGAACACAAATTCATAATTAACAAATGTTCGACATGATTCTTTAAATAGGCTTAACTTATTTATTTATGAACCGATTGACATGAAACAAACACTAAATGAGGCTTACCACAATATATTAGTGAAAACCACGTCTATATCCGATAAGCCGTTTCTGAGATTAGCGTGCACAGACAAACAGACAAAAATTCTAACAATCATTGTTTTGGGTGCTATTTGTGTTGATAAATGTCCCAATAATATTTTTTCTCATATATCTTCCATGTACAGACAGCGACCCGTTACATTTTTATTATATGTATTGATGATTGATAATGTTTATACTAGGTTCCTGGGCATCAAGATGTAAATGAATATCCCTGAGACAATGATGCATACATTAAAAAAACTATTTAAGTGGCTTACTGGGATTGAATCAACTGGATGAAGTGGGCCCGAAATATCTTGAATGCAGTCCAATAAAGGCTCTCGTTGTTTTATGAATTATACTTATCAATCAATAAAACTGAAGTGACTGTCTGAGATTTCAAAATAAATCACCAATTTAAATAAATACTGCTATTTTTTATACGATACTTATTATTTTAATAGTTTTTAGATTCTTCTTCTGTTTGTCTAGAAGTTTGACGGATTTAACCAAGATTTAACATACTTAAAAAAAAAAGAAGTGGTATCATTCGCGTATTGCCAGTAAAAATATTTTTGTAGCTTAAATGACAGACTCAATTTTAGTTCGTTAAATTCAATCCCAGTGTATCTAAGAATAATAAAACAAAAATCTAAATCAAAACCTTAATAAATAAACTATCTATGTTGTATATTTGAACTATGCAGTAAGCTTCTTAATTTATCCGATATCGTAATTCGATAATTTCGTATAATAAATCTATCTATAAATATTTATACTAATTTGTAATATGTGCTCATAGTAATAAATAATAGAAAAGTAAAATCTCCTCATCATGTGGTTGATGAACAACCTGCGTACCTATTCGCTATCTCGGTTGCCAACCGAATTGATGGACACTTTGTAGTACATTGCGTCGTGTGTTACAGCTTGTCTATGATGAGTAACAATAGTAAAAACTTACGACACAATGTACTGCAAAGTGTCCATCAATTCGGTTGGCAAAGCGAGATAGCGAATAGGTGCGCTGGTGTCAGAGTGTGAAGAGCCCGACATGGCTTTATAAACCGTCGAGAACATCTCACATGTACGAGTATTCAAGATATTTTCCTTCCCCGTTCTAAGCAAGTGATAAATAAATTCTAATACACACATGAACTTGGAAAGTCCAATGGTGCATACTTTACCTTTTTTTTTTAAACAGTGATGCCTAGCTAGTTTTATGACCACTGGACTGGCAAGTCATAGGTCGGAGGTTCGAACCCAAAGCACGCACCAAAAACTTTTCATATAAAAAACTTTTCCTACATGTGCATAAAAATTAATTTATCGATTTAAACAGCTGAAAAAATGTTCTTAATGCTGTGTAAAGCCATATCAGAGACCTACGGGTGATATAAATTCTGACACTACGTTGTACATCAACGACACTATAAACGTTTTTACTATAAACAAGGCATGCCTCGAATTGAGAAAAGCGAGGCATTGGCTGTCCTTTTAATAATGATGATGATGATAAATCCGCAAAATATTTGAATAATATTGTTGCTTTTTGAATAATGTTGTTATGACTACTATTATTTTGAGAAGTAAATAAATAATGCCTTGCCATGAGCAATTATTAAAAATTTGTATAATTTATAATAATACTATTATAACGTATTAGATATAACCGTAAAATTGGGTTATTTAAGTATTCCATATATATATGTTTGTTTATATAGATATTATAATTGTTAGTTATCTGTAAATTATTGCTAATAGATTTCGCCAGGCGTCTCTTTAAGACAAAAAGAAGGCAAGTTAAAATCGAACAAATGACACAGTAGCTCAGTTAGTAGAGCGAAGTCACGGACTGACAATGATTGTGGGTTTGAACCCCGCTCGTGTCTACAATTGTTTATGTTTCCTTTAAAAATAAAAATGTATATAGCTTTCGATATCTTGCAGACAATGTATACAATGAAAATTTTGAAGATAGTCTTCAATTAAGCTGGCCCGGTTAGTGGAGTGTGATAGTAGGATAACATTAGAACCTGGCGCATTGATAAGATTTGGTGTGACACAGCTAGATAGAAGGAGACCGTATCGGTGGCGGTTACCACCAACAACAGCATGCCCAACGAGGGTTGACGTCAGGCAGGCGGCCGGTCATAAAACATAGCAAAAACTATAGCAGCGTGCAATTTCAAAAACAATTAAAGTGGAAGAAGAATACATGCTGCGCCAACCCCAAATAAATTGGGATAAGGGCAGGGGGATGATGAGTCTTCAATTTAACACTTAATCAGCCCAATTTTACAATATCTCCCTTCTCAAAACAATGCGACTATATTTTATTTACTAGTTTAGCATGTATAAATTTATAATAACTTTATAAAGTATCAAACATTATTATTTTAGTCTTGCATCGCATGGTTTTGTTAAGTGAGATATAAATCTTATCCGAGCAAAGATCCATTGATTAGATTGAAAAATTGGCAGAGTTTGAAGCTGGTGTTTTTTTATGTTATTTAAGGGCCTAATTTATTAGGTAATTTCCTTTGAAAGGGTTAAAATATAAGTCAAATACATTCACTTTAGCTAAGAATTATATGGAAATAACAAATTATTTGTAATAACCTAAAATTCAGACAGTATATTTTATTTATTTAAGGTGTTCTGTCAATCTTGACCATGTCGCTCCATTTTATAGATAGTTGCTTCAAACTCTTACCAACAATATAACAATATCTAGAAACATTACAACAAATATACATCATAGGAAAAGTTATAGTGATGTGCATTTATTGCAACGACTTTAATGCAGTTCTTTGTGTGCAACACTTAAATTCAAAACTACATCAAAAACTGCTTATGATCCAATACGACATTATACAATAGGTACATATTTAAGTGCTGAATAAAAAATGTGCACTTTTGTGATATAATATTGATAAGGCGTCAGAGAAGTGTATAGGTTATAAATTGCTCGGGCCGAGGCATAAAACACATCACTATAACTTTTCAAAATTAAACTCGCATAATTCACAACTTTTATTAAGAGTGTACAGAAAAGGGGATATGCTACACATTAATACTATAAGCACCAACACAGACACAGACAGAGTAACATTAAATTAACTGAAATTTCTTATTTACAAAATGCAATCAGTATGATATTCAAATTGTTCTAATTTCGCTGGCCTTTTACTTATTCTGCTCAATCTTGCGTGGACACATATGTTAAATTTATGAAGATGGGCATAAGCCCATCTTCATAAATTTAACATATGGTTATACACGACCCAGAAATAATTCTGGGTCGTGTATAACCCTGATAGCAAGACTTTCCCACGATACAAGCGAGGTCGATTTAGAAAAGTGTGCTAATCGATATGTTACCCAAGTACTTATATCCACCAGGACAATGGATTGAGAAAATGTCGTGCTACATTGTGTAGTCAAAAATTATTGGTTTTTAAAGTCAGACAGTGACTGTAAAAACGCCTTTCAAAAAGATCACTATTGTTTTCACTTTATGTAGGGCCACGAATGTATAAATCGCAGTTTTGCTTGTTTTGCTCAAACCAAGGCGTAAATTGCTTTTTTCGAGGCGTTATAATGATACAAAATTGAACTCATGTTGATTGCGATTCAACTAAAATTCCTGGTTTGCGATGGCGCTATATTAATTCTAAATAGATCTATCTGTTTCCTATAAATGGATAAAATCTCCTATAGAAAAATATTTACAAAAATGCTGGCGTAGGAATTAAGGACGTATCCATTTTTTCTTGGCACAACATTGATATAATTTATTTTATAATAATTTCTCAAAAGTTTAATTTCCCAACTCAAAATGTACTTATTTTATTCCGATAATAAAATGTACTTAAAAGTAAATTATTATTTCGAAGTAACTTACGCATTAAACAATCGATAAAAAGTTTTTATTAATAATAATTTAATAACAAAATCCTTCGTATGACATATTTACGACAAAGCTTTAATATTTTCACGACACAGAATTTACATATAACACGACACCTTTTTTTTTCATTTAAAATGAACAAATTGGTATGTCAGTTCAAGTTTTACATTGATAAGCCTAATACATATATTATACTTACCTTAAATTAAAACAACACATTTATAATGTCTTAAATATTTTTTTAACAATTATACTTTTAACATTTTATAATGAAAAACACAATTTTTCGTGTACAGCAGAACTTATTTTATAACTACATTTAATGCGGAAAATTATCATTTTAAATTATTAGTGGGACGAATTATAAAATGCACAAAAGTCGATAATTTATTATATAATTACACTAATTTCTCTCTAACCTAGCTACGAAAATTAGCAAAAATTAACAGCCACTAACTAATCTCTTAAATTAATCAAATACAGGACACAAAAATATTTTATTTAACTTTTTATTTTTGTGATTAAATTACTAAGTATACATAGTCGACACTTTTGTAATATTTTATTTATAAGTACATTTATTATTATATAGCCGATATTCCCACAATACCGCATTCTATTATTTTGATATTCTTCATTTCATTTAAGCTTTCATATAATTCTCTACTTTAAAAAGGAATTAATTTCGGTTTTGTAAACAATAAAATTGAAATACTTAAAAAAACTTCATAAATCTCATTTTCGATGCATGATTGATTTTTAAATGAAGCGGGATTATTATTTTTTTGTCCATATGAAACAAATGACGTGAGTACTTACAAAAAAATATAAAATAATAAATTTCATTTAACACGCATCATTTACCTTTATTTAACCTCAATAATTTATTGGACTTTAAATGTAGATAATTTATTATGTTTTACATATACAAATATATTTGTAAATGTATATATTTATATCTAATATAGCAAAAATGGACGTTAGGGTTTCTGCAAGAGCATTTCTTACTAATAGAAGATGCAATGTTTTTACACAGATCAGACCACAAGCATTTAGGAATTAGGATCTGTGAGTTTAGAACTTCACGGACGCTAATATTAGGAAATTAATTTGAGGTAAATGTGACCTCTTTAACGTATTTAATAAAAAATAATGAAACTGGACTTTAGCAACGCCTAAAAAAGAAAAATCTACTAGTGTCAACAATTTAATTTTATTCTAAACTCGAATATTTTATTGGAATCGCAATATGGTCTACATTATTGAACACTTGGCATTTTCCTAGTCTTTTAAATTTCGAAATTTGAATTCTTGATTTCAGTTTCAGAACGTCACTATCGATGATTAATTTAATAAAACTAACTCACTTCTTGTAGGCCAGCAACTATATCCAGAGAGATTTATTTGGATCATTTGTTGTCAATTTTTGTGACATGTTCGCCATCTTTTTTTTTATTATGAGGGCGATGATCAGTTAAATATTATAATAAAAGATAATAACAGGAAAATAGCCATAATAAATAAGTTTTTATATAGATATATATTTAGGTAATTCTCTACAGTTTTTGTAGTTATTATCCATCTAAGAAAATACGAAAGTTTTTTTTAAATCTTTTATGTAGGTAATATTCAATTCTTGTATCAAATCCTCGTCAGAACATACTTGCATATTTCATTTTTCATTATTATAATTTGTATAAACTTTGTTCCAAAGTACTTTGTATGAGATTGTATTTAGTATCAATCAGTATCCACAAACCAAATGATTGATAAAATCAACCATTAGATTGATCAATCAAATTAAAAAAAAAACAGTCAGAACAACTTATTCAAAACAATATACTTATACGCAAGAAATACTTATCTTTCTATTTGTAGGAACTCAATTGAACACACAAATAAATCAATCGGTCGATTGATGAACTTTTCAATCAAATATAAAAAGGATGATACACGTGATTGATAAACCTTACTGGTCATTGAAATTAATTAATTAATTTAAGTATAAAGTCAACAAACAGAGTCTTCGTTTTGTTTAAAAAAAAAACTGTTGATTTACTTTGACAAAACTTGTTTGATACAACCTGTGATCAAAATCTTAGGGTTTTATATAAACAACTGAGTATACAGTTCAACTTTTTGATGATTGATAAACCGTATGATTGAAAATAAGTATCAAGTGGTTAGACCGCGGTTAATAATCAAAGGTTTGATAAATCATAAAGGTTGGATTGTGATTTAGCAGTGAGTAAAGAGTTTGAAGAATCCTCTTCCCTTTTCTGGGGCTGGTCCCATCAGCATCGGTACTTGGTTTTTGTGGGTTATTGTTATCTGAAAATAAGGTAAATGTTGTCATTAATGAGTGTGATACCTTTGTATAGTCACAGAAACATTGAAAAAATAATAGTCACGAATGGGACTCGAAACTTGCGACCATCGTTTGATTTGTCATACCGTGTCTTTGCTCTCTCAACTGAGCTACCGTGCCGCATGTTCGTATCTATTAATGTTTCTTTAGAAAATAATAATGAAAATAAGGAATTACATAGCCTCAACGAGTATCAAAAATCATTCAAATGCCCTCATAAGATTTTAGGACTTGTCTAGTCCACCATACAATTGCCTTACCACCCTAATGCTGAATTTTGTTTTAACATCGTAATATGACAAGGTCTATTTTCGCTTACAAAATCAAAGTCAATCAGATACTGTCAACCTTATTGACATTTTAATTGACTGGAAGTTTTTGTCAAATGCATAGGCCATTTTGTGGTCGACTATACATGCATCTAAATAAAAAAACTTCGACTGCCTCGTTGGTCTAGTGGTCGCAAGCGCGGCTGCTGAGCGTGAGGTCCTGGGTTCGATTCCCAGGTCGGGCAAAGTGTTATTGGATTTTTCTGTTAGAAAATTCTCAGTAGGAAGTTGGTGGTGTGAACCCCCGTGCTTCGGAAAGCATGTAAAGCCGTTGGTCCTACGCCTGATCTCTCTCTGGTCATGTTGGATTTCCGTCCCATCGGAACATGAGAGTGAAGGAAGAGGGAGTGCACCTGTGTTTGCGCATACACTTGTGCACTATAATATCTCCTGCGTACTTGGCTTATCTCCGTGGAGATAGGCTGCCGTGACCGAAATACGGTCGGAAGGAGTATATGTATATCTAAATAAATAGGGGGTCCAGTAAATTTTAAGGTGATACCTACCAAAATAGGACATTAAATGTTCCCCAAAATGTTTAAGTTTACAATTTATATTAAATTTTCCAAAGTATCGAAAAATCGACCTAGCAATAGATTTTTCGTGAACGTGAGTTACTCTACTACATTTTATTTACTTTTTGATAAGTCTTATAACTCGATATTTTGGAAAATGTAATAGTCGTCATGGCCCAGAGAATAACGGAATCGCTTCTTCATGAAAAAATTGAATATAATGTTTATGCTACGTTTTGATTAGCAAAACTACTTCCCAATGCCGTCTAAATTACACAAAAGTCAGTTACGCAGTATTTACAATTGCTAGTTATCTTGTATTTACAATTGCTAGTTACGCGGTTTTTACAATTGCTAGTTACGCGGTTTTTACAATTGCTAGTTACGCAGTTTTTACAATTGCTAGTTACGCGGTTTTTACAATTGCTAGTAACGCGGTATTTTCAAGTACCAATTTTTAATTACTAGTTACACTTTAATAACAATTGATTGTTTCATGGTTTTTGCAATTGCAAGTTACTCGATATTTACTATTATTAGTTACACGGTATTTACAATTGCTAGTAGTTACGTGATTTATCAGTTACGGGCTTGTAATATTGTTTACTGACTTACCTTACAAGGCGGCTGCATCCACGGCTCCCCGTCTATTTGCATGGGGAATGTTTTTTTAGTGGTTAGAGTAATGGAACTGCATTGTGCTAGTCGCCTGCCCGAAGCACGAAGACCTATAATTTAAAATATACATTACCATAAATTCTGATATTGCAAATCAAACTAAAATTAGAGCATTGCTATCTCTTTCTAACAGTTACTGTAAGAGCGGGACGTGATAAACTAAGAGATGTCATACAGATAAATCTTTCAAAGTTACAAATTTTTGTGGAAAGATAAATAGTTAGGGCCGTAAGCAGGATTAAAACCTGTGCCTCTCAGATAAATACTCCAGGCGTTATGGAGATGTATGGAAGAAAAAGATGCGGCGCACCCAATTAATTGTGTTAAGAGCTGGGCGCAAGCACCAGACCTTTATAATGCGAAGGGTGGCCGTAGCAAGGGGGTATGGGGCACAACTATTAAAAAAAAAAGTACTAATTACCTGTCCGAACTTGTCCCATATGCAGGCAGGACCTTTATAATGCGAAAGGTGGCCGTAGCAAGGGGGTATGGGGCATAACTATTAAAAAAAAGTACTAATTACCTGTCCGAACTTGTCCCATATGCAGGCAGTTTTCCAAGCCTATTACTTCTATTAGCTTGTCACCAATATCTGAAAAATTAAACGAAATATATGTACGAGGCTCTGGGTTTCCTTTAGGCCTTTCTCGTGCTTTTCGGGCCAGGTTAAAACAAACCCAATGACAGAGCTGGTTTTTCTGTACTAATAGAACTGATCCCCTGAGGGTTTCAGTCCAGTAAATCAGCCTCAAAATCCAACTAAAATGTTATAGCCCCCTTGCAAAACGATAGTCGCCAAACGATCGCTGAAGTTAAGCAACGCTTAGTGCAGTGATTGTGTAGATGAATGACCGCTATCGTCTCCTTGATGCGGAGGGCCGTTGTTGTCCTGACAACACGAAGTAAAATATGCGTGCTATATGCATTGCCGTCACACCTTGCTGCGCATTGGGGAACCTCCCTCTCCGATGTGCCCCGCTGGACCCCCACAGATTGGAGCCCCCGTGCGCGTACGGGATGTTGAGCAATGCCACTCCTTGCAGCGCGGGGCCCTTGTTTAGTTCCAATGAGGCGCCATCACACTAAAATAAAAAGGTTTTATTACAAAATGTGGATTTATCGCGTGTATTTTTGTTTTTCCTGGCACCACCGTTAATTTAATAGAGAAATCTGAGGTATGAATTTCATAAATATCCGTTTTAAAAAGATTCCAACTCTTTTGATGTGACATCTGGTAAATATTGAGGCTGCAGGGGCTTTAGTTTTGTATGTTTATTTTACATATTAGTGTTATTGGCTTCGGCAGTCCTATTTAATGTATAAATAAATAATCTGCCCATGTGCCTGTTATAAAATCTTAATATTAAACGGCATCAGTCTGTTGTAGCCTAAGTAAAATTAGTATATTGCTGTCTATTACTATCTGAGCGAAACGGGATAAATATAAGTGAAGTCAAATTAAAATTTGGTTATGACAACTGTCAATTTTAGTTCAATGTTACCAATTTTAGTGAACACTTAAAAATGTTCGGAGATTTTAGTTTGACGTTTATGTAACCGATGCTTTTATACTCGTACATGTGTACTTAAACTCATTTGAAACTAATATATTCATTTTCATTCGCTATTACTTAAATTTTCAAAAGTTAAATCAAATTCGAAAACGAAACGTAAGATGGTTTGATTATCTGTTTTTGAGCGTTAAACATTTATAAACGGCCCCAAATAAGCCCATCTTACACCGCTTCCTACTGCTTTTTCCTGTCCTCATTTTAATTAGTCGTTTCGTATGCATTCCTCGTAATTTTTTCTATTCTCTTAATCTCATTCCTCATTTGCTTTATCTCAAAGCGGACTCACCACAATATCTATATGCTCGTGCAGGTTCTTGCAGCTGGCTGCAAACTGCTCGGAGGTGGCAAATTCAAAGTACCACAGCTTGTTCTTCATCCGTGAGCTAAACTTATCAGGGTTGCGCTCCCGTTCCGTGTGGAACTTTACGCAGATTGCCGCATCCTAAGAAGACATTAATATATAATGATATTTATTATACACGTTAAGCCTATATAATGACTATATTAACTACTATTTTCTAAGAAAGCTTTGAAAAATAATAGACATGAACCGGGTTTGAACCCGCGACTTTTGGCAGTGATCAAGGTCTAGGGTCTGGCAACCCCTTTGGTCTAAGGTTGCCAGATACAGGCTTATCATTTCCAGGCAATTTCTTGGGCTACAATGCAAATGTGTATGAAAGTCAAATCGACTTAATTGTGACTTCTATTGCCTGCGAAATAAGGTTTAAATTTTAAGAATTCAGCCGCCTTCGTGACATAAAATATCTAAGAACTCGGCACGGGTGGCGCAAACCGTACGGAGCACAGAGTATTTAACGTATTATCTCGTGGTAAGACTGGTTGTCATTGTCTATGGTCGGTTTGGGCGGGAAACCTCAATAAATACGATCGTCCTGAAAAATTGATTAAATAATTAGTTTATCGCGTTACAAATAAGTTTGTAAGTTATTTCGGTGTGAAGCCGGGTCCAGTTAGTGGTATAAATATGATGCATCATTTTTTTGTTCGCCATAACCATAATGGATAACATAATTTTTCATACACCCCATGAAGATAATATCATAAGAAATTTTCATTCTTTCAATGAAGAGGAGATGGCAGAGATGGAGGATAACAAAGTAGCTGAGCTAACACAAGGTGAAGGTACTAATAAAGATATTTATTTTAAACCTATAAAAAGAACGAGAGAAGAAGATGAAGAAGGCGAAGATTGGTCTGTTGTTAAAAGTAAAGATAAAAAACCTAAAGAAGATGAAAGCGTGTTACAACTATACATTTTTAATAGAGAAATTTTGCCTAAACAATTCGCATTGGCTAAGTTGTTTAAAGAATGTAACGTTACTAATATAGTTAGAGTGAAGTATATAACTCCTTATAAAGTTAGAATAGATATGGCTGATGAAATGAGTGCAGTCAAATTAGAATCTTGCCAATATTTAACATCTAAAGGCTGGAGAATTCAAAGATCTACAGAAAAATACGTATCATATGGCGTCATCAGGGATATTGATTTAGATATAGCCGAAGATGTTATTATTAAAATATAACGTGTCCCAATCCTGCTAAACTTATAGCAGTGAAGCGGCTGATGCGGCGTAATCCTGATAAAGAGGGATGGTCGGACAGTGAATCGATTCGTTTGTCATTTTTGGGGTCATTTTTACCAGCGCATGTCTATATTGACAATTTACGGATTAAAGTAGAAAAATATGTTTACCCTGTCTCACAGTGTTCGAAATGTTGGAAGTTCGGCCATACATCTAAATTTTGCCCTTCAACTAAAATAGTGTGCCCCAAGTGCTCAAACAATCATCCAAATTGCGATCGCAAGTCATTTAAATGCAGTAACTGTGAGGGGAACCATATGTCACTCGACCGTTCTTGCCCAACGTTCATTAAAGAGAAAACTTTAAGACAAATAATGGCTGACTTCAATTGCACCTATAGGAAAGCCTTATCTTTATATGTCCCGATCAAATCTCCGATTCCTGAGGAAGAGGTTAAATACACCCAAGAATTGAAAGATCCGTTAACTTGTTTTGATCATAATTTTTCTGTGGATTCAATAACTTTAGAAGAGAAGCCGATAACATATGCGTCAGTAGCCAAACCTAAATATAAAACGTGCTAAAAAAAGTCGCTCCTCTACGCCTTTTAAGGTACCTTTGAAATCAGATGATGAGAGTGATATCAAGTCAGAGAAGCCTACATCTAGTTCAACCAATAAACGAAATGTGAACTTTTCAGAGCTGGTGTTGAGAATAAAAGAAATTGTATTTGTAAAAAAATTCACATTACAGGAAAAAATTAGTAGTGTTATTAAATGTTGTCTTGAGTGGTTGATTTTAGTCTTAGTAGAAAATATTTCAGATTTGCCTATTTTAGTAAAGATTTTAGATTTTTTTAATGGAACAAAAAAAGTCTAAAACTCAGCTTAACATAATTCAATGGAATGCGCAGAGTGTTAAACCTAAATTAGTGTCTTTAGAAAACTTGTTTGTACAGGAGAAAATTCACATTGCTGCTATAAGCGAGACTTGGTTGGAACCTGAAGTAAATCTAAAGGTGAGTGGGTACAATATTTATAGAAACGACAGAAGTGATAGTTATGGTGGGGTTGCTATATTTTCTCACAAGTCCATTAAATCGTGTGTAATTCCAGTAGTATGCAGTAATCCTGGTATAGAAATAATTTGCATCAGAGTGTATAACTGTGATCATATTGAACATATTATATCTTTATACTGTCCCCCATCGATACGTACAACTCTTAGCGATTGGGATTGGTTATTTACCAGATTTAGAACGAAAACCTTAATACTCGGAGACTTTAATAGTCATCATATAAATTGGTCTACAAAAACAGACCATAGAGGCAAACAATTATTTGATGCGCTAGTAGATCATCCGTTTGTTACGCTAAATCATGCTCAAAACACGCGTATAAAGTTAGTCAATGGAAATTTTCAGCGTTCGTCTCCAGATATATCTTTAGCGTCCAGTGACATAGGTTTAAAATTGAATTGGTCCGTGCTAAATGAGTCTTTAGGTAGTGACCACAGACTCATTAAGATGTCCTAAAACATTAGGAATTTAATTAAGCCTGTATTGTTGAGAAACTTTAAAAAAGCAGATTGGAAATCATACACAAAGTTACTAAATGAACTTTTCTCTAATATGGAATTATCTGATGATCTGCAAAAGAGTTACGATACGTTTGTGGACGCGATTTACTTAGCTGCGGATTTACATATACCATGTATTAAAATTAATGTAAATCCTGAGAATAAGTTTTCCCCGAAACCTTACTGGACCTCTGATCTTTCTCGAGCCGTGGCAGAACGCCGATTAGCTCTTTCCAAAATTTAGACGCAACCCTGTTCCTCTAAATTTGGACAACTTACAAAATAAAATTCGTATTGCTCAGAATTTAATTCGGAATGCTAAGATTAATGGCTGGCAACAATTTTGTTCTAGTGTAGATCAATCTTGTTCTTCTACAGAAGTGTGGAACAAAATGAAATGGATTAAAGGTTACAATGTTTATAAACCATCTGTCAACCAAAAGCTAGCTATTGATCTCCTAAATAATTTAACTCCTGATTTTGTGTCCCCCTCTGATCCGATATTTCTTTCGGCTAATGATAAGATTGCAGGCCCAATTTCATTACAGGAATTAGAAAAATGCATAAAGAAAAAAGACACATCCCCTGGTCATGATAATATATCATATTCTATGATAAAATATTTGCCTACTAATGGAAAACAAATATTGATTAAATTATATTATAAATTTTATTTAAAGGGGTTTGTACCCTCACAGTGGAAAACAATTACTATTATACCTATTCGGAAACCAGGAAGAGATCCAGAAAGTGTTTCATCTCTTCGTCCAATATCTATGATCTCCTGTCTATGTAAGGTTTTTCACAGCATTCTACTATACAGGTTAGAATGGTATATTGAAAAGAACAATGTTCTATCGCATAATACCACGGGTTTTAGGAAATGTCGGTCAACATTAGATAATCTCACCAGCTTAGTAACCAGGATACAGACAGGTTTTTCTGAAAGATTAACAACGGTTGGTTGTTTTTTAGACATTGATAATGCTTATAATAATGTGAATGTTATATGTTTACTGAAAGAAATGGACAAGTTAGGAGTTGGTTCAAAAATATGCACTTACTTATGGAATTTTTTAAAAGAAAGATTTCTTAGTATCAAAGTAGACAGTTTAGTTATTTATCGATCTACTGGTCGCGGTTTGGCTCAAGGAGATCCTCTATCTCCTTTGCTGTTTAATATTGTTACAAAAGATGTGTGCAAATGTATTGAGTCTAAAAATATGTTTATTTCTCAGTATGCGGATGATTTTGTGCTGTATTCATCTGGAAAAACAATGATTGATATAACCAGTAATTTACAATTGGCTCTTGATAAAATCTTTTATTTGCTTTTGGATATTGGATTAGATATTTCTCCTTTAAAAAGTAAAGTCTGTATTTTCAAACCAGGTCCCATAAGGGAACAAATTCAACTTAAAGTTAATAATGTTTCCTTACAAATTGTGGACAATATAAAATACTTGGGCTTATGGTTAGACCACGGTCTTAGATGGACTAAACATATTAACGAAATAAAACAAAAAACTGTAACTTTTATAAATATATTTAAAGTGTTATCCGGTAGAGAATGGGGGGTACATCCTGTTCATTTAAGAAGCTTGTATTTCAGCATAGTTCGAAGTAGAGTTGACTATGCCAGTTTTTTATACGGTACAAGCAGTTCTACTCATTTAAATAAATTGCATAGGGTCCAAAACCAATTCTTGCGCCTCGTTGGTGGATTTGTGAGAAGTACTCCTGTACATGTAATGGAGAGCGAACTTTTTGTTCCCCCACTTCATGTACGGAGGTATTATTTGGCCACAAAGTTTTGGCTTAAATCGAGATCTTTTATTAATAACGAAGCTGTACAATTAATTCACAGTTTGCAACCTCTCTGTGATAATATTTTTTGGAGGCGAAGGTCCAAACCTTTGCTCATTTCTAGTTTGAAAGACTTTATTAATGTACCCATTCATGCTAGTAAAGAAGTAGACATTTTCTCTCTTGATACATGGGTAAGCAATGTGGATTTGTCCAGTGTACTAAGACCTTACATCAAAGTATTAGATAATTTCAAACGTCATTATGACCCGTTTATTTTGAAGTCTATTTGTACAGATTTTTTTAATGATTTATATAATGATTATTACTGCATTTACACAGATGGCTCAAAAATTAACAAAGGTGCAGGCGCAGCATTCTTTGATCCCCAAACCAATAATTACCTTACGCTCCAAATTAAATCTGAAGAAATTTGTATTATGAATGTTGAACTGATAGCTATTGCGGAAGCTCTTTCATATATAGAATCGGTGGAGGCCAACAATTATGTCATATTTACAGACTCCAGAAGCGCTTTGCAACACTTGGCTTGCTGTACCTCAAATTTTCGAGGAACACCTATAGCCTATACTATTTTGAATTCCATACTTAGATTACAACACAAAGACAAAAACGTTGTTCTCCAGTGGATTCCTGCACACATTGGTTTGGGGGGTAATACAGAAGTTGACATCTTAGCCAAACAAGCTACTTATCTAGGAATTTATTTAAAAAAACTTCCATATTATTCAGATCTATTTGGTTTAATTAAAAATAACTGTACAAAAATTTGGAATGAATATTTTGATGAAAGGTCTAGAATAAAAGGAATATGGTATAAAACTATGCAACCATCTCCTAACCGTTTGTTATGGTTCGGTAATGCTAATCTATCTAGATGTAATGTTGTGACTGCTTTAAGACTCCGCTCCGGACATATTCCTCTCAATAGTTTTACTTTCATGATGAAAAAAGTCCCTTCTCCTAACTGTGCACGGTGTAACGTTATAGAGGATGTTTATCATATTCTAGTTGAATGTGTCAGAAACGATGTTGAGCGAAGAGAGTTTGAAAAAGTTAACAAAGTTATGTTAAAATCTATTGGAATTTGCAACATTTTTCTTTCTTCTCCTTTATCCGAAGAGGCAAAAATGCTTTACAAAATTGTTAATGTTGGTATAAAAAATAGATTAATGGAACTTGTTTAATTTTAAGTTTATTTTCATTGTCATATATATTTAAAAACTTGTAGCTTCCTATGGGGGTGACATGTTCACTGCGTGATCAAACCCTCACTGCGATAAATAAAGATTTAAAAAAAAAAAAAAAAAGACTGGTTGTCAGACTGGCTGTCACAGATCTTTATTAGACTACCGGTATCGAGCGACGATTTAAAGTACTCTCCGTGGCACGGAGGTGTTTCGATTGATCGATCGAGCTGTAACTTAGCCACGAGCCCCTTTCAAGTCGACGTCTACATATAAATGATGTTAAAATACTCACGACGCCCACGGAGAAGTAGTTATTGATGATATTGTAAGGTACCACCGTGGGGTGCGGCGCTGAATCGGGCATCTGCGGCTGTTCACACTGGAAACAAAATGGATTCAGTTTAAATGTCAGTCAGTTAATACGTTTGGTGGATAAACCTGTAGTGATATTTAATTATCTTTATATAAAAAAATCCGGTGAGCGTTCTCCAACTAAAAGGCTTAACCGATTTTGATGATTTTTTTAAGTACTTATTCGGTCACCTCAATGTTTTTTAGCTATAGTGGGACCCGGTAGGTGGCGCTGTTGTCGAGTTCCAGAAAATGTGGTTGGAAAATGAAAACTCTTTGTTCTTGGAATGGAAATAATGTAACCAATACTTGCTATTGTAAATGGGGGCTCGTGGCTAAGTAACTGCCGCACAGATTTATTGATCGAGATTAAGTTGTGCTTGCCGCGGCTGACCATCATTTCATACCGAGAGGCCCCTCTGTGCCTCCGAGAGCACGTTAAGACTGTGATCCTGGTTGTCAAATTAAGATCTATGACAGCCGTTACGGGTAGTCAGAGGCCTGAAAGTCTGAGAACCAGTAATTCCACGAGATATAGACATACACTCATACTATTCACTTAACTATATATATGGAGTTTAAAAAGTGTAAATGTGTATATGTGTGCTTGTGACTGTACATGTCTGTGGTCGTGACTGTACATAAAAGTGAAATAACTCACATCTGTAGAAGTGTTCTCAACGACGATATGCCACCGGTCCATCATCACAGTACTGGCGCGAGCTATCTTGTCGAGTATCTTGTGGATTGATTCCCCTTCGTATCTGCAAAGAGGGATAAATTTCAGGCCACTTCCTATCTTCCTATCTTCAACGCTCGATTTTGTTTTTTAAAAAGTATAATCTGGCAGACTGACTGAATAGGTGTTTGCTGGGTAAGTGTCCGTAAGCGTATAGTATCGATCGATCTTTTGAAGACACTTTAACAAGTCATTTATATAAACAAGATGGCGCCGGCGTATTCTATCTGACTATCTCTGAGAAGAAACGCCGACACAAATTCAGATGTCAACATCTCTTTTAAAGTCCAGACATAATAGTACATATCTATGTGAGTGTAAACATGCAGGGATCGTCTGGAATGGTCTGTTGAGGAAAGAACCACAGCAGCTTTGAGGTGACTGTCCTGTCTGACGGCATGTATGCATCAATTCATCGTGAAGCTCATCCATAACTAAGAGAGCGCAATGCTAACAGGTAGGAAGTAGGATTAGTACTGAAAAAGATCCTGAATTGGATAATAAGTTAAAATTGAGCTTTCATCTCAAATTAGGCCCTAGAGAAAAAAAAATATATAAATAATTTGTCCCGTCTATGGAAGTAAAAACCATAAAAATGCAGGAATATTTCAAACGATACTAAAGTTAATTACGATCGGTGTTCACATCGGGTATGTCATGGGTAAGGTTCTCCGAGTAAACCAGCACACCTGAGATATGTTCTCGATGGTGTGTGAAACCATGTCAGGCCACCGAGCGCGGGTGGTTTAAATTCTGCCATTATTCGTTTATTTTTGTATAATAACTTTTGGGAGACACATTCATATTCATAATTGTTCCACGGTTATTAATTACTGTTAATTACTCATGTGCATTCTTCGGGATTGCCCGACTAGTTACGAACTCTAACGGTAACTTAGTCGTCAGCTCCCGACTAAGAGTTCCGTTAGAGTTCTGCTTCTGCTGCTCGCGGAGATATCGCGAGTTAAACTGAGTCGAGTTCGAGAATGCACGTGAGTAATAACCGTTGAATAATATTATTTGTTTAACTATAAAAAAGAAGATGCGCTTTAAAAATGATTCTGCAATACTTCAAAATATCTTTACTATTTCAAATCATTACAACGTATTTAAAATTGAGGCAGCTCCAGTAAGTAATAAACAATACATGTGATGGCGTTGTCTCACAATTTCCCGTATTTTTAACATAGTAACAATTTAAAGACCTAAATTAAATGAAACTATGGTGAAAAGCATGCGATATTAAGAGTGTTTGAGTGTGTGTTGTGAGGTGTGGTGCGTGGGTAGTGTTTGAGGGTGGTGTTGTGTATGTTTGTGGGTGGGTGGTGTGGTGTGTGTGTGTGTGTGTGTGTGTGTGTATGTGGGTGGGTGGTGTAGGTGCGTGGGCGGTGTGTAAGTGTGTGAAAATATTCGGGTAAATAGGTAAGAAATTTTAACAAAAGCTTGCTCAGTTTCCACATATGTTAGTGTTTTGGTGATTTCAGTTTTATAAGTATAAATAATTTAATTCGTACTTACCCGCCTCCCCATCGCAGACACCTAGCCAGGTCATTTCCAGTTCCCAAAGGTATCACCCCCACAGCCGGCTGCGTATCCATTTGGACTTTATCTGCAAGAAGAGTAACAGAGCATCAAGCCTGTATTCCATGAAAAGTTAGTTCATCGATGCCGATATTGAGGACCAGTAAGGTGGTGAGCCTATTGCCATCCTAGAGACGTAATTCGAAATTTCTGACTGTTAATTACGTAATTTTATTATTTACTTTTGAGACAAGTGAATTTAGTCGGTCACTATACGCGACGCTGGAATGCAACCCAAGCCGATGACGAGGGCGCAATGAAGCAGAGAGTGTATTGACTAACATGTTATAATTATCGGAAGAGACATAAATTATCAAAGACAAAAATAATTTTATGAATTTTGTCGATTATACATATGTACGGTAGAATGAAATAATTTGACCTCATAGTCATCCTGCGACCACGAACGATGGAAAGTATTCAAAACGTCAAGAAAAACAAAAACGATGAATACACGCGATTAATCTGTTTAAAAGTTGTTTTATTATAATGTGTAATGATCGCGAAAACCTAAGATATCACTAAGTGTTTTCATGTGTATTCTACACTGATCTATTTCCAGTAAAACTAGAATAAATTCACTCACCCATAGTTTCTAGCACCCATCCCACGGTACCGTCACCACCACAGCATATCACCCGGTAGTTCTTCACGTCTTTGAACATCTGCAGCCCTGAGAAGTTACAGATTGAAAATGGATTCTCGTTATTAGATATCTTCTTTGTCCTTGATTTGGTTAGAACCTAACTTAGTGTCAAGAGTTGGTATCATTGCTCAAGGGGGGGAAACTTGGCTTTGCATAGCATCAGAGGTGTTTACAGCTGTACACCAACATTGCACCAATGCTTTTATTAAGTCCCATGTAATAAGTAGTGAGCCTATTGCCATCTACCGGGCACAATTCCAAACTCCGGGCTGCTACTGAAAATTTCCTAACAGAAAAACTCAATGATACTTTGCTGACGCGGGAATCGAACCCGAGACCTCCTCCTCAGCAGTTGCACCACTAGATCCACGAGACAGCTAGCTTAGCCTACCGACAGCTATAAATTAAGATCTGTTGACGTGCCCTCCGAGGCACGAAGGATTTAATTTTTAAATAATTGTGACCCATCCACAGAACGAGCGCGGCAAGCGTAGCTCTTTCACTCAAGCTGTGCGGCTGTAACTTAGCCACGAGCCCCTATCATCATTGACGAACAAAAAAAAAAATGGTTGAAAATATTACATCTTAAAAACTTTTTGGGGGCGGCATTGCCCGCGTACGTAGGAGTGCACCCTTAAAATGGAATCCCTACACGTGGCCCCTGGCCAGAGCTGCACAGGCAATACAACTCTGGTGGGAGGCTGCGGCCGCGGCTGATTACCATCCACCGGACGAAGCCATGCCGTGAAGCGACCAAGTCGTGTTTCGGAATGTAGTCCGGTGCAAACGTGGGAGACGGGTATGTTATCGTTCTCCCCAAATCTATCTCACTCTACATTAAGAGTATTCTATCTTCGGCCACACCGTCGCTTACCATCGGGCAAGTTGATGACCAACCATAGATCCAATTTGGATAAACAATTCTTCTAAAGACTCACCTTGCATAGGTCCCCCTTTTGCAATATCATGCACTTGACGTGGATTGAGTATGTACTGAAGTTTTCTCAGCACCCTGGATCCTTGCCGTCCCCCAGACTTGGGATTGATGAACACAAGTAAGGGGCAAGATCCGTCTGGGGGCGTGATCTGGAAGGAGATGGGTGGGGCCCGCGGCTCCCGCTTTTCCTTCTCTTCCCTTTTCTCTTCTGATGTAGCTGCTATTGATATTGGTAAGGATATTGATGTTGGGAGAGATTGCTGGAAGAGAGTGTAAGATTTTGTTAGAGTGTAATCGAGATTTTGGAGATTTCATATCTAAAATAATTCTTTATTTATTTATTTAGGTACTTTAACTATAACGGAGACAAAAATTAATATCAAATTAAACACATAATCATACATCATTCTCACAGAAATTTTAACATTCTACCATCTGGCCATCCATCCGCAAACAAGTCACATTCAGGATTGGCGCACTGGAGAGCGTTGAGTGCAGAGAGGATGCATGCTATGGGCGACTTAGCACGCGCCACAGTACGACATGTTGGCACGGCGAACAACCTATGCCTTCGGTTTTGAAGATAGTACTTTTATGTATCCCAAGAAATTCCTATTAGATTGTCTAGGTTATAACTCACTGACAGTCAGACGGGAGAAGAACCAACTTAAGACAATCCTCCGAGGAAAAATAGTTTTTCTTCTCCCGTCTGACTGTCAGTGAGTTATAACCTAGACAATCTAATAGGAATTTCTTGGGATACATGTATGGGTAGTATCCATTCTTAACTTTATAAATTGTCAGCCGGTCATGATACCATCGTCCATAGTGACTAAAACGACTGTAATCATCATGGATTGTTATGGCTGGGCCCCCACTGCCACCACCATACTGCCACCTATCTAACCGGGTATTGCGCCGGAAAAGGTGTTGGGGCGAGGCTGAAGATGTTACACAAATAAGGGGGTACTGCGTAATAAAGCGGGATAAGTAAAGGTAAGTGGCTTACCTGGTCGTGTTGTGGTCGATGTGGCAACGACCGCTGCCTATCCAGCACCAGCGGTCGTATCGCGGTGGGGGGCAGGATGTGTCGCGCGTGACGTCCTAATGAGCACGAGCCGCCCGCACTGCCCACGCAGCGGTTGTGGAGCTGTAGATGTATGAACATAGCATCACGCCTGTATTCCCCGAAGGCGTAGGCAGAACTGTATATAGTTGTACACTCGCATTTCATCAATAAAAAGTCTCATTTTCATCAAAATTTTATTTTCATCATGAAAATTAAGGTTCGTGAAGAATTTTCATCGCAGTCGGGGACTTTTAAAGAAAGGTTTCACAGTAATATCCCACGACTGCGATGACTTCGTGATGATTCTTCAGTGCCTTGTTTTATATTTTTTAGTCCACAAATGGCAGGCGTGCCTTTTAATTTTGTAATTTTAGGCTATTGATGGATTTCTGAGAATGCTACCATTAAATTAAATTTTGCGTGTGTTTGTGGGTGTATGTTTTCATGTGTGTGTTTGTAGGTAAGCCGAAGGCGTAGGCAGAACTGTATATAGTTGTACACTCGCATTTCATCAATAAAAAGTCTCATTTTCATCAAAATTTTATTTTCATCATGAAAATTAAGGTTCGTGAAGAATTTTCATCGCAGTCGGGGACTTTTAAAGAAAGGTTTCACAGTAATATCCCACGACTGCGATGACTTCGTGATGATTCTTCAGTGCCTTGTTTTATATTTTTTAGTCCACAAATGGCAGGCGTGCCTTTTAATTTTGTAATTTTAGGCTATTGATGGATTTCTGAGAATGCTACCATTAAATTAAATTTTGCGTGTGTTTGTGGGTGTATGTTTTCATGTGTGTGTTTGTAGGTATGTTTAGGTGAGTTAGAGTGTATGTGTGAAGGTAAGTAGGTGTACATATGTAAAGGTGTGAGTGTGTGAAGGTGTGAGTTTAGGCACAAACTTTGTATGTATATTCGAACAAGTGTTGGTGCTCATGTTGTAGGTACACCTTCTAATTTGAAATTGCTTTACTCACGGTGATATGGCACCATCGACAGTGCAGTCCAGTGATTCCGTTGTAGCCCTTGATCTTTTTCCGACACCTCGCACACTTGCCATGACAGTTGCCTGAAAAATAACCAAGTCAACTAACCAAAGATATGAGCTCTATTTCACTTTGTGTTTCTGAAGTTTCAAGAATGCTGTATGTTGTTTTTTTTTTTGTAATTTTAGGCACGATTAGTTACTTACTGGTTACTTTAATAAGTGAAGATAATTTCACATAGTAAAGTCACAGAAAATAGCATAACAACGGTAGTTACTTGAAAAGATCAGTATGCGGATTTTTTATTAAAGTATTTATTTGGAATAACAAAACGGAAACATTGAATACATTCTAGTATGACACACTTTTTTTTATTTTCTTTAAACTCCATGTACTAACCTTCAACCCAGTGATGTGCTAGCGTGGCGGGCGCCCTCTTAGACTTAGAGTAGGTCGCGATGCACGACGCCGGAGCACGTTGCACGCAACGCTCGTGCACCGTGAACTTGCAGACTGGGAAGATGGTACAAATGGATCAGAAGTAGCTAAGAAATAATTAGTAACACTTTATTTTAAACAAATTAATAACAAATACAGATAAATCTTTGAAAAGCATTATCACATGCTTAGCAAATCCTAAAGTATAAATTGTTGTGGAAAAAGAATACGGTCGTGAGCAGGATTCGAACCTGCGCCTCTCGGATCTGTAAAGTTTCCGTTTTTTGTAAAGGGACTGAATACATAGCAATTACGTCACCAAAAGACGTATTAAAATGTGGAAGAAGAATTCGCGGTAGTGAGCAGAGGTCGAGAATCGAGATGGCTTAGCGGTCAGAGCGCCTGGAGTATTTAAATTATATTATAATTTAAAGTTATACATTTTGTGGAAAGAACAATACGGCCGTGAGCAGGATTTGAACCTGCGCCTGCTGGATAAATACGGACACGTACTTTATCCACATTTTAAACATCACCATAAGACGTTTAAAATGTGTAATAAGAATTCGGAGTAGCAGAGGGTGGGATGGCTTATGGCGATTATCCGGGAGGCGCAGGTTCGAAGCCTGCTCACAACCACATTTTTCTTTCCACAAATATTTATTATGATCTTCATCTATTCATCAAATAAAATACCCAAAAGTCTACTTATAGTGGTTAGAGCATTACTTACAAATACAACACAGTCCTTTCTTGCCGAGTCCGACCAGCATATTGAGACACAGGTTGCAATACGCAGGTCTGCTGAAGTGCTTGAGTCTCCACGCATGCTCCCCATCCTCTTTGACGTTCGTATCCAAGCCTAGCAGAACTAGGAGTGGGATTGTTGTCATTCTGTAGAAAAAGAAATACGTTGTATAATATTATTATTACTATATATATATAAAATAATGAGGCAACGGCCTCTTCTCACACAGAGAAGGCACGAGCATTGATCATCACGCTAGCACACTGCGGGTTGGCGATTATCAGACCATCAAGTCCAAATTTTCCTTCCACGTATTTTAGTTGCGTCTTACAAACAAGTAGGTACATATGAGTACAGCTAAATCTTTCAAATGCATTACTTCTCTTCCGACCGTATTTCGGTCACGGCGGCCTATCTCCACTGAGATTAGCCAAGTGCACAAGTGTATGCGCAAACACAGGTGCACTCCCTCTTCCTTCACTCTCATATTCCGATGGGACGACAATCCGACACGACCAGAGAGAGATCAGGCGCAGGACCGACGGCTTTACGTGCTCTCCGAGCACACATTCAAATGCATTATCGCATGCGTAGTGAACTCATTTTTTTTTGTGTGTAGAAAAGTATGGTCTTTATTAGGATTTGAACCCGCGCCTCCCCGATATATACCCATTTATCGTCGATTACGTCACCATAAGACGTATTAAAACGTGGAAGAAGAATAGGCATGATGACAGCATTAAAGAACCAAAGAATAAATGGTTTTATAGGTAAATATAGACAAAAAAGGATTAAAAAAAAATACCTAGTTTTATTAAAAACATTAAGATTAATAAGATTTTCAATAAACTAAAAGTACAAAATGCTGTAATTGGCCATGTTAACTGAAACGTCAATCACAGCGAATGACGTCACGCCTCAGTCAAATGTCAATCATCGCCGTACAATATGGCTTCAACTTTGTCAAATATGCTGTGGCATGACGTCAAAACGGCGCCATGACACCCAGCAGCGTTTTCGCGGTTAAATCGAATTAGATAGATTAAAATGCAATAATTTGCGTTGAGACTTAGTTTATTGCTGAAATAATGTGTTTTTCGGATATAGTAGACGTGTACCAACATTATAAAAGGAGATTTCAAAATCTGTCATCATGCCTATTCAGAGTTCTACTTAATGCTGATTTTTGGCAGTGCATTACCACAAAACTTTATTTACCAAGAAATAGGTGATGATCCTTTTATTTAACAAATTTGTTATGTAAAATCAGAGATAGAATTTAATTAAATTAGGTGGGTGATCGCTTTTGAATTCTTTGAACATTTTTAGTTGATGATCATCACTAGTACAAAATAACTGTAATGTAATGTAATTTATTTTAGAAAATAACAGCCATTCCTCATAAAAATAAACATGTTTTCCTCCCGCGCTAGTCAACACATATTTTAGAACATTTTGATAATTATTTTTCTATAGCATATTAATGCACACACAAAGCGTTTAATAAGCATGATGACAGTATTAAAGAACCAAAGAATAAGTGGTTTAAGAGGTAAATATAAGCACAAAGGATAATAAAAAAATAGTTTTATTAAAAACATTAAGATTAATAAGATTTTCAATAAAATGAAAGTGTAAAATGCTGCAAACGGCCATGTTCACTGAAACGTCAATCACAGCGAATGACGTCACGCCTCATGTCAAATATGCTGAGGCATGACGTCAAAACGGCGCCATGACACACACCCAGCAGTGTTTTCGAGGTTAAATCAATTAAGATAGATTAAAATGCGAATATAGAGAGATAGATAGAATAATTTGCGATGAAACATAGTTTATTGCTGAAATAATGTGTTTTTCGGTTATAGTAGACGTGTACCTACATTATAAAATGAGATTTCAAAATCAGTCATCATGCCTATTACAATGTTTTTTGCAAGAATTTTTTTACGGCAAGCACAAAGTATTTTTCTACTGACCCTCCTCGTTTCCATTCATCAAGCGACACTGTACCGTCGGCATCATAGTCTATCTCCACCATCATGTCTTGTAGGATCTGAAAACAAAAACAAACTCATTTTAGTTTTGTCTCGCACAAAGTGGTGGTTATATTTCTAAAATAAATTTGAAGAGTGTTTCAGTTAGAAAATACTCAGTAGCAGCCCGGAGTTTGGAACTGAGCCCGGTTGCAATAGGATCACCACATGGGACTTAATAATAACAGCATTGGTGAAATGTGGGTGTCCAGCTGTGTACACCTCTGCCCACCTCTTCGGGGAATTCAGGGGTGATATTATGTTATGTCTAAGAGAAATTCACATATATTTTTATGCAAAAAATTCCCTGCATCCTAAGGTGGTTAAACAAATATGAAGGATTATGATATGAGCTCACAATGGCGTAGCTGATTTTTGGGAGAAAAATCCGGTCGCACTTGGGACAGGTTAAAAGGACACAAAGGACAGAAGATATTATAGTGCACAAGTGTATGTGCAAACACAGGTACACTCCCTTTTTCTTCACTCTCATATATATTCCGATGGGACGGCAATCCTTAACGACCGGAGAGTGATCAGGCGCAGGACCACAGGCTTTACGTGCTTTACGTGCTCTCCGAAGCACGGGGGTGTCACACCGCCAACGTCCTAACTCCGGGCTACCATAAAGCAAGTTCGTGGCCAAATGAAGATCCATTTTTGATTAAAAGATCCCATTGCTCAAAGGCCCACGAAAGATGTGTATGTACTCACTGGTCTCAATTCTGAGGTCTCCCAACCCAGGTACTCGGCGACAGTCATCATCTGGTTGACGATGCAGTCCATCTCGTTGGTGTCTAGGACGCCATTTCCATCAGTGTCGTACAGGCGAAACATGACTGGAATTGAAATATTTTACATCTATATAATTTTATTTTAAATCTAAGTAGTATGTCCACTTTCGAGAAAGTTTGTTCTTTCTTTCTTTCCAAAATTAAAGTGTTTGCCTGTGATTTCAATATTAATGTGAACCCTGCTCTTGATACGACGACAAAACTTAAATGGCTGTTTTTAGAATGTTTGTCCGTTTGTTTTGAATAGGCTCCAAAACGGCAAAACAGATGGAAATGAGAATTTTAGAGTATAAACTGGAATTTTAACAAATTTTTTTTGTATGTTCAGAATTAATAATTGGAAAGTGCTTTTATACCGCACGAATTAAGTCGCGGCTATAGCAAGTAAAAAAAAATGTTGGTTAAAACTGGGGTATTAAAACAGGTCAGGAGAGGTTAATGAACATAGATGAAGCGAAAGAGGTGTGTCAGAATCGTAGCAAATTGAAATCGATAGTCTCTGCCTGCCCCAATAGGAAACACCCGTGATTGTATGTATGTATGTATTAAAACTAAAAACTACACTAAGTCGTCGCATACGCCTAGACATCTCATACGTGCAAGGAAAATTAAACTCTCTGTAATTGCCATACGTTTGAAACTATTTCGGCGCCGCGTACGTTGCGTCACGTCACATCAACGTAAACATCTAGACTTTTCATTGTATACTGTACTAGCTGATGCCCACGGCTTCGCCCGCGTGGATGTCGGTTATTGCGACCAAAATTAATCATGAACTTTTGATCCCGTTCCCCCTTTCCAATTACCGCTTTATAATTGCCCATTATTTAAAGTATTAAAATGGGTAGAGTATGTTATCCTTAAGAGATAGACATGTGCTATCGCAGATTTTTCTGTAGACCTATATAAGATATACAATTCCACCATACATCATTTTGTTATATCTCAAAGGGTTTAGGCAGCGTTTTCGTTGAAAGCACCCAAACGGCTTTTTTTTTTCCGACACCTCCAACCAATATCATTATATTTTAGCCATTGTATACAAAAACTTGACAAATTATATATTAAAATATTCCTCTTGAACCACTCTATCTATTCAAATACGACATCATACGACATCAATATCCGTTGCGTAGTTTTAAAGTTCTAAGCATACATAGGGACAGACAGACAGCGGGAAGCGACTTTGTTTTATACTATGTACTGATAAGTCAATTTTACGCTAAAATCGGCTGGACGTGATTTTGCGGACGCGGTAACAACATGCTGTCGCACCCACTCTTTTACATTCATCAATCATCATTCATCAAGTTAATACATCTGTCTCGCTCGCTGAGTGGCGGAGTACATTCAGTACCATAAATGTTGCACGGCAGTATTGATTTTCCTAACCAATATTTTAGCACTTTAACACTTTTAATACATATCAATGAATGTTCACCGGTTACTACTCACGTGCATTTTTCCCGAGCCGAGCCCACGGCGATGTCGCGAGTCAAACTGACTGAGTTTGACTCGCGACATCGCCACAAAATGCACGTGAGTATTAACCGGTGAACATTAATTGATATGAATATGTCTCACGAAAGCTTTTATACTTTTAATACATGCACAGTTTTAATATAAAATGTATGGGCTCTGAGGCGAGCATACATTTAAACGGTGACGATGACCTGAAAGTAACAGTTCTTAATACTTACACTCCAGTTTGTCTTCAGGTCTTCCAGCTTCTAATAGGGATAGGTAGCAGACGATATCTTTTAGTGAAACCCTTGCCGTATGCACCTCCAGGGTCGAGGATCGCCTCATCAGGTGTCTGAAGTCTGAAATAAATTTATAGTGAGAACCAGAAGAGGAGAGTATAACCTAAACTTTATTGATGTAATAAATAATGATGCTGTTAAATGCCGTAGCCAAATAACTGCTTTATTTCCTTTTATGGAATTAAATATTTCAAGGAGTCGAGAAGAGCAAGGTTGCCAATGCTCCATGAGGAACTGCTGGTGAGAATTGGCGCCAGTAATAATGCCTCCGTTCGCTTTATCTCCTATTTTTCCAACGTAGCTATTCCTCTAACAGGATCCGTAACGCGCGAGTGTTTCCACTGCGGCCTTCGCTTGGTTGCCTTTTGTCAAATAAAAAAGCCAAACCTTCAATCTTAGTAGACTGGTTGACCCTCAAAGAGTTGCTGCTCTTCCGACTCGAGTTCCTGGACATCTGACTGTGGCTCGGGCTGGTCTCGTTGCGTCGGTCTAGACACAGCTCGTGTGAGGAGTATGAGGGGTGAGTGGTGACTGTGAACATCGGGTGGACGCTCCCTGGAACAGAATGATTTGGTTGTGATAAGCTTGTAGGTTTAAGGAACTGTTGCTTGACAATTTTTCTGTCCACGATGAAGGTACATTAGTCAAACAATAACTGTGTCCCATGTGATTCAAGGGCAGGGAAATGGCATTCAATGACAAAAGATGATTAACATTGACCAAAACTGTACTGACTGTACATTACACGATAGCTTGTGTAGTTACTGTATTACTAACAGGAATTAACGCGCAATAAATACCCAATAATACCTTTGAATCGCTTGACGTTTCGACCAGGTTGCTCTGAACGACCGATATTTATTGCCCGTTAAATCCTGTTAGTATATAGTAATATCATGCAACGCGATATTTTAAAAGCTAGTATCGTGTGGAAATTCTAATGGATTTCCACCTGACGGCGAGGGATATTTCGGACTCCCAACGACTAAAACCACGCGTTCATCTCATCACATAAAGAAGAAGCACCGTTAACTCGAGTTGATCAAACCAGTGGCCCTTCTGTGCCATGCCTTTGGCTCCTCCGGAGAAACAGAACAGTTTCCTCAAAACCCTCACAGTGTGCGACTGCATGTGATAGCGTTCACATTTTCATCAGACGATAATGAATTTGAATATGTTTTGTGGAAAGAACAATATGGTCGTGAGCAGGATTTGCCTCCCGGACAATACCGAATTCTTCTTTCGCATTTTAACATGGCCTGATTCCGATGATCTGATGTGCTGGTGGGTGCCTGAGTGTGTTTGTTTTTTGGTATATTTTTAATGTCATGATATCTTGTATACAAATACAAAACACACCTGTTCGACTTCGAGATCCCTTATCGCTGCCGTCGACGGAGTCTCCGGAACTCCTGCCGAGCTGCTGGAGACGTTCTGCAAGGCCGTGGATCTTGGACGCCAAGCTCAACTTGCCCTGGAAGATAAAATCAAATCGATTTAATCGATCAATCAAAAGTGGCTATTGCCAAAGAGAGGCTAAGAAAGCAATTGCGGAGTACCCCTTCGGACCCAAGGCATTTATAAATAACATTTCGTTATATATATTTTTATCAATAATGGATCTACGTTTGGCCACCAACTAGCCTGATGGTAAGCGACAGTGTGGCTAAAGATGGAGCATGTAGATCGAGAAGAAATCTATTCACTCTAGCCTGCATATGTGTTAGAAAATAATAACATTTTCCTCGGCCCGGAAATCGAATCCAGGACCACTTGGAAGCCGCGCTTGCGACCAATAAACAAATCAGGCAGTTTAAAAATCTATAAGCATAATTATTTTAAAAAACGATCACTGTTTCATGTACCTGACGTACCTGGTGGTCCGCATGCGCGGTGACTGCTGCGCACGCGGCGGTCGAGCTCGCGGCTGCCATCTCCCGTAGTGCTGGCCTCCTGTCGCGCCGGACGAACGAAAGGAATAGGTGCCTGGTGGAGAGAAGTAAACACTTTTTCTTCACACTTGTTTTAAAAAAGCTGGAGGCATTTTTTTTTTTTATCAAAAATGGATCTAAATTGGCCACCAACTCGCCTGATGGTAAGCGACGGTGTGGCCGAGAATGGAGTACGTCGATCCATAATAAACCTATTCACTCGTTGAGTGGACAGATTTGGGGAGAACGATAGTTGGGGAGTTGATGCAACTGCCCAGACCCGTCTCCCACAACGGTTGCACCGGACTACATCCCGAAACACGACTAGGTCGCTTCACGGCATGGCTTCGTCCGGTGGGTGGTAACCAGCCGCGGCCAACGCCTCCCACCATAGTTGTGTTGCCTGTTTTGCACTACCTAGGGGCCACGTGTAGGGATTCCATTTTAAAGGTGCACTCCTACGGACGCGGGCAACTCAGCCCCCAAGTTATTAAGAAAGAAACGAATATTGCTAACGTTATTATTCATCAATAGACGTGGATTACGATAAATATGGATAGAACCTTGGATTCTTCCACTAACCAACTAATAGAAAATAATTCACTTTGTCTCTTCTCGCCAATAGGCAGTCCTCATCGGGCGTCTAGGCTTACGACGTTAAGCGTCACACGGCTCGTTCGCGCGGGTGTTGAAATATTTTAATTTTACATTATCTCGTTAACTATGCGTCCAAATAACATACTATAAGGGGCAAAGTTTATCCTCATAAATTGTCTTGATGATAAAGCAACTTTCGTTCGTAAGGATTAATATGCAATGCCTAATAATAATGTTCTTTAAGATGTTTATTAAATTTTTGGCACAAAATACCTTATTGTGGCTTAGGGGGCGTCCATAAATTACGTGAGATGTTTAAGGGGGGGAGTGGGTCGAGTCAAATCTCATCTAATCTTACGTTGGAGAGAGGGGGGGTCTCAGCAAATATCACGCAATTTTTTTTCTGATTGAAACCTAAAAAAAACTATTTTGGTCCATTTAATCCAGTTGGTACATGCTTAAGATTAAACTTAAGCGTAATCGTAATACGATTAAGATCATTCACTAATTCGTTCGAAAGAATATAATTTCATTCATACTTCGACGTTATACATCTACTGACTGTAAAACCACCATATTTATTTTATACCAAATAGCTCAATTTAATCTGAATTTACGGTACAGTGTAGCCCGTCCTTTGATTTCGCGCCACTGTCAGCCGAACGCGAGACTCGATGAACGAGAGGGTACGAGCTGAGTGGCAGCGACACAGGGACAGGTTCCAACCTGCTTTGTTTATTCTTGTAAATGTTTTACTCGACTCAGTGCATGCTCTTACTAATTTAAAATGAGTTATCAAGATTTTTATAACGCATACGTCAAAAGATACGTCTATAAGACGCAGAAGTCCTGCCAGGACGATGTGATAAAATTATGGAATACAGTGAAGCAAAAATTCCCGAAGAAAGAAGAGTTAATACATCATGATTCTCCATGGACTGAATTAGAGTAGATATTCTTTTTTTAATCACAGTAGTAATGATTTATTAAGTATTCTATTGTCAAATTTTTATTACACTTATAATTAGGCTCTCAGCAATATTGATTACTAGTCTTAACTAGTCGTAAACAAAAGCACGAAACAATTTTTTAATTTTTTTTTACAATAACAATCCAACGCGTTTACGTAAGAAACCCACATTTTGAAAAATCTCACTAGAGATTGGGGGTTGGGGGAGGGGGTTGAATAAAATCTCACGATATCTCACCAGGGGGGGAGGGAGGGTCAGAAAATTTAAAAAAACACCTCACGTAATTTATGGACGCCCCCTTATGTTTAAGAGATAGGCATATGGCATCACAAACTTTTTTTAGATGTACTAAATAACGATATTTTTGTAGAAGTTTATATTTACGTATAAGTACGCGCGCTGGCTGTTCACGCGGATAAAGAGGTGTGAGATAAAGAGTTCCGGGTCTGGGTGTGTGTGCATGTGAGATTATATGTGTGTAAAGACACCCACGATACGGGAAGAAGTTCCTAGTGTGGGGAAAACTTTTTATTTATAAAACAAAAAAAAAAACAGACTTGTTGTTAGTCCCAAATAAATAAATATTATGTAACGTGTGACAATTCAAAGAATATTGTTTTTGTCTAGTATAAAATATATCTGCCTAGCCTTTTCCCAATAACATTGGAGTCGGCTTCTAGTCAAACTGGATGCAGCTTAATATCAGTATTTTACATGGAGCGACTGCCTATCTGACTTCCACAACCCAGTAACTGGGTAACACATTCCATATTTTTGTTAAAATATGGATGATGAATTCGCGGTCGTGACCAGAGGTCGAGATGGCTTAGTGGTCAGAGCGCCTGGAGTAATTATCCGGGAGGCGCAGGTTCGAATCCTGTTCGCGACCGTATTATTTTTCCATTTAATATAATAACTTTAGAGTTCGCTAAGCATGCGTTAATGCTTTTCAAAGATTTATCTTGAAAGGTTGTTTTCTCTCAACAAACTCCAAACCTAACAGATAATATTTTGTTTTCATAGTAAGGTTGTTAATATGTTTTTGTCTTTTGTCTTTGTTTGTTTTTCTTTAGTGGGTAAGATTATGATTTTTGTTATTTTTTTCAGTACTAAGCAAGATTTTTTATTTATCTTGACAACTTGAGATAAAAAAAAATCTTTCTTTATTTCTTTCTATGATATCATTTAAAATATATTTATTTACCTGGAGAGCTCATCAGGGGCGGACACCTCGAGGAAGGTGTCCAGGAACCAGCGGAAGCCTTCATAGTCGATGTCCTGTAACAATTGAAAATGGTTTCGTTAGTTTTTCAAAACGTATTTATTATCGATTTGTGAAAACCTGGAGAAAGTAATTTCTTTTTTATTGAAATATATTAAAGTCCAATTATTTACATGTATAGATTCTTATGGAGAAGAACGGGTAAGAAGCCTCACGGTTACTCATTTTTAATATTTTGATGCATGGAATGATCAAATGATTTAAAGATATTAAATTAAAGATTTAAGTTTTTTTTTAATATTTTGATGGATTTGATCAAAATATAAAAAAAAACTTAAATCTTTTTATTTATTTTTATAGTAAAATAGTTTTCAATTTTATTGTATGTGTGTTAGTGTGTTTTTTAGTAGTAAATAAGTTTTTTTTAGGTTAGTTGTATATATATAATTGTACTGGTTTAATTAATTAATAATCTTATATTAATTAATTATGAGGTATTTAATAAATAGGTATACTTACAATATTAATTTATAATTATATAATATAATATATTATAATTAATTAGGTATTTGTTTCGTTGCAAATTAATATGTGTGAACAACGTAAAATGACGCTAATACTAAAAGTAAATATTTAATAATTTAAAATTTCGCCATGACAGTTTAGAGAAATGGCATATATGCTTATAATATTATTATATCTTATAGTTTAGCTAGTTAAATAGTAGTTCTTCTTCTTTTTTTCGTGTGGTTGATGAACAACCTAGTGTCAGAGTTTAAACCCGTAGGTCTCTGACATGGTTTTACACACCATCGAGAACATCTCTCAGGAGTGCTGGTTTCCTCAAGATATTTTACTTCACCGTTTGCAACCGATAATTTAATTAAAATACGCACATGACTTCGAAAACTTAGTGGTGCGTGCCTTGTAAGCGGACTTGCAACCTTTGACCTGTCAGTCCAACGGTCATACCACTAGGCTATCACTGCTAAGATGTTAGATAGTGTAACTACGGTACAACAAGTGTCTCGGGTACAATTCCGGTGTGGGTCTGTTCGTTATGTCTGCTATAGTTTGACCAGAAGTGCTGTGCCACTCTGTAGGAGGTATTATGGCGAGAAACGAACACAGTAGCTGTGATGATTCCAACGACCTCTTGTGTCATTTCTACCTGTGGGCTTACTCTTTAAAATATCTCCACGCGATTGACATTAGAAATATGTCAATTCGTACATTTAAAAAGCAAAATATCAAAAAAAAAAAATATTGATTCGGGATAATATAAATACTTTAAAATTGAGGCAACTGTAATGTACGTAAATTTATTGTAAATTAGCTGACCCAGCGAACTTCGTACTGCAATATTTTTTCTGTTCGTTTTTTTTTTTATTTTCTTTTATAAACACCTTGTCCTGACAATATCGAACACAACAAAAAAAAAAAAAGAATTATCGAATGAAGTTGTGCGCGTACAAACATTTCGGCGTAATTTTTTTTTATATAGATAGACGCTTTGTTTTAAGGCGTCTATTTAATATTGGAATTGGATTGGAATTGGTATTAGTTTCAAGAGTAACCCCACAGATCGTATAAGTCAAAAGATCAAGAGATAAACAGAAGAACAGAAGACTTAATGCTGTGAGCGGCACAGCACTTTGTAGTGTGTGACGCGCCTATATTACACGGTTCGAACCCATTTTCACGTGTTTGATTAGCTCCACTACCTCACACATTACAACTATATGGTCAAGCCATAGCCAATGTAAATCGGAAATAAATATACCGATTATCGATTTCTGTGAATCTTTACACATATAAATTGTTGTGGAAAGAAAAATACGGTCATGAGAAGGATTTGAACCTGTGGTCTGCGGATGGATACTCCAGGCTCTGTACAGGTCAGGGTAGCTTCGTTAACAGAGCGTCTAGATTATTCATCCAGGGGGCGCAAGTTCAAATCCTGGTAGTGACTAAAGTCAATGTTATTTCTTTTTTTGTCCCACACTAGCAATCTCTTCCTCTATCGTGGGTGCGTTTACAGACATATAATCTCACATACACACACACACCTACACCCGGAACAATTATCTGTAGATCATACAAATATTTTCTTGGTGCAGTAATCGAACCTGCGACACGCGATGCAGCAGCCGGTCTCTTGACCACTGCGCCAACCACACCGTCAAAATTAGGAACTTTTAATCTTAGTTTACCTACTTATTATTCTGGACAGGGACTGAATAGATAGCAATGACGTCGCCAAAAAGACGTGTTAAAATATGGATGAAGAATTCGCGGTGGTGAGTAGAGATCGAGATGGCTTAGCGGTCAGAGCCCATGGACTATTTATCCGGGGGCCCAGGTTCAAATCCTGCTCACGACCGTATTCTTTTTTCATTTAATATTATATCTTTAGAGTTCGCTATACATGCGTTAATGCTTTTCAAAGATTTATCTTTAATACTTATTATTCGTTTGCAAACTCAGGCTTGAAACAATTTATTTCTGAGAACGCTAGGAATCAATACATTTTGTTGGGAAAGCGTTCCCTGACACACAAATGGTGGAACATAAAAATGATGATATTTGATAAAGAATAAGTATTCCAAAACAAATATATTTACATACTGTATTGACTGCCTCGTTGGTCTAGCGGTGGCAAGTGCGGCTGCTGAGCGTGAGGTCCTGGGTTCGATTCCCAGGCCGGGCAAAGTGTTATTGGGTTTTTCAGTAAGGAAATTCTCAGTAGCAGCCCGAAGTCAGGAAGTTGGTGGTGTGACACCCCCGTGCTCCGGAGGGCACGTAAAGCCGTCGGTCCTGCGCCTGATCTCTCTGCGATCGTGTCGGATTGCCGTCCCATCGGAATATGTGAGTGAAAGAAGAGGGAGTGCACCTGTGTTTGCGCATACACTTGTGCATTATAATATCTCCTGCTTACTTGGCTAATCTCCGTGGAGATAAGCGGCCATGACCGAAATACGATCGGGAGGAGTATTAGTATTATATTTACATATTAGAGCATCACACCTGTATTCCCCGAAAGGGTAGGCAGAGGTGCGCACACTTCACTAATGCCGTTATTAAGTCCCATGTAATTGATGGTGATCCTATTGCCATCGTCTACTGCGCACAACTCCAAATTCCGAGATATAACTGAAAGTTTCCTAACAAAAAAAGAAATCAATAACACTTTGCCCGACCCGGGAATCGAACCCGAGACCTCATGCTCAGCAGTCGTGCTTGGGACCACTAGAGCCACGAGGCAGTAAATTAATAAAATAAGATTTAATATCGGTGTCCTCTATCATTGTGCCTGTTATATTCAGGTGGGCGGTTGCTTAGCAACGCTCGTTGCGTCTCTAATGTCAGCCATCTTGGGATCCAACAACAAAAACAAATAAACGCCTTCAAAACATACTTAGGTTACGTTACGTGACGTAAATCACAAGACGCTTCATGCTCTGTCAGAGGACTACGTGTGGCTCTCTGGCACCAAGTCGTTCATCAACCACATGATAAGAAAAAGTGTCCATTCCCAAAATAAGATTACATTTTCGTCAGAAATTAGTAAAACCTTTGTCACCTGTATACGGACTGAATAGATAGCAATGACGTCACCAAAAGACGTGTTAAAATGTGGATGATTAATTCACGCTAGGGAGCAGAGGTCGTGATGTCTTAGTGGTCAGAGCGTCTGGAGTATTTATCCCAGAGGCGCAGGTTCGAATCCTGCTCACGACCATATTCTTTTTCAATTTAATATTGTAACTTTAGAGTTAGCTAAGCGTGCGTTCATGCTTTTCAAAGATTTATCTGTATTTATATGCACTACTTCTGCATAAAAAAATTTATTATGCCAAATTTCATATTCCAGCGTGCGCGCAATATGCTTAAAAAGGGTACAAAGTTTTCTCTTCAATTTATTACATAATACTTCCAAGAATCGAACCCTTAATCGGATGGTGTAATAATATAGTGTGTTTTTTTTCCAAAATCAATGTTTCGGTTTCTGAGTAGGATTTTATAAAAAAAAAAATGATTCGTTTTCAGTTTTCATTAAAATCGGGCCCGAGACACCTTTGAGTATTTGTAGCTATATCATAAAATTTTTGTTTCGCCATCCAAGCTTACTTAATCTGTTGGCTCGCTAATTAGCAGACACAATAGACGTAAATCATGTTTAAATTATTTGTCTTTGTTACCTGTAAATTATCATTATTATCTTTTATTGTAAACGGATTGAAAGAGACTAGATCCCACAACAGGAAATCCTAGTGTGGGGTCTAGGGAACAAAATTATGTACCTATGTGATTTTTTGAGACAATAACGTTATTATTATTAATAGATTTTTATTATTATGAAGTACGTATTGGTACGTGGATGAGCCAAATGGTTAAAAAAATCTCGTGTGTTATTATATTTTGACACTTATTTATACTGGTTATGTCTTGACGTAGCGTAATCTCAGTACAACATATAATATTGTTCGGTATCTGTTACAACGCTCCACGCCCATAGTACATCGTCGAAATCGGATTAAATATGAAAATTCTTCCAGTTGAACCCTTTGTGAACAAAATACTGAGTTCTTAGTGGTATCCTTTGTAGATTATTGTCCTTTGTTCGAATTTTAATAAAGGATAAGCATATGTACCGGGCTGGTACGTACAGTCACTATCGAGAGTATTGTACTGGCATTCAACGGTACAAAATAATCGGCGAGTTTTGTAAAAACAACCCTATATAAATTGTCATAAGGTGCAATTTTTTGTGTTACTTATTCGTCTGTTATTATTATTTGAAAATGTGTTCGTTCGAGTTTCGTTCGTGAATATTTTTCGACGTTCTATAGGTAAAATAAAAACTCAATGTTGTTCACATTAACGCCCAGAGTATTCCGGCTCACTTCCCCGATATGCTGGCAAGTTTTGACTGTAAAAATATCCACGCTATTCTTATCTCGGAAACATGGCTAAAGCCTTGTCTCACCTCTACTTCTTACTCGTTGCCAGGTTTCCAGTTAATAAGAAATGATCGCACAAACGGCGGCGGTGGTGGTGTTGCCATTTATCTCCGATCATATCTTTCTTTTTCAATTATTGATATTTCGGGACACCCACCACCGTCAAACGCTGGCGAGCATTTGTTTATTGAAGTAGAACTTAATCATACAAAAATTCTACTGGGTGTCTACTATTGTCCTTCCTTACGAATCAACTTTTTCTCTTCTTTTGAAACTATTCTTGAAAATTTTGTCCCTTCTTACAGTCACACTATTATAATGGGTGATTTTAACACCTGTCTCCTTAAAAAAGACTCCCGTTCTAGTTCTCTTCATTCTATTATAGAATCTAACAATCTATCTATTCTCCCCTTGAATGCTACCCATAATTTTCCAAACTGTATCCCATCCCTTCTTGATCTGATTTTCGTTTCTTCTCGTGATCGTGTAGCAAAGCACGGCCAGTGCTCTGCCGATGTATTTTCTTATCACGATTTAATTTTCCTGTCATACAAAATACGTCCTCCCAAAGCAAAGTCAAAAATTCTGTTACAGCGCAATTTTAGTGGCATGAATGTCGAAAGACTTCGTGAGGATGCCAATAATATTAACTGGACATCTCTTATGGCTTCAGGGTCTGTAGACGAAAAAGTTGTAATATTTACATCAACATTAAATCACTTGTATGATGTTCATGCTCCTATTCGACCAATTAAGGTAAAACATTTGCCATCGCCATAGCTCACTCAGGATATAAAAAAATTGATGGCAAAAAAAGTGGCAACTAAATCAAAATATAAGTACCGCTCTAATCCACTCAATTGGGAGAAGTATGTAAATATTCGAAATCATTGCAATAAGGTGTGTAGGAATGCTCAACGCCAATTTATCCACACTTCGGTTGAAAATGATGACCCAGCGAGTCTGGAAGTTTCTTAGATCAATGGGAATCGGAAAATCACGCCAGGATACAATTCCGCATGCATTAGATATTAATTTATTAAATCAACATTTCTCATCGTCGTCCAATTTTGATAGGACAATCAAAACAAGTACACTGAATCATCTTTCTGCTCTTCCGACTCCCGATTATTCTTCTTTTGTTCTCGATCGATTCGCGGCTTGTGATGTTAAGAAGAGCATTTTATCCATTACTTCCAATGCAGTTGAAAGTGACTGCGTCAGCCGCAATATGATCCTTCCTGTTCTTGATGAAATCCTTCCTGTCATATGTCACATACTAAATTACTCTGTTACCAGTGGAGTCTTTCCGAATGCTTGGAAAGATGCCCAAATTACCCCTCTGCCCAAAAAATCCAATCCTGCATCCTTTTCAGAATACCGACCAATATCCATATTGCCATTCCTATCCAAAGTCCTAGAACGCCTTATTCACAATCAGTTAAGTTCATTCCTTTGTAAGAATAGGCTTCTTAATCCCTTTCAATCTGGTTTCCGTCCTGGTCACAGTACTGTCACTGCTTTGGTTAGTATTACGGATGACATAAGACTCGGCATGGAGAATGGAAAGTTAACCGTACTTGCGTTACTAGACTTCAGCAATGCTTTCAATACGGTTGACTTCGACATTCTGCTGGGCATTCTCGGCTCTCTTAACGTATCTCCAACGGCGATTGATTGGTTTCGTAGTTACCTGTATGGCCGCCGGCAGCGTATTCGTATTGAAGATAAATACTCTTCATGGAGCACTACAACCGCTGGTGTGCCTCAGGGTGGCGTTTTATCCCCATTACTCTTCGCAATTTTTATTAATTCAATCTCCAACCAACTACTTTCTTCCTACCACCTTTACGCTGATGATCTGCAGATCTACTCACAGGCCTCACTGGACTATTTGCCCGAAGCTATCGGCAATGTCAATAAAGATCTTGACCAAATAGTCAATTGGAGCAAACGCCATGGACTGAGTGTTAACCCATCAAAGACCCAGATGATTGTGGTTGGTGGCTCACGAATGGTTTCAAAAATCGACTGGCCCCAACTTCCTCCGGTTATCTTGGATGGTATCCAGATACCGTTCAGTGATAAAGTTAGGAACTTGGGAATATATATTGATAGTAATTTGTCGTGGGGCCCGCAGTTACAAGAAACTAGTCGACGGATCTTCGCGTCAGCGGGATCTCTAAGACGGCTGCGTAATTTTCTTCCAACTACCACTAAGATTGCGCTGGCACAATCTCTTCTTCTTCCTATCCTTGACTATGCTGATGCCAGCTATCTTGATCTCAATGAGGACCAATTTAACAAGCTTGAGCGACTTCAAAACTTTTGTATTAGATTTATATTTGGATTACGCAAATATGATCATGTCTCTGAATTTCGTGCTAAACTCAAGTGGCTTCCAATACGCCTTCGTCGGAATACTCATATTCTTTCACTGCTTTACAGTATTCTGTTTCATCCCACAACCCCTTTTTATCTCAAGCAAAATTTCGAGTTCGTTTGTGATACACATTCACGCTCCTTGAGGTCATCAGAGAACTTAAAGCTAAAGATGCCTATGCACTCCACCCGGTTTTTTGACCACTCCTTTACTATCCAGGCGGTGCGCTTATGGAATAAACTGCCGGTGTGTGTGAGACGAGCACAATCGTTAGCTACTTTTAAAAGAATGTTAAAGGAACACTACTTAGCTTCGTAATTTTTTTTACTATTGGTTATTAAATTTGTGTATTGTGTATGTATATATTTTACTTGTAGATATGTATTTTATTAGATATATATTTAAGTATATATGTGTATTTATTCTTTAAATCTAGGTTTTTATATCATAATTATTATGCTTATTTTTATTACTTTGTATAGTTTTTAAAGTAGGTACACCGCCAACGGCCCGTTATCATTTCTTGCACGCACTTGTCCATCCAACGGTTGTCTGTAAGAAATTGCTATTAGCGATAAGACCGCCTATTGTACCACTTCTGTAAAATAATATATATGTTGTTAAGTTTTATTTTTGGTGAACAATAAAGAGTATCTATCTATCTATCTATCTATCTAACAGGTAAGTTATATTCAACCTTACACAGATAAATCTTTGAAAAGTATTAATGCATGCTTAGCGAATTCTAAAGTTATAGATTTTTGTGGAAAAAGAATACGGTCGTGAGCAGGATTTGAACCTGCGCCTCACGGATAAATACTCCAGGCGCTCTGACCGCTAAGCCAAGTCGACCTCTGGCTCCATAACTTTATATTCAAACTTTTTTTTGAGTGTGGTAATCCATCACGGATGCTGTGCCGAATTCCGGCTGACTAAAAACCACACAGTCCTACTAGAGTAGGACTTGAGTACCGAGGTCTCGGAGTAGCAGCTGCAGTCAATGCGACCTCAGCAAGTATAAAGTTACACCTGCATAAGAGCTAAACAGATTAAATAAATCAACATAATAGATTAATTTCCAAATTACAAAAACAAAATATTTTAATATTAACGATTCGGGTAGCAGATATTATTTGCTACGGCGTAGCTGTGAACATCGTCACGCTTCTTTGTCGTAGCAGTGACATTATCACGTTACTACGCCGTAGCACATTTCAACAGCACTGCAAGCTCAAAAACTAAATTTAAAAAAAAAAGTAAAATTGCTGAATATAATATGTAATAAAAAGTCGTGTGAGTATAAATGGTGAGCCTATTACCGTCTTCCGGGTACAAATCCAGTCTCAGAATTCATACTGAAAATTTACCAACAGAAAAACTCAACATCACTTTGCCTGACCCGGGAATCAAGCTTAAGATTTCGCATGAACCAGCCGCATTTGAGACCACGAGACCAATGAGGCAGTCTATACACCAATATGTAGATTTTTTAAAGAACAAATAGAGATCTGAAAATGATTGCTGGATAAATATCGCCAGGCGTCTCCTTAAGACGAATACAAAGAAGATTGAAAAATTCAATGGGTAATAACGAGACAAGGTATCTCAGTTGGTAGAGTGATGACCCGGAACGTCAAAGGTCGCGGGTTCAAACCCCGTTCTTGTCCATTATTTTTTCATTGTTTCTTTGAAAAATAGTAATAAAAAAATATTTTTAAAAAAAAAGCACGCTTGCCATTTGTTAAAATATTATTAACCTATGTTACCCGAGACAATGTAGGGATTCCTACGATACCCCATACATTGAAATCGGTCCAGCTATTTAGAAGTTATGGTGGAATAAAGAAACTAACAAACATACATACATACATACATACATACATACATACATACATACATACATACATACATGAACGCTACAAACACAACACTCCTTTCTTTGGGCAGTCGTGAGAAAGAAAAAAATACCAAAGCAATCGACGAATAAACTTTGTCAGAAACTGCATCAAGTGTGACTTAATATTGTCAGCTAGCGTGACGTCACGAACACGTACCCACAGTAGGTGACGTGGTGGGGCCCCGTGGGACTGGACATTCCCTCTCATTGCTTGTCGCAATCTATTCTACTATATTTTCTATCTTTACATAGCATAAAATAGTCGCATTCCGCGTCTGTCTGTTTACTCCTAAACTACGCAACGGATTTTAATGCGGTTTTCAAGTTTGTTTTGAATTTTTTTCACTGATTGTTTATATTATATATATAAGGTCCTAAATTATTAGGTAATTTTCTTTAAAAGGGTTAATATATAAGTCAAATACATTCAGTTAAGCTAAGAATTAAATGGATATAACAAATGATTTGTCATTACAAAGTACTAGTAAGACGAAAACTGCTCCATGAACGGAGAACATTAAGAAAAAAAAAAATTATTTTATTTATGGCTTAAATTAATCATTATCAGTTACACATTGACCCCTTAAAAGGAAATTACCTAATAATTGAGGACCTTATATAATAAAGACTAATTAGGTTTTTTTTAAGTAGAAAATAAAATGTTTTGCCAACCAAGTCGCCGAAAAATAAATTATATATTGACATAGCTTACGTAGGCTAAACGTAACTTAATTTTTTTTCTAATTTCTACCCGTGCGAAGCCGGAGCGAGTCGCTAGTAATATTATAAATGCGAAAATGTATGAGGATGGACAAAAATGTTTGTTATTCTTCCAGGCAATAACTACTACAGAGATTTCGATGAAATTTGGCACACAGATAGTTAATGACCTGGACTAACACATAATACTAAATATGAATGGGAAAATTTATGAGTGGATGCGATGTTTGTTACTATTTCACGCAATAACTATTGAACACGTTTCGATGAAATTAGGTACACAGATAGTTTATAACCTGGATTAATACATAGGGCACTTTTTATCTTAATTCTGAAGTCCATGCAGATAAAATCACGGTCAGAAGCTAGTATGTAAAAACTGCACTGAAATACACTATCTCTCCAAGGATTGCAAGTGTGACTCAATATTGTCAGCAAACGTGACGTCACGTACCCACAGTACATGATGTGGTGGGACCCCGTGGGACTGCCAGGCAATTCCGACTTCTCGCCGTCGTAAACCATGGTTAATCCCGTTTTATGACTAGTGATGGGACTTGTGTGGCGGATATTTTTGTATATACGCATGCTGCGGATACTTGACGGGTACACTTAATATTATCTTTTCTCATTGTTTGTCGCCAATATACTGGTTGAAAGGGAAATCGTAATAAAAAGATACCATGAAGTCAGCTTATGATTCTGGACTCCACAGCGTTAGAATTTTGCGTCGGTCTTTTGACTGATTTGATCTAATAAAAAACACTGTGGCTAGTCGCCTGACTATTGGTCGCTTAATTACATAGTTTAATTTTACGATGCAGATTTTAGTGAAAATTAATTATAATTCGATTATTTATTTAAAAAAGCATTGAGATATATAGTAATAATCGCGTTATGCAATGTAGAGTGAAAAAAAAAGGCATAACACACATGAAAACACCGACTCAAAATTCTAACGCTGAAGAGTCCAGTATCATGTTTTGAATTCGTGGTCATCAATTTGGTCGTGGGATCAATTTTCTTTATGGTATCCCTTACACTTAGTATAAAAAATACATTGCACCATCTACGAGTATCAGGCACAATTTTAAACTCAGGACAGTTCATAAAAATATCCGAATAGAGTGACTCAATATCCTAAATTAAAGGTTGGCTTTCATTTCTACTCTGTACTGAAGTAACAACTTCACGTGTATCTTTGAAGTAAACACCTTTTTTATTTTAACAGAAATACTAGTGACATGCTACTTATTAAGTCTGAAAAATATCCGAACCCGAAATATCCGCGGCCACCTTTCGGATATCAAGGAAATCCCTAACACAGAAGGGTTAATAGATTGCCCTCCGGGCCCATCTGGGGTCCTCTTACAAGGATCCTTTTGTTTTTCTTTTTACTTTCCCGTAGAACTAAATTAGACAAAATTGTAAAGTCATAAAGTATATATAACTTTGTCACCCAATGGTAAATTACCGGAAAAAGGGCTTACCAAGTAAAATCAGACATTAAATTGCCGGAGTTATGGCTTTTGAGTCGACTAAAACCATGCGGAAACTAGCACACTTGAGAGATGTTCTCGATTGTTTGTAATGTCAGAGGCCTACGGGCGGCCTATACGCCGAACAACTTAGTGTCAGAAGACTAGGTTGTTCATCAACCACACCATAGGAAGAAGATCGACTACACAACTAGACGGCATAGAACAAAATAACTTAATCTTTTTTACTAGATTGTCATTTTCCTAGAACTAGAACATGCTTTTGTATGCTTTTTAGCAATTGCAGAAAGTTTGAGATTGAAAATTTTGAATTTTTGAAAAATACTTTTTTTTACATGACGTTGTGTTGTTTTTAGCGTTTTGTTTATATGTGTGTGTTAGTGAGTTTCTATAATCCATTATAACTTCTAAACGCTACAACCGATTTAGATGAAATTCTATAAGAAAATATTCCACAGTACTATCCTCCGACCCCGAAGGGGTAGGCAGAGGTGTACACAGTTGTAAACCAACATTTCACTAATGCTGTTATTATATCCCATATAATAGGTAGTCAGCCGATATCAATTGGTTATTTCTATAATATTGGCGATCGGGTCAAATTGAAAGACATAAATTACGCGGGCAAAGCCGAGGGTAGAAGTTAATGTAAAATAAAATTAACGAAATCAGGCTCTATATATTCAATAAACCTTGTTTTTTTGGTGTTTACTACGAAATCCAATATAACATTTTTAGAATGTGTGGGCGGGACCGCCCGCGGCCTCTCTAAGGAACTTGATACGTAAATAAATGTCAGATGGGACAATATATACGTACAGTCAGCTTCAAAAATACAGTGTGGCCTTGGATGATAGCCTGCACAAAATTGGTGAAATTATTAATAAGTCGAGAAAAAAAATAAACGAAAAAAAATATATATAAAAAATTTTACCTACAATGTTTAAAGTTATAAATTGTATGTGGAAAAGAAAATACGGTCGTGAGCAGGATTTGAACCTGCACCCCTAAGAGGTGAAGATGGCTTAGGGGTCAGAGCGCATAAAGTATTTATAAAAGAAGTATTTTTAAAGGCAAAGAATACAGTCGTGAGCAAGGTTCGAACCTGCGCCTCCTGGATAAATACTCCAGGCGCTCTGACCACTAAGCCATCTCGATCACTACCTCTGCTCATCATCGCGAATTATTCATCATTTTAATACGTCTTTTGGTGACGTCATTGCCTTCCCTGTAAAGGGACTGAATAAATGTAATTTGCGGTAGTGAACAGAGGTCGAGACGGCTTAGTATTTATCCTGGTGGTGCAGGTTTGAATCCTGCTCACGATCGTATACTTTTTCCAGAAAAAAATATAATTTTAGCGTTTGCTAAGCGTGCTTTTCAAAGATTTATCTGTATTAGTTAAAGTATCTGTGCGACATTGTATTAACTGCAAAGTTAGTCGTGTCGGTTAAGTTTCCTATATAGGGACTGAATAGATGGCAATGACGTCACCAAAAGACGTATTAAAATGTGGAAGAAGAATTCGCGGTGAGTAGAGGTAGAGTTCGAGATGGCTTAGCGGTTAGAGCGCCTGGAGTATTTATCCGGGCGCAGGTCTCACGACCTTAATATAAAAAAATATATAGCTTTAGGGTTCGCTAAGCATGCGTTAATGCTTTCCGTCATAGATGCGGTAGATTTTTCTTCATCTACCTCCACATTTTCATTATTATTGTTAAGCCCGCTTTTGATATTTTCTTCATTGGATTTCACGTTGCTGATAATTTAAAACCGTCCTCCCGATTGAAAGTCTTGTGTTTTTGGATTTCAATAGCTTCACGCACTGCTCTTGAATAAAAACGTCAAGCTGGATGCTTAATACCGTTATTTGGCATGGCGCGACTGCCTGTCTGACCTCCACAACCTTTCAGACTTTCAGGCCTCTGACTACCCGTAACGGCTGTTAAAGATCTTAATTTGACACGGAGGGGTCTCAGCATGAAATTAAGGTCACCCATCCACAGGCCGACCGCGGCAAACGAAGTTTAACCTCGATCGGTGAATCCGTGCGGCTGTTACTTAGCCACGAGCCCCCTTAGAAACAGTAAATACCACCATAATTCCTTTAACATTTTCTCGCTTCTTAGAAATTGTGGTAAGTAGGTATCTACGCTTATTAAGTACCTACCGAGAACTCAGCAGAAAATTGTTTCGTCTCAAACTTTCCTACATAAACACTTCACAGTAAAGATACTTAGGAAAAACAAGAGTTTCACATAGCATAGCATCACGCCTGTATTCCTCGAAGGGATAGGCAGAGACGTACACAGTTTTACACCCACACTAATACTATTATTAAGTTCTTGAGTTTAATTGACTGCCTCGTTGGTCTAGCGGTCGCAAGCGCGGCTGCTGAGCGTGAGGTTCTGGGTTCGATTCCCAGGTCGGGCATTTCTGAATTGCTGAGTATTTCTGTCAGGAAATTCTCAGTAGCAGCCCGGAGTTAGGAAGTTGGTGGTGTGACACCCCCGTGCTTCGGAGGGCATGTAAAGTCGTCAGTCCTGCGCCTGACCTCTCTCCGGTCGTGTTGGATTGCCGTCCCATCGGACTATGACAGTGAAGGAAGAGGGAGTGCACCTGTGTTTGCGCATACACTTGTGCACTATAATATCTCCGGCGTACTTGGCTAATCTCCGTTGAAATATGGTCGGGAGGAGTATTAAGTTCTATGTGACGAGCTTAATGGGCATAACGTCAATGATAAAATATGCTGAACCAAATATATGTTCCTAAACACCACTGTATAACCATATTTTAAGGAAATAAATCTTTGAATCAAACCCCAGGCTGTTACTAGGAATTTCGCAACACATAAACCCAATACGCATTGTGCTTGACCCGGGATTTGAATCCAGATTCGAACCTCATAAATATTCCGGATAAATACTCCAGGCGCTCTGAGCATTAAGTCATCTCGTCATAGCACGATGTCACCACAAGACATATTAAAATGTTGAAGAAGAATTAGTGGTAGTGAGTAGAGGTCGAGATGGTTCAGCGTTTGAAGTATTTATTCAGGAGGCGCAGGTTCCAACCCTGCTCAAGATCGAAGGTTTTTTTTCACAAAAATGTATATCTTTAAGTTTAGAGCATTTCTGTTTTACTTTACGAGCAAGACATGACAAATTATATGGCTTCAATTAGAATTGAAAACCGCAATAGTTTAGTTAATGAATAAAGAATCAGAAACGGGTTGCTAGTTCTGTGATACCATTATCACAGCGTTTACTGAGTAATGTCCGGGTTTGGCACAATTGGGACACACACATTCCTTTGTTATAGCAAATAAAAAAAATTGTATAAAATAAAAACATTATTCCCTACTGACTATTGGCACGGCACCTAGCTAGCACCTACACTGCACCGGATATACAAAAACGCCCGAAACGTAGTATTCCGATGTCGTCGGTGTTGGTATTTTTTATGTTAAGTTATTGTTTTGTTATTATTATTTTTATTTATTTTCTTTATTTTTTTGTCTTGTCTGTATTAAATAAAATAGAACTTATTTATTTCTTTATTTAAATCGTATCATGCGAAAATCGTCTCTGCCTACCCTAGTGGCAGTGGCGTAACTATAGGGTGGCAGGGCTGGCAAAAGGCCACGGGCCCCCGGCCCGACGGGGTCCCTTGCCCAAGAGGCCGCGAGCTCAAAAGGTGGTCTCACATATTTAACAAATTTATTTAAAAAATATTTTTATTCCTTATTTAACTAAAATGAACTATTAGTCATACTGTTGGGTTAAATTGTAGTGCAGTGAGTTATTAAAATTAAATTACAATGTGACGATTTTTACTGGGGCCCCATCCAAAGAATTTGCCACGGGCCTCATATGGTATACTTACGCCACTGCCCAATGGGAAACAGGCGTACGTATGTAAGTAACTACGTAAGTAAGTACTTGCAAACAGTCGAGGGTAAAAAAGGGAAGATGTGTTTAAAACTAATAGAAACAAATGACTCTGGATTCTCGGGTAGAATGAACACAGATCTTCATTAATGGCGGCAGCGGGCGGATGTCACACCGAAGTGTATCGAATGAATTTATATATTTATATGAGTGTAATGTGGTACAATAAAAAATATGGTATTAATATATTAATATTAGCGCTGAGACAGATGAATGACGTCATATTTTAGAGTATGTGACTAAATCTATAGGTACTTAATCTAATCATTGAATGTTTATTGTTATATCTTGTTGTGCATCAGCTCCGCTAACTCGCGGACACAATAGAGAAATCGTGACAATTAAAGGCAATTTGATAAGTAACATGCTACAACAAAATGCAGCGGGCGCGGGGCAGTGTAGCAGCGGGAAGAGGTATACGCACTACTAATCACGCGATACCACCAAAAATACGCAGCTGACGATTGCCGATGAGCACCGAACAAGCCGACGAGCACCGAATAAAGCCGAACAATATTACTAACGACCGTTTGTGTCTACACTAGTACAAATACTCTTGCAGCGTCTTTGATTTAATTTAACAATCATTGTCAAAAAGTTTATTAAAACAGTAATTAAATAAGTATTAGGTAGTTTAAATTCAATATCAGTCGAACCGTAACCACAATTGAAGGCAAAAAATACAATGAAATTCACAGAACTATTAAAACGTTTAAATAAAAATTAAATTGCCGAAAAGGAAACCGAAAATTGATGAAAAGTAAAATATTATTTTAGTCTTAATAACGAAGTGTACCTAATTAATTGTGAGTCGGCGCCAAACAAGCAATCAACCTAATTTTTTCGTCGGGTGAAAAATAAAAGAAGTTCTAAACAAATTGTCAGGCGACCAAAGAATATTTTCTCTTGTTTGAAGATAATTAAGATAATTTAATCAATATTACAGGCAGACTGCGTACGGAAAGCTATTTTTTTCCGGAAAAAACATATATTTCTTTATCCTCTGTAACAATCTCTTGAATCCGATACGGTGTAATAGGCGCCCAAAGTTGTACAGACCTACCCACTCCTCGCTCTCAACCCTCACGATTTTACGACACTTTACGACCTCAATAGAAATTTATTAGTACGATAATAGTATTTCTACACTCAAAATAAAAGTTTTTTGTCGCAAAGAACTTGGGTTAATGCGAAATTATGACGAACATTATTGATTGTAGGAAAGTAGCCGTGGGTACAGTCAACAAAACGAGAAGGGTAACAATAAAAATAAAAAACGTTTTAAAATGCAGATACAGTTTTCAACGTATTACCTCATGCGTAGTTAGGGTTGCCAAGTCTTAAAACAAACAAGCCGGCCAGACTAACTCGTTTAGCCGGCTATTTGGGTAAAAAGGCTGGACACCCTTATTTTTTTAGTCCTAGTATAACACGATTTTTTTTAAGTAATCCAAAGTTTTTTTCGTTTAATATAAAATCTTCTTAATGTAAATAAAAATGGTTAAAGATAAAAAACCTAAAAAAGCCGGACACGCAACCAAAAAGACTGACTTTGTCCGGTTTTATCCGGACGCATGGCAACGCTATGCGTAGAACTTTAAAATATGAAAAATATTAATTTAAATATTTAATCGTTCTCATGTCTACTGCTCACCACTGTAATGTTATTGAGTAATGTTTTTTTTATTAATTGAATGTATTTCTAATGCATATTATATAGAAATATTAGCCATCTGCACTCCTTTTCCATATAAACTTTAACTGTGCCAAATTTTATAATCCTCCGTCCACGCAATTTTCCTAAAAAGGGCTACAATGTTTTTGCTTCACGTGTTAATTTAATGACATTATGCAACGCGATAGTTTATTACTTTCTTCGAACCTAATTATGTTGCAAACTGTACAAATAAAACTCGAGTGGGTGTGAAAAGCGATATTTGTAATAAAAAGAAAAACGATAACGTATATAACATTACATTCATGTTTATTTTTAGCATCAATTGTATAAATTAGACGTTTGACCTTCTGTACTCAAAATAGATTGTAAAAATAATATGCTTCTTTATTTTTTTTATATAGCAATACACACTTGCTAAGCCCGGCCACGCCACGCTATATTCTCTTCTGGAAGATCCTGGTATAATAATTCCTCGAGGGGGTAGGCAGAGGTGTGCACACTTCATTCTTATTGGCTACTAACGTTCTGGGTTTGGTTTATTTAGCGTGAGTAGCCGAGTATACCGCTGTGCTCATTATATTGTAGGGCAAATTTGGATCGCTAGGGTCTCCTACATTTTTAAACAGCCAGTACATCTCCTGTTTTCTAATATATTTGTGCACAGTGGTGCACAGTTACACACCTACATGTGCTACCAACTGCCTCTTTGGTCTAGTGGTCCCAAACGCGACTGCTGAGCAGGATGTCTTGGGTTCGATTCCCGGGTCGGGAAAATTGATATTGTCTTTTCTGTTACGAAATTCTCAATAACAGCCCGGAGTTTGGAATTGTGTCCGGTTGACGGCAATAGGCTCACCACCTATTACATGGGATTTAATACCAGCATTGGTGAAATGTGGGTGTACAATTGTGTACACCTCTGCCTACCTCTTCGGGGAATACAGGCGTGATGCTATGTTATGTATCACCAATGCTGTTGTTAAGTCCCATGTGGTGGTGGGCTATTGGCATCTACCATGTCAGAGACCTACGGATGGTTGAAAATCTGACACTTGTCAGAAGAAGTTACATCTGATTATCCGTATTACTGTCATAGATCTTAATCTGACTGCCTCGTTGGTCTAGTGGTCCAAAGCGCGAGTGCTGAGCATGAGGTCCCAGGTGCGATTCCCGGGTCGGGAAAATTGATATTGTCTTTTCTGTTACGAAATTCTCAATAACAGCCCCGAGTTTGGAACTGTGCCCGTTAACACTCAAATTCGAACTGATCAAATCGGACTTAACAGCACTGATAAAAATGTAGGTGTACTGTGTACACTTCTGCCTACCCCTCCGGTGAATACGGGTGTGATAGAAAGAAAGAAAGAAGAAAGAAAGAAAAAGCTTTTATTCCCCTCAAATGGGCACACAGTAAAGAAGAAATAGATTATGAATTATAGACATTACATATAAAATTTTCAACCTGTAGAAACAGTATTTTTGATAAATTACAAATATAAGATAAACAATAACAATTCTGATACACTTAGAGCAGGACAAAACACAAATAGATAACTAGTTTAAAATTAAATATTTAAAACAGAAAATACTTTAATAAGTCTACGTCTACAAAATTGGAAGCTGGCAACTTTTTTGCAAGCGGCCAACTGCCAACCTAACAACAAAAGGAAAAAATCAGGAAGGAAAATATACAGCAGAGGTGACAACTTGAAGAATTTAACTTGGAAGATGGAAACTTGGAATGGATTATACAATGTTATGTTTTACGATCACACTTTGTTCATGTCAAAGGGTATTATATTATTATTATTAATAATGGAAGTACTGATGGCGTAATTTGATCAAAAGCTTGATTTCCCTAAGGGCTGTGAAGGTCCAATGGAAGACGCCTCGAGTAAAGTAAGCCACTTACCAGATTATAGTATATTTAGTACGGTAGGCAAGAGAGATAAGTGTGCAGGTAGCTTTTATTTCTTTTTTTTTATGGGTTAGGGCAAACGAGCAGACGGATCGCCTGATAGTAAGCGATTCCCGCCGCCCATGGACACCCGCAACACCAGAGGAGTCGCTGTTGTAATCTCCCCCTGGATGATCATTCTTGTCGTCCAACCCCCCTGATGCCCATATCCATCGATAAAAGATGGGCTCATCGCTAAATCACTATACTACATATCAATCTTGTTTTAAGGTTTATCGGTAAGCACACACGAAACTTTTAGTTTCATCGGCTCATTTCTAGTCTATTCAATTTTTTTTTGTGGGATAGGGGGCAACTGAACAGACGAATCGCCTGATGGTAAGCGATTACCGCCGCCATTACACCCGCAACACCAGAGGAGTCACAAGTGCGTTGCCGGCCTTTTAACACAAATAAACACAACGCAAGCGTTGTTTCACGCCGGTTTTCTGTGAGGCCGTGGTATTATTCCGGTCGAGTCGGCCCATTCGTGCCGAAGCATGGCTCTCCCACGGTAGAACTTAGCTGATGCTAACGTCATCATCTGGCGAACTCGGTTGACATCAAAAGGGTGGTCACTTTGCGCATGCGTTGCAGGGGGCCTGCTCTAATTTGGGCCAGTCTTTAAATCCAGTGTACTAAATAATATGTTATCAATACAAATAAAAAAAAAATTAAGTATCTGTTTGTAATGTCAAAATATTAGGTTTTTTAAGCTCATACAGTTACTAGTACGATAACTATGCCTAAAAATCTGTTTTTAAAATGTTTTACATTTTTGTCTGTCTGTCTGTTTGTTCCAGCTAAACTTCGAAATGGCTGGACCTATTCTGATAAAATGACTTTACTGGCAGGTAGCTTACTTCTTTTTGCGACACCTTTATTTTTAACACAAATTTTTGTAATTGAAAAATTTCTTACGTCGTCATTACATAATAAAAAAGTTTATGGTACATCCTTCAAAAAATATTTTTTATTTTTATGTATAATGTTTAATATATCTCGATCAAAACTATTAGTTAGTAACATTCCGTTATGTTTTTTAAATCCACAAAGGATATAGAAGAAATAAAAAAAAATAAGTTACTAGGCCACAACAGATAACAACTGACCTGTCCATTCGGCCAATTCAGTTTGGCAAACGATGCACCAAACACCCTTTATAAGGAGTAACTAAGGCTAATTATAATATAATGATACGCGGGTGAAACTACGGGGCACAGCTAGTCTGGAATATGGGCAGGTCGTAAACAGGAGTATCGGTACACGTCAACATCTGTCGGCCTAGCTTTTGTTAAGTACCTTTACAGATAATTCAAGATAAATCTTTGAAAAGTATTAACGCATGCTTAGCGAACTATAAAGTTATTATATTAAATGGAAAAAGAATACGGTCGCGAACAGGCTTCGAACCTGCGGCTCCCGGATGAATACTCCAGAGCTCTGACCACTAAGCCATCTCGACCTCTGCTCACCACCACGAATTCTTCTTCCATATTTTAACACGTCTTATGGCGACGTTATTGTAATCAATTCAGTCCCTATACTGGTGAACGAACTTTACAGATCTTTCTATCTGACCTCAACAATCCAATTACTATATCACACGATATCTCTTTCTAAGACTACCAATGTTAATCAATACATAAGACTTGTTTTAATTATTTGTGCCAATATTTCAGTGTCCTAAATTTGTTTTATTACTTGTCTAATGACCAAACCTTATAGTTTACCAATTTTAATCAAATTAAAAATGTCGAAAAATATGAAGTGACAGTTCGATGTAATTCGAACACCCTTTTACTGATCTAGCTAATCATTAAGGGCGCGCTGAGTGCCTGCCGACATCAGTGCAGATTTGGACAGCAACCGGGTGGATTCGCCTTCCATTTACATATTCATAATTTTTAGCGTAGCCTTTTATTGTATACCTACAGTAATTAAATAAAAATTTTTTATCATATTAACTAGAGCGTTTTAGTAGCCATCACTTAGGTCGCGAACCGAACAGTGATGCTGATAGTAATAATTTACCATTTCAGTAAATTTCTCCCATTCATCAATCATCTTGTAGCTTATACTATTAAAGACAGCTCAACTGTGGTCATTAGTTGCCTGTATATTTTTCTATTTTTCCGTGTGTACGACCCGTATTGCGAACAAGCGTGTGGTTAGTTCCAAAGTCGACACGTACTTGCCAATATGGGAGGATTATAGTATTGGTTCGACCAAGACCGACCATTAAAATGTGGGTTATAAAGAGAGGCCATGCTTTCTTTCATGCAATCTTTCTTATATTATGGTCTTACTACATGGTAGTGCATAAATACTGGCTTCATTACTAGGAAGGTCAGTATATAGGTAATAAGTCCAGTAGAACCCGCTTAATACGATTTCCCAAATAATACGCTATATTACGTCAGTCCCTGCAACTTGGCGCATGTTTTCATACATTATATCACGCTTAATACGATTTCCCGAATAATACGCTACCTATATTAACTTCAATCCCTGCAACTTGGCGTTAATCACGATTAATATACGATTCGTCATCCCATTTAATACGCTATCTGTACACGCGTGTTACCTCATGCGGCAGCGGGCAGTGGCCTGCGATTGACGATTGACTGAGTGAGCGAGTAGAGCGAGCGAGAGCAATCGCCCGTCACGCGCCCTATCCTACAGTCGTTTTCTAGATTCATATGTTGACTTGTGCCTATTTGTTTTCTATCATTTGTTTACGTAAACGTTTGTTAAAAAATGACTTTATCTGCCTAGCCTTTTCCCAATGACATTGGGGTCGGCTTCCAGTCAAACCAGATGCAGCTTAATACCAGTATTTTACAAAGAGCCACTGCCTATCTGCCCTCCACAACCCAGTTACTGTGTAACACGATATCTAGTGGTATGACTGGTTGTCAGACTTTCAGGCCTCTGACTACCCGTAACGGCTGTCATATATCTTAATTTGACAACCGGGACCGACGGCTTAACGTTCTGTCCGAGGTACGGAGGGGTCGCGGTATGAAATGATGGTCACAGACCGACCACGGCAAGCGTAGCTTAACCTCGATCGATCGATCTGTGCGGCTGTAACTTAGCCACGAGCCCCTTGTTAAAAAATTACTATAATTAAGCGAAAAGCATTATCAAAGCAAGAAAAAAATTTTTTGAATGCTGAGCTGCTTACTTTCGGTACCAGTTTCTACGTTACGTTTTATTTTCCCTATTCCCGCTTATTACGCTTTGCCGCTTGAGTCGTGGCGTTTTAAAGATTTATCTGTATTGGAACAAATGCTTTCACGTTTGACCTACAGATTCGAGATTGGAAATAAGTGTGGATATAAGCTCTATCTAGCATCTATACACACACACACCAACGTCTGGAGTTAGTGATGTATAAATAAAATAATAGTATTCCAGCGTATAGAAAGACCGATGTAAACTTTTGTTTTGTTTTTAATATTCTGTTAGAACCACGGACCTTAAAAAATACGGACGGAGCATTGTGTACGACATGTGAGAAGCATGCCTAGTCATCCAATTTCACTTGTCATACACGAGTTAAACGCATACAAATACTTAAAACTCATCCATTCGGCGGCAGTACGCTGCGTGTAATCTATGTGTGTGTGCGTAATCTATGCTTCGCTTATGACAAGGCAAGGTACGATCCGTATTTTTTCAAATCCGTGGATAGCACTAACTAGATAATATTAATATCTGTATTTGTTAAGATAATTGCATATGTACGACATTGTATTAACTGCAAATTTAGTCGTGTCGGTTCGGTCACCTGTATAGGGACCGAATAGATAGCAACGACATCACCAAAAGACGTTACAATGTGGAAGAAGAATTCACGGTACTGAGCAGAGGTCGAAATGGCTTAGTGGTCAGAGCGCCTGAAGTCTAGGAGGCGCAGGTTCAAATCTTGCTAGCGACCGTATACTTTTTCCATTTAAAATTATAACTTAAAAAAGTTTGTACGTACTTTTATGTACGAACACTTTTACTAGGGGCAAATTTTGAAAGCCCGAAATAAAAAAACAGCTGTTGCTTCTTCATCTTATCGTGTGGTTGATGAACAACTTAGTGTCAGAGTTTAAACCACCCGTAGGTCTCTGACATGGCTTTACACACCATTGAGAACATCTCTCAGGTAATATATAACTGACATAAGATAACTGCCGTGTGCTGGTTTCCTCACGATATTTTCCTTCACCGTTATAAGCAAGTGATAATTTATTATAATACGCACATGACTTCGAAAAGACAGTGGTGCGTGCCTTGGATTCAAACCTGCGACCTTTGACTTCAAAGTCTAACGGTCATACCACTAGGCTATCACTGCTATATAAGCATACAACATAGCTTTTGCATAGAAATGTTTACACACTACACACCACAATGTATGGAGCGGTAATTTTTTTTTTGCGCTTTCGATGTTATTTCCGTAGTAAAAGTTGATTGTATAACTAGACTACATTGACCCCATAAAGTATGAGTACTGACTTCTGTTACACACTGTATAAGCTGTTCTTATTATAATATGACTCGTTGGTCTAGAAGTCGCAAGCGCGGCTGCTGAGCGTGAGGCCCTGAGTTCGATTCCCAGGTCGGGCAAAGTGTTATTGGGTTTTCTGTTAGGAAGTGACAGCCCCGTGCTTCGGAGAGCACGTAAAGCCGTCGGTACTGCGCCTGATCTCTCTCCGGTCGTGTCGGATTGCCGTCCCATCGAGATATGAGAGTGAAGGCAGAGGGAGTGCACCTGTGTTTGCGCATACACTTGTGCACTATAATATCTCCGGCGTACTTGGCTAATCTCAAATTCAAATAATTTTATTTCAAATAAACCATATTACAGGCACTTATGAAAGGTCAAAACTAGGTGCACGGTTCCAAGGCGTTGATCTTATGGAGAAGAGCCGGCAAGAAACTCCATAGACGCTCTTTTTAAAATAAATTGGTTTAACAATAAATAAGGTAATGTGAGAATAATGCAGGTTAATGAGCAGACTAAGAAAGGAAAGTAAACTTATATAGCCTTTTAAAATGACTGTCAAGGCAGTTAGGAGCCGACCAGTCCCGACAGACAGCACCTGTTCACGAGCATGACGCGCACATCAGCCTCGCTTAGCTCAACCATTTTGTAGGGAACTCGACGACCCGAAATAATAATGTAAATTTAAAACTAGTAGGTTCGATACTAGCTGTTATATAATCGATATGTAAATTTACATACCCAAGTGTCAAATAAAATAATAATACAATTGGATTAATTGTACGTCAATAAAATAAATTGTATAAATAAAAAAAAAATACAAAAATGTCAAAATAAAGGAAAATACCTAGAAACATTTAAGCTGAAAGCAAACAAAATGTCGCCACAATCAAGTAGGCAAGGTGCCAGTGGGTCGCAGTGTGCAGGAAGGAATCGTGAGCCAGGCATCCCTATCTTCCATATAATGATTAGTACTATAGTACGCTTTGGACACTAATATGCGTGGAGATAAGCCGCCGTGACCGAAATACGCTCGGGAGTACATTTTTAATACTCAATACTCAATTCTTTATTGCATTCCACAATGTAGGCTTAGGTGGTAAACATTTATTTGGTAGGTAACAATCGTGGACCCTGTCGGGCACAGCAAAAGATATAATAAATAAATGTGGAGAGGACTTATCATTTATGTATCTTATAACAATGCAACTTATTCTAAAAACATAGACATAACATTAACATTAGAAATAAAATTGCAAAAGACTTTACTTTTTAAGTTTTAGAGATTTATCACTTAAATATTCGTCGACGCTATAGTAAGATTTTTTCAGTAACAACTTTTTTAATTGATTTACGAATAAATGGAGTTTTTTTTCTTTTCTTATTGTTTCTGGTAGCACATTGTATATTTTTACTGACATTACCAGAGGACTTGTAGAATGTATTTTTAAGCGGGATGATGGTAGGTTGAGTCGTGTTTTGTGTCTGAGTGTGTACCTTGTTTGTATGTCTTCTCGTTTAGTGTAAAAGTCTTGGTGTTTGTGAGCAAATTTGCATATTTCAAGTATGTACATATAAGGCAGAGTTAAGATATTTTGTTCTATAAAATTTTTATAATAGTATCATTATTATGTACGACCCAACTACCAAATTTCTTTCCAATTTTACAAACAACATCTGCCGCCTAACAATTCCCTTTTTTTTCATCTGAGCGCGGAAAGTTCCTCCTATTTACATAAATCAATCCTCATTGATTGCTTTGGATCGTAAATCTATTTATGTATACATACAACGTGTATGTACTGCGTTTTTAGGGTTCCGTGCCTCAAAAGAAAAAAAAAACGGAACCCTTATACGATCACTTTGTTGTTCGTCTGTCTGTCAAGATCCTTTATCTTGGGAACGCGTGGAGGTATCGAGTTGAAATTAAAACCATATACTTAAGTCTACAGTCCCTTGAAGCTGTGAAAAAAACAAACCACGTAAAAAAAAAGATACGGCCGTTTTTGCCCCAAAACACGTAAATTTTGACACTCTCAAGGGAATTAAAATGTATAGGGTACTTTCCGTTGACCTAGAACTATGAAATTTGGCAATTAATATCCTGTTATACTACAAGTACAGGGAAAAATCTGAAAACTATACATTTGTAATTAAACCATAAAAAACATAGGTTTATTTCGGGAAAAGGTCGGAAAAAACTGCGAAACTCGATTACTGAACTATTTATAATATGTACCTACAAATTTGTACGGAACACTCGGTGGGCGAGACCGACTCGCACTTGTACGGTTTTTTTTTTCTTAGTGTGTCTTCTATCGAATGTTGTCCGGAATTTTAATATAAATGACGATATTTATATTATTATTATTAACTAGCGATCCGCCCCGGCTTCGCACGGGTATAAATTAGAAAAAAGAGTTTTTAGCGTACGTAAGCCATGTATACCTACCATGTTTTCGGCGACTTGGTTGCTATTTTTTTTCTATTTATAAATAATCGAAATTAGGCTTTATTATATATATAAACAATCTGTGATGAAAATTATCTAAACGGTGGATGGTGAAAACCGCATCAAAATCCGTTACGTGATATAGGAGGAGTTAGCTGATAAACAGACAGACAGACGCGGAAAGCGACTTTGTTTTACACAATGTGGATAAGAGATTTAAGCTGTTGCGTCAGTCATTAGCAGACACAATAGATTTTTATTGTTACAACGTACAGATCTGTACGTTACTGAGCCGAAAGGTTAAAATACACAGAATCAACTAAAAAACAAAATTAAGTTCAACAAAACCGCATTATCTGTTTGACTGTCGGAGCGGGATCGTTAACGTTAACGTTCGTATCCAGCTAAAACACTAGGAAGCGGTGAAGAGTGGAAAAGAAGTTCAAAAAGACGTCGCAAATTTTTTAGCCTAATTTGAATAAATAAATTTTTTAGCCTAATTTGAATAAATAAATTTTTTAGCCTAATTTGAATAAATAAATTTTTTAGCCTAATTTGAATAAATAAATTTTGATTTTTCTCATCGGGGCGATGATATCGAAGTTAAGTTCGATACCTAATCGTTCGAGGTGTCTGCCTCGTGTGGTCGTCGTATTGCAACACCAGGATTCATTTTTGGCGTTAAGGTCGCCAGCAATGATAACGCCATGACGGAATGACGGTGGGTTGAGAAGCCGGGGAGGGTTTCAGGGTCGGGAACGCTTGCTGGTGGTTCAGCGCGTTCCATGGTGAAGGCCGTTGCGGACTAAGTCGCTCGGGTAGCTTTGAAGAAGGCTGCTCCCTGATGGTACGCTCGGCATTGCGTTTCGCGAGTTTCGTGTTGACGTTCGGTTTTTTCGGTGCCTTGGGGCACCCGCGATAATTAGCCGGATGTCCTGATTCACCGCATAGGACGCAGCTGGGCCGACCCTCGGTGCAGAGGGACCTATCTTAAGGCCTTTCACAGGCGTTAGTGCTATGGTCACCGAGGCACTTGACGCATCTGGGTTTGGCAAAGCATGAGCCGTTAATTACCCGACAACGCCTATTATACGTTAAGTGGCGGGGAGCATGACTCACAAAACAATATGTGTATGGACTTATATCTAGATTCTAACATAATTATATTTTTTAATACATGTTGAGGCCATGTAATGCCTATATTTTTTTTTTTTTATAGGTCTGAAAACGATTGCTAGATAAATATCGCCAGGCGTCTCCTTCAGACGAATACAAAGAAGGTTGAAAATTTCAATGGGTAATAACGAGACAAGTATCTCAGTTGGTAGAGTGATGAACCGGAACGTCAAAGGTCGCGGGTTCAAACCCCGTTCTTGGCTATTATTTTTACAATGTTTTCTTTGAAAAAGAGTAATTAATGATCACAATTTGTTTGACGCTAGCAAGTGATATTATAATGACACCTGTACAATTTTTTGCAATTCGTACAACTCAATGTGTGATAATGTAATCTCTTTTTTTTCGGTACCTCTGTTGGTTGTCGCGACTCGGCTTTCATTTTGAACTGTTCCCGCATTTATACTTTTTTTTTTTCAAAATGACTTAACTACCTTTAAATAGTTCTTAAATCGTACAAATTGGTTTGGAAAGTACATAATAGTACGTCAAACCTGAATTGAAAATGATGCACTTTTTAACAGGTCATAAAAAAAAGACACCATTTACAAAAAAAAAAAAACATTATTGCAAAAAGCACGTGGAAAGGTGGATGAGGAATACAGGATGCAGGTGCTTAACTATACAACAAAAAAATGGATGACTTCGTTGCAGATATGAGAATTGATACAAGAAATTATATACTTACATAGAAAAATGAATAAATAAAACTTTGGCTTGAATTTATGTTCTATTTCTCTAAGAAGATAGAGAAATTCAATTTCTTATATGCGGTGCCTACTATATTGAAAATTCCTTAACAGAATGAATTTCTTCATGTTTTTATTATAGTTAAAAAGTTTTAAACGATTAAGTACACTTAGAATTTTAAATCGATTTATTTTAAGCTCGTTTATATTTGTTACCGATTGGAACGCTTCGCTTCCCTAGTTGAATCAAATTATAGGTGTCAAATGTGGCTTTTTATATCTCGTCGACTATAAAGGAATGTTTGTAAAATTCTACAAACATATTGATACCTTTCATCTCTGCTGATTTCTTCTCATTCTTAGGTATACCACACAGCAATTTAAATAATGATAGTCCATAAATAGGTCAAATAAACATCCCAAGGCGATCTGTTTTTGTTAACATTTCAATCGAAACTCAACCTTGTTTGTATAGATTTAAAATCCAAATTCTTATAAAGTTTATAGGATAAAACGCTGTGAAGATTTGCAACCGTATTCTGTGGGTGATAAGGTTTAAAATCAGTAGTGATTTTCAGTACATTTTGTTTCTGAATAAAATGTCTAAGTGTTTTGTTTACTTCTAATCTAATTGTTAATGGCATGTTATATCTTATCAAATAATTATTTTCAGTGGGCTTACTCTTGAAATTCGCTCGATTGATATTGGAAATATATCAGTTCGTACTCTAAAATGCCAAAATGTCTAAAAAATTATTATACATTCGGGATAATATGAAGACAACATGCTTTAAAATTGAGGCAACTGTATTGTAGGTCAATTTATTTCAAAATTACGCGTTGTTTTAAGGTGTTTATTTAATATTGGAATTGGATTGGAATTGGTATTATCTTCAAGAGTAACCCCACTGGACCCTTCGAGTGTAATAAGACGAAACGAATACTAATTCCTGTATTTTCACATTATATGACGTAATTTCTCCGAAATCATAGCATGACGCCTATACCTATTCCCCGAAGGGGTAGGCAGAACTGTACATAGTTGTACACCCAAATTTCACCAACACTGTTATTAAGTCCCATGTAATAGGTGGTGAGTCTATTGCCATCCGGGCATTTCAGTACCTAGGGCAGCTACTGAGAATGTACTAACAGAAAAACAAAATCACACTGCGTAACACGGGAATCAAAGTCATGACCTCACCGTTCGGCAGCCGCACTTCCATTAGCTATTCTAATAGTAAAAGGACACCGAGTAATTTTTTCATTAAAGCTATTACGGTAAAAAAAGTATCTAGTAACGTTGAATCCTTCTTAAAATCCAATTATTATGAAGAGCGATTTTCATCGTCTTTCATTTCATTATTAATTACATGTTTGTCCAATAATTAATTAATTAAAAAATTAAAAAGCACTCATGCCATTTTTATCTTACTATTATGTTACCCGGGATAATGTAAGCATTCTAACGATACCTCGTACATCGAAATCGGTTCAGACGTTTAGAACTGATGGTTGAATAAAGAAACTCACAAACATACATATATGAATCCTAAAACATAACACTCCTTTTTTGGGCAGTCGACAACGATGGATTTTATAAAAAAATAACCCACCTTCAATAAACTATGGGTTTGCTGTAATTCATTGAAAAGTTCCATTGTCAATCTCCGATCTTCTCAGATCTTCAAAAAATTTAAATGGAATTACTTACCTCTGGACAATAGTTTTTCAAATACAAAAATATTCATATAAATCAGGTCAAAATTGGCGACGATATCGCTGGACGTACAAAAAAAAACATACAGACGAATTGGGAAACCTCCTCCTTTTTAAAGTCGGTTAAAAACAGAAAGAGCCCTTTTACAAAAAGTTCGATTAATCTTTGACTCAATTTAAACGTCACCACAGCTGTATCGCTGCACGTTCATAGAGGAAGACAAACAAGGCTAAAGTGAATAGATTTCTTCTGGATCTACCGTCCCTTACAATTAGGCAAGTTGGAGGCCAAACGTAGATCCATTTTTGATAACAAAGAACCTTACATCAGCATCAATTCTGATGATGCAAAAGTAAACTTAAAGTAAAGCATTGCCGTTTTTTACTAACAGTTATAATAAGAGCTGGATAAGATAATACATATAAAGAAATGTCAAATTTAAATTTAATCATGTCAACCTAACATTTCCATACTATTTTAGTTTGACATCTCTAATTTTTGTGGCCACATAAAAAAGGGTTATTGACGAAATTTCACAAGGGCCTAAATTTAAAGAATATGGTATACACTACCTAAAAAAAATATTTTGCAATTTTTTGTGTACCTATTGATTAAATAACAGCTGTTTAAAATTCAAATTTCAAAGGTCGTGCCAAAAGGCGCGATAATGACGATCGCCATTTTGTGACGTCATTACGCAACAGAACCATTGTAAACAAAGGAAATTATTTTGTAAATCATAACATTAGTGCGTAGTATACCAATACTTCGAAAATTGAACTGAAATATGAAGAAAGTGGTTGCATCTTGCTTCCTAAAAATAAATCGATGAATTTGTTGATATTTGATCAACAAATTCATCGATTTATTTTGTGTCATGTGTCACAGTGACTGCAAATTGACAATCAATCGTCTGAGTAGTGACGTCACGCAGTCATTGGTGTTTCGAGTCACGTGACACATAGATTTAAAATTATGAGTTTGTTTATTGAATTAAATGTATTTACGAGTTATTAATATTATTTTCAAAAATACCAAAGAGTCAAATAAAATACATTCTATAATTATAGCTAAGTTTCATATTTTATTTCCATTAGTGTCAAATACCCTATTGTGCCTACTAAAAACGTTCCGAGATCGTAATTTGACGTGCCTAAATTCATATCTGACGTCGCTTAATTTGTCCCGTCTTGCTCATATAGTAACGGTTAATACAAGACGATAATACTCTAAATTTAGTTTAGTTTGCGACAACAGATTTGACGCAATTGAAACGAAAACAATCGTCAAACGCTATACATTAGAGAAATACAGGAACTCCTAAGCACCGAAACAAACTAACTTGATGTCCTAACTCCGTCACGTCACGCTTCCTAAAGGCGACCACACGCATGACACGATAGTGGTCGATATACCATGAACATTTTACACAGAGCGCTGCAAATCGACTTGAGTCTGCTAAATTGACAGTTACGGAATGACGTGTGTGGTCGGTATAAGGTAATGGACATAAAAAAGATCTGCTATTCTCAATGTTATTAGACTAAACTTCTTTAATTGTAGATCTGAGCACCATGCAGCCATTAACATTATTCTATTAACGTGACTTGAGGTCTGGTAGTTTGAAATGTTATACTCAAGTAAATTTCTTTACTGTGGTGGCGTATCTGTTGGGTTGTCCTATTCCTCAAAAATATGGTTGAGCTGAGCGATGCTGAACGAATGCGACAAGTTGGGACTGGTCAGCCCAAAACTACCAAGACGAGTAACTATTATTATGCATCTACGTGTACAACTATATCTGCATCGTTATCACATCATGTCTTTTACCGGATAATATTAATGTACCAAAAATATTGTAACACAAAATTTTATAAGAGTAACCATAGAGTTTCTTGCCCGTTCATCTCCATAGGAATCTACATTTTGGAACGTAGCATTTCTTGGCTTTCAAAAGTACCTTTATATGGTCTAATTGGTATAAATGATTTGATTTGACTTTGAAAAATTGAGATCGTTGTGCGCTGTTGTACACTCACGTCTAATCAATGCAGTTCAAACATCAGCTGCAATAACAGTTTGCTTGACCCGTGAATCGACCCAGGACCTCTCGCTCAAAAATCGTAATTGCGACCACTAGACCACCGAAGAGAAAGTACTACAAATTAAATAGTTCTTGTGACTCAGTTTAAAATTTTCAATTGAATTCACTAACTACATTATAAACTCGCACAAGTAAAAACTGGAAAAACTGAGTTGGAACTACCATCTGTTAGCTTTTATGTTCATTCGTTCATTTAGTTCATTCATTCTTGCGAATGAGCCTGCACTTGATTTATTGCAGTGAACTATGAAAGTTGAGTTTGTTATGATTATAAAAAAACTTTTTTTTTGTATCTATTTAATTTACTTTTTTAAACGTATACAGCCTGTAATAATATATACAGCGTGTAATAATACTCCGTGATTATGATTAGGAGGTAATGTACCCATATATGTAGCTACATATTTGTCGATTAGGTATGGCTCGTGGCTAAGGAGGAGTAACAGCCGCACAGATCGATCGATCGAGGTTAAGCTACGCTTGCCGCGGTTGGTCTATGGGTGGGTGTCCATCATTTCACATCGAGACGCTTCCGTGCCTCGGAGAGCACGTTAGTCAAAGTCAAAGTCAAAGTCAAAGGTTTTTATTTCAAATAGGCAAAATTACATGCACTTATGAAACGTCAATTGATTTTAGTTGCACGGTTCCAAAAAGTTGGTCTTATGGAGAAGAACCGGCAAGAAACTCCATAGACACTCTTTTAAAATAAAATAATACAATAAAGATGCAAGATCTTTGCATAGTTACAAAGTTTGTAGGTGCAAGAACAATGGAGGTTAATGTGTGAGATGTAATATTATCTAATAAATAATGCTACGAATACAAATAACTAGTTAAGTCACATGAGTCACTAATCTCTACATTGAGCTCACATTTACAGTTAAACCGTCGGTCCCGGTTGTCAAATTAAGAACTTTCACAGCCATTACGGGCAGTCAGACGCCTGAAAGTCAGACAGCCAGTCATACCACGAGATATCGTGTTACCCAGTTACTGGGTTGTGGAGGTCAGATACGCAGTCGCTAAATGTAAAATACTGGTATTTAGCTGCATAAGGTTTGACTGGAAGCCGATCCAACGGATATTTATCTTTTGGCATGAATTAAAATCTGAGTGGTATTTGGAGTCACATATATGTACCAGGGACGAGTTGCAGTATCCTTTAGGTTTTCTAAAAGTGTGGACATTAATGTTATTTTTAATCTCATGTTACGTACATATTGCCCATTGTCAGGCATTATGAGTTTGTCATGCTCACTAAAATGTCCTGCTGATGGTGGCGTTGTACATCGGGTCGTCGAGTTCCCTACAAAATGGTTGAGCTAAGCGAGGCTGATGTGCGCGTCATGCTCGTGAACGGGTGCTGTCTGTCGGGACTGGTCAGCTCTTAACTGCTTTGGCAATCATTTTAAAGGGCTATATAAGTTATTGCTTCTAGCGCTTTCCTTTATTATTTTGCTCATTAACCTGCATTATTCTCACATTACCTTATTTATTGTTATACCAATTTATTTTAAAAGAGTGTCTATGGAGTTTCTTGCCGGCTCTTCTCCATAAGATCAACGCCTTGGAACCGTGCACCTAGCTTTGACTTTTCATAAGTGCTTGTAATATGGCCTATATGAAATAAAAATATTTGAATTTGAATTTGAATTTGAATTTAAACATAATATCTCACTGATATTTTAGATTCATTATGTAAGGTTTACGATTTTTAGTCTATGGTACCGTCATTCGATTTTCAAGTCGAATGGCGGTATGATCGATGGAATTATTCTAAGACAATGTAATGCGAACGGACGGCGAGGGAGACCATTCTAGTTTGGACAGCTACACTAGCCGGACGTGTCTTATCTTGCATATCCACCAGATAACTTTTAGAATTGGAATATTTAAATAGTATTTATGCTTAAATTTGTGTCGCTGTATGTATTATGATGGAGTATTAACTTAAATAAATTATCATAAAGTGAAGTGATTATATTAACTGGAAAAAGAATATGGTCGTGAGCAGTATTCGACCCTGCGCCTCTCGGATAAATAGTCCAGGCGCTCTGACCACTAAGCCATCTCGACCTCTGCTCACCACCGCGAATTCTTCATCTATATTTTAACACGCTTTTTTGGCGACGCCATTGCTTTATAGCTTTAGAGTTCGCTAAGCATGCGTTAATGCTTTTCAAAGATTCATCTTTAATTATCAATGTTGTGGCTAAAGTTTTACTACAATTATAAAAGTACATCTTTAGACATTGAAAAAGTCACATCCCTAACCACCAGGTTTAAAATCACAATCTGTTCAAAACGCTACGGAAACCAACAGAATCAGAACGTTTTCAGTTTCAGTCACACCGACCTCCGAAAAGTACAGCATCGACCTACTTGATTGCTATTTAGCTAAGAATTTCAATCAGACGTTTCTCCAAGAACTCATCTGCATTTGTCAACAATATCTATCTATCTCGCTCTACCTGAGACAAGTTAAAGGCATGCAATTAAAGTGGGACAGAGTAAACAACGCTTATATTAGCACTAGACAAAGTTTATACTCAGCCTTCAATTAGAGTCTGAGAATGGGTTCTCTAGGGAACACATAAAGCTACTCAGATTAAGGTTATATGGATATTATACAACCTGTAGGTACAGAAGTCGCTGTGTTGACGTCACCAAAAGACGTATTAAAAATAGCTGTGCCAGCAACTCCGTCCGCGTGGATGTCGTAAATTAACACCATGTCGTGTATGAACACAAATTCATAATTAACAAATGTTCGACGTGATTCTTTATGGCTTAGTGGTCAGAGCGCCTGGAGTATATTTTTTTTTTTTTTATGGAATAGGGGTTAACCGAGCAGACGGCTCGCCTGATGGTAAGTGATTACCGCCGCCCATGGACACCCGCAACCCCAGAGGAGTCGCGAGTGCGTTGCCGGCCTTTTAAAGGGTTTGGGCCTCCGGTACCCTTACTCACTCGGCGAAACACAACGCAAGCGTTGTTTCACGCCGGTTTTCTGTGAGGCCGTGGTATCAATCCGGTCGAGCCGGCCCATTCGTGCCGAAGCGTGGCTCTCCCACGGTGTATTTATTCGGGAGGTGCAGGTTCGAATCCTAGTCGCGACCGTTTTCTTTTTCCATTTAATATTGTATCTTTAGAGATCGCTAAGCATGCGATAATGCTTTTCAACGATCTGGAAGAATATAATTAGTTACACGTGTCTTCATTTTAATTTGCGGTCCCCTGATCCACTGGGTCGCGCTCCTAAAAAGAAAGCAGTACTCTTATTAGTTTAGTTTGCTGACACTAAAATCGACCAGCTCAGAGCCACTTGTATACTTTTAAGTTTTTCGACACTAATTATACAATTTAGGAACTGGTCAATAACTTATAAAAACCTATCCACGAAAGTTCAGGCTACCGTCCATTAATTAGATCGCTCGTAGGCGTTCTGACGTCACATCCGTCAACAATGTGCGTCATTACGGTGACGTCACTATTAGTGATATATGAGCGTCAATTTGGCGGAGTGACGGGTTTCCGGGTATTAGTTTGGGATATTAGAGATAATTATGTTAGAAATAAGAGTAATTTGTATTAGATTTAGGTAGGTAAATCAATAACTATTGATAAAGGTACACATTCGGATACTAAATGACAAATGATTTTATTTCTGTAAATAGATCTTCTGAAGACATTTTTACAAGCCATTTTTATAAACTAGATGGCGCCGGCGTTTCCTATCTGTCTTTGATAAATAACGCTGAAACAAAGTCAGGTCAACGTCTCTTTTAAAGTCAATGGGAGTGTAACCATGCAGGGATCGTCCGGGATAGCTTTTTAAAGAAAGAGCCATAGCAGCATTGAGGTGAGCTGTCCTGTCTGACGGCACGTATGCAGCAGTCATCGTGTAGCTCAACCATAACTAAGGGAGCTCAACGACCCGTCACAAGTCGATATTAGATCAGGAGGACATGTGCGTAGATCACATAACCGCCAGACAATCTAATCTGAATGAAGTCTACGTGGGCGTAAACTTTATGCCCACGAATGCCACGATTTATGCAAACACAACTGCCTCATTGGTCGCAAGCGTCAGGTCCGGGGTTTAATTACCGGGTCGAGCAAAGTTTTTGGGATTTTCTGTTACGAATTTCTCAGTAGCAGCCCGGAATTAGGTAGTTGGCGGTGCAGAAACCCCGTGTTTCAGAGAGCAAGTTAAGCCGTCGGTGTTGCGCCTGATGTTTCCGGTCGTGTGTGGTTGCCGTCCCATCCATTCCAAAATTTAATATGTCCAAGAACATATTAAATTTTTGGAAAACTATCTTCAAGACACACTGCATATGCAGGGCTATTCATAGTATATACGAAACCTGAAACTTGTTTGTTCAGAATCAGTAATAGAATTGATTGTCATAATTTTTACACCATGTTATATTTTGACCAAATAACCTTTAAAAAATCCTATAAGTTGAATGAGTACCTAGCGCCATGACGGCGCGGCCGCAGTGCATCAACCCGCGCTGGTCCCACGCTGACCCCGCGCCACCGCCTCAGTCGCTCTGAAGCTAGAGATCGATACGTACGTGTTCTTGCGCCTGCGTTCCCACATCGTGGTGTGTGTCAATAGTGCTCATGTAAATTAATAATTATGACGTCGCATAGAAGGGATAAATTATTATATATTATAATTGTGTTAATTAACATTTTTAAACACGCCAAGATGTTTATCTGTGCGAACGTATTTATTTGTTTACGAAAAAGTACGTAGGTGCAGAATAATATCTACAATTGACTATTATGACAGTCCAAAGCCTACAAGTGTGACGGTAAATGTTATTTATTAATAACCTACTGACAACCGCTCTGTGTGATACCTGGGAAAAGTTACAATTAACGCAAGACGAGTCGTAGTGAATATGATTTCGCGCGGACAACGCCACATGACGAGCTTGTAAATTTGTGAGTTTTCATTGCTTAAGGTTCACTTTGTTTATACCGATTCTATTAATGAAATTATTTGACATGTGTGTCAGGTTTCGTATATGCTAAGAATAGACCTGTATAAATGTAAAGGTCTCCCCGACTATCCATTAGGTGTGCACCACAGAAATAAGAAAGAATATCTTTGGGGTGTACGATGTGAGTCTGTGGACTACGAGTCCACAGACACATCGTCTTAATCTCTTGAAGATCAAAGACGCGATATTTATATAAGAAAAAGACCAGAAGTCTTTTTTTTATTACTCGTATTTTGATTTTCAACATTCGCGTAAGTAATTACTTTACGCTTTAGTATATGTTTTGTAAGCCAATTTACGTAAATATATATTTTTATGTTTGTTTAAGTAGAAATTAAATGACGGAGTAAATTGACTAAATATATACCCTTACGTGTATACATGGAGTAGCTCTTAGTAATGTGCAGATCAATCGATCAGGGTTAAGCTACGCTCGCTGCGGTCGGTCTGTGGATGGGTGACCATAATTTAATATCGAGACGCCTCCGTGCCTCAAGAGAGCATCCAAAGCTGTCGGTCCCGGTTGTCAAATGAAGATCTATGACAGCCGTTACAGGTTGTCAGAGACCTGAAAGTCTATAACCAGCCTTACCACCAGATATCATGTTACCCAGTAACTGTTTGTGGGGATCAGGTACGCAGTCGATTAAGCTGCATCCAAGTAGACTGGAAGCCGATTGGGGTCACACTTCTGCCTAGCCTTTTTCCAACAATGTTGGAACATAGTTACGAAAAGGCTACGCAGACGTGTACCTATACATATTTTCACTGTTTAATGTGGGGTAGGCAGAGGCTATCGATTTCCACTTGCTACGATTCCGACACAACTCTTTCGTTTCAACTATGTTACCTATTTATACATGCTCGTCTGCTCCATTAGTTTAGTGACCGCAAGTGTGGATGCTGACCTCACGGTCCTGGGTTCGATTCCCATCTGCCCTCGGACTGCCTATCTGACTTACTTCCACAACCCAGTTACTAGGTAACATAATATCTCGTGGTAACCGACTTTCGAGCCTCTGACCACCCGAAACGGCTGCCATAAATCTTAATTTGACAACCGGTACCGACAGTTAAACGTGCTCTCCAAAGCACGGAGGGGTCTCGGTATGAAATTCTGGGTACCCATCCACAGACCGACCTCGGAAACTGCAGCTTAACCTCGATTGATCGATCGATTTGTGCGGCTGTTACTTAGCCACGAGCCCCTCTTAATTTATCTTAACATCAAACGAGACCTCCTAATTTCAAGGAAGCAATTAAGAGAAACTAACCGAGGGCAGGGTTATAATGTCCCGTCGTCAATTAACACGCGCCACAACCCTTTAACTGCCGGGTAGTATGACCCTTAGATATTGTGACCCTTATATGAAGCTGTGGATTATCCATAGAATATTAAAGAGAATTTTAGGACTGTTTTACAATAAAGTTATAATATTATGGACAGTTATTTATAACGACTGCCTCGTTGGTCCAGTGGTCCCAAGCGCGACTGCTGAGCAGTTCGAATCCCAGGTCGGGCAAAGTGTTATTGGGTTGTACTGTTTGGAAATTCTCAGTAGCAGCCCGGAGTCTGGAGTTGTGCCCGGTAGACGGCAATAGGCTAACCATCTATTACAAGTGAAGTGATGGCCTAGTTGTATGACCGTTGGACTCACAAGTCAAAGGTTGCAAGTTCGAATCCAAGGCACGCACCACTGACTTTTCAAATCATGTGCGTATTATAAAATAATTATCACTTGCTGAAAACGCTGAAGGAAAACATCGTGGAGAAACCAGTACACCCGAGAGATGTTCTCAATGGTGTGTAAAGCCATGCCAGAGACCTACGGGTGGTTTAAACTCTGACACTAGGTTGCTCATCAACCATACAATAAGAAAAAGTTATAAAAACTTTCGTAAGACATATTCATATCATTTAATGTTAACCGGTTACTACTCACGTGCATTTTTTCGGGGTTGCTCGACTAGTTTTGAACTCGAACGGAGCCCTTAGTCATGAGCAGAGCCCGCGGTGATATCGCGAGTCAAACTCATTTTGTAACCGGTGTAGTAACCGGTGAACATTAATTGATAAAAACAATATAGTGTTACATAAACTATAACTAAACTACCTAACCTAACTAACTCCAGGCGCTCTGACCACTAAGCCATCTCGACCAATATTTCCCAATTTATTGTGGAGGTGCAGGTTCGAATCCTGTTCGCGACCGTATTCTTTTTCCATTTAATATTGTAATTTTAGAGTTCGCTAAGCATGCTTTTCAAAGATTTATCTTGTATAACTAAGGGAGCTCAACGACCCGTCACAAGACGATACCAGAGAATGGACTTAAAATTGCCAGTGTCCATCAACCACATGATAAGACGGACATCTCATCTCTCGCTCCTATTACTAAACGTCTCATACCTTTGTGTAATAGGTGGAACATACCCGAAATACGTGACCCATGACCCGTGTGATGTTATGGTAAATGCGGGTAAATACATGTTTACATTAAGCTTTTCCTGGAAGAAGCTTTTGCTCCCTTTTTAGGGTTCCGTACCTCAAAAGGTAAAAGGAACCCTTATAAGATCACTCTCTTGTCCGTCTGTCCGTCTGTCTGACCGTGTGTCACCACCGGGTGAACCTAGGAAGTTGCCAAGTCCTGAGTCAACATGATAAAAGTATATGGTCCAATTTAGATTTTGGCGAAAACTTGTAAGTACCAAAATTTACCTTAATTTTCAACTTTTTTTATATTTGTGAAATAGAAATTACAAAAAATTTAAAATGTTGAAAATTAAAGTTGAAAGAAATGGGCTTAAGAAAAAAATTTTTTTTCTTCATCCACGATTTGTAAGTACTACCAAGGTTATCAACTCAATCATTACAGCACACACAAAAACACTTAAAACTTAGCTACCAAAAAAATGATACCAATTTTATTATGGCGGTATAATGGGTAGGTACGGAACTCTCGGCGCACGAGTTCGACTCGCACTTGACCGGTTTTTACGGATAGTTACCCTGTACGGGGTATTTATGGTATTATTATGGACAGCCTCTTTGATCTAGAGGCCGCCAGTGTCGCTGGGAGGTTCTGCGTTCGATTCCTGGGTCGGGCAAAAGTGTTTTTAATTTTGTTTTTCAGTCCGCAGTTAGTAAGTTGGTGATGTGGCACCACCGTGCTTTGGAGAGCACAGAAATCGGTCTTGTGCCTGATCTCTCTCCAGTCGTGTCGGATTGCCGTCCCGTCGGACTATGAGAGTCAATGGGGAGTGCCCCTGTGTTTGCGCATTCACACTCACTATAATATCTCCTGCGTACTTGGCTAATCTGCGCGGAGGTAAGCCACCGTGACCGAAATGGGATTGAGAGGTGCATTAATTATTATTATTCTAATATTGAAAGAGAATTTAAGATAATCTAAGACATCGTGAGGAAAAGACTAGGGTTATATGAGCTAGCGTGGTGACAATGCTCTTGCCCTTTTTTGTATGAGAAGAGGCTAGGCTTTCCTGCTCTCCGAAGCACGGGGGTCACAACACCAACTTCCTAACTCCGGGTTGCTATTGAGAATTTCATAAAGTTATTTTTTTTGTGAAAAATGAATACGGTTGTGAGCAGGATACAAACCTGCGCCTCCCGGATAAATACTCCAGGCGCTCTGACCGCTAAGCCGAGGTCTGCTCACTACCGCGAATTCTTATTCCACATTTTAATGAACATTAAATTATGAACATTAAACGTCTTTTGGTGACGTCATTGTTACTATTCAGTCCCTATACTGGTGACCGAACCGACACGACTAACTTTGCAGTTAATACAATGTCGTACAGATGCAATTACCTTAACAAATACAGATAAATCTTCGAAAAACATTAACGCATGCATAGCGAACTCTAAAATTACTTTTTGTTTATCCTGGTGGCGCAGGTTCGAATCCTGTTCACGACCGTATTCTTTATCCACAATTTTTTTTAACTTAAGTTTTCGCTATTCATGCTTTTCGAAGATTTATGAGAATTTCCTAACATAAAAACCCAATATCACTTTCCCCGACTTGGGAATCGAACCCTGGATCTCACGCTCAGCAGCCGCGCTTGCGACCACTAGACCAACTGACAGTTAAAAGTCTTAGAATACCTACACACACATTGAAAGAGACACGTTGATACATACACGTTGCGCAAGAAGCGACCAGTAATCACGTTACACTAGACTTTGAACTCGTAGGTAAACATTTTTGAGCTTTGTTAGGTTTTTAGCTTAATTGAGATAACCACGATGTTAATTTCCCGGGGGCTTGCTAAAATATTGTTTTCGTTAAAGATAAATCGTATAAACACACTAGCTGTGCCCCGCGGATTCACCCGCGTTGAGTTGAGGAAAAAAAACCTACTTATATATATTCCACCAGCCGCTTTCCCCCTTAACAGCCTGCCTTGCACATCATAAATGCGCGCGTGGTACTTGATCATTATTTTGTTGCGGAGTTATTTTAAAACTATGATATCTCCTAAGATATAAATTGAAATCAAATGATGTCAAGGGCAATTTTGTTCAAAATTATATACTTGTGATGAATAACATATTTATTTGGATAAGGATTAATATCATGTTTATAAAAACACCTTCGCAATAATGCATCATTTTAGAACAAATTTGATTACCATCAAAAAGGTTATAGTGAGTCAACCTTAAAAGATAGACATATGCTGTCGCAGTTTTTTTCGGTCATACATTATTTTTGCGTAACTTTAACCGTTTACGCAGCGCACGCAACGAAAGCCCTCAACAGAAAAAAAAAACCTGTTTTTGATGCTCCGCTCCTATTGTTTTAGTTGTAGCGTGATGTTATGCCTATAGTATTCCTCGATAAATGGACTATCCAACACAAAAATAAATTTCAATTCAATCTAGGTCTTCCTGAGATAAGCGCGTTCCACCAAACAAACAAACTCTTCATCTTTAAATATTATTAGTATAGATATAGATTAACGCATGCGTGGCGAACACTTAGGTTATAATTTTGGTGGAATTAAAAAATACATTCGTGAGCCGGAGTTCGGCAAGAAACTCCATACGGGTGTATGGAGTTTCTGTTGTTATGACCGTGGGACTGACAAGTCAAAGGTCGCAAGTTCAATACAAAGGCACGCACCACTATCTTTTCGAAGTCATGTGCGTATTATAAAATACTTATCACTTGCTTAAAACGTTGTGAAGAAACCAGCACACCTGAGAGATATTCTCGATGGTGTGTAAAACCATATCAGAGACCTACGGGTGGTTTAAACACTGACACTAGGTTGTTCATCAACCACACGATAAGAAAAAGAAGATTCTAAAACTCGCCTTAGACTTCGCTTACATGTTTAGCATTGTCACATTTCGCTTAACTCACTGACTGTCGTCTTATGTCGGTGTTAGTGGGAAATGTCTCGTAATAACTGATGGAGAGGCGACGCGAGACCGTTGTAGAGGGAGCGGCCATGAGTAAGGGGTTTAGTGGATAGTAATTTCTTTGTTGCGTCGCAGTTGCAGTATGTCATGCTCACTAAAATGTCCCGCTGATGGTGGCGTATCTTTTTTTTAATTGAATTTTTTATGGTATAGGGGGCAACCGAGCATAGGGATCGCCTGATGGTAAGCGATTACCGCCGCCCATGGACATCCCCAACCCCAGAAGAGTTGCAAGTGCGTTATCGACCTTTTAAAGGGTTTGGGCCTCCGGTACCCTCACTCACTCGCCGAAACACAACGCAAGCGTTGTTTCACGCCGGTTTTCTGTGAGGCCGTGGTATCACTCCAGTCGAGCTGGCCCATTCGTGTAGAAGCATGGCTCTCCCACGGTTGGGTTATTTCATTCCCTTTATTATGGATAAGTTGGGTTGGTTTAATATGTTGACACATGGGTCATATTCGTGAACGGGCACCATTATTAGGGACTGGTCATCTCTAAACAGTCACAGCAAAATGTTGAATTGTTTGACTAAACTCTTTTAGAAATGGCGTCATCTTACATTGTTCTAACATATTATTTTGCAACAGAATCAGTGTAACCAATACCTGCTATTGTAAAAACCTATATGATGAAAAAGAGTAACCGTGGAGTTTCTTGCCCGTTCTTCTCCATAGGCATCCATAGCTTATGACAATTCAAAAGTGCCTTTAAATGATGTTATTAAAATAATGATTTGACTTTAACTTTGATAGTACTTCAAGATAAATCTTTGAAAAGCATTAACGCATGCTTAGAGAACTCTAAAGTTACAATATTAAATGGAAAAAGAATACGGTCGCGAACAGGATGTCGAGATGGCTTAGTGGTCAGAGCGCCTGGAGTATTTATCCGGGAGGCGCAGGTTCGAATCCTGTTCGCGACCGTATTCTTTTTCCATTTAATATTGTAACTTTTGATAGTACTTATTAAGGAATTGCTGAAGACGGTTCAATAACTTTAAATGTAATTTAACTGTCACTCCTCCCGTCCGTATTTCGGTCACGGCGGCCTATCTCCACGGAGATTAGCCAAGTACGTAGGAGATATTATAGTGCATAAGTGTATGCGTAAACACAGGTGCAATCCCTCTTCTTTCACTCTCATAGACGGATGGGGCGGCAAGCCATGCGTCTATCTTCATTATATCATCCATTTCAAGCCATTTCCCGCTTGACGGACTACAAAAGATTCACGAGCACCTAACGTCACGAGTAAAAAAAAAAAAAATACACCAAATCATGTTTGAAAAGAAATCAAGCATTTTTTTCGCCGTAAATAAAAAGGTATAAGAAAAAAACATCAAATAAATCGAATTCAGAATCCCGAGCAAATTACAAGATTAGGTTTTATAAGATAAAAGAAAAAAAAAAAAAAACAGCCAGCCTCATATTCCCATGATTTTTACATTCAGGGTTGTACAAAATCCCAGTAATATTATAAACGCGAAAGTTTGTATGGATGTTTGTTACTCTTTCACGAAATAACTACTGTACGGATTTGGATGAAATTTGGCACACAGATAGTTTATAACCTGAATTAACACATAGGGTTTTCATCCTGGCTGGACCTAACTCTACGCAGACAAAGTCGCAGGTAGAAGCTAGTATAAAATACTAAAGTTATAAATTTTTGTGAAAAGAAACTCTGGCTGCTAAGCCATGTCGACCTCTGCTCACTACCACGAATTCTTCGTCCACATTTTATTACGTCTTTGGGTGACGTCATTGCCATCGATTTAGTCTCTTTACAGGAAACTAAACCGACACGACTAACTTTGCACTTAATATATTGTCGTACAGATGCAATTACCTTAACAAATACAGATGAATCTTTGAAAAGCATTAACGCTTGCTTAGCGAACTTTAAGAGAAAAAAAAAGTGGATAGAAAAAATAAACTTTACATTTCGCTATGCATGCGTTAATGCTTTTCAAAGGTGTATCTGTATTTATAAAATACTAGTTTTGTATAAAAATTTTCGTAAGACATCATCATCCCTTTGCCTTTATCCCAATTTATTTGGGGTCGGCGCAGCATGTATCTGGCATGCTGCTAAATTTTATATATATATATATTAATTATTTGAGTTTTACTCGCGACATCGCCGCCGGCTCGGCTCATGACTAAAGGCTCCGTTCAAGTGCGAAACCAATCGGACAATCCCCAAAAATACACGTAAGTAGTCACCGGTGAATAATAATTGATATAATATATAATGTTATTATTATATAAAGATTTTGACATTATTGCTATTTTATAAAAATCTATTGAAAGAAGAAAGAAAAAATATTTATTTCAGTCTCATAAGCAGGTAATATAGATAACGAAACAAATCATAAAAAACTAAACATTAAAAATATAAAGAACCTGTACGAGACCGAAAAGGGCCCCCTATCTCAGCATAAGCTGCTCCATCGAGATGTAGCAGCGCTGGTTTTCAGATAGGACCGAATAATTTAGGTGAAATCACGGGCAAACCACGGCGTGCGCAAACATGCAATACTTAGATCAAAATTGTGGTAAATACACATAACTAAAAAGATTGATGAAATTTGCATATCACTGGTAAGTTATTTTTTATTTTTATTTTTTTATTTTATTAATACCCACCCATAGTTAAAAAGCTAGTAAGTTTATCTACACCATTTGAGTATACCCATGGCGCTCGCTTACGTATCTCTGCCTTAGTCTCCGCATCACTAATTTGTCTATGACATGACAAATTATGGGAGACTATGGCAACACTAGAAAGGACGCGCAAACGCACTATTAGGCTGATGTCTGTCATTGAGAAATTGAATTGAGATTAGACATGCGCAAAATGTGTCAGTGAAAAGAAATGAATGAAGTATATCTTTTCGCTCAACGAAGTAGTCCACTCATTTAGTTCAGTACTTCATTTAGTTCAGCAAATCAGAACAAGTCCATCAGATCAGATGAGATATGAAGCTCGCATAGAGTGATTTTGTTACGACAAATGACGTACTTCATTTAGTTCACTTTTTTGTAAATTATAGATTCTCCTTCTTAATTTATACAGACTTAGGACTGCCACCCATAAATATGAATGTAAGCAAACAGTGCAGACCTGGTACATAGTTTCGACTAAGTTTGGTGTTGAAGTATTGTGCCTCGAGCGTAAAGAAAAACTGAATCACAACTGAACTAAATGAAGTAGAGACACATTCGACTGACTACTGAATGAGAGATAACTTTATTTTTCGAAATGAAGTAGTCCATTTCCTTCAATCATTCGCGAACTACCCATCTCTAATTAAGATAAATTTATAGATAAATGAAATCAAGTTGGATTAAAAATGTATATCGAATGCGTTGTTTTCAAGTATAAATATATATTTATTACAAAGTAATATAGGAGTATTGTGTAAATAATGTAATATTGGTGTAAACATAATATGTGAGGAGGTTAAAAATGTATATCGAATGCGTTGTTTTCAAGTATAAATATATATTTATTACAAAGTAATATAGGAGTATTGTGTAAATAATGTAATATTGGTGTAAACATAATATGTGAGGAGGTTAAAATACTGTGTACAGTGATGAGAATATTGCACAAATTGATGACAATGTGTAATATATTCAGCTATAATTCAATTGTTAGTAATTAATCTTGTAAGCGTTTTGGATGTGACATCTGTTAGCTTGTAAGATCAAATGACTAAATAAATAAAATAAAATACTAGCTTTTGCACGCGATGTCGTCTGCATGGACTACAGACTTAGGTTCAGCCGGGATAAAAAGTATCGTACGGGTTAATACTGGTGTGTGCAAAATTTCACCCAAATACGTGCAGTAGTTATTGCGTAAAAGATTAACAATCATCTGTCCATCCGTACAGACTTTCCCATTTAGAAAATATATTAGTAGGTACGATAAAAAACATCGAAAAAACCTTATGAAAACTGGACAAATACACAGATATTTATAATTAATAGATAATAATATCAATAAAATTTTCTTTTACAATACTTCACTCTAGTATTTTTTCCTATATCGTAGACATATCTTACTTAGACTCACACCCAGAAACAGTCAACACCAAATCGCCCCACGAATTTATAATAAAATTCCTAATAATGTCAAAAATATGACTTTATCCAAATTTAAAAAGGCACTGTATTAAATATTAATTACCAAATGCTACTACTCTATTGACGATTTTCTTAATGATAATTCACTGACTGGCTTATATTATTATTTAATGTTATGACATAATTTTGACATAAATTGTAGATAAGTACTAATCTGTTAATTGATTATTATGTATTGACACTGGAAAAAATATTGAAAATAATTTAACTTACATGTAATTTAACTATAATATTGTTTGGCATTTTCTTTTTTTAATGACATCTATTAGTGTATTTTTAATTTCTTTTTGGAGTATTGTTACTTTCATTTCTTTAGTATATTCTAACTGTAATTATTAATCTAAAAACCATTGTATTATTATTTGCATGCCCATTGACGGCAAAATATGGAGAACTTATATTTTATTGAAACATCTATGTACTTACAACCCATGTTTGCAAAGATATAAATGATTTGATTTGATTTGACCCAGATCAGGAACAATTAGTTAAACTTATATCTTCTCAGTCAAACTCAAACTCAAAACATTTTTTTTTTATTGCAAGTCGACCATATTACAGGTACTTATGAAAAGTCAAAGCTAGGTGCACGAAAGTGCAAGAAAAACTAAACACAATTTTGTTAAAAAACAAAGAAAACACTATTTTAACTAAAAATTATTCAGGTCTTTCATGTCTCGTTGCAAAAAAAATATCCCAATAAATTTTGTATCAACGTGGTAACCCTGTCCCGGCGGCGTGTCGGCGCCTCGTAATCAAAGCACACTCATCCCCCTGTCAAGTAGGCTCACCATCTTGCATAATAAATCCCGGACAATTCCCAGCTTGGAGTTTGCAAATAATATTATGGAAGCGGCCAATATTTTCCGGTATTTGTAGGCTTAAATAGTTGATAATTGTGAATGCTTACTAAACTCAACGACCGCTATCTAATGTCATCAACTAAGACCGATGGATTCACGTGGCTTCCGAGGATACTCAGATAAATGATTTAGTGAATTGAAGGGTCATCTATCAACACTTTATTTTTAAAAATAGCAATGTCATCCTGTATCGTGGGTGCTTTTACAAACACATAATCTCACACACTCAGACCCGGAACAATTATCTGTAGATCATACAAATATTTCTTTCGTGCAGGAATCGGACCTGCGACACGTGACGCAGCAGCCGATCTCTTGACCGCTGGTCCACTACGCCGTCACAATAACTGCCCAACGAAATTTCTAGATCTACTAAATATAATAAGAACTGTTTGGCTTCGTGTATTACTTCTTTTATAATATTATAAAGTATATTGTAATTTAAAGATTTTCACTATTGGAGCACAAGTTGCTTAGTCGCTTTAAAAGTATAATAATTCATGCTATTTTTATTATTGGCCGGCTTCAAAAAATTAAGGTTACTGTATTCGCCCCGTCTGTATGTATGTATCTTTGTATTTCCGCGATTTTCTCAAAAACTACTGATCCGATTTGTATGGGGGTTTAGTTGTGTCAATACATATTCTTCAGGAAAAGTTTTCGTATATATTAGGATCTGATGAAGATCTTCGGAGATATACAATAGAACTCTTCAATAACTAACAGCAAATGACCCGCGATTGCAGCGATCGTATGTCTACGTATTGTATTTGTGTTTGGAGAAAAATTGAAAAACTTATTATAAAATATAAACAAACTTAAACAATATAATTCAGAATAACCTTAATCATAATTATTATGATCATTGACTAGTTGTATATATTACATATATGCAATATTACTAGTTGCATATAATAACGTCACTGACGATAATCATGAAAAAAAAAAACAACACACTTAATGTCCAAATTGGACCGGAAAGGTTCTAAACAGTGAAGAGTGGAAGCCTTTTACCATACATTATGACAAACGTCGCTGAAAATAAAATAAATAATAATGCTATCATTATTTCATCAACCAAATCAATTAACACAAAAATATTCATCGGAAAACACCTTAAAAATCTTCAAACGCATGGTAACCCTTGCCTCGTCAGCTTGTGAACCAGAAATCCCCCTTTTGAGACTCAATCGTCTGAAGTTCTCCTATTTCGCTTTGTTATTGCCTACAATGCAGCCATTTTACTTATTATTGTACTATCGAAAACCAATTTACAAGCAATTTATTAGGTTTTTTAGGAGTTTTCTGTTGTGTTTTCCTCGAGAGATCATCATTTCGAACAGATAAGACGAACGAGAAATCATGAGGCGGAACTGTTACGAGAATGAGGTCAGATTTTGGTAAAATATATCTATATAACTGCCTCGTTGGCTAAGTGGTCCGCAGCGCGACTGCTGAGCAGGAGGTCTCGGGTTCGATTCCCGGGTCGGGCAAAGTGTTATTGAGTTTTTCTGTTAGGAAATTCTCAGTAGCAGCCCGGAGTTTGGAAATGTGCCCGGTTGATGGCAATAGGCTCACCACCTATTACATGGGACTTAATAACAGCATTGGTGAAATGTGGGTGTACAATTTTGTACACCTCTGCCTACCCCTTCGGGGAATACAGGCGTGATGTTATGTTATGTATATCTATATACTAGCTTCTGTCCGCGACTTCGCTGCGTGGACGTCAGAATGGGGTCAAGCATTTGGGGGCTGCGTTTCCCGCGTCCGTAGGAGTGCACCATTAAAATGGAATCCTTACACGTGGCCCCTGAGTGGTGCAAAACAGGCAACACAGTTCTGGTGGGAAGCTTCGGCCGCGGCTGGTTACCACCTACCAGCCGAAGCCATGCCGTGAAACGACCTAGTCGTGTTTCGGGATGTAGTCCGGTGCAACCGTTGTGAGAGACGGGTGACTCCCCAACTATCGTTCTCCCAAAATGTATCCACTCTACTAAAGTGTGAATAGATTTATTCTGGATAAACGTCTTCCATCCTCGGTCACATCGTCACTTCCCTTCAGGCGAGTTGGTGGCCAAACGTAGATACATTTTTTATTTAAAAAAAGCCAGGATAAAAAGTATTCTATGTGTTAGGCCAGCTTATAAACTATATGTGCGCCAAAATTCATTCAAATCCGTTCATCAATTATTACATGAAAGAGTAAAAAACATCTATAAATCCATCAATCCTTATAAACTTTAGCATTTAGTATATTAGTAGGATACATATAGTGCTAATTTATTACGTACATTCCTTTGGAAGGGTTAATATATAAGTCAAATACATTCACATAAGCCTAACTATAGTACTAGCAAGACGACAACTGACAAGTTTTTGGGTTTTTTTTTAAAATTTGATATGATAGCTTAAATAAATCCTTAACATTTACACATTGACCTATAATAGTGATAGTTAGTTAGTTCGATTCAAAGACACGCTCCATTGTCTTTTCGAAGTCATTCGTATTATAAATTAATTATCACTTGCATAAAACGGTGAAGGAAAACATCGTGAGGAAACCGGCACACCTGAGAGATGTTCTCGATGGTGTGTAAAACTATGTCAGAGACCTACGGGTGGTTTAAAGCTTGACATTAGGTTCAACCACACGATAAGAAGAAGAAGAAGAAGACGACACACTGACCTGTAAAAGGAAATTACAAAATAAATTGGGTATTTGTATATTAGGAAGTGCCTTCTAAAATTTGTCCGCCGAAAAATGCAGAAAACAGTGATGTGGGAGAATTAGGAGCATATTATTAGTTTAAAAATCACTTTTCTATGGGTTGCAATTTTGGGTGAGGGTTGGTACATACACGAAAGAAAGAAAACATTTATTACCAAACATACATATGGTATATTAGTCGAATAACAGAGCCGATCCGAACCAATTACTGCACTTGTTCGGTTTCAATCGGCTTGTGCCGATCGGGTAGTTCATTCGGGGCGACACATCATTCGATTCGGCAGTCCCACATTCTTAGCACTACTGAACTAAAATTATCGCTAAAAGCCGGCAGTTGCAGAAGCCGAGTGATTATGTGCGGCAGCCGAGCGGTTTGTGATTCCCGAACATTCATCTACATAATATTCGATTTTACCGCCCGGCTGTGGTGCTTAATGCCCGCTTGTATGTGTAGCAACCTTGACTATGCGTTACACACCATCGAGAACATATCTCAAGTGTGCGGGTTTCGTCACATTCTAAGCAAGTTTTAAATTTATAATAGGTATAGTGTATCCAACTGTGGTTACCCAGGACAGAAGACAGATTAAGTAGCGACCTACAACAGGCAAGGCCTTATATATAAAAGTGAATATATAACTCAGTCTATCGACAAAAAATGTTATATAGCTATCACTGGAGCGATAAAGTGGAGGATATCACCTTGAGCTTGAAAAAGGAAGGAAAGTCCATCATGGACGCTGTGCTGTCCTACCGACTAAAAACCACACGGTCCTACTCCATCCTTTACCGAGGCCCCGGGTTCGCTGCAGCAATCACTGCAACCCCGGCAGGATATGGTCCATTGACGAGTGTCAACAGACACTCCAAGTGCAGGCTGGCAAGAGTTAGTCTGCACAGACACTTCACCGTGTCCGCTGTCCGCAATCCACGGCTCACGGTAGCCGGAGATTGTTAAGCGCTCTCCGGTGCCTGGCGCGTCTTCTGCGGCAGGGGTAAGTGGAGTTTTCTTTCTCTCTCCCTTTCCGCTGCTTTCTGTACAAATATTGGGGATGATAGACTAGTGCAACTCCTTGGCAGGGTGTTAAAAGCATTGGCGATGTCTAGAGACACCGCCACGATCAACCACACCCCAGGATACCGAGTCCTCCGCCAGAGCCCTTACGCGCATGTAAGTGTCCACCGTGGAATCACTTAGCTTGACCTGGGAATCGAACACAGGTAAGTAAAGGTATTGTACTCTATTCATTAACTTTATGACTGAGTACCAGATGCTGTCAAGATAATAATTTAAATCGTAAAAAAAAATTGGGGACTAGAAACAACTTAGTTTTAAAGTTAATCAGGCCGGCCGTTGGCCTATGACTTGGCTTACCGACTGCTATTAATAGGGATTATGCATGTGTGTCAAATACAGTTCATATATTTTCATTAATAATCTTTATTGCTGTAGAATGACACCCATGGAATAATTAGTCGTTTTAAATGTGAGAAAATTGCGAGAGAAGTTTTAAATATCAATACGCACGCAATTGGTTGGAACGAAACGTGACGTCGATGATATTTTCTACAAGTACGTAGTTACTGTCACTGTTATTTTTTTTCATGTTATATCGCGTACGCTGACGTGCGGCTAGTGAGAAAGCGCGCCAGAATGGCGGCGTTTCAAACGCCTGTAACTCTGATTGCAGTTTTAATCGTTCATTTTAATACAAAATAATAATATTTTTATAAAAATTCAAATTTTTAACTATCTTGTATAATAGCTTTTGTGAGACACATTCATGTTAAATCGGGAAATCCCGAAGAATGTGCGTGAGTAATAACCGTTACCTATAATTCATATTTTTTTTGTAGTAAACAACTTTTAACCGGATTAATCGCGTGTAATATTGGTTTTTGTTTTTCCTGACATTTTGAACACTTTGCAGCGTTCGTGGTCCCAGGATGACTAAGGTGTCAGGCGTTTCAACAGTTTATTTAAAATTATTTCAGTCCACCGTACATGTAATTGTTTTTTTTTTTTACATTTATGTACCAACAAATACGACTGACGGGTAAACGTGCTCTCCGAAGCACGGAGACACGAACATGACAATGCTTCTAGCATTCATCTACAAACTGATCGCACCAAACATTGCTTTACCTCAACGAGCGTTATACCGTGGGACGGCCATACTTCGGCACGAATGGCCGGCTCGACCGGAATGATACCACGGCCTCACAGAAAACCGGCGTGAAACAACGCTTGCGCTGTGTTTCGCCGAGTGAGTGAGGGTACCGGAGGCCCAAACCCTTTAAAAGGCCGGCAACGCACTCGCAACACTGGGGTTGCGGGTGTCCATGGGCGGCGGTAATAGCTTACCATCAGGCGAGCCGTCTGTTAGGTTGCTTCTTATCCCACAAAAAAAAATTGTATTGACTAGATTAGGCATGATGACAGATTTGAAATCTCCTTTTATAATGTAGGTACACGTCTACTATATCCGAAAAACACATTATTTCAGCAATAAACCAAGTTTCAACGCAAATTATTGCATTTCAATCTATCTAATTTGATTCAACCGCGAAAACGCTGCTGGGTGTCATGGCGTCAATTTGACGTCATGCCACAGCATATTTGACATAAGTTGAAGCCATATTGTACGCCGATGATTGACATTTGAGTGAGGCGCGACTCCATTCGTTTTGATTGACGTTTCAGTTAACATGGCCGATTGCAGTATTTATACTTTTATTTTATTGAAAATCTTATTAATCTTAATGTTTTTAATAAATTAGGTAATTTTTTAGTATCCTTTGTGCATATATATTTACCTTAAAAACTTTTTTTCTTTGGTTCTTTAATACTGTCATCATGCCTATTGGACCGATGGAACTAAAAGTATCGTGTGTGCTTACCGATAAATCTTATAACAAGATTGATATGTAGTATAGTGATTTAGCGATGAGCCCATCTTTTATCGACGGATATGGGCATCAGGGGGGTTGGACGACAAGAATGATCGTTCAGGGAGAGATTACAACATTCACTTCCAATTTATTTGTTTGTTTTTGTTTTGTTCTTTCGACGCCACTTTCCTGGGCTCTCTAAACAGTCATGGCAATATTTTAAATTGTTAAAAACTTTTTTTTTGCCAATGCAAAAAAAAAATTAGTGTTTAACCCTACATTTTTATCATATACAACGTGTAACTTAAGTCCGTAGTCATACAAGATAAATCTTTGAAAAGCATTAACGCATGCTCAGCGAACTCTAAAGTTACAATATTAAATGGAAAAACAATACGGTCGCGAACAGGATTCGAACCTGCGCCTCCTGGATGAATACTCCAGGCGCTCTGACCACTAAGCCATCCCGACCCCTGCTCACCACCGCGAAGTCTTCATCCATATTTTTAACACGTCTTTTTGGCGACGTCTATCTATTCAGTACCTATACAGGTGACCGAACCGACACGACTAACTTTGCAGTTAATTCAATGTCGTAAAGAATGCAATTAGTCATACTTTAGGGGGATAATGACTACAGGTTTATGTTGCACCTTGTATAGCCTTTGCAATGGAAACAGTGTGAACAGTTCCTTCTATTGTAAATAGTAACCATGGAGTTCCTTGACTGTTCTTTTCCATAGGAATCTATATTTTGAAACATGGTGTAATAAGCTTTTGACAATTCAATAATAAATATGACTATAGACATGCGTATCATTTATTATTTTAACCACATAATAACTCATTATGTAGACACCGCTTTAGATTAATTAACACAGATATTGTGTCCGAGAGAACTTTATTTGTACTGAGATAAACTTTTATATAAGTATTTGTCCCATCAAAACATTTCGATTTCGTATTCGAAGAGAAAAAAAGGGTCATGTGACAATGAAAATTTTAAGTATGAATGTAGATAGCTATAAGAGTAGAGGACGACCGAGGAAGCGATGGATGGATTGTATTAAAGATGATATGGCTAGAAAAGGAGTGACTGACGATATGACAGCTAATAGAGATGTATGGAAGAAGAATACATGTTGCGCCGACCCCAAATAATATAATAAGGGCAGGATGATAATGATTCGAAGAGAAAAAAAACAAAAACAGCCATTAGAATATTATATACAAAATAGTGCAAAAATCAAATGTCAATAGAAAAATATGTGCGTGTTATGAAATACTGCACAACAAACAATAACACTGCTTGCAATGTTTGCGTTGTAAAAGTTCATGTAGGCAGAATAAACAGGTTATAATATCTAAGTAATAAGTTCAAGATATGTTTTTGAAAAAGCATTAACGCATGCTTAGCGAACTCTAAAGTTTCAATATTAAATGGAAAAAGAATACGGTCGCGAACAGTTTTTTTCCATTTAATATTGAAACTTTAGAGTTCGCTAAGCATGCGTTAATGCTTTTTCAAAAACATATCTTGAATTATTAAGGTAATTGCATTCTTTACGACATTGTATTAACTGCAAAGTTAGTCGTGTCGGTTCGGTCACTTGTATAGGTACTGAATTGATTGCAATGACGTCGCCATAAGACGTGTTAAAATATGGATGAAGAATTCGCGGTGGTGAGCAGAGGTCGAGATGGCTTAGTGGTCAGAGCGCCTGGAGTATCTATCCGGGAGACGCAGGTTCGAATCCTGTTCGCGACCGTATTCTTTTTCCATTTAATATTGAAACTTTTTTTAAGTAATAAGTTAATAACTAATACGCCGCGTCTGTCACTCGTAATCTTTGATATCGTGTAAATGCGCAGGGGTATATATATTTTAGCCTTAAGCGCTCTCCGGCGATGGTGCAGTAACCTGCGACCTTTAAAACGTATTTTACATATACTAAGTATTTATATTAGCCTGTAATAGAGGGTGAAGCCTGCTTAATATATTAGTAATTTACTTTACTGTGCACGCTTTACTAGAAAATTATATTAGTTGTCTGCGGCTTTATTACTACTTAATATTGTTCTGTCAATCTCTTAGTATAAAAGATATATATTAAATGTTGTGGATATTAAATTGCAAGATACTACAAGATTTGATATTAGAATTTTCAAGGTATCTTGGTGACATTTTAAATTCTTGTCGTTAGGTTAGCTATCTCAAACCTGCTTTATTACGACGTTTTAAATTGTTATTTAAAATATTTAATAAGGATGAAATACGTTTCTTTTTATCCAAAAGTAAAATAAAAGTAAAGTAAATAATCTATCAATCTGTCTAGCCTTTTCCCAATTACGTTGGGGTCGACTTCCAGTCAAAACGGATGCAGCATAATACCAGTATTTTACATGGAGTGACTGCCTATCTGACCTCCACAACCCAGTTACTGGGTAACACGATATCTCGTGGTATGACTAGATGTCAAACAGGCCTCTGACTACCAGCTGTCACACATCTTAATTTGACAACCGCGACTGACGGGTTAACATGTTCTCCTAGTCACGTTTACGGAGGGCCAAAAATGAGAATCTCTTTCTTTAAATGTATAATATTTTGTGATTGCTCACTACTTCGAATTCTTCTTCCACGTTTTACGACCTTTTTGTCAGTGGGTCGTCTTATTTCGGTTATGGTGAATGAAGCTGTGTCCCTGAGACCCTGGTGAAGGTTAGTAGAGACTCGTGTGGTAGGAGTTTGGTACGACGTCCATTATGTATTTTCACCAGAGATGGAAGCTCCGTAAGCGTAACCGAAACTATCGGATATCCGAAATAAAAATCTATCCGAACCTGTAACAGGATTCGATATAAAAGTTTCGAATAATTTCGGATAGGGGCGAAGTTTAAATGAGACACGTTATGACAGAGACTTCGTTTATTTTTATTATTTCACTTTACCAAATGATAAACTAGAAATAATGTGCACCTTGTAATTTTTTTTTTGGCGCCTGTTCGTCAATGTACAGAATATTTTTACATTGGAGGCTTTTCCCTGCCTCGTTGGTCGAGTGGTCCCAAGCCTGGCATGCATGGCCCGGTTAGTGGAGTGTGATAGAAGGATAACAGCAGAACCTGACGCATGGATAACATTTGGTGTGACTTAACTAGACAGAAGGTCTGTATTGGTGGCGGTTACTACCAACAACAGCATTCCCAATGAGGGTTGGTCAGGCGGGCGGCCGGTCATAAAACATATCCGAAACGCGAGTCAATCGGTTCTTCTACGCAAGCGTGCTCCGTAGACCGCACCATCGCTTGACATCAGGGGAGATGGCGGTCAAACGCAAGCATATAACTAATAAATTAAAAAAAACTTTAGCGGCATTCCAGTACAAGTAGAGAGTATGTATGGAAGAGAATATATGCTGCGACGACCCCAAATAAATTGGGATAAGGGATGATGGTCTAGCGGTCCCACGCGCGACTGCTGAGGTCGGGCACAGTGTTATTGAATTTTTCTGTTAGCAAATTCTCAGTAGCAGCTCGGAGTTTGGAATTGTGCCCAGTTGATAGCAATAGGCTCAACACCATCATTACACGGGACTTAATAATAGCATTAGTGAAATGTGGGTGTACGACTGTGCACACCTCTGCCTTCCCCTTCGGGGAATACAGGCGTGATGCTATTTTATATGGAAGTTTTTGATAATTTCACATTTTTGCTTGAGTATCTACTACATTATTTTTTGCAATGGTACATAGGCGCGTGCTAGCTAACATGTGCCATAGACATTTCATATCATAATAATAATACTTCTTCCGACCGCATTTCGGTCACGGCTGCCACGGTAGCCAAGTACGCAGGAGATATTATAGTGCACAAGTGTATTCGCAAACACAGGTGTACTCCCTCTTCCTGCACTCTCATATTCCGATGGGACGGAGATCCGACACGACCAGAGAGAGATCAGGCGCAGGACCGACGGCTTTACGTGCTCTCCGAAGCACGGGGGTGTCACAGCTCAAACTTCCTGACTGAAAATTGTCTATACAGGAAAACTCAATAACACTTTGCCCGATCGAACCCGAGACCTCATACTAAACAGTCGCGCTTGGGACCACTAGACCAATGAGGCAGGCGCATTTATAATGTCGTAGGGGCATGGTCATGACGGGGGGGGGTAGGGTATATTTTAGTAGGTCTTTTTCTCAAATTAACGGGGTGAAACCGCCGGGCACAGTTATTATAATTAGCCTAAGTTACTCCGAATTACGGTTCCACAGGCTGAGTGTTAGTTTCCGACATCCACGCGACGAAGTTGCGGGCACAGCTAGTATAATATATATAAAGTACCGGTTGTTGACAAAACTTGAAATATCACCGCGACCTCTGCTGACCCCGGAAGGAACGAGCGTCATCTCCCCCCTCCTATCCGCACGTAGTTTTATACAAGAGAAAACACTTAATACCAAATATAAGTAGGTACCTATACATATGTAGGTAGGCCTCGGAAAATCCTCGGCGAACTTTAGTAGGACATCAAAATCTATTTATAGAACGCAAACAAAATCGCACCTTATCTCAAAGCAATAAAGTCGAATATAAGATCGGGGAATAAATATTTATTTTACTGCTTTACACCCCTTTTCTGTGACGTCATTGTTCCTTATCGCAAACGCTGGATTGAATTTTGAATCCAATTTTCATACGGCTAAGGTTGGTTTTTCGTTGCGGAAGGAAAAGGTTACCATCGATTGTCAAACAGTAGTGACGTCATAGAGCGAGTGAGATGGGAGATATGACGTCATTTCGCCGTCTCACTCGCACAGATTAGAGTACATAAATAGATGGGACTCCATAAAAACTTTTCCTATTTGCGTTATAATGACTATTTTGATGGGTATTTGGGAATAAAATCGAGTTTTTCTTTGCGTATCTATCTCCCTCGCTAGTCGTAAACGAGTAGGCAGTATTGAAAGTGCTTCTGTGATAGATGACGGTTTTACGACGGCTCCCAATATCGGTGACGAAAGGTTTTTATTCTTACAGGCCGTTAAAATGTAACGTCGTCGGTAAGGTTGAGCAGGGAAAATACATTTTAGTCTCATCTCGTTTCATACTAAAGATAATCCTAAAAATATTGTATATTATACTGAATAGATTCAGGCGTTACTTTGCGGAAGTCCATTACAATGGATGCAAATAAAGACAATATCTAGCCAAATCCAGGGTCCGGCGGACACTGCACGGTCTAACAGCTGCTGATGATGCCCCATGGGGGGGCGAAACATGTGTAGAGTAGTTGGTAGTACTCGCAATTTTCACCGCTTGCGTATGTGCATATATTTGTGGGCGGGCGGGCACAGGCAATGCATCACTACCTTCAATATTGTGGAAGTAGCGGAATATTGTGGAAATATCTTGATATAGTATTTATTTGCATCCATTAAGGTACAATAGGCTGCACGTCAGTAGTATCAAAACCAGTATTATATGGCCTCGCATACTATTGAAACTCCCTACTACAATAGGCCAGCTCAAGGTCAAAGTATTACCAAGAATGTGAAGCTTACTGTACATTCAAGCAGTTTCATATTTGAGGAGGTGACTATACTGCTAATATTGTACACGATTAGTAAAAGAAATTGATAATGACAAATCTTTGAAAAGCATTAACGCATGAATAGCGAACTCTTGCGAAATGACTTAGCATTTATCTGGGAGGCGCAGGTTTGAATCCTGCTAACGTCGCCATAAGACGAAGAATTCGCGGTGGTGAGCAGAGGTCGAGATGGCTTAGTGGTTAGAGCGCCTGGAGTATTTATCCGGGAGGCGCAGGTACGAAACCTGTTCGCGACCGTATTCTTTTTCTATCTAATATAATAACTTTAAAAATTTGGCTTTAAGTCACGGTAGAATTTTAAAAGTAATTTTCCATGTATTTTTTTCCTGAATAATCATTGAAAAATAATAGACTCGAACGGGGCTTGAACCCGCGACCATTGACAGTCCGTGTCATCACTCTCCCAACTGGGCTACCGTGTCGTTGTTCGATACTATTAAATTTCAACTTTCCTTGTTTTCGTCTGGAGGCGCCTGGCAATATCTATTTAGCAATAATCCACAGATTCTACCTCGTTGGTCTAATGGTACCAACCGCGACTGCTGAGTAATGGGGTCTTGGGTTGGATTCCCAGGTCGGGCAAAGTGTTATTGGATTTTTCTGTTAGGAAATTCTCAGTAGCAGCTCGGAGTTTGGAATTGTGCCCGGTAAATGGCAATAGACTCACCACCTATTACATGGGACTTAATAACAGCATTTGTGAAATGTGGGTGTACAATTGTGTCCACTTCTGCCTACTCCTTCGGGGAATATAGGCGTGATGCTATGTTATGTTATGTTATGTTGCTACAGATTCATTAAACCTAGCGTTATCACTTTGCAGTTGTAAAGCCACCACTAATGCAAATGTCTTGTAAAGGGTCGTTGAGCTCCCTAAATTGTGGTTGAGCTACACGATGACTGATGCATACGTGCCGTCTGTTAGGACAGGTCAGCTCAAAACAGCTATGGTATTTAATTATTGTTCAACGGTTATTACTCACTTGCATTCTTCGACTTGAGTTTGACTCGCGACATCGCCGCGGCCTCAGCTCATGAGTAGAGGCTCCGTTCGAGTTCGAGACTAGTCGGGCAATCCCGAAGAATGCAAGTGAGTAATAACCGTTGAACAATAATTAATATGAATGTGTCTCACGAAAGTTATTATACATAAATAGCTATGGTATTTCTTCAAAAGGCCCAGACCTATCCCAACATCACTCATATGTTGAATAAAATGATGTCTGGACTTTAAAAGAGATGTTGAACTCTGTGTTTGTTTCGGCATTTCTTCTCAGAGCTAGTCAGATAGAAAATGCCGACGCCATCTAGCTTAAAAATGTGTTACTTGTAAAAGAGTCTTTAACAGATGTATTTACAGATACAATATCATTTATCATCATCACTAGATTAACCAAGCATTCATAAGTTAGACACAATGACATGCGAACAAACAGAAAATATAAAGTGCATTAAAATTCATGAACTAATATTAGTTGAAAGTTGTTCAAACTCATTTGTTTCGCGATATTGCTTACTCTATAGTTTTATGATTATGTGAAGTGGATTCTGGATCTGTTATGACATACTTTTATACTGCGACTGCCTCGTTGGTTTAGTGGTCGCACGGCTGCTGAGCGTGAGGTCCTGAGTTCGATTCCCAGGTCGGGCAAAGCGTTATTGTTTTTTTCTGTTAAGAAATTCTGAGTAGCAGCCCGGAGTTAGGAAGTTGGTGGTGTGACACCCCGTGCTTCGGAGAGCACGTAAAGCCGACGGTCCTGCACCTCATCTCTCTCCGGTCGTGTCGGGTTACCGTCCCATCGGACTATGAGAGTGAAGGAAGAGGGAGTGCACCTGTGTTTGCGTACACACTTGTGCACTAGAATATCTCTTGCGTAATTGGCTAATCTCCTCGGAGATAGGCCGCCGTGACCAAAACACGGTCTGGAGGATTAGTATTATTATACTGCGATGTCTTCACTGATATCAAATATGAAGCTTAGTATGTTCTTTACCGGCCCGAGTACACTTCCTTGGGGAACCCCACTTTTATTTTATGCTACCAGTCTTACTTATAACGTTCTCAAAACATTAGATAATGGTGGTTGGTTATTATCTTTATCTACATGTATATTATAAACCAAACCGTGCGGTTGGTTGCCTGTACACGGATTTCTCCGAAACTCCTGAACACCGCGGGCTTAACTCGAACTCAACTGAGCCAGATTATTCGAGTTCAAAACTAAACAAAATAAAAATGCACATGTGTAATCATATGGTTTTTCTAATAATTTAGCATTTCATTTTTATTATACTGTAAATGTGAGTACCATGTAATCATTTACATATTCTACATGAATATTTGATTATTGTCTGGCAGCTAGAGTATGTCATGCTCACTCAAATGTCCCGCTGACGGTGGCGTTTGTGTTGGGTCATTAGATTCCCTACAATATGGTCGAGTTTAGTGATGCTGACGCTGGCGTCATGTTCGTGAACGGGCGCCGTTGGTTGGGGCTGGTCATCTCTAAACTGTCATGGCAAAGTTTTGAATTGTAACTAGACTCTATAGACTTCATATTACATTGTTCTCACATATGATTTCTATATTATAAGTACAATGTAACCAAAATATTGTAATTGTTTGATGAAAGAGTTTGAGAAAAGAGTAACCGTGGAGTTTCTTGCCCGTTCTTCTCCACAGGAATCTGCACTTTGGAACGTGGCAACTAGTTTTTTTTTTTTTGACATTTCAAAATTGCCTGTAAACGGTCTAATTGAAATAAATGCTTTGACTTTGACTTTGACTTTGTTATTACTCACGTGTTTTTTTGGATTTTGAACATTTTACAATATTAAATAAATCCAATTTATTTTCATTACTGATTGTATGCACTTTTCTGCTATCTTTATAGGGAAACAACTCGGTCTAAGGGGGATTTTGGGATCAAAAAAATATTATTGCTTTTTAGCTATAGCTAACTATACTATATAATATATACTATACTAAAATATGTATGAGATATGAATTAGTTATTTGCCAAACCATAAGCAAAAACTACTTACTACTCAAATTTCCTGCGTCGACCGAGCCGTGCGATCCGTAATGAAATATATTTTCTACAACTGATAATTTGCCATTTAAATTGTAGAATAGTGTTGTACAGTTGTATTGCAATAACAAAGTTAAATTAAACAAACTTTGCACTCAGTTCACAAACTAATAATATAGAGTAATGTATTAGTTGTCCGATACACTTTTATACCCCACTTGATTGTATTTTTGCCTTAATGACAAGTTGGCAGTTTGAAGGTTGAAATTTTGAGAAGCACTCATTTTGAGAAATTTGCATTTTTAGATGTCATTTTGAGATATTGTCATTTTGAGAACATGGTATTTTGAGAACATGGTATTTTGAGAAGTTGTCATTTTAAGATCAGTTGTCATTTTGAGAAGTTGGTATTATGCACTCAAACCAGTCTAATGTCTGCAGTCGTGGCTGCTGGGCTTAAGCCACTTGGTACGCTTCGATTTACGATGAATTGACCGAGTTCAACGAAACATTATTGGGTTTTTCCATTAGGTAATTTTTAATAGCAGCCTTAATTTTGGAATTGGGCTAATGATAATAAGCTCACTACATTATTACATAAAAATGAACGTACTTGGTGAAATTTGGGTGAACAACAGCATACCTCTGTCTAACCCTTATGCAATTACAAGCGTGATGGATAGTATGCTACACAACTACAACACCGAAAGGACTCTAATATACAGATTAAGCTAGCGACAGACGAAGCCATCAGCTTGATCAGATTAGGCCGGATACACACGAGGAGACTAACTTGTGCAGTGAAGATAATATTTAATACAAACCAGTGATCGTGTTTATCATTGAACTTGCTCACGTATTGTTAACATGTGAACACAATGTCTCAATTGATGTGAGTGCAGATTAAGGTTCAATTTCTCCAACTTAACTTCAACAGTAAGCAACATGTTATTGTGTAATTTTGACAGAATTTACACAGAAACGCTGTTACGTGACAAGGAAAGTTTTGAGTATGAATGTAGATGGCTATAAGAGTAGAGGAAGACCGAGGAAGCGATGGATGGATTGTGTTTAAGATGATATGGCTAGAAAAGGAGTGACTGACGATATGACGGTTCCTAGAGATGTATGGAAGAAGAATACATGCTGCACCGACCTCAAATAAATTGGGAAAAGGACAGAGGGAAGATGACATTTTCCTGAAACAATTTTTCCGGCCAACGTTTCCTTTTTTTTTTTAATTGACATCAGCAGATTCGGTTCAGCCCTTCTCAAGTTATACCCTTACCAAGAAACAGCATAAATTTTTTATTTATAGTGAGTAGTCCGGCCCAGTGGTTGAAATCCGAAAGTAATTCATTTTTACACGACAGTCCAGAAAAAAAGAAGTGATATGATTTTAGGGTTCAAAGTCAAAGTCAAACGTCAAAAGATTTTTATTTCAAATAGGCCACATTACAAGCACTTATGAAAAGTCAAAGCTAGGTGCACGGTTCCAAGGCGTTGATCTTATGGAGAAGAGCCGGCAAGAAACTCCATAGACACTCTTTTAAAATAAATTGGTATAACAATAAATAAGGTAATGTGAGAATAATGCAGGTTAATGAGCAAAATAATAAAGGAAAGCGCTAGAAGCAATAACTTATATAGCTTTTTAAAATGATTGCCAAAGCAGTTAGGAGCTGACCAGTCCCGACAGACAGCACCCGTTCACGAGCATGACGCGCACATCAGCCTCGCTTAGCTCAACCATTTTGTAGGGAACTCGACGACCCGATGTACAACGCCACCATCAGCAGGACATTTTAGCGAGCATGACAAACTCATAATGCCTGACAATGGGCAATATGTACGTAACATGAGATTAAAAATAACATTAATGTCCACATAATGCTCACATTTTACAAAGAAATGTTAATATAAATTGAAAACTAGTAGGAATACTAGCGGTTAGATAATAGATATGTAAATTTACATAAACAAACAAGTGTCAAAAAAAAAAATACAATTGGAATAATTGTACTACGTCAATAAAATTAATTGCATAAAAATAAATTAGACAGTGCCAGTGGGTCGCTGTGTGCAGGAGGGGATCGTGCGCCAAACATCCCTATCCTCAATGTAGTGTTTGATACTATAATACGCTTTAGATATTAAAATGCGTTTGATCACTACCTTAAACTTATCATCCGGAAGATCTGTAATATCAGATGGGGTCTTATTGTAGAATCGAATACTGTTACCCATAAATGATTTGCTAGTCTTCCTAAGCCTAAAACCGGGGACTATAAGCTGGTGCTTATTACGAGTGTTTAAATTGTGGTTGTCACTCTTCTTATTAAAATGGGCAATATTTTTGCGAATGTACATGATATTACTGAATATGTACAATGATGGCAAGGTAAGTATATTTATTTCCTTAAACAATTCACGTTATGACTCACGACAGCCAAGTTTATAAATAGCTCGGACTGCTCTTTTTTTGTAATATAAAAATAGTCTCAACGTCAGCAGCCAGTCAGTACATCTGTCATCTGTCTTATTTTTCTAACAGCGAAAGCAGCAGAGCTGAGTTTGCCTGCAAGTGACTCTATATGAGAACCCCATTGCAGATTGGAGTCTATTGAAACGCCTAAGAAAACAGTTGACGGAACGAAATCTAACACCCTACCATCAAGTTTTATATTTGAATTTATATGGGGTACGTTTGGTACGGAGAACCTAATACATTTGGTCTTATTCGGGTTAAGAAGAAGGTTATTATGTTCATCTATGTATGTTGTATATGTTTGTGAGCTTTGTTCCACCATAACTTCTAAATGCTTGGATCGATTTAGATGTATGGAGTATCGTTAGAATCCTTATATTGTCCCGGGTAACATAGGCTATGGTATACAAAACAAACAATGCAAAGTTATGGAGTATAAAAATATAATTTACACATGGCAGGCGTCTTGTTTATGTTGCATAAATCTTAGCTTTATCCTCTCCTTCTTCATATAAACTTTAATTATGTCAAATCTTACACTCGTCCGTGCTAGCGAAAAATGTTTAAAAAGGACTTCGAAGCATTCTCTTCACGTATTAATATAAAGAATATATAAAAACTCACCCCATCTGAGCTCTGCTTCTTAACTTCACAAAAGTCTTTAAGAACATCCTGAAGCTTTTTGGTTGAATCTGCAAACAAAAATTTTAAGTCACAAACATGACAAAAATATACCGTTAAATTTAAAATGCAGAAATCACTATCATCCCCTTTCCCTGATCCCAATTAAATTGTGGTCGGCGCAGCATGTCTTTTTCTGCCATAAATCTCTATAAGCCGTGATATCGGTAGTCACCACTATTCTAGCCATATCATTATTCACTTAATCCATCCATCATTTCCTAGGTCTTACTCTACTCCACTCGTGTAGCCATCCACATTCAAACTTTCCTCGTCAGTTGATCCTCATCCCTCTTCATCATGACAAACGATTTCCCTACAAATTCTCAGTTGTTGGCGTCACTTTCAGACTTTCTCTCAAATATTCATTTCTAATTCAATCCATCCGCGTCACACCACACATTTCTCTGAACATACGAATATATAAGATGATTAGTCTAATCTGAATGAAAGCTTTTAATATCAATTAGTCTAGTTGATTAGGCTAAGCTCAGTATTCTGAGTAATTAGTGGTTTTACATACGAATGTACTGCGCAATTCAGGTATTAAAATCAGGGTTGGCATGTGATTTTATTAGTTTTGTGTAATTTATTATATTATCCAAAATTTTGGCAGTAGAGATATGAAAGTAGAATCAATGCAGTAGAGATGAGAGCTTTGAGAAGTATGTATGGAGTAACTTTAAAAGATAAAGTGAGGACAGTGTGATAAGGGAACATTGTGGAGTGAAAGAGGATATAACGGTTTAAGATATAACGGTATAAGAGGATATAGTGACGAGGATTGAGAAGGTTAAGCTAAGGTGGTTTGGACATGTAGAAAGGATGGATGAAAGGCGATTGATTAAACTAGTAAATGAAGCGAGAGTGGATGGAAGTATAGGGGCAGGTCTACCGCGAAGCAGAATCTGATTGCGGACGTTCTCAAAAAAGGTCAGGAGCCAACTAAATCGACAAGCATACATGAAGAGGTTATTGAAGATAGATGAAGCGAAAGAGGTGTGTCAGAATCTTAGCAAGTGGAAATCGATAGTCTCTGTCTACTGCAATGGGAAACAGGCGTGATTCTATGTATGTATCAAAAATGTTTTTTTCTTTTTTAATGAACAGAGATTTGATCATTGGACTAAGCCTAAATAATATAGTATCATGAGTCAAATACGAGGTCAAAATATTGCCAATTAATTCAATTCCCTTCCTATATATAGCACCCCACCGTTTCTTCATCGTGGGAGAGCCACGCTTCGGCACAAATGGGCCGGCTCGACCGGATTGATACCACGGTCTCACAGAAAACCGGCGTGAAACAACGCTTGCGTTGTGTTTCGCCGAGTGAGTGAGGGTACCGGAGGCCCAAACCCTTTAAAAGGCCGGCAACGCACTCGCGACTCCTCTCGGGTTGCGGGTGTCCATGGGCGGCGGTAATCGCTTACCATCAGGCGAGCCGTCTGCTTGGTTGCCCCCCATTCCATAAAAAAAAACCCCATATGTCTCTACATTATATTTCGCACTTCTGTTACATGCTAAACATGATGTGTCTGCTTACCAATATTTTACGTGAGGCTTTTGCTTTAAAGTAAGAAATACCCTATAAATGCTGATCCTGATAGTCGATTCCGATAATCTGATTCGACGTGATCAGATCTGATCGTATCGGAGATGGCTTCAATTGAAAACATACGTCAGCAGCTTGCATACATACCTACAGCGTTTTATTTATCCGAGATACTATTGGGAACTATGAAACTAAAGAATCTATACGAAATCTTGACTTATTCCGAAATACATATTAGCATAGCATTTATACAGGCTTTCAAAATATATATTCCATTTAATGTCAGTCCAATAATGTTTATTTAAATAAGCTTGATATATAGTTTCACCTGCCCCAATATACTTCCTTGGGGAACCCCACTTTTGTTTTGATGACACAGACGAGATGCTATGTTATGTCTCTACTTATAAGTATTGGTTCTCAGAGCATTAGAAAATGGTGGTGTAAAGTTATATATTTTTGTGCAGAAAAATAAGGTTGTGAGCAGAATTTGGGCCTGCGCCTCCCGGATAAATACTCCTGGCCATTCTGCCAACCAAACCATCCCGAACTCTGCTTACTACTCCAAATTCTTAACATGAGATAATGCATTGGAAAGATTTCTTTGTTTCATAATTGTAAAAAAACATATAGAACCTTAGTAGATAGCCGAGTAGATTTAGATTTCCCAAACAGTTTAGAATCGGCTTCCAGTCTAACTGTATGCAGCTAATACCAGTATTTTAAATGGAGCAATTGCCTATCTGAACTCCACAGTCACAATTACTGGGTAACATGATAGGTTGCGTCATTGTAAGACTGCTTATCAGATTTTCAGGCATCTGATTCTCCGTAATGACTATCATAGATCTTTATTTGGCAACTGAGACCGACGTATCGATGTATGAGCTTTCCGTGGCACGGAAGACGTCTCCACATGAAATTATGGTAACCCATTGACAGACCAACTGTGGCAAGCACCGCTTATCCCCAATTGGTTGATTATTGTGTCAGACTTTCTCATACAAACTTTTGCCATCGAAGTACGTTTTATACTTGCACTTCATATTATACCTGCCAACCCTATGAAAACTCACTAAGTGTAGAACTTTAATTCGCTAAACAGTCCTGAGCATCCGTGTACCTAATTGGATTGAATTACGAGAAGTACACAACCCTATTCCATTAGATTGATATCATACACTAATCGGTAATCCGTAGGGAGGAACTTTTTGTGTCCATATTATTTTTCCGTTTTCCCTTGGGGGAAGCGAATTTCATATTGGTTTATTTTCGAACGTTTTTCTTACACGTTTTTACTCTGTATTTGTAACTAGCTATTGCTAGCATGTGATTAAATTCACGTCAAAATTAAAACCACATCTATTTGGTACTATTAATACGAAAAATAAATTAAGCTCGTGGGAAGAAATCCAAATAATATTTCTTTGAATGCTTTTTAGGGGTATGAGCGAGTGTTATAGTAAAGTTTTTGATTTCTTATTATGTGTATTGAAAAATACTTTAATTGACAGAAGCACACAAATCTATTACTTACCTAAGACTAATACTATATACCAAACAGTAATCCATCGGAGAGCAATTTTTGTCTAAGTATATTATTTTTCCTTCTTCCCTTGGGGGAAGCCAATTGCTTTTATTTTATTTTATTTTGGTTGAACTTTATATGAGTATACGTGTTCGGCGGTCACGCAACATTTGTGATTAATATGCATATTAAATAAGTATATGTCGGAAATATATTGAAGAATAGGATCGGAGGTCTGTATTTTTTAGTTATTAGTAGTGAGTCACTTTATATTACAATATGAAATCAGAGGTCTCGATAGATAAGTCAGAGCGTAGAGGTCCGTCCGCCACGGTGGCTCACAAGAGACTACCGTCCTCCCTCCACTCGCCGTAGTCGCCGACCGTCCGTAGCACTCGATGTTGCAACACCAATAATGTAAAAAAGTGTTGCCATCCGACATATATTAGCAAATCAGTTAATATTCAGGAAAACTAAACAGCTTAGTGCTAAATAAAAACTTTATAAAAACTGCGTTGACATAATGACGGCGCGGTTCGGTCAGGTTAAGTTAGTCGCAATGGCTGACAGATTGGCTACTGCACTATCTGTAATGGCTTCGATATCTGAAAGGAACAAATATTTTTATGACCTTTGGAATTTCTGTTGGGTAAAATAAAATTTAAAAATAAAATTTCTTTACTACTTATAACGGAGCCCTTAGTCATGAGCTGAGCCCACGGCGATGTCGCAAGTCAAACTGAATTGGGTTTGAGTTCGAAACTAGTCGGGCAATCCCAAAGAATGCAAGTGAGTAATAACCGTTGAACAATAATTAATATGAATGTGTCTCACGAAAGTTATTATAAAGAGAATACTTTAAAAAAAGGCGTATTTGCCTGTATACGCATCTCTTTTACCAACTGTACTTAGATGTTGCGCGGAACTTATGTCATATGAAACTTTTAAGCCAACGCGCTAGGTTTGATCCTCTTAGGGGTGGAAATTCGGGAAAATCCTTTCTCGGGAAGCGCTTATCTGTCAGGAGAGACATGCTTTAGTTTGTTGATTTTATATTTATATTAAGTAGGAAAGAAACTGGTTTTATGTCGTCATATTGTACGACTGCTTCATTGGTCTAGTGGTCTTAAGCGCGACTGCTGAGCATGAGGTCTTGGGTTTTATTCCCAGGTCGGGCAAAGTGTCCGTTTTGTTTTCATATAAATATGTGTGCGGCAAATGTGGCGGCCAAACTGTTGGTTTTGAATACGCAGGCGCTTCTAAATTTAAAATTAAATTTTAATTTGTATTTAAATTATTATATTAAATGGAAAAGATTACGGTCGCGAACAGGATTCGAACCTGCGCCTCCAGGATAAATACTCCAGGCGCCTTGACCACTAAGCCATCTTGACCTCTGATCACCACCGCGAATTCTTCATCCATATTTTAACACGTCTTTTGGCGACGTCATTGCTATCTATTCAGTCTCTATACAGGTGACCGAACCGACACGACTAACTTTGCAGTTAATACAATGTCGTAAAGAATGCAATTACCTTGACAATTAAAGATCAATCTTTTGAAAAGCATTAACGCATGCTTGGTTATTTTTTTTGTGAATAAATTGTCTTAATCAATCTTTTTTGTGGTATTTTTTTTATTTCTATAATTTTAAGTAATCCCATACGTCAAATACCACATTTGAATTATTTTTAAGTTATATGTTTGTATATTTTAGTTTACAAGACCCGCAGGCTCAGTAAATTTATATTATGTAAAACGGACGGACTGAAAACTGGCGTTGACGTGAAAACCAGTGCGTGGTTATAACCACTTCGTACTGGCAACATTAGCTGAGTCCGCACTTTTTACAATACCTCCAGGGCAAAAAAAAATTAACCTTACCTTTTACAATGATTCTAACATGTTAAAAATTTTTAATTGGTGGTGGTTTTATGGTAATAAATTATCTTTATCTATATCTAACAATTTAACATTTTGGCATGACAGTTTAGAGATGACCAGTCCCAACTGACAGCGCCCGTTCACGAACATGACGCATGCGTCAGCATCACCCACCTCAATCATATTGTAGGGAATCGAATGACCCAACACACACGCCACCATCAGCGCGCCATTTTAGTGAGCATGACATACTCGACCTGCCAGACAACAATAAAAAAAAAATGTGCCGTAAAATACCACAATTAAAATCTAAAACAGTAAGTAAATATAATAAATAAAATATATAATAATAAATAATATTGATTTCAACTTGGAAAATGCAAAAAGAACAAAATAATATAATAAATAGACACGTCTCCCTCTCTCCTACTAAGGGGCCATCCATTAACCCCCCGTGCCCCTTGTGGATACTTGGTGAGGTTTAAGACTAACCTCCCACCCCCACCCAAAATCACGTGTATTTTTTTGTACCTACAAAGTATCTTAATTTTTTTTTGAATATTATCTTTAAACACACGTGATATCTTACTACACCGTCCCCCCTTGTGAAATTCGTGATTTTTGCTAAACCCCCTCCCTCTTGAGCATCACGTGATTTATGGACGGCCCCTAAGCTGTGCTGTGCCCAACAGGGTCCATAATTGATCCCTGGATTTATATCTCTACATTATGGAATGCAATAAATTAATTGAATTGAACAATCAAAAATAGAAGGTGTATTTTTTTTTAAACCTTGCGCCTCTCTAGGAATTTCTTCCTGTATCATGGGTGCGTTTACAGACATAAAATATCAGAAACACACACAACCAGACCCGGAGCAATTATCTATAGATCGTACAAATATTTGCTCCGTGCAGGAATAGAACCTGCGACACGCAGCGCAGCAGTCGGTCTTTCGACCACTGCGCCAATCGCGCTGTCAAACGGTGTCCATGGAGGGTTTTCCACACATATATAAGGAACCCACGCTTACTAACCTCGCTTCCGTGTACTACCAATGAGGCAGCTGGAAATTATTTACTTAATTATTTTACGCGGCTCCTCGGCTACAGAAGCACCCCCTCGCCATCGTGTATCAAATTACAACATACTCGTATAAGGCGATCCTAATTAAATTATCTCGTAAGTTTACGAAGTTACAAGCCTCTCTGGCGTAACCCTTATTAAAGTTTAATTGTTAATTATAATTTCAAATTAACCTATAAACATTCTGGTGGAAATGGGTCTCTAAATAGACCTGCTTTATTCTAGTTTGGGGTAATCTTGGCTTAGAAAACTAATTAATTTATTGTATTTTGTGGTACGGTAGGTAAAAAAACCAGTATAGATACTCTTTATTGTTCACCAAAAATAAAACTTAACAACATAAATATTATTTTACAGAAGTGGTACAATAGGCGATCTTATCGCTAATAGCAATTTCTTACAGACAACCGTTGGATGGACACGTGCGTGCAAGAAATGATATATGCAGTATATGCTGGCCTCGGTTACTATTGAAACTCTCTACTACGATAGGCCAGCACAAGGGCATAGAATTACCACGGATTTGTGGTCTACTTTACTAGTAGAAAAACTAACGAATTTCATATCACTGGTCAGCAATATTGAGGAAAGGGTTAAAGGGAAATCCTTCACCCTTACTTATATTATACGTCTGGAAGTTAGTCTATTGCGTTACTGCCACTTTTATTTTAAAAAATTGCCTCCTTTAGTACTATACACGGGGCCAAACCCTGGAGTTGCAGAAGTTGATCTCAGCAGAGTTCCAGCTCTTCCAGCAGTTGCTGGAGTTGGAACTCAGCTGCCTACTATTATAAATTTCTATTTCTTTTTTAAATACTTGTGCTACTCACACGAGGGCAACATCTGCAACTGCTGGAATAGCCTACTATAATAACGTCTTAAGGTACATATATATATTTTACAATGATACATTTCAATGAATGAATATTTTGATGCTCACATAATCTCAACATCTGCAACGCCTGCAACAGTTGGAATTCCGCTGAATCCACCGTCATAAGTTACATAAATTATAATGTTACGTACTATTCTAGTTAATTAATATTTTAGTACTACTTACCTGAGGTGAACACCTGCAACTGCTGGAATAGCTGGAAGTCTGCTGCCTACTATAATGACGTCATAATGTACATAGGTACGTATTATACAATCTGCTATTTGAATCTTCTTCTTATCGTGTGGTTGATGAAGAACCTAGTGTCAAAGTTTAAACCACCCGTAGGTCTGACATGGTTTTACACACCATCGAAATTATTTCTCAGGTGTGTTGGTTTTCTCACGATGTTTTCCGTCACCGTTTTAAGCAAATGATAATTATTTTATAATACGCACATAATTTCGAAAAGACAATGGTGCGTACCTTGGAATCGAACTTGCGACCTTTGACTTGTCAATCCAACGGTCATACCACTGTTGCTATTTTAATAATTCGATACTAATGCTACTCACACAACGTCAACATCTGCAACTGCTGGAAAAGCTGGAATTCTGCTACCCAGTATTATGACATATAAAGTGCCGTGCTTTGGAACAATTAAATACAATTTCTACTCACACGAGGTTAACTGCAACTGCTGGGACAGCTGGAATTCTGCTGCAAAACTATTATGACATAAGATGCCATTCTATTAAACCAATAAATACTAGTTCTACTCACACGAGGTCAACTCCTGCAACTGCTGGAACTCTGCGGGCGACAGCTTGTCCCATTGGAAGCTGCTGCCCGCGTGCGCCATTTCCGCCTGGAACAATACAGGGCACATATGAATACATTATTCTTTGAAACCTCATTCGAGAAATGATTTCTTTACAACTTCTCAATCACTTGCGTAACTATCAGACTTCCGCTTACGTATAAAGATAAATCTTCGAAAAGCATTAACGCATGCTTAGCGAACTCTAAAGTTATTATATTAAATGGAAAAAGAATACGGTCGCGAACAGGATTCGAACCTGCGCCTCCCGGATGAATACTCCAGGCGCTCTGACCACTAAGCCATCTCGACCTCTGCTCACCACCGCGAATTCTTATTCCATATTTTAACACGTCTTATGGCGACGTTATTGCAATCAACTCAGTCCCCATACTGGTGACCAAACCGACACGACTAACTTTGCAGTTAATACAATGCCGTAAAGAATGCAATTACCTTAATAATTCAAGATACATCTTTGAAAAGCATTAACGCATGCTTAGCGAACTCTACTTTTACCGCCGAGGTAAAATGGCATTAAATTTTTCTATCGTCTCTAACAAATCGGTGACTGTCTGAAGTCTGCAAGCACCCTTATGTAAGGGATGGAATACAAACAATCCATTAGATTCTACCCACGCCATAGGATAGATCGGTGATCTGGCAAAGTCTCGTAGTGGTCATTAACATATCATCACGCCTGTATTAACCGTAGGGAAAGGCAGATGAGTAGGTACACAATTGTACGTCCACATTACACCGACGCTGTTATAATGTCCCATGTAATAGGAACCCTAATGCCATATACTGGGCAACATTCAAAACTCCGGGCTGCTAATAAAACTTTGTTAACATAAAAACCCAATAACACTGCCTGACCTGGGAATCGAACCCAAGACCTCATGCTCAATAATCGCGCTTGGAACCACTAGACCAACGAGGCAGTCACTTACAATCGTGAAGGAAAACATCATGAGGAAACCAGCACACCTGAGAGATGTTTTCGATGGTGTTTAGAGCTATATCAGAGACCTATGGGTGGTTTAAACTCTCACACTAGTTCGTATAGTCGACCACGAAATTGCTTTACCATATTTGATAAAAACTTCCAGTAAATTAAAATGTCAATAAGGTTGAGAGTGTACTGACACTGATCTGTACTGACATTTTGATCTTGTAAGAGAAAATAGACCTTATCATATTATGATGTGCAAACGAAATTCGGCATTATGGTGGTAAAGCAATTGTATGGTACGACTATACATTAACTATACGATGACATGAAGATGTGGTGGCCGAACTTTCATGAGACATATTCATATTAATTATTGTTCACCGGTTACTAAGCGAGTTTGATCCGCCATAACGCCGCGGGCTCAGCTCATAACTAAGGGCTACGTTTGAGTTCCCAACTAGTCGGGCAATCCCGAAGAATGCACGTGAGTAAAAACCGGTGAAAAATAATTGTTATCCATTTTTCTACGTGTTTTATCACATACACATCTACTTTTGGCCACAAACTCGCCTGATGGTAAGCGACGGTGTGGCCGAGGATGGAGCACGTAGATCCAGAAGAAATTTATTCACTCTAAGTAGAGTAGATAGATTTGGGGAGAACGCTAGTTGGGGAGTTGGTGCAACTGCCCAGACCCGTCTCTGACAACGGTTGCACCGGACTACATTCCAAAACACGACTAGGTCGCTTCACGGCATGGCTTCGTCCGGTGGGTGGTAACCAGCCGCGGCCGAAGCCGCCCAGAGTTGTGTTGCTTGCTTTACACCACCCAGGGGCCACGTGTAGAGATTCCATTTTAAGGGTGCACTCCTACGGACGCGTGCAACTCAGCCCCCTAAAACTAAGTCAAACTTTACGTAAAATATAAGAAATCAAGACAAACTTAATGATATCCTCGTAATCCTATTCCTTTACACTTTACGAAACAATGTAAAACTTATCCGACAGTACATCGATCATGGTGACAGTAACAGTCAAGATGTACCCACTTATGTTATATTAAACTACTACGAGGACGTCAGGTTAGGTTTCTTGCGCTATTTTCCTTATTATTTTACGAAGTTTTGTCTGAATTTCTCCGGGAACATGTTGTAGTGAAACTGTGTGCGGACGGATAGAATTAGAAATGAGTAAGTAAGAGGAAGTTACAATATTAAATGGAAAAAGAATACGGTCGCGAGTAGGATTCGGACTTGCGCCTCCCGGATAAATACTCCAGGTGCTCTGACCACTAAGCCATCTCGACCTCTGCTCACCACCGCGAATTCTTCATCCATATTTTAACACGTCTTTTGACGACGTCATTGCTTTTTTGCATTCAGTCCCTTTACAGGTGACCGAATACAATGTCGTAAAGATGCAGAGGTCGAGATGGCTTAGTGGTCAGAGCGCCTGGAGTATTCATCCGGGAGGCGCAGGTTCGAATCCTGTTCGCGACCGTATTCTTTTTCCATTTAATATAATAACTTTAGAGTTCGCTAAACATGCGTTAATGCTTTTCAAAGATTTATCTTGCATTATAAATATGTGATAAATTTCATAGAAGATTAATCTGTATAACATTTAATTCACTGCTCAGTTAGTCGTGTCGGTTCAGTCACTGTAAAGGAACTGAATAGATAGTATGACGTCACCATAACACGGTATATTGAACAGAGGTCGGTATAGCTCAGTTGTTTAAGCGCCTGGAGTGTTTATCTGGGAGGCGCAGGTGTAAATACCTACTGCTCACAACAATATTTTGTTTCCACAAAAAATATAACATTAGATTTTGCTACGCATGCGTTAATACAAAAATGCATAAATAATTAATAAGTAGCCCATAAATGTCCCACTGCAGGGCAAGGGCCTCTTCCCATACAGAGAAGGCACGAGCTTAATCACGACGCTAGCTCACTGCGGGTTGGCGATTTGAGACTACCAAGTCCAGGTTTCCTCACGTTGTTTTCCATCACCGTATGTCTGTAATGTCTAAGATTAACTAAGAAAGTACATTTATGACATTGAAAAAATCACATTGGTACATGCCAGGTTTGAACCCACAACCTGTGGTCAGGAGGCGGGCCCGTAACCACTCGGCCACCACGACACACATAAAAATGGATATATATATCTGCCTAGCCTTTTCCCAATTACATTGGGGTCGGCTTCCAGTCAAACCGGATGCAGCTTAATACCAGTATTTTACATGGAGCGACTGCCTATCTGACCTCCACAACCCAGTAACTGGGTAACACATGATATCTCGTGGTATGACTGGTTGTCAGACTTTCAGGCCTCCGACTACCCGTAACGGCTGTCATAGATCTTAATTTAACAACCGGGACCGACGGCTTAACGTGCTCTCCGAGGCACGGAGGGGTCTCAGTATGAAGTGATGGTCACCCATCTACAGACCAACCGCGGCAAGCGCAGCTTAACCTCGATCGATCGATCTGTGCGGCTGTTACTTAGCCACGCGCCCCTCCATGGATATTATGTGTAAATAAATATGCATCCTCCTTAGTGTCTGTCACCAGAAGTAGCTTGTGTGCGCCCAGCCTAAAACCAGCCCCTGAATAGTCATCAAGGTTTTCGTCACCAACACTTCGGGAAATAGATTACTGAATGAAGGACGCATTTATTTACAGAGTTAAGTAATAACATTGTTTTTAAGTAAATTTCAACGATCTTGGTCAATACAATTGTGGGTATTTTTACACGACTGCCCAAAAAAGGAGTGTTATGTTATAGGGTTTATGTATGTATGTATGTTTGTGAGTTTCTTTATTCTACCATAACTTCTAAACGCCTGAACCGATTGAGATGTATGCAGTATCGTTAGAATCCTTACATTTTCCCGGGTAACATAGGTTAATAAGATTAAAAAAAATTGTAATATAGTGAAGTTATTATTATATTAAATGGAAAAATAATACGGTCGTGAGCAAGATTCGTACCTGCGCCTCCCAAATAAATACTCCAGGCGCTCTGACCACTAAGCCATCTAGACTCGTCGAGATGCACGCACCACTGTCTTTTCGAAGTGCGTATTATAAATTAATTATGACTTGCTTAAAACGGTGAAGGAAAACATCGTGAGAAAACCAGCACACCTGAGAGATATTCTCGATGGTGTGTAAAGCCATATCAGAGACCTACGGGTGGTTTAAACTCTGACACTAAGTTGTTAATCAACCACACGATAAGAAGAAGCACATAAAAAAATTATGTGACAAGAATTTCTTCTCAAAAACGTATGAATAAACTCCTTCGAAAGCAAAGTTCATAAAAAAACACATAAAATTAAGAAAAAAAAAAAAAAAAACTGCCTCGTTGGTCTAATGTTCCCAAATGCGACTGCTGAGCATGAGGTCCTGGGTTCGATTCCCGGGTCGGGCAAAATGTTATTGAGTGTTACAGTTGTACAGTTTTGTAGAAACAAAAATAAGATCTTGAGCAGCACCCCCCCCCCCCCCCCCCGGATAAATACTCCAGACCTTCTGCCATGTAAGGACATTTATAGAGGAGTGGCACTTTGCCGAAGGCTGCCATCGAAATCCTGTATCCTATTACATGGTAATAACATCATTGGTGAAATGTGGGTGTACAACTGTGTATGCCTCTGCCTACCCTTTCGGGGAATACAGGCGTGATGCTATGTTATGTTATGTATGTTATGTTATCTAATATATAAAATTCTCGTGTCACAGTTTTTGTTGCCATACTCCTCCGAAACGGCTTGGCGGATTTTGATGAAATTTTTTGTGCTTATCCGGTATCTATGAGAATCGGCCAACATCTATTTTTCATCCCCCTAAATGTTAGGGGTAGTCCACACCTAAATTTTATTTTTTATTTTTAGACAAAATTTTTAATTTCTATTTTTTTATGATACAACGTACAAAAATACATACAATCCTCAATTTTCACCCTTCTACGATCAACCCTTATTTTAGGAAATTATTTATATGGCAAAACAACGTTTGCCGGGTCAGCTAGTGTTACAATAAAATGAACTCTGTAAAATACCATAAAAACTGCGAATAAAAGGTATTAAGACACTCCCATTCTTTTATACAGTAGTGTCACATTTAGATGTCGTGTTACATCCCCTCTGTGACGGACGGCGTTTCATTCGATTTTCCCGATCGCACGACAGCGTACTAAAACCCGGAAAATGTGACGTCAAAAATACACGCAGAGTGACAATATAATAAATGTTCGTAGCAATGTCGTTTGTCGTTTTATATTTTGTAAATAAAAATGTTTCACTTTATTATATTTTTGTGGCTAACTGCCTCGTTAGTCCCAAGCAAAACTGCTGGACATGAGGTCCTGGATTCGATCCACAGGTCGGATAAAGTGTTATAGGGTTTTTCTGTTAGGAAATTTACAATAGCAGCCCGGAGTTTGGAATTGAGCCCGGTGGATGGCAATAGGCTCATATGAGACTTAATTACACATGATATAAGAACAAAATGTGAAATGTGGTTATATCTGTGCACCTCTGTCTACCCCTTCGAGGAATACAAAAGTATACTGAGAGTTTCCTAACAGAAAAACCCAATAACACTTCTCCCGCCCTGTAAATCGAATCCAGGACCTCATACTCAGCAGTTGCGCTTGGGACCACTAGACCAAAGAGGTAGTTTTTAGTATATTTATGACCATTGATATAAACACATCAACACACAAACACACAATGTTGAATCAAATGTTGGAATATTTCAATGAAAACGGTATACTTCACTCTAAACAGTTCGGATTTATAAAGGGCCGGTCTACAGAGGACGCTGGGTCCACCCTAATCAAAACAGTACTAAGGGCCTGGGAAGATGCGGGGGATGCTATAGGAGTATTTTGTGACCTCTCTAAGGCCTTTGACTGCGTGGATCACCAAACGCTCATTCTAAAATTAAAACACTACGGAATTCGAGGAAGGTCTATTGATCTTGTGTGTTCCTATTTGACAAATCGGGAACAAAGGGTAGCTATTGATAAGGTAACTTCTTCAGGCTCACTTGTTAAAATGGGAGTGCCACAAGGATCGATTTTAGGCCCCTTTTTGTTCCTTGTTTATATTAATGACCTTCCATACGTCATAAAGGACACAATGTCAAACATAGTTCTTTTTGCGGATGACACCTCACTTATATTCAAAGTAAATAGAAAAGACAAGGATTTGGTAGAACCTAATAATACACTTAATAAAATATCTAATTGGTTTTCTGCCAATAACCTTCTATTGAACGCTAAAAAGACGAAATGTATTAGGTTCTCTATACCTAACGTGCCCAATGTAGATTCTAATGTAAAACTTGATGGTAAAGTACTAGATTTGGTTGCTTCAACTGTATTCCTCGGTGTCACAGTGGACTCTAAACTCCAGTGGGGACCTCATATTGAGGCACTTGCAGGAAAACTGAGCTCTGCTGCGTTTGCTGTTAGGAAAATAAGACAGATGACTGATGTGTCTACGGCTAGGCTGGTCTATTTTGCATACTTCCATAGTATTATGTCTTACGGCATTCTACTCTGGGGATCAGCTGCTGATATCGAGACCATTTTTATATTACAGAAAAGAGCAGTCCGAGCTATTTATAACCTTAGCTGCCGTGAGTCACTCCGTGAATTATTCAAGAAAATAAATATACTCACCTTACCATCCTTGTACATATTTAGTAACATAATGTATGTTCGTAAAAATATGGTCGAATTTAATAAAAAGAGTGATTACCACAATTTAAATACGCGTAATAAGCACAAGCTTATAGTACCTGGCTTTCGGCTTAGAAAGACAAGCAAGTCATTTATGGGTAACAGTGTTAGGTTCTACAATAAGATCCCCTCTAATATAACTGAACTGCCGGATTTCAAGTTTAAGATTGTTATTAAACGCATATTAATGTCCAAAGCGTACTATAGTACTAATCATTATATGGAAGATAGGGATGCCTGGCTCACGATTCCTTCCATCACACTGCGACCCACTGGCACCTTGCCTACTTGATTATGGCGACATTTTGTTTGCTTTCAGCTATGTTTCTATGTTTGTGTGTTTGTGTGTATTTCTATGTTTTTTCCTTTATTTTGACATTTTTGATATTTGTTATTTTTTTTAAATTTATACAATTTATTTTATTGACGTACAATTAATCCAATTGTATTATTATTTTATTTGACTCTTGGGTATGTAAATTTACATATCGATTGTATAACAGCTAGTATCGAACCTACTAGTTTTAAATTTACATTATTATTTCTTTATGAAATTTTCCATAATTTATAACTTTGTAAAATGTGAGCATCATGTGGTTATTAATGTTAGTTTTAATCTCATATTACATACATACTGCCTATTGTCAGGCATTACGAGTTTGTCATGCTCGCTAAAATGTCCTGCTGATGGTGGCGTTGTACATCGGGTCGTCGAGTTCCTTACAAAATGGTTGAGCTAAGCGAGGCTGAAGTGCGCGTCATGCTCGTGAACGGGTGCTGTCTGTCGGGACTGGTCGGCTCCTAACTGCCTTGGCAATCATTTTAAAAGGCTATATAAGTTTACTTTCCTTTCTTAGTCTGCTCATTAACCTGCATTATTCTCACATTACCTTATTTATTGTTAAACCAATTTATTTTAAAAAGAGTGTCTATGGAGTTTCTTGCCGGCTCTTCTCCATAAGATCAACGCCTTGGAACCGTGCACCTAGTTTTGACTTTTCATAAGTGCCTGTAATATGGTTTATTTGAAATAAAAATATTTGAATTTGAATTTGAATTTGAACACGGTCTAGGGATATTTTTAAAAAAGCGAATTACTATCAATATGTTAATTAATTATATGACATGTATATATTTAAAAGATACGTTATTTAATATTCTAATATTTTCTAGTAATGGTTAAGGTACTTCGATTAAAATTTCAGGATTTTATGGAAAAAAAATGAAGCATAGACGGAAACCGTATATGAATTAACTTTTAATTTATGAGTAAAAACTGAAAAAAATAGAAAAATCATTTAATTTGTGTTTATAAACTTGAAGTTAGTAGTCTGAGGAAGCGCCCATGATGTTCATAACACATCGGCAACGATTCGGCATGCTCAGAACAAGGTTGTCAATGTCTTGCTGCGGAATATTGTCCCATGTCCTTCTGAGGTGCGCAAAAAGTTGATCTTCTGTAGCCAGATTTTCAGGAACTTCCTTCAGAGCTCTTCTTTGCAGCATATCCCACGCATGCTCAATGGGATTTAGATCTGGCGATTGAGCAGGCCAGTCTAAGGCCCTAACATTGTGTGTATGTAACCAAGCTGCTACCGTTCTCGCCGTGTGTGCCCGGGCATTGTCGTGCATGAGCAGGAAATCTTGCCCCATTTGTATTCTGTGGGGCAAGATTACGGGCCCCAGCACCTGTTGGACGTATCGTTCTGCCGTCATATTGCCCCGCACCCAAACGAGATCCGTCCGTCCTCCAAGACGAATTCCTGCCCAAACCATAATTGTTCCTCCTTGGTATGGGTGAACTTCCTGAGGGTTCTGAAGACGGCTCCATCGTCCAGGAACTCGCCAAACACGCGTCCTTCGTGAATCTGGATGGAAGCCGAACCTGGATTCATCCGTAAACAGCACATTGGACCATTGTTCACGGCCCCAGTCCACGTGGTTCCGAACCCATTCTAATTGTCGTCCACGATTGCCTCTCCGTAAAGGTGGGACCCGGAGTGGTCTACGAGAGCGTAGATTGCTTTCATGCAGTCGCCTTCTTACAGTTTGGTCACTCACAAGCACTTGGTGTTCCACTCGCAGCCTTTGGACCAATTGAGTCGCCGTTGCATTTGGTTGAGCTCACGCAGTAATTTGCAAAAATCGGTCTTGTCTGGGGGTAGTGATGCGACTTGGCCCCCGGTGCCTCTCCGCTACTTCACCTGTGGCACGATAGCGTGTCCACAATCTTGAAATTACATTTTGGTGGGTCCCTATGGCCTCAGCAACATTACGCTGAACAGACCCAGCTTCCAGCATTCCCACAGCTCGTAACATCTCTGCCCTCGTCAAATGTTGGCGTTGCATGGCTACAATACCTCAATTTTAACTTCATCTTTCGTTTAAAAATGAAAAAAAACTGTAACTAAATGTAATTCGTATTGTTTTCTAAATTTCGCACAAATGAAAATTCCCTCTCCTACACATCAAGACATTTTTATACCACCGAAACAAAAGAATTTTCAATAATTTGAATTTGGAATTAGTCTGAGATAAATTACAAACAAATCGGTGTATAAAAGATTCCAATGCGGCCAGTACTTTTCGAGTTATTTAATTGAGTATGAAATATCCCTAGACCGTGTTGATGTGTGTATAAATATCCATATGACTTTTGATAAAGATATTACATATAGGTACTGTTTTCCGACATTCGCATGGGATTTCAGCATATCCGGAAAATGTCGGCTCTTACGCCCGGAAGTGACGATTTAATGTCTGGTTTTATTTTCTGCTTCAGTTTTCCAGTAAAATGTTACAGGTTTATCTTTTTGACTATAGATAATGTTTGCAGGTTTTACATACATATCATCACGCCTGCATTTCCTAAATGAATGTGCAGAGGTATATATATATATATATATATTTATCAAAAATGGATCTTCGTTTGGCCCCCAACTCGCCTGATGGTAAGCGACGGTGTGACCGAAGATGGAGCACGTAGATCCAGAATAAATCTATTCACTTTTAAGTAGAGTGGGTGGATTTGGGGAGAACGATAGTTGGGGAGTTGATGCAACTGCCCAGACCCGTCTCCCACAACGGTTACACCGGACTATATCCCGAAACACGACTAGGTCGCTTCACGGCATGGCTTCGTCCGGTGGGTGGTAACCAGCCACGGCCGAAGCCTCCCACCAGTGTTGTGTTGCCTATTTTGCACCACCCAGGGGTCATGTGTAGGGATTCCAATTTAAGGGTGCACTCCTACGGACGCGGGCAACTCAGCCCCCAAAGTACTGCTAACCCATATTTTATAATTAAAGTCGTTACTGTCATGTAATCAATCTTGCATAATACCAAACTTCATGCTGCTACTGAGAATTTCTTAACAGAAAATCGAACTCAGGGTCTCACGCTCAGCACTTCCCACTATATGGGTTTAATTTTGGTATTATCTTAATATATATAAATCTCGTGTCACAATGTTTGTCCTCAATGGACTCCTAAACCACTTAACCGATTATAATAAAATTCGCACACCATGTGCAGTTCGATCCAACTTGAGAGATAGGATAGTTTAAATCTCAAATTATAGTCGCGTGCGAAGCCGGGACGGACCGCTAGTACTTATATACAGTATTAGCTAAATAATACACACAAACAAAATAAAGTAATGAAAATCAGCATGAAACGTAGGAACACCAATGACATTGTGAACCGATAACTAAGTTAAGCTTGTTTGAAATACCCTGACCTAGCGCAAATCAGGGCAGAACGCGCATTTCAGGGTAGAATGGCGCAAAACAGGGTAGAATGGCGCTTTGCAGGGTAAAATGGCGCAATACAGGGTAGAATAGTGATTGCAGGGTGGAATGGCGCAATACAGGGTAGAATGGCGTAAAGCAGGGTTGAATGGCGTAAAACGAACGTGGCTGAGGTCTACAGTGGTGATGAATAGAAGTTAAGAATGAAAATGATAAGATAAAGTATAAAGTTACAATATTAAATGGAAAAAGAATACGGTCGCGAGCAGGATTCGAACCTTTGATAAATACTCCAGGCGCTCTGACCACTAAGTCATCTCGACCTTTGGCTTAGTGGTCAGAACGCCTGGAGTATTTATCCGGGAGGCGCAGGTTCGAATCCTGTTCGCGACCGTATTCTTTTTCCATTTAATATTGTAACTTTAGAGTTCGCTAAGCATGCGTTAATGCTTTTCAAACATTTATCTGGAGTTAAGTATAGTTAAATATGTCTTGAAAGAATTTAGTGTTAATTATACGTCTATGACAATGACGATGAATTTTTTTAAAGAGTCCTAAGATTGTTTATAAATGTTTTTTTTTGGGGGGGATGTAAGACTAGCTTCTAACTCGAACGGAGCCCCTAGACATGAGCTAAGCCCACGGAGATGTCCATTTTTCAAGACAAACTAAAGTTTGACTCAAAAATGAACGTAAGTCAATCAATCTGCCTAGCCTTTTCCCAATTACATTGAGGTCGGCTTCCAGTCAAACCGAATGCAGCTTAATACCAGTATTTTACATGGAGTGATACTCCACAAACCAGATATCTCGTGGTATGACTGGTTGTCAGACTTTCAGGCCTCTGACTACCCGTAACGGCTGTCATAGATCATAATTTGACAACCGGGACCGACGGCTTAACGTGCTCTCCGAGGCACGGCGGGTTCATGTTATGAAATGATGGTCATCCATCCACAGACCGAACGCGGCAAGCGCAGCTTAATCTCGATCAATCGTTCTGTGCGGCTGTTACTTAGCCACGAGCCCCAACGAGGTCCAAATTGGACCTTTAATATTAATTAATGTAGCACCAACAGTTCATAAAATCACCGGCACACTGTGAAGGAAAACATCGTGAGGAAACCAGCACACCTGAGAGATGTTCTCGATGGTGTGTAAAGCCATGTCAGAGACCTACGAGTGGCTTAGACTCTGACACAAAGAGTGGCGATCACAATGAATCTTTTCAGGTCCCTGTGACATTAAAGCCACAAATAATAAATAAAAAAAAAAAAAAAATAGACTCTGACACTAGGTTGTTCATCAACCACACGAAGAAGAAGAAGAAGTTCAGAAAAGAGAGATAATGGTAAGAATCAGTTACAGGAGGTACTTACTTTAGTTGCAGTCATCTTGATGACCTCAGTGACTCATGTTGATGTTGATTACGTCATCATCTGTAAACAAAAGAGAAAGTAATTACTATAAATAAATTATGCACGTTTGTCAACCAATTACGCAAAACCTGCTGAACCAATTTGAAATTTGGTGCTTTTCATATTTTTTTTTTATAAAATGCAAAGATTTGTTTGTTTTTAATCGATAAACTCTGAAACTACTGAACCGATTTTAAACATTATTTTATCATTAGAAAACTACTTTACCTAGAAGTAAGATAGACTATATTTCATTTCAATAATAAGATGAATCCGAAGTTCCAAGCGGGTGAAGCCGCAGTTACTTTAGGTCTTGGAGTAGGAAATTCTCGATGTGACACCCCCGTGCTTCGGAGAGCACGTAAAGTCGTCGGTCCTGCGCCTGCTCTCTCCGGTCGTGTCTGATTGCCGTCCCATCGGACTATGAGAGTGAAGGAAGAGGGAGTGCACCTGTGTTTGCGCATACACTTGTGCACTATAATATATCCTGCATACTTGGGTAATCTCCGTGGAGATAGGCCGAGCTGACCAAATCTTCGGTCGGCAGTATAATCTAATATATAAAATTCTCGTGTCACAGTTTTCGTTGCCATACTCCTCCGAAACGGCTTGACCGATTTTGATGAATTTTTTTGTGCTTATCCGGTATCTATGAGAATCGGCCAACATCTATTTTTCATCCCCCTAAATGTTAGGGGTAGTCCACCCCTAAATTTTTTATATATATGGCAAAACAACGTTTGCCGGGTCAGCTAGTATAAAATATATTTAAACAGATTAAGGAAAAAAAAAAACTAGTAAAGGTACCAAATAGTATCAATTAGGTACTAAATTGTGGTGATAAGTTTTTAAAGATGCAGTCGATGGTCCGGCCATTTTAACGTTCACGAAACCCTCTACACATTACTTTGTTTTAGAATGAAATTGGTAAATGTTTTTGGGTATAATCTTGTAAACGTATTCCTAAGAGATGGACCGAAGGTACGAAGAATTTGTAGGGTTGTTTACGTAAAGATTTTTTTCTTTTGTATGTTTTTTTGTTGGCTTTAACTGCCTCTTTGGTCTAGTGGTCTCAAGCATGACTGCTGAGTACGAGGTCTTGGGTTCAATTCCCAAGTCGGGCATAATGTTATTGAGTTTCCGTATTCGGAAATGCTAATGGCGATAGACTCACCACCTAAATACATGGGACTTGATAACAGCATTGGTGAAATGTGGGTATAAATCTTTGTTCACCTACCTATCCTTTCGAGGAATACAGGCGTGATGCTATATTATGCTATGTATTTTTATTTCAATAACTTAATATTTTAAAACACAGGGTTATGTTTTTTTTTAATGAAAATTTGATCTACGTTTGACCACCAACTCGTCCGATGGTAAGCGACGGTGTGGCCGAGGATGGAGCACGTAGATCCAGAAGAAGTCTATTTACTCTAAGTAGACTGGATTAATTTGGGAGAACGCAACTGCCCAGACTAGTGCAAATCCGATTTGGATAGGGTTTTCGTTATTTAAATATTTTTCAGGGAAGGTTTTTGATATAAATTAAATACCGTACTTATTTCGTACATTTTTAGTCCCTACATTTTGTAGGAGTCCCGCAATACTTGACCCTGCTACAATGTCTTTTGCTGCTGGTCTTTGCTATTGATTTGAGTAATTTTTACAATTGTATGTTTAAAAAAAAACAATATGTTTAAACACTGACTTTTGTATCCGCTTTATTAATACACGTCCCGGTCACATAAATATCAATGAAAAGCATCTCTTTTTCTTACATTCATTTCTTACATTCAACTTTCAAGTTATCGGAACGTTTGTAATACGATTTTGAATAAGGGCTATTTTCCTTTGGAATCTTTTGCTACCCGCCCAAGTTATTTGTGGTCGATCCGATATGATTTTCTTCAATTCTCCCCTGTCAGTCATCACCTTATCATTCACTACCTTTCCATTCATGTCGTCTCTCATACAACCCATACGTCTTTTCTTGGCTATGAACCCTCTTTGGAATGTTTTCTCATTGTGGCATTGTCAAACGATTCAGCCAATAAACACAATTTTATTAGATCCAAGAACTATAAATCGGTTTAGAAAATATATTAGTTTTTATAAGGTAGTTGCATCTGTACGACATTGAATTAATTGCAAAGTTAGTCGTGTCGATTCAGTCACATATATTATAGAGACTTTTTCTTCTTATCGTGTGGTTGATAAACAACCTAGTGTCAGAGTTTAAACCACCCGTAGGTCTCTGATATGGCTTTACACACCATCTAGAAAATCTCTTAGGTGTGCTGGTTTCCACATGATGTTTTCCTTCACCGTTTTAAGCAAGTGATGATTAGTTTATAATACGCACATAATTTCGAAAAGACAGTGGTGCGTGCCTTGGATTCGAACATGCGACCTTTGATTTGTAAGTCCAACGGTCATACCACTAGGCTATCACTGCTCCACCTGCTGTAGAGACTGAATAGATATGTGGAATAGGAATTCGAAATATTGCGTAGAGGTTAAGATTGCTTTGGACTCTTTAAGTTATTTGCACTTTTCCGACAGCAGCCATCGACCACGCTCAGGACACACATGGGACGTCGACTCTCAGGACACATACGGGACGTGGCTGGCTGGCACTTGATTGCAAACGAGCGGTACTTTGACGAGGGCACACATCGACCACGTTCAGGACACAAACGGGACGTTAACGCAAGGGACACACACTGGAAGTTGATGCTCGGGACACATGTGGGACGTCGACGGCTGCCGTTGAATTAAAAACGAGCGGCACTTTGACGACGGCACGCATCGACCACGTTCAGGACACAAACGGGACGTCGACTGTCGGGACACACACCGGACGTAAACGCACGGGACGCACACAGGATGTCGACGGCTGCCATCGACGCTCGGGACACATACAGGATTTCGACGGCAGCCTTCGCCAAAGTGACTCTCCAAGAGTCCTTACATGGCTGAGGGCCTGGAGTATTCATCCGGGGAGCGCAGGTTTAAATCCTGCCCAAGATCTTATTTTTGTTTCTACAAAACTGTATAACACTCTACTTGTATAACATAACAAAGCATCACGCTTGTATTCCCCGAAGGGGTAGGCAGAGATGTACACCCACATTTCACCAATGCTGTTATTAAGTCCCATGTAATAGGTGGTGAGCCTATTGCCATCTATCGGGCACAATTCCAAACTCCGGGCTGCTACTGAGAATTTTCTAACAGAAAAACTCAATAACACTTTGCCCGACCCGGGACTCGAACCCGAGACCTCATGCTCAGCAGTCGCGCATGGGACCACTAGGCCAACGAGGCAGTTAATCGTACTTATATATCGTAGACATAAATCACAAATCATTGCCCCATCGACAGCCCTATAGCGGACCCTTTGTGCCTCTTCCCGTTTGTACCTTTCCACATTTGTACCCATGTCACGAATCGTTTTATTTGATCTATGAATCGATTATATGGGTCTGCGGTGTGCCGTTAGACAGAACGTGGTCTTTGCCGATTTTTTTAAAAGATTCCGTTTGTCTGATTTGTTTGGTGTTTGGGGAAAACTGGTTTACATTTATTTCATTCTTTATTGTACACCATCATTGTAAATTTACCGTGGGAGAGCCATGTTTCGGCACGAATGGGCCGGCTCGACCGGAGTGATACCACGGCCTCACAGAAAGCCGGTGTGAAACAATGCTTGCGTTGTGTTTCGCCGAGTGAGTGAGGGTACCGGAGGCCCAAATCGTTGTCCTTGACTATGGGCGGCGGTAATCGCTTACCATCAGGCGATCCGTCGGCTCGGTTGCCACCTATCCCATAAACTATATATATATAAATTATATTATTATATCTGTATATAGATCTTATGAGAGGCTCGTGGCTAAGTAACAGCCGCACAGATCGATCGACCGAGTTCACGAGTGCACGCTTTGTCGAGCTGCCGAGTACGTTATGTCTTCGATCCCGGTTGTCAAATTAAGATCTATGACAGTCATTACTCTTAGTTAGAGGTCTGAAACTCTGACAACCAGTCATACCACGAGATATCATATAACTGGGTTGTGGAGGTCAGACAGGCAATTACTCCATGTAACATACTGGTATTAAGCTGCATCTGCTTTAACTGGAAGCCGACAGCAATATAATTGGGAAAAGGCTAGGCATATTGAAATAGATCTTATGATGACATTTTTAGAAGTCAGTAATGTAAACTAGATGGTGCTAGCATTTCCTATCTATCTTTGCGAAGTCAAGGAATCTTTTAAAATTCGTCATAATTCTCTTAAATTCTCAGTAATAGCCCTGAGTGCTACTGAGAATTGAATAACAGAAGAACTTAATAAAACATTGCCCGACCCGGAAATCAAACCACGGACGTCTTACTCAGCAGCCGTGCTTACGAATATAAGACTAATGAGTCAGTTTGACAAATTAAAAAACATAACATAACACAGCATCACGCCTGAATTCCCCGAAGGGGTAGACAGTGTAATTGTACATTCATATTTCACCAATGCTGTTATTATGTCCCAGGCTTATAGCCATCAACCAGGCACAGTTCTAAACTCCAGACAGCTACTGAGAATTTCCTAACAGAAAAACTCAATAATACTTTACCCGACCCGGGAATCAAACCCGAGACCTCTTGCTCAGCAGTTGCCTTTGGGACCACTAGACCAACGAGGCAGTAAATAAACCGGATTAATCGTGTGTATTATTGTTTTTTGTTTTTCTTGACGTTTCGAACATTTTGCAGCGTTTGTGGTCACTGCATGACTGACTAAAATTGACTGATTAAAATACGTAAAATCAAAATAAGCAAGATAAATAAACATTTTTAGTACTCCGATACTCCTTTATGTAATTCGAATAAAAATGTACTAGATAATTTTCCACGAACATTTTTAATAAAAATGGTGTGGTATTTTCCCTTAGGTACGTAATATTATTTCCAAGAAATCCGTGGAAATGGGTCAGCAGAAAAGTCTATAAAGAGGAAGTATGATAACATCTAAGAGATACGTAGTTGTCGGAGGGAATCTTTGAGATATTCTCCTAGAATGGTACGATAAATTGATTTCTGCACATTTTCCTTGGAGAGTTGGAAACTCAAATAGCATGCATCGGTGGAATTTTATTTCCACTTTTATAGATAACCTGGAAACTAGATGCGACTTCCTTGAGATTGGCAAAGTTGCACAACATGGATAAATCTATACATAAATATGTATAGATTCCTCGGAGAGCACGTTAAGCCGTCAGTCCCGGTTGTCAAATTAAGATCTGTAACAGCCGTTACGGGTAGTTAAAGGCCTGAAAGCCTGACAACCAGTCATACCACGACATATCGTGTTACCCAGTAACTGGGTTGTAGAGTACAGATAGGCAGTCGCTCCATGTAAAATACTGGTATTAAGCTGTAGCCGTTTAGACTGGAAGCCGACCTCAATGTAATTGGGAAAAGGCTAGGCAGATATATACACATATGTATAGATTTATCGAGTTGTCACTGACCACCGAAAAGATCAGGTGAGTAGTATTCGCAACCGGCGCACGTGTATGATAAGATGTGTGCACGTGCACGAAGCAAAAGGTGTATCTAAGGATCATAGTGTTGTATATTATAGTATATAGTTCTAAATTATGGGGTTCTGTTATAGGGAAATTCGACGGATACTTCTCTGCCTACCCTTTTGGGGAATACAGGCGTGATGCTATGTTATGTTATGTTATGAAGATGGGAGGATTCGTGACTTAGTAATTAACCGCACAGATCGATCAACCGAGGTTAAGCTACGCTTGCCGCGGTCGGTCTGTGGATGGGTGACCATCATTTAATGTCGAAACCCCTCCGTGCCTCGGAGAGCACGTTAAGCCGTCGGTCCCGGTTGTCAAATTAAGATCTATGTCAGCCGTAAATAGTCAGAAGCCTGAACGTCTGACAACCAGTTTTACCACGAGATGTCGTGTTACCCAGTAACTGGGTTGTGGAGGTCAGATAGGCAGTCGCTCCATGAAAAAAATACTGGTATTAAGCTGCATCCGGTTAGACTGAAAGTCGTCACCAATGTAACTGGGAAAAGGCTAGGCAAATTGTGCACGGCCAAAATATATTATTGGCGGGCACACTTTTGACTGGATTGCGCGGGAATGGTTAGCTGTAGTACCTATCGCCTTGGGTGTCTATGAAATGATAGGTAGGCCTTCAATTGACAATAATGGAGAGGAAGACCTGTGCGCGTGAAGCGTGCGTACGCGGCTAGGCGGTCGGTCGAACTGGCAAGGCGGGCGCGGCGAGCGCCTGAGCGGCCCCGCGGCGGCAGCGCACCGCGCCGTGTTGCTACGCACATATACATGCGACGCTATATGTCTAGAGCGCGCGCGATTAGTCGTTAGGCGCGCGGCGGCAACCTCTCCCCCCGCACATGTCTTCCCCTCTCATTTATTTATTAAATATAAACAGGTACAAATCAAGTAGGCATAAATGTACATAATTATTATCTAAGTAGGTAATATTAATAATCGTCCGGAACATTCTCCCGCCGTGAACCGTCTGCCGGACTGGCGGTTCAATTATCAGTGGGCTGGAGGGCGATCTGTTCTGGCGCCGTCGGTAAGATCACAAGCTTCTTGGTAGGTCTTCGCAGGACGTCCCTTCGTTCGGACGTCGGCTACTCTCACGACTCCATCTTTACCTGGGTAAGTAGCAATGATGATACCCATCGGCCACATGTTTCGTGGCAGCGTGTTGTCGGCCACGAGCACGACATCTCCAATCTTCAATACAGGGCCTTTCCCGTGGGGCTGTCTCCGGCGTTGCAGTTCAGGTAAGTATTCCTGTACCCATCTAGTCCAAAACAGGTCAGCCAGGCGTTGGGACGCGCGCCAGTGTGTACGTCTGATAAGGTCTTTATCGTCGAATGTGCCAGGTGAGGATGTAGCGGCGGGTCCGTGAAGTAGAAAGTGATTTGGTGTTAGGGCTTCAGGGTCATCGGGATCCACCGATACGTGGGTAAGAGGCCGGCTGTTTACCGTAAACTCGACCTCGGCGAGTAGCGTGACCAGTACCTCTTCAATAGGATGACGCTCATGTAGCACGGCAGCCAGTGAGGTCTTCACACTTCTTACGAGGCGTTCCCAGGCACCGCCCATGAATGGTGCGCCGGGAGGTATGAAGCGCCAGCTGATTACCCGCTTGCTAGTCTCGTCCTGGGTGGCTCTGTCAATGGCACGTCTCAGTTCTTTATCGGCGCCTCGAAGGTTGGTCCCATTGTCAGACCAAACCTCGGTGGGGCAGCCTCGGCGCGCAATCATTCTGCGCAGCGCCATGACAGCTGACTCAGCGCTCAGGGTGGTAGCCATTTCCAGGTGTACGGCGCGCGTCGTTAGGCAAGTGAAGAGCGCGACGTACCTCTTTTGAACGGTGCGGCCCACAGTGACAGAGAGTGGGCCGAAGTAGTCCACCCCAGTGTATGTAAAGGGCCGACTGTTGTGAGCCAGTCTGCAGTGGGGCAGGTCACCAGTTGACGGTTCTGGTGGCTTGTTCTTATTGATTTGACATCGCAGACATCTGTGGACAATGAAACGGGTTATGGGGCGAAGTCGGAGCAGCCAATAACGCTGCCGACATTCATTAATTGTATGCTCTACTCCGGCGTGTAGTAGACGCCTGTGAACATAGTCTATGTATAATCGGGCTATGTAATGGTCACCATCGAGTATCGGCGGGTTTCTTTGATGTTCTGTTAGCCCATACGCAGCGCCAACTCGAGTTTTTACTACTAAAACGCCGCTTATCAGTTCCACAGATATTGAGCGTAGTCGGCTAGTACTAGATATGGCTTTTTTATTCTTGAGATCTTTTATCTCGGTGCCAAACTTCTCTTCTTGACATAATCTTACTAAAAGGTTTTCAGCTCGTTGTAAATGTTTACATTCTATCGGTAAGTATTTACCTTCTTGAAACTTCACGTGATTTTTATTAATATTTAATTTCTTGAGCGTACGTCTATTCCAGTCTGGGTCAGTCTCTGTGTTTTTCTTTGTTCGTTTGTAGGCATTGACGGAGTCGGCGGCCGCGGCGGTGTCTTTGATCTTAGGGCGGCGGCAACACTCAATGAATTGTAATACACGTGCTGTGGAGTGCAGTAGTCTTTCCCATTTAGTGAAGTTATTGTAGTTAGGTATTACGTTTTTCAAACTTATTGTTGTGTTGACAACATAACATGACATTATCGTCTTTTCTTCACCGGTGATAATAATTTCGGATTTGTCTGATGGCCATGTTGACGGATCTTCACGCAGGAATTGCGGCCCTTGGTACCAGCGATGACGTGAATTGAAGTCTGTGGGTACATCACGAGTCGCGTCATCAGCTACATTATTCTTGGTGGGTACCCAACGCCATTCGTTCAATGAACTCAAGTCTTCTATAGCGGCGATGCGGTGGGCTACAAAAGGACGGTATGACCGCGCACCTGTTTTTATCCAGGTCAATACCGTTTTACTGTCCGTCCAAAAGAATTTCATGTCTGGTTTTCTGTCATGTTCCTGAACAACAGACGCTGCCATGCGGGCACCAAGCACGGCAGCTTGTAGTTCGAGGCGAGGTATCGAAGTTAGTTTGAGTGGGGTCACCTTGGTCTTTGCTGCTATGAGAGTAACGTAGACTTCACCGTCAGGCGTTGTGACGTGCCAGTACACGGCGGCGGCATATGCAGTTTCGCTGGCATCGACGAAAGTATGCAATTGTACTGACGCGGCGGCGTCACTGTACCCGACGTAACATCGAGGTACGGCTATGCTTCGTAGATTTAGAAGGTGTTTCACCCACTCTGCCCACTGTTGAGCAATATCTTCGCTAACTTCTTGGTCCCACTCGGTGCCTCGGCGCCATATTTCTTGAAGAATTTGTTTACCCATGATGGTCACCGGCGAAGCGAGCCCGAGAGGGTCATACAGTGACATAAGTATTTTGAGGGTGTCTCGTTTGGTGGGCTTCTCCTTCTCTAATATGCCAGTCGGGAGACGAGATAAGTTTAGGTTAAATCCCATTTCGTCACTACTCGGTCTCCATATTAATCCTAAGACGCGTTCAGTTGTTGTCTCTAGGTCAATGACCGCAGGTTGTGTCGTGTCGGGGTCAAGCACCTCCCTCACTTTTATTGAATTGGATGCCAACTGTCGTAGTTCAAAACCAGCTTCTTTATGGATATCTCGCACTTGGGTAGTTATGTCTATAGCTTGTTGTACAGTTTTATAGCTACCTAGATAGTCGTCTACGTAATGATTCCTTACTATCGCTTGGTAGGCTTCAGGCTGTGTTTTTTCATAGCGGGCTGCGTTAACATTCTTTATGTATATCGCTATGGATGGCGAACACGTTGCACCGAATATTAGTGACGTCATCCTATACTCGTCCGGTGGTTTATCATCACGGCGTTCTCCTCTCCACAAGTATCGCAGTACGTCGCGATCTTCAGGTTTGATTTTTACTCGTAAAAACATTTCTTTAATATCTCCGGTGACTGCTACGTGATGCTGACGAAATCGCATCAGAACTCCTGGTAGTGATTGGAGCAGATCAGGCCCGGTGAGTAGGCAATCGTTCAGAGAAATACCTTTAGTTTTAGCGGCTGCGTCGTGCACGATACGTACTTTGCCCGGCTTCATTGGGTTAAGTACTGCGAAATGCGGTAGGTACCATGTGCGGTCGCTCTTTTTCTTAGGTATGGTGGGTGCGGGCTCGGCATAACCATTTTGAATCAGCGCTTTCATTTGCTCACCGTACTTCTGTTTCAGTGCTGGATCACGATCCAATTTCTTTTCAACACTATGAAGTCGACGCAAGGTATTTTCGTAATTCGCCGGCATGGTGACGTCATCAGTTTTCCACAGCAGTGGCGCTTCATACTCGCCGGCTTCATTCACTCGCACTTCGGACTTCAGCTTAACCATGGCTCGCTCCTCTGGGTCGTTTTGAGGTCTTTTTGGTGTTATTAGTAACGATTCCAATGAAAAATAATCTCGTAACTGTTCATCCATGCTAACATCATGAGACGGGTTAACATAATTGACGTGATGTGCAGGTCGGCCTAACGTCCGTGTTTGAGCACCGTGCAGTACCCACCCCAATGGTGTTAATGAGGCAACGGGTTGATGCATATCCCCTCGACGTACTTCCGTGACGGACAGAAGGTGCCAGTTGTCTTGTCCTATTAGAAGACGTGGCTCTGCTGCATCATAAACCAGATGGGTAGTGATATCTTCAAGGTGAGGGCAGCCGAGTACGTCCTCTTCTGACACCGTCTGTGATAACAGATGCATGTCGCCCATTGTTCGCGCGTGGATTTTGTAAGATTTCGACGTCGCACCTTGTAGCGATAGCGTGACACGGCGTGAGTTCGATAGCGACAGTTGGCAGTCACCGATGGCGTTGATGGAGAGTGGGTCGAGTGGGCCAGTAATTCCAGCTTGTTCTGCTAACGCTGAGTCGATGATGCTGACGGTTGACCCGTCGTCGAGTAGGGCGTGGGCGTTGACCTCTCCCGCCGGTCCGATGATGCGAATAGGTATGATCTTTAAGTACGCATGTATACCTGTCACGCGAGCCGATGCTACTGTCTCTGTATTTACGACACTCTTTTCACTGTCCGATGGTGTGTTATTGTTGTGTAACAATTTATGGTGAGTGTACTTACATTCATTGATACCACACTTCTTTCGTATACAATGATGAGATTTCGTTCGTAAACGTAAACATCCAAAACACAGCCGTCGGGACTTTGCAACATCCCACCGGTGATCACTGCTTGCGTCAATGAACTTCTGACATTCCGCTGTTTTGTGGTCATCCACGGAGCACTCGGCGCACTTGTAGGTATTTTTATTTTTCGCACTGTTGTTACCTATCGTACTAAAAGTTTTATGTACTCGGCGCGTAGATGACTCGTTGTTCTCGGGTTGGGCGTAAGGACTACATCGGTCGGATTCACGTTCTAGGAATCTCGCGAGCTTCAGAAGATCGGCTTCTTCTGGCGACTGTTCGGCGGCAAAATCATACCACCGATATCGCATGGCTGGGGTTAACTTCTCTATCGTTGTTTTGGTGGCTTCAGGATTGTACAGGTAATGAACCCGGTTCAATGCAGTCAGCGTGGCAACTATGTTGGTCACTCGGGTAGCGTAAACACATATATCCTTGGGCGTATCAGTGAGTCGCGGCAGTGAACGTAAACATTCTAACTCGGCAAGGGCTATAGTGTCCGGGCGTCCGAAGCGGGCCTCCAATGTTTTCATAATTACTTCTGACTTGGCGGTGCCGTACATAAGCAGGCTTGATACTGCTTCTCGTGCTTTCCCGCGTAAACAACGACGTAATCTTCCGATGTTTTCAGATTCTGATAATACAGATGACGCTTCGAGGTACGCCGCGCGGAAAGAGAGCCACTGTTGGTGAGATCCGTCAAAGGCAGGCAGGTCACCGATAAATCGGTTGGATCTCGCGGCGAGGGCGATTGCAGAGGCTAACTCTTGTAGGTCGGTGCGTGGCGTGACGGCATCGTGTGTCACGGTGTTGCCGGTTGCGATTGGCAGCATGGGGATCGGGGTCGTGGTGGCGTCCACGTGACTTTTCACCGAGGCGACGGTGACGGCGGGTGGCGCGTGCGTACAGGCGGGCGGCACGCGCCGGTAGGTATCAACGCTGACGAGAAGGCGGGCTGAGCGTTCATGGCGCGAACGTCGGCTTGTACAATAGGTCCGCACTTGGCACTCGTAGCGTGATTCGGTGGTAACGCGGCAGAAGGAGTAGGTATCTCATACAACTTGTTATTGTTTGTGGTGGTGGCCACGGCGAGGTGAGGTTGGCTGTCGTTCAGCCATGTACCTACTCTCCTTGTCGTTTGTTGCATGGAGACTTCACTGCTGACGTCATCACTGTCAGACTCGTCTTCAATTGCCGCGATACGGGCGGTTGCGAGTTCGACCTGGAGTTGAAGGAGCTCTTCTTTAGCTTTTGCGAGGCGCGACGCGCGTTTTGACTTTCGCGATTTCGATGATGGCGGTGGCACTGGCGATGATATAGGAGCGGTGGTCGTTTCATCGGTCGTTGGGGTTTCGTGCGCGGCGGCGGCGGCTGACGACAAGATGGCGGCATTTTCGGACGACGCTAACGGCATATTGTCGGCGTCATACGCGAGTTCTTGTGTCTCCGGTGCGCGAGAACGACCAGTCGATCTGGTGACCGGCATCCTGTTTCCTGTAGCTTGTATCCCACGTTAAATCCGGCTCGAAGGACCATAAATGTGCGCGGCGAAAATATATTATTGGCGGGCACACTTTTGACTGGATTGCGCGGGAATGGTTAGCTGTAGTACCTATCGCCTTGGGTGTCTATGAAATGATAGGTAGGCCTTCAATTGACAATAATGGAGAGGAAGACCTGTGCGCGTGAAGCGTGCGTACGCGGCTAGGCGGTCGGTCGAACTGGCAAGGCGGGCGCGGCGAGCGCCTGAGCGGCCCCGCGGCGGCAGCGCACCGCGCCGTGTTGCTACGCACATATACATGCGACGCTATATGTCTAGAGCGCGCGCGATTACTCGTTAGGCGCGCGGCGGCAACCTCTCCCCCCGCACATGTCTTCCCCTCTCATTTATTTATTAAATATAAACAGGTACAAATCAAGTAGGCATAAATGTACATAATTATTATCTAAGTAGGTAATATTAATAATCGTCCGGAACACAAATCGAAGTCAACTTTTTCTATCATGGGTTTTTCAAAAAAAAAAAAATGTCTTTGTTAGTATTCATCTATAGCATTTTTCGAATCCGTTACCTTCCATTCTGTTACAATACTCATTTAAATCCATTAAGAAATTTTTTAAAGACAAAACAATACCATACACTCATTATTAACCCGGTTACAGTGACAGGTCATAATTTACCCGGATAAAATGGCGCATACCTGGCTATGACGTCACAATAACAATGCTACAAAAAATGTTATACAATTTAAAAAAAGAGTTGCTTTTCCGTGTTAGAAATATTTCAGAGTCGGTTAATAAAAAAATGAAAGGGATTTTGTTTGTCGGGTTTATCAAAAGCTTTTGTGTTGTGACTAACAAATGTTTCCAACAATATTTACAAACACACAGAGATTCATTTCGGGCGCGTCAATCACTGTATGTTTTCTAAATGCCTTTCTGCAATTTCAATTCCTAACTGCAGAAAAAGTTATGTACCAACGTACGTATGTATTTTTACCCGACTGCCCAAAAAAGGGACACTAGCAGTCTGGCATCTCGCTGAACTGGACCTTTTTGGCGCAGCCGTGAGGCACACAACGCCCGCTAGCTATACCTAGCTAGCTATAGCTAACGTAACCTAACCTTATTGTAAATTGTTATTTTTGATTGCGTTCTTACTGACTGTGTCACATAAACGTTTTCCTTTCTTTCTTTCTGTCATGTATGTATATTTGTGAGTGTGTTTATTTCACCTTAACTACTAAAATTCTGAACCGATTTCAATGTATGGAGTATCGTCAGAATCCTTACCTTGTCCGGGTATTATAGGCTAGTAAGATGAAAAAAATAATACAATAAAGTGGCTAAGGCACATACAAAAAAGTGAAATAAAAAAAACACAGAAGGCGGCGTGCTTTTAATTTTTTCATTAATGTAGCTAGTTATTATTTAAAATTTTAATGAGAATGATAAGAGGGATGTGTGGTGGATAGAATAAGAAATGAGTATGTCAGAGGAAGTCTAAAAGTGAAGCCGCCCACCGAGAAGTTGTGTGGAAATCGATTGGCGTGGTACGGACATGTGATGCGGAGGAATGAGGACCAAGTGACGAGGACAATTATATAAAGTGCATGGAGTGATACATTTTTTTGAAAAAAACTATGGTCGTGAGCAGAATTGTAACTAGCGCCTCCCGGATAAATATTCCAGGCGCTCTGACCACTAACCCATCTCGACCTCTGCTCACTACTCCGAAGTTTTCTTCCACATTTGAATATGAGAGAGTAGTATGAGAAGAGGTCGTTGCCCTGCATTGGGACAGTCACGGGCTGTTTTTGTTTTGTACATCTTTTGGAGACGTCATCGCTAACAGATGACTTAAACTGTATAGGGGCTAATAAAGTGAATATTTACAGAAACATCTTCGAAAAGCGAACTCTAAAGTCATAATTTTTTGTTAATGAAAAATATCGTTGTGATCAGGATTCGAACTTGCACCTTCCGGATATATACTCGACATTTCGAGATCGCTTAGCGGTCAGAGCGCCTGGTTGGAATCCTGCTCACGACTATATTACAAACGTTGTCGCGGGCACAGCTAGTATGGAAATAATATGGGTGCACCAAACTCAATCTCACTGGCGAATTCCAGTCCTTTTATTAAAATATGAAACAAGAATTCATTTAACTCAGTAATCCCACAACTCGAGGCCAAAGACAATTTCTTATACTACCCACTCTCAATTTAGAACTCAATTTAGCACAAAACTTATTAGAAAAGGTTTTATGAATAAGGAAAACCGGGGAATAATTTAAATGATATTTTTCAATTCCTTTTGTTATGATTTTTGTGATGTCTCTCTGTTTGTCTGTTTGAGTTATAAAATTATGTAATGGCCGAATGTTTTTTTTTTGTATCAATAATTGATCTACGTTTGATAGTAGGATAACATCAGAACATGGCGCATGGATAACATTTGGTGTGACATAGCTAGATAGAAGGAGACCGTATCGGTGGCGGTTACCACGAACAACAGCATTCCCAATGAAGGGTGACGTCAGGCATACGGCCGGTCATAAAACAACAGCTTTTTTGTTTAGCAGTACCAGATACATGCTGCGCCGACCCCAAATAAATTGGGATATGGGCAGGGGGGTGATGATGATGATGATGATAAATCGATCTACGTTAGGCCACCAACTCGCCTGATGGTAAGCGACGGTGTGGCCGAGGATGGAGCACGTAGATTCAGAATAAATCTATTCACTCTAACTACACTCCGGTGGGTGGTAACCAGCCGGAGCCGAAGCCTCCCACTAGAGTTGTGTCACCTGTTTTGCAGCACCCAGGAGCCACATGTAAGGATTACATTTTAAGGGTGCACTCCTACGGACGCGGGCAACTTAGCCCCCATGTTTACGGGCCCATTTTAAGACATATAGATTGTGGGTTGTAATCGGCATGTACAGTCACAAGCACAAACGTATAGATGTGCACTTATTAATCTCCATATAAATAGTTATCTGAATAATATAGAAGTATTAATGTATGTCTATATGTAGAAGGAATGGTTCCTCTATCTGTGTTACATACCTAATTATCTTAGTAATACAAGCTACAGATATTGTCGGCGAGTTTTTTAAAAGTTTGTTTTTTTTTTTGCTCGTGACTGTACCAATGTGACTTTCTTACTGTTATTATTGAAGAAAAACATCTTGAGGATGCCTGGTCTTATCTGCCCAGCCTTTTCCCAATTACATTGGGGTCGGCTTCCAGTCAAACCGGATGCAGCTTAATACCAGTATTTTACATGGAGCGACTGCCTATCTGACCTTCACAACCCAGTTACTGGGTAACACGATATTTCGTGGCATGACTGGTTGTCAGACTTTCAGGCCTCTGACTACCCGTAACGGCTGTCATAGATCTTAATTTGACAACCGGGACCGACGGCTTAACGTTATCTCCGAGGCACGGAGGGGTCTCGGTATGAAATGATGGTCACCCATCCACAGACCGACCGCGGCAAGCACAGCTTAACCTCGATCGATCGATCTGTGCGGCTGTTACTTAGCCACGAGCCCCTGAGGATGCCTGGTCTTAATGTTTTGAAATCGTCGACCTGCGATTATCTGTAGCGTAGTACCGATACCAGCGTGCGCGACCATTAGAGTCGCATATTTTATCTCCCGCCAGTATACGACAAACATCAGAAGACTGATAAGAAAAACCACCCGCAGAAACGTCCTCGTCACGTTATAAGTTTTCGGTTTAATGTGGTTAAGCATAGTCCGCGATATCAAGCTGTAGCATTATTTAATAAATAGCCCATAGATTTCAAAAACACTGTTTATACTAGTTCGTTTCAAAAAGATCTTAAAAAGTTCTTGTTAGGGAAATGTCTGTACTCTATAGAGGATCTTTAAAGACTGACCTGCACCGCTAAAATATAGTTTTTAAACAATCATTATAAAGTAATAAAACTTTGAATTTATTTTTATATAATTATTAATATAATTAAATGTGTGAAGAATGAGTTTTTATTGACATTGTTTTACAAATTTTTTAATTATTTTTTTATACGATAGGTTTTTTTTTTTTATGGAATACGGGGCAACCGAGCAGACGGCTCACCTGATGGTAAGCGATTACCGCCACCCATGGACACCCTTAAACCCATGGGAGTCGCAAGTGCGTTGGCGGCCTTTTAAAGGTTTTAGGCCTTCGGTACCCTCACTCACTCGGCGAAACACAGCGCAAGCCTTGTTTCACGCCGATTTTCTGTGAGGCCGTGGTATCAATCCGCTCGAGCCGGCCCATTCGTGCCGAAGCATGGCTCTCCCATGGTGAAAAATTTGTTACTCTTATCTTATGTATCCGATTATGTAAACATTCAAATACAATGTAAATTGTTCATTAATAAATTACTATGACTATATAAACCTATGTAGTGCTCCTCGTTGACTAGGAATCATAATGTTAATTAAACAGAACCCTCGGTGTGCGAGTTAGACACGCACATATCCGGCTTCATTCTATTTTTAAATGTATTTATTGTCTCTTTCTTAATATAGCTTTTGTTTTCATCGCGTGGGTGTTAGAGCGAGGGAGGCGTTAATTAAAACAAATAATTTACGTTGTATCGCCCACGTGAACGGAAGAGATTCACAATACATGTGACATTGTGAAATGGCAACTAATTATTCCGTTTTTTCTTTATATATTTGTAACTTTGCCCCACACTAGGAATTTCTTCCTGTATCGTGGGTGCGTGGGTGCGTGGTGCACACACACCCAGACCCGGAGCAATTATCTGTAGGTCATACAAATATTTGCTCCGTGCGGGAATCGAACCCTCGACAGGCGGCGCAGCAGCCGATCTCTCGACCAGTGCGCCAACCGCGCAATCATATTATCTAAGCTGTAGTCGCCGACCGCCCGTAGCGCTCGGTGTTGCAACATTAATAATGTAAAACAGTGTTACCATCTCCGACAGGTACCTCATCATACCTGGAAAAATGTCTTGATATGAATTGATGGTCACCCATCCGCTGACCGCGGCAAGTGCAGCTTAACTTCGAATGCGACTTTACTTAGCCACAAACTTCTCTAAATACAATATAAGTATATCATATCGCAAGGAAACTGACGCGGATTAATGCATTTATGAATGATAGCTGTGAAACCGGATATTACTGGTTATAACTAACTCAGACTTATGGCGCGAGCTTAATGGCGGAGTGACATTTTATTATCAATAGATTATAATTTATTTAAATGTTTAAGAATATTTTCTTTTTTTATTAACATCTCGTGGTGGTTGTGTGGATACGAGCACGCATCTTGAATTACTGGTTGTGGTTTCAAATCTAGAATTCCCTATTGTGACTTTTTCAATGGCTTTTATAGAATTTAAATATGAATTCGGTGTAGTGAGCAGAGATCGAGATGGCTTAGTTGGTTAGAGTGCCTGGACTATTTATCCGGGAGGTGCAAGTTCGAATCCTGCTTATTACCGTATTTTTTTTCCACAAAAATTTACAACTTTTGTATATAATTATCCACCCCGTGTGAAATAAACTTAAACCTTAACCTCTATATTCCTTTTCATAATACAGAGAGCATGAGTTTTTTTTTTTTGGATTAGTGGGCAACCGAGCAGTCGGCTCGCCTGATGGTAAGCGATCACCGCCACCCATGGACACCCGCAACCCCAGAGGAGTCGCAAGTGCGTTGCCGGCCTTTTAAAGGGTTTGGGCCTCCGGTACCCTCACTCACTCGGCGAAACACAACGCAAGCGTTGTTTCACGCCTATTTTCTGTGAGGCCGTGGTATCAATCCGGTCGAGCCGGCCCATTCGTGCCGAAGCATGGCTCTCCCACGGTGAAAAACTCAACAACACAAGTTCATTACTCTATGGCCAAATACCGCTGTTTACAAAAGCGATTTACACTGAATAATTCTCTATAACAAACAGCAAGCTTCCGATTACCCGGGACACGGATTAATGCATCCACAGGGAGCGATAGTGACACGGAAACCGGATATCGCCGGATATAACTAGTTATAAATGGATAGAACTGGCTCAGACCGGTTGAGCGCCATTGTTGCCGGGTGGTGTTTACCTTTGATCAAATATCTATTTTATGTGTTGAAAATGGAATGTATTGATTAGACAGTTGTATTTTAGTTTTTTTTTACTATGTTTATTAAACTTATATAAATACATAGAATATGTAGGAATGCAGATAGCTAATAGTTTTATATAATATGCGTTAAGTTTCTTAGTAATAATACTCCTTGAACGAAGTTACGGTCGCTGCTGCCAATATCCACGGATATTAGTCAAATACGAAGGAGATATTTTCAATTTTGACGTTATTATTAACTAGTTATCTATTTGTGTTTTGTCTTGCTGTAAGTGTATCAGAATTGTTATTTTTTATCTTATATTTGTAAATTATCAAAAATACTGTTTCTGCAGGTTGAAAATTTTATATGTAATGTCTTTAATTCATAATCTATTTCTTCTTTACTGTGTGCCCATTTGAGGGGAATAAAACCTTTTTCTTTCTTTCTTCTTATTATTGAGTTATATAAATATTAAAACTTTTCTTCATACATTTTTAATTATATATTTTTGTTTTTATTACATTACAACTTATATAAGTAAGTATAAGTAAGTATATTAAGTATATTGAATAATATTTTTCTTTCGTAAATCCCTTTCAATCTTTTAATGCACTCGCCACGTTATCTCTGCATCACCCTAAGGTTGAATGGTAGTAATTCCGCTTTTGTACAATTTGTTGTGCACAAAGTGTTAAATAAATAAAGGTGTCACCATCGACAAATTTCCATGTTTACTTTGTCTTCTTGTTGTGTTGTGACAACACTAGTTGCTGTGCACTACACTATTGCGGTACGCATGAAAATGGTGGTCTGGTTGTTTTTAAATAAAACAGCTTAATAGAATTCTTACTCAGTTTAATATTCCACGCCCTAATCGTTATATTATAGTGCACAAGTGTATGCGCGAACACAGGTGCACTCCCCCTTCCTTCAGTTTCATATTCGACACGACCGGAGAGAGATCAGGTGCAGAACGGACTGGCTTTACGAGTTTTACAACATTAATAATATTGTATAAAAACTTTCGTGAGACATATTCATATCAATTAGTGGTAACCGGTGAACATTAATTGATATTAATAATATTAGTCAGACGTCTCATATTTTCTGGAATACCTCTTAGTTCCAAATTTAGAAATGACATTTCTCCCACTCCAACACCCAGATTTCCAAGGGTTCAATTAAAGGCTGGGAACTTTCCCAACACCCAGTGGGTAGTAAGAATATTCCAACCTGAATAAACTCCACATAGCTCTCCTGGGATGTATCTGCTATACATAGCTGGCAAATATAAGGCCAAGTTCGGGTCGGGCTTGTGTCCTGAGGTTTCCGTATAAAATATACTTTTCATGTAATAGCTTCTGCCCGCGACTTCGTCTTTATGGACGTCAGAATTGTGTCTAACCAGGATATATATCCTATGTTTTAGGCCAGCATATAAACTATCTGTCTATGTGCCAAATTTCATTCAGATCCGTTCTGTAGATATTGCGTGAAAGTATAACAAACATCCATCAATCCATCCATCCATGATGTTTTAACTTATGCTATCTCCTACTATAAGCTTACTAAATCAAGACACAACCATAAACTACATCAATAAATAATATAAAACCTATTACTATTTTTCAAAGAAACATTGAAAAAATAATGGACAAAAACGGGGTTTGAACCCGCGCCCTTTGACGTTCCGGGTCGTCACTCTACCAACTGAGCTACCTTGTCTCGTTCAAAATCCATTGAATTTTCAATCTTCTTTGTATTCGTCGTAAGGAGACGCCTGGCGATATTTATCTAGCCATCATTTACAGATCTACTAAACTCAGCGTTACCACTTTGCACTTGTAAATCGCCATTACATGGCCTCAACATGTATAAAAAAATATAATTATATCTGAATATAAAACATATTATTATATTATTAACTGCAAAGTTAGTCGTGTCGGTTTGGTCACCTGTATAGGGACTGAATAGATAGCAATTACGTCACCAAAAAAAAGTGTAAACATGTGGAATTCAAATTCAAATTTTCAAATTTCAAATTCAAATTCAAATTCATTTATTTTGTGAACACAGGGTACAATGATCTTATGCATATATAGTGTTTGGCCCAACCTATGTTCCGCCGACAGGCATACAAAATAGTGATGCTATGATCAAAGATAAAATAATTGTAAAAAGCTCTTGAAAAAAAAAACAATGTTTGCAAATAAAAATTGTAAAAAGTTAAATAAAATAGTACAAAAAGATAAAACAATGTCAGCAATATTACAGTCGTCAAAATTAAGTGGAAGAAGAATTCACGGTAATGAGCAGATGTCGAGATGGCTTAGTGGTCAGAGCGCCTGAAGTATTTATCCTGGAGGCGCAGGTTCGAAGCCTGATCGCGACCGTATTCTATTTCCACAATTTTTTTTAACTTTTAGTTTGTTTATGAATGCTTTTCAAAAACGTATCTGTAAAGACAGGAACGTTTTAAATTTAGTTTTATTTGCTACATTAGAATTGACGCCATTTTATTTTAAATATCATCGTTAGAAACTAAAACGAAATCCTACTAAAACACCACTAAATCAAGACACGACCTAAAACTACATCAATAAATAATCTAAAACCATTCAAACAGCCACAAAACCCACCATAACGTCAATTTTGAACACCTATCACCTCAAATGACAGCACGGTTGGCGCAGTGGTCAAGAGACCGACTGCTGCGCTGCGTGTCGCAGGTTCGATTCCTGCACGGAGCAAATATTTGTACGATCTACGGATAATTGCTCCGGGTCTGGGTGTGTGTGTGCTTGTGAGATTATATGTCTGTTACGATACAGGAAGAAATTCGTAGTATGGGCCACGGTCTTAAAAAAAAAACAATATATAATCGGAAACCATTTAAACATCCACAAAACCTACCATAACGTCTATTTTAGACACCTATTACGTCAAAATGACAGGTTAAGGAATAGTTATGGCCACTAACGCTAAAGTAACGGTAGTTCTGATAAAGGATCATGTTACATGACCCTTTTGGGAAGCTATAGGGGTTGTTAGACGATAAATGGAGTACAGAATGTTTGAAAGGAAATTGCGTTTCATATTGAGTTGGTATATTTAGGACATGAACAAATAAAAGGGATGATGAACATAGATGAACCGATAGCCGCTGTCGGTCTGTGGATGGGTGACCATCATAGCATACCGAGACCTTTTCGTGCCTCTGAGAGCACGTTAAACCGTCGGTCCCGGTTGTCAAATTTAGGTCAATGACAGCTGTTACAGAGGTCTAAAAGTCTGACAGCCTATAACCCGAGATATCGAGTTACCCAGTAACTGGGTTGTGGAAGTCAGATAGGCAGTCGCTCCATGTAAAATAGGTATTAAGCTGAATTCCGATCTAATATAACTTCGAAAAGGCTTGGCAGATTGATTGACCATAAAAGTGGTGTGTCAGAATCGTAAGTGGAAATCGATAGTGTTCGTGTGATTTCGATAGATCTTGCGTGGAGCAATAAGTAAAACACTAGTGGACTGTATAATAATGATTAATGTATATTACAATATGTGACGTATGAGGTAACGGCGCGAACAATGAAAACTAAAGTTATGCGCGCACGGCTGAGCGTTATGTGTTCGCGTAGCGTAGTCGCTGAGTCACGACTCACTGACTGCGTGGCCGCGCAGACTCGTTGAACGTAGAACGGTCGCGCGCGCCCCGCTCCTTCCGTAGCCCGCTGTGGCTGGGCTGACGAGTAGTTGAACTCAACAGATAGTTTCTGCCAAACCCAATGGGAAATAGGCGTGATTGTAAGTATGTATGTAAAAGGGATAATGACGCATTGGTTTAGTGGTCGCTAGTACGGCTGTTGAGCGTAAGGTTCAAAACATGATTTATATGTGTGGTTTAACTGTCACCAACAAACTGCCTTGTTGTTCTAATTGTCCCAAGCGCGACCGCTGAGCATGAGGTCGCAAATTCGATTTCCGGGTCGGCCCGGACTTTGGAGTTGTGCACTGTTCATGACCATAAACTCATCACCTATTCATGGGACTTAATTTTTTCTTGGAGTCAATATAGTACAATGCAAAGAATAAAAATAATAATTACTACAGCAAGGAAATAAAATGCTTCAATAAGCAAGGCTCTACGCATTTGCTACGTCATAGCTGACGTCACGACTACGCGTGCTACGTAGCTACGCCGTCGTAGCCGACCCACTACGAGATGAGTCACCCGTCGTAGGCTTTCTTTCATAGAATGTATGATTGATAGATGGATTCGTAGATATGGGAATGTTTATGATTATAGCAATGAGAACGAAGCTTATGTAAGTGGTACAAAATAATACTTAACTTGTATTTCTGGTTTATAGGATTTTGTACAATAGGGCGTTCAATGTATTCTCGGTATTGGTATGAAAAAAAAACTTAATTCAAATAAAATTATTTTTATTTTTCAATATAATCCCCCATAACCTCAATGCATTTGTTACATCTCGAAATTAATTTTTCAATACCCTGTAAAAAATAACTTTCCTCCTTCTCCGAAAAATGCGCATTTATGGCCGCCTTAAGCTCTTCATCGTTGGAAAATCGTTTTCGCCGAAGATCTTCAAATTAGGGAACAAATAATAATCGCTAGGGGCTAAGTCTGGACTATAGGGTTGGTGGTTTATTTCTTCGAAACCACAATCTCGCACAGCAGCCTTGGCAACACGCGCCGTGTGGACTGGGGCGTTGTCGTGAAGAAGCAACACACCGGCGGTCAGTTTACCCCGTCTTTTTTCTTTAATTGCGTCCCGTAAATTTCTCAAAGTGGATGCGTAGGATGCTGCGTTTATGGTTTCACCTTATTTGGGTACTCAATCAACAAAATTCCCTTTGTGTCCCAAAACATCGTGGCTATGACTTTTCCGGCAGACGGAACGACTTTGAATTTCTTAGGGGGGGGCACTACCCTTCTTGTGCCACTGCATGGACTCCTGCTTACTTTCAGGGTCATAATGGTGAACCCACGTTTCATCTCCAGTAACAATTCGATCGAAAATACTTGATGGGTCTTCACCACAGAGCTCTAAAAACTCTCTACAGCACTCGATTCGCACTTGTTTTTGAGGCGCCGTGAGCATTCGCGGCACCCATCTTGCACTGACTTTTGAGAGGTAAAGGAGGTCATGAAGAATAGTGTGTACGGTACCAACGGAGAGGTGGGTCATCTCTGCTATAATTTTGACCTTCATTCGGGCATCCTCCAGTATTAACTTCTCAACTTTTTTCACGTTTTCTTCCGTAGAGGCAGTAAACGGGCCGCCCGAGCGAGTGTCATCTTCAATACTCTCTCTGCCCCTTTTAAATTCACTTGACCACTTTTGTACTGTCGATAACGAAGGTGCAGAATCTTGGTAAACATCCACCATCTCTTCGTGAATAGTTTTTTGACTTTTTCCTTGTTTTGTTAGGAATTTAATCACAGCGCGGTGCTCGATTTTCTTCGACATTGTCACGTTAGCCATTCCAGTTGTCGTTGACTAAGGGTAACTAGCAAACTAATGATCAGAACTTTCATATTTATACCCTCAGATAATGTCAAATTACCCACATCATTATTAAATCACCCCCATACCGAGAATACATTGAACGCCCCTCGTATGTGCATGATTAAGAAACTAAACAGATATCTTAATACTCCTCCCAACCGTATTACAGTCAAGGCGGCCTATCTCCACGGAGCATGCACAAACACAGGTGCACTCCCTCTTCCTTAATTGTCATAGTCCGATGGAACGGTACTCCAACACGACCGGAGATCAGGCGCCTCCCGCCATCCCGACCTCTCCCTCCTCCTCGACGTCTCGTGGTCAGAGCGCCTGGAGTATATCCGGGAGGCGTATGTTCGAATCCTGCTTGCAACCGTATTCTTTTTCCATTTAATATTATAGCTTTAGTGTTCGCTAAGCATACGTGCAAGCAAAGATTGATCTTTAATTCTAATTTTATTTAATTAAGTAATTTCAGTAACGTTCTTCGTAATCTAATAGATATATTGACAAGCCCTGCCTCCATTTATCGGAGGCACTTGAAGGCGCATCCGACTAAGCCCCCAAGATACTCTTAATCACAACGTAAAGTAATTACCGATATTAGATTCCGTTGCCTTGGTGGATCTTCCTAATGATCATGATTCTGTTACACAATTGCTATATCTACAGTCGACAAAAGAGATAGGTATGCAGGGTCGTCAGATATAGTTGAAGTGTTCTTAGAAACCGATGGATGTCATGGATTGAAACTCAATTCAATTAATGAACTGCTTATTATCTACTTTTTAAATTTAATTACATTTCAAATCATCCATCGGTTTCTAAGACAGTTTCAACTATATCTGACGACCCTGGATACTTATCTCTTTTGTCGACTATACGTATCTTTATTTATTATCTTCTACAAAATAATCTTATATCTAAAGCAAAGCCCCATAAAACCATTTTAGAAATTTGTCTGTTGGATCATAATATTATTTATAATTATTGTTTAAGTACTAAGTGTACTGTTATGTTTAAAGTTAAGTGGCGTACAAGTGCACCGCCCGCCACCCATAAATATATGCACATACGCAAGCAGTGAAAAATTGCAACTACCACCAATTACTTTACACGTGTGTCCCCTCCCTCATAGGGAATCATCCAGGAGCTGGACAGGCCAGGACGGGCGATGCACAGGTAATGCATGACTACCCACCCTCAATATCGTGGAAGTAGCTAGATATTGTATTTATGCATATGTCGCAGATGATTTGTAGAATACGCTGTTTTACAAAACTGCTAGCTGATTTACAAAACAGTACTGTTATGAAAAACAGCTGAACGACGTTTAGCGGTTTTACATAATTACTGAACTATAACACGCAGAATTGAATGAACGTTTTGCGTTTATCAATGCAGCGGGTCAACGATCAGAGATTATGTAAAACAGTGTGAAATGAACTGTCAGATTGTTAATTTTAGTTCGAAATTTTGTCGCATATAGCTCTGTATGTCTTAACATTATTAACCTAACTTTATTTTACTTGTCAATAGCAAAAAATGATGAATTTTTTTAATAAATACTAAACCACTATAATAGTCGACAATATATCGGGATTATGAAAGAAAATAAACGAAATTGATCCATGAGCGAGCGCAGCGAGTTCGGGAGTTTCGTGTATCCCGACACGGAAAGGTTAGGTTCGAAAAACCTAAACACGAAGAGGATGACGGGGGCTGTCCGCTCGCTACGGTCGCTCACTGGCCCCCGTCATCCTCTTCGTGTTTAGGTTTTTTCTAACCATACAGACACAAAAATAGGAGCCCCGAACAGCGGTGCTCCGTCGACCCAGCCACGGAAAGTCAAATCAGAATACAGTATCGCTTTTTTACTTGAATGGTGACTATCCATTTAATTTACTTATACAATAAACAAACCTGTCCCACTGTAGATATGTCATTCTTCATTACGTCTAAACGTGGGTAGCAATTTTGTTAAACGTATCGCAATGGCAATCCAGCTGAACGTTGTTAAGCTGTTTTATAAAACAGTACTGTTTTGTAAAGCAGCTAGAGATTTTGTAAAACAGCGGATTCTACAATCCATCTGCGACACATATATTGTAATGGACTTGCAAAGTAACGCCTGTATCTATTCAATAATTATATTTAACTGCAGATGCAGACCTAGTGCTGTGTTCATGCGTAACCAATGCGTAGCGCTCTGCACTGCCTTGACTGTTCACAAGTAATAGATAGACATAAATAAATAAAGTGTGGTGACTTTCTACAAAAACTATGTGAGACACAGCGGAGCTTTTCTTGTTATGGGGTTAATAAATGATAATGTATTTATTTGTCAGAATACTGTTACAAAGTTGTTACAAAATATATTCATTTCCATAATATTCTGCCGTTTCCGACGTACAAATATTTGATTTGTAGGTTCATGTCAATTATTGTAGAGATAATTAGGTTATTAATAAATAGAACCATACAGGGAATTATTATTATTACACATGTCAAAGTTTTAGGTATCATATAAACTTACATTAATAATCTGAGAATATTATTAACATTCATTATTTTTATTATAATACACAGTCAACATTTAGCACTTAAATACATAAGTTTTACCCCCCCCCCCTCCACCGGGCATCGTCAGGAATAGTTAATATATAATAATTGCATGACTACCCTCAATATTGTGGAATTAGCGAGATATAAAAGGATCTTTGCCCCCAAAACAAAAGCCGCCACCGTTCTCGGCATAGCTCATACTAGGCTCTCACAAATTTATAATGGATCTTAAACAAGCCTACAATAAACTTTCAACTGTGGTTACTCTAACAAAGTCGGAATAAAAGTATTTACACGAGCAAATTCCATTTTTGTATAGTGAAGAATTTTGAATTGAAGATAATCTGGCAAATTTTTCAATAATGAAGTCGAATTCAAAGTTTTTAGTTGCTATATTAAAAATATAGGCAGAGATGTACACAGTATACCTACCTAGTTCACCAATGTGCCATTCAGGTGACCATGTGACCTGGTGGTGTTTAAAGCCGTTGGTATTATTGTCACATACGGGGATCAGTTTTAAAATCTGCGAGGTTACTGAGAATTCCCTTTCAGAAGTTTTAAACTGTTTATTCTGTAAATAGATCTTTACAAAACCATTTAACATGTTACCTTTTTATCTTAAAGGCGCCAGTATTTCCAATCTGAATACCAAGAAAACCTAATAACACTTTCCTAGACCCGGGAATAGAATAGAATCACGCTCAACAGCCGCTCTTGTGACCAATGCAATGAGGCTTTTTTTTTTCACGTTAACCATTTAAAGGCGATCAAGAAATCATCAATCAGAAAGAATCAAGTTAGTATTAACGTGTATCATTAATCGAATAAACAATGGATTCGTTCTCAACTCCAAAATGAATTATTATTCGCATTGTTCGAGTCACCCGATTCTGGAGGCAATCGATTTAGTTCATTCGATATTAATTATAGTCAACGACTAAGCTACTTATTGGCTCCTTATTTCTTTATGGGCAATGAATAGACCAGCTCTGCTCACACTTTTACATTGTTGAAGCCATTATCAGCATGTCATTGGCATTACCTCAACATGTAAAAAAAAGGCAGAACCCATACCGCATCAACTCATCTCGCCATATATCATGACCCACCTGCCCTTAACCGAAATTATTTGGGGTCGCCGCAGCATGTATTCTTCTTCCACTTTCTAATTGTTTTTGAAATTGCATGCTGCTTAAGTTTGTCAATGTTTTATGACCGGCCGCCTGCCTAACGTCAACCCTCATTGGAAATGCTGTTATTCGTGGTAAACGACCACCGACACGGTCTCTATCTAGGTATACACCAAATGTTATCCATGCGCCAGGTCTCTTCATACGATAAACAGAAAACAATTTTATCAATTAATCTCGAGAGTAGGACAGCAATAGAATTTAACTAAAGAAAATACGTTTCATTACGACAAAGAATCAAAATGCTTTTACAATCGAATAATTCGAATAAAATATATCGAATAAGTCCATCGAAATAAAAGCATTACCTCAAACATTTAGAAAATATTGAAATAACTTAAGTGTTTTTTAATGCAAAGCAATTATGCGAGTGTCTAAGTAGGCACTTATTCATTGAGTTTCATTTTGCGGTTATTCGTCTTGAGGGAAATAACACCGTACTGAATTTGAGGAGGTTTTTTTACTTAAGAGGCTTTAGAGAGGCCCTTACTACGGCCCTCTTTTCGTTATGAGATTATTGGCATCCTCTCTTTACTCAAGTATGTTGGGGTCGGATTTTAGAGTAAACGACTGTGTATTAATATTAGGGAATATTAAATTAAATTGTTAGATTCGGAATTTCGTACTGTAGTTTAGGAATCGGCTGCTGCACCGCTCTCGGGCTCGATTCCCGCGTAGAACAAATGTTTGTATGAACTATAGATTGGCAATTTTACACCATTAAGTTCAGATTGTGGTGTCTTAGTTTAAGTATATTTCATGAAATTGAGTAACATATATTTATCGAGACTTACGTTACCTATTTTAATACTACATCTGTATAACAATATTTAGTAGACCAACTTTAGACTATGTATAAGGTTTTTTATGTCATTACCAAACGCACCTGTACGACATTAAAAGCAAAATTTTTCGTGTCGGTTCAGTCTCTGTGTAGGGACTGAATAGATAGCAATGACGTCACCTATAGACGGATAAAAATGTGGAATATCTCAGTTGGCAGAGCGGCTGGAATATTTATCCGGGAGGCGCAAGTTGCATATATGTCGCAGATGGATTGTAGAATCTGGGGCCAGTGAGCGAACTACCCCCGTCATCCTCTTCGGTTTTTAGGTTTTTTTTGTCCTTACAGACACAAAAACAGGAGCCCCGCCAGGGGCTCTGTCGACCTAGCCACGGAAAGACAAGTCAGAATACAGTATCTTTTTTTTACTTGAGTGGTGACTATCCATTTAATTTATTTATTTATTTATGTTCTTTATTGTACACCAATCGAAATATGAAAAAAGAAACAATTTTACAGTTATATGCACAATGGGCAATATACCTATACAATAAACAAATCTGTCCCACTGTAGATATGTCATTCTGCATTACGTCTACAGGTGGGTAGCAGTTTTGTTAAACGTATCGCAATGGCAATCCAGCTGAACGTCGTTCAGCGGTTTTATAAAACAGTACTGTTTTGTAAATCAGCTAGCAGTTTTGTAAAACAGCGAATTCTACTATCCATCTGCGACATATATTTTACTTTATATAATTAAATTATTATCTTGTCCTTGTAAAAACATTAAGTATCTTAAGAAGCCGGTCGAAAATCCTCCCGGAATAAGGAAAATTGTGTAAAAAACATCTAATAGTCTTGTCGTATAATGTCCGATAGTACAGGTACCCGTGTATTAGACTCAATACCGACAATTACGGGGGATATTCTGCTGTCGATATTGAGTTTCATTAAAACGAACCCACGTTTTTCATCCAACCATTTTTGAGTACAACGGGTTTTTTACACTACTGCCCAAAATAAGAAGTGTGTATGCATTTACTCTATGTATGTTTGTGAGTTTCTTTATGGACTGTCTCGTTTGTCTAGTGGTCCCAAGCGCAACTACTGAGCATGAGGTCTTCGGTTCGATTCCGAGGTCGGGCAGTGTTATTGGGGTTTTCTGTTAGAAAATTCTGTAAAGCAGCAGCCCGGAGTTTTGAATTGTGCCCGGTAGATGGCAAAAGGCTCACCACCTATTACATGGGACATAATAACAGCATTGGTAAAATGTGAGTGTACAACTGTGTACACCTCTGCCTACCCTTTCGAGGAATACAGGCGTGATGCTACCTATGTTAAAACGACCCCACGTTTGTTATCCACTTTTTAGGATAACGATATTTTTACACGACTGTCAAAAAATTAAGTGTTATGTTTTTAGGGTCCATGTATGTATTCGTATGTGCCTGTGAGTTTCTTTATACCATCATAACTTCTAAATGCAGAAGACCTGCGGCTCTTAGATAAGTAATAGCCGCACAGATCAATCGATTGAGGTTAAGCTGCGCTTGCCGCGGACGGTCATTGGATGGGTGACCATCTTTTCATACCGAGACCCCTCAGTGCCTCGGAGAGCAAGTTAAGCTGTCGTAAGATCTAGGACAGCCGTTACGGGTAGACAGATGCCTGAAAGTCTGACAACCATATATCGTGCTACCCAGTAACTGGGTTGTGGAGGTCAGATAGGCAGTCGCTCCATGTAAAATACTGGTATTACGCTGCATCCACTTTGACTGGAAGCCGACCACAAATAAAAACTTTAGCAGCATGCCAGATATAGGTATGCCTATATCTGGCATGCTGCTAAAGTTTTGGCTATGTTTTATGACCGGCCGCTTGCCTGACGTCAACCCTGTTTGGGAATGCTGTTGTTGGTGGTAACCGCCACCGCTACGGTCTCCTTCTATCTAGCTAATATTACACTCCACTAACTGGGCTAAGCAAGTGATAATAAAAAATAAATAAAAAAAATCTCTCTTCACAAGGTCTTAGAGTTAAAGAATTACAAAGTTCTTATAACTAGCTGACAACTATGTGAGAGACTGAAACCCGAAGTAGGTATTAGAAAAAGAAACCAGGTCTCCAGGGCCCCCACCTCAGTTACACCTAGCAAAACAGACCAAAGACAATACAAACATATCTTCGAAAAGTCAGTTATTGAATTCGAACTTGTGACGTTTGACTTGTCAGTCCAACGGTCAGACCACTAGGCTACCATGGCTACCACAAAAAAAACTTTAGAAATCGTTAATGCGTTGGAAAGATGTACCTGGACCTACTGGTTATGAAATCGCCAACCCGCAGTGACATAGCATAATGATCAATACTTCCTACCTTCTCTGTATGAGAAGAGGCCCGTGCCCTACAGAGCAACACTTACGAGCCGGTTATATTAAGAGCCTATCAACGCAAACACATTATATTTAAGTAACTTCTAAACGAAAGTTACCTCACAAAGTACCCTATCAAAATCCCTACCCTTCCCAATTCCCTACAAAACTCCTTAAAGACTTAAGCGTGAACATAATCGCTCGGCACTCAGTGACGTGGCAATTCCTCGGCATGACGTCATCGGTAGGCGGTAGAAAAACCATGGACCGCCATAAAACATGGAGCGAGCCGAACTTAATGTCATTCGGTTAGGGGTTGGTACAAGTAGAAGATGAGAGGGATTGAATAAAAAAAAAAAAACACGCCGGCCATTTTTTTAAATCTGACTAGCCTATGTTACTCGGGACAATGTTAGCATTCTAACGACACCCCATACATCGAAATCAGTTCAGGAATTTAGAAGTTATGGTGGAATTAAAAACCTCACAAACGTACATACATGAACCATAAAACATAACACTCCTTTTTTGTGCAATGAAGTGTGTGCGTGTAATGAAGCAGGGATAGCCTTTTTTTTGTTTTCGTGGGGAAACCGTCAAAAGGCTTTTAGGGATAGGGTGTGTATGATTTTTGCCTCACTAAAACCACTCCGTTGGTCACCATTAGCACGTGGATTGGAGCTCTGGATCCTCTAAGGAGACCAGCGCTGGAACCCCCTGTGCAACGCCTGTCACTGCACATCCCTGGGGAGACTGTAAAGAGATTCTCCCCTGGACCTGGACATTAGCACATGCCCACTGTACCGCCATCTTCTCTGAGATCACTTTATGGACGGACAGAGACCCCAAACTAAGCGCCCGTAATCTCAAAGAAGCGGTGATAGCCTAGTAGTATGACCGTTGGACTGACAAGGCAAAGGTCGCAAGTTCTAATCCAGGGCACGTACTTCCAACTTTTCGAAATCATGTGATATTTATAAATTAATTTTCACTTGCTTTAAACTGTGAAGGAAAACATCGTTAGGTAACTAGAACACCTGAGAGATGTTCTCGATAGTGTAAAAAGCCATGTCAGAGACTTACGGTAATTTTAACTCTGACATGAGGTTATTCATCAACCATACGATAAGACGAATAGAAATATACAAGGTGTCAACATTACATACAAACATTAATACAGCGATTTAAGCGTCAAAATATAAAAAACAAACAGACAGAGTCACAGATAAATCTTTCAAACGCATTGATGCACACGTAGCGAACTCCTTAGTTAAAGACTTTTATGGAATAAAAATACGGTCGTGAGCAGCATTCGAACCTGCGCCTCCCGGATAAATACTTCAGGCGCTTTGACCACTAAACCATATCGACAAAGGACGCGATGGCTAAGTGGTCAGACTTACTTACTTTTGCATTTACAATAATAGATTGGGTTCTTCCAAAGTATCGAAAAACCTCTTGTCCAAGGTTTTTGACCAAATATTGAATAGAACAGAATATGTACGTTTTGAGTTTTAATTTTAACGACTTTCATTAAGCAACTGTATTACTTGAAAAAATCTTTTTTAAGCAAGGGTTTCCTTTATCAACATTAAACGTACTTATATTACGTATGAATATAGTTATATTACAAAACCTTAAGCCAAATTTTTAAAGAAGCAATTTCACGTTTCAACAACTTCGTCTTTAAGTATCTAATCCGCTCCCGCTACCTCTTATACCTTAATCCGCCGCCCATGGAATTTCATATCCCTCGGGTTCGTATTAAGTGAGATTGCTTGGATAAGTCCTGGCTATGCCCACAAGTGGTGGGTGCTATATATTATGAAGTCTATTCTTGTAAGCCTCTCAGGAAAATAGGCACGCATGGAAGAAAGTTAAAAATCATTATTGTAGGGACTGTGGAGTAAAGCCACGTGAGGAAACCTGGACTTGTCTGGGATCGTCAACCCGCAGTGAGCTAGTTACGGCGCCTTTGGTAACCGAGACGGAAAGCGTCTAATGAGTGGATGGCGCCAATCGTTCAAACTGGTGCAGTCGGGAAGCAAGAAGACAAGGAAGAACAAGGCTAGAATATTCCAGAAATTCCTGGTGGATTCTCATAACCATTCTGTGTTGATAACCGGGACGAAACCGACACGGCCTTACGGCTAGGAAGATCCGCGGAAGGCCGGAACGGGTCCATATTCCGCCCTCGCGCCCCGAGAGCCACGAGGTGATCAATGCTCTGCGTTCTTTGTATGAGAACAGGCCCTTGTCCTGGAGTGGGATTGTCATAGGCTGGTTATATTACTGCTTTTTCTAGTAGAAGTTTTAGACGTGAATGCTAAAATAATTACCTCCCGGTGGCAGGCTGCAATGGCCAATTTGAAAGTCGATTAACTGCCTATGGACAGCCGTCTGTCGCTATAAAGACATCCTCACTAAATGGTGATTCATGGAGCCATCAAATACTATCTGCGACTGCGGAGCTTCGAAGCAAACTATATCCCACCTGTTGTCCAGCCCGCTATATTCCATTCCCAGGAGGATCTAATGCGAGCTTCAATCAAGACTATCCAGTGTCACTTACTAGTCCAAATCTATATATATAAAAATCAATTGCTGTTCGTTTGTCTCGCTAAAACTCGAGAACGGCTGGGCTGATTTAGCTGATTTTGGGTTTGAAATGTTTGTTGTAGTCCAGGGAAGGTTTAAACGGTGAAAAAATTTAGAAACATTGCGAGGAAGACCTACTTTCCTGTCAAACATTTGACGTTAGAGGTGATACGAAGTACACTGGGTCATCTAGTGTATTATAAATTTAAATATTGAGTAATTTATAACGATTTTTTATACATGTTAAAGCCATGGTAGAGGGATTTCACCCACATTTCACCAATGATGTTATTATGTCCTGATGAGCCACCGGGCACATTTCCAGACTCCGGGTTGGTACTGATTTTTTTGCAGAAAAAATCCAATAACTCTTTGCTTGACCCGGGAATAGAACCCTGGACCTCATGCTCAGTAGTCGCGCTTGGGACCACTAGACCAATTAGGCAGTCAATGTCTATACAGTCACTGAACTAAATTAGGTTTCAGTTAATTTAATGTCGCACAGTCACTCAACTAAGTTTGCGGTTAATTTAACCTTGTTTCGACCAGTTGGCGTTCAAATGAATTCACATTGAGCATTTTACCCCACCTTCAGTGTTTTATATACATAATGAAGGTTCACGCTATCGATCGTATTGCAGGTGACATTTACAATCTCAAAGTGGGTCAGCAGTGCAACTACTGATGACCTACCTGTCAGGAGTTCCTGTGAACTGACCTTTACAATGTTTGCGTACATCGCTATCTGTTATACAATGTCGCTACGATCTCGCTAGAAGAGATCAAATCTCAATCTACATCTATACTAATAAAATAAGAGATTTTTAAGCACTGCCTCGTTGATCTAGTGGTCCAAAGCGTGACTCCTGAGCATGAGGTTTTGGGTTCGATTCCCAGGTCGGGCAAGTGTTATTTGGTTTTCCTTTTAGGAAATTCTCAGTAGCAGCCCGAAATCAGGAAGTTGGTGGTGTGACACCCCCGTGCTTCGGAGAGCACGTCAAGCAGTCGGTCCTGCGCCTGTTCTCTCTCCAGTCGTGTCGGATTGCCGTCCCATCGGGCTATGAGAGTGAAGTAAGAGGGAGTGCACCTGTGTTTGCGCTTACACTTGTGCATTACTACTAATAGGGTCGGGAGTATTATTATTATACACTGACCTTATTGGTGCTGTACTCCAAAAATGTTAAATAAATTATACCTATCCAAGATAAATCTTTGAAAAGCATTAACGCACGCTTAGCGAACTCTGAAGTTACAATATTAAATGGAAAAAGATTACAGTCGCGAACAGGAGTCGAACCTGACCCTCCCGGATGAATTCATCCGGGAGGCGCAGGTTCGAATCTGTTGGCATCGTGTCGGTTCGGTCACCTGTATAGGTACTGAATAGATAGCAATAACGTCGCCAAAAAGACGTTTTTAAAATATGGATGAAGAATTCGAGGTGGTGAGCAGACGTCGAGATGGCTTAGTGGTCAGAGCGCCTGGAGTATTCATCCGGGAGGCGCAGGTTCGAATCCTGTTCGCGACCGTATTCTTTTCCCATTTAATATTATAACTCAAAATTATACCTATGTTTAAATAGTGTAATTGGTTTCGGTCGTTCTATTCAAAATAAATGAATGTGCGTATTACGTTAGTCAATAATATAAATCAATTTTATTTATAACTAGTCCTATGTGCAATAAATAAATAAATACAGGCGTGATGCTGTTTTTTTTTATCTAACAGATATTTCACGTTTTTAATCACGGACTTAACATTAAAAATATCCAGACATTATTTTGTATCAGGCATTAGAAATTACGCTTCAATACGCGATATTTAAAGTTCACTTTGTTGAACAGTTTACCTTGCAGTGCCGCAGTACACGTCACTTACAACACAATCAATATTACTCAATTATTAATAGCAAGTCGATATTACTTGCATTTGTCCTATATCGCATGGGTATTGAATTACAGCCACAAAGTAGATAATGTTACTATGTCATAATGTTTCACCAACCACATTGATATATGCGACATGACTCTGTCTCTCTGTTTGGCACCTTTAAACGCCAAAACTACTGAACCAATTTCAATAATTTTTGAAACATTTTTCAAGAGGCGGGCCCGTCAAATCGGCCACCATAACAGTTTAGCTGTGATAGCCTAGCGGTATGACCGTTGGACTGACTTCGAACCCAAAGCACGCATCACTGACTTTTGAGACTTCATGTGCATATTAAACAGATTTTATGAGAAAGAATACGGTCGCGTACAGGATTCGAACCTGCGCCTCCCGGATAAATATTCCAGGCGCTCTGACCACTAAGCCATCTCGAGGCATTGAGAGGTCGAGATGACTTAGTGGTCAGCTCTCTTTCGGCGCCTCCGTATAAATATACGGGAGGCGCAGGTTCGAATCCTGTTCGCAACCGTATTCTTTTTCCATTTAATATATTAACTTTAGAGTTCGCTAAGCATGCGTTAATGCTTTTCAAAGATTTATCTTGAGACTTTATGAGAATTTACAGTTTTTTTTTTTTTATGAATTTGAATTTATTAGAAATTAATTATCACTTGCTTATAACGATGAAAGAAAACATCGTGAGGAAACCAGCACACCTGAGAGATGTTCTCGATGGTGTGTAAAGCCATGTCAGAAACCTACGGTTGGTTTAAACTCTGACACTAGGTTGTTCATCAACCACACGATACGAAGAAGAACCACAACAAATGATACAATTATTAACATAAATGAATGAACTCGGGTCTTGGGGTCCGAGCGCTGGCATTCTCTTTAAAGAGATCTCAAGGCGATTGGTTGACACTATACGGGACCCAAGGGCTGGTCCCCATTTCGCACAAAGAATTAGTATTGTCATCCCACCTTTTCAGTTTGCTCCCAGTTGGCAGCGACGTGGATGAGTGTAGTAACATAGCATCACGCCTATATTTCCCGAAGGGGTAGGCAGAGATGTACATAGTTGTACACCCACAATTCACCAATGCTGTTATTAAGTCCAATGTGTGGTGGTGAGTCTATTTCCATGTACCGGACACAATTCCAAACTCCGACCGACCCGGGGATTGAACCCAGGACATCATGCTCAGCAGTCGCGCTTGGGACTACTAGACCAAAAAGGCAAATAACAACATACACACACAGATAAGGCATGAGCTTAATCACCACGCTAGCTCACTGCGGGTTGTAAATTTCAGACTATTAAGTCTAGGTTTCCTCACGATGTTTTCCTTCGCCGTATGTCTGTGATGTCTTACATTAACTAAGAAAATACATAATTATGACTTTGAAAAAGTCACATTGGTACATGCCAGATTTGAACTCACAACGTCTGCCTCAAGAGGCGGGCTCGTAACTACTCGTCCACCACGACACTTGGCTAGCTAAAAGTTTTTTTTTTTTATTATTATTATAGGTAGATAGGTAAATATGTAGATTTTACTTAATTTAATTATTGAAGATAAATCTTTGAAAAGCATTAACGCATGCTTCGCGAACTCTAAAGTTATTATAATAAAATGGACATAATAAACCTTTGAAAAGCATTAACGTGTAGCGACATCTATCTCGCTATATGGATACTACGTGCATATTACGCTGCATCGCGCAAGCAAAGTTTGGCGGCAAATCTGCATATATACAACCGTCCGACATTATTCGTTGGGCCGTGGCCCGCCAGGCAGTACCACCCGCCTGACCAGGATCCACCCTTTTCAATGGAGGAACACCACACCTCGTTCCCCCTTAAACGCATATTTAACGAACCCTTAAGTTATTATATTCAAATGGAAAAGAATACGGTCGTGAACGTTAATTAAATTAGTCGGTCAGATAATAATTTCTTTATGCAAGTTATACTATACCTAATATTAGAAAGAAAGTAAGAAAGAAATCAGTTTTATTAAACAACACAATACCACAAAACACATATTGTACAAAGCCAAAACTGCCTCGTTTGTTTAGTGGTCCGTAGCGCGACTGCTGAGCAGGAGGTCTCGGGTTCGATTCCCGGGTCGGGCAAAGTGTTATTGAGTTTTTCGGTTAGGAAATTCTCGGTTGATGGCAATAGGCTCACCACCTATTACATGGGACTTACGAGTAATAACAGCATTGGTGAAATGTGGGTGTACACCTCTGCCTACCCATTCGGGGAATACAGGCGTGATGCTATATGTTATGTTATGTTATGTACAAAGCCAAAGACAATACAAAATCATAATAAAAGAAACAAATAACATAAAAAAAAAACTTGAGAGGTGTCGAGGGACACCCAGATGGAACGAAGTTCCTTTCGATTAATTAGCGAAGGAATTGTAATAATTATTATTAATTATGTACAAAAAACCAGCATACACTCAACAAAAATAATCGTCGCGACACCACACTGTTCAATGCGAAATAGAAAGACAAAACGAAAATATCTGGCTTGCTTTCTATAAGAGAGAGAGAGAGACAGACAGAGAAACATGCGCACGCCGCACGGCTTACAATAGCTTACTATAACAAAAAGTGTCGTTACAACTTTTCGTCTTAATATTTTCCGTCTAGCCCCCTTTCGCAACGCGCGATAAGGAACTTCGTTCCAAAAACATTTCAATACTTAAAACATAATACCTACACACATACTCACACGTACCCAATATGACGCACGCAAAAAAATTACACCGCCTCTAAGTCAAAGTCAAATCATTTATTTCAATTAGACCCTTTACAGGCACTTTTGAATTGTCAGAAGCTAGTTGCCACGTTCCAAAGTGTAGATTCCTATGGAGAAGAACGGGCAAGAAACTCCATGGTTACTCTTTTTGTAAAATAGGTTTTCACAATAGTAGGTATTGGTTACACTGACTCTGTTGCAAAAAAATAATAATTTAAATATGTGAGAACAATGTAAGATAATACTAAAAGAGTGTAGTTTAACAAATTCAAATTTCTCGTCATGACAGTCCAGTCCTCTCACTGATCGCGCTCAGATAGGCATGGCATGGCACACCAATGGTTAAATATCACACATTACAAATGGATGAAATGAAACTACATGTGGTTTACATGCATGCAAATGTATGATTAAACAATATTGATCGCGCGCCATTGCTGCAGTTCTAACTGACCTCAATACACAATAATTGTCTATTAAAATTAATACTACATGAAAAGTGGCGTCAATTGTAATGCAGCAAACTAAACTAAATTTAAAGATTTGCCGTCTTTTACTGACCGTAAATACAAGAGCGGGACGGGATGACATCAAATCCAAATTTAATCATACCAACCTAAAATTTCCATACAATTTTCGTTTGACGTCTCTAATTTTAGTGGCTACCTAAGACTGTGCGTACTAAACACGTTCAGAGATTTTAATTTGACGTGCCTAAATTCGAATTTTACATCTCTTGATTCGTCCCATTTCGCTCATATAGTAACAGTTAGTAAAAGACAAGAATGTTCGAAATTTAGTTTACTTTGTTACATTAGAATTGACGCCACTATCTCGTTGTTCTAGTGGCCATAAAAGAAAGAAAGAAAGAAAGAAAAGAAAAATAATTTATTTGGTCGCAGCCAGACACCAGAACAATCGTAAAAATATATATGAATATAAATCAAACTAAACTTATATAAAATGTGCGGGACACGGCGGGACTCACGGCTGCACCAAAAAGGTTCAGTTCAGCTTAATGCTGAACATCATCGCCCGGCGCTGATTTTCAACTGAACCTCTTCGTGACTCACGGATGTCAATTAGATAACTATAAATTAGGAACAAAAAATTTACACTCTAAAAATAAACAACAACCTAACTAAGTCTTCCATCTACAAATAATTATTTAAATAAACCTGTCAATGTACGAGGTGTTTATCCAAATGACCATTGCAATAAAGAACCTAGCCAAATTACAAATAACATGAAACAACCATACAGGTGACAGCCGACGAATACTTCGACGCCTAAACCATGTCTGTTTCATGCAATATATCTATTTCTTTATATCTTTTTTATTTAGGTTTATTTGTGTATATAGTATTAGTTTAATTAATTTAAGTATATTGTAGTTTTTAAAATAGAATATATCATCAGTAAACTTCAGTATAACCCATACATAAAACTCATAAAATTTTTGTTAGCAATAATATCACGCACACACATCAGTAATAATGCAAACCATCGCCATTTGTTTTTATACCAATTACAGTATATATATACAGTATGCTGTCCATTCCATACTTATATAAATTCGCAGTATGTCATATAATTGAGAGGTTGGTTTTAATCATACCCAGCTTCCTTTGAGCTTCTGTAAGAAAGTGCCTTAAGCGTCTTCTGAAGGTATCGACAGAGTTAATTGATCTTATAGGTGGTGGCAGATTAAAAGGGGTTGCTAAGCATGAGGTGCGGCTTCGATTCCCGGCACGGGCAAAGTGTTATTGGATTTTCTGTTAGGAAATTCTCAGTAGGAGCCTGGATTGTGTCCGAAGTCCATAACAAAACATAGCATCACGCCTGTTCCCCCGGTAGGCAGAGGTTTACAAAGTAGTACACCCACATTTCCCCAATGCTGTTATTAAGTCCCTTGTAATAGGTGGGGAGCCTATTGCCATCTACCGGGCACAATTCCAAACTCCGGGCTGCTACTTAGAATTTCCTACCAGAAAAGCTTAATAACACTTTGCCCGACCCGGGAATCGAACCCAATACCTCATGCTCAGCAGTCGCGAATGGGCCTGCAATGGGTAGCTTATCGAGCTACATGTCATACATGGAGTTAGAAGAATCTCCCTGTGACTGTGATGTTTTTTATTTTGCGTGTATTGTTATGTAATCTGTGGTATTGCATTGTTAAACATAGCATGGCATGGTATCTCAGTCTGATTCGTGTGTGTGATGTCAAACACATAGTTTAATTGTAAACTTTAATTGTTCCAAATTTCATATTCATCCGTCATCGTTATTTTCGTGAAATGAGGGTGCAAAGTTATATATATATAATGTTCTAAATTATTAACTATGACTGGCGGTGAAATAAATGAAAAATGCGTTGCTCTGAAAAGAGATTTATTTTTATAAATAATATGCTTTAACATATAAATACAACAGTAAGGTATTTACAAACAATAGCAATCCTTACCTGAAAAGAGAAACAACATTTAAGCTATATTTTTACTTATTTACTTTATATTCACCGGTATTTTATTTTACACATAACCTCTCACTATTTTAAATTCTATCTTATAATGACAACCGTCGCACAGCTCACAAACTTCAAACATCACACTGATGGCGCGCCAAATTCGAATTGAGTTAAGCGCGGAAAATTCAGATTGAATGAAGGGCAATAAACCTCATTTACATATATGTAAATAACTGCCTCATTGGTCTAGTAACTACAAGTGCGGCTACTGATTGTAAGGTTCTGGGTTCGATTCCCTCATCGGGCTATTATTGATATTTACTGTTAGGAAATTCTCAGCAGCAGCTTGGAGGGCACGTTGATCCTGCGCCTGAACTCTCTTCAGCCATGCTAACCGTCCCATTCCCCCCATATCTCAATGGGAAAAAGACGTGAGTTTTTGTATAATTCAGTGTATGATGAAGATTTTTTTTCTTCATGCTGCTGACTGTACTATTGAAACCCTAACGTTATTACCGAGTTCATTGTCCGCCATCTTCGTTTCACGGCCATCTTGATGCTCTGACGTATATCCGCTGACATATCAATGACGTCACACTGTACAAATGTAATATTTTATGTTACTAATAATCTCTTTCTCGTGTGGTGAGAAGTTAACCTAATAAATACAGGTAAACTTTTTCAAACCATTAACGCATGCATAACGAACTCTAACCTGCCTAGCCTTTTCCCAATTACGTTGGAGTCGGCGTCCAGTCAAACCGGATGCAGCTTAATACCAGTATATTACATGGAGCGACTGCCTATCTGACCTCCACAACGCAGTTACTGGGTAACACGATATCTCGTGGTATGACTGGTTGTCAGACTTTCAGGCCTCTGACTACCCGTAACGGCTGTCATAGATATTAATTTGACAACCGGGACCGACGGTTTAACGCGCTCTCCGAAGCACGGAAGGATCTCGGTATGAAATGATGGTCACCCATCTACAGACCGACCGCGAAAAGCGTAATTTAACCTTGATCGATCGATCTGTGTGGCTGTTACTTAGATACGAGCCCTTCCTAGCATAACGAACTCCAAAGTTATAAATTTTTGTGGACAGTCAAATACGGTCGTAAGCAGCTTTGAACCTGCGCCTCCCAGATAAATACTCCAGGCACTCTGACCACTAAGCCATCTCGACCTTTACTCACTCCTGCGAATTCGTCTTCCACATTTTTAATACGTCATTTGGTAACGTCATTGCTATCTATTTAGTCCTTAAACAGGTGACCAAACCGATACGACTAACTTTGCAGTTAATACAATGTCGTACGGATGCAACTACCTAAACAAATATAGATAAATCTTCAAAAAATCATAAACGCATGCATAGCGAACTCTAAAGTTACACATTTTTATGGAAAGAATAATACGGTTGTGAACAGGGTTCACTTGCTTATAACGATGAAGGAAAACATTGTGAGGAAACCGGCACACCTGAGAGATATTCTCGATGTTGTGTAAAGCCATGTCAGAGACCTACGGGTGGTTTAAACTCTGACACTAGGTTCATCAACCGCACGATAAGAAGAAGAACAGGATTCGAACCTACGCCTCCCAGGCTTAGACTAAGGACCTGTATAACAAATAATTGGGCCCCACTGTCAAATAAATATCGAAGTCAACAAACTTTCTCCCACTGTGGTGTAACATTTATCACTCACTGAATCTTGCAGCTTAGCTCATGCCAAAGTTTGACCATAAATCATTTTGTCTGAGTGGAATTATTAAAATATAAGGGCTCGCGGCGTCCTGTGAAAATCTTAGTAAGGTAGCATTACGCTAGTATTCCCAGAAGATTGGGCAGAGATGTACTGTTATAGGTATGAAATTTCCATCGTTTTTATACAGTGGCGTCAATTCTAATGCAGCAAACTAAACTAAATTTAACACATTCCTGTCTTTTACTAACTGTTACTATATGAGCGAGATGGAACGAAACAAAAGATGTCAAATTGGAATTTTTAGGCACGTCAAATTAAAACATCCGAACGTTTTCAACCGGATTAATCGCGTGTATTATTGGCTTTTGTTTTTCCTGACGTTTCGAACACTTTGCAGTGTTCGTGGTCCCAGATGGACTAAGGTGTCAGGCGTCTCAACAGTTTATTTAAAATTATTAAAAGTTGTTTTATTATAATGTATAGTGATCGCGATAACCTAAGATATTATTATAAAATTAGAGACGTCAATTGGAAATTGCATACAAATTTAAGTTGAATTTGACGAAGACAGCAATGTTGTAAACTTAGTTTAGTTGGCTACATTAGAATTGACGCCATTGTCTAATATAGTCGTGTTTTTAACAGACTTCCAAATGGAGGAGGTTATCGATTTGTCTGTATTTTATTTGTGTGTATATCCGTCGATATCTTCGCTAGTTCTGAACCGATTTTTCATTAAACCCAACATAACAGATTATTATTATATATTGTTCTTTTAAATTTATTTGATAGGAAGCAAATTTTTATATTATTTTGCAATTTTTTGTGTTTAAGTAGATTTTGGAAGGCGGTTTTCATTTTTTGTTAAAATTTTATGTTTCTGGTAGAGGTAAAGATAAAGCACTGAAAGCTTAGTTGTATGACCGTTGGAATGGTAAGTCAAAGGTCACAAGTTCGAACCCAGGCCATGCATTATAAATTAACTAGCTTCTGACCGCGACTCCGTCTGCGTGGACTTCAGAATTGGGTCCAGCCAGGATAAAAAGTATCCTATGTGTTAATCCAGGTTAAAAACTATCTGTATGCCAAATTTCATTAAAATCAGTTCAATAGTTTTTGCGTGAAAGAGTAATAAACATCCATATACACAAACTTTCGCGTTTATAATATTAGTAGGATTATTACTTGCTTAAAAACATCTAGAAAGTCTATTAGGTATGCTTTCCTCCAAGCACACTTATTCTCATAACATAGCATCATGACTGTATTCCCCGAAGGGTTAGACTGAACACAAGACGTGTTGGTAGTCTCCTGTATAGGGACTGAATAGATAAAATTTGATATAGTTTGATGAAAAAGAGTAACCGCGGAGTTTCTTGCCCGTTCTTCTCCACAGGAATCTAGACTTTGGAACATAGCACGGAGGGGTCGCGGTAGGAAATGATGGTCAACCATCCACAGACCGACCGCGGCAAGCGTAGCTTAACCTCGATCGATTGATCTGTGCGGCTGTTATTTAGCCACGAGCCCCTCTACGTATCTGTAAATAATTTGACTATGACGTTGAGTACATTTCTGTCAAATCTTTCGGTAAATACGGTCGTGATGGTATGGTATGTATTATTTACTTTGAGCTGGCTGATTACCGGCTGATGCACAAGCAGTTAATCTAAATATAATTGGTCTATATTCAACAACCGGTTGCAGTCGTAAATTGTTACAACCGAGCACGCGAGTGTAATTGTGTCAAACTCATTTAATGATCGACTCAAATATACTGAACTTACTTATAAATAACTTCACCGTGGGAGAGCCACTCTTCGGCACGAATGGGCCGGCTCGACCGGATTTTTTACCACGGCCTCACAGAAAACCGGCGTGAAACAACGCTTTCGTTGTGTTTCGCCGAGTGAGTGAGGGTACCGGAGGCCCAAACCCTTTAAAAGGCCGGCAACGCACTCGCGACTCCTCTGGGGTTGCGGGTGTCCATGGGCGGCAGTAATCGCTTACCATCAGGCGAGCCGTCTGCTCGGTTGCCCCCTATTCCATAAAAAAAAAACTAGCTAGTGCCCGCGACTTCGTCTGCGCGACTAAAGGTAGCCTATGTCCTTCCCCAAGATACAGTCTGTCTCCTAGCCAGATAATAAATAATAAACAAACAGTTACTTTCGCATTTATTATATTAGTATGGATTGAAATTACCGTTACATTCTACAAAGAATATGTTGATCTTAGATGAGAATGTTAAGAGGAATGTGTGTTCGATTCGATTCCCGGGTCGGACAAAGTGTTATTGAGTTTTTCTGTTAGGTAATTCTCCATAACAGCCTGGAGTTTGTAACCGTGCCCGGTAGATGGCAATAGGCTCACCACATCACATGAGACTTAAAACAGCATTGGTAAAATGTGGATGTACAATTATGTACACCTCTAGTAATATCTTAGGTTTGCGCGATCACTACACATTATGATAAAACAACTTTTAACCGGATTAATCGCGTGTATTATTGGTTTTTTGTTTTCAGCGTTCGTGGTCAAAGGAGGACTCTGCAAAGTGTTCGAAACGTGAGGAAAAACAAAAAACCAATAATACACGCCATAAATCCGGTTAAAAGTTGTTTTATTATAATGTACACCTCTGTTTATCCCTTCGGGGAACACAGGCGTGATGCTATGTTATATTTCTTATTTTAACGTAAAACTTCGTTATTTTCCTATATGTCATAATTATCCATGACAAGTCCTTACGTCACTTGATGTATTACTTGATGTATGTTCAGCCATTATCTGAGATGAAAAGTGGATCGAATATTGTTAATGTATCGACTCGATTGCTGAAATTGTATTTATAATATTGTGTACCTACAAATTCGCAAGTGTAAGTCCGGACTCGCCTACCGAGGGTAATGGGCGAGTCCGACTCACACTTGTGCAGCTTTTTTTATCTGTCCAATAGATGATGAAGCACTTCTATAGATTTTTAAACGGTGTCATAAGAAATCGACCACACTACGAATAGATTAAAGGAACTTGTTTAATTTTAAGTTTATTTTCATCTAATATATAAAATTCTCGTGTCACAGTTTTCGTTGCCATACTCCTCCGAAACGGCTTGACCGATTTTGATGAAATTTTTTGTGCTTATCCTGTATCTATGAGAATCGGCCAACATCTATTTTTCATCCACCTAAATGTTAGGGGTAGTCCACCCCTAAATTTTTTTTTTATATGGCAGAACAACGTTTGCCGGGTCAGCTAGTTGTCATATATATTTAAAAACTTGTAGCTTCCTATGGGGGTGACATGTTCACTGCGTGAACACACCCTCACTTCGATAAATAAAGATAAAAAAAAAAAAAATCAACAACAAATTGTACCTATCGAAGCTTATTTTGCACATGGCAACTATACTTTGACCAAATAATTAAGTGCCATGATTACTGGTGATTATATTGTGATCTACTTAACCACGTCATAACTTATCTATACCAATATTATAAAGCTGAAGAGTTTGTTTGTTTGGTTGAACGCGTTAATCTCAGGAACTACTGGTTCGAATTGAAAATTTATTTTTGTTTTGGATAGTCCATTTATCGAGGAAAGCTGTAGGCTATATAACATCACGCTACGACCAATAGGAGCGGAGCATCAATGAAAAATGTTGCAAAAGCGGGAAAAATGTGAATATATTTTAATAGGCTTTTTTCTCAATTTAAGGGGGTTGAGTGTGAGTTTGGAAATGTGCCCGGTTGATGGCAATAGGCTCACCACCTATTACATGGGACTTAATAACAGCATTGGTGAAATGTGGGTGTACAATTGTGTACACCTCTGCCTACCCCTTCGGGGAATACAGGCGTTATGCTATGTTATGTTATGAGTGTGAGTTTCCGACATCCATGCGGACGTATTTTTTATTTTAAATCTCTAACTTCTATAGTGTAGAAAAAATTTAAATTTTATAAGTGTAGTATTTAGTTTTGCAGGTCAGTGTATTCCGCTAGTTTTACCATAAATTACTTATCTTGTATACTTACTTGAATGAAACATAAAAAAAAAATTATAATCCACATAGCTTTTAAAAATTTTGATGTCATTTTGAATGGGGAAGGAACTGTTTGACACACAGACAAATTTCTAGATTAGTTTAGAAATCATAGCTTAAAAAATTATGTATTTAATTAGTGTGAATGAAATAAATAATTAATAAAAAAAAAACTCACTACTTTATTATTAAAAAAATGATATTATTCTGTGCAAGTCTTCTTAGCTGATGAAGTTTTAGACTGTTTAATATATTTTGTTTTTCTTATGTAACGTATGTTTATTAGTTTGTTTTATTTTTTTAAATGCCATTTTATAAGTTCGTTTTAACTTTAGTCTACTCTTCATAATTCCAATCTTCGGGCTGCTGCTGAGACTGTTCTAACAAAAAAACCCAATAACTAATCTACCCGGGAATACCCAGATATCGAGCCAAGAGCATCTCACACACTCAGGAGCCGCGCTTGCTGACCACTACTAGATCAATGAGAGATTATTTTCTATTATATATTCCATAGATTTATTTTCTAAAATAAGTTATTCAAAAACCACTAATTATAAAATATTCTTTAGACTAATCAATCGGTGCCGATCACATGATGAATTGAGAACACAATATTCATAGTAAGCGCTAAATATAGGAGTAAACACGCAACAAATAAATGCAGAAAATAAACTCTACACAATCTAGAGTTGTGGATAGAAGATTATTACCGAAAGCGGTATTTGATGGTGTGTTAGAAACATAACGGCAGAGGTGTACACAATTGAAAACCCACAAAGTCCTCCAGCGGCCACGAACAAAGCAAAGTGTTCGAAACGTCAGGAAAAACTAAAACCAATATACCAATATACACGCGATTAATCCGGTTAAAACTGGTTTTATTATAATGATAACCCACATTTCCCCAATTAAGTCCCATGTGGTAGGTGGTGAGCCTATTGCATGGTACTATTGCATATTGAATTGTGGCCAAATTTTAGAAATATTTTATATTGAACTTTAGACTTTTTAGACATATACTAAATTGCACCGGCCATGGACGGGTAGTCTACCCGTGACCACAGCCGGTGCAATTAGATCGAAACGTCGGGAAACAAAAAAGGTATCGTAGAAGCCTGTTTTAGACAAAAAAAAACACGATTTAGACCCGATCACTACATATTATAAAACAAAGTCCTCTGTCTGTCTGTTCGCGATAAAGTCAAAAACTACTGCACCGATTTTCATGCTATTTTCACCAATGGTTAGAATGTTTCTCGAGGAAGGATTTATATATAATTTGACAAGTTTTTGTATAAATTGGCTAAAATATAATGATATTTGTTGAAGATGTCGGAAAAAAATAAGCCGTCTGACGAATTATGAAATAACGGGATCAAAATTTCATAATTACTTTTGGTCGTGATAATCGACATCCACGCGGGCGAAGCCGCGGGCATCAGCTAGTTTAATATATTTCTAAAATAACACTTTGCCCGACCGTTCAGTTCCCAAATGAACCCAGAGCCTCACGCTCAGCAGTCGCTGCTCAGGACCGCTGAACCAACGAGGCGATCAGGGCGCTGCCAGATGGATCATTTAGAATAGGACAGGATAGCATTGGATAAAATAAATTTTCCTACTGATTGAACTTCTATCATTTAAGTTTATAGTGGCATATTTCTATTTTTGTCCGCATGACCGTGCATTCAACCCGAACGAATAAATAGTGGATATTACAATTTTATTACTTTCTTGTACTTTTATGTTGAATGTTATATTATTAGTATGACTGCTTCATTGGACTAGTGGATGCAAGCGCGGGTGCTGAACGTACGGTCTTAGGTTTAATTTGCAGGTTTAGCAAAATGTTATGAACTTTTTCTGCTAAAGCAGAGCTAAGGCTTATCCGATTAACGTCGTTTTCAGATATGTTTTATTCGTAGATAATACAGATTTGTCATTATTCACTCTTTACCCTAGATATTTTGGCTGTTTAATACACGATTACTTACACTTTGTGCATCCAATAAAATAGCAAAGACAAGCCTAATTCAGATTTGACCTCCATTTTATTTGAGCTATACTAGGCTCTGAACTATAAAACTTATACCAAAATTAAAGTCGTAAAAAATGTGGTATGAAGCGGCTGCCATATTGTACATCATGAAAAAACCTTAAAGGAATTAGTACTGGAGTAGTTTTAGCGGGCGTACCCCTCTCGCCACTGGCATATGATTCCCTATCAAATGCCTTTATACCTTTTACCAGTATGGTTACAATTATAGAACACGATTTTAATCGTATGTGACTTAATATGTTTGTGTTTAGCTTATTTATATATAGTAATATTGTTAATGTAATGACGAGAGCTATTGTTTCTTTAGTGCAAGTTCTTTTGTCCTTGTGTGTTACCCCCGCCAAAAGTGGTGAGAAAATTTGTTCGATATTTACACAGAAGCCGTCTCCTGTCTGGTCCTCTATATGAAAAACTCATCACTCTAATTCAGAAATTAAGTGTTTTTTATCTCTACCATGCACTCTCAACATCATTTAGTCCCGAGTGGGGCGACGCTTACGGCTACAGCGCGCGGCGCTCGAGAACCTCGCCTCAAGAAGTTTTCAATAGTGGCCCGGTGTCAGGAATTTTACCCGATTGATGACAATGGAGTCATCACCTATTACAAGGAACTAAATAACTGCATCGGTGAACAGTACTCCTCTATAATAAAAACAACTTTTAAACGATATCAATTAATGTTCAGCGGTTACTACTCACGTGCATTTTTCGGGATTGCCCGACTAGTTTCAAACTCGAACGGACTCGCGACACCGCTGCGGACTTTCGCGGATTAATCGCGTGTATAATAGGTTTTTGTTTTGGCAGCCGGGCGAAATTGTGAAAATAGCTAAATATTGTATTTATTTGCATCCATTGTAATGGACTTCCGCAAGTTATCGTATTGCCAGATTTGAACTAACAACTTCTGGTTCGCTTTCCGTCATTATTATTGTGTATTGAGTAATACTAATGCTCCTCCCGCCCGAATCCTCGGTCACGGCGGCCTATCTCCACGCAGATTAGCCAACTGCGCAGGAGATATTGTAGTGTGATGATCAACAATAAAACCACTATTCAAGGTTAACGACTTCAGTCATTCGACGCGAATGCACGCTCAATTTTGGTCCGCAGTTCTAGACTTCACGAGTTACCTAGATTGTTCATTGTACTCGCTAACGCTTTCAAAATTGTTATAAGAAATTGAGCTAGTTAACATAAATAAGTTTCTACCTTAATGGAGTTGTAACAGACGTGGTAATCTACATTATAATAACACTATCAATATTTCTCAGCGCCTTTAATTCTTTTACCCCGTAACCACTTCAAGTGTATGCCCAAACACAGGTGCACTCCCTATTCCTTATGTTTTGAGTAGTAAAGGCTTTACCACTCGGGCAGCACGAATACTACCACCATTCTGGGAAAAATGCCTTCTCCATACTTATGTTCGCTTTCTCATTCTTACGCGTAAAATACAAGCATGATTTAATTATAGCTCCGCAGAGTACTAACACAGTGACGTCACCAAATACGTCAGACACTGACTGTGACGTCAAAAGTCTTGATGGGAAACTGGGAATGAAAATTGCAATTTATTATAATACTCGTCTCGACCGTATTTCGGTAGCGGCGGCCTGTCTTCACGGAGATTAGCCAAGTACGCAGGAGATATTATAGTACACAAGTATATGCGCAAACACAGGTGCACTCCCTCTTCCTTCACTCCCATAGTCCGATGGGACGGTAATCCGAGACAACCGGAGAGAGATCACGCGCAGGACCATAAGCTTTACGTGTTCCTGTCAGGTCAGAGTCAGTTCTTGGGTTTGATTCCCAAGTCAGGCAAAGTGTTATATAATGAGTTTATCAGTTTATCTGTCAGAAAGTTCTCAGTAGCAACCTGGGGTTAAGAAGTTGGTGGAGTGACTCCCTTCCTTCGGAGAGAATCAAGTAAAAGAAAAATGACGTCTGACATACATAAGATATACAGAAAAAAAAATAACTTGATGGATAGATATGAGAGGAAGGTATTCTCTATTGTTTGTACGATGCCAGAAAGCACGTAAAGTCGGTCTTGCGCGTAGGCTCTCTTTGGTCTTGTCAGATTGCCGTCCCATCGGTCTATGAGAGTGGAGGAAGAGGGAGTGCACCTGTGTTTGCGCATACACTTGTGCACTATAATATCTCCTGCGTACTATATGTGGTTGATCTACGTGGAGATAGGCCGCCATGACCCAAAATTCAGGAGTATATTATTAATTAAGCGTGAACCGGGAACATAGAAACTCAAATAACATTAAAAGAGTAGGCATCTCTACATTGTATAAAACAAAGTCGCTTTCCGCGTCTTTCTGTTGAATCCGATTCAGCCAGTCCCTTGCTGTCCTCCCACCAGCGACGCCCTAAACCGAGACTCATACACCGCAGGGGGTGCCCTTAGCGTGTTGTCGCTTAGTTTATAAGTTGAATGCCCTGGCTGGGGGCCTTAAAATTATTAAGGCAACCACAGGAAAGCCCAGTTAAGCATTCGACAACATCCTCGGTTGACCAGCGAGATGACCTACACAAAAAAAATGCGGCTGGCTGTCTGTTTATCCGCTAACTCCTCTTAAACCACGCAACGGATTTTGATGCGCTTTTCACCATCGTTTACATAATTTTTCACAGATGGTTTGCTTATATAATAAAGCTTAATTAAGTTTTCTTGTATGTTGAAAAAAAATATATGTTGCAACCAAGTCTCTGAAAAATAAATTTACATGGCTTACGTAGCTTAAACGTGCCTTCTCTCTATTTTTTCTAATTTATACCGACCCGTGCGCAGTCGAGGCGGATCGCTATTTAATAATAATTATACAACATTTTTAAAAGTTTCCGCTACCTCCCTACAGTTTATTTCATCCATTTAACACTACTCAACAGGCCATCAAGCATCAAAAATCACATAACTCATTATTTATCAAAATAATCTCGGTGTTCACATAAAAATCACATAAAACATGCATCTTATGTTTCCTTTGATCTTCATAATATATTTACGAAGAGATCAAGTCATAAGCGATAAGCATTTGGAAGTTAACCGTAATTTTATTTGTCAATTTATTCAAATGATTTGTTTGAATAAATAATACTAATGTTTAGGTTTCTTTGGGTATCTGCATCATTGGTTTAGTGGTCGTAACCGTGGCTGCTGAGCGTGAGGTCTTGGGTTCGATTCCCGGGTCAGGCAGTGTTATTTTTTTCAGTTAGGAAATTCTCAGTAACAGCTCGGAGTTAGGAAGTTGACGGTGAGATACCTTTGTGCTTCAGAGCGCACGAAAAGCCGTCAGTCTTGAGCCTGACTGCAAGTTCAAATCCTGATCTCGACAATATTTTTTTTAACCCAAAATACTTTCGTGAACAGGATTACACATTGATGACATTATATTAACTGCAAAGCTATTCGTGTCGGTTCAGTTTCCTGTAAAGACACTGAATATATGGCAATGACGCCACCAAAAAGACGAATTAAAATATGTAAGAATTTGGGGTATTTAGCAGAGGTCAAGATGGCTTAGCGGTCAAAGCGCCTGGAGTATTTATCAGGGAGGCATTTATTTCCACATTTTTTTTTAAACGTTGCCCCACACTAGGCCTTTCTTCCTGTATCGCGGGTGCGTTTACAGACATATAATCTCACATGCACACACACACCCAGACCCGGAGCAATTATCTATAGATCGTACAAATATTTGCTCCGTGCAGGAATCGAACCTGCGACACGCAGCGCAGCAGTCGGTCTCTCGACCACTGCGCCAACCTTATAACTTTAGAGATCGCTATGCATGCGTTAATGCTCTTTTTTTTCTTTTTTTTTCTGTAATACTGATTTACATCCGTGACACTACACACTTGAATATTAGGGCCCAGTTGAAAACCAGCGTCGGGCACTAGCGGTCAGGCATTCTGGTGAACTGGACCTATTTGGCGCAGCCTTGAGGCACCCAATAATCATGATATACATAAATCATAATTATTGTTTTTCCTTCTGTTTTTTATTTTTTTTATGCCTATCTGTATAAATTGACTGACGTGACTGTGTCGAATAAAAATTTTCTTTATTTTGTTTCTTTCTCTTCAAAAGATTTATTTATTCTGTAGTCGCTTGCAACTTCTCACTTGGGCCACGAAAATTCCAATTATTCCCCACAGAGCTACAACCCGAATAGATCGTTATATTGGAAACAATTGGTAAGCGCCATTTATCGATATAAATTCGCGTGCCCGCCTCATAACTGAAAGAAAACATTTGAAAGTATTTTCTTTTACTTCATTTTAAGTAATTTCGCGGACGATTATATTGGCTGGAAATTCTCTCAGTAAACTTTATTGTTTAAGAGGCAGTTGTTTTTGGTTTTATGTTTTTGATGAAACAAAAGCTTAATTTGCTTTCGAGTTCTTTTTGGAAGCCAGTCTCTTTCTGGTTCATTGGCGTCGTTATATAAATTTGTGTAAGAATCGCGACTCAGCTGGAAAATGCCTTGTTTTTTTAACTTTTCTTAGAATTCAAGATATGTCTTTGAAAAAGCATTAACGCATGCTTAGCGAACTCTAAAGTTACAATATTAAATGGAAAAAGAATACGGTCGCGAACAGGATTCGAACCTGCGCCTCCCGGATAGATAATCCAGGCGCTCTGACCAACTAAGCCATCTCGACCTCTGCTCACCACCGCGAATTCTTCTTCCATATTTTAACACGTCTTATGGCGACGTCATTGCAATCAATTCAGTACTTACAAGTGACCGAACCGACACGACTAACTTTGCAGTTAATACAATGTCGTAAAGAATGCAATTACCTTAATAATTCAAGATATGTCTTTGAAAAAGCATTAACGCATGCTTAGCGAACTCTAAAGTTACAATATTAAATGGAAAAAGAATATGGTCGCGAACAGGATTCGAACCTGCGCCTCCCGGATAGATACTCCAGGCGCTCTGACCACTAAGCCATCTCGACCTCTAAAATCTTATCAGTATCGATTCAGCCGTTTCGAAGATTAGCCTAAAAAAACTGAGAGACAGACAAAATTTTTAAATCTTATAGGTACTGAATTGATAGCAATGACGTCGCCATAAGACGTGTTAAAATATGGAAGAAGAATTCGCGGTGGCTACCCGTAGGTCTCTGACATGGCTCAACATCTCTCCGGTGTGCCGGTTTCCTCACGATATTTTCCTTCACCGTTTTAAGCAGCTAATAATTTATAATACGCATATGACTTCGAAAAGTCAGTGGCCTTGGATTCGAACTTGCGACCTTTGACTTGTCAGTCCAACGGTCATACCACTAGGCTATCACTGCTGTTGTTGTTACCAACTAACAGCGTACTGTACCAAAATCAACGTCAAGCCTATAACTTGGACTACAGAACAACTCAAGTGATTTCGGTCCGTTTGCTTAGACCGAAATCACTTAGAAATCTGGGACAGACAAACCAATAAGTGTTTGATAAACCCTATCATAGGTAGGTACTAGTATGTACCGAGTGTTTTTATTTATTTTATCAAAAATCTATTTACGTTTGCCACCAACTCGCCTGATGGTGTAGCCGAGGTTTGAGCATGTAGATCCAGAAGGAATCTATTCACTCAAAATAGAATTGATAGATTTGGCGAGATCAATAGTTGGGGTGATGATGCAACTCCCCAATTACCAACCCACACCTGTCTCCCACAATGGTTGAACGGACTACATCCCGAATTACGACAAGGTTAATATTTGGGTATGGTGCTCAAAAGTGAATGTTTGTTAAAATGTTAAATAAATAGACGACCAATTTCTGTACTGGTACTGCTACCATTGATACTAAAAAGAATATATAATGTATTATTACAGAATGCATGTTAACCTTAATAATTGCAGCATTTCAGTGCAGATACACTCAAAAAATAGAAGCGCTCTGTAGACCCGCCAAGATCAAATGAGATCGTCCTTAAAATTCACAAAAATGAGTACACGTGATGCGTCACTAAGCTGCGCAGTGCAGATTTCAACTAATTACGTTCTCGATTTCCTAATAGGCGAACACTTTAAAGGGGCGTGGCAAGGAGCAGGCGCAGGATTTAGACAAAAAAAAATTAAGTGGTCAGGCGGCAAAGGCCGCGATAGTACATGTTTGTGAGTTACTTTATTCGACCTTAATGCCTAAACCGATATGGACGTATGGGGTATCGTTGTAATCCTTACTAGTTTTATCCCGGGTAACATCGGCTAGGTGTGTTTGTGTTCTTTTTTTTATTTCAACTTGTTTAAATTATTTATTTGCTTGTATCAAATCGCTTCCGCTCATCGCGTGCGCCTCTACCCCTCTCAACCGACTTCGGTCTAACTCATTGATATCGAGAACGTTCGATCGAATGGTCGTTCAATGAGGCTTACAAACAATCCCTTTATTCAACTCATACTGAAACGAACAAAGTTTCCATCTATAATCGTTTTGGGTAACCAATTAAATGTTGATACAATTGTTTTGGTAACTTTTTTGATGAGTTTGGTATTCCAAGAAATATATATACAAAGCGATAGTGGAGTCTGATAGTAGGATAATATTAGAACCTGGCGCATGGATAAAATTTGGTGTGACATAGCTAGATAGAAGGAGACCGTATCGGTGGCGGTTACCACCAACAACAGCATTCCCAAAGAGGGTTGACGTCAGGCAGGCGGCCGGTCGTAAAACATAGCCAAAACTTTAGCAGCATTCCAGTACAAGTAGAGAGTATGTATGGAAGAAGAATACATGCTGCGCCGACCCCAAATAAATTGGGATAAGGGCAGGAGAATGATGATGATCGATATGCCACACACAAAAAACTGTTATCACAATACCCATCAAATCATATTGAGCTAAACCAAACACTAACTATCCATAGGTTATGAAAACCTTGAAGGAATTAGTACCGGAGTAGTTTTAGTGGGCGCACCCCTCTCGCCACTGGTATATGATTCCCAATCATATAAAAGTACCTTTTACCAGTATGGTTACAATGATAGTACACGATTTTAAACGTGTGTCACACAATTTTTTGTTTGTGTTTAGTTATTTGTGTATTTTAATACTGTTAATGTAATGACGAGAGCTATTTTCGCTTTCATGTATTGTTTTTATGTTTCATATATATTTATCGTATAATCTGTAATATTATTGAATATATTTGTTTTATAAACCCCTCCCTCTCATTGTATATCTCAAAAATACAATTGTTTTATATAGCACTCACACTATACAATTACTATACACAATCACACTACACTCTCTCTCGCTTTCAAACGTGTGCGGTTGACTGACTGGCCGACTAACATCCGTGGAGCAGAAGGTTCCAGATGAAAACCAGCGTCAAGTGCATTCTTGTGCTTGACATTCAGCTGATCTGGACACCTTTTTGGGACAGCCCAGAGACTCATACTCATATGATGTTATTTCTTTAGTTTATAAATTTATCTTTATAATATCGATTTTTATAATGTTATACTAGAAACTTCAACCCAATTGAACCTATCATAGTTGGTGTCTCTGTTTTGTTCCAAATAAAATGATTCTTTCTTTCTTTAGTACAAGTTCTTTTGTGCTTGAGCGTTACCTCACCCCCCGCCAAAAGTGGCGAGCAAATTTGTTCGATATTTAGTCAGAAGCCGTCTCCTGGGTGGTCCTCTAAGTTCATAACCATTTATACAGCTAGCGTAACTTCTCATATTCATAACTATCGCGTGGTTAGATATTCGCCGCCTCTCTGTCTAACTGATGACGTTACTGGGTGTAAAAATGAGACGAAGTGAATATCTTTCAACGTTTGCTTCTGACAAATATGACTTCAGTAACGGTGAGCACATCATAATCGTAAACAGGTTATTCATATCGATATGAAATCTTCGTATTGTTTCTATGCGATAATGCGAGAAAGATGCGCCTCACTGGTGCGCCCGGTTCGGACCAGCCCCAACATCATGTTGCACTGTATTGCGACCAGACTGGACTGCATGTGTGTGAATCGGTGCTGCAAACTTTCCACCTCAGTGCTGAGCTCGTAGCAGGGATTCAGCATCTTATGCGGTGCATATAGGTTTAAATGTGTAGAGTAGAGATACATAATTATGTACTAACATACCTAGTAGGAAAAAAAATTACTAACATTTTGAGTCATCGTTACTTGTATCAATACATTTAAATTAAAAAAAAATCTGTTCTTCTTCTTCTTCTTCTTCGTATGGTTGATGAACAACCTAGTGTCAGAGTTTAAACCGCCCGTAGGCCTCTGAAATAGCTGTACACACTATCGAGAACATCTCTCAGGTGTGCTGGTTTCCTCACGATGTTTTCCTTCACCGTTTTAATCAAGTGAATGTTAATTCATTTCTAATACGCACAACTTCTAATACGCACAATTTTTGCGAACTTGCGACCTTTGACTTGCCAGTCTAACGGTCATACCATTAGACTATCACTGCTCTCAATCAGTAAAATCGGTTATGTAACAGATAACAGAAAATACCAATAACGCCAATGTCTAAAACACACCCAGACTCTGAACATTTATCTGTAGATCATACAAATAATTGTTCTGATATATATCTGCCTAGCCTTTTCCCAATTACATTGGGGTCGGCTTCCAGTCAAACCGGATGCAGCTTAATACCAGTATTTTACATGGAGCGACTGCCTATCTGACCTCCACAACCCAGTTACTGGGTAACACGATATCTCGTGGCATGACTGTTTGTCAGACTTTCAGGCCTCTGACTACCCGTAACGGCCGTCATAGATCTTAATTTGACAACCGACCGCGGCAAGCACAGCTTAACCTCGATCGATCGATCTGTGCGGCTGTTACTTAGCCACGAGCCCCTCCCGTTCTGTACGGGAATCAAATCAAATCAAAGGCGCGGCTGGCCGTTCCTGGAGGGGTGTCAGTGCCAACTCTTATGTATGGTAGTGAAAGTTGGGTGTGGCAGAAGAAACATGAAAGTAGAATTAATGCAGTAGAGATGAGAGCTCTTAGAAGTATGTCTGGCGTAACTTTAAAAGATAAAGTGAGGAACAGCGTGATAAGGGAACGTTGTGGAGTGAAAGAGGATGTAGTGACAACGATTGAGAAGGGTATGCTAAGATGGTTTGGGCATGTAGAAAGGATGGATGAAAGGCGATTGACTAAACTAGTACATGAGGCGAGGTGGATGGAAGAGTCGGGGCAGGCCGTCCTCGACGACCGTACCGCAATCAAATTGCGGACGTTCTCAAAAAAGGACAGGTCAGGTCAGCCACCTAAATCGGCGAGCACGTATGAAGATAGATGAAACGAAAGAGGTGTGTCAGAATCTTAGCAAGTGGAAATCGATAGTCTCGGCCTACCCCAATGGGAAACAGGCGTGATTGTATGTTTTCACCATGGGAGAGCCATGCTTCGGCACGAATGGGCCGGCTCGACCGGAGTGATACCACGGCCTCACAGAAAACCGGCGTGAAACAACGCTTACGTTGTGTTTCGCCAAGTGAATGAGGGTACCGGAGGCCCAAACCCTTTAAAAGGCCGGCAACGCACTTGTGACTCCTCTGGGGTTGCGGGTGTCCGTGGGCAGCGGTAATCGCTTACCACCAGGCGAGCAGTCTGCTCGGTTGCCCGTATCCCATAAAAACATATTAATATTTATATTAAGTATCAAACCCGCAACACATCTCTCGAACACAGTGTCAACCCTGCGATTGTTTGACGACATTGGACTTAACTTTTTACAATTAATCTAAAACACCAACTTTATAATTTACAGCCAGTGATATTTCACTCTCAATCACAAAAAGAAACAAAATAGAAACAGCCATAAATTGTAAAAATTAAGTAAAACTTTTTGTCATTTAGACAAATTGTTTTTTCGTAGGTAATTTGTGGACAGTGGCCAGTAAGAAATGAATATACGGTTCCGTATAAAAAAACCGTCTACAAACCGTTACCAAATTCATGAGAGGATTCGAAACAGATTAAGTTTCATCCGTTTGAGAGCTACGATGTCACAGACAGATACACACGTTAAATGTCGGGGGTTATACATACAAAAGCAACGGATAAAAATACTTCCATTTCCTTCAGCTATTTTCCATGTAATGTCGCAGATGGATAGTAGAATCCGCTGTTTTACAAAACTGCTAGCTGATTTACAAAACAGTACTTGTTTTATAAAACACCTAAACAACGTTCAGCTGGATTGCCATTGCGATACGTTTAACAAAACTGCTACCCACGTTTAGACGTAATTAGGGCACATTTTTTTATTGTATAGGTACGAGTATATTAAATGGATAGTCACCACTCAATAAAAAAAAAGATACTGTATTCTGATTTGTCTTTCCGTGGCTGGGACACTCCGCGGGGCTCCTATTTTTGTCTCTGTAAGGTCAGAAAAAACCTAAACATGAACATCGTCTTCAAACCTAACCTGTCCGTGACGGGGTACACGAAACACCCGAGCTCGCTTCGCTCACTCATGGATTAATTTAATTTATTTTCTTTCATAATCCCGACATATTGTCGACTATTATAGTGGTTTAGTATTTACGTCATTCTAAATTTTCATATTTTTTTTTGCCACTGACTTAAAAAAAATAAAGTTAGGTTATTGTTGTTAAAAGACATACAGAGCCATATGCGACAAAACTTCGAACTAAAATCAACAATGTAACAGTTCATTTCACACTGTTTTACATAATCTCTGATCGTCGACAATTCTGCGTGTTATAGTTCAGTAATTATGTAAAACCGCTAAACGTCGTTCAGCTGTTTTTCACAACAGTACTGTTTTGTAAATCAGCTAGCAGTTTGGTAAAACAGCGGATTCTACAATCCATCTGCGACATATATAAAAATAATTAATAATAAAAAGCACGACTGCCATGACTGTGTGAACTAAAAACTCATAAAAGGTAGCAGTCGGGGAACAGTATCTACTGTAAAACATTTTCTTTTAGGTACAGCAACAAAAATACAAAAAAAAAACAACAATTTAATTCTCTTAATAACTTTAGTGTAGACATAGTAGGAAGTCAAATCAAATCAAAAATATTTTTATTCAATTTAGGCAAAAATATTGCGCTTTTTGAACGTCACACATTAAGACAGAACTCAAAAAAGCCCACCCTTCACCGCTTCCTAGTGTTTTAGCTGGGAAGAAGAAGCGGCACAACGAACTTCCCAGCAACACGTCTGTCTGTATCATAATTATTTATAGATTCTATACAAATCAAAATTGAATTTATATAAAATATTATTTAACTAATGAGATATAATGTCTATGGCACATTTTAGCTAGCACGTGCCATGTACCAAAGCAAAGAAATATTAAATGACTTAAGAATAGTTGGTATATAGGGATGACATAAATACCACTAGATCTTTATTACAATATATAATATGAGCTGTGGATACTCACGAAGCGCCACCACAAACGATTGAGAAGGCAGATAATGTCATGAACACAGCATTTGGCACAGCGCCAAGATGCAGCATTATATTTACACGTCAATATCTTCAAGTTAATTCCGGATACGATAATTTAGGATCTTTAAATATCATTCTGCTTCCTATCATGTGATGCAGTGCTTTGGAAGGCACGTTAAATGTCGAAGGCTAAGTCTGACAGAACAATTTAATACACTTTGTCTGACCCAAGAATCTAACTCAGGACTTCACGCTCAGCAGCTGCGCTGGTGACCTCTAGACAAAGAAGGCAGCCAAGATCCATTAAAAAAAGATTATAGTGCCTGATATTTCAGTTAAAATAAACCGATTAGACATTTCATACCGAGCCGTCTAATAGGCATGACGACAGTAATAAATAACCAAAGAATAAATGGTTTTAGTGAAAAATATATGCACAACGGATTCTGAACAATTACCTAGTTTTATTAAATACATTAAGAATAATAAGATTTTGATTATGACGTCACGCCTCAGTAAATGCCAATTACCGCCGTACGTCAACACAAACATCTAGGCGTGATGTCACAACACATTACAAGCGGCGCCATGACACATATGAGCGTTTTCGCGCTTAATTCAATTAAGATAGATTAAATGCAATAATTAACGTTAAAACTTATTTTATTGCTAAAATAATGTGTTTTTCGGATTATGCCTATTCAAAATACCAAACACCTTCATCCCAATAATTTTACAACTCCATACCAACACACACGTAATAAATTATACAAACACAGGCTTATGGATGGCTTGAATAACTCATAGCTCTATGTTATCTCTAAGCCTTACGAAAGGAGACAACCTAGTGTCAGAGTTTAAACCTTGTAGGCCTCTGACATGGCTTTACCATTGAGAACATCTCTCTCTAATCTCTCAAGTGTAGCAACTGAACAGTGATAGCGTAGTGTTATGACCGTTGGACTGACAAGTCAAAGGACACAAGGCACGCACCACAGATGTCTCGAAGTCATGCGAGTATTAATAATTAATGATCACTTGCTTTAAACGAATGTCATAGTAAGATAACATCAGAACCTGGCGCATAGATAACATTTCCGACCGATTTTGACCGTATCGTATAGTTACCACGAACAACAGCATTCAAAGTGAGGGTTGACGTCAGGCAGATGGCCGGTCATACAAAATTGCCAAAACGTGTCTCAAAACTGCGGCCAGTTTGACCCACGCAGTTTTGAGACACGTTATAAAGATCACATTTCGCGAAACATTTATTAAACACCGGTCATAGATTATCGGAAGGGCATTCCTATAAAGTCTTACGTACTTGTAGTAAAGGTCTAAGGCTAAGCGTGTTGGAACAGTTAGAAATTATTAAACATAACGTTGATGGGACCATACTAAATAAGCAGCTTAATGTTTCCTCCTCCCCACTGTTGCGTATTTTTACATCAACAACCAATTAAATAAAATTATTTTAATTACCTCTTAAATACCATAATGATTATTCTTAATTAATTCATTACATATTTCTTTACATCCATTTATCTTCATAAAATAATTTATTACAGATCAAATGTTCAATAAACTGAATCAAGTTTAAAAACACATTCCGTAGTTTTCCTTTACAACATGTGGGGGGAGAAGGCATAAATAGAGGTGTGGCGTGCGGTTTTGGTGCACTCGGTGGCGGACACTGCACGGTCGAACAGCTCCTGATGATGCCCCGTGGAGGGGCGAAACACGTGTAGAGTAGTTGGTGGTAGTTGGTGGTAGTCGGAATTTTCACCGCTTGCGTATGTGCATATATTTGCGGGCGGGCGGGCGGTGCACAGGTAATGCATGACTACCCTCAATTTTGTGGAAGTAGCTGTGTAGCTAGATATTGTATTTATTTGCATCCATCTCTCGGTGTCTTCACGATGTTTTGTTTCACCATTATAAGAATATTTTATATGAACAAGAAAGTGATCATAATCGTGAGACACATTAATTTTACTCATAAATTTATACACACGAAAATTTTCCGGGGATGTCCGACTAGTTTCGAACTCGAACGGAACTCTTATATGAGGGTCGATCACCAACATTTTCGACGGTTCATACGTTCTATGAAAAATATTTACCTCTCATTATTATTAATTATCATCATCAATCATCAATACATATAACAAAAATGTAAATAACGGATCGATGTTTGTACATGGAAAATATATGAGAAGAAATATGATTGGGACCTTTATCAATGCAAATAGCACCCAAAACAATGATTGTTAGAATTTTTGTCTGTTTGTCAGTTTGTCTGTTTGCCTGTGCGTTTGTGCACGCTAATCTCAGAAACGACTCATCCAATTCAGATGTGGTTTTCACTAATATATTGTGGTAAGTTTCACTCAACATTTAGTGTTTGTTCCATGTTAATCGGTTCTTAAATAAAAAAGTTATGCCAATTTAAAGAATCACGTCGAGCATTTGTTAATCATAAATTTGTGTTTTGTACGACATGGTGTTCATTTACGACATCCACGCGGACGGAGTCGCAGGCACAGCTAGTTAATATTATAAACAGGAAACATTTGTTTGTTTGTTTGTTTGTAATCAATAAACTCTAAAACTACTGAACCGATTTTAATAGTTCTTCCACTGTTATAAAGCTACTTAATCGAGAAGTAACATAGGCTATATTTTACTTCATTAATAATAAGTAGTGCTGCCCTTGTGAAGCTGGGACGGGTCTCTAGTATATTATAAGATGACATCACAAAAAAAATGTTTTATTGTAATATCTCATCAAATTTATGAATGTGGACGAAGCAAAGGGCACACGTAAGGAACTAAAGGTGTGAGTTTATGTATTTAACATCTCACCTCATCAAAATGATTTAAAAACGAATCTGCGTAACTCTAAAAAAATCGTAAACAAAAATACAAATATTTTCCTCTCAAAGTTGGCGCTTACTTTACACGCCCCGTCACGCGGCTTCCCTTTGTTGGGTGGCCATGAAAGCAGCGAGTTTCGCGTAAATAATAATTATTAACAGTCTGTTGATCGGGAATCCCCTCGTGCGAGAAATTTGAGTTAATTATCCCGTTACATTTATTTGAACTTTTGTTATTGATACCAACTGTCTAATTGGTTTACCGCAAGCACCGCTGAGTGTCGTTCTGGGTTTTAGTGGAAGTGCGGAGAATGTAGCTATGTATTCGACATCCTAGTTAGTAGTTGATGATGGATTAGGCATTATGACAGTATTAAAGAACCAAAGAATAAATGGTTTTAGAGGTAAATATAGGCACAAAGGATTCTAAAAAATTACCTAGTTTTATTAAAAACATTAAGATTAATAAGATTTTCAATAAAATAAAAGTATAAAATGCTGCAATCGGCCATGTTAACTGAAACGTCAATCACAGCGAATGACGTCATGTTTCACTCAAATGTCAATCATCGTCGTACATTATGGCTTCAACTTATGTCAAATATGCTGAGGCATGACGTCAAAATGGTGACATGCCACCCAGCAGCGTTTTCGCGGTTAAATCAAATTAGATAGATTAAAATGCAATTATTTGCGTTGAAACTTACTTTATTGCTGAAATAATGTATTATTAGGATATAGTAGACGTGTACCTACATTATAAAAGGAGATTTCAAAATCTGTCATCATGCCATTTTCCACACATGATTATGAAGGTTCCGGGGGATTCTCTTAAGAAAATCTCAGTTAGCCCAGAGCTTGGAATTATGCATGGTTTTGGTAACTTGGTTTAACTTTAAGTGTAAGTTGGTTAATAAATAAAAAAATTGGCTCACGCACGTGTCTGCATACACACGCGCGCGCGCACGTTGACGCACACGCATACGCAGAAACACACACGCACGCACTCGACCACACTTGCACTGTATTTGCTTTTGTAATGTGAAAACTTTCCTCTGAATTGAAAGAGACTAGATTCCACGACACACGGAGTCCTAGTGTGGCTTCAATTAATTCTCCTGTATAGGGACTGAATAGACAGCGATGACGTCCAAAATGTGGAAGAAGAATTCGGAGTAGTGAGCAGAAATCGAGATGGCATAGTTGTCAGTAGAGTATTTATCTGAGAGGCGCAGGTTCGAATCCTGCTCTCGACCATAATTATCTTTCCACAATCATTTATAACTTTAGAGTTCACTGTTTTATATATAATATTTTACGAATTATATATTTTTAACTATTTTTTGCCTATTACACGGGGCAATGGTGAAATGTTGGTGTACAACAGTAGACTTCTGCACAGCCCTTCGGAGATACAGGCATGATGGTATATTCTGTTTACTTCATCAAAGTTTCTCGTATAATACTCGTTGTTGATCGCGGATTTACTCGTGCGTAAAGTATTGCAAACTCTTTTGTTTATAAATGCTTTTCGAAGGGGTATACATTATTAGGTTTTTTTTTTAGTAGTTTTCCGTCGTTTTGAAGTAGACGGCTGAGTGATCTCGTATCTTCAGCCATCTTCGCAATGTACTAATACGTGTTTTTCAATGTTATAAATATACTTTCTCAGTTATTCTAGTCAGATATGCGGTAAAGGACAAAATCAAGGACTTATTACACTTATTATAATAAAACAACTTTTACCACGAACGGTGCAAAGTGTTCGAAACTTCAGGAAAAACAAAAAACCAATAATACACGCGATTAATCCGGTTAAAAGTTGATTTATTATAATGTGTAGTGATCGCGAAAACCTAAGATATTACTATTATTACATTTATTTTATTAACCGACTTCAAGGAGGAGGTTGTGAATTCGGATATTTTTTTTTTACCATTTAGTTATGTCTCACCTCAATCTTTATCTTGGATGGACTTTATCTAGGATGCAACAGATTTACTGTCATTAGTGTTATACCGTTGTAATTAATAACTGAATAAATAAATAAATAAATCATTGATCTGAAATCGTCAATCCGCAGTGAACTTAACCACAATTAGGATCAATGCTCTTGCTTTCTGTATGGGAGAAGGCCTACGCCCTGTAGTGAGACTACACTGTACTGGCCTGCAAAACTAAATATCACACTTTTAAAATTGCAATATCTTTTTAAGTACACAAGATATACTTTCGAAATAAAAAAACTCGAAAAAGAGTTTAATTTTGTTTATAAAACTTCATAGTCGAGAACATATTTTGAAATGGCTGAAAAAAGATTTCAAAACAAAAAAAAAACAATTTATAAAATTGAAATTTTAAAAGTGTGGTACTTAGTTTTGCAGGCCAGTGTATAATGTTGTTTCCGATAGTCCTTGCGTCTGCCCATCAGACATCCACAACCCAGTTATTGGGTAACAGTTCGTTTAACAACCGGGACCGAAGATTTAATCCAATTCTTAAACCGTTTTTTTTTTTCTAAACAGATTGTTTTTTCTTTAAAAATGTTTCTTTAATTTATTATAACCAATCTGGGCTAACGACTACGCTAACGACACATACACGTGTCCGCATCCTCTGTCTATGATCATTCTATTATTTTTCTTCTTCTTCTTCTTATCGTGTGGTTGATGAACAACCTAGTATCAGAATTTAAGCCACCCGTAGGTCTCTGACATGGCTTTACACACCATCGAGAACATCTCTCAGGTGCGCTGTTTACCTCACGATGTTTTCCTTCACCGTTTTAAGCAAGTGATAATTAATTTATAATGCGCACGACTTCGAAAAGATAGTGGTGCGTGTCTTGGATTCGAACTTACAACCTTTGACTTGTTAGGCCAACGGTCATACCACTAGGCAGTGATATTGCTAGGTATTATTCTATTGAATTGATGTTTTGCCACAATGTCTTCTTTCTAATGTATGGTTGACGAATAAGCTAGTGTCAGATTTTTTATATCTCTGACACGACTTTACACGCCAGCGCCACCAAAAACATCTCTTTTTCACTTAGAGGACCAGACTAGAGATGGCTTCTGACTAAATATCGAACAAATTTGCCCGCCACTTTTGGCGGGGGGTGAGGTAACTAACACACAAGCACACAAGGACTTGCGCTAAAGTAACAATAGCTCTGGTCATTACATTAACAGTATTAATACACATCAAAAAAACTTAACACAAACATAAAATTGTGTCACACACGATTAAAATCATGTACTATCATTGTAACCATACAGATAAAAGGTATAAAGGTTTGATTGGCAATCGTATATCAGAGGCGAGAGGGGTACGCCCGCTAAAACTACTCCAGTACTAATTCCTTGTTTCTCACCATGAATACTTCTAAAGAAATCGATTCTCTAAGACGCAATTCTCGTGAAGAATTAGTGATGCAAATCACATGGTAATCGGCATCGCCTTGACGTTTGTGTCCCTGTCAAATGGATCCGATACGAAATGCGTAGTATTTGCATATTCAGGGCTGAAGGCGATTAAACAATTAAACTGTTAATTAACGAGTAAATGGAAAGAACTGATAATGCGAATTCGTTTTATATTTGTTATTGTTCAACGGTTATTACTCACGTGCATTCTTCGGGAGTGCCGGACTAGTTTCAAACTCGAATAGAGCTCTTAGTCATGAGCTGAGCCCGCGGTGATGTCGCGAGTCAAACGAAACTGGTCGGGCAATCCCGAAGAATGCACGTGAGTAATAACCGTTGAATTATAATTAATATGAACGTGTCTCACGAAAGTTATTACGTTTTAGACTTGTTTGTGTTTTTTTAACTGTATCATTTAACAGTGAATGTCATGGTGGCTGGGTAATTACGGGGCCCGCATCTTGAGCCACAGGTTGCGGGTTGGAACCTAGCATCTATCAGTGTGACTTTTTCAAGTCAAATGCAATTTCTTAGTTATTTAAGATATCACAGACGTACAGTAAAGGAACATCGTGAGGAAACCTGGACTCGATTGTCTGAAATCACCGACCCGCAGTGAGCGTGGTGATAAAGCACAAGCATTAATCACCAAGTTTACTGTAACTTTTAGTATTTAATATTAATTATTACGACGTTGTGTTCATTTAGGTAAGACATGATATTATTTCGAGCATCCACGCGGACGGTGTCTCGAGTACAGTTAGTAATTTATAACGTTATAGTTTGAAACATTTATTAGTTACGAGAACCGCCTCCGATTGTGAAGCGTGTCCAATATTAAACAGTCTACCCCCTTGAGCCTTGTTGTCCTTGCAAATGGAATATATTAATATCAAATGGTTTTCGGTTCTGTTTCAAATTTAAATTGACCCTATGCATCTTTGAAGGGCAGGATCTTCTTCACCTTCAAAAGGCTATTTTGAAGACATTATTCTCTCATAAACGTAGTTTAATGCTTTATTACACGAATGCAACGAACCCGGTGTCGGGGTCCCGGTGATAATTTTCCACACTCAAAAATAAAGTCTCGATTCCCTCGTTTAGGCTGTCTTAAGTTTTTTTTTTATTAGTTAAGTATCACCTAATGGCTGGAATTACCTATGCTCAGTACTTAGATGGCAATAGGCTCACAACTTCGGTATAAAGTCGCCAATCCGCTGTGAGCTAGCCTGGTGATCAATGCTCGTGCCTTCTCTATATGAGAATACGCGATCTATGAATATGTCAAATTTCTGGTTACTAATTATTTATGCACATTAATTTAAACTACAACTTTAAAAGCTGCCTCGTTGGTCTAGTGGCTTCAAGCGCCACTGCACTGCTGAGCATGAGATCTTGGGTTCGATTTCCGGGTCGGGCCTAGTGTTATTGAGTTTTTCTGTTAGGAAATTCTCAGTAGCAGCGGATCATGCATAGGATTTAATAACAGCATTGGTGAAATCTGGGTATACAACTGTGTACACCTCTGCCTACTCCTTCAGGGAATACAGGCGTGATACTACGATATCTTATGCTGTTGTTTATGAACTTAAAAATATATTATTACAATTATATTCATTATATTATCCATACATGTCAGATATTGTAAAGTAAACACTTTAGCCTTCTAATTTGCAACGCGTCTCAAAGGGTGTTAAGTTTAAAGTTCCCAATATGTAACTAAGATATATTATGTAGACTTAACTTGCGAATAAATGTTTGAGTTTGAGTTTTGAGGCCCTTGCCCTGCAGTGGAATAGTTATGGGCTGGTTATGTTATGTTATACTTCCTGTTAGGAAACAATTCCTGAAATTTCCAGCAAATAAATGTGTTCACGCACCGTCATCAAGACCACCGCATTGGACAGTCTAGGAGAGAGGGGGCAGCGGGTGTAACTTTCGTTTGCACCGCTGCGCGTCGCTACTGTAGCAAAAAACCCTTCAATCGCTCTGTCATTGCTAGAATAATCAAAACCTTGTAAGAGAGAAACCGTAAAATAAACACATGAATGTAACCAAAGAAGACCTTTAATTCATCTCCAAACAAAATGTATACCTAATTGGAAAACCTTCCAGTGCTTTAACAATTACATAAAAATCATATTTATTATTGTTCAACGGTTATTACTCACGTGCATTCTTCGGGATTTCCCGACTGATCTGAGCTCACGGAGATGTCGCGAGTCAAACTATTTTGACTCGGACTGACGTGAGTAATAACCGTTGATAAATAATTAATATGAACGTGTCTCACGAAACTTAAAATACAAAAAAAAGATTAAAATCACTCATGGATAAACTTGCGGGTTAGTTTCCCGAGGAAAAGGATATACTAACTTTTAAACTATCGCGTTGCATGATATTACTATATACTAGGTCTGCTTGTGACCACGATCAGTGCAACCTGGTCGAAACGTCAAGCGATTCAAAGGTATTTATTGCGCGTTAATTCCTGTTAGTATATAGAAAAGGAGATATTTTTCCGGGATAAATAGTGGTGGCTTACGCCACTATCCGGCCCTTCGACTATCCCTGTGCTAATAACTAAGCCAATCCGTTGATCCATCCTGACGTGACAGAAGGGCAAAAAAACACATCTGTAGACATTGGAATTATGTCAGTGACAAATGTGGGGTTGTGGGGATGGGCAATTGTGAGCACGGCAGTTTTCTCGTCTTCTTCGTATCGTGTGGCTGATGAACCAAGTGTCAGAGATTACCGCAGTTGTGAAAGCACGCAGCACCTTTACTTTTATTTTTATTAAGATTTCTAAAACCTCTGCTGAGAGGTCATATTATTGTGATAAAATACATCATTTTAGTTGAAACATGACAACAAACATTTCAATTCATCAACAAAAGGTTCCGCGCGCCATTGTATTAACAAAATAAGTAAGTGTATGCAATTAAATTTGTGTGATTAAAAACGTCGTACGAAACGCTCATTAGCTTTTAGTTCAATAGAGACGAGGCCATGTCGGCCAACTTAGCTTACTACTATCAATAAGTACTATTATAAGCTGTGTGGTTTTGTAACAAACAAGCATTTATTGGTTTTTGTTTTTCCTAACGTGCCGAACACTTTGCAGAGATCGTTCGTGGAAACGTCAAGAAAAACAAAAGCCAATAATACACGCGATTAATCCGGTTAAAAGATGTTTTATTATAATGTGTAGTGATAGCGAAAACCTAAGATATTAATATAAATAATTATATGTAAAGCTATGTAATCTGTCACCAAACGTGTTTAAAAATAAAGATGCGTTTGAAAGATTTATCTGTGAAATAAATAATTTCTTTCTTTCTTTCATTGCTTTTAGGGGTTGAATTGACGTTGAAATTGAAATGGGATCAACATTAATTTCAAGATTAACCCTACTGATGCGACTAACATTATTTTACACGGGTATTACGATTTCCACAACTCAATTACTGTGTAATACCGATATGCGAAGGTTAAACCGGTTACCAGATTTTTGAGCTTCCATGCGGAAATTGATTTATGCCTGATTTTTGTGTCCAACCTAGCGTTAATACATAAGTACATATACCCACGCCTTTTGCCCATAGGGTAGGCAGAAACCACAAAACGTTACCTTTTTTTTTCACCGTAAATGAAATTACAAAGTTATATTATTATATGGAAATAGAATACGGTCGTGAGCAGGATTAATACTCCAGGTGCTCTGACCACTAAGCCATCTCGACCTCTGCTCACTACAGTGAATTCTACTTCAACATTTTAACACGACTTTTGGTGACGTCATTGCTATCTATTCAGTCCCTATACAGGTGACCGAACACAACTAACTTTGCAGTTAGTACAATGTCGTAAAGATGCAACTACCATAATAAATATAGATAAATCTTATAACTTAAAACTTCGCTAAGCATGCGTTAATGCTTTTCAAAGGTTTATCTGTAAATGGAATTACGTTTGGCCACCAACTCGCCTGATGGTAAGCGAACGGTGTGGCCGAGAATAAAGCACTGCTGTCTAGAAGAAATCTATTCACTCTACTCTTGAATATGCCTAGATGGTATTTCTCAGGAAACACTGAAGACGAGCACCAGCTACCATCCTTACATACTTACTCCTTTTGGTTCATCCACGTTCATACTTCCTCATACCGCCGGTAGCAAGTACTTCTAGTATAAGGTCAGTATAGATCCTTCTAGAACTTGAAGGAATTAGTACTGGAAATGTTTTAGCGGACGTACCCCTCTGGTTCAGGGACTGAATACATAGCAATGACGTCGCCAAAAGACCTGTTAAAGTATGGATGAAGAATTCGCGGTGGTGAGCAGAGGTCGGGTGGTCTTAGCGCCTGGAGTATTTACCCGGGAGGTGCAAGTTCGAATCCTGCTCACGACCGCATTCTTTTTTTTTATAACTTTAGTGTTCGCTAAGCATGCGTTAATGCTTTTCAAAAATTTATCTTTATTTTAATCTTGTTATACTTAACTGTGAGATCGGGCTGAAACGTCGTTGGTTTCTTTAATATCGGTCTTAGGGACGACATATATATAGGTTTGGTTTAGTTTATGTGACTAAACTCATGCTGAGCTGAGCGCTTACCTGTAAAAAAGAAATGCCAATTTAGATATTGGTCACACAAAAAAACTAAGAATATGATGTATTTTTTTTTAGGGTAATCTTGATAAATGTAGGTACGTTATAACCGGTGACTGACTAACCGGACCGGACCGGAGACTGCCTCGTTGGTCTAGTGGTCGCAAGCGCGGCTGCTGAGCGTGAGGTATTGGGTTCCATTCCCAGGTCGGGCAAAGTGTTATTGAATTTTTTTGTTAGGAAATTCTCAGTAGCAGCCCGGAGTCAGGAAGTTGGCGGTGTGACACCCCCGTGCTTCGGAGAGCACGTAAAGCCGTCGGTCCTGCGCCTGAGCTCTCTCTGGTCGTGTTGAATTTCCGTCCCATCGGAATATGAGAGTGAAGGAAGAGGGAGAGCACCTGTGTTTGCGCATACACTTGTGCACTATAATATCTCCTGCGTACTTGGCTAATCTCAGTGGAGATAGGCCGCCGTGACCGAAATACGGTCGGAAGGAGTATAACCGGTGAATAATAATTAATTATCAACAGTAAGCTATCTATATATTAATACGTGAAGCAAAAACTTTGTGCCTCTTTCTACGAAAATTACGCGGACGGAGGAGTATGAAATTAGGCACAATTAAAGTTTATATGGTAAAATGCATAAAATTGCCGGTGAGCATATTCCACTGGGTACAATTCCAAACTTCGGCGGGTTGCTACTGAAAATTTCCTAACAGAAAAACTCAAAAACACTTAAATTAACAGTTGAGACGCCTCACACCTTAGTCCTCCTGCGACCACGAACGCTGCAAAGTGTTCGAAACGTCAGGAAAAACAAAAACCAATAATACACGCGATTATTACGTTTAAAAGTTGTTTTATTATACCACTTTGTCCGACCCTGGAATCGAACCCAAGACCTCATACTCAGCACTCGGGCTCACCACCTCCTTATTAACTTCTCAATCAATGAACCTATTATTAATATTTCCAGACTCGATGGAGTTAAAGGAATTTAATTACATTTTTGGTGTTACGTTGAATGGTTGTCAGATAACAGCCTCGGAATTCCAAAATCGAATTCAAATTCCGAAGCTATTGGCAAATCTTTCAAAACCCAAACTATATACAGGCTGTGGTTTTAGACAGTGGCCAAATTTAAGGTGGTGAATCTATAGGTGTAACTGATTACAAAACAATAAAAAAAAGTTTACCTTAGAAAATCTAATTAATTTCGCATTTTTACTGTTTTTTGCGTATACGTCGTGTCATAGCCACTGGGAGTTTAAAAACCAATAAGGAGACAAAAACACAATCTTAAAAATACATTGTAGTCTTATTATGTTCGTTAGGTCTTTATCGGTGACTTGTATGCAACCTACCTACTTGTCGGGCGGCGGGCTCGTTGCTGCGTTGTGCGTAGTATGCGAAAGTTTCACAGAGACGCGTAAGCTGTTACGAGAAGAATAGAACGATGACCTCTTGGCTATTATTGTTATAATTGGAACGAAGTTCCTTATCGCGCGTTGCGAAAGGGGGCTAGACGGAAAAAAATAAGACGAAAAGTTGTAACGACACTTTTTGCTATAGTAAGCTATTGTAAGCCGTGCGGCGTGCGCATGTTTCTCTGTCTGTCTCTCTCTCTCTCTTATAGAAAGCAAGCCAGATATATATATATTTTCTCTTTAACTTCGTTCCATCCGGGTGTCCCTTGACACCTCTCAAGTTTTTTTTTTTTATACAACATCTAACTTGTTGCTGTATAGGTTCCTATAATATGGCCATACAATACACCATAAAGTAAGAAACTGACTGGCTGACTGATTCACTGACTGACTGATCGATCATCTAGTGGTCTCAAGCGCGACTGCTGAGCATGAGGTCTTGGGTTCGATTCCTGGGTCGGGCAAAGTTTTATTGTGTTTTTCTGTTAGAACATTCTCAGTAGTAGCTCGGAGTTTGGAATTGAGCCCGGTATATGGCAATAGGCTCACCACCTATTACATAGGACTTAATAACAACATCGGTAAAAATGTGGGTGAACAACTGTGTACACCTCTGCCTACCTCTTCGGGAATACAGGCGTGATGCTATGTTATGTTATGAAACCCACGTCGGTAACCTTTGCCAGTACCGGAAATTCACATCTCTTCGCAACTCCAACAAAACTTGCATCAGAGAACCAGCAAATAATTTGATCCCACGCTTTTCTGATAGCACATCCAATTACGTCCCTGTCGGACATCGGACGGTTCGTTTACTATAACACAATTATCGGTCCGAGGCAAACGATGTAAACATGTAATACTAACTTTAACTAACATATTGTAACATAAACATAAGCGTCTGTATTTGCCGAAGGGATAGGCAGAGGTGTATACAGTAGACATGAGTCCGATATATTAAAACGTGTCTCAAAACGGATATACAAATATAACATTATCATATCGATATGCCACAACCAAAAAACGGTTTTTAAAATAACGCTCAACTCGTATCGATCTAAACGAAACACTCTCAGATTTCGTAACTTAGTTATAACCGTTCGAGTAGCTAAACGCAACTTCTCATATTCATATCGGTAGGACTGTGATATTCGCCGCCTCTCAGTCCAACTCATGACGTGACCGGTTGTATTCATATTCATATTCATATTCTTTATTTGCATACCATAATGTACATAAGATATTGTAAAGAAACAAGAATCATTATGGACCCTGTAGGGCACAACAAAATTTAGGAGAGAGGAGGACGTATTTTTATTATATTAGCATTTATAGACTTAAATTTATGTAATTATATTCTAAATTCAATTTATGAAATTATTATAGCTATAATATAGTAGAAATTATTTATATATTATCTTTTATTAGAAATTATTATAAATCGTATTATTACAGAAATTATTGTTTACTTTTATTAATGTTATTATTATTTATTTATTTATTATTAATGTTAATATTATTTATTTTATATTATTAATGTTATTATTATTTATTTATTTGTTATTAATGTTATTATTAATTAATTATTTATTTTTAATGTTATTATTTATTTATTTGTTGTTATTAATTATTTATTTATTTTTAATGTTTGTGAAAATGAGACGAAGCTAATGTCGTTCCGCGTTAGCCGTTTACGGTTGACAACCTTATTAGCAAATCGTTCTATATATCGATATCACAAAACGGTTTTTCATGGGTTTTTTATCGATATGAAAACTTAAATATCGGTTACGTAACCGATATCTGAACAAACCAAAAACGCCCATGTCTAGCATCGAGATATAATGTACTAACGTGCTAGACGTACACATTTTTAAACACTTGACATTGACACTAAGGTGATGAACCTATTGCATTACTGAGCACAATTGAGGAGTCTCCGCTGACCCAATAACAGTTAGCTCGACGAGCAAATGAGGCAGCTATATCGTAAATGTTATGGACTAATGTAAATATGATGTGAATTTTGTTTGTAGTAAGTAGTAATAAATAATAATTGAGTCGATTTAATCTACATTTATAATAATATACTCCCGATCGTATGGTCGGTCATGACGGCCCATGTCCATGGAGATGGCTAAACTCCGTGCAAACGTATGCAGGAGATATTACAGTGCACAACAAGTGTATGCGCTTATTATCCTTAGGGACGGCAATCCGACACGACCGGAGAGACATCAGGCGCAGGACCTACGGCTTTACGTGCACTCCGAAGCACGGGGGTGTCACACCCGCCTACTTACAAAAACTCCGAGCTACTACAAAGAAAAATTACCACTCCCCGATCCGGAAATCGAGCCCAGGACCTCTTTCCAGCACCTTCAGCAGCCGCGCTTGTGGATACTAGGCCAATTAGTCCATTTTCCATCAAACTCAAACTCAAACTCAAACGTTTATTGCATTCCATAATGTTACATAGGTGTTATGTTTGCATGGGACTTTCGATCGTTATGGACCCTGTCGGGCACAGCGGCGGTAAGTTTACAAGGCTTTATTAATTACTAAAATTGAAATTATGTTATTTATCTATATCTACGTAACATCACATTCATGAGAGAAACATATATGTAACTTATAGTATTGTTTTTAATATTGGTACTTATGGCATACAATCATATTTATATTATTATATAGGTGTATTTTCATATTAAATTATTACATAATTTATTAGTTTCATCAAAGAAGTCATTCAAAGTATAATAACATTTTGTAATTATATATATTTTTAGTCTTAGTATAAATATATTGTTTTTATCTATTTCTACAATTTCTTTTGGCAGTTTATTATATATTTTTATAGACATTACCAGAGGGCCGGAGTGATACATTTTAAGTCGAGATGTGGGTAAGTTTAGTCTGTTTTTGTGGCGTAGTGTGTATTTAGTTTGTTTTTGTTCGCGGGTTGTGTAGAATTCTGGATGTTGTCGAACAAATTTACATATTTCTAAGATGTATAAGCAGGTCAGGATAAGTATTTTATATTTTTGGAAATATGGTTTGCAGCTGTCTGTTTGTTCGATATTTGCAATTATTCGGATTAGTTTTTTCTGGAGGGTAAAAACTGTGTGTGAATCCGTGCTATTGCCCCATAAAATAATACCGTAGCTAAGCCATGCTTGTGCATACGCGTGGTAAGTTATTAGTGCCGTTTCTATGTTGGTCGTCTTTTTGATTTCGCGTAAGGCGTACGAGAATTTTCAATTCAATTTAATTTTCAATCAAACATTTGTAATTTTCTTATCGTGTGGTTGATGAACAACCTAGTGTCAGAGTCTAAACCACCCGTAGGTCTCTGACATGGCTTTACACACCATCGAGAACATCTCTCAGGTGTGCTGGTTTCCTCACGATGTTTTCCGTCACCGTTTTAAGCAAGTGATAATTAATTTATAATACGCACATGACTTCGAAAAGACAGTGGTGCGTGCCTTGGATTCGATTGCGCCTTTGACTTGTCACTCCTACGGTCATACCACGAGGATCACTGCTATATCAGTTGTAGAAAGTGACAATCAATCAATCAATGGTAGTAAATAAGTACACTTTAAGCCAAGTCTGAGGCCTGAGAATGGCTTAAATAGCTCCTGACACCAGCTGACCTTTCAGACCATAGGAAAAATAATACAAATATTGTACCACAGGTAGACTGCACCTGACTGCCTCCTCTCTCTCTGCCTCCTGGTCTAGGTTCGATGCCCATGTCGGGAAAAGATTTATTGGGTTTTTCTGTTAGGAAATTCTCAGTAGCAGCTCGGAGTTTGGAACTGTTCCCAAGACGACAATAAACTTACGACCCCAGGTCATCTAGGGAAATATATTTAAAGCCCGGATGAAATAAAAGAGCTCACCCCTAGGAAAATCCTGCAGTTCATCACAGCGGCAGGGTTTAGGAATGAGCTCTAATTTAAACGCAAAAGTGGCGATCACAATAGACTTTTTTTGGTCCAAGTGACACTATAGCCACATATAATAAATAAAAAATACCACCCCGGGTGGTAGATGGACTTAACAGGGCCATTCTTTAAGTTGAATTCTTTACGTAATTTTCGTGGCGGTAATATTTTTATGAAACTAACTTCAAAATATTAAATTATTCATTAATTCGAATTAATTGATATACAATGAACTTATATTCCTTATAATAAAACAACTTGTAACCGGATTAATCGCGTGTATTAGAAACAAACCAATAATACACGCGATTAATCCGGTTAAAAGTTCATTTTATTACAATGTATAGTGATCGCGAAAACCTAAGGAACTTATATTTTAGAAATTCTTAATGTATTGAAGTTATTTTTATATAAAATATTAAAGTCACGAAAATGACGTAAGCAATTCAACTTGAAGAATGACCCAATAACAGCAATGGGGAGATATGTACAACTGTGTACACCTCTGCCTACCCATTCGAGGAATACAGGCCTGAATGCTATGTATGTATGTACCAAAAGGCAGAGCCAATAAGTACATCCGATAGTATTGATGGCACATCAAATGAATTCTCAAGCGGTGTGCTTATCCAAAACATGTGACGTTGGAATGACGCCAAATAATTAAATCTGAATCGTTACAGTAAGTGCGCCTGCACACACGGCTGGGTATCCACGTGATGGTCTTATCATTTTAGAGCAGACATGTGACTTTCTTTTAGCATGTTTGGGGGCTGTGCTGCCCGCGTCCGTAGGAGTGCACTCTTAAAATAGAATCCGTACACGTGGTCCCTGGGTAGTGCAAAACAGGCAACACAACTCTAGTGGGAGGCTTCGGCCGCGGCTGGTTACCACTTACCGGACGAAGCCATGCCGTGAAGCGACCTAGTCGTGTTTCGGGATTTAGTCCGATGCAACCATTGTGGGAGTCGGGTCTGGGCAGTTGAATCAACTCCCCAACTATCGGTCTCCCCAAATCTATCTGCTTTACTTGGAGTGAACAGATTTATTTCGGACCTACGTGCTCTATCCTCGGCCACAACATCGCTTACCATCAGGCAAAATGGGACAAGCATGATAGGGTGCTCTGTTGCGGGGCACTTTGATATTGGAAACTTTACATCAATCACGCATGATTTCCCCGAAATTATAGGGACTGGTGTGCTATACTATTCTACACCAACATTTCACCAATGCATTTATTAAGTCCCATGTAATAAATGGTGAGCCTATTGCCATCAACAGGGAACAGTTCTAAACTCCATGCTTTCGCAATTTTTTCTACCAGAATAACTTAATTTAGTCGATTCATTATTAAGTTAACAGTGGGGCTTATGAATCTGCCTAGCCTTTTCCCAATTATATTGGAGTCGGCTTCCAGTCAAACCGAATGCCGCTTAATACCAGTATTTTACATGGAGCGACTGCCTATCTGAGCTCCACCACCCAGTTACTGGATAACACGATATCTCATGGTATGACTGGTCGTCAGACTTTCAGGCCTCTGACTACCCGTAATGGCTGTCATACATCTTAATTTAACAATCGGGACCGATTGTGTGCTCTCCGAGGCACGGAGGGGTCTCGGTATGAAATGATGGTCACTCATCCACAGACCGACCGCGGCAAGCGCAGCTTAAACTCGATCGATGGATCTGTAAGGCTGTTACTTAGCCACGAGCCCCTCTTCTTCACGTCTATATGGATCTGTCCCTATGGTAAGTTTAGGATACCATGACTAAATTTGGATTTGACGTTCCTAGCTGTTAACCCTCTAACTTATAAAATTTTATGCGATGGCAATAATATTTCTCTCATGTCTGGTAATGATGAGTCAAATTCGCACCGTCCTGCCCTTATTGTAACTGTTAGCAGTGAAATAATATTGAATTAATCTATTCTTCTCTGGAATGAGTTACCTCTCGAAATCAGGTTGGCCACCAGTCGGCTCTCATTCAAGTGGAAAGTAAGGAGGTTCTATCTGAGCAAAATTACAGCGGAATCTGGTCAGTATTATCTATAACTTTTATATTTATGTATTTATCTATATTTATATGTATTATTACTATTTATTTAATGTTAATATTCAAGTAAGTATATATGTATATTTCCTTAGTTTATTGTTCATATTGTATGTTAATAAGTATGTATTTTAATATCAATATTTATGTTCTATTTATTTTTTTTGTTTATCGGAAATTTATTGCACCTGCAATGTTATCACTGCATCACCCTAAGGTTGACTGGCAGAGAATGCCCAAGGCATTAAGTCCGCCATTGTAACTTGAAATGTTTCATAAAGTTTAAATAAATAAATAAATAGATTTAGGCGTTACTTTGCGTAGTTTACAATGGATGCAAACAATATCTAGTTACTTCCACAATATTGAGGGTAATCATGCATTACCTGTGCACCGCCCGCCCGCCCGCCCGCAATTATACGCACATACTCAAGCGGTGAAATTTGCGACTACCACCAACTACTCTACAGTCAGTGCAGCGGCGTGCAGTCTCCGGCGGACACTGCACGGTCTAACTGACTACCCTCAAATTCAAATTCAAATATTTTTATTTCAAATAAACCACATTACTGGCACTTATGAAAAGTCAAATCTAGGTGCACGTTCAATATTGTGGAAGTAGCTAGATATTGTATTTATTTGCATCCAATGAAATAATATGTTTATTTTAGTTGGGCTCCGTCAGAATTATTTGTACTTTCTTTTAGTAAGTTACTATAAAAGCGATACAGAAAGAATAAAGAGACGTCAAATTCAAATTCAAACACGTAAAACTAAGATTGTATATACATTTTAGGTTGATATGACTAAAATTGAATTTAACGTCTGACATGACTTTCAATTCATCCCGTCCTATTCTTAAAGTAACTATTAAAGGAAGGTACAGCAATTTTCTCATTTTAGTTTAGCTTTTGTCTCTTCTTGTGGAAAGAATATCTCCCCGCCCCCCCCTCTTATTCTTCTTAGACTTTCTTGACTGCCTTGTTGGTCTCGTTCTGGCTCAGCTGGGTTCGATTCCCAGGTCGTTCAAAGTGTTATTGGCAGCCCGGAGTCAGGAAGCCGTCGGTCCTGCGCCTGATCTCCCTCCGATCGTGCCGGATTGCCATCCCATCAGAATATGAGAGTGAGGGAAAGGGAGTGCACCTATGTTTGCGCATACACGTGTGAACTATAACATATTCTGCGTACTTGGGTAATCTCCGTGGAGATAGGCCGCCGTGACCGAAATACGGTCGGCAGGAGTATTCTTTTTAACAGACGTAAAAGGCACTTAACCTGAGGACTGCCACTTAATTACACTGTAAGTATTTAATTGAAGTGCCAACAGTGTATTGAGACTAATGGCGGCAGTGTATAATGTATGGGCTCGAGGTACAGCACAATGTGTTAGAAGTAATACGAACAACACGACATCAAAGAGACTGTGTCATCAGTTGAGTGTTTCACCTGCCAAGCACGCTAAACACTGTGCCGCCCACGAATTGATCGTACGGCCACGAAACGAGATGTCTTATTTATAATCACAATTATTTATTTGTTGAACATAGATGTATATACATAAGTAGGACTTAAATTATTAAATAAATAAAAAATAAATTAAAATGCATTTATTTCAGTAAGTTTTTACATGTAAGTTGACGGGGCTTCCCAGAAAGTAATCGAATGATACTTGTGTTGGGAAAGCCTCGCTCTTCCGATGGAAACATAAATTTAGACTTACTAGACCAACAATATGAGTAACAATAGTATAACAATAAGTACCTTAAAATTTAAAAAGAGGAAAAGAAACGATAAATGAGTGTGTGCGTGCGTTTGTGTGTGCGTGCGTGTGTGTTTATGCGAGTGTGTGTGGGGGGGTGTGTACGTGAGTACGCGCTCGGAGGTGTGTGTGTATGTGTGTGCGTGTGTGTGTGTGTGCGTGTGCGTGTGTGTGTGTGCGTGTGCGTGTGTGTGCGTGTGTGTGTGTGCGTGTGTGTGTGTGTGCGTGTGTGGGTGTGCGTGTGTGTGTGTGTGCGTGTGTGTGTGTGTGTGCGTGTGTGTGTGTGCGTGTGTGTGTGTGTGTGGATGGTAATTTGCTTTGGCCACATAACCCTATTAATTCGTTTAAAGGTAACAATGAAGCACTGGGATTCTGGGATTTTATAATTGAAGGCCGGTATCACTTTTTTTCACCATAAAATGCTAGTGGTTTCGCGATGGCAGATTCCACCATTTTTTTTTGTCGATCTATTTAGCTGGACGGGTAAAGCATGAACCCTTCATAATTATTATTTTCCGTAATATTCGACTGCCCTTTTCATACGTACCGAATTGTGTGAAAAACTGGAATACATCTAGGATATCGGGCTGAATGTTAAATCACGTTGCGAGAAATGTAAACTATGCTAAAATAATTCCTGGACGAATTTAAAGACAAAAAAGACATTAAATACAATTATAAGCTGTCAAATGTAAAATAAGAGACATGAAATTCAAACTAAGGGACGTCAAACTAAAATTTCTATACAATTTTAGTTTAATCGTTGTTAGATTGATACTCTTTATAAATTTTAGGAGCCACCTTGTAGTGTGTCGAGTAAAACCTTTCGAAAATTTTAGTTTATATGTGTTTATATTAAATAAGACATTCATTTTGTCTCGCTCTTAAAATAAAAGTAAGCCAATAATAGTCTAATTTGAGTTTAGTTTTTGTGAATAATGCTCTAATTTTAATTTAATTGGTCTACGATATAATCGACACATGTCCAAGAGTGCATTTGAACTAAAAGAAAAAACTTAACTAGTACTAAATTTACAATAGGATAACTTCTAATAAGAACAAATATCTACCCTAAAAATGTAGACAATAACCATCTGAAATATATGTTCAAAACAAATTGTTACAACCAATTTAAAACTTGAATGAGGCAAACTCGAGTGACGCAATACCATCCCTTTTTGTATTCATCGCAGAGTACGAAAAAACTCCTCTCTGCCTTATTAACGGGCCTTTTTCTACAACTTCTTTTTTCAAAAAACTTTTTCTTCTTTACGTCGCTTCGTGCAGGAAGTATTATTGCCAATGAATTTGCACTTTTTCTATGTTTTTTATTTTTTATTATATTGTTAAAAAGGATCTTTGATATTGTATTGTCTTTATTTAGATAAAAGTGGATTTTAATTAATCTATCAACCAATTTGCTCGTAATGTGGCTTTTATTGTACTGCTTTAAGGTATAATATATAATTCAGCTTATTACGCAAACGTCCTTTTAAATTTTATTACATTGATTTCTATTTCATTAACTAAATATTGATATTTACTTTTTGATTTAATAATGAGATATTTAACCTTTTTGTGTTAACTACAAAAAAGGACACGTACACTGTGTTCGTTAAAATACGACAAATAAACATTTCAATTCGTCAAATCATAATTTATTTGTCGCCAAATCTACATAAATTTCTGTTAAAAATAAAAAATATTAATTAAAACGCTGATGGAAAACATAGTGAGCAAATTTATGAAATATTTTAGATGGAGTGAAATCCTCATGGATGCCCTCTGCCTAATGGCGGACGATATGTCAGACTTCTACCGTTAACTTGTGTGGATCAAACCAGTGCCCACTCTGTGCTATCTATGCCTATGGCACATCACGGGGGAAATTGTTAGCCTCCCCAAAATCATCGCGGTGTACGACACCACACACTTTAGGGTCTTTTATACGTCGATGACCCTGTTTTTCACCTACCAGTGATGGTGGAGATGCGGCTTTTGACCCCGTCTGGGATAAGCACTGAGGCGATTGCCTCTCTTGCGCCTTCGTCTCCGAGACGGCAAGCGCTTTAAACTCTGACACTAGGTTATTCATTAACCATACGATATGAAGATGAAAACTTTTATGACTGTAAACCATTGTAAACCATAAAACAGAGGTAATACCAGGTTACAAAGTCATTGACCTTTACACTCTCGCTTACATAAATAAATCTATATGTTAACGCAATGTATGAAAAACAATAAACAATGTTTATATCCCTTTGTCCAGCCAATGAAACGAAAACATATAAATTTAAAGTTTAACGTACAACAAAAGTGATCTTAAAAATTCATTTGCAATTTTTCGCGTTTGTAATTTTGTTTTGTTTAAGGATAAGCATTTTTGTATGTATGTTACGATAGGAAATGAAATTTTATTGATCCTATTAATATTATAATTGTTTCACGCAAAAACGACTGAATTGATTTGGATGAAATTGGGAATACACATTGTTTATAGCCTGGATTAACATATAGGATGCTGTTTGTCCCGGCTGGACCCAATTCTGAAAGCCCCGCGGGCGAAGTCGCGGGCGAAAGCTAGTTGGAAATATTTTAACCTCGTATTCTATTAATGATACTGTATCATTTAGACCTTAAATATTGTACCTATAACATGCCTCGATTGTCATGATATGGGCACGTAGGCGAAGGAATGAGGGTCATGTGACGAGGAAAGTTCTGAGGATGAATGTGGTTGGCTATAAGAGTAGAAGAAGACCGAGGAAGCGATGGATGGTTTGTGTGAAAGATGATATGGATAGAAAAAAAGAAAGTTAAGGAAGAAAAAAACATGCCGCGCCGACTCCAATTTAATTGGGATAAGGGTAAAAATAAATTAAAAACTTAATAATATGAAGAAGACATTTATCTGAATAAAGTCCGAAATATTAAAAAATATATAAAATTATACACATGATAAAAAATTATAATATAATTATATATTTTTTTTTATGTTAAGTCTATGTAATGCATATATTAATAAAAAAAAAACATGGAAACATTGAAACATAATATACACGAACGGGGCTTGAAACCGTCTGTGTCATCACTCTTCCAACTGAGCTACCGTGTCATTGTTCGAGACTATTGAATTTCAAGCGTCCTTGCATTCGTCTTAAGGAGACGCCTGGCGATATCTATGTAGCAACCATTTACAGATTTACTAAACTCAGCGTTACCACTTTGCAGTTGTAAGGCGCCGAACAACATCTCAATCCTTTAAATCATATATCTATCAAAAATAATTCCTAGTTTTTTTTTTATAAAAAATATTATTCAACCTTCGTCTGGTAGATAATATAAGAAGTAGATTGTAAGAAATGAAACTTTAAGAGTTCGCTAAGCATGCGGTAATGCTTTTCAAAGATTTATCTTTAAGAAGTAGTGTTATTTTTTTTCAAATGATTTTTACCTCTACGTATTAAGACCATGTAATGACTATATTGATTATTATTTTCTAAGGAAAACGGATAAATAATAGACACGAGCAGGCCTCGAACTCGCGACCCTTGACGTACTGAGCATAGCGGTACGTCAAGGGTCGGGGCGGGAAGTAGTTAATTTACCACGCGATATTATTACTGCTACTACCGGTGTATTGACAGATCAATTTGGTCCTTTAGGTCTTTAATTCAGATACAATTTTAAACACAGAAATTACGCGAGTAAATCCGCGTGCCGGAGCTAGTTGTTATCATAAACCAATCAACACATAAGAGCTGCCTGTTTTCCATTTAATTTCATTTGATGTTTAATTAAAACAAATGTATCTGCAATACATCTGTCTGAAACAAAACACTCTTGCGTGCGAGACAGATAGATTGACGTAAACATGTTAGAGCGAGACACAAATAGTTGGACTTTGCATTGAGAATGAGTTGTGGAAATTGTCGTATGATGCGGTTTAGACGCTCTGTGACTTAACGTCAATTCTGTGGGGTTACTCTTGAATCTATGTAATACCAATTCCAATCCAATTACAATTTTTTTTTAAACGTTGCCCCACACTAGGAATTTCTTCTTCATATAATCTCACAAACACACACACACCAAGACCCGGAGCAATTATCTATAGATCGTACAAATATTTGCTCCGTGCAGGAATCGAACCTGCGACACGCAGCGCAGCAGTCGGTCTCTCGACCACTGCGCCAACCGCACTGTCAATTATGAATATATTAAATAGACGCCTTAAAACAACGCGTAATTTTAAAATAAATTGTCTTGCATTACAGTTGCCTCAATTTTAAAGCATGTTGTCTTCATATTATCCCGAATCTGTAATTATTTTTTAGACATTTTGGCATTTATAAGTACAATACGACATATTTCCAGTGTCAATCGAGCAGAATTATTTTCAATAGTATACTACTGATGAAGCAAAGTAAACTGAAATAAGTGCATTTCTGTCTTCTACTAATACAATCACTATAACAGTGCAACAAGATAATCTAAAAGACATCAAATATCTTAGGTTTTCGCGATCACTACACATTATAATAAAAAAACGTTTAACCGGATTAATCGCGTGTATTATTGTTTTTCCTGTCGTTTCTAACACGTGGTCGCAGCAGGACTGCAACCAATAATAAATGCCAGCGCCACAGTCCTCCTGCGACCACGAACGCTGCAAAGTGTTCAAAACGTCAGACAAAACATTCACGCGGTTATAAGTCGTTTTATTATAAAAAACATCAATATCAAATTTAGTCGTGCTATTCTAAAATTTCTATAGAATTATATTTTACGTATAAAATTTTAGTGGTAAAAATGTGCCACATAAAATGAATGGATATTATGTGAATAGTTTGTCATGACTAGATTTTAATTTGACGTATTTTAATTTATTACGTCCCGCTCTTATAGTATTAGTAAACGCTCCAAAAACGCAGCGTCTCACCCGCCAAACGTGACCACATCCTACGCCTCAAACCTAAAAAAATGATAGACATCAAACTATAAATACTACAAAGCGAACTTTTTAATGGCATTATAATCGTGAGGCAAAGACATCGATATGATTCAGCCTAATAGTACGAACATACAATAAAATTATTTTATGTCAGGAGCGTTTCAAAGAAAAACTAAAATTAAGATGTTTATAGATCAGTAAAATATACAGATGTGTGCTTTTAATGGGTCGTACGCATATTGATTAATACTACTTTAGAACATAATTATCTATTTTCATCATCGCCCTGCCCTTACCCCAATTTATTTTGGGGTCGGCGCAGCTTATATTTGGCTTGCTGCTAAAGTTTTGGGTATGTTTTGTAACCGCCTGCCTGATGTCAACCCTCTTTGGTAATGTTGTTGTTGGTGGTAACTGCCACCGATACGGTCTCCTTCTATCTAGCTAATAATATATAATGATCTATCTTGTGGCAGGGATATAGTATCAGAGTTAACTCATTATTTAAGAATCGGAAGGTTCCGGAGCTGGTCTGCCCAAGACGGCCACGCATCACGCTTCAGCACGTGCACTACACTGAAGCGTCTGTGCAGGCTACCTGTGGCCAGCCTGCACTTATCCCGGAGTGTCTGTTGACACCCTTCAACGGACCGTCAACCTGCTGGTATCACCGTGAATGCTGCAACGAACCCGCGACCTCTGTAAAGGTGAGAATAGGGTGCGGTTTTAACCCCGGCAGAAATTCCAGACAAGACGTGAAATAATAATAATTCCATACGTAAAAAAAGGGCTTTGTCTTGGATTAACACCTATTATCAAGTGACATCATCCTCATTCACAGCCGCAATTAACCTACTTCAGGGCATAGGCCTCTCTCTCTGCTTGTGCCAATCTCAATGCACCTGTGCTAGTCTCATCCAGGTTTTTCCTGGTCCGCCCATCTTGCCGCGGGACAACCAAAACTTCTACATCCTGTCCTTGGAAGCTTTATAGAATGATATATTAATTAGAAATGAAAATAACACTTGTTTAAAACGACGAAGTAAAGACATCGTGTGGAAATCAGCTCATTTAAGAGATGTTCTAACTGAAGTAAAAAACCATGTTGGAGACCTACGGGTGGTTTAAACTCTGTTCAACCACACGATAAGAAGAAGAACGATTAATAACAGCCAGGGCCAAACCAGGAATTCGCGCTCTACTCTATGTCCAACTATAGCTAAGATATAAATCCAGGAGACGCCATAAATTAAAAAAACGAAACAAAATCGGCCAAGCCGTTTAAGACAAGAAGAATTACGAACATGTGCACATCGGAATTTTAATATATATAGAAAATAAACAATGCATCGACAAATAAATATTTCCACATTAACCAGCTTATCTTAAATAGATTTATTATAGAAACTAAATTATTGATTTTCAAATTCATCACTAATAGGAATTTGTTACAAAATCCTTCAAACAATAGTACGTTTTCAAGCGCATTCAGTTCCTAGAAGACAATGTTAGAACCGCTCGAGGCTTTACGAAGTATTCGTTTGAAACGGTTCCACGAGCGCAATAGACATAAAGGAATTTATTTCAGAGCATTTCCAGTGTTGCGCTGAAGTAGTATTTCAAATTACGCGACTAATACAATAGCAGGAAACTTTTATTAATAGAGGAAGTTATGAGTATGTTTGTTTTTATTTTTATTACTCCTGATTCTACCAAATTGTTAATTTTATATAATTATTATTTGTTGTTTTTCCTGTCCCTTTGGTATATATATATATAAAGTAAGAAACTGACTGGCTGACTGAGTCACTGACTGACTGTTCGATCAACGCACAGCTGCAACCGCTGGGTCTAGAAGCATGAAATTTTGCACAAATGTTCCTTAAATGACGTAAGTAAGGGATTTTAGGAAATCCATCCCCTAAGGAGTTAAAATAGGGGATGAAAGTTTATATGATGCTCCTTCATTTTTGAAATGTAAAAAATCATATATGAGGAATTGGTTAGAAAAAAGATTACAGTATCACTTTTTCATGAAAATTAATTCTCTATGGGGTAAAATAGGGGATAAAGTTTGTATGAAACTTTCTCTAATCTCCGGAAAGGCAGAACCGATTTTGATGGGGTATCCACTAGCAGATAGCTGATGTTAAAAGGAGTAAATTGGGCTACTTTTATTTTAGAAAACGAATTAGGGTTGCGCGCAAAAAATAACCTGTTGTGCAGACAAAGTTACGGGCATCAGCTCGTGATTGATAAAGTATTGACGATTTAAAGATATTTATGGTTTCTCTGGATTTTCCCTTAAGTCATGTATCCGTTACTATTCTAACCTACGTCTTTGGCTTCATCAATGTTGATTAACCTCATGCATGCTCAACGGTTGCTCTTAACTTGTCCTTTTTTGAAGACAGACGTCCGTAAATCGATTGGTATGCGTTTGCCGAAGTTGACCTATTAATTTAGTTTAAAAATTAAAAAGCACGACTGTCATCTGTGAACTACAAAGTGAAAAATATGATAGGTGAAGACTGAAGAATTATCATCGCAGTCAGGGGACCTATAAGAGAATGTTTCTCAATACTGTCTCCCAAATGCGGTAAAAATTATTTTGCCTCTAATCTTATCAACTAAATCAAAATCATTTAATTCAAATAAACCATTTACAGGCACTTTTGTATTGTCAGAAGTTAGTTGCCACGTAATATGATGCCAATACTTAAAGAATTTAGTTTAGCAATTCAACATTTTGCTATGCCAGTTTAGAGATGACCAGTCCCAACTGACAGCACCCGTTCACGAACATAACGCATGCGTCACTATCACCCACCTCAACCATATTGTGGGGAATCGAATGACCCAACACACACGCCACCATCAGCGGGACATTTTAGTGAGCATGACATACTCTATCTGCCAGACGACAATAAAAAATAAACGGATTAAATCGTTGTAAATGGTTACATAGTACTCACATGTACATTATTTATAATCTAAGAACTTACTCTCTTTTAAGACCCCTTGACCTTTGAGTTTGTTTCGGCTTTGCATCCCAGAGTTAGTTAGATAGGAAACGCGCCATCTAGATCATAGTGACATGTAAAGGAGTTTAAAAGACCTAGGGGATTACTCTTGAAGTTAATACCAATTCCAATATTAAAACAGTGCCATAAAACAATTTTTAATGTTGAAATTAATTTACCTACAGCATAGTTATCTTAATTTTAAAGCATGTCGGTTTATTACTATCCCGATTCTTTAATTATTTTTAAGACATTTTTGCATTTAAAAGTATGAACTGACATATTTCCAATGTCAATCGAGCGGTTTTATTTTCAAGAGGCACGCTACTATTTAAAGAACAAACAATTTCATTTCAAGATAATTCTTTGAAAAGGATTAACGCATGCTTAGCGAACTCTAAAGTTATTATATTAAATGGAAAAAGAATACGGTCGCGAACAGGATTCGAACCTGCGCCTCCCGGATAAATACTCCAGGCGCTCTGACCACTAAGCTATCTCGACCTCTGCTCACCACCGCGAATTCTTCTTCCATATTTTAACACGTCTTATGGCGTCGTCATTGCTATCAATTCCCTATAAGGGTGACCGAACCGTCACGACTAACTTTGCAGTTAATACAATGTCGTAAAGAATGCAATTACCTTAACAAATCAAGATAAATCTTTGAAAATATTGAATATATTTCATTATACTTTTTAGTGTACAGGTGGCAGTCGTGTTTTTTTGTTTGTCACAGCTACTAGATATAAATTACATTTCTTTTAAATCTAACATTCTAGCCTATGTTACTCGGAAAACATGCCCATACATCTAAATCGGATCAGGCATTTAGAAGAATACATGCATGACCCCTAAAAACTTAACACTCGTTTTTTAGGGCAGTCGTGTAAAAATGAACAAACCATACATTTATTTATATCTTACGTTTATTAGTTTAGAAATAAAATTATTATTAAGAGTAGGCAGTTTTATTATAAACAAAGCAGATGGGTGTGTAGCAATTCAGAATAACAACACATTATAATCGATTGTTACAATATCTCGATGATTCTCGATTATTTTCGTCTCGAAGTCGATTGATCGATTGTTTAATGTGGCGAATAGGGACTGCGCTTTTTTTCTATAGATAATGTATCTATGTTTGGCTAGCAACTGATCTGATGGTATTTAAGTGGCAGTGAGGATGGAGCACGTAGATCCAGAAGAAATCTATTCACTCCAGCCCTGACTATACCTACATTGTTCTCAGGAAACAGGGAAGACGACAGGGAGTTACACTCCCAAGCATGAATTTAATGGATGATGTTGAGTTCAACTACTCGTCAGCCCAGCCACGGCGGGCTACGGAAGGAGTGGGGCGCGCGCGACCGTTCTATGTCCAACGAGTCTGCGCGGCAACGCAGTCATTACAAAACCGATTCCTTCGCAAAGCGACAGGTGCCCCTTGGTTCGTTAGAAATCTTCAACTCCACATCGACCTCAGAGTGCCCACTATTGGGCAATTCATGAAAAGGGCATCGAAGAGATACTTCGAGTCCGCCCCTAACCATCCGAATCCCTTAGTTGTCTCTTCCGCCGACTACAGGCCGTCCCAGATCAACAAAATCCGCCGACCACGTCACGCTCTCCTCCGTCCCGATGATAGGATCACTGAATCACTCAAGAGTCTAACAGACATACAAGCACACTCCGACGCGCTCGACCGCCTCGCTATGGACCTCGCCGGCGAGGTCCGCGTCCGTCGCGAAATGTCTCATCATGTCCGCCCCGACCCTTGCTCGAGCCGGCCCGCGCTGAGCCAGTAGCTTTAAACTCGTCCTTTAATAATAAGGTGACCGATATGATCCAGCTAGTCCCTAGTTGTCCCCCAGCAACGCCCTAAGCCGAGGTTCGTGTCCCGCAGGGGACGCCCTTAGTGCTGTGTTGCTTAGTTTGTAGTAAATAAAAATATGCTCTGGCTGGAGGCATCAAAATGCCTCGCCTTGGCTATGGTCCGGTTAAGCAGATCAAACCCCTATGGGTTAACTGCAAGAGGCCACGCCAAAAAAAGCCACGCAGTCAGTTAGGCAGTGACTATGCTACGCGAACACATAACGCTCAGCCGCGCGCACATATTAACCTTTAATTGTTCGTACCGTTACCTCATACATCTCCCATTGTAATTCTCCATTTATCATCATTATACGTTATTCATTATTATAGAATCCACTAGTGTTTTACTTATTGCTCCACGCAAGACCTATCAATATCACACGAACAGATGAACATGGTTCATCCAAATCTTAAAGGACCAAACGGGAGACGCCTTCTGACTAAATATCGAACAAATTTGCTCGTCACTTTTGGCGGGGGGTGTGGTAACACACAAGCACAAAAGAACTTGTACTAAAGCGAAAATAGCTCTCGTCATTACATTATCATAAAAAATTCTAAACACAAACAAAAAAATTTAATCGTGTACTATCATTGTAACCATACTGGTAAAAGGTACCTTTGTATGATTGGGAATCATATGCCAGTGGCGAGAGGGGTACACCCGCTAAAACTACTCCAGTACTAATTTCTTCAAGATCCGAATAGTTGTGTACTAATTTTCATGAGGATCATCATTGAACTAGTAAGTCGATTAATCAGTATTCTACCACAGTTAGGGCCTGTTTTATTGCTTTATGGCATTGACATATATATTACTAGCGTAAGGACCCGGCCGACCGCGAAACTAAATGGCACCAACGCGTTGGCCCTAAAATGACAGTTTAGGGCCAACGCAACTCAGTCGACAATGGACCGCTCGCAGGAGAGAACGAGTGTTTGTTTGTCATAAATATGCCTAGTTACGTGGTAAATGGCTGCAAAAATTACGATACAAAGATTAAAAAGGAACATGGGATATCGTATCATCGATAAATAACCCTAGATTACTTCTGTTCCTATTACATTATTAAATTATCACATTTTAAAGGTATAATTATTTTACTACCGAAGTCCGTAATGGCGGCCATTGTGTGGCCGGCCGCGCGCGAAGTAACGTTGAAAGAACATCATTTTTTATTTGTTTTATTTTTGTCTTAAGAACTTGGTGTAAGTAATTTTAGTAAGTACCTAATATGTTAATACTTAATTATTATAACAATATTGTTTACAATTTCAAATAAATCTGACTGATATTAATTTGTTTTACATACGTTTTTTTGTGACATGTATTATTATCGCAATAAATTATAGTATAAAAAACTAATATAATCTAACGACACTTCTAAAGCTAACATCCATCAAACCGTTTAGGCTACAGAGCATGCCAAAGAAATATACATACATACACCCGAAAAACATATAACCCCACCTTCTAGCGCAGTCGGGTAAAACCTCAGTTCAGTTCGTGATTGATGTGTGTATAAAAATCTTGACTAATAATAAAATGTGATAAAAAAAATCATGTACGCACGTACAAGGTTTAGTCTTCGACCTATGAAACGCGGCGTCACGTAGTTCGTATGAGTTATGACAGATGGCGCTACTTTTGCTTGTATGAAGAAGTTTTCTGTAAATGTTATTATAATGGCGCACGGATACCTTTGCTGATGAATTGAAATGTTTTAATTAACACGATATATTTTATCATAAAAAAGTTAATTCTCAGCAAAGAGCTTTTAGACATAAAAATAGTTTTCGGAGATTAAAACCAATGTAGTGATGCTACACTGCTTGTTTTAACACTACCGTGCTTTTCACTTTATAAGATATAAAGTGTGTGTGTGAGTGTGCACACGTGCGTAATATTCTATATTATGAACCTAAAAGCCGTGCAGTAAGAGCTACTTTACTAATTTTTTTAGCTTTTTTCTTTATTCATTTGAGTCGTCTTAACAAGAGCGATTGATCAACTGTGCACGGTCCAGTTCGAGCCGTTAGTTGCACCGTACCGAGTCGGAACAATCGAAAAATGAATCGATAGTTGACTCAAGTCGATGGTGGATGGAAGAGTCGACGATTGTCATGCCTGTGTGCGTATAACTCGCATATAGACAACCGAAACTCTAAGACACTGCTTCACAAGATTTTTGTATAACATTACATTCATTTTTTTTTAGATCCATGTTTACATCATCATAATGTTTACAAGTTTACAATTTACGAGTGCGCGGTAGTTGGTGAGTCGAATAACAAAGAATAGGTAGGTACTCGTCTCCCTATATTTCTTTTGCATTATAAACTTACGTCTGGTTGAAAAATAGAATTTACTTTTGGCATTTCTCAAGGTTCTTCGGATATTTTCTTTTCGTATTTTGACTACACTAAAGTACGTTCAAACGCACGTCAGTGGGAAAACTTATCTATGTGCCTAGCCTTTTCCCAATTACATTGGGGTCAGCTTCCAGTCAAACTGGATGCAGCTTAATACCAGTATTTTACACGGAGCGACTGCCTATCTGACCTCCACAACCCAGTTACTGGGTAACACGATATCTCGTGGTATGACTGATAAACTTTACATTATGTTTGAAGAAACCAAAACACAATGGAAATCTGGACGTAATCTGATTATATAAATAAAAGACAGTCCGGAGAACTCCTCGTTCTCCGGACTGTCTTTTGAAGAATGAATGAAGTTATAAAATTGAAGTTTCTGTTTGTACTGTCAAAATAATAGTTTTTATATTCATACAGTTATATGCACGATAGATACATATGCCTTTATGCTTCGGACAGCACGTAAAGCCGTCGGTCCTGCGCCTAATCTCTCTCCGGTCGTGTCGGGTTGCCGTCCCACCGGAATATGAGACTGAAGGAAGAGGGCGTGCACCTTTGTATGCGCATATACTTGTGCACTATAATATCTCCTGCATACTTGGCTAATCTCCGTGGAGATATGCCGCCGTGACCGAAATACGGTCGGAAGGAATATGTATGTAGTATGCCTAAAAATCAGCTTTTAAAATATTTGTCTGTCTCTTTTTGTCTGTTTGTTCCGGCTGGACCGATTCTGATAAGATTTTGCTGGCAGGTAGCTGACTATTAAAACAGTAACTTAGACTTATTATAATATCATTATACGCGGGTGAAACCGGGGCACAGCCAGTTAAATAATATAAATAAACGATATTTTGACTTGATGCAATGAACGTTACTCTTCTTCCTTCATAAATTGAACACACAGCTAAAGTACTCATAACTACTTGTAAGCTTACACTGTCAATAGATCAGTGCTGAAATACCGGAGAGATCTCTAAATCCCTCAGATGTAATGGCTTCAAGTGGAATCAATTGGATATCGTGTAGACACTGCTTAAGCTTTTCAAACCTGCCACTATTTATATGTTCTACACATAAATAGTGGAACCGCACCTCTTATTACACGACTGCCCAAAAAAGGAGTGTTATGTTTTTAGGGTTCAACTGTAAGTATGTATTTTTGTATAATAACTTTCGTGAGACATATTCATATCAATTATTGTTCACCGGTTACTACTCACGTGCATTTTTCGGGAATTGCCCGACTAGTTTCGAACTCGAACGGAGCCCTTAGTCATGAGCTGAGCCCGCGGCGACGTCGCGAGTCAAACTACTACTGACTGCCTCGTTGATCTAGTGGTCCAAGCGCGACTGCTGAACAGGAGGTCTCGGGTTCGATCCCCGGGTCGGGCAAAGTGTTATTGAGTTTTTCTGTTAGGAAATTCTCAGTAGCAGCCCGGAGTTTGGAACTGTGCCCGGTTGATGGCAATAGGCTCACCACCTATTACATGGGACTTAATAACAGCATTGGTGAAATGTGGGTGTACAACTGTGTACACCTCTGCTTACCCCTTCGGGGAATACAGGCGTGATGCTATGTTATGTTATGTAAGTATGTATGTTTGTGAGTATTTTTATTTTACCTTTCTTTATGCTGCGTCCCGCGGATTCACCTGCTTATAATTATATTACAATTAGCCTAAGTTACTCCTTACATAGTCAGCTCCCTGCCAGTAAAATCTTATCTGAATTGATCCAGCTGTTTCACAAATTAGCCGGAACAAACAGACAGCCAGACAAGAATTTAAAAAACAGATTTTTGCATACGTATCTTGCAAATAACTGTAGGTACGAGCTTAAAAAAATGTATTATTTTGGAATTACAAACAGACACTTCAATTAAACTTATTTGTTTTGGCCTATTGATAACTTCTTAACGCCTGAACCGATTTAGATGGTCCGAATCTTGCTCATGAACGTATTTTTCTTTCCTCAATTTTTTTTTTAACTTTTGTGTTCGCATGTATTTTGATTTTACAAAATACATGCGAACACAAAAGTTAAAAAAAAAATTAACCTGTAACCTATAACGTACTCGGCATGATGCAGCGCCAGTCTGACACGCGACATCGCAGCAGGCTCAGCTCATGACTAAGGGCTACGTTCGAGTTCGAAAGTAATTGGGCAATCCCGAAAAATGCACGTGCAAATAATTAATATTATAGGTACTGCGTCGGTCTTACTAGACGAGGACATGGAAAAGGACTTTAAGTTTTAAAAGCATACGAATGAATGTATAGTAAATTGGAATGCATTGTCTTGGTGTGATATATTGTCATGCTTGCTTCATTGGCCTAGTGGTCCCAAACGTTACAGCCGAGCATGAGGCCTTGGGTTCGATTCCCAGATCGGGCAGTGTTAGGTTTTTCAGTTAGGAATTTCTCAGTAGCAGCCCGGAGTTCTGGAATTCTCTGTAATCTTGCCGGTAGATGCCCATAGGCTCACCACACATGGAACTTGATAATAGCATTGGTGAAATGTTGATGTGCAACTGTGTACACCTCTGCCTACCCTTTCGAGGAATACAGGCGTGATAATTCAAGATAAATCTTTGAAAAGCATTAACGCATGCTTAGCGAACTCTAAAGTTACAATATCAAATGGAAAAAGAATACGGTCGCGAACAGGATTCGAACCTACGCCTCCCGGATAAATACTCCAGGCGCTCTGACCACTAAGCCATCTCGACCTCTGCTCACCACCGCGAATTCTTCTTCCATATTTTAACACGTCTTATGGCGACGTCATTGCAATCAATTCAGTACCTATACAGGTGACCGAACCGACACGACCAACTTTGCAGTTAATACAATGTCGTAAAGAATGCAATTACCTTAATAATTCAAGATAAATCTTTGAAAAGCATTAACGCATGCTTAGCGAACTCTAAAGTTACAATATTAAATGGAAAAAGAATACGGTCGCGAACAGGATTCGAACCCGCGCCTCCCGGATAAATACTCCAGGCGCTCTGTGCGTGATACTTTGTTATGTTATGATATGCATTGGAAGTTATTTGTGCAAAGGCCTACTGTTTCGTAATGTCCAAGCTGTTCTCACCTTAATTTGATACCAAAACAAACTCAGTTGCAAATAGCAGTTAGGTAGAAAAATAACCCGTCGCGTGTACACTGAGTACGGAAATAGAATTTGAAACATTCGACCGAGATCGTGCAGGTAAACATTCGGTTGATTCATTTTATCGGCTGAAGGAGATTTGGTGAAGGGATTTCTTGAGGGAAATCTTTAGTGTGGTGCGGAGACAAATAAATGTCAAGAGTTGTTCAATGTCATGTCTTCTGGCTTAGATAAGCAACTACTACTTCGACTGACCTGTTGGTCTAGTAGTTAGTAGCCCTGACTGCTATGCCGGAGGTCGTGGGTTCGATTCCCACCCAGGACAAATGTTTGTGTGATGAGCACGATCATTTGTTCTGTGTCTGGGTGTAATTTATCTATAATATGTATGCATTTATATTTTTATTATTTTTATATTTATTTAGAAATATATAAGTATGTTTATCAGTTGTCTAGTACTCATAACACAAGCTCTGCTTAGCTTGAGACTAGACGGCGTTGTGTGATAGTTGTGGAATATTATTGTGGAATATTACTACGAAATAACAAAAGCCCAGACCGTTTTTTTTTTTTAACTAAAGCATATTTTTTAAAGAAAAAAAAAAAGAAAAGCCGTCTAAGGCTACTATACACACTTTAACCAAAAAGAGACAGACCAAAACGTAAGCTGTGTATATGTCGCAGGATGATACATAAATCGTATATAATTATATTTATTTATACATTTTGAGGCCATGTAATGCCTATAATAATTATTATTTTTTCTAAGAAACATTGAAAAAATAATAGACTAGAACGGGACTTGAACCCGCGACCTTTGACGTTCCGGGTCATCACTCTACAAACTGAACGAGACAAGGTAGCTCAGTTGGTAGAGTGATGACCCGGAACGTGTCCTGTGTCGTGCCCTGGAGACAATTTCTCCTGTGGCGAAAATAAATATGGTATTTTTATATTACGTAACCTTCTACAGTTTCCATAGCAACGGCAAGCTTTATCCCCTCCTTTTGAAACGCGACAAAAATGAATAATATTCAATTAGGGGCTAAAATTGCGTTCCCACGTAATTACTCGCTCATACGGGCATTGTGGGGTTCATAATGAAAGCTGTCAGGGAATTTTGATCTCTATTGTCAGTTATACAAAGGGAAATATTGCGTAAACATGTCAAGGACAAAGAACTCTTATGTAGAATGGAGCCATATTTATATGAAACTAGCTGTGCCTCGCGGTTTTACCCGCATTTTTTCTTTTTGCTCGACTAAAGTTAGTAGAGTGGTGTTCAATAGTCTATAATCTTCCTCAAGAATAGAATTATGAAATACAAAAAGATTTTCCAAATTCGACTAATAGTTCCATAGATTAACGCGTTCTAACAAACAAACAAACTCTTCATCTTATTCTTCTTCTTATCGTGTGGTTGATGAACAACCTAGTGTCAGAGTTTAAACCACCCGTAGGTCTCTGACATGGCTTTACACACCATCGAGAACATCTCTCAGGTGTGCCGGTTTCCTCATAATGTTTTCCTTTACCGTTTTAAGCAAGTGATAGTAAATTTTTAATACGCACATGACTTCGCAAAGACAGTGGTGCATGCCTTGGATTCGAACTTGCGACCTTTGACTTGCCAGTCCAACGGTATATAGACTTTCTTTCTTCAGCCTATGTTAATAGTATAGACTAGGTCGGACACAGCAAATCTTTCATAATAATTCAATGTTAACACTCAGCCTGCGGAACTCTAAAATTATTTTTCTAATTAAAATGTACCTAATTTACTCCTTATAACATCAGCTATATTCCTCTGAAAGTCCCGTCAAAACCTGTCCAGCCGTTTCAGAGATTAGCCGGACCAAAAAGACAGACAGACAAAGATTTAAAATTTTTTTTTTTTTTTATATCGCTCTTATTTGTTATAGGTACCTCATATACAAATAATTTCATATGCATAAAAGCTGTTTTTTTTTTAACATCACAAACAGACACATAAATTATATTTATTTATGTAGGTACATATAGTAATCATCTTCCCGACGATGACACCCGCATTCTCCGGTCAACTCGTGACCACGATCAATGCAATTTGATCGAAACGTCGAGGTAAGTAAATAAATAATATGATTTTAGCGCGATTAAGTCCCGTTTAAATTCAATAATTATATTGTATGATAAGTTCTGTTCATTTAATATATTTTAACTAGTATTTATACCATCATAGATGCTAGTATATCATTGGCCTAGCGGTCGCAAGTGCGGCTGCTGAGTGTGATGTCCTGGGTTCAATACCCGGGCATTGTTATTGGGTTTTCTGTTAGGAAATTTGCAGTAGCAGCCTGGAGTTTGAAATGGTGCGTTGTAGATGGCAATAGACTCATCATCTGGGACTTAAAATCAGTATTGGTATTGTTAACACCTCTGCCTATCCCTTCGGGGAATACGGGCCTGATGCCATGTTTATGTTACTGCTAGCTGAAACAGTAAAGATTTCACTACCAAAATTAATCATAAATGTGATTTGATATAAGAAAGGGAATGGTTCTAATAAAACGGCCATTTTATTATATCTAAACCGTCGTATTTATTATTATATATATATATATTATTACTTATAAACGGTTTCATAGGTTATTCGGCGCAGCTGGTGTTATTATGAAGGCATAAATACAACAATAAACGTTAGCGCAGTGGTTGAGAGACCGGCTGTTATTTCGCGTGTCATGGGTTACCGTATTGGGAGACCGTATCCGTGGCGGTTACCACCAACAACAGCATTCCCAATGTGGGTTGACGTCGGGGAGGCGGCCAGTCATAAAACATAGCCAGAATTTTAGCAGCATGCCAGATATAGGTATGCTGCGCCGACCCCAAATAAATTGGGATAAGGGCAGGAGGATAATGATGATGGATTTGAGCACGGAGCAAATATTTGTATGATCTACAGATAATTGTTCCGGGTCTGGGTGTGTGTGTGTGTGTGTGTGTGAGATTATGTGTATGTAAACGCAGCCACGATATAGGAAGATATTCCTAATATGGGACAATATATTGAAATTATTTAATTTATAAAGTAACTGGCTCGTTGATCTAGTGGTGCAAAGCGCGACTAATGAGCAGGAGGTTCGATTCCCGGTTCAGGCAAAATGTTATGGAGTTTTTCTATTAGGAAATTCTCAGTAGCAGCCTGGAGTTTGGAATTGTGCCCGGTTGATGACAATAGGCTCATCAACTATCCGAGGCAGTTCATTTGCTTAAAATTGTGAAGGAAAACATCGTGAGGAAACCATTAGGACATGTTCTCGATGGTGATTAAAGCCATTTTAGAGGTCTACGGGTGGTTTAAACTCTAATATTCATTTCTTTATCAATCACACGTTAAAAAGATTAATATTTTATCCGGAGTTTGGAATTGTGCCGCGTAGATGGCAAAATACCCATCAATACAATACAATTTTGGTCAAATAAAACTTATTAACGTCAACTATGAATGTATATACAACAGCACTCCTTTGCCTATCCCTTTATCGTATACAATAGGCATGATGACAGTATTGACGAACCAAAGAATAAATGGTTTTAGAGGTAAATATAGGCACAAAAGATTCTAACAAATTACCTAGTTTTATTGAAAACATTAAGATTAATAAGATTTTCAATTAAATAAAAGTAATAAATGCTACAATCGGCCATGTTAACTGAAACGTCAATCACAGCGAATGACGTCACGCCTCAACGCCAAATGTCAATCATCGCCGTACATTATGGCTTCCACTTATGTCAAATATGCTGAGGCATGACGTCAAAATGGCGTCATAATACCCAACAGCGTTACCGCGGTTAAATCAAATTAGATAGATTAAAATGCAATAATTTGCGTTGAAACTTAGTTTATTGCTGAAATGATGTGTTTTTCGGATATAGTAGACGTGACATTATAAAAGGAGATTGCAAAATCTGTCATCATGCCTATTGTGATAATGATTTTTTATATCCAGAAAACCGCTGGCAAATTTCGTTTAGCGCTCACGTGATATTGTTTAACGTTTATGTAACTATATATAATACATGTACCTACATGATTATTTAAATAATATACTAGCTGTGCTCGCGGCTTCGCCCGCGTGGATTTTCAGACTGAAATCTTATTAACACTGAAATAAAATATACCGTATGTATTATTAAGAGTTTATAAAATAGTAGTTTTTGAGTTGTTCAAGAAATTTAATGAACTCCCACCACCTTGCATGTATATTTACGAGACGGCATTATTTCAAATTCTTAGATCAAAACTACCTCGTAATGATATATGTGCAAATCCCCACAGTACAACGCTTTAACCTAAGAGCCTACTAGGCATGGCACCAGTGGCGGATTTACACATTTGCCACCAGGAGGCTATTCAAATTTTGTACCTCTGCAATTAGTGTCAGTTGCTAGATTATTTTTACAGCACATTTCACAATTAGAGAAGATTATACAAGAAGTCGCTCAATCATGTACTACGAGTACTTATAAGGGTGGTGGAGAAACCCAAATTTGCCGCCCCCTAAAATCTGCCGCCCTAGGCTCCAGCCTACTCAGCCTGCTGGTAAATCCGCCACTGCATGGCACCACGGATCTTTAATAAGATTCCTAAAGCCATAAAAGAAAAAGAAAATTTTAATGATTTTAAAACATCTTTGCTTAAGTACCTTATTAATAAGACTTATTACTCTGTATGTCAATATCTAGATGTTTATCATATTAAATAAATACTACCTATTAAATACGGTTGTGATGAATTGTACATGATTAATAATATTTTAATGTTATTTCTGTTGAATGGGTTATTGTTTTTATATTTATTTGGTTGATTTGCAATTTTAATTGTAAATTATGATATATTTTAATTCTATTGCATTATAATCCCATTGTAATAGGTTGTAAATCAAAAATTATAATTAGATTAAGAATAATTTTGTACGCCTAACACGGCAAGACATAGCGATCACTTTAATTTATATTTAACAACTTAAGCCTACCTATGATCTACAAATAAACAATTTTGATTTGATTTGATTCAATATTGTAATGATTTCACAAACAAATAAAAAATCTAATCTTTCCTCTTTCTAATATTAGTATAGACTAACTGTGCCCCGCGGATTCACCCTCGTATAATTATATTATAATTACCTATAGCCTAAGTAACTCCTTATATAGTCAGGTACCTGCCAGTAAAATCTTATCAGTATTGATTCAGCCGTTTCGAAGATTAGCCTAAAAAAACTGAGGGACAGACAAAAATTTTAAAAACTGATAGGGACTGAATTGGTAGCTATGACGTCGCCATAAGACGTGTTAAAATATGGAAGAAGAATTCGCGGTGGTGAGCAGAGGTCGAGATGGCTTAGTGGTCAGAGCGTCTGGAGTATTTATCCGGGAGGCGCAGGTTGGAATCCTGTTCGCGACCGTATTCTTTTTCCAATTAATATAGTAACTTTAGAGTTCGTTAGTGCATGCATGCGTTAATGCTTTTCCAAGATTTATCTTGAATTTAAAAACTGATTTTTGTCATGGGTACACTGCAAATATCTGTATGACCTTAAAAAAACGATTATTTTGAGCAGACATGTAAATTTTATTATATTTATTAGTATTGATGTAACTACATGATCTGCTGACCTAGTCAACATCTTCACATCCATACGTTCACCTATATAGGAACTCATTATCTTTTTTACGTAATCTGTACAATTTCTAATATATTATTGGTCGCCCACTGACCGAAATTCGACCATAATTAATTAAAATTTTAAATTTGGAAATTGTTGAGTTTCTATTGTCAAATGTATATGTGTGTGAATGAGTGTGTGTGACAAAAGATTGGTAGTGGGTGTAATGTTTTTTGATCAATTTACTGAATTTGAATGCATATTAAGTAAATATTTTACCTTTCTACACTCTTTCTCTATATAAACTTTAGCTGTGCCAAATGACATACTCCTCCATCCGTGTAATTTTCGTAAAAAGAGTTACAATGTTTTGCCTCACGTATTATTAATAGATATTTATATTTTATATATTTTCTAGCTGTGCTCGCAAGAGAGATCAGGCGCAGGACCGATAGCTTTACGTGCTCTCCGAAACACGGGTGTATCACACCGCCAACTTCCAGAAAAACCCAATTACACTTTGCATGACCCGGGAATCACACTGACCGGGGATCTTAGCTCAGCAGCCGCACTTACGATCACTATACCAATAAGGCCTTACCCCTACATTACCGATACGGGAAAACTAAAAGAAAAACAACTTTTACGAACAAAATATTGCGAACGAAATACGTCGTAATCATAAAAGTTTTTGATATTTACATTATTATGTGAGTTGTTTACACTTGTTATGTTTAAGTGTTTCGTAATTACTCTTATCGACTACCAGGAATGTTGGGTCGAGATAAATTGTAGATTCAATATTTATTTAACTTACCTCTTGACATATTCAAACTGGTACAATTTGAGAAATTTATGAAAACATCGAAACATTATTCAAAATCAGTGGGATTACTCTTGAAACTAATACAAATTCCAACATAAATTGACGCCTTAAAACAACGCGTAATTTAAATATAAATTTACGTACATTACAGTTGCCTCAATTTTAGAGCATGTTGTCTTCTTATTATACCGAATCTATAACTATTTTTTAGACATTTTGGCATTTAAAAGTGCGAACTGACATATTTGCAATGTTAATCGAGCGGAATAATTTTCAAGAGTAACGCCTCCGGTAACTTCATTTGACAGGGTTTAATATATAACGTGTAACGTGTGTGAATTCCGTAGTACCTTAAGATCAGGCTATACACTAAGTACATTCGACCTATCATGACTTATGCTAGCGTCGTGTTCGCACACGTGAAGTATTACAAAATCCGTGGGATGCAACCTTACAAAACCGATTCCTTCGCAAAGCGACAGGTGCCCCACGGTTCGTTAGGAATCTTCAACTCTACCTCGACCTCAGAGTGCCCACCATTAGGCAACTCATGAAACGAGCATCGAAGAGATACTTCGAAGCCGCACCTAACCATCCGAATCCCTTAGTTGTCTCTTCCGCCGACTACAGGCCGTCCTAGATCAACAAAATCCGCCGACCACGTCACGCTCTCTTCCGTCCCGATGATAGGATCACTGTAGCTCAAGAGTCTAACAGACGCACAAGCACACTCAGACGCGCTCGACCGCCTCGTTATAGACCTCGCCGGCGAGGACCGTCCGTCGCGAAATATCTCATCATGTCCGCCTCGACCCTTGCTCGAGCCGGCCCGCGCCGAGCCAGTAACTTTAAACTTGTCCCATAATAATAAGGTAATCGATATGATCCAGCTGGTCCCTAATTCTCCCCCCAGCAACGCCCTAACCCAGGCTCGTGTCCCGCAGTGACTTAGTTTGTATTTTATAAAAATATACTCTGTCTGGAGGCATCAAACTGAAATTGAAATTGGTTATGATAAAAAAAATAAAAAAAAATAATAACATAATTAAGTTTACTGACTTAAACTAAATCTGCCTCGCCTTAGCTATTGTCGGTTACGCAGATCAAATGCCAACGGGTTAATTGCAGGAGGCCACTTATAAAAAAAAAGAATTCAGTAGTCATACTTTCAGGTATAGGTACTCGATGCAGATCTTGGCTTAAATCATACTTTTGGTGATTAATGTTACGAATGTAATGTATACGATTTTTTTTTATTATAGAACCTACTTCGAAAGCGCTAATCAACCACTAGACTAATGTAGCAGTCGCGCGTATAAGTCGAATAAGCAGGTATTATAATATACTAGTTGATGTCCGTGGCTTCGCCCGCGAGCGTAGATGTCAGTTGTCGCGACCAAAAGTAATCATGAAATTTTGATCCCGTTCCCGCTTTCCAATTGCCATTTTATAATTACCCATTTTTTTTAGTATTAAAATTGATATAGAATGTTATACTTAAGACATAGACATATGTCAACCCAGACTTTTCTGTAGACCTGTGTAGACCTATATAAGATACACAATTCCACCATACATCATTTTGTTATATTTCAAAGGGTTTAGGCAGCGTTTTCGTTGAAAGCTCCCAGACAGCTTATTTTTTTCCGACACCTCAAATATCATTATATTTTAGCCAATGTATAATGACAACAAATATCATTATATTTTAGCTAATGTATACAAAAACTTGACAAATTATATACTTAAACATTCCTCGAGAGCCACTCTATCCATTGGTGAAAAGAACATGAAAATCGGCGCAGTAGTTTTTAAGATAATCGCGAACAGACAGACAGACAGACGCGGCGGAGGACTTTGTTTTATAATATGTAGTGATATGTGTTATTGTTTAACGGTTATTACTCACGAGCATTCTTCGGGAGTGCCCGACTAGTTTCAAACTCAAACGGAGTCCTTATTCATGAGCTGAGTCTGCGGCGGTGTCGCGAGTCAAACTGATATCGCCGCGGGCTCAGCTCATGTAGACGCACGCTAGACAATACGGTATGTAATATAATATAATAATATCTTAGGTTTGCGCGATCACTACACATTATAATAAAACAACTATTACCTAAGTTTTAAGTTAAGGTTATAAAGCAAAGTATTCAACGTAAACTGAAGTACTAAAAGCCGTTATAACAGAAGCTAATAACTAGTGCTTAAGGGCTTAAAACATACTAAACATTTATGAGTTGTAGTGGTTTTAAAGACCCTTCTTAGTAGGTACTTTAAGTCGTATATTATTAGTAGAGGTAATTTCATGGACCTCTCAAACAGAGCCCTTAATCGTGAGCTCAGAACGCGGCAAAAACGAAAAATTTAAAGAGATGTGTCACAGGGAAGTTATTTACGTTTAATCAATACTTTTATTACATCCCATATGATAGGTGGTGAGCCTTATGCCATCTACCGGGCACAATTCCAAACTCTAGGCGGTTATCCAGAATTTGGTAACAGAAAATCTCAATAACACTGCCTGTCCCTGGAATCGAAACCTCATGATTAGCAGTCGCACATGACCACTAGACCAACGAAGCAGTTATTATAGGATAGTATACAAATAGAGGAAAGATAATTGAGCAAACCTACAATATTGATTTAGGATGATAATTAAACAATACAATATAATTTAAGGGTTATTTGATAATTACCTTACCTTGGCAACACCGCTATAAATGGTATATTTATTATGGACTTTCATAAATTTTAAGATAATAGATCACCATGTTGATAAAGGTGGGAAAATATAACGAACTGAAGCCAAGTATAGTCCACGGATCCCTACATTTAAAACAAGTTTTTAATTTCAGAGGTGCTGGAGGCACTGCGGCTGCTCGTCCCGGATAGGCATGTAACTGCGTGCCGTCGCCCCGCTTTGTTAGATGTGCCATGGGCTCGGACTAATCTACTCAAAGGTTATTATATTAATTGGAAAAAGAATACGGTCGCGAACAGGATTCGAACCTGCGCCTCCCGGATAGATACTCCAGACGCTCTGACCACTAAGCCATCTCGACCTCTGCTCACCACCGCGAATTCTTCCTCCATATTTTATCACGTCTTATGGCGACGTTATTGCTATCAATAAGCGAGCCTTATGTGTCATAAATATTACGTCCGAAGATATTTTTGATAGCTTTCCAAAATTTGTAATTGCGGCTCAAAGATATATCGCAAGATTGCTTTCAAATGAGAGATTAAATTATAATTGTCGTTTTTATTTTTATTGTGTACTTATTGTATTCTATTTTTATATTTTATGGTTTACTTTGAAATATATGCGTATAACATCGCCTTTGAGTGATCTGAGTGAGATGATAAGTATGTTCAAGACAATGTCGTGTTGTGGAGGTCAGATAGGCAGTCGCTCCATGTAAAATACTAGTATTGAGTTGCAGCCAGTTTGACTAGAAGCCAACCCCAATGTAATTGGGAAAAGGCTTGACAGATTGGCTTTGGATTATCTATGTTTCCGTTTCTATCTAGCACAAGGAAAATATTGTGAAACCTACACACCTGAGAGATGTTTTCGATGATGTGTACAGTCATGTCAGAGACCTACGAGCGGTTTAAACTGACTATGAGAGTGTAGCAAGAGAGAGGGCATCTGTATTTGCGCATACACTTGTGCACTATAATATCTCCGGCGTACTTGGCTAATCGCCGTGGAGATAGTCGGCGTGACCGAAAATTCGGTCGGGAGTATAAAGTAAGGGTAATTGCCTCATTGATTTGTTGGTTGCGAGCATATTTACCAGGCACAGTCCTAAACCCTGAACTACTACTGAGAATTTCCAAACAGGAAAACCCAATAACAATACATGCGTACCTTGAAGGACCCTTCATCAATTTTATACTCCGTGAGACGGAGGACCTTAGGAATTTAATAAGCTTATTACGTCAGATATCATAATCTGTAAAGGCCGGTCATAGGCGACCTCTACAAGCACTCCAGAGAGGCCTGTCACTGGTCGGGCAACGATCTACACAAGTCCGTTACCCGCAAGCTACGGCTTACGCTGGCCGGAGATCTATCGTCTATACATTTAATGACAGGCAAATTTTATATAGCCAAACTGGCCTATGAACCGCAAGCTATAATTAAATAAATAAATTTAAATAGAACTAATAAATGATAAAAATACATATTATGATATACACTCGACATCAACCCGCTGTCTGCCTGCGATAGTACTTGAAATTAATGTGCAACCGCAAGTGATGAGTGGTAGCGGGGATTGAAAAAACGCTTTTTGGGCTTGTGTTTAACCGCCGCTATACGTGATGTTAAACGATGGTGTGGTTGACGATAGAAGACGCAGCGACTGGATGACTATTTTTGGCAACACAGCGAAGAAATAAAAAGGTACTAACTAACTCTACACAATAGTGTAACTAAATACAGAACCAGGTTACTATAGTGCAGACACTATACAGTATGCATAAATCGACTAAAAAATAAAATGTTTCAGTCACAGACAAAATTAACCTACTGTTAAAATAACACGTTCTTATTATGCAGTTGAGAGGTTGTGAGATCAGTATCAACTCATTTTTTATTTATTTATTTATTTATTTACTCTTTATTGTACATTTTATTAGATACTTAATATTAAATTTCTTACAAAATAAAGTACAATGGGTGGCCTTATCACGAAACGCGATTTCTTCCAGGCAACCTTAGGATGGAGACGAGGAAATCCAGATTGTATGGGTAGTCTATATGTACAATATTAAAATATCAAAATAAAATACATACATAAATATACATATATATATATAGTATATGTAGCATAACAGCAGAACAGGACAAGGACAATTAAAGAGACAAGTAGTGCTCCTTCACCAACCTCTTAAAGACTGCCGGTGTCTGAGCTCGTCTTATTGTTACCGGCAATGCATTCCACAGACGGGCAGCTTGTACTGTAAAAGATTTATCGAAAAATACTGTGGATACTGGATACTCATTGTAAATAAGTACCTGAAACCCTAGTAATGTATTACCTAAAAACAAATACAAGGAATTTATAACATCATAACATAACATAACATAGCATCACGCCTGTATTCCCCGAAGGGGTAGGCAGAGGTGTACACAATTGTACACCCACATTTCACCAATACTGTTATTAAGTCCCAAGTAATAGGTGGTGAGCCAATTGCCATCAACCGGGCACATTTCCAAACTCCGGGCTGCAACTGAGAATTTCCTAACAGAAAAACTCAATAACACTTTGCCCGACCCGGGAATCGAACCCGAGACTTCCTGCTCAGAAGTCGCGCTACGGACCACTAAACCAAAGAGGCAATTATTATAACATCAGCCGTTCAAATCGATTATCGCTCCGCCTATGCCTCGACCCACACCAAAAGATTTTCGATTATAAATATCGTTGACTACTCACAGCCTGGTCAATAGTAATCAATCAAATTTTCACTATTTATATTGATCCTAACTGATTTTATGATTGACTTTATTTCAGTTTCTATTACTATGCTTTTAAATGACGTATACAGCTTTTTAAATGATCGTAAAAGTCATTACGGCGATTAATACAATCTACAGTCGAAATTATCATTACCAGTGGTCGCCCACTGACCGAAATTCGACCATAATAAAAAAACATTAAATACACTACACTGACACACCCATTAAATATTTGACAATAGAACCTTAATAACGTCCAAATTTAAAATATAAATAAATTATGGTCGAATTTCGACCAGTGGGCGACTGATACTCAGCATTATTTTCGTTATTTTGTTTGTCTGATATCAAGATATATTAAACCGTCGGTCCCAGTTGTCTAATGAAGATCTATGATACGTTACGGATAGTCAGATGCCTGAAATCTGACAGTTAGTTTTACCACGAGATATCGTGATAACCAGTAACTGAGTTGTGGAGGTCAGATAGGCAGTCGCTCCATGTTGAATACTGGTTAATAAGCTGCATCCGGTTAGACTGGAAGCCGACCACGACATATTTGGGAAAAGGGTAGGCAGATAGAAGAGTATGTATAGATTGTTGTTATATATCTTTATTTGTATAAAATATGGTACGAAAGCTGGTACATTGGGATTACAGAACTACAATTATTTTGCCATTATAAAATGACATGCAAATATTACTCATTTAGCCGAATTATTCTAATGGAACTATTAATTCATAAAAAATAATATAAAATGTCATAATTTAATTATTTAATGTTAAATAATCGGGTCTGGCAAAGTGTTATTGGTTTTTTCTGTTAGGAAATTCTCAGTAACAGCCTGGAGTTTGGAATTGTGCCCGGTAGATGGCAATAGGCTCACCACCTATACATGGGACTTATTAACAGCATTGGTGAATTATGGGTGTACAACTGTGTACACTCCTGCCAACCCCTTCGGGAATACGGGCGTGATGCTATGTTATGTCGAGTTCGAAACAGAATAACCATTGTCAAAGAAATTCGAATTCCAATGCCTATATTTTGGTGGCTTTGCACGGGTTACACTTTTTGCGCAGTACACGGGCAATTTTTTTTTCGAGATAAATCTTTGAAAATCATTAACGCATGCTTAGCGAACTCTAAACTTTTTTTTTGTTTACAAATATAATTATTGAAAAACTTATGTTTATGTGTTGATGTGTGTTCAATATTAGCGGTATAATTACTCTGTTGACTCGCTAATATAATGTTATTGTAATAAAGTACGAATAGTACGAATGTAGTATGTATTAATGTTAGTGTGTGTGGATATTAATGTAAGTTTTAATCTCATATTACATACATACTGCCTATTGTCAGGCATTACGAGTTTGTCATGCTCGCTAAAATGTCCTGCTGATGGTGGCGTCGTACATCGGGTCGTCGAGTTCCCTACAAAATGGTTGAGCTAAGCGAGGCTGATGTGCGCGTCATGCTCGTGAACAGGTGCTGTCTGTCGGGACAGGTCGGCTCCTAACTGCCTTGGCAATAATTTTAAAAGGCTATATAAGTTTACTTTCCTTTCTTATTCTGCTAATTAACCTGCATTATTCTCACATTAATATTTATTGTTAAACCAATTTATTTTAAAAAGAGTGTCTTTGGAGTTTCTTGCCGGCTCTTCTCCATAAGATCAACGCCTTGGAACCGTGCACCTAGCTTTGACTTTTCATAAGTGCCTGTGATATGGTCTATTTGAAATAAAAATATTTGAATTTGAATTTATTATTACGATGTTGTGTTCATATATGAAATGATGTTATTGTCCAACACCCACAACGTCCAGCAAGGATGAAATTGCGGGCATAGCTAGTCAAGAAAATAAGTAAAATAGCTACTTAACCTTTAAATATAACATCATTTCGAGTTTCGATGGTATCTTTTCGCTGAGACCAGCAATTTTGAACTTCTTAACACAAAAGCGTATTATCGAGATCGTTCGAGAAACTTTGGAGTGGTGTCATTGTTAATAAGATCTGATATCTAGTAAAGATGGCGTCGGGAAACCCGCGAAAATTATCTGCGGGGTTATTTTGAAACTAATTTAAATTACAAAGCGATTTGAATTATAATGAAAAGTGTAATCTCGTAATACGTCTCGTTTTATCACAGTCATCTAAATTTTTCTTGCTTCCGTGTTTTTCGTGCTTCGGACAGCACTACGAATCGTCGAGAACTTCGTGTGTATATTTTATACTTTTCGTTTATTAATATATTTAATAATTAATGATTATAATTTAATAAGTATTTATAATTTATATGATGAAGATTATATTATATTAAAAAGTATATTTGTTTTATTATTTATAAGAGTAATTAGAGGTAGATTTTTAAGATGAATAATTTTTTCTTATCCTATAAATGACTGCACCAGCAGGACGGTAATGTTTTTCGAGTTTAGAAGATTGAAGTATCGTTAGAATCCTTACATTGTCCCGAGTGGCACTGTTAAGATTTATAAACGTAATAATTTATTGGCTGTGGTACATGAAAAGGTCATCATCCCCCTGCCCCAACCCCAATTTATTTGGTCAGCAGTGTATTCCAAAGAATTTTTATGTCACACCTTTTTATGTTTTTGACTTACTTTACAATATTTAATATGAATATGTCTCACGAAACTTTTTTTTTTTCTTCTGGTATCGCACTCCTTGTGCATTTAGCCAATGTCAAGTATATGGAGTAAGCAAGTAATAATAGTTCCCGTCATGGGATTATTTATTATATGGCGCCGCACTTTTTGTGCTTGCCAGTGTCAAGTATTCAGAATAAAATAAAAAAATCTGATAAAGTATTAAAAGTTGCCCCAGTAAAACGGTGGAAATGTGGAGTCTTCGATGGAATTTAGGAGTGAACACAAAAAGTCATGATTTTAAATTTTATATAATTTGCCCACACTCGTACACCTTCATGAACACTTAATGCTTAATTATCCACCATAATTACACATTAAACTTCGGAGAAACATAAGTTTTGGAAAACAATATAAAACCGACAACGTGCACTTTACATTTTGACGCCTAAACTCCCCTCATGAAAGTTATTATACAAAAACAATGTGTCACTGTTGACGTAGAAAAACCGAGGTATAGACAAAATATTTGCAGATGCCACATATTTTCATTTAAGTTGCAAGTATGTGTAATTTTTTTTGACAGCCTCGTTGGTCTAGTATTTACAATTGCGGCTAATGAGCGTGAGGTCCTGGGTTTGATTCCCAGGTCGGGCAAAGTGTTATTGGATTTTTCTGTTTGGAAATTCTCTGCTCGCACATGACGTGACACCCCGTGCTTCAGAGAGCAAGTAAAGCCGTCCTGCGCTCGATCTCTCTTCGGTAGCCTGCAGTAAGAAGTTGGTGGTGTGACACACCTGTGCTTCGGAGAGCAAGTAAAGCCGTCCTGCGCCCGATCTCTCTTCGGTCGTGTCGGATTGCAGTCCCTTCGAACTATGAGAGTGAAAAAAGAGGGAGTGCACCTGTATTTACACATACACTTGTGCACTATAATATCTCCTGCGTACTTGTCTAATCTCCGTGGAGGTCACCGTGACCAAAATACGGTCTGAAGGAGTATTAAATGTAAAAGTTTGTAAAATCTTTTCATATTTGCCTACCCTGTGTTTTAGGTTTGCGCGATCACTACACATTATAATAAAACAACTTTTAACCGGATTAATCGCGTGTATTATTGGTTTTTCCTGACGTTTCGAACGCTGCACGCGATTAATCCGGTTAAAAGTTGTTTTATTACCCTGTGTTTACTCACGCCACAGAGTAAAAACATCGTTATCACTTGTACGTCATCAGATAACATTTAAACAATGTTAGGATATTGCTGATAAAGCGACCTCTTTATATGTACATTATAACCAATATTGTAGAGTATTTCTACACCCATTATTTTAGACTAAGCAGGGATAGCTTTGTGTGTATGAGTGTGTGTGTCTCTATGTGTGTGTATGCGCGTGTGAGATATCCATCATGGAGGCTGTGCCGGTCTCCTATCGACTAAAAATCACAGGGTCTTACTGCCTCGTTGGTCTAGTGGTCCCAAGCGCGACTGCTGAGCAGGAGGTCTTGGGTTCGATTCCCGGGTCGGGCTATAGTGTTAAGTTTTTTTTTTATGGGATAGGGGCCAACCTAGCAGACGGCTCGCCTGATGGTAAGCGATTACTGCAGTCCATGGACACCCGCAACACCAGAGGAGTCACAAGTGCGTTGCCGGCCTTTTAAGGGTTTGGGCCTCCGGTACCCTCACTCACTCGGCGAAACACAACGCAAGCGTTGTTTCACGCCGGTTTTCTGTGAGGCCGTGGTATCAATCCGGTCGAGCCGGCCCATTCGTGCCGAAGCGTGGCTCTCCCACGGCAGATGGGAATTTTCTGTTAGGAAATTCTCAGTAGCAGCCCGGAGTTTGGAATTGTGCCCGCTAGATGGCAATAGGCTCACCACCTATTACATCGGACTTAATAACAGCATTGGTTAAATGTGGGTGTATAATTGTGTACACCTCTGCCTACCCCTTCGGGGAATACAGGCGTGTTGCTATATTATGTTATGTTGTCTTACTCTAATATTTACCGAGATCTCGGATTAGCAGCAGTAACCACCGTGACCACGGGCTTTGGTCCGTTGACAAGACCCTTTCTCTCAGGAACTTGTGGAGGTATCTATTTGAAATTATTTGTTACATAGGTCTATGAGCTCAAAAAATCTGCTACTACATAAACTCACTCTTTTCTCTCATGGGGGTAGGCAGAAACGACAGAACGCCACCTGCTACGTTCCTTACATATTCCTTTTGTTTCGTCCACGTTCATACATCTGGTCAGACATGCGCGGCGGTTGCGAGTACTCCGCACCTTACCTCTTTGTAGTATATCACTAATAAGGCCAGTGTATATCCTTCTAGGGTGTCCCCTTCCAGCATTTCCACTTATACCGGCCTTGTAGATACCTTTTGTGGTCTTTCATTCATTCTCTCAATACATTTTGTAATTTTGTTACATTTTGTAAATGTGAGAACGCCGTAAACTTGTCAAATGCGCTACTCATTTAATAAGGCTTATACATCCCCGTTCCGTCCGCGTCATCCGTTGTTTATACATCCCGCCCAAAATTGTATTTACAGAAATTGTAAAAGATATACAGTTTAAAAGAGTAACCATGGAGTTTCTTGCCGGTTCTTCTCCATAGGAAGCGACTTTTTGGAATCGTGCACGTAAATTCTGACTTTTCATTAGTGCCTTTGTATGGTTTATATGAAATAAAAACCTTTGACTTTGACTGGTGATAGTCAGAATATTGGGCATTAATGGTCATCTTTTTTTATTGCATTGACTTTGACGCGGTGTGACAAGACAACGTTGCGGTTTCAAAGAAGACGTAGTGACGAAAATTGCATAGAATATGCTTAGATGGTTTGGTCATATTGAAAGAATGAATGAAAGACCACAAAAGGTATCTACAAGGCAGGTATAAGTGGAAATGCTGGAAGGGGACACCCTAGAAGGATATACATTGACCTTATTAGTGATATACTACAAAGAGGTAAGGTGCGTGGTACTCGCAACTGCCGCGCATGTCTGACCAGATGTATGAACGTGGACGAAACAAAAGGAATATGTAAGGAACGTAGCAGGTGGCGTTCTGTCGTTTCTGCCTACCCCCATGAGAGAAAAGAGTGAGTTTATGTAGTAGCTGATTTTTTGAGCTGATAGACCTATGTAACAAATAATTTCAAATTGATACCTCCACGCGTTCCTGAGAGAAAGGGTCTTGACAGACAGACGGACACGGAAGTGACCTTATAGGGCAATCCTATATTATAATTTTCAAATTATATTTTTATACATGTAACCCTGGCCAAGGCCATGTAATCTAGGCGTCTCTTTAAGACGAGAAGGGACACTTGAAATTTAATGCACTCTCGCTCCAACGCTCGCCGCGCACGGACGTGTCGCTCCTGTGATATCGACCGTGTTGTGTCTGTGATCGTTGTACGCTACGCCCTGCCGTAGCAATCTCCGTAGCTATCTACTAGCTACGATCACTATAAATCAAAAGCTGCCTTTTTCGAGGCGGCGGCTGATTATCTGTCTTTTCCAAAGTACAGTCAAAACGAGTGTTTACTTACCCCTTCTGGGAAAATCCATAGTTTCGTGGTTCTCGGTTGAAACCTTACGGTGTCAACGAAGCCGAGAGGGTGTTGACCCGATACACCCAGCTGAAACCCCTTCAGGGTGAGGCAGTCAATTGGACGGGAGCTAGATAACCGGCCTTGGGAGATCTCCTAGTCGGCTCTAGACTCTGGCTTCCCTTTCAGCTACTCACCTAGTGTTGGTCGGGTGTGTCTACACCCTTCGCACTAGACTAGTCAGGGCCCCGTTCGCACAATAAGACTGGCGACGGGTTACAAGCTTAGGGCTCACCAATAGGTACACACCTCCCTGTCTACACCCGGCAGGGAGGGTTACACATCCCCGGGCCCCTCCACCCGGGGAGTTAGGTTTATTAGGAGTTTTAATGATAATTCCCTTTTTTTAAATCCTTTAAAATGGACGCAACACTTATTGTAGCGTTCCTTAAAAATATCCTTTTAAAGGACTCCGATTTTGATAGGAAATACGGTAAAGATTTCGCTGTATTACTACAGCAAGTCCACGCGCAAAGCCCCGGTAACGACGCTAACGCGCATCCCAAGCCTGCTTCAGGTAGTCGCGGCGGCATATCCAAAGCGGTCACACCTGCACCGCAGGTTATTGTTAACGATTCTCCGGAATCAGCCGAACCGTCCCCGCCTTTGTCTCTAGCTTCGCCTTTGTGCGAGCGCAATCCTTTGTTCAACGAAAACAATGGTCTCGGAAATTCTTCAGTTCCTTTGTTATCGTCAACAATGGAATTACCGGCTCAACCCGACCTCATGGATGTTGCTATGGAGTCATCTGCTTCCGAATCTGAAAATTCTGACTCGTGTTCGTCAACTTCATCTGACGGCTATGTCACCGTAGTCGACAAAAAGAGGGCCCGCAAGGCTAAAAAAGCCGCTAGCCAAAATCCCGCGAAAGCCCTCAAAACCGTTGAGGCAGCCCTGTCCCAAAACTCTCAGCCCCAGTCTCCAATGCACACAGCGCCAGTTACCCGGCCTGCTAGTCCTTCCCCCGTCAACACTGAGGCACCTAAAAAGGTACCTAACCCCCCGCCTATCTACATTCAAGATAAGGCGAAATGGACCGACGTTTCCAAGTGGTGTATTGATAAAAAAATCAACTAAACACTTGCAAAAAGCACTCAGCAGGGCATAAAAGTCCAAGTACCTGCCCCCAGCGACTACCGCTCCCTCACCAAACTTCTCCAGAACAAGACAGTGTCGTTCCACACGTACGCACTACAGGAAGACCGTCTCATTCGCGTAGTCATTCGCGGAATACCCGTGGAGATTGACACTCCGTCGATCTTAAGCGATCTTAAGTCGCAACAAATTCCGGCTCTCGAGGTGCACCGTATGCATCGCAGTCGCGGCGGCGCTCCGTACGAAATGGTGTTAGTTGTCTGCGAGCAAGGTGCAGCCACCAAAGCAATATATAATTTAAAGACACTGTGCCACCTTTCCGGACTCACAGTTGAAAACCCACATAAGTCGGGTGTTATTGGTCAGTGTCACAACTGCCAACTATACGGTCACGCACAGCGTCATTGTTATGCGAAGCCAAGGTGCGTCAAGTGCCTTGGTGATCACGGCACAAATGACTGTGAAAGACCAAAAGATAGGACCCTTTCTACCGAACCTCCTAGCTGCGTATTATGCGGCGAGTCTGGCCACCCGGCCAACTACCGGGGTTGCCCTAAGGCACCAAAAAAATCAAAAAATTCAAAGCTTGCGAAGCGCTATGCAGAGCGGGCGATTAGGGAACAGCCCCTTACAAAGTTGCCTGAGCGACTTAGCCCTCAACGGCCTTCACCCTGGAGCGCACTGAATCATCAGCAAGCGTTCCCGGCCTTAAGGCCCTCACAAACCACTTCGCCTTCAGCCATTCCATCACTGATGGAGACTCCTATCCCCACCCCACCACCTGTGCCGGTACAACCCCCTCGAGTCGTGTTTGCATCCGCCCCTAAACAGGTGCTCGCTTCTAGGTCATCTCCAGCTCGCTCCGGTAGTCAGCCAACGACTGGATCGGACCTGGAAGTGGCACAGAGCGTGTTCTCGTTAATTAGTTCTGATAGGTTTAGCGCACTGGCGCAAACACTGCGCTCCCAGGAAGGCAACGGCTCTGCCATCCTCCAAGTGATGCTTGAATACAAAGACATCACTGACGCCCTAGCCAATATTAAATTTAACGGTAACTGATGGCTACCGAAAATTGTAAATTCAAGCCCCGATGCCTTAAGTTAGGCTTCTTCAATGCAAATAGCATTAATGGTCAACGTGACGAGATCGCAACCTTTTTACGCGACCATCAAATCGACATCTTCCTCATACAGGAGACTTTTCTGAAACCCGCCCAGAGGAACCCTGGAGTTGCAAACTATAGAATAGTGCGCAATGATAGGACCCGCTGCCAGGCGGGCGGTACACTCATTTATTATAAAAAATCATTATACTGCATCCCTATGGACCCCCCACCTCTTTCTCACATAGAGGCCTCTATATGCCGGCTAGGCATGACAGGACACCAGCCGATCACCATCGTCTCGGCATACCTTCCACCTAAAGTCTCATCGAACGTTAACTTAGCTTCCGACTTTAAAGCCTTACTCGCTCTGAGCAACTCAGTCATCATTGCTGGCGATCTGAACGCCAAAAATGAATCCTGGTGTTGCAATACGACGACCACACGAGGCAGACACCTCGAACGATTAGGTATCGAACTTAATTTCGATATCATCGCCCCAATGAGCCCCACCCACTTCCCTGACAACGTAAATCACCGACCTGACATTCTCGACATAGCGATTCTTAAGAACGTGAACCTAGGTTTACGCTCTATAGAGACGCTACAAGAGCTCGACTCTGACCATAGACCAGTAATCCTAGAATTAGGCCCGCGCTCAGGTCCCTCTAACTCAGATCAACCTGTCCCCACTAAAACCATCACGGATTGGAGAAGACTAGAGGAACGCCTCAAGTCGACCTCTTCTGTGCATTTAGACTCAATTCCCGATAGTATAGTGTCTGTTGCCGACACGGTGACTGCGATCGACTCCCTCACCAGTCACGTGCAATCCGTAGTGAACGAATGTTCACGGCAAGTTCCGGAGGTGGACGAACACCGCTGGAAACTGCCGGATGACGTGCGTGAGTTGTTGACGGAAAAGAACGCAGCTATCCGTGCCTACGACAGTTTCCCCAACGAAGCTAACCGTATTCATATGCGCACCTTGCAGCGTGCTGTGAGGAAGCGCATTTCGGAAATGCGGGAAGCTAGATGGGACAAAATGCTTGATAAAATAGAACCTACTCATCAAGCTTTCTGGCAATTGCAGCGAAAATTAAAATCCGACGAATGCGCCGCTATACCCCCGCTCAATAGACCTAATCAACGACCTGCTTTCGATGACGACGAAAAGTCTGAAGTCCTAGCTGACAGCTTAGAAGCCCAATGTACGCCAAGCGCTCTACCAGTAAACCAAGCTCACCTGTCCAAGGTCGAGGCCGAAGTTAAACGTAGAACTGCACTCCCGCCCTCAGACGAATCCGACGATCCCTTGCCCCCAGTAACCGTAGACGAAGTTAGAATGATCGTGAAGGACCTCAAACCCAGGAAAGCCCCTGGCTCAGACGGGATCACCAACAAAGTGATTAAATACTTCCCCGCACCCCTGATGATGAGTACTTCATGACCGCCATCTTCAATGCGGCACTGAGCAACAACATCTTCCCACAATCGTGGAAACAGGCAACTGTTATAGGTTTTCCTAAACCCGGTAAGCCTAAGTGCGAGCCGACCAGTTATCGTCCCATTAGTCTTCTCAACGTCTTTGGGAAAATATATGAAAGGCTCCTTTATATTCGTTTAAAGGATTATGCCGAATCTCATAAGCTTCTTCCTGACGAGCAGTTTGGCTTTCGAGCTAAACACTCTTGCATTCATCAGTTGCACCGTATCGTTGAGCACATAAGCGCAGGCTTCATGCGTAAAATGAAAACGGGCATATTGTTTTTCGACGTAGCGAAGGCTTTCGACAAGGTTTGGCACAACGGCTTAATCTATAAGCTGTATCAATTCCAAGTGCCTGACCGTCTCATACTCATCATACGAGACTTTTTGTCTAACCGTAGCTTCCGCTATCGCGTAGAGGGCGTTCTATCGTCCCCACATCAGATCCTAGCCGGAGTCCCTCAGGGCTCTGTGCTTTCACCACTCCTCTTCGCGCTGTACACCAGCGATATACCTAAAAGCGGCAAATCCAAGTTGGCTCTTTTCGCCGACGATACAGCCATCTATTACACCGGTAGGAGTCTTGACTGCATTACTCGATCACTTCAGACCTCGGCCAATGCCTTAGGCGCTTGGTTCAGGAAATGGAGGATCGAGGTCAATCCAGACAAGAGCGCCGCCGTTCTTTTTTCTAGAACGGGCGCCGAGGAATTTCTTCCCCAGCTTCGACCTATTACCATGTTCGGCAAGCCAATCCCTTGGGAACTGCAAGCCAAATACCTGGGTGTGACCTTAGATCACAAACTGTCCTTCCGTCCGCACATTAAGATAGTCCGCGACCGCGCGGCCTTCGCTGTCGGCCGTCTTTTTCCCATGATAAATGCACGCAGTAAACTGTCTCTTAACCTTAAGATCAGACTCTACACTATGTGCATTCGACCCATTATGACTTATGCTAGCGTCGTGTTCGCACACGTTAAGTACTACAAAATCCATAGGATGCAAACCCTGCAAAATCGATTCCTTCGCAAAGCGACAGGCGCCCCATGGTTCATTAGGAACCTTCAACTCCACCTCGATCTCAGAATGCCCACCATTAGGCAATTCATTAAAAGGGCATCGAAGAAATACTTCGACTCCGCCTCTAACCATCCGAATCCCTTAGTTGTTTCTTCCGCCGACTACAGGCCATCTCAGATCAGTAAAGTCCGCCGACCACGTCACACTCTCCTCCGTCCCGATGATAGGACCACTGTAGTTCAAGAGTCTAACAGACACACAAGCACACTCCGACGCGCTCGACCGCCTCGTTATAGACCTCACCGGCGAGGTCCGCGGCCGTCGCGAAATGTCTCATCATGTCCGCCCCGACCCTTGCTCGAGCCGGCCCGCGCCGAGCTAGTAGCTTTAAATTCGACCCTTAATAATAAGGAAACTGATCTGATCCAGCTAGTCCCTAGTTGTCCCCTCAGCAACGCCCTAAGCCGAGGCTCGTGTCCCGCAGGGGACGCCCTTAGTGCTGTGTTGCTTAGTTTGTAGTAATATAAAATATGCTCTGGCTGGAGGCATCAAATTGTCTCGCCATAGCTATTGTTCGGTTACGCAGATCAAACGCCTATGGGTTAACTGCAAGAGACTACGTCAAAAAAAAAAAAAAGAAATTTTATGGATGCTAGCATGACACGATAGCTCAGTTGGGAGACCCATGACACGATACGTAAAGAGTCGTGGTTTGGAGTCCTGCTCGTGTCTATTATTTTTTAATGTTTTGCTTAGAAAATAATAATTGACCTTTTAAGGGCTGCGTTTTACCTTTTGGGGAACCAAACCTTTTAAACTATTTGAATCTTCGAAACTCGAAATCGTGGAGAGTATTAAACTTTGTTAACATACGAGTACATATACAATTATTTTTTTTTAAACTTTGCCCCACACTAGGATTTTCTTCCTGTATCGCGGGTGCGTTTACAGACATATAATCTCACAAGCACACTAACACCCAGACCCGGAGCAATTATCTATAGATCGTACAAATATTTGCTCCGTGCAGGAATCGAGTCGGTCTCTCGACCTGCGCCAACCGCGCTGTCCACATATATATCTATATATATAAATTCCTTTGTAGTCGAAGAAGTCATAAAGTCATTTAGACTTTATGGATGTATACGTTTTACTTTTTACTATTAAACAGTGGAGCACTTATTTTTATTATCGCAGGAAATGGGAAATCGTAAACTACTTTCGCTTGAAGTCACGGCACAGATAATAAAAGCTGTAAATTCTTAAATAAAATGGCCTGACCGTTGCCCTGACCTAAGTTATAAAAAAAACGTATTTCAAACGCATGCGTAACGTAGCTAAACAATTTCATCTAAATTTCAATGGCGTCACCTTAAGACGTAGGTTTTTTTTTATAGACAAATGATAAAAAAAAAATGAAATAATAATAACTTGAGTTAATCATTATTATCTATACATTTACAGAAAAAGAAAGAAAGTATTTGTGCTTATATGTACTTTATTTATTTATTAACCAACTTACACTGACAGTTGAACCACGTGAAGATGTTCGTGTTAAAATATAACGGATTATTAATTTAGTGGCAATATCATTAATATTTTACAATATTTTAACACGTAGCTACATCTATAGATCATAGAGCAGTTATATAAAACTATGTTATAACACACACACACACACACACACACATACCCTCTCTCACACACACACACACACACACATACCCTCTCACACACACACACACACTCTCTCACACACACACACCCACACAGATCGTGAATGCTGTTGTTCGTAGTAACCGCCACCGATACGGTCTTCTATCTAGCTTTGTCATGCCATATGTTATCGATGCGCCAGGTTCTGATGTTATTCTACTATCACACTCCACTAACCGGCTACCTTATATAATTATAGGTTGCAATATTACCGTGACTATCTATATATACTAACCAATAGCTAAGTCAATTTCACAGTTTCAACAAGTCGATAACAAAAATTGTAATAATTCATGCATTTTCCTTTTCCGAGATAAGCAAATTAAACCTTACTTAAAAAATGCAATGTCTTAGATTTACACGATCACTACACATTACATAACAACACGATTTTACGCTTGTCCTTTATTATTTGGACGTGGCGTCTTTCAATTAACCCTTAGGGGTTTGATCTGCGTAACAGGACAATAGCTAAGGCGAGGCAGTTTGATGCCTCCAGCCAGAGCATATTTTTTATAAACTACAAACTAAGCAACACAGCACTAAGCGCGTCCCCTGCGGGACACGAGCCTCGGCTTAGGGCGTTGCTGGGACGACGACTAGGGACTAGCTGGATCATATTGGTTTCCTTATTATTAAGAGACGAGTTTAAAGCTACTGGCATGGTGCGGGCCGGCTCAAGCAAGGGTTGGGAAGGACATGATGAGATATTTCGCGACGGACGCGGACCTCACCGGTGAGGTCTATAACGAGGCGGTTGAGCGCGTCGGAGTGTGCTTGTGTGTTTATTAGACTCTTGAGCTACAGTGATCCTATCATCGGGACGGAGGAGGCAGAGAAGTACTGGTGACGGTTTTGATATATCGGACTCATGGCTACGCTTGAGTCATAGAGATATATCAAAACATATCTATTAACGGATATCCACAAATAACATATCGATATCCCATATCCGTGGGAGAGCCATGCTTAGGCACGAATGGGCCTGCTCGACCGGAGTGATACCACGGCCTCACAGAGAACCGACGTGAAACAACGCTTGCGTTGTGTTTCGGCGAGTGAGTGAGCGTACTGGAGGCCCAAACCCTTTAAAAGGCCGACAACGCACTTCTTTGGGGTTGCGATTCTAGTGTGGAGTAACGCTTTCATAAAAACCGAAAATTACATAGCATATAAGCAGTAATAACCTCGTGGTATGACCGTTGGACTGTCAAGTTGAAGGTTGCCAATTCGGAACCAGGGTACGCACCACTGACTTTTCAGTCACGTCCAATATTATTATATTTTTTATCGCCTGATTAGAATGGTGAAGGAAAACATCGTGAGTAAAACCAGCACACCTACCTGAGACATGTTCTTGATGGTGTGTAAAGCCGTGTCAGAGTCCTACGGGTGGTTTAAACTCTGACACTAGGTTGTTCATAAACTATACGTCAAGAAGAAATACAACAAGCTTACCTGACAGGTATTTATGTGAGGAAAAGGTCTGAAGAGTGTTCAACAAATATGTATGGGTTTAAAAGATATTAAATAGTGATCACACAAAAAGATAACAGTGTCCTTTCACGTGATATCTTTTCATAAGTACAGTGTGCGAAAGAGTTAACTTGACAGGCAGATTACTGCGTCTTCTGTTCAACATAGTTGTGCGTTCTGAATTGCTGCTAGAATAATTTTGTAAGCGCTCAATGTGTGAATGTCGTTAGATTTGTGGTCGCTACTAGGGATAGTGAGCATAAGATCCAGGATTCAATTCTCGGGTCAGATAATGTGTTACAGAAAAACGTTTCAAACGCATTATCGTAAGAAAACTCCAGTCTTTTTTTTTTTTGGGAAAGAATAATAAGTTCGTGAGCAGGATTCGAACCTGCGCCTCCATATAAATATTAGATGCGGCACGACCTGTATAGGCACTGAATAGATAGCGATAACGTAACCAAAAGACGTATTAAAATGTGGATCAAGAATTAGCGATAGTGAGTAGAGGTCGAGATGGCTTAGTAGTCAGAGCGCCTGGAGTATTTATCCGAGAGGCGCAGGTTCGAATCCTGCTTTCGACCGTATGTTTCTTTCCCAAAAAAAAAATACATCTAACTGAATTGATTTAGGCGTTAAGAAGTTATGGTAGAATAAAGAATCTCACAAACATACATACATGAACCCTAAAAACATAACACTCCTGTTTTTGGGCAGTCGTGTAAAAAAAAACATCTTGCTGCCGATTGACCAACACTTCTACATCCTGTCCTTCCTATCAATTTGTCATTTAACATGTGTTATTTAGAAAAATAAGTTCAGTTAATTCGACACAGTCAGTAAGGACACAAATCCAAGAGCAAAGCCTGGCTGATCCAAAACAAACTAAGGGATCCTAAATACAAAGCGACGTGGTAACATCGTTCGTAAAATGTTGTTACAAATCTGCGCACGGAGAAAACATGGCGACTACGTGACCGAGTCTAGAAACGGGAAAGGTAGAAACGAAAATTATATTTAGCTCGTAATATCAAGGCTTACCACCTATTACATGGGACTTGAAAACGGCATCGGGGTTTTTTATGGGATAGGATGCAAACGGGTCGCCTGATGGTAAGCGATTACCGCCGCTCATGGACACTCGCAACCCCAGAGGAGTCGCAAGTGCGTTGACGGCCTTTTAAAGGGTTTGGGACTCCGGTACCCTCACTCACTCAGCGAAACACAACGCAAGCATTGTTTCACGCAGATTTTCTGTGAGGCCGTGGTATCGTTCCGGTCGAGCCGGCCCATTCGTGCCGAAACATCGATCTCAAACGGTTAATATGGGTGTAAAAAGCCAAATAAAACGATTCCTGCTTGAAATACCAGCTAATTTTGCTTGTAAAATTTTTGTTTGTACGATACCTATACATCAATCTTGGGTTAAAACCGTAACAACCCAGTATTTTTCGAACTGTTCCCAATCCTTTTGTTTATGTTTACCATGTAATGTGCCAATGTTAGGCTTTTTTTTTAAATAAAACAAGCGAAACCTATTTTGTTTTATTCTTCACTATAAAACAACTTTTAATCGGATTAATCACGTTTAATCACTAATGGTGCGTGTTTCTTCTGACGCTTTTTACAAGCTTTTAATTAATTATAGTTTAACGGATATTACTCACGCGCATTCTTCGGGATTGCCAAACTAGTTTCGAACTCGAACGGAGCTCTTATTCATGAGCTGAGCCCGCGGCGATGTCGCGAGTCAAACTGTCAGTTTGAGTAATATCCGTTAAACTATAATTAATATGAATGTGACTCACGAAAGTTATTATACAAAAAAAAAGCTTTTAATTAACTTGCATTGTTTGTATGTTGGTTTAGATTAAATCGTGGAAACTAAATTTGAACCACTTTCTCTTATCCTATGAAGATAAATTTTTACGTGTCATTTCAGTTCCAAATACTATATATTTTTTCGCTAAGTATGACCTGAATCGACATCCAGGATAAGCATCAGATAAAGGAACTCTTCAAAGGTCAACAGCATAGACACGATATTTTGAGTACACATTTTATTATTAATTAATGTTAAACAGTTATTACTCATGTGCATTCTTCGGGATTGCCCGACTAGTTTCGAAATCGAATGGAGCCCTTAGTCATGACCTGAGCCTGCGGCGATGTCGCGAGTCAAACTGTTGACTGTATCGGCTATTGATAATATTAATGTGTCTCCCGAAAGTTAATATATGATAGCTTAATTAGAGATTTTAAATAAAAGCTTGTATAAAATATAAAAGTTTTTTTTTTCAACCTTGTCTTGCATAACCATGTCATTAATTTCCATTGTTTGCCTGCATACTTATCTCTGTTGCCGACAGTAGTATTATGCAGTAGTTAAACAGCTCAACTACTGTGTTTCTTGCGTTACATACATACGTACGTATATTGTAACATTATTTTCGTCCCAACAGTTTGTTTAACGATAACAAGCTCAAGTGTTTCAACACGGATTTTGTTTATTTTTTGTTTATTTCGTAATCGTTTTAACATCTCATTTTGTTGCTGCGGAAAATAAATTTGTTGGATTAAGGTTTTGTGTGTACATAGAGGATTTGTTTTATATTCCATACTACAGCGGTTTTCGATGCAAAGCACGTCAAGGTCTTATTAGTAAAATTTGGCGCATTGCGTTTACTTTGAGATTATAAATAATGACAGGACTGCTCAACATGAGGTGCTAGGTTCGATCTCCAGCAGGCATATTGGCTATCTCGGCTACCATCGAATTGATGGTCACTTTGCAGTACATTGCGTCGTATGTTACAGCTTGTCTGTGATGAGCAAAAATATTAAAAACATACGACGCAATGTAATACAAAGTGATCATCAATTTGTTGGTAACCAAGATAGCCAATATGTATGCTGGTCGGCCAAAGTGTGGCGGAAAGGGAGAGAGAAGCGAACGCTTCTCAGCTCTGCCGCAAATGACATACCGCGGGAGGGCACTCAATGATCTCCGGCCATAGGCGACGGACTTGAGCAGTTCGTCACCCGGCAAGTGACAGGCCCAAAACAACAGCGTTTCCGAGTGCGCGCCTCTCTGGAGAGTGTGTGCAGGCCAACAGACGGGGCCCACCGTTACTTGGTACGGACCATAACCTGCCGCAGTTGCGGTGAATGCAACTGCGAACCCGGGATTCACAACAGGCTTACTACCTATTACATACATACCATCACGCCTGTATTCTCCGAAGTGGAAGGCAGCGGCGTGCACAGCTGTACACCCACATTGCACCAATGCTATTATTAATTACCATGTAATAGGTGGTGGGCCTATTGGCATCAACTGGGCACAGTTTCTAATTCCAGGCTGTTACTGAGAATTATCTAATAGAAAAACTGAATAACACTTTCCCCGACCCGGAAATCGAACCCGGGACCTCATGCTCGGCAGTCGCCCTTGCGACCACTAAACCAATGAGGCAGTATTAGATGGGTCTTAATAACAGCATTGGTGAAACGTGGGTCTAGAAGTATGTACACCTCTGCCTACCACTGCGGGGAATACAGGCGTGATATTATGTTATGTAATGACACGCAAAGTATATACATTTGCAGTGTCTAGTTCAATCTGTCTAGTGTCGTAGCTAGGCAGGTATAATATTGTTAAGTGTCCATAAGACGAATGGAAAGGGAACTTTAAATTTAATAGTAACGAGCAATGACACGGTAGCTCAGTTGAGAGAGCGATGACACGGACTGACAATATTTTTTTTATGTTTCCTTAGAAATTTGTAATTAGTAAAGGCATTACAGGGCCTTAACATGTAAGTATATAAAAAAAATGCCATTATATATGATTGTTAAGTTTCATTAAAATCTGTTGCGCCGTTTTTGAGTAATTGAGTAGCGCACATGTGAAGAATGACCTCGGAAACTTACGCATTTATTATGTTAAATACTTTGTACTGCACAAACAATAATAACAATAACTATTAAAGTTTCCTTTTCCGGTGTTCACGTGTGTGTGTGATCGTGATGTACATACAAATCACATTCAAACGGATATCAAAATAATTTTATGTGGGTCATAGAATTGATGATTATTGAGTATAGAAACTGTACCATATTCAAGAAGGCGACGATACCAGAGTCAGAATATTTTTATTAAAAGAAAGAAAGAAAAATATTTATTTTAGTCACAAGGTGTCTGAAATCTTACTTATTATTAAACAAAATCTTATACAATAATAATATAATATGGTACAGTTGGTATATGTTGTCAACACCAAAAAAAAAAGATTTGTCAAACAGATTTTCCGCTAATACTAAACACGAATTAATAACAAAAAAAAAACTCCTAGCTGCCTAGCGACCCGTCCCGGCTTCGCACGGGTATAAATTAGAAATAAAGAGTAAAGTTACGTTTAGCCTACGTAATGCTATACAAAATATGTTTTTTTCTACTTGCAAGATAATCTTAATTAGTCTCTATTATATATATAAACCGTCTATGAAAAATTATCTAAACGATGGTGAAAACCGCATCACAATCCGTTGCGTGGTTTACGAGGAGTTAGCGGATAAACAGACAGACAGACGCGGAAAGCGACTTTGTATTCTGAGGACTGTAGAACGGGCTTGTGGCTAAGTAACAGCCGCGAAGATCGAGGTTAAACTGCACTTGCAGCGGTTATTCTCTGGATGGGTGGTAGTCATGTCGAACCCCTCCCTGCCTCGGACGTTAAACCGTCAGTTCAGATTGTCAAATGAAGATTTATGACAGCCGTTACGGCTTGTCAGATGCCTCAGGCTTACCATGAGATATCATGTTACCCAGTAGCTGGGTTGCAAAGGTCAGATAGGTCGCTCCACAATTGGTACACAGCAAGGCCCCGAGCCCTTCTGTGGTATACCTAAAAGCCTAGCTCAAAAATCCCTCATGGACTCATGTTTTAACAGTGCAAGCCAGCTCTGGACGGAATCGCCAGGCATGACTCACTCCAAAATCCTCATTATAGCCTACGACAAAAGGTACACAAACCACGTCCGAGAGCTGAGTAGGAACAATTTGCGCGTTGTGGCAAGAGCCTTAACTGGACACTGCTGCTTAAATAAGCACATGTTTAATTTGAGGCTAAGCGAGACACAAAACTGCAGACGGTGTAAAGAGGCTGAGGAAACACCTCTTCACCTTTTGGGGGAATGTGGACCGCTAATACATAAGCGCTACGCTCATCTAGGGAAACATATTCTAAGCCCGGATGAAATAAAAGAATTCACCCCTAGGAAAATCCTGCAGTTCATCACAGCGGCAGGGTTTAGGGATGAGCTCTAATTTAAACGCAAGAGTGGCGATCACAATAGATCTTTTCTGGTCCCTGTGACATAAAAGCCACATATAATAAATAAAAAAAAAAAAAATAATAATAGGTCGCTCCACGTAAAATTAATACTGGTATTAAGCTGCATCCAGTTAGACAGAGTCAGTAGGTCAAGTCAACTCAAAGCTACTGTGACTTTTTCTTCAAAATGAAAGAAAATTATTAAATTGTTTATAATGCCAGTGCTTCTTCTTCCACCTGTGCATGCATAGACCATAGAATCGGTGCACGGAAAAAGAAGTCCACGCGCCATTTAATAATGAAATAAGTTTACGCAATTAATTGTTTTTCCTTGCAAATGTATTGAAAAACTTTGTATGAAATGCGTGAGCTGTGATCATTTCAACGTCTCGGTACCATTTTTACTACCTCGCCTATGACTCGGGTAAGCCATTCGAATTGTAATGTCTAACTAGACTCATTTGTATCACATAAAGAAATACAATCACGCCTGTTTCCCTTTGCGGTAGGCAGACACTATCGATTTCCATTTGCTACGATTTTGACACACACAATATACTTATTATAGATGAAATAGAATTTAGAACATAGTAACTCCCAAATAATACAATTTATTACGGTCTGTGAAATGGATTTATCCTTTCAGCCTACACCCCAGGGTGGCAAAAACCTATAGATAAGGATGACCGAAAGGGTTCACATAACATACGTCATATCCGGTATTTGGAATTTCCGGGACATTACGTCTAATGGGCAATGGTTATTTATTTATGTTATCGTGTCTAACAAGGGTTACTGTTTTTTTTTTTAATTTTGCCTATGAGAACTCGCGCAGTGGACATTACATAGTCTAAAAGCTCTTGATAATACCCCGTGGAGGGGGAAACGAAACACGTGTCAAGTAGTTGGTGGTATTTGCAATTTTTCACCGCTTACGTATGTGCATATATTTGCGGGTGGACGGGCGGTGCACAGGTAATTGCATGACTACCCTGAATATTGTCAAAGTAGCTAGATGTACATTCACAAGTAAGAGAGCTTTTTAGCCCTAAATTAGATAAAACAACTATGTTTTTGTATAATAACATTCGAGAGACATTCATATCATTGATTATTACTCAAGTTTGACTTGTGACACCGCCGCGGGCTCTCTTGACTCCGTTCGAGTTCGAAACTAGTCGAGTAATCCCGAAAAAAATGCACGTGAGTAGTAACCGGTTAATAATAATAAACTTGATTAAGAGTGATATTTAATACTAGGAACTGTACGGAGGGGCTCGTGGCTAAGTAACAGCCGCACAGATCGATCGATCGAGGTTAAGCTGCGCTTGCCGCGGTCGGTCTGTGGATGGGTGACCATCGTCTCATACAAAGATCCCTCCGTGCCTCGGAGAGCACGTTAACCCGTCGGTCCCGGTTGTCAAATTAAGGTCTATGACAGCCGTTACGAGTAGTCAGAGGCCTGAAAATCTGACAACCAGTCATACCACGAGATATAATGTTACCCAGTTACTGGGTTTTGGAGGTCAGATAAGCAGTCGCTCCATGTAAAATACTGGTATTAAGCTGCATCCGGTTGTACTGGAAGCCGACCCCAATGTAATTGGGAAAAGGCTAGGCAGATATATATATTTAATACTAGTAACTTCAACGTCTTTTGTAGTCTTGTGTTCCTAACGATGATTAAGGTAGTCAGTACTTTTTGAGAAGGCGTTGTGTTAGCAGTAATAGGAGCGACCGTTTTTGTTATCTACGAGTATAACGGCATGGAGGCTGAGTTGCCCGCGTCCGTACGAGTGCACCCTTAAAATGGAATCCCTACACGTGGTCCCTGGGTGGTGCAAAACAGGCAACAGAACTCTGGTGGAAGGCTTCGGCCACGGCTGGTTATTGCAATGTGGAGCGTCGTTGGGAAAATAATAAGACGTGATGTCAAGCTCGATGTCTATATTAGTCTAATATAACAGAATACGGGAGGAGGCCGTCACATACTACACCACCTACCGGTCGAAGCCATGCCGTAAAGCGACCTAGTCGTGTTTCGGGATGTAGTCCGGTGCAACCGTTGTGGGAGACGGGTCTGGGCAGTTGCATCAGAAGAAAGAAAGAAAGAAAGAATCGTTTATTGGCACGCACAATTACATAGGCATACTTATCTACAGAATAATGTATAAATTGAAGTGCCAAAGGGCCATCAGCTCAGCATTATGCTAGGGAGCGGTACAATCACTACTACCTAGCGCTGATTTTCAGCTGCGGCCCACGTGTGCCATAACGCTCGAAACAAGGTGAATAGTGAATACATCAAGTCCCCGGCTATCGTTCTCCCCAAATCTATCCACTCTATTAATAGTGAATAGATTTCTTCTGGATCTACGAGCTCCATCCTCGGCCACTCCGTCGCTTACCATCAGGTAAGTTGGTGGCTAAACGTAGGTAAACCGTGCCGCGATTTCTCTTAAGGGTAGGCAACGCGCTAGCTATACCCCTGGTTATGTAAGCATCCATAAGCTACGGTATCCGCTTACCATCAGACAAGCCGTACGCTTGTTTGGCAGTGCCACTTTACAGTGTTTTTTTTATGGGATAGGGCCAACCGAGCAGGCAGATCTCCTGATGGTAAGCGATTACGCTGCCCATGGACACCTGCAACCCCAGAGGAGTCGCAAATGCGTTGCCGGCCTTTTAAAGGGTTTACGCCTCCGGTACCCTCACTCACTCGGCGAAACAACTGGTTTTCTGTAAGGCCGTGGTATCACTCCGGTCGAGCCGGCCCATTCGTGCCGAAGCATGGCTCTCCCACGGTAAAAACGTTTACGTTGCATGCATGAAGAGTTAAGCATATTTATAATTGTTTTGTCTACAGTATAATCAACGTTAATGACAACTAGATCCTAACATGTGGTTCTGAACCATTAGGTCTATTCTTAGTAAGCCACAGGTGGGTCAGTCACGAAATAAGCCGCTGTATAGTCTGTCTGCTCAAATAGTGGCGTAACACTGACACGGCGTGTAACGTAAAATTTTGTTGAAAGAAATTTAATATAATTATTTATAACTTTAGAGTTCGCTCCGCATGATTGAAAGATTTATCGGTACAGCTTGAACGTTGCAAAGATAGCAGACAACATCTTTATACATTTTTATGGAAAGATCAATACGGTCGGGAGCAGACTTGAAACCTGCGCCTCTCGTATAAATACTCTAGTCGCTCTGCCAACTGAGTTATTGACCTCTACTCAATATACTGAATTCTTCTTCTACATATTTATACCGTCTTATGGTGACGTAATCAGAACAAACGCGTTAGCAGATTTTCTTTTATGTATCAGATTTCAAAATGTAGGGGGTCTCAATTCACATTCACAGTATGTCGAACTTTATAAGTCGACTTGAGCAACAATTAATATAAGAGGACTTGTGGTCTCTTATAAAAATTTAAATCTTTTGTTAAATCGTTTGGTATGAGGATTGGAGACTCCTCGACGGATAACAGTATTTTTCTACTATCTTTGACTTAAGTTAAAATAAAATAAAAAAAATAAAATATATTTAATCATGAAATGTTATTGTTTAATTATCTTAAAATAGGCAAATCATTAAATAAATGATGTCTTCAAAATCTATGAAAATAATTAAAAACATTTTCGAGTATATTATTTCGAGGTACACTATTTCGAGGCGGCGTTTGATATTCGGTGGCACGCGACTCACTAATGCACGCAAATTTTTTAAAGGCGCCACTATTTCGCGGTTACACTATACACCGGACTACGTTAGTCGTTAATGAAATATATGTTTTGATTACATTGTCTTGTTTGTACTACGTCATAGGCGAATGTTTTTGAAACGAATGATGATTAAACGCAATGGTATGCTCACCAAATGGGAAACTTCATTTCGTCGAGTAAATGTTATCGTAATAAGAGTTTTATTTTGGCATCCAAGGAATGGGAAGATTGGATTATTTTAACCGACTTTTAGTCCCACTGAGATATATTAGGTCAACCGGAATGTCCGTTTGCAAAAAAAATAAGAATTTTTATTTCATCTATTTAATTGCCAAAGGTCCGGACTTGAACGCCAGGATTGAAAACACTGCAATCATGGTGTTACTAGAAGACTAAAGAAGCAATCAAAGGTATAAGTACGAAATTAAAAAAAAAATAAGTAAAGAGACTCGACCCCACAGTCAAACCATTACTACGGTTTTGTGGGGCTTAGTTTATAAGCTGTTCTTACCATGTAAACAAAAAAAAAAGCTGTACTGTGACAATACATGCAAGATTTTTCTCTTTGTCATACTTTTGTTTTAATGTATAATGCTAACTCGCAGTGTGGGGCAACGAAGCAGTAGAAGTTCAGTTTTTTTTTTACGACACTAATGTGGCATATTTAAAGTCAATGACGTGATTTTCTTATACCTTCGTCAGAGCGTGTGTATTTTTTATAACACTCCTATCGCGGGGGCTTAATGGTAAAGCCCCCGTTGCCTTCCCTAAATACGGCCCTGAGAGAATACCTACATTAGAAAACAAAAAATATTTTTTTCAAAATAGGAACGCGTTACCCTTTTGTTTCATTATTGTTCTATCTCATAAAAGTCCTATATCATTCTGATAAGCCAGTGTCGTGGGCGCATACAAAACTTTTTACTTAATTCAATGGCTTGATAGTAGAGCCCTTTGCCCATCAGTGGGATATGAAGAGATAAGATAAGGTATTATCGTACCACGGCTTTTGTAGGGAGTTTCCCAAAAGGGTCTAATTATATCTATTATAGTGATAGTGAATTCTACTGACACCGATTCTATGTGTGCCTCAATGGTCTGGTGGTTGCACGGCTGCTGAGCGTGAAGTCCTGGCTTCGATTCCCGACTCGAATACTGTTACTGAGTTTTTTTGGTCGGAAATTCTCGACCATTTGCTAAAAGCCGTTACATATTAATTGCGAGCACGGAAACATAATACATTCTCACGCTTGTTTCCCATAGTGATAGGCTTAGACTACAGAACGCCACCTGCTACGATCCTTACATACTCCTTGCTTCGTCCACGTTCATAGATACAGTCATACACGTGCGCAAGTTGTGAGTACTACCAGTAGCGTAGCTAGTGCTTATGGGGCCCTGTATCACAAAAAAGCGGGCCCCTTTTATAACATTTTACGATTTTGTGCTTACACAGTACAGACGTTGGGGCCCTTGTGGCTCGGGGGCCCCGTATCATTGATACGGCTGATACGGCGGTAGCTGCCCCTGAGTACTACGCACCTGAGCTTTTAGTAGGACATCAGAAATTCCAGGGCGTCATGAGCACGGTTCTTTGTCGATAAACATATTGAATTTAATCGTAATGGCAAATTTGAAGTTTATAATCGACAAAAAGAACCTTCTCTATCTTCTTTAAGGTTTTCTACAAGAAGATAAGTCTACTAGTCTAGTCTTTCAATCTTACTTTTAACTTTTATCGACATATCTACAAGTTTATCGACAAAGAACCTCACACCAATTCTCACACTGCTATTTTGATGCGTGTTAATCAATTTCTATCGCTAACATCCACGAAACTTAAAAAAATTCGGACATAGCGTTGCGTACGACATGTGAGAAGCATGCCTAGTCATCTAATTTCAGTTGTCATACACCGGCTAAACGCATACAAATACTAAAAACTCATCCACTCGGCGCCAGTACGCTGCGTGTGTGCGCATAATCTATGCTTCGCTTATGATAAGGCAAGGTTACATTCGTATTTTTTTCAGATCCGTGCTGATATGTCTATATCATAGAAGTAGGTTATTTTGTAAGGAAACACCCACAATATTTTATAAAGCAATCCGACCAAGTGCGGCGGTATGCAACTAGATTTAGGCACAAATTAGAAATTACCTTCATCAAAATTAAAAATTCACAGCTCAGTGGGCTTACTCATGAAAATAATTTCGCTCGATTGACATTGGAAATATGTCAGTTCGTCCTTTTAAATGCCAAAATGTCTAAAAAATAATTATAGATTCGGGATAATATGAAGACAACATGCTTTAAAATTGAGCCAACTGTAATGTAGATAAAATTGTATAATTACGCGTTGCGTAAAGCATCTATTTAATAAATATTGGACTTGGATTGGAATTTGTATTAGTTTCAAGAGTCCCCACTGAACCCAACGTCATGTCAGAAAAAAATCATAATGAAATACCGGACGAAATAAAAGACGAAACTACCGTTAAAAAGTTTTCAATATATAAATGCTACTACAGTTTAAGTGAATTTATGAATTACTCGTGATAATAATAAATAACTAAGTTAATCGACTTAGGTTTGCGCGATCACTACACATTATAATAAAACAACTTTTAACCGGATTAATCGCGTGTATTATTGGTTTTTTGTTTTTCCTGATGTTTCGAACACTTTGCAGCGTTCGTGGTCGCAGGAGCGCTGCAACGGTGTTATATTATAAGTTAATCGAATTAATGGCTTATATCTACAAATTTTAATGATATTTAACATAATAGAAAAGAAAAGAAATATCAATTATTGTTCACCGGTTACTACTGACGTGCATTTTTCGGAACGACTAGTATCGAACTCGAACGGAGCCCTTAGTCATGAGCTGAGCCCACGGCGATGTCGCGAGTCAGACTCAAATGCATGTGAGTAGTAACCGGTGAACAATAATTGATATAAATATGTCTCACGAAAGTTATTATACAAAAATAGATAAGAAATAATTGAATTTTGGAATGATTCGGTCCGTTTTTGTAAAAGCATGTATATTGCTACTCCCAAATAGGGTCATAATTATGTCATCTCAATTAATTAATATTAACATCCTTATGTAAGAAAATATGATTGCAATAAATGATTGAGTATTGACTGTACCATATCGGGTGTTTGCAAAGACCTTAAGGACATAATATCAGTTTCATCCAGTAATTGGGTTACGGAGATCAAATTACGCAGCCCGCAATGTATTAAGATATTTTACTGCAGCTGGTTAGCGCCAAAAAGCCGGTCCCCGAGCATTCACATGTACACTTGGAAACTAAGAAGAGACGAAAGCTGATTTAGGATGGTAAGAGTCCACCTAAAAGTCAATTTTAAGAGAGTTAGGACTTCGGTAAAACTGGAGCTGTCTGACTGAGGAAAGACCAAGGGGAGGACGGACACTATACTTTTATAGTGTTGGTATTATATAACTATCTAACAAGAATTAACAGGTGAATTAACACATAAATAACAGCTTGCACTGATCGTGGTCACAAGCAGACACCTTGTCAACACGATCAGTACCATCTGGTCGAAACGTCAAGCGATTCAAACGTATTTATTGCGCGTTCATACCTGTTAGTTATATAGTACCTAATATCATGCAACGCGATAGTTTAAAAGTTAGTTATATAGTGTTGTGTTCCGAGCGTTAGATTAATGACGCCAGTACTTCTAGAGCAGGGGTTCCCAACCTATTACCCTATGCGCCTCCCTAAAGTTTACGCTAAAATACTACGCCCCCCTTATCCCAACTTAACTACAATGGACAAAAAACTAAACGACGAATACTTTAATTTTTTCGCTATTTTTAAAAGTAGCGTGCGGAACGGTCAGCTAAACACACTTCACTCGCAGCATACATCGAGTCACTGAGTGAGAGAGAGCGAGGCGCGGACGGGGTAATGCGACAAGCGCGGGCGGTGATCGCGTCTTGACTTGTCGCTGTTGCAGTCCGTCGCTCGCAGTTAAAAGCGTGCGAAATTATGATTTTTTTAAGCCCCTCGTCGCGCCCCCCTTTGGATCACTCTACGCCCCCCAAGTGGGGCGCGCCCCACTGGTTGGGAACCCATGTTCTAGAGGAAGCTTTGTGTTCGCAGTAAGGGGACCGTCTTTTGTTTCCTATAAAGCCACGAGAAAGCAGCGATGCTGGTTACAGATTCGACAATAAAGGAGTGATCCACACGTAGTGCCCGTGAAGGGAACGCCCGTCTTCCGTGTTTCCTGATAAAAACAATCTAGGCATATTCAAGGCGAGGGTGGATAGATTTCTTCTGGATTTACGTGCTCCATCTACGACCACACCATCGCTTACCATCATGCGAGTTGGTGGCCAAACGTGATCAATTTTTGAATAAAATAAAAACAAGTTTGTGTCAGGACAAAATTGGCGCAAAAGAGAGATGAATGGCGTAAAAGGGAGGATTCTTCAAAGCTACGAATAATGATGATTGTGTTCTGAAGAAGGTCGGTGTAGACTTGGGGAAGACAGGTGGAGGACTGTATTGGAGCTAGTGTTGCCAAGTGTTCAGATTTGCGAAGAGCGTCTCGATTTTCCCGGGGTGTCTCGACACGTCTCGATTAACCCTTGATCGGGACGCCAAATGTCAAATGATTTAGGAGTGATTGCTTATAATGATAGAGATCTCTAATTATAAAGAGAATCATTTAAAGTTGGCTAAAAGTTCCACTGTTCTTTGCGTTTCTTTGTTGTGCCGATTTCATAATCGAAATCCCGATTGTTTAACCTCCTTTCCAAGGTGTTGATAAAACGATAAAACTCAATACGTTTAATCGTTTATCGACAAGTTTATCGACAATACTCTGGCACTGCTGCAACACTAGTTGCCATTTTTAGAGACCTAATAAATATATCCAGTAGTCTTTATTAGACTGAATTGATACTTATCAGTGTTGAATCTTCGGCTATATTTGCAAACATAACTTAGAAGGCCCATCATTCGCCTTGGTCCTTCTATTACCGATGGTCGAGGGATAAGCTACCACGCCCCGTGTCACGTATATTAATATAAACACAAAAAAAACTGACAAAAGTACTGCTTATTTTAAAAAAAAATTATAGTGGAACTGATAGCGGAGATTTTAACAAAAAAAAAATTCATTCTGTTTGTAACCAGAAATGAATATAATTAATAAAATAATGAATAACTAAAACAAATCAATTAAGTAATTTCCTCTTATTAACTATCGTGTGGTTGATGAACAACCTAGTGTCAGAGTTTAAACCACCCGTAGGTCTCTGACACGACTTTACACACCATCGAGAACTTCTCTCGTGAGTGCTGGGTTTCCCACGATGTTTTCCTTCGCTGTTTTAAGCAAGTGATAATTAATTTATAATACGCACATGACTTCCGAAAAGTCAGTGATTCGAACTTGCATACCAGTAGGTTATCACTGCTTAATTTAGTAACTAACGTGAATAAACAACCAGCCCATAACTGTCCCACTGCAGGGCAAGGGCCTCTTCTCATACAGAGAAGCCACCAGCTTAATCACCACGCTAGCTCACTGCGGGTTGGCTATTTCAGACTACCAAGTCCAGATTTCCTCACGATTTTTTCCTTCACCGTATGTCTGTGATGTCTTAGATTAACTAAGAAAGTACATATGACATTGAAAAGTCACATTGGTACATGCCAGGTTTGAACCCACAACCTGTGGCTCAGGAGGCGGGCCCGTAACCACTCAGCCACCACGACATAGTAATAACTAACATAATTATATTAAATATACTAGATACATAGACATACATACACGTAAATATACCAAACTACTCAAATAATATTTTTTTAAGATCCATAGATAAATTTCCGGGCGAGTGTAAGAGAGTTCTGTGTAAACGCACCCATTATAGGCACAAGAGGAATTGCTAGTGTGGGGAAAAGATTTCATAAAAACAGAAAAAGAAAATACATTGAAAATCAATTTTAAATACACAATACTTACATAGCATATAAGCAGTGACAGCCTGGAATGACAGTTGGACTGGTAAGTCGGTCGCAGGTTAGAATCTAAGGCACGCATCACAGACTTTTCGAGTCATGTGAGTAATATAAATTAATAATTATCACTTGCTTAAAACGGTAAAGGAAAACATCGTGGGTCAACCAACACACCTGAGAGATGTCCTCGATGGTGTGTAAAGCCATGTCAGAGACCTACGGGTGGCTAAAACTCTAACATTAGGTTGTTCATCAACCACACAGTAAGATGAAGATGACATAGGTATCTATCTTCTGAATTTGTTCCAAAAATATTTCCAAATCTCATTTCAAATGTAATGGACGGTTAAACTAACGATCCGTTATTGTGTTTTAGAAATCCACGTAGTCCACAGGTGGATTCTGCCGTGCGTATCTTTCTTTTCTAATCTAGTTCCTTTATTTTGAAGGTAGGCATCAAAATATGTAGCCAGTATCACTTTATAAATGAGACAAGGTGAGAGTACAATAAATATAGGTACTTATTATACTTCGTTTATGTTCGTAATATTATGTAAATGATCAGAGAATAATGTTCAAGGGTATTTAGAATAGCAGATACTTATATCTTCGATAGATTAGTTTATGAACAAGACTTGTAATTATTTAATCGATAAGTTATCCTTATAAACACGCTTTTAATAAAGTAAATATGATATCTGCATAAATAATAAATAAAATCAGTCATACTATGTATGTTCAGTCCAAGTATGGCATTAAAAAATCCTTTAGAATTCACATTAACGTAAAACTTAACAATTTGACAGTCGAAATAAACAAAAATATCCAGAAAAAGTATAATGTATTGTAATTAAAAAAACAATATCAATCAACTCACCAGTATTAGATATTCCAAATTCAAAAGTAAAATTCTCAGAACGACACATCACATTGCACTTAGTTGTTTTTTTTATCTAATTACGTTTCACTCAAGCAAAGACATCAATAAAATGCGACTCAAATATTTACAACAAATAAATACATACGCACAAAATTCCATAAATCAAACGTTCCGACTTTGTTTTGATATCTGAACGCGATTTTTTTACACATTCAACCATTATAACGGTACCGGACCCTCATTACGAGCGTATCTGTCCTAAAATCACCCCCGAGGGACATGACTAGTTTTTTTTTTATAAATCACATGTAGGAAATTGCGAGAAATCCGCACTGACACAAACCCGACGACGTCTCTTCCGAAACGCTCTCTGAAAACTGAACGTACGGCCCTATCGCAGCTTTCAACAAATCTATATGAGAAAGTACACAATATCTCCGTCCCTGTTTAACCGCAAACGTATTATATACCTATCCCACTCACTTGTTATCCTGGCCACTGAAACCGAAAAACGGACAAAAATATCGAATTAGCTCTCATTATTCGAAATTGGAACGCGATTAATTTTTCATGTTTTTGTTTTTAATTTGGCGAAGCGCGGCGATTTTGACGTTTGTTTTGGCGCGTAAGGTTATCAATCTCTATGAATTGACAGTTATGTCCTTCACCATTATTAGGACGTATGTGTAGGTACTATTTATAATTTCTAATCTTAATGGTTTATGTTCTTGGTAGTTATTTTAGTAATTATTAGTTATTTACGATTACAACACGTACGTTGAACGGATGTAACTGTCCATATTGAGATGTTTACATTAAAATATTGGCACACGGAAAATATGTTCGATATTCATTTAATTAACTAAAATGACATTATTTTTATAAATAGCTTCGTCGCATTTTTCTGACTAACAAACTGACAGCTGACTTTTTAAATATGGTTGCAATTTGTAAAGTTCCATTGGTAATTTCCATTCTTATATTGTAGGTAAGTTATCTATATATCACCCCACCTGTTTTCTTTACAGGGGTAAGCAGAGATGTACACAGTAGTACACCCACATTTCATCAATGTTGTTTTTAAAGTCACATGCGGTAAGCCATCAATCGAGCAAGAAATGAAAAGTCAGAATGTAGGTGCACGGTTCCAAAAAGTCGTTCCCTATGGAGAAGAACTGGCAAGAAACTCCATGGTTACTCTTTTAAACTTTGTATCTTTCACAATTTCTGTAAATACAATTTTGGGTGGGATGTAAGAACAACGTAATCAGTCACTAATATAAAAGATAATTAAATAAGCCTTATTATATGAATTGCAACGCATTTAACAATTTTACGGGGTTCTCACATTTACAAAATGTTGAAGCTAAAGAAGCTATATAAAACAATGCATAATATCTGTCAAACATTGTTTACAAACTCCTGGCTGCCCGACAGTCAACCTTGTTACTACTAGACCAATGACGCAGTGTAAAATTGTAAAGTTTACAATTATTGTAAACGTGTTTGACTGACAATAGATCGGGAGAGCGATACTGCAATAACTTTGCATAACTGGCAATAGGCATGCTGACAGTATTAAAGAACTAAAGAATAAATGGCTTTAGAGAAAATTAGATGCACGAAGGATTCTAAAAAATTACCTAGTTTTATTAAAATAATAATTAAAAAAAAAATACTGCAATCAGCCATGTTAACTGAATCGTCGATCACAACGAATGACGTCACGCCTCAGTAAATGTCAATCACCGCCGTACGTGCTGCTTGAACTTTTGTCAAATACTTACGTAGGCGTGACGTCAAAGCTGCGCCATGACACCCATGAGCGTTTTCGCGCTTAATTCAAATTCGATAGATTAAATGCAATTATTTGCGTAAAAATTTAGTTTATTGCTGAAATAATGTGTTTTTCGGAAATAGTAGACGTGTACCTACATTATAAAAGGAGATTTCAAAATCTGTCATCATGCCTATTGTAAATACCGCTAAGCTGACGTCGAGAAAAATTTAAAAATTTAAATTTAAAATTAAACTTTATTATTAAATATAATAATAATATAATAAATAAAGGCCTGCCTCGTTGGTCTAGTGGTCCAAAGCGCGACTGCTGAGCATGAGGTCTCGGGTTCGACTCCCGGGTCAGGCAAAGTGTTGGGTTTTCCTGTTTCCTTGCTCACCACCTATTACATGAGACATATATACTAACCGCATTGGTGAAATTTGGGTGCACACCTGTGCACACTTTTGCTTACCCCTTCATTGAATAAAGGCGCGAAGAAAAAAAAACATTAAAATTTGTATAGCTGTTTAGGCGTGAAAACGTTACAAACAAATAGACATATTATCTGTAATTATTGTTCCAAGATTATTAATATGAATGTGTCTCACGAAAGTTATTATACAAAAAAAAATAGACAGTTACTTTCGGATTTATAATATTACTAGTTTCTGCTCCCGACTTTGTCTGCATGAACTTCAGAATTCCATCAGGTTGGGATACAAATTATCCTATTTGTTAATGCAGGATATAAACTATCTCTGTGCCGAATTTCATCCAAATCCGTTCAGTAGTTATTGCGTAAAAGAGTAATAAACTTCCATCTATCCTCACAAACTTTCACATTTTTAATATTTAAGTAGGATTTTTGGACTGTAGTATTATAATGAAATATGTACTTGAAGTGACACAATAATTTATATTAGTTCATAAGCATTTATTTATAAATAAATATATTGTCTTTAAGCTGTATTATTCTAATGAGTTTCCTTAATAATACCGTAATCAAATTATGCATTCGCATATTTTTCCTTGATGCGGAGGACACAAATTGAAATTGGTATTAAAGACGAAAACAAGCCATAATATTTAGTAAATAATTTTAAATCAAATCAAATCAAAATTATTTATTTGTAAACGTAAGTTAATATTGATGGTATAATAAAACATTGAAGCCATTTACGTCCTACCACATAAGGTGTACAAATATCAATTATATATTATTATTAGCATATGAAAATAAGTCAAGAAAAACCAATTAAAATAGCAATTAAATTATATCAATTAATTTAAATTTGGATTATGAATAATTTTATCATTAAGAAATATTTCTACAGAATAGCAAGACTTATCATTTAGAAATTCAAATAATTTATTTTTAACCTATCAACGCTATCTGTTTGTCTTACGATTTTTGGCAATTTATTATAAATCTGAACACATGGCTAGGCTATACTAGGCAGAGTTTGTCACATCTTCGTGTACTTGTTATATGTGAAAATTTTAATATATTACGCCTCACAAACATAGCAGTTTCGTAAATGTACATTGAAGGCATTGTCAATAAATTCATATTATTCCAAAAAATATCTGTAAATGAATTTAAACTTAAATAAAAATGCAGTGCAAATTTCTTTAGCTCCCCGGATGAATAAATACTCCAGGCGCTCTGTCAACTAAGCAATGCAGCCCGACTGTTCAGTTCCTATACAGGTGAACAGTGCTGCCAGCAGAGGAATCAAAAATAGCCGAGACTTGTGCTTTAAGGGCCGATTATTGGCAGGAAAGGCCGAAATAGAAAAATAAATTATTTTCCTATTTTATTTGTTCAATTACAGTAGATTTCATGTTAGTTCTGTTTCACCAGAAATTAGATCCATGTCGGGCTATTAGAATTGTAGACAACTAGATTATTTAAAATTTGACAACCAAAAAATGTTTTGAATGGCTTCTCTGTCAAATGCCAATGGCAGGCCGAGGGCTGCCAAAGGCCGACACATAATCAGAGAGGCCGATAATCGACACCCCAGGGACCAAGCTAGCTACACTACAGGTAACTGACGGACACGACTAACTTTGCAGCTAAATTCATATGTCGTATGTACAGACGCAATTACCTTGTACATATTTTTGCACCTCACTGTTTATAACCCTTTCCGTGTCGTTAACGCCTTCCTCGAGACGTTAAACAGCCGAACGAATCTATTTTTAAACTTAAACCAACGTGCTAGAATTGAGTATAAATCTTTAGGTAAGTGTAACAGAATTTATGGTAAGTCTACCCTCGCTGCCATATACCTTCCTTCATAGATAAAAACGTATGACAAAATGATAAATGATTTAACTTCTGTAAATAGATCTTATGAAGACATTTTTAACAGTATTTTTTAAGCTACATGGCATCGGCATTTCCTATCTGATTATCTCTGAGAATAGAAGCTGAAACTCTGGGGTCAGGGCTCTCTTTTACAGTCCAGACATAATAGTACAGAATTATGTGAGTGCAACCTGGAATGGCCTTTTGAGGAAAGAAGGAAAGAGCCACAGCAGCTTTGAGGTAACCTATCCTATCTGCCTCGTTGGTCTAGTGGTCCCAAGCGCGACTGCTGAGCATAAGGTCTCGGGTTCGATTCCCGGGTCGGGCCAAGTGTCATTGAGATTACTGTTAGAAAATTCTCAGTAGCAGCCCGGAGCTTGGAATAGTGCTCGGTAGATGGCAATAGGCTCACCACCTATTACATGGGACTTAATAAAAGCATTGGTCAAAGATGGGTGTACAACTGTGTACACCTCTGTCTACCCCTTCAGGGAATACAGGCGTGATGCAATGTTATGTTATGTTATCCTATCTGACTGCACGTTTGCTCAGTCATCGTGTAGCTGACCCATAACTAAGGGAACTCCACGACCCGTCACGCCTGCAGATGCAATGCGGCATCTCTCAATCATATAGTATAAAACAAAGTCGCTTACGTGCGTCTCTCTGTCCGCAGCTCGCGATCCGCGATCTTTTAAGATTGACTCACAATAACCATTTTTAAGATTTTAGTGCGCCTGTACCATGTAATTATGAATTCGATTTTAATATTTAGTACTCAGGTATGTATCTATCTCAAGATAAATTTTTGAAAAGCATTCACGCATGCTTAGCGAACTCTAAAGTTACAATATTAAATGGAAGAAGAATACGGTCGCGAACAGGATTCGAACCTGCGCCTCCCGGATGAATATACTCCAGGCGCTCTGACCACTAAGCCATCTCGACCTCTGCTCACCACCGCGAATTTTTCTTCCATATTTTAACACGTCTTATGGCGACGTCATTGCAATCAATTCAATACCTATACAGGTGGAGTATTTATCCGAGAGGCGCAGGTTCGAATCCTGTTCGCGACCGTATTCTTTTTCCATTTAATATTGTAACTTTATATATCTATCTGTTATTCTATTCTCATTTCTAGGTTAGATTATCGACTGGGGTGGGAAACAAAGTCGCTATCCGCGCCGTGGTACAATATATAATACATAAGTATTCGATGGCATTTTCCCTTAGTTTGCAGTATGTCATTACTTCCCAGAATATGATCCTTTTTAGCAACACTATCGCATGGTGTAATAATACGGTATTCGTATTTTTTTTGTCAAATTTTATGGGTTCATTTCTTAGGAATATTGATTTCTCAAAAATCCATATTGCAATTTTATTTTCATCAAAATCGGGACCGAGACATCTTCCAGTATTTTTCGCTATTCCTTATAGTTTCGGATTTGGCCATCCACGCCATTTTCAAAAATTCATATTATGTATATTAGTGCTACACGTGCGAAGCCGGGCTGGGTCGCTAGATGCATATATTTATATGAAATCTTCATGGTCCCGAGAGCAGCGCGCGCAATCATGTGTATCACGATCGTCGTCTTAAGCTAGTACGCTTCGAAAGTTAACTTGTAGTTTATATCTGCCTCATTCTCATTGGTCTAGTGGCTGCAAGCGCCACTACTGAGCGTAACGTCCAAGGTTCGCTTTGAGTGACTGCCTATTTGACCTCCACAACCCAGTTATTGGGTAGCACAACATCTCGTGGCATGACTGGTTGTTAGACTTTCAGGCGTCTGACTATCGGTAACGGCTGTCATAGATCTTAATTTGATAACTGGGACCGACAGCATAACGAGCTTTCCAAGGCACGGAGGGGTCTCGGTATGAAATTATGGTCACCCATCCACAGACCGACCGCGGCAAGCGCAGCTTAACCTTAATCGATCGATCTGTGAGGCTGTTACTTAGCCACGAACCCCACTTCTATATCTCTATTATTAGTATATTAGTAAACGATATAAACTGAAAGTAGACGAAGGAAAAGTACTTAGAGGATCACACTGGAGACGGCTTCTGACTAAATATCGAACAAATTTGCTCGCCACTTTTGGCGGGGGGTGAGGTAACACACAAGCACAAAAGAAGTTCACCAAAGCAACAATAGTTCTCGTCATTACATTAACAGTATTAGCATACATAAAAAACAAAGCACAAACATAAATATGTGTCACACACGATTAAAATCTTATACTAGCATTGTAACCATACAGGTAAAAGGTATAAAGGTATTTGATTGGGAATCATATGCCAGTGGCGAGAGGGGTACGCCCGCTAAAACTACTCCAGTACTAATTCCTTCAAGTAGCAGATGGTGGATGCTGTAGTTCTATCTACCACCATGTAAATTCTCTAATCTTTATACATCTACCTAGTTAATCTACATCAAAATCGTTATCATATATTTTGTATGATCCACGCCAGCTCTCATCCGATCCGAAAAATCATCAAAAATGGCGGCCATCTTGTAAGCACATTTGATAATATCAATTCAACCCTAATCTCTTCAAAGTTAGAGTGAACAGGCTTCTTCTGGGTAAGCTCACTCCATCTTCGACTTTGTCTCTGTCAGCCCTGACCTAGACTAGAGTCAAGTGCAAATCCAAATAAAAATTTTATAAATAAAAACATCTGCCTCTCATACTGGACTGTACCGAAACAGCCAATTACGAGTCAAATTCGTATCTAGACTGAAAGTTAGTCAAATTCAATTATTCACGTGGGCTGCAACAGTCAGATGATATGATGACAGATGACGGATATTCTCGTCCATCTTAAGGATTATCAGAATCTAGTGTTATACATTTTTGTTTAAAGAATTTATGCGGTCGGAGCGCCTGGAGTATTTATCCGGGACGCGCAGGTTCGAATCCTGCTCACGACCATATTCTTCTTTCGACAAAAATATATAACTTTAGAGTTATTTATTTATTTAATAAAAGATGCATAGTATGTTTTATAATATAATACAATGTGCAACAAAACCATACACATAGTTTGTCTGTTGGATCACAGTTACCTATGCAGTTCCCTATGCATACGTTAATGCTTTTATAAGACTCTATTTTTGTTATGGTAATTCCATCTGTACGTATTAACTGCAAAGTTAGTCGTGTCAGTTCCTGTAAGTGTAAAGGGACTGAATAGATGGCAATGACGTCACCAAAATGTGGAAGATGAATTCGTGGTAGTGAGCAGAGGTCGAGATGGCTTAGCGGTAAGAGCGCCTGGAGTATTTATCCGGGAGGCGCAGGTTTTAATCCTGCTCACGAACGCAATTTTCAACAAAAATATTATAAATTAAGAGTACGATATGCATGCGTTAATGCTTTCCAAAGTTTTATCTGCCTGATATGATGACTTCCTCTACCTTTTTTTTACTTTTTAATTCACATATTATGGCAGGCAGGTTTTTTATTTTTTTATTAATCATCTTTCATAGCCCGGTTAGTGGAGTGTGATATTAGGATAACATCAGAAACTGGCGCATGGATAACATTTGGAGAGACATAGCTAGATAGAAGGAGACCGTATCGGTGGTGGTTACCACCAACAACAGCATTCCCGAAGAGAGTTGACGTCAGGCAGGCGGCCGGTCATAAAACATAGCCAAAACATTAGCAGCATGCCTAATATAGGTATGCTGCGCCGACCCCAAATAAATTGGGATAAGGGCAGGGGTATAATGATGATTTTCACAGAAATTGCAACCAGTGATTGTAGTAATTTTTAAGCGTAATTTTCCACCATAATGGCTGTTTTCAAATCCACCCAACCTTCATACAGATATTATGCACAATAGCCGGTTGAATAGTGCATATCACTGTTCTGGATAATCGGTTGAATAGCATTTCAAATTCGCAATTGTATACCCAGCCTTATCGTACTGTGACAAATTAAATTACTTGTGTGTTCTCGACCCGTTTCGATCTCGATGAACAACGAATTGATGCTCACTTAATAATACATTGTACCGTATGTTTTCAACCGACTCAAAAAAAAAGAGGAGATTCTCAAGTAAAAGTGAAAAAAAATGTTGTAAAAAATTTTTGTGTAAAGAAAAATACGATCGTGAACAGGATTCGAACCTGCGCCTCGCCGATAAATACTCCAGCACCAGCAACCGGGAGGCGCAGGTTCGAATCCTGCATGTATTCATTTTGCTGTAAATGAAAATATTTCCCTGAAATGTATTAGTTAAACTAAAGTATGGGTAATTTTGACGGCATGGTTGTCGCCGTGGTTCAGAGATTGGCTGCGTGTGCCGGGCTCTATTCTCGTATAGAACAATTATACCTATGTGATCCATTGTCGGCTGTTCAAACCCCCCCCCCCTTACCCCCCGAAATTCCAGAAAAGTCACTTCTTTTGCTTTCAGCTATGCCTAAAACGTAATCCATGCGTAGAAAAAAAAGGGTAGTCCGCCTTCCCCAAAACAGTTCCTACCTAAGGCCTTGATCTGGTCAACATACTTAAATGATCCGGGTTAACATCGCCACAAAAAAAAAGAAACTAAAGTTTGTTTCGCATGCGCTGATAAACTTAAACTTAATATATTATTAATAACCTAACATTTTTACAGTCTAAACCGGAGTTTTTTTTATCTCTTTTTTTATCTAGGGATTTTTATCTACAAAGACTTAGAGGACCAGACAGGAGACGGCTTCTGTCGAAATACCGATAAAATTTGCTACTTTGCCACTTTTGGCGGGGGGTGAGGTAACATAGAAGCACAAAAGAAGCCGCACTAAAGCAATAAAACTCGTCGTAAGCAATAGGTCTCGTCATTACATTAACATTATTAACACATAAAAAAAATCACAAACATAAAATTGTGTCACACACGATTAAAATCGTGTTCTATCATTTTATTAACCATACAGGTAAAAGGTTTGATTGGGAATCATATGCCAGTGGCGAGAGGGGTACGCCCGCTAAAACGACTCCAGTACTAATTCCTTCAAGTACAAAGACATAACAACCCTATCGTAACTTATAACAAGATAATTTTCATAATTAAAGGTTTCTTCTAACAAATTATCTACTATTAACTCTTTATATGAAGGGAGTCACCTATATTATGTAGAACTGTTATTAACTGACTTTACTTTTTAGCAGCCTCTGAATAAGGTACGAAGAGATAAAATCGACTGGATAATAATATGAATAAACATGGATCTGAAAAAAATACGGATGTAACCTTGCCTTGTCCTAAGCGAAGCATAGATTACCTACACACACAGCGTACTGGCGCCGAGTGGATGAGTTTTAAGGATTTGTATGCGTTTAGCTCTGCTTATGACTAGGCGTGCTTCTCACATGTCGTACGCAACGCTACGTCGGTATTTTTTTAAGGTCCGTGGGGTAGATGAATATGAGAGTCAAGGAATACCAGAAAATGGTAGCGTTAACGCTGCACTCCAGAAGGAATTATTATCTTAAAGCAATCAAAAAGAGTAAATGCAAATCTACTTGATGGATCGTTAATCGAAAATAATTGAAAATTTATAAACAATAGCACTTAATTTTTTATCGTCATCACCAGCTAGGTTTTAGTGCTCATACGAAAATTCTTAAAAAATATCACGAGATCCACAGGCGCCCTTCAAAAATCCACGTCCGGGGACCTAAAAAAATCTGCATCCACAACATCCCTTTACAAATGTAGTTTGTTTCGCATACGTTGATGAATTAAATATATACTTTTACAGTTTAAACAGGAATATGTTTTTATTATTAATTAATTAATCAATCTGCCTAGGCTTTTCCCAATTACATTGGGGTCGGCTTCCAGTTAAACCGGATGCAGCTTAATACCAGTATTTTACATGGAGCGACTGCCTATCTGATCTCCACAACCCAGTTACTGGGTAACACGCTATCTCGTGGTATGACTGGTTGTCAGACTTTCAGGCCTCTGACTACCTGTAACGGCTGTCATAGATCTTAATTTGACAACAATTTATTAATAAACATGCTAATTCAATTAACAAAACAATATTTCTGTTAATTTTCCTATAAAAACCGCTTAGGCCGACCTCCTTATTTTGGGGATCATTAATATTTTCTTCTAAATGGTTGCTCTGAACAAAACCTTAACCTCACCCCTTTTTAAAACCGAATGCCGGAGAAAAGCATTTAGAAATAAGGCGGGAAAACACCATAATGAATAAGATTAATGGATTCAAAATTCGAATCTTACAGCGCTTTTCAACCAGTATTATAATTGAGCTGTATTAAAAGACTATGAAGGTTTTAATAAATGAATTATCTTTTTATATACTTTTCTTCTGCGAATAGGTATAATACCTATAGGTGCTTACATAATGTGTTTTGAGGAAATTGGCCATCTTCTTAAGTGTGAGCAAAAAAAAACTGCGTTTATGACTTTGCCACAGGCGAATATAAACTGCCTCGTTGGTCTAGTGTTCCCAAGCGGCTGCTGAGCATGAGGTCTCAGGTTCGATTCCCGGATCGGGCATAGTGTTATTAACTGTTAGGAAATCCTCAGTAGCAGCCGAGAGTTTGACATCGATTGTCGATGAGCGTAATGAGTCGATCTGATGATGGAGCCGAAAGACGATCTAGGGAACTCTTTAACTATTTACAGCAATTACCTGGTGTTTGGGCTTGATTAATTTGTATTGATGAGAACTTTACACCTAGATGGGTTGCGACTGTCATTAGGGGTCTGATGATGAAGACGGAGGACAGTCAAGGGAACTCCTCAACGTTTTACAGTAGCTACCTTGTTTTGTATGTATGTCCGTCGATATATTTGTTTGCAAGAGTAGTCCCCAGAAATGGTTCCATTTCAATTTAGTGAAGATCTGATGAAGATCTTCGAAGTTAGACAATGGAACTCTTCAATAAATCACAGCAAATCACTCGCAATTGCTGTAATCGCTTATCCATGTATAGTTCATGCCACTCAATACATACATAGCATCATGCCTGTATTGCCCGATGGGGTAGGCAGAAGTGTCCACTGTTGTACACAAACATTTCACCGATGCAGTTATTAAGTCCTAGCGGCTTTCGAAGGCCTACCCATATTATTAAATTAATAAATTAACTTATGTATGAAGTATACAAACTTATATATGACCTATACAATATATATATTAGACTTAAAACTAAAAAGACTAAAATAAATTAATTTTAAACAAAAAATAAAAACCGCCTTCAAAAATCCACTACACTAAAAAGTTTAAAATAATATCAAAATTTGCTTATAATAAAATAATTTTAAAATAACAATATATAATAATAATCTGTTAATTTTGGAGTCGGTGCCTGATGTATGTGGGTTTACAACCAGATACAAAGGCCGGTAACATAACCACAGCACAACGAACATAAGTGACTAACAAGAGGAAAACAATAACCCTCTCCCAGTACAGGCACCGACTCCTAAATTAACAGATTATTATTATATATTGTTATTTTAAAATTATTTTATTATAAGCAAATTTTGATATTATTTTAAACTTTTTAGTGTAGTGGATTTTTTAAGGCGGTTTTTATTTTTTGTTTAAAATTAATCCATTTAATATAATAACTTTAGAGTTCGCTAAGCATGCGTTAATGCTTTTCAAAGATTTATCTTGTACAATATTGTATTTATAATATAGAAATCATATGTGAAAACAATGTAATGTGAAGTCTATAGAGTCCAGTTACAATTCAAAACTTTGCCATGATAGTTTAGAGATGACCAGCCCCAACTAATGGCGCCCGTTCACGAACATGACGCCAGCGTCAGCATCACTAAACTCGACCATATTGTAGGGAATCGAATGACCCAACACAAACGCCACCGTCAGCGGGACATTTGAGTGAGCATGACATACTCTAGCTGCCAGACAATAATCAAATGCTTAAACATCAAATAGTCAAATAATCAATGGCGCTTATGTCAATGTCTCAACGATTAATTAATTGTATAACTTGTTGCTCTAAGAGCAGTTTAATCAGAAGTTAGACTGCAGCTATAATACAATTTTGCCACAGCTTGGAGATAGTTGAGAGTTCGCAAGCCGTAGTTAGGAATTAATTTAGGGGGGGGTCTGAAAATGGGGGGTCCCATAATCCCTATTTTTGTATTTCTAATATTATTAGAAATGCAAAAGTAACTAAGTAACTCTGTCTGTCTGTCTATCTGTTACGCTTTCAGGCCTAAACTGGTGAACCAATTTTTATACGTTTTGGTAAAGAGATAGGAATTTGGAGAAGGACATAGGCTACCTTGTGTCACACAGACGAAGTCGCAGGCATCAAGATAGTTGTACAACATGGTTGAGTTGGGTGATGCTGACGCATGCGTCATGTTCGTGAACGGGCGCCGTCAGTTGGGACTGGTCATCTCTGGACTGTCATGACGGGAAATTTGAATTGTTAAACTACACTCTTTTGGTATTATCTTACATTGTTCTCACATATTTAAATTTTTTTTTTTTTGCAACAGAGTCAGTGTAACCAATACCTGCTATTGTGAAAACCTATTTTATAAAAAGAGTAACCATGGAGTTTCTTGCCCGTTCTTCTCCATAGGAATCTACACTTTGGAACGTGGCAACTAGCTTCTGACAATTAAAAAGTGCCTGTAAAGGGTCTAATTGAAATAAATGATTTGACTTTGACTTTGTATACATCTCTGCCTAACCCTTCGAGGCGTGACATATTTACAAAACTTAGTAGTAAATTAAAAGTTATATTTTAAACTAGCGAGCCGCCCCGGTTTCGCACGGGTACGATAACTTTGAAAAAAAAACGAGTGAAGTTACGTTTAGCGTACGTCATCAATATCATTACCCCCCTGCCCTTATCCCAATTTATTTGGGGTCGGCGCAGCATACCTATATCTGGCATGCTGCTAAAGTTTTGACTATGTTATATGACCGGCCGCCTGCCTGACGTCAACCCTCTTTGGGAATGCTGTTGTTCATGGTAATCGCCACCGATACGGTCTCCTTCTATCTAGCTATGTCACACCAAATGTTATCCATGCGCCAGGTTATGATGTTATCCTAATATCATACACCACCAGTTTAGCTTACGTAAGCCATGTAAATTTATTTTTCTGCGAATTGGTTGCAAAATAATTTTGTATTCTACTTACAAAAAAACTTAATTAGGCTTTATTATTTAATATAAACTATCTGTGAAAAATTATCTAAACGATGGTAAAAACCGCATCAAAATCCGTTGCGTGGCTTAGGAGGAGTTAAGCGGATAAACAGACAGACAGACGCGGAAAGCGACTTTGTTTTATATTACATAACCAGCCCTTAAATGTCCCACTGCAGGGCAAGGACCTCTTCTCATGCGGAGAAGACACGAGCATTGGTCAGCAAGCTAGCTCAATGCGGGTTGGCGATTTCAGACTATTAAGTCCAGGCTTTCTCATGATGTTTTCCTTCACCGTATGTCTGTGATACTAATATTAAAGCTTTGTTTGTTACGTTGAACGGGCTAATCTCGGGAGCTGCTGGTTCGAATTGAAAATTTATTTTTGTGTCGGATAGTCCATTTATCGAGGAAGGCTATAGGCTATATACATCACGCTACAACCAATAGGAGCGGAGCATCAATGAACAATGTTGCTAAAACCGGAAAAAATATTCCTTTTAAAAGCTTCCGTTGCAAACGTTGCGTAAACGGTTAAAGTTACGCAAAAATCATGTAAAACAGAATTGTTCTTCTTTAAAAGTTCTAAAAAATAGTCCTCGGCAGCATATCTCTATCTTTTAAGATAGAGATATCTCACTATAACCTTTTTTATGGTTATCGAATTGGCTCTAAAATAATGCGTTATTTGCGAAGGTGTTTTTATAAAACGATATTAATCCTTATCCAAATAAATAAGTTAATCATCACAAGTATTTAATTTTGAACAAAATTGCCCTATACATCATTTGATTTCAATAAATATCTTCGGAGATACCGTAGTTTTAAAATAAGTCGGCAACAAAGTAATGATCAAGTACCACGCGCGCATTTATAACATAACATTATCACGCCTGTATTCCTCGAAGGAGTAGGCAGAGGTGTACACAGTCGTACACCCACATTTCACCAATGCTGTTATTAAGTCCAATGTAATAGTTGGTGAGCCTATTGCCTACCAGGCACAAATCAACATCCGGGCTGCTACTGAGAATTTTGTAACAGAAAAACTCAATAACACTGCCCGACCCGGGAATCGAACCCGAGACCTCATAATCTGCAGTCGCGCTCGGGACCACTAGACCAATGAGGCAGGTCGTAGGCTCGGTCATAACAGGGGGGGGGGAATATATTTTAGTAGGTTTTTATCTCAAATTAACGGGGTGAATCCGAATTACGGTTCCACAGGCTGAGTGTTAGTTTCCGACATCCACGCGGGTGAAGTTGCGGGCATAGCTAGTCTTAAGAGGTGATGTTCGCGAAGAAGGCGGCGGAAAGGGAGAGAGAGGCAAACCCCGCTCACCCCTGCCGCAGAAGGCGAGCCAGGCGCCGGAGGGCGCTCAACGATCTCCGGCCACCGTGAGCCGTGGACTGAGGGCGGTGGGTATGGGTGGTTCGCCGCCTGATCAGCAGTCCAGCCCGAGACGGCCACACGCGTGACATAGGAAGGTGTTCAGGCTAACTGTGGCCGGCCTGCACAATCCTGGAGTGTACCATAACCTGCCGGGGTTGCGGTGATTGCTGCAACGAACCCGGGTCCTCGGTAAAGGTTGGAGTAGGACCGTGTGGTTTTTAGTCGGTAGGAGTCCGGCACAGCGTCCACGACGGATTTTCCACACTCAAAAAAAAAAAAAAGACAGCCAGTCTTAGATTAACTAAAGAGTAACGAGAAGAAAGTACATAATATATGACACTAGCTGAGGCCCGCGGCTTCGCCCACGTGGATTTCGGTTATCGCGACCAAAAGTAATCATTAAATTTTGATCCCGATCCCGCTTTCCAGTTAATTGCCCATTTTTTTAAGTATTAAAATGGATATAGTATGTTATCCTTAAGAGATAGACATATGCCATCACGGACTTTTCTGTAGACCTATTTAAGATACACAATTCCACCATACGTCATTTTGTTATATGTCAAACGGTTTAGGCAGCTTTTCGTTGAAAGCTCCCAGACGGCTTATTTATGACACCTCCAAAAAATATCATTATATTTTAGCCAATGTATATGTCGCAGATGGATTGTAGAATCAGCTGTTTTACAAAACTAGCTGATATACAAAACAATACTGTTGTGAAAAACAGCTGAACGACGTTTAGCGGTTTTACATAATTACTGAACAGCGATGCAGCGGGTCATCGATTAGAGATTACGTAAAACAGCGTAAAATATACTGTCAGATTGCAGATTTTAGTTCGAAATTTGGTCACATATGGCTCTGTGTGTCTTATCAACCATAACTAAAATTAGTCAGTAGCAAAAAAATTATGAAAATTTCGAATGTAAATACTAAACCACTATATTAACCGACAATAAATCGGGAATATGAAATAAAAGAAATTAAATTGACCCATGATGTAATAGGAGCCCCGCCAAGCGGGCCTCCGTCGACCCAGCCACGGAAAGACAAATCAGAATACAGTATTTTTTCTTTTAATAGGGTTATTGACGAAATTTCACAAAAGGCCTAAATTTAAAGAATATGGTATAGATTATCTTAAAAAAATATTTTGCAATTTTTTGTGTACCTATTGATTAAATAATAGCTGTTTAAAATTCAAATTTTAAAGGTCGTGCCAAAAGGCGCGATAATGACGATCGCCATTTTGTGACGTCATTACGCAACAGAACTATTATAAACAAAGGAAACTATTCTGTAAATCATAAAATTTGTTCGTAGTATACCAATACTTCGAAAATTGAACTGAAATACGGAGAAAGTGGTTGCAACTGGCTTCCGAAATATCAACAAATTCATCGATTTATTTTGTGTCATGTGTCACAGTGACTGCAAATTGACAATCAATCGTCTGAGTAGTGACGTCACGCAGTCATTGGTGTTTCGAGTCACGTGACGCATAGATAAAAAAATTATGAATTTGTTTATCGAATTAAATGTATTTACGAGTTATTAATATTATTTTCAAAAATACCAAAATTTCTAATAAAATACATTCTATCATTATAGCTAAGTTTCATATTTTATTTCCATCAGTGTCAAATACCCTATTGAGTGAACTTTCCATTTAATATACCTATTCAATAATGAAATCTGTCCCACTGTATATATGTCATTCTGCATTACGTCTAAACGTGGGTAGCAGGTTTGTTAAACGTATCGCAATGGCAATCCATATGGCATTATAAAACGGATCTGTTTTGTAAATCTGCTAGCAATTTTGTAAAACAGCAGATTCTACTATCCTTAAGCGACATATATACGAATGTAATTTCTGATACTGGAGAACGGCACGAATAGAGGAATATTATGCACAAAATACAATAATATAATATTGAAGGTACTTAAATTTGGTTCTTTGGTTAAATTAATTTATTGTATTATCTCAAACAACCTTTTTAATTAAGATAGGAACATATTCTATACAATACAGCTATTTAATTAAGAGTATCTATTATAAAGGAGTTCATAAAACGGAACAGTGTCTTATTAACATCATGATCCTTTGTCTTCTTCGATCCCTTAATTTTTTTGTTCTGTAATAAATATCTTCATAAAAATAATTTTAATTTGTCCACCGCCTTTTGTGCGTTAGTCAACAAAGGAGGCGGTAACAGCAGCTTCCTTTGTTGATAAAAGCAATAATACCTATTAATAATAATTTAGAATTAAAAAGCATAAATTAATGCTTTTTATTAATGTTCTATAATTGAAACATACGGTAACTGGAACGCGCGAAACTTACAGACTAGACACAAATAAATTATAACATCGATATCGATAATCTTGTTTAAGGAGCTCATAGGTAAGTAACAGCCGCAGGTCGATCGAAGTTAAGCTGCGCTTACCGCGGTCGGTCTGTGGACGGGTAACCAAAATTTAACATTGTAAAGCACGGACCCCAGTATCAAGCCGTACAAATATACAACAAACTGCCAGCTAATCTAAAAATAATAGTTAATACAAGCTCGTTCAAATGTTAATTGAAAGCTTTCCTACTAGATAAATGTTTATTGTATATTTGTAATTTTGTATTTAACTTTATGTGTAAATTAACTTTAATACATTATGAATTTTGTATAATTATGTGTGTCAAACACAAGTTCTTGTTAATTATGAAGTAAATAAATAAAAAACCCTTATTTCATATCGAAAACTCACCGTGCCTGGGAAATCACGTTATACCGTCGTCGGTCCCGGCCGTCTAATAAAGATCTAAGACAGCCGTTATAGGTATTCAGATGTCTTAAAAGTCTGACAACTAGTCAGTGGCGTAGCTAATGCTTAAGGTACATCAACATTTATATTCGGGCCTTTTTTATGACATTTTATATTTGATATTTGCTTACACAGTACAGACGGGGCCCTTGTGGTTCGGGGGCCCCCTATCATTGATACGGCTGATACGGCGGTAGTTACACCCTTGAAACTGGTCTTGCCACGAGACATCGTGTGACTCAGTAACTGGGCTGTAGACGTCAGATATACCTGTCGCTCCATGTAAAATATTGGTATCAAGCTGCATCCAGTTAGACTGGCAGCCGATCCCAACATAGTTGGGAAAAGGCTAGACTGATATCTATAATCTTGCATCGATATCCATATTGAATTATATTCACACACTCAGCATTATTTTTTATTAGTTGGTGCCCGCAACTTCGTCTGCGGACAAAACGTAGTTTATGTCTTTCTCCAAGGTCCAATATATCTCCTTGCCAATTTCACTACAATCCGTTCAGCTGTTTAGTCGTGAAAAGGTAACAAACAAACAAACAGAGTAACTTTCGCATTTATAATATTAGTTTGGAAGTATGGATGTATTCAGAGAAGCCTAAGTCTTACTTTTGCATTTATATTTGTACTATTTGTGCCCCGCAAACGTTGTTATGCCATATAAACTTTCTGGATAGGGCCACCCTTATCACCTAGAGGTATACAAAAAGCCTACGACATATTCTCAGACCTACCAATTATACACAAAAAAAAACCATAAAAACCGGTCAAGCCGTTTCGGAGGAGTTCGTTAACAAACAGTGTGACACGAGTTTTTTTTTTATATTAGATTAATAGATGGAGGTATGGATTTCATGTATCTATAAAATGAACGACATAGTTTCTTGAAACATATCTCTGTTGCATCACACCTATTTTTCCCAAACGATTAGACCGAACTAATTGTTGTTATTAAGATTATCCACACTTCACCAATGGCATTAATGATTCGCATGAGGTCAAACTACTGATTAGAATTTCTTATAAAAATTCTCCTTTTCCTACTTTGGAATCGAACTCATCAATACCACGACACGCTATCAGACAATATTTCTATGATAGTGTATTTCTAATAAAATATTGTATCTACGTAGACTTGTCGATTGCATAGGTATATAAAGATCTCTATAGGCATATTTCAACTCTTATATTTTATTTTACTAGAAAAGAACCTCTATCTAGGAAATTATGTCCAGTATATTTTGGCCTGCGGCAGACTCAGAGACCAAATATGAATATATTGAATTTAACATATTAACTGTTATTTTTTATTTCAAGCAGCGCCGCGCCGCCGTGTTATGTCAATTTATACTGGTTTAAATTTATCTGACATGTTAAAATGTTGCTACCGGTCTAAAGCCTGTATATTAGTAATAAAATCTTTACTTATTATGGTTCGAGATGTGTTGAGGCAGTGATAAAAGATGTTTATAATCTGTTTATGGTGTTTATTATGGCAATCGGAAGGGTGTAAACGATAAAATGTTTTATTTTAAATCTGCACGTATCTAACATAAAAAAAAATGCATTAAATCTCATTAAATTGCCTCTTTATACACTTCTTCCATTCAGTCTCCATAGAGGAGTCGAGATGGCTTAATCCGTGAAGGGTGTGCCGGTCTTGTAATATATGACGTTCAAAAAGTATTATATTTCAAATCGTCTAATTGGATTAAAGATATTTTGATTTTCATCTTATTGGTCACAGCGCCTGTAGTGATTATCCGGGAGGCGCAGGTTGACAGGTTCGAATCCTGCGTCTGTAGATCCTTTCCACAAAATATATATAACTTTAGATATTAAGCTTAGTAGACTGTCCAAACATAGTTTTGTTTGGCAAATGAATGTAAACGATTGATTATTGGTACGGTCAAAGGGAAAATGGAATTATGACCACATAATTCTTAAATAAGGACTTGACAGGCAACTCACTATCACTAATATAGTGATAGTGAGTTGTTGTTTGATGATGAGATGAGCCACTGTCTTCATGTAATAATCTATATGTCACATAAATGTCTTTTATTTTTAGAATAAAAAGGATCTAATATTCGTTACCTAAATAATTAATTGAATAGTCATTTTATGACCAAATAACTTGTTTATAAAATTATGAGTTCGCATCCCTATGGATTGTTTCATTCCCTCTTTTTTATGTATATAGCCTAATATATTGATATCTCTTTCGCTGTTACATAAATATTATATCTCTATCCCGCTGTCAAAATTTACAATTCGACGGTGAGTATACTGACACTTGACAGTGACATTAGATTAGACACAAATTTGAGCGCGGTAACTTTTGCATGTATTTCAAACTTCAGAAAATCGTGAAATTAATTAAAAATTCGGTCAAAACAACACTCACTAGTAATAAACACATAATATTATCAACAACTTGATATAAGTTTTGATCGAAATTAAACATAAATTTGATGTTTTGACGAAATATTTACAATATCCGTCATGTCTAAAGTTAAGTTGAATTTAATCGCTGCAGCATGTGAAAACATGGGTATTGGGGCTAATGGAGCATTACCATGGCGTTTGAAGTAAGTACACACATTTTCCATATGACATAATTGGGCATTAACACCCACGAGATTTGTTAAAAGCCGGCACCACTGTTTTTTTTATATAAGCAATTATTAGTACTTTATGTCACAAATAACTGTAATACCCTAATCCGTTATTACAATACCTGAAGATTGGAAGGAAATAATATTTTTTTTACTAGAAACCGTACCATACATGGGCGGATCTATATAAGGGCTTTTTGGGCTGCAGCCCAGGGCCCCGTGGATATAAAAGGCCCTCATTGAAGACCATGGACAATATTATTAATTGTGTGGTTTTTAGTCGGTATGAGTCCAAGGTCAATGTATATGATGGATTTTCCACACATAAAAAGGCAGACCCCCATGTAGTATTGAGCCCAGGGCCTCACAAACTGACGGTCCGCCCCTGATACCATATTCTGCATCTAAATCTCCTATCAAACAACATTTAAACATTTCAGAAAAGAAATGGCTTTCTTCACAACAATGACAACTAAAGTCAAGGATCCAAGTAAGGTCAATGCGGTCATCATGGGCCGTAGAACGTGGGACTGTATTCCGGACAAGTACCGACCTTTGAACAACAGAGTCAATATAGTGCTGACACATCACGTTGACAGTGTGAAAGAAAAGGTAAATTCTATAGTGTTTCTTTTGCTGTAATTTTTTTGTAATGTGTTTCCAGAAATAAAAATACAACCAACTATTATTATATTAACTAAAAATTGGTCAACCAATACGTCAACTTTATATCATGCAGACTGTAATTCGCAAACACTCACTTCTGGATTATAACCCAAACCAAAATTTACAAAAACGGAACCAAGTCAAGGTATGCCCTACAAAACTTTTCAAATGTAACCTGTCACAATGTCGTTTCTGTTTCCTTAGTAATTATTTATACAATAAAATTAACTCTTTATTGATTAAATATCACCTGCCAAAATCAAAGTGCAAGAAACCACCAACAACTTGCTGACTCCGGACTGCTACTAAGAATTTCCTAAAAAGAAAAACTCAAAAATGCTTTGCCTGACCTGGGTATTGAACCCAGGACCGCGCGCTCAGCGGCCGCGCTTACGACCACTAGACCAACGAGACATACGTTATACAAGATCAGTCAGAGGCCTATGGTGGCTTATGCAATTCCTATACTAGGGTTGGTCTGGTAACATGAAAATATAAAGCCTGCAGGCTGCTATCTTTAATAGGAAGTTAATGACACATCTACGACGAGAGACCGTATAAAAAAATTTAATTAAATATCAATTATTGTTCACCAGTTACTACTCACGTGTATTTTTCGGGTTTGTCCGACTAGTAAGACACAGGTTATGACTAAGGGCTCCGTTCGAGCTCGATACTAGTCAGGCAAACCCGAAGAATGCACGTGAGTATTAACCGGTGAACAATAATTAATATGAATATGCCTCACGAAAATATTTTACAAAAATTTTATTAAAAGTTTAAATAAATTATAAGTTCTACTATTTTATCTTATCAGTGTGCCCTTTGCTCTTACGCACAATATAGAGATAAGGGTGACCCTTCTAAGTTTACATTTTACAATATGATAAAAAGTCATACATATAAAATGTTTCATAGCATATCATGCATAGTATCATGCCTGTATTCCACGAAGGGATAGGCAGAGATGTACACATTTTACCAATGCTATTATTAAGTCCCATGTAGATAGATACGGATATATATTTAAACCCATTAAAGTTCGCGCGGGCTTTAAAGTTGTAATTATTAGTGCAAACATACATGGGGGCCCCGGTAAAATTATACAGGCGGTTTTTTTTTTGTATCACCTATGTTATAGCGCTCCGAAACCAGTACTGAAAGTAACGGATATTTGTATCTTCCTTTTAGAAAATCCTTAAGAATCTAATATCCGAAACTTTCGGATATTTCGAAATAATTTCATTTATATAATCTTCCCTAGCCTTTAGGCCATACAAATTTGTCTCCTGCGAAATAGTAATGGGCCCATTTATTTTGAAACGAGGTTATCCGACATAGAACCATGATGGTCGACATAGCTCACAGGATCAGCAAATTAAAGTGACAGTGGGCCATGTGTGAACCGACAACCGTTGGAGTAAACGCGTACTGGAGTGGAAACCGCGTCTAGGTAAGCGGAGTGTAAGACGCCCCCCGGCAAGATAGAGCGACGTTCTGCGGAATGTAGCTGGAACAAATTGGATGAGAAGAGCTGAAGACCGGGCTCAGTGGCGTGTCTTTGGAGAGATCTATGTCCAGCAGAGGACTGCTTTAGGTTGATGGTGATGAGTGAAGGATGATACTAAAACCTGATAATTTATAATAATAATTTGCATGAAATAATTTGTATAAATTCTCAATTTTCCAGGTTCCAGAGGGTGTGGTGGTGGTCCCCGGACTTGATGCAGCAGTCCAATATATTGAGGGTCGACCGGATATCGAGTCTTCATGGGTTATAGGAGGATCTTCCATATATAGGGTAAGTGACTATGGACAATCATTACTGAGAAATTAGTGACCACATCCAAGATTACCTTGTTCTCACATCCCACCATTTATAATTGTAAAATTTAAAGTTTAAAAGAGTAACCATGGAGTTTCTTGGCGGTTCTTCTCCATAGAAAACGACTTTTTGGAACTGTGCCTTTGTATGGTTAATCAATACATATAATAAAAATGTAACGGATCGCTGTCTGTACATATAGGATATATGAGAAAAAATATGATTGGGGCATTTATCAACACAAATAGCACCCAAAACAATGATGAGAATTTTTGTCTGTTTGTCTGTGCGTTTGTGCACGCTAATCTCAGCAACGGCTTATCCGATTTAGATGTGGTTTTCACTAATATATTGTGGTAAGCTTCACTTAACATTTAGTGTTTGTTTCATGTCAATCGTTTCACGTCGAAAATTTATCAATTATGAATTTATGTTCATACACAACATGGTGTTAATTTACGACATCCACGCGGACGGAGTCGCTGGCATAGCTAGTATGAAATAAAAATATTTGAATTGTAGTGCATTTTATAATAGTATCATGCCTGTATTCCTGGGAAGATAAAGCAGATGCATGTGAAACTGCCTGGGATGGTAATAATATTGCTAACAGGCCGCAATTTCAAACCTTGGGGTGCTACTGAGTGTTCGGGGGCTCCAGCACCCACAAGAAGATAATAGTGGGTGACGGCACCCATGATTATAGGTATAAAAAATTGTACGCATTTACGGTGTAATGCCTTGTGAAGGCTAGACTGCCTCGTTGGTCTAGTGGTCCCAACCGCGACTGCTGAACATGAGGTCTTGGTTTCGATGGCCGGGTCGGGCGAAGTGTTATTGAGTTCTTCGGTAGATGGCAAAAGGCTCACCACCATTACATGGGACTTAATAACAGCATTGGTAAAATTTGGGTGTACAGCTGTGTACACCTCATGCCTACCCCTTCGGGGAATACAGGCGTGATGATTCTACAAAGTATAGCGTGAAGGCCACAGAGCGGGAGACAGCCGATCCTGCTCAGAGACGTAGGCGCCGTAGGAGAGGCAACACCTCCCGCGCTCAGGCCAGATAGGGAAAAAGCCGCATCCTCACCATCACTGGTAAGGGACAATTCGGGCCACGGGCGCTGTGTCTTAGCGACCCTGTAGTATGCTGTACTGTTCTGTTTCCCCGGAGGAACCAAAGGTATGGCACAGAAGGGCCATCCGGTTTGAATGGGGCCCAACACTAATGTAATTAGGAAACGCAAAACAAGTTGTCCAAGTCACTCGAAGAGTCGGAGACCTTAGGCTTAGCGAACTGCGATTAATTAACAAAAGCCCGGACCCACAGTTCAACGTGGCCCCTGAATCACTAAGATGCTCATATGAAGTACTCCTAGCAGTCACCCATCTATAAATGACCATGTCAAGTATTGCTCATAGATGCAGCGGGATTGGCTCTAATATAACCTCATATTTTTTTACTTTCAGGCGACAATGTCCCATCCAAACTGTGGCAAAATCTACCTGACAGAGATCCAGAAGACTTTCGACTGTGACACCTTCTTTCCTAACATTGATAGGCAGCAATTCCATCTAGTTGATGAAGAGGATATCCCAAGAGACAGGCAGGTGGAAGGAGATATTGCTTACTACTTTAGAGTTTATAAGAAGTTGTAAGAGGTATGGAGTATGTTGATTTCGTCAATCAAGTCAAGATCAACTGAAGTTTTTAATTGTTACGATTGAAGTTCTTTACTTTCTCAAAAGGATAAGAAATTCTCTTATAGATAACATTTTATCAATTATGTCAATTAACAATAACGATGTCAATTAACGATAACAATGTCAATTAACGATAACTTAGAGGACCAGACGGGAGACGCCTTCTGACTAAATATCGAACAATCTGCTCGCCACTTTTGGCGGGGGGTGAGGTAACACACAAGCAGAAAAGAACTTGTACTAAAGCGAAAATAGCTCTCGTCATTACATAAACAGTTGTAAATACATAAAAAAACTAAACACAAACAAAAAATTGTGAGACGCGATTATAATCGTGTACTATCATTGTAACCATACTGGTAAAAGGTACCTTTATATGATTGGGAATCATATTTTAGTGGCGAGAGGGGTACGCCCGCTAAAACTACTCCAGTACTAATTCCTTCATGAACAATAACGATGTCAATTAACGATAACGATGAAAAAAATATGACACCTCGCTTGTTAAAATCTATCAAGCTGTTGAGACTGTAGGGCGTGCCAAAAAAATAGAGCATTATACATACGTTCGAAAAACATAACCCCCCTTCTGGGTCAGTCGGGTAAAAAAGGGGAGGATTCCCCCCAAATAGAATTTCCGAGCAAAAAAAATATGTGTCTTAATAGAAAGTTATATGTTTTCGGGATAACTATACGAAAAATTTCAGAAGTATCATTCAACTGAATAAAATAGCTAAAAATTCTACCTCCTGTAGTATGTTTAGCTTTTAATCTAATTGTATTCTGTACCTCAAGTTTTGCCTTTGTAACGGTGTTCAATTCAATGTCTAATTAAGATTTTAACCAGTAAATATTATGCTTATACACAAAAAATCTCTCTAAGTCTCGACTGTATAAGAAATAAGTAAAACTTTATCTATAAGGTTTGATAACTTTATATTTTATAATAATTGTTTTATTAAAATATCGCTATGTTGTAACCGTAATTGTTTTATTACTTTCTTCTTAGTGTTTAGTAAATAAAGGAATAAACGAGTCGACTAGAATCAAAGGCGGCAATCTAACCTTTTTACCTTTTGTTATATGTGGCACCATTATAAATTTTGATTGATATTTCTGGACAGTCAGGCTGTAGAAACATCTGTCAATATAGATTAAAAACTGGCAATCTTGTATCACTGACCTAGCTCTATTCAAAACGGCCATCTTCTGTCATTGTGTAATGTTACTTGAAAATGGATAACTCTGCTCATATACCATTCAATTATTAGCTACTGACTGTTCATAAGTGCTATTTTTGTAGATCTAATAGTTATTAAGGACCCATGCCGCTATCTCATTTGAAAAGCACCTTTATCAGAATGTCAATTTCAAATATATTTCTGAAAGTCAAATAATATCTTTATTAAATTATTAAAAAAAATAAAGAATGAAAAATCTATAACAAAAAAAATATGATCTCAATTCGGCACTTAGGACGAGCGCCAGGGGCGGGCCGAGAATTTTTGAGGCCCTGAGCTAATACTACATGGGGGGCCTGCCTTTTTATGTGTGGAAAATCCATCATATATGGTTACCCGGACTCATACCGGCTATAAACCACACAGTTAATTAATAATATTGTCCATTGTCTTCAATGGGGGCCTTTTACATCCACGGGGCCCTGGGCTGCAGTCCAAAAAGTTCTTATATAAATCCGCCCCTGACGAGCGCACATTTAAAATTGGTTCAGAGATTCATTAGTAGGTATACAGTTTAATGTCTTTGAATTTGTTTATTATTATATCTGATAGTACGTATCTACTACTTGAGATAGGTACAGAAATGTGTAAATCAAATGGGTGAATGTATTATTTGCCTAGTGGAAACACACAGCGTTTATGTGAAGAAGCAGCTTGCGAACTTGCCATTTCAGAGCTAAATAATCTAAAAACATACCTGTTAAGCATCGGTTTCGGCTTAGTTTACCTGTCCTTCCAGGGCGCTGTTGTCTATGGGCTTCGCGCCTGACGTTGATATTTACTATCTTCATAGCGTTTGTGAATTTTGCCGCGTAAAGAGCTAAAAAATTTTCACAAGTTTTCTCGATTTTAAAAGTGTTTCAATCTTAACATAAAGTCATGGATACAACTTATTTCCGTCAAAATCCACCTAAACTGGATAATTAGCGTTGAATTACGTGATCCGTAAGTTTTAAATGTGTTCGTAAGTTCGTGGTAAATGTCTAACCGAAGGCGATGAATCCGATCGAGGACTCCAGGCTACTGTCCCGAGGGGCGTAGCACTCAAATCTCTAGCTATTCGGATAGCAGCCTTCAAATTCGAAGGATGAAAAAGGTAATGCATCACCTCCGAACAAAAGATCGAAACGAAAGTCAAAACAGGTCGAAACCTGTTCGGATTCGTTTGAACACATTATTCAAGTAAGTTTTCTTTATAAAATTGTATGTCTCAAATACCGCTGTTATTAAAGGCCTTGATGTCTTCAAGTAATAATAATTGCGTCTATAATAATAGTGGTGCTTCATCAAAATCCCTATGTTTACATAGACCTTATACCATTAGCTTTCACACAGTGAAACGATGATCAGTTTCGATTGACATATTATTAAATAAGCAGAAGCTGATCCAATGAAATTAGTTGAAATTGATAAACTCCAGCACCCATATTGGTAACATATAACAGTCAGACATGGCTTCACTTAAATTTACAGGTTCAAATTTTTATGAGGAATTATGTCACCTCAATAAGGCTACTGCCTAATTAGCTAATACAGAACAAGTCTTAGCAGGCTTGTCAAATGCCACCCTGAAAGAGAAACAACTCTTTAAATCAGGTTTACAGGATTTAGTCAATTGGACTAGTTGTAAACTTAATTATTTCAACTAATCATATATTAAATGTGTATATAATCATATAATAAAATAATAAATAGATATTAAGTAGCCAGAAGGCTTTGTCTATTGTTGAATCAAATACTGAAAACACATTATCATTAAATGATGAACTAAAAAATGCCAGTGTTCAGAGGGTGATGCTTAAAAGCGACAGACCTCATTTTCAATCTGAAAAATCTGAACCTGCATGTGTCAACTGGACACTGGCAATGTGTCACCTGGACACTGGCAACTAACATATATTGGAAAGATGTAATACATTTTCAACAACAGGTAATTAACAAAAGTAGACCTACGGCAAGTATATATTCATGTATTTATCAAAGAGACCCATGGGTGGTTCCTTTGAATAGTATATGGCCAAGGAAAATTCTTATGAATGGCCATGTCCTTTGGTCTCTCTTAAGCCCCTCTTACATTCGCAACTGTGACCAATTGGATTGCGGAAATCCTTCGGAGACAAGGCATTCAAATAATTATTTACACTATTTCTTTTGATAGTTTATTTTATAGTAACAAACAAAATTTGCTCTCAGTACCCTGGAAAGGTTGGGGCAGAAAAGTTAATATCTGTAAGTCATGCCTCACACCAACATAAGTTTTAGATTACTTAGGAATCATTAAAATATCACAGCTAATAAATAATGTCCCTAAAAATTTAAACAGGCTCTAATAAGAAAGAATGTCTTCTCTCCAGTAGGCACAGAGGTTACTACATACAATAAATTTTGCGAATCTGACAACCCTGAAAGGGTGACTGCTTTGTTGCAGAACTCTGATTTTGTTCAGGAGTTTAAAAAATGGGCTGACCAAGCCAAGAAATTTTGTTGCTACCTCTTGTCGATTTGGAATTGCAATTAATCTGTTGATTTGTTAATTACCAGACACAATAGATTTTTATTGTTATTAAGTATAAGTTTATGTCTCCAAACATAAGAGTTAATGGAGTCGCAGCCTGATAAGATGGCACTCCAAAGAGATGTATGTAGTGTATCTAGAGTGCAAACGTCAAGGATGGTGATTAGCCCTTCTAGGGCTAACAAGTCAATTGTTCCTTCTGACCGAACAGCTCAATAGGACGCTGTCGGCAGGTAACCTCTCGGGGAGGTTACATTCTCATCCAGTCTGACAACTGCACCTTGATAACATACATCAGAAACAAGGGAGACTCATGCTATTTAGCGTTTTAAGGCTAAAAACCCAATTGTTCCTTCTGACCGAACAGCTCAATGGGACGCTTGTCGGCAGGTAACCTCTCGGGGAGGTCACATTCTCATCCAGTCCAACCACCGCACATCAAAAACGAGGGAGGCATATGTTACTCAGCCCTTTAGGGCTAACAAGCCAAATTATTTCTCCTGACCGAACAGCTCATTGGGACGCTGTCGGCTGGTAACCTCCTGGAGCGGGAAGGTCACATGTTTTTTAGACCTTCTAGGACTAACAGGCCAGTTGTTCCTCCTGACCGCACAGCTCAATGGCACGCTGTCGGCGGGTAACCTCTCGGAGAGGTTAAACGGCATCACAGATCCTCTCTCATACCCGGCTCAGAAAGATATTTTCGAAGCATGGGATGTACCACACGTGGACGAGAGAGCAGTCTTGCCTCAGTATGTAACTTGGAACTTGAAAGACGAGTCATCAATGTTTTGTGACGCGTTCAGTCGAAATTGACACTTTGAGTTGGCTGGGCTTTCCCCCACCGAGTGTAATCTTTCGAGTACTGGCACACAGGAACAAAGCAATAGGAACATACATAGCTGAGCACTAGAATCAAAGTTTTTGGTAGACTGACCGGCGGTCGAGGGCACTGGCTAGTCCAATGCACATAAGGGATCTGCGGAAGACCCTTATCGATCGGACAACAGGTATGGCTCCCCCAAAAGTGGACAAATTGTCTCTCCAGGCGTCCGAGCACGGATCTTTGTCGACAAACTTATCAAATTAAAAAGTAGGTATTGAAAATAAAAGTTTAAAACTATTTAATTTTATTGTTTTGGCAATATTTATTTTATATCAAACTTAACGTTTTAAGAACAAAAAAAAAAGAAAATGTGTCAAAAGGAACCACGCTCGTACAGCAGGCACGGAGAATGGGGGGGGGGGGGGCTAATCAGGTCGCCAAATACAGTCCAGATGAATCAATATATATGTATATATATTGAAACTATTCACTTGGCGGACAACTACTCTGAATACCATGAAGCACCAATCAATAGGTGAGTTACTTGGTGTGTTGCCCTTAATCGCAACCATTAATTACCCGATGGTATAAATGTGGGAAAGTTTCAGTTCAAAAAATACACTTATGCAGTAACCGGTGAACATTGAATTGATAATTTTTCTATATGGAATACAACATTATTGAAGTGAAAACTTCTTAAGGCGCGTTGAGCACTTTGTGGGTGAACTAAAAGCGTGAAACTCGCGTCATCATCACCACACGCTTCCCATGAGCTATGAGCATGTATACTGTGTATATATGTGTACAACGATAATAAGAAGTGATACAATTCTAAGTTACTTAGTTTTCACTACTTTCGGCAGTCCCCAAAGACTGCCCCGCATTTTCTTTTTTCAAATGATTAGTTACTTGTATGGTAAAAAAAAAAAAAAAAAAAAAATATATATATAAACAATAGCAATAATTTTATTCATAGCATCAGACAGACACATGACCTCATCTTAATGGATGTCACAAAATATTAATAAAATAAAGAAAATAATTAAGTATTATGTGGTCTAAGTTTGGTTCCAAGTGAGATTTATATGGACACAGGCAATCAAATTGTCATTATACAAATATCCATACATATTACCCACTCATTTCATTCAAAGGCTAATCTACTTTATCCTCAATATATATATATATATATATATGGTGCAAATAAATAATTATTTCTTTAAATAGTTTTTAATCCAAACATTGGAGATTGAATAGAACCATATCAAATTTATACAGTTTCTTAAAAGCTTGGCTAACCCTGTACTAGGGCTATTATTGTGAATGAGTAAAACCAAATTGAAAATAGTTAAAATAGATAGAGAAGGTGATCTGATAATAGATGACCAGTAGAGGAGATCCTGAGAAGAGTGAATGAGAAAGTAAATGAGTGACTGATAAATCTTTCACCAATTACATTATTACTGTAGGTATTTAAGGAATAATACCAATGACAGTATTAAAGAAGAATATATTTTTTTGTAGTATGATGTTATTTCAATTATTACACACATATTAAAGTTATGATATTTTATTTTAAATAAATGAAACAGTGTTTAATAGAAATAAGATCTTTAAAAGATTATCTGTAGTAAGTTGTTGGAATTATAAGAATTATAATTAAATATTAATTAAGGGTGTAATTATTATACAGTGTTTTTATATAGGTATATTAAACACTTTGTTTTATCTTCGAATACAAATTTTTAATTCCAGCGATTATTAATATTATTTTAAATCTTATTAGAAGTGATTCTTTAATAAGTATTGAATCAAACTAAAAATGTTTTTCTAATCAATACATTCTCACATAGCGTTTGTATAACATGAATACCTTCACCAGCAGATACCAAACAAGTCTTCACATAAACGCTGTGTGTTTCCACTAGGCAAATAATAGAACTGTTTTACATAAAAATAAAACAGTTATTATATGCCGAAAGAAACACACAGCGTTAGAGCAAGGTCCTTGCTGGTGAGTGAAGACTCTATGAAGATAGTAAATATCAACGTCAGGCGCGAAGCTCATAGACAACAGCGCCCCTGCTGGAAGGACAGGTAAACTAAGCCGAAACCGATGCTTAACAGGTATGTTTTTAGATTATCTAGCTCTGAAATGGCAAGTTCGCAAGCTGCTTCTTCACATAAACGCTGTGTGTTTCTTTCGGCATATAATAACTGTTTTATTTTTATGTAAAACAGTTCTATTTTAACCTATATTACTAGTATAGTAGTTTCGGGATCACAAATCTTAAAAGAAGGGTTACTCTTGAAACTAATACCAATTCCAATATTAAATAAAAGCCTTAACACAACGCGTAATTTTAAATTAAATTTACCTACATTACAGTTGCCTCAATTTTATAGCATGTTGTCTTCATATTATTCCGAATCTATATTTTTTTAAATTTTACATTTAAAAGTACGAACTGACATATTTGCAATATCAATCGAGCGGAATTATTTTCAAGAGTAAGGCCACAGATCCTAACCGTGTAACATGTGTATCTGATTAGAAACTTAAGATTTGAATTATTACCATCATTCGTAGCCACCTCCCTTTTACGCAATACAGCCCTGGGGCCTAATTCTGCTAATTTACCAATGCTTCAGTTGAGTGTCGATGGAATGATTTTAGTTAGACCGGTGGTCTTATTAAGCTAGCAGACTACCAATTAACTAAAATCATTCCATCGACACACTATCGACACTCAACTGAAGCATTGGTAAATTAGCAGAATTAGGCCCCTGTTCTCTTGGCTAGATTTGACTTTGATTTACGATCATGATAATACCGCCCTAAAACTAAGTTAAATAAAACCAAAGTTATTTATTATTATTAACTTTAATCGTTTATCAATTAATACAAGACTTATAATTAAAACTACAGGCAACGCGTCCCTTTAACAAAATCGTATGTGTAGGGTGACAAGAAAAATACTGAAAATATTGGGACATACGTTGCAAAAATAGGCTAGGGTGTACATTAGTGAAATTATTCTCTTTTAAAATATATTTTGGCTTTTCTGTAACACTTCATCCAGTAGTCCAATGCTTCTGTCAGGCATTGTATTACGATGGTATAAACGTCTTATCGCCTACAATATTGTTTATGATGTTAAAAAAAAACAAATTTAATTTGATTTAAACATTTAGTCGATGAATTTGCGAATATCAAGATTAAGCTGTTGCCTCACTCATTAGCAGACACAATAGATTTTTATTGTTACAACGTATAATTCTGTACGTGGCTGAGCCGAAAGGTACACTAAGACGATTTTTTGTTCTACGGTTTCGTATCCGTTGGCTCGCGAATTAGCAGACAATAGACTTTTATTGTTATGAAGTATAATTTTGTACTTCTCCCATTCGAAGAATGGTTGTTTCTTAATTGTAATTTTTTATCAAGCCATTCCTGGCTACAGCCAAAATTTATATGACACAATTTGTCATTCTATATAGACCACACCAATATTTTTTTAAGAATTCAAGTTTTTTTTAAAGAGAACAGTTTCACCATTGCTATAATTTTTTTTCAGAATATGTCAAATATTAATACTAAAATATTAACATAAAACCACTTATAGCCTATAACTATGCTTAATGCTAAGATACAACGCGCATTCACGATTTTCACCTCTCACGCAAAAATCGTTAGTGCACCAACGATTTGATAGAAAAAAACAAAATATTTCGAACGGCATGAAAAAGTTGCTAAAGTCAACTAAATTAAAATTTCCAAGTCTACCTGTGAAAGGTGTTGAAAATAAGACTTGTGAAATCAAGGTGTAGAAATCCGAAATATTTTATACAAATCTTTTTTTATTATTTTAAGTAAGTTTTTTTTGTATTTTTTGTTTTTAATTTTTTTTTGCTCTACCCCGGAGCGGGTGAATATGATTAAACACGACGACAATACATATTTAAATTTATAATCATAATAATAATAATATATAGGTAATAATAACATGTTAAAGAAATTACATTAATAAGAAAAATATTTCTACAATAATCAGTTTTGTATGGAAAAATAAAACACGTAAAGTTAGCGTTATCTTCAAAGCTGAAATCGTAGAAACAATAATATTTAATTCGAATTTCTTTTGATATCCATCAAAGTGCGTTGTAGTGCACGAATACGTAAAAAAAGTTAATATAGCAGATTGAAATTCTACTATTTTTTTTAAACGAAGCAATCTCGAAAACAATTGAAAACTCGGAAAGTCCGAGTTCTAAACACTAGTCTTGTGCTATCGATAAAAAGAAATTCGTATTAATACGTCATACAATAATATACTAAGTTCTAATACTAAAGACTTGTTGATGCCTTACTATGCAAGCCCTGGTGATATATTCTTTAATAATGAAAAACGTGCAACTTTCAAAATACTGTTTTAGATTAAACGATAGCTACATGATGACATCCAACTCGAAATTTTCGAGTTATCGTGCGAATCGGAAATCGAGACGTCGAAATTCAATCACAGTCGAAATAATACAACGTCTTCAGTTATTAATACCTTCTTACAACTTGAGTTTCAAATACAAATACTTTCTACTCAAACATCCGGGTTCCAACTCGAAATTTTCAAGCTCGAGGTCTTGCTAACATACTAGTTACTCTAACGTATATAGCTTTAAATTTCCGACTCGACTAAACTCGAAATTTTCGAGTGTTACTGCATGTTATAGTGCAAGAATATATACTCAGGATTGTTGAGTTCCTGCGGCATAATTGGTGAATTGGGGGCTAGCAGTTGGAAACCCATGAACATGAAAGTACGGAGAATGGTGGCGCGGTCAGGGCGGCTCTTCAGCACGCAGATGATGCAACTGAAACAAAAAAAAATAACTAAAATATTTTTCTTTTAAAATATAAATGATAAATGATTTTATTTCTGTAAATAGAGCTTCAAAAAGTGTCTTTTAAAAGTCAGTTTAAATAAGACGAGATGGCGTCGATAATCATACTAAAATTTATATGGTCAATCATATAGGCGTGTTGCTGAAGTTTTGTATCGCTTCTTCTACTCAATCAAAAACACATAGGATGTGATAAAGGGTGAGCAAATACTTTCTGTTCTTAAACTTTAAGAAGCACTATTTAATAGTATATTTTGAATGTTTCTTTTTATCTAATCTATTTACATTTGCCCTAGAAGGCGATTAACAAATACAGATGAATCTTTGAGAAGCATTAACGCATGCATAGCCAACTCTAAGGTTATATTTTTTTAACCTGGAGCATTTATCCGGGAGGCGCAGGTTCGAATCGTGCTCACGACCGTATTTTTTCCATCCACAAAAATAAAACTAGGCGACAGTCAAACGCTCAAACGCTACAAAATTTCAAAGTTAAGAACGTCACATAACCCTGCAGTGGTCGCGCCCTAAGAAATCACCTGAGTGGTCGCGTGGATTACATATTATGTAGGCCTGTTGGATATGTCAAAACATCTCTTCATAATTTAAATAAAAATAAAAAACAAACAAATCGTGAACAGTCTTGTTTATCAGCTATAAGAGGATTACGTGTGTAGACCGCCGAGTTTAATACCCTCTCTTGACAAAACCACACGTCGCCAATGCGCGAGCGCAACTGACCGGCGCGGGGTTTACTACAGTTAAAGTACGTAGAGTTCCAGCTGACACACTTAAATAGTTTATGAGAAATTTCATTTAAAAAAACCATGGGTTATATATGTAATCCACGCGACCACTGCAGGGTTAAAAACAACTTAAAATGGTTATCATCAGTTTTTTTAATTGCCTTCCATTATGGAAGCAACTTTAAAGACGTATTCACGTCAAAAAATATATCCAAATACGTACTTGTTACACCCAAGCCTCTCTTCAGCGAAGTCCAGCAGAAGCATGAAACTTTCCTTGCTGCCAGACTGGAGTACACCAGGCATGCGCAGATAGATTGTGCCACCTTGGACCACCTGGAGAAAAAAATGGTTAATCAGAAAATGGTATTTCGACTGACAGTTATGTTACAGTTACAGACGAGGAAAGTTTTGAATATGAATGTAGATGGCTATAAGAGAAGAGGACAACCGAGGAAGCGACCCCAAATAAATTGGGATAAGGGCAGGGGGATGATGAGTAACATTACATAGAATCACGCCTGTATAACCAAAGGGTAAGGCAGTGTAATCCTATACCCTTATCGTGATAGCATTGCAAACTCCGGACTGCTACCAAGAATTTTCTACCAGAAAAACTCAATAACACTGCCCAACCCGGGCATTGACCCCCAGCACCTCATGCTGAGCAGTCATACTTGCGACCACTAGACCAGCGAGGCAGTAAGACCAACAGTACTCGTATTTAAACTGCACGTGTGAAGTTACGCTTTTCGAATGTCTATCGTATTGTTAACGTGATTAAATTTGCAAGAAAAATTAACACAACTGCGAAATAATTATATATTTTTAGTTTCAAGCAAATTTTTCTGTTTTAGAAGAAGTTATTGTTGTTAGTTAACCTGTCAAGCCCCAATTACAAGTCTAGCCTTCAAAACAAGGCTAAAAGCCTATAGTCCTCGGGAACACTATCTTCATTCCTCAGATAAAATATACGCACAGACAATGTTATACTATATTCATATTAAAAACAGAGATAAAAGTCGCTTGAAGTAAGTGTCATACCGGTATGTCGCCGCAAGGGTTGATGTTGTCATACCGGGATGACAAGGTACGAAACCGGTTAAAATAAATATATTTTATCAAAAACATTCAACTTCTATCTAAAAATGTATTTTGGTGTGTAAACGTTTTTTTACTACAACAAATATATTCGCCAAGTTCCATGAAAATGCGTTAAGCCGTTACGGCATAATTTAGAGACAAACAGACATACTTTTTCATTTGTAATATTAGTACATTACGTATCAGTAATGGCTGGTATAATATGGCAGTGCATTGACATAAATTGATAACCCTAGGTGAGATATAAATACATAATATTATTGCAGTTTATGTAATCGTTCTGATGCGTTTGTTCTAGTAGTTTATTTTATTATCACTTTCCTCATAAAAAGTTGATCATGATTAAATATTACTATTGCTTTAAATTCTTTTTCGGAAAAAATTCTTTTACGAAATTACTGCCTCCTTAGTCTCGTAGTCTCATGCGCGACTGCTGAACTTGAGATCCCGGGTCGTGTATGTTAATGAGTTTTTCTATTACGAAATCATCAGTAGCAGCCCGGAGTTTGGAATTGTGGTCGGTAGATGGCAGTAGGCACACCACCACAGATGGAACTTAATAAAGCATTGGGTACGTAATTCTTAAGAGACCTGTTGGGGATCATTGCCATGCCTTAGAACAATGTGTAAACAATACAAAAAAAAAGTATCTGTTTATAATGTCAATTGAAGTTTCTGTTTTGTAATGTCAAAATAATATACATATTTTAAGCTCATACAGTAATTTGCACGGTACCTTGCCTAACGAACAGTTTTAAAAAATTTTGTCTGTTTGTTGCGGCTAATCTTCGAAACGGCTGGACCGATTCTGATAAGATTTTACTGGCAGGTAGCTGACTATATAAGGAGTAACTTAGGGTAATTATACGGGGGTGAAACTACGGGACACAGTTAGTGTTAAAATAAATTTTCCTACATCAATTATCTCAATTTTAAGGCTTATTAGACTTATTAGTATCCCAATTCTTTAATTATATAGTAATATCTTAGGTTTGCGCGATCACTACACATTATAATAAAACAACTTTTAACCGGATTAATCGCGTGTATTATTGGTTTTTTGTTTTTCCTGACGTTTCGCGTTCGTGGTCGCAGGAGGACTAAAGATTATAATAAAACAAAAAACCAATAATACACGCGATTAATCCGGTTAAAAAGTTGTTTTATTATAATCTTTAATTATATTTAAGTCATTTTTGCTTACTAAAACTTTTTTATTATAATTTTGTTATACTTGTATGTACTTTGAGTTCAGTTCATATTCGTTCGAAGAATAATAGGAATGTTTACTGTTATAAATCCATTATTTTTGGGGCCATATTTATTATTGCTTCAGAGTTCAGGTTAGCAAAAGCCAAACCTTGATTAGATTGTCTCTCATGAATTTTGCAATTGCCTTGTAATCTGAAACCCACGAAAATGCGTGCTGCTCTTTGTCTTAAGTCTGTAAGCCTATTTATTTTTAAGAGTACAGTAATGTGCAGTTTTGTAAGATATGCACACTATGTGCCTTTTCCCAATAACATTGGGGTCAGCTTCCAGTCAAACCGGATGCAGCTTAATACCAGTATTTTACATAGAGCGACTGCCTATCTGACCTCCACAACCCAATAACTGGGTAACACGATATCTCATGGTATGACTGGTCGTCAGACGTTCAGGCCTCTGATCATAATTTGACAACCGGGACCAACGGCTTAACGTGCTCTCCGAGGCACGGAGGGGTCTCGGTGTGAAATGATGGTCACCCATCCACAAACCGACCGCGGCAAGCGCAGCTTAACCTCGATCGATCGATCTGTGCGGCTGTAACTTAGCCGCAAGCCCCTCCTACCCTCCTTGTAAAATATGCACACTGTTAAATAATATATATTTTTATACATGTTGAGGCTATGTAATGCCTATATTAATTACTATATTTCAAGCTAACATTGTAAAAATAATAGACAAGAACGGGAGTACAACTGCAAACTAAGACTAAAAAACTGGTAAGGCTGTAGTTTCGTAGATCTGTAAATGATTGCTAGATAAATATCACCAGGCGTCTCCTCAAGACGATTACAAGGAGGATTCAAAATTCAATAGATGTGAACACGACAATGTAGCTCAATGGTAGAGTGATGACACGGAATGTTAAGGGTCGCAGGTTCAGCCCCGTTCTTGACTACTATTTTTTCAATGTTTCCTTGAAAAAATAGTAATTAATTTAAATAAGTATATTAATACTTACAGCTTCCCAGCGAGTGACGGTGTTCTCTGTCAAGAATATCTTGAAGTCTACCTTCACCGGTTGACGGTCTTTGCGTTCAAGGATCTTGCTGATAACCTGCAATATTATAATGATATAATTAGTGATTGGATTTATAATATGTTGATAGAGTAAATATGATGCAAATCAATCAAAATCAAAATTTCTTTATTCAAATTAGGCTAAAAATTTGCGCTTTTTGAACGTCAAACATTAAGACAGGCCCCAAAAAAGCCCACCCTTCACCGCTTCCTTGTTTACCGCTTTAGTGTTTTAGCTGGAAAGAAGAAGCGGCGCCACAAACTTCCCAGCACCACGTCTGTCTGTATCAAAATTATTATAGATTCTAAACAAATCTAAAATTGAATTTATATAAAATAATTGTATCTATTGAGATAAAATATCTTGGACACAGTTAGCTAGCACGAGCTGATGTAATATGTGTGCGAACGCAAAAAAATACAATATTTCGAGTCAAGACTCGGTGGCGGTCACTGCACGGTACAGCTCCTGATGATGCCCCATGGAGGGGCGAAACACGTGTAGAGTAGTTGGTGGTATGTTAGTTACAATATTATATGCATATTGCAATATATAAGACAGCGCGGTTGGCGCAGTGGTCGAGAGACCGACTGCTGCGCTGCGTGTCGCAGGCTCGATTCCTGCACGGAGCAAATATTTGTACGATCTATAGATAATTGCTCCGGGTCTGGGTGTGTGTGTGCTTGTGAGATTAAATGTTTGTAAAACGCACCCACGATACATGAAGAAATTCCTAGTGTGGGGCAACGTTAAAAAAAAAAGATATGGCATCGCTTGCGTATGTGAATATATTTGCGGGCGGGTGGTGCACAGGTAATTGTTTGACTACCCTCAACATTATGGCAGTAGCTAGATATTGTATGTATTTGCATCCACTGTAATGGATTTTTTCAAGGTGACGCCTGAATCTCGTCAATATGTGTGTATTAAAAATTATAGTAAAAGATGTGTTGTAAAAAGATGTGTTGTAAAAAGATGTGTTGTAAAAAGATGTGTTGTAAAAATATTTGCAAAACTCATTTTACAAGTAATATACCATCTGAACAGCTTAGAAATTGATATACACAAAAAAATAAAATTTGGAACGAGTTGTCGGTGGGTATAAACATTTCTAAAGTATTAATATTTGTTCCACCTTATTCTGTTGGTTCATTAATTACTAGACTTCTTAGATTCGAAGAGTTAAAATATGACAGCGCCTATTTCAAATTTGTTATTTTTTTTTCAAAGTATATTTTTTTTAGTTTATTATTTTTTATTACACAAAGTTGTGATGATACTAACCGCCTCTCTACGTTGCTGGTGGAGAGCTGGGTGCGCGTGATTCGGTGACTGAGCCTCGGTGATGAGGCTTTCCGCGCTGCTTGCGAGTGAACTCGCGCTTGCCCATAGTAGGGCACTCAACAAGTCACCTGGAGAGTGGAAAAAAATATATTTATTATTTTAATAACATAACATCACGCCTACACACACTGGTGCACACAACAGGTGCACACCCACATTTCACCAATGGTGTTATTAAGTCTCATGTAATAGGTGGTGAATCTATTGCCATCTACCGGGCCCAATTCTAAACTCCGGGCTGCTACTGAGAATTTCCTAACAGTAAAACTCAATTACACTTTGCCCGACCTCTGAATCGAACCCGAGACCTCAAGCTCAGTAGTCGCGCTTGGGACCACTAGACCAACGAGGCAGTTTATATAAAAAAAAACTCCACGGAGATAGCCAAGTCCGCAGGAGATATTAAAGTGAACAAGTGTATGCGTAAACACAAGTGCACTCCCTCTTCCTTCTAGACAGACACGACCGGAGAGAGATCAGGCGCAGGAACGACAGCTTTACTTGCTCTTCGAAGCACGGGGGTGTCACACAACCAACTGCTAAACTCCGGACTAGTACTGAGAATTACCTCACAGAAAAACCCAATAACACTGCCAGACCTGGGAATCGAACCGAGGGCAGCACCTGCGTTTGCGATCACTGTACCAACGAGGCAGTTAACAGAACCTTGCTATAGTATCATAGACCATTATAGTATACTAACGGTTGTTGTCGTCGTGGGTGGGTGTTGATGGGGTAGCGGGGCTCGCAGCCCCGCCATTCACCCCTCCGGGCGGTGCCGAGCCGTGAGCCGGAACATCAGGACCACCTGAGAAGAAGCAAGGTTGGTAAAATGATGGGTGAGCAATAAATAATTTATTATCAACTACGGATGCCCGCCGATACGTGCGCAATACCATCGAAATCGGATAAGGTTGGATTTACCGGTGGACTATGGAATTATTTCTTCTACAGCCGCCATCTTGAAAAAGGCGGAGCTTAAGAATAGAAATATGTTATAGTAACACTGGACAAAAAGTAACAAAACAGTTCAAGATGTTATCTCAGTGAAAACGTAGTAAATGCGCAAGCGCAGCCACTATGATAATATCATGTAGTTACGTGAACAGGTCACATAGTTGCATGATTATCAGTCGTATACGCCGAGTCTAAAGATTACTTTAATTAATTATTGTGATTCGTTTGACTGGATAAATAATTAATTATAATAAAAGTTTCTATATCTTTGTTACGTATATCTTGCGTATGGTTATATAACTTATAATGTCATGTAGTCACGTGAACAGGTCACATAGTTGCATGATTATCAGTCGTATACGCCGAGTCTAAAGATTAATTAATTTAATTAATTATTGTGATTCGTTTGACTGGATAAATAATTAATTATAATAAAAGTTTATATATCTTTGTTACGTATATCTTTCGTATGGTTATATAACTTATAACCATAACAGAGGATTTCCATTCCGGCAACTATATAACTTGAGATTACGATTTTTAAAAAGAGCATGTATAACAAAAATTAAAAGTGACAGTTGATGATAAATGTACTGAGTAGGCGCCATTTTGAAAATGGTGGAGCTCTCAAATGAAAATGATTTAATTAGTAATAATAAATAATAGTCTGTAATTGTGATGTACGACAATTTCAGAAAAGAACAGGCATGGATGTAGGAAGTCTTATACTGAAAGAACATGATTCGATGGCGATGACGTTTTTTTTTATTTGTTGGGTTTTGTCGCTTAGCAACTTAAATCACCCAATATTTGACGATTGCTGACGTTTACACACTACGACATTAGGTTTCAAATGAGATTGATTTCAATAATAAATAAAAGTCATTGTTATCAAAACTGTGCTGCATAATTGAACTGCCGATTTAACTATAATACGTATTAGTGACGTCATTCCTTATCATGATTCTCCAATAGGGCATGACCTTATTTTATCGTGCACGCTCGGTCTAAAGATCGGTTTTCGATAGTTCTATGAAACCTACGTAAAATCATTTTAAATTTCTCATTAGATGACGCATACGTAACAAAATTATCCGCATTAAAAATATTGAAAAAGTCTTTTTTTTCTAGTACATACTACAACATTTTAAAAACTCAGGGGCAGATCGAAAGGTTTGAAGGCTCTGGGACGACGATAAAATAGTGGCCCCGAATACGAAATAAATGGACCTGAGGTTTGAACGTCGTGAATGGGAACTTTCCTACCCACACATTGTCGGGGCGCTGGGGCTAAAGGCCCCATAACCTACCTAAATCGGCCCTGCTTTATTAACTTGGGGCTATTTATTTTTTGTTGGCATACATTTTACCTCTAACACTGTTTAGATAAGACTTTCCAAACCACTTTGGCTGAGGGGCCCTAAGTCTTTGCTTTATTCCAAATTATCACCGATTTTCTAGTGTCACACCAGACTGACTAAACCATAGATATTTTTGAGGAGTTATAATAATACTATGAACTATTAATATTTTTATTAACATCGTTATCAATTATTCTGAAATTAGTACTTCCTGGCTACCACAGTGTAGGACTTAATTTGGAAGCTTAGTGTTCCCTAAATTGTATTTTCTGTCAATAGACTTAAAGACTATTATTAATTGATATAACAGAAAAGATAACTTACCACAGAGGCCCGGCACCCAGGCACAGCGAAAAACACTCGGCGTCCGAAGCCGACAAAGCCGAGCGCTTGCTGCCCGCAGCGCTCAGCGACGCGCTGTTGGCGCTGTAACAAGAGACAAGTCGTTATAAGCACTGTATACTTAAAGAATATGCAAGTCGCGATTATTGTTAGGTACTATGCAAGACTATGTATGCTTGCAGCGCTGTCATCGCTTTTATTACAAAAGAAAGTCGATTTAGTCGCTGTATACTTAATACGCAAGATATGCAGGGCGATGTCATTATCAATCACTCGTAATATGCTACTGTGGCCCAGCGCTTAGAGACGAGATGTCGATGTCGCCGCTTTTGTCAGTCATTATAAGCGCTGTCGACTTAACAATATATAATATTATGCAAGCGTCTATACGCTTGCATAATATACTTGTGTTTGCAGTGCTCAGAGACAAGACAGTCCTTATAAGCACTGCCATCGTGAAAATAAGTTATGCAAGCGCATAGAGGGCTTTCGCCGCTATAACAGGAGACTTATAAAAGCCATGTCAACTTAATAATTAGTTTAGTAAGTATTATAGAACGGTTTGCTGAATTAAGTGCCACATTGTAACTGTTGCAATAACCACTCACGTCACATCTCTAGCTCACTGTCTGAAAAACGATCAACGACGTGACAATATCTCCTAACTACCACGACGGTTTCCTATGACGTAATAATATAAACGAACATACCCTTTATCACATTTAACCCAACACAAATCATCAGTTTGTAAATATTCACTCAACATCGATAAATCACCAGACTTCTTTTCGAAGAAATTATAATAAGGCATTCTGTTTAATTCTCAATTTCAGTTTATTACTTCTCGAAGCGATGAACTGACGACAACTGTTTTCGTCGTGTTCATAGTTTCAGCAAATATTAGCAACAATCTCGAGACAATATCTTTAGTGTCTAACAAATATAATTATGAGATTAGTATCTGATATCTCTGTTTAAATAAGTTGTAAAATTGAGGTAAATTACGCACTAAGGAACACTATCTTATTCCGTTAGGAATCCATGAAGTGGCGAGACGAACTATTAAGTAAAGGTAAGAGAATGGACTTGGAAATTATCCAATCGTCAAAAAAGGCAATGCATCAAGACGAAGAGAGAAGAACCAGCTTCATAGAGGATACGGCTGATCTACAGAAGGACGGAAGGACCGACGTCCTCGCTATCAGGACTACGAAAGAAGCTACAACAATAATCTGATAAAGAAAAGCACGTGACAGACAATAGGGAAATAGGCGTAAGATAGTCTCAGATTGAATAAAGAAAATAACTATGACCCAGTATTAGATAAGTCTTTAAATAGACTTCTAGAAATCTGCTCAGGGTTCACAAAAGATTCCAACCTGCAGTGGCGGCGTAAAGGGGAGGCGATGGGGGCAGTCCGCCCCGGGTCCAAAGCAACAAGGGGTGACAACGTGGTGATAACTTACTCGCTCAACTTAGAAGCCACTATCCATGGTTTTATAGCTTAGAACACTAGTAGGGTAGTGTGATGCGGATAGTTTGGAAAGGCCTCCACTTAGAAAAACGTACCATACAAGTCATGCACTTTCAAAATTAGTCGCATTGCAATATTTTTGTTTTACTTTGGATGCTCAATAGAAAACTGCCTCGGGTGCAACCCATGCTACGCTGCCACTGCCAACCTGGAGTGCAGGTGTGGTGCTAATCCGCAAACGATGGAACACTTGACATCGTGCCCTGCGTGCCCTGATACCTGCACGTTAAATGACCTCATGGATGCTACTGAAAATGCGGTTGTCGTAGCAGGGTTTTGGCTGACACAATTTGAATTGCCATCGATACGCTAAGAAGAAGATATAGAAGTACAATAATGTGAAATTCTCTAATTTATCTTTATAACTTCTGTAGTGGTTAGTTGATCGCTTTGTCTGAAACAGATATTATATTTACTTACCTTTGTGTTATCTGAACCAAAAGATAGTAACAAAGATAGGAGGCAATTGTGACTGATATAAATCTCAAGATTTTGAAACAACTACAAAAACAAACATGCCTATTTTCGAAGTAAATGATACAAATTGGTACAAGGAAAATCTTAAATAATATTCTAAGACAGCTATTTCGCAGTAGTCTAGCAAAATGGCATCGAAAGGAGATCTTGGGCTGTATATACAGTTCCGGAGCCATATTAAGAGCGAACGTTGCTGAAACCTCTAAATGATTTACGATAAGGCCTAGAGTTGGGCTGAATTTGCAATCGAAGGGAACATAACCAAAAATCTTGTTAAGGTGTTGATGGATTTGTGTCCACTAGTCAACGCATAACACCCTGTTTAATTGTGTGAAAATGTCATTAGAGGGGAAGACATTACTGGCATCTATTGTAACGAAAATCATTTTGGTTAGGTAATGAACAACTTAGTATCAGAGTTTAAACCAACCAAAAAAATTATGATTCATTATCATACTCTTTTTTTCGTAGCGCGCCAGGCCGTAGGGCCTTCAATGTTCTCCGAACAACGAGAGCCGAAGCCGACGGACGACGGACGACGGACTTGAGTAGTCCGTTGCCTAACCAGCAACATACCCAAAGATTTTAACCGCCAAAACTCTACCTCTACGGCCATGGCTCATTACACTAAGCTATCTCTGCTTTCAACAATCAATCAACCTAAAATAAACCCGAGAAAGTAGTGAACTAGTGCCAAAATTCAAGCACTTATTTTGGTTAAATTACTTTGGACCAGTTTTCTATAGATATAACTACAGACATAGGGGGAACTTTTGGCACTCCGCCCGAAATGATAATGGATGTTAAATTTTGTTTGGAAACAGAAATGTGTGTTGTTCATAATATAATGTTTTGTTGATTGCATCGATTAATTATTTTGGGCATGGGCTAAGAATGGGTTTTTAATAACTACCAAACATATTAAATCAATACTGTTTGTCAAGAATTCTACATTGCATTCAAGAATTTTCGTTTGTGCGTCTACGTGCTTCGGAGGGCATATAATCAGTTGGTCTTAAAGTCTCAGTAAATAGTCAATTTAGACACGAGGTGGGCTTCGCACCACGACTTTATCCCCGAAGAGTAAGACATTACTATTGTACACCCACATATCATCGATGCAGTTATTAACTACGATCTTATAGCGAGTCTATTGCAATCAATCCGGCACAATACCAAGATCCGGGCTGTTACTGAGGAAGTCCAAACGGAAACCTCAATAATCCTGCCGACCAACAAGACAGTCAATAGACAAAGATCGGAAAAAGAATAAATCGCTAACGTTTTTAACACAAGCAGGATTCGAAAGAACCCTTTTATAAAGTCTAAGCGAAGGTTTGTTGTAAGCAGTAACAAAAGTAGTTTGATCTGAGATAAGAAGTCGTGCTTGACATCGGCATTGCGTGAGAGACCGTTCTTTACACTTCGAGACCCTTCCACGCCTCGTTGCGCACGCGGTCGTTACCTGCCCTAAGTACCGGTCAAACCACAATTTAGACACGTTTTATTAGCAGACTTGTAGCTTACTGTGGTAGACATAAGCTTAGCTGGAGGTAAATAAAACTAAAGTGAGCCCTAGACTAAAACGTTGGCAATTTCATATATTTTTTATTCTAACACGTAGTGTGGAAAATGTTTGATGTTTTTTTTTTTTTATTATAACAGTCAGCAAAGTATGAATCTATAGCATAGGATTGGTTGAATACCCATCTAAGGGAAGCAGGGTCGATTCACTTTGGTGGTAGATGCTCAATATCTTTCTTCCGAAAGTTATTGCCGTTTTATAGAATAGGAGTTGACATAATATGTTCTTTACGCAAATTCTTTCTTCACCAAATAATTTAGTAAACGTATCGATAGGCAAAACTATTTGATTTAGCATGAAGGTTTTGAGTTTGAGTTCTCCATTAGAGGGGCTACTCCTGGCGAAGGCAATACCGTGGCGGAGCTGCGTCAGCTAATAGCGAAATTAGGTCCTACGATTCCTCCTTAAGATATTGTAAATACAACATTTCTGACTTCAGAAGATTTAAAAGGAGTTCGTGATCTTTTAAGTCGGATAAAGACTAATTTTGAATCAATCATACACATACTTCAATATACAAATAAAAGTCAAAACGCAGTGCAGTATTGGCGTGATGTTGTAATATTTTCAAGGTTATGCTGCGCCACAACATCGCGTTTGTATTATCGGAGCTAACTCGAGAACCATTGGACTATTTTCGAAGAGAATTTCTTCGATAAAATCTTTAAGGCCTTGGCATAAATGGGTTTTGCTCACGATATGTATGGGGTTAATTAGTCAAGCAATAACTAGCTTGGTTGCTAAGTTGAGATGTAAATGTCAACAAAACCCTATTACAATTGTGAGTTTTATTAACAGTATAATAACGCTCTCAGGATACTGTTAGGGCTGCCGTGGCGCTGCAGCGCAGAAAATATGTTTGCGGAACGACATATAGATGGTTTTGCGGCCATCATGCGCTTAAGGAGCACTTCTCTACTGCCGTGTCTGCGGCAGCACTAACACTATCTTGAGTGTGTCCCCAAACAGATGCGAGTCTCCCAATACTGCGACATTGGATGAAACTGGACAAAAAATATCGTATGTCTATTAACAGTAGCGTTTCAGACCATTGTAACTAATACTACATGTTAATGTTAATACTGGGATTTTAAAGCCATGCACATAAACGAGGGATTTTTCAAAAAATATTTTGAAATTCTGATTCTAGTAAGTCTACTACATTTACTTCTTCCTGCCGTAGTCCCAAGTTATTTGGAGTCGGCGCAATAATATATGTTTTGCCGTGTAATCCCTTAATGTGTAATACCACTTATTGGTCCTCCAAAATGTACGGACATTTTGGAGGACCAATAAGTGGTATAGGATGTGCTTTTCAACCGAGAAAAAAAGGAGGAGGTTATCATAGTCAGATTTTGATGTTTCGTTTTGTACTGGATAGCAAATACTTCAAAAATAGTCCCTTAAAAAATTTAACTCATGTAAATAAATGTTCCAAACAAAACAATCAAAGAAGATCATTCAATTATAGTAATAATCAAATGCAACATGGAATTGCCGAGTCAAAATTTCTTACTCGCTTATAGACTAAGACACATATTATTTTCAGTTTCCTTTTTCAGCGATTGTTTCTTGTGGACTATTAATGTTTTACATTATTTTAATCTAGTCTAAAGCGATAAACAATTTTTGTTATCTTGTCACCCAGAACACGTGGCGTATTAAGTATTAAGGCCTTTGACTGCGTGGATCACCAAACGCTCATTCTAAAATTAAAACACTACGGAATTCGAGGAAGGTCTATTGATCTTGTGTGTTCCTATTTGACAAATCGGGAACAAAGGGTAGCTAATTAGCTATTGATAAGGTAACTTCTTCAGGCTCACTTGTTAAAATGGGAGTGCCTCAAGGATCGATTTTAGGCCCTTTTTTGTTCCTTGTTTATATTAATGACCTTCCATACGTCATAAAGGACACAATGTCAAACATAGTTCTTTTTGCGGATGACACCTCACTTATATTCAAAGTAAATAGAAAGGACAAGGATCTGGTAGAACCTAATAATACACTTAATAAAATATCTAATTGGTTTTCTGCCAATAACCTTCTATTGAACGCTAAAAAGACGAAATGTATTAGGTTCTCTATACCTAACGTGCCCAATGTAGATTCTAATGTAAAACTTGATGGTAAAGTACTAGATTTGGTTGCTTCAACTGTATTCCTCGGTGTCACAGTGGACTCTAAACTCCAGTGGGGACCTCATATTGAGGCACTTGCAGGAAAACTGAGCTCTGCTGCGTTTGCTGTTAGGAAAATAAGACAGATGACTGATGTGTCTACGGCTAGGCTGGTCTATTTTGCATACTTCCATAGTATTATGTCTTACGGCATTCTACTCTGGGGATCAGCTGCTGATATCGAGACCATTTTTATATTACAGAAAAGAGCAGTCCGAGCTATTTATAACCTTAGCTGCCGTGAGTCACTCCGTGAATTATTCAAGAAAATAAATATACTCACCTTACCATCCTTGTACATATTTAGTAACATAATGTATATTCGTAAAAATATGGTCGAATTTAATAAAAAGAGTGATTACCACAATTTAAATACGCGTAATAAGCACAAGCTTATAGTACCTGGCTTTCGGCTTAGAAAGACAAGCAAGTCATTTATGGGTAACAGTGTTAGGTTCTACAATAAGATCCCCTCTAATATAACTGAACTGCCGGATTTCAAGTTTAAGATTGTTATTAAACGCATATTAATGTCCAAAGCGTACTATAGTACTAATCATTATATGGAAGATAGGGATGCCTGGCTCACGATTCCTTCCTGCACACTGCGACCCACTGGCACCTTGCCTACTTGATAAGGCGACATTTTGTTTGCTTTCAGCTTAAATATTTCTATGTTTTTTCCTTTATTTTGACATTTTTGATTTTTGTTATTTTATTTTTTTAATTTATACAATTTATTTTATTGACGTACAATTAATCCAATTGTATTATTATTTTATTTGACTCTTGGGTATGTAAATTTACATATCGATTGTATAACAGCTAGTATCGAACCTACTAGTTTTAAATTTACATTATTATTTCTTTATGAAATTTTCCATAATATATAACTTTGTAAAATGTGAGCATCATGTGGATATTAATGTTAGTTTTAATCTCATATTACATACATACTGCCTATTGTCAGGCATTACGAGTTTGTCATGCTCGCTAAAATGTCCTGCTGATGGTGGCGTCGTACATCGGGTCGTCGAGTTCCCTACAAAATGGTTGAGCTAAGCGAGGCTGATGTGCGCGTCATGCTCGTGAACGGGTGCTGTCTGTCGGGACTGGTCGGCTCCTAACTGCCTTGGCAATCATTTTAAAAGGCTATATAAGTTTACTTTCCTTTCTTAGTCTGCTCATTAACCTGCATTATTCTCACATTACCTTATTTATTGTTAAACCAATTTATTTTAAAAAAGAGTGTCTATGGAGTTTCTTGCCGGCTCTTCTCCATAAGATCAACGCCTTGGAACCGTGCACCTAGTTTTGACTTTTCATAAGTGCCTGTAATATGGTTTATTTGAAATAAAAATATTTGAATTTGAATTTGAATTACTCAATACGAATTAACAATATCCATTTTGAAACGAATACCCAGTAGTTGTGTTTAAACAAGATAAAAGAGTCAAAGCAGTACAAAAGGAGAAGCAAGTGATGATTTAAAACAAACTTTATTTTCTATAATTCATGATTCAAAGCTGAGACGACGGCCGCGCCTGTGGTATTCGGTGTGACGATGTGTCGAAAATCAGTCAACAATATGTACCACGATATGCGCAACACGCGCCGAGACGTTACGAGTGAAAATGCACGTGGTTTTTCTTAGCAAATGAGTGTAGATATGATTTTTAGTATCTCTGCCAATACTACTTTCTTATTTGAGTAAATCTGAGGCGACTGGCGAAAATATTAGTATGTTGTTTAATATTTCATTTTTGGTGTAGGTAGAAGTTGATTTTTATGAAAGGCTTCACTTGAAAGGAAAACGATACTGACAGCGAGTGATTTGAGGGCTTCCTAAAATCTGTAAGTTGTCTTGACGGATTTAAAAAAAATATATGATTAAGATATTTAATTAAGACTTACCGGTACAACAGCTTGACCATATTTCAAAAATAAATAAATCGATACACAACAACAAAATAGAATTCGTATATAATTATAAATAACAGATATATCACAAAAAATGGAATGTTTCAATAAATAAATTGTAAAAAATTAACACAATGAAAAAATTAAGGAATCGTAAGGCGATTTTTTTCCGGCACTTTTCTGAAAAATAATTTTATGCTGTATGCGGTATACAGCATATTATTTTTGTTTACAAAAATAGAATCTATTTTTATATTGTTTTGCAAGATGTGCGATCAATACGAGAATTGAGTAGCGACTGATAGAAACTGTAAACAGTCGGCGGCCGGAGCAGGCCTCGCCAATATTCAAAAATAGAACTCGTGTTTTGGTCGTTGTGGAACTAAATTAAGAAAAGGGGATGAGTCTTCCGACGTCATAACTTTCACGTTTATAACCCACGAGAGTTTACAGGTATATTTTGATACCAAAATTGGTGGGTAGGTTTTGTATCGAAAATCTTCCAGTTCAGAACTAATATTGAAACCAAAATGCGTCATCCCTTATCAAAATGCGACATTTGTATAGTTTGCAGAAAGAATGCTACTCCAAAACGATGTTCTGAAATAGTTCCCCCTCTCTCGTTTTTCCCTTATAGTAGACCTTCGTATGAAGCCACTTCACTGAAGTCTGAGCAGATGGATAACTGAAATCAGCTGCAAACTTACAAAGCATATTTAATTAAATTATCCCCTTCTTCTCCGGTGAAGGAAAACATCGTGAGGAAATCAGAACAACTGAGAGATATGCTCGATTATGTGTAAAACTATTTCAGAGACCTTTAAACTCTGACACTAGGTTGCTCATCAACCACAAGATAAGAAGAATGTCTTATAAGATAGGCAACAAATCGACAACCAAGCCAAGATATCGCCTAAAAGTCTATAAAATTTTCGTAGGCCGTCTTGCGGGCTAACCGAGTCATCCAAGTAGGTACTAAGGGCTTGCAGCGGTTCACCAATTCCTTCAAAGATCCCGGATGTAACAATAATGTTACCAAAACACATTTACACGAAGTCAACTAAATATTAACACCTTGTTTACAGAAAACAAAGTAAACATACACTTCCAAAATAGTAGGTCAGCCAAACAGTATTTAGAGAAAATTTACGACTACCCGCGTTGTCGTTTAATAAAATCACATTGCAATGGGGACACTATCTGTTTAGCAATTCTATTATTTACCAGACAATTTAAAAGAGAGCGCTTGCCAAACTGTTCTTTGGGAATTTATGATATAAGGAATATTGTCTTGGCCTTCATCCATAAAGATTTTGCTGAGGCAACCGTAAAAATTTGGGTGCAAATGGTTCTCTCTCACTCGTTATGTCAGCAAAACTTTCAATATTATTCTGGCTAAGACAGAGAATTTTCTTGTTTCATTGAATGAAAAATATTGATTAATATCATTAGTGGATTAAGTAAAACCAATGCTTAGCAAATTATCTAAAACCAAGAGAAAAAAAAAGAAAAACGGTACTCTAAAAATATTTGTCTCTTTCGAGTCCAAAATCTTTTATTGTTCCAGAAATATACCCAATGTAGGTTAACGTCAAGAAGCAAAAACATACAAGTTTGAGTAGACAAGTCCCAAGAGAGTACGAAAAGTCTTGAGAAACGAGACTATGGATCAAAATGGGACAAAAAATACTGAGATAAACTAATTTGTTCAGGGCTAGATGTGAAACGTTTGGCTTGGCTTTCTTTCACTGTAAGAACTATGAGTTCACCATACCCAGGTCCTATTCCACAGGAAAATTTACAATGCACCAAGGAAACACGACAATGGAGAAGCTTATTCATCATACCTCCCTAAAAGACTCGACAGATCATGGGTCATTTTGAGGAGTCGTATCACCCGTGCAGAGGTTGCGGCAAACACTGCTGTAATCCAAGAACATCAGTAAAGGAATTCGGAGTGTCCGTGTGGAAGTCGGAAAGAATCTGACATAGTACCTATAATATCAATGATATTTCTTCAAGATAAATCTTTGAAAAGCATTAACGCATGCTTAGCGAACTCTAAACTACTACTACTCTCTTTTTCCATTTGATATTTCTTCACTTTCTACTAGAGCAAAAACGACGTAATCAACCAGGTCCGACAAACAGACCTGTTTCAGTAATTTCTTGCAAGAATCCCTTAGTCCGTGCCAACCCGCGCAGCTGAGCCTGCTATAAGTTCGCCCCTCAATCGTAATAATAAGCTGAATCCGTTCCAGAGGCCTGCACTTCGCAGGGGTTGCCCTTAGCGTATTGTCGCTTAGTTTAAATTGAATGCTCTAGCCTTAATTTACTTAAGGCCCCCACAGGAAAGCCCGGTTAAGCAGTCAAAAACCTGCCAGATCCCCTACTCAAAAAATAAATACGAAGATCCCTAGAAGTATTTTCATCTGAACGCCTCCATGCTTCGGAGGGCACGTTAATTCGTCGCTCCCAGCTGGTGAGCCTTTTGCCATCAACCAGGCACTATTCCAAACTCTTCTACTGAGAATTTCCTAACAGAAAATCACAATCACAATTTGCCTGACCTGGGACGAACCCAAGACGTCATGCTCAGCAGTCACGCTAGGGGGGACCACTAGAGCAACGAGGAGTCATGTAGTATACTTTTAATATCATGAAATATTTGAACACAAACAATTTACTCAGGGTGTGTTGATATATAATACACTCAAGCACTTTCATCACTTAACTAGATCGTTTGATCTTTTTATAGAACTACCGTCAAAACAGTGCGTCATTATTTTGAAATGTTGCCATAATATCTTAGAGAATTTCATGTTATTATGGCCATTTGTAAAAAACAAACACGTACCTAAGGAATTTTTTAGCTTATTGTCAGAAGTTAGAACCAAATTTAGAGTGTCTCAAATATTTTTGGCACATGGTGTCGATTTTAGTGTTGAAAAACTAAACTAAAATTAGAGCATTATACATTAACTGCCATTATAAGAGCGAGACGGAAAAGTTGAGATGTCAAACTAAAGTTTCCATACATTTTAGTTTGACGTTTTTAAGCAAATGGGCCACATAAAAGCATATTAGAAATTTGATTTCGCCGTTCCTTATTTTGATTCGAATATTCGATTTCCTTAGGATCATAATTCCTCCCATCTCGTTCTTTAAAGTGGCCGTGGCTGTCGGTAAAAGGTAGCGATACTCGAATTTTAGTTTAGTCAGTCATCGACGCCAATAGCATCTACTGAAATTACTAAACCAAATGAAAAATTTTAGCATCATTATCTTCCTAAATAGTGAAATTATTAATTTTAACCCTTTGTTCACAAACTGAAACTATGTATGCTTTCTCTTGCATTTTTTGATTATGCCAGAATCAACATACTAGAAAGATGTTCTAGTACATGAAAACATCGAATAATAATATTTAACGAAACAATTAAACAAAAAAAAAGAAACTGTCACGAACGCATTGTCGCGCAAATAATTTACATTTTATTTTTAAAACGCGGCCAGGCGTGTTTGTCGCTTCATTCTTGCTTCTGGGCACGTTCCAGCTAAATACATAAAGTTATTATCATTATTTTCTATAGTGTAAAAGATTTTACATTGACATTGATAAATATGTTTTGTTTACAAACAATGAGTTTTCAAATGAGTAATGATGGCCAATCCGCAGACATTTTTTGTATAAAACGGGCACAAACAGCCACGTGTTTTAATACTCTTCATAACTACACATTTACATTCTCAAGATAAGACTGTACAACGCACAAGGACGTTTTGAAACAGAAGCAAATTGAAATTACTTTCTATTTTGTAACGTATGACGTGTACGAGTTAACTCATGTATGCACGTATAACTCATGTTACCTACATGACTTCAGCAATTATTTTAGCTTGAAATCAAAATATTCTTGACGTAATTTCTAAGACGTTTGATTAATAATTTTTATTCCTACTCCAAAACAAATTAACACTAGTTCATAGTATATCATGCTAAACATTTAGGCATAATCACAATCCTTGGCAACTGGATCGCCTCTTATAGTTTTTATGGCTAACTGTGCCCAAGATATTTTATCTCACTAGATATAATTATTTTATATAAATTCAATTTTAGATTTGTATAGAATCTATGAATAATTTTGATACAGACAGACGTGTTGCTGGGAAGTTTGTTGCGCCGCTTCTTTCCAGCTAAAACACTAGGAAGCGGTGAAGGGTGGGCTTTATTGGGGGCTGTCTTAATGTTTGACGTTCAAAAAGCTAATTTTTAGCCTAATTTGAATAAAGAAATTTTGATTTTGCTAAGGAAACGACATTCTTCCTTCCTGCAAGGACAATACACGGAAATACGTAAAGAGGAAAAAAGAGAGGTCCTATGTTGTTTTCGTCTAGATCAACCTCGTTTAAATAAAACAAATATGAAAATGAAATGATTATTTTTATCACAAAAACAAAGTTTTATCGTCTTTTCTTTTGTCTCAGCCTTGGCAATGTCACCGAAATTTTCCATTGACAGCGACGCGCATGCGCACTTAGGATTCTTTACGTCATTATTGATAAGTAGAAAGGCAAGTTCAAGGACTTTGTTTTGTACCTACCTAAACACAATTAATTTATAGAGAAAATTACATATGCTAACTAATGTAGCGAAATCGGTAAATAAGTATGTAGTATGGGGTTTAGTTTTAGCTTCGCAGTTTAGTATCTGCAATTCATGTTATTACACTGATTATACCAGAAACTCAAACCTCCTTCAATATCGTTAAACTGCTACATTATGACCGCTTTTGAAGTCAATAGTGACGACGATCGGTTTAAACAAAAAATTACGTTAAAATAACTTCTCATTCACAATTCTAACAGATTTCACCACAATTCCAAAAACAAACCTTTCATTTCTATAAATATCCAAAACAATACACAACCGCTCTCAAAAAGCTGAATAGACTTGTTACCCGTGTGTTCTATTGTGACTTTTCATAAATGGAATTTCACTGGACCTGGGGAGCATTTAGACAGCTGTCACTTTCATTTGGCGGTTACGATAAAATCGGTCTTCTTTGGTCGAAATTATCAAAGGTCGGAAAGGATCCTTTTTGCTACGAAAATGTACGAAAATAGCTTGCTGATAATTAAGGGCCGCAGGCTTTGTCCGTTTCTTTATGGTTTACTTACGCAAGTCTAATTAATATAAAATCTTTTTAGGGTTTTGTACTCAAAGAATGCCCAACAGAGCATACACCGGCAGTCTGTCCGCCAAAGGCTTCTATTTTAGCTGAAATTTTCAAAGAATGTTATTAAAAACTAATCAAAATCCAACAAGGGCACGGAACCTACTACAACTGAGCCCGTTTTTATATTAGGCTCTTTTAGTTGTAAAAAAAGGGAAAGAAAACATAACATAAGAAAACAATATCGAATCAGTCGGATACAATTCGGGTATTGATTCTCAAAATAAAGCTTATACGTATTTGGCAGCTGATAGCAAAAGTTAATATATATAACAGATGCATAAGCCAGCTTACATTCCTATAGCAGCAGTACAAAAATACAGAATAATTAAACAATTAGAATAAAAAGTGACGTTCTTTGACATTAACGCTTTACGTCAAACTCCCTGTCAACTTGATAACTTCACAGACACTAGGGTTGTAACTAGTCCGGTAAGCAAACTCGATCATGTTGGTGCCAAACCGAATGTACCTACCGTCCGAGATTACATAAATAATTAGAGAGGTTAGACTACGGCCTACGGGAGTTCTAAAAATGCGGGTAAAATCGATTCGAATCGATAAGGATAGATTTTTAAGACGTTTGTAGCACGATAACCTATAAAATAATTTCGTAATTTTTGTAAAATAGTTAACCCTGGGCTATAATATTCTTCTATAATTATATTATAGAAGAATTTAATTATTTATACAAATTATACCGTTGCCTTGTACGTTTTAATAACAAAATACTAACTCAAACATGTTTTCGTAGTCACGGATGTTATATTTAGATTGGTAAATAGGTTGGTAGCTACAACTATTGCAGTATATTTATATAAAACAGATAAGAAATAGTCGAGAGACCAATATTTTATTATTAATTTTGTATTTGTACATTATTCTCTTGTTTCAAGATAAATCTTTGAAAAGCATTAACGCATGCTTAGCGAACTCTAAAGTTATTATATTAAATGGAAAAAGAATACGGTCGCGAACAGGATTCGAACCTGCGCCTCCCGGATGAATACTCCAGGCGCTCTGACCACTAAGCCATCTCGACCTCTGCTCACCACCGGGAATTCTTCTTCCATATTTTAACACGTCTTATGGCGACGTCAACACTTGAAATCAGTACATGAAAACAAAAATCTTGACTCAATATGTACTCTTTATGCTTCAAAATGGCCGACTAGCATACCTAATCTGTGGCAATACGCCACAACTTTCCATGCAAACGTTAATTTTCGCGCGTTAATTTATACGTACCTATACGACCTATTTTCAGTTATCTATGCTAGAATTACGCACAAACAGAGCTAAGTTATAGTACCTAATCTTTAAATAAACAAACGACATTCGAAGTAAAATGATATTGTTGTAAATACTGAGATTATTTCATCGGTTCGCGTTCCATAATATAATTAAATGTACAGAAGGAAAAAAAGAAAACTGTATTGTAACCGTGTACTTACTACCGCAATTTTACCAGCTTTTTCTTTTTGCTTGAGTCCTAAGTAAGGTCACAAAGAAACCTCGGTTTGCATCGGGTTCCCGAGCTCGCATCGCTCAAAGATTTGATTCTTCATCATTACTTCATTAGTTACTACGACTAGTTAACCATAGGCTCTATTTCATCTTCAAATATCATACAATCAAATTAATCATTATGCCTAGTAACATTATGCGAATTAAAATTATACCAAAATAATTTAGCCTAAAAGATAATTATGTCAACATAAACTGTTTGCCAAAAAATAATTATGGCAAAGTATTATTAGACAAAAAAAAAAATGCTAAAATAATTATGCCAAAGCTTATTAGGAAAAAAGCAATATGCGAAAAAAAAGTCCCCCTTTTCAAAGATTAGTAACGTTAAAACGAACTCTTCAACCTTAATAAATCAGACGATATCCATTATCCTAGTAAAATGCCGCAATGTTCCTTTACAAAAGAAATCTTTTGTTGACAGCTGTGTTAATTTTACAAGATGGCCGTTACAACCCGGCCAATAAAACCTCACTAACACAGTCTTGTCAAATACCAGTAGATAGCTCAATAAAAATGTTGCTATTCAAACAATCAGTTTTGATTGATACATTTATTACAAGTGTGTGACCTTCACGTGTTTGTTGGACGTCAGAACATGATCTAAATTAGCAGCTACAAGCGGTTTATATAGGTACTTACCTACCTACTCGCCGTATTGACGGAAGAAAATAATTTTTATTTTTATTCCAGAGCCAAAAATACTGAATAGTATAGAAAAAAGAACATTAAAGGTGACTTTCGCGTGAGACTTTCTATTTCCACAAAACTTTAAAAAACACAGCATCATTCTTATTACTTTTAATTACTGAAATTCAATTCAATGACATGTTACTAGTTCCTATTACTTTTTAATTATTATACTAACAAATAATACGAATTCTTAAAACTAATTACGCTTCGGAAGGCTGATTTAACAAGGTTACCTAAAGAAAGTGATTATAATAAGATTTAAAGTCTGAACTTATAACCTGATGGTAAAATATATACATAACTGATTTATTTTGAAAGAAAAGCGGATATTATATATATATATGCCAATTTAAATGCATGTTTTATTTTTATGCTCCACTAGCTGTGCCTTTTTTAATAACACTGCCTGATCCAGAAATCGAACCTTGAACCTCATGATCTGTAGTCACACTTTGGATCCATTTAGGTATATCATGTCATTTCTTCAAGGATTCATCTTATAACCTACTTATTATTGTTTTTTTTATAGTCTTTGATGTTTTACTTATTAATGAAAGGGCAATGACTTTTTACTTTGAGAGTTTGACACAGTTTTATGATCGATCTTGTTTATCATAATTAACAATCTTTAATTTTTTACGGTAAATATTACATTTCATTACGCATTTTTAATCTTATGATATCTTTAGAACATATACTGCGATAATTAAACGAATAGATATATACCTTGCGCCATGTTATTTTGTTAACAGAACAAAATACATTTAAAACTTTAAATTATGTTATAAACGAATCAAATTTCTACAGAAATTTAAAAAAAATATCTAAATAAATAAAATCATAGTGTTTATTTGTAATGTCAAATTGACACCTAAACTCACGATAACCTAAGAAGTCCAACTAGACGTTTCTCATTTTACCTTTGTATGAATGTCTACGTAAGAAATTGAAAAATCTAATTCATAATCCTAAATAATTACTGTGTTACCCATACACTATAACAACGAGTACCATTCGTTAAACTCAAGATTAACTCTATGTTGAAAAAAATGCACTCAAAAAATTAACTTAGAAAGTTAAAAAAAAAAAAACATTAATACTATTGATATGCAATTCATATCATATACCTGATGCAATTAGTATGTTGGGAACAGCATTGTATTATATAAAATGGCATGATCGGTCAGACAAGACATTTAATTATTTTTATCCCCATCCGGCCATATTGTGCTAAGTATATGTGTAAATGTGTGTGTGCATACTGATCACTGTACCTACATATGACAAAATGGTGCCTATAGTTTAGAGATGATAATCAAGTTAAAAAATATTTTTGAGTAATAAAAAATTACTAAAATAGAAGTTTATAGGTATTTATTAACAAGCAGTATCTCTATTTAATTAAACACTAGCTTCATCTATAATTTATATTAATATTATAAATTTGAAATTAACTCTGTCTGTCACATATTCACACCCTAAACTGCTGAACAAATTTCTGAATGAATTTTTGTATAGATACAGATAGATTGAACCTTGGAGAAGAACCTAGGCTACCATTTGGAATGCACCAGCTAGTTAGTTTTTATGAAGTAAGAGTTAGACCATAATTACCACAATGGTAATTAAGGAATTAAAATTAAATATGTCATATTTAGATAAAAAAAAAAAAAAGAATAATTTAATGTTGATTGAAACAAGAGTATTAGAATGAAATCATGTCAATAAGTTTGAAATTGGAACACTTACTTAATTGATCAATTAGGATCATGTGTTCATTTATGATCACTATGATTTGAATGATTGAAATTAACTTGTATCAATACATACTTACATACTTGATATTGTTTTAGTGGTATGTCATTGAAATTCATTAAAAATAATTTAGAAATTTTTGGTTATCAGCAAAAAAAAAGAAATACATTTTTTTTGTAAGTTTAAATACTGCCTACATACTTCAGAATTGGTGTACTATTTAAAGGACAGATCATAAATATACAATGTGCAAGGAGTCTGTGGTCATACTTTGCGGGGTGAATGTATACATGTTTACAAATAACTTTTACCAAGTTAAATTCGAAAGCACAAAAAAAATGAAATTGCCGCATGAAAATGTTGGGTTTTTGTAAATGTAGGTATTTAAAGATTTGTGTCCAGCAGATTTTACCAAATTCAATCCAAATTTTGTTTAAGATTCTATCATTTGTCAATGCTTTTGTTTTTGCAAATGACACAAATATTAATTTTAATAAATTGGCCAGTATTGTTTGTTATGTTACTTGGTTCTTATGAATATAGTAGTAATTTTTACATAAAATTGAATATGGAAAATACTCAAATACCCTACAAGATTACAAATGAATATGTCATGCTTCTAGGACATTCGAAGATTCCTAAAAGACTATGATAGATGGTCACACTGTAACACCTGATTTTATCAAATCATGCTACACACAAACAATAATCGTATGGTAATGATTAAAAATACAGTACCAAAGTTGCCATATTGATTGCATTTATTCAATTTCCATTCTTAGCCGTAATAAAACCTCGATTGATATAACCTCCACGTGAAAAAAAAGGTTAGACAAAAATATAAAAAAAGATTGCGACATGAAGGTAATCAGCCAATTACAATGATGACGTATCGAAACAGAAGGACAATGCAAACCGTAATACGTAATAGAAAAAGTTCCATAATTGAATACTCTGAAATTGTATTTCGATGTAATAGTGACCTAATTACTTGTACATAAACCAGAAATAGCGAAATATAGAAAAAATATAACTTACTAGTAGTTTTTCTCTTCGATGGCGGGTGGCTCCAAACCAGCGACATCGTAGTAATTAGAATAATTACTACTAATACTACTACTAAAATTTAACTGTTGTATTAACTTCGTCATCTTGGCGAGTCGTAATTAAGCCTTGAAAATACTTGGGAAGAAAAACACGGTAAGACCGTAAAGATCGCTCAAACTGCGTAGTTACACACGAACACGAATCAAAGAAGTGTAAATTGGATTGATTTGATGAATAATCAACTTGAAGTGCGGGCGAAAGGAGCTAAGTTGAAAGTTAAGAAGTCCACTATTTACATACAAAATACACGTGGTTGGAGCCGTCTGAATTTGGTCGCATAACACAATTTTTCCGTAATGGCCACCGGATGCGTGACGTTTCTGTTCTCGATAATTACGTTCCTTTATACGTAATTATAAAAATCTATGACATAATCGCACTTTAGAAACAAGTTATTATTGATAATTTTGCATCAATACAATACAATATTAGATTTAGGTCATGAATCTACTGTCTTTTTAAAACTTTAGCGAGAGTATGCGGCAAAATAATGAAAATCAATACTTTCTTTGACACCCATGAGTTGCCATGGAAAACGTTCCGTTCTTTCAAAACAAACGTCAACAAAGATTGTAGTGAAGTTAGTCGCAGTTCTATCGATTGGGCCGCGCCGTAATGCGTACATAACAACAGAGAATCGATTATTGAAACTTACCGATTACGAAAAATTAACGATGGCATACCACTCGTTGGGGGCTCAATACTTGTTAATAATTTTTTTTGTATCATGTAACTGGATGCCGGCAGGGCATATAACGTCATAACTTCACTTTAATTTACACTTCACAGAAATAAGATCTTCCAATTAAGGAATGATTCGTTTGTTTACAGTATTGCACATTAATATCAATTACACTTAAATGACTTTTTCTAGAATCTGTTAGTATCCTGGTTAACGACATTCAGGCTCAACGGTGTATTCACGACTACTGCTGAGTTAGTCGCCGCAGTGGCGATATAATACTATATAAGTAGGCAAACCTCCACCCTCTATTTTTAGGGAGTATGAGCCGGTCTACACGGGTGGTTTTTATATTACGGCTTTTCATTGCCCAGTATGGAAATCAAATTGGGTCAACGGAGTGGCTTAGTAGTTTGTCTTTTAATAATTATAAGTTTATAGGATCAAGCTGTAAATCGCAGAGTTATGGTATGATTAGATAAAAAAACATTTAGCTCCTTCGTTCTCGAATAATTAATTGGTGCAAGTATCTTGTAAAACGGCAATCCAAGTTGATCATTGAGTTCACTGAAAGGAACTTAAATGCATGGAGGAAATGGATAGTTCCATGGCACAGAATTAACTGACTGTGAGTTTTGTCTTCTTCTTCTTATCGTGTGGTTGATGAAATACCTAGTGTCAGAGTTTAAGCCACCCGTAGGTCTCCGACATGGCTTTCCACACCATCGAGAAAATCCTTCCTTCGTTTCCTAACGATATATTCCTTTACTGTTTTAAGCAAGTGATCATTAATTTATAATACGCACATGACTTTGAAAAGAGAGTGGTGCGTGCTTAGGATTCGAACTTGCGACCTTTGACTTGCCAGTCCAACGGTCATACCACTAGGTTATCATATTTAGTTATCAAATATCTAATATTTTATAGCACAGTAAGTTTAGAACCGGATCCATTTTCCAGTTCTTACTAGTGTCTTCATTAGTTCACTTGAGACCACCTTTAGCAGTGTGGTCAAAAATGGATCTTTGTTCAAACATCAATCTATATGATTATGACTGCGAGCAACCAGTATTCTGTTAGTTGATGGTGTGTCAAAATAATGTTTTTAGTCAGTGGTTATCTGGTTTTGGTAAAAGCAGTGTAGCCTAGTAGTATGACCAGTGGGCTGACAAGTTAAAGGGTCTTCCTTTAATTTTTGGCGACTTAACCATATCCTGTGACTCACATGTGATAAAGGATGATTGTTTAACTACTGTGTCTACTTCGTAGATAGAGAATTTGATACAAATGATGTTATGGATAGGTATCTACTTGATTTGTATGTGGATTATCGAATAATTTATTTATTTATTAAATAGATCGCAGACACTACTTAAATCATCTGTATCAGACGCAACGATCATTTGGACTTTAAAAATGACTTATTTTTTTGGTTTACAAATTTTCACCTATTGTGTACCATCACAAAATTCCCGCACAAGCGCACGAGCCTCCTGTGACGTCACGATGTTTACACCCCCGCTCGCATATTCGATTGTTTTTTTTTTGTAGCGATTATAGTCCTTATAACATTTGAATAATAAGATATAAAATACGTAGAGGACATTTATTATTTTTGATCAATGAATAAGGAAAATATTTGAGAAAAATATGTTGTCGTTTTAATAGTAAAACAAGCTTAGACTGCCGTTTGTAAGGATCCACATGGCTTGACAAAATGGCATACTTTTTAAAGTCACTGCCAAATTAGTATTATTTTTAAATACAGAGTAGAGGTAAAAAATATATTTAAGTATCTATATATAAAGTTCAAGCATATTTTAGCTTTAAATAAAAAATACTTAACATATAAGCAATTTTATTTATTCAACAATAATAATTGATTTTTTTTACCACGTGTGATAGTAAAAGAAAGTGATCAATAAAAAATAACAAGATATTCTTAATATTGTTGATTTTATTCGCACTGTTTTCCAATTGAAGGTAGTAGACGCTGTTATTTTTATTTTTTACTGTATATGCGGTATACCTTATTCACTCCAATATGCAACCTCTTTATTGCGATAGAAGTACTCTGTGAATTTGGCCTACGTGACTCATTGCCTGCCCTCTGACTTCACCCTAATGCCCTTTGGTACGAGTACATCTATTTGACTTTCGCAATAATCGATTTATGTAAATCAAGATTACGCAGTGCTTGTTAAACCTATTGAGTAGCTCCGATGAGTAACCAGCTGATATAACGGTATTAATTACTAGGATAACCTATAAAAACTTATATATAGCCAACCGTACGTCGATGGTAACAATTTGACATCGTCAGCTCCCCTATTTGGTAGTAGTATTCAAGTTTTACCAGTAACACGCAGTTGATTCTATCTCCAATACTTATAATAATTCGTGTCTTTACATTGTCATGAACTTGACAAGAGTTTAACAGATTAAAGTTTTTTATAGAGTCATTTTTATATATTCTTTTTTTTTTATTATTAACTGACTCTATAAAATACTTCAGTTCAACTGGCCTTGACGTTACACGTATAGAGTCAGATCGTAAAAAAGCTTTTTTTTCAAATGTAGTTAATGAGTTTTAAATATGTTGTTAAAGCTTTAATGATGATTCTTGTCTGTTTAAATATTTAAATACATACAACACAGCCAGTACATTTTTTTTTTTTTTTTTTTTTTTTTGGTGGAGAAAATGCCTGACGCATGCCACACCACCTAGGGAGGCAGTGTGGTTATGTGGGGCTCGCACCCACTAAAAACTCCACCGTGTGCCCACTCTCGCCTTTGAGTGGATGAGCCGCGAGAACTGCAATGCATGGCCTTCGCGACCCACCCAGCGCGGTCCACTTCTGGACCTTCCTCTTTCATTTGGATTCTCTTTTTCAGCGATGTCCCGGCACACTTGGGACATCGCCACAACTCCAGGGCTGTGCTATGCGAGCGATAGACTCCACAATCTATCGCCCGCTGGCCTTTGTTAGGGTGGCATCAGTCCAGCGTAAAGCCGCCTGCGCCGACCCGTCCTCCTGCGGCGAATTGGATCAGCAAGGGAGTCTTCCTCTCTGACCCGCTCCGCCGCTTCCTTGTGCGAGATCACATCCTCGCAGAAAGATGCGACTGCCTCCCACGCCCCCTCACTGTCAATCATGGCTCTCATCACGGCTGGCAGCGAGAGGTCTGTCCCAATTACCGCAGTGAGGGCTCGGCGCTGTACTGCCCAAGCAGGACAGTGCACCAGGGTGTGGAAGGCCGTATCCTCACTGAAACCACAGTGGTGGCACACGGGAGCAGTCTCCCGTCCCGCTATTTTGTGCAGGTATTTGCCAAAGCACCCATGCCCCGACAAAATCTGCACCAGACGGAAAGACAGCGTCCCATGTCGCCTTCGTACCCATTGCTCTAAGATCGGCTGGATAGCCCCCACAGTCCATTGACCGGCACTGGGCGTCTCCAGTCTCTCTCTCCACTGACCTAGCAGGACTGCCTGAGACTCCCTGCGCCACCTCGTAACTACTTCAGGCGGCGGACGTCTGCCATTTTCTGTCAGGTGGCCAACTACTTCTTGGTATATTTCGGCAAGCACCTGGGCCTCCAAGTCCCATGGGGGGGTGCTCGCAAGCGCACACGCCGCCTCTGCAGATATTGTGCGGTATCCGCGTATGATCCTGACTGCCATGACTCTCTGCGGTCTCCGAAGAAGCGCTTTGTTTTGGGCATTCAGTGTCTCCGCCCACACCGGCGCCCCATATAGTGCCATCGAGCGAACCACCCCTGTATAGAGCCGACGGCAGCTTGCACTCGGCCCACCCAGGTTTGGCAGCAGTAACACAGCCAGTACCTACCTCAGCCTTTAGCAGACACGTGCAAACTCTCCAAATACCTATCTTGAATGAAACACCATGGCCGGATTTCCGGGAAAGGAAATGGGTCAGCATTCTGTACACAGGTATACAGGAAGGTTTCGGCTTTGCATATAGTTATTTAGTAAGCTGTAATGTATTATGCATGCACTTCATATATTAAGACCCTCATGTTGACTACTATTGTTTCAAACTTTTACGATGTTTAGAAAATGAACCTACTTACAGTGAGAGAGTTACTTGTAACTCTCTCACTGTAAGTAGGTTCAATAAATTTCGTTACACTTTGATAATACTTGTCTTGACAAGTATTATCAAAGTGTAACGAAATTTAAAAAAAAACATAGTAAGACACACTGATAATAGGCAGAGGTGTTCTCAAATCCAATAAAAAGAGTAGTTTGATTTCAGCATTCTTTTATTTAAATAATTTAAATTACACTTACATTAATTTTTAAATATTACAGTATCCTAAAGTTAACATTGTAGCATACGCATTTTATACACATCACACTTCTATAAGTTATTACTCTGCGGAATATTTTGATTAAAACAACACTCACCGTAAGACATACTATAATGAGCGTATGTATTAGTCACGATGATAAATATAAAGAAATGTACAAGTATTGCAATCCTGCCGATACATGCTCTATCACACGCGTGTCGAGTTACCAAATAGTTTCAACTTTCAACAGAGACACAATGAAATGTTTTATCACTATACATACTTTACTTTGTATTGGGGTAATTGTATATACATTGTTTTGGACAGGATTTTTCCATTAAATATTCCAAATGCTTAGATGATTTGGTACTGTTGAAAGAATGAATGAAAGTCGATAAACAAAAGGTATTTACAAAACAGGTGGCAAAGTTGAAAAGGACGCTCTAGGAGGATATGCACTAATCTTATTGGTGAAATCCTTCAAAATGGTCAGTTCCGTTGTGCTCATAACCTGGGGCCTAATTCTGCTAATTTACCAATGCTTCAGTTGAGTGTCGATAGTGTGTCGATGGAATGATTTTAGTTAGACCGGTGGTCTTATTAAGCTAGCAGACTACCAATTAACTAAAATCATTCCATCGACACACTATCGACACTCAACTGAAGCATTGGTAAATTAGCAGAATTAGGCCCCAGCGCGCGTGTATGGTCAGATGTATGAACGTGGTCGAAGCAAAAAGAGTATAACAGGATTGTAGCAAGCGGTATTCTATAGTTTTTGCCTTTTTGCCATGTGAAAAAGGGTTTGAGTTTATGTACATATGTATATTTTCCAAAATACGGTAAATAATTCGGTGAATGTAGAAATGAAATAGAAGAATATCTGTTATGAAGCTTTATTACTGTTTCTGTAGGAGTCGAATTTATACATTATTCTATCTACCTGGATAGTATATGATGATAGATATAATGGCACCGCGACGTTCTTAGGTTAATGCCTAGACGCCCTAGGGCATCGACACACACAGTTAGGGAAGCCCAGCACTTGTCAACACAAATAAATAAAATTATCATTTCTGGATTTTCTAAGTATTCATATATATTATAATACCTTGTTTAACATGGGTATTGCTTCAAGCAAGAACGCTTCATAACAAGGGTGTGGCAAGGAGTTGGAAGACTTCCAAAATAGGGGTGGTAGAGGTTACCCATTTCGACAAATACGGCACCGGAAAATGCAGCGACAGCTTTACGACTGAAAATGTAGACAGTATAAAAGTTTTATAGTGTAGCAAAAGCAAATGTCGCAATTTTTAAAGAATCGTATTGATCAAATGAATGGACTGAACATTACAGAATAAATTTATTTTCTTCACTGCAGTCTAGTTTACGATTAACCAAATTTTTTTTAGTATGGGGTTTTTTTTTTCAAAAACTAGGATCGGATAAAGGTATTTTCGACAAAAATATTTCGTGCATTAATATTTGTTCTCTGCCCAAGAAGCAGATAAAATAGTTAAACCATACCCATGTACCACATGTAGGTCATTGGACAGTGACAGGGTTAATCTAAGAAAATACATAGGTGTTACCGCACCATACACAAAGAGCAACTTTTTAAAGATTATCCGTATTATTATAGGGGACATATATAAAATATTTTATAAAATATCAATAATCTCACGATTATTCTACATATAAAACAGAAAAAAACCAGCAGAAAAAGCAAGCTGGCATTCTATTTCAAGCGCAACGTTGCATAAGAGTATGATGTTATTTATGTGCACGATTCCGAGAAATCCGTATACCTTGGATGTCTTCTATAAAATATGGGACCATAACTTAACTGATTTATGTAACTGGAAAACGTAGAAAATAATATCTAATGGAATAACAAGTCTTAGTAGGTATATTATATTTGGATAGACGAGTTTGATGAGAGGTACTCGTAGGTACAATCACGACCAAACATTTGCACTTTTTAAACTCCATATAAATAGTTATCTGAATAAAATAGTAGTACTAATATAGTATGTCTATATGTAGAAGCAATGGTTTCTCTGTTTTACATACTAATTATTGTATTAATACACGCTAGAAATATGGTCGGTGAGTTTTTAAAAGTTTTTGTTTACTTGTTTTTTCTCGTGACTGTACGAATATTTATTACGCTTTGGATCTGCAATGGTATCAATAATATGAGTGGGAAATAAAAAGCTTACCACATAGGATCACGCCTATTTTCCCCGAAGGGGTAGGCAGAGGCGTACACAATTGTACACTCACAATGGGAAATAAATAATTGAAAACACAATACTGTTTAAAATTAATATTTGAAATAAATTAATAACAATACATTATTGTAGGAAATAACTTAATATAGAACTTAAAATCATTTAAAATGCCAATTTCGAAACATAGTATGGTACTAACACTGTCATTGTGATCTTTTTCAATAAATTCCCATAAACTTGCATCAGTGATATAGTTTTGGGCTTAAAAAGTATAGCGATCGAATCGTCTGAATCTACACAACTTACAGAATTTGGCACAATATTCTTGAAAGGCAGATTATCTAAATTCAACTTTGTGTTCTTAGCCAAACAGCTCAAATCCACGGCTGGATTGTCACAGAAGGCTTCGATTGGCAGCGGGAAATTCCCAGTCTCCTCTAAAATATCAGATGCCCGCTGACAGGGGATGTTGAACATTGATTTGCTTGACATAGGGTTGATTCCAGTTTGGCTGTTAACAGAGTTTCCTAATCGTCTCGGATTTTCGTACATCGGTGGACTCATATCAGTTTTGCAATCGTTTCTTTGTCGGAATATCGGTACCATAGCTGGCGTCTGCGTTTCTGAGGACTGATTTTGTTCTTTCAATTTTGCTAATGCTGCAGTTATTTTGGATATTAGACGGCTAAAGTCAGCAGTCTTATTCTTTGCTGGAACTTTTTCTTCGCTGACAGTCGCTGTATTATTTTTTACTTCGGCGTCATCAAGCATATAGGTTCTATCATCAATAATATATTTTATTGACTTAAGTCTTTCTTCGACAATACTGTCAAAGTCAGGCATCGTGGGGCATTCGAACATATCTTCAGAATCGTAGGCGTTTTCTTTGGATTTTTTAGGATTTTTGACATTTTCCTTCATATTTTCAGATTCGTTACATTTTTCTTTAATTTTTCCCAACACTTGTGCGGCGTCATCTTTATCTAATTCATCAGATAAAAGGAATTTAAGTATCTTGACCACGTTATACAGCCTTTCTTTTTTAATTTTCGATGTGCTTTTGATTGTTTGTAACGCTGGCATTAACTCCTCCCATTTTAAATATGTCGAAGATGACGATATACATTTTGGGTCCTCAATGATTACTGGTGATGGCGATGAAAATGTCAATGAGTCAGTTGCTTGAGTGACTGCTTCCTGTAAAAAGTTATTTAACTTTTTTAATTAAATTAGACATAAAAGAAAATGAAGAACAAATTGAAAAACTTCATCAACTTAACAACTACGAAAAAAAAAAATGTCTTAAAAATATAATAAATTATAAGTAATGAAATTACAACTTTAGGTACTTACACTCAAAATAACACAAAAAACAAACAAGAACATACTTTTAGACATTTTATTAAACAAATTAGAATTAAAACACAACAAACTTCAATTAATATGAACTTATCAATAAATAAATTGATTATAATCGCATGGTTTTGTATAGTACTTTTATCGATTGCAACATCGCAATTTCATTAATCGTTATGACAAGGTAATTGTTTCGCGTCACTATTGATGAAATTCAAAATGTTACCGGAACTATAATAGTCAATACATAGTTAAATTATATAATCGCTTTATCGGAAAAGCTTATCATATTCCTAGTAAATAGACAAATAGTTAATAATAAATACTGTTTTTAAAATTAAAAAAATTAACTTAAGTAGTTGCAAGTTGCAACATGTAATGTCGAGTCATTTTGAAATAATTAATTAGGTGGGTAACTTTTTTTTTGTACCACCCACGGGTTCCACTCAACTTCGACCAAATTAAATATTTTTCTGATTTCTACGATGAATTCACCAGTGAAACAAAATGTTGGTGTTACCTACGTGTCTTTTGAAACAAAAACTTTGGGGTTTGACTTCATGTTTAAACATTATTGACGAAATGAAAATTAAATTAACAAATAAGTATCTTCTTATTATAATAATTTGGCTTAATTTATATAATTTACAAATGAATATTAATAAAACTATTTTTTTTTTTTAGATTTATTATAAAAGAAAATGTATTACTGTAGACATTAAATATCAAAATGTCACTATTGAACAAGTTAAAAAAACGATTTTTTTTTAGAAATTAATATTGACGCACACTTATGTTGGAAGGATCACATACCTAGTCTATTTGTACTAAGTTAAATAGGCTTGTGTTTGTGCACTAAAATAACTAAAACAATGCATATCACAACATCATCTGTATTGATGTGTTCTTATTGTAACATAACATAACATAGCATCACGCCTGTATTCCCCGAAGGGGTAGGCAGAGGTGTACACAATTGTACACCCACATTTCACCAATGCTGTTATTAAGTCCCATGTAATAGGTGGTGAGCCTATTGCCATCAACCGGGCACATTTCCAAACTCCGGGCTGCTACTGAGAATTTCCTAACAGAAAAACTCAATAACACTGCCCGACCCGGGAATCGAACCCGAGACCTCCTGCTCAGCAGTCGCGCTACGGACCACTAAACCAACGAGGCAGTTCTTATTGTGTGTTCTATTAATCTCATTTGGTAATGTTGGCGCCATGTCTAACCATGATTTACTTATGTTTGCTGACGATACCGTATTGATTTTCCATGGTAATACTTGCGAGGCAGTTTTTCAAAATGCAGAAAATGGTCTTGCAAAAGTAACTACCTGGCTGGAAGATAGCCTTCTCTCTCTAAATACCACTAAGACAAAATACCTTTGTTACAGCAAGACGGTATGTGGCAAACCACAGCTGAGCATAAACTTCAAATAAATTCGTACCCTTGCAACCGACAGATAAAATTCTCCAACTGTGACTGTTCAGTGATTTCTAGGGTATCTTCTATTCAATATTTGGGTGTGACTATGGATGACCAACTTACCTGGAACGCGCAAGTAGTAGTATTGACAACTAGGATTAGAAAGATGATACATATTTTCAATAACTTGCGCACAGTTGCCGATCTATATCTCCTATTTCAAACTTACCAAGCCTTGTGTGAATGCATAATTAGATACTGCATTTCTGCATGGGGTGGCACAAGCAAATCGACTCTCATAGTGGCAGAAAGGGCCCAGCGCGCGGTGTTAAAAGTACTCATGTACTTACCATTTAGACATCCAACCACCGACGTTTATGAAAAGGCTGGGGTACTTTCTGTGAGGAAGATATTAATATATCTGTACGAAATTTTACGAAGATACTCCAAAAGTATACCTGTAACTTACCTGTACCATCGAGGAGAGTGGAACGTTGCCCGGTGCTTCGTGTTAAATCAACCTTAGCACAGAAACATTTCAACTTTCTTGCTCCTTTTGTGTATAATAAATGTAATAATGTAATAAAGTACATAAAATAAGAAAACACATTAATAATAAATTCAAAAAAGTTATACATAATTGGCTCATGAAGCTCGACTATGACGCTGTGGAAAACCTACTTTCTGTTGTTACTTAATATAAAAAGCAACCCTATAGAGCTCCTCGCACACATTGACATGTACCTACACTCACTCACACACACTCACACACAAACACACACACATACACAAACACACATACATACACTAAAATACACCCACAGACATACAGTAACCCAAACACATTAACACTTTTTTTTTGTTTGTTTGTGAAACTTACCTTTAAGATTCTTAGATTTAGTTAGAAGTAAGTACATATTTTCATAAATCTGTTGTCATAAATTAATATTATGTTACTGAAATGAAACGGAAGGACACTGACCTCTGCAACACAGTTCTACTACTAGCGCAGGCATCAGAGAATTCTATAAATATTGTAAATCTGTTTTATGTCAATAAAGATATTATTATTATTAAATAAAATATGGTATTATTATCTGGAGAAACTCCACAGATATACTGCTTAGAGTTTTTATAGCGCAAAAGAAATGTATTCGTGCCATTTACGGAATGCAGTGGAGAGATTCTTGTTACATAGTGTTCAAACTTCTCAACGAAAAGAAATTGTTGACTATTTCGTGCATTAATATTTTTGAAATGGGTATATTTGTTAAGAGTAATATGTCCCTTTTTGAACTTATTCAAAATATAGGTAGAAGAAGGTTGAAGAAAAAAACTTAATATTATGGTGCAATTTTCCGGTTAAAGAAATAATAAAAACAAAAATCGCCGGATTTATGGTCTCTTGGTTACATACATTGCGCCCTAAGTTTGAAGCATAGTGAATGGAGACGTTTTGATTTTTTTTTTTGATAATTTGGTTGAATTTAATCAAGGCACACAAAACCCGACACGCTTCGTTCGTGCTGGCTTGCGGTATCTAGTCAAATATACCTAAACCTGTGGTAGCCTGACTTTTTCAAAAAAAGAATCGAATTTGCTGTAGTAGGTATGTTTATGATGGTACAGTAAACCGGACGTCACTGGTAACTTGTATACTTGAATTACAAAAATCGTCTTTAGTGCTACGACATAAAGGTGCTGTTGTTAATGTCAAATTGTTACCACGCGCGCACAGTTGACTTTACTATGGCATCTCAACTTCTGCGCTGCGTCGATTGATTTCCACGGAACAAATAGGTATTTAGGTACTTATGTAAGAATTTGGGTTTGCGGGTAGCGGGTGTTTGAAATAGGTGTCGGATTGAAGATATGATTTGATGAAGGTGAATTAGACCCTTAATTTACCTACGAATATTATGAAATCTACTGCCTCGTATGTCTAGTGGTCACAAGCGCGACTGCTGAGAATGAGGTCCTGGGTTCGATTCCCGGGTCGAGCAGTGCTATTGAGTTTTGCTCTTAGGAAATACTCGATAGCAGTCCGGAGTTTGGACTTTTGCTCAGTAGATGGCAATAGGCTCACCACCATAGAACTTAATAACAGTATTGTTGAAATGTGGGTGTACCACTGTGTACACCTCTGCCTACCCCTTCGGGGAATATAGGCGTGATGTAATGACAAATGAAATCACCTTTGAAAAATTATACACTACCTTCTAATACTAATATTAATACGAAAGTATTTGAGGATGGATTGATGGATGAATGTTTGTAATTGTTTTACGTAAGAAATACTGAACGCATTTGAATGAAATTTGGCACACAGATAGCTTATAATCTGGATTAATACATAAGAGGCATAATATCCGGGCAGTGATAGCCTAGTAGTATGACCAATGGACTGACAAGTCAAAGGTTGCAAGTTCAAATCCAAGTCATGCACCACTGATTTTTCGAAGTCATGTGCGTATTATAAATAAGTTATCACTTGTTTATAACGGTGAAGGAAAACATCGTAAGGATACTAACAGATGTTCTCGATGGTATGTAAAGCCATGTCAGAGACCTACGGGTGGGTTAAACTCTGACACTAGGTTGTTCATCAACCACACGATAACAAGAAGATTATACCCCGACTGAATCCAATTCCAAAGTCCACGCATGCGCAAATAAAATTATTTAATAACTAGATTTTTATCAATTAAAGATAAATCTTTGAAAAGCATTAACGCATGCTTAGCGAACTCTAAAGTTATTATATTAAATGGAAAAAGAATCCGGTTGTGAGCAGAGGTTGAGATGGCTTAGTGGTCAGAGCGCCTGGAGTATTTATCCGGGAGCCGTAGGTTCGAATCCTGCTCGCGACCGTATTCTTTTTCCATATAATATAATAACTTTTGAGTTCGCTAAGCATGCGTTAATGCTTTTCAAAGATTTATCTTTAGTTGTTAAGGTAATTGCATTCTTTACGACATTGTATTAACTACAAAGTTAGTCGTGTCGGTTCGGTCACCTGTATAGGGACTGAATAGATAGCAATGACGTCGCCAAGACGTGTTAAAATATGGATGAAGAATTCGCGGTGGTGAGCAGAGGTCGAGATGGCTTAGTGGTCAGAACGCCTGGAGTATTTATCCGGGAGCCGTAGGTTTGAATCCTGCTCCCGACCGTATTCTTTGTCCATTTAATATATTAACTTTGAAGTTTTTTATCCTCGAGGCGCAGGTTTGAATCCTGATCACGAACGTATTCTTCTTTTCATAAAAAATTATAACTTTAACAAATTTCTTTTTTATATTGTTCTTTGATCTTGTGGTTCGAAGCGCGACTGCTGAGCATGAGGTGGTGGTTTGATTCTCAAGTCAGGCAAAGAGTTGTTGGATTTTCTGTTAGGAAATTTTCAGTAGCAGCCATAGTTTGGAATTGTGCCATGTAGATGTCAAAAGAAACTCCACCAATTTGGTACATGGGACGTAATACCAGCATTAACGAAAATTAATTTAGATGAGTTACGGTGTACACCTCTGCCTACCCATTTGAGGAATATGGGTGTAATGCTAAAGTATTTCGACGTGTTAATGAAGTGATGAAATTATATACCCAAATTTATAGCTAAACTGCCTCGTTGGTTTAGTGGTCCGTAGCGCGACTGCTGAGCAGGAGGTCTCGGGTTCGATTCCCGGGTCGGGCAAAGTGTTATTGAGTTTTTCTGTTAGGAAATTCTCAGTAGCAGCCCGGAGTTTGGAAATGTGCCCGGTTGATGGCAATAGGCTCACCACCTGTTACATGGGACTTAATAACAGCATTGGTGAAATGTGGGTGTACAATTGTGTACACCTCTGCCTACCCCTTCGGGGAATACAGGCGTGATGCTATGATGCTATGTATGTTATAGCTAAATTTCACCAATGCTGTTATTAAGTCCCATGTAATAAGGGCCTATTGCCATTTTCTGGACACAATTAATCCAAACGGACTATTAGGTACTGAGAATATCTTATAGAGAAACCTAATTACAAAGTTATAATATTAAATGGAAAGAGAATACGGTCGTGAGCAGGATTCGAACCTGCGCCTCCCGGATAAATACTCCTGGCGCTCTGACCACTAAGCCATCTCGACCTCTGCTCACTAACGTGAATTCTTTTTCCACATTTTAACACGTCTTTTGGTGACGTCATTGCTATCTATTCAGTCCCTATACAGGTGACCGAACTTGAGAGTTCGCTAAGCATGCGTTAACGCTTTGCAAGATTTATTTTTAAAGGCTTTTAAACCTAATTACACTTTAGCCGACCCAGGAATCGAACCCAGGAACTCACGCTCAGCCGCGCTTGCATGCATTAGACCAATGAGGCAATTTCTAGTAAAATATTACAAGTAATGTATTCTTTATCATAAATTTCTAGGTTGCTCCATTAATTATTTCATTATTATTTAGAAATTCATAACAATGTTGATAAAAAATTAATTAAAATTTGCCAATACATTACGCCATATTTTAATATAAATACTGGACAAAACGAAGGGATAGTACATTCAAAGTTAGCTTTTGAAGAAAATCTAAAAAAAATAATAATGAAATCCTTCGCTTTCGTCTTGGTTGTGGTGCAGGCTCTTCTGGTTCAGGTAAGAATGTTATTTTAATATTACTTACTACGAAACGTCAAATTCAAATTTAGTCATGTCGACCTAAAATTTCCATACAATTTTAGTTTGACGTCCCAAATTTTTGTGACCACCTAAAAGTGTGCCGGCTAAAAATGTTCGGAGATTTGACATGCCCTTGTCAAAATTTTGGGTTCATAGTGCTCCTGCTGTGAATTCAGAAAACTATCCTTAACTCTTATAACCGGAGAAGTACTAAATTGTACTTCATTACAATAAAAATCTATTACCTATGTCTAGTAATTAATGAGCCTGAATTAGAAATTTTCCAGTTATCATTATGTCATACCCCCCTTCACTAACCATTTCTATTCCCCACAGAACGCATACACCCAATATACGAGATGTGGAGCCCCCGTCGGGATCTCATCCTCGCTGATCTCCGGGGTGGCCCAGCCGAGCGTAGCAGCCAGTTTAGCCGATACTCTGTCCCTTCTGACCGTGTCCAGCCTTCTCTCTGAGACCCTGCCGTTGAACCCCAATGTGGTAGCTGCTGTGCCTGTAGCTACTGCTTATGCTCCAGCAATGGGTTATAGTGGATGTGGTTGTGGAGGATGCGGTGGTGGGTGCGGATGTGGTGGTATGGGCTATGGTGTCAACTATATCTACTAAGTTTTGTAATGATGACGCATTTTTGGATCGCTTTACGAGGTCAGACAGAAAGGTAATATAAAGGGTAAATTGTAAGGGTATTTTTGTGTTTCTATGATTTTTAGTACAAGTTTTTTTTTTGTTTTTGGAAAAGAATGTGGTTTGAAAAATCTGTTTTTATGGTTTCATCAAAAGTAGTTACCGTAAGCTTTGGTTTTCTGAATCATTAACTGAATCTAAATTGTATTTTTTTTGTAAATAAAAAACTATAACTCGCGACAATCTAAGGAAGTCTGATTTGACGTTTCTATTTTGAGTGCATTTTTTCAATACAAAGTTAAACTTGAGGTTTACGAATGATCTAGTTGTTATAGTGTATGGGTAAAATAGTAATTATTTGGGATTATGAATTAGATTTTTCAATTCCTTACGTAGGCGTTCATACAAAGGTAAAATGAGAAAAGACAAATTGAACTTCTTAGATTGTCGCGAATTTAGTATCAATTGTTTTCGGTTCATATTGGCCGCATTTTAGATTCGCCTTTCTGTTAAACTTAGTACTTAGGTATGCGTACATCTTTTACCAATTGCGTCCTAAATAATTTGCCGTAGAATTTATATTTCTCAGGTTTTACTTGTTTGTTTGTGTCATATCTAAATATTATATATCATATCGTGTATATAATTATGCAGATGCTTATTGCAAATCGAATCAAATGTCTTTAGTTGCAAAAACGTGGAGATGTAGTTGTTAATAAATTGTATGTTGACAATAAAATTACCATAATGGCCACCATTATGGTAATAGCAGTGGCGTGCATTGCATATAGGCAAATAAGCAGCGCCTACCTCAAAATAATTACTTAAATGTAACCTTTTACTATATCTGTATATTAAACAGATTTAATAAACTGTGTATATTATATAGATATAATAAAATGTGATATAGGTTGTATTTAGGTAATTCTTTTGAGGAGGAAGTGCTTATTTATGCCTATATGCAATGCACGCCACTGGGTGGCAGGCAAATCAATTGAGAGAAGTTTCCACAACAATATTGCGATTTCAAAAATATCTTAAACTCATAACATCCTTTATGGGTATCATCCGAAGTGCTATAGAGTGTGAATAAGAACGAAATACGACCAAAATGTGGGGGGCTGACAACTAAAATTGTCAGGTTTTCGCAAACCGGAACTGTCAGGAAAAACAAAAACCAATAATACACGTAATTAATCCGGTTAAAAGTTATTTTATTATAATGTGTAGTGATCGCGAAAACCTAAGATATTAAAAAGTATTGTTCCGGTTTATTTCTATCACCGGGTTATGGTAACAACCAACAATTTGTAATATTAATACCTACCTACAGCTAACTGGCAGCTATTAAAAAAATAAAAGATTAGGATTTAGGAATTTCAAAATTGTTTTAGTATCATTTGCATTGTGAGTAAGTATTTCGATTGCTTTGATTTTTTTATTCTTTATTTCTTGTGCCATATTAATAAGTTTGTATTTAAACGATAGAGTTGCCAGTTATATTGCATGCACTTATGGGTTGCCACACGTAATTTATCAGCCTTTTGTTTTGTAATCAAATGTGTATAATTATGTATAAGACCAAAATATGTATTGTATTATATCTTGTATTTGGAAATATATTATTCTTTAAAAAAATCTTATTGCTTTCATTATTTTCTATAAATATATTTTTGTTGTAACTTGGTTGCATTTGTTAAGTCACGTATTATGTGAGTAATAATGTGTTACAAATATACAAATTATTATAACCTAAGCTGTACTTACGTTTTTATGTATTTCCATACATAAAAAAGGTAAGGTTCATATTAAAACCACACGGTCCGCATCTAAACTTTATCAGGGTTTCACACAACACAGTTGCAATCACCACAAGCCCTGCAGATTGTGATCCTACGAATGTGTCAATAATCTAGCCATATGAGCAGGGTGGCCACAGTTGGCCTGCGCCAACTCCAGTATACAACCACGCAGGTAATGGGCGCCGCCCGCTGCCGTCTCGGGCCTGTTGCTGGTCGTACGACGGATTACCCAAGCCCATCGTTCGCAGGATTTCCGAACCGGGAGTTTTTTTTTTATGTGGTAGGGGGAAACCGAGCAGACTGATCGCCTGATGGTAAGCAATTACCACCGCCCATGGACACCCGCAACCCCAGAGGAATCTCAAGTGCGTTGCCGGCCTTCAAAGGGTTTGGGCCTCCGGTACCTTCACTCACTCGGTGAAACACAACGCAAGCGTTGTTTCACGCAGGTTTTCTGTAAGCCCGTGGTATCACTCCGGTCGAGCAGGTCCATTCGTGTCGAAGCATGGCTCTCCCACGGTAAATAAGAAGTGAGAGGATTCCCCTCGCTCTCCCTTTCCGCTATCCTATTGCGAGCATCACCTCTTACTAAAAGGTGGACACGGCTCCCCAAGCGCTCTCGCTCCCGAATATATGGCTGACCACAGCCGGAAGCGAGACATTGCCCACCCCTACAGCTCAGCCCAAGCAGGGTCAGGGGCCTTCAGCCTATGCTGCACTGTTTCCACGAGACAGCTGCATGCTTTATGGCGGCAATTTCCATCGCGTATTTTTACACCACTCATTTGCGCTATTTGGTCAAAACAAAATTAACTTTATGTTCGCGGATGCTGGCGAGCCCTTAAATACGGGCTCGTCTTATTGTTGCCTTTTAGGTTAGGCTTAGCAAGCAAGCGCCTGCACAAGTCCCATGTAGGTCTATTACCATCTATTGGGCACAAGTCCAAACTCCATGATGCTACTCGTACTGAGACTTTCCTAACACAAAGGCAATATGTAAAAGTGAGTGTGAGTACGTTTTTATGAGAAATAGGGTCGGACAACTTTCTTTAAAAAAATGTAACAATTTAAAAAGAAAAATACTCCGTTTAATCAGGCGTTTTAGTGATAGTTTTATGTTAACGCGTCTTTGAGCAAACTGATTAAAACTCTTGAACTGACTGACCCGATTCAGAGTGGCACTGTTCTCCAATCAGAGGAAACATACACAAACAGTACTGAAGCACCCTTTCTGGTGATAGTGACCAAAAGTATGGACGTCTCTTTTCCAATGGTCTTGTGCGAGATGTGCTCGGCTTAGAGTAAGTACAGAAGGAGGGAGACACGCATATATTCCTATACATTTTAAACTGCCACATTTGGTGGGGTGCGGGGCAAACACGTACAGCAAGCATTCACGTGTGAACCCTATAAGTGCAAAATAATATCGTATTAATTATTGTTCAACGGTTATTACTCACGTGCATTCTTTAGTATTGCCCGACTAGTTTCCAACTCGAACGGAGCCCTTAGTCATGAGCTGAGCTCGCAGCGATTTCGGGGATAGTCAGGCAATCCACGTGATGTAAATGGAAATGCATGTGAGTAATAACCGTTGAACAATAATTAATATGAATGTGTCTCACGGATGAACTCACAGTAAAGCAAATTCTATACTCAAATAAAATCCACACAGATTAAAAACAGATCTCTCTCTGCACTTAATGAACTCTTGGATCTTAATCTGACTTGTGATCATTGTGGATGATTGGAAGAAGATCCTGACAAAATTTCAGTATTTTATGAGACTGACTTGACTGCCTTCTAGTGATCGCAAGCGCGGCTGCTGAGCGTGAGGTATTGAGTTCGATTCCCAGGTCGGGAAAAATGTTATTGGGTTTTTCTGATAGGTCCGTTATTCTCAGTAATACCCCGGAGTTTGGAAGTTGGTGGTGTGATGGCCCTGAGCTTCGAAGAGCACGTAAAGCCGTCGGTCTTGCGCCGGATCTCCCTCCAGTCGTCCCATCGGTCTATGAGAGTGAAGGAAGAAAGAGTGCACCCGTATTTGCGCATACACATGAGCACTATAATATTTCCTGCGTGCTTGTCTGATCTCCGTGGAGATAGACCGCCGTGACCTTAATACGGTCGGGAGGAGTATTATATATTATAAGAGAAAATTTATGTATTTATATGTCTTTGGTTAGTGTAATTGTTTCCAAAAAGGTTTTAGTGGTAGTTAAATATATAAATAAACTTCTATGGGCATATGACTATGGAATGTGGAAGAGGGGTACGCCTGTTTTTACTTCCACCTCGCGATGCGTCTCCGTAACAGCCGCAGAGCCCGCCAGAGTAGGACACCAGTGTCCTACTCTGGCGGGCTCTGCGGCTGTGTATCCAGATACACCACATGTTGTTAGAAATCTATTTCAACCGACGAGGAAAGGAGGAGGTTCTCAAGTCGACGCATATGTGTTTATGTAAAAAGCTAACTATGTGTGACCATTTTTTTATGTATGTATTGTTTTGTATGCAAAACTTTTAATATAGTAGTAATATTTTTATGATTATTTTTTTATTCGATAGTAGATACTTTAATTTTAGTGCCATATTATAAATATGAAGAAGAGAAAGTCACAAAAAAAAAATAATAACATTTAATCGTCGACAAATGAAATTGTAAAATAAATTTTTATCTAAGTCTTATTAACTGAGTAATTATGAGTAAGCGCCAACCAAAACAAACGATGATTATTAAATTAATTAAAGTGGGTAATAATCAAATGAAACGTGGAATTGACGATGGGCTTTGTGTTTTTAGGGTTAAATCTGAATAAAACTTTTATTTTTATTAAAACATTGCCCCGCACCAATAATTTCTTCCTGTATCGTGGGTGCGTTTATAAACACATAATCTCACTTCACACTTGCACAGACACCCAGACCCGCAACAATCATCTGTAGATCATAAAAATATGCGTGCAGGAATAGCACCTGCGACGCGCGTTTTAGCAGTCGGTATCTCAACTACTACGCAATCGGCGACGTTATATCGTCAAAATATTTGAACCACCAAACAAAATTTCTGGCTATTGCTTTGCCTTATTGCTGTGCGATTAGTAACTCTGACAAGAGGTCGCTACTTGTACACTTAGTGGTGAAATACTTCTAAAGAACTGAATTTTACGTAGACGCTGAATTTCTTATAAAAATATTAGCGCTATAAGCAACACAGCGAGTTGCAGCCATTAAGCTTTATAGCTCTTTATAGTAGATCATAATTTTTTTGATTTCACTAAAATCAAACACACAAACAATGTTTAGTTCCTTTTTTTTCGTTTTACTTTCAATTTACCAATCTCTTTAAATCTTCTTAATATATTTGGCTCGTTGCATAATTTATATCTTGATCTTTTGTATTTTTGGTAACTTTAATGCGGTAAACTGAAATCTCTTGCCGGTTCCTGCGAGCAGAAACCACTGTTAATAATTACCATTACCATTTAAGCTTAGCCAAATAAATGAATTTATTATTGTTATTTGGTAATTTTACTAATATATGGTATTTATATCGTATAGATATTGGGATCCCCCTATGAAGTAAATCTGGAAAGGTTTATCATTTGGGGTAGGGATTGCAGTAGCACGTAGCTGCCCCATGCTGGACACGGCGCAGCACACTTTGAACGGCCACCCTTCTTGGTGTTGGCCTTCTTGAGCAGCGCCATGGCCTTATCGGGGCAGCAGGTTGGACGATCTCTCGCTTCCATGAGTTACATAGTCGAGAGCGAGAGTGGTTGGGGAGCCATCACCACCTTTTGCAAGGAGGTGTTGCTCGCAAAAGAGTTGGTGGAAAAGGGGAAGGAGAAATCTCTCTCACCTCTGCCGCAGAACACGTGCCAGGCGCCGCAGTCGACAGACTTAGGTAATTCATCGATCATCCAGCGCAGGTCCAAGACGGCTGCACGCAGCACCTTCGCGTGTTCCTTGCAGTATATGCGCAGACTAACTGTGGCCGACCTGCTTAAATAATGATATCTGTCGACGTATTGGCAGATCGTAATCTGCCAGGGTTGGGGTGAATGCAAATGAAGTCGTGGAACCCCAGTTAAGGGTTTTAGTCCGTTGGAATCCGGCACAATGTCTGTGATGGCTTACCACACATAAAAAAGGGATTGCGTTAGCGTAGAGGTTAGAGGAATTGGTGTATCGAAATAAAAGCTTACAGGTTCCATTCCTGATCACGGGTAAATCATTCTTTGGCGCCATTCATTCATCACGTAAGACTATTTTTGCTAGTTTAGGACGCCTCCAGAAAATAATAGGCCGACCCCCTCCCCCCTGTTTCAATATTTATTACGTAATAATCTAAAGGAAAAAATGAATACACGTTTGGTTTGTTTCAATGTATATTTTACAAAGTAACAATTTTGCCGAGCGCACCTCGGCACACGCGCGTTGCCCGGCCTTTTTCAGAGATTAATAGTAGTAACTTTGCGCTTTTTTGTGATCTTACGTAAGAACAATCAAAACTCCCTCCCACAAAAACCCGTAAAAAAGGACACGGTCGGCCCCCCTCCCCCCCTAAATCATCTTATGTAATAAATTAATGGCGCCTTTCAAACTTTTGGTTACCTTTTAATTCAAATGGCGTTATTACTTTGAAATAAAACTAAAAAAATACTAACAACAAAATAATTTATTAAAAAACGACTTATAGGACTTGGGTGACAATTCCACCACTGCTGACAGTAGCTATACCAGCCGAAGGTAACCCTCCATCAACAGCCACTGTCCCGTACACAGGGAACACCCCCTTTACCCTAATACTGCCTCCCACTGGCAGGTCACCGGTCATGGAGATGTCTCCGAACTGCAGGGAGGGAACGATCTCTGTGATAACTGGGGTCCCTGGCATGGTTTCCTGAAGAATTTGCTGGTTTAGGGAGTTTAGAGGTCCTTGGCAGCCGATGGGAAGAGTTTGGGCATTCTGGAATAGATGAGAAATTGTATTGATTCGTGGATTTATGATGGAATGGTAGAGATTTCCTAATAGCCTTTGAAAGAAAAAAAGGAAGAAAGAAAAGCCGTTTATTCTGGCACACAGAAGACATGACAAAATCCACATACATACAAAGATTAACTCATAATAATATAACAAAGAAAAGGTATAAGGACGAAAAATAAAGATTATTTTTAATTGCCATGCTATGCGATGCCAGAAAAGGCCCAAATCTCAGCTCTATGTTACAGCATTGTTGGCTGCAGCGCTGATTTTCAGTTTAGGCCTGCTTAAAAATGTCCAGTAACCTGTATAGGGACTGAATAGATAGTGATGACGTCACCATAAAATGTATTAAAATGTGGAAGAAGAATTGGGAGTAGTGAGCTATTAGTCTAACTTCTTAATCCAAGTTCCCACGGAAATTCGAAATTTCACGTTTTTTACGTGATGTACTAAGCGCTAAAAATTTAAAGAAAATTTAGTGGAAGAAAACTTACTTGTAAAATAACTGCGAGTAGGCAGAAAGCCAAAATTCCTTTGCTGTACATTTCGTGAGCTGAATAAAGTAACTAATGATTTGTGACGATCTTCTTTTACCTTTTATATCGATTATTTACATAACCGATTATCGATTCGTACATAGTCACTCGATAAGGAAACGATGTTACTTAATATTGTTCTGATATCTATGTGCAATAGATTTTAGTAATTGTACTAATATTACTGTTTTGTGTGTAATGAAATTTGTTTCATAATTGATTAATAGAATCATTAATTCCGAAGGTTTTAGTATGGAAAGAGTTTTTTTTTTATCAAAGATGAAGATTACTCGCTTGATGGGCCGAGGATGGAGCACGTATCAAAAATCTGCCTAGCCTTTTCCCAATTACATTGGAGTCAGCTTCCCGTCAAGCAGCGTAATACCAGTATTTTACATGGAGCGACTGCCTAGCTGACCTCCACAACCCAGTTACTGGGTAACACGATATCTCGTGGTATGACTAGTTGTTAGACTTTAGGCCTCTGACTACCCATAACGGCTGTCATAGATTTTCATTTGATAACCGGGACCGACGGCTTAACGTATTCTCCGAGGCACAGAGGGGTCTCGGTATGAAATGATGATCACCCATCCACAGACCGACCGCGGCAAGCGCAGCTTAACCTTGATCGATCGATCTGTGCGGCTGTTACTTAGCCACGAGCCCCACAGAATGGAGCACGTATATCCAGAATAAATCTATTCACTCTTAAGTAGAATGGATACATTTCGGGACAACGATAGTTGGGGAGTTGATGCAACTGTCCAGACCCGTTTCCCACAACGGTTGCACCGGACTACATCCCGAAACACGACTAGATCGCTTCACGGCATGGCTTCGTCCGGTGGGTGGTAACCAGCCGCGGCCAAAGCTCCCCACCAGAGTTGTGTTGCCAGTTTTGGCCACGTGTAGGGGTTCCATTTTAAGGGTGCACTCTTACGGACGCGGGCAATACAGCCCCCAAAAAGAGGTGTCAGTCCTACCTAGAAAGAGAGAAGATGCTGTTGAGTCTCTGTTGTATTTACCTATTGGCATTTACCAGATACATTTCTTAAACCCGGGCTGCTACTAAAAGTTAAAAACACCACAGAAGCATTTGGCCTGAATTTTTTTTTATTTCTTTTTCGCGTCCGTAATCCCCTCGTGGACGAAGATTTAGATTTAGATAGGATTTCTCGGAGCCCTGGGATTGCCTAGCTTGGCAATCGAAAACAGGACAGCGATAAATAGAGTGTCATTCCTTTTAAACAGGACAGCGATATAAAGAGTGCCACTCCTAAAACACACACAAATAAAACTACAGGTCAAGCTATGCCTGCTGCTTGTGGTCTGTGGATGGGTCATCATTTTCATATCGAAAATCTTCGTGCCTCGGAGAGCACGTTAAATTGTCAATCCCGAATGTAAAAATAAGATGCATGACGGTGTTTCGGGTAGTCAGAGGCCTGAAAGTCTGACATCCAGCCTTGCCACGAGATATCGTTTTTCCCAGTAAGTGGGCTGTGGACGTCAGATAGGCAGTTGTTCTATGTAAAATACTGGTATTTAGCTGAAATCTGTTAGACTGGAAGCTGATCGCATAATAGGCGGAAACAGGCAGGCAGCTATTATAATTCTTTGTATTTTTAACTACTCATTGGTCTAGTGGCCTTAAGCGCGGTTGGTGAGCATGATAAATTCCCGGGTCGGGCAAAGTGTTATTGAGTTTTTGTGGTTGGAAATATTCAGAAGCAGCCCGAAGTCACGGGATGTTACACCGCCAACTTGGTTGGTGACACCCCCGTGCTTCGGAGAACACGTAAACCCTAACGTAATTCTGCGTCTGATCGTGTGATCTGCGATGCGTTTTCGGTCATATCGCATTGCCGTCCCATCGGAATATGAGAGTGAAGGAATAGGGAGTTTACCTGTGTTTTACGCATACACTTGTGCACTATAATATCTCTTGCGTACTTGGCTAATAACCATGGAGATAGGCCGCCGTAACCGAAAATTCGGTCGAGAGTGTATTATTACCTTATCTAATGGTATGTTTCTTGCAAGTTAGCAATCATAGTATTTTTAGGTGGAGACAACGCCACGAAAGATGACCCGCGGTAAATTGATGGAGATAAAAAAAAATTGTTGTCAAATTATGCAATGCGAAAAACATTAGCGCTATATCTGGATCATTTTTACTGCCTTTGCAGGGTATTCTCAACGTTCAGAAGTTATCGAATCCGAATCCAAGAGTAACATAAACGAATAAATTGCGCTATTTCCAGATCCTGTGAAAATATACTTTTTATAATACTATTTTTAAAATATGTGTAATTAATGATTCATCATCATCCACCTGCCCTTATCCCAATTTATTTGGGGTCGGCGCAGCATGTATTCTTATTGCATACATCTCTATTAGCTGTCATATCGTCATTCACTCCTTTTCTAGCCGTATCATCTTTAACACAATCCATTCATCGCTGCCTCGCTCTTCCTCTACTCTTATAGCCATCTAGATTCATACTCAAAACTTTCCTTATCACATGACCCTCATCCCTCCGCATCACATGCCCATACCATGCTAAACGATTTCTACACAACTTCTCAGCCGGTGGCACTTTCAGATTACTGAATTAAAAATATACATTCTACATACCTATTGTAGGTACGAATTAAATAAGTGTGCCCCTCTGAAGTTATCTACGAAAACCTGCTCGGTAGTAGATAGTACAAATCAAATCAAATCAGAGGGGTAGACTTATTTAAGGCGAACTGTACACGTTTATAATGACACTGATAATTTGTTTAGTTGACTGAAACTTCAATCACAGCGAATCACGCCTCAGTCAAATGCTATGGTTTCAACTTATGTCAATTATGCTGAGGCATGACGTCAAAACGGCGCAATGGCACCCAGCAGTGTTATCGCGGTAAAATCAAATTAGATAGATTAGAATGCAATAATTTGCGTTGAAACTTAGTTTATTGCTGAAAATATAATGTGTTTTTCGGATATAATAGACGTGTACCTACATTATAAAAGGAGATTTCAAAATCTGTAATCATGCCTTTTGTGCATATTTCATTGAAGATATCGACATGTTGGAAATTGTGGACAAATGCACTCAAAAGTTGAGAATAACCCTGCCGAACTTTCTCTGTAATACAACTATAGACTTTTATTTATATTTTGTATAAAAACAATCATATAGCTACTACGGATAAATTCTTTAAAACGCAATAACGCATGCATAGCTAACCTTAAAGTTATAAGTTTTTGTGGTAAGAAAAATACAGTCGTGAGGAGGATTCAAACCTGAGCCTCTTGGTTGCATACTCCAGATGCTCTGACCTACTAAGCCATCTCGACCTGCTTAATACCCTGAATTCTTCTTCCACATATAATACGTCTTTTGATGACGTCATCGCTATCTATTCATGTGATTAATTAAGTTAGTTTTTGTTATAAAATCCTCATCAATTCACCACTTCATTTTCCATCCTGTTTTATGCATCTTCCAAATGTATCAAAATATTTAAAGTTTAAAGTAGTGACATCTATTGGCATAGTTCGGAAGCAGCAACGTAGTTAGTGTTACCGTTTTTGTACAGATGGCGCTTAATTCAAAACACAATTTAATTGCTTGTTATATCATGTACTGAATTATAACATGTTCTTTATAAAAAAATACAATAGATTGAGATCTTCCAGTAATTTATAGATAGGGAGATTTCTATTTGAAATAAGCTGGCCTTTGTACTCGCCATTTCTATTATTGTTATGTCTAAATGTGTAAAATAAAAATAAAAAATAGGCAGAAGAAAAAAGGTTGCAATCTCTGCAAAAACATAAAACTAGCTGGTGCCCGCGACTTTGTCTGCGCGACTAAAGGTAGCCTATGTCCTTCCCTAAGATACAATCTATCCCCTTGCCAAATTTCATTCCGATCCGTTCAGCCGTTTAGTCGTGAAAAGGTAAACAGAGTTACTTTCGCATTTATAATATTAGTATGGATAGTATTGATGAATGGAGACGGACAGAATGGATAGGTAAAGTTTAGAAACACTTTAGTAATTTCCTGAAGCCTTTTTTGGAGGTACGTTAAGTTGAAAACCTTAAATGTTTTCTTGCAATGCACGGCACAAAATTGATAATTCTTGTTAAAACCGAAATATCTATAATATCCCGGAATCTATTAAGTTCCGGCCAAATGTATAGGGAGTTAAATTTGTTGCATTTTACGGATGATAGAGGATATCTATCGATTTAATAATTTTAATCAGATAGGGTTTTAACATCAAAATTGTATCCACAGCAATATTGGAACCGTGCTCCTGAATTCTATCTTCTCACGAGAGCCTTTTTAAGGTTTAATTAAATAAGTAAAAAACCAATAACACACATTTTTAAGAAAATCAAACAACAAAATAAGAACTAAATAACAGAACTTTATTCATAATTTAATAAACACCCCCGCAGCCACAACCCCCCAACCCAAATCCTAGCCCGCCATACCCTCTGCCACCCATACCAGCTCCCAAACCAAATCCTCCAGCTAAACCAGAACCAAAGCCAAGTCCTGCTGGGTACGCAGCAGCTGGAGCGGCAGCAGGAGCGATACCTTCGCTCACAATACCAACAGCTCCATTCCCACATCCATAGTTGATAGCACCAGCACCAGCAGTGGGCAAGGCACCTTCTAAAGCAATAGCACCCAAGAACGGCAACTCTCCATTAACAGCTACAGCCCCTTCGATGGCGTTTTCGGAGATCACCATGATGCCAGTAGGAGCGATTGGTGAAGCGCTTGTGACTGCGAAACCTCCACCGTTGGTAGGCGTGATGGAGTTGACTAGGCCGTAATTGGCAAGGCCTGCTCCGTAGCCGTAGGGACTTCCTAGTCCGCCAGCTCCGAAGGCTATGGCGTTGTTGGCTAAAGCATATTCTTCAGCTGCTATCGCTGTGTTGATGTTGCCAGCGCATTGCCCGTAGATGCCCTGTGAAAAGAGAATATTACTTTACAAGGCGTTGCTGGAATCTCAACAAGAGTAGTTCACCGAGTGATGTAGGTTGTGACTGCGGCACAATGGACCGAACAAAGCTTGCTTGGACGATATACTTCAGTGCTTCGAATAAATGGTACTGGTTTTATTGAGATCCAATTTGTTGGTGGAAGATAAGTACTCTCTCTCTTTTAATTAAAATACCCTTAAGTTCCCATTGGAACCACGATACAGGGTAATTGTATGAAATCAAGGAGATTGAGCTCTCTTTTCCAGATGTCAGTAAATAGGTTTGTATACGGAAAATCTTATCATCAATACAGTTTTGCAGCGGTGATGTTTTTAATTAATTGTTTAGTAAGTATCAGGATTAGTTCTGGTAGCCATATCTGGAGGCTTAGTGACGTTCTATAGTGCCTAGAGGTCATAAACGGGGTTTTAAAAAAAATGGCCCTCTAAGAGCATCTCCACAGACTACATCCTCTTTATGGGGTCCATGAAGAGGATGTAGTCTGTGGAGATGCCACAAACTGAGAACAAAAGAGCTGTGTCAAAATCTTAGCGGAAATTTATAGTCTCTGTTAGTCAGCTATCTGTATAGGGACTCAATACATGGCAATGTCGTCACCGAAAGACATTTAAAATGTGGAAGAAGAATTTGAGGTAGTGAGCAGAGGTCGAGATGTCTTAGCGGTCAGAGCGCCTGGAGTATTTATTCAGGAGGCGCAGGAAAGAATATTATAACTTTAGCAAGATTAGTCTAAACCTACTCTAATAAGTAATAGAGGTATGTAAAAAAAAGTGGAATAAAAAGTAGGAGAATATGGGCTATTACGATAGGCAAAAGATATATCGTATCATAAAGTAATTAAAATATTAAATTACCTGTACAAGAAGTGCCTGAGCGCAGAACACAAGGATAGCTTTGGCCGCCATTTTGTTTTGAAGTTTTGTTATTTCAGTGAACGGTAGAAGTTGAGAATGATTTACCAAAATCGTAAAGCCATTATTTATACCAATCCTGGTCTTATTTTGTAAAATATTATCGTTAAAGTAATGTAATATATGTATTAAGTAAAGTTTGTAGATAGTGTTTGAAAGAAAGGCGCTTGGCACTTACGCAATTTTAATTATTTGATAACAATGACGTCAAATTGTCTTGCGTACTTTAATAATTATCATAGCATCACACTTATATTTCTAGGGATAGACAGATATATAAGGTATACACCTATGCTGTTATAATAAGTCCAATGTAACACACAAGTGTTGAGACATTTGCCATCAACCGAGCAGTTGTTAGCCGGAGAATTTTCTTACAGAAACCCCCAATAACAAATACCGATATAATATTAAATGGAATAAGAATACGGTCGCGAACAGGATTCGAACCTGCGCCTCCCGGATAAATACTCCAGGCGCTCTGACCACTAAGCCATCTCACCTCTGCTCACCACCGCGAATTCTTCTTCCATATTTTAACACGTCTTATGGCGACGTCATTAAACATGTAAAAATTTAGAAGGATTTTCTAAAGAAATATTGGAAAATAATGGACACGAACGGAGCTCAAACCCGCGATCTTTGACATACCATGCCATGGCTCACCCACTGAGCTACCGTGTCGCATGTTCGTATTTAGGTACTCGGGAGTGGTACTCAGAAGTTTCGTGGTGGTCAGCAGAGGTCGAGATGGCTTAGTTGTCAGAGCGCCTGGAGTATTCATCCGGGAGGCGCAGGTTCGAATCCTGTTCGCGACCGTATTCTTTTTCCATTTAATATAATAACTTTTTCAATTAAATACATTGTTAAAAATATATTTCTCTAATTAAGTCACGTGACTCAAAACCTCTATGACGTAACAATATGCATATCGCAAAGATAAGCGATAACGAATAGGAACATCAAAATGGTCTCATCATCATCATCATCCCCCTGCCCTTATCCCAATTTATTTGGGGTCGGCGCAGCATATATCTGGCATGCTGCTAAAGTTTTGGCTATGTTTTATGACCGGCCGCCTGCCTGACGTTGACGCTCTTTAGGAATGCTGTTGTTGGTGGTAACCGCCACGGATACGGTCTCCTCCTATCTAGCTATGTCATACCAAATGTTATCCATGCACCAGGTTCTGATATTATCCCGCTATCAAATTCCATTAACCGGTCTATCAACCGAAATTTTGAAAAATACGCTTATAGACCATAAAAAAGTAGCCTCCTGTGCAGGTCGTAAATTCAATTCCTGCTCTCATCAATCTTTGTGTTCATACATAAAAAATTGTGTCTGTAATCGCGACTAAAATACGAAGAAATCCTATTACCAAACTTATTTAAACTACTAACACAAAATAATCACGTACCTTCACTTCATATCAAATATATATCGTAACTTTATCAATATATATATCTGTATAATTTTCCGAATCATTCACTTGATTATCAATCAAACATCCAACATGTCTACCTTTACTTTCGTGTTCCTTTGTATCCAGGCTTGCTTGGTTCAGGTAAGAATTTGTAAATTTTTGTGGGAAGAAAAATACAGTCGTGAGCAGGATTTGAAGCTGCGCCTCCAGGATAAATACTCGAGGCGCTCTGAACGCTTAGCCATCTCGACCTCTGCTCACTACCACGAATTTTTCTTCCACATTTTATTAAATCTTTTGGTGACGTCATTGCTATCTATTCAGTCCAATTTACAGGAAACTAATAAAATTTCTGTATAACTTTAGAGTTCGCTATGAATGCATTAATGCTTTTCAAAGATTTATCTGTATTTGTCCTTTTTAACCGACTTCCAAAAAGGATATCAATTCGGTTATATTTTTTTGCTGTCTCAGCTTACCTTTTTTTTGCACTGTCATAAATAGCAAATTAAATGTGTTTTAGAGAGATAAATCTTTGAAAAGCATTGATGCATACATAGCGAACATTTATAAAAAAAATGTGGATAAAGAATACGGTCGCGAGCAGGATTCGAACATGCGCCGGATAAATACTCCAGGCGCTCTGACCACTAAGCCATCTCGACCTCTGCTCACCACCGCGAATTCTTCTTCCATATTTTAACACGTCTTATGGCGACGTTATTGCTATCAATTCAGTGGTTTAGTGGTCAGAGCGCCTGGAGTATTTATCCGGGAGGCGCAGGTTCGAATCCTGTTCGCGACCGTATTCTTTTTCCATTTAATATTGTAACTTTAGAGTTCGCTAAGCATGCGTTAATGCTTTTCAAAGATTTATCTTGAATTATTTGCTTTGATTTTGACTTGTATTTCAAGTCCTGTGAGTGGCATTCGTGAAATTTTACCCCACTTTTTTTGGTTGTCCTTGCTCCTCATAGTGCTCTTAAGCTCTTAAGCTCCATCTCCTATACTCCATCCCCAAGACAACCCACTGACTTACAACTCATTTTCATCCACAACCCACTACATCCCCTTAATATATGCTATATGTTTAATACATAAAATATATGCTATATGTTTAATACATAAAATTAATTGCCTCGTTGGTCTAGTGGTCCCAAGCGACTGCTGAGCATGAGGTCTTGGGTTCGATTCCCAGGTCGGGCAAAATGTTATTGGGTTTTTCTGTTGGGAAAATTCTCAGTAGCAGCCCGGAGTTTGGAATTGTGCCCGGTAGATGGCAATAGGCTCACCACCTATTACATGGGACTTAATAACAGCATTGGTGAAATGTGGGTGTACAAATGTGTACACCTCTGCCTACCCCTTCGGGGAATACAGGCGTGATGCTATGTTATGTTATGTTATAAAATTAATCTATTCAATCTTTATTTCAGCATGCATTCAGCCAGTGCGCTGGAACCTATGACCTAACCGGAATTGGCATGAATTATGGCGCCGGATACAGTCCTGCTGCCTACAGCTACGGCGCAAGTCCTGCTGCCATTGCTCCTGCTTCCTACAGCTACGGTGCTGGATACCCAGGATCTGCGTACTCCACTGCTGGTTACAGTTACCAAGGACTGAGCCCATATGGAGGTGCTGGTGAAGGCAATGTGGGAGTTGCAGGAGAATTGCTGGCAGCTGGTAACACAGCTGTTGCTGGTCAGGTCCCGATCATGGGAGCTATTGGTTTTAATGGTGGTGTTCCGGCTGCTGGTGCTGTGTCTATATCTGGTAACTGCGCCTGTGGATGTGGCAATCCTTACCAATACCAGTATTGAGATGTTGTTTAAGGTAGTTTATTATCGCAATAAATAGTTTAGAAAATTATATTTTTTTTAATTTTAACTATGATATATCCTATATGCATTCTGTGTTTATCTAAATGAGTGACTAGACATAAGTGGCGTGGTAATGTCTTGGGTTTTCACGATCACTACACAATATAATAAAACGACATTTAACCGGATTAATCGCGTGTATTATTGTAATTATTAAATGCGATTCCGGGATACCGGTTCTTGTCGGTAAGAGGGCAGGGGTTCTTGTCGGTAAGAGGGCTTCTTGTAGGATTTTCCTTACAAGGAAAAAATCAAGTTATGTGAGACATTATATCGATGGTTGAAAGGATACTTGATCTAAGCGACATTTTGGTGTAATATGAAAATGTCTCTTAGAAAAGCAGTTATTTTAAGGTTTAGTTTTAAAGAACAGAAATTACGCTTGATCCAAATATCCTTTCAACCGTCGATAATATTATTTATCTACCCGGTTTTCCATAATATACGGTTTTCCATAATAATACTTAATTTAAAGGAAGTCTGAGGGTTATCCGGTGACCAAGAAGTTGTGTGGAAATAAAATTAAATAAAATCAAATCAAAATGTCTTTATTCAAATTAAGCTACAAATTTGCGCTTTTTGAACGTCAAACATTAAGACAGCCCCCAAAAAAGCCCAGCCTGCACCGCTTCCTAGTGTTTTAGCTGGAAAGAAGAAGCGGCGCAACAAACTCCCCAGCAACACGTCTGTCTGTATCATAATGATTTATAGATTCTATAAAAATCAAAATTGAATTTATATAAAATAATTTTTAACTAATGAGATATAATGTCTATGGCACATGTTGGCTAGCACGCGTCTATGTACCAACGCAAAAAAATATAAAATGACTCAAGAAACTATGTGATAGTATCGAAAGCCTCCAATCTAAAACTATTCCGTATGAAGGTCGTACCCACTTACACATGCCAAAAGATAGAAACTGCACATTAAATATGACCAGAGTGGCTAATTAAAAAAAAGCATCTAAATAAATTAAGAACTAAGGTCAGCAAGGCTACCAGTCACCGCAAGCAGCACCCGTTCACGAGCATAACGCAAAGATCAGCCATCGCCTCCCTCGCCATTTTAGAGGGAACGTGGCGACCCGATCCATGACGCTACCGCTAATCGTTTGTATGTATGAACTTGTAATGTGAAGAAATGAGGAATCATGTGACGAGGAAAATTTTGAGTATGAGTGAGAACACGAGTAGAGGAAGACTGAGGAAACGATGGATTGTGTGAAAGATGATATGGCTAGGAAAGAAGTGACTATAGAGATGATGCCTGACAGAGATTTATGGAAGAAAAAGACATGCTGCGCTGACCTCATTAAAAAGTGGTATGATGATGATTTACTTACTTATTACTTAATTTATCAAATGCATTAACGCATGCCTAAAAAACTCTTTAAAGAGTAAATTATGATAGAAAGAAAAATTCGTCTGTGAGCAGGATTCGGACCTGTAAATACAGATTACATTTTTAAAACTTTTTTTTCGTGTCTGCCGCTTTATTACGACAATAAGTCGTCAGTACAGTTACTGTATAAAGACTTGATAGATGATGAAGAAACCATGACACGCATGTGGAAGAATTTGGAGTACCTATATACTCCCAACAAAATTTTCGGTCACGGCGGCCTATCTCCACGGATATTAGCCAAGTACGCAGGACATATTAGTGCATAAGTGTATGCGCAAACATATGCACTCCGTCTTCTTTGACGGTCATAGTCCGATAGGACGGCAAACCAACACGACCGACGAGATCACGCGCAGCTTTACGTGCTTTTCGAAGAACGCGGCTTCAATACTGCCAACTCTGGACCGAGAAATTCCACTGCTACAGGAACACGCTAAAACTCATTAATTTAGAGATAAATCTTTGAAAAGCATTAACGTTAATGCTTTTATTTTCTTACTTTTACAATAAAATAATAAAAAGACTTTACACATATATTTATTTATTATTTCTGCACCCTTAAAATGGAATCCCTACACGTGGCCCCTGGGTGGTGCAAAATAGGCGACACAACTCTGGTGGGGGCTTCGACCGCGGCTGGTTGGATGAAGCCATGCCATGAAGCGACCTGTGCTGTGTTTCGGGATGTAGTCCGGTGCAACCGTTGTGGGAGACGGGTCTGGGCAGTTTTATAAACGCCCCAACTATCGCTCTCCCCAAATCTATCCATTCTACTAAGAGTGAATAGATTTCTTCTAGATCTACGTGCTCCATCCTCGGTCACAACATCGCTTATCATCGGGCGAGTTCGAGGCCAAAGGTAGATCCACTTTTTCATAAAAAAAACGAAGATTTACATGAAGCGACTGCCTATCTGACCTGTACAACCTAGTTAGTGGGTGTTAACTATATCTCTACGGTGGTAACCCGGAGTGTCTGTTGAAACCTTTCAACAGATTTCAACTTGCCGGGTTTGCGGTGACTGCTGCAACGAACCCATGACCTCGGTAAAGGTGAGAGTGGGACCATGTCGATTTTAGTCGGTAAGAGTTCGGCACGGCGTCCATATATATCTGCCTAGCCTGTTCCCAATTACATTGGGGTCGGCTTCCAGTCAAACCGGATGCAGCTTAATCCCAGTATTTAACATGGAGCGACTGCCTATCTGACCTCCACAACCCAGTTACTGGGTAACAATCTCGTGGTATGACTGGTTGTTAGACTTTCAGGCCTCTGACTACCCGTAACGGCTGTCATAGATCTTAATTTGGCAACCGGGACCGACGGCTTAACGTGCTTTCCGAGGCACGGAGGGGTCTCGGTATGAAATGATGGTCACCCATCCACAGACTGACCGCGGCAAGCGCAGCTTAATCTCGATCGATCGATCTGTGCGGCTGTTACTTAGCCACGAGCCCCTCCGGCATAGCGTCCAGGATGGGTTATAAAAACTAAAAATAAAATATGGTAATCCTTGTTGTCAGACTTTCAGTGAACTGACAACAGATAGCGACAGGTTATCGTTCTCTCCGAGGCAGGGAGGGTCATGATCACCCATCCACAGACCGACTGCGGCAAACGCAGCTTAAACTCTATCGATCGATATGTGAGCCTGTTTCCTATGAGCTCCTGCAGTTGAACTCCAATATACCAAACTCTACTCTGTCATGCCCCGTAGAAGGCCCTTTATTTATTTATATATTCTGTATTGTACACTAAATAAAGTATATAGAAAATATTTAACTTTATATTAATGTACCATGGGAGGTCATTTCGCATTCCGGGATCTCTTGCAGGCAACCTTAGTTTCCCCCCCAGGGGTTCCACCTTGTCGTGGTGGGGGGGGGGCTCTAGTAGCCGTGGGTTGGTCACCCACGGTGAAGCTAACGGAACCCGAGGAGGGCCGCTCCTCCGGGCTTTGCCTTCAAGCCTATGTTGGAGCGGCGCCGGCGTAGGTTGCGGGCCTTATGGGGCGTGTCGCAACTGAGGTAGGCTGCGGCGTCGTATGGGCGGCACCGCAGCTGAAGGATGGGGGCCGTGGCAGGAGAGGAGTGCCGGTATGTCGATGCGCCGCTCTCCGTACCTTCCGCGGCCTTGACGGGGCCGCAGGGGAGGAGGAGTGCCGGTATTGGGAGGCGCCGGTCTCTCTATCCTCTGCGGCCGTAGTGGCAGGCGGCGGGGCCACAGACCTAACCCGTCGCAGGCGACCTAGGACGTCCAGACACGGGGTCGTCTGGCGCCCATTGCACATGGTCTCCGAGTTGGTTGCGGCATGCCATGTGTCTGGTGTGCCGTAGCGGGGGGTGGGGGGGGGGGGTGCAATACACAACCCCGTGAGAGAGTCCGGCAACGGCCGCAGGCGGGTTCGCGGTTGTGTGCGAGAGCGTTCCCGCGTCCCGCCCCCAAGCGGCTGTGGAGGTACACTGTGGAGTTTTTGTGGGTTCGAGTCCCACATAACCGCTCTGCCCCCCGTGTCAGAGCGGTATGCGAGGGCATTTCTCCACATAAAAAAAAAGGCAACCTTAGTTTGGACAAGAAGAAATAACTGTTGAGCTATGTCATGAGTGATGGATACAAATGGAAAGGCAGACCGCCCTAGGCAAGTTCTCCAAAGGACCGGATTCCTCGGTGCACGGTTCCAAGGCGTTGATCTTATGGAGAAGAGCCAAAAAGAAACTACATACACTCTTTTTAAAATAGTTAAATGGTTTTATCAATAAAAAAAAAAAGAATGTGAGTACAATGCAGGTTAATGTGAAGAATAATAAAGGAAATCGATAAGAGCAATTACAGATATATTCTTTTAAAATGATTGTCAAAGCAGTTAAGTGCTGACCAGTCCTGGCAGACAGCGCCCGTTCACGAGCATGACGTGCACATCAGCTTCGCTCAGCTCAACCATTTTGTAGGGAACTCAACGACCCGCTGTACAACGCCGCCATCAGCGGAACATTTTAGTGAGCATGACACACTCTACACTATTTGACAATAAAGTGATATGTAATGAAGACTAAATTGAATGTAAAACATGATACTCTCATTTTACAAAGGTGTATTAGTACGTAATATGGGATAATTTTAGTATAGAATTTGGTAGTGTCAGTATAAAACTAGTAGCAGATGTTAGCAGTAATATAAAATTTATTTAGTAAAATGTTATTTTTGTTAGCAGTTAGATATTAATTGTTATGTAAAGTTAACGTAGGTGTCAAAAAAATTTATCTATCTAATACCTTTAAATGAGCAATTCTTGTATACATGTCGCAGATGGATTGCAGAATCCGCTGTTTTACAAAACAGTACTGTTTTATAAAACAGCTGAATGACGTTCAGCTAGATTGCCATTGCGATACGTTAAACAAAACAGCTACCCACCTTTAAACGTAATGCAGAATGACATATCGGCTGTGGGACAGGTTTGTTTATTGTATAGGTATGTTAAGTGGATAGTCACCACTCAAGTAACAAAAAGATTCTATATTCTGATTTGACTTACCGTGGCTGGGTGGACGGAGCCCGTTTCGCGGGGCTCCTATTTTTGTGTCTGTAAGGTTAGAAAAAACCTAAACACGAAGAGGACGACGGGGGTAGTTCGCTCGCTACGCTCGCTCACTGGCCCCCGTCATCCTCTTCGAACCTTACCTGTCCGTGTCGGGATACACGAAGCTCCCGAGCTCGCTTCGCTCGCTCATGGATCAATTTCGTTTATTTTCTTTCATAATCCCGATATATTGTCGACTATCATAGTGGTTTAGTATTTACGTCATTCAAAATTTTCATATTGTTTTTGCTATTGACAAGTAAAATAAAGTTAGGTTATTATTGTTAAGACATACAGAGCCATATGCGAATTATGCAACAAAATCACACTGTTTTACATAATCTCTGATCGTTTACCCGCTGCATTGATAAACGCAAAACGTTCATTCAATTCTGCGTGTTATAGTTCAGTAATTATGTAAAACCGCTAAACGTCGTTCAGCTGTTTTTCACAACAGTACTGTTTTGTAAATCAGCTAGCAGTTTTGTAAAACAGCTGATTCTACAATCCATCTGCGACATATATATAATTTGAATCTCGGAGAAGGCTCCAACGATTTTCATGAAATTTAGTATGCAGGGGATTTCGGGGGCGATAAATAGATCTAGCTAGGTTTCATTTTTAGAAAAAGACGTTTTACCAATAAAAACCGAGCCAAGCTCGGTCATCCAGGTACTATACATAATACTTTCACTACATTCAAACATTTGAAGGAAAATTAAAACATATAATATTTTTCTAATATTTGCTTTATTTTATCATACGTCGTTTTATTTGAATAACTTTTAGAAATCAAAAGCTACCTTAAGTGCTGCTCTTTCACAAACCAGCAACTCAGTATCCATAACCCCCGCAGCCGCAAGAGCATCTACCAGCAATAGACACAGCACCAGCAGCCGGCACAGCGCCGCTGAAGCCCACAATACCTGAGATCGGGACCTGACCAGCGACAGCGGTTTCACCGCGAACTGGCAGCTCACCAATGACAGCTACGTTGCCTTCACCAGCTCCACCGTATGCCGCACCACCGTAACCGGCTCCGTAACCGAGGAAACCAGGGGCTAAACTTGCAGCAGGGGAAAGGAGGCCATAGTTTGAGGATAGACCTCCAGAGCAGGCTGGAGCGATGGCACCCAGACCTAACCCAATACCACGGCCAGCCAAACCAGCCCCAAGACCGGCGCCAATTCCAGAACCATAACCAAGGCACTGGCTGAACACATTCTGGAAAAGGATGAAAACGGTTTTTTATTTTTTATTTCACACATTTTCGTGTACCATAGCCACTATATATTTTTTTTAATCTTACTAGCCTTTGTTACCCAGGACAATGTAAGGATTCTAACGATACCCCAAACATCTAAATCGGTTCAGGTGTTTAGAAGTTATGGGGTTTATTTAGAACTAGCGATCCACCCCGGCTTCGCACGGGTTACTACCCGTGCTCTACTGAGCATCAGTGCTGCATCAGCCAAAATCTAACAGTTGAAACCACATAATTCGAAAGATGAAGCTCCCAAAAAGAGGAACAATCTCACCATACATTGTTTTGTTATATCAAAGGGATTAGGCAGCGTTTTCGATGAAAGCTCCCAGTCGGCTAGATTTCCGACATCTTCAAGAATCATCGTCATATATCAACCAATTTACACAAAACCTTAACGAATCATATATCTAAACCTTCCTCATAAAGCACGCTATCTATTGGTGAAAACTGCATGAAAATCCGTTCAGTAGTTTTTGAATTTATCGCGAACAGACAGACAGACGCGCTGGGAGACTTGTTTTATAATATGTAGTGAAGATTTGTCCGTCTAATCTACACTATTTAGAAGGCAATTGTGTTGGTATTACAATCTGAAGAATATACTAGAAATATTGTATTCACCTGGACCAAGCAAGCTTGGATGCAGAGCAACAGAACAGTGAAGGTAGACATGCTGTTTGTATTCAACGAGAAGCTGAAGACTGATGATGTTCCGACTTCCAAAACCAAGTTTATATAGTGCAAAACTTTTATCGCAAAATAGCAATTCGTGTTATTCTGTGATTTTCATTGACCTTTCAAAACTATGCTATCTTTTCTCTTGAGCAATCACATTACTAATTCCTTTATTGTTTAGTAACAATATTGATAAACAGTTGAATTCAATAACGACATTATAATGATTGCCGCAATGTTGCCAACAATTTGAATCGCACGTACAATTTCTGCAAATTAGTATAAAAATCCTAGAATTTCCTGGAAATATCATTCGAGAGTTTGTATTTGTTGAAACCACTTAACATGTTTACGAAGAGTATCCTCGCCCTATGCGCTCAGGCGCTTTTCATTCAGGTAAGTCTATAATTTACTTTTGATTTTATTGGTGTTTACTTCTTCAAATTATAATAAAGTGTTGATCTTCCGTTGAGCTCCCTTAATTATGGTCGTTCTACACGATAACTGTTGTCAGTTAGGACAGGTAAACTTGAAACTGCTATGACTCTTCTTCAAAATGCCATTTCAAACGCCCTACATGATTACGCTCACATAGCTTTATATACTGATGTGTGGACTTTAAAAGGGACTGTGACCTCTGAGTTTGTTTCGACTTTTCTTCTCAGAGATAGTCAGATAGGGAACCGCCGGCGTGGTGTAAAATCTAGCGCCACGCTAGATTTTAATATGGCATGTTAAAGATTTCCAAAGAACCTATTCACAAAATAAATTATTTGATGGGCCCCCATTGTACAAGAAATTGATACTTCGTATTTTTTTTTCAAATGTCTTCAGTCTGTGTTTCTTGCACATTACTCGTAGTTCTATTAACATCTTCTATCCCTGTTCCAAGTCAATAGCGTCGGTAAGATTCACAGTCACGATGCCTTGTCTTCCTCACCAGTTACTTCCCAGATTTTTTGGTTTCTTGCTTCTTAGGCGATAGCAATATGTCAGGTCAGTGACAAATGTCTCAAACTCAAACTCAAAACATTTATTCGCAAGCCAAGTGTACATAATAGGTCTTATTTATATATTGGGCACTTAAAACTTAGCGACCTTTTACAGGCGTTGCAAATTTGAGGGCTAAAGTATTTACTTACTAATATCTAAACATGTGTGGTTGAATACATTAAATAGTATTGAAATAATATAGTTTTAAGTTTTGGTCTAGATTAAATTAATGTACATAAATATTTAGTAACATATTCTTAGATCGCCGTATTAATTACATTTTTTTTTTTTTAACTCAGGTGTTGTGTTTGAAAACATTCAAATTTATATAATTACTGAGTTCTAAAACTATTCAGCCAAATAATTTCGAGTAAAAAATATTACATTCATAAATATTCAATCTATTACTATTCTACTGCAGGGCAATGGCCTCTTCTCATACACGAGCATTGATCACGACGCTAGTCCACGGTGGGTTGACGATTTCAGACTATGATGTTCAGGATTTCAGACATAAAAGACTTGTGGTGAACACAAGACTTAAGTCTCAGAATATCTAAGAAAGTAGATATAACTTGGAAATGGTCACAGAAAATCATGCCAGGTTTGAATCCCTAACCTGTTGAACATGAAGTGGCCCGTAACCAGCCAGCCGCCATGACGAAAACCACACTCGACAGTTACAAATTGCAAAAGTCGTCTTATAATATCACAATAATGAGCTCTACATTCGGTGAAGGTTTTGCGCGTGTAATCAACTTATGACGCTGACTGTACCCATTAGTTTACAGAAATATTCACTTCATTTAACTTTGAATTATAACTGGTTCGACGATGTCAGTAACAGTAAAACTAATCTTTTTTTTGTATAATAACTTTCGTGAGACATATTCATATCAATTAATGTTCACCGGTTACTACTCACGTGCATTTTTCGGGATTGCCCAACTAGTTTCGAACTCGAATGGAGCCCTTAGTCATGAGCTGAACCTACGGCTGACTCGCGACATCGCCGCGGTGAACATTAATTGATAGTAAAGCTATTCATTACAATTTTTCAAGGAAATATTGAAAAAATAATAGAGAAGAATGGGGCTTGAACCCGCGACCCTTAACATTCCGTGTCATCACTCTACCAACTGAGCTACCTTGTCGTGTTCAAACCTATTGAGACGAATACAAGGTGAATTGAAAATTCAATAGGTTTGAACACCACAAGGTAGCTCAGTTGGTAGCGTGATGACACGGAATGTCAAGGGTCGCGGGTTCTAGCCCCGATCTTGTCTAAAATAGTAATTAATATAGGCATTACATGACCTCAACATCTCACCATTTGAATTTAACAATAAATCCTTTTTTTTCAGTTGGCTCTCAGCCTGTGCGCCGGTCGGGGCAACTTGGGAACTGGCCTAGCTTGCTGCGGCTGTTCTCCCCCAATTTTACCTCCATTAGGTGGATCTGCTTGTGCCGGCAATGGCTTAGCTGGTCCTGCAATTGCTGCTTCTATTCTCCCCTCTCCTGGATGTTCTGGCTCGGGTAACGGACTTGGCTATGGTAACGCTGGTCTTGGTTATGGTTCTGGTCTTGGATACGGTTCCGGACTCCCTATCGGAGTCATTCCTACCAGTGGTGGTTCCTTCCCCGTCACCAGCTCTTCACCTATCGCTCCTACAGGCCTATCCATCACTTCTGAAAACGTTTTCGAAGGTTCCTTGTACGTGATTGGTGAGCTGCCTTTCGAGGGTGCTGCGGCTTTAGATGGTGTTGTGCCGAGCGGTGGTGCTGGCGCAGTAAGCTACAGTCTTGGAGACGGAGTAACTGCTATTGAGAGCATCTCTCCTGCTGCTGGTGTTATTGAAGAAGCGGGTGTTGGTTATGGTCTTGGATTAGAAGGTTGCGGTGGTCTTGGTGCTGGTGGTATTGCTCCTTTATCTGTAGCTGCTGGTGGTTGCAACTGTGGTATCGGTCCTGGTTTTGGAAGATATGGCCCTGCTGCTGGAATTGCCCCATTGTCTTTTGGTGCTGGCTGCAATGGTGGTCTCTTCGCTCCTGTAGCGGAGATTGTGGCACCTAATGGAGGATGTGGTTGTGGATATCAACCTGGCATCTATTACTGAATGTTGAAAATTGATTTAATCAACCAATAAACTGAATTTCATGAGCAAATTGGTGTATTATTTTGTTCCTATCATTTTATGGAGTTTCGTTGTAAAGGTAAAAGCAAAACACAAAAGTCACAACAAGAGATGGGTTTAAATTTGACATTATATTTAATGGAATGAGAGTTCGCTAAGCATGCGTTAATGCTTTTCAAAGATTTATCTTGAATAAAATTTGACAGTTTTTTTTTGTTAATATTGCCTTGTTGGTCTAGTGGTCCCAAGCGCGACTGCTGAGCATGGGGTCTCGGGTTCGATTCCCAGGGCGGGAAAAGCGTTAATGAGTTTTTCTACAAGAAAAAAAATTAACTGTCCAGCCAGACCCCTCTCCCACAACGGTTACACTGGACTACATCCCGAAACACGACTAGGTCACTTTACAGCATGGCTTCGTTCGGTGGGTGGTAACCAGCCGCGGCCGAAGCCTCCCACCAGAGTTGTGTTGCCTGTTTTGCACCACCCAAGGGCCACGTGTAGGGGTTCCATTTAAGGGTGCACTCCTACGGACGCGGGCAGCTCAGCCCCCTAAATGTAGTCGGTAAAATGTGGGTGCGCAAAACATTTACATAACATAACATAACATAACATAACATAACATAACATAGCATCACGCCGGTATTCCCCGAAGGGATAGGCAGAGGTTTACACAGTTGTACACCCACATTTCACAAATGCTGTTATTAAGACCCATGTAATAGGTGGTGAGCCTATTGCCATCAACCAGGCACAAATCCAAACCCCGGGCTGCTGCTGAGAATTTCTTAACAGAAAAACTCAATACACTTTGCCCGACCCGGGATCGAACCCGATACCTACTGCTCAGCAGTCGCGCTTTGGAACACTAGACCAACGAGGCAGTTCTGCCTAACCCCTCGAGGAATACAGGCGTGATGCTATGTACGATGGCAAGCGGTTACCGTAGCCTTTGGGCGTAAGGGGTGCCACACACGCGTTTCTGACCTAGTAAAAATATTATCACGTCTTTTTGTAGAAACCTATTTACCTGTACCGTTCATCGTACGTGCTTCTATAATAAAAAAGCTAAAAATAACTCAATCTCACTTAATTATTATAGAGCATTATCAAACGATTGCGTTCATAAAATTCTTTGGCAATGCAAGTTCTATAGACTTACTAACACTATTTCGATAGAATGGTGAAATTCCTGCTATGTCTGTCTATGTGTTTTCTAGGCATACATTTTGTAATTAGTCTGATAGTGTGTGTAATATAATTATTTATTATGAAAATTTCGTTGTGTATGTGTAATAATATGTCAGAAATTTTCATATAAAAACCATGTACGTTTTTGACTAAATCAGTTTAAGTTTTAATTTGATTCCATTCGTCAAGTAAACTGGGGAAACGTCTAAAATGTTTGCGAAGTCCGCTGTTGTCTTCTTCTTTGCGCAGGCGCTTTTAATTCAGGTATGTACTTAGCATAGTATAGCATCACACCTGTAATTCCCAAAGGTTCAGGTAGAAGTGTATTGTCGATTTCCAACATTTCACCAACGTTGGATGTAATAAGTAATATGAAGTCGAAACTCTCGAAAAAGAGGCTGCTCTTTTTCGATTGTGGAAAATCCATCATGGCCGCGCTCTTCTAGACTCCTATTATTAATATTTAGTATCTTCTGCGGCCTATTTGTTTTGCGGTGTTGTCAGTGAGCAGAAATAGTGCCCGTGGTTTGTTTTTATTTCTTCTTTAAGTTGTTTTACTTGCATTTTTATTTCTTGTACTTTGTTTTCTCTTGTGTTGAAATTTTTGTGTGTGCCTATTCTGGTGGCAAAATAAATCCTTTTTCTTTCTTTCTTTCTATTAACTATAAACTACACGGTCCTACTCTAACCTTTACCGAGGTCGTGGATTCCCAGCAGTATTCACCGCGACCCCGGCAGTAATAAGTGGTGAGCTTATTGACATCTACCGAGCATTATTTCAAATTCTGGGCTGATCAGAAAGACCCAATAACACTTTGCCCGACCCGGGAATCGAACTAAGGATCTACTCAGCAATCGGGCTTGGGACTATAAGATCAATGAAATCCCTGAAGAACTTTTATTTATTTCACCAAGACCAAATTAAGAATGTAATTTTTATAAGAGTAGAAGATGTAACGATTAGTCTAGTGGTCCCAAGCGCGACTGATAAGAATGTGGTCACGGGTTTCCGGCCGAAGTCACGGGTACCCGTGGCAACGGCCGGTGTAATTCGGTCGAAACATCGGGAAACAAAAAGGTACCGAGATTCGTATATTCTAAAACGTGTCTATTCTTTTTTATTTCAGTCAGCGCTTAGCCAATGTACCAGTCGCGCAGCAGTGGCTGCTGGGCCAGGACTTGCTGGTCCCTACGGCTTAGCAGGGTCATATGACGGTCTGACAAACGGTTTTGCAGGCAACGGTTTAGTTTTTAACGGATTAGCAGGCAACGGTCTGGCTTGCAATGGACTGGCAGGCAACAGCCTTGCTTATGATGGATTAGTGGGCCTGAATGGAGCTGGAATGGTAGGTCTAGGTTATAATGGACTAGCAGGAAACGCTCTTGCTTATGACAACTTCTACGCCCCCGCACTTGAAATCGCTCCTACCAGTGGTGGTGCTTTACCTGTAACCAGCGCTTCTGCAGTCGCCCCAAATAGCGTTTTGGTAGCATCCGAGAATGTGTATGAAGGTGCTCTAGAAGTGATTGGTGAACTCCCATTCCTGGGTACCGTTGGATTAGAAGGCGTAGTCCCCTCTGCTGGTGCTGGAGCCGTTAACCACGCCTGCGGTAACGGTGCTACTAGAATGGTGAGCCAGAATGGTGCTGCTGTTTCTGCTGCTCCTGGTTTTGGTGCTGGTTATGGTGCTGGTTTTGCCCCCGCTTTAGGTTTAGGGTTCGGTAATGTATATGGCCAAGGTATTGGTGCTTTTGGTAATGCTGCCGCCTTCACTCCTGCTGCTGCTCTTGCTGGCACTGCTCCTTTCGGCTTCGGCGCTGGACTAGCTGAGCTGGCTTACCCAGGTGCCGGTTTGCTTGGAGCATATCCTGGTGAATTCTACGGTGCTGGACTCGCCCCATACGGCGGCGCTGGTGAAGGCAACGTGGCGGTCGCTGGTGAGCTGCCAGTCGCCGGTAGCACCGCTGTTGCTGGTCAGGTCCCGATCATGGGTGCCGTAAACTTCGGCGGTGCTGTGCCAGCTGCTGGGACCGTCAGTATTTCAGGCAACTGCGCCTGCGGCTGCGGTTCTCCTTATATGTACTGAGTTGTCTATTTTTAAACAAATAAATAATCTTTAATCTTGATTTTATTCTTTTATTTGTATGGTTCCCTTTTAATAAACCTCAATGTCGTTCATGAAGGATCTATAAGAGAAAATGGAAGCTCTTTCAGCTTTCTCTTCTTCTTAGATTAATGTGGTTTGTAGACAATCTAGTTTGAGAGTTGTTCAAGCCACACGTATGCTTCTGAATTAAATATTCCAGGTACTACTGCATCTTTTTGGTAATTTCACGAGCTATATTTCTCAAATCAAACGAATTAAAGCCTGTGCATAAAGAAATAATTCGGCCTTGCGCCTCCCGGAGAAATACTCCAGGCGCTCTGACCACTAAGCTATCTCGAAATCTTCTCATTACTCCGAATTCTAATGCGTTTGAAAGATTTATCTGTATTTGTTAAGGTAATCGCATCTATACGACATTGTATTAATTGCAAAATTCGTCGTGTCGGTTCAGTCACCTGTATAGGGATTGAATAGATAGCGATGACGTCACCAAAAGACGCGTTAAAATGTGGAAGAAGATTTCTTTCCATAAAAATTTATAAAACATAACGTAGGATCACGCCTGTAGTCTCCGAAGGGGTAGGCATAGTTGTACACTCATTCTTCACCGATTCTGTTATTAAGTCCTAAGTAATAGGAGCCATCTACCGGGCACAATTCCAAACTCTGGGCTGCTACTGAGAATTTCCTAATAGAAAATTCCAATAAAATTTTATCCGACTTGGGAATTGAATCCAAGACCGCAGTCGCGCTTGAGACCACTAGATTAACGAGGCATACATTTATAGCATAGTACATAAATTACCCAGAAGGAAAAGTAGTTCTAATTTTAATGCCAGTACTGACTGCCAAGAAGGCATGGATGTATTTATTTTTCTTTTATTATGCCATGGAGAGCACTGTTCAAAACGTATTTCTCAATGGAGCAACAAACATAATTTTCTTTATTCTTTCACTTTAATGCTCCTATAATGCTATAAGACTTTATGGTATTGAAGTATCGTACGGATTGTAGGCCGTATATGTTATTATAGCCCGGTTAGTAGAGTGTGATATTAGGATAACATCAGAACCTGGCGCATGGATAACATTTGGTGTGACATAGCTAGATAGAAGGAGACCGTATCGGTGGCGGTTACCACCAACAACGGCATTCCCAAAGAGGGTTGACGTCAGGCAGGCGGTCGGTCTAAAACAGCCAAAACTTTAGCAGCATGCCAGATATATGCTGCGCCGACCCCAAATAAATTGGGATAAGGGCAGGAGGATGATGATGATGATAGTGCTATAAGACTGCCTTGTTGGTCTAGTGGTCGCAAGTGCGACTACCAAGTAGGAGGTCCTGGGTTCGATTCCCAGGTCGGGCAGTGTTATTAGGATTTATGTCAGGAAATTCTCAGTAACAGCCCGGATTTAGGAAGTTGGTGGTGTTATACCCCCGTACTTTGAAGAGCACGTATAGCCGTCAGTCCTGCGCCTGATCTCTCTGCAGTTTTGTCGGATTGCTGTCCCATCGGACTGTGACAGTGAAGGAAGAGGGATTGCACCTGTGTTTGCGCGTACACTTGTGCACTATAACATCTCACGAAAAGAGTCACTCGCACAATAAATTGAAATGTGCTACCTCAGCACAGTCCAACACTGCACATCATTGACCAAAACTTTAGTTTGCAATTTCAAAAACAATTAGCAAGTGGAAGAATACATGCAGCGCCGACCCCAAATAAATTGGGATAAGGGCAGGGGGTAATGATGTAATCAAGGTAAATCCCCCGTAAAGTAAATCTTAACTACTGATTATTCTCTAAGTAAACACAAAAAAAATTACAGACTTGAATAGGGATTCGAAGCTGCGACCTTTGACCATCCTGGTCATCTGTCTCTCAACTGAGCAACCGTGTCGCTTGATGGCATATTTTAAATTTCAACTCCGCTTTTTCGTATTAACGAGACGCCTGGCGATATCTATTATGCAATACTTTACAGATTACTAAAGTCAGCGTTACCAATTAAAGATAAATCTTTGAAAAGCATAACGCATGCTTAGCGTACTCTAAAGTTATTATCTAATATATAAAATTCTCGTGTCACAGTTTTCGTTGCCATACTCCTCCGAAACGGCTTGACCGATTTTGATGAAATTTTTTGTGCTTATCCGGTATCTATGAGAATCGGCCAACATCTATTTTTCATCCCCCTAAATGTTAGGGGTAGTCCACCCCAATTTTTTTTATTTATATGGCAAAACAACGTTTGCCGGGTCAGCTAGTATTATATGGAAAAATAGAACAGTCGCAAGCAGAATTCGAACCTGCGCCTCCCGTATAAATACTCCAGGCGCTCTGACCACTAAGCCATCTCGATCTCTGCTCACTACCGCGAATTCTTCATCCACATTTTAACACGTCTTTTGGCGACGTCATTGCTATCTATTCAGTCCCATATTCTTTTTCCATTTTGTATAATAACTTCAGCGTTACCACTTTGCAGTTGTAAGGCACCGAAACGACATCCCAATAATAACAATCCTTGTAAAGGCCACGTAATGCCTATAGAATAGAAATGAAACAGAAAATAATAGAAAAACATTTATTTGCTAGAAATATCAATTTTTTATTTATTTATTTATTTGCATTCCATAATGTGTATACAGGTGTTAAAATAGGCTTAGAGCTAAGGTACAGTTATGGACCCTGTTAGGGCACAGCAACATGGGTAACAATTAAAAGATCAAACATTTAAATTTTAATACAATTAGCATAAAATTAGCATAAATTTTATAACAAAGTTAATATATTAATAATAATAATAATAATAATAATCTTTATTATGAACTTAATACATGTTCCACAATTTTAAGTCCCTGACCTCCAAACTAGTTAAAAAACTGTATCTTGGAGATCAGTTCCTTCCTTTTACAATGATCTATGTTCACATTATATAAAAACCAAAAATAAAAATAAAAAGTTATATAAGAAAAGAGTACAAAGCAAAGCACAAAAAAAAGAAACATCGCATGGCATCAAAAATCGCACGATGCGTGTGCGCGCGCGCGCGCGCTTGTGTGTGTGTGTGTGTGTGTGTGTGTGTTCATGTGTGTGTGTGTGTGTGTGTGTGTGTGTGTGTGTGGGCGTGTGTGCGTGAGTGAGAGAGTGTGCGTTTGCGTGTGTGGGTGGTTGAGTGAGTGTGTATAGGTTTGGGTGTGCGTGAGTGAGAAGACGTGTTTGCCAATGTAATGTCTTTTATACTTGTAATGATATGCACGAATACTTTAAGTGTATATGTCTTACGCATTATACCGGAACAACAAATAGGGATTCAATACTATCATAGTTCATGTGAGTTAACCAATTTTTGATTGTTATCTTAATTTGAAAGTTAGTATAGTTTTTAATTTTTAATGAAGAGAAGTGGTAATATTAAAACTACTATTTACCACTTCTCATCCATAAATTCTTTTATATTATAATAACACTTTTCAAGTAACATTAGCATAAGTTTAGCCTTAAAAATACTGTTGCTTGTAATGTTCCTAATGCTATCAGGTAATTTATTATATATTTGGATACTGCGGTATTGTGGACTGTTTCTATACATTTCTAGTCTTGGTATCGGTAAAAGTAATTTATTTTTACGGCGTTCATTTTTATCAAAGTTGAAAAAGTGTATATTATTCCTTACAAACGTGGCTATTTCCAATATATATATGGACGGTAGGCTAAGGATTTTCTCTTTGATGAAGTGTGGTTTGCAGCTGATTCTCGGTTTTATATTATAAATTATGCGTGTACATTTCTTTTGGGCAACAAACAGGTCGTGAGCGTCAGTGCTCCCCACATAATTATGCCGTATCTGAGCCATGCGTAGGCATATGCATAGTACGCAGATAGTGCACAAGCAGTTTTTGTGTTGGTTTTTAGCACACTAAGCCCATAAACAAATTGTGATAACTTTGTTTTAATTTTACCAACATGTTTTTTCCAATTTAGATGAGTGTCTAGTGTTAGTCCTAGTATCTATTCTATTCTATATATTAATTATTATTAACCTATTAGTATCAATCTTAACCATTAGTTGAACGGGGAAACACACGACTTCGTCATTTTACAGACCTGTGGGCTCACTCTTGAAAATAATTCCGTTCGATTGCAACATGTCAGTTCGTACTTTTTAAATGCCAAAATGTCAAAAAAGAATTATAGATTCGGGATAATATGAAGACAACATGCTTTAAAATTGAGGCAACTGTAATGTAGGTAAATTTATTTTAAAATTACGCGTTGTTTTAAGGTGTCTATTTAATATTGGAATTGGATTGGAATTGGTATTAGTTTCAAGAGTAACGCCACTGATATAATATTTAAGCTCTCTAAATTGTGGTTGAGCTGCACGATGACTGATGCATACGTGCCGTCGTTTAGGACCGGTCAACTCAAAACAGCTATAGCTCTTTCTTCAAAAGGCCATCCCAGACCTATCCCTACAAAATTACACTCATATGTTAATAAAATGATGTCTGGACTTTGAAAGAGACGTTCGGCATTTCTTCTCAGAGCTGGTCAGATAGGAAATGCCGACGCCATCTAGCTTAAAAAATTATGACTGGTAAAAGAGTCTATAACAGATGTATTTACAGAAATAAATATCATTTATCATCACTGGAATTGGATTGGAATTGGTATTAACTTCAAGAGTAACCCTCAAGATGACGAATTCATATCGATGGTTGAAAGCCTAATTGATCTAAGCGAAATTTTTGTGTAATATGAAAATGTCTCTAAAGAGTGTTATTTTAAGGTTTCTTTTTTAAAGCACAGTAAATACACATGAGCCAAATAGCTATTCACCCCTCGATAAGCAAATTAAATTAAAAAATTAAATAGCACGCCTGCCAATTATGCGAATTATATTTTTTTAAGTCACACTTTTTTGTGTATGTACACAAAAAAGTGTGACTCATGGCCACAATATTTCAATTTTTTTAAATATTAGTAGCCTTTGTCACCCGAAACAATATAAGCATTCTAACAATAACCGTACATCTAAATCGGTTCAGGCATTTAGAAGTTATGGTGTAGGTAATAAAGAAACAAACATTCATACATACTTACGTGTACATACATACTTACGTGTACATACATACTTACGTGTACATACATACTTACGTGTACATACATACTTACGTGTACATACATACTTACATACATATATACAACAGACTTTAAAACACACTCAATTTTTGAATTTTTTGTCAGTCGTGTAAAAAAATGCCTCAACAGAATCACCTTAAACCAAATAAATAGATTATGCCGATAGATGGCGTTAGTAGTGACGCCAATACTATCATGTACGTATGTTTTATCTTATCGTATCATTATTTGTGGCATTACAAGTCAGTGAAGATAAATCTAGCACTACTCACTGTTCCCTGCATGTATATATATATGAAATTTGTGTTCTTGTAAAAATTAATCCAGAACTATATACATGTAAAAAAACTGTATTTAATTTTAATACCCGATACCCTGACAAACTTGTTCTTCCGAACATTAGGACTGAGGTATGTAATAGAAGCAGCTATGCCATGTCAGTACGTATTTATAACCATCTCCCAGAGCATGTAAGGCTAATGCCCATAAATAAATTTAATAAACAATTACATAAATGGCTCAGTGAAAAATGTTTTTATTCAATACAAGAGTATTTAAAGTATAAAATGTAATGGAATGGCTGACTCTCACTGACATTAGAGTTATTGACTTTGTCTTAATTATTATAAGGTATTCAAATAAGTAATTCTCTGACATAATATTATATAATCGCATTAATTTTAAATAAGGACCTGTGTATGATATTAAATGGTTTAATGAGTACAAATACTATTAAAATGTAATTCTGAACTGACATTCTCAAATTTGCATGCCATAAATCTGGCAAATGTGCTGGAATAATTTTAAAACAATATCTTTTATAACCACATTTATGCAAATAAATAATTTCAATTTCAAGCTTTCCTAGATCCTGAAACTGCTGTAAGTCAGGACCTACCGTTGTGGCCAACAAGAAAAAAGGAGACAATGAAGGTTTTTTTTTATTGTTGAATAAGCAACGAAATTAATCATAAAATAATAAGGAGCACTAGGAAAGAATTTGTTCTGCCCTTTCAGAATAGTCTATTATTGTTTAAGGTCTATACTATTTTCAATTTTCGGGATTGCCATTGTATCTAAGCGAGGCCCTCCTGATAATCTGCGGGACGTTATAGGGTAATAAAATTTAGCAACAAGTTAGTCTACATCCGACCGCTGGCAGTAATAGACGTGTGTCATAAGAAATTGCATGGTATAATAAATTTTCTTTGTGATTGGTAAACATTATGCATGCTGCTTGTAAACCATCGGGAGGGCTTACAGTATAGGGCAAAAAATTAACAAACGAAAAAACCAAGAAACCAAGAAAAAAGAAATGGAATTGTTTAGTTAGTAAATAGGTTTATTGAAACTCTTTTACATGCTTAATAACTATATGATCTAGAACGCGCCAGTATTTCCTATTTAACCATTTTTTGAAAATATTCGCTAAGTTCAGAGGTTTTAAACTCTAAACATCAGTGTGTAAGGCAATGAGGGAAACCAGGCAGTCTATTATCTAGGATGACCTTTTAAATAAATAACCATAGCAGTTTCAAGTTGACCTGCCTTAACTGACGGTAGGTATGCATCAGTTATCGTATAACTCAACCATATTTCTGGAAGCAGATTCATCTATGACTTTTTAAATAATGATTATCGATTTAAGAATGGTAAAAAGGTAGAGGTCACTGAATAAAATTTTGTCAATAAACCAAAATGCCATCTACACCTGTATGTGCTGGATGTAAACATAAGTTACCCATAAGAGAAAATCTTATTTGTGTGCTGTGTAAATGCAGATACGATCTGGAATGCGCCGGTGTTTCTAAAGACTACTACACCAAAAAGATGACACTGGAAAATAAAAATACGTGGAAATGCCAAACATGCATCTGTAAAATACCCAAGACTGGAAACACAGACACCCCTTTACGTTTCCCTAGAGGCACCGACAGCAATCAACTATTAACTATACCACCTGAGGAAGCTAATGTCACTCTAAGGAAAAAAACAATAAATCCCATCAACGACACAACTGGTTCCGACGACCTGAGCTTCTTAGGTGATACCTGTGATACCACACCTATGGAAAAAAATAAGATTATCCACGAAAATTTAAAGACCATGTCCGATACACATACTCAATTAACATTACAGGGTTTGAGTGAACTAATAATCACACATCTTAGAGAAAATAACAAATCTATAATACTAGAATTACAAAACACAATACATACAGAAATATATAGATTAATTTCAGAATTAAGACAAGATTTAGATTATAAAACAAACACCTTAACAACAGAAAACGACTTAAGAAAACAAGAAATAGAAAACATTAACACAAAACTAGAAAAACTACACTCGGAAAATGAAAACTTAAAAAAAGAAATAAGAAAGCTAGCTACAGAAGCGTCTAAAGTTCAGAATATACAAGGAAACAACCATAGAAAAATTGTGCTCTACGGCCTGACCGACTACTACAAAGAGCCTGAAAGTGCACTTCACAACAGATTAATAGAACTGTTTCGTGATATAGTCAACATAGATGTTTCAGGATACATAGAAGATATGTACAGAATTGGAAGACCTGGTGGACCTAAAAACCGACCACTTGTTATTGAATTTATTAGCAAGAGAATGGCTAAATATATTAATAACAATAGCACTTGTTTCCAAGGAACCGGACTATTCATCTCTGAATTCTTAGATGAAAACGCACGAAAGTATAGAGCACAAATGCGAGAAGAACTATTTAAAGCTAGGAAAAATGGAGCTCATGCAGTTATAAGAAAAAACCAACTTTATATAGACGGAAAACTAATTAACAAGGGAAACAACGAATATAAATGCGCACACAACTCTCAAGAAAAGGATATAATACCGAACAACACGAACCAACCTTGCCCTACAAATACGACTAACGAAACTGTGAACCAGACATTTCGTAAACAACGACCAACCATTTAAACTAATGTTCCAAAATATTCAAAGCCTAAATAATAAAAAAGATATACTCGAAGCATTTATGGATATGAATCCAGTTTATAAAGCAATATGCATTTCAGAAACTTGGCTCACTCAAGAAAAACTAGATCTCATCCAATTTAGTGGATATAAATTTGCATGTTCCTTCTGTCGCAGCACCAGAACAGGTGGCGGTGTATGCATACTTCTACAAGAACATATTGAAAGCATACACAGAAATGATGTCTCAGACATGTCTATAGAATATGTAATAGAACTATGCGCTACGGAATTACCAAAAGAAAATGTATTGATTGTAACTATGTACTGGAATAGAAGAGAGGAGGAAATATTTTTTCAACAATTAAAACTAATTCTAAAATATATAAACAATAAATACTATAAATTAAATATAATAATAGGAGGTGACTTTAATGTTAATATACTATCGGATAATTTAAAAACTAATCAATTTATAAATCTAATGCAAGAATATAATTTTAGTCAACATGTAAAAAGCCCAACACGTATTACACCAAACACTGCGACATGTCTAGATCTAATATTCACTAACTTTAACTACAAAGATATGTATGCAACTATAGAAGAACTAGGTTTTTCTGACCACCACAGTACAATTTTACATTTAAAAATACCGGAACAGTCCGAAAAATCTAACTGGTACACAATGAAAAGACTATATAATAATACAAATATATTAAAATTTAAAGATAAAATACAAAAACTGAATTGGAACGTTATTCTTAAAACTGACAATAATATTAACATAAATTATAAAAAATTTAGTGACACCCTCATCTCTATTCTAAATAAATGTATACCACTCCGTAAAATTAAACTTAAAACTAAATTAAAAAAATATTGGCTCACTGTTGGTATAAAAAGATCTTGCATAAATAAAAGACTTTTAAAGACATTATCAACAAAAACAAAAAATCCAATAATAACAAAATATTACAAAAACTATGAAAAAATATTGAAGAAAACTGTCACAATTGCTAAAAAACTACACTATAAAAATAAAATGATGCAATCTAACAATAAAGTTAAAACAATGTGGGCAATTATAAATGAACGCACAAACAAGAAAATAAATAGTGAAAAATACAACATATCCTTACAAATAAATAACAGCATAATATCTAAACCGCAAGAAGTCGCTAACCTATTTAATAGCTTCTTTGCATCTATTGGTGGGGATAGTACTACACCTACCGGCAGTAAACCAAAAGGACTACCTATAGTTTCAGCTACTCAAAATACATTATATCTTAGCCCAGTAGATCCCTATGAGGTAAACACATTAATTAAAAACTTGAAAAACAAGAGAAGCCATGGAATTGACGAACTTCCACCCACTCTGATAAGACAATGCGCTAATGAATTAACTTTGCCATTTTACATACTTCTTAACCAATCTTTCGAAGAAGGCGTCTTTCCCGATTTATTAAAAACATCTCTTATTAAACCGATTCATAAGAAAAATACAAAAACTGACCCAAACAACTACCGTCCAATTGCCCTCTTACCAACAGCCTCAAAAATATTTGAGAAAGCCATGTGCGATCGCGTTTATACATTTTGTGAAAAATTTAACATATTCCATGACAGTCAAAACGGTTTTCGCAAGAACCGATCTACTGTTTTGGCTGTTTACAAATTTGTACAAGAAGCCCTCAATATCATTAATGACAGGAAATATGCTGTTGGACTGTTATTAGACATGACAAAAGCTTATGATAAGGTACAATTTGAAATATTATTAAATAAACTATACAACATCGGTATCCGCGGAAAAAGTCATCAATGGTTCACATCATATTTAAAAAACAGAGAACAAGTCGTAGAAATAGAACATTACAATAGCATAACAAAAGAGATTGAATTAATCCGATCCCAAAACATACCCGTAAATGCTTCAATACCACAGGGAAGTGTAATAGGCTGTCAGCTGTTCCTTATTTACATCAACGATCTCCCTAACCACATACATGAGCCATGCGTATTGTTCGCTGATGATGTCTCTATTTTAACATCATGTGAAAATAATATAAATTTAAACCAAAAATTGAATTCTATACTTGACACTACAACACACTGGATGAACGAACATAACCTTGAAATGAACTTCAATAAAACAAAAATAATAACTTTCCACCCGCGACAAAAATTACCCTTAAATATAAATTTCAAATACAACGGATCCAATTTAGAAGTCGTTAATAAATTCACCCTTTTAGGCCTAGACATAGATCCACATATAGATTGGAAATCACATATTCAGAAAGTAAGAACAAAGTTATCTAAGTTTACATACGCCCTCAGAGAAATCAAGAAAACAACAGATCTCAAAACAGCATTAGTTACATACTACGCGTACGCATTTGCATGGCTCAAATATGGAGTCATCTTATGGGGAAATAGTACTGATGCGCCTACACTATTTACTTTACAGAAGAAAATTATAAGAATCTTAACGAATATCAAAGATACCGACTCCTGTAAACCCCACTTTATAGAGCTAAAAATATTAACGCTGCCATGTCTTTATATATTTGAAACTTGTAAATTTGTAAGAAAATATCCACATTTCTATACCAAAAGAGGAAACATCCAAACTAAAATTAAACTTAGACATGAAAATAGACTAAACTTACCCACTTCTCGATTAAAAATGCACTCTTCTAGTACATTTGTTATGTCCATCAAAATATACAATAAGTTACCAGAATACATAAAAAATACAAGTACATATAATATATTTATCAATAAATTAAAACAATTTCTAATAAACAAAAGCTACTACACTATCGACGAATACTGTAATGATAAATTTCAAGTACAATAAAACCACTTTTACTTATCAAATTAAACTTTATAAATTAATTTGCTTCAAATAACTTAATTACTGAATAGATATATTCATAGGTACTTAATATACATATTGATGGTAAAAATGTAATGTAACATACTTACTATTAGTTTAAGTAACTCAATAAAATTGTAAATATTGATTAGTTTATAAACTTATAGATATAATTATAGTCATAAGAAGTAAACCGTGCAATAAAACCAAACATACCAATAATACAAATTAAAACCTTATATAATAACCTAAACCTAATATATACCTATAGAACCTCTTTAAATACTTATATAAATATACACATAAATATAAAATATAGAAACATTATAAAAGCAACACTATCTAATTACTAAAATGAAACTATACTTACTATTTATATAAATACTTAATTTTCACATAGCTATTCAATGTTACTCAAAACTATGTTTAATTTTTTTTTTTTCAATTATAATTTTTTTTTTAAAGCGCTCTTCATCCTCTCCTCTATATAAATATAACTTTGCTGTGCCCGACAGGGTCCATAATTGTTTCTATTTTTCAACATACCAACTGTTATATGTACACATTATGGAATGCAATAAAGTATTGAGTATTGAGTATTGAGTATTGAGTATTAAAAACTAGTCAGTGTTTAGTGGTCCCAAGCGCGACTAATGAGCAAAAGGTCTCGGTTCGGCAAAGTGTGATTGAGGTTTTCTGTTAGAAATTTCTCAGTTCTCGGAGTTTGGAATTGTGCCCGGTTGACATGGGAACTAATAACAAACATGGGACTTAATAACAGCATTGGTGAAATGTGGGTGTACAATTGTGTACATCTCTGCCTACCCCTTCGAGGAATACAGGCGTGATGTTATGATTTTAAAATGTACCGGTCAACCATCCAGCATTCTGACTACATTTTGCTATAATGTAGGAATAGGTTTAAAATAAAAGTGTTGAAGCAAAATACATGTATTACGAGAGTAAAAAAAAAATAACCAATATTTGAAAATGGTACCCCAAGGTTGCATTTTAGGTCGTTATATTTTATATTGTAGATGGATGTCAAGTTTCGAAACTTAATATTAGTTATAATAAAATAACTTTTAACCGGATTAAACGCGTGTATTATTGGTTTATGTTTTTCCTGACCTTTCGAACACTTTGCAGCGTTTGTGGTCGCAGGAGGAAAGTGTATTCCTGCGACCACGAACGCTGCAAAGTTTTATCATAATGTGTAGTGATTTTTCGCAATCACTACACATTATGATAAAAATGTAAGCGCCTAAGATATTAATATAAGTTATAATTTTTCAGCGAACCGGGGTATCTAACCCGGGCGGCAAGTTTAAGGGGCGCCAAATTATTCTGTTTGAAGACAAAATAACCATACGCCTAGCATCCAACGGACTTGATTCTATCGATTATTATTCATTTGATTAGGTAACGCATCCTAATGTATTTAAATTTGTAACATTTTCTAATATCTCAAACGTTGGAGGAGAGGGGGCGCCACTATCACGTCTTTGCCCCGGTTCGGAAAAATCGTGGTTCCGGGGCTGTAATTTGTCACTTAAAAAAATATATGAGGCTATATAAAAAAAAAGCCACAATGTGAGTTTTGAAATTAAACACGGTCAAAATCTATTTTAGAGATCGAAATAAAACATGAAATATATTGCTGATTACATTTTCTTTATTTCCAATTCGTTGAATCGTATTCAATAATTTAGTAACGAGCTCCACAGCCGCAGGCGCATTGTCCAGCGATAGACACTGCACCAGCAGCCGGCACCACGCCGTTGAAACCTACAATACCAGAAATCGGGACCTGACCAGCGACAGCGGTTTCACCGCGAACTGGCAGCTCACCAATGACAGCTACATTGCCTTCACCGACGCCGCCGTATGCAGCACCACCATACGCACCACCGTACGCACCTCCGTAGGCAGCAGCAGGAGCTAGAGCACCTCCATAAGCTGAACCAAAAGCGCCACCATAAGCGTTGCCAATGACGCCGTCGTATGCAGATCCGATTCCAGCTAGACCAAAGCTAGCTGCAGGTCCGATGCCGGCAAGACCAAAGCCAGCAGGTCCGATTCCAGCGCCAAGAGCCAAGCCTGCAGGAGCGATTCCACCAGATAGTCCTCCACACCCACACCCACCGAGGTATTGGCCGAAGACATTCTGTTGAAAAATAATAATGAGCATATATTTTTTAACAGGAGTTACGTAAATCGATGATACATTTTATATTATAACACGAAACAGAAAATAACACTAGAATTACGGGCTAGTTTCAGGAAGAGAGTGTGTTGTTTATGTTAAACTTATAAAGAAACCGAATGAATAAGAATAATATCTTAGGCTAAAAGGCGGCCGGAAAACATACTAGAAGAAAAACAGAAAAACAAAAATAAATCCGTGAATCACTTACCTGGACCAAGCAAGCTTGGATGCAGAGCAACAGAAAGGCGAAGGTAGACATGTTTGTTGTTAGTTCAACGAAAGCTGAAGACTGATACATTTCCAGCCTCAATGCTTAGTATATATACTACACAGTTCCTATCAAAACCACGTACTCGTTACAATTTTCTATTTGAACAATGAATTTGGTGATAATAGGCACATGTATTTTCATTTTCTTTGTTTAGCAACCACTGATAATAATGTTTAAAAATATATTTCGAAAGTGCTGCAACTTTATTAGATAAGGTCTGTGTTTCAGTATAAATATTAGGTCAATTCTTAGAATTATCATTCTGAAGTTTGCTTCAACACAAGCTTAGAAAAATGGCAGCTAAAGTGATCCTCGTCCTCTGCGCTCAGGCGCTCTTCATCCAGGTAAATTAACATGAATTTTGAAGTATTTATATTTAAATGCCAAATTTTCGTTATTTGAAGTTCTTAGAATATGATCAATGCCAAACTTTGTCACATCGGTAAATATATTATGTATGTGTGACAGAATATCTCTTCCATAACTTAAATTCATTTTTTATTATTCTGTTACGATCGAAGTGTTTTCTACATGTACACTACTACATGTTTTTTAAATTACATTTCGATGTATTTATCCGGGCGCACCGGTTCAAATCCCTCCGACGATCCTATTATTATTAGCACAAAAATTTATACCTAAAAATTTAACACATTTGTTTTTTTTTTTTCTTAAAACTCCATAATGATTGTATTCACGCAAATTGTTTGATCATTGATAGATTATCTTGTGCGAATGCATCAATATTTTTAACTGATAAAACGTTTTGATACTTACAGACTGCCTTCAGTCGGTGCGCTTGTCGTGGAGCGCTGGTCAGTCCTACTGCTGGTTTGAACGTAGGAGCATATGGAGGTGCTGCGTTGGCCAGTGGTGGACTTGCCTCAGGCTTAGGCTGTGCTGGCAATAGCTTGGCTGGTTACGGATTGTCTGGCAATGGCTTGGCTGGTTACGGAATGGCTGGCAATGGCTTGGCTGGTTACGGAATGGCCGGCAATGGCTTGGCTGGGTACGGATTGGCTGGCAATGGCTTGTCCATCCCTGCTATCGAAATCGTTGCCACCAGTGGTGGTGCTCTGCCCGTCTCCAGTGCCTCCGCCATCACTCCCAACGGTATCTCCATAGCGTCTGAGAACGCTTACGAGGGTGCCCTGTCTGTGCTTGGTGAGCTGCCCTTCCTGGGTACAGTGGGTTTGGAAGGCGTGTTGCCTACTTCTGGAGCTGGTGCCGTCAACCACGCGTGCGGTAACGGTATTGTAGCAGCCGAGAGTGTCGGTTCTGCTGCTGGCTACGGTGCTGCCGGTGCCTATGGAGCTGCTGGTGCCTACGGTGCCGCTGGTGCTTTTGGTGGTGCCTACGGTGCCGCTGGTGCTTTTGGTGGTGCCTACGGTGCCGCTGGTGCTTTAGGTGGTGCTTATGGCCCTGGTCTAGCATACGGTCTTGGCAACCGTGGTATCGGAGGTCGTGGCTGTGGATGCGGTGGAATCTACTGAGAGGTTAAACAAGAAGACCAAGTGGCGAATACAGTATTCTTAAATAACAAATGATGACTACCTTGGATATTCTGAGTATCAAATAAACTGTTTGGCAAATATATTTTTTGATTTCGTTTCTCCAGTGTCAGTATTATAATACAAAAACAGAAAACAGTGTATGATGTCTGATGTCATGTGATGTCAGATACAGGTTCTCACTCGAACGAAGCTCAGTTAAGAGCTGAGCCCGCGGAGATGTCATGAGTATGAAACTAGACGGCTAATCCCGAAAAATGCACGTAAGTAGTAACCGGTGAACAATAATTGATAGGTATAGTTATGCGGGACATCCGGGACGCATTAGTCGCTTTGCTTAGGGACTATTTCATAAATTATTGCAAAAAGGACTACGGCCATTACGGGACGGTCCTGTAGAATGCGGCACGATTGACTACCTTAGTTTAGCTAGCTACTGGTTTTGTTAGGACTGACGTGCAACTTACTGTACCAACTTGCTTCATAGCATCACGTTAGTATTCCCCGAAGGGGTAGGCAGAGACACTGCTATTATTAAGTCCCATGTAACAGGTGGTGAGCTTATTGCCATCTACCGTAGCACAATTCCAAACTCCGCGCTGCTACTGAGAATTTTCTAACAGAAAAACTCAGTAACACTGCCCGACCCGGGAATCAAACCCGATACCTCATGCTCACCACAATGAGGCAACCTTGACCTAAGATAATAATCCGGTTGTTGATAAAATTAGCATTTATCACTCAGCCGTTGCAAATAATGCGTACCTAGCATTCCGAGAACACGTCACAAAAAGGTGTTTGGCTTATCCAATTTGATACAATGCCCTTTGCTCGACGATTTTACAAGCTTACATAACTAGTGTTGATATGCACAATGTTGGATGACCTTGTGTTGCTCCGCATTGTTGTCACTGTGGCGAAGCTGTCGACAGCCTCGGACACCACGGTCTTTCCTGCTGTAGAAGCGCTGGTCGCATAGCGCGGCACGCTTACTTAAACGACATCATCCGCCGTGCCCTCGCCACCGCCGGCGTGCCAGCTGTACTAGAACCCAATGACTTGGCACGGGACGATGGTAAGAGACCAGATGGTATGTTGTTAGTGCCGTGGAAGATGGCTAGGCCTTTGGTGTGGTACGCAACATGTGTCGACACCCTTGCTCCATCTCACCTTCCAAGCTCGGCTGGCTGTGCGGGCGCCGCTGCCTCAGCCGCAGAGCCTCAAACGGCGCATATACAGTAATTTTGGTCGGCTGTTACGACTTTGTGCCGTTTGGGGTCGAGACGCTCGGGACATGGGGTCCGAGTGCACGACTACTGCACAAACAAATTTCGCGGAGGCTGGTCGACACTTCGCGTGACCAGAGGGCTGGCTTATATCTCGGTCAGAGAATAAGCATTGCCATACAACGGGGCATTGCTGCCTGTCGTCTAGGCACTTTTCCGGAAGACAGAGACGCGGAGGAATACTTTGACGCCTGAGTAAATTTTCTTGTTTTATTTTAAACTTATAATAGTATTTATTTTATAGGTGTATAGTGTATAGTATTTAATTGTCAATATTTGTCTATTTGTAAAAAAAGCAAAAAAAATAAAACTCCTTGATAGGATTTTAAAGATAAAGATAAAGATAAAGATAAAGATATATTTATTGCATAACTGTGTACATGTGGGTCTTATTTTAGAGAACAAACGTTTTTTGGCTCAACAGTCTACCCATGTCGGATATGCAATATATAAAGCAAACAAGTTACAAATAATACAACATCATGCTTACATTACTTCTTACCAAAATACTCATTAAGATTATAGAAAACATTATCAATTAACAATTTCTTTAATTTTGTTTTAAACATATTACAATTTAATTGCTTAATAGCTGGTGGTAGTTGGTTGTACACACGAATAGCAGTAACATATGTACTTTTATAGTAGTCATGTTTTTTACACAAGGTAGATTAATATTATATTTATATTGGGAACGTACATTTCTCTTTGAATCACATTTAAATTTAAAATATTGCATATTATTTTTAACAAACAAACATAATTCCAGTATATAAATTCCAGTCAGTGTTAGAAAACCTTTTGTTTTAAAAATATCTCTTAAAGATTCGGTACTATGCATGTTATATATTGTCCTAATACATTTTTTCTGGAGAATGAAAGTCGATTGTACATTCGTCGAGTTCCCCCAGTATATTATACCATAAGTTAAAATGGGATAGACGTTACCGTAATAGGCATTTCTGGTGACATTTACATTTGTAGTCTCTGCTAGGACAGATAATGCATAACAAGCACTAGATATTTTTTTATTTATTTTATCAATATGCGCTTTCCAAATTAAATGTTGATCTATTGTAACTCCTAGAAAATTAATGTCTTTCACTTCTTCAATTGTAATATCAGTCACGTTTATATTCAGTTTAATGGGTTTACTTTTGTAGTTTCTTAATTGGACTAATTTGGTTTTTGAAAGGTTTACTTTTAAATTCAGTGACTGCAACCAATGAGTTATAGTTTTTAATGTTCTGTTTACTTCATTTTCATAGTTAAAAACGTTTGCATCATCATTTGATATAAAAATCGTTGCATCATCGGCATACATTACGCAAAGGTGGTTAATTATATTTGGGAGCTCATTAATGTATAAAAGAAATAACTGAGGACCTAATATACTGCCCTGGGGTACACCTACTAATACATTTTCAAATTCAGATTTAACTACATCCACCATTTTAGTAGATTCATTATACACCTCGATAATCGTTGCCTGCATTCTGTTATTTAAATAATTTTCTATCAAGTTTAGCGCTACACCTCTAATTCCTATACTTTCTAGTTTGTTTAATAGAATGTCGTATTTTACACAATCAAAAGCTTTAATTTTTTTTGATTGTGATTACTGTTAATAAATTATTCTGATGTCACAAACTGCTTCATCTTCATGTCGTAAATGGGCATCATCAGTAGATTCATGATTGTAGATCTTATTCTGATGGAACAAACGCTGAATTGAAATCGTTGTATTATGAATAGCATTGATGACGGTAGAATATAATATTGTTGTTCTAGTTTCTGTGTGGTCGACATGATTTTGTTCTAGTCAAACAATTCATTGAATAAGCGTAGAAGCTTGATTTTTATGATCCGTCCATTCTATATCTTGTGGTTGCTGAACATCATAGTGTCAGAGTGTAAGCCACCCGTAGGCCTTTGACATAGTTTTGCTCGATATCAAAATCGATAATATCTCTCAGGTGTGCTGGTTTCCTTACGATCTTTTACTTGGCCGTTTTAGGAAAGTGATTATTCATTTCTAATATGCACAAGACATCGAAAAGACAGTGGTGAGTTCCTTGGGTTCATACTTTCGAGCTTTGATTTGCCAGTCCAACCGTCAAAACACAAGGTTTTCGTGTCTGTGCAGGCCAATTCTGGCTGGCATGCAAAAATGGCAGTGGACTGCGTTTATAACTCCTATGAACCATAATCTGCCAGAGTTGCTGCAAATGCAGCTGCAATCTGGGGACCCAGTAAAGATTTGACAGCGTTGCCAGGACTATTAGACTTAAGTAGAGTTACTTAGGACACCTGGCTAGACGTGGTGACTTCTGATGGAGCAAAGGTTTAACAGATTGGATCATGGTTGACCCGGGTGGTCGACCGAGAACCGTTGGGTTGATGGCATTGTCAAAGTGAAAACAACTGGACTAGGAATGAATGAGATTGAGGTGGATAGCAAAAATTTTTATAGGCCTATACCCAGCAGTGGGTGGGTGATTTCGGCTCAGAATGAGGACAACTGCGTGCCCGCGTGCTACTCTGTGCCCGCTAATAGTTTGCCGACTGCTGCTAGATGAAAGAAGATACTCTGATATTGTTTACTGGTAACCTAACCTTTGATATACGACAAACCTCTCTAAGAGCTCGTCATGTTGTAGTAGACAACTTGACGCTATTAATCTTAGATATACGAAAGATTTGATACTCTTTTAGAAATAAATAGCCTGACTATTGTTTAATGACGCCACATTATATGATTCATGTTTTCGTCCATTCGTCATTCGACTGTCATGTGTCTACATACTTTTCATCGGTTTGCTGAAGTTTCTAAACAATAACTTATTATAAGTAAATTAAATATTTAATTATTTTGTTTCATTTATGATATTTTATTGAAATACGTCTGACAAACATATTCAGTAGTAAAGGTTACCACCACAGCCGCACGCGCATTGTCCAGCGATGGACACAGCACCAGCAGCCGGCACAGCGCCTCTGAAGCCCACAATACCTGAGATCGGGACCTGACCAGCGACAGCGGTTTCACCGCGAACTGGCAGCTCACCAATGACAGCTACATTGCCTTCACCGACGCCGCCGTATGCAGCACCACCATACGCACCGCCGTACGCACCACCGTACGCACCTCCGTAGGCAGCAGCAGGAGCTAGAGCACCACCGTAAGCTGAACCAAAAGCGCCACCATAAGCGTTGCCAATGACGCCGTCGTATGCAGATCCGATTCCAGCTAAACCAAAGCCAGCTGCAGGTCCAATGCCGGCAAGACCAAAACCAGCAGGTCCAATGCCAGCGCCAAGAGCCAGACCAGCAGGTCCAATACCACCAGCTAGTCCTCCACACCCACACCCACCGAGGTATTGGCCGAAGACATTCTGTTGGATAATAATAATGAACATATATCTTTTAACAGGAGTTACGTAAATCGATGATACATTTTATATTAAAACACGAAACGGAAAATAACACTAGAATTACGGGCTAATTTCAGGAAGAGAGTGTGTTGTTTATGTTAAACTTATAAAGAAACCGAATGAATAAGAATAATATCTTAGGCTAAAAGGCGGCCCGAAAACATACTAGAAGAAAAACACAGAAAGACAAAAATAAATCCGTGAATCACTTACCTGGACCAAGCAAGCTTGGATGCAGAGCAACAGAAAGGCGAAGGTAGACATGTTTGTTGTCAGTTCAACGAAAGCTGAAGACTGATACATTTCCAGCCTCAATGCTTAGTATATATAGTACACAGTTCCTATCAAAACCACGTACTCGTTACAATTTTCTATTTGAACAATGCATTTGGTGATAATAGGCACATGTATTTTCATTTTCTTTGTTTAGCAACCACTGATAATAAATAATGTTTAATAAAAATATATTTAAAAAATGTTGCAACTTTTTTAGATAAGGTCTGTGTTTTGTATAAATAGTAGGTCAATTCTTAGAATTATCATTCTGAAGTTTGCTTCAACACAAGCTTAGAAAAATGGCAGCTAAAGTGATCCTCGTCCTCTGCGCTCAGGCGCTCTTGATCCAGGTAAATTAACATGAATTTTGAACTTTGAACTATATTTGAATGCCGAATTTTCGTTATTTGAAGTTCTTAGAATATGATCAATGCCAAACTTTGTCACATCGGTAAATATATTATGTATGTGTGACAGAATATCTCTTCCATAACTTAAATTCATTTTTTATTATTCTGTGACGATCGAAGTGTTTTCTAATACTACATGTTTTTTTTACAATTACATTTCGATGTATTTATCCGGGCGCACAGGTTCAAATCCCTCCGACGATCCTATTATTATTAGCACAAAAATTTATACCTAAAAATTTAACACATTTGTTTATTTTTTGTAAAACTCTATAATGATTGTATTCACGCAAATTGTTTGATCATTGATAGATTATCCTGTGCGAATGCATCAATATTTTTTTACTTATAAAACGTTTTGATACTTACAGACTGCCTTCAGTCGGTGCGCTGGTCGTGGAGCGCTGGTCGGTCCTGCTGCTGGTTTGAACGTAGGAGCATATGGAGGTGCTGCGTTGGCCAGTCGTGGACTTGCCTCAGGCTTAGGCTGTGCTGGCAATGGCTTGGCTGGTTACGGAATGGCCGGCAATGGCTTGGCTGGGTACGGGATGGCTGGCAATGGCTTGGCTGGGTACGGATTGGCTGGCAATGGCTTGTCGATCCCTGCTATCGAAATCATTGCCACCAGTGGCGGTGCTCTGCCCATCTCCAGTGCCTCCGCCATCACTCCCAACGGTATCTCCATAGCGTCTGAGAACGCTTACGAGGGTGCTCTGTCTGTGCTTGGTGAGCTGCCGTTCGTGGGTACTGTGGGTTTGGAAGGCGTGTTGCCTACTTCTGGAGCAGGTGCCGTCAACCACGCGTGCGGTAACGGTGTTGTAGCAGCCGAGAGTGTCGGTTCTGCTGCTGGCTACGGTGCTGCCGGTGCCTATGGAGCTGCTGGTGCCTACGGTGCCGCTGGTGCTTTTGGTGGTGCCTACGGTGCCGCTGGTGCTTTTGGTGGTGCCTACGGTGCCGCTGGTGCTTTAGGTGGTGCTTATGGCCCTGGTCTAGCATACGGTCTTGGCAACCGTGGTATCGGAGGTCGTGGCTGTGGATGCGGTGGAATCTACTGAGAGGTTAAACAAGAAGACCAAGTGGCGAATACAGTATTCTTAAATAACAAATGATGACTACCTTGGATATTCTGAGTATCAAATAAACTGTTTGGCAAATATATTTTGTGATTTCGTTTCTCTATTGTCAGGTTAATAATAAAAAAACAATGTCTCAAAAACTGTGAATGATCTCTGATGTCATGTGATGTCAGATACAGGCTCTCACTCGACCGAAACCCTTAGTCATGAGCTGAGCCCACGGCAATGTCACGAGTTCGAAACTAAACAGCTAATTCCGAAAAATGCACGTAAGTAGTAACCGGTGAACAAGAATTGATAGGTATAGTTATGCGGGACATCCGGGACGCATTAGACGCTTAGCGGGACTATTTTATTAATTATTGCAAAATGGACCACAGCTGCCATTACGGGACGATCCCGTAGAATGCAGCACGATTGGCCACCTTAGTTTAACTAGCTACTGGTTTTGTTAGCACTGACGTGCATCCCCTGTACAACCTTGCTTCATAGCATCACTCCTAACGGTATCTCCATAGCGTCTGAAAACGCTTACGAGGGTGCTCTGTCTGTGCTTGGTGAGCTGCCGTTCATGGGTACTGAGGGTTTGGAAGGCGTGTTGCCTACTTCTGGAGCTGGTGCCGTCAACCACGCGTGCGGTAATGGTGTTGTAGCAGCCGAGAGTGTCGGTCTTGCTGTTGTTTATGGCACTGGAGCCTATGGTGCGTACGGTGCTGCTGGTGCTTACGGTTCCGCTGATGCCTATGGTGCCGCTGGTGCTTTAAGAGGTGCTTACGGTCTTGGCAACCGTGGTATCGGAGGTCTTGGTAGTGGATGTGGTGGAATCTACTGAGAAGTAAAATATGAAGACCACGTGGCTACTATTATAACAAATAATGACTACCTTGGTTATACAAAGTATCAAATAAACAGATTGGCAAATTATTTTGTGGTTTCGTTTCCTCAACATCAGTCCATAATTTCAAAATAAAATTATTATCATACTGTTTAAGCATAAACACTTAAAGTATTCCTTTTCAATGTACAGTAGGCAACACGTAAGTCGTGAAACTGGCTTAACGTAGTAGGGAATTCCAATAGTACGCGAGGCTAGCTTATACTTGTTATTTAATACTGACGTGCGATCTACTGTAGGTACAACCTTTATTGATTAGCCATTGTCACTGCGCCGATGCCGATGCAAATAATACTGATAATAAACATGGCATTCCGTTTGGCCTGTGCAGTTTTATTCAATAAACTTTGCACAATAATTTTACAGACTTACGTAATTTCTGCTGATTCATGAATATGAATACCGAATGTATACTGAAATTCGAAGACGAAACAAAGTCCAGGATATCGGTAGTTACGTAATAAAACTCTAATGGAGTTGGGCGGGACACCTGGCTAGAAGGGGTGATGAAAGGTGGCGTTGAAAGAATGGTGGCCAAGATCTGGATAGCAAAGCTTTGGATTTCCAGATGCAATATGGCCGCACCAGGATAAAGCTAGCACAAGACCGAGGAGAACGGCACAAGCAAAGAGAGACCTATACTCATCACTGGGTTAAGTCAGGCTGCGGGTGACCCGCAGTGGGATTACCGGTGAAGAGTCGGGTGACTCTTTGCCGGCTTGCACGACCCCACACATGCGGAAGGGAGTTGGCCTTGGTGAGCGAGGTTACCTCATAGCGTAATGGCCTCGCTTGTCCGGGCCTACCGCCGGGACAAGAAGGTCTTGCCCCGACGGAGGACTTCTCGTGGGGGGGTTTTAGTGGATTAGAGCCCCACATACCCCCTACCATCACTCCCGTGGCGGAAGTGAAGCGCGACTGCATTTGCTCCCTCAAAAAAAAAGCTGCGGGTGATGATAATGTTCACCAAAAAAATGTTGTAAACCTTGGGAACATCAGTACATGATTGTAGATCTTCTTCTGATGGAAGAAATGCTGTTTTGAAATTGCTGTGTAATGTGTAGCACTGATGGTAGTAGACTATAATACTCTTGTCCTCGTTTTGACGTGATAAATATGATTTTGTTCAAGTCAAACAATTCATTGCTTAGGTGTAGAACATTGTTTTTAATGATCCATTCATTCATATCGTGTGGATGATGAAGAGCATAGTGTCAACGTTTATGCCACTCGTAGATTTCTGACTTTGTTTTACTCACTATCGCTATCGATAACATCTCCGAGGTGGGCTGGTTTCCTCACGATCTTTTCCTTCATAATTTTAAGTGGTAATCCTTAGGTTCAAACTGAGACTTTTGATTTGCCAGATCAACGGTCATACCATTAGGTTTTTGTGTCTGTGCTGGCCAACTGTGGCTGGCATGCCATAATGGACGCGGAATGCTTTGATACCTTCTATGAACTACTAACTGCCAGGGATGCGGCAAATGCAGCTGAGACCCGAGGAGCCCAGTAATGATTTGACATCGGTGTAAGGATTATTGATGATTAGAGTTCAGTAGGAATGTAAGAGCAATTTAAAGATCAGGTACAAAAAGAAGTTAGACCTCTTTGACAAGGGTAGTCAACGCATCTGAGACACTTTTGGTATTGCAGATGTCCATAGGCGGCGGTGAGCACTTACCATCAGGTTGGCCGCCAGCATGATAGCCATTCCATGAATCCAAAAAAATCATTGTCAAGGATATTTAGCTAGACGTGGTGATGTCCGATGAGGCAAAGTTTTACCAGATTGGAACTTAGTGACTTCGGTGTTTGAACGAAAACCGTCGGGTTGATGACATTTTTAAAGTACAGCTGGACTAGGCATGCAAAAGATTGAGGAGGCTAGTACCCAGCAGTGGGTGATTTCGGCTTTGAATGGTGACAAATGCTAGCTTTATTTTGTAACTTTGTGCTAGCTTAAAGTTTGGCGACTGCTGCTATATGATAAATATACTCTGATATTGTTTGGTTTGGGTAACGCACAATTACTTAATATGGTTGACGTAATCTTTAATATCCGATAAACCTTTCCAGCAGTTCGTCAGGTTGTAGTAGACATCTTAACGGTATTCATCTTTGATATACGAAGGATTTGATAGTCCAATTGAAATAAATAGCCTGAATATTGTTTAGTGACGTCACATTACTTATATGATTTATGTTATTGTTTCGTTCGTCTGTCACGTGTCTACATACTTTTCATCGGTTTGCTGTAGTCTCTAAACAATAATTTAAGTAAATTAAATATCAAATTACTTTGCATAATTTATGATCGTTTATTGAAATACGTGTGACAAACGTCTTCAGTAGTAAAGGTTACCACCACAGCCGCACGCACATTGGCCGGCGATGGACACAGCACCAGCAGCCGGCACAGCGCCACTGAAGCCCACAATACCTGAGATCGGGACCTGACCAGCGACAGCGGTTTCACCGCGAACTGGCAGCTCACCAATGACAGCTACATTGCCTTCACCGACGCCGCCGTATGCAGCACCACCATACGCACCGCCGTACGCACCACCGTACGCACCTCCGTAGGCAGCAGCAGGAGCTAGAGCACCACCGTAAGCTGAACCAAAAGCGCCACCATAAGCGTTGCTAATGACGCCGTCGTATGCAGATCCGATTCCAGCTAAACCAAAGCCAGCTGCAGGTCCAATGCCGGCAAGACCAAAGCCAGCAGGTCCAATGCCAGTGCCAAGAGCCAGACCAGCAGGTCCAATACCACCAGCTAGTCCTCCACACCCACACCCACCGAGGTATTGGCCGAAGATATTCTGTTGGATAATAATAATGAACATATATCTTTTAACAGGAGTTACGTAAATCGATGATACATTTTATATTATAACACGAAACGGAAAATAACACTAGAATTACGGGCTAATTTCAGGAAGAGAGTGTGTTGTTTATGTTATAAAGAAACCGAATGGATAAGAATAATATCTAAGGCTAAAAGGCAGCCTGAAAACTTACTAGAAGAAAAACAAAGAAAGCTATAGGAAAAGCAAATAAATTCGTGAAAAACTTACCTGGACCAAGCAAGCTTGGATGCAGAGCAGCAGAAAGGCGAAGGTAGACATGTTTGTTGTTAGTTCAACGAAAGCTGAAGACTGATACATTTCCAGCCTCAATGCTTAGTTTATATAGTATACAGTTCCTATCAAAACCACGTACTCGTTACAATTTTCTATTTGAACAATGAATTTGGTGATAATAGGCACATGTATTTTCATTTTCTTTGTTTAGCAACCACTGATAATAATGTTTAAAAATATATTTCGAAAGTGCTGCAACTTTATTAGATAAGCTCTGTGTTTCAGTATAAATATTAGGTCAATTTTTAGAATTATCATTCTGAAGTTTGCTTCAACACAAGCTTAGAAAAATGGCAGCTAAAGTGATCCTCGTCCTCTGCGCTCAGGCGCTTTTCATCCAGGTAAATTAACATGAATTTTGAACTATATTTGAATGCCGAATTTCCGTTATTTGAAGTTCTTAGAATATGATCAATGCCAAACTTTGTCACATCGGTAAATATATTATGTATGTGTGACAGAATATCTCTTCCATAACTTAAATTCATTTTTTATTATTCTGTGACGATCAAAGTGTTTTCTAATACTACATGTTTTTTTTACAATTACATTTCGATGTATTTATCCAGGCGTACAGGTTCAAATCCCTCTGACGATCATATTTTTACTATCACAAAAATTTATAACTAAAAATTTATCACATTTGTTTTTTTTTTTGTAATTTCCATAACGATTGTATTCACGCAAAATGTTTGATCATTGATACATTATCTTGTGCGAATGCATAAATTTTTTTTTTACTTATTAAACGTTTTGATACTTACAGACTGCCTTCAGTCGGTGCGCTGGTCGTGGAGCGCTGGTCGGTCCTGCTGCTGGTTTGAACGTAGGAGCATATGGAGGTGCTGCGTTGGCCAGTCGTGGACTTGCCTCAGGCTTAGGCTGTGCTGGCAATGGCTTGGCTGGTTACGGAATGGCCGGCAATGGCTTGGCTGGGTACGGATTGGCTGGCAATGGCTTGTCAATCCCTGCTATCGAAATCATAGCCACCAGTGGTGGTGCTCTGCCCGTCTCCAGTGCCTCCGCCATCACTCCCAACGGTATCTCCATAGCGTCTGAGAACGCCTACGAGGGTGCTCTGTCTGTGCTTGGTGAGCTGCCGTTCGTGGGTACTGTGGGTTTGGAAGGCGTGTTACCTACTTCTGGAGCTAGTGCCGTCAACCACGCGTGCGGTAACGGTGTTGTAGCAGCCGAGAGTGTCGGTTCTGCTGCTGGCTACGGTGCTGGTGCCTACGGTGTTGCCGGTGCCTATGGAGCCACTGGTGCTTATGGAGCTGCTGGTATCTACGGTGCCGCTGGTGCTTTAGGTGGTGCCTATGGCCCTGGTCTTGCCTACGGTCTTGGCAACCGTGGTATTGGAGGTCGTGGCTGTGGATGCGGTGGAATCTACTGAGAGGTTAAATATGTAGCCCACGTCTCTACTACAGTATGTTTTTATAACAAATTATGACTACCTTGGATATTTTGAGTATCAAATAAACTGTTTGGCAAATATATTTTGTGATTTCGTTTCTCCATTGTCAGGTTAATAATAAAAAACAATATGTCTCAAAAACGGTGAATGATGTCTGATGTCATGTGATGTCAGATACAGGCTCTCACTCGACCGAAACCCTTAGTCATGAGCTGAGCCCACGGCAGTGTCACGAGTTCGAAACTAGACAGTTAATCCCGAAAAATGCACGTAAGTAGTAACCGGTGAACAAGAATTGATAGGTATAGTTATGCGGGACATCCGGGACGCATTAGACGCTTAGCGGGACTATTTTATTAATTATTGCAAAAAGCACCACAGCTGCCATCACGGGACGATCCCGTAGAATGCAGCACGATTGGCCACCTTAGTTTAACTAGCTGCTGGTTTTATTAGCACTGACGTGCAACCCCCTGTACAACCTTGCTCCATAGCATCACTCCCAAAGGTATCTCCATAGCGTCTGAGAACGCTTACGATGGTGCTCTGTCTGTGCTTGGTGAGCTTCCCTTCCTGGGTACTGTGGGTTTGGAAGGCGTGTTGCCTACTTCTGGAGCTGGTGCCGTCAACCACGCGTGCGGTAACGGTGTTGTAGCAGCCGAGAGTGTCGGTCCTGCTGTTGTTTATGGCACTGGAGCCTACGGTGCGTACGGTGCTGCTGATGCTTACGGTTCCGCTGGTGCCTATGGTGCCGCTGGTGCTTTAAGAGGTGCTTACGGTCTTTTCAACCGTGGTATTGGAGGTCTTGGTTGTGGATGTGGTGGAATCTACTGAGAAGTAAAATATGAAGACCACGTGGCTACTATTATAACAAATAATGACTACCTTGGTTATACAAAGTATCAAATAAACAGATTGGCAAATTATTTTGTGGTTTCGTTTCCTCAACATCAGTCCATAATTTCAAAATAAAATTATTATCATACTGTTTAAGCATAAACACTTAAAGTATTCCTTTTCAATGTACAGTAGGCAACACGTAAGTCGTGAAACTGGCTTATCGTAGTAGGGAATTCCAATAGTACGCGAGGCTAGCTTATACTTGTTATTTAATACTGACGTGCGATCTACTGTAGGTACAACCTTTATTGATTAGCCATTGTCACTGCGCCGATGCCGATGCAAATAATACTGATAATAAACATGGCATTCCGTTTGGCCTGTGCAGTTTTATTCAATAAACTTTGCACAATAATTTTACAGACTTACGTAATTTCTGCTGATTCATGAATATGAATACCGAATGTATACTGAAATTCGAAGACGAAACAAAGTCCAGGATATCGGTAGTTACGTAATAAAACTCTAATGGAGTTGGGCGGGACACCTGGCTAGAAGGGGTGATGAAAGGTGGCGTTGAAAGAATGGTGGCCAAGATCTGGATAGCAAAGCTTTGGATTTCTAGATGCAATATGGCCGCACCAGGATAAAGCCAGCACAAGACCGAGGAGAACGGCACAAGCAAAGAGAGACCTATACTCATCACTGGGTTAAGTCAGGCTGCGGGTGACCCGCAGTGGGATCACCGGTGAAGAGTCGGGTGACTCTTTGCCGGCTTGCACGACCCCACACATGCGGAAGGGAGTTGGCCTTGGTGAGCGAGGTTACCTCATAGCGTAATGGCCTCGCTTGTCCGGGCCTACCGCCGGGACAAGAAGGTGAATATCTTGCCCCGACGGAGGACTTCTCGTGGGGGGGGTTTTAGTGGATTAGAGCCCCACATATCCCCTTCCATCACTCCCGTGGCGAAAGTGAAGTGCGACTGCATTTGCTCCCTTAAAAAAAAGCTGCGGGTGATGATAATGTTCACCAAAAAAATGTTGTAAACGTTGGGAACATCAGTACATGATTGTAGATCTTCTTCTGATGGAAGAAATGCTGTTTTGAAATTGCTGTGTAATGTGTAGCACTGATGGTAGTAGACTATAATACTCTTGTCCTCGTTTTGACGTTATATTATATTATATTATAATCCAATTTAATTCTCTAATACAATATTATATTTCATTCATTAATGTATAATTACTAATAGATTAATAACATAAGCCTTGATTTTTTAGAAAGATTTGTACGCCATATTATGGCAGGATATGCTGGAACCAATATTGTAACATCTATTGTACCATATTCTTACAAATAAATATTTTGATTGATTGATTGATTGATAAATATGATTTTGTTCAAGTCAAACAATTCATTGCTTAGGTGTAGAACATTGTTTTTAATGATCCATTCATTCATATCGTGTGGTTGATGAAGAGCATAGTGTCAACGTTTATGCCACTCGTAGATTTCTGACTTTGTTTTACTCACTATCGCTATCGATAACATCTCCGAGGTGGGCTGGTTTCCTCACGATCTTTTCCTTCATAATTTTAAGTGGTAATCCTTAGGTTCAAACTGAGACTTTTGATTTGCCAGATCAACGGTCATACCATTAGGTTTTTGTGTCTGTGCTGGCCAACTGTGGCTGGCATGCCATAATGGACGCGGAATGCTTTGATACCTTCTATGAACTACTAACTGCCAGGGATGCGGCAAATGCAGCTGAGACCCGAGGAGCCCAGTAATGATTTGACATCGGTGTAAGGATTATTGATGATTAGAGTTCAGTAGGAATGTAAGAGCAATTTAAAGATCAGGTACAAAAAGAAGTTAGACCTCTTTGACAAGGGTAGTCAACGCATCTGAGACACTTTTGGTATTGCAGATGTCCATAGGCGGCGGTGAGCACTTACCATCAGGTTGGCCGCCAGCATGATAGCCATTCCATGAATCCAAAAAAATCATTGTCAAGGATATTTAGCTAGACGTGGTGATGTCCGATGAGGCAAAGTTTTACCAGATTGGAACTTAGTGACTTCGGTGTTTGAACGAAAACCGTCGGGTTGATGACATTTTTAAAGTACAGCTGGACTAGGCATGCAAAAGATTGAGGAGGCTAGTACCCAGCAGTGGGTGATTTCGGCTTTGAATGGTGACAAATGCTAGCTTTATTTTGTAACTTTGTGCTAGCTTAAAGTTTGGCGACTGCTGCTATATGATAAATATACTCTGATATTGTTTGGTTTGGGTAACGCACAATTACTTAATATGGTTGACGTAATCTTTAATATCCGATAAACCTTTCCAGCAGTTCGTCAGGTTGTAGTAGACATCTTAACGGTATTCATCTTTGATATACGAAGGATTTGATAGTCCAATTGAAATAAATAGCCTGAATATTGTTTAGTGACGTCACATTACTTATATGATTTATGTTATTGTTTCGTTCGTCTGTCACGTGTCTACATACTTTTCATCGGTTTGCTGTAGTTTCTAAACAATAATTTAAGTAAATTAAATATCAAATTACTTTGCATACTTTATGATCGTTTATTGAAATACGTGTGACAAACGTCTTCAGTAGTAAAGGTTGGCACCACAGCCGCACGCACATTGTCCGGCGATGGACACGGTACCAGCAGCCGGTACAACGCCGCCGAAACCCACAATACCTGAGATCGGGACCTGACCAGCGACAGCGGTTTCACCGCGAACTGGCAGCTCACCAATGACAGCTACATTGCCTTCACCGACGCCGCCGTATGCGGCACCACCATACGCACCGCCGTACTCACCTCCGTAGGCAGCAGCAGGAGCTAAAGCTCCACCATAAGCTGAACCAAAAGCGCCACCATAAGCGTTGCCAATGACGCCGTCGTATGCAGATCCCATTCCAGCTAAACCAAAGCCAGCTGCAGGTCCGATGCCGGCAAGACCAAAGCCAGCAGGTCCAATGCCAGTGCCAAGAGCCAGACCAGCAGGTCCAATACCACCAGCTAGTCCTCCACACCCACACCCACCGAGGTATTGGCCGAAGACATTCTGTTGGATAATATTAATGAACATATATCTTTTAACAGGAGTTACGTAAATCGATGATACATTTTATATTATAACACGAAACGGAAAATAACACTAGAATTACGGGCTAATTTCAGGAAGAGAGTGTGTTGTTTATGCTATAAAGAAACCGAATGGAAAAGAATAATATCTAAGGCTAAAAGGCAGCCTGAAAACTTACTAGAAGAAAAACAAAGAAAGCTATAGGAAAAGCAAATAAATTCGTGAAAAACTTACCTGGACCAAGCAAGCTTGGATGCAGAGCAGCAGAAAGGCGAAGGTAGACATGTTTGTTGTTAGTTCAACGAAAGCTGAAGACTGATACATTTCCAGCCTCAATGCTTAGTTTATATAGTATACAGTTTCTATCAAAACCACGTACTCGTTACAATTTTCTATTTGAACAATGAATTTGGTGATAATAGGCACATGTATTTTCATTTTCTTTGTTTAGCAACCACTGATAATAATGTTTAAAAATATATTTCGAAAGTGCTGCAACTTTATTAGATAAGGTCTGTGTTTCAGTATAAATATTAGGTAAATTCTTAGAATTATCATTCTGAAGTTTGCTTCAACACAAGCTTAGAAAAATGACAGCTAAAGTGATCCTCGTCCTCTGCGCTCAGGCGCTCCTCATCCAGGTAAATTAACATGAATTTTGAACTTTATTTGAATGCCGAATTTCCGTTATTTGAATTTCTTAGAATATGATCAATGCCAAACTTTGTCACATCGGTAAAAACTTAAATTCATTTTTTATTATTCTGTGACGATCGAAGTGTTTTCTAATACTACATGTTTTTTTTACAATTACATTTCGATGTATTTATCCGGGCGCACAGGTTCAAATCCCTCTAACGATCGTATTTTTACAACCACAAAAATGTATACCAAAAAAATTATCACATTTGGCTTTTTTTTGTAAAACTCAGTAACGATTTTATTCACGCAAATTGTTTGATCATTGATAGATTATCTTGTGCGAATGCATCAATATTTTTTTACTGATAAAAAGTTTTGATACTTACAGACTGCCTTCAGTCGGTGCGCTGGTCGTGGAGCGCTGGTCGGTCCTGCTGCTGGTTTGAACGTAGGAGCATATGGAGGTGCTGCGTTGGCCAGTCGTGGACTTGCCTCAGGCTTAGGCTGTGCTGGCAATAGCTTGGCTGGTTACGGATTGTCTGGCAATGGCTTGGCTGGTTACGGAATGGCCGGCAATGGCTTGGCTGGGTACGGATTGGCTGGCAATGGCTTGGCCGGGTACGAATTGGCTGGCTTGTCCATCCCTGCTATCGAAATCGTTGCCACCAGTGGCGGTGCTCTGCCCGTCTCCAGTGCCTCCGCCATCACTCCCAACGGTATCTCCATAGCGTCTGAGAACGCCTACGAGGGTGCTCTGTCTGTGCTTGGTGAGCTGCCCTTCCTGGGTACTGTAGGTATGGAAGGCGTGTTGCCTACTTCTGGAGCTGGTGCCGTCAACCACGCGTGCGGTAACGGTGTTGTAGCAGCCGAGAGTATCGGTTCTGCTGCTGGCTACGGTGCTGGTGCCTACGGTGCTGCCGGTGCCTATGGAGCTGCTGGTGGCTACGGTGCCGCTGGTGCTTTAGGTGGTGCCTATGGTCCTGGTCTAGCCTCCGGTATTGGAAATCGTGGTATCGGAGGTCGTGGCTGTGGATGTGGTGGAATCTACTGAGAAGTAAAATATGAAGACCACGTGGCTACTACACTATTCTATTATAACAAATTATGACTACCTCGGTTATCCAGAGTATCAAATAAACAGATTGGCAAATTATTTTGTGGTTTCGTTTCGTCATCATTGGTCTATAATTTCAAAAACAAAATTATTATTATAGTGTTCGTTATAGAAAACGGAGAATGATGTCTGATATGATGTAATGTCAGATACAGGTTCTATCTTTTTGTATCAAGTTCTTGTATAATAACTTTCATGAGACCCAAATAGCTTCGAATTTGAACAAAGACGTCATGCTCCGCTTGACGTCATTGCTTGCGGTAGCGTCATGGATCGGGTCGCCACCTTCCCTCTCAAATGGCGAGGGAGGCGATGGCTGATCTTTGCGTTATTACACGCACATGATTCACTTACACAAAATGAATAGTTCATACATAACACACCATTTTTATAACCGAAAGTACATTATTTTGTCTTGGTTTGCTGGACACTCGAGTGTCGTGATAGGGATCCAATAGAATACCAGCGTCAGGCATACCGCCTGGCATATGTTGAGTTGGGTACCTATCTGTTACAACTGTGGACACGCCTTCGACGGCAAAGGAAAGGTTCTAATGTATTTTATTTTATTATATTATAAATGAAAGGTTGTGTCATGGTTAGTAACAAATAACCGTTTTTTCTTTTCTTTCTTTCTTTCTTTTCTTATGCTCGTGAACGGGTAGTGCTTGTGGTGACTGATCGTCTTGCTGATCGTAGTTCCTAATTTATTAAAATGCATTTATTGAATTAGCCAAGCTGGTCCTAGTTAATGTGCAGTTTCTATCTCTTGGCATGTGTAAGTGGGTACGACCTTCATACGAAATATTTAATAAGAATATTTAATAAGAATAGTTTTAGATTGGACGATTTCGGTAATTTACATTGTTTCATGATTAATTTAATATTTTTATGCATTGGCATACATATTACATAGGCTCGTGCTAGCTAACTGTGCCCAAGATATTTTATCTGAATAGATACAATCTTAATATATATAAATCTCGTGTCACAATGTTTGTCCTCAATGGACTCCTAAACCACTTAACCGATTATAATAAAATTCGCACACCATGTGCAGTTCGATCCAACTTGAGAGATAGGATAGTTTAAATCTCAAATTATAGTCGCGTGCGAAGCCGGGACGGACCGCTAGTTATTTTATATAAATTCAATTTTAGATTTGTATAGAATCTATAAATAATTTTGATACAGAAAGACGTGTTGCTGGGAAGTGCACCGCTTCTTCTTCCCAGCTAAAACTCTAGGAAGCGGTGAAGGGTGGGCTTTTTTGGGGGCTGTCTTAATGTTTAATTGCAAATTATAGCCTAATTTGAATAAAGAAATTTTGATTGAGACCATCAGACCGTCGTGAACTGTCTGATATTAGAATGTTCGAATAGTGGGGCAATTAAAAACAAAAAGAAAAACACGCTGTGATGAACCATCGGCAATAAGATTGACATGTTAGTCTAGTGGTGTTGGGGTTGGCGCAATCATCACCCACATTTCACCAATGCTGTTATTAAGTCCCATGTAATAGGTGGTGAGCCTATTGCCATCTTTCGGGCACAATTCCAAACTCCGGGCTGCTACTGAGAATTTACTAACAGAAAATCCCAATAACACTTTGCCTGACTTGGGAATCGAACACAAGACCTCATGCTCAGCAGTCGCGCTTGGGATCACTAGACCAACGAGGCAGTTGAGATCATGATCTTCATGATCTTAAATATCGAAGTCCGAGTCCTTTTAAATCATTGAGATAAATAAAATAAGCATAAAATCATAAAGTATCCCCTTTCAATGTACAACCTTGATCTAGGGTAATATTCCTGTTGCCGTAAAATTTGCAATTGTCACTTTGCCGGTGCAAATTGCGGACCTGGCATTCCGAGCCATACGTAACAAACAGCTGTTTGGCCTGTGAACTTTGATACAATGCTTTTTGCTCGACGATTTTACAGACTTGCATAATTCCAGGTTTTCGTGTCTGTGCAGGACAATTGTGCCCGGCATGTAGAAATGGCAGCGGACTGCGTTGATAAGCTATGAACCATAATCTGCTGGGGTTGCGGCAAATGCAGCTGCCATCTAGAGACACCAGTAAAGATTTGATATCGGTGCCGGGACGATTAGACTTAAGTAGAGGTACTAAGGATATCTGGCTAGACGTGGTGATTTCTGATGGAGCAAAGTTTTAACTGATTGGATCATGGTCGACCCGGATAGTCAACCGAGAACTGTTGTGTTGATGGTATTGTCAAAGTGGAAACCCCCGGAGTATAAATTCACAAGAGTGAACTACGAGTAGCTAGGAAAAAGAGATGCCTGTACGCAGCAGTGGCTGATTTCGCCTTAGACTAAGGAGAACTGCGTTCGGCCTTAGCTTTATTTTTCCACTTGTGCTCCCTAAAAGTTTGCTGAATGTTGCTAGATGAAAGAAGATATTCTGAAATTGTTTATTGGTTCGGCTAATTGTATCACATTACTTAATATGATCGACCTAACAATTAATATCCGACAAACCTTTCCAGTAGGTTGTCATGTTGTGGTACACAACTTGATGCTATTTATCTTACCTAAATATGTATCAGTGACAAAGATCATTTAATGAATTTTATCAATTATGTACGGTAGACTGAAATAATTTTAAATAAACTGTTGAGACCCCTGACACCTCCTGCGGCCACGAACGCTGCATAGTGTTCGAAACGTTAGGTAATAAAAAAAACAATAATGCACGCAAATAATCCAGTTAAAAGTCGTTTTATTATTTTAATAATGTGTAGTGATTGCGCAAAAATTTATATATTACTATCTTTATCCCTTAAAAATAATAATAAAAATCGGACGTTTCTAAAATGTTATCATGGTAATACGTAAAAAAAAAAACCACGTCAACTTAATATCTCATCTCTTTTGCGTCGGTTAAACAGTGTCAATGAATTGACGTTTATTTATTTATTATGCATACTCAATATATTTTTAAATATATAACAAAAATATAAATATACATTTAAAAATATAAAAAATTGCTGGCCATCGGCATCGGGAACAGGGTCCAAGACACCGGTGGTTAGGGCTCTAGAGAGAGAAACTTCCTCACAATGCGCGCCGTGTCAAGAAGTACCACTTTCTGTATCTGGCCCTTGACCCAGCCGTCTAACGAGAGCCTCTTAAGGTGTTGGTCGAGATTCTTCGCTATCATTATTATTATTAGTAAATAAAAATAATACAAAATTACTTTGCTTCATTCATGATCGTTTATTTAATTTTCGTACGAACGTTTATTAAATATGAAGAAGATCTTCAATAGTATGCGTTAGCGCCACAACCACAAGCGCATTGTCCAGAGATAGACACAGCACCAGCAGCCGGCACAGCGCCGCTGAAGCCCACGATACCTGAGATCGGGACCTGACCAGCGACAGCGGTGTTACCACGAACTGGCAGCTCACCGATGACAGCAACGTTTCCTTCACCGGCACCGCCATATGCAGCACCACCATACGCAATACCATCGTAGGCAGCAGCAGGAGCTAGAGCACCACCGTAAGCTGAACCAAAAGCGCCACCATAAGCGTTGCCAATGAGACCGTCGTACGCAGATCCGATTCCAGCTAAACCAAAGCCAGCTGCAGGCGCGATGCTAGCAAGACCAAAGCCAGCAGGTCCGATGCCAGCGCCAAAAGCTAAACCAGCAGGTCCAATACCACCAGCTAGTCCTCCACACCCACACTCACCGAGGTATTGGCCAAAGGCATTCTGTGGAAGTCAAGTTGTAGAAACTTTATTTAAATGCCGAAAGTCTAGTGATGGTTTTTACTATGTAATAAAAACCAAATATTAATTCAATTTAAATGCAATGGGGTGGTGATTTTATGTAAACTCTCGTACTGCTTGGTAAGGACATTCTCACACAAAGAAAATAAGAGCATTGATCACCAATTTCGACTATTAAGCTGAGTTTCCTCATTGTCTCTAAGAATTAAATTGATTTAGTTTAACAAAATTAGAGATTAACGATCTCAGAAAAATTGTGGAACATTTTAAAGACCGAATAATTTGGGTAAGTCAAGAAACAATAGAAAGAAGTATAAAAACAAATCTAAGTAGATGACTTACCTGGACCAAGCAAGCTTGGATGCAGAGTAACAGAACAGTGAAGGTAGACATGATGTTTGTGTTCAACGAGAAGCCGATGACTGAATGATGTTCCTAAAACTAGATCCGGCTTATATACTGCAAATGTTTCATTATCAAAACAACGTGATTGTTTTCAGTTTTATATTAAAACAAAGCCCTCCATACTAAATTGTTCAAGGTAATATTTTTCTTAGGAAATACACACATTTTTCTATTTCCCCATATTGCAACTATTGATAAAGGTTCGAAAAGCACATTTCTAAATAAATAATTGCTTCATCGCACTGGATAAGCACTGCGCTTCAGTATAAATGGTTTAAAAATTCTTGGAAAAAATATTCTCAAGTAGTCTTCGATACAAACTACAATGGCAGCCAAGGTGATCCTCGTACTCTGCGCTCAGGCGCTCTTCATTCAGGTAAGTCACACCACAATTCATATTTACTCTGTTATTTGGACATTGAAATTCCTCTGTCGTATTTCTGAAACGTAAATTGTCGTCTACCAATACTTTGAAAATACAGTAATATTTCCTTATTATTTGAACTTCACAGTCAAAAATACCGTCAATCATAGGGAAATTTAGGATAACTTTAGCCTCCTCGTCCTACTTCTTCTTCTGTTTAATTGATGAACAACCTAGTGCCTGTGTTCAACATTTACGTAAGACTTTGAAATGACTTTACACAATCGGGAACCTCTTTCAGGTTTCCTCGGTTTTGAGCAAGAGGTAATTAACTTTATAGTAAACACATGGCTACGAAAAGTCAGTGGTGCGTGCCTTGCCAATTAATATAAGAGGATATCCCTACTTATACTTTACCAGGATTTTGTAATTTCTATCAGACGCACATCATCCTTGACCCCAGCTAGTATCGAGCGGGATGTTACTATAGCCAGTAGACGACTATTCTCCTAGAGGTTTCCCTCATCATCTAAACCGACGTGAATATGAACCCTATAACATAACAGCTTAAAATGAGGAGCAAGTTTTAATAATAATTATTGCCCTTTAGGCATAAGCTAACCATTTGAACTTGTATAAACAAGATTTTCTTACAATAGATAGAATACAATAGAATAATCTTAGATTTTCGCGATCACTATATATATATATCTGCCTAGCCTTTTCCCAATTACATTGGGGTCGGCTTCCAGTCACACCGGATGCAGCTTAATACCAGTATTTTACATGGAGCGACTGCCTATCTGACCTCCACAACCCAGTAACTGGGTAACACGATATCTTGTGGTATGACTGGTTGTCATACTTTCAGGCTTCTGACTATCCGTAATGGTTGTCATGGATCTTAATTTGACAACCGGGACCGACGGCTTAATGTGCTCTCCGAGGCATTACACTCACTACACATTATAATAAAACAACTTTTAACAGTATTAATCGCGTGTATTATTGGTTTTTGTTTTTCCTGACGTTTCGAACACTTTGCAGCGTTCGTGATCGCAAAAGTTGTTTTATTATAATTGTCTTACAAATTATAGTAAATTTTTTCACTATCATTATTTAATTACATAAAATACGTCTGACACACTTACGTTATGTGATTGATGATGCAATCTCGTGTCAATATATCGACATCATTTACTGATTAAAAAGTGCTCCTCGTTGCAAGCAAATAAATTGTTAAGCAATGCTTGGCGCGATCAGTGAGTCAGTCAGCTGAAGCTGTCGGTAGTTGTTAATTAATTACATTCATTAAGCATTGTCAGAGGCCTACAGGAGCCTTTAACAAGTCTTGACACTAGAGTTAAGAGAATGCTATAAGAATAGGAGAGGCTTTAGGGCATTTCTCTGACTGTCAGGATTCTAGAGGTCATACAGCAAATAAAATCAGCATTAAGGCTCTCTGCTACTGAGAGCACATTTACTTTGGCTTAGAGGTTAATAATTTGTAATTGCTGTTTAAAGTAACTTGCACACGGTCACCCGTATAGGGACTGAATTGATAGCAATAACATCGCCATAAGACGTGTTAAAATATGGAAGAAGAATTCGCGGTGGTGAGCAGAGGTCGAGATGGCTTAGTGGTCAGAGCGCCTGGAGTATTCATCCGGGAGGCGCAGGTTCGAATTCTGTTCGCGACCGTATTCTTTTTGCATTTAATATAATAACTTTAACTTGCACACATCAATTACAATTTAGGAATAACAATATTATAAAATCAGAGGACTGAGTCAGGTTACAGAGGTCCGTCCGCCACGGCGGTTCCTTCTATAAAGTCTTGTTTCCCGTTTCTGTTCAAACCATCTGGTTACTTGAACCATCTGGTTAATATCTGATTTTGACTGTTAATCAAATCAGATGTTATTTGACTTAGACACAAAAATCATTAAGTCAAATCAGATACCGTCATTTTCGTCATTTGTTTTAAAATTTCAACTAATTCTTAGTAGAGTTATTCATTTTTGCGGAAAGAAGAATACGATCGTGAGCAGGATTCGAACCTGCGCCTAAATATCCGGGAGGCTCAGTTTCGAATCCTGATCACGAAGTTATTTTTCTTTCCACAAAAATGTATAACTTTAGAGTTCGTTATGCATGCGTTAATGCTTTTCATATATTTATCTGTATATTCTTATTAATATTAGGAAATCATGACACTAGGTTACCCCTTAACCACACGAAAGAAGAAGACTGATCACAATGCTATAAATACTAATAATATAATTTCTCATTTACAGACTGCCTTCAGTCGGTGCGCTGGTCGTGGAGGGCTTGTAGGTCCTGCTGCTGGTTTGAACGCAGGAGCATTGGAAGGTGCTGCGTTGGCCGGTCGTGGATTTGCCTCAGGTTACGGCTGTGTTGGAAATGGCTTGGATGGTTATGGCTTAGCTGGCAATGGCTTGGCTGGTTATGGCTTGATTGGCAATGGCCTGTCTGGTTACGGATTAACTGGAAATGGCTTGGCTGGTTACGGCTTGGCCGGTAATGACTTAGCTGGTTTGTCCATACCCGCTATTGAAATTGTTGCAACCAGTGGCGGTGCTCTGCCCGTCTCCAGCGCCTCCGCCGTCGCTCCCAACGGTATCTCCGTAACGTCTGAGAACGCTTTCGAGGGTGCTCTGTCTGTGATGGGTGAGCTGCCCTGGGTGGGTACTGTAGGCTTGGAAGGCGTGTTGCCTAGTTCTGGTGCTGGTGTCGTCAACCACGCGTGCGGTAACGGTGTTGTAGCAGCTGAGAGCGTCGGTCCTGCTTCTGGGTACGGCGCTGGTGCCTACGGAGCTGGTGCCTACGGAGCTGGTGCCTACGGAGCTGGTGCCTACGGAGCTGGTGCCTACGGAGCTGGTGCCTACGGAGCTGGTGCCTACGGTGCTGCTGGTGCTTACGGCGCTGCCGGTGCCTTAGGTGGTACGTTTGGCTCTGGTCTTGGCTATGGTGTCGGTGCTGCAGGCATTGGAGGCCGTGGCTGTGGATGTGGAATGTACTAAAAAAATGTATAACGAAATTACGACCCTCTCCTGTATCCTGATTACTGAATAAAGTGATTTGCAATTGATTTTGTCGTTTCATGCCTTCCAAAAAGAGACGTTTCCTTAATCCAAGAGCCCCCACAGACATGCCCTTAGCATATATCAAGCTCTTTACAGCGGGGGACGCCTGTCATTTTGAACTTCGAATCACACTAGTGCGACGGGACTGAGCATCGACACGACTTTAGTTCAACAACACAGTGCTTCGCTAGATCGTTATTCCAACTGAACACAACTGCGACATTTAACATTACTTCAACAGAACATTATGGTAGACATGTAAAGGCTGCGGGTTCGCGACCCGTTCGTGTGTATTATTTTTCAATGCATCTTTAGAAAATTCTCTTAAATATAAAAATCTCGTGTCACAGTGTTTGTTATCGAACTCCTCCGAAACAGCTTGACCGATTTTTATGTATTTTTTTGAGTTTATTGTTAGGTCTGAGAATAGGTCTTAGGCTATTTTTTATCCCTCTAGGGATGTCCCTATCCAGAAATTTTATATGGCAGAACAGCGTTTGCGGGACACAGCTAGTAATTTATAATATTATGGAACTGCATCATTGGTCTAGTGGTCCCAAGCGCGACTGCTGACCATGAGGTCTCGGGTTCGATTCCCGGGTCGGGCAAAGTGTTATTGAGTTTTTCTGTTAGGAAATTCTCAGTAGCAGCCCGGAGTTTGGAATTGTGCCCGGTAGATGGCAATAGGCTCACCACCTATTACATGGGACTTAATAACAGCATTGGTGAAATGTGGGTGTACAACTGTGTGCACCTCTGCCTACCCCTTCGGGGAATACAGGCGTGATGCTATGCTTGAGCAATCTGCATGTGAGAGGCTCATAAAGTAAACGCCTCATAGATTGCCTGGTCGAGGTTAAGCTGCGCTTGTCGCAGTTGGTGTGTGGATGAGTGATCATCATTTGATACCGAGACTTCTTCATTCCTCGGAGAGCACGTTTATTAGTAAGTAGATTCTGGTTGTCAAATGAATGTACAATTACATACTTCCAGGCATCTGACTAGTCATAACGACTGTCATAGATCTTCTATGACAGTCGATACGGGTAGTCAGTCTTCTACATGCAGGGATCTTCTTGAATGGCCTTTTGAGGAAAGTGCTATACCAGCTTTGAGGTGACCTATCCTATATGACAGCACGTTTGCATCAGTCATCGTGTAGCTCAGGAATAACTAGCAGGTCCGGCCCATCCATATGGCGAACGGAGCGGCCGCTCTAGGCGCCAAGGGTCAGGAGGCGTCTTCACCAATGCTTGTCGTAAGAAATGAAGGTTTAGGGGCGCCAAAATTATATCTCGCTCCAACCTAAATCTGGCCTCGGGCTGGCACTGTAAGGGAGCTCAACGACCTGTCACAAAACGATACTAGATCAGGACAGTTGCGTATGCCACATAAAATTACTCAAGTATATTATATTATGAAGCAATGCCATGTAGATTATTATTTTTTATATAAATTCCTATCCCATCCTTTCTACTAATATAATACATGTGAATAGCGTTTTTAATAGCGTCATAACATCTCGCCTGTACGCCTAAGCAGAGATGAGATGTCTCCCACATTTCACCGATGATTTAATTAAATCCCATGCCATCTGCCCGGTAGATGTTACTGATAATTTCCTATTAGTAAAAGCCAGTACACACAGCCTGACCCGGATTCCCAACTCCTCACACTTAGCAGCGCTTGTGACCAATGAGGCAGTTACACAGGTTGAAGGGGATTTCTTTGATTCTGCCAATGCGATTGAAAGATGAAAACAATAGTCTTCAAAAAAAAAAACTTAATATCGACCCCTCATTCAACCGTAACGAAAGCATAATTTTTTTATATAGAAAGTCATAATTTCGACGATTAAATGGCTATTTGGTTTAAGTGACAAATCTGTGCTTTTAAAAATAATAAAAAAATTAAAGAGCTCGCCTGTCAAATGTGAAATAATTTTTTTTAAACAAGGTACTGGAAGAAGATAGTACTGTGAAACGTCGTCTTATAGATCCCCGACTGCGCACTTTTTAGTTCACATGGCAAACGTGCAGTATTTTTTTTTTATTAATTAATTTTCATTCCATAATTTTGCCTCGTTGGTCTAGTGGTCCCAAGCGCGACTGCTGAGCATGAGGTCTCGGGTTCGATTCCCGGGTCGGGCAAAGTGTTATTGAGTTTTTCTGTTAGAAAATTCTCGGTAGCAGCCCGGAGTTTGGAATTGTGCCCGGTAGATGGCAATAGGCTCACCACCTATTACATGGGACTTGTTAACAGCATTGGTGAAATGTGGATGTACGAATGTGTACTTCTTTGCCTACCCCTTCGGGGAATACAGGCGTGATGCTATGTTATGTTGTTATGTTATCATTTTTCAAGATAAATCTTTGAAATGCATTAACGCATGCTTAGCGAACTCTAAAGTTACAATATTAAATGGAAAAAGAATACCGGATTAGAACCTGCGCCTCCCGGATAAAAACTCCAGGCGCTCTGACCACTAAGCCATCTCGACCGCTGATCACCACCGCGGATTCTTCATCCATATTTTTAACACGTCTTTTCGGCGATGTCATTGCTATCTATTCAGTACCTAAACAGGTGACCGAAGTGACACGACTAACTTTGCAGTTAATACAATGTCGTAAAGAATGCAATTACATAACATAACATAGCATCACGCCTGTATTCCCCGAAGGGGTAGGCAGAGGTGTACACAATTCTACACCCACATTTCACCAATGCTGTTATTAAGTCCCATGTAATAGGTGGTGAGCCTATTGCCATCAACCGGGCACAGTTCCAAACTCCGGGCTGCTACTGATAATTTCCTAACAGAAAAACTCAATAACACTTTGCCCGACCCGGGGATCGAACCCGAGACCTCCTGTTCAGCAGTCGCGCTTGGGACCACTAGACCAACGAGGCAGTTTCTTAATTCTTTTTCCACATAATATAATTCCACTTAATATGATTTATCTTTAATAACACTCCTTTTTTGGGCAGTCATGTAAAGTCAAGTCTTTATAAACATTTCTCTCTTCCAAAAAAACTTCATTTGAACCAGATAGCCGTTAAATCGACGATATTGTCTGATAATGGCCGACGTTTCTAGGCTTACATATTTGTTCAGCTTCATTCGAAGAAGACGATTTTAAAGATGAATTTTAAAATATCTCGTCCATTTCACCATTCTATGGTAATCTTTTCCAGACAATTCTGGGAATTTCTGCGGAATAAGTGGGAGTTGCTGCGGAATAAGCGGGAGCTCCAGCGGAATAAGTGGGAGTTGCTGCGGAATAAGTGGGAGTTCCTGCGGAATAAGTGGGAGTTGCTGCGGAATAAGCGGGAGTTGCTGTGGAATAAGCGGGAGCACCTGCGGAATAAGTGGGAGTTCCTGCGGAATAAGTGGGAGTTGCTTCGGAATAAGCGGGAGTTGCTGTGGAATAAGCGGGAGCACCTGCGGAATAAGTGGGAGTTGCTGCGGAATAAGCGGGAGCTCCTGCGGAATAAGCGGGAGTTCTTGCGGAAAAAGCGTAAATTCCGCAGTTGAAACTGCAGAGCACAACTAGTATTGTATAATTCATATTATTTTTATCACCAGACGATGTCAATCCATATAATGTATAATTACTTATTTTTCATGAGAATACCTTAGTAATAGGGCTGTGTAGGATTGTGGTAATTAAAACATACGCTGATACTTTGATACCATATTTTATTATTATAAACTGCCTCGTTGGTCTAATGGTCCTAAGCGATTGCTGAGCACGAAGTCTCGGGTTCGATTCCCGGGTGGAGCAAAGTGTGAGTTTTTCTGTTAGAAAATTCTCAGTAGCAGCCCGAAGATATGAATTGTGCCCGGTAGATGGCAATAGGCTCACCACCTATTGCATGGGACTAAATGATAGCATTTGTGAAATGTGGGTGTACGACTGTGTACACCTCTACCTACCTTCAGGGAATACAGGCGTGGTGCTATGTATGTATAAACGAAATAAGAAATTCTATAGATAGCTTAAATATCATCACGATATCGCATTGAAAATGAAATCGACGAAATAAGTTATTGTAAAAAGGGGGGATTCTCAAGTAGACGCGAATATTTGTTTTATTTTTTATTTTATTTTATTAAGGCGCCAAATAATAAAAGTCAACGAAGGTCAATAAATTAAAGTAGACAATCAAATGCTACATGGAATTGGCGCCGACTCAAAATTTGTTACATTCATTGCTTAAGACAAAATAAAATTTATTATATTTTTTAAATTTCAGATTCCACAGTAAATTTTCTTTATTTTTCTTATCCATCTTAAACTCTCTGTCAAGCTCCTAACGACCAGTAGCACACAACACGGGCTACTAACTTTTACCTGACAGGTCCGACGAAGAAATGGATGAGACATTTCAGGGCCGAAGGTGCGCGCCGAAGAGCGCCGCGCCGTCGTTTCGGGCCTGTCGCTGGTCGGGTGACGAACTACCCAAGTCTTTCGTCCGCAGGGTGTATACTGATCACCGTGACCCGTTGTCATTGAGCACGCTCCTAGCATGTTTTCTGCAGCCTTTACAAGCATTATCTCCTCGTAAAAAGAGATAAGTTGGTATATCTGACCACGGTCGGAAGCGATACATTACCCGCCACCCGAACGACAGTAGGTGCACCTCTAGGCTTATCCTTTTGGGGAATATGAGCTTGATTTGATTCCTTTTTCATATTTTTCTTTTTTATTTTGTGTTCGGGATGTTAATAATCTTAGTTCGGCGACAGTATTTTATGTTATGCCAACCCTGAGTGATAGTAAAAGGTTTTACAACTCTCGTGACTCGGTGGTCGTGTATAATATACATAAATTGTCGACTAAACGTGTAATATAAACTGAGTTTGAAAATATTGACTGTATTCGGTGCTCGATTTGTCGTTCGAAAACTACAAAAATGTCCCAATTTATTTTATACACCATTTCCCTTCCGCGGTATGTACCTTCGGTAAGTGTTTTTATTCGGAGCAAGTGCCGGCGGTGTCAGATAGGTGCAATTTTTGTTTCATATATTCTTATATTTCGAAAATGAAAATTATGCAGCGTTGGAGAGAATAAATGACAGCCAAGTGCTCTACGCTATCGATATTTTTTTTCATAATCAACGAATGCGAAGCAAATAGGTCCATTGTACTATTTTCACCAACATTTCTTTTACGGTGTCAATATGAGTGACAGTAAAATATCCGCTCCGGTAGCGTGCATATTCAACGGGCAGAAAATAACTTATATTGTCAGTTCCGGAGCTAGTTCCGGAATATTAGGTCACGGATCTGAAAAAAATACGGATGTAACCTTGCCTAGCCATAAGCGAAGCATAGATTACGCACACACACACGCAACGTACTGGCGCTGAGTGGGTGAGTTTAAAGTATTTGTATGCGTTTTGCTCGTGTATGACAAGCAAAATTGGATGACTAGGTATGCTTCCCACACGTCGTATGCAACGCTACGTCCGTATTTTTTTAAGGTCCGTGTATTAGATATGGTCTCCAGTATCGGTACTCAGTTCCGGAATTGAAAACCTTTCCATATTGCATGCCCTAATTCTGTAATACAAACCTCGACTTGACAATTAAGAACACAACAAAAAAAAAAACAACCAAATCGGTCCAGCCGTTCTCAAGTTACGAGCATTCCAACAAACAGCATTTTATTTATATTTATATAGAAGTATTTTTTTTAACAAACATAAGAAGGATGTACCTACGTGGCGAATCAGTGGTAACGTTTATTTGAAACCATTATAACTTCTTTTTTTATTTTTTTCAGATATATCAACACTAATCCATCGCAGTATACATACATTTCGGGATAGAGAAATAATGACACTATGTTTTCTCAGAATGACTTGGAGGAGTCTAGCTGTGGCGCTGCGTCTGCCCGGCTCGACATTGGCGCGTCCATAAACGCCAGTCATTATTATGTCGGTTCTGCTCAACCCGGCGCTGGCGTCGTCGACGTGATGTCTCTTAGCAGAAAGTCGCTTTTAGGCGCAGTGTTTATTTAACTTGTACAAAATGCATAACTCTTGTATAAATATAATAGTATCAATTATATTATTGTTTTTTGTACACACATACATAACATAACACTTATCATAAAGTTCGAGGTTTTGATTAATTAAGTTTTATATTCAATGGCTTTGCTGGCACCGACCTCAAACTACATACACTGTAGGCCCCTAATTTATTGTATTTCATAATTTTGAGTTATTTTATTTTATTTTTTAGGTCGATAATTATTTTAATTATTACATTTATATTTCGTATTTTTTTTAATTGGAATTTGAAAATCTAAAATATAATTTATTTCTTACATGCACTAGAATTTAACCAAGGTTTTGAGATGTTTTCCCTTTGACACCATCCCGTAGCTCGTATCAATAAGTCAGGCCGTCATACTTACACGTATTAGTCCATATCTTGAAAACTACTCAACCAATTTGGATCAAACAAATTTGCCCTGTTCCCTAAGTTGGAGTAAATGTAAGCCAATCAAAAAAGAATGGTCACAATCCGATTAATAGTTTCCGAGAAATGCTTGGACAAACACACATACACCTATAAAAATTTGTATATTTGTTTAGAATCACTAATAGATTATCATATGTGAATTTATGGCAGTTCCAATAATATTACATACATACGTGTCGAATTAATAACCTCCTTTTTTAAGTCGGTAAAAATAATAAAGTTATGTGAAAATTGTTGATTTCATTGTAATGTGATAAGAATAGATTCAGAAATAAAGATTTGCAAGTTTATTGTTATAGATTTTGCCTGTGTCCCGATTTTTTCATCCCAGTCCCGCTTCTTTACCACTTAAGTCCCGCCATTTAGAAAAACAGATTTGGCAACACTAGTCACACTGCAGGGCGCGGGCCTCTTCTCATACAGAGAAGATCATTGATCACCACGCTAGCTCACTGCGGATTTCAGACCATTAAGTCCAGGTTTCTTCACGATGCGTTCATTCACCGTATGTCTGTGATGATGTATTAGATTTCCTAAAAGTAAAAGCCAAAGTCATTGTTCCTTCAGCTGGGTATATTCTCTTACAGGCATGTACAATGATTTTTTTTAGTTTGTAAGGGCGCATCATCATATATTTAAAACTGCAACTGACATCTATCCTAGGAACAAGGTCGTTTAATAGACTTGTAATGGGATTTTGCCCAAAGACCTCACCAATACATAAAAGCTGTTATGGTATGTGTGCTAAAGTATACAACAAGATACCAAATAAATTTTATAGAAGGCCCTGTAGTGTTAATATCTACACACTTAAGGAGTGGCTTAAAAATAACTGTTTTTATGACATAAACAAATTTTTTTAATTTACCTGCTTGTTAGCTAAATAGAGAAAATAACTTATTTTTAATTTTAAACACCTTGTACCACCTTCTTTATGCAAATAAACACTTTGACTTTGACACTTTGACTTTGAAAAAGATTGATATGACATTGAAAAAGCCACACTGATGCATGCCAGGTTTGAACCTACAATCTGTAGCTCAGGAGGCGGGCCCGTAACCACTAGGCCGCCACCACATACAAAACATAATTTGCAGAATAATGAAAATGACTGTCTCGTTGGTCTCGTGGTTCCAAGCGCGACTGCTGAACATGAGGTCCTGGGTTCGATTCCCTGGTCGGGAAAAGAGTAAGAGTTTTTTCCTTTATAAAATTAGCCCGGAATATGAAATCATGCCCGGTTAGTTGCAACAGGCTCACCACCTACAACTTAATTACAGCATTGGTGAAATGTGGGTATATAATTGTATTCTCCACTGTCTACCCCCTCGGAGAATACAGGAGTGATGCTATGTTACAAAACAATGTTAGGTACTGACGCATTTTTTTTTATTCGATTGTGTACGTTGGTACTGTGAAAAAATATAACACTTGTAAAAATATGATTATTGAGTATTAAAATTAACAAACAAACCTGCAATCAGTTTCGGGCGTTTGCACGCCGCCATCTTGGCGCGCTTTCTATGACGTCAGATTACACATCTTAAAAGATATCTTGTATAGAATGGAGTGTTTAATTAACGAATTATAAAATATATTGTAGGGTTTTTCTTTATAGAATAACGTTAAAACACAAAAGAACCACAAAACATGATAAACACCCAGTAATAACATAGTCGAGATATTGTCATCACGCAGAGTGACGTCACGTTACACTCCAACCAATAGCGTGCGTTTTGACATTTTAAATTGCCTTCGCATGATTTCTCACTTTTCAACTTTAATATTTAATAGTTAAAACACGATTTATTAAAATAGTAATTGAATAGGTGTCATTCTACAGCAATAAAGATTACGAATAAAAGTATTTGACCTAAATTTGAATCACATGCTTAAGTACAAAGGCAAGCATGAGTTTTCTACCAGAAAACCTTTGAGCAATAGAAATATTAGAAAATAATATGAAAACAGAATGGAGCGTACAACACAAAAACGAATGCATTACCTAATAGGTGCTCCTCCATCCTCCGACCATATTTCGGTCACGGCGGCCATTATACATAAAATTATATCTGGACTTTAAAAGAGACGTTGGCCTCTGAGTTTGTTTCAGCGTTTCTTCTCAGAGACAGTCAGATAGGAAACGCCGGCGCCATCTAGTTTATAAAAATGACTTGTAAAAGTGTCTTCAACAGATCTATTTACAGAAATAAAATAATTTATCATTTATCACTTTCTTCACGAAGATTACCCAAGTACTCAGGAGATATTATCATAGCACAAGTGTATGCGCAAACACAGGCACTCTCTTCCTTCACTCTCATAGTCCGACAGGACAGTAATCCGCCACGACCGGAGACAGATCAGGCGCAGGACCGATGGGTTTACTTGCTCTCTGAACCACGAGGAATGTCACACCACTAACTACCGAGCCGCTACTGAGAATTTCCTATCAGAAAATTCCAATAACACTTTTCCGACCTGAGAATCGAACCCAAGCCCTCACGCTCAGCAGCCGCGCTTGTGACCACTAGACCAACGTAGTCTATACTAAAATTCCTAAACTAAAATAAGAGCATTGTTATCTCTTACTAACACTTACTAAAAGAGCGAGATGGGACAAATTAAGAGACGTTAAAATAAAATTTCAGAATATTTTAGTCGATACACTTTAAGGTCATCATTAAATTTAGATAAGTCAAACCAAAATTGTAATGAAGTTTGTTTGAATTGTCTTTTGATTTTGACATGACTTTATTATAATGTCGCATTCAATTACATGATAACTTTCGTGAGACATGAGACGGTTACTACTTACGTGTATTTTTCGTCATGTCATCAAAAATGCACGTGGGTAGTAACCGGTAAACAATAATTGATATTATATGAACATGAATCACGAAAGTTATTTAAAAAAAAATACCACTTAATTTAATTCAATATAAGTTATCATGAGGGGCTCGTGGCTATGTAACAGCCGCGCAGATCGATCGATCGCGGTTAAGCTGCGCTTGCCGCGGTCGGTCTGTGGATGGGTGCCCATAATTTCATACCGAGACCCCTCCGTGCCTCGGAGAGCACGTTAAGCCGTCGGTCTCGGTTGTCAAATTAAGATCTATGACAGCCGTTACGGGTAGTCAGAAGCCTGAAAGTCTGACAACCAGTCATACCACGAGATATCGTGTTACTCAATAACTTGCTTGTGGAGGTCAGATAGGCAGTCACTCCATGTAAAATACTGGCATTAAGCTGCATCCGGTTTGACTGGAAGCCGACCCTAATGTAATTGGGAAAAGGCTAGACAGATAGATAAGTCAACATATTTAAACAAAAGTTTAGTCTTCAATTACCTAAATAAAATTTGGTGGTTTCTTTTTCTCGCTCATTTGTTTTATAGCTGCGCATAATGTAGAGCATGCAGTGCTCTTCCTACCTATAGTGGTGTGACACCCCCATACTTCGGAGAGCACGTAAAGCCATCGGTCCTCTCTCCAGTTGTGTCGGATTGCGACTATGAGAGTGAAGGAAGAGGGAAAGCACCTGTGTTTGCGCATACACTTGTGCACTATAATATCTCCTGCGTACTTAAAAATAGGCTACCGTGACCGAAATATGGTCGGGACCTATTAGGTACTGCATTCTTACTTTGGTTTTGTACAATTTGTTCTGGTATCATATTAGCCGGGTTAGTGGAGTGTAATATTAGGATAACATCGGAACCTACAGAACATTTGGTATGGCATAGCTAAATAGAAGGAGACCGTATCGGTGGCCGTTACCTCCAACAACAGCATTCCCAAAGAGGGTTGACGTCAGGCAGGCGGCCGGTCATAAAACATAGCCAAAACTTTAGCAGCATGCCAGATATAGGTATGCTGCGCCGACCCCAAATAAATTGGGATAAGGGCAGGGGGATGATGTTCTGGTCTCATATTATTTTCTAATATTTCTATTGCTCAAACGTTTTCTGGCAGAAAACTCATGCTTGTACAACAATTATCAGTATATATAATTATATTTTTTTAATACATGTTGAGGCCATGTAATGCCTATATTAATTCTATTTTTCAAAGAAACATTGAAAAAATAATAGACAAGAACGGGGCTTGAACCCGCGACCTTTTGACGTTCCGTGTCATCACTCTACCAACTGAGCTACCTTGTCGTGTTCAAACCTATTGAATTTTCAATCCTCTTTGTATACGTCTTAAGGAGACGCCTGGTGATATTTATCTAGTAATCATTTACAGATTTACTAAACTCAGCGTTACCACTTTGCAGTTGTAAATCGCCGAACAACATCCCAATCCTTTATAAATCATATATAATTATATTTTTTTAATACATGTTGAGGCCATGTAATGCCTATATTAATTCTATTTTTCAAAGAAACATTGAAAAATTATTGTTCTTGTCTATTATTTTTTCAATGTTTCTTTGAAAAATAGAATTAATTATCAGTATCTATTATTGTTTGGTAACATAGCATCACGCCTGTATCCCCCGAGGTTATAGACAGAGGAGAACACAATTATACACCTACATTTCACACTTCCACATACTGATTATGTTCTACTTAATGATTCAAGATAAATCTTTGAAAAGCATTAACGCATGCTTAGCGAACTCTAAAGTTATTAAATTAAATGGAAAAAGAATACGGTCGCGAACAGGATTCGAACCTGCGCCTCCCGGATGATGGATCCCGTATAGGGACTGAATTGATAGCAATAACGTCGCCATAAGACGTGTTAAAATATGGAAGAAGAATTCGCGGTGGTGAGCAGAGGTCGAGATGGCTTAGTGGTCAGAGCGCCTGGAGTCTTCATCCGGGAGTCGCAGGTTCGAATCCTGTTCGCGACCTTATTCTTTCTACTTAATGCATGGAATGAAGATGACTACCAACTTATACCAACGATTATACTGATTATCAATGATTATACTGACGAATAAATATTATACACCTCATAGGTATGTTCACCCGGCGATACTTGATAATATTAATTATAGTTTAACGGTTATTACTCACGCGCATTCTTCGGGATTGCCTGACTAGTAATAACCGTGATGAACCGTGAGTAATAACCGTTAAACTATAATTAATATGAATGTGTCCTACGAAAGTTATTATACAAAAATACTTAATTCTATATTCCGGATTGTTATTGATAATTTTCTGAAAGAAAATACTAATAACACTTTGCTCGACCTGGGAATCGAACCCAGGACCAGATGTTCAGCAGTCGCGCTTGGAACCACGACACCAACGAGACAGTCATTTTCATTAATTTGTAAATTATGTTTTATGTGTGGTGGTGGCCTAGTGGTTACGGGTCTCTTGAGCTACAGGTTGTGGGTTCAAGCCTGGCAAGCGTCAGTGTGGCTACTTCAATGTTATATCAATTTTTTTAGTAAATCTAAGAAATCATCACAGAGATACGGTGAATGAACATATCGTGAAGAAACCTGGACTTAATGGTCTGAAATCGCGAGCCCGCAGTGAGCTAGCGTGGTGATCAATGCTCTTGCCTTCTCTGTATGAGAAGAGGCCCGCGCCCTGCAGTGTGACTAGCGTTACCAGATCTGTTTTTCTAAATGGCGGGACTTAAGTGGTAAAAAAGCGGAACTGGTATGAAAAATGCGGGACATAGGCAAAATCTATAACAATAAACTTGCAAATCTTTATTTCCGAATCTATTCTAATCACAATACAATAAAATCAACAAACTTCACATTACCGTATTATTTTTACCGACTTAAAAAAAGGAGGTTATTAATTCGATACGTATGTATGTAATATTATTGGAACTGCCATATATTCACATATGATAATCTATTAGTGATTCTAAACAAATATACAAATTTTTATAGGTGTATGTTTGTATGTATGTTTGTCCAAGCATTTCTCAGAAAATATTAATCGGATTGTGACCATTCTTCTTTGATTGGCTTAAATTTACTCCAACTTAGGGAACAATGCAAGTTTGATCCAAATTGGTTGAGTAGTTTTCAAGATATGGACTAATACGTGTAAGTGTGACGGCCTGACTTATTGATACGAGTTAAGGGATGGTGTCAAAGGGAAAACGTCTCAAAACCTTGTTTCAATTCTAGAGCATGTAAGAAAGAATATTAAATGGAAAAAGAATACGGTCGCGAACAGGATTCGAACCAGCGCCTCCCGGATAAATACTCCAGGCGCTCTGGCCACTAAGCCATCTCGACCTCTAAAGTTACAATATTAAATGGAAAAAGAATACGGTCGCGAACAGGATTCGAACCTGTGCCTCCCGGATAAATACTCCAGGCGCTCTGACCACTAAGCCATTTTGACCGACACTCGAGTTGAAAATCTCGAATTTAATATTGTAACTTTAGAGTTCGCTAAGCATGCGTTAATGCTTTTCAAAGATTTATCTTTAATAAAAAAGTTATTAAAAAAGTGTAATTGACTTAAAAAATTAAATAAAATAACTCAAAATTATGAAATGAAAGTAATTAGGCGCCTATAATGTATGTACTTTGAGGTCGGTGCCAGCAAAGCCATTGAATATAAAACTTAATTAAAACCACCAACTTTATAATAAATGTTATGTTATGTATGTGTGTACAAAAAACAATAATATAATTGACACTATTATATTTATACAAGAGTTATGTATTTTGTACAAGTTAGATAAACACAGCGCCTAAAAGCGACTTTCTGCTAAGAGACATCACGTCGACGACGCCAGCGCCGGGTTGAGCAGAACCGATGTAATAATGACCGGCGTTTATGGACGCGCCAATGTCGAGCTGGGCAGACGCAGCGCCACAGCTGGACTCCTCCAAGTCATTCTGAGAAAACATAGTGTCATTATTCCTCTATCCCGAAATTTATATATACTGCGATGGATCAGTGTTGATATATCTGAAAAAATTCAATAAAGAAGTTATAATGGTTTCAAATAAACGTCACGTAAGTACATCTATCTTACGTTTGTTACAAAAAAACTTCTATGTAAATATAAATAAAATGCTGTTTGTTGGAATGCTCGTAACTTGAGAACCGTGGGAGAGCCACGCTTCGGCACGAATGGGCCGGCTCGACCGGATTGATACCACGGCCTCACAGAAAACCGGCGTGAAACAACGCTTGCGTTGTGTTTCGCCGAGTGAGTGAGGGTACCGGAGGCCCAAACCCTTTAAAAGGCAGGCAACGCACACGCGACTCCTCTGGGGTTGCGGGTGTCCATGGGCGGCGGTAATCGCTTACCATCAGGCGAGCCGTCTGCTCGGTTGCCCCCTATTCCATAAAAAAAAAAAAAAAAAAAAGAACGGCTGGACCGGTCGTTTTTTTTGTCAAGTGGAGGTTTGTATTACAGAATTAGGGCATGCAATATGGAAAGGTTTTCAATTCCGGAACTGACTACCGATACTGGAGACCATATCTAATACACGGAGGTAGCGTTGCGTACGACGTGTGAAAAGCATGCCTAGTCATCCAATTTTGCTTGTCATACACGAGCAAAACGCATACAAATACTTTAAACTCACCCACTCAGCGCCAATACGTTGCGTGTGTGGGTACGTAATCTATGCTTCGCTTATGGCTAGGCTAGGTTACATCCGTATTTTTTTAGATCTGGCTCCGGAACTGACAATTTAAGTGATTTGCTGCCCCTTGAATATGTAGGCTACCGGAGCGGATATTTTACTGTCACTCATATTGACACCGTAAAGGAGTTGTTGCAGAAAATTGTATAATAGACCTATTTGTTTCGCATTCGTTGATTATGAAAAAAAACTTTTGATAGCGTAGAGCACTGGGCTGTCATTTATTCTCTCCAACGCTGCATAATTTTCATTTTCTAAATAGAACAAAACGTGAAACAAAAATTGCACTTATATGCTTCGAATAAAAACACTTACCGAAGGTACATACCGCGGTAAGGTAATCGTGTACATATCAAATTGGGACATTTTTGTAGTTTTCGAACCATAAATCGAGCACCGAATAGAGTCAATATTTTCAAACTCAGTTTATAAACTGAGTTTACACGTTTAGTCGACAATTTATGTATCTTATACACGACCACCGAGTCACGAGAGTTGTAAAACCTTTTACTATCACTCAGGGTTGGCATAACATAAAATACTGTCGCCGAACTAAGATTATTTAAAGTTATTTTATGAAATGGAAAAAGAATACGGTCGCGAACAGGATTCGAACCTGCGCCTTTTAAGGTAATTGCATTCTTTACGACATTGCTGCAACTGCAAAGTTAGTCGTGTCGGTTCGGTCACTTGTATAGGTACTGAATTGATTGCAATGACGTCGCCATAAGACGTGTTAAAATATGGAAGAAGAATTCGCGGTGGTGAGCAGAGGTCAAGATGGCTTAGTGGTCAGAGCGCCTGGAGTATCTATCCGGGAGGCGCAGGTTCGAATCCTGTTCGCGACCGTATTCTTTTTCCATTTAATATGATAACTTTAGAGATCACTAAGCATGCGTTAATGCTTTTTCATATATTACATATATATATTACATTATTATATTACATATCTTGAAAAATTACCTAATTTATTAAAAACATTAAGATTAATACGATTTTCAATGAAATAAAAGTATGAACTGCTGCAATCGGCCATGTTGACTGAAACGTCAATCACAGCGAATGACGTCACGCCTCAGTCAAATGTCAATCATCGCCGTACATTATGGCTTCAACTTATGTCAAATATGCTGAGGCATGACGTCAAAACGGCGCCATGACACCCAGCAGCGTTTTCGCGGTTAGATCAAATTAGGTAGATTAAAATGGAAAATTTGCGTTGAAACTTAGTTTATTGTTGAAATAATGTGTTTTTCGGATACAGTAGACGTGTACCTACATTATAAAAGGAGATTTCAAAATTTGTCATCATGCCTATTGATTATTACTTTAATTTAATGACCTTCGTTGTAATTTTTTGTTTGGTACCCACATGAAATAAAATTAAAAGTAAATCAAATATTCGCGTCCACTTGAGAACGTCCTCTTTGTTCAATAACTTATTTCGTCGATTGAAAACAGTGACTAAGCCTTTGTGATCACTTTCAATGCGATATCGTGTTAATATTTAAGTTATCTATAGAAATTTCTATTTTTCAAAGAAACATTGAAAAAATAATAGACAAGAACGGGGCTTGAACCCGCGACCTTTGACGTTCCGTGTCATCACTCTACCTGAGCTACCTTGTCGTGTTCAAACCTATTGAATTTTCAATCCTCTTTGTATTTCAAGGGGGTTCAAGCCCCGTTCTTGTCTATTATTTTTTCAATGTTTCTTTGAAAAATAGAAATTAATATAGGCATTACATGGCCTCAACATGTATTAAAAATATAATTATATATGATTATCTATCGAATTTCTAATTTCGTTTATACATACATACTTAGCATCACTCCTGTATTCCTCAAAGGGGTATGCAGAGTTGTAGATTTTACTAATGCTGTTATTTAGTTCCATGTAATAGGTGGTGAGCCGATTGCCATCTATCTGGCACAATTCATACCTCTGGGCTGCTACTGAGAATGTTTTAACAGAAGAACTCAATAACACTTTGTAGTTCTCGTTTGTTTTGTCCAACGCGGGACTCGAACCCGAGACTTCATGATCTGCAATCGCGTTTGGGAACACTAGACCAACGAGGCGGTTTATAATAATAAAATATGGTACCAAAATATCAGCGTATGTTTAATTATCACAATCCTACACAGCCCTACTACTTAGGTATTATCATGAAAAATAAGTAATTATATTAATGTTATATTGATTGACATCGTCTGATGATAAAAATAATAAACATTATACAATACTAGTTGTGCTCTGCGGTTTCAACTGCTAAATTCCCGCTCTTTTCGCAGGAACTCTCGCTTATTCCACATAAACTCCCGGAATTGTCTAGAAAAGTTTTTTTTTTTGGGATAGCGGCAACCGAGCCGACGGCTAGCCTGATGGTAAGCGATTACCGCCGCTCATGGTAGCCGCAACCCTAGAGGAGTCGCAAGTGCGTTGCCGGCCTTTTAAAGGCTTTGGGCCTCCGGTACGCTCACTCACTCGGCGAAACACAACGCAAGCGTTGTTTCACGCCGGTTTTCTGTGAGGCCGTGGTATCAATACGGTCGAGCCGGCCCATTCGTGACGAAGCATAGGTCTCCCACAGTATAAAGATGTTCACGAGACGGTAAAATGCTCAATAGGTTTTAAAATTAATCTTAAAAATCGTCTTCTTCGAATGAAGCTGAAAAAATAAGCCTACAAAAATGGGCCATCCATCAAACAAAATCGATCTATTTGGTTCAAACGATTTTTTTTGTGGAATAGGAAATGTTTCTAAGGACTTGACTTTACATGACTGCCCAAAAAAGGAGTGTTATGTTTTAAGGGTTCATGTATGTATGTTTGTGACTTTCTTTATGCCACCATAACTTCTAAATGCCTGAACCGATTAAGATGTATGGGATACCGTTAGAATCCTTGCTTTTCCCCGCGTAATATAGGTCAACATAAAAGTATAGAATAATAGACGAAATATAGTATTAATTGTTGTTTAACGCTTAACTGGAGTTTGACTCGCGACATCGCCGCGGGCTCAGCTCATGAATAAGGGCTCCGTTCGAGTTCGAAACTAATCGGGCAATCCCCAAGAATGCGCGTGAGTAATAACCGTTAAACAATAAGTAATATGAATGCGTATCACGAAAGTTATTATACAGAAATATAGTAGCTGTGGAAGACAAAAAGCTTGAAATTAAAATAATTAACAAAAGAAAACAGCACCCTTGCCGTGTGTGAACTAAAAAGTGAAAAATACTTAATGAAAAAATTAACAAACGCACTAGTCGCCAATACGATTTTCGGAGTTTCTCCTCGATTTCTCTGAAATGATATCATCAGATCCTGGTTTCCTTGTCATGGTACCAACCTTGGGATATCTCCTTTCGAACAAAAAAAGAATCATCAAAATCCGTTCATAAACGACGAAGTTACCCCGGAACACACATAAAAAAATATATATATATACGGTCGAATTGAGAAACCTCCTCCTTTTTTGAAGTCTGTTTTGAAAGGTACTGAATAATTTTCATCGCAGTCGGCGGACAGTACTGTGAAACGTTGTTTTGTGGGTTCCCTGACTGCGGAGGGCTACTGACAGGTGGGTCCTTAAATTGTTTTAAATCATAGAAATGTGACTTAAACCAAATAGCCATTCAACCGTCGAAATTATGACTTCTCTTAGAAAAATACTTTCGATACGGTTGTGTGGAATGGGAGTTTTTAGACCGTTTGTCGTCTTCTTTCAGTTGCATTAGTAGAATCTACCTATAAAATAGAACTCCTTTCCAACCTGTATAACTGCCACATTAGTCAACAAGCGCTGCTAAGTGTAAGGTCTTGGGGATCCGGGTCGGGCTGTGTTTTACTATTGCGAAATTCTCGGTAGCACACCGGTAGATTACGTTTAGTCATCAGTGAAATGTGGGATACATCTCTGCTTAGACCTATGGGAATAAAGGCGTGATGATGTGATGATGCTATTAAAAATACTATTCACATGTATAATATTAGAAGGAAGGATGGGATAAGAATTTACATAAAAAAATGATTTTTTTCATAATATTATATAATTACGTAATTTTATGTGGCGTACGCAACTGTCCTCCTGATCTGGTATCGTTTTGTGACAGGTCGTTGAGCTCCCTCACAGCGCCAGCCCGAAGCTAGATTTAGGTGGGCGCGAGATCAAATTTTGGCACCCCCTACACCTTCTCATCTAACGACAAGCATAGGTGAAGGCGCCTCCTGGCTATTGGCGCCTAGAGCGGCCGCTCCGTTCGCCAGATGGACGGGCCGGACCTGCTCCCTTAGTTATCCCTGAGGTACACGGTGACTGATGCAAACGTGCTGTGAGATAGGATAGGTCACCTCAAAGCTGCTATAGCACTTTCCTCAAAAGGCCATTCCAGACGATCCCTGCATGGTAACACTCACATGGATGGTAGGCGACTGACTGCCCGTATCGGCTGTCATAGGTGTCATAGATCTATGACAGTCGTTATGGGTAGTCAGATGCCTGAAAGTAAGTACATATATTTAAAAACCAGAATCTGCTTACTATTAAGCGTGCTCTCCGAGGAATGAAGAAGTCTCGGTATAAAATGATGATAACTCATCTGCAGACCAACTGCGATAAGCGCAGCTTAACCTCGACCAGTCAAGCTATGTGACGTTTACTTTATCACGAGCCTCTCACATGCAGATTGCTCAAGATCCATAATTTTATATAATTACTAGCTGTGCCCCGCAAACGTTATTCTGCCATATAAATTTTCTGTATAGGGACACCCTTATTACCTAGGGGTATAAAAAATTGCCTAAGACATATTCTCCGACTGTGGGAGCAAGGGTTTAGGGTCTTACTGGGTGTCGGGCGAAGCGGAGTGGAGAGTGAGAACTTCGATAGCTGTAATGCGGAGAGTAGTGGATGGCCACTTCCTGATGGTTACTGGCTCGTTGCTACCCTCAGTCGTTTTTGAGAATGTTCACAGCACAATAGTATTTTTGGCGATTTTAGCGGAGCGGGGCCACACGCGCGCGCGTTCTAATTGCACTTTTTTGCAACTAAGTATCAAGGCGGGGATGCGGGAACAGGAAAGAAGGAGTTGAGTCGATAAATTATATTATATTATAGCAATAGTGATGTATATGTCGCAGATGGATTGTAGAACCCAGCCACGGAAAGTCAAATCAGAATACAGTATCGCTTTTTTACTTGAATGGTGACTATCCATTTAATATACCTATACAATAAACAAACCGGACAGGTTTGTTTATTGTAGATATGTCATTCTACATTACGTCTAAAGGTGGGTAGCAGTTTTGTTAAACGTATCGCAATGGCAATCCAGCTGAACGTTGTTCAGCTGTTTTTCATAACAGTACTGTTTTGTAAATCAGCTAGCAGTTTTGTAAAACAGCTTATTCTACAATCCATCTGCGACATATATACGTGCGTGTGATGTCTATGGCGCGTTAGTATTCTTTTTTTTTTTTTTTTTTTTAAAGCGTTAATAAACGGCGCAAACACGGACCTACCAAAAAACACAACAAAAATCATAAAAATCTGTTAAGGTGTTTCGAATCGTTGACACGAGATTTGTATATTTTAGAATTTTCTAAAGATGCATTGAAAAATAATACACACGAACGGGTCTCGAACATGGCCACGGTACTACCATAGTGTTCTGTTGAAGTAGTGTTCTGTCGGATTAACGATCTGGCAAAGCACTGTGTTGTTGAACTAAAGTCGTGTCGATGCTCAGTCCCGTCGCACTAGTGTGATTCGAAGTTCAGAATGACAGACGTTCCCCGCTGTAAAGATCTTGATCTATCCTAAGAGAGGCATGTCTGCGGGGGCTCTTGGATTAAGGAAACGTCTCTTTTTGGAAGGTATGAAACGACAAAATCAATTGCAAATCAGTTTATTCAGTAACCAGGATACAGGAGAGGGTCTTAATTTCGTTATACATTTTTTTAGTACATTCCACATCCACAACCACGGCCTCCAATGCCTGCAGCACCAACACCATACCCAAGACCAGAGCCATAGGCCCCACCTAAGGTACCGGCAGCGCCGTAGGCACCGGCAGCACCGTAGGCACCAGCAGCACCGTAAGCACCAGCAGCACCGTAGGCACCAGCTCCGTAGGCACCAGCGCCGTATCCAGCAGCAGGACTGACGCTCTCAGCTGCTACAACACCGTTACCGCACGAGTGGTTGACGACACCAGCACCAGAACTAGGCAACACGCCTTCCAAGCCTACAGTACCCACCCAGGGCAGCTCACCCATCACGGACAAAGCACCCTCGAAAGCGTTCTCAGACATTACGGAGATACCGTTGGGAGCGACGGCGGAGGCGCTGGAGACGGGCAGAGCACCGCCACTGGTAGCAACAATTTCAATAGCAGGGGTGGACAAACCAGCTAAGTCATTACCGCCCAAGCCGTAACCAGCCAAGCCATTTCCAGTTAATCCGTAACCAGCCAAGCCATTTCCAGCCAATCCATAACCGGCCAAGCCGTTTCCAGCACAGCCGTAACCTGAGGCAAGTCCACGACCGGTCAACGCACTTTCCAATGCTCCTGCGTTCAAACCAGCAGCAGGACCTACAAGCCCTCCACGACCAGCGCACCGACTGAAGGCAGTCTGTAAATAAGAAAATATATTATTAGTAGCATTGTATTCAGTGTGTCATGATTTCCTAATATTAATAAGAAATTACAGATAAATTTTTGAAAAGTATTAACGCATGCATAGCAAATTCTTATGTTATTAATTTTTGTGGAAAAAAAAATACCGTAAATAAATAGACGCCTTAAAACAACGCGTAATTTTGAAATAAATTTACCTACATTACAGTTGCCTCAATTTTAAAGCATGTTGTCTTCATATTATCCCAAATCAATAAATAATTATTAGACATTTTGGCATTTAAAAGTGCGAACTGACATATTTCCAATGTCAATCCAGCGGAATTATTTTCAAGAGTGAGCCCACTGCTTTGACTTAATGATTTTTGTATCTAGTTCAAATATTAACCAGATGGTTTGAACAGAAACGGGAAACAAGACTTTATAGAAGGAACCGCCGTGGCGGACGGACCTCTACAACCTGTATTAGCACTCTGGTTTTATGACATTGTTATTCCTGAATTGTAATTGCTGTGTGCAAGTAATTAAACAGCAATTATCTACATATTATTAATCACTAACCCAAAGTAAACGTGCTCTCAGTGGCGGAGAGCCTTGATGATGGTTTTATTTGCTGTATGACCACTAGAATCCTGACAGACAGACACATGCCCTAACGCCTATCCTATTCTTATAGCACTCTCTTAACACTAATGTCAAGACTTGTTAAAGGCTCCCGTAGGCCGCTGACGTGGCTTAATGACTGTAATTAATTAACAAAAACCGACAGCTTCAAGTACCCCTGAAACAGGAGACGATAAAAATGACTAACTGATCGCGTCAAGCATTGCTAAACAATTTATTTGCTTGCAACGAGTAGCACTTTTAATCAGTAAATGATGTCGATACATTGACACGTGATTGCATCATCAGTCACATAACGTAAGTGTGTCAGACGTATTTTATGCAATTATATAATGATAGTGAAAATATTATGATAATTTGTAGAAAACGTTGTTTTTACAAGTTGAAATGGTTAACTTGAGCATACAGGGCAATAATAACGATTAAAACTTGCTTCTCATTTTAAGCTGTTCAGTTATAGGGTTCATATTCACGTCGGTTTAGATGATGAGGAATTCCTCTAGGAGAATTGTCGTCTACTGGATGTGCTTCTAACAGAATTGACAAATTCCTGGTAAAGTATAAGTAGGGATATCCTCTTATATTAATTGGCAAGGCACGCACCACTGACTTTTCGTAGCCATGTGTTTACTATAAAGTTAATTACCTCTCAAAACGGTGAAAGAAAACATCGAGGAAACCATCAAACCTGCAAGAGGTTGTCGACGAAAGACCTACAAAAATCTTGTACACTGGCACTAGGTTGTTATTAATTCTTTATTGTACACAGGTCAAGTAACAAACATAGATACATTTAAAATAAAAACGTACAAAGGCGAGCTTAACTCAGAATGAGTTTTCTTGCAGCAAACCTACTGAGCGAAAGAGAGATTAAGAATACAGAGTGGGAATGTCGGTGTACAATTTTGTAAAGAAATTATTTTTAACATTGTTAAACTATTCTTAATAAAATACGATTACATACAGAAGTTAGAATATTAAATAGAAAAAGAATACTGTCGCGAACAGGATTAGGATACGATTACTTATATACAAAATAATAATATAATATATATAATACATACATATATAAATAACAATCATGATGACAGAAAATTTTCCTTAACTCTTTTTTTAAAGATTAATGGAGAAGGGCTGGCGCGAATAGAGTGAGGAAGAGAGTTCCATCATCATTGTTCATCAATTAAATAGAAGAAGAAGTAGGACGAGGAGGCTAAAGTTATCCTAAATTTCCCTATGATTGACGGTATTTTTGGCTGATGTTCCTCAGAAATAATGAGGAAATATTACTATATTTTCCAAAGTATTTATAAACTACAATTTACATTCCAGAAACACGACAGAGTAATTTCGATGTCAAAATAACAGAGTAAATATGAATTGTTGTGTGAATTACCTGAATGAAGAGCGCCTGAGCGCAGAGTACGAGGATCACCTTGGCTGCCATTGTAGTTTGTATCGAAGACTACTTGAGAATATTTTTTCCAAGAATTTTTAAACCATTTATACTGAAGCGCAGTGCTTATCCAGTGCGATGAAGCAATTATTTATTTAGAAATGTGCTTTTCGAACCTTTATCAATAGTTGCAATATGGGGAAATATGAAAAATGTGTGTATTTCATAAGAAAAATATTACCTTGAACTATGTATTATGGAGGGCTTTTTTAATAGAAAAACGAAAAAGATCACGTTTTTTTGATAATGAAACATTTGCAGTATATAAAACGGAGCTAGTTGTAGGAACATCATTCAGTCTTCGACTCCTCGTTGAACACAAACATCATGTCTACCTTCACTGTTCTGTTGCTCTGCATCCAAGCTTGCTTGGTCCAGGTAAGTCATTTACTTACATTTGTGTTTTTTACTTCTTTCTGTTTCTGTTGTTTCTTGACTTACCCAAATTATTCTGTCTTTAAAATGTTCCACAATATTTTTGAGGTCGTTTATCTTTGATTTTGTTAAAATAAATCAATTTAATTAGAGACTATGAGGAAACTCAGATTAAAAGTCGAAAATTTGTTTTCTTTGTGTGAGAATATCCTTACCAAGCAGTACGAGAGTTAACATAAATTTAATTAATATTTGGCTTTTATTATCTACTAAAAACCTTCACTAGTCTTGTGGCATTTAAATAAAGTTTCTGTAACTTGACTTCCACAGAATGCCTTCGGCCAATACCTCGGTGGGTGTGGGTGTGGAGGGCTAGCTGGTGGTATTGGACCTGCTGGTTTAGCTCTTGGCGCTGGCATCGGACCTGCTGGCTTTGGTCTTGCTGGCATCGGATCTGCATACGACGGCGTCATTGGGAACGCTTATGGTGGCGCTTTTGGTTCAGCTTACGGTGGTGCTCTAGGTCCTGCTGCTGCGTACGATAGTATTGCATATGGTGGTGCTGCATACGGCGGTGCCGGTGAAGGCAACGTGGCTGTCATTGGAGAGCTGCCAGTTCTTGGTAACACAGCTGTCGCTGGTCAGGTCCCGATCTCAGGTATTGTGGGCTTCAGCGGCGCTGTACCGGCTGCCGGTGCTGTGTCTATCTCCGGACAATGCGCGTGCGGTTGTGGTGCTAATGCATACTACTAAAGATTTTCATCATGTTATATAAACGTTCGTACCAAAATTAAATAAATGATTATGAATGAAGCAAAGTAATTTTGTATTATTTTTATTTACTGAATTAAATTTGTGGATAGTATTTAGAAACTAATCTGTTATTTGAAAAGTATGTTCGCACATGACAGGTGGAATAGTTGGATCACTTATTTAACAGTAAACGTTTTACATTGGCATATTTTGAAAAAGATGTTATGCTTTACGAAGTCTTCAACCAGATTACACCACTCAGACAAACTCTAAAACCTTTTAAACTTTTAAACCACTACCTGAGCTCATGACAAGCTTTGTTAATCATAAAGAGGACATGGCATAAGGGACTGTACACCGTGATTTTAAGTGAGTCCTGACGTCATGCAAGTGGGTGGGGCACGGTCAAGCCAAGCCCACGCCTCGTTTGACAGCCTCGCAAATCGTCACGCAGTGTTTCATTAGAAAAGTCCCTTAAAACATTTCCTCTTTATAATTGCTTTATGGTTTTAGCAATGGTTTAGTAATTAGGTTGCAAGTAAGAGATGGAGCTATTTAATCATTAATCGCTGTCATCCTTTTCCATTCAATCAAAACGTCTATGCTAACATTTAGTTGTTGTTAAACTATGCGTTTGTTGAAGTTCTTTCAAGATAGTAAAATTCTCAGAAAGCGATACAAGTATATACAGAAATTATTAAAATATAATACGCTTGATTTTATCAAGCGCAAGCGTATGCGGCTTATGGTTTTTAGGGTTCCGTACCTCAAAAGGTATAAAAAGGAACCCTTATAAGATCACTTTCTTGTCCGTCTGTTTGTCCGTGTGTCACCACCGATTTTCTCAGGAACGTCTAGATATAGCAATTTGAATTTTGAAATTTATACCCGATTCTGAGGTCTATAGTCCCTATTCGGTGTATAAAAATCAAGGTCCTGAGTCAACACGATAAAAGATACGGGCAAATTTTTATTTTCGCGAAAACTTGTTAGTACCAATATTTACATTAATTTACAACTTTATTATTTTTCGGAATTTTCCCTTTTCTTGTGCTGTAAGATCTTGCTTTAAATAAAATTGTCAATTCTAGGTCAACCGGAAGTACCGTATAGGTTTTAGGTCGAAAACCTATATGGTAGTTCCCGTTGACGTATTTCTGTTAAGATCTGCGTACCTATTGGCTAACTCGGTTACCAACGAATTGATGGGCACTTTGTCGTACATTGCGCCGTATGTTTTGAATATTTTTGTTCATCATAGACAAACTGTAACACACGACGCAATGTATTACAAAGTGTCCATCAATTCATTGGTAACCAAGATAGCCAATAGGTATGCTGAGTAGGAGTTCGAAAGTTTGAAACTGTATCGGTTAATAGATTCACCACCTATTTATTACATGGTTCTTAATAACAGCATTAGTGACATGTGCTTAAAAACATGGAGCTGAGAGAGTTATGTGTTTATTAGGGGTCATGTATGTATGTATGTATGTATGTTTGTGAGTTTCTTTATTCCAACATAACTTGTAAATGCCTGAACTGATTGAATGAATGGGGTAGCGTTAGAATCTTTGTATTTTCCCGGGTAACACAGGCTAGTAAGATTTTATTTTTAATTTAGCACCATAAAGTATGAAATAAAAAATAAATAATTATTTTAAAAAGCACAACTTCCATGTGCGAACTAAAAAGGGAAAAACAAGTTAGATGAAGAATTTTCATCGCAGTCGGGGGACAGTACTGTGAAATATTTTCTTGTAGGTCCCCCGACTGCGATGTGATTTTTTTTTGGAATTGTGCCCTGTAGATGGCAATAGGTTCACCACCTATTACATGGGACTTAATAACAGCATTGGTGAAATGTGGGTGTGCAACTGTGTACACATCTGCCTACTCCATCGGGGAATACAGGCGTGATGCTATGTTATATTAAAATAAAAGTTTTAGACTGGCAGCATTGGCCCGTTGTATTGCAATGCTTCGAATTGGCCCGTTGTATTGCAATGCTTCGACTGAGATTATAAGCCAGCCCTCTGGTCACGTGAAGGGTCGACTAGTCTTCGCGGTAATTCTTTGTGCAGCTGACGTGAACTTGGACCCCACGTCTCAAGAGCGACCCCAAAGGCTCAGTCTTATAAAAATTCAGCTGCCATGTGCTTGTGACCGCAAAATTCGAAAAGTAGTCAATGGATTAACTTGAAATTTTTACACAACGTTGCATTTGATGAGAAGAGTATTTCATAAACCTTTTATTCCAAAAACCCCATGGTTTCAGGTAACGGGGAAATTTGCAAGGTTCAGGTAAAAACAAATCTGATTCACAGTGAAGCATGGCCGGGTTTAGATAGTTGTTTAGAAAAACTCAAATAAAGATAAATCTTTGAAAAGCATTAACGCATGCATAGTGCATTAGTAATCAGAGCGCCTGGAGTATTTATCCGGGGGGCGCAGGTTCGAATCCTGCTCACAACCGTATTCTTTTTCCATTTAATATTACAACTTTCGAAAAAATCTGCTAAACTTTGTAGAAACGGCTACTACCTATACAATTTCGAAATATCTGAATGATGCATGGGATTGATCTGCTATTAACAATAGTATAATGGACATGAAAAATATAATTTATTATTATTCTAATTTTCTATGACATTACATTGATTATCTCTGTCGTTATTTACCTCAGATTTTTTTAAATACCTTGACATTGTAGTGAAATTTAACGTTACATTTTATTTCAATTTAAATATATTTTGACATTAATAATAATAGAAATTGTGAATGTGATCAGTCTGTAGTGTGTGTGTAGTCAGAAGCCTGAAAATCTGACAACCACAAGATGTCATTTTACCCAGTAACCGGGTTGTTGAGGTCAGATTGGCAGTCAGGAGGTCAGATAGGACCTCATCAGATCGGATGCCTCTCCAACATAGTAGAGAAAAGCTAAGTAGAGTTTTGAAATCGAACTATTAACACAGATGGCTTTAACGAGCAGTGATTGCGATAGCTAGACACTTTAGCTTAGCTTTTGCTTTTGCTTTTGGGTAGCTTCTTTGTAGGAAATAAGAAAACGACCAAGTTATTTTCTAATCGTTTATTTAGTTATTATTAGGGAATTGAAGAAACTCGGTATTTTGCTATACAATTTCTTAGTACATTCCACATCCGCAGCCACGGTTTCCAATACCTGCGGCACCAAGTCCATACCCAAGGCCAGAGCTATAGGCACCACCTAAGGCACCGGCAGCGCCGTAGGCTCCAACAGCACCGTAAGCATCAGCAGCACCATAGACACCAGTTCCGTAGGCACCAACGCCGTATCCAGAAGCAGGACCGACGCTTTCAGCTGCTACAATACCGTTACCGCAGGCGTGGTTGACGACACCAGCACCAGAACTAGGCAACACGCCTTCGAAGCCTACAGTCCCCACCCAGGGCAGCTCACCAATCACGGACAAAGCACCCTCGTATGCGTTCTCAGACGTTACGGAGATACCGTTGGGAGCGATGCCGGAGGCGCTTGAGACGGGCAGAGCACCGCCACTGGTGGCAACTATTTCAATAGCAGGGATGGATAGGCCAGCCAATTCAGTACCTGCCAAGCCGTAACCTGCTAAACCATTGCCAGCCAAGCCATAACCAGCCAAGCCATTGCCAGCCAAGCCATAACCAGCCAAGCCATTGCCAGCCAAGCCATTGCCAGCCAAGCCGTAACCAGCCAAGCCGTAACCAGCCAAGCCATTGCCAGCCAAGCCGTAACCAGCCAAGCCGTTGCCAGCACAGCCTAAACCTGAGGCAAGTCCGCGACCGGCCAACGCAGCACCTTCTAATGCTCCACGACCAGCGCACTGACTGAAGGCAGTCTGGAAACGGTAAATTTTATTATAAAAGTAGTTAAAAAAATCAATTTTATCAATGAATTGGCAGGATAATGATGTCAATACTTACGTTATACAATATATTATGTCATACACATTTCATGCAATTTTGTATGATACTAAAAAACTTACAGGTATGTCGTTCTTATTATTATATTGAGCTCGAGGGATCTTTCCACATTTTATGTTTTTTAACAACTTTCCATAATAAATTATCCTTGAAGCGTTGGGATAGCTGAGGGAACTGAGCTTCTACTGACACGACGGATCTCCCGTCTAATGTTGACTGTTGACTGTTGGAGTCGAGAATAATAAAGAGATATTCCTGGCAAGGTTAGTAAGAACACCATTTGGCGAACGAGTAAGTAGGAGGTTGACGACCATAGACCTTAATTAACTCTCCAGAAATTTACATATTACAAAGCATTTCTAAAGGTAAAATAATAAAATAAAATCAGGAACAGTGGTGTGACTTACCTGAATGAAGAGCGCCTGAGCGCAGAGTACGAGGATCACCTTGGCTGCCATTGTAGTTTGTATCGAAGACTACTTGAGAATGATTTTTCCAAGAATTGTCAACTATTTATACTGAAACGCAGTCCTTATCTAGCGCGTTGCAGCAATGTTTTTATTTAGAAATGTGCTTTTCGAACCTTTATCAATAGTTGCAATATGGAGAAATAAAAAAATGTGTGTATTTCCTAAGCAAAATATTACCTTGAACTATTTAGTATGGAGGGCTTTGTTTGAATAGAAAATTGAAAACAATCACGTTGTTTTGATAATGAAACTTTTGCAGTATATAAGCCGGATCTAGTTGTAGGAACATCATTCAGTCTTCGGCTTCTCGTTGAACACAAACATCATGTCTACCTTCGCTGTTCTGTTGCTCTGCATCCAAGCTTGCTTGGTCCAGGTAAGTCATCTACTTTCATTTGTTTTTATATATCGCTTCTGTTGTTTCTCAACTTTCACAAATTATTTATTTGCTCATTGAAATATTTCAAAAATGTTGATGTCTATTTTGTTATAATATTATAACTAAATACAAAGCCAAAAATATCATTCTTAAAGAAAAAACGAGAGAACTCAGATTTATAATCTAAACTTGCGATCAATGCTCTTGTCTTATTTGTATGAGAATGTCCAGTACGAGAGTTTACATAAATTTAATTAATATTTGGCTTTTATTACCTACTAAAAACCTTCACTAGTCTTGCGGCATTTAAATGAAGTTTCTGTAACTTGATTTTCACAAAATGCCTTCGGCCAATACCTCGGTGGGTGTGGGTGTGGAGGACTAGCTGGTGGTATTGGACCTGCTGGTTTGGCTCTTGGTGCTGGCATCGGACCTGCTGGCTATGGTCTTGCTGGCATCGCGCCTGCAGCTGGGTTTGGTTTAGCTGGAATCGGATCTGCATGCGACGGTGTCATTGGCAACGCTTACGGTGGCGCTTTCGGTTCAGCTTACGGTGGTGCTCTAGCTCCTGCTGCTATCTATGGTGGCGCATACGATAGTGTTGCTTATGGTGGTGCTGCATATGGCGGTGCCGGTGAAGGAAACGTTGCTGTCATCGGTGAACTGCCAGTTCTAGGTAACACCGCTGTCGCTGGTCAGGTCCCGATCTCAGGTATTGTGGGCTTCAGCGGCGCTGTCCCGGCTGCTGGTGCTGTGTCTATCTCTGGACAATGCGCTTGTGGTTGTGGCGCTAACGCATACTACTGAAGATCTTCATCATATTTATAAACGTTCGACCCAAAATTAAATAAACGATCATGAATGAAGCAAAGTAATTTTGTATTATTTTAATTTACTGATTTATTTTTGTGGAGAATTTTTTGAATCTAACCAGAGTAAAATCAGGTATTTGAAAAGTATGTGTACACACGACAGGTAGAATAGTTGGAACACTTGTTTGACTGTTCATTGGTATATTTTAAACATGATGTAATGCTTAACCAAGCCTGTAACCTCATTACACTACTCAGACAAACTCCAAAACCAAATAGGTCCACACTTTAAACCGCCTAAATCCGGAGTATGCTTTATATTACCAATGCTTTGGTAAGGATGCCTGTCCACCGGAGCGGGGTCAGGCTGCGGAGCGGTGAGCGAGATAAAAATCCACCAATAGAATTGCATAAAATCTTCGCTCCTCTTCAGTGGACAGGGAGTTGCGAATTAGTTTAAAAATTCATACAAAACCGGGAAGCTAGGACGTGGAGCCAAGACGCGGAGTGAGGAAGAGGAGCGGGGAAGTGGCGAGGAGAATCGAGCGTTGGCGAGCCTGGGAAGTAAACCAATTGTCCGCCGCCGGCAGCTCAAATGACGCGTCGCGTACTCGTGGCCTAGCTACGCGTATGAAAAAACACAGTCCGCAACTCCGCTCCACATTCCTTTCTCACTCCGCTCCGCTACCTAGCCCCGTGTCTATGGACAGACACAGTCCGCAACTCCGCTCCGCATTAATCCTTCGCTCCGCTTTGCAGCCTCGCCCCGCTCCGGTGGACAGGCAGCCTTATTAGGTTGCAAGTACAAGGTGGAGTTATTTAGCCATATAATGATTTTAAATAATCTCTGTCATCCTTTGTCATTCACATGAAGACCTCTGTGCTTTTATTGTTTTAAAGCTGCACGCTTGCTGAAATTCTGTCAAGATAGCAATATTCTCAGAATCTGATACATGTAAAATATATACAGAAATTATTATAGATGAAACGTATGTTGGCTATGATAAACTGTGGCAAAAGCTAGAGGAAACAGGTGTGCCAACGGAATATAACAATATTTTTAAATTCTGGTATAAAAACCAAACCAACTAGGTGAAATTGGTGGATACACTATCTGACGAATATAGGTTGGAATGTGATGTAAGGCAGTGCGGCCTCACATCTACCGGCCTCTTCAACCTGTATGTGAACCAGTTGATCTAAGAGCTCAGCAAGACACAATTGTCGGTTGTTATTTAGGGAACATGTGTCAACAACATAAGCTATGCTGATGATATGGTTCTGCTGGCCCCCTCGGTCAACGTCCTGAGGTCACTGGTTAAAATTTGTGAACGCTACTTAGCATGGTCTCAGGTACAACCCACAGAAAAGTGATTTTTAGGGTCGGAAAACAGAGACCTAGTACAGCGCCTCCGATCATAATCGATGGAAAGGAATTGAAAATTGTGCAGTATTGTGCAGGTATCATTTTATCACCTGTGTTGGCTGTAGACCTGCATTTTGAATCATTATGTTACTGTAATCTTGGTATTTTATATCCATCCCTCTGAAATCGGGTTTATTTCAGAAGGTTCCCAAAATCCTAACATTTAAATAATTAAGCTGGATATTATCATAGAATAAAGCTACTACAGATAATCTTTCAATAATACATATATATACACCAATTACACATAAAACAATAAATACACACCACTGTGGCAGTTGTCTTTAGTTTCATTTTTAACTTTGATTTCCCTTTGCCTGTGATAGGCGCCATTGCGTCACAAAGGTTAGCGCTGAAAATCAACGCTGTAGGTTCCTGTGGGCATCTGCAGCATTATGCTGAGCGCTTACCATTTCCCACTTGAATGGGACAAACTTATATTTGCAATATTAGTCTTAAGTATCATAAATAATTTATAATTATCTGAGCTGAGAGCATTAAAACTTTAATTTACAATATTTCCATCTTCCAAGTTAAATTCTTCAAGTTGTCACCTCTGCTTATATTTTCCTTCCTGTTTTTTTCCTTTTGTTGTTAGGTTGGCAGTTGGCCGCTTGCAAAAAAGTTGCCAGCTTTCAATTTTGACGTAGACTTATTAAAGTATTTTCTGTGTTAAATATCAATTTTAAACGATATAGTTATCTATTTGTGTTTTGTCCTGCTCTAAGTGTATCAGAATTGTTAATGTTTATCTTATATTTGTAATATATCAAAAATAGTGTTTCTACAGGTTGAAAATTTTATATGTAATGTCTATAATTCATAATCTACACATTTCTTCTTTACTGTGTGCCCATTTGAGGGGAATAAAAGCTTTTTCTTTCTTTCTTTCTTTCAGTACTTTTGATATCTGGGTCATTTGGTCATGGAGGACTTAAAAGATAACCCAGATATTGAAAGAGAACGCGGGGCGTTGGCGGTAAGGAGCAATATACCGGCGCGTAGGTTCGCTCGATGTACCAAAGAAACTAAGTTTATTGGGCATATTACCAATCTTTTTACTCGAGTGGCCAAAGCAACGAGTCTACAACGTCCTGTATATTCGGGATAATAATGCTTTCAGAATGTTGTTGGGGTTGCCGCGGCACTGTAGTGCGTCACAAATGATCGCAAATTTTCTTTTCTTTCTTTCAAATGCGTCCGTTAACGGGTTCCACGCTATAGTGCGTAAGAAAGTGGAGTAATTATTTCAAAGATTCTGTCCAAAATAAATTGATAATAAAATCTTCTTATCACACAGCTAACCATTTATTATACTTTTTAAGTCGTTTCTTCATATAGTGAACGCAAATGCAGCTCCTGCAGTCCTGGGTTCCATTTTCGGGTCAGGCAAAGGGGTTATGGTTTTTCCTGTTACGAAATTCAGATCAGCAGAGCGAAAGTTTGAAACTTTGCCCGGACATATGGCATATGGGATATTACGGCAATAGATTCACATCCTATTACATGGGACTTAATAACAGAATCAGTGAAAAATGCTTAAAAACAAGGAGCTTAAAAAGGGCATCGGTAAGATGTGGTTGTACGCATACAACAGAACGAGTACATATTTGCTGAAGCGTTCGAGAGATAAGGATATGATATGTAATCTAATCAATCCATCCCGGTTGCTGTAAAAATTAGGAACAAACTTGCTTAAATATGCACAGGCGAATATTAATAAGCAACATAACCTAGTAGCACGGAGGGTAAGCAGAGATAATCTGTTGTGCATATTTCACTGATGGCATTATGAACTCTTAAGGTATGGAGAGCCAGCTGCATGACATAAAATCGAACTACGGGTTGCTATTGAGAATTTTCTAAGAGGAAAACCTGTTAGATTTTTAATGTCATTTTCTTCATATTTAAGCAAAAACGTGTGTTATCTAAGGAAATATGACCTAGTAGCTACTCTTTTAAATAAGCGTTGTGCGATGAAAATAAAAATAAATAAATACCTCTTCATTTCATTATAGATTCCATATAATTATAACCTCCGTATATTTGTGGCGGTAAAACTCGGAAAGTCTTCAATGGATTGACTTGATTTTTTTACAATTCGTTGCATTTTATAATATGGGATTAAGGTTTTGGACTTACGCTAGTAACACCGATTGGAAAAAGAACTTGCAGGCTCTGTGTCGGTGACTGAACATTATAGTGCATTTGGTAGCTTTTGATCGCTCTTGCTGACGCAGTGTCAGAAAACGATGGTTGCACTTGACATTCAATATTGTATCCATAACTAATATATTGTAATGATATATTGAAATATACACATATTAGTCACTTAAACATCTATGACGGCTGTTATGGGTAAACAAAAGCCTGAGAGTCTGACAACAAGATATCATGTTGTTCAGTAACTGGTTTGTAGAGGTCAGATAGGTAGTCACGCCATGTAAAATACTGATATTAATCTGCAACTCGTTAGAATGGAAGCCCCCACCTAAGTTGGAAAAAGGCTAGGCAGATTTTTGATATTGAATTAAACACATAGATACGGTTTAGCAAGCAATGGTTGCGATAGCTAGACTTTGTAGTTTAGTTTAGATTAGTTTCTTTTTGGGTAATAAGAAGACAACAAAGTCAATTGCAATTCTCTTTATTCAGTAATTAGAGCATCGGAGAAAGTCGTGATTTTGTTATAAAATATTTCAGTACATTCCACATCCACAGCCACGGCCTCCAATACCTGCGGTGCCAAGACCATACCCAAGGCCAGAGCTATAGGCACCACCTAAGGCACCGGCAGCGCCGTAAGCTCCAACAGCACCGTAAGCATCAGCAGCACCATAGACACCAGTTCCGTAGGCACCAGCGCCATAACCAGCAGCAGGCCCGACGCTCTCAGCTGCTACAACACCGTTACCGCACGAGTGGTTGACGACACCAGCACCAGAACTAGGCAACACGCCTTCCAAGCCTACAGTACCCACCCAGGGCAGTTCACCCATCACGGACAAAGCACCCTCGTATGCGTTCTCAGACGTTACGGAGATACCGTTGGGAGCCATGACGGAGGCACTGGAGACGGGCAGAGCACCGCCACTGGTGGCAACGATTTCAATAGCAGGGATGGATAGGCCAGCCAATTCATTACCGGCCAAGCCGTAACCAGCTAAACCATTGCCAGCCAAGCCGTAACCAGCCAAACCATTGCCAGCCAAGCCGTAACCAGCCAAGCCATTGCCAGCCAACCCGTAACCAGCCAAGCTGTTTCCAGCACAGCCTAAACCTGAGGCAAGTCCACGACCGGCCAACGCAGCTCCTTCCAATGCTCCACGACCAGCGCACCGACTGAAGGCAGTCTGGAAACGGTAAATTTTATTATAAAATTAGTTAAATAAATCAATCTTATCAATGAATTGACAGGATAATAGTGTCAATAGTTACGTTATATTGTGTCATACACATTTCATGTAATTTTTCATGATAATAAAAAGCTTACAGGTATGTCGTTGTTATTATTATATTGAGCTCGAGGGATCTCTCCACATTTTATGTTTTTTAACAACTTTCCATAATAAATTATCCTTGAAGCGTTGGGATAGCTGAGGGAACTGAGCTTCTACTGACTAGGGGGATGTCCCGCCTAATGTTGACTGTTGACTGTTGGAGTCGAGCATAATATAGATAAACTTTAATTCCTGGCAAGGTTAGTAAGAACACCATTTGGCGAACGAGTAAGTAGGAGGTTGACGACCATAGACCTTAATTAACTCTCCAGAAATTTACATATTACAAAGCATTTCTAAAGGTAAAATACACACATCAACACGGTCTAGGGATATTTCATACTCAATTAAATAACTCGAAAAGTACTGGCCGCATTGGAATCTTTTATACACCGATTTGTTTGTAATTTATCTCAGACTAATTCCAAATTCAAATTTTTGAAAATTCTTTTGTTTCGGTGGCATAAAAATGTCTTGATGTGTAGGAGAGGGAATTTTCATTTGTGCGAAATTTAGAAAACAATACGAATTACATTTAGTTACAGTTTTTTTTCATTTTTAAACGAAAGATAAAGTTAAAATTGAGGTATTGTAGCCATGCAACGCCAACATTTGACGAGGGCGGAGATGTTACGAGCTGTGGGAATGCTGGAAGCTGGGTCTGTTCAGCGTAATGTTGCTGAGGCCATAGGGACCCACCAAAATGTAATTTCAAGATTGTGGACACGCTATCGTGCCACAGGTGAAGTAGCGGAGAGGCACCGGGGGCCAAGTCGCATCACTACCCCCAGACAAGACCGATTTTTGCAAATTACTGCGCGAGCTCAACCAAATGCAACGGCGACTCAATTGGTCCAAAGGCTGCGAGTGGAACACCAAGTGCTTGTGAGTGACCAAACTGTAAGAAGGCGACTGCATGAAAGCAATCTACGCTCTCGTAGACCACTCCGGGTCCCACCTTTACGGAGAGGCAATCGTGGACGACGATTAGAATGGGTTCGGAACCACGTGGACTGGGGCCGTGAACAATGGTCCAATGTGCTGTTCACGGATGAATCCAGGTTCGGCTTCCATCCAGATTCACGAAGGACGCGTGTTTGGCGAGTTCCTGGACGATGGAGCCGTCTTCAGAACCCTCAGGAAGTTCACCCATACCAAGGAGGAACAATTATGGTTTGGGCAGGAATTCGTATTGGAGGACGGACGGATCTCGTTTGGGTGCGGGGCAATATGACGGCAGAACGATACGTCCAACAGGTGCTGGGGCCCGTAATCTTGCCCCACAGAACACAAATGGGGCAAGATTTCCTGCTCATGCACGACAATGCCCGGGCACACACGGCGAGAACGGTAGCAGCTTGGTTATATACGCACAATGTTAGGTCCTTAGACTGGCCTGCTCAATCGCCAGATCTAAATCCCATTGAGCATGCGTGGGATATGCTGCAAAGAAGAGCTCTAAAGGAAGTTCCTAAAAATCTGGCTACAGAAGATCAACTTTTTGCGCACCTCAGAAGGACATGGGACAATATTCCGCAGCAAGACATTGACAACCTTGTTCTGAGCATGCCGAATCGTTGCCGATGTGTTATGAACATCATGGGCGCTTTCTCAGACTACTAACTTCAAGTTTATAAACACAAATTAAATGATTTTTCTATTTTTTTCAGATTTTACTCATAAATTAAAAGTTAATTCATATACGGTTTCCGTCTATGCTTCATTTTTTTTCCATAAAATCCTGAAATTTTAATCGAAGTACCTTAACCATTACTAGAAAATGGTAGAATATTAAATAACGTATCTTTTAAATATATACATGTCATATAAATAATTAACATATTGATAGTAAAGTTACAATATTAAATGGAAAAAGAATACGAAAAGAGTTCGCTAAGCATGCGTTAATGCTTTTTCAAAGACATATCTTGAATATTGATAGTAATTCGCTTTTTTAAAAATATCCCTAGACCGTGTTGATGTGTTTAATAAAATAAGATCAGGAACAGTGGTGTGACTTACCTGAATGAAGAGCGCCTGAGCGCAGAGTACGAGGATCACCTTGGCTGCCATTGTAGTTTGTATCGAAGACTACTTGAGAATGATTTTTCCAAGAATTGTTCAACTATTTATACTGAAACGCAGTCCTTATCTAGCGCGTTGCAGCAATGTTTTTATTTAGAAATGTGCTTTTCGAACCTTTATCAATAGTTGCAATATGGAGAAATAAAAAAATGTGTGTATTTCCTAAGCAAAATATTACCTTGAACTATTTAGTATGGAGGGCTTTGTTTGAATAGAAAATTGAAAACAATCTCGTTGTTTTGATAATGAAACATTTGCAGTATATAAGCCGGATCTAGTTGTACGAACATCATTCAGTCTTCGGCTTCTCATTGAACACAAACATCATGTCTACCTTCACTGTTCTGCTGCTCTGCATCCAGGCTTGCTTGGTCCAGGTAAGTCATCTACTTTTATTTGTTTTTTATACCCGCTTCTGTTGTTTCACAACTTTTGAAATATCCAAATTTTTTTGAGATCGATTTTTTCAAATTGGAACTAAATACAAAGAAAAAAAAAAACAGTATCATTCTTAGAGAGAGATCGAAAAAACTCAGATTAATCATCTAAATTGGCGATCAAAATTGTTGATGTTGTCTTCTTTGCATGAGGATGCCCTTACCAAGCAGTACGAGAGTTGACATTAAATTTAATGAATATTTGGCTTTTATTACCCACTAAAAACATTTTCATTTAAATAAATTTTCTGTAATTTGATTTTCACAGAATGCCTTCGGCCAATACCTTGGCGGGTGTGGGTGTGGAGGACTAGCCGGTGGTATTGGACCTGCTGGTTTGGCTCTTGGTGCTGGCATTGGACCTGCTGGTTATGGTCTTGCTGGCATCGCGCCTGCAGCTGGGTTTGGTTTAGCTGGAATCGGATCTGCATGCGACGGTGTCATTGGCAACGCTTATGGTGGCGCTTTTGGTTCAGCTTACGGTGGTGCTCTAGCTCCTGCTGCTATCTATGGTGGTGCGTACGATAGTGTTGCTTATGGTGGTGCTGCATACGGCGGTGCCGGTGAAGGCAATATTGCTGTCATTGGTGAGCTGCCCGTCATCGGTAACACCGCTGTCGCTGGTCAGGTCCCGATCTCAGGTATTGTGGGCTTCAGCGGCGCTGTCCCGGCTGCTGGTGCTGTGTCTATCTCTGGACAATGCGCTTGTGGTTGTGGTGCTAACGCATACTACTGAAGATCTTCGTCATATTTAATAAACGTTCGACCCAAAATTAAATAAACGATCATGAATGAAGCGAAGTAATTTTGTATTATTTTTATTTACTGATTTATTTTTGTGAAGATTATTTTGAATCTTACCAGGGTTAAATCTGATATTTGAAAAGTATGTGTACACACGACAGGTGGAATAGTCGGAACACTTGTTTGAGAGTTCATTGGTATATTTTAAAGATGATGTAATGCTTAACCGGAGTATGCTTTATATTATCACCCATCCACCGGAGCGGGACGTTGCTGCTGAGCGGTGAGCGAGATCAAAATCCACCAATAGAATTGCATGGAATCTCCGCTACTCTTCAGGGACAGGGAGTTGTTAAATAATTTAAAAAAGCATACTGAACCGGGAAGCGGAGCTAGAACGCGGAGTGGGGACGCGGAGTGTAGATGACGAGCGGGGAAGCGGAGAAGAGAATCGAGCGCGGGCGAACCAGGGAACTAAACCAATCGCCCGCCGCCGGCAGCTCAAATGACTCGTCGTGTGCTCGCAGCCTAGCTCCGCGTATGAAAAAACACAGTCCGCTCCACATTACTTTCTCTCTCCGCTCCGCTACCTAGCTCCGTGTCTATGGACAGACACAGTCCGTAACTCCGCTCCGCATTACTCCTTCACTCCGCTTCGCAGCCTCGCCCCGCTCCGGTGGACAGGCATCCTAATTAGGTAGCAAGTACAAGGTTTAAAGCCAATATATCTGTCATCCTTTGTCATTCGAATCAAGACCTCTGTGCTCTAATTGTTGTAAAGCTGCGCGTTTGCTGAAATTCTGTCAAGATAACAATATTCTCAGAAACTCTCACATTTAAAATATAAATAAATGTTAACAACTTGGGGATTATAATTGATAGAACCCCTTCTTCTTCCTATCCTCGATTATGCTGATGCCAGCTATCTTGAGCGACTCCAAAATGTTTGTCTTAGATTTATATTTGGTTTACGCAAATATGATCACGTTTCAGAATTTCGCACTAAGCTCAAGTGGTTACCAATTTGCCTTCGCCAAAATACTCATATCCTTTCGCTTCTTTATAGTGTGCTTTTCCTTTAATTTACTCCTTCTTATCTAAAAAACCGCTTCGAGTTCCTAAGTGACAGCCATACACGATGCCTAAGATCATCAGAGAACTTAAGACCGAAGATGCCAGTGCACTCCACAAAATTCATTGATAAATCATTTTCGATTCAAGCAGCACGGTTGTGGAATGTACTTCCGGTTTCAATACGACGTGCTCAGTCTCTTCCGCTGTTTAGGAAACTCGTAAGGGAAAATCTACTTGTCATCGTAGTTACGTATTACTGCGCTTCACTTATCTGCTATCTATATATAGTATTGTTTTGTTCTTTTCTTTTTTCTATATAAGTATGATAGTATGTATCTATTTTAATTGTTTAAGTAAGTAGGTACACCACCTATTGCCCCAAATATATTTTATCCAGGACCCATATTTCCATCCCAAGGTCGCCTGGAAGAAATTGCCGTGTGCGATAAGGCCACCCATTGTACTTTTGTTATATTATTGAATTAATTTAGAAAATGTTGGTGTACAATAAAAAATTAAATAAATAAATATATAGAGAAATTATTATAGTTAAAACCGTCTTATCACACAGCTAAACATTTATTATACTTTTTAATTCGTTTCTTCATATAGTGAACGCAAACGCAGCTCCTGCAGTCCTGGGTTCCATTGTTAGGTCAGGCAAAGGGGTTATGGTTTTTCCTGTTACGAAATTCAGATCAGCAGAGCGAAAGTTTGAATCTTTGCCCGGACATATGGCATATGGGATATTACGGCAATAGATTCACAACCTATTACATGGGACTTAATAACAGAATTAGTGAAATATGCATAAAAACAAGGAGCTTAAAAAGGGCATCGGTAAGATGTGGTTGTACGCATACAACAGAACGAGTACATTTTTGCTGAAGCGTTCGAGAGATAAGGATATGATATGTAATCTAATCAATCTATCCCGGTCGCTGTAAAAATTAGGAACAAACTTGCTTAAATATGCACATGCGAATATTAACGTTAGGCAATATAACCAAGTAGCACGGAGGGTAAGCAGAGATAATTTATTGTGCATAATGTAGTGATGCCTTTGTGAACTCTTATGGTATGGAGAGCCAGCTGCATGACATAAAATCGAACAACGGGTTGCTATTGAGAATTTTCTAACACGAAAATCTGTAAGTTTTTTTTGCCACATTCATCACATTTAAGCAAAAATGTGTGTTATCAAAGGAAATATGACCTAGTAGATACTCTTTTAAATTAATCCTTGTGCGATGAAAATTAAAATAAATAAATACATCTTCATTTCATTATAGATTCCATATAATTATAACCTCCGTATATTTGTGGCGGGAAAACTCGGAAAGTCTTCAATGGATTGACTTGATTTTTTTACAATACGTTGCATTTTAATAGAAGAGTGAATCGGTGGGATTAATGTTTTGGGCTTACGCCAGTAACACCGATTGAAAAACAAACAGGTTTTGTGTCGGTGACTGAACATTATAGTGCAGTTGGTAGCTTCTGATCACTCTTGCTGACGCAGTGTCAGAAAACGATGGTTGCATTTGACATTCAATATTGTTTTCTTAACACATATTGTATTAATATATTGAAATATACACATATTTGTCAAATAAACATCTATGACAGCTGTTATGGGTAAACAAAAGCCTGAGAGTCTGACAACAAGATATCATGTTATTCAGGAACTGGGTTGTAGAGGTCAGATAAGCAGTCGCGCCATGTAAAATACTGGTATTAATCTGCAACTCGTTAGAATGGAAGCCCCCACCTAAGTTGGAAAAAGGCTAGGCAGATTTTTGGTATTGAATTATACACAGAGATACGGTTTATTAAGCAATGGTTGCGATAGCTAGACGAATTAGTTTCGTTTAGGGTAGTTTCTTTTTGGGTAATAAGAAGACAACAAAGTCAATTGCAGTTCTCTTTATTTAGTAATTAGAGCATCGGAGAAAGTCATAATTTTGTTATAAAATAACTTAGTACATTCCACATCCACAGCCACGGCCTCCAATACCTGCGGCACCGAGACCATACCCAAAGCCAGAGCCAAAGGCACCACCTAAGCTACCGGCAGCGCCATAGGCTCCAACAGCACCGTAAGCATCAGCAGCACCATAGACACCAGTTCCGTAGGCACCAGCGCCGTATCCAGCAGCAGGACCGACGCTCTCAGCTGCTACAACACCGTTACCGCACGAGTGGTTGACGACACCAGTACCAGAACTAGGCAACACGCCTTCCAAGCCTACAGTACCCACCCAGGGCAGCTCACCAATCACGGACAAAGCACCCTCGTATGCGTTCTCAGACGTTACGGAGATACCGTTGGGAGCGATGACGGAGGCGCTGGAGACGGGCAGGGCACCGCCACTGGTGGCAACGATTTCAATAGCAGGGGTGGATAGGCCAGCCAATTGATTACCGGCCAAGCCGTTACCAGATAAGCCATTGCTAGCCAATCCATAACCAGCCAAGCCGTTGCCAGCCAAGCCATAACCAGCCAAGCCATTGCCAGCCAAGCCGTAACCAGCCAAGCCGTTGCCAGCACAACCTAAACCTGAGCCAAGTCCACGACCGGCCAACGCAGCTACTTCCAATGCTTCTGCACCAGGACTGATAATCGCTCCACGACCAGCGCACAGACTGAAGGCAGTCTGTAAACGAAAAATCATATATATTATTATTAGAATTATTGCGCTCGTGGGATCTGGAAAAATCATCATTATATGTTTTTAGATAACGAAGAAAAACTTGGCATAAGAAATAATCCTAGACGAGTCGGTATCGCTTAAGGTATTGAGCTTCTACTAACCATGGGAATGTCCCACTTAATGACTATTGACGTCAAGAGTAATAAAGAGATAATATTTCCTGGCAAGTTCAGTGAGAACACGACCTGGTGAACGAGTAAGTAGAACGAGCCCAACCTCCCCCTATATTTTCTGTTATTCCGCAAAAGAGGCTATTTCCCAATGTGTTACGACAAGACCTTAATGAACTCTTCAGAAATATAAGTTTTACAAAGCATTAATTTGTAACGTCAAAATAATAAAATAAAATCAAGAACAGTGGTGTGACTTACCTGAATGAAGAGCGCCTGAGCGCAGAGTACGAGGATCACCTTGGCTGCCATTGTAGTTTGTATCGAAGACTACTTGAGAATGATTTTTCCAAGAATTGTTCAACTATTTATACTGAAACTCAGTCCTTATCTAGTGCGTTGCAGCAATTTTTTATTTAGAAATATGATTTTCGAACCTTTATCAATAGTTGCAATATGGAGAAATAAAAAAATGTGTGTATTTCCTAAGCAAAATATTACCTTGAACTATTTAGTATGGAGGGCTTTGTTTTAATAGAAAATTGAAAACAATCACGTTGTTTTGATAATGAAACATTTGCAGTATATAAGCCAGATCTAGTTGTAGGAACATCATTCAGTCTTCGGCTTCTCGTTGAACACAAACATCATGTCTACCTTCACTGTTCTGTTGCTCTGCATCCAAGCTTGCTTGGTCCAGGTAAGTCATTTACTTTCATTTGTCTTTAATACCCGCTTCTGTTGTTTTACAACTTTCACAAACTAATTATTTAGTCTTTAAAATAATCCAATTTTGTTTAAGGTCGATTTTCTTAAAATATAACTAAATAAAAATGCAGAAAATATTCAATATCATTCTTAAAGAGAAAACGAGGAAACTCAGGTTAATAATCTAAATTGGCTATCAATGCTCTTGTCTTCTTTGTATAGGAATGCCCAGTACGAGAGTTTACATGTCTTCAATTGTATTTTGGCATTCAAATGAAGTTTCTGTAACTTGATTTTCACAGAATGCCTTCGGCCAATACCTCGGTGGGTGTGGAGGACTAGCTGGTGGTATTGGACCTGCTGGTTTGGCTTTTGGTGCTGGCATCGGACCTGCTGGCTATGGTCTTGCTGGCATCGCGCCTGCAGCTGGGTTTGGTTTAGCTGGAATCGGATCTGCATGCGACGGTGTCATTGGCAATGCTTACGGTGGCGCTTTTGGTTCAGCTTATGGTGGTGCTCTAGCTCCTGCTGCTATCTATGGTAGTGCATACGATAGTGTTGCTTATGGTGGTGCTGCATACGGCGGCGCAGGTGAAGGCAACGTGGCTGTGATTGGTGAGCTGCCCGTCATCGGTAACACCGCTGTCGCTGGTCAGGTCCCGATCTCAGGTATTGTGGGCTTCAGCGGCGCTGTGCCGGCTGCTGGTGCTGTGTCTATCTCTGGACAATGCGCTTGTGGTTGTGGCGCTAACGCATACTACTGAAGATCTTCGTCATATTTAATAAACGTTCGACCCAAAATTAAATAAACGATCATGAATGAAGCAAAGTAATTTTGTATTATTTTTATTTACTGATTTATTTTTGTGATGATTATTTTGAATCTTACCAGGGTTAAATCTGATATTTGAAAAGTATGTGTACACATGACAGGTGGAATAGTTGGAACATTTGTTTGAGAGTTCATTGGTATATTTTAAAGATGATGTTATGCTCAACCAAGCCTGCCACCTAGGTCTACACTTTGAAGCGCCTAGATCCGGAGTATGCTTTATGTTATCACCTGTCCACCGGAGCCTGACGTTGCTGCGGAGCGGTGAGCGAGATCAAAATCCACCAATAGAATTGCATGGAATCTCCGCTACTCTTCAGGGACAGGGAGTTGTTAAATAATTTAAAAAAGCATACTCAACCGGGAAGCGGAGCTAGGATGCGGAGTGAGGACACGGAGTCCGCCGCCGGCAGCTCAAATGACGGTCTAGCTACGCGTATGAAAAAACACAGTCCGCAACTCCGCTCCGCATTCCTTTCTCACTCCGCTCCGCTACCTAGCTCCGTGTCTATGGACAGACACAGTCCGCAACTCCGCTCCGCATTAATCCTACGCTCCGCTTTGCAGCCTCGCCCCGCTCCGGTGGACAGTCAGACTAATTAGGTTGCAAGTACAAGATGGAGTTATTTAGCCATTATATCTCTGCCATCCTTTGTCATACAAATCAGGCCCTCTGTGCTCTTATTGTTGTAAAGCTGCGCGCTTGCTGAAATTCTGTCAAGGTAGCAATATTCTCAGAAACCGATACATTTAAAATATATAGAGAAATTATTATAGTTAAAACCGTCATATCACATAGCTAACCATTTATTATACTTTTAAATTAGTTTCTTCATATAGTGAACGCAGACGCAGTTCCTGAAGTACTGGGTTCCATTCTCGGGTCAGGCGAAAGGGGTTATGGTTTTTTCTGTTCCGAAATTCAGATCAGCAGAGTGAAAGTTTGAAACTTTGCCCGGATATATGACATATGGGATATTATGGCAAAAGATTCACAACTTATTATATGGGATTTAATAACAGAATTAGTGAAATATGCATAAAAACATGGAGCTTAAAAAGGGCATCGGTAAGATGTGGTTGTACGCATACAACAAAACGTCTACATATTTGCTGAAGCGTTCGAGAGATAAGGGTATGATATGTAATCTAATCAATCTGGGATAGATTGATTGCTGTAAAAATTAGGAACAAACTTGCTTAAATATGCACATGCGAATATTAACGTTAGGCAATATAACCAAGTAGCACGGAGGGTAAGCAGAGATAATCTGTTGTGCATAATGTAGTGATGCCTTTGTGAACTCTTATGGTATGGAGAGCCAGCTGCATGACATAAAATCGAACAACGGGTTGCTATTGAGAATTTTCTAACACGAAAATCTGTAAGTTTTTTTTTGCCACATTCATCACATTTAAGCAAAAACGTATGTTATCAAAGGAAATATGACCTAGTAGATACTCTTTTAAATTAATCCTTGTGCGATGAAAATTAAAATAAATAAATATATCTTCATTTCATTATAGATTCCATATAATTATAACCTCCGTATATTTGTGGCGGGAAAACTCGGAAAGTCTTCAATGGATTGACTTGATTTTTTTACAATACGTTGCATTTTAATAGAAGAGTGAATCGGTGGGATTAATGTTTTGGGCTTACGCCAGTAACACCGATTGAAAAACAAACAGGTTTTGTGTCGGTGACTGAACATTATAGTGCAGTTGGTAGCTTCTGATCACTCTTGCTGACGCAGTGTCAGAAAACGATGGTTGCATTTGACATTCAATATTGTTTCCTTAACACATATTGTAATAATATATTGAAATATACACATATTTGTCAAATAAACATCTATGACAGCTGTTATGGGTAAACAAAAGCCTGAGAGTCTGACACCAAGATATCATGTTATTCAGGAACTGGGTTGTAGAGGTCAGATAAGCAGTCGCGCCATGTAAAATACTGGTATTAATCTGCAACTCGTTAGAATGGAAGCCCCCACCTAAGTTGGAAAAAGGCTAGGCAGATTTTTGGTATTGAATTATACACAGAGATACGGTTTATTAAGCAATGGTTGCGATAGCTAGACGAATTAGTTTCGTTTAGGGTAGTTTCTTTTTGGGTAATAAGAAGACAAGAAAGTCAATTGCAGTTCTCTTTATTTAGTAATTAGAGCATCGGAGAAAGTCGTAATTTTGTTATAAAATAAATTAGTACATTCCACATCCACAGCCACGGCCTCCAATACCTGCGGCACCAAGACCATATCCAAAGCCAGAGCCAAAGGCACCACCTAAGCTACCGGCAGCGCCATAGGCTCCAACAGCACCGTAAGCATCAGCAGCACCATAGACACCAGTTCCGTAGGCACCAGCGCCGTATCCAGCAGCAGGACCGACGCTCTCAGCTGCTACAACACCGTTACCGCACGAGTGGTTGACGACACCAGCACCAGAACTAGGCAACACGCCTTCCAAGCCTACAGTACCCACCCAGGGCAGCTCACCAATCACGGACAAAGCACCCTCGTATGCGTTCTCAGACGTTACGGAGATACCGTTGGGAGCGATGACGGAAGCGCTGGAGACGGGCAGGGCACCGCCACTGGTGGCAACGATTTCAATAGCAGGGGTGGATAGGCCAGCCAATTGATTACCGGCCAAGCCGTAACTAGATAAGCCATTGCTAGCCAATCCATAACCAGCCAAGCCGTTGCCAGCCAAGCCATAACCAGCCAAGCCATTGCCAGCCAAGCCGTAACCAGCCAAGCCGTTGCCAGCACAACCTAAACCTGAGCCAAGTCCACGACCGGCCAACGCAGCTACTTCCAATGCTTCAGCACCAGGACTGATAATCGCTCCACGACCAGCGCACAGACTGAAGGCAGTCTGTAAACGAAAAATCATATATATTATTATTAGAATTATTGCGCTCGTGGGATCTGGAATAATCATCATTATATGTTTTTAGATAACGAAGAAAAACTTGGCATAAGAAATAATCCTAGACGAGTCGGTATCGCTTAAGGTATTGAGCTTCTACTAACCACGGGAATGTCCCACTTAATGACTATTGACGTCAAGAGTAATAAAGAGATAATATTTCCTGGCAAGTTCAGTGAGAACACCACCTGGTGAACGAGTAAGTAGAACGAGCCCAACCTCCCCCTATATTTTCTGTTATTCCGCAAAAGAGGCTATTTCCCAATGTGTTACGACAAGACCTTAATTAACTCTCCAGAAATATAAGTATTACAAAGCATTTGTAACGTCAAAATAATAAAATAAAATCAAGAACAGTGGTGTGACTTACCTGAATGAAGAGCGCCTGAGCGCAGAGTACGAGGATCACCTTGGCTGCCATTGTAGTTTGTATCGAAGACTACTTGAGAATGATTTTTCCAAGAATTGTTCAACTATTTATACTGAAACTCAGTTCTTATCTAGTGCGTTGCAGCAATTTTTTATTTAGAAATATGATTTTCGAACCTTTATCAATAGTTGCAATATGGAGAAATAAAAAAATGTGTGTATTTCCTAAGCAAAATATTACCTTGAACTATTTAGTATGGAGGGCTTTGTTTTAATAGAAAATTGAAAACAATCACGTTGTTTTGATAATGAAACATTTGCAGTATATAAGCCAGATCTAGTTGTAGGAACATCATTCAGTCTTCGGCTTCTCGTTGAACACAAACATCATGCCTACCTTCACTGTTCTGTTGCTCTGCATCCAAGCTTGCTTGGTCCGTCAAAATTCAGATCAGCAGAGCGAAAGTTTGAAACTTTGCCCGGATATATGACATATGGGATATTATGGCAAAAGATTCACAACCACATTATATGGGATTTAATAACAGAATCAGTGAAATATGCAAAAAAACATGGTGCTTGAAAAGAGCATCGGTAAGATGTGGTTGTACGCATACAACAGAATGAGTACATATTTGCTGAAGCGTTCGAGAGATAAGGGTATGATATGTAATCTAATCAATCTATCCCGGTTGCTGTAAAAATTTGGAACAAACTTGCTTAAATATGCACATGTTAATATTAACCTTAGGCAACATAACCAAGTAGCACGAAGGGTAAGCAGAGATAGTCTGTTGTGCATATTTCACTGATGCCATTGTGAACTCTTAAGGTATGGAGCGTCTTGCCATCTGCATGACATAAAATCGAACTTCTTCTTCTTCTTCCTGCCCTGGTCCCAAGCTGTTTGGGGTCGGCGCAATATGTTTGTCTCTTCCATTCTTCCCTGTTAGCCGTCCCTATATCGTTCACCCCCTTTTCATTCATGTCATCGATCACACAATCCATCCATCTCTTCTTTGGTCTACCTCTCCCCCTCCATCCATCAACATTCATATTCATTACTCTCTTAGCCACATGTGTCTCATCCCTCCTCATCACGTGTCCGTACCACGATAAACGGTTTCCTCTTAACCTTTTTGTCACTGGCGCTATTTTCAAACTTCCTCTAATATACTCATTTCTTACCTTATCCACTCTTGTCATTCCACACATCTATCTCAACATTCTCATCTCCGCTTCCGATCCATACAGGATGACAGGTCTTATAACGGATTTGTAGATTTTGCCCTTTAACTTGAGTGGCATCCGTGGGTCACACGTTGTTCCTGTTACCTGTCGCCATTTCATCCACCCTGAGTTGATACGGGTTGCTTTTGAAAATTTTCTAAGTGGAAAACCTGTTAGATTTGTAATGTCATTTTCCTCATATTTAAGCAAAAACGTGTGTTATCAAAGGAAATATGACCGGGTATATACTTTAAATTAACCCTTGTGCGATGAAAATTTAAATAAATAAATACATCTTCATTTCATTATAGATTCCATATAATTATAACCTCCGTATATTTGTGGCGGGAAAACTTGGAAAGTTTTCAATGGATTGACTTGATTTTTTTACAAATCGTTGCATTTTAATAGAAGAGTGAATTGGTGGGACCAATGTTTTGGGCTCACGATAGTAACATCGATTGGAAAAAAAAAACTTGTAGGCTTTGTGTCGGTGACTGAACATTATAGTGCAGTTGGTAGCTTTTGATCACTCTTGCTGACGCAGTGTCAGAAAACGATGGTTGCATTTGACATTCAATATAGTTTCCATAACATATATTGTAATAATATATTGAAATATACACATATTTGTCAAATAAACATCTATGACTGCTGTTATGGGTAAACAAAAGTCCGAGAGTCTGACAACAAGATATCATGTTATTCAGGAACTGGGTTGTAGAGGTCAGATAAGCAGTCGCGCTATGTGAAATACTGGTATTAATCTGCAACTCGTTAGAATGGAAGCCCCCACCTAAGTTGGAAAAAGGCTAGGCAGATTTTTGATATTGAATTAAACACATAGATACGGTTTAGCAAGCAATGGTTGCGATAGCTAGACTTTGTAGTTTAGTTTAGATTCGTTTCTTTTTGGGTAATAAGAAGACAACAAAGTCAATTGCAATTCTCTTTATTCAGTAATTAGAGCATCGGAGAAAGTCGTGATTTTGTAATAAAATATCTTAGTACATTCCACATCCACAGCCACGGCCTCCAATACCTGCGGTGCCAAGACCATACCCAAGGCCAGAGCTATAGGCACCACCTAAGGCGCCGGCAGCGCCGTAAGCTCCAACAGCACCGTAAGCATCAGCAGCACCATAGACACCCGATCCGTAAGCACCAGCGCCGTATCCAGCAGAAGGACCGACGCTTTCAGCTGCTACAACACCGTTACCGCACGAGTGGTTGACGACACCAGCACCAGAACTAGGCAACACGCCTTCCAAGCCTACAGTACCCACCCAGGGCAGCTCACCAATCACGGACAAAGCACCCTCGTATGCGTTCTCAGACGTTACGGAGATACCGTTGGGAGCGATGACGGAGGCGCTGGAGACGGGCAGAGCACCGCCACTGGTGGCAACGATTTCAATAGCAGGCATGGATAGGCCAGCCAATTGATTACCGGCCAAGCCGTAACCAGGTAAGCCATTGCTAGCCAATCCATAACCAGCCAAGCCATTGCCAGCCAAGCCGTAACCAGCCAAGCCGTTGCCAGCCAAGCCGTAACCAGCCAAGCCGTTGCCAGCACAACCTAAACCTGAGCCAAGTCCACGACCGGCCAACGCAGCTACTTCCAATGCTTCAGCAGCAGGACTGATAATCGCTCCACGACCAGCGCACAGACTGAAAGCAGTCTGTAAACGGAAAATCATATATATTATTACTAGAATTATTGCGCTCGTGGGATCTGGAAAAATCATCATTATATGTTTTTAGATAACGAAGAAAAACTTGGCATAAGAAATGATCCTAGACGAGTCGGTATAGCTTAAGGTATTGAACTTCTACTAACCACGGGAATGTCCCACTTAATGACTATTGACGTCAAGAGTAATAAAGAGATAATATTTCCTGGCAAGTTCAGTGAGAACACCACCTGGTGAACGAGTAAGTAGAACGAGTCCAACATCCCCCTTAATTTTCTGTTATTCCGCAAAAGAGGCTATTTCCCAATGTGTTACTACAAGACCTTAATTAACTCTCCAGAAATATACATATTACAAAGCATTTATAACATCAAAATAATAAAATAAAATCAAGAACAGTGGTGTGACTTACCTGAATGAAGAGCGCCTGAGCGCAGAGTACGAGGATCACCTTGGCTGCCATTGTAGTTTGTATTGAAGACTACTTGAGAATGATTTTTCCAAGAATTGTTCAACTATTTATACTGAAACTCAGTCCTTATCTAGTGCGTTGCAGCAATTTTTTTATTTAGAAATATGATTTTCGAACCTTTAACAATAGTTGCAATATGGAGAAATAAAAAAATGTGTGTATTTCCTAAGCAAAATATTACCTTGAACTATTTAGTATTTGAGCTTGAGCTTTGTTTTAATAGAAAATTGAAAACAATCACGTTGTTTTGATAATGAAACATTTGCAGTATATAAGCCGGATCTAGTTGTAGGAACATCATTCAGTCTTCGGCTTCTCGTTGAACACAAACATCATGTCTACCTTCACTGTTCTGTTGCTCTGCATCCAAGCTTGCTTGGTCCAGGTAAGTTATTTACTTTCATTTGTCTTTTATACCCGCTTCTGTTGTTTCTACACTTTTACAAATTTCTTATTTTGTCTTTAAAATACTACAAATTTATTTAGAGGTCGATTTTGTTAATATTTATCTAAATACAAACCAAAAAATATTCAATATCATTCTTAAAGAGAGGACGAGAATACTCAAATTAATAATCTAAATTTGCGACCAATGCGCGTCTTCTTTGTATGGGAATGCCCAGTACGAGAGTTTACATTAAACTTAATGAATATTTGGCTTTTATTACCTACTAAACACCTTCACTAGTCTTGCGCATTTAAATAAATTATCTGTAACTTGATTTTCACAGAATGCCTTCGGCCAATACCTCGGTGGGTGTGGGTGTGGAGGACTAGCTGGTGGTATTGGAGCTGCTGGTTTGGCTCTTGGTGCTGGCATCGGACCTGCTGGCTATGGTTTTGCTGGCATCGCGCCTGCAGCTGGGTTTGGTTTAGCTGGAATCGGATCTGCATGCGACGGTGTCATTGGCAACGCTTACGGTGGCGCTTTTGGTTCAGCTTACGGTGGGGCTCTAGCTCCTGCTGCTGTCTATGGTGGTGCGTACGATAGTGTTGCATATGGTGGTGCTGCATACGGCGGTGCCGGTGAAGGCAACGTGGCTGTCATTGGTGAGCTGCCCGTCATCGGTAACACCGCTGTCGCTGGTCAGGTCCCGATTTCAGGTATTGTGGGCTTCAGCGGCGCTGTCCCGGCTGCTGGTGCCGTGTCTATCTCTGGACAATGCGCTTGTGGTTGTGGCGCTAACGCATACTACTGAAGATCTTCGTCATATTTAATAAACGTTCGTACCAAAATTAAATAAACGATCATGAATGAAGCAAAGTAATTTTGTATTATTTTTATTTACTGATTTATTTTTGTTGAGAATATTTAGAATCTAACCAGGGTTAAATCTGATATTTGAAAAGTATGTTTACACGTGACTGGTGGAATTGTTGGACCACTTGTTTGACTGTTTATTGGTATATTTTAAACATTATGTAATGCTTAACCAATCCTGTAACCTCATTACACTACTCAGACAAACTCCAAAACCAAATAGGTCTACACTTTGAACCACCTAAATCCGGAGTATTCTTTATATTACCAACGCTTTAGTAAGGATGCCTGTCCACCGGAGCAGGGTGAGGCTGTGGAGCGGTGAGTGAGATAAAAATCTACCAATAGAATTGCATAAAATCTCCGCTCCTCTACAGTGGACAGGGAGTTGCGAATTAGTTTACAAAAGCATACTAAACCGTGAAGTGGAGCTAGGACGCGGAGCGAGGACGAAGAGCAAGGACGCGGAGAGAGTAAAAGGAGCGGGGAAGTGGAGAGGGAAACGAGCGCGAGCGAGCCAGGGAACGAAACCAATCGCCCGCCGCCGGCACCTCAAATGACTCGTCGTGTGCTCGCAGCCTAGCTCCGCGTATGAAAAAACACAGTGCGCAACTCCGCTCCACATTACTTTCTCACTCAGCTCCGCTACCTAGCTCCGTGTCTATGGACAGACACAGTCCGCAACTCCGCTCCGCATTACTCCTTCTTCCGCTTCGCAGCCTCGCCCCACTCCGGTGGACAGGCATCCTAATTAGGTTGCAAGTACAAGGTCATCGTACAGGCATTATATCTCTGTCATCCTTTGTCATTCGAATCAAGAATCTGTGCTCTTATTGTTGTAAAGCTGCACGTTTGCTGGAATTCTGTCAAGATAGCAATATTCTCAGAAACCAATACATTTAAAATATAAATAAATGTTAAGAACTTAGGGATTATAATTGATAGAACCCGTTCTTCTTCCTATCCTCGATCATGCTGATGCCAGCTATCTTGATCTTACTGAGGACCAATTAAATAAGCTTGAGCGACTCCAAAATATTTGTATTAGATTTATATTTGGTTTACGCAAATATGATCACGTTTCAGAATTTCGCACTAAGCTCAAGTGGTTACCAATTCGCCTTCGCCGAAATACTCATATCCTTTCACTTCTTTATAGTGTGCTTTTCCTTTCATTTACTCCTTCTTATTAAAAAAACCACTTCGAGTTCCTAAGTGTCAGCTATACACGAGTCCTAAGATCATCAGAGAACTTAAGACCGAAGATGCCAGTGCACTCCACAAAATTCATTGACCTTTGCGATTCAAGCAGCACGGTTGTGGAATGTACTTCCGGTTTTTATTCGACATGCTCAGTCTCTTCCGATGTATAAGAAACTCGTAAGGGAACACTACTTGTCATCGTAGTTACGTATTACTGCGCTTCACTTATTTGCTATCTATATATAGTATTGTTTTGTTCTTTTCTTTTTTTCAATATAAGTATGATAGTATGTACCTATTTTAATTTTTTAAGTAAGTAGATATACCACCTATTGCCCCAAATATATTTTATCCAGGACCCATATTTCCATCCCAAGGTCGCCTAGAAGAAATTGCCGTGTGCGATAAGGCCGCCCATTGTACTTTTGTTATGTAATTGAATTAATTTAGAAAATGTTGGTGTACAATACAGAATTAATTAAATAAATATATAGAGAAATTATTATAGTTAAAACCGTCATATCACATAGCTAACCATTTATTATACTTTTAAATTAGTTTCTTCATATAGTGAGCGCAAACGCAGCTCCTTAAGTCCTGGGTTCCATTGTTAGGTCAGGCAAAGGGGTTATGGTTTTTTCTGTTCCGAAATTCAGAACAGCAGAGCGAAAGTTTGAAACTTTGCCCGGACATATGGCATATTGGATATTATGGCAATAGATTCACAACCTATTACATGGGACTAAATAACAGCATTAGCTAAGTATGCATAAAAATATGGAGCTTAAAAAGGGCATCGGTAAGATGTGGTTGTACGCATACAACAGAACCAGTACATATTTGCTGAAGCGTTCGAGAGATAAGGGTATGATATGTAATCTAATCAATCTGGGATAGATTGATTGCTGTAAAAATTAGGAACAAACTTGCTTAAATATGCACATGCTAATATTAACGTTAGGCAACATAACCAAGTAGCACGGAGGGTAAGCAGAGATAATTTATTGTGCATAATGTAGTGATGCCTTTGTGAACTCTTATGGTATGGAGAGCCAGCTGCATGACATAAAATCGAACAACGGGTTGCTATTGAGAATTTTCTAACACGAAAATCTGTAAGTATTTTTTTTGCCACATTCATCACATTTAAGCAAAAATGTGTGTTATCAAAGGAAATATGACCTAGTAGCTACTCTTTTAAATTAATCCTTGTGCGATGAAAATTAAAATAAATAAATACATCTTCATTTCATTATAGATTCCATATAATTATAACCTCCGTATATTTGTGGCGGGAAAACTCGGAAAGTCTTCAATGGATTGACTTGATTTTTTTACAATACGTTGCATTTTAATAGAAGAGTGAATCGGTGGGATTAATGTTTTGGGCTTACGCCAGTAACACCGATTGAAAAACAAACAGGTTTTGTGTCGGTGACTGAACATTATAGTGCAGTTGGTAGCCTCTGATCACTCTTGCTGACGCAGTGTCAGAAAACGATGGTTGCATTTGACATTCAATATTGTTTCCATAACACATATTGTAATAATATATTGAAATATACACATATTTGTCAAATAAACATCTATGACAGCTGTTATGGGTAAACAAAAGCCTGAGAGTCTGACAACAAGATATCATGTTATTCAGGAACTGGGTTGTAGAGGTCAGATAAGCAGTCGCGCCATGTAAAATACTGGTATTAATCTGCAACTCGTTAGAATGGAAGCCCCCACCTAAGATGTAAAAAGGCTAGGCAGATTTTTGGTATTGAATTATACACAGAGATACGGTTTATTAAGCAATGGTTGCGATAGCTAGACGAATTAGTATCGTTTAGGGTAGTTTCTTTTTGGGTAATAAGAAGACAAGAAAGTCAATTGCAGTTCTCTTTATTTAGTAATTAGAGCATCGGAGAAAGTCGTAATTTTGTTATAAAATAACTTAGTACATTCCACATCCACAGCCACGGCCTCCAATACCTGCGGCACCAAGACCATACCCAAAGCCAGAGCCAAAGGCACCACCTAAGCTACCGGCAGCGCCATAGGCTCCAACAGCACCGTAAGCATCAGCAGCACCATAGACACCAGTTCCGTAGGCACCAGCGCCGTATCCAGCAGCAGGACCGACGCTTTCAGCTGCTACAACACCGTTACCGCACGAGTGGTTGACGACACCAGCACCAGAACTAGGCAACACGCCTTCCAAGCCTACAGTACCCACCCAGGGCAGCTCACCAATCACGGACAAAGCACCCTCGTATGCGTTCTCAGACGTTACGGAGATACCGTTGGGAGCGATGACGGAGGCGCTGGAGACGGGCAGGGCACCGCCACTGGTGGCAACGATTTCAATAGCAGGGGTGGATAGGCCAGCCAATTGATTACCGGTCAAGCCGTAACCAGATAAGCCATTGCTAGCTAATCCATAACCAGCCAAGCCGTTGCCAGCCAAGCCATAACCAGCCAAGCCATTGCCAGCCAAGCCGTAACCAGCCAAGCCGTTGCCAGCACAACCTAAACGTGAGCCAAGTCCACGACCGGCCAACGCAGCTACTTCCAATGCTTCAGCACCAGGACTGATAATCGCTCCACGACCAGCGCACAGACTGAAGGCAGTCTGTAAATGAAAAATCATATATATTATTATTAGAATTATTGCGCTCGTGGGATCTGGAAAAATCATCATTATATGTTTTTAGATAACGAAGAAAAACTTGGCATAAGAAATAATCCTAGACGAGTCGGTATCGCTTAAGGTATTGAGCTTCTACTAACCACGGGAATGTCCCACTTAATGACTATTGACGTCAAGAGTAATAAAGAGATAATATTTCCTGGCAAGTTCAGTGAGAACACCACCTGGTGAACGAGTAAGTAGAACGAGCCCAACCTCCCCCTATATTTTCTGTTATTCCGCAAAAGAGGCTATTTCCCAATGTGTTACGACAAGACCTTAATTAACTCTCCAGAAATATAAGTATTACAAAGCATTTGTAACGTCAAAATAATAAAATAAAATCAAGAACAGTGGTGTGACTTACCTGAATGAAGAGCGCCTGAGCGCAGAGTACGAGGATCACCTTGGATGCCATTGTAGTTTGTATCGAAGACTACTTGAGAATGATTTTTCCAAGAATTGTTCAACTATTTATACTGAAACTCAGTCCTTATCTAGTGCGTTGCAGCAATTTTTTATTTAGAAATATGATTTTCGAACCTTTATCAATAGTTGCAATATGGAGAAATAAAAAAATGTGTGTATTTCCTAAGCAAAATATTACCTTGAACTATTTAGTATGGAGGGCTTTGTTTTTATAGAAAACTGAAAACAATCACGTTGTTTTGATAATGAAACATTTGCAGTATATAAGCCAGATCTAGTTGTAGGAACATCATTCAGTCTTCGGCTTCTCGTTGAACACAAACATCATGTCTACCTTCACTGTTCTGCTGCTCTGCATCCAAGCTTGCTTGGTCCAGGTAAGTCATTTACATTCATTTGTCTTTTATACCCGCTTCTGTTGTTTTACAACTTTCACAAACTAATTATTTATAGTCTATAATATAATCCAATTTTGTTTAAGGTCGATTTTCTTACAATATAACTAAATAATAAAGCAGAACATATTCAATATCATTCATAAAGAGAAAACGAGGAAACTCAAGTTAATAATCTAAATTGGCTATCAATGCTCTCGTCTTCTTTGTATGGGAATGCCCAGTACGAGAGTTTACATGAAATTTAATGAATATTTGGCTTTTATTACCTACTAAAAACCTTCACTTGTCTTTTGGGATTTAAATGAAGTTTCTGTAACTTGATTTTCACAGAATGCCTTCGGCCAATACCTCGGTGGGTGTGGGTGTGGAGGACTAGCTGGTGGTATTGGACCTGCTGGTTTGGCTCTTGGTGCTGGCATCGGACCTGCTGGCTATGGTCTTGCTGGCATCGCACCTGCAACTGGGTTTGGTTTAGCTGGAATCGGATCTGCATGCGACGGTGTCATTGGCAACGCTTACGGTGGCGCTTTTGGTTCAGCTTATGGTGGTGCTCTAGCTCCTGCTGCTATCTATGGTAGTGCATACGATAGTGTTGCTTATGGTGGTGCTGCATACGGCGGCGCAGGTGAAGGCAACGTGGCTGTGATTGGTGAGCTGCCCGTCATCGGTAACACCGCTGTCGCTGGTCAGGTCCCGATCTCAGGTATTGTGGGCTTCAGCGGCGCTGTGCCGGCTGCTGGTGCCGTGTCTATCTCTGGACAATGCGCTTGTGGTTGTGGCGCTAACACATACTACTGAAGATCTTCGTCATATTTAATAAACGTTCGACCCAAAATTAAATAAACGATCATGAATGAAGCAAAGTAATTTTGTATTATTTTTATTTACTGATTTATTTTTGTGAAGATTATTTTGAATCTTACCAGGGTTAAATCTGATATTTGAAAAGTATGTGTACACATGACAGGTGGAATAGTTGGAACATTTGTTTGAGAGTTCATTGGTATATTTTAAAGATGATGTTATGCTCAACCAAGCCTGCCACCTAGGTCTACACTTTGAAGTGCCTAGATCCGGAGTATGCTTTATGTTATCACCTGTCCACCGGAGCCTGACGTTGCTGCGGAGCGGTGAGCGAGATCAAAATCCACCAATAGAATTGCATGGAATCTCCGCTACTCTTCAGGGACAGGGAGTTGTTAAATAATTTAAAAAAGCATACTCAACCGGGAAGCGGAGCTAGGATGCGGAGTGAGGACACGGAGTGAGGATGAGGAGCGGGGAAGCGGAGAGGAGAATCACGCGCGGGCGAACCAGGGAACTAAACCAATCGTCCGCCGCCGGCAGCTCAAATGACGGTCTAGCTACGCGTATGAAAAAACACAGTCCGCAACTCCGCTCCGCATTCCTTTCTCACTCCGCTCCGCTACCTCCGTGTCTATGGACAGACACAGTCCGCAACTCCGCTCCGCATTAATCCTACGCTCCGCTTTGCAGCCTCGCCCCGCTCCGGTGGACAGTCAGACTAATTAGGTTGCAAGTACAAGATGGAGTTATTTAGCCATTATATCTCTGCCATCCTTTGTCATACAAATCAGGCCCTCTGTGCTCTTATTGTTGTAAAGCTGCGCGCTTGCTGAAATTCTGTCAAGGTAGCAATATTCTCAGAAACCGATACATTTAAAATATATAGAGAAATTATTATAGTTAAAACCGTCATATCACATAGCTAACCATTTATTATACTTTTAAATTAGTTTCTTCATATAGTGAGCGCAAACGCAGCTCCTTAAGTCCTGGGTTCCATTGTTAGGACAGGCAAAGGGGTTATGGTTTTTTCTGTTCCGAAATTCAGATCAGCAGAGTGAAAGTTTGAAACTTTGCCCGGATATATGACATATGGGATATTATGGCAAAAGATTCACAACATATTATATGGGATTTAATAACAGAATTAGTGAAATATGCATAAAAACATGGAGCTTAAAAAGGGCATCGGTAAGATGTGGTTGTACGCATACAACAAAACGTCTACATATTTGCTGAAGCGTTCGAGAGATAAGGGTATGATATGTAATCTAATCAATCTGGGATAGATTGATTGCTGTAAAAATTAGGAACAAACTTGCTTAAATATGCACATGCTAATATTAACGTTAGGCAATATAACCAAGTAGCACGAAGGGTAAGCAGAGATAGTCTGTTGTGCATATTTCACTGATGCCATTGTGAACTCTTAAGGTATGGAGCGTCTTGCCATCTGCATGACATAAAATCGAACTTCTTCTTCTTCTTCCTGCCCTGGTCCCAAGCTGTTTGGGGTCGGCGCAATATGTTTGTCTCTTCCATTCTTCCCTGTTAGCCGTCCCTATATCGTTCACCCCCTTTTCATTCATGTCATCGATCACACAATCCATCCATCTCTTCTTTGGTCTACCTCTCCCCCTCCATCCATCAACATTCATATTCATTACTCTCTTAGCCACATGTGTCTCATCCCTCCTCATCACGTGTCCGTACCACGATAAACGGTTTCCTCTTAACTTTTCTGTCACTGGCGCTATTTTCAAACTTCCTCTAATATACTCATTTATTACCTTATCCATTCTTGTCATTCCACGCATCCATCTCAACATTCTCATCTCCGCTACATGAAGTCTTCTTTCATCCGTTTTCTTCATGGCCCAGCATTCCGATCCATAGGACGACAGGTCTTATAACGGATTTGTAGATTTTGCCCTTTAACTTGAGTGGCATCCGTGGGTCACACGTTGTTCCTGTTACCTGTCGCCATTTCATCCACCCTGAGTTGATACGGGTTGCTTTTGAGAATTTTCTAAGTGGAAAACCTGTTAGATTTTTAATGTCATTTTTCTCATATTTAAGCAAAAACGTGTGTTATCAAAGGAAATATGACCGGGTAGTTACTCTTTTAAATTAACCCTTGTGCGATGAAAATTAAAATAAATAAATACATCTTCATTTCATTATAGATTCCATATAATTATAACCTCCGTATATTTGTGGCGGGAAAACTTGGAAAGTTTTCAATGGATTGACTTGATTTTTTTACAATACGTTGCATTTTAATAGAAGAGTGAATTGGTAGGACCAATGTTTTGGGCTCACGCTAGTAACACCGATTGGAAAAAAAAACTTGCAGGCTTTGTGTCGGTGACTGAACATTATAGTGCAGTTGGTAGCTTTTGATCACTCTTGCTGACGCAGTATCAGAAAAGATGGTTGCATTTGACATTCAATATAGTTTCCATAACATATATTGTAATAATATATAGAAATATACACATATTTGTCAATTAAACATTTATGACAGCTGTTATGGGTAAACAAAAGCCTGAGAGTCTGACAACAAGGTATCATATTACCCAGGAACTGGGTTGTAGAGGTCAGATAGGCAGTCGCGCAATGTAGGAAACTGGTATTAATCTGCAACTCGTTAGAATGGAAGCCCCCACCTAAGTTGGAAAACAGCTAGGCAGAGTTTCAACAGCACCGTAAGCATCAGCAGCACCATAGACACCAGTTCCGTAGGCACCAGCGCCGTATCCAGCAGCAGGACCGACGCTCTCAGCTGCTAGAACACCGTTACCGTACGCGTGGTTGACGACACCAGCGCCAGAACTAGGCAACACGCCTTCCAAGTCTACAGTACCCACAAAGGGCAGTCACCCATCACGGACAAAATACCCTCGAAAGCGTTCTCAGACGTTACGAAGATAGCGTTGGGAGCGATGGCGGAGGCGCTGGAGACGGGCAGAGCACCGCCACTGGTGGCAACGATTTCAAGAGCAGGGATGGATAGATCAGGTAAGTCATTACCAGCCAAGCCGTTACCAGCCAAAACATTGCCAGTCAATCCATAACCAGCCAAGCCGTTGCTTGCACAGCCTAAACCTGGGGCTAGTCCACGACTGGTTCATGCAGCACCTTCTAATACTGCACGACCAGCGCACCGACTGAACGTAGTCAGGAAACGGTAAATTATATGATAACATTAGTTATATAGCGCCATTTCCCGCCGAACTCTGGTATAATTTCATTTTACTTACATTGTTAATTTATTATACTTACTTATATAAAATACACTGCTCTAATAAGTTTATGTTTATTTCGCTTTCAGTAATAATAATAATAGAGTAATTTGATCTCAGTTTGTTATTTTTAAAGGCGCGTGTCACATCGTGTGTGGCATAATCATGCTCAAATTGCATACAGTGAATGATTATTAAACTGCCTTGTTGGTCTAGTGGTCCCAAGCGCGACTGCTGAGCATGAGGTCTTGGGTTCGATTCCCAGGTCGGGCAAAATGTTATTGAGTTTTTCTGTTAGCAAATTCTCAGTAGCAGCCCGGAGTTTGGAATTGTGCCCGGTAGATGGCAATAGGCTCACCACCTATTACATGGGACTTAATAACAGCATTGGTGAAATGTGGGTGTACAATTGTGTACACCTCTGCCTACCCCTTCGGGGAATACAGGCGTGATGCTATGTTATGTTATGTTATGTTAACATTAGTTAAATAAAACTATTTCATCAATGAATTGACATGATAATTGTGTCAATAGTTACGTAATAGAATATGTGGCACATACATTTTATGCAATTTTTATATGATAGTGAAAAACTTCAAGGTTAATATTACGTTCGACTCGTACTCTGCGCTCAGGCGCTCTTCATTCAGGTAAGTCACACCACTGTTCTTGATTTTATTTTATTATTTTGACGTTACAAATACTTTGTAATATGTATATTTCTGGAGAGTTAATTAAGGTCTACATACGGTCTTATACATTGGGAAATAGCCTCTTTTCCGGAATATCAGCCAAAGTTACCGCCAACCCTGCAATTAGTATAAGGGGAAGTTGGAATCGTCCTACTTGCTCGTTCACCAGGGGGTGTTCTTACTAACCTTGCCAGAAATTATTATCTCTATATTACTCGCGACGTCAATAGCCATTAAGTGGCACATTCCCGTGGTTAGTAGAAGCTCAATTCCTTAAGCTATACCGACTCGTCTAGGATCATTTCTTATGCCAAGTTTTTCTTCATAATCTAAAAACATATAATGATGATTTTTCCAGATCCCTCGAGCGCAATAATACTAATAATAATACTATTATCATATCAATTCATTGATCTATCTATCTGCCTAGCTTTTTCCCAATTACATTGGGGTCGGCTTCCAGTCACACCGGATGCAGCTTAATACCAGTGTTTTACATGGAGCGACTGCCTATCTGACCTCCACAACCCAGTTACTGGGTAACACGATATCTCGTGGTATGACTGGTTGTCAGACTTTCAGGCTTCTGACTACCCGTAACGGTTGTCATAGATCTTAATTTGACAACCGGGACCGACGGCTTAACGTGCTCTCCGAGGCACGGAGGGGTCCCGGTATGAAATTATGGTCACCCATCTACAGACCGACCGCGGCAAGCGCAGCTTAACCTTGATCGATCGATCTGTGCGGCTGTTACTTAGCCACGAGCCCCTCCATATCAATTCATTGATAAAATTGTTTATATTAACTTATGATATGATTTTCCGTTTACAGACCACCTTCAGTCTGTGCGCTGGTCGTGGAGCGATTATGAGTCCTTCTGCTGGAGCATTGGAAGGAGCTGCGTTGGCCGGTCGTGGACTTGCCTCAGGTTTAGGCTGTGCTGGCAACGGCTTGGCTGGTTACGGCTTGGCTGGCAATGGCTTGGCTGGTTACGGCTTGGCTGGCAATGGCTTGGGAGGTTATGGCTTGGCTGGCAATGGTTTAGCTGGTTACGGCTTGGCCGGTAATGAATTGGCTGGCCTATCCATTCCTGCTATTGAAATCGTTGCCACCAGTGGCGGTGCTCTGCCCGTCTCCAGCGCCTCCGTCATCGCTCCCAACGGTATCTCCGTAACGTCTGAGAACGCTTTTGAGGGTGCTTTGTCCGTGATTGGTGAGCTGCCCTGGGTGGGTACTGTAGGCTTGGAAGGCGTGTTGCCTAGTTCTGGTGCTGGTGTCGTCAACCACTCGTGCGGTAACGGTGTTGTAGCAGCTGAGAGCGTCGGTCCTGCTGCTGGATACGGCGTTAGTTCCTATGGAACTGGTGTCTATGGTGCTGCTGATGCTTACGGTGCTGTTGGAGCTTACGGCGCTGCCGGTACCTTAGGTGGTGCCTATGGCTCTGGCCTCGGGTATGGTCTTGGTGCCACGGGTATTGGAGGCCGTGGCTGTGGATGTGGAATGTACTAAGATATTTTATAACAAAATTACGACTTTCTCCGATGCTCTAATTACTGAATAAACAGAATTGCAATTGACTTGGTGTCTTCTTGTTACCCAAAAATAAAATACCCTAAACTAAAATAAAACGTCTAGCTATCGCAACCATTGCTTGCTAAACCGTATCTCTGTGTATAATTTAATATCAAAACTCTGGCTAGGCTTTTTTCCAACTTAGGTGGGGGCTTCCATTCTAAAGAGTTGCAGATTAATACCAGTATTTTACATGGCGCGACTGCCTATCTGACCTCTACAACCCAGTTCCTGGGTAACATGATATCTTGTTCTCAAACTCTCAGGCTTTTGTTTACCCATAACAGCTGTCATAGATGTTTATTTGACAAATATGTGTATATTTCAATATATGTTATGTAAACTATATTGAATGTCAAATGCAACCATCGTTTTCTGACACTGCTTCAGCAAGTGTGATCAGAAGCTACCAACTGCAATATAATGTTCAGTCACCATTACAAAAAATTCAATTATTATTTTCGCAATTTGATTTACTAGCGTAAGACCAAAATATTAATCCCACCAATTCACACATCATTTCTATTAAAATGCAACGTATTGTAAAAATTCAAGTCAATCCATTGAAAACGTTCAGAGTTTTCCCGCCACAAATATACAGAGGTTATAATTATATGGCATTCGGAACTTATAATTATATGGAATTTTTAATGTACCTAATGAAGATGTATTTATTTATTTTAATTTTCATCGCACAAGGGTTAATTGAAAAGAGTAACTACTAGGTTATATTTCCTTTGATACCACACGTTTTTGCTTAATTAATAATACTATAATACTCCTCCGGATCATATTTTGGTCACGGCGGCTTATCTTCACGGCGATTAGCCGATTGGATATTAGATATTATAGTGCACAACTGTATGTGTAAACACAGGTGCACTCCCTCTTCTTTCACTCTTATATTCCGATAGGACGGCAATCCAACACGATAGGAGAGAGATCAGGTGCAGGACTAACAGCTTTACGTGCTCTCCGGGGGTGTTACACCACCACCTGCCTGACTCCGGGCTGCTACTGAGAATTTCCTAACAGGAAAACCCAATAATAATTGGCCCGACCTGGGAATCGAAACCAGGACCTCACGCTCAGCAGCCGCGCTTGCGACCGCTAGACCATCGAGGCAGTCTTTGCTTAAATATTATAAAAATGACAAAAAAATAAATTTCTAATAGATTTTCCTCTTAGAAAATTCTGAAGAGCAACCCGTAGTTCGATTTTATGTCTCTCCATACCATTAGAGTTCATAATGTCATCAGTGAAATATGCACAAAAGATTATCTCTGCTTACCCTCCGTGCTACTTGGTTATGATGCCTAACGTTAATAATAATAATAATATAACCTTTATTTCAGGCAATTTTGGCCCATAACATAAAATACACACAAATAAACTATTTTACTATAAATATACTAATACATATTAAATAATTTAACTTATAACTACTGCACACGAAATGACGGCGTCGTGTTGCACTGACTGGTGTTGTGTAGCCGGCCGCGAAAACGTCGGTAAACGACACCCTTCGGCCAAAACTCTTCTTTGAGGAAGACCTTCGTGGAGTAATGTAGGCAGGACACGTACAGCTGCGTCGTAGGTATTGCTGGACGCAGCAGCATGACAAGGAGGCTTCTTCTTCTTCTTCTCCACCTTGATGAAGCCATCCTTATCACTCGTGTCCTCCTTCGGACCCCGCTGGTTAAAATCCTTCCTGGTTTTAGCGCAGCTCTGCTTACCCCCTTTGGATGTTTCCGCTTTGTTTGACTGCGAGTTTTGCGGCTCAGCAGGTTTATTAGCGGCGACGATAGCTGCGTAGGCTCGTTTCGGGGTCGACGTACCTACAGGAGTCGGTTGCTCTGCCGGTGTCGTTGCTGGGACGGCGGCATTCTCGGCGGTTGGTGACGCAGTTGAACTCGCCGACTCAAAACTGCCGATGGATGCGTTTTGCGCTCCGCGACGTGCGTTTACATTGGTGGCGTCAGGTGACCTACTTACCGAAACTGCGTTGCGCAATAACACAACTTCGGTACGTAGTTCACTGATGGTGTTATCTGACACCTCCAGCTTGGACTGCACCACGGCTAGGCTCGCTTTCAGGGTTGTAATATCCTTCAGCAGCCTGGTGACGTCGACGTGGTCGAATGTGATGGGGGGTAGCTTATGCAGGTCCTTCACCACAAAATCGGGCACGTCGTCCGGGTCGGTCTCCTTCAACAGGGTGATGATATCCTGGAGGCTCTTCTCTGTGCCATCTCTTCGGCGGGACGGCATCTGGCTCACTTTGCCGAGCGTTTGAAATAGCAGCAACTTGGCACTGCTTATCTCATCTTCCTTGTAGGTGGACTTGCAGATCTGCAAGATGCTGACCTCGTCCATATAATCAATGGCATGCTTAATAAATGCCAACAACTCGTTGGTTATGAGTGGTTGTGAACTCATAGCTACCAAAATCGGGCAGAGGCTACAGCCGCGCGAATCGCGAATAAATATTCGTACCGAGTGAGCAGCGCAAATGCGACTGTACTAGACCGCGCATCGCACTGCACTGAGCGATATATTTATTAATTACTAATTATTTATTAATATTCGCATGTGCATGTTTAAGCAAGTTTGTTCCAAATTTTTACAGCAACCGGGGTAGATTGGTTAGATTAGATATCATATCCTTATCTCTCGAACGCTTCAGCAAATATGTGCTCGTTGTGTTGTAAGTAAAATCACATCTTACCGATTCCCTTTTTAAGCTCCAAATTTGTTTGCATATTTCACTAATGCGTTATTAAGTCCCATGTAATAGGTTGTGCATCTATTGCCATAATATGCCTGGCGCAGTTTCAAACTTTCGCACTGCTGATCTGAATTTCGTAACAAAAAAGAACCATAACCCCCTTTGCCTGAGCCGAGAATGACACCCAGGATTTCAGAAGCTGCGTTTGCCTTCACTAGGTATATGAAGAAACTAATTAAAAAATATAATAAATGGTTAGCTGTGTGATGAGACGGTTTTAACTATAATATTTTGTTGTTATAACTTCTCTATATATTTGAAATGTATCGCTTTCTGAGAATTTTGTTATCTTGAAAGAATTTAAACAAGCGCGCAGCTTTACAACAATAAGAGCACAGAGGACCTGATTTGAATGACAAAGGATGACAGAGATATAATGGCTAAATAACTCAATCTTGTACTTGCAACCTAATAAAAAACTAAAGCATTGGTAATATAAAGCATACTCCGGATCTAGGCGGTTCAAATTGTAGACAAAGAGTTTGTCTGAGTAGTGTAATGAGATTACAGGCTTGTAAGCATTACATCTTCTTTAAAATATACCAATGAACAGTCTAACAGGTGTTCCAACTATTCATGTGTAAACATACTCTTTCAAATATCAGCGAACCTATTCGCTGTCTCGGTTGCCAACTGAATTGATGGACAATTTGTAGTACATTGCGTCGTGTGTTACAGCTTGTCTATGATGAGTAACAATAGTAAAAACTTACGACACAATGTACTAAAAAGTGTCAGTCAATTCGGTTGAACTGATTTTACCCTGGTTAGATTCAAAATATTCTCTACAAAAATATAGGTATCAGTAAATAAAAATAATACAAAATTACTTTGCTTCATTCATTATTGTTTATTTAATTTTGGTACGAACGTTTATTAAATATGACGAAGATCTTCAGTAGTATGCATTAGCACCACAACCACAAGAGCATTGTCCAGAGATAGACACGGCACCAGCAGCCGGCACAGCGCCGCTGAAGCCCACAATACCTGAGATCGGGACCTGACCAGCGACAGCGGTTTCACCGCGAACTGGCAGCTCACCAATGACAGCAACGTTGCCTTCACCGGCACCGCCGTATGCAGCACCACCATATGCAACACTATCGTACGCACCACCATAGATAGCAGCAGGAGCTAGAGCACCACCGTAAGCTGAACCAAAAGCACCACCATAAGCGTTACCAATGACGCCATCGTATGCAGATCCGATTCCAGCTAAACCAAAGCCAGCTGCAGGTCCGATGCCGGCAAGACCAAAGCCAGTAGGTCCGATACCAGCGCCAAGAGCCAAGCCAGCAGGTCCAATACCACCAGCTAGTCCTCCACACCCACACCCACCCAGGTATTGGCCCAAGGCATTCTGTGGAAATCAAGTTACAGAAACTTTATTTAAATGCCGCAAGACTAGTGAAGGTTTTTAGTAGGTAATAAAAGCCAAATATTAATTAAAATTATGTAAACTCTCGTACTGTTTGGTAAGGGCATTCTCATACAAAGAAGACAAGAGCATTGATATCCAATTTAGACTATAAATCTGAGTTTTCTCTTTCTCTGTTTAGAATGATATTGAATTTTGTACTTAGTAAAATGTTAATTAAATCGACCTCAAAATTTTGTTTGAGTATTCTATAGGCCTAATAATTAATTTTTGAAAGTTGAGAAACAAGAGAAGGGTGTATAAAAAAAAACAAATGAAAGTAGATGACTTACCTGGACCAAGCAAGCTTGGATGCAGAGCAACAGAACAGCGAAGGTAGACATGATGTTTGTGTTCAACGAGAAATCAAAGACTGAATGATGTTCCTACAACTAGATCCGGCTTATATACTGCAAATGTTTCATTATCAAAACAACGTGATTGTTTTCAATTGTCTATTAAAACAAAGCCCTCCATTCTAAATAGTTCAAGGTAATATTTTTCTTAGGAAATAACTCATTTTTCTATTTCCCCATATTGCAACTATTGATAAAGGTTCAGAAGCACATTTCTAAATAAAAAAATTGCTGCAACTCACTAGATAAGGAGTGCATTTCAGTATAAATAGTTGAACAATTCTTGGAAAAATCATTCTCAAGTAGTCTTCGATACAAACTACAATGGCAGCCAAGGTGATCCTCGTACTCTGCGCTCAGGCGCTCTTCATTCAGGTAAGTCACACCACTGTTCTTGATTTTATTTTATTATTTTGACGTTACAAATGCTTTGTAAAACGTATATTTCTGGAGAGTTAATTAAGGTCTTGTAGTAATACATTGGGAAATAGCCTCTTTTCCGGAATATCAGCCAAAGTTACCGCCAACCCATAAGGGAAGGTTGGACTCGTCCTACTTACTCGTTCACGAGGGGGTGTTCTTACTAACCTTGCCAGGAATTATTATCTCTATATTACTCTCGACGTCAATAGTCATGAAGTGGGACATTCCCGTGGTTAGTAGAAGCTCAATTCCTTAAGCCTACTAACGCCACTAGGATCATTTTCTGTGCCAAGTTTTTCTTCGTAATCTAAAAACAAATAATAATGATTTTTCCAGGTCCCTCGAGCGCTATAATACTTATAATAATACAATTATCATGTCAATTCATTGATAAAATTGTTTATATTAACTAATGATATGATTTTCCGTTTACAGACTGCCTTCAGTCTGTGCGCTGGTCGTGGAGCGATTCTCAGTCCTGCTGTTGGAGCATTGGAAGGAGCTACGTTGGCTGGTCGTGGCCTGGCCTCAGGTTTAGGCTGTGCTAGCAACGGCTTGGCTGGTTACGGCTTGGCTGGCAATGGCTTGGGTGGTTATGGCTTGGCTGGCAATAGCTTGGCTGGATATGGATTGGCTGGTAATGGTTTAGCTGGTTACGGCTTGGCCGGTAATGAATTTGCTGGTCTATCCATCCCTGCTATTGAAATAGTTGCCACCAGTGGCGGTGCTCTGCCCGTTTCCAGCGCCTCCGTCATCGCTCCCAACGGTATCTCCGTAACGTCTGAGAACGCTTTTGAGGGTGCTTTGTCCGTGATTGGTGAGCTGCCCTGGGTGGGTACTGTAGGCTTGGAAGGCGTGTTGCCTAGTTCTGGTGCTGGTGTCGTCAACCACTCGTGCGGTAACGGTGTTGTAGCAGCTGAGAGCGTCGGTCCTGCTGCTGGTTATGGCGCTGGTGCCTACGGAACTGGTGTCTATGGTGCTGCTGATACATACGGTGCTGTTGGAGCCTACGGCGCTGCCGGTGCCTTAGGTGGTGCCTATAGCTCTGGCCTTGGCTATGGTCTTGGTGCCACGGGTATTGGAGGCCGTGGCTGTGGATGTGGAATGTACTAAGATATTTTATAACAAAATTACAACTTTCTCCGATTCTCTAATTACTGAATAAATATAATTGCAATTGACTTTGTCGTTTCCATATTCCAAAAAAGTTGTTACCCCAAACTAAGCTTAAAAGTCTAGCTATCGCAACTATTGCTCGCTGAACGGTATCTCTATGAATACATAACTAGCTGGTGCCCGCGACTTCGTCTGCGTGGCAAAAGGTAGCTTATGTCCTTCTCCAATTGGTCACCTTGCCGAACTTCATTATGGTCCATTCAGCTAGTAATATCGTAGGTTTGCGCGATCACTACACATTATAATAAAAGAACTTTTAACTGGATTAATCGCGTGTATTATTGGTTTTTTGTTTTTCCTGACGTTTCGAACACTTTGCAGCGTTCGTGCACCGCGTGTGTTCGCGTGTCGTCTTGCGACCACGTTGTGATTAATCCGGTTAAAAGTTGTTTTATTATAATATCCATTCAGCTGTTTAGTCTTGAAAAGGTAACAAACAAACAGAGTTACTTTCGCATTTATTATACGGATTTAATGTCTTGGCTCGTTGGTCTAGTGGTCTTAAGGGCGACTGCTGAGTATAAGGCTTTGGTTTCGATTCCAAGATCAGGTAAAGTTTGATTGGAAATTTCTGTTAGGAAATCCTCAGTAGCAGCCCGGAGTTTGGAATTGTGCCGGGTAGATAGCAATAGGCTTACCACCTAATATACCTAGATGGGACTTTTTAATAGCATTTGTGAAATGGGTGTACATCTCTGCCTACCCCTTCGGGGAATACGGGCAAGATGCAATGTAATTCATACGTTAAGGTAGGCTTCCAATCTAACGAGATGCTACCCAACCTCCTGACTGCCTATCTGACCTCCACAGCCCGGTTACTGGGTAACATGTAATCTTGTGGTTGTCAGACTTTCAGGCTTCTGACTACCCGTAACGGCTGTCAAAGATCTTTATTTCACAAATATGTGTATATTTGAATATATTATTACAATATAAGTTAAGGAAACTATATTGAACGTAAAATGCAAACATGTTTTTTTTGACACTGCTTCAGCAAGAGTGACCAAAAGCTAGCAACTGCACATAATGTTCAATTGGCGCAATCATAAAACGTAAATCCAAACAAAAAAAAATATATATAAAACAGTTTGCCAGGATTCACAAGCTCGTAACGCTTTCGCTGATAAAAGCTTATCATATCTCATCATCTTGGAGTTTAGGTCATAGATATTACGGCCTCATAATCTATGTTATCGCATGGCTATGCAACGGTCTTCCCCAAGTCCTTCCATTTATCTCTGTCCTTGCTGGTCTCCCACTATTCCTTAACATAGCCGTCGCTCCAGTTCTTTCTTCATAGTCGACCTCTGCGCCACCGTCCGTCAGTTGGCAAGCTCCAGATACATCTTAGAGACTGGCTGAAACCCAGTCGCGCTAGGTGTAGTCATCATAACTGCACCTAGCCCTATCAAAACACTTAGAATTTCCGTTTTCCGTGGGAACTTTGGAATAAAAGGTATAAAGAAACACTCTTACATTAAAATGCAACGAATTGTAAAAAAATCAAGTCAATCCATTGAATACTTTCCGAGTTTTCCCGCTACAAATATACGGAAGTTATAATCATGTGTAATTTAGGATGCAATGAAGGATTTTTTTTTCATTGCACTAGGGATAATTTTAAAGACTAACTACTAGGTCATATTTCTTTTGATACCACACGTTTTTGCTTAAATATGATGAAAAGACAAAAAATATATAATTCTAACAGATTTTCCTCAAAGTAAAATCTCAATGGCAACCCGTACTTCGATTTTATGTCATGCACATGGCAAGACTCTCCTTATTATAAGAGTTAATAACGGCATCAGTGAAATATGCACAACAGATTATCTCTGTTTACCCTCCGTGCTACTTGGTTATGTTGCGTAATATTAATATTCGTATATGCTTAAGCAAGTTTGTTCCTTGTTTTTACAGCAACTGGGATAGATTGATTAGATTAGATATCATATCCTTATCTCCCGAACGCTTTAGCAAATATGTAGTCGTTCTGTTCTGTTCTCACATCTTCCCGAAACACAACTAGATCGCTTCACGGCATGGCTTCGTCCGGTGGGATGTAACCAGCCGCGGCTGAAGCCACCAGAGTTGTGTTGCCTGTTTTGAACTACGTGTAGGGATTTCATTTTAAGGGTGCACACCTACGGTCGCGGGAAACTCAGCCCCAAAAACAGATTCCTTCTTACATCACTGATTTCTTACATATCAGACAGGTTAAAAATGGTTAACCAGGTTAAAACAAGCAAGATTTTATAATAGACGAAGAAATAAATAAAATATTCTGTTCTATAAATCATCATTATTTTATTCACACAAACTCTACTTTTTAGTAGACATAGGGTGACCCGCAACCACACGCGCATTGGCCAGAAATGGAAACAGCACCAGCAGCCGCGACAGGGCCACCGAAGTTCACAATGCCGGAAATCGGGACCTGACCAGCGACAGCGGTGTTACCAGCAACTGGCAGCTCACCAGCAACCGCTACGTTGCCTTCACCGGCGCCGCCGTACGGGGCAAGTCCGGCACCGGGGAGTGCTCCGGCATAGCCTACACCAGGGTAAGCGCCAGGGTAGGCCAGCTCTGCTAGTCCAGCGCCATAGCCGAAGGGAGCAGCGGCACCGAAAGCAGCAGCAGGGGAGAATGCGGTGGCAGGACCGTATGCCCCAAGGCACTGACTGAAGGCATTCTGCAAAAATATGACAAACATTACGATTTTAGGACAAAATTAAATACTATTTGACCAAAACAAGCTAAATTAATTAAAAATTAACAATCACGCCTGCCATTTTCTTATTCTTACTAGCCTATGTTACCCGGGATAATGTAAGGATTAATCTAACGGTACAGTACATCGAAATTGATTCAGTAATTTAGAAGTTATGGTGGCATAAAGAAACTTACAATCATACATCCTACTATAATATTATAAACGCGAAAGTTTGTATGTATGGATGTTTGTTATTCTTTCGCACAATAATTACTGTACGGATTTGGATGAAATTTAAACACACACACACAGATAGTTTATAACCTGGATTAACACATAGGGCACTTTTTATCCCGGCTGGATCTAATTCAAAATTTCACGCAGAAGAAGTCGCGGGCAGAAGCTAGTACAGTATACATACATGAACCCGAAAAACATAACACTCCTTTGTTGGGCAGTCGTGTAATAACTTTAAAACAGACCTTGACCTTCAAGTTTAGTTGGGTAGGAAAGCATTCTAGATAAAAAAGTTAAACGTAAGACAGAGTTTGGAAGAGATCTACTTTCAGTCATCGCATAAGACCATATGAGTATAATCAATGCATATAGCAATTATGAGATGGCTTAGTGGTCAGAGCGCCTGGAGTATTTATCCGGGAGGCGCAGCTTCGAATCCTGTTCGAGACCGTATTCTTTTTCCATTTAATATTGTAACACTAGGTTGTTCATCAACCACACGATAAGACGAAGAAGACTACATGGGACTTCATAACAGCATCTGTGAAACTACAACAGAACTCTGCCTAACTACTCGGGGAATATATGGGTGATGCTATGGACGTATTGATTTTTCTTACCTGGACCAAGCAAGCTTGGATGCAGAGCAACAAAACAGTGAAGGAAGACATGTTTGATGTTTGTGATCAACGAGAAGCTGAAGACTGAATGATGACCCGGAACAATTTCTACAATTTTATATTGCAGAAGTTGATACAAAAGTTGTCATTTGTAATATTTTATCAAAGACTTATGTAATAATACTACGTGACTTTTTTGCTTAAGTGACGCTATTATACAATATATTATTACCTATATTTATGCAACTTTACGTAATAATTGATAAAATGGTTCTATTAAAGGTGTATTAGTTGTGGTGAATATCATTCAAGTGTCAGCATTTACAACAGTCACTTCAAACTACTTCAAAAAACAAAATGTCTGCCAAAACCATCCTTGTCGTCTGCGCTCAGGCTCTGTTGATCCAGGTAATTGTTTTTTTAACCAATTTGGACTGTTTTAATTTAAATATAGCCTTATTGCTCAAGCGTTAAAGACCTAGCCATCTCTACCGATCTTAGTGGTCAGAGCGCCTGGAGTATTTATCCGGGAGGCGCAGGTTCGGACCGATTGGTAATTGTGTAACTGATTTGCTAACACACAAGATTTTAATTTGCTGTACATTGCGTGTGTTATAAAAAGTAAAATCTCCTGCAATGTAGCCTATATTGTAGAACTGTCATAATGGAAACCTATTAACATTGAAAGTTAGTTGCGAAATTATCTTGCTAGGATTCCAGTCCATTTTCAAATATCATACATATTTCAAGATCATATCATATTTTTTTTTCTCGTGGATTTGATTTCTATATACTGATATTGTAGCGTCACAAATTTTCACAATATCGTCATTAATTGAAATAAAATCAATTTCAAAACACTTTGTCGGTTTAAAATATCTTTCAAAAGTTCTCATACAGTTAATATATTAAATGGAAAATACGACATTGTATTAACTGCAAAGTTGGTCGTGTCGGTTTCGGTCACAGCTGTGGACACTGAATAGATAGCAATGACGTCGCCAAAAGACGTGTTAAAATGTGGATGAAGAATTCGCGGTGGTGACCAGAGGTCGGGTTGGCTTAGTGGTCACAGCGTCTGGAGTATCTATCCGGGAGGCGCAGGTTCGAATCCTGCTCACGACCGTATTCTTTTTCCATTTAATATAAAAACTTTAGAGTTTGCTTAGCATGCGTTATTATAAAGTAAGTAGTAGAAATACTTTATAAAGATTTATCTTTAGTTCTCATACAACTAAAAACTATTTCCCCTATGAAGGCCCCTAATCTCAAAATAATAAGTAGATATTAATACGTTTCATATTTCCATTTTCAGTTCGCCTACACCCAATGCATCAACCGCGCGATCGATGGTGTTGTCCTTGGCGCCCCTGGTCGGGCAGGCCCTGGCCTAGCCAACGGCATAGCTGGACCAGGTCTGGCATATAACGGATTAGGTGCCCCCGGCTTGGCTTTCGGACCAGCTATGGAATTCACTGCAACCAGCGGTGGTTCTTTGCCAGTGACCAGTGTCTCTGCTATCGCTCCCACTGGCATCTCTATAGTATCTGAGAACGTTTTCGAAGGTCCTCTATCTGTGGCTGGTGAACTGCCGTTTGTGGGTACTACTGGTATGGAGGGAGCTATGCCATCTGCTGGTGCGGGTGCCATCAACCATGCCTGCGGTAATGGTGTTACTGCTATGATCAGCGAAGCTTCCATCGCTCCTGGTGCTGCCATTGCGCCGATAGCAGCTACTTTTGCTCCAGGTGGCTCCATAGCTCCTCTTGGTGCCTCGTTTGGGCCTGCATCTTTGGCAGGAAGAGTCGGCCTCGGTGGATGCGGCCGTGATGTTATTTATTAAACTGTTTAGTCTTTTTGATTTTATTGTTTTGTTATTTTGGATGTAAATAAAATAATATTTTTATTATTCTTGTCTTTTTTTTGTTAGATTAGTATTATTTATACCAACAATATTAAATTTGGAAAACTCTTTTAAAAAATTGTGAAATGTATTATACGGTCGTGCGCAGGATTTTGACCGACGCCTTCCGGATAAATACTACGGGTGTTCTGCTAACTAAGCCATCCCGCGCTCTGTCCACTATTTCGAATTCTACTTCCACATTTCTAATGTGTTATAGTGACGTCATCGCTATCGATTCATTCTGTGACTGAACATTAATAACAATAATAATATAATCCCATCCGTATTTCGGTCACTCTCTCTCCGAGGAGATTAGCCAGGTAAGCAGGAGATATTATACTGCACATGTGTATGCGCAAACACAGGTGCACTACCTCTTCCTTCACTCTCATAGTCCGATGGGACGGCAATCTGACATGACTGGAGAGAGATCAGGCGCAGGATGACGACTTTACGTGCTCTCGGAAGCACGAAGGTGTCACACGACCAAGTTTCTAAATCCGGGCTGTTACTGAGAATTTCCTAACAGAAAAACCAAATAACACTTTCCTCGACCTGGGTATCGAACCCAAGATCTCACGCTCGGCAGCCGAGCTTGCGACCAGTAGACCAACGAGGCAGTCAGGCAAACTGAACATTATTTTATATATAAATAAGGCAGCACTGGTCAAGTCATCATCATTACTGCTTTTGCGTGGTTTTATAAAAACAAAAAACTTGATCATATGCCAGAGCAGAGCCTGCCAAACCGCAGGAGCCGGCTATACCGTACGGAGCAGCCATACCGTAGGGACCAGCAAGTCCCGAGATATCAGCTACCGCAGCGCGGCTGGTGCACTGACTGAGTGCGGACTGGAGACAAAATGTAATAATTAACATAAATGTTACATAATGATTGTCAATATTAAACTTGATGTGTCTTCCTAAAGACAGAAATGATTAGGTTTGTGTTCCATAGTCATTATAATACTTTTTTTAAATCTTACTAGCCTATGTCTGTTACCCGGGACAATGTGAAGATTCTAACAACACCTCTAAATCAGTTCAGGCGTTTAGCAGTTATAGTGGAATAAAGAAACTCACAAACATACATACATGGACCCCAAAAACCTAACACTCTTTTTTTAGACAGTCGTCTAAAAACTATCATTTATGATTATTACTTTACTTTCAAATCACAGTCAAACAAAATATATAGAACGACGTCGCGGGCACAGCTAGTTATACTCTCACATAACTATGGTACTAAAATTTAAAGGTTTGGTTAACCAACAATCAACACGAAAGCTCAGCAGATCGAAAGCAGGTAATCATACAATACCTAGGCATTACTTTGAACCCTAGCTTGAACCCTAGAACGGCAAACCGCCCACCGCCCCAAGACTTGACTTCCGTAGAACTTAACTTCCGCAAGTATATGTATATTTATGTATTTAAATGTTTAAATCACGCTTGTTCCACGGAAGATTATACAGAGGAGTAGGTTGACCGTGCGGTTGACCAGGAGCGCCTGGGCGCAGAGGATGAGGATAGCCTTGACTGACATTATAGTTTGTTTCGAGTGCTGACACAAGAGTGATGGTCAGTGTGACTGTTGGTGGTTTTATACTCAATATTGTTATCAAGTACCAAGAACTGTTTATAGGAAACTGTCAATAATTATAAGCTGGTGCAACCAAGATAAGCCTTCTATTTACCAATAAGAAAACGCACAATTTTATTGAAATCAAGGGACACCCGGATGGAACGAAGTTAAAGAGAAAAATAATAATAATATATATATATCTGGCTTGCTTTCTATAAGAGATAGAGAGAGACAGACAGAGAAACATGCGCACGCCGCACGGCTTACAATAGCTTACTATAGCAAAAAGTGTCGTTACAACTTTTCGTCTTAATTTTTTCCGTCTAGTCCCCTTTCGCAACGCGCGATAAGGAACTTCGTTCCAATAAAGTCCGTCGAGGCTAACATAAAAATAAACTTTTATATCAAGGTTTGCTGAGGTGACAATATGGACAACCGCATGATACGGCCACTCTTCGTATTTATCAACAATTGCATTTTAATAATCAGAAATACTTATGAACACGGAAAACAAGTCAAGTAGTGGGTCAAGGCCACTTACAAGTAAACAGTTATTCAATTATAATGTTATAGGTAAGCAACTAATGAAGTAACAATTCAAGATAAATCTTTGAAAAGCATCAACGAATGTTAAGCGATCTCTAAAGTTATTATATTAAATGGAAAAAGAATACGGTCGCGAACAGGATTCGAACCTGCGCCTCCCGGATAAATACTCCAGGCGCTCTGACCACTAAGCCATCTCGACCTCTGCTCACCACCGCGAATTCTTCTTCCATATTTTAACACGTCTTATGGCGACGTCATTGCAATCAATTCAGTCCCTATGCTGGTGACCAAACCGACACGACTAACTTTGCAGTTAAGCACTAAAAGTTAAGTCCTCCTGTGCACTCACTTTTTGCTGGTTGCAAATGTTTGCTGGTAGAAAACTCATGTATGGGTTAAGCTCGCCTTTGTACATCAAAATTCAGTACTATTATTTTATAAGCTATATTTTGTGTGTACAATAAATAATAATAATAATAATAGATTCCGGCGTTACTTTGCGGAAGTTCATTACAATAGATGCAAAATAAATACAATATCTAGCTACTTCCACAATATTGAGGGTAGTCATGCATTACCAGTGCACCGCCCGCCCGCAAATATATGCACATACGTAAGCGGTGAAAATTGCGACTACCATCACCACACGTGTTTCGCCGCCAATGGGGCATCATCAGGGTACCTATTCGTTATCTCGGTTGCCAACCGAAGTGATGGACTGTTTGTAGTGCATTGCGTCGTGTGTTACAGCTTGTCTATGATGAGCAACAATATTAAAAACTTACGACGCAATGTACTACAAAGTGTCCATCAATTCGGTTGGCAACCGAGATAGCGAATAGGTACCTTGGAGCTGTTAGACCATGTAGTGTCCGCCACCGAGTGGCCATCGCCATCGGTAGATCGCTTGCGTATGGACAATTGTGCATACATTTGCGGGTGGGAGGGCGGTGCACAGGACATGCATGACTACCCTCAATTCATTCATTCATCATAGTTCTAGCATATTTTCCTAAAGTGTGGTGGCATATTTGGCGGACTAGACACAAAAAACAATGGTTATTTTAGATCATGCAAATCATACATTGCTTCCGAACTGAGTAATTCACGAAAATGTTGATTATTGTTTAGGTGATTATTCTGTGTCACCATAATATTTTAAGTCTTTATAAAGTTATCAATTTAGCTCACCATTCCTGATGGCTTTTTTTATTAGCTTGTAGGCTTGCGTTTGACCGCCATCTCGCCTGATGTTAAGCGATAATGCGGTCTACAATGGAGCACGCTTGCCTAGAAGAAACCGATTCACTCGCGTCTTGAAGACATCCAGATTGTGACAATTGCTAATAAAATACTTACGTTTTTTTATTTACCTTCTTAATTTAATATTATTATTTTTCTTCATCCTCGATTAGCAACATGTTTTTCTTAGGGCAGGTCAATAAAGCAAATATTGTTAGAAAAATACATTATTTATTAAGAAAAAATCAAATCAATCCAAAATTTTCCTCAGTAAATGTACTCATAGGGGGCACCACATCCACAGGCGCACTGGCCAGCAATAGATACGGTACCAGCAGCAGCCACAGGACCACCGAAACTCACAGCTCCCATGATCGGGACCTGACCAGCGACAGCGGTGTTACCGAGAACTGGCAGCTCACCAATGACAGCCACGTTTCCTTCACCGGCACCGCCGTATGGGGCGAGTCCAGCAGCAAAACCAGCACCGGGGTAAGCGCCAGCGAAACCAGCTCCAGGGTACGCGAGTCCATCATAAGCTAAACCAGCAGCACCCAATCCGTAAGGACCAGCCAGGCCAAGCCCAGCCATACCGAAAGGACCAGCCAACCCAGAGGCAGCAATACCAGGACCAGCTAATCCGCAAGGAGCAGCTAATCCAGTAGCGCCCAAGCCGTAGGGACCAGCAAACGCAGCATCAGTAACCGCAGCGCGGCTGGTGCACGTCTGACTGAAGGCAGACTGAAATTGTGGAATATAAAATCAGTAAAAAACTATTTTAAAACGTTAATAGGTAGTTATTATATGAGACAAAATCGTGCCATTAATTTTTTTGAGGACTTGTAATAGAATTTATGATGAATCTATATTCTTACCTGGATCACACAAGCCTGGATGCAGAGGAACACAACGGTGAAGGGAGACATGTTTGGTGATTGTTTCTGTTCAAGAATCTGAAAACTGAATGATAAACCGGATTTGGTACCCGCCTTTTTATACCTGAAATTGTACTTCATTTCATAATTTTTGGAAACGTGACTTACATTATATTTCAATAAAATTGTGCGTTTTCTTATTGGTAAATAGAAGGCTTATCTTGGTTGCACCAGCTTTTTAATTATTGACGGTTACCTATAAACAGTTCTTGGAACTTGATAACAATATTGAGTATAAAACCACCAACAGCAACACTGACCATCACTCTTGTGTCAGCACTCGAAACAAACTATAATGTCAGTCAAGGGTATCCTCATCCTCTGCGCCCAGGCGCTCCTGGTCAAGGTAAGACATATGTATTAAAACTACTTAAATATGATGATTTCTGTCTTTAGGAAGACACATCAAGTTTAATATTGACAATCATTATGTAACATTTATGTTAATTATTACATTTTGTCTCCAGTCCGCACTCAGTCAGTGCACCAGCCGCGCTGCGGTAGCTGATATCTCGGGACTTGCTGGTCCCTACGGTATGGCTGCTCCGTACGGTATAGCCGACTCCTGCGGTTTGGCAGGCTCTGCTCTGGCATATGATGGATTCGGTTACCCTGGTGCTGGCTTCGCAGGCAGAGGTCTCGCTTATGATGGTCTGGCTTATGATGGTCTGAACGCTGGCTACGGAGGCAGAGGTTTGGCTTACGATGGAATCTACGCCCCCGCCATGGAGTTCACAGCCACCAGTGGCGGCGCTCTGCCCGTCTCCAGCGCCTCCGGCATCGCTCCCGTCGGTATCTCCGTAGTGTCTGATAACGCTTACGAAGGTGCTTTGACCGTGGGTGGTGAGCTGCCGTTCGTGGGTACTGTGGCTATGGAAGGTGTGGTGCCCTCTGCTGGTGCTGGTGCCGTCAACCACGCCTGCGGCAATGGCAGAAACGCCATGATCAGCGAGACTTCCGCTTTCGCTCCTGGTGCGTATGGTCCTGCTGCCGCTTTCGGTGCCGTCGCTCCATTCGGCTACGGCGCTGGCATGGGTGGGCTGGCCTACCCCGCTGCCGGTTTGGCTGGGTCTATCGTTGCCCCTGGTCTCGGTCTCCGTGGTGGTTGTGGATGCGGCCTCTAAGAACTTATTCACCATAAATATTCCAATACAATAAATCAATATGTGTGTATACTTTTGTGTGCTTTTATTCCACATTAACTGACTGAGACAATGTGAACTAGCTTTACATCTTGTGAATAGAAGATGCGACCCTGAGCAAGTATAGTTATTTTTTGTGGAAAGATATAGACGTGGATAGTACCACAATTCAGCCAATATAAAAAAATATAACTTCACTTCACGTGCATTAATATATAATTACTAGCTGACCCCGCAAACGTTGTTTTGCCATCTAAATCTTGTAGATAGGGCCACTCTTATCACGCAGGGGCGTAAAACCTATTCATAGAACTACCAAAAATACACAAAAAAAAAAAAAAAAATCGGTCAAGCCGTTTCGGAGGAGTTCGATAACAAACACTGTGACATGAGATTTTTATATGTTAGATATACTTAAAACAAACATAAATACACGCCTTTTTCCTATTGGGATAGGCAGAAACTACAGCTTTGCTTCGTCCACATTCATACATCTGGTCATACACGCGCTTCAGCTGTGATTACTACGTACCTGACTTTCTTGGAAGACATCACCGATAAGGTCAGAGTATATCCTTCTAGGACGTCCCTTTCCCGCATTTTCATTTGCAGCTGCGCAATAGTCGCACCTGCACAATCGTCTCTCATTTATCCTCTCAAGATGACCAAAGAAATAATGATAATGTTTTAAAAAAAAAAATATGAATATCCATAGTAAGTATAGTTCAACGGTTATTACTCACGCGTATTCTTCGGGATTGCCCGACTAGTTTCTCTCCAATGGAGCCCTTATTCATGAGCAGAGCCCGTGGTGATGTGTTATCACTGTTTCATCCTAACCTATCTTGGTATCACAACAACTCAAGCCCAAGAAAACCTGAGCTGATCATTCGACTCAGTCAACCAAACCCCATGACAGCTTAACCACATGATTATTGCGACAACGTGATACCGACTAGGCCCCTTTCACTAGGAGTCACGGACGTGCCTACCCGCAATAATAAATGAATTTAATACTTTAATAAAACAACTTTTAACCGGATTAATCGAGTGTATTATTTGTTTTTGTTTTTCCTGACGTTTCGAACTCTGTATCAGAGACAAAAATAATTTTATGATTTTTTTCAATTATATGTACGGTATACTGAAATAATTTAAAATAAACTGTTGAGTGAAATATAAAATAGTGACATCTGTGGTCCATTAAAAAAAATTGTAAATTGCAAAAATGTAGCTTCTAAGGCAACGCAATAAAAGAATATATTATGGACATTTATGCAGCATATTTTAGTAGTTTAGCAGTTATTCATTGCCCAGTAAATCAGAACCTACGGGGTATTACCTGTAGACCTGGAAATATGAAATTTGGCCAGAAGTGAATCATGACAGCACAACTATAGGAAAAAGTATTATTATTAATAATACGGAATCCTCGGAGCGCGAGTTAGACTAGCACCTGTCCGATTTTTATTTATATAATTATTTTCCAATTTGTTCGACATTACAAAAGATAAGCAGCAGAGAAGTATTTCGTGTCCGTTTGATACTATTAAAGTACTAAAAAATTCAAAAATAAATTGTTTAATCTGACATAACTAAGACAATGTAACAAATACGGATAAATCTTTTAAAAGCACAAACGCATGTTTAACGAACTCCAAAGTTATAATTTCATGGAAAAAGAATACGGTCGTTTCTTTTTTTTATGGAATAGGCGGCAACCGAGCAGACGGCTCGCCTCATGGTAAGCGATTACCGCCACCCATGGACACCCGCAACCCCGGAGGAGTCGCAAGTGCGTTGCCGGCCTTTTAAAGGTTTTGGGCCTCCGGTACCCTCACTCACTCGGCGAAACACAACGCAAGCGTTGTTTCACGCCGGTTTTCTGTGAGGCCGTGGTATCAATCCGGTCGAGCCGGCCCATTCGTGCCGGAGCATGGCTCTCACGGTGAAGAGTGAGCAGGATTCGAACATGCGCTTCCGGGATCCTCAAACAATTAAGTAAAAAACATTAGACGAGAGAGGAAGATATTCTAGTCGCCAGAAGAGACTGCAGGCTCAGCTTTATGCTGTAGCATTGAGAAATTGCAACGCTGATTTACGGTTAAGTTCCCACCATGAAATCCATAACGGTTATAGCATATAGGTATTCAGCATAGTTCTAGCATATTTTCCTAAAGTCTAGCGGCATATATGGCGGACTAGGCACAAAGAACAATTGTAATTTTGGACCAGGCAAATCATACATTGCTTCCGAGCTGAGAAATTCACCAAAACGTTGATTATTATTCTGTGCCATCATAGTATTTTAAGTATTTATCTGGGGGCACGGCAGTGCCCCTGCCAAGTCTCGAGCAAAGCATGCATGGCCGTACAATCCTTTTCTTGAAGCTATTCGCGGCCCTTTCAGCCCCCTTTATCTTCGCTGTGGACAAAGCTACTAGTTTGAACTTTCAGTAACCAATAGCAATTATTATAACTAGCTAAACTTCTAAATAACATGATATTTGAACTTATAGTTTATGAGATATCGTCAATCAAAGTTACATCATTTTGTCACTCACAGACTCACTGACTGACCGATCATCAAAAATCTAAGATATTTCTAGGAGACCTAGAACCTTGAAATTTGGCATCAATATAGATTATTAGGAACATGTAAAATAAAAATTAGAAAAACTCTAATAATAGTTACTTATAGAAAACAATTTTATATTTGCCGTGTTGCAGGAACATGGTGTGAATCGACTGCATTATTAATTTTGTTCTTTGTTTACGTACAAAAAAATATGAAATTCCTATAGATTATTAATAAATTGTTATTTATTAAAGATAAAAATAAATTTAATATATCGAGTTAATAATTTGTTATTAATAAAATGAATAAAGCTGAATAACTTGATTAAAATATTAATGTAATGCAATAAATAGTCTGTGTTCGCTCGATAGATGGCGTTGTACCTGAATTCTAAAATCTCACTATGGTTTCGTTACAGGGCGTAGTACAAATAGTAATTTAGAAAATCTTGGATATTTTCGTATGATATCTCTCTATGAAAAAAAACCACTAGGAAACTAAAAATTTATAATAACGAAAATTTATATTCAGTGAAACGAAGCTTGCCGGATCATTTCTTGCCGGATCATTAAAAATACTAATTTATTTACATAGATAGTTTGTTACATATTTAGTTTGTTACTTACACAATTTGTTAGTTAGTTAAATAGTTAGTTCCCGTTTTCGCCAGAACAATCCAGAAAAACGGAAGGAAGCGTTAGTACTATACAGCTGTTCTCACCCCGAAATGCATCGAACAGCTGTAGCCCGATATACCGCCTCACATCCGGAAGTGCATCGAGCTGCTGTGGCTTGTTATAGTGCCACTCATCCGGATGTTAACTAGGCTTAGGCTGGCAATAGCTGAAAATAATCGACTCAGAAACATTTACCGTCCAGACTTGTCTACCTTTAAAGTAACAAAGCCTGAGAGAAAAAACAAAAGAGACAGAGACAGAGAATGGGCTCTAAGCAAAGCAGCAGCTGATGTACACCGAAACAACGTCACCGAAAAAAAAGGGACCCACTTACAAAAAGTTAATAAGATCCCACCAAAACATTAATTGTAGAAAACTGCCAAGTCTCTCTATGCAATATTTCGACTTAAATTTTGTTTGAGATCTCATAGAAGCCAAGTCCTATTCAATTTATTTTGTAGTTAGTTATCTATCAACATTTAGTGACTGAATAAATAGTTTTATTTATATTATAATTTTAGTGACTTGGCAATGAGTACAAATTAAAAGCTGCTTGCTGTGTGGAATTATGTGCGACTGTTATTGACAAATTGATATCTATGAGTACTATGATTATATAAGTTGTTATGCTGATGTGTGATTTATGATATGCAGTCATGATTTTGCGGCCAATTAGTAGTTATGGTCACCATCGATTACGTGCGCCAATACATATTTAAGAAGACCTAAGTTTATTTGAAAAGAACATCACAATTATTATTGGACAAATCAAAAGAACTTAACTAATCCTGTGATATTAAACTTTACGCGTGCGTTATGGGTTACTTTCACTTCCTCCAAATATATAAGTGGAAAGATTGCCTAGACACTTGGCATTTTTTTACAATTAATGTTTTTGGTGGGACAAATTTATGAATTTAGAGCACCATTCCTGATAGTTTCTGTTTTTATTAGCTTTTAGGCTTGTGTTTGACCGCCATTTCGCCTGATGTTAAGCGACAATGCGGTCTACGATGGAGCACGCTTGACTAGAATAAACCGATTCACTCGAGTCTTGAAGAAACCCAGACATAGATATAGTTACACTATTGCTAATATAATACTAACGTTTTTCTATTTACCTTCTTAGTTTAAAATTATTATTTTAATTCGTTACCAAAAAGTTTTTCTTAGGGCAGGTCAATAAAGCAAATATTGTTAGAAAAATACATTATTTATTAAGAAAAAATCAATCCAAAATTTTCCTCAGTAAATGTACTCATAGGGGGCACCACATCCACAGGCGCACTGGCCAGCAATAGACACGGTACCAGCAGCAGCCACAGGACCACCGAAACTCACTGCACCCATGATCGGGACCTGACCAGCTACAGCGGTGTTACCAATAACTGGTAGCTCACCAATGACAGCCACGTTTCCTTCACCGGCACCGCCGTACGGAGCGAGTCCAGCAGCGAAACCAGCACCGGGGTAAGCGCCAGCGAAACCAGCGCCAGGGTACGCGAGTCCATCATAAGCTAAACCAGCAGCACCCAATCCGTAAGGACCAGCCAGACCAAGTCCAGCCATACCGAAAGGACCAGCCAACCCAGAGGCAGCAATACCAGGACCAGATAATCCGCAAGGACCAGCTAATCCAGTAGCGCCCAAGCCGTAGGGACCAGCAAACGCAGCATCAGCAACCGCAGCACGGCTGGTGCACGTCTGACTGAAGGCTGACTGAAATTGTGGAAAATTATATCAGTAATGATGAATTTCTTATCTTGATTCGGTATTTTTATTTAAGGTAGAGAAAACAGAATTATTCATCAGTTTTCTGATAGAGAAAGTAATGGAAAAAGAGGTCAGAGCGCCTGGAGTATTCATCCGGGAGGCGCAGGTTCGAATCCTGTTCGCGACCGTATTCTTCTTCCATTTAATGTAATAATTTTAGAGTTCGCTAAGCATGCGTTAATGCTTTTCAAAGATTTATCTTGAATTATTAAGGTAGGTAATCGCATTCTTTACAACATTGTATTAACTGCAAAGTTAGTCGTGTCGGTTCGGTCACCCGTGGTATAGGGACTGAATTGATAGCAATAACGTCGTCATAAGACGTGTTAAAATATGAAAGAAGAATTCGCGGTGGTGAGCAGAGGTCGAGATGGTTTAGTGGTCAGAGCGCCTGGAGTATTCATCCGGGAGGCGCAGGTTCGAATCCTGTTCACGACCGTATTTTTTTTCCATTTAATATAATAACTTTAGAGTTCGCTAAGCATGCGTTAATGGTTTTCAAAGATTTATCTTGAAGTAATGGAAAACTAATAATAATCAATTTATATTCTTACCTGGATCAAGCAAGCCTGGATGCAGAGGAACACAGTGGTGAAGGGAGACATGTTTGGTGATTGTTTGTGTTCAACGAGAAGCTGAAGACTGAATGATGAACCGGATTCGGTACCCGCATTTTTATACCTGAAATTGTACTGATAAATAACCACTTAATGGGTTCATTTCATAATTTTTGGAGACGTGACTTACATTATATTTCAATAAAATTGTGCGTTTTCTTATTGGTAAACAGAAGGCTTATCTTGGTTGCACCAGCTTTTTAATTATTGACAGTTACCTATAAACAGTTCTTGGAACTTGATAACAATATTGAGTATAAAACCACCAACAGTCACACTGACCATCACTCTTGTGTCAGCACTCGAAACAAACTATAATGTCAGTCAAGGCTATCCTCATCCTCTGCGCGCAGGCGCTCCTGGTCAAGGTAAGAAATATGTATTGAAACTACTTAAACCTAATCATTTCTGATTTTAGGAAGATACATCAAGTTTAATATTGACAATCATTATGTAACATTTATGTAAATTATTATATTTTGTCTCCAGTCCGCACTCAGTCAGTGCACCAGCCGCGCTGCGGTAGCTGATATCTCTGGACTTGCTGGTCCCTACGGTATGGCTGCTCCGTACGGTATAGCCGGCTCCTGCGGTTTGGCAGGCTCTGCTCTGGCTGATGGACTCGGTTACCCTGGTGCTGGCTTCGCAGGCAGAGGTCTCGCTTATGATGGTCTGGCTTATGATGGTCTGAACGCTGGCTACGGCGGTAGAGGTGTGGCTTACGATGGAATGTACGCTCCCGCCATGGAGTTCACAGCCACCAGTGGCGGCGCTCTGCCAGTCTCTAGCGCGTCCGGCATTGCTCCCGTCGGTATCTCCGTAGTGTCTGATAACGCTTACGAGGGTGCTTTGATCGTGGGTGGTGAGCTGCCGTTCGTGGGTACTGTGGCTATGGAGGGTGTGGTGCCCTCTGCTGGTGCTGGTGCCGTCAACCACAACTGCGGCAATGGCAGAAACGCCATGATTAGCGAGACTTCCGCTTTCGCTCCTGGTGCGTATGGTCCTGCTGCCGCTTTCGGCGCCGCCGCTCCATTCGGCTACGGCGCTGGCATGGGTGGGCTCGCCTACCCCGCTGCCGGCTATGCTGGCTCTATCGCCGCCCCTGGTTTCGGTCTCCGTGGTGGTTGTGGATGCGGCCTCTAAGAACTTATTCACCATAAATCTTCCAATACAATAAATCAATATGTGTGTATACTTTTGTGTGCTTTTATTCCACATTAACTGACTGAGAAAATGTGAACTAGGTGATCTTGTGAATAGAAAAATGAAATCCTGAGCAAGCATTATATCTGTGGAAAGATATAGACCTGGAAAGTAACAATTACCGAAATTTGCAATCAACCAAAATACAGAAAAATATTACTTTAGAGTTTACTTCACATAACATAACATAGCATCACGCCTGCAGGTTTAAATAATTGTACACCCACATTTCACCAATGCTGTTATTAAGTCCCACGTAATTGGTGAGCCCCACCAGAAAAAGCCGCGCTTGCGTCTACTTAACCAACGAGGCAGTCACACAAAAAACACATAAACCCTACATATAATTGATAAAATTCATACAATTATTTTTGACTCTGATACATAGTTCGAAACGTCAGGAAAATCAAAAACCCATAATACACGCGATTAACCCGGCTAAAAGTTGTTTTATTATAATGCGTAGTGATCGCGAAAACCTAAGATGTTAATATGAATTTAATACTTACACGATTAGGAGAATCATGACTGTTTCCCTTATGGGTAGGCAGAGACTATCGATTTCCACTTGCTAGGATTCTGTCACACCTCTTTCGCTTCATCTATGTTCATTAAATCATGCATGCTCGTCAATTTAGGTTATTCCTGACCTTTTTTGAGAATGATAGGATATCCACACTCGCCTCATATACTAGTTTTGTCAATCATCCAGAAATGGTAGGTGTAGGATGTGATAGTACTATATACCTCTTGTTTATGAGCACTGCTTCGTTTGGTCAAATGGTAAAATGCAATGTCCAAAATATGCCGAATATATTTCCGCGTAAACGGACTTTAATCTAAATTAAATGGCAGTCTCATCATAATTTATTACAATATTTAAAATATGATGAAATTTATATAAAAAAACCACATTATTAATAATAAAAAGCACGCCTGCCAAGTGTTTTTTTATTTTATTTTTATCTAGAATGGGTCTACGTTTGGCCACCAACTCGCCTGATGGTAAGTGACGGTGTGGCCGAGGATGGAGCACGTAGATCCAGAATAAATCTATTCAGTCGTATGTTCTCTTACTACCCACTTTTTTGTGTACTATAAGATAATATAACACATAGCATCACGCCTGTATTCCCCGAAGGGGTAGGCAGAAGTGTACACAATTGAACACCCACATTTCACCAATGCTGTTATTAAGTCCCATGTGGTGAGCCTATTGCCACCAACCGGGCATAATTCTAAATTTCGGGCTGCTACTGAGAATAGAACTCAATAACTCTTTACCCGACCCGGGAATCGAATCCGAGACCTCCTGCTCAGCAGTCGCGCTTGGGACCACTAGACCAACGAGGCAGATTTTGTGTACCACTCATCCTCTGTTCATCAGATCTTTACTAAATATAAATGGGACCACTTCTGGGGACTACTCTTTCAAACAAATATATCGACGGACATACATACAAAACAAGGTAGCTACTGTAAAACGTTGAAGAGTTCCCTTGACTGCCCTTCGTCTTCATCATCAGACCCCTAATGACAGTCACAACCCATCTAGGTGTAAAGTTCTCCTCAATACAAATTAATCAAGCCCAATCACCAGGTAATTGCTGTAAATCTTAGAGTGTAAATATCAGAGTTCCCTCGATTGTCTTTCAGCTCCATCATCAGATCGACTCCACATCTTCATTAAATAGTAGTGCTTTAAAATACTTAATGATAAAATTAACAACGCCTAGTCGCCACTACGATTTTCGGAGGTTTCCCTCGATTTCTCTGGAATGCTATCATCAGATCCTGGTTTCCTTAACATGGTACCATCCTTGGAATATCTTCTTTCCAATAAAAAAAGAATCATCTTAATCCTTTCATAAACGACGAAGTTATCCCCGAACACAAATAAAAAAAAAACAAAAAACATACGGTCGAATTGAGAAACCTCCTCCTTTTTTGAAGTCGGTTAAAAAGAGATTTTATACATAAAAACGATTTAATAAATGTTGAAGGTGTAACGCACGCGTGCTTAGTAAGCCTCATTATGAATCTAAAAACGGTGCAATAATAGTCGCTTTACTAGCAAGTGTGTCGAAAAATATCTTATGAAACGCGTGAGCTTTTTGTTCAATTCTGTTACGCCTAGGAGGCTAGTATTAAAAAAAAAACAGAAGCAATACTGGAAAGGTTGGCAAACCGTTCACTCAGCTAATGAAATCGCTATAGGTGTATTCGGTAACATTAGGAGACAAAGGGCTCAAATTGCATAAAGTGAATAATAACGACCACACACGACGTGGCACGCGTCCGAACAATAACAAACTGAGATCAAATTACTGTACGTGTTGTAATCGGATTAAAAGTAAACTTATCTGAGATGCTTACTTTTTATATAGGTATAAGAAATTGACGAAATGAATGTAACCGCTTAATGGGTAGAATAGGAATCCAGGAGTAATTAAGGATAGAACCAGATAAAACAGATAGGTAAAGTTTTCAACATTTATCTTTTATTATAATAAAACAACTTTTAACCGGATTAATCGCATGTATTATTGGTTTTTTTAACCGACTTCCAAAAAGGAGGAGGTTATCAATTCGGTTGTATTTTTTTTTTTGTTTTTTATGTTTGTTACCTCAGAACTCCGTCATTTATGAACTGATTCGGAAAATTATTTTTTTATTTGAAATGATTTACTTTCAGATTGGTCCCATTAAAATTTTATGAAAATTGGTTTAGTAGTTTGATAATTAAATCAAAATAACTGAAAAATAATACGTCGTCGAAGTAAACGAAATGGTGTATTTTGCTTTCTTGTGACTTTCCGGTGGTGTTTACGGTCTCTAGAATAGTTCTAATGAACTAACTATTTTCCAGCTTCATCATCAGATGATGATGATGATGATGAAACCGGAAGATAAGCATCGGAAATCCGTCATATTTTTTTTTGCTATTTAATACTCTTTAGTGTAAGACCGCATTTTCAAACATCTCTTTTTACACGAGTGCTCAAAAAACGGAGTGTATTTATGTATGTATGTATGTAAGTATGTTTGTGAGTTTCTTTACCTATTCCACCATAACTTCTAAATACCTGAACTGATTTCGATATATGGGGTATCGTTAGACTCCTTATACTGTCCCGTGAGTAACATACGCTAGTCAGTTTTTTTTTTTTTAAATTAATTTCATCTTGTTTTACGCACTGACCACTAAGCCATCTCGACCTCGCTTAGTGGTCAGAGCGCCTGGAGTATCTATCCGGGAGGCGCAGGTTCGAATCCTGTTCGCGACCGTATTCTTTTTTCCATTTAATATTGTAACTTTAGAGTTCGCTAAGCATGCGTTAATGCTTTTTCAAAGACATATCTTGAATTATTAAGGTAATTGTATTCTTTACGACATTGTATTAACTGCAAAGTTAGTCGTGTCGGTTCGGTCACTTGTATAGGTACTGAATTGATTGCAATGACGTCGCCATAAGACGTGTTAAAATATGGAAGAAGAATTCGCGGTGGTGAGCAGAGGTCGAGATGGCTTAGTGGTCAGAGCGCCCGGAGTATCTATCCGGGAGGCGCAGGTTCGAATCCTGTTTCCGCGACCGTATTCTTTTTCCATTTAATATTGTAACTTTAGAGTTCGCTAAGCATGCGTTAATGCTTTTTCAAAGAAATATCTTGAATTGTTTTACGCAGTTTATTACTCTCTTTTGAAATAGCCTCAGATCTAGATTTCCTACTTTGATATGGATATGTCGCAGATGGATTGTAGAATAAGCTGTTTTACAAAACTGCTAGCTGATTTACAAAACAGTACTGTTAAGAAAAACAGCTGAACGACGTTTAGCGGTTTTACATGATTACTGAACTATAACACGCAGAATTGAATGAACGTTTTGCGTTTATCAATGCAGCGGGTCAACGATCAGAGATTATGTAAAACAGTGTGAAATGAACTGTCAGATTGTTGATTTTAGTTCAAATTTTTGTCGCTTATGGCTCTGTATGTCCTAACAATAATAACCTAACTTTATTTTACTTGCCAAAAGCAAAAAAAATATGAAAATTTTTAATGACGTAAATACTAAACCACTATAATAGTCGACAATATATCGGGATTATGAAAGAAAATAAATTAAATTGATCCATGAGCGAGCGAAGCGAGCTCGGGAGTTTCGTGTATCCCGACACGGACAGGATAGGTTCAAAGAGGATGACGGGGGCCCGTGAGCGAGCGTAGCGAGCGAACAGCCCCCGTCATCCTCTTCGTGTTTAGGTTTTTTCTAACCTTACGGACACAAAAATAGGAGCCCCGCTAAGCGGGGCTCCGTCGACCCAGCCACGGAAAGTCAAATCAGAATACAGTATCGCTTTTTTACTTGAATGGTGACTATCCATTTAATATACCTATACAATAAACAAACCTGTCCCACTGTAGATATGTCATTCTGCATTACGTCTAAAGCTGGGTAGCAGTTTTGTTAAACGTATCGCAATGGCAATCCTGCACAGCTGAACAACGTTCAGCTGTTTTATAAAACAGTATTGTTTTGTAAAGCAGCTAGAGATTTTGTAAAACAGCAGATTCTACAATCCATCTGCGACGGATATATATGAACAGCGCGTTGAGTAGGTCTACCCATATTCACTTCCGATAAATCAGTTATGGTACGCAAGATTCACTAAAAAGTAAGAAATAAAATAATTTTTAACAAAAAAAAGAACCGACTCCAAAAATCTTTCTGTTAAGTAAAATTGCACTAAAAAGTTATAAAATAATTGCATTATTTACTTACTACAATTTAAATAAAAATATTTTTTTAATTTTAGAGGATTCTGAAGAAATCAATTTATTAGGACAATAATATACAATTATTATTATTTTTGGAGTCGGTGCCAGAAAAACTTTAAAATTGATTCCTTGTCTTTTCTCAGGGTAGTAAATTATAATTATATAAACGGCGGGGTAGTTTATAAACGGCATGAATCAGACTATAAAATGACATGTAAAAGAGATTTTATACATAAAAACGATTTAATAAATAAAATCTGCCTCGTTGGTCTAGTGGTCCCAAGCGGGACTGCTGAGCAGGAGGTCTCGGGTTCGATTCCCGGGTCGGGCAAAGTGTTATTGAGTTTTTCTGTTAGGGAATTCTCAGTAGCAGCCCGGAGTTTGGAATTGTGTCCGGTTGATGGCAATAGGCTCACCACCTATTACATGGGACTTAATAACAGCATTGGTGAAATGTGGGTGTACAATTGTGTACACCTCTGCCTACCACTTCGGGGAAAATAGGCGTGATGCTATGTTATGTTATGTTATGTGAAGGTGTAACGCACGCGTGCTTAGTAAGCCTCATTATGAATCTAAAAACGGTGCAATAATAGTCGCTTTACTAGCAAGTGTGTCGAAAAAGATCTTATGAAACGCGTTAGATTTTGTTCAATTCTGTTACGCCTAGGAGGCAGGTATTAAAAAAAAAAAACAGAATCAATACTGGAAAGGTTGGTAAACCGTTCACTCAGCTAATGAAATCGCTATAGGTGTATTCGGTAACATTAGGAGACAAAGGGCTCAAATTGCATAAAGTGAATAATAACGACCACACACGACGTGGCACGCGTCCGAACAATAACAAACTGAGATCAAATTACTGTACGTGTTGTAATCGGATTAAAAGTAAACTTATCTGAGATGCTTACTTTTTATATAGGTATAAGAAATTGACGAAATGAATGTAACCGCTTAATGGGTAGAATAGGGATCCAGGAGTTATTAAGGATAGAACCAGATAAAACAGATAGGTAAAGTTTTCAACATTTATCTTTTATTATAATAAAACAACTTTTAACCGGATTAATCGCATGTATTATTGGTTTTTTGTTTAGTACAAAGTAAGTGCGTTCATGGTCGCAGTACTCCTGCAACCACGAACGCTGCAAAGTGTTCGAAACGACAGGAAAAACAAAAAACCAATAATACACGCGATTAATCAGGTTAAGAGTTGTTTTATTATAATGTGTAGTGATCGCGCAAACCTAAGATATTACTATATTTATCTTTTATTCCTTTTCCACAAAATCTTATAACTTTAGAGTTCGCTATGCATGCGTTAATGCTTTTCGAAGATTAATCTGTATTTGTTAAGGTAATTGCCTCTGAACGACATTGTATTAACTGCAAAGCTAGTCGTGCTGACACAGGTGACCGAACCACCTGTAATAAAGCAATGACGTCACCAAAAGACGTATTAAAATGTGGAAGAAGAATTGGCGGTAGTCAGCAAAGGCCGAGACAGCATAGTGGTCAGATCGCCTCGAGTATTTATCCGGCAGGCGCAGGTTCGAATCTTGCTCACGACCGTATTTTTTTCTTTTTCCACAAAAGTTATAACTTTATTGTATTTCTCGTTTATTATTTTTGTCACGATGTCGACGTCAACTTGAACTAAAGCGATACAATAGAAATTGATTATAATTAAATACAAATTCCGAAATCTTTTCCTTCTTCTATCTCCCTTCGCCCCATTTGACTGAATAACATAATTTTAGTATCAAAGATAGATTCCTAACAGACTTAGTTATATAGGGAATACAAGTTCAAATAAAAACTTTAAAAATATTGCTGTATTCTTCATTTATTTTCATTATGTACAGATCATCGTTTAGAAGACGCCGCAGCCGCACGCGCACTGACCAGCGATAGACACGCTACCAGCAGCAGCCACAGGACCACCGAAGTTCACAGCACCCATGATCGGGACTTGACCAGCGACAACGGTGTTACCGGCAACGGGCAGCTCACCAATGACAGCCACGTTACCTTCACCGGCGCCACCGTACGGGGCGAGCCCAGCAGCGAAACCAGCAGCAGGGTAAGCACCAGCGAAGCCAGCGCCAGGGTATGCGAGTCCGTCATAAGCTAAACCGGCAGCACCCAATCCGTAAGGACCAGCCAGGCCAAGTCCAGCCATACCGAAAGGACCAGCCAACCCAGAGGCAGCAATACCAGGACCAGCTAATCCACAAGGACCAGCTAATGCAGGAGCGGCCAAGCCGTAGGGACCAGCAAACTGGCTGAATGCAGTCTGCGAAATGGTAAAAATATGAATTCTTAGACCTCTTTGATTTAAGCAACAAAATTACAAAAAAAATACGAATTTAGTAGAAGAAATATTCTTACCTGGATCACACAAGCCTGGATGCAGAGGAACACAACGGCGAAGGGCGACATGTTTGAGGATTGTTTGTGTTTAACGAGAAGCTGAAGACTGAATGATGGACTGGAAAGTACCCGTGTTTTTATACCTTAAAATGTATGATAATTCTGAACAATACAGAATTATGATTTCCTAACTTTAGAAAACGTTTAATTGTGTCGCAATAGGCACTTATGTGTTATTTGTTAGCCAATTATAGATTTATCAGCTTTCACAAGCTTTTGAACTACTTTATTAATTATACTAAATAGGTAATTTACTGAATATTCCTAGAATTTGATAACACACTAGTATAAAACCACTTGCAGTCACTTTGTAAATCATTCTTGTGTCAGTACTCGAACTAAACTGAAAATGTCAGTCAAAGCTATCCTCATCCTCTGCGCTCAGGCGCTCCTGGTCAAGGTAAGAATCATTATATTTTAATAATTACTATAGCTGCGTCAAAATAATTTTTAATATCTTTAAAACAAAATTACCTTTGCCCATCGGAAATTGTACTTAATTTTAGTGTTATAAAAAGCAAATAAAGTAACAGCCTCATAGATCGATCAACTTGGGTTAAGCTACGCTTGCTGCGGTTGGTCTGTAGATGGGTAACCATTATTTTATATCAAGACCCTTCAGTGTCTCGGAGAGTACGTTAAATTGTCGGTCCCGGTTGTCAAACGAATGTTGTACATGCCAACTGTTACGATTAGTCGGATGCCTGAAAGTGTGACAAACAGTTTTACCATATCGCGTTACCCAGTTACTGGGTTGTGAAGGTCAGATAGGCAGTAGCTTCATGTAAAATAGGGTATTAAGCTGTATGCGGTTTGACTTGACGCTGACCCCAAGTAATCTGGGAAAAGACTAGACAGATTTAAAGAAAACGCAAATATAGTGAAATATTACCATAATTATAATTCTGACTTTATTTCCAGTCCGCATTCAGTCAGTTCACAAACTGCGCAGCAGTAGCTGATATCGCTGGACTTGCTGGTCCCTACGGTATGGCTGCTCCGTACGGTATAGCCGGCTCCTTCGGTTTGGCAGGCTCTGCTCTGGCATATGATGGACTCGCTTACCCTGGTGCTGGCTTCGCAGGCAGAGGTCTGGCATATGACGGACTGAACGCTGTCTACGGAGCTAGAGGCTTGGCTTACGATGGAATGTACGCCCCCGCCATGGAGTTCACAGCCACCAGTGGCGGCGCTCTGCCCGTCTCCAGCGCCTCCGGCATCGCTCCCGTCGGTATCTCCGTAGTATCTGACAACGCTTATGAGGGTATTCTGACTGTGGGTGGTGAGCTGCCGTTCGTGGGTACTGTGGCTATGGAAGGTGTGGTGGCTTCTGCTGGTGCCGGTGCCGTCAACCACGCCTGCGGCAATGGCAGAAACGCCATGATCAGCGAGACTTCCGCTTTTGCTCCTGGTGCATATGGTCCTGCCACAGCTTTCGGTGCCGCCGCTCCATTCGGCTACGGCGCTGGTATGGGTGGGCTCGCCTACCCCGGTGTTGGCTTGGCTGGCTCTTTTGCTGCCCCTGGTCTCGGTCTCCGTGGTGGTTGTGGATGCGGTCTCTAAGAACACAGTCACCAATGATTGTCTCTGGACTAATGAGTCCATATTATAGATCTTTGATCTATAAATTCTACAACTGAATAAATGAACATGATCCCATACTTTTTAATTTTATTCCATCCATTCATAATCCAGTCGCTCTGCCTAGTGATCTCTGATCGCTATTCCAAATTATTCTTCCACATTAAGACCTACGCTTTATGGTGACTAATACGTCATAGGCAATCTTTTTACAGTTAGGTACTGAACTGATATGACTAACTTTTCAGTTAATTCAATGTTGTACAGGTGCCGACCTTACCACAGACTGGTACACTTTACAAAATTTATTGACACAGGCGTAGCAACTTCTAAAGTTATTTTTATTTTTGGGAAAACAAATATTTTTAAAATAAGTTGCCTAGTTAAAATCTCAATTATAAAGATTTAAGAAGGTTTGAGAAAAAAAAAACTCAATTATAAAGGTGAAAAATTTCGGCTGCGGTGAATGCAATTGCAACCCAGGAATCCCGTGAAAGGTTAATGGGGAATCGTGCTTTTAGTTTGTAGGAGGCCCGGACAACGTAAAGGGATAGGATTCCCAGATGATTATATTAAAATCAATCATTAATTCTATTTGGCCTAAATTCATATCGTTCACGCTAAGGGAAAAAGTTTGAAGGCTAAGCTTTATTCGAAGACATTCGGAATACTGAACTGTAAGATTGACTAAGAAATAGGTATACAAATGTTTAAAATAATTTCTAAATAAATATCGCCCGGCGTCTCCATAAGACGAATACAAGGAACCTTGAAATTGAATAGCATCGAACAATGACACGGTAGCTCAGAGCGCCTGGAGTATTTATCCGGGAAGCGCAGGTTCGAATCCTGCTCACGACCGTATTCTTTTTCGTTGGTCTAGTGGTTAGTAGCCCTGACTGCTATGCCGGAGGTCGTGGGTTCGATTCCCACCCAGGACAAATGTTTGTGTGATGAGCACGATCATTTGTTCTGTGTCTGGGTGTAATTTATCTATAATATGTATGCATTTAGAAATATATAAGTATTTTTATCAGTTGTATAGTACTCATAACACAAGCTCTGCTTAGCTTGAGACTAGACGGCGTTGTGTGGTAGTTGTGGAATATTATTATTATTATTATATTATTATTATTTTCCATTAAATATAATAATTTTAGAGTTCGCCAAGCATGTGTTAATGCTTTTCAAGGTTTATCTTCAATCTTATATAATTATATAAAAGTGCACATTAATAGGTGCTGGATTTAAACCTATAACTAGGTTTGATTGGCAATGCTCCCTAAACCTGGCCACCACCAATTAGCACATGGCTGTCTACTTATCGTCGATGATTATGCAATACCACGTAAATAGCAATTGTAAATACAGCTCACCTCACTTCCAGAAGAATAATAAGGAAGAAAATTAAATTTTGATTTTTTTGATTAAATTTTGCCCAAAACTATCAGAAAATTTAAGTGGTCCACCGCAATGTTCCTAATGAAGTATTTCTTATATTAAGTGTCAAAATTTAGAAGGCGCGTTGTTTTTTTTTTAAATAATTATGTTATAATTCTTCAAAGTCAAAGTCAAAGTCAAAGTCAAATCATTTATTTCAATTAGACCCTTTACAGGCACTTTTGAATTGTCAGAAGCTAGTTGCCACGTTCCAAAGTGTAGATTCCTATGGAGAAGAACGGGCAAGAAACTCCATGGTTACTCTTTTTATAAAATAGGTTTTCACAATAGCAGGTATTGGTTACACTGACTCTGTTGCAAAAAAATAATAATTTAAATCTAAAAGAGTGTAGTTTAACAATTCAGTCAATCATCAACCAGTCCCAACTGACGGCGCCCGTTCACGAACATGACGCATGCGTCAGCATCAACCAACTCAACCATGTTGTAGGGAATCGAATGACCCAACACACACGCCACCATCAGCGAGACATTTTAGTGAGCATGACATACTCCCAACTATATACTAACAGGAATTAACGCGCAATAAATACCTTCGATTCGCTTGACGTTTCGACCAGGTTGCACTGATCGTGGTCACAAGCAGTCTGCTTATGATAAGAAGAGAATGAGTAAAAAGTTCTTGACTGACAGACTGAACTTTTTTCCTTTTGAGCGACGGAGCCATGAAATCATTGAAAAACAATGACGATGATGGCCTCTTTAGGCAAAACTCAGCTAATTAAAGTGCTACTGTATATAAGATACTGTGTTTAAGAAATCAATATTGTTATAATTTTAATTCAAACGAAATTATCGAAATAAACCGTAACTTGCCAATAAAGAAAAAATCCAGTTTCGGAACGTCGCTGTCGAAAAATCCAAGACAGCCATAGACAACTAATCCATTCAAAAGTCAGCCAGTTACGTGCATGGCATAATACTAAATTTACCAAGGCAGTTTAGGGCCGCGAACTGAATTGCCTGGAACCTGCACGATATTTTAAAAGTTCATAATACGGCCCCAGGTCTCCAGTTAGTAACTTAAAAGTAGACCAAGGGCTCAACTTGCATATAATCACGACCACCCACGACGTGGCACGCGCCTTTTACATTAACAAACTGAGATCAAATTACTGTTCATGTTTTAAACCAATTAAACGTGAACTTATCATAGCTATTTATTTTATTTATGAAGACCAATGGAGTTAATAGGGATAGAACAGATAAAGTTATTCACATTGAATTTCTCGTTTATTCTTTTTGTCACAATGACGACGTTTACGTTTAACTAAAGCGATATAATAGCATATTGATCATAATTAAATACAAATTCCGAAATCTTTTCCTTCTTCTATCTCCCTTCGCCCCATTTGACTGAATAACATAATTTTAGTATCAAAGATAGATTCCTAACAGACTTAGTTATATAGGAAATACAAGTTCAAATAAAAACTTTAAAAATATTGCTGTATTCTTCATTTATTTTCATTATGTAGAGATCATCATTTAGAAGACGCCGCAGCCGCACGCGCACTGACCAGCGATAGACACGGTGCCAGCAGCAGCCACAGGACCACCGAAGTTCACAGCACCCATGATCGGGACTTGACCAGCGACAACGGTGTTACCGGCAACGGGTAGCTCACCTATGACAGCCACGTTACCTTCTCCAGCGCCACCGTACGGGGCGAGCCCAGCAGCGAAACCAGCAGCAGGGTAAGCACCAGCGAAGGCAGCGCCAGGGTATGCGAGTCCGTCATAAGCTAAACCGGCAGCACCCAATCCGTAAGGACCAGCCAGGCCAAGTCCAGCCATACCGAAAGGACCAGCCAACCCAGAGACAGCAATACCAGGACCAGCTAATCCACAAGGAGTAGTTAATGAAGGCGAGACCAAGCCGCAAGGACCAGCAAACTGGCTGAACGCAGACTGAAATGGAAAAATAATTACACAAATTCTTAGACCTATTTGTTTTTAGCAACAAATTTACTAAAACAAAAAAATACGATGTTAGTAGAAGAAATATTGTTACCTGGATCATACAAGCGTGGATCTCTGCATCCATTATTTATTTTGGGTAGAGAAAATCAAAGAATTACTCATCAGTTTTATGATAGAGGAACTTATTCAAAACGTAAAGAAATAATATTTTATTTATATTGTTACCTGGATCACACAAGCCTGGATGCAGAGGAACACAACGGTGAAGGGAGACATGTTTGAGGATTGTTTGTGTTCAACGAGAAGCTGAAGACTGAATGATGAACTGGAAAGTACCCGTGTTTTTATACCTTAAAATGTATGATAATTCTGAACAATACAGAATTATAATTTCCTAACTTTAGAAAACGTTTAATAGTGTCACAATACATGTATGTTTTTTGTTAGTCAATTGTTGGTTTATCAGCTTTCACAGGCTTTTTAAGTACGTTATTAATACTTACTTTATAATTACGTTTTACTATTTACTAAATATTCTTAGAATTTGATAACACACCAGTATAAAACCACTTGCAGTCACTTTGAAAATCATTCTAGTACCAGTACTCGAACCAAACTGAAAATGTCAGTCAAAGCTATCCTCATCCTCTGCGCTCAGGCGCTCCTGGTCAAGGTAAGAAACATTATAATTTAATATGTCCCTTGTAGTCTTGGAGAGCACGTTAAATTGTCGGTCCCAGTACTCTTATCAATGCTATACATTCCAACTGTTACGGGTAGTCGGATGCCTGAAAGTGTGACAAACAGTTTTACCATATCGTGTTACCCAGTTACTGGGTTGTGAAGGTCAGATAGGCAGTAGCTTCATGTAAAATAGGGTATAAAGCTGTATGCGGTTTGACTTGACGCTGACCCCAAGTTATCTGGGAAAAGACTCGACAGATTTAAAGAAAACGCAAATATAGTGAAATATTACCATAAATGTAATTCTGACTTTATTTCCAGTCCGCACTCAGCCAGTTCACAAACTGCGCAGCAGTAGCTGATATCTCTGGACTTGCTGGTCCCTACGGTATGGCTGCTCCGTACGGTATAGCCGGCTCCTTCGGTTTGGCAGGCTCTGCTCTGGCATATGATGGACTCGCTTACCCTGGTGCTGGCTTCGCAGGCAGAGGTCTGGCATATGACGGACTGAACGCTGGCTACGGAGGCAGAGGTTTGGCTTACGACGGAATCTACGCCCCCGCCATGGAGTTCACTGCTACCAGTGGCGGCGCTCTGCCCGTCTCCAGCGCCTCCGGCATCGCTCCCGTCGGTATCTCCGTAGTATCTGACAACGCTTATGAGGGTATTCTGACTGTGGGTGGTGAGCTGCCGTTCGTGGGTACTGTGGCTATGGAGGGTGTGGTGCCCTCTGCTGGTGCTGGTGCCGTCAATCACGCCTGCGGCAATGGCAGAAACGCCATGATCAGTGAAACTTCCGCTTTTGCTCCTGGTGTGTATGGTCCTGCCGCCGCTTTCGGTGCCGCCACTCCATTCGGCTACGGCGCTGGTATGGGTGGGCTCGCCTACCCCGGTGTTGGCTTGGCTGGCTCTTTTGCTGCCCCTGGTCTCGGTCTCCGTGGTGGTTGTGGATGCGGTCTCTAAGAACACAGTCACTTATGTTTCTCTCTGAATCAGCATGAATTCTTATTTTAGATCTGTGATCCATAAATCCTATAACTGAATAAATAAATATGACCCTATTTTTTGTAATTTTATTAATAATACTCCTCCTATGGACTGAATTTCTGTCACGGTGGCCTATCTCCACGGAGATTAGCCAAGTACGCAGGAGATATCATAGTTCACAAGTGTATGCGCAAACACAGGTGCACTCTCTCTTCCTTATCTCGAATATTCCGATGGGACGGCAATCCTACACGACTGGAGAGAGATCAGGACCGACGGCTTTACGTGCAAGGGGGTGTCACACCGCCAATTTTCTGACTCCGGGCTGCTACTGAGAATTTCTAACAGAAAACCCAATAACACTTTCGCCGACCTGGGAATCGAACCCGAGCCCTCCTGCTCAGCAGTGGCGCTTGGGACTACTAGACCAACGAGGCCGATGACAGTTAATAATCGGTAATATTTAAAAACTTTCTTTCACAATGGTATTTGACACGGACTTGTCTTTGGGACACCGAATAAATAGGAATATATGAAATTGTTTCCCTGTAATCAGCATTTTTATTGATTGAATCCTGGTTTAATCCTTCACTTCATGTTAAATATTGGAATTAAGCTGCACCCGGTTAGACTGGAAGTTAACCCCAACATATAAAGATATACAGATTGATTGATTGCTGTTACTGAGTGCCCAAAAGACTGGCAGGATTGCCACATTGAAAAATGTTGACCTATTTCAACCGAGAAACAAGCTATGTAGTCCTCTCGTCGTGCGAACCGATTAGTCACCGCGAAAATATAGAACTATAAAATATAAGTATAATATGAAAACAAAACAATTAATTGATAGGTAGGTATAATAATATGATTAGGTTGCAAATCGCACGACTAATCGAATTACACTGATAGATCGGGTGACGTGACGCGCGCTTGTTTATGCTGACGTCGCGCCGACGAATTCTCAACTGTCACTCATGACAGGGAGTTTTATTTTTATATAAAAATATTGAACGACTCCGTTATTTTTTTCTGTAAATGTTTAAAATAATTAGACTTTTTAAAATAGATAGACGTGCTGAAAATCTTGACGACGTAAATTCCGCCATAATTCGGGTCCAAAATTGGTTCACTGCAAACAACCTTGTACTAAACGGTAAAAAGACGAAATGTTTGAGATTTACGTTACCAAATGTCAAAAGTACTGACTGTGACATATTATTAAACAATGAAAAACTAGAAATTATTAATCAAACTGTTTTTCTAGGAGTTACGCTAGATTCAAAACTTCAATGGGGTGCTCACTTATCATCTCTAGCAGGACGGTTAAGTTCAGCTGCATATGCAGTGAGGAAAATACGACAGTTGACAGACGTAGATACCGCGAGACTGGTCTATTTTAGTTACTTTCATAGTATTATGTCTTATGGTATTCTACTATGGGGACGGGCTGCAGGCATAGAATCTATTTTTGTCCTACAAAAGAGAGCTGTCAGGGCTATATATAATTTACGCAGTCGGGAGTCTCTCCGAGAAATATTTAAGCAAATCAATATCATGACGGTGCCATGTCAATATATTTACGAAAATATTATGTATGTTAGGAAAAATTTACATCTATTTAATAAAAGATGTGAAAAACATAACTATAATACTAGAGATAGAAACAAACTAGTTCAACCACGGTTTAGATTAACAAAGGTACACACATCGTTTATGGGGTACTGTATAAAATGTTATAATAAAATACCTCCAAATATACTTCAATTAAACGAAACACAATTCAAAACTTGCATAAAACACACACTATGCAAGCGAGCATATTATAAGTTAGAAGACTATATTGTTGATAAAAATGCTTGGCTCAATGCTGGTCCTGCTCCACAATAACCCTAAAGAATTTGTAAAAATCAGACTAAATATATATATTGTAATTAGTAATATATCGGACATTCCATTAAATAAGTTCAATTGTGACATGCTCCTGATGAATCCTGACTATATCGCTGATATTAAAAATAATATGCAATAATATTAATTGATTTGTAAATTAATACGACAAAATTTAATTGTATTTTTATTTTTCAAAATTAATTAACTTGCTCTGTATAAATTAATTCATTTTATAATAAATAACAATAAACTAGTACCTAAATATAAATATTGTAAATGTGAGTGCTACGTAACCATTTTACTAAACTTTCTATTTTGTTTGTTGTCTGGCAGTTGGGAGTATGTCATGCTCACTAAAATGTCTCGCTGATGGTGGCGTGTGTGTTGGGTCATTCGATTCCCTTCAACATGGTTGAGTTGGGTGATGCTGACGCATGCGTCATGTTCGTGAACGGGCGCCGTCAGTTGGGACTGGTCATCTCTGGACTGTCATGGCGGGAAATTTGAATTTTTAAACTACACTCTTTTAGTATTATCTTACATTGTTCTCACATATTTAAATTATTATTTAACAGAGTCAGTGTAACCAATACCTGCTATTGTGAAAACCTATTTTATAAAAAGAGTAACCATGGAGTTTCTTGCCCGTTCTTCTCCATAGGAATCTACACTTTGGAACGTGGCAACTAGCTTCTGACAATTCAAAAGTGCCTGTAAAGGGTCTAATTGAAATAAATGATTTGACTTTGACTTTGACTTATTTTTATATAGTAACTTTTGTGAGATACATGCATATTCATTACTGTTCAACGGTTATTACTCACGTGCAATCTTCGGGATTGCCCGACTAGTTTCGATCTCAAACGGAGCCATTGGTCATAAGCCGAGCCCGTGGCGATGTCGCGAGTCAAACTCATCGTCATGTCAGCTAACTGAACCAGCGCAGTAAGTCTACAACATTCCGTTTGAATAGGATGTACTTATTGTAAATTGAGTTCCTTTCAGATACTGTTTCATCATTTCATAATTTGCCCAATAAATAATTATATAAATATATATAACTGGTTCCATGTCCACAAAGCCACACACAAAAGGTAAAAAAATCACCATGTGTAATTTTATGTGATTCATTGGGTAGGAAAAGGGTTAATTTACATTCCTATTGAAGCTGGTCTGGGGACACGGCAGTGCCCCCGCCAAGACGAGCCGAAGGAGGCGGGGAACTACCTACCTTTTCTGGAGGCGCTTCGTCGTATTTTCGAACCATCATAGTATCGGTATGGATAATACTAGAAAATAATACTTAAATTTTCAAGATAAGATGTTCTCAGTAAACTTATCAAACACGCTAAGTATCAATTATCTAGCTATTATGGTGTCAGATTTATTGACATCCGAAATACGTCGATTGCTTGAGTCACTCACTGACTGATGATCATCAAAACCTCTAGATTACTTCTTGACCTTAACTAGCAGTGCCCCGTGGTTTCACCCGCGTTAATTTGAGGAAAAATCTACGAAAATATATTCTACCAGCGCCCTGAACCTCATGACCGCTTTGCACATCATAAATGCGCGCGTGATACTTATGTAAAATATTAAATAGTGTTACTTTAAAACTATGATATCTCCTAAGATATTCATTGAAATCAAATGATGTCACGGGCAATTTGGTTCAAAATAAAGTACTTGTTATGAATAATGTATTTATTTGGATAAGAAATACAAATACACATATAGGTACAAATTATAGACATATTTAGATACATTTTATTATTATTACTTACTCTTATAAACATTCCATTATCTATTATAAGTACTGTTAGTATACAAATAATAAAAAAAAATAATAATAAATAAAAACTGCATTTAAATAATATTTGAAATACAGTGAAATAATATAATATTCTTATAATATTAATATATACATCAATAAGTAATATAAAGTTTATGTAATAGTATAAAGTTAAAAAAGGGTACACACTTCCTCCTCTCTCCTACATTTGCCGTGCCGACAAGGCCCACACATGTTTCTGTATATTACGAGTATATTGTAACATCTATATAACTTGTGGAGTGCAATAAATGAATTGAGTATTGAGTATTGAAATAATATCAAAAAAAAATAAAAACACCTTCACACCTTTTGACAAAGTTGATTACCATAAAAAAGGTTATAGTGAGTCAACCTTAAAAGATAGAAATATGCTGTCATGGACTATTTTTCTGAACTTTTAAAGGCAAAAAATTTCGTGATACATGATTTTTACGTAACTTCTACCGTTTACGCAGCGCACGCAACGGAAGCTCTCAAATAGAATATTTTCCCCGTTTTTGCAAGATTTTTCATTGATGTCCCGCTCCTATTCGCCGTAGCGTGGTGTTATAAAGCCTATAGCCTTTCTTGATTAATGGACTATCCAACACAAACAATTTTTCAATTCAAACCAGTAGGTAGTTCTTGCGATTAACGTGTTCAACTAAACAAACAAAAACTCTTCAGCTTTATGATATTAGTATAGAAGTATAGGTAATCTGCGATATGAAGAAACTAAATAAGTATGCATCTATAAAAGGTAGCTGCGCATTAACGTTTTAAACTCTTTCGTAACATCCGATAATGCTAGTTTTAAATTCCCGTTGAGATATGTACTGTCACTGTCGATCGCCTTTAAGTGTACGAGACAGCACGAGATTTAAGGGCTAATAAATATATTAAGAAGCATTTAAGCGGTAAATTTTTTGGGATAATTCGATCTCTCATACAGCAGTTATAGCCTATTGTGACTAATAGACCGCTGACTTTACGAAATCAGAGGAAACCAGCACATCATCATACAAAGCCCGACTTCACCCACTGCATATGCCGCTCTCTTCTTGTGCCCATCTCTACGCTCCTATGCTAGTCCCATCCAGGTTTTTCCAGCGATAGCAGCAATATCACAGCAGCGAAACCAGCACACTTGAGATATATTATTGATTGTGTGTAAAGCTACGTCACAGGCCTATGGGTGGTTTCAACTCTGACACTAAGTTTGTTCATTAACCACGTCATGATATAAGGAAGAAAAATATATAAATCCGTGGCTGGCGTGAATATGTTGACATGTCTAAAACTGCAATTTGTCAGGACGGCCATTTTAAAGTTTTGGCGTCTTCTGGTAAATCGGTTAATTAATTTTACATATGTGTTTAAGTTGTTTTAAAGGTTATTTTGTGCCATCTTTTCAATGATGACAATAAATAAACGAAATTTTCCATAGATTGCAAAATAATAGACTTGTCAAGTCGTTCACCAACGAGTTATCAACTTATGCACCGAGTTGTCAACTTGTTCACCAACAGTTATCAACTTATTCACCTTCTGAGTGGGAAGTTATAGTAAGTAAACAATGTAATTTAATGACAACCACATTATTTTAATTGGATAGCAAACAGATGACAAACATAAAAAAAATATTTAATTTGCTGCTACTCACTCAAATCAAGTAATGTTGTTTTAACTGAAGAAATATTTAATTCAAACACCACGAAACTATCAGTTTAGTATTTTCGCAATAAAAAAATTTATAAAAAAATAGAAAATTGCTTTATTGGACCACAAACAACGTCATCAAACAGATACAAGTATGTTACTAACACAAATAACTACGTTGACTCCTCAACCTCGTCGCAGACCATTCGTATTTTATTAGACCTCAGAATCCTCTTCATCTGGGTTGTCTTCGTCCAAATCTGGATCAGTAGATGCAGAGACATCACCGACAGTTTTTATATTAATATAAAACTCTTTGAACGAATCGTCAATCAGGTCAATCATGTCCATCAAATCCTTTTTTTTCTCTGCACTGATTGGCAAAGCTTCCTTGGAGATTTGGCTCAACCTAAAGACATCTATGGTGGTTTTTCCTCTTTTCCGAAAGTTCACTGACTCGAAAGTGGGTTCGCGATCCAGGCTTTTCTTGAAATTTATTTTTCCTACGCTGTTTTTATTATATTGCAGCCATTTAATAGGTTGCCATAGAAATTTGTCCCCAGAATCGTCCAGTTTTTTGATAGTAAAGGGTCCTTTCTTGGCTTTTAGTTCAGCAAAATCCAAGAAATCATTTACCGTCATCACCACGACCTTAAATGGTTTCTGAACTTTGCAAGTCCTCACCAGCTGCACCCAATCATACAAATGATTTATTCTCATTTGTGTTCTCTTTTTTGTTTTCTCAATAATAGCGTGGTCAGAGTCACACTCCATATGTGTGTGCCCACTGAGGAGAAATTTGTGATTTATCTTTTGCAGCGTCGGATGATTATGTAGCAAAAACATAAACATCATTGCCACGACATTGTTTTTGTTTTGACCACCACAAGTATCCGAATAAAAAATCAGTTCTTTTACTTCGGAGGACAAATTGTTGCAGAAGTGCCACAAACATGAGGCAATTTGGTTTGCACCTCGAGCTCCTATTGTCTCGTCCCACATGTAGCAGGTAGCCTCATTAGTTGCTAAATCATGCACTGTTAAATTAAAAGACCAAAGCTGTCGTTTGTAAAACGAGACAGATGTTTTTAAATATGGAGTCGGCAAGCACTGCTGGAGGTCGAATGCAAATGCCCTAACAGACGAATCTGCTTTGACATTCTCTTTATCCACACGTTTTTCAGCATAAGCTTTATCAGCTTGATGTTGGTGTTCAGCTAATTCAGCAGTTAAATTAATTTTGCGATCTTCATCTGCAACTTTAATTTTAGCGTTCAGCACATCGCACGTGTTGCATGTGTCTTTTGATGGTTGCTTAAACGACAGATTGAGGTCGTGAAAGCATTTGGCATATAATTTTAACGAGACAGGATTTGAAGAAGTGTTTTTATACTCTCTGTACATTTTGGCGATTGACAGGTCAGCAGCTAAATATTTCTTCCCAGTCGAATTTCTACAGTAGTGACTCTCATAACTTGGAAAACTCAAAATGTGGTGATTGACAAGCGAAATGTCTTCGATAGTCTTCTTATTTTTGGGAGGTTGACGACCTCTCTGATCCTCATCAATGATTCCGTTGGGAGACATTTTTTTTTTTTCTATTATAACATTAACAAATCCCTTGGTCTCTCCTACAATTTTACAAAAACACTCTTTACAAACCGGTTTCATCTCATTAGAAATCTCTAGCATGTATTTACAGTAGCACTCTCTATTTAATGTCCTGCTGCCCGTTTTTTGTGATTTTTTCGGGAAAATCATTACTGACTTAGACACAAATGCTGCCCGTCTATCTCTATCTCCTAGTTGCCAATAATTTTCAAAACAATGCGTCTGTTCAGCCGTTGTAATTCTTTCAGCACATTTTAGTCTACATGAACTCAACTCTTTCGGTTTTCTGTCAGGAACTACTTTACCTTTTTCCGTTATATAACTCTTTCCTGTATTCCGACGTGTTTTGCTTGCATTTCTCTCCACTCTTGATCTTCCTTTTTTTGTATTATTATTAGTCCTTTCTTCACTAGTACTTTCGGTTTCCATAGTTAAAGTTAAAATCTCATTTCTTTCACTCGTCTTTTCTAGGATCACTGTTGGTGTTTCTATCTCATATATAGTAGGAGCTGCATTCTCATATTCATTCATTTCAGGTGAAACACTTCGGTTGGCCGTTTTTTCGTCTGTCACACACGTTGAGCTCCCCGTTTCCTTGTTCTGTGTATTATCCATAGATGAATTTTGTGGTGTTTCTTTCGTATTTAAGGTAGGTGCTATATTTTCGCATTCGTAGTTGACTTCGATATATTTTTCCGGATTTCTTGTTGCTTTCGATATTTTTCCGGAGATTGGTATCAATTCTTTGCTTTCAATTTTGGCATCATCACATGATTCGCAGTCAGTTTCTGAATCATCTACTGTGACTTTTTTTATGTTAAAATCAGGATCACGAACACTGTCGTCACTGTCGCCATTAAACGATTCATTTTCTTCAGACGCTTCACTGTTTTCGACAATGTCTGACGTATTATCTAATTGTAGGCTTGGGTCAGTAATTAATACATTATAAATTTCTTGGGTTGCTGGGGACATTACCGGAAAAGGAGATAATGGATCATCGTTACTTATGTTCCTCAATAACGAAGAGTTTGACAGTGGAGTGGCAAGATTAGGGTAACCTGAAGCAATAAAAAATAATAATCAGACAGATAAACACAGTTACTCTCGTATTTATAATATTAGTTTGGGTGAATAACTAGCGGTGTCTAACTGCTGAGTCCTATTCCTATTACAGGGTCTAGATTATCTACACACCAAGGTTCATCCAAATCTGCCCAGCAGTAACAGATGCAAATCGTTTCAAACACACACACACACACCCACACATAAACTTTCAGATCTAAAATAGTTCAGGTAAAGAAAGAAAATAATCATTATTACGATAGTAGCCAAAGTTAAACCGTTATACTACACACCCTTCATTTCTTTTAAATAGTTATTTTTGTTTTGATTTCAACATTAGAGGAGCAAGTTACTCATAGAACAATTAGGCTGACCCCACATTAGGCGTGCGCGATCCTCGGGCGTGTGAACGCCCGAGGATGAAGCGAGGATGAGCGCCGCGAGCACGTGTGAGTAGCGCGCGCGGCGCCCGCGCTACTCACACGCGCGCGCGGCGCTCGAGTCGCGTTCATACCCCTTCGACTTTCGACTTGACTGAAGGGTTTAAACGCCAACGCGAGCGCCGTGTGCGCGCCGCGCGGTCGCTGCACACACGTTACACGGTGGCAACACGTGACGCTTACGCAGCGCGCTCGCGTCGCGCACGCGGCGGACGCGTCGCTCATACGCCCGAGGAACGCGCGATCCTAATGTGGGGGAGGCCTTACCCACGACGGTGTATATCTACCTACTACAGCTAGATTCCCATCGTCTACATACATCTAAGTTCACAGTTTCAAGTAAACAATCAGCTGACCGCGACGTTCGCACGGACGTAAACATATCGCAGCGGGATTTTATCGCGCACTGGATTTTCAACTCTCGGTGTTGAGCCGAGCATTGAGAATCCAACAGAGTGCATTCCAACGCGTTGAACAAACACACTGGTTGGATTTTCAACTCTCGGCGCTAAGCAGAGCGTTGAAAATCCAGTGCGCGAAAAAAATCGCCGCGATATTTTTACGTCCATTCCGAACGTCGGCTTACAATATGTTACTTACCTAGATAACTAACTCCCAACCTTCATCAATATCTACCTAAAAAGTGGCAAAAAAATATTTGTGAGTATAAGATCTGTATCTTACCGTTTTCGTCCACTTCATTCATTCGCTGACGAGATGAATTTAACTTAATGTCACGAAGTTCTGTTAACTTGCGTTTCCTAGCCATTAATTCGGCAATCGTCGGATTCTGCAAAAACCAAATATTGAAATACCTAGATATCACGTCACATAATCAGGTAGGTATTCCCTCTGTTACGATAATACACTAAGGTAGACCGTAAGGTTTGGTCGGTAGGTACTCACTTTTTCCTCCATTGCAAATCACAAACTATACACCCAACTTATGAATTGAAACACTGTAGTAATAAATCAATCAATAGATACACTCAAAAACAAACGAAATCAATTTGAAGCACTCACACTCGTTCGCGGTTCGCGCGCGCGTGGCTTCTGAACTCTAAACTGACGTTTGTTTACCAACACACGAGCGAGGGATTTGCCGCGATATTTGAAAAATTATTACTTCTTACGAAAGTTTTTTGATAACTCGATTATTTTTTAATACAACTTGGGTACATAAGTTGTCAACTAAACATATTAATTTAACGTTACAAGTTTTTTATAACGGACATGTAGTGATACCTATACTTATTACTTTTAGTGCTCAGAACTTCGTTGGCCGTAACTGGACATCTCAATATATCGCAATTTCAACAGAAATTCTTCGGTGGGCCATAACTTGATATCTCAATTTGTCACGATTTAATCAAAAAGACCTCAGCTGGCAATAGCTTGACACTTCAATTTGTCAATTTAAAATAAGTACTTAAACAAAACTTTTAAGTGTATTAATTGAGATATCAAATAACGAATATTATTTTGGGTGCTGAGTATAGGTTGATATAACAAAATATCAATGTTCGATCACAAAAACATGTGAATCGTTAATTTGACATGAGGTTTTGTTAAGTTAGACATGTCAAAATGCGAGATGTCAACATATTACCAAAGTCGATTGCTCCAAAAATTATGTATATCTATAACTGTCAAAATTTTTCATATAAATTCCTAATGCGTAGGATGTAATAAGCCAATAAAAAAAAAGTCATAGAAGTCGACATGTCAATGTGTTCACGCCAGCCACGGAAATAATGTTCGTCGTATATCTCGTATTTAAAGATTAATATATAAATGAGCTTCATTAGTCTAATTTTGATGGAACTGTGCACTAAATTAGCACATGCTGGTCGCTTCCACGGACAAGATACAACGATTCACAACAGAGTAACTAAGACTGAATATTTAAGGATTATAAAGTAAAAGTTCAAGCAAATAGTTCTCATATTATTTTTATTCTTGGTAAACTCAGTAGACATTTAACTATCTAGTAAAGGTTGTAGGGGGAACCACAGCCGCAAGCACATTGGCCGGCGATAGACACAGCACCAGCAGCCGGTACAGCGCCGCCGAAGCCCACAATACCGGAGATTGGGACCTGACCAGCGACAGCAGTGTTACCGAGAACTGGCAGCTCACCAATGACAGCCACGTTACCTTCACCGGCACCACCGTACGGAGCGAGTCCAGCAGCAAAACCAGCACCAGGGTAAGCGCCAGTGAAACCAGCACCAGGGTATGCGAGTCCATCATAAGCTAACCCAGCAGCACCCAATCCGTAAGGACCAGCCAAGCCAATTCCAGCCATACCGAAAGGACCAGCCAAACCAGAGGCAGCAATACCAGGACCAGCTAATCCGCAAGGAGCACCTAATGCAGGAGCGGCCAAGCCGTAGGGACCAGCAAACGCAGCATCAGCTACCGCAGCGCGGCTGGTGCACGTCTGACTGAAGGCTGACTGAGATGGTGGATTATTGTATCAGTAAAACTATTTTATTTCGTTAATAGTTATTTCAATAGACAAAATCGTGGCATTATATTTTTTGAGGAACTTAGTGAAAATGGATAGAAATTATAATTAATCTATATTCTTACCTGGATCACACAAGCCTGGATGCAGAGGAACACAACGGTGAAGGGAGACATGTTTGATTATTGTTTTGAATGATGTACTGAAACACTACCCCGTTATTTTATACTTAAAAATGGTTGATAAACAACTTCATGGGTTAATTTCGTAATTTTTGAAAACGTGACCTTACGTTATTATTCAATAAAATTGTGCGTTTTCTTTTTGTTGGTAAATAGAAGGCTTATCTTGGTTGCACCAGCTTATAATTATTGACAGTTACCTATAAACAGTTCTGAGAACTTGATAACAATATTGAGTATAAAACCACCAACAGTCACACTGACCATCACTCTTGTGTCAGCACTCGAAACAAACTATAATGTCAGTCAAGGCTATCCTCATCCTCTGCGCCCAGGCGCTCCTGGTCAAGGTAAGAAATATGTATTAAAACTACTTAAACCTAATCATTTCTGTCTTTAGGAAGACACATCAAGTTTAATATTGACAATCATTATGTAACATTTATGTTAATTATTACATTTTGTCTCCAGTCCGCACTCAGTCAGTGCACCAGCCGCGCTGCGGTAGCTGATATCTCGGGACTTGCTGGTCCCTACGGTATGGCTGCTCCGTACGGTATAGCCGGCTCTTGCGGTTTGGCAGGCTCTGCTCTGGCATATGATGGATTCGGTTACCCTGGTGCTGGCTTCGCAGGCAGAGGTCTCGCTTATGATGGTCTGGCTTATGATGGTCTGAACGCTGGTTACGGAGGCAGAGGTTTGGCTTACGATGGAATCTACGCCCCCGCCATGGAGTTCACAGCCACCAGTGGCGGCGCTCTGCCCGTCTCCAGCGCCTCCGGCATCGCTCCCATCGGTATCTCCGTAGTGTCTGATAACGCTTACGAGGGTGCTTTGACCGTGGGTGGTGAGCTGCCGTTTGTGGGTACTGTGGCTATGGAAGGTGTGGTGCCCTCTGCTGGTGCTGGTGCCGTCAACCACGCCTGCGGCAATGGCAGAAACGCCATGATCAGCGAGACTTCCGCTTTCGCTCCTGGTGCGTATGGTCCTGCTGCCGCTTTCGGTGCCGTCGCTCCATTCGGCTACGGCGCTGGCATGGGTGGGCTGGCCTACCCCGCTGCCGGTTTGGCTGGGTCTATCGTTGCCCCTGGTCTCGGTCTCCGTGGTGGTTGTGGATGCGGCCTCTAAGAACTTATTCACTATAAATCTTCCAATACAATAAATCAATATGTGTGTATACTTTTGTGTGCTTTTATTCCACATTAACTGACTGAGACAATGTGAACTAGCTTTACATCTTGTGAATAGAAAAATGCGACCCTGAGCAAGTATAGTTATTTTTTGTGGAAAGATATAGACCTGGATAGTACCACAATTCAGCCAATATAAAAAAATATAACTTCACTTCACGTGCATTAATATATAATTACTAGCTGACCCCGCAAACGTTGTTTTGCCATCTAAATCTTGTAGATAGGGCCACTCTTATCACGCAGGGGCGTAAAACCTATTCTCAGACCTACAAAATATACACAAAAAAAAAAACATAAAAATCGGTCAAGCCGTTTCGGAGGAGTTCGATAACAAACACTGTGACATGAGAATTTTATATATTAGATATACATAAACAAACATAAATACACGCCTTTTTCCTATTGGGATAGGCAGAAACTACAGCTTTGCTTCGTCCACATTCATACATCTGGTCATACACGCGCTTCAGCTGTGATTACTACGTACCTGACTTTCTTGGAAGACATCACCGATAAGGTCAGAGTATATCCTTCTAGGGCGTCCCTTTCCCGCATTTTCATTTGCAGCTGCGCAATAGTCGCACCTGCACAATCGTCTCTCATTTATCCTCTCAAGATGACCAAAGAAATAATGATAATGTTTTAAAAATATATATATGAATATCCATAGTAAGTATAGTTCAACGGTTATTACTCACGCGTATTCTTCGGGATTGCCCGACTAGTTTCTCTCCAACGGAGCCCTTATTCATGAGCTGAGCCCGTGGCGATGTGTTATCACTGTTTCATCCTAACCTATCTTGGTATCACAACAACTCAAGCCCAAGAAAACCTGAGCTGATCATTCGACTCAGTCAACCAAACCTTATGACAGCAGCTGTTGCCTCAGTCATTAGCAGACACAATAGATTTTTATTGTTACAACGTACAGATCTGTACGTTACTGAGCCGAAAGGTAGGCCCCTTTCACTAGGAGTCACGGACGTGCCTACCCGCAATAATAAATGAATTTAATACTTTAATAAAACAACTTTTAACCGGATTAATCGCGTGTATTATTGGTTTTTGTTTTTCCTGACGTTTCGAACTCTGTATCAGACACAAAAATAATTTTATGGTTTTTTTCAATTATATGTACGGTAGACTGAAATAATTTAAAATAAACTGTTGAGTGAAATATAAAATAGTGACATCTGTGGTCCATTAAAAAAAATTGTAAATTGTAAAAATGTAGCTTCTAAGGCAACGCAATAAAAGAATATATTATGGACATTTATGCAGCATATTTTAGTAGATTAGCAGTTATTCATTGCCCAGTAAATCAGAACCTACGGGGGTCTATTACCTGTAGACCTGGAAATATGAAATTAGGCCAGAAGTGAATCATGACAGCACAACTATAGGAAAAAGTATTAATAATAATAATACGGAACCCTCGGAGCGCGAGTTAGACTAGCACCTGTCCGATTTTTATTTTTATTTATATAATTATTTTCCAATTTGTTCGACATTACAAAAGATAAGCAGCAGAGAAGTATTTCGTGTCCGTTTGATACTATTAAAGTACTAAAAAATTCAAAAATAAATTGTTTAATCTGACATAACTAAGACAATGTAACAAATACGGATAAATCTTTGAAAAGCACAAACGCATGCACGAACTCCAAAGTTATAATTTCATGGAAAAAGAATACGGTCGTTTCTTTTTTTTATGGAATAGGCGGCAACCGAGCAGACGGCTCGCCTCATGGTAAGCGATTACCGCCACCCATGGACACCCGCAACCCCAGAGGAGTCGCAAGTGCGTTGCCGGCCTTTTAATGGTTTTGGGCCTCCGGTACCCTCACTCACTCGGCGAAACACAACGCAAGCGTTGTTTCACGCCGGTTTTCTGTGAGGCCGTGGTATCAATCCGGTCGAGCCGGCCCATTCGTGCCAGAGCATGGCTCTCACGGTGAAGAGTGAGCAGGATTCGAACATGCGCTTCCGGGATCCTCAATTAATTAAGTAAAAAACATTAGACGAGAGAGGAAGATATTCTAGTCGCCAGAAGAGACTGCAGGCTCAGCTTTATGCTGTAGCATTGAGAAGTTGCAACGCTGATTTACGGTTAAGTTCCCACCATGAAATCCATAACGGTTATAGCATATAGGTATTCAGCATAGTTCTAGCATATTTTCCTAAAGTCTAGCGGCATATATGGCGGACTAGGCACAAAGAACAATTGTAATTTTGGACCAGGCAAATCATACATTGCTTCCGAGCTGAGAAATTCACCAAAACGTTGATTATTATTCTGTGCCATCATAGTATTTTAAGTATTTATCTGGGGGCACGGCAGTGCCCCTGCCAAGTCTCGAGCAAAGCATGCATGGCCGTACAATCCTTTTCTTGAAGCTATTCGCGGCCCTTTCAGCCCCCTTTATCTTCGCTGTGGACAAAGCTACTAGTTTGAACTTTCAGTAACCAATAGCAATTATTATAACTAGCTAAACTTCTAAATAACATGATATTTGAACTTATAGTTTATGAGATATCGTCAATCAAAGTTACATCATTTTGTCACTCACAGACTCACTGACTGACCGATCATCAAAAATCTAAGATATTTCTAGGAGACCTAGAACCTTGAAATTTGGCATCAATATAGATTATTAGGAACATGTAAAATAAAAATTATAAAAACTCTAATAATAGTTACTTATAGAAAACAATTTTATATTTGCCGTGTTGCAGGAACATGGTGTGAATTTCGACTGCATTATTAATTTTGTTCTTTGTTTACGTACAAAAAAATATGAAATTCGTATAGATTATTAATAAATTGTTATTTATTAAAGATAAAAATAAATTTAATATATCGAGTTAATAATTTGTTATTAATAAAATGAATAAAGCTGAATAACTTGATTAAAATATTAATGTAATGCAATAAATAGTCTGTGTTCGCTCGATAGATGGCGTTGTTTCTGAATTCTAAAATCTCACTATGGTTTCGTTACAGGGCGTAGTACAAATAGTAATTTAGAAAATCTTGGATATTTTCGTATCATATATATCTATGAAAAAAAAACCACTGGGAAAATAAAAATTTATAATAACGAAAATTTATATTCGGCGAAACGAAGCTTGCCGGATCAGTTAGTTATTAAAAATACTAATTTATATACATAGTTAGTTTGTTGTATATTTAGTTTGTTACTTACACAATTTGTTAGTTAGTTAAATAGTTAGTTCCCGTTTTCGCCAGAACAATCCAGAAAAACGGAAGGAAACGTTAGTACTATACAGCTGTTCTCACCCCAAAGTGCATCGAACAGCTGTAGCCCGATATACCGCCTCACATCCGGAAGTGCATCGAGCTGCTGTGGCTTGTTATAGTGCCACTCATCCGGATGTTAACTAGGCTGGCAATAAAATTCAAATTCAAAATTCAAATTCAAATCATTTATTCTGTAAATAGGTTTTTTGGAACTCTTTTACATGTCAAATTAAAAACTAGAAGGCGCCGGCTTTTCCTGTCTGACTACCTCTGAGAAGAAAAGCCGAAACAAACTCAGAGGTCACAGTCTCTTTTAAAGTCCAGACATCAGAATATAAGGCTATGTGAGCGTAATCATGTAGGGCGTCTGGAGTGGCCTTTTGAAGAAAGAGCCATAGCAGTTTCAAGTTGACCTGTCCTTACTGACGGCACGTATGCATCAGTCATCGTGTAGCTCGACCATAATTAAGGGAACTCAACGACCCGTCGCAAGACGATACCAGATCGGCAGGACATTTGCGTAGGCAAGCTAAAATACTCAAAACCAACAGACAGTTACGAATGATGATATAAAAGTACTTATCCTACATGATGCTCACATTTACAATGAATTATTCACAAAATGTCAAATGGAATGTCAGAAATATTCATAATTGTTAGTAAATATAGCTGAAAATAATCGACTCAGAAACATTTACCGTCTAGACTTGTCTACCTTTAAAGTAACAAAGAGACAGAGAATGGGCTCTAAGCAAAGCAGCAGCTCATGTACCCCGAAACAACGTCACCGAAAAAAAAGAGACCCACTTACCAAAAATTAATAAGATCCCACCAAAAACATTAATTGTAGAAAACTGCCAAGTCTCTCTATGCAATATTTCGACGTAATTTTTTTTTGAGATCTCATAGAAGTCAAGTCCTATTCAATTTATTTTGTAGTTAGTTATCTATCAACATTTAGTGACTGAATAAATAGTTTTATTTATATTATAATTTTAGTGACTTGGCAATGAGTACAAATTAAAAGCTGCTTGCTGTGTGGAATTATGTGCGACTGTTATTGACAAATTGATATCTATGAGTACTATGATTATATAAGTTGTTATGCTGATGTGTGATTTATGATATGCAGTCATGATTTTGCGGCCAATTAGTAGTTATGGTCACCATCGATTACGTGCGCCAATACATATTTAAGAAGACCTAAGTTTATTTGAAAAGAACATCACAATTATTATTGGACAAATCAAAAGAACTTAACTAATCCTGTGATATTAAACTTTACGCGTGCGTTATGGGTTACTTTCACTTCCTCCAAATATATAAGTGGAAAGATTGCCTAGACACTTGGCATTTTTTTACAATTAATGTTTTTGGTGGGACAAATTTATGAATTTAGAGCACCATTCCTGATAGTTTCTGTTTTTATTAGCTTTTAGGCTTGTGTTTGACCGCCATCTCGCCTGATGTTAAGCGACAATGCGGTCTACGATGTAGCACGCTTGACTAGAATAAACCGATTCACTCGAGTCTTGAAGAAACCCAGACATAGATATAGTTACACTATTGCTAATATAATACTAACGTTTTTCTATTTACCTTCTTAGTTTAAAATTATTATTTTAATTCGTTACCAAAAAGTTTTTCTTAGGGCAGGTCAATAAAGCAAATATTGTTAGAAAAATACATTATTTATTAAGAAAAAATCAATCCAAAATTTTCCTCAGTAAATGTACTCATAGGGGGCACCACATCCACAGGCACACTGGCCAGCAATAGACACGGTACCAGCAGCAGCCACAGGACCACCGAAACTCACAGCTCCCATGATCGGGACCTGACCAGCGACAGCGGTGTTACCAAGAACTGGCAGCTCACCAATGACAGCCACGTTTCCTTCACCGGCACCGCCGTACGGAGCGAGTCCAGCAGCGAAACCAGCACCGGGGTAAGCGCCAGCGAAACCAGCGCCAGGGTACGCGAGTCCATCATTAGCTAAACCAGCAGCACCCAATCCGTAAGGACCAGCCAGACCAAGTCCAGCCATACCGAAAGGACCAGCCAACCCAGAGGCAGCAATACCAGGACCAGATAATCCGCAAGGACCAGCTAATCCAGTAGCGCCCAAGCCGTAGGGACCAGCAAACGCAGCATCAGCAACCGCAGCACGGCTGGTGCACGTCTGACTGAAGGCTGACTGAAATTGTGGAAAATTATATCAGTAATGATGAATTTCTTATCTTGATTCGGTATTTTTATTTAAGGTAGAGAAAACAGAACTATTCATCAGTTTTCTGATAGAGAAAGTAATGGAAAAAGAGGTCAGAGCGCCTGGAGTATTCATCCGGGAGGCGCAGGTTCGAATCCTGTTCGCGACCGTATACTTTTTCCATCTAATATAATAACTTTAGAGTTCGCTAAGCATGCGTTAATGCTTTTCAAAGATTTATCTTGAATAATTAAGGTAATTGCATTCTTTACGACATTGTATTAACTGCAAAGTTAGTCGTGTCGGTTCGGTCACCCGTGATATAGGGACTGAATTGATAGCAATAACGTCGTCATAAGACGTGTTAAAATATGGAAGAAGAATTCGCGGTGGTGAGCAGAGGTCGAGATGGCTTAGTGGTCAGAGCGCCTGGAGTATTCATCCGGGAGGCGCAGGTTCGAATCCTGTTCACGACCGTATTTTTTTTCCATTTAATATAATAACTTTAGAGTTCGCTAAGCATGCGTTAATGGTTTTCAAAGATATATCTTGAAGTAATGGAAAACTAATAATAATCAATTTATATTCTTACCTGGATCAAGCAAGCCTGGATGCAGAGGAACACAGTGGTGAAGGGAGACATGTTTGGTGATTGTTTGTGTTCAACGAGAAGCTGAAGACTGAATGATGAACCGGATTCGGTACCCGCATTTTTATACCTGAAATTGTACTGATAAATAACCACTTAATGGGTTCATTTCATAATTTTTGGAGACGTGACTTACATTATATTTCAATAAAATTGTGCGTTTTCTTATTGGTAAACAGAAGGCTTATCTTGGTTGCACCAGCTTTTTAATTATTGACGGTTACCTATAAACAGTTCTTGGAACTTGATAACAATATTGAGTATAAAACCACCAACAGTCACACTGACCATCACTCTTGTGTCAGCACTCGAAACAAACTATAATGTCAGTCAAGGCTATCCTCATCCTCTGCGCCCAGGCGCTCCTGGTCAAGGTAAGAAATATGTATTAAAACTACTTAAATATAATCATTTCTGTCTTTAGGAAGACACATCAAGTTTAATATTGACAATCATTATGTAACATTTATGTTAATTATTACATTTTGTCTCCAGTCCGCACTCAGTCAGTGCACCAGCCGCGCTGCGGTAGCTGATATCTCTGGACTTGCTGGTCCCTACGGTATGGCTGCTCCGTACGGTATAGCCGGCTCCTGCGGTTTGGCAGGCTCTGCTCTGGCATATGATGGACTCGGTTACCCTGGTGCTGGCTTCGCAGGCAGAGGTCTCGCTTATGATGGTCTGGCTTATGATGGTCTGAACGCTGGCTACGGCGGTAGAGGTGTGGCTTACGATAGAATGTACGCTCCCGCCATGGAGTTCACAGCCACCAGTGGCGGCGCTCTGCCAGTCTCTAGCGCGTCCGGCATTGCTCCCGTCGGTATCTCCGTAGTGTCTGATAACGCTTACGAGGGTGCTTTGATCGTGGGTGGTGAGCTGCCGTTCGTGGGTACTGTGGCTATGGAGGGTGTGGTGCCCTCTGCTGGTGCTGGTGCCGTCAACCACAACTGCGGCAATGGCAGAAACGCCATGATTAGCGAGACTTCCGCTTTCGCTCCTGGTGCGTATGGTCCTGCTGCCGCTTTCGGCGCCGCCGCTCCATTCGGCTACGGCGCTGGCATGGGTGGGCTCGCCTACCCCGCTGCCGGCTATGCTGGCTCTATCGCCGCCCCTGGTCTCGGTCTCCGTGGTGGTTGTGGATGCGGCCTCTAAGAACTTATTCACCATAAATCTTCCAATACAATAAATCAATATGTGTGTATACTTTTGTGTGCTTTTATTCCACATTAACTGACTGAGAAAATGTGAACTAGGTGATCTTGTGAATAGAAAAATGAAATCCTGAGCAAGCATTATATCTGTGGAAAGATATAGACCTGGAAAGTAACAATTACCGAAATTTGCAATCAACCAAAATACAGAAAAATATAACTTTAGAGTTTACTTCACATAACATAACATAGCATCACGCCTGCAGATGTAAATAATTGTACACCCACATTACACTAATGCTGTTAGTAAGTCCCACGTAATAGTTGGTGAGCCACCAGAAAAAGCCGCGCTTGCGACTGCTTAACCAACGAGGCAGTCACACAAAAAACACATAAACCCTACATAATATAATTGATAAAATTCATACAATTATTTTTGTCTCAGATACATAGTTCGAAATGTCAGGAAAATCAAAAACCCATAATACACGCGATTAACCCGGCTAAAAGTTGTTTTATTATAATGCGTAGTGATCGCGAAAACCTAAGATGTTAATATGAATTTAATACTTACACGATTAGGAGGATCATGACTGTTTCCCTTATGGGTAGCCAGAGACTATCGATTTCCACTTGCTAGGATTCTGTCACACCTCTTTCGCTTCATCTATGTTCATTAAATCATGCATGCTCGTCAATTTAGGTTATTCCTGACTTTTTTTGAGAATGATAATCCTATCTACAAAACTAGTACATGAGGCGAGTGTGGATGGACATCCATGGATGGATATCCACACTCGATTTAGTTTGTTCCTGACCTTTTTTGAGAATGATAATCCTATCATTCGCCTCATGTACTAGTTTTGTCAATCATCCAGAAATGGTAGGTGTAGGTGTGTGATGGTACTATATAGGTACCATCTGTTTATGAGCACTGCTTCATTTGGTCAAATGGTAAAATGCAATGTCCAAAATATGCCGAATATATTTCCGCGTAAACGGACTTTAATCTAAATTAAATGGCAGTCTCATCATAATTTATTACAATATTTAAAATATGATGAAATTTATATAAAAAAACCACATTATTAATAATAAAAAGCACGCCTGCCAAGTGTTTTTTTATTTTATTTTTATCTAGAATGGGTCTACGTTTGGCCACCAACTCGCCTGATGGTAAGCGACGGTGTGGCCGAGGATTGAGCACGTAGATCCAGAATAAATCTATTCAGTCGTAAGTTCTCTTACTACCCACTTTTTTGTGTACAATAACATAACACATAGCATCACGCCTGTATTCCCCGAAGGGGTAGGCAGAAGTGTACACAATTATACACACACATTTCACCAATGCTGTTATTAAGTCCCATGTAATAGGTGGTGAGCCTATTGCCATCAACCGGGCACATTTCCAAACTTCGGGCTGCTACTGAGAATTTCCTAACAGAAGAACTCAATAACACTTTACCCGACCCGGGAATTGAACTCGAGACCAGCAGTAGCGCTTGGGACCACGAGACTAAAGAGGCAGATTTCGTGTACCATAGGAACTAAACCAGTATTTTTAAAATTTTACTGCCTGTTTTACACAGGACTGTGTAAAGATTCTAAAGATAACCCATACATCTAAATCGGTTTAGGTGTTTAGGAGGTGGACCAAAGAAACACTCAAACATGTACATCCAGATGTGTTGGTTACGCCTATATAACTTTATGGAATGATGTCTGGACATGAAAGAGAGTTGACATCAGATTTTGATTCCTTGTCTTTTCTCAGGGTAGTAAATTATAATTATATAAACGGCAGGGTAGTTTATAAACGGCATGAATCAGACTATAAAATTACATGTAAAAGAGATTTTATACATAAAAACGATTTAATAAATGTTGAAGGTGTAACGCACGCGTGCTTAGTAAGCCTCATTATGAATCTAAAAACGGTGCAATAATAGTCGCTTTACTAGCAAGTGTGTCGAAAAATATCTTATGAAACGCGTGAGCTTTTTGTTCAATTCTGTTACGCCTAGGAGGCTAGTATTAAAAAAAAACAGAAGCAATACTGGAAAGGTTGGCAAACCGTTCACTCAGCTAATGAAATCGCTATAGGTATATTCGGTAACATTAGGAGACAAAGGGCTCAAATTGCATAAAGTGAATGAACGACCACACACGACGTGGCACGCGTCCGAACAATAACAAACTGAGATCAAATTACTGTACGTGTTGTAATCGGATTAAAAGTAAACTTATCTGAGATGCTTACTTTTTATATAGGTATAAGAAATTGACGAAATGAATGTAACCGCTTAATGGGTAGAATAGGGATCCAGGAGTAATTAAGGATAGAACCAGATAGAACAGATAGGTAAAGTTTTCAACATTTATCTTTTATTATAATAAAACAACTTTTAACCGGATTAATCGCATGTATTATTGGTTTTTTTAACCGACTTCCAAAAAGGAGGAGGTTATCAATTCGGTTGTATTTTTTGTTTTTTATGTTTGTTACCTCAGAACTCCGTCATTTATGAACCGATTCGGAAAATTTTTTTTTTTATTTGAAATGATTTACTTTCAGATTGGTACCATTTAAATTTTATGAAAATTGGTTTTGTAGTTTGATAATTAAATCAAAATAACTGAAAAATAATACGTCGTCGAAGTAAACGAAATGGTGTATTTTGCTTTCTTGTGACTTTCCGGTGGTGTTTACGGTCTCTAGAATAGTTCTAATGAACTAACTATTTTCCAGCTTCATCATCAGATGATGATGATGATGATGAAACCGGAAGATAAGCATCGGAAATCCGTCATATTTTTTTTGCTATTTAATACTTTTTAGTGTAAGACCGCATTTTCAAACATCTCTTTTTACACGAGTGCTCAAAAAACGGAGTGTATATATGTATGTATGTATGTAAGTATGTTTGTGAGTTTCTTTACCTATTCCACCATAACTTCTAAATACCTGAACTGAGTTCGATATATGGGGTATCGTTAGACTCCTTATACTGTCCCGTGAGTAACATACGCTAGTCAGTTTTTTTTTTTTAATTAATTTCATCTTGTTTTACGCACTGACCACTAAGCCATCTCGACCTCGCTTAGTGGTCAGAGCGCCTGGAGTATCTATCCGGGAGGCGCAGGTTCGAATCCTGTTCGCGACCGTATTCTTTTTTCCATTTAATATTGTAACTTTAGAGTTCGCTAAGCATGCGTTAATGCTTTTTCAAAGACATATCTTGAATTATTATAACCTGAGTCCACAGACAAACTGTTTAGAACAGTTTTGTGGACCTATATATTATACTAAGGTTAAGCACTATTCTGTAATAATAATAAATAAATAATAATAATAATATTAAGGTAATTGCATTCTTTACGACATTGTATTAACTGCAAAGTTAGTCGTGTCGGTTCGGTCACTTGTATAGGTACTGAATTGATTGCAATGACGTCGCCATAAGACGTGTTAAAATATGGAAGAAGAATTCGCGGTGGTGAGCAGAGGTCGAGATGGCTTAGTGGTCAGAGCGCCTGGAGTATCTATCCGGGAGGCGCAGGTTCGAATCCTGTTTCCGCGACCGTATTCTTTTTCCATTTAATATTGTAACTTTAGAGTTCGCTAAGCATGCGTTAATGCTTTTTCAAAGACATATCTTGAATTGTTTTACGCAGTTTATTACTCTCTTTTGAAATAGCCTCAGATCTAGATTTCCTACTTTGATATGGATATGTCGCAGATGGATTGTAGAATAAGCTGTTTTACAAAACTGCTAGCTGATTTACAAAACAGTACTGTTAAGAAAAACAGCTGAACGACGTTTAGCGGTTTTACATGATTACTGAACTATAACACGCAGAATTGAATGAACGTTTTGCGTTTATCAATGCAGCGGGTCAACGATCAGAGATTATGTAAAACAGTGTGAAATGAACTGTCAGATTGTTGATTTTAGTTCGAATTTTTGTCGCTTATGGCTCTGTATGTCCTAACAATAATAACCTAACTTTATTTTACTTGCCAAAAGCAAAAAAAATATGAAAATTTTTAATGACGTAAATACTAAACCACTATAATAGTCGACAATATATCGGGATTATGAAAGAAAATAAATTAAATTGATCCATGAGCGAGCGAAGCGAGCTCGGGAGTTTCGTGTATCCCGACACGGACAGGTTAGGTTCAAGGAGCCCCGCTAAGCGAGGAGCTAAGGAGCTAAGGAGCTCCGTCGACCCAGCCACGGAAAGTCAAATCAGAATACAGTATCGCTTTTTTACTTGAATGGTGACTATCCATTTAATATACCTATACAATAAACAAACCTGTCCCACTGTAGATATGTCATTCTGCATTACGTCTAAAGCTGGGTAGCAGTTTTGTTAAACGTATCGCAATGGCAATCCTGCACAGCTGAACAACGTTCAGCTGTTTTATAAAACAGTATTGTTTTGTAAAGCAGCTAGAGATTTTGTAAAACAGCAGATTCTACAATCCATCTGCGACAGATATATATGAACAGCGCGTTGAGTAGGTCTACCCATATTCACTTCCGATAAATCAGTTATGGTACGCAAGATTCACTAAAAAGTAAGAAATAAAATAATTTTTAACAAAAAAAAGAACCGACTCCAAAAATCTTTCTGTTAAGTAAAATTGCACTAAAAAGTTATAAAATAATTGCATTATTTACTTACTACAATTTAAATAAAAATATTTTTTTAATTTTAGAGGATTCTGAAGAAATCAATTTATTAGGACAATAATATACAATTATTATTATTTTTGGAGTCGGTGCCAGAAAAACTTTAAAATTGATTCCTTGTCTTTTCTCAGGGTAGTAAATTATAATTATATAAACGGCAGGGTAGTTTATAAACGGCATGAATCAGACTATAAAATGACATGTAAAAGAGATTTTATACATAAAAACGATTTAATAAATAAAATCTGCCTCGTTGGTCTAGTGGTCCCAAGCGCGACTGCTGAGCAGGAGGTCTCGGGTTCGATTCCCGGGTCGGGCAAAGTGTTATTGAGTTTTTCTGTTAGGGAATTCTCAGTAGCAGCCCGGAGTTTGGAATTGTGTCCGGTTGATGGCAATAGGCTCACCACCTATTACATGGGACTTAATAACAGCATTGGTGAAATGTGGGTGTTCAATTGTGTACACCTCTGCCTACCCCTTCGGGGAAAATAGGCGTGATGCTATGTTATGTTATGTTATGTGAAGGTGTAACGCACGCGTGCTTAGTAAGCCTCATTATGAATCTAAAAACGGTGCAATAATAGTCGCTTTACTAGCAAGTGTGTCGAAAAAGATCTTATGAAACGCGTTAGATTTTGTTCAATTCTGATACGCCTAGGAGGCAGGTATTAAAAAAAAAAACAGAATCAATACTGGAAAGGTTGGTAAACCGTTCACTCAGCTAATGAAATCGCTGTAGGTGTATTCGGTAAAATTAGGAGACAAAGGGCTCAAATTGCATAAAGTGAATGAACGACCACACACGACGTGGCACGCGTCGGAACAATAACAAACTGAGATCAAATTACTGTACGTGTTGTAATCGGATTAAAAGTAAATTTATCTGAGATGCTTACTTTTTATATAGGTATAAGAAATTGACGAAATGAATGTAACCGCTTAATGGGTAGAATAGGGATCCAGGAGTAATTAAGGATAGAACAGATAGGTAAAGTTTTCAACATTTATCTTTTATTATAATAAAACAACTTTTAACCGGATTAATCGCATGTATTATTGGTTTTTTGTTTAGTACAAAGTAAGTGCGTTCATGGTCGTAGTACTCCTGCAACCACGAACGCTGCAAAGTGTTCGAAACGTCAGGAAAAACAAAAAACCAATAATACACGCGATTAATCAGGTTAAAAGTTGTTTTATTATAATGTGTAGTGATCGCGCAAACCTAAGATATTACTATATTTATATTTTATTCCTTTTCCACAAAAGCTTTAACTTTAGAGTTCGCTATGCATGCGTTAATGCTTTTCGAAGATTAATCTGTATTTGTTAAGGTAATTGCCTCTGAACGACATTGTATTAACTGCAAAGCTAGTCGTGCTGACACAGGTGACCGAACCACCTGTAATAAAGCAATGACGTCACCAAAAGACGTATTAAAATGTGGAAGAAGAATTGGCGGTAGTCAGCAAAGGCCGAGACAGCATAGTGGTCAGAGCGCCTCGAGTATTTATCCGGCAGGCGCAGGTTCGAATCTTGCTCACGACCGTATTTTTTTCTTTTTCCACAAAAGTTATAACTTTATTGTATTTCTCGTTTATTATTTTTGTCACGATGTCGATGTCAACGTGAACTAAAGCGATACAATAGAAATTGATTATAATTAAATACAGATTCCGAAATCTTTTCCTTCTTCTATCTCCCTTCGCCCCATTTGACTGAATAACATAATTTTAGTATCAAAGATAGATTCCTATAGACCAGACTTAGTTATATAGGGAATACAAGTTCAAATAAAAACTTTAAAAATATTGCTGTATTCTTCATTTATTTTCATTATGTACAGATCATCGTTTAGAAGACACCGCAGCCGCACGCGCACTGGCCAGCGATAGACACGGTGCCAGCAGCAGCCACAGGACCACCGAAGTTCACAGCACCCATGATCGGGACTTGACCAGCGACAATGGTGTTACCGGCAACGGGCAGCTCACCAATGACAGCCACGTTACCTTCACCGGCGCCACCGTACGGGGCAAGCCCAGCAGCGAAACCAGCAGCAGGGTAAGCGCCAGCGAACCCAGCGCCAGGGTATGCGAGTCCATCATAAGCTAAACCGGCAGCACCCAATCCGTACGGACCAGCCAGGCCAAGTCCAGCCATACCGAAAGGACCAGCCAACCCAGAGGCAGCAATACCAGGACCAGCTAATCCACAAGGAGTAGTTAATGAAGGCGAGACCAAGCCGCAAGGACCAGCAAACTGGCTGAACGCAGACTGAAATGGAAAAATAATTACACAAATTCTTAGACCTATTTGTTTTTAGCAACAAATTTACTAAAACAAAAAAATACGATGTTAGTAGAAGAAATATTGTTACCTGGATCATACAAGCGTGGATCTCTGCATCCATTATTTATTTTGGGTAGAGAAAATCAAAGAATTACTCATCAGTTTTATGATAGAGGAACTTATTCAAAACGTAAAGAAATAATATTTTATTTATATTGTTACCTGGATCACACAAGCCTGGATGCAGAGGAACACAACGGTGAAGGGAGACATGTTTGAGGATTGTTTGTGTTCAACGAGAAGCTGAAGACTGAATGATGAACTGGAAAGTACCCGTGTTTTTATACCTTAAAATGTATGATAATTCTGAACAATACAGAATTATAATTTCCTAACTTAAGAAAACGTTTAATAGTGTCACAATACATGTATGTTTTTTGTTAGTCAATTGTAGGTTTATCAGCTTTCACAGGCTTTTTAAGTACGTTATTAATACTTACTTTATAATTACGTTTTACTATTTACTAAATATTCTTAGAATTTGATAACACACCAGTATAAAACCACTTGCAGTCACTTTGAAAATCATTCTAGTACCAGTACTCAAACCAAACTGAAAATGTCAGTCAAAGCTATCCTCATCCTCTGCGCTCAGGCGCTCCTGGTCAAGGTAAGAAACATTATAATTTAATATGTCCCTTGTAGTCTTGGAGAGCACGTTAAATTATCTTATCAATGCTATACATTCCAACTGTTACGGGTAGTCGGATGCCTGAAAGTGTGACAAACAGTTTTACCATATCGTGTTACCCAGTTACTGGGTTGTGAAGGTCAGATAGGCAGTAGCTTCATGTAAAATAGGGTATAAAGCTGTATGCGGTTTGACTTGACGCTGACCCCAAGTTATCTGGGAAAAGACTCGACAGATTTAAAGAAAACGCAAATATAGTGAAATATTACCATAAATATAATTCTTACTTTATTTCCAGTCCGCACTCAGTCAGTGCACCAGCCGCGCTGCGGTAGCTGATATCTCTGGACTTGCTGGTCCCTACGGTATGGCTGCTCCGTACGGTATAGCCGGCTCCTGCGGTTTGGCAGGCTCTGCTCTGGCATATGATGGACTCGGTTACTCTGGTGCTGGCTTCGCAGGCAGAGGTCTGGCATATGACGGACTAAACGCTGCTTATGGAGGCAGAGGCCTGGCTTTCGATGGAATGTACGCTCCCGCCATGGAATTCACTGCCACCAGTGGCGGTGCTCTGCCTGTCTCCAGCGCTTCCGGCATCGCTCCCGTCGGTATCTCCGTAGTTTCTGACAATGTTTACGAAGGTGCCTTGACCGTGGGTGGAGAGCTGCCGTTTGTGGGTACTGTAGCTATGGAGGGTGTGGTGCCATCTGCTGGTGCTGGTGCCGTCAACCACGCCTGCGGCAATGGCAGAAACGCCATGATCAGCGAGACTTCCGCTTTTGCTCCTGGTGCGTATGGTCCTGCCGCCGCTTTTGGTGCCGCCGCTCCATTCGGCTACGGCGCTGGTATGGGTGGGCTCGCCTACCCCGGTGTTGGCTTGGCTGGCTCTTTTGCTGCCCCTGGTCTCGGTCTCCGTGGTGGTTGTGGATGCGGTCTCTAAGAACACAGTCACTAATGTTTCTCTCTGAATCAGCATGAATTCTTATTTTAGATCTGTGATCCATAAATCCTACAACTGAATAAATGAACATGATCCCATACTTTTCAATTTTATTCCATCCATTCATAATCCAGTCGCTCTGCCTAGTGATCTCTGATCGCTATTCCAAATTATTCTTCCATACAAAGACCTACGCTTTATGGTGACTAATACGTCATAGGCATCTATTCAATCTTTTTACAGTTAGGTACTGAACCGACATGACTAACTTTTCAGTTAATTCAATGTTGTACAGATGCTGACCTTAACACAAATTGGTACACTTTACAAAATTTAATGACACAGGCGTAGCAAATTCTAAAGTATTTTGTTTTAGGGAAAATTATATTTTTTAAATAAGTTGCCTACTCAACTATGAAGATTTAAGAAGGTTTGAGAAAAAAAATCTCAATTATAAAGGTAATGAACAGGATTCGAACATGGATCCCGGATGAATACTCCAGGCGCTCTGACCAATAAGCCATCTCGACCTCTGCTCACCACCGCGATTTCTTTTTCCGCGAATTTAATTGCAACCCAGGAATCCCGTGAAAGGTTAATGGGGGATCGTCTGCTTTTAGTTGGTAGGAGGCCCGGACAACGTAAAGGGATTGGATTCCCAGATGATTATATTAAAATCAATCATTAATTCTATTTGGCCTAAGCAATGACGTCGCCAAAATTCGTGTTAAAATATGGATAAAGAATTCGCGGTGGTGAGCAGAGGTCGAGATGGCTTAGTGGTCAGAGTGCCTGGAATATTTATCCGGGAGGCGCTGGTTCGAATCCTGCTCACGACCGTATTCTTTTTCCATTTAATATAATAATTTTAGAGTTCGCTAAGCATGCGTTAATGCTTTTCAAAGGTTTATCTTTAATCTTATATAATTATATAAAAGTGCACATTAATAGGTGCTGGATTTAAACCTATAACTAGGTTTGATTGGCAATGCTCCCTAAACCTGGCCACCACCAATTAGCACATGGCTGTCTACTTATCGTCGATGATTATGCAATACCACGTAAAAAGCAATTGTAAATACAGCTCACCTGACTTCCAGAAGAATTTTAAAGAAGAAAATTAAATTTTGATTTTTTTGATTAAATTTTGCCCAAACCTATCAGAAAATTTAAGTGGTGGATTCCTAATGAAGTATTTCTTATAATAAGTGTCAAAATTTAGAAGCCGCGTTGTTTTTTTAAAATAATTGTGTTATAATTCTTGAGAAGTAAAATTTTGTCAAATTAAGCGGTATTTACAATTGTTACTTACGCGGTTTTGAACTATCCCCGACAATGTCTGAATAATATTATAACCATATAGCATTTCGATAGTCTTGATGTGTGACTGACAAACCATAGTTCGCACATAAGGCTAATTACTAACTTTTTGCAATCATAGGCGTATTATAAACAAATATAGTTTGGTTAAAACAATGCGATCAAACCGGCAGGTCTGAGAGATCATCACAAGAATTTGTGTATGTAAAAAATTAATTAAGATCTAAAACGTGCAGTTAAAACTGGAGTTTCATTGATTGTATGCGATCAGGATTGTAGAGAACACATGGGTTACTATTTAACTCTATAATGTCATCTGCTTAGCTTTAGCCTAATAACACTGAGGTCGGCTTTTGATCTAAGCGAATGCAGCTTAATACTACTATAACATGGAGTGATTGTTTATCTGAGAAACATAACATTTTCTGACGAGAAACTATGTAAGGTTCCATAATAAGTCTTTTTTAAATACTTCATATGAATACATGAAATCAATATCAAATTGAATATTTATTTTGATGAAAAATGACTGAACAAGAAATATTATTAAATGTATTTTGATAAGAAGAGAATGAGTAAAAAGTTCTTGACAGACAGACTGAACTTTTTTCCTTTTGAGCGACGGAGCCATGAAATCATTGAAAAACAATGACGATGATGGCCACATTAGGCAAAACTCAGCTAATTAAAGTGCTACTGTATATAAGATACTGTGTTTAAGAAATCAATATGGTTATAATTGTAGGATGGGTAAAAACGGAACGTATGAAAGGAGTGTAGAATGGAACGTGAATGTGCGAATGAGAGGGGAGATGAAAGAAAGGGACAGAGGGAGTGAGCGGTGTGTGCGGGAAGACGCGAGAGCTTAGGAATTAGGAAATAAGAATTGTAATAAGTTTAATATAATAAATAAGTTTACCGAGTTGTTGCATAAAATAAAACTACAGTCGAAAGTCCAGTATATCGAGGTTTTATTTATAGGTCACGATCCTACTTATTCTACATTTTTGGGGGCTCGTCCGGGATCGCGACCACGTGGAATTCGGAAAAGGCTAACGACGAACGTAGCTAGTGCACCTGGAGAAAAGACGAAATACGGGTTCAAACGACGATTGTAAAGACGGAAGACGAATACCAAAGACGTAAGACGTTATTTCAAGGCGAATCACGCTCACATTACTCAGGAACGACGACAAGGAAAATTTTCAACAAGATGGCGGAAAGCAAAGGAACTTCGATATTTACGGAAGCCAAGGACGGGGTTTTCAATGGCATAGATATGTTCTGTGGTGACGATCATACCTACACCTCGGCGAAATGGGCTCAGGATCTCGACGACAACGCGGAGATATTTGGATGGACGCCTCAACAACGACTTATCGTAGCCCGTCGATCCTTAACGGGAACAGCACAGTTGTGGCTAAAGACGGAAAAAGTTCATAGAACTTATGAAGAATTGAAGGCAGCCGTACTTAAAGAATTTCCCGATGTCGTGAACAGCAAAGAGATGCATGAGCTCATGACGGCGCGCAAGAAGCGTAAAGACGAGTCGTATTATCAATATATGCTGATTATGAAGGAGATGGGAAAACGAGCAAAATTCCCAGATTACGTAGCAATTCAGTATATCATAGACGGCATCACGGACCTGGAAACGAATAAGGGTATACTGTACGGTGCGGTCACCTACCCGGCGCTGAAAGAAAAGTTGTTATTGTACGAAAATATCAGGAGGAAAGCTGCCAAACAGAACGCTGAACGACCTGTGAAGAGAACTGGGACGCCATCGGCTAGAGATTCCACATCAGGAACCGGCCAGTATTGTTATAACTGTGGAGAAAAAGATCATCGTGCGAGTGCATGTCGGAACGGGGTGAAGTGTTTCCGGTGCAATGAATTCGGCCATATTAGTTCGAAGTGCACCAATCCTAGTGCAGGGAGCAGCGGAAGTTCAAGTGACACGACGACGTCGGTAAAACAGCTATCGAGAGCGGTCGGATCGGCCAATCAGCGGGTTCAAATACGTCCATCGATAAAACAGTCCGACTCAGGACCGAAGAAGCAATCGGCTATGTTCGGAGCGATTTCGGAGACCAATCAGAGTGGAGCATGTAATGACAGCGACGTCATGCAGATTGTAAACAAACAATGTGATCGACAACCTAACCTTAATAAAGCGATAAAATCAGTGAAAATAGGTGATAGAACAATTAGTGCGTTAATAGATACGGGCAGTGACGTAAACTTAATGTCGGAGGACCTTTGGAAAGAGTTAAAGGTGCCGTGTAACGATGATAACACGATTTTATCTGGACTGGGACTCTTTAAAGTAAGGTCGTACGGGAAAATTTATGTTTGTATTCTTATTGATGAACAGTGCTATTCCAATGTAATATTTCATGTAGTACCAAATGGGTCAATGCCCTATAGGTTGATTATAGGACAAGAGTTCCTACAAAATGTTGTGATGATAGTTCGTGAGGGTGCTGTGCTATTTTGTATGAAAGGTGATGGATGGTTGTATCGGGTGAATTGTTGTGTTACTGAGGTTGATGTTACAGGACACATAACTAACACCGATATAAAGGCGAAGGCAATGCGGCTGGTTGAAGAGTACAAGCCCATGCAGATGAAAGAAGCTCCTATTAAGATGAAGATAGTGTTAAAAGATGATGTGCCAATATCTCAGCGACCCCGAAGAATATCACACATGGAACAAAGGATAGTGGAGGAACAGGTAGATGAGTGGCTACAAAAGGGAATAGTACAGGTTAGTTTTTCTGAATACTCTAGCCCATTAGTGTTAGTTAAAAAGAAGGATGGTTCAACTCGCATTTGTGTGGATTATCGTTTATTAAATAAAAAGATAGTAAAAGATGAATTCCCACTACCAATTATTGATGACTTGATTGACAAATTAAAAGATGCTAAGATATTCAGTGTACTAGACCTCAAGAATGGGTTTTTTCACCTTGAGATAAGTGAAGAATCAGTACCCTATACTTCTTTTATAACTCATCATGGACAATTTGAGTTCCTACGTGCACCGTTTGGGCTGTCCATCTCACCTAAGTATTTTATGAGGTATGTCACAATAATTTTCAGAGAGTTAATAGCAAAGGGCATCATGGTAATATTCATCGATGATATTGTTATCCCAGCAGATACAGAGAGCCAGGCTTTGGAGAGACTTACTCAAGTTTTGGTGGTAGCTTCGCAGTATGGACTAGTGGTGAATTGGAAAAAGGCGAAACTGATTTGTCGTGAAATAGAATATTTGGGTCACCTAATTAAGGACGGTGAAGTTAGACCAAGCCCAGAGAAGGTGGACGCAGTGGTAAGGTATCCTGAACCTAAAAATATTAAACATATCATGGGTTTTATTCGCTTAACGTCTTATTTCAGGAAATATATTAAAGATTATGCCAAGATCGCCAGACCATTGACAGAATTGCTTAAGAAGGATGTTCCATTTATATTTGAAGACAAGCAAAGATGTGCTTTCAATTTACTGAAGCAAAAGTTGACTAGGGATCCGGTATTGAAAATATACAACCCCAATTTGCCAACAGAGCTGCACACAGATGCATCTAGTCAAGCTTTGGCTGCAATACTACTGCAAGTACATCCAGATGGTGAGTTGCATCCGGTGCATTACATGAGTCATAAGACGACAGAAGCTGAGAGCAAATACTCAAGTTATGAGCTAGAGGCACTTGCAGTAGTAGAGGCTGTAAAGAAGTTTAGACACTATTTATATGGTATCCATTTCAAAATAGTCACCGATTGTAAAGCTTTTGAACAGACACTGAAGAAGAAGGATTTGACGCCTAAGGTAGGCAGATGGGTGTTTATGCTGGATGAATATAACTATGAGATCGAGCACAGAGCAGGCAGTAGAATGCAACATGCTGACGCTCTTAGCAGGAACCCATTTGTGGCAACTATGGTTAGCCTGCAAGAAGAGATCAGACATGCTCAGGAGATAGATGCAGAACTCAATGCTATCAGACAGCTAATAGTGAAAGAAGGGCATTATCACGACTTCTGGATCGATAATGATATCCTGTACAAAGGTGAAGAAAAACGATTAGTAGTCCCAATGATTATGGAGAAAGAAATTATAAAGAAAGTTCATCAAAATGGACACTATTCAATAATAAAAATGAAAGAAGCCATAGGAAGAGATTATTATATTAAAAACATGGATAAAAGAATTGAAGAAGTAGTTCTAAGTTGTATACCGTGTTTATTAGCAACAAGGAAACAAGGAAAGCAAGAGGGTTATCTGAATCCCATAGATAAAGAAGGAACCCCACTACATACTTTACACTTGGACCACATTGGACCATTTATAGAAACAAGAAAACAGTATAACTATATTCTAACAATGATAGACGCATTCACGAAGTTTACATGGCTTTTTCCTACCAAGTCCACATCAAGTGCAGAAGTATTGAATAAGTTGCGGATTCATCAGCAGATTTTTGGTAACCCAACCAGAATCATAACAGACAGAGGTACTGCATTTACCAGTGGAGATTTTGAGGGGTATTGTAAGGAAGAGGATATACAGCACCTCAAAATTACCACTGGAGTTCCACGAGGGAATGGACAGGTGGAGAGAATTCACCGTATCTTGATTCCAATGTTAACCAAGCTGTGTATACAGGATAAATCACTGTGGTATAGACATGTTGGTCGGGTCCAGCAAGCTTTAAATAGCACTTACCAGAGATCAATAAATACTTCACCATTTCAATTGCTTACTGGAACCAAGATGAGATGTAAAGAAGATTTGGATGTGATTAATCTTTTACAAAAAGAAATAATCGATAGTTATGATGAAGATAGAGAAAATTTAAGGCTGAAGGCCAAGCAACAGATTCAGAAGGTACAAGAAGAAAATAAGAAAACATTTAATGATAAGAGAAAACCTAGCTCAACTCATGAGTTGGATGATTTAGTAGCCATTAAAAGAACTCAGTTTGGCCCAGGACTGAAAGTTAAACCCAAGTATTTAGGACCATATAGGATTATAAAAGTTAAAAGAAATGATAGGTATGATGTTGAGAAGCTATATGATACCACAGAAGGGCCAAAGAAGACTTCCAGCTCTGCGGACAATATGAAGAAATGGCCAGGTAAGGAAGAATGAGTATGATTGTGTGTTTTTTTTTGTGTGTATGATAGTTGTGTCAATAATACTACTCAGTATCCTCACGAATACTAAGTTATGTGTTTAGGACTACAATGTTATATGTTTTTTCAGTACATAATTATTTTTTGTGTTTAAAAAATAGGACTATGTCAGGGTCAGAATTATTTTATTCTAAGATGTTGTAAGCAAGTAGGTGTAATGTTCATTGGTCATTGTATTTAAAAGTATTAATGAATAAACCATGTTTAAGTTTATGTTGGTGAATAAAGAATTTAACTAAATTTGTGTTTATAAAGCAGAAAAATAAAAGTGCAAGTTCAGCTTATTCTGTAAAATAATTATTATGTTGTGTACCTTCAAAGTTTATGAAATAAGAAATAAGTAATGGTGTAACAAGTTAAGATGTTAAAAGTATTTCTGTAAAGTTATTGTTTCTATTAAGTAAGATTTGAGTAAATGTAAAATGTAAGAATGTATGGTGTATGAAAGCATGTCAAGGACCAAGAGGAGGCATATCTGAGGGCAGATATGAGTGCAGGACGGCCGAATGTAGGATGGGTAAAAACGGAACGTATGAAAGGAGTGTAGAATGGAACGTGAATGTGCGAATGAGAGGGGAGATGAAAGAAAGGGACAGAGGGAGTGAGCGGTGTGTGCGGGAAGACGCGAGAGCTTAGGAATTAGGAAATAAGAATTGTAATAAGTTTAATATAATAAATAAGTTTACCGAGTTGTTGCATAAAATAAAACTACAGTCGAAAGTCCAGTATATCGAGGTTTTATTTATAGGTCACGATCCTACTTATTCTACATAATTTTAATTCAAACGAAATTATCGAAATAAACCGTAACTTGCCAATAAAGAAAAAATCCAGTTTCGGAACGTCGCTGTCGAAAATCCAAGACAGCCATAGACAACTAATCCATTCAAAAGTCAGCCAGTTACGTGCATGGCATAATACTAAATTTACCAAGGCAGTTTAGGGCCGCGAACTGAATTGCCTGGAACCTGCACGATATTTTAAAAGTTCATAATACGGCCCCAGGTCTCCAGTTAGTAACTTAAAAGTAGACCAAGGGCTCAACTTGCATATAATCACGACCACCCACGACGTGGCACGCGCCTTTTACAATAACAAACTGAGATCAAATTACTGTTCATGTTTTAAACCAATTAAACGTGAACTTAACAGAGCTATTTATTTTATTTATGTAGACCAATGGAGTTAATAGGGATAGAACAGATAAAGTTATTCACATTGAATTTCTCGTTTATTCTTTTTGTCACAATGACGACGTTTACGTTTAACTAAAGCGATATAATAGCATATTGATCATAATTAAATACAAATTCCGAAATCTTTTCCTTCTTCTATCTCCCTTCGCCCCATTTGACTGAATAACATAATTTTAGTATCAAAGATAGATTCCTAACAGACTTAGTTATATAGGGAATACAAGTTCAAATAAAAACTTTAAAAATATTGCTGTATTCTTCATTTATTTTCATTATGTAGAGATCATCATTTAGAAGACGCCGCAGCCGCACGCGCACTGACCAGCGATAGACACGGTGCCAGCAGCAGCCACAGGACCACCGAAGTTCACAGCACCCATGATCGGGACTTGACCAGCGACAACGGTGTTACCGGCAACGGGTAGCTCACCTATGACAGCCACGTTACCTTCTCCAGCGCCACCGTACGGGGCGAGCCCAGCAGCGAAACCAGCAGCAGGGTAAGCACCAGCGAAGGCAGCGCCAGGGTATGCGAGTCCGTCATAAGCTAAACCGGCAGCACCCAATCCGTAAGGACCAGCCAGGCCAAGTCCAGCCATACCGAAAGGACCAGCCAACCCAGAGGCAGCAATACCAGGACCAGCTAATCCACAAGGAGTAGTTAATGAAGGCGAGACCAAGCCGCAAGGACCAGCAAACTGGCTGAACGCAGACTGAAATGGAAAAATAATTACACAAATTCTTAGACCTATTTGTTTTTAGCAACAAATTTACTAAAACAAAAAAAATACATTGTTACCTGGATCATACAAGCGTGGATCTCTGCATCCATTATTTATTTTGGGTAGAGAAAATCAAAGAATTACTCATCAGTTTTATGATAGAGGAACTTATTCAAAACGTAAAGAAATAATATTTTATTTATATTCTTACCTGGATACAGAAAGCCTGGATGCAGAGGAACAAAACAGTGAAGGGAGACATGTTTGAGGATTGTTTGTGTTCAACGAGAAGCTGAAGACTGAATGATGAACTGGAAAGTACCCGTGTTTTTATACCTTAAAATGTATGATAATTCTGAACAATACAGAATTATAATTTCCTAACTTTAGAAAACGTTTAATAGTGTCACAATACATGTATGTTTTTTGTTAGTCAATTGTAGGTTTATCAGCTTTCACAGGCTTTTTAAGTACGTTATTAATACTTACTTTATAATTACGTTTTACTATTTACTAAATATTCTTAGAATTTGATAACACACCAGTATAAAACCACTTGCAGTCACTTTGAAAATCATTCTAGTACCAGTACTCGAACCAAACTGAAAATGTCAGTCAAAGCTATCCTCATCCTCTGCGCTCAGGCGCTCCTGGTCAAGGTAAGCAACATTATAATTTAATATGTCCCTTGTAGTCTTGGAGAGCACGTTAAATTGTCGGTCCCAGTACTCTTATCAATGCTATACATTCCAACTGTTACGGGTAGTCGGATGCCTGAAAGTGTGACAAACAGTTTTACCATATCGTGTTACCCAGTTACTGGGTTGTGAAGGTCAGATAGGCAGTAGCTTCATGTAAAATAGGGTATAAAGCTGTATGCGGTTTGACTTGACGCTGACCCCAAGTTATCTGGGAAAAGACTCGACAGATTTAAAGAAAACGCAAATATAGTGAAATATTACCATAAATATAATTCTTACTTTATTTCCAGTCCGCACTCAGTCAGTGCACCAGCCGCGCTGCGGTAGCTGATATCTCTGGACTTGCTGGTCCCTACGGTATGGCTGCTCCGTACGGTATAGCCGGCTCCTGCGGTTTGGCAGGCTCTGCTCTGGCATATGATGGACTCGGTTACTCTGGTGCTGGCTTCGCAGGCAGAGGTCTGGCATATGACGGACTAAACGCTGCTTATGGAGGCAGAGGCCTGGCTTTCGATGGAATGTACGCTCCCGCCATGGAATTCACTGCCACCAGTGGCGGTGCTCTGCCTGTCTCCAGCGCTTCCGGCATCGCTCCCGTCGGTATCTCCGTAGTTTCTGACAATGTTTACGAAGGTGCCTTGACCGTGGGTGGAGAGCTGCCGTTTGTGGGTACTGTAGCTATGGAGGGTGTGGTGCCATCTGCTGGTGCTGGTGCCGTAAACCACGCCTGCGGCAATGGCAGAAACGCCATGATCAGCGAGACTTCCGCTTTTGCTCCTGGTGCGTATGGTCCTGCCGCCGCTTTTGGTGCCGCCGCTCCATTCGGCTACGGCGCTGGTATGGGTGGGCTCGCCTACCCCGGTGTTGGCTTGGCTGGCTCTTTTGCTGCCCCTGGTCTCGGTCTCCGTGGTGGTTGTGGATGCGGTCTCTAAGAACACAGTCACTTATGTTTCTCTCTGAATCAGCATGAATTCTTATTTTAGATCTGTGATCCATAAATCCTACAACTGAATAAATGAACATGATCCCATACTTTTCAATTTTATTCCATCCATTCATAATCCAGTCGCTCTGCCTAGTGATCTCTGATCGCTATTCCAAATTATTCTTCCATACAAAGACCTACGCTTTATGGTGACTAATACGTCATAGGCATCTATTCAATATTTTTACAGTTAGGTACTGAACCGACATGACTAACTTTTCAGTTAATTCAATGTTGTACAGATGCTGACCTTAACACAAATTGGTACACTTTACAAAATTTAATGACACAGGCGTAGCAAATTCTAAAGTATTTTGTTTTAGGGAAAATTATATTTTTTAAATAAGTTGCCTACTCAATTATGAAGATTTAAGAAGGTTTGAGAAAAAAAATCTCAATTATAAAGGTAATGAACAGGATTCGAACATGGATCCCGGATGAATACTCCAGGCGCTCTGACCAATAAGCCATCTCGACCTCTGCTCACCACCGCGATTTCTTTTTCCGCGAATTTAATTGCAACCCAGGAATCCCGTGAAAGGTTAATGGGGGATCGTCTGCTTTTAGTTGGTAGGAGACCCGGACAACGTAAAGGGATTGGATTCCCAGATGATTATATTAAAATCAATCATTAATTCTATTTGGCCTAAGCAATGACGTCGCCAAAATTCGTGTTAAAATATGGATAAAGAATTCGCGGTGGTGAGCAGAGGTCGAGATGGCTTAGTGGTCAGAGTGCCTGGAATATTTATCCGGGAGGCGCTGGTTCGAATCCTGCTCACGACCGTATTCTTTTTCCATTTAATATAATAATTTTAGAGTTCGCTAAGCATGCGTTAATGCTTTTCAAAGGTTTATCTTTAATCTTATATAATTATATAAAAGTGCACATTAATAGGTGCTGGATTTAAACCTATAACTAGGTTTGTTTGGAAAAGCGCCCTAAAACTGGCCACCACCAATTAGCACATGGCTGTCTACTTATCGTCGATGATTATGCAATACCACGTAAATAGCAATTGTAAATACAGCTCACCTGACTTCTAGAAGAATTTTAAAGAAGAAAATTAAATTTTGAGGTATTTTCATACATAAATAGCCCAAAAATATCGGAAAATTTTAGTGGGGGATTCCTAAAGAAGTATTTCTTATATTAAGTGTCAAAATTTAGAAGGCCAGTTGTTTTTTGGAACGAAGTTCCTTATCGCGCGTTGCGAAAGGGGGCTAGACGGAAAAAATTAAGACGAAAAGTTGTAACGACACTTTTTGCTATAGTAAGCTATTGTAAGCCGTGCGGCGTGCGCATGTTTGTCTGTCTGTCTCTCTCTCTCTTATAGAAAGCAAGCCAGATATATATATATATAATAGACAGACAGAGCACATATATATATATATATACTCTGTCTGTCTATTCTTTCATACACGTCATAGATGCGCGGGACTTTGTAATAAAAATATTATTATAACTTAAAAAAAATACAATTTTATTACAATTCCTTCACTAATTAATCGGTTCCATCCGAGTGTCCCTTGACACCTCTCAAGTTTTTTTAAAATATTATGTGATAATTCTTGTCAAGTAAATTTTTTTCAAATTAAGCCGTATTTACAATTGTTACTTACGCGGTATTGAACTATCCCCGACGATGTCTGAATAACATTATAATGATATAGCATTTCGATAGTCTTGATGTGTGACTGTCAAACCATACTTTGCACAGAAGGCTAATTACTGTTTTTTTGCAATCATAGGCGTATTATAAACAAATATCGTTTGCTTAAAACAATGCCATCAAACCGGCAGGTCTGAGAGATCATCACAAGAATTTGTGTATGTAAAAAATGAATTAAGATCTAAAACTTGCAGTTAAAACTGGAGTTTCATTGATTGTATGCGATCAGGATTGTAGAGAACACATGGGTTGCTATTTAACTCTATAATGTCATCTGCTTGGCTTTTGCCTAATAACACTGAGGTCGGCTTTTGATCTAAGGGAATGCAGCTTGATACTAGTATAACATGGAGCGATTGTTTAACTGAGAAACAACATTTTCTGATGAGGAACTATGTAAGATTCAATAATAAGTCTTTTTTAAATACTTCATATGAATACATTAAATCAATATCAAATTGAATATTTATTTTGATGAAAAATGACTGAACAAGAAATATTATTAAATGTATTTTGATAAGAAGAGAATGAGAAAAAAGGTCTTGACAGACAGACAGAACTTCTTTCCTTTTGAGCAACGGAGCCATGAAATCATTGAAAAACAATGACGGTGATGGCCACTTTAGGCAAAACTCAGCTAATTAAAACGCTACTGTATATAAGATACTGTGTTTAAGACATCAATATTGTTATAATTTTAATTCAAACGAAATTATTGAAATAAATCGTAACTTGCCAATAAAGAAAAAATCCAGTTTCGGAACGTCGCTGTCAAAAAATCCAAGACAGCCATAGACAACTAATCCATTCAAAAGTCAGCCAGTTACGTGCATGGCATAATACTAAATTTACCAAGGCCGTTTAGGGCCGCGAACTGAATTGCCTGGAACCTGCATGATATTTTAAAAGTTCTTAATACGGCCCCAGGTCTCCAGTTAGTAACTTAAAAGTAGACCAAGGGCTCAACTTGCATAAAGTGAATAATCACGACCACCGATTAAACGTGAACTTATCAGAGCTATTTATTTTATTTATGTAGACCAATGGAGTTAATAGGGATAGAACAGATAAAGTTATTCACATTGAATTTCTCGTTTATTATTTTTGTCACAATGTCGACGTCTACGTTAAACTAAAGCGGTATAATAGAATATTGATCATAATTAAATACAAATTCCGAAATCTTTTCCTTCTTCTATCTCCCTTCGCCCCATTTGACTGAATAACATAATTTTAGTATCAAAGATAGATTCCTAACAGACTTAGTTATATAGGGAATACAAGTTCAAATAAAAACTTTAAAAATATTGCTGTATTCTTCATTTATTTTCATTATGTAGAGATCATCATTTAGAAGACGCCGCAGCCGCACGCGCACTGACCAGCGATAGACACGCTACCAGCAGCAGCCACAGGACCACCGAAGTTCACAGCACCCATGATCGGGACTTGACCAGCGACAACGGTGTTACCGGCAACGGGCAGCTCACCAATGACAGCCACGTTACCTTCACCGGCGCCACCGTACGGGGCGAGCCCAGCAGCGAAACCAGCAGCAGGGTAAGCGCCAGCGAACCCAGCGCCAGGGTATGCGAGTCCATCATAAGCTAAACCAGCAGCACCTAATCCATAAGGGCCAGCCAGGCCTAGTCCAGCCATACCGAAAGGACCAGCCAAACCGGTGGCATCAAACCCAAGACCAGCTAATCCACAAGGAGTAGTTAATGAAGGCGAGACCAAGCCGTAAGGACCAGCAAACTGGCTGAATGCAGACTGAAATGGAAAAATAATTACACAAATTCTTAGACCTATTTGTTTTTAGCAACAAATTTACTAAAACAAAAAAATACGAAGTTAGTTGAAAAAATATTCTTACCTGGATCACACAAGCCTGGATGCAGAGGAACACAACGGTGAAGGGCGACATGTTTGAGAATTGTTTGTGTTCAACGAGAAGCTGAAGACTGAATGATGAACTGGAAAGTACCCGTGTTTTTATACCTTAAAATGTATGATAATTCTGAACAATACAGAATTATGATTTCCTAACTTTAGAAAACGTTTAATTGTGTCGCAATAGGCACTTATGTGTTATTTGTTAGCCAATTGTAGATTTATCAGCTTTCACAAGTTTTTAAACTACTTTATTAATTATTCTTACCTATTTACTAAATATTCCTAGAATTTGATAACACAGTAGTATAAAACCACTTGCAGTCACTTTAAACATCATTCTAGTACCAGTACTCGAACCAAACTGAAAATGTCAGTCAAAGCTATCCTCATCCTCTGCGCTCAGGCGCTCCTGGTCAAGGTAAGAATCATTATATTTTAATATGTCCCTTGTTGTCTTGGAGAGCACGTTAAATTGTCAGTCCCAGTACTCTTATCAATGCTATACATTCCAACTGTTACGGGTAGTCGGATGCCTGAAAGTGTGACAAACAGTTTTACCATATCGCGTTACCCAGTTACTGGGTTGTGAAGGTCAGATAGGCAGTAGCTTCATGTAAAATAGGGTATTAAGCTGTATGCGGTTTGACTTGACGCTGACCCCAAGTTATGTGGGAAAAGACTAGACAGATTTAAAGAAAACGCAAATATAGTGAAATATTACCATAAATGTAATTCTGACTTTATTTCCAGTCCGCACTCAGCCAGTTCACAAACTGCGCAGCAGTAGCTGATATCTCTGGACTTGCTGGTCCCTACGGTATGGCTGCTCCGTACGGTATAGCCGGCTCCTTCGGTTTGGCAGGCTCTGCTCTGGCATATGATGGACTCGCTTACCCTGGTGCTGGCTTCGCAGGCAGAGGTCTGGCATATGACGGACTGAACGCTGGCTACGGAGGCAGAGGTTTGGCTTACGACGGAATCTACGCCCCCGCCATGGAGTTCACTGCTACCAGTGGCGGCGCTCTGCCCGTCTCCAGCGCCTCCGGCATCGCTCCCGTCGGTATCTCCGTAGTATCTGACAACGCTTATGAGGGTATTCTGACTGTGGGTGGTGAGCTGCCGTTCGTGGGTACTGTGGCTATGGAGGGTGTGGTGCCCTCTGCTGGTGCTGGTGCCGTCAATCACGCCTGCGGCAATGGCAGAAACGCCATGATCAGTGAAACTTCCGCTTTTGCTCCTGGTGTGTATGGTCCTGCCGCCGCTTTCGGTGCCGCCACTCCATTCGGCTACGGCGCTGGTATGGGTGGGCTCGCCTACCCCGGTGTTGGCTTGGCTGGCTCTTTTGCTGCCCCTGGTCTCGGTCTCCGTGGTGGTTGTGGATGCGGTCTCTAAGAACACAGTCACTTATGTTTCTCTCTGAATCAGCATGAATTCTTATTTTAGATCTGTGATCCATAAATCCTATAACTGAATAAATAAATATGACCCTATTTTTTGTAATTTTATTAATAATACTCCTCCTATGGACTGAATTTCTGTCACGGTGGCCTATCTCCACGGAGATTAGCCAAGTACGCAGGAGATATCATAGTTCACAAGTGTATGCGCAAACACAGGTGCACTCTCTCTTCCTTATCTCGAATATTCCGATGGGACGGCAATCCTACACGACTGGAGAGAGATCAGGACCGACGGCTTTACGTGCAAGGGGGTGTCACACCGCCAATTTTCTGACTCCGGGCTGCTACTGAGAATTTCTAACAGAAAACCTAAAAACACTTTCGCCGACCTGGGAATTGAACCCAGGACCCCACGCTCAGCCGTTGCGCTTGCGACCGCTAGACCAACGAGGCCGATGACAGTTAATAATCGGTAATATTTAAAAACTTTCTTTCACAATGGTATTTGACACGGACTTGTCTTTGGGACACCGAATAAATAGGAATATATGAAATTGTTTCCCTGTAATCAGCATTTTTATTGATTGAATCCTGGTTTAATCCTTCACTTCATGTTAAATATTGGAATTAAGCTGCACCCGGTTAGACTGGAAGTTAACCCCAACATATAAAGCTATACAGATTGATTGATTGCTGTTACTGAGTGCCCAAAAGACTGGCAGGATTGCCACATTGAAAAATGTTGACCTATTTCAACCGAGAAACCAGCTATGTAGTCCTCTCGTCGTGCGAACCGATTAGTCACCGCGAAAATATAGAACTATAAAATATAAGTATAATATGAAAACAAAACAATTAATTGATAGGTAGGTATAATAATATGATTAGGTTGCAAATCGCACGACTAATCGAATTACACTGATAGATTGGGTGACGTGACACGCGCCCGTTTATGCTGACGCCGGGCCGACTAATTCTCAACTGTCACTCATGACAGGGAGTTTTATTTTTGTATAAAAATATTGAACGACTCCGTAATTTTTTTCTGTAAATGTTTAAAATAATTAGACTTATTTTTATACAGTAACTTTTGTGAGATACATGCATATTCATTACTGTTCAACGGTTATTACTCACGTGCAATCATCGGGATTGCCCGACTAGTTTCGATCTCAAACGGAGCCATTGGTCATAAGCCGAGCCCGTGGCGATGTCGCGAGTCAAACTCATCGTCATGTCAGCTAACTGAACCAGCGCAGTAAGCCTACAACATTCCGTTTGAATAGGATGTACTTATTGTAAATTGAGTTCCTTTCAGATACTGTTTCATCATTTCATCATTTGCCCAATAAATAATTATATAAATATATTTAACTGGTTCCATGTCCACAAAGCCACACACAAAAGGTAAAAAAATCACCATGTGTTATTTTATGTGATTCATTGGGTAGGAAAAGGGTTAATTTACATTCCTATTGAAGCTGGTCTGGGGACACGGCAGTGCCCCCGCCAAGACGAGCCGAAGGAGGCGGGGAACTACCTACCTTTTCTGGAGGCGCTTCGTCGTATTTTCGAACCATCATAGTATCGGTATGGATAATACTAGAAAGTAATACTTAAATTTTCAGGATAAGATGTTCTCAGTAAACTTATCAAACACGCTAAGTATCAATTATCTAGCTATTATGGTGTCAGATTTATTGACATCCGAAATACGTCGATTGCTTAAGTCACTCACTGACTGATGATCATCAAAACCTCTAGATTACTTCTTGACCTTAACTAGCTGTGCCCCGCGGGTTCACCTGCGTTAATTTGAGGAAAAAATCTTCGAAAATATATTCTACCAGCGCCCTGATCCTCATGACCGCTTTGCACATCATAAATGCGCACGTGATTTTTATGTAAAATATTAAAACGTGTTATTTTAAAACTATGATATCTCCTAAGATATTCATTGAAATCAAATCATGTTAAATTTTGTTCAAAATGAAGTACTTGTGATGAATAACGTATTTATTTGGATAAGAATTAATAACATGTTTATAAAAACACCTTCGCAAATAATGAATTATTTTAGAACAAAGTTGATTGCCAATTATTGTTCAACGGTTATTACTTACTTGCATTCTTCGGGATTGCCCGACTAGTTTCTAACTCGAACGGAGCCCTTTGTTATGAGCTGAGGCCGCCGACATAGTAATAACAGTAAGTAATAACCGTTGAACAATAATTAATATGAATGTGTCTCACGAAAGTTATTATACAAAGTTGATAACCATAAAAAAGGTTATAGTGAGTCAACCTTAAAAGATAGACATATGCCGTCGTAGACTTTTTTGAACTTTTAAAGGCGAAAAATACTGTCATACATGATTTTTACGTAACTTTAACCGTTTACGCAGCGCACGCAACGGAAGCTCTCAAATAGTATATTTTGCCCCGGTTTTGCAACATTTTTCATTGATGCCCCGCTACTATTCGTCGTAGCGTGGTGTTATAAAGCCTATAGCCTTTCTTGATTAATGGACTATCCAACACAAATAATTTTTCAATTCAAACCAGTAGGTAGTTCTTGCGATTAACGTGTTCAACCAAACAAACAAAAACTCTTCAGCTTTATGATATTAGTATAGAAGTATAGGTAATCTGCGATATAAAAAAACAAAATAAGTATGCATCTATAAAAGGTAGCCACGCATTAACGTTTGAAACTCTTTCGTAAAATCTGATAATGCTAGTTTTCCGTTGAGATATGTACTGTCACTGTCGATCGCCTTCAAGTGTACGAGACAGCACGAGATTTAAGGGCTAATAAATATATTAAGAAGCATTTAAGCGGTAAATTTTTTGGGGTTATTCGCTCTCTTTTACTGCAGTGATAGCATAGTGTGTCTAATAAACCGATGACTTTACGAAGTCAGAGGAAACCAGCACATCATCATCCACAGCCCGACTTCACACACTGCAGGGCATATCCCCACTCTGCTTGTGCCAATCTCCACGCTCCTGTGCTAGTCCCATCCAGGTTTTTCCAGCGATAGCAGCAATATCACAGCAGCGAAACCAACACACTTTAGATATATTACTGATTGTGTGTAAAGCTCCGTCACAGGCCTATGGGTAGTTTCAACTCTAACACTAAGTTTGTTCATTAACCACGTCATGATATAAAGAAGAAAAATATATAAATAATGTTCGTCGTATATCTCGTATTTAAAGAAAGCTGTTGCGTCAGTCATTAGCAGACACAATAGATTTTTATTGTTACAACGTACAGATCTGTACGTTACTGAGCCGAAAGGTTAATATATAAATGAGCTTCATTCGTCTAATTTTGATAGAACTGTGCACTAAATCAGCACATGCTGGTCGCTTCCACGGACAAGATACAACGATTCACAACAGAGTAACTATGAATGAATTATAAGGATTATAAAGTAAAAGTTCCAGCAAATAGTTTTCATATTATTTTTATTCTTGGTGAACTCAGTAGACATTTAACTATCTAGTAAAGGTTGTAGAGGGAACCACAGCCGCAAGCACATTGGCCGGCGATAGACACAGCACCAGCAGCTGGCACAGCACCGCCGAAGCCCACAATACCGGAGATTGGGACCTGACCAGCGACAGCAGTGTTACCGAGAACTGGCAGCTCACCAATGACAGCAACATTACCTTCACCGGCACCACCGTACGCCAGCGAAACCAGCACCAGGCTTCCGCTAACTGGGCCTCCAGAGTTCTATCAATAAGCTCCATTTGAATTTTGGCCTTTTGTTTCGCAGCTTCTAATTGTAGCTTAATTTTTGCACTTTTTTTATTTGATTTTCGGGAGCTTTTGCTTATGCAAGAATAAGCTGTCTTTTGAGGCAGAACGTGGGCGCGGTCGTGCAGCAACGTTTCCGACTTTATGCTGCTACCCACATTAGTTGCCGCGCATGGCACATTCTGCACCAAATTCTCTCCTGATGCTTGTATCGGTGGCTGCATACTCGCTTCGGCTTCCATAGCTTGTGCCTCCATGTGCTGGTGCTCGATCAATTCCCTTTGTTCTTGTTCCTGACGCGCTATTGCCCTTCGCGTGGCAACTCCTTTATGTGGCGTGTTGAACATGATCCGGCCGAATGACCAAAATGTAATTGATCTGGGGCACTTGAGGAACAATACGACTTGTGGAGCTTTACAGATGTATATTTTACCAACACACAAAATACAGACGGTGGGCGAAAATTATAAAAATTACAATGATTTAGCGTGTGTTCGCTCTGAGAGGTATCCGCGGACTACTTTAGTACAAATTACAAACTGAACATAAAAACGAATGTGCCGATACCTTCATATAATTTTTCTTAATATCTAATATAAAACTAAATAGGTTTGTCTTACAGAAATGTACTTATCAAAATAATTTCGTAAGTATTATGCGTCGTCAACAAATGCGATCAAACCGGCAGGTCTCAGAGATCATCTCGATGGTGTGTGTATGTGATTATGAATGAAGATCTAAAACTTGCATTATTTAAAACTGGATTTTCATTGATTGTACGCCATCAGGATTGTAGAAGAACACACGGGTTACTATTTAACTCTATAATGTCATCTGCTTTTTTTACATTTTCTGACGAGAAACTATGTAAGGTTCCATAATGTCTTTTTTAAATACTTCATATGAATACATGAAATCAATATCAAGAAATATTATTAAATGTATTTTGATAAGAAGAGAATGAGAAAAAAGTTCTTGACAGACAGAGTGAACTTTTTTCCTTTTGAGCGACGGAGCCATGAAATCATTGAAAAACAATGACGATGATGGCCTCTTTAGGCAAAACTCAGCTAATTAAAACGCTACTGTATATAAGATACTGTGTTTAAGAAATCAATATTGTTATAATTTTAATTCAAACGAAATTATCGAAATAAACCGTAACTTGCCAATAAAGTAAAAATCCAATTTCGGAACGTCGCTGTCAAAAAATCCAAGACAGCCATAGACAACTAATCCATTCAAAAGTCAGCCAGTTACGTGCATGGCATAATACTAAATTTACCAAGGCAGTTTAGGGCCGCGAACTGAATTGCCTGGAACCTGCATGATATTTTAAAAGTTCATAATACGGCCCCAGGTCTCCAGTTAGTAACTTAAAAGTAGACCAAGGGCTCAACTTGCATAAAGTGAATAATCACGACCACCCACGACGTGGCACGCGCCTTTTACATTAACAAACTGAGATCAAATTACTGTTCATGTTTTAAACCGATTAAACGTGAACTTATCAGAGCTATTTATTTTATTTATGTAGAACAATGGAGTTAATAGGGATAGAACAGATAAAGTTATTCACATTGAATTTCTCGTTTATTATTTTTGTCACAATGTCGACGTCTACGTTAAACTAAAGCGGTATAATAGAATATTGATCATAATTAAATACAAATTCCGAAATCTTTTCCTTCTTCTATCTCCCTTCGCCCCATTTGACTGAATAACATAATTTTAGTATCAAAGATAGATTCCTAACAGACTTAGTTATATAGGGAATACAAGTTCAAATAAAAACTTTAAAAATATTGCTGTATTCTTCATTTATTTTCATTATGTAGAGATCATCATTTAGAAGACGCCGCAGCCGCACGCGCACTGACCAGCGATAGACACGCTACCAGCAGCAGCCACAGGACCACCGAAGTTCACAGCACCCATGATCGGGACTTGACCAGCGACAGCGGTGTTACCGGCAACGGGCAGCTCACCAATGACAGCCACGTTACCTTCACCGGCGCCACCGTACGGGGCGAGCCCAGCAGCGAAACCAGCAGCAGGGTAAGCGCCAGCGAACCCAGCGCCAGGGTATGCGAGTCCATCATAAGCTAAACCAGCAGCACCTAATCCATAAGGGCCAGCCAGGCCTAGTCCAGCCATACCGAAAGGACCAGCCAAACCGGTGGCATCAAACCCAAGACCAGCTTATCCACAAGGAGTAGTTAATGAAGGCGAGACCAAGCCGTAAGGACCAGCAAACTGGCTGAATGCAGACTGAAATGGAAAAATAATTACATAAATTCTTAGACCTATTTGTTTTTAGCAACAAATTTACTAAAACAAAAAAATACGAAGTTAGTTGAAAAAATATTGTTACCTGGATCACACAAGCCTGGATGCAGAGGAACACAACGGTGAAGGGAGACATGTTTGATGATTGTTTGTGTTCAACGAGAAGCTGAAGACTGAATGATGTACTGGAAAGTACCCGTGTTTTTATACCTTAAAATGTATGATAATTCTGAACAATACAGAATTATAATTTCCTAACTTTAGAAAACGTTTAATTGTGTCACAATAGGCACTTATGTGTTATTTGTTAGCCAATTGTAGATTTATCAGCTTTCACAAGTTTTTAAACTACTTTATTAATTATTCTTACCTATTTACTAAATATTCCTAGAATTTGATAACACAGTAGTATAAAACCACTTGCAGTCACTTTAAACATCATTCTTGTGTCAGTACTCGAACCAAACTGAAAATGTCAGTCAAAGCTATCCTCATCCTCTGCGCTCAGGCGCTCCTGCTCAAGGTAAGAATCATTATATTTTAATATGTCCCTTGTTGTCTTGGAGAGCACGTTAAATTGTCAGTCCCAGTACTCTTATTTGACTGCCTCGTTGGTCTAGTGGTTAGTAGCCCTGACTGCTATGCCGGAGGTCGTGGGTTCGATTCCCACCCAGGACAAATGTTTGTGTGATGAGCACGATCATTTGTTCTGTGTCTGGGTGTAATTTATCTATAATATGTATGCATTTAGAAATATATAAGTATGTTTATCAGTTGCATAAAACAAGCTCTGCTTAGCTTGAGACTAGACGGCGTTGTGTGATAGTTGTGGAATATTATTATTATATTATTATATTATCAATGCTATACATTCCAACTGTTACGGGTAGTCAGATGCCTGAAACAGTTTTACCATATCGCGTTACCCAGTTACTGGATTGTGAAGGTGAGATAGACAGTAGCTTCATGTAAAATAGGGTATTAAGCTGTATGCGGTTTGACTTGACGCTGACCCCAAGTTATGTGGGAAAAGACTAGGCAGATATAAGAAAAAGTAAAAATAGCGAAATATTACCATAATTATAATTCTGACTTTATTTCCAGTCCGCACTCAGCCAGGTCACAAACTGCGCAGCAGTAGCTGATATCTCTGGACTTGCTGGTCCCTACGGTATGGCTGCTCCGTACGGTATAGCCGGCTCCTTCGGTTTGGCAGGCTCTGCTCTGGCATATGATGGACTCGCTTACCCTGGTGCTGGCTTCGCAGGCAGAGGTCTGGCATATGACGGACTGAACGCTGGCTACGGAGCTAGAGGCTTGGCTTACGATGGAATGTACGCCCCCGCCATGGAGTTCACTGCCACCAGTGGCGGAGCTCTGCCCGTCTCCAGCGCCTCCGGCATCGCTCCCGTCGGTATCTCCGTAGTATCTGACAACGCTTATGAGGGTATTCTGACCGTGGGTGGAGAGCTGCCGTTCGTGGGTACTGTGGCTATGGAGGGTGTGGTGCCTTCAGCTGGTGCTGGTGCCGTCAACCACGCCTGCGGCAATGGCAGAAACGCCATGATCAGCGAAACTTCCTCTTTTGCTCCTGGTGTGTATGGTCCTGCCGCCGCTTTCGGTGCCGCCACTCCATTCGGCTACGGCGCTGGTATGGGTGGGCTCGCCTACCCCGGTGTTGGCTTGGCTGGCTCTTTTGCTGCCCCTGGTCTCGGTCTCCGTGGTGGTTGTGGATGCGGTCTCTAAGAACACAGTCACTAATGTTTCTCTCTGAATCAGCATGAATTCTTATTTTAGATCTGTGATCCATAAATCCTACAACTGAATAAATAAATATGACCCTATTTTTTGTAATTTTATTAATAATACTCCTCCTATGGACTGAATTTCGGTCACGGTAGCCTATCTCCACGGAGATTAGCCAAGTACGCAGGAGATATCATAGTTCACAAGTGTATGCGCAAACACAGGTGCACTCTCTCTTCCTTATCTCGAATATTCCGATGGGACGGCAATCCTACACGACTGGAGAGAGATCAGGACCGACGGCTTTACGTGCAAGGGGGTGTCACACCGCCAATTTTCTGACTCCGGGCTGCTACTGAGAATTTCTAACAGAAAACCTAAAAACACTTTCGCCGACCTGGGAATTGAACCCAGGACCCAACGCTCAGCCGTTGCGCTTGCGACCGCTAGACCAACGAGGCCGATGACAGTTAATAATCGGTTATATTTAAAAACTTTCTTTCACAATGGTATTTGACATGGACTTGTCTTTGGGACACCGAATAAATAGGAATATATGAAATTGTTTCCCTGTAATCAGCATTTTTATTGATTGAATCCTGATTTAATCCTTCACTTCATGTTAAATATTGGAATTAAGCTGCACCCGGTTAGACTGGAAGTTAACCCCAACATATAAAGCTATACAGATTGATTGATTGCTGTTACTGAGTGCCCAAAAGACTGGCAGGATTGCCACATTGAAAAATGTTGACCTATTTCAACCGAGAAACAAGCTATGTAGTCCTCTCGTCGTGCGAACCGATTAGTCACCGCGAAAATATAGAACTATAAAATATAAGTATAATATGAAAACAAAACAATTAATTGATAGGTAGGTATAATAATATGATTAGGTTGCAAATCGCACGACTAATCGAATTACACTGATAGATCGGGTGACGTGACACGCGCCCGTTTATGCTGACGCCGGGCCGACTAATTCTCAACTGTCACTCATGACAGGGAGTTTTATTTTTGTATAAAAATATTGAACGACTCCGTAATTTTTTTCTGTAAATGTGTAAAATAATTAGACTTATTTTTATACAGTAACTTTTGTGAGATACATGCATATTCATTACTGTTCAACGGTTATTACTCACGTGCAATCATCGGGATTGCCCGACTAGTTTCGATCTCAAACGGAGCCATTGGTCATAAGCCGAGCCCGTGGCGATGTCGCGAGTCAAACTCATCGTCATGTCAGCTAACTGAACCAGCGCAGTAAGCCTACAACATTCCGTTTGAATAGGATGTACTTATTGTAAATTGAGTTCCTTTCAGATACTGTTTCATCATTTCATAATTTGCCCAATAAATAATTATATAAATATATTTAACTGGTTCCATGTCCACAAAGCCACACACAAAAGGTAAAAAAATCACCATGTGTAATTTTATGTGATTCATTGGGTAGGAAAAGGGTTAATTTACATTCCTATTGAAGCTGGTCTGGGGACACGGCAGTGCCCCCGCCAAGACGAGCCGAAGGAGGCGGGAAACTACCTACCTTTTCTGGAGGCGCTTCGTCGTATTTTCGAACCATCATAGTATCGGTATGGATAATACTAGAAAGTAATACTTAAATTTTCTGGATAAAATGTTCTCAGTAAACTTATCAAATACGCTAAGTATCAATTATCTAGCCGTTATGGTTTCAGATTTATTGACATCCGAAATACGTCGATTGCTTGAGTCACTCACTGACTGATGATCATCAAAACTTCTAGATTACTTCTTGACCTTAACTAGCAGTGCCCCGCGGTTTCACCCGCGTTAATTTGAGGAAAAAATCTTCGAAAATATATTCTACCAGCGCCCTGAACCTCATGACCGCTTTGCACATCATAAATGCGCACGTGATACTTATGTAAAATATTAAATAGTGTTACTTTAAAACTATGATATCTCCTAAGATATTCATTGAAATCAAATGATGTTAAATTTTGTTCAAAATGAAGTACTTGTGATGAATAACGTATTTATTTGGATAAGAATTAATAACATGTTTATAAAAACACCTTCGCAAATAATGAATTATTTTAGAACAAAGTTGATTGCCAATTATTGTTCAACGGTTATTACTCACTTGCATTCTTCGGGATTGCCCGACTAGTTTCTAACTCGAACGGAGCCCTTTGTTATGAGCTGAGGCCGCCGACATAGTAATAACAGTAAGTAATAACCGTTGAACAATAATTAATATGAATGTGTCTCACGAAAGTTATTATACAAAGTTGAAAACCATAAAAAAGGTTATAGTGAGTCAACCTTAAAAGATAGACATATGCCGTCGTAGACTTTTTTGAACTTTTAAAGGCGAAAAATACTGTCATACATGATTTTTACGTAACTTTAACCGTTTACGCAGCGCACGCAACGGAAGCTCTCAAATAGTATATTTTGCCCCGGTTTTGCAACATTTTTCATTGATGCCCCGCTACTATTCGTCGTAGCGTGGTGTTATAAAGCCTATAGCCTTTCTTGATTAATGGACTATCCAACACAAATACTTTTTCAATTCAAACCAGTAGGTAGTTCTTGCGATTAACGTGTTCAACCAAACAAACAAAAACTCTTCAGCTTTATGATATTAGTATAGAAGTATAGGTAATCTGCGATAAAAAAAAAAACAAAATAAGTATGCATCTATAAAAAGTAGCTACGCATTAACGTTTTAAACTCTTTCGTAACATCCGATACTGCTAGTTTTAAGTTCCCGTTGAGATATGTACTGTCACTGTCGATCGCCTTCAAGTGTACGAGATAGCACGAGATTTAAGGGCTAATAAATATATTAAGAAGCATTTAAGCGGTAAATTTTTTGGGATAATTCGATCTCTCATACAGCAGTTATAGCCTATTGTGACTAATCGACCGCTGACTTTACGAAATCAGAGGAAACCAGCACATCATCATACAAAGCCCGACTTCACCCACTGCATATGCCTCTCTCTTCTTGTGCCCATCTCTACGCTCCTATGCTAGTCCCATCCAGGTTTTTCCAGCGATAGCAGCAATATCACAGCAGCGAAACCAGCACACTTGAGATATATTATTGATTGTGTGTAAAGCTACGTCACAGGTCTATGGGTGGTTTCAACTCTGACACTAAGTTTGTTCATTAACCACGTCATGATATAAAGAAGAAAAATATATAAATAATGTTCGTCGTATATCTTGTATTTAAAGATTAATATATAAATGAGCTTCATTAGTCTAATTTTGATAGAACTGTGCACTAAATTAGCACATGCTGGTCGCTTCCACGGACAAGATACAACGATTCACAACAGAGTAACTAAGACTGAATATTTAAGGATTATAAAGTAAAAGTTCAAGCAAATAGTTTTCATATTATTTTTATTCTTGGTAAACTCAGTAGACATTTAACTATCTAGTAAAGGTTGTAGGGGCAACCACAGCCGCAAGCACATTGGCCGGCGATAGACACAGCACCAGCAGCCGGCACAGCGCCGCCGAAGCCCACAATACCGGAGATTGGGACCTGACCAGCGACAGCAGTATTACCAATAACTGGCAGCTCACCAATGACAGCCACGTTACCTTCACCGGCACCACCGTACGGAGCGAGTCCAGCAGCAAAACCAGCACCAGGGTAAGCGCCAGTGAAACCAGCACCAGGGTATGCGAGTCCATCATAAGCTAAACCAGCAGCACCCAATCCGTAAGGACCAGCCAGGCCAATTCCAGCCATACCGAAAGGACCAGCTAAACCAGAGGCAGCAATACCAGGACCAGCTAATCCGCAAGGAGCAACTAATGCAGGAGCGGCCAAGCCGTAGGGACCAGCAAACGCAGCATCAGCTACCGCAGCGCGGCTGGTGCACGTCTGACTGAAGGCTGACTGAGATGGTGGATTATTGTATCAGTAAAACTATTTTATTTCGTTAATAGTTATTTCAATAGACAAAATCGTGGCATTATATTTTTTGAGGAACTTAGTGAAAATGGATAGAAATTATAATTAATCTATATTCTTACCTGGATCACACAAGCCTGGATGCAGAGAAACACAACGGTGAAGGGAGACATGTTTGGTGATTGTTTGTGTTCAACGAGAAGCTGAAGACTGAATGATGTACTGAAACTCTACCCCGTCTTTTTATACTTAAAAAATGGTTGATAAACAACTTCATGGGTTCATTTCCGAATTTTTGGAAACGTGACATTACGTTATTATTCAATAAAATAGTGCGTTTTCTTTTTGTTGGTAAATAGAAGGCTTATCTTGGTTTCACAAGCTTTATAATTAATAACACTTACCTATAAACTAACAGTTCTTGGAAATTGATAACAATATTGAGTATAAAACCACCAACAGTCACACTGACCATCACTCTTGTGTCAGCACTCGAAACAAACTATAATGTCAGTCAAGGCTATCCTCATCCTCTGCGCCCAGGCGCTCCTGGTCAAGGTAAGAAATATATTATTTATTTATTTTTTTAGTAAATTATTTTCAAATTACAAATACAATTTGTCAATTTCTGCCCTTAAAAAGAAACAGCTTTCATTACCATTATGTAACATTGATTTTAATTATATTTTGTCTCCTGTCCGCACTCAGTCAGTGTTCTCAAATGGTGTTTAATTAAAAACCATAACGAAAGACAGGTCCTAATAGACTTCTTATTTAATTTTCAGTCCGCACTCAGTCAGTGCACCAGCCGCACTGCGGTAGCTGATATCTCTGGACTTGCTGGTCCCTACGGTATGGCTGCTCCGTACGGTATAGCCGGCTCCTGCGGTTTGGCAGGCTCTGCTCTGGCATATGATGGACTCGCTTACCCTAGTGCTGGCTTCGCAGGCAGAGGTCTGGCATATGACGGACTGAACGCTGGCTACGGAGGCAGAGGCTTGGCTTACGATGGAATCTACGCCCCCGCCATGGAGTTCACTGCTACCAGTGGCGGCGGTCTGCCCGTCTCCAGCGCCTCTGGCATCGCTCCCGTCGGTATCTCCGTAGTGTCTGACAACGCTTATGAAGGTCTTCTGACCGTTGGTGGTGAGCTGCCGTTCGTGGGTACTGTGGCTATGGACGGTGTGGTGCCCTCTGCTGGTGCTGGAGCCGTCAACCACGCCTGCGTATGTGCACAAGTGTATGTGCAAACACAGGTGCACTCTCTCTTCCTTAACTGGAATATTCCGATGGGACGGCAATCCTACACGACTGGAGAGAGATCAGGCGCAGGACCGACGGCTTTACGTGCTCTCCCAAGCACGGAGGTGTCACACCACCAATTTCCTGACTCTGGCCTGCTACTGAGAATTTCTAACAAAAAAAATCGCCATGCAGTAAAAATTCACATCAATAAACTTACAAATATTTATTTATAAATAAATTATAACCATAATACAATGAGATCGGCGTTCCGCTCAGGGTATTGGTGGGACGCGTCCCGAGAGGCCTAAAAAGCTGGAAGTCTCGCTAAAAGCGGGACATCTGGCAAGATTACTACCATGTAACTGGGTTTGGAGGTCAGATAGGCAGTCCCGCCTGTAAGCCTACATATTAGTTAAGTTTTCGTGTTCCATGCCGATAACAGATAAAATCGGATATAATTAAAAACATTCTTTCACAATGGCATTTTACATGGACTTGTCTTTGGGACACCGAATAAAAAGGAACATATGAAATTGTTTCCATGTAATCAGATTTTTTATTGATTGATTCCTGGTTCGAATATTCCGTTGGGACGGCAATCCTACACGACTGGAGAGAGATCAGGCGCAGGACCGACGGCTGTACGTGCTCTCCTAAGCACGGGGGTGTCACACCGCCAATTTTCTGACTCCGGGCTGCTACTGAGAATTTCTAACAGAAAACCCAATAACACTTTCGCCGACCTGGGAATCGAACCCGAGCCCTCCTGCTCAGCAGTGGCGCTTGGGACCACTAGACCAACGAGGCCGATGACAGTTAATAATCGGTTATATTTAAAAACATTCTTTCACAATGGCATTTGACATGGACTTGTCTTTGGGACACCGAATAAAAAGGAATATATGAAATTGTTTCCCTGTAATCAGCATTTTTATTGATTGAATCCTGGTTTAATCCTTCACTTCATGTTAAATATTGGAATTATGCTGCACCCGGTTAGACTAGAAGTCAACCCCAATATACAATAGTAGGAAAAAGGCTATACACATTAATTGATCGCTGTTACCCGGTAAAGTGCCCAGAAGACTGGCAGTATTGCCACATTAAAAATGTTAACCTATTTCAACTGAGAAACAAGCTATGTAGTCCTCTTGTCGTGCGAACCGACTAGTCACCGCGAAATTGTACAACTATAAAATGTAAATATTATATGAAAACAAAACAGTGAATTAATAGGTAGGTAATAATTATATACTTAGTGCGCAAATCGCACGACTTATCAAATTACACTGATAGATCGGGTGACGTGACACGCGCCCGTTTATGCTGACGCCGGGCCGACTAATTCTCAACTGTCACTCGTGACAGGGAAATTATTTTTTTTTGCATTAAAGTATTTAACGATTCCGTAATTTTTTTCTATAAATGTTATAAATATTTAGAATTATTTTTGTATAATAACTTTTGTGAGACACATGCATATTCATTATTGTTCAACTGTTATTACTCACGTGCATTCTTCGGGATTGCCCGAATATTCTAACTCTCTCTTTCAATCGCCTTCAAGTGTACGAGACAGCACGAGAATAACACGGCCGGTAAATTTTAAGGGTTAATTCGATTTCTCTTACAGCAGTTATAGCCTATTGTGACTTTGACCTTTGACCGCTGACTTTACGAAATCAGAGGAAACCAGCACATCATCATACAAATCCCGAATTCACCCACTGCATATGCCTCTCTCTTCTTGTGCCCATCTCTACGCTCCTATGCTAGTCCCATCTAGGTTTTTCCAGCGATAGCAGCAATATCACAGCAGCGAAACCAGCACACTTTAGATATATTACTGATTGTGTGTAAAGCTACGTCACAGGCCTACGGGTGGTTTCAACTCCGACACTAAGTTTGTTCATCAACCACGTGATAAGAAGAAGAAAAATATATACATGGTGTTCTTCGTATATCTCGTATTTAAAGAATAATATATAAATGAGCTTCATTAGACAAATTTTGATAGGACTGCGGACTAACTTAGCACATGCTGGTGGCTTCCACGGCCAAGATACAACTATTCACAATAGACTGCCTCGTTGCTCTAGGGATCGCAGGCGCGGCTACTGAGCGTGAGGTCCTGGGTTCAATTCCCAGGTCGGACAATGTGTTATTGAATTTCTCTGTTAGGAAATTCTCATTAGTAGCCTATTCTCAATAGAGTAACTAAGAATGAATTATAAGGATTATAAAGTAAAAAGTTCAAGCAAATAGTTTTCATATTATTTTTATTCTTGGTAAACTCAGTAGACATTTAACTATCTAGTAAAGGTTGTAGAGGGAACCACAGCCGCAAGCACATTGGCCGGCGATAGACACAGCACCAGCAGCCGGCACAGCACCGCCGAAGCCCACAATACCGGAGATTGGGACCTGACCAGCGACAGCAGTGTTACCGAGAACTGGCAGCTCACCAATGACAGCAACATTACCTTCACCGACACCACCGTAAGGAGCAAGTCCAGCAGCAAAACCAGCACCGGGGTAAGCGCCAACGAAACCAGCACCAGGGTATGCGAGTCCATCATAAGCTAACCCAGCAGCACCCAATCCGTAAGGACCAGCCAAGCCAATTCCAGCCATACCGAAAGGACCAGCCAAACCAGAGGCAGCAATACCAGGACCAGCTAATCCACAAGGAGCACCTAATCCAGGAGCGGCCAAGCCGTAGGGACCAGCAAACGCAGCATCAGCTACCGCAGCGCGGCTGGTGCACGTCTGACTGAAGGCCGACTGAAATGGTGGTATATTATATCAGTAAAACTATTTTATATCGGTAATAGTTATTTGAATAGACAATATCTCACTAATTAATCAATAATTTTTTGAAGAACTTTTTGAAAATGGATAGAAATTATAAATAATCTATATTCTTACCTGGATCACACAAGCCTGGATGCAGAGGAACACAACGGTGAAGGGAGACATGTTTGGTGATTGTTTGTGTTCAACGAGAAGCTGAAGACTGAATGATGGACTGAGTCCATACCTGTGTTTATATACATGTTGATATCAACCGTGAGGAGTTCTCATTACGAAACTTTATAAAATTAATTAATTTAAAGTGTCACAATAATTGTGCGTTACAATGTTAGTAAACTGTAGGCTTATCAGCTTTCACAAGCTTATCAAAACCTATTACAGTAACCCATTTACTAAATATTCCTAGAATTTGATAAAACATTAGTATAAAACCACTTGCAGTCACTTTGTAAATCATTCTTGTGTCAGTACTCGAACCAAACTGAAAATGTCAGTCAAAGCTATCCTCATCCTCTGCGCTCAGGCGCTCCTGGTCAAGGTAAGAAATATTAAATAACATTGTTCGTATTACTTGATAATTTTCACTACATGAAAAACTTTCAACGTACTTTCGCTCCATAGAAAATGGGTTTTAATTAAAATCTATAACAAAGGCAGGTCCTAATAGACGTCTTACTTAATTTTCAGTCTGCACTCAGTCAGTGCACCAGCCGCGCTGCGGTAGCTGATATCTCTGGACTTGCTGGTCCCTACGGGATGGCTGCTCCGTACGGTATAGCCGGCTGCGCAGGCTCTGGTTTGGCATATGATGGACTCGCTTACCCTGGTGCTGGCTTCGCAGGCAGAGGTCTCGCTTATGATGGTCTGAACGCTGGGTACGGAGGCAGAGGTTTGGCTTACGATGGAATGTACGCCCCCGCCATGGAGTTCACTGCTACTAGTGGCGGCGCTCTGCCCGTCTCCAGCGCCTCTGGCATCGCTCCCGTCGGTATCTCCGTAGTATCTGACAACGCTTATGAGGGTATTCTGACTGTGGGTGGTGAGCTGCCGTTCGTGGGTACTGTCGCTATGGAGGGTGTGGTGCCATCTGCTGGTGCTGGTGCTGTCAATCACGCTTGCGGCAATGGCAGAAACGCCATGATCAGCGAGTCTTCCGCTTTCGCTCCTGGTGCGTATGGTCCTGCCGCCGCTTTCGGTGCTGCTGCTCCATTCGGCTACGGCGCTGGCATGGGTGGGCTCGCCTACCCCGCCGCTGGTTTTGGTGGCTCTATCGCTGCCCCTGGTCTTGGTCTCCGTGGTGGTTGTGGATGCGGTCTCTAAGAATTTATTCACCGAAAATAATTGGACTGTAATAAATTGTATAAATTTAAATATATAAATTGTTCAAATTAATAAATAATACGCAAATATATTATTTTATTTTTACTTATTTCAATGCCACTGTTAGGTTCTACCTACTTAAGACATATTAATCTAAAACGATTAAAAAGCATATTATATTATCACACCTGTATTCCCCGAAAGGGTAGGCAGAGGTGTACACAGGTACACTCACATTCCACCATCTCGATATTAAGTCCTATGAATTGGATGGTGAACCTATTGACATCAACCGGACACCATTCCAAAGTTGCTACTGAGAATTATATAACAGAAAAAGTTAAAAAATACTGCGCGGCCCGGGAATCGAACTTTGGCCTTCACGCTCAGCAGCCGCGCTTGTGACTGCTAGACCAATGAGGCAGTCGAAAATTATAATTAATTTAAAATAACATGTTTTTGCTGGAGCCAATTGGTTCCAGTAGGATTTCACCGATTAAAAACGGTTTACAGAAATCATTCTCATCAATTGACTAACTAAATGAATCCAAAAAAAGGGCGAATATATGACATTAGTCGTTTGGCAGACTTCTCGAAGTTTCTAATATCCTCTCAACTAACTTTCTGAATGTGGGTGCTAATATTGCGCCACAGTTTTTAACTAAAGCGGTCTTTGCGTACACACATATTTTTATAAATAAATGTAAACTTAGAAATAATAAAAGCTGCCTCGTTGGTCTAGTGGTCCCAAGCGCGATTGCTAAGCATGAGGTCTCGGGTTCGATTTCCGGGTAGGGCAAAGAGTTTTTTGACTTTTTCTGTTATAAAATTCTCAGTAGCAGCCCGGAGTTTGGAATTGTGCCTGGTAGATGGCAATAGGCTCACCACCTCTTACATGGGACTTAATAACAGCATTGGTGAAATGTGGGTGTACGACTGTGTATACCTTTGCCTACCCCTTCAGGGAATATAAGCTCGATGCTGTTATGTTAGAAATAAAAATATTGTAAAACTCACCAGCGATTAGCGAAAGAAAGAAAGAAAGTATTTATTTCAGTCTCGTGGCCGAACTTACAACTATTACAATAACAGGAAAAGAAAAAAGAAAAAGGAAAATAAAGATTAAAATACAAGACTTACTAAATTACACCTGCTCGAGACCAAAAAAGACCCCTATTTCAGCATAAAGCGGCTTTTTCGAATAGGTCCCAACGGTGATGAAGTCACGGCCGTCCACGGTGGGTTAGTTAAAAAAAACGTGCGTGTCTGTATATATGGCGCAAATGGATTGTAGAATCCGCTGTTTTACAAAATCTATAGCTGCCTTACAAAACAGTACTGTTTTCTAAAACAGCTGAAGAACGTTCAGCTGGATTGCCATTGCGATACGTATAACAAAACTGCTACCCACCTTTAGACGTAATGCAGAATGACATATCTACTGTGGGACAGGTTTGTTTATTGTATAGGTATATTAAATGGATAGTCACCATTCAAGTAAAAAAACGATACTGTATTGTGATTTGACTTACCGTGGCTGGGTCGACGGAGCCCCGCTTCGCGGGGTTCCTCTTTTTGTGTCTGTAAGGTTAGAAAAAATCTAAACACGAAGAGGATGACGGGGGCTGTTCGCTCGCTACGCTCGCTCACTGGCCCTCTTCGAACCTAGCCTGTCCGTGATACACGAAACTCTCGAGCTCGCTTCGCTCGCTCATGGATCAATTTCGTTTATTTTCTTTCATAATCCCGATATATTGTCGACTATTATAGTGGTTTAGTATTTGTGTCATTAAAAAATTTCATATTTTTTTTGCTATTGACAAGTAAAATAAAGTTAGGTTATTATTGTTAAGACATACAGAGACATATGCGACAAAATTTCGAACTAAAATCAACAATCTGACAGTTCATTTCACACTGTTTTACATAATCTCTGATCGTTGACTCGCTGCATTGATAAACGCAAAACGTTCATTCAATTCTGCGTGTTAAACGTCGTTCAGGTGTTTTTCATAACAGTACTGTTTTGTAAATCAGCTAGCAGTTTTGTTTTGTAAAACAGCTTATTCTACAATCCATCTGCGACATATTCATTATTTTTATAGTCAATAGTCAAAGCATTTATTTCAATTAGACCGTTTACAGGCACTTTTGAATTGTCAAAAAAATAAACTAGTTGCCACGTTCCAAAGTGTAGATTCCTGTGGAGAAGAACGGGCAAGAAACTCCACGGTTACTCTTTTTCATCAAACAATTACAATATTTTGGTTACATTGTATTTATAATATAGAAATCATATGTGAGAACAATGTAATATGAAGTCTATAGAGTCTAGTTACAATTCAAAACTTTGCCATGACAGTTTAGAGATGACCAGCCCCAACCAACGGCGCCCGTTCACGAACATGACGCCAGCGTCAGCATCACTAAACTCGACCATATTGTAGGGAATCTAATGACCCAACACAAACGCCACCGTCAGCGGGACATTTGAGTGAGCATGACATACTCTAGCTGCCAGACAATAATCAAATATATTTAATCATGTAGAATATGTAAATGATTACATGGTACTCACATTTACAGTATAATAAAAATGAAATGCTAAATTATTAGACAAACGTATTTTTAAATATTATTAGATTAAGGACTGAACAAGACAAAAAAAAATTGTCCATCAAAATTATATAACAATGTCAAAAAACAAAATAACTACATTCTAAGAGACAGTACGTCGAAGTGATGTTGTTTGTAACATTGATTTGTTAGTCAGAGTGCTTGTGGAGCAGGACCAGCAGTTAGCCAAGCATTTTTGTCATCAATGTAATCTCCTAATGTATAGTATGCTTGCTTGCATAATGAGCGTTTTATATGAGTTTTAAATTTCCTTTCATTTAGTTGTAGTATGTCAGAGGGAATTTTATTGTAACATTTTACACCGTACCCCATAAATGATGTGTGTACCTTAGACAATCTAAATCGTGGCTGTGCAATTTTGTTTTTATTTCTGGTGTTGTAATTATGTCTATCACATAATTTATCAAACTGATCTAGATTTTTTCTTACATACATAATATTTTCATATATATATTGACAAGGGACGGTCATAATATTAATCTCCTTAAACAGATCCCTAAGAGATTCGCGACGACGTAGATTATATATGGCTCTGACAGCTCTCTTCTGTAAAATAAATATAGACTCAATGTCAGCAGCACGTCCCCATAGTAGAATACCGTAAGACATAATGCTGTGAAAGTAGCTGAAGTAAACTAGTCTTGCGGTATCTACATCTGTTAGTTGCCTTATTTTTCTAACAGCGTAAGCGGCTGAGCTTAACCGCCCTGCAAGAGATGTTATGTGAGGACCCCACTGTAGTTTATCGTCTAGCGTAATTCCCAGGAAAACGGTTTGATCTATAAATTCAATTTTATCTTTACCCAATATAATGTCACATTCGCTACTTTTTACGTTTGGCAAAGAAAATTTTATACATTTAGTTTTCTTCCCGTTCATTACTAAATTATTTGCTGTAAACCAATTTTGAACCTTAAGAATAGCGTCATTCACATCGTCAAGATCCGGTGCACGTCTGTCAACTTTAAAAATTAAAGACGTGTCATCAGCAAATAACACCATTTCGGGTTGATTTTGGTACAAATACGGTAAATCATTTATGTATACTAAAAAGAGGAACGGACCCAATATCGAACCCTGAGGCACGCCTATTTTAATTTCCGAGCCCAATGAATTTACACCGTTAACTTGAACTTTTAGTGTTCTATTTTCTAGGTATGATTTTATTAGACTTAGAGCCATATTCCTAATTCCATAATGCTCGAGTTTCAGCAGAAGCGTCTCGTGGCTAACGCAATCAAATGCCTTAGAAAGGTCACAAAATATGCCAATGGCATCTTGTGCATCTTCCCACGCGCTATAAATATGCTTTATTAAGGTTACACCGGCGTCGGTGGTGCAACGGCCTTTAGTGAAACCATATTGTTGGTCATGAAAGATACAATTGGTGTTAAAATGACGTAACATCTGAGTTAGCATTATTTTTTCAAATACTTTGCTGAGCACCGGCAATACTGATACAGGTCTATAATTGTTAGGTTCAGAACTATGACCAGACTTAAATAATGGTACTACTTTGCTATGTTTCATGAGTTCCGGAAAAACTCCCTGTGCTATACTGATGTTAAATATTACAGTCAAAAGTGGTGCAATAGTGTCTATAATTGATGTGCAAACTTTAACAGACATTCCCCAAAGGTCTTCTGTTGATTTAATTTTAATATCTTTAAAAGCTTTTATAATAGCCTGGGGATTGGTGTATTGAAATCTAAATTCTGAAGGGCAAGCAGTTACATTGTTTCTCAGTAATGCAATAGAAAGTGCGGGAGACGAATGAAGAGCTTCAGTAGTTTTAAAAGGAATGTTAGTGAAAAATGTCTCAAATTCTTGTGCTACTTCAAAATTAGAGCAAATTTGACCATGCGTAGTGTCAAGTTTAAAATCTGTATTACGCACTTTCCTTCTACCGGTTTCATTATTAATTATTTTCCAGGTAGTTTTTATTTTATCAGCAGCTGATTTAATTTTGTTACTTATAAAGGAAGCTTTAGCTACCTTACATACACTTTTAAAAGTTTTAGAATATTTAGCTACATACTCATGAAAACTGGCACTATTGCTATATCGCTTTAGACCGTACAGCTCAAATAACTTTTCCCTACTTTTTCTGATACCAGTAGTCGCCCAATCACTAAATAAGAATTTAGAATTCATATTTTTAGTTTTCAATGGGAAAATACAGTTAAATTGCGAACGTAATATTGAAAAGAATTCTGAGAAAAAAATATTTGGGTCTAACATATCGTAACTATTATCATTCAAATCTCTGTTCAAAGAAGTATTAAATTTTTCCAATTTTTTTGTTGTTATTTAATACAGTATATGTAAATATATCAATTAATGTTCACCGGTTACTACTCACGTGCATCTTTCGGGATTGCCCGACTAGTTTCTAAGGGCTCCGTTCGAGTTCGAAACTAGTCGGGCAATCCCGAAAAATGCACGTGAGTAGTAACCGTTGAACATTAATTGTTATAAATATGTCTCACGAAAGTTGTTATACAAAAATATGTAAATATATGTGTGTGTATTTAAATAAATAACTAGTTACTATAATATTTATTATAGTAAATATTTTATATAATTCTACTAGCGAAAGGAATCCTTCCTTGCGCTAGTCTGGTGGTTTTTACAACGGCGGCGACATTTTCTATGATGGAACAGTGATGGTCCACTTCATTTGGCCTATAGTTATAGAAACGATTGCTGCTTCAATCAATTTTAAAGACACCTAGTGTTTGTAGTGGTAAGACTTTCTTAGGTGTTAAATTTTTCACATCGGGGGCAACGGTTACCAATATAATAGATATTTGTGACCGGTGCCCCCGGTGTGAAAAATTGTGTGAATCGAGTAACCGAACCCGTTACTCTTGTGATAAATGTTGCATGTAAACTTGTTGTTTGCTTACCTCTGGATACCTTATCTTTTTCTCCAAGTCTCTTTTGGGCGACTACCGATCCGATGGTTTCGACCGGTCAGACCGATCTACTCGATGTACGTAATTTTTTGACCTCCAGAATATGATCTAGCTCTTGCTGTAACTGCTCAGGGTCATAGAAGTTATGCTTCGACTCTGTTCTTGAGTGACTTCATAATCGATGAGGTGTGACGTATCTATCAGTGTGTGTAGGTTTGCAGTGACAATGTTTTATTTGACCTCACGAAACTACAATGATCTGACAGTCTCTATTTCAAAGCTAAACCGCATATTTGGATGTATGTCGAAACGTCCAGCAATTCAACGGATTAGTAATTTAATATATTCTTGTTAGAATTATAGTAGTAGCAAACAACGATATTGTTTGAAAGTTACTATTATGTATATATTTTAGTATCCCACCAAAAACATTAAATGTAAAAAAATGCCAAGTCTCTCTATGCAATCTTTCCACCGTAAAAAGTTTTGAGATCTCATAGAAGCCAAGTCCTATTCAATTTATTTTTTAGTTAGTTATCTATCAATATTTAGTTAGTGAATCAATAGTTTTATTTATTTTATAATTATAATGAATTGGCAATGAGCACAAGAAGAAACAAATATAAAACGGCATATTTGGAGGAGGTGAAAGTAACGCATAACGCACGCGTAAAGTTTAATATCACAGGATTAGTTAAGGTCTTTTGATTTGTCCATTCAAAATAGGTATAGATAATAATTGTTAGGTATGTTTTTTTCCAATAAACTTAGATCTACTTAAATATGTATTGGCGCACGTAGTCGTCGTAGTCTCAAAACTTTTTACGGTGGAAAGATTGCATAAATATGTTTTTGGTGGGAAGTTTTATACCCCTAGGTGATAAGGGTGGCCTTATTCAGAAGATTTATATGGCACAACAAAGTTTGCGGGATCAGCTAGTAATTATATATTAATGCACGTGAAGGTTCCCCCCTAAAGTTATATATTGTATATTGTTTGGGTCCAATTTCCTGAATTGGTACTATCCCGGTCTATTACATTCCACAAAAAAAAATACTATACTTGCTCAGGGTCACATTCGCAAGATATATAATTATTTAATTTACAATTCTAGTTCACATTGTCCCAATCAGTTAACGAGGAATAAAAGCACACAAAAGTATACACACAAATGGATTTATTGTATTTGAAGATTTATGGTGAATAAGTTCTTAGATGCCGCATCCACAACCACCACGGAGACCAAGACCAGGGGCAACGATAGACCCAGCCAAACCGGCAGCGGGGTAAGCAAGCCCACCCATGCCATAGCCGTAGCCGAAGGGAGCAGCGGCACCGAGAGCGGTGGCAGGACCATACGCACCAGGACCAAAAGCGGAAGTCTCGCTGATCATGGCGTTTCTGCCATTGCCACAGGCGTGGTTGACGGCACCAGCACCAGCAGAGGGCACCACACCCTCCATAGCCACAGTACCCACGAACGGCAGCTCACCACCCACGGTCAAAGCACCCTCGTAAGCGTTATCAGACACTACGGAGATACCGACGGGAGCGATACCGGAGGCGCTGGAGACAGGCAGAGCACCGCCACTGGTGGCTGTGAACTCCATGGCGGGGGCGTAGATTCCATCGTAAGCCAAACCTCTGCCTCCATAGCCAGCGTTCAGACCATCATAAGCGAGACCTCTGCCTGCGAAGCCAGCACCAGGGTAACCGAGTCCATCATATGCCAGAGCAGAGCCTGCCAAACCGCAGGAGCCGGCTATACCGTACGGAGCAGCCATACCGTATGGACCAGCAAGTCCAGAGATATCAGCTACCGCAGCGCGGCTGGTGCACTGACTAAGTGCGGACTGGAGACAAAATGTATTAATTAACATAAATGTTACATAATGATTGTCAATATTAAACTTGATGTGCCTTCCTAAAGACAGAAATGATCATATTTAAGTAGTTTTAATACATATTTCTTACCTTGACCAGGAGCGCCTGCGCGCACAGGATGAGGATAGCCTTGACTGACATTATAGTTTGTTTCGAGTGCTGACACAAGAGTGATGGTCAGTGTGACTGTTGGTGGTTTTATACTCAATATTGTTATAATAAAACAACTTTTAACCGGATTAATCGCGTGTATTATTGGTTTTTTGTTTTTCCTGACGTTTCGAACACTTTGCAGCGTTCGTGGTCGCAGGAGGACTAAGGTGTCAGGTGTCCCAACAGTTTATTTAAAATTATTTCAGTCTACCGTACATATAATTGATAAAATTCATAAAATTATTTTGTCTCTGATACATATTTAAACTAAATCGCGACGGTATTTCCTAAGACTATCCCTGAGAAGAAATACCGAAACAAACTCAGAGGTCACAGTCGTTTTAAATTTAGAGATACAATTTTACAATTTTATCGAATTATAAACTAAAAGGTGTTCCGATGCATGCAGTAATCGCTCACAGTATCTTGATTTGTCTTGTGACTTGACTTTGTTTGGGACTTGATTATTTTCAGTACAGGGTTCCAAACAGGTGGTAATTGCCAACCATCTTCTCTATTGAAATTTGGGTGTTTTTTAATTTCAATAGCCTCGCGGAGCATTCTCGGTATATATCGGTTTTCTTTCGCGAGGATTTGGGGTTTATCGAAACGTAGAAAATGGTTGGGTTTGTCTGTTGTATGTTCACAGACTGCAGATTTTGTTGAGCGTCTATTCTTGACGTCAGCTATGTGTTCTTTCAACCTGGTGCCAATGCTACGCTTTGTTTGCCCTATGTAAGATAGCCCACAATCACAATCAATCTTGTAGACCCCTGCATCTTGTAAGGGAATGTGGCACTTCACCGGTCTGAGAAGTTGGCTGATCTTTCTATGTGGCTTGAAGTAGGTTTTGATAGAAGCACGCTTCAAGATGTGACCAATTCTATCGGTGACCCCTTTGATGAAAGGTAGGACAGCAGGTCGGCGATCAACTGTGGTGGGCTTTGGGCGGCTTCTGCGACGGGGATGTGGAGCTCGTAAGTTATTATGTTTGAGAACTTGCTTCACATGGTTGAGTTCCCCTGCCAGGTGGTCGGCGTCGCAGATGCCTTGTGCTCTCTGTAACAAAGATTTGGCGACAGTAGCTAACTGAGAAGGATGGTGGTGAGATTCACCGTTCAAGTATCTTTTTGTGTGGGTGGGCTTTCTATACACAGTGTGACTAACAGAATGATCTGGATTATGTATAAGTAATATATCAAGGAAGGCCAGTGACTTGGTTTTCTCTAATTCCATAGTGAATTGAATTTTATGATGTATGGAATTTAGGTGGTCTAAAAATGCAGGGACCCCATTGTGAGGCAAGATGGTGGAAGTATCATCAACATACCTCTTGAAAATCTTCGGCATAGCCGGGGCCGTCAGGAGGGCTCTCCTTTCAAAATCTTCCATGAAGATGTCGGCAACCACCGGGGAGACCGGTGAACCCATGGCCACACCGTCGACTTGCAGGTAGAATTCATTGTCCCACAATAGGTAGCCGCTGGTAAGGCAGTGCTCGAGTAACTCTGCATATGCTAGAGGCATGTCATGGTCACTCAACTGCTTCTTGACAATTTCTAAACAGTCCTTTACTGGTAAGTTGGTAAATAAGGACTGCACATCAAAGCTAACCATCACTTCATCCTCAGTCAGTTTTAGGTCTTTGATCTGGCTGATGAAATGATAAGAATCCTTCACATATGTGTTAGTTTGTCCACGAAGTTTTGAGAGTATCTTCGCTAGGTGTTGTGCCAGTTTGTAGGTTGGTGTGTCAATCAAACAAAAAACCAATAATACACGCGATTAATCCGGTTAAAAGTTGTTTTATTATAATGTGTAGTGATCGCGCAAACCTAAGATATTACTCAATATTGTTATCAAGTTCCAAGAACTGTTTATAGGTAACTGTCAATAATTAAAAAGCTGGTGCAACCAAGATAAGCCTTCTATTTACCAATAAGAAAACGCACAATTTTATTGAAATATAAAGTAAACCACGTCTCCAAAAATTATGAAATGAACCCATGAAGTGGTTTTTTATCAGTACTATTTCAGGTATAAAAAGGCGGGTACCGAATCCAGTTCATCATTCAGTTTTTAGCTTCTCGTTGAACACAAACAATCACCAAACATGTCTCCCTTCGCCGTTGTGTTCCTCTGCATCCAGGCTTGTGTGATCCAGGTAAGAATATAAATTAATTATTAGTTTTCCATTAGTTTCTCTATCAGAAAACTGATGAATAATTCAGATTTTCACTACCTCTAATAGAAATATCGAACCACGATAAGAAATTCATCATTACTGATATAATATTCCACCATTTCAGTCAGCCTTCAGTCAGACGTGCACCAGCCGTGCTGCGGTTGCTGATGCTGCGTTTGCTGGTCCCTACGGCTTGGCCGCTACTGGATTAGCTGCTCCTTGCGGATTAGCTGGTCCTGGTATTGCTGCCTCTGGTTTGGCTGGTCCTTTCGGTATGGCTGGGCTTGGCCTGGCTGGTCCTTACGGATTGGGTGCTGCTGGTTTAGCTTATGATGGACTCGCGTACCCTGGAGCTGGTTTCGCTGGCACTTACCCCAGTGCTGGTTTCGCTGCTGGCCTCGCCCCGTACGGCGGTGCCGGTGAAGGAAACGTGGCTGTCATTGGTGAGCTGCCAGTTCTTGGTAACACCGCTGTCGCTGGTCAGGTCCCGATCATGGGAGCTGTGAGTTTCGGTGGTCCTGTGGCTGCTGCTGGCACCGTGTCTATTGCTGGCCAGTGCGCCTGTGGATGTGGTGCCCCCTACGAGTACATTTACTGAGGAAAATTTTGGATTGATTTTTTTCTAATAAATAATGTATTTTTCTAACAATATTTGCTTTAATTACCCGCTCTAAGAAAAACTTGTTGCTAATCGAGGATGAAGAAAAATAATAATTTTAAACTAAGAAGGTAAATAAAAAAAACGTAAGTATTATATTAGCAATAGTTGCAATCTGGGTTTCTTCAAGACTCGAGTGAATCGGTTTCTTCTAGGCAAGCGTGCTCCATCGTAGACCGCATTGTCAATCTCAAACTCAATCTCAAAGTCATTATTTGCATGTTAAGGTATTACAGGTCTTAATTTAAATATTATGTACAGCTTAACGGCCTTTTTCAGGCGTTGCAAATTTGAGGGCTAGCACTAACATATTATATATTACATTTGCTTAACTTACTTTGACTTAGCATAACTTATAGTAGTACTAGTTAGTATTTCTTGCGTTTAAAAACATTATTTATAAACTAAGTAGGTATATTGTAATAAGTATGTAGTTCGTTATTATTTGTAATTATTTGGGTAAGTATATAACATTTATTTTATAAATAATTTTTATTTATTTGTTGGGATATAAGTAAGTATTATGTGGGTTAGTATAAAATGAAAGTAGGTATTCTTAAAATGTAGGATTAAGTGGGTATATGTATGTCACTTAACATCAGGCGAGATGGCGGTCAAACACAAGCCTATAAGCTAATAAAAAAAAACTATCAGAAATGGTGCTCTAAATTCATTAATTTGTCCCACCAAAAACTTAAATTGTAAAAAAATTACAAGTCTCTCTATGCAATCTTTCCGCTTATATAAAACGACATATTTGGAGGAAGTGAAAGTAACCCATAACGCACGCGTAAAGTTTAATATCACAGGATTAGTTAAGTTCTTTTGGTTTGTCCATTAATAATTGTGATGTTCTTTTCAAATAATTTTAGGTCTTCTTAAATATGTATTGGCGCACGTAGTCGATGGTGACCATAACTACTAATTGGCCGCAAAGTCATGACTGCATATCATAAATCACACATCAGCATAACAACTTATATAATCATAGCATAAGCCATGGCACATTTCCAGATAGCCTAAAAACTACAATTGTTATACCAATACATAAAAAAGACAGTAAAGAAGAAATGTCAAATTATAGACCGGTAGCTCTTACTTCGGTATTTTCTAAAATATTCGAAAACCTGATATATGAATCTTTAACTTCTTTCTTAAATAAATATAATATCCTTTGCAATGAGCAGAAAGGGTTCAGAAAAAATAAAAATATATACATGGCTATTTATGACTTGCTAATTAACATAATGTTGAATATCGACAATAAAACACCAGTTTGTGCAATATTTACTGACATGACTAAAGCCTTTGACTACGTTAAACATGACATTCTCCTGCACAAACTTGACAGGTACGGTATTAGAGGAAACATCTTGAGACTCATTGAATCTTACCTAAGCAGACAGAAATCACTAGGATATGTCCCAAAAGTAAGATACAATATAAATATTTATCGGAAAGTAGGAAAGTCAAATTCGGAGTGCCACAAGGCACTGTTGTTGGACCATTAATGTTTTTGCTTTACATAAATGACTTGCCTAGACAAATTCAACAGCCAATGGTATTATTTGCTGACGACAGCACGGCTATAGTTAAATGTACAGAAAAATCGAATTATGAAACAGATATTAATGACACATTAAGAAACATAATAAATTGGCTTTCTATCAATAACTTAATTATTAATTTGAAAAAAACAAAATTAATGCACTTTTACCAGCGTTTACGTCCAGACGCTTTGACTATCGCATACAATGGACAAAGAGTAGACAATACAAATGTTGCAAAATTTTTAGGTATAATTATCGACAATAAACTGACTTGGAAACCACAGGCCGAGGAGATCTGCAAGAAACTAAGTAAATCTGCATACATTTTATATAGTTTGACAAAAAAAATTAACACTGACACGATTATTACAGCTTATCATGGTCTCGTCGTTTCTGTTTTAAGATACGGAGTAGTTTTTTGGGGTAATTGCAGTGAGAGAGAAAGGATTTTCAGAGCCCAAAAATATTGCATTAGATCAATGACTGGAATAAATTCAACAGACAGCTGTGTTCCTATGTTCAAATCCCTGAACTTACTTACCTTTCCATCGCTATATATTTTGGAAATGGCATTGTTTGTAAAAGGTAATCAAAATTTATTTTGTTCAAAGATTGATCAATCAACGAGGCCAACATTAATAAGATCTCAATATAAAAATCTTTTGCATACAGGTAAATTTAAAACAGCACTACTGAAAAAGAATATAATGCATATGGGCCCAGTGGTATACAATAAAATACCTGATGATATCAAAAATTGTACATTACAAATATTTAAAAAGGAATTAAATAAATTGCTAGTTGAAAAATGTTATTATACAATAGATGAATTTTTGAATGACAAATCCATATGATTATTTATAAACAATGATTTTCAGATTCATATTTAGATTGTATTGTTTGACTAATTATTAACTTATTATTGTCATAGTATTATTGACTAATTATGAACTTATTATTGACACTGTATTATTGAAAAAATATTAACTTTATTTTGACATTGTTTACCACTGAATGAAATTACAAATTGAATGATTTATATTTTTATTGACTATCTTATTCATTTGACTTTAGATATTTTTTTTGTATTTTTTTTTTTATTTAAATTATTTCATGATTAATTCTACTTCAAAAATTTTTGCATGCCTAACGGTAGAATGTATTGGATCCTTCTCTTACTTAACACCACATGTTTGTACCTGCATTCTTAGCAAATAAATTATTTCATTTCATTTCATTTCATTTCATTTCATAGTACTCATAGATATCAATTTGTTAATAACAGTCGCACATAATTCCACACAGCAAACAGCTTTTAATTTGTACTCATTGCCAAGCCACTAAAATTATAATATAAATAAAACTATTTATTCAGTCACTAAATGTTGATAGATAACTAACTACAAAATAAATTGAATAGGACTTGGCTTGTATGAGATCTCAAAAAATTTTAAAGTGTAAAGATTGCATAGAGAGACTTGGCTTTATTTACAATTAATATTTTTGGTGGGATCTTATTAATTTTTTGTGGGTCTCTGTTTTTTTTTTTTTTTTCGGTGACGTTGTTTCGGTGTACATGAGCTGCTGATTTGCTTAGAGCCCATTCTCTGTCTCTTTGTTACTTTAAAGGTAGACAGTAAATGTAGTCTGGACGGTAAATGTTTCTGAGTCGATTATTTTCAGCTATTGCCAGCCTAGTTAACATCCGGATGAGTGGCACTATAACAAGCCACAGCAGCTCGATGCACTTCCGGATGTGAGGCGGTATATCGGGCTACAGCTCTTCGATGCACTTCGAGATGAGAACAGCTGTAAAGTACTAACGTTTCCTTCCGTTTTTCTGTATTGTTCTGGCAAAAACGAGAACTAACTATATAACTAACTAACAAATTGTGTAAGTAACAAACTTAATATATAACAAACTAACTATGTATATAAATTAGTATTTTTAATAACTAACTGATCCGGCAAACTTCGTTTCGCCGAATATACATTTTCGTTATTATAAATTTTTAGTTTCCTAATGGTTTTTTTTTTCATAGATAGATATCATACGAAAATATACAAGATTTTCTAAAGTACTATTTGTACTATGCCCTGTAACGAAATCATAGTGCGATTTTAGAAACCAGGTACAACGCCATATATCGAGCGAGCACAGACTATTTATTGCATTAAATTCATATTTTAATCAAGTTTTCTAGCTTTATTCATTTAATTAATAATAAATTAATAACTCGATATATTAAATTTATTTTTATCTTTAATAAATTTTTTTTTAATAATCTATAATTCTATACCAATTTCACAGTTTTTTGTACGTAAACAAAGAACAAAATTAACAATGCAGTCGAAATTCACACCATGTTCCTGCAAAACGGCAAATATAAAATTGTTTTCTATATTTAACTATTATTAGAGTTTTTATAATTTTTCCTTTATATGTGCCTAATAATCTGACTTGATGCCAAATTTCAAGGTTCTAGGTCTCCTAGAAGTATCTTAGATTTTTGATGATCGGTCAGTCAGTGAGTCAATGAGTGACAAAATGATGTAACTTTGATTGACGATAACTCCATACTATAAGTTCAAATATCATGTAATTTGAAGGTTTAGCTGGTTATAATAATTGCTGTTGGTTAATGAAAGTTCAAACTGGTAGCTTTGTCCACAACGAAGATAGATGGGGGGTGAAAGGGCCGTGAATGGCTTCGAGAAAAGGATGGTACGGCCATGCCTGCTTTGCTCGAGACTTGGCAGGGCACTGCCGTGCCCCCAGATAACCATTAGAAGGTACGTACGTACGTATAGTACGTTAGTATCTGCCAAGCTTTATAATTTCTTTTGGTCATTATCCAGACCTACCAAGTTACTACTTCACTATACATCATAATTCAGAACTCATCCAAAAAAAGAATTATAACTAAATTGGCGTATTAGTGTTAATAAAATACAACTAAATACCGCCAAAATCAATTTGGTATATTCTGAATTTTAATGCTGATTGGGTGAAAATAATTGTAAGTATAATTCAAATTTATAAACCAAGTTCTTTGTGGAGTTAATTGTGGATGAATAGCTGAGGATGATGATACTAAAAAGGTATAACTCCTCTGGCTCAATTAACCGAGACAAGTCTTGGCCTCCAAATCGAGAACTCTGCACTTTGTACGAGCTTGCGCGATTTCTAGCCAATTACTGGCTCGAATTTCACTGATCAAGCCTTTACCACATCACACCAGCGGTATCTGGGGCGAATCACCGGTCACCATCAGGAAGATGAGAGAATCAGATACGCTCTATAAACTTCTCAATCCTATTATTTTTGAAATGTCCAGCCAGCCAGCACGAAGACATTAATACGAAATCAGCCCGAGAAGATATTTTTGTGCCCACCATTGGGAGATACAGCAAACAAAAAGTTAAAAGCAATTAAATTTAATATATTTTTATTCTTGGTAAAACTCAGTAGGAATTCTTTACTACCTAGTAAAGATTGTAGGGAGAACCACAGCCGCAAGCACATTGGCCGGCGATAGACACAGCACCAGCAGCCGGCACAGCGCCGCCGAATCCCACAATACCTGAGATCGGGACCTGACCAGCGATAGCGGTGTTACCGGCGACTGGCAGCTCACCAATGACAGCTACGTTACCTTCACCAGCGCCACCGTACGGGGCGAGTTCAGCAGCAAAACCAGCACCGGGGTAAGCGCCAGCGAAGACGCCACCAGGGTACGCAAGTCCGTCATAAGCTAAACCAGCAGCACCCAATCCGTAAGGGCCAGACAGGCCAAGTCCAGCCATACCGAAAGGACCAGCCAAACCAGAGGCAGCGATACCAGGACCAGCTAATCCACAAGGAGCACCTAATGCAGGAGCGGCCAAGCCGTAGGGGCCAGCAAACGCAGCATCAGCTACCGCAGCGCGGCTGGTGCACGTCTGACTGAAGGCTGACTGAAATGGACATAAAATATTATTTATACAAATTGACTCAACTTTGTGAGTAAATTTGTGCAGGAAATTATAAAAAATACCCAATCAATTCAAGAAATAAATATAATGGATAAGTGGCCGAAAATCTTAAATATTCTTACCTGGATCAAGCAAGCCTGGATGCAGAGGAGCACAACGGTGAAGGGAGACATGTTTGATGTTTGTTCGTGTTCAACAATAAGCTGAAGACTGAATGATGTACTGAGTCCATACCTGTGTTTATATACATGTTGATATCATCCATGAGGAGCTTTTTCGAAACTTTATAAAATTTATTAATTAAAAGTGTCACAATAATTGAGCGTTACAATGTTAGTAAACTGTAGGCTTATCAGCTTTCACAAGCTTATCAAAACCTATTACAGTAAGTAACCCATTTACTAAATATTCTCAGAATTTGATAACACATTAGTATAAAACCACTTGCAGAAACTTTGAACATCATTCTTGTGTCAGCACTCGAACCAAACTGAAAATGTCAGTCAAGGCTATCCTTATCCTCTGCGCCCAGGCGCTCCTGGTCAAGGTAAGAAATATTAAATAACATTGTTTGTATTACTTGATAATTTTCACTATATGAAAAACTTTCAATGTACTTTCACTCCATAGAAAATGGGTTATAATTAATATAATGACGAAAGACAGGTCCTAATAGACGTCTTATTTAATTTTCAGTCTGCACTCAGTCAGTGCACCAGCCGCGCTGCGGTAGCTGATATCTCTGGACTTGCTGGTCCCTACGGTATAGCCGCTCCCGGCTTAGCTGGCTCCTATGGCTGCGCAGGCTCTGGTTTGGCATATGATGGGCTCGCTTACCCTGGTATCGGTTTCGCAGGCAGAGGTATGGCTTATGACGGCCTGAACGCTGCATACGGTGGCCTGGCTTACGACGGAATCTACGCCCCTGCCATGGAGTTCACTGCCACCAGTGGCGGCGCTCTGCCCGTCTCCAGTGCTTCTGCCATCGCTCCCGTCGGTATCTCCGTAGTGTCTGACAATGCTTATGAAGGCATTCTGTCTGTGGGTGGTGAGCTGCCGTTTGTGGGTACTGTCGCTATGGAGGGTGTGGTGCCATCTGCTGGTGCTGGTGCCGTCAACCACGCCTGCGGCAATGGCAGAAACGCCATGATCAGCGAGACTTCCGCTTTCGGTCCTGGTGCGTATGGTCCTGCTGCCGGCTTCGGTGCCGCCGGTCCCTTTGGGTACGGCGCTGGCATGGGTGGGCTTGCCTACCCTGCTGCCGGCTTCGCTGGCTCTATCGCCGCTCCTGGTCTTGGTCTCCGCGGTGGTTGTGGATGCGGCCTTTAAGAACTTATTCAGTAAAGAGAGACAAAAATGAGTAATCCTTGAATTAAATAAACCAATTTGCACCTTTATTTTAGTTTTTTTTATGTATCGTATATCCTCGAGTTTCTCAACTATTCCTTCTCACCAGACTAAGAAATCTAAATGTTTTCTTTGATTATTAATCATATTGAAACGAACTATTGGTTAAAAATACATACAATTAAGCTTATTAAGCATCAAGAAGAATCATTACAATTCATCTCTCTGCCTCTCTGCGTAGCCTATAGTATACTGAAAGCCGACCTCAATATTATGGTTTTCCTAATTATGTTGGGGTTGAATCCCACTTTAACAGAATGTGCTTAATACCAGTACTTTACATAGGGTAACTGCCTTTCTGATCTTCACAACCCAGTTCTGTGTAACTCAATATCTCGTAGTAAGACAGTTGTCAAGATTTCAGGCATAAGACTACCCGTAACGGCTGTCATAGATCTTATTTTCACATCCGGGACCAATTTAATGAGCTCTCTCGGGCACCTAGGGATTTCAATATAAAATTATGGTTACCCATCAGGGTGTCCCTTATATGATTCATCATCATCCCCCTGCCCATATCACAATCTATTTGGGGTCGGCGCAGCATGTTTTCTTCTTCCATATATGTATATTCTCTCCTTGTACTGGAATGCTGCTTAAATGTTGACTATTGCCAACGGCTTAACGTGTTCTTCGAAGCATCGAGGGGTCTGAAATTTATTGGATGCTAGCTCAGTTTGGAGAGCCATGACACAGTACGTCAAGAGTCGCGTGTTCGAGAGCTCGTGTCCATTATTTTTCAATGGTTTTCTTAGAAAAATAAATAACTAATATATGTGTCGCAGATGGATTGTAGAATCCGTTGTTTTACAAAACTGCTAGCTGATTTAGAAAACAGTACAGTTATATAAAACAGCTGAACGACGTTCACCTGGATTGCCATTGCGATACGTTTAACAAAACAGCTACCCACCTTAAGACGTAATGCAGAATGACATATGTACTGTGGGACAGGTTTGTTTATTTATTTTATTTTTGTGTCAGTAAGGTTAGAAAAAACCTAAACACGAAGAGGATGACGGGGGTAGTTCGCTCGCTACGCTCGCCCACTAACCTGTCCGTGTCGGGATACACGAAACTCCCGAGGTCGCTTCGCTCGCTCATGGATCAATTTCGTTTATTTTCTTTCATAATCCCGATATATTGTCGACTATTAAAGTGGTTTAGTATTTACGTCATTCGAAATTTTCATATTTTTTTTGCTATTGACAAGTAAAATAAATTTAGGCTATTATTGTTAAGACATACAGAGCCATATGCGACAAAATTTCAAACTAAAACCAACAATCTGACAGTTCATGTCACACTGTTTTACATAATCTCTGATCGTTGACCCGCTGCATTGATAAACGCAAAACGTTCATTCAATTCTGCGTGTTATAGTTCAGTAATTATGTAAAACCGCTAAACGTCGTTCAGCTGTTTTTCATAACAGTACTGTTTTGTAAATCAGCTAGCAGTTTTGAAAAACTGCTGATTCTACAATCCATCTGCGACATATGCATAAAATGGCCTTAACATGTTTAAAAATCATTTAAAATGAATATCGACTGTTTTCGAGGCCTAGTGTTTTGTCGTTTGGCGGTGCGCGCCTTGCAATGATTTCCGAAGAACGTCACGTTAGCGGATGAATAAAAAAAAAGTCTTGCATAATTAAGCTTATACATGAAACGAGCTAATATTCATCTATTACCGATGTACGATAAACAATTTAAAAAAAAAAGTCGTAAATCTAAGTCGACGGCCACTTTTGGCAAACTCAGCTAGTTTAAAAACACATTCCGTAGTTTTCCGTTACCACATGTGGAGGGGAGTAGGTATAAATAGAGAACTGGCGTGCGGTTTGGCTCAAAGAAGATGTTCGCGCGTGCGCATCCGCCTGGCCTCACATCCAGGATATCGCACCCTGTAACGCGCGGCCCCCCGACGCCAAGCGCTTCCCGCGCGACCTAGTTGCGAACATCGCGACGCCTATTGAATCGGACTAGACGCCTGATTAGGACGTCTTTTCAAATAAAAAGCACATTAACATAGGCTCAACTAGCATAACGCCCACACAAACCAAACTTCACATACATTATTGACTCACACGTCAATACGTGCACGGGCGGGTGTACGATATCGATGTAAACATTGAATGACGTCACACACCAATCAAATCATTAACACCCACTACAACGTCTCGTGTTTTGGAACGTTATCGGCCCGCTCTACATGCGTTGTAAAACATGAGACACACCCCTCGGTAGGAGGCGCCACCCAAAGCTGACATCCTGTTGCTTGATCGGTCCTCGTCGGGCCTCCCCTAGGGAACTAGGGGTCTCACCTGGCTGGGGCCTGGTCGCACGGATGTCGTGAAACAAGTCGGGTGCTCCTACCGAGTACAGAGTGCAAACGTACACCCCTACGTGCCGCGGAGAAATCCCGCGTCTCGTAGGTGTATCCTTTTGCCATACCGACCGACTTGTTAACCACACGTCACCCACAAACCCGGACTATTGAGGTGTACAAAGTACGCCACCCCAACCCCCGGCCCATACTTATATGGGCCGCGACCCCGATACCTCGGGAAAGGGGCCCCCACAAAGCCCGAAACCGACACCTCGCGCTCCTTGCGGGGGGTGCAGATAATCATAATTGCGTTTGGCTCACTCGGTGGCGGACACTGCACTGTCTTACAGCTCTTGATGATGCCCCGTGGAGGGGCGAAACACGTGTAGAATAGTTGGTGGTAGTCGGAATCATCGCTTGCGTATGTGCATATATTTGCGGGCGGTGCACAGGTAATGCATGACTACCCTCAATATTGTGGAAGTAACTAGATATTGTATTTATTTGCATCCATTATTGTGTATGTCAGGATTGAAGAGCCAAATCATCAAACCGAAAATTACTTATGTAATTCAAGATAAATCTTTGAAAAGCATTAACGCATGCTTAGCAAACTCTAAAGTTATTATATTAAATGGAAAAACGGTCACCCGTATAGGGACTGAATTGATAGCAATAACGTCGCCACAAGACGTGTCAAAATATGGAAGAAGAATTCGCGGTGGTGAGCAGAGGTCGAGATGGCTTAGTGGTCAGAGCGCCTGGAGTATTCATCCGGGAGGCGCAGGTTCGAATCCTGTTTGCGACCGTATTCTTTTTCCATTTAATATACTTATGTAATTTTTTGTGGCTATCGGTCTTCATTCAAACTCCTTCTCACCTTGTGGTTGACCAACAACCCTATTGTCAGAGTTACAATACATTGTAAAATAAATACTAGTCTCTGACACGGCTTTACACACCGTCAGAAACATATCTCAGGCATGCTGGTTTCTTAACGATGTTTTGAAGTTCAGTGGATTCGAACCTGTGACCTATAACTTGCCAGGCCGATCGTACCTCTAGACTACAACATGTTCGGTCACATTAGTAGAGAAAGTGAATAATCATTCGTAACACAACATAGCATCACGCCTGTATTCCCCGAAGGGGTAGGCAGAGGTGTACACAATTGTACACCCACATTTCACCAATACTGTCATAAAGTCCCATGTAATTGGTGGTGAGCGTATTTCCATCAACCGGGCACAATTCCAAACTCCGGGCTGCTACTGAGCATCTACTAACAGAAAAACTCAATAACACTTTGCCCGATCCGTGAATAGAACCCGAGACCTCCTTTTCAGCAGTCGCGCTTGGACCATTAGACTGACGAGGCAGTTTAATAATCATTCACTGTATGCAATTTGAGCATGATAATGCCACACACGATGTGACACGCGCCTTTAACAATACTAAACTGAGATCAAATTACGCTATTATTATTACTGAAAGCGAAATAAACATAAACTTATTAGAGCAGTGTATTTTATATAAGGAAGTATAATAAATTAACAATGTAAGTAAAATGAAATTATACCAGAGTTCGGCGGGAAATGGCGCGCATGTCGAGACACAGGTTTCCACTTAGTTCGACTGCAGATGCTCCCTTTTATGTATCACGACTAATATTAGCATTATAATTCTAAGCCTTATTATGTTGTGTAGTGATTTGAGTCAATAAATACACTTTTTATTTTATTTATTACTAGATGACATATAGACGATACATTTGACGTTCGAGGTGATACGAAGTACACCGGGTACTTCGTATCACCTCGAACGTCAAATGTTTGACAGGAAAGTAGGTAGAACAGTTTATATGGGCAAATTAAATTGTTGTTTTTACTATCTTCCTCGCAATTTTTCTAAATTTTCTCACCGTTTAAACCTTCCCTGGACTACGACAAACATTTCAAAACCAAAATCAGCTAAATCAGCCCAGCCGTTCTCGAGTTTTAGCGAGACAAACGAACAGCAATTGATTTTTATATATAAAGAAGCTGTTCGTCAGTCATTAGCAGACACAATAGATTTTTATTGTTACAACGTACAGATCTGTACGTTACTGAGCCAAAAGGTTAATGACGTCCTTTGGTAACGTCATTGCTATCTACACAGGTGACTGAACCGATACGACTAACTTTGCAGTTAATACAATGCTAGTAAAAATACCGTTTATTTTGTGTTATGTTAATTTGATAATAAATAACTGATATTCTGGTCATGTATAACCGACATTTATTTAAAATTCTTAAAGTAGCCCTAATAATATGGAAGACGGTTCGGTAGATTTTGTTGTTTCCATAGTAAACTTATATCACACATATGAACACGTGCATGTGTGATAGTGATTGATTCATATAATATTATGTAATGTTATTTAATAGGGCAGTATTATATTGTCACGTGCGTTATTATATAATTATCTATTGTACACGTGCAAGAGATAATTATATAATAACGCACGTGCATGCACAAGTTTATATTATAACTAGCTGTGCCAGCGACTCCATCCGCGTGGATGTCGTAAATTAACTAATGTTCGACCTGATTCTTTCAATTGGCATAACTTTATTATTTATGAACCGATTGACATGAAACAAACATTAAATGTGGGAAGCTTACCACAATATATTAGTGAAAACTACATCTAAAACGGATAAGCCGTTTCTGAGAAAAGCGTGCACAAACGCACAGACAAATAGACAAACAGACAAACAGATAATAATTTTGGGTGCTATTTGCGTTGATAAAGGTCCCAATAATATTTTTTCTCATATATCTTCCATGTACAGACACCGATACGTTACATTTTTATTATATGTATTGATGATTGTATTATTTATTGTAACACGGTGTCAGGATTTATTAACGCTGTTGTTTGTTTATGGGCATGAAATAGACTTAAATCATCATCACCATCCCCCTGCCCTTATCCCAATTTATTTGGGGTCGGCGCAGCGTGTATTCGTCTTCCACTTTCAAATTGGTTTTTAATTGCATGCTGCTAAAGTTTTGGCAATGTTTTATGACCGGCCGCCTGCCTGAAATCAAACCTCAATGGAAATGCTGTTGTTGGCGGTAACCGCCACCGATACGGTCTCCTTCTATCTAGCTATGTCACACCAAATTTTATCCATGCACTAGGATCTGATGTTATCCTACTATCACACTCCACTAACCGGGCCACAATGTACGAGCTAGAATCCGTAATAATACCTAAATAGCGTAAATGAAACAGATTAAAATATTAAATATTAGTGAAATGTGGGTGTACAACTGTAAACACCTCTGCCTACCCCTTCGGGGAATACAGGCGTGATGCTATGTTATGTTATGTTACGCAGAGAGGCAGGGAGGTTAATTATATTGACTTGATGCCTATTAAGCTCAATTGTATCTTTTAACCAGTATATCGTTTTAACATGATTCTAACTCAAATAAGGCATTCAGATTTCTTAGTGCAAACTCTTTTTGGATGAATTAACTTATATGAGATGAGGAAAATGTGTAACCCAAGGATAATATACATATAAAACTACAAAAATAAAGTTGGGAAATTGATTTATTTAGTTCAAGGATTATTTACTTGCGTCTCTTTTTAGTAATAAGTTCTTAGAGGCCGCATCCACAACCACCAAGGAGACCAAGACCAGGAGCAGCGATAGAGCCAGCGTAGCCGGCGGCGGGGTAGGCGAGTCCACCCATGCCATAGCCATAGCCGAAGGGAGCAGCGGCACCGAGAGCGGCAGCAGAACCATACGCACCAGGACCGAAAGCAGAAGTCTCGCTGATCATGGCGTTTCTGCCATTGCCGCAGGCGTGGTTGACGGCACCAGCACCAGCAGAGGGCACCACACCTTCCATAGCCACAGTACCCACGAACGGCAGCTCTCCACCCACGGTCAAAGCACCTTCGTAAACATTGTCAGACACTACGGAGATACCGACGGGAGCGATGCCGGAAGCGCTGGAGACGGGCAGAGCGCCGCCACTGGTGGCAGTGAACTCCATGGTGGGAGCGTACATTCCATCGTAAGCCAAACCTCTGCCTCCATAAGCAGCGTTCAGACCATCATAAGCGAGACCTCTGCCTGCGAAGCCAGCACCAGGGTAAGCGAGTCCATCATATGCCAAACCAGAGCCTGCGCAGCCGGCTATACCGTACGGAGCAGCCATACCGTAGGGACCAGCAAGTCCAGAGATATCAGCTACCGCAGCGCGGCTGGTGCACTGGCTGAGTGCAGACTGAAAATTAAATAAGAAGTCTATTAGGACCTGTCTTTCGTTATAGTTCTTAATTAAACACCATTTTCTATGGAGGGAAATTACGTTGAAAGTTTTTTATGTATTGAAAATTATCAAGTAATACGAACAATGTTATTTAATATTTCTTACCTTGACCAGGAGCGCCTGAGCGCAGAGGATGAGGATAGCTTTGACTGACATTTTCAGTTTGGTTCGAGTACTGACACAAGAATGATTTACAAAGTGACTGCAAGTGGTTTTATACTAATGTGTTATCAAATTCTGAGAATATTTAGTTAATGGGTTACTGTAATACATTTTGAAAAGCTTGTGAAAGCTGATAAGTCTACAGTTTACTAACATTGTAACGCACAATTATTGTGACACTTTTAATTAATAAATTTTATAAAGTTTCGTAATGAGAACTCCTCATGGTTGATATCAACATGTATATAAACACAGGTATGGACTCAGTACATCATTCAGTCTTCAGTTTCTTGTCGAACACAAACAAATATCAAAGATGTCTCCCTTCGCCGTTGTGGTCCTGTGCATCCAAGCTTGCTTGATCCAGGTAAGATTATTTTTTTACTTTTTCTAGGAGATATAGATAATTCTTTTATTTTCTTAGGAATTTGTTACATAGAATTACAACATAACCTACGATATTAAATCAATTGCAACATATGACATAATTTGTCAATTTCAGACTGCCTTCAGTCAGACGTGCACCAGCCGCGCTGCGGTAGCTGATGCTGCGTTTGCTGGTCCCTACGGCTTGGCCGCTCCTGGATTAGCTGCTCCTTGTGGATTGGCTGGTCCTGGTATTGCTGCCTCTGGTTTGGCTGGTCCTTTCGGTATGGCTGGACTTGGCCTGGCTGGCCCTTACGGATTGGGTGCTGCTGGTTTAGCTTATGACGGACTCGCATACCCTGGAGCCGCCTTCCCTGGCGCTTACCCCGGTGCTGGTTTTGCTGCTGGCCTCGCCCCGTACGGCGGTGCTGGTGAAGGCAATGTGGCTGTCATTGGTGAGCTGCCCGTCATCGGTAACACCGCTGTCGCTGGTCAGGTCCCGATCTCAGGTATTGTGGGTTTCGGCGGCGCTGTACCGGCTGCTGGTGCTGTGTCTATCACCGGACAATGTGCTTGCGGCTGTGGTTCTCCATACAACCTTTACTAGAAAGTAAAGAATATCATCAAAGTTTTACCAAAAATAAAGATTAATTGGAATATAATTGCTTGAACTTTTTACTATTATTCTTAGCTGTTTATCATAGGTCGCTCTATTGTTTGAACATCCTCTTCCACTATAAGAATTTGTAGTACATATCGTGTGTACAATAAAGAATAAGTGAAGAGGAATATTTATCATAATAATATACTGCTAAATTCTGAAACGGTTCTTAATTTAGTCGTCCGTCAGGACAACTAAATTAATCTCACGCTGTCTCAGGCGTCCAACGGCAACTAAAAGTTAAACTTTTAGTTGCCGTTGGACGCCTTTTGGATCTTACAAAAGCGTTTGAGACATCCCAGCTACCTATTGATATAGGCTTATCATATCGATTTTTTATTCTTAGTACAAAATACTCAAATTAGGCAATAAAATCGGTTTTAATTAAAATGAAGCATTAACTAAACGGCAGGCAACTACCAATCTTTACCGCTTTTATCATATGGTTGATGAACGACATAGTGTCAGAGTTTATACCACCCGTAGGCCTCACACATGACCTTACACACCATGAGGACATCTCCAAGGTGTACAGGTTTCTTCACGATGTTTTCCTTTACCGTTTTAAGCATATGATTGCATTGATTCATGGTGCGTGCTGTGGATTCAAACCTCTGAATTTTGACTTGCTTTGCAACTTATAATTAGACTTGCCTTATGTGCAAGATATATTTTTTGGTGATTTAATTGTTTTAGTTTGTTTGACAAAACCAAAACTCAATAATTTATTAAATAACACAACTTGTCTAATTGTGTTATTTTGTTGTATTAAGTTGAGTTACGAATTTTCCGACATAATCACAAATATGCGCGCGTCACGTGAATTGTATACTATCATCATCTCCTGCCCTTATCCCAATTTATTTGGGGTCGACGCAGCATGAATTCTTATTCGAAACATCTCTATTAGCTGTTATATCGTCAGTTACTCCTTTTATAGGCTATATCATCTTTAAAACAGCCCATCCATCGCTTCCTCGGTCTACCTCTATTCTTATAGCCATCTACATTCATACTCAAAACTTTCCTCGTCACATGACCCTCATCCCTCCGCATCACATACCCATACCATGCTAAAGAATTTCTACACAACTTCTCAGTCACCGGTACCAATTTCAGTCTTCCTCTTATATACTAATTTCTAATTCTATCCATCCGCATCACACCACACATCCCTCCTAACATTCTAATCTCAGCTGCATGTGGTTGTCTGTCATTCATTCCCTTCGGGAGCCAACATTCTGAACCATACAAGATAGCAGGTCTAATAATTTTTAACTAAACTTTATTAATTATAATCAACTAATTTAAATATATTGTAAAATAAATATAAATTATAAATACACTTCCTCGTTGGTCTAATGGACCCGAGTGCGTCTGCTGAGTATGAGGCCCTGGGTTTAATTGCAAGATTGAGCAAAGTGTTATTGGGTTTTTCGAAACATTCCCAGCAGCAGTCTGGAGTTTGGAATCATACCCGGTAGATGGCAATAGGCTCACCACCTATGGGAGTTAACAACAAAATTTGGTGAAATGTGGGCTTCCAATTGTGCACGCTTCTGCCTACCCCCAAGGGAGGTGTGATGATCATGATGATGAAATATAGTCTAGCTTTGTGTCATAATTTTAAACCCATATTAATATAATAAAGATGAAGTGTTTGTTATTTTGTTTGAACGCGCTAATGTCTGCAACAAAGATATTAGATCTGCAACTACCCGACGAAATAGAAAAAATATTTTTTCAATAGATAGCTGAATTTTAGAGGAAGATTTATACATCATGCTTCGACTCCTAGAAGCGCCGAACAGAGAAAAAAGAAGCAGATGTAACCGCAAGATTCTTCTTCTTCCTTATAAATAGTATTATTTATAATGGTCCGTATGAAGAATCTCGTGGCTAAATAACGACCGCATAGGCCAATCTTAATATGCGCTAGTCTCGGTTGGTCAGTGGATAGGTGATCATCACTTCGCGTCCAAACACCACGTGCCTGGGAGAGCTCGTTAAATTGGTCCCGGTTGTCAAAATATGATCTAGGATAGCCGTTACGGGTAGTAAAATGCCTGAAATCTAGGCATCCAGTCTAGCTACGAGATATTGTGTTACTCAGAGACTGGGTTTTGAAGGTCAGATAGGCTGTCGCTCCACGTAAAATACTGGTATTAAGCTGCATCCTGTTATAGTGCAATTCTATCCCAACATAACTGAGAAAACCAAATATGTTGATGTTTTGACGAGATTAAAATGATTCTTCTTGATGCTATAAAAAGCTAAATTGTGTTTGTTTTTTAACCAGTGAGTCGTTTTAATATGATAAAAAAACTCCTTTTAGATAAATTAACTTAGGTATGTGAGAAGTGTGGAATGTGGGGAACTCGAGGATAATCGTAATATAAAAGTACAAAAATAAAGGGGAAAATTGATTTATTTGGTTCAAGAATCACAAATTTTCGTCTGTTTATAGTAATAAGTTCTTAGAGGCCGCATCCACAACCACCAAGGAGACCAAGACCAGGAGCAGCGATAGAGCCAGCGTAGCCGGTGGCAGGGTAGGCGAGCCCACCCATGCCATAGCCGTAGCCGAAGGGAGCAGCGGCACCGAGAGCGGCAGCAGGACCATACGCACCAGGAGCAAAAGCGGAAGTATCGCTGATCATTGCATTTCTGCCATTGCCGCAAGCGTGGTTGACGGCACCAGCACCGGCAGAGGGCACCACACCCTCCATAGCCACAGTACCCACGAACGGCAGCTCTCCACCAACGGTCAAAGCACCTTCATAAACATTGTCAGAAACTACGGAGATACCGACGGGAGCGATGCCGGAAGCGCTGGAGACGGGCAGAGCGCCGCCACTGGTGGCAGTGAACTCCATGGTGGGAGCGTACATTCCATCGTAAGCCAAACCTCTGCCTCCATAAGCAGCGTTCAGACCATCATAAGCGAGACCTCTGCCTGCGAAGCCAGCACCAGGGTAAGCGAGTCCATCATATGCCAAACCAGAGCCTGCGCAGCCGGCTATACCGTACGGAGCAGCCATACCGTAGGGACCAGCAAGTCCAGAGATATCAGCTACCGCAGCGCGGCTGGTGCACTGGCTGAGTGCAGACTGAAAATTAAATAAGAAGTCTATTAGGACCTGTCTTTCGTTATAGTTCTTAATTAAACACCATTTTCTATGGAGGGAAATTACGTTGAAAGTTTTTTATGTATTGAAAATTATCAAGTAATACGAACAATGTTATTTAATATTTCTTACCTTGACCAGGAGCGCCTGAGCGCAGAGGATGAGGATAGCTTTGACTGACATTTTCAGTTTGGTTCGAGTACTGACACAAGAATGATTTACAAAGTGACTGCAAGTGGTTTTATACTAATGTATTATCAAATTCTAGGTATATTTAGTAAATGGGTTACTGTAATACATTTTGAAAAGCTTGTGAAAGCTGATAAGTCTACAGTTTACTAACATTGTAACGCACAATTACAATCACTTTTAATAATTAATAAATTTTATAAAGTTTCGTAATGAGAACTCCTCACGGTTGATATCAACATGTATATAAACACAGGTATGGACTCAGTCCATCATTCAGTCTTCAGCTTCTCGTCGAACACAAACAAATATCAAAGATGTCTCCCTTCGCCGTTGTGGTCCTCTGCATCCAAGCTTGCTTGATCCAGGTAAGATTTTTTTTTACTTTTTCTAGCGGATATCGATAATTCTTTTATTTTCTTAGGAATTTGTTACTTAGAATTACAACATAACCTACGATATTAAATCAATTGCAACATATGACATAATTTGTCAATTTCAGACTGCCTTCAGTCAGACGTGCACCAGCCGCGCTGCGGTAGCTGATGCTGCGTTTGCTGGTCCCTACGGCTTGGCCGCTCCTGGATTAGCTGCTCCTTGTGGATTGGCTGGTCCTGGTATTGCTGCCTCTGGTTTGGCTGGTCCTTTCGGTATGGCTGGACTTGGCCTGGCTGGCCCTTACGGATTGGGTGCTGCTGGTTTAGCTTATGACGGACTTGCATACCCTGGAGCCGCCTTCGCTGGCGCTTACCCCGGTGCTGGTTTTGCTGCTGGACTCGCCCCGTACGGTGGCGCCGGTGAAGGTAACGTAGCTGTCATAGGTGAGCTGCCCGTCATCGGTAACACCGCTGTCGCTGGTCAGGTCCCGATCTCAGGTATTGTGGGTTTCGGCGGCGCTGTACCGGCTGCTGGTGCTGTGTCTATCACCGGCCAATGTGCTTGCGGCTGTGGTTCCCCCTACAACCTTTACTAGATAGTTAAATGTCTACTGAGTTTACCAAGAATAAAAATAAAATGAAAACTATTTGCTTGAACTTTTTACTTTATAATCCTACTTCTCAGTCACCGGTACCAATTTCAGTCTTCCTCTTATATACTAATTTCTAATTCTATCCATCCGCATCACACCACACATCCCTCCTAACATTCTAATCTCATCTGCATGTGGTTGTCTGTCATTCATTCCCTTCGGGAGCCAACATTCTGAACCATACAAGATAGCAGGTCTAATAATTTTTAACTAAACTTTATTAATTATAATCAACTAATTTAAATATATTGTAAAATAAATATAAATTATAAATACACTTCCTCGTTGGTCTAATGGACCCGAGTGCGTCTGCTGAGTATGAGGCCCTGGGTTTAATTGCAAGATTGAGCAAAGTGTTATTGGGTTTTTCGAAACATTCCCAGCAGCAGTCTGGAGTTTGGAATCATACCCGGTAGATGGCAATAGGCTCACCACCTATGGGAGTTAACAACAAAATTTGGTGAAATGTGGGCTTCCAATTGTGCACGCTTCTGCCTACCCCCAAGGGAGGTGTGATGATCATGATGATGAAATATAGTCTAGCTTTGTGTCATAATTTTAAACCCATATTAATATAATAAAGATGAAGTGTTTGTTATTTTGTTTGAACGCGCTAATGTCTGCAACAAAGATATTAGATCTGCAACTACCCGACGAAATAGAAAAAATATTTTTTCAATAGATAGCTGAATTTTAGAGGAAGATTTATACATCATGCTTCGACTCCTAGAAGCGCCGAACAGAGAAAAAAAAGCAGATGTAACCGCAAGATTCTTCTTCTTCCTTATAAATAGTATTATTTATAATGGTCCGTATGAAGAATCTCGTGGCTAAATAACGACCGCATAGGCCAATCTTAATATGCGCTAGTCTCGGTTGGTCAGTGGATAGGTGATCATCACTTCGCGTCCAAACACCACGTGCCTGGGAGAGCTCGTTAAATTGGTCCCGGTTGTCAAAATATGATCTAGGATAGCCGTTACGGGTAGTAAAATGCCTGAAATCTAGGCATCCAGTCTAGCTACGAGATATTGTGTTACTCAGAGACTGGGTTTTGAAGGTCAGATAGGCTGTCGCTCCACGTAAAATACTGGTATTAAGCTGCATCCTGTTATAGTGCAATTCTATCCCAACATAACTGAGAAAACCAAATATGTTGATGTTTTGACGAGATTAAAATGATTCTTCTTGATGCTATAAAAAGCTAAATTGTGTTTGTTTTTTAACCAGTGAGTCGTTTTAATATGATAAAAAAACTCCTTTTAGATAAATTAACTTAGGTATGTGAGAAGTGTGGAATGTGGGGAACTCGAGGATAATCGTAATATAAAAGTACAAAAATAAAGGGGAAAATTGATTTATTTGGTTCAAGAATCACAAATTTTCGTCTGTTTATAGTAATAAGTTCTTAGAGGCCGCATCCACAACCACCAAGGAGACCAAGACCAGGAGCAGCGATAGAGCCAGCGTAGCCGGTGGCAGGGTAGGCGAGCCCACCCATGCCATAGCCGTAGCCGAAGGGAGCAGCGGCACCGAGAGCGGCAGCAGGACCATACGCACCAGGAGCAAAAGCGGAAGTATCGCTGATCATTGCATTTCTGCCATTGCCGCAAGCGTGGTTGACGGCACCAGCACCGGCAGAGGGCACCACACCCTCCATAGCCACAGTACCCACGAACGGCAGCTCTCCACCAACGGTCAAAGCACCTTCATAAACATTGTCAGAAACTACGGAGATACCGACGGGAGCGATGCCGGAAGCGCTGGAGACGGGCAGAGCGCCGCCACTGGTGGCAGTGAACTCCATGGTGGGAGCGTACATTCCATCGTAAGCCAAACCTCTGCCTCCATAAGCAGCGTTCAGACCATCATAAGCGAGACCTCTGCCTGCGAAGCCAGCACCAGGGTAAGCGAGTCCATCATATGCCAAACCAGAGCCTGCGCAGCCGGCTATACCGTACGGAGCAGCCATACCGTAGGGACCAGCAAGTCCAGAGATATCAGCTACCGCAGCGCGGCTGGTGCACTGGCTGAGTGCAGACTGAAAATTAAATAAGAAGTCTATTAGGACCTGTCTTTCGTTATAGTTCTTAATTAAACACCATTTTCTATGGAGGGAAATTACGTTGAAAGTTTTTTATGTATTGAAAATTATCAAGTAATACGAACAATGTTATTTAATATTTCTTACCTTGACCAGGAGCGCCTGAGCGCAGAGGATGAGGATAGCTTTGACTGACATTTTCAGTTTGGTTCGAGTACTGACACAAGAATGATTTACAAAGTGACTGCAAGTGGTTTTATACTAATGTATTATCAAATTCTAGGTATATTTAGTAAATGGGTTACTGTAATACATTTTGAAAAGCTTGTGAAAGCTGATAAGTCTACAGTTTACTAACATTGTAACGCACAATTACAATCACTTTTAATAATTAATAAATTTTATAAAGTTTCGTAATGAGAACTCCTCACGGTTGATATCAACATGTATATAAACACAGGTATGGACTCAGTCCATCATTCAGTCTTCAGCTTCTCGTCGAACACAAACAAATATCAAAGATGTCTCCCTTCGCCGTTGTGGTCCTCTGCATCCAAGCTTGCTTGATCCAGGTAAGATTTTTTTTTACTTTTTCTAGCGGATATCGATAATTCTTTTATTTTCTTAGGAATTTGTTACTTAGAATTACAACATAACCTACAATATTAAATCAATTGCAACATATGACATAATTTGTCAATTTCAGACTGCCTTCAGTCAGACGTGCACCAGCCGCGCTGCGGTAGCTGATGCTGCGTTTGCTGGTCCCTACGGCTTGGCCGCTCCTGGATTAGCTGCTCCTTGTGGATTGGCTGGTCCTGGTATTGCTGCCTCTGGTTTGGCTGGTCCTTTCGGTATGGCTGGACTTGGCCTGGCTGGCCCTTACGGATTGGGTGCTGCTGGTTTAGCTTATGACGGACTTGCATACCCTGGAGCCGCCTTCGCTGGCGCTTACCCCGGTGCTGGTTTTGCTGCTGGACTCGCCCCGTACGGTGGCGCCGGTGAAGGTAACGTAGCTGTCATAGGTGAGCTGCCCGTCATCGGTAACACCGCTGTCGCTGGTCAGGTCCCGATCTCAGGTATTGTGGGTTTCGGCGGCGCTGTACCGGCTGCTGGTGCTGTGTCTATCACCGGCCAATGTGCTTGCGGCTGTGGTTCCCCCTACAACCTTTACTAGATAGTTAAATGTCTACTGAGTTTACCAAGAATAAAAATAAAATGAAAACTATTTGCTTGAACTTTTTACTTTATAATCCTACTTCTCAGTCACCGGTACCAAATTCAGTCTTCCTCTTATATACTAATTTCTAATTCTATCCATCCGCATCACACCACACATCCCTCCTAACATTCTAATCTCAGCTGCATGTGGTTGTCTGTCATTCATTCCCTTCGGGAGCCAACATTCTGAACCATACAAGATAGCAGGTCTAATAATTTTTAACTAAACTTTATTAATTATAATCAACTAATTTAAATATATTGTAAAATAAATATAAATTATAAATACACTTCCTCGTTGGTCTAATGGACCCGAGTGCGTCTGCTGAGTATGAGGCCCTGGGTTTAATTGCAAGATTGAGCAAAGTGTTATTGGGTTTTTCGAAACATTCCCAGCAGCAGTCTGGAGTTTGGAATCATACCCGGTAGATGGCAATAGGCTCACCACCTATGGGAGTTAACAACAAAATTTGGTGAAATGTGGGCTTCCAATTGTGCACGCTTCTGCCTACCCCCAAGGGAGGTGTGATGATCATGATGATGAAATATAGTCTAGCTTTGTGTCATAATTTTAAACCCATATTAATATAATAAAGATGAAGTGTTTGTTATTTTGTTTGAACGCGCTAATGACTGCAACAAAGATATTAGATCTGCAACTACCCGACGAAATAGAAAAAATATTTTTTCAATAGATAGCTGAATTCTAGAGGAAGATTTATACATCATGCTTCGACTCCTAGAAGCGCCGAACAGAGAAAAAAGAAGCAGATGTAACCGCAAGATTCTTCTTCTTCCTTATAAATAGTATTATTTATAATGGTCCGTATGAAGAATCTCGTGGCTAAATAACGACCGCATAGGCCAATCTTAATATGCGCTAGTCTCGGTTGGTCAGTGGATGGGTGATCATCACTTCACGTCCAAACACCACGTGCCTGGGAGAGCTCGTTAAATTGGTCCCGGTTGTCAAAATATGATCTAGGATAGCCGTTACGGGTAGTAAAATGCCTGAAATCTAGGCATCCAGTCTAGCTACGAGATATTGTGTTACTCAGAGACTGGGTTTTGAAGGTCAGATAGGCTGTCGCTCCACGTAAAATACTGGTATTAAGCTGCATCCTGTTATAGTGTAATTCTATCCCAGCATAACTGAGAAAACCAAATATGTTGATGTTTTGACGAGATTAAAATGATTCTTCTTGATGCTATAAAAAGCTAAATTGTGTTTGTTTTTTAACCAGTGAGTCGTTTTAATATGATAAAAAAACTCCTTTTAGATAAATTAACTTAGGTATGTGAGAAGTGTGGAATGTGGGGAACTCGAGGATAATTGTAATATAAAAGTACAAAAATAAAGGGGAAAATTGATTTATTTGGTTCACGGATCACAAATTTTCGTCTGTTTTTAGTAATAAGTTCTTAGAGGCCGCATCCACAACCACCACGGAGACCAAGACCAGGAGCAGCGATAGAGCCAGCGTAGCCGGTGGCGGGGTAGGCGAGTCCACCCATGCCATAGCCATAGCCGAAGGGAGCAGCGGCACCGAGAGCGGCAGCAGGACCATACGCACCAGGAACAAAAGCAGAAGTCTCGCTGATCATGGCGTTTCTGCCATTGCCGCAAGCGTGGTTGACGGCACCAGCACCGGCAGAGGGCACCACACCCTCCATAGCCACAGTACCCACGAACGGCAGCTCTCCACCAACGGTCAAAGCACCTTCATAAACATTGTCAGAAACTACGGAGATACCGACGGGGGCGATGCCGGAAGCGCTGGAGACGGGCAGAGCGCCGCCACTGGTGGCAGTGAACTCCATGGTGGGAGCGTACATTCCATCGTAAGCCAAACCTCTGCCTCCATAAGCAGCGTTCAGACCATCATAAGCGAGACCTCTGCCTGCGAAGCCAGCACCAGGGTAAGCGAGTCCATCATATGCCAAACCAGAGCCTGCGCAGCCGGCTATACCGTACGGAGCAGCCATACCGTAGGGACCAGCAAGTCCAGAGATATCAGCTACCGCAGCGCGGCTGGTGCACTGGCTGAGTGCAGACTGAAAATTAAATAAGAAGTCTATTAGGACCTGTCCTTCGTTATAGTTCTTAATTAAACACCATTTTCTATGGAGGGAAATTACGTTGAAAGTTTTTTATGTATTGAAAATTATCAAGTAATACGAACAATGTTATTTAATATTTCTTACCTTGACCAGGAGCGCCTGAGCGCAGAGGATGAGGATAGCTTTGACTGACATTTTCAGTTTGGTTCGAGTACTGATACAAGATTGATTTACAAAGTGACTGCAAGTGGTTTTATACTAATGTGTTATCAAATTCTGAGAATATTTAGTTAATGGGTTACTGTAATACATTTTGAAAAGCTTGTGAAAGCTGATAAGTCTACAGTTTACTAACATTGTAACGCACAATTATTGTGACACTTTTAATTAATAAATTTTATAAAGTTTCGTAATGAGAACTTCTCACGGTTGATATCAACATGTATATAAACACAGGTATGGACTCAGTCCATCATTCAGTCTTCAGTTTCTTGTCGAACACAAACAAATATCAAAGATGTCTCCCTTCGCCGTTGTAGTCCTGTGCATCCAAGCTTGCTTGATCCAGGTAAGATTATTTTTTTACTTTTTCTAGGAGATATAGATAATTCTTTTATTTTCTTAGGAATTTGTTACTTAGAATTACAACATAACCTACGATATTAAATCAATTGCAACATATGACATAATTTGTCAATTTCAGACTGCCTTCAGTCAGACGTGCACCAGCCGCGCTGCGGTAGCTGATGCTGCGTTTGCTGGTCCCTACGGCTTGGCCGCTCCTGGATTAGCTGCTCCTTGTGGATTGGCTGGTCCTGGTATTGCTGCCTCTGGTTTGGCTGGTCCTTTCGGTATGGCTGGACTTGGCCTGGCTGGCCCTTACGGATTGGGTGCTGCTGGTTTAGCTTATGACGTACTCGCATACCCTGGAGCCGCCTTCGCTGGCGCTTACCCCGGTGCTGGTTTTGCTGCTGGCCTCGCCCCGTACGGCGGTGCTGGTGAAGGCAATGTGGCTGTCATTGGTGAGCTGCCCGTCATCGGTAACACCGCTGTCGCTGGTCAGGTCCCGATCTCAGGTATTGTGGGTTTCGGCGGCGCTGTACCGGCTGCTGGTGCTGTGTCTATCACCGGACAATGTGCTTGCGGCTGTGGTTCTCCATACAACCTTTACTAGAAAGTAAAGAATATCATCAAAGTTTTACCAAAAATAAAGATTAATTGGAATATAATTGCTTGAACTTTTTACTATTATTCTTAGCTGTTTATCATAGGTCGCTCTATTGTTTGATCATCCTCTTTCACTATAAGAATTTGTAGTACATATCGTGTGTACAATAAAGAATAAGTGAAGAGGAATATTTATCATAATAATATACTGCTAAATTCTGAAACGGTTCTTAATTTAGTCGTCCGTCAGGACAACTAAATTAATCTCACGCTGTCTCAGGCGTCCAACGTCAACTAAAAGTTAAATAGCGCTTTTGGATCTTACAAAAGCGTTTGAGACATCCCAGCTACCTATTGATATAGGCTTATCATATCGATTTTTTATTCTTAGTACAAAATACTCAAATTAAGCAATAAAATCGGTTTTAATTAAAATGAAGCATTAACTAAACGGCAGGCAACTACCAATCTTTACCGCTTTTATCATATGGTTGATGAACGACATAGTGTCAGAGTTTATACCACCCGTAGGCCTCACACATGACCTTACACACCATGAGGACATCTCCAAGGTGTACAGGTTTCTTCACGATGTTTTCCTTTACCGTTTTAAGCATATGATTGCATTGATTCATGGTGCGTGCTGTGGATTCAAACCTCTGAATTTTGACTTGCTTTGCAACTTATAATTAGACTTGCCTTATGTGCAAGATATATTTTTTGGTGATTTAATTGTTTTAGTTTGTTTGACAAAACCAAAACTCAATAATTTATTAAATAACACAACTTGTCTAATTGTGTTATTTTGTTGTGTTGAGTTACGAATTTTCCGACATAATCACAAATATGCGCGCGTCACGTGAATTGTATACTATCATCATCTCCTGCCCTTATCCCAATTTATTTGGGGTCGACGCAGCATGAATTCTTATTCGAAACATTTCTATTAGCTGTTATATCGTCAGTTACTCCTTTTATAGGCTATATCATCTTTAAAACAGCCCATCCATCGCTTCCTCGGTCTACCTCTATTCTTATAGCCATCTACATTCATACTCAAAACTTTCCTCGTCACATGACCCTCATCCCTCCGCATCACATACCCATACCATGCTAAAGAATTTCTACACAACTTCTCAGTCACCGGTACCAATTTCAGTCTTCCTCTTATATACTAATTTCTAATTCTATCCATCCGCATCACACCACACATCCCTCCTAACATTCTAATCTCAGCTGCATGTGGTTGTCTGTCATTCATTCCCTTTGGGAGCCAACATTTTGAACCTTACAAGACAGCAGGTCTAATAATTTTTAACAAAACTTTATTAATTATAATCAACTAATTTAAATATATTGTAAAATAAATATAAATTATAAATACACTTCCTCGTTGGTCTAATGGACCCGAGTGCGTCTGCTGAGTATGAGGCCCTGGGTTCAATTGCCAGATTGAGCAAAGTGTTATTGGGTTTTTCGAAACATTCCCAGCAGCAGTCTGGAGTTTGGAATCATACCCGGTAGATGGCAATAGGCTCACCACCTATGGGAGTTAACAACAAAATTTGGTGAAATGTGGGTTTCCAATTGTGCACGCTTCTGCCTACCCCCAAAGGGAGGTGTGATGATCATGATGATGAAATATAGTCTAGCTTTGTGTCATAATTTTAAATCCATATTAATATAATAAAGATGAAGTGTTTGTTATTTTGTTTGAACGCGCTAATGTCTGCAACAAAGATATTAGATCTGCAACTACCCGACGAAATAGAAAAAATTTTTTTTCAATAGATAGCTGAATTTTAGAGGAAGATTTATACATCATGCTTCGACTCCTAGAAGCGCCGAACAGAGAAAAAAAAGCAGATGTAACCGCAAGATTCTTCTTCTTCCTTATAAATAGTATTATTTATAATGGTCAGTATGAAGAATCTCGTGGCTAAATAACGACCGCATAGGCCAATCTTAATATGCGCTAGTCTCGGTTGGTCAGTGGATAGGTGATCATCACTTCGCGTCCAAACACCACGTGCCTGGGAGAGCTCGTTAAATTGGTCCCGGTTGTCAAAATATGATCTAGGATAGCCGTTACGGGTAGTAAAATGCCTGAAATCTAGGCATCCAGTCTAGCTACGAGATATTGTGTTACTCAGAGACTGGGTTTTGAAGGTCAGATAGGCTGTCGCTCCACGTAAAATACTGGTATTAAGCTGCATCCTGTTATAGTGCAATTCTATCCCAACATAACTGAGAAAACCAAATATGTTGATGTTTTGACGAGATTAAAATGATTCTTCTTGATGCTATAAAAAGCTAAATTGTGTTTGTTTTTTAACCAGTGAGTCGTTTTAATATGATAAAAAAACTCCTTTTAGATAAATTAACTTAGGTATGTGAGAAGTGTGGAATGTGGGGAACTCGAGGATAATCGTAATATAAAAGTACAAAAATAAAGGGGAAAATTGATTTATTTGGTTCAAGAATCACAAATTTTCGTCTGTTTATAGTAATAAGTTCTTAGAGGCCGCATCCACAACCACCAAGGAGACCAAGACCAGGAGCAGCGATAGAGCCAGCGTAGCCGGTGGCAGGGTAGGCGAGCCCACCCATGCCATAGCCGTAGCCGAAGGGAGCAGCGGCACCGAGAGCGGCAGCAGGACCATACGCACCAGGAGCAAAAGCGGAAGTATCGCTGATCATTGCATTTCTGCCATTGCCGCAAGCGTGGTTGACGGCACCAGCACCGGCAGAGGGCACCACACCCTCCATAGCCACAGTACCCACGAACGGCAGCTCTCCACCAACGGTCAAAGCACCTTCATAAACATTGTCAGAAACTACGGAGATACCGACGGGAGCGATGCCGGAAGCGCTGGAGACGGGCAGAGCGCCGCCACTGGTGGCAGTGAACTCCATGGTGGGAGCGTACATTCCATCGTAAGCCAAACCTCTGCCTCCATAAGCAGCGTTCAGACCATCATAAGCGAGACCTCTGCCTGCGAAGCCAGCACCAGGGTAAGCGAGTCCATCATATGCCAAACCAGAGCCTGCGCAGCCGGCTATACCGTACGGAGCAGCCATACCGTAGGGACCAGCAAGTCCAGAGATATCAGCTACCGCAGCGCGGCTGGTGCACTGGCTGAGTGCAGACTGAAAATTAAATAAGAAGTCTATTAGGACCTGTCTTTCGTTATAGTTCTTAATTAAACACCATTTTCTATGGAGGGAAATTACGTTGAAAGTTTTTTATGTATTGAAAATTATCAAGTAATACGAACAATGTTATTTAATATTTCTTACCTTGACCAGGAGCGCCTGAGCGCAGAGGATGAGGATAGCTTTGACTGACATTTTCAGTTTGGTTCGAGTACTGACACAAGAATGATTTACAAAGTGACTGCAAGTGGTTTTATACTAATGTATTATCAAATTCTAGGTATATTTAGTAAATGGGTTACTGTAATACATTTTGAAAAGCTTGTGAAAGCTGATAAGTCTACAGTTTACTAACATTGTAACGCACAATTACAATCACTTTTAATAATTAATAAATTTTATAAAGTTTCGTAATGAGAACTCCTCACGGTTGATATCAACATGTATATAAACACAGGTATGGACTCAGTCCATCATTCAGTCTTCAGCTTCTCGTCGAACACAAACAAATATCAAAGATGTCTCCCTTCGCCGTTGTGGTCCTCTGCATCCAAGCTTGCTTGATCCAGGTAAGATTTTTTTTTACTTTTTCTAGCGGATATCGATAATTCTTTTATTTTCTTAGGAATTTGTTACTTAGAATTACAACATAACCTACGATATTAAATCAATTGCAACATATGACATAATTTGTCAATTTCAGACTGCCTTCAGTCAGACGTGCACCAGCCGCGCTGCGGTAGCTGATGCTGCGTTTGCTGGTCCCTACGGCTTGGCCGCTCCTGGATAAGCTGCTCCTTGTGGATTGGCTGGTCCTGGTATTGCTGCCTCTGGTTTGGCTGGTCCTTTCGGTATGGCTGGACTTGGCCTGGCTGGCCCTTACGGATTGGGTGCTGCTGGTTTAGCTTATGACGGACTTGCATACCCTGGAGCCGCCTTCGCTGGCGCTTACCCCGGTGCTGGTTTTGCTGCTGGACTCGCCCCGTACGGTGGCGCCGGTGAAGGTAACGTAGCTGTCATAGGTGAGCTGCCCGTCATCGGTAACACCGCTGTCGCTGGTCAGGTCCCGATCTCAGGTATTGTGGGTTTCGGCGGCGCTGTACCGGCTGCTGGTGCTGTGTCTATCACCGGCCAATGTGCTTGCGGCTGTGGTTCCCCCTACAACCTTTACTAGATAGTTAAATGTCTACTGAGTTTACCAAGAATAAAAATAAAATGAAAACTATTTGCTTGAACTTTTTACTTTATAATCCTACTTCTCAGTCACCGGTACCAATTTCAGTCTTCCTCTTATATACTAATTTCTAATTCTATCCATCCGCATCACACCACACATCCCTCCTAACATTCTAATCTCATCTGCATGTGGTTGTCTGTCATTCATTCCCTTCGGGAGCCAACATTCTGAACCATACAAGATAGCAGGTCTAATAATTTTTAACTAAACTTTATTAATTATAATCAACTAATTTAAATATATTGTAAAATAAATATAAATTATAAATACACTTCCTCGTTGGTCTAATGGACCCGAGTGCGTCTGCTGAGTATGAGGCCCTGGGTTTAATTGCAAGATTGAGCAAAGTGTTATTGGGTTTTTCGAAACATTCCCAGCAGCAGTCTGGAGTTTGGAATCATACCCGGTAGATGGCAATAGGCTCACCACCTATGGGAGTTAACAACAAAATTTGGTGAAATGTGGGCTTCCAATTGTGCACGCTTCTGCCTACCCCCAAGGGAGGTGTGATGATCATGATGATGAAATATAGTCTAGCTTTGTGTCATAATTTTAAACCCATATTAATATAATAAAGATGAAGTGTTTGTTATTTTGTTTGAACGCGCTAATGACTGCAACAAAGATATTAGATCTGCAACTACCCGACGAAATAGAAAAAATATTTTTTCAATAGATAGCTGAATTCTAGAGGAAGATTTATACATCATGCTTCGACTCCTAGAAGCGCCGAACAGAGAAAAAAGAAGCAGATGTAACCGCAAGATTCTTCTTCTTCCTTATAAATAGTATTATTTATAATGGTCCGTATGAAGAATCTCGTGGCTAAATAACGACCGCATAGGCCAATCTTAATATGCGCTAGTCTCGGTTGGTCAGTGGATGGGTGATCATCACTTCACGTCCAAACACCACGTGCCTGGGAGAGCTCGTTAAATTGGTCCCGGTTGTCAAAATATGATCTAGGATAGCCGTTACGGGTAGTAAAATGCCTGAAATCTAGGCATCCAGTCTAGCTACGAGATATTGTGTTACTCAGAGACTGGGTTTTGAAGGTCAGATAGGCTGTCGCTCCACGTAAAATACTGGTATTAAGCTGCATCCTGTTATAGTGTAATTCTATCCCAGCATAACTGAGAAAACCAAATATGTTGATGTTTTGACGAGATTAAAATGATTCTTCTTGATGCTATAAAAAGCTAAATTGTGTTTGTTTTTTAACCAGTGAGTCGTTTTAATATGATAAAAAAACTCCTTTTAGATAAATTAACTTAGGTATGTGAGAAGTGTGGAATGTGGGGAACTCGAGGATAATTGTAATATAAAAGTACAAAAATAAAGGGGAAAATTGATTTATTTGGTTCACGGATCACAAATTTTCGTCTGTTTTTAGTAATAAGTTCTTAGAGGCCGCATCCACAACCACCACGGAGACCAAGACCAGGAGCAGCGATAGAGCCAGCGTAGCCGGTGGCGGGGTAGGCGAGTCCACCCATGCCATAGCCATAGCCGAAGGGAGCAGCGGCACCGAGAGCGGCAGCAGGACCATACGCACCAGGAACAAAAGCAGAAGTCTCGCTGATCATGGCGTTTCTGCCATTGCCGCAAGCGTGGTTGACGGCACCAGCACCGGCAGAGGGCACCACACCCTCCATAGCCACAGTACCCACGAACGGCAGCTCTCCACCAACGGTCAAAGCACCTTCATAAACATTGTCAGAAACTACGGAGATACCGACGGGGGCGATGCCGGAAGCGCTGGAGACGGGCAGAGCGCCGCCACTGGTGGCAGTGAACTCCATGGTGGGAGCGTACATTCCATCGTAAGCCAAACCTCTGCCTCCATAAGCAGCGTTCAGACCATCATAAGCGAGACCTCTGCCTGCGAAGCCAGCACCAGGGTAAGCGAGTCCATCATATGCCAAACCAGAGCCTGCGCAGCCGGCTATACCGTACGGAGCAGCCATACCGTAGGGACCAGCAAGTCCAGAGATATCAGCTACCGCAGCGCGGCTGGTGCACTGGCTGAGTGCAGACTGAAAATTAAATAAGAAGTCTATTAGGACCTGTCCTTCGTTATAGTTCTTAATTAAACACCATTTTCTATGGAGGGAAATTACGTTGAAAGTTTTTTATGTATTGAAAATTATCAAGTAATACGAACAATGTTATTTAATATTTCTTACCTTGACCAGGAGCGCCTGAGCGCAGAGGATGAGGATAGCTTTGACTGACATTTTCAGTTTGGTTCGAGTACTGATACAAGATTGATTTACAAAGTGACTGCAAGTGGTTTTATACTAATGTGTTATCAAATTCTGAGAATATTTAGTTAATGGGTTACTGTAATACATTTTGAAAAGCTTGTGAAAGCTGATAAGTCTACAGTTTACTAACATTGTAACGCACAATTATTGTGACACTTTTAATTAATAAATTTTATAAAGTTTCGTAATGAGAACTTCTCACGGTTGATATCAACATGTATATAAACACAGGTATGGACTCAGTCCATCATTCAGTCTTCAGTTTCTTGTCGAACACAAACAAATATCAAAGATGTCTCCCTTCGCCGTTGTAGTCCTGTGCATCCAAGCTTGCTTGATCCAGGTAAGATTATTTTTTTACTTTTTCTAGGAGATATAGATAATTCTTTTATTTTCTTAGGAATTTGTTACTTAGAATTACAACATAACCTACGATATTAAATCAATTGCAACATATGACATAATTTGTCAATTTCAGACTGCCTTCAGTCAGACGTGCACCAGCCGCGCTGCGGTAGCTGATGCTGCGTTTGCTGGTCCCTACGGCTTGGCCGCTCCTGGATTAGCTGCTCCTTGTGGATTGGCTGGTCCTGGTATTGCTGCCTCTGGTTTGGCTGGTCCTTTCGGTATGGCTGGACTTGGCCTGGCTGGCCCTTACGGATTGGGTGCTGCTGGTTTAGCTTATGACGTACTCGCATACCCTGGAGCCGCCTTCGCTGGCGCTTACCCCGGTGCTGGTTTTGCTGCTGGCCTCGCCCCGTACGGCGGTGCTGGTGAAGGCAATGTGGCTGTCATTGGTGAGCTGCCCGTCATCGGTAACACCGCTGTCGCTGGTCAGGTCCCGATCTCAGGTATTGTGGGTTTCGGCGGCGCTGTACCGGCTGCTGGTGCTGTGTCTATCACCGGACAATGTGCTTGCGGCTGTGGTTCTCCATACAACCTTTACTAGAAAGTAAAGAATATCATCAAAGTTTTACCAAAAATAAAGATTAATTGGAATATAATTGCTTGAACTTTTTACTATTATTCTTAGCTGTTTATCATAGGTCGCTCTATTGTTTGATCATCCTCTTTCACTATAAGAATTTGTAGTACATATCGTGTGTACAATAAAGAATAAGTGAAGAGGAATATTTATCATAATAATATACTGCTAAATTCTGAAACGGTTCTTAATTTAGTCGTCCGTCAGGACAACTAAATTAATCTCACGCTGTCTCAGGCGTCCAACGTCAACTAAAAGTTAAATAGCGCTTTTGGATCTTACAAAAGCGTTTGAGACATCCCAGCTACCTATTGATATAGGCTTATCATATCGATTTTTTATTCTTAGTACAAAATACTCAAATTAAGCAATAAAATCGGTTTTAATTAAAATGAAGCATTAACTAAACGGCAGGCAACTACCAATCTTTACCGCTTTTATCATATGGTTGATGAACGACATAGTGTCAGAGTTTATACCACCCGTAGGCCTCACACATGACCTTACACACCATGAGGACATCTCCAAGGTGTACAGGTTTCTTCACGATGTTTTCCTTTACCGTTTTAAGCATATGATTGCATTGATTCATGGTGCGTGCTGTGGATTCAAACCTCTGAATTTTGACTTGCTTTGCAACTTATAATTAGACTTGCCTTATGTGCAAGATATATTTTTTGGTGATTTAATTGTTTTAGTTTGTTTGACAAAACCAAAACTCAATAATTTATTAAATAACACAACTTGTCTAATTGTGTTATTTTGTTGTGTTGAGTTACGAATTTTCCGACATAATCACAAATATGCGCGCGTCACGTGAATTGTATACTATCATCATCTCCTGCCCTTATCCCAATTTATTTGGGGTCGACGCAGCATGAATTCTTATTCGAAACATTTCTATTAGCTGTTATATCGTCAGTTACTCCTTTTATAGGCTATATCATCTTTAAAACAGCCCATCCATCGCTTCCTCGGTCTACCTCTATTCTTATAGCCATCTACATTCATACTCAAAACTTTCCTCGTCACATGACCCTCATCCCTCCGCATCACATACCCATACCATGCTAAAGAATTTCTACACAACTTCTCAGTCACCGGTACCAATTTCAGTCTTCCTCTTATATACTAATTTCTAATTCTATCCATCCGCATCACACCACACATCCCTCCTAACATTCTAATCTCAGCTGCATGTGGTTGTCTGTCATTCATTCCCTTTGGGAGCCAACATTTTGAACCTTACAAGACAGCAGGTCTAATAATTTTTAACAAAACTTTATTAATTATAATCAACTAATTTAAATATATTGTAAAATAAATATAAATTATAAATACACTTCCTCGTTGGTCTAATGGACCCGAGTGCGTCTGCTGAGTATGAGGCCCTGGGTTCAATTGCCAGATTGAGCAAAGTGTTATTGGGTTTTTCGAAACATTCCCAGCAGCAGTCTGGAGTTTGGAATCATACCCGGTAGATGGCAATAGGCTCACCACCTATGGGAGTTAACAACAAAATTTGGTGAAATGTGGGTTTCCAATTGTGCACGCTTCTGCCTACCCCCAAAGGGAGGTGTGATGATCATGATGATGAAATATAGTCTAGCTTTGTGTCATAATTTTAAATCCATATTAATATAATAAAGATGAAGTGTTTGTTATTTTGTTTGAACGCGCTAATGTCTGCAACAAAGATATTAGATCTGCAACTACCCGACGAAATAGAAAAATTTTTTTTTCAATAGATAGCTGAATTTTAGAGGAAGATTTATACATCATGCTTCGACTCCTAGAAGCGCCGAACAGAGAAAAAAAAGCAGATGTAACCGCAAGATTCTTCTTCTTCCTTATAAATAGTATTATTTATAATGGTCAGTATGAAGAATCTCGTGGCTAAATAACGACCGCATAGGCCAATCTTAATATGCGCTAGTCTCGGTTGGTCAGTGGATAGGTGATCATCACTTCGCGTCCAAACACCACGTGCCTGGGAGAGCTCGTTAAATTGGTCCCGGTTGTCAAAATATGATCTAGGATAGCCGTTACGGGTAGTAAAATGCCTGAAATCTAGGCATCCAGTCTAGCTACGAGATATTGTGTTACTCAGAGACTGGGTTTTGAAGGTCAGATAGGCTGTCGCTCCACGTAAAATACTGGTATTAAGCTGCATCCTGTTATAGTGCAATTCTATCCCAACATAACTGAGAAAACCAAATATGTTGATGTTTTGACGAGATTAAAATGATTCTTCTTGATGCTATAAAAAGCTAAATTGTGTTTGTTTTTTAACCAGTGAGTCGTTTTAATATGATAAAAAAACTCCTTTTAGATAAATTAACTTAGGTATGTGAGAAGTGTGGAATGTGGGGAACTCGAGGATAATCGTAATATAAAAGTACAAAAATAAAGGGGAAAATTGATTTATTTGGTTCAAGAATCACAAATTTTCGTCTGTTTATAGTAATAAGTTCTTAGAGGCCGCATCCACAACCACCAAGGAGACCAAGACCAGGAGCAGCGATAGAGCCAGCGTAGCCGGTGGCAGGGTAGGCGAGCCCACCCATGCCATAGCCGTAGCCGAAGGGAGCAGCGGCACCGAGAGCGGCAGCAGGACCATACGCACCAGGACCGAAAGCGGAAGTCTCGCTGATCATGGCATTTCTGCCATTGCCGCAAGCGTGGTTGACGGCACCAGCACCAGCAGAGGGCACCACACCCTCCATAGCCACAGTACCCACGAACGGCAGCTCTCCACCCACGGTCAAAGCACCTTCATAAACATTGTCAGACACTACGGAGATACCGACGGGAGCAATGCCGGAAGCGCTGGAGACAGGCAGAGCGCCGCCACTGGTGGCAGTGAACTCCATGGCGGGAGCGTAGATTCCATCGTAAGCCAAACCTCTGCCTCCATAAGCAGCGTTCAGACCATCATAAGCGAGACCTCTGCCTGCGAAGCCAGCACCAGGGTAAGCGAGTCCATCATATGCCAGAGCAGAACCTGCTAAACCGCAGGAGCCGGCTATACCGTACGGAGCAGCCATACCGTAGGGACCAGCAAGTCCAGAGATATCAGCTACCGCAGCGCGGCTGGTGCACTGACTGAGTGCGGACTGAAAATTAAATAAGAAGTCTATTAGAACCTGTCTTTCCTTATAGTTTTAATTAAACACTGTTTTCTATGGAGGGAAAGTACGTTGAAAAATTTTCATGTAGTGAAAATCATCAAGTAATACAAAAAATGTTATTTAATATTTCTTACCTTGACCAGGAGCGCCTGAGCGCAGAGGATGAGGATAGCTTTGACTGACATTTTCAGTTTGGTTCGAGTACTGACACAAGAATGATTTACAAAGTGACTGCAAGTTGTTTTATACTAATGTGTTATCAAATTCTAAGAATATTTAATAAATGAGTTACTGTAATAGGTTTTGATAAGCTTGTGAAAGCTGATAAGCCTACAGTTTACTAACATTGTAACGCACAATTATTGTGTCACTTATAATGAATAAATTTTATAAAGTTTCGTAATGAGAACTCCTCACGGTTGATATCAGCATGTATATAAACACAGGTATGGACTCAGTTCATCATTCAGTCTTCAGCTTCTCGTTGAACACAAACAATCATCAAACATGTCTCCCTTCACCGTTGTGTTCCTCTGCATCCAGGCTTGTGTGATCCAGGTAAGAATATAGATTATTTATAATTTCTATCCATTTTCAAAAAGTTCTTCAAAAAATTATTGATTAGTTATTGAGATATTGTCTATTCAAATAACTATTAACGATATAAAATGGTTTTACTTATATAATATTTCACCATTTCAGTCAGCCTTCAGTCAGACGTGCACCAGCCGCGCTGCGGTAGCTGATGCTGCGTTTGCTGGTCCCTACGGCTTGGCCGCTCCTGAATTAGGTGCTCCTTGTGGATTAGCTGGTCCTGGTATTGCTGCCTCTGGTTTGGCTGGTCCTTTCGGTATGGCTGGAATTGGCTTGGCTGGTCCTTACGGATTGGGTGCTGCTGGGTTAGCTTATGATGGACTCGCATACCCTGGTGCTGGTTTCGTTGGCGCTTACCCCGGTGCTGGTTTTGCTGCTGGACTTGCTCCGTACGGTGGTGCCGGTGAAGGTAATGTTGCTGTCATTGGTGAGCTGCCAGTTCTCGGTAACACTGCTGTCGCTGGTCAGGTCCCAATCTCCGGTATTGTGGGCTTCGGCGGTGCTGTGCCGGCTGCTGGTGCTGTGTCTATCGCCGGCCAATGTGCTTGCGGCTGTGGTACCCCCTACAACCTTTACTAGATAGTTAAATGTCTACTGAGTTTACCAAGAATAAAAATAATATGAAAACTATTTGCTGGAACTTTTTACTTTATAATCCTTATAATTATTCTTAGTTACTCTATTATAATAATACACCTCCAGACCGTATTTCTGTCTAAGCGGCCTATCTCCAGGGAGATTAGCCAATTACGCAGGAAATTTTAATAACACTTTGCCCGACCTGGGATTCGAACCCAGGACCTCACGCTCAGCAGTCGCGCTTGCGACCCCTGGACCAACGAGGCAGTCTATTGTGAATAGTTGTATCTTGGCCGTGGAAGCGACTAGCAAGTTAGTAGTATAGTGCTAAGTTAGTCCACAGTTCTATCAAAATTAGACTAATGAAGCTCATTTATTTCATTATTCTTTAAATCCGAGATGGATAAAGAACATCATGTATATATTTTTATTCTTCTTATCACGTGGTTGATGAAAAAACTTTGTGTCGGAGTTGAAACCACCCGTAGGCCTCTGACGTGGCTTTACACACCATCAAGAATATATCTAAAGTGTGCTGGTTTCGCTGCTGTGATATTGCTGCTATCGCTAGAAAAACCAGGATGGGACTAGCACAGGAGCGTGGAGATTTGCACAAGCAGAGAGAGACATATGCCCACAATATTAGAGCTTAAAGTTGTAAACGATTGAGGCTTTTTTGTTGTCCAAACATGCCTATTTTTCACGCGCAGGACTGTTTGAGGCAAGTCAATTATGCTCGAAGTCCGTGAAGTGCCTTTTTCCACAACTATCGAACACCAAAGTTTCGAACACCGCTTAGTCGAGAACAACATCTCAGTCATTTTGAAACTAACAATAAAAGATAAACACAAAAATCACGATACTGCAACATGCATGACGCCAATCAAAAAGTTACGAGTTTTTTTTTTTTTGTAAGCGATTACCGCCGCCCATGGACACCCGCAACCCCAGAGGAGTCGCGTGTGCGTTGCCGGCAAGCGTTGTTTCACGCCGGTTTTCTGTGCCCATTCGTGCCGAAGCGTGGCTCTCCTACGGTGAATACTAATCATCTATCGGACTACCAAGTACACTTTTTTTCTTCTTTTTTAAGTTGCATTCCAAATACACTTACCGGCTTGGCGCAGTCGTTCCTGCGGGCGTCCTACCGGGGACTGAGTTGACACGAAAAATCAACTCGATCAGAGCAAACGTTAGGAAAGGACAGCCACTAGTATTCTAGGACGACTAACATCAGTATTCTAGGGTTAAAGAAGAATGTTTGATATCTTCGACTTAATTCCAACGCTGCGATATCGCAAGTCAAATTTGCATGACGATGAGATTGACTCGCGACATCGCCGCGATGGAATTTAGTCGAAGATATTAAACATTCATATCACCAATGGCTCCGTTCGAGGTCGAAACTAGTCGAATGAATCCTAAAGAGTACATGTAAGTAATAAACAGTTAAACAATAATGAATATGCACGTGTCTCACAAAATTTACTATACAAAAATAATTCTAATTATTATAAACATTTACAGAAAAAAAATAACGGAACCGTTCAATATTTTTTTATAAAAAATAACTCCCTGTAATGAGTGACAGTTGAGAATTCGTCGGCGCGGCGTCAGCATAAACAAGCGCGCGTCACGTCACCCGATCAATCAGTGTAATTTGATTAGTCGTGCGATTTGCGCACTAAGCATATTATTATTATTACCTACCTATTAATTAATTGTTTTCTTCTCATGTTATATTTAAACTTTATAGTTGTAAATTTCGCAGTGACTATTAATCGGTTCGCGCGACAAGAGGACTAAATAGCTTGTTTCTCGGTTGAAATAGGTTAACATTTTTCAATGTGGCAATACTGCCAGTCTTCTGGGCACTCAGAAACACCAATCAATCAATCTGTGTAGCCTTATATGTTGGGGTTGACTTCCAGTCTAACCGGGTGCAGCATAATTCCAATATTTAACATGAAGTGAAGGATTAAACCAGGATTCAATCAATAAAAATGCTGATTACAGGGAAACAATTTCATATATTCCTTTTTATTCGGTGTCCCAAAGACAAGTCCATGTCAAATGTCATTGTGAAAGAATGTTTTTAATTATAAATATCCGATTTTAGCTGTCATCGGCATGGAACACGAAAACTTAACTAAATATGTAGGCTTACAGGCGGGACTGCCTATCTGAGCCACAAACCCTGTAACTTGGTAGTAGTCTCGCCAGATATCCCGCTTTAAGCGGGACTTCCAGCTTTTCAGGCCTCACGGGACGCATCCCGCGAACACCCTGAGCGGGACACCCGAAATCCCGCTTTTTCATCTAGCCTTAATTTAATTGTATTATGATTATAATTTATTTTAAAATAAATATTAAAATAAAAATAATTAGTAAGTTTAAAGTTATTATATTAAATGGTAAAAGAATACGGTCGCGAACAGGATTCGAACCTGCTTCTCCCGGATGAATACTCCAGGCGCTCTGACCACTAAGCCATCTCAACCTCTGCTCACCACCGCGAATTCTTCTTCCATATTTTAACACGCTTATGGCGACATAATAACTTTAGAGTACGCTAAGCATGCGTTAATGCTTTTCAAAGATTTATATTGAATTTGTAAGTTTATTGATGTGCATTTTACTGCTTCCCGTTTTTTTCATCTAGTCCCGCTTTTTATTTAGAAAACTTAAGATACAGTTTCCATTCCAAATGTCTTCTAGCGACTCTTTTTCATCTAACGTAGAAAGAGATGAATTTGGACCAAATAGAATGAAAGGTGGACCAATTGATTTTAACCTGAATTCGATCACTTTCGGATCAATTCGGAATAGCAAGCAAAGGTCGGGGTAACGTAGTTAGCAGAGCACCTGGAGTATTCATCCAGGAAGGAAACTTCTAAACCTTACTATTTCCGTATTTTTTCCCCACTTCACAGATTATTGATGCGTTAATGCATTTATTTAAAAGGTATCTTTTTTTAATTCTGAAAATGTGTCTAATGCAAAATGTTGTTGATAAAAGAACTTACGGGTAATTAACTAAGTAATTGACTGCTTCGTAGGTCTAGTGGTCACCAGCACGACTGCTGAGCGTGGGGTCCTGGGTTCGATTCCCAGGTCGGGCAAAGTGTTATTGGGTTTTTCTGTTAGACATTCTCTGTAGCAGCCCGGAGTCAGAAAATTGGCGGTGTGACACCCCCGTGCTTGGGAGAGCACGTAAAGCCGTCGGTCTTGCGCCTGATCTCTCTCCAGTCGTGTAGATTGCCGTCCCATCGGAATATTCGAGTGAAGGAAGAGAGAGTGCACCTGTGTTTGTGCATACACTTGTGCACTATAATATCTCTTGCGTACTTGGCTAATCTCCGTGGAGATAGGCCGCCGTGACCGAAATACGTTCCGGCGGAGGAGTATTATTAATAAAATTTCAAAAAATATGGTATCATGTTCATTTATTCACATGTAGGATTTATGGATCACAAATCTAAAATAAGAATTCATGATGCCAGAGAGAAACATTAGTGACCGTTTTCTTAGAGACCACATCCACAACCACCACGGAGACCGAGGCCAGGGGCAGCAATAGAGCCAGCCAAGCCAACACCGGGGTAGGCGAGCCCACCCATACCAGCGCCGTAGCCGAATGGAGCGGCGGCACCGAAAGCGGCAGCAGGACCATACGCACCAGGAGCAAAAGCGGAAGTTTCACTGATCATGGCGTTTCTGCCATTGCCGCAGGCGTGATTGACGGCACCAGCACCAGCAGAGGGCACCACACCCTCCATAGCCACAGTACCCACGAACGGCAGCTCACCCCCCACGGTCAGAATACCCTCATAAGCGTTATCAGATACTACGGAGATACCGACGGGAGCGATGCTGGAGGCGCTGGAGACGGGCAGAGCTCCGCCACTGGTCGCAGTGAACTCCATGGCGGGGGCGTACATTCCATCGTAAGCTAAGCCTCTGCCTCCGTAGCCAGCGTTCAGTCCGTCATATGCCAGACCTCTGCCTGCGAAGCCAGCACCAGGGTAAGCGAGTCCATCATATGCCAGAGCAGAGCCTGCCAAACCGGCTATACCGTACGGAGCAGCCATACCGTAGGGACCAGCAAGTCCAGAGATATCAGCTACTGCTGCGCAGTTTGTGAACTGGCTGAGTGTGGACTGGAAATAAAGTCAGAATTATATTTATGGTAATATTTCACTATATTTGCGTTTTCTTTAAATCTCTCTAGTCTTTTCCCAGATAACTTGGGGTCAGCGTCCAGTCAAACCGAATACAGCATAATACCCTATTTTACATGGAGCTACTGCCTATCTCACCTTCACAACCCAGTAACTGGGTAACGCGATATGGTAAAACTGGTTGTCACACTTTCAGGCATCTGACTACATGTAACATTTGGCATGTATAGCATTGATAAGAGTACTGGGACCGACGATTTAACGTGCTCTCCAAGACAACAAGGGACATATTAAAATATGATATTTCTTACCTTGACCAGGAGCGCCTGGGCGCAGAGGATGAGGATAGCCTTGACTGACATTTTCAGTTTGTTTCGAGTGCTGACTCAAGAATGATTTTCAAAGTGACTGCAGGTGGTTTTATACTGGTGTGTTATCAAATTCTAAGAATATTTAGTAAATAAGAAAAAGTAATTATAAGTATTAATAACGTACTTAAAAAGCTTGTGAAAGCTGATAAACCTACAATTGACTAACAAAAAACATACATGTATTGTGACACTATTAAACGTTTTCTAAAGTTAGGAAATTATAGTTCTGTATTGTTCAGAATTATCATACATTTTAAGGTATAAAAACACGGGTACTTTCCAGTTCATCATTCAGTCTTCAGCTTCTCGTTGAACACAAACAATCCTCAAACATGTCTCCCTTCACCGTTGTGTTCCTCTGCATCCAGGCTTGTGTGATCCAGGTAAGAATATTGTTTTACTATTGTTTTTTTTTTTGTATATTTGTTGCTAAAATAAACAGGTCTAAGAATTTGTGTCATATTTATTTCCATTTCAGTCTGCGTTCAGCCAGTTTGCTGGTCCTTACGGCTTGGTCTCGCCTTCATTAGCTGCTCCTTGCGGATTAGCTGGTCTTGGGCTTGATGCCACCGGTTTGGGTGGTCCTTTCGGTATGGCTGGACTAGGCCTGGCTGGTCCTTACGGATTGGGTTCTGCCGGTTTAGCTTACGATGGACTCGCATACCCTGGCGCTGGTTTCGCTGGTGCTTACCCTGCTGCTGCATATGGAGCAGGACTTGCTCCGTACGGCGGTGCCGGTGAAGGAAACGTGGCTGTCATTGGTGAGCTGCCAGTTCTCGGTAACACCGCTGTCGCTGGTCAAGTCCCGATCATGGGTGCTGTAAGTTTCGGTGGTCCTGTGGCTGCTGCTGGCACCGTGTCTATCGCTGGCCAGTGCGCCTGCGGCTGCGGCGTCTTCTAAACGATGATCTGTACTTAATGAAAATAAATGAAGAATACAGCAATATTTTTAAAGTTTTTATTTGAACTTGTATTCCCTATATCTAATTCCGGAGGAATCTATCTTTGCTACTAAAATTGTGTTAATCAGTAAACAAGGGTGAACAAGGAAAAAAAAAACTAAACGATTTTTGAAATCTGTACATAATTTTAATAAACATTCTGTAGTGTCGCTTTAGTTCAATGTTGATGTCGACATCGTGACAAAAATAATAAACCAGAAACACCAGTTGTAAACTTTACCGATCTGTTCTATCCTTAATTACCCCTAGAGCCCCATTCTCCCCATTAAGCAGTTATATTCATTTCGTCAATTACTTATACAATAAAAAAAGGAGTTCAGATAAGTTTATTTTGAATCCGATAACAACATGTACAGTAATTTGATCTCAGTTTGTTATTGTTAAAGGCGCGTACCACGTCGTGGGTGGTCGTGATTATTCACTTTATGCAATTTGAGCCCTTTGTCTCCTAATGTTACCGAATACACCTATAGCAATTTAATTAGCTGAGTGAACGGTTTGCCAACCTTTCCAGTATTGCTTCTGTTATTTTTTTTAATACGAGCCTCCTAGGCGTAACAGAATTGAACAAAAAGTCCACGCGTTTCTTAAGACGTTTTTCGACACACTTGCTCGTAAGCCGACTGTTATTGCACCGTTTTTAGATTCATAATGATGCTTACTAAGCACACGTGCGTTACACCTTCAACTTGTCACTTTTTCAACACTTTTTTTTCTTGGGCTTGAGCTGTTGTGATACCAAGATAGGTTTGGATGAAACAGTGATGAAACTACGGATATACATAAAATATTTTTTTAAACATTAACTTTATTCGTTTGGTCATCGTGAGAGGATAAATGAAAGACGATTGTGCAGGGGCGACTATTGTGCAAGTGCAAATGAAAATGCGGACAAGGGACGCCCTAGAAGGATATACTCTGACCTTATCTGTGATGTCTTCCAAGAAAGGTACGTAGTAGTCACAGCTGAAGCGCGTGTATGACCAGATGTATGAATGTGGACGAAGCAAAACTGTAGTTTCTGCCTATCTCAATAGGAAAAAGGTGTGTATTTATGTTTATATGTATGTATGTCGCAGATGGCTTGTATAATCAGCTGGTTCACAAAACTGCTAGCTGTTTAGCGGTTTTACATAATTACTGAACTATAGCACGCAGAATTGAATGAACGTTTTGCGTTTATCAATGCAGCGGGTCAACGATCAGAGATTATGTAAAACAGTATGAAATGAACTATCAGATTGTTGATTTTAGTCCGAAAAGCGTCTTTAAAACAATAACTTAACTTTATTTTTACTTTAATGTCTTTGTATTTTGTTATGGTTCAATTTCCTGAATTGGTACTATCCAGGACTTATTACTTATTACTTTCCAAAAAAAAAACTATACTTGCTCAGGGTCCCATTCGCAAGATATATAGCTAGTTCACATTGTCTCAGTCAGTTAATGTGGAATAAAGCACACAAAAGTTTACAAACATATTGATTTATTGTATTGAAAGATTTATAGTGCATAAGTTCTTAGAGGCCGCATCCACAACCACCGCGGAGACCGAGACCAGGGGCAGCGATAGAGCCAGCCAAGCCAACACCGGGGTAGGCGAGCCCACCCATACCAGCGCCATAGCCGAATGGAGCGGCGGCACCGAAAGCTGTGGCAGGACCATATGCACCAGGAGCGAAAGCGGAAGTCTCGCTGATCATGGCGTTTCTGCCATTGCCGCAGGCGTGGTTGACGGCACCAGCACCAGCAGAGGGCACCAAACCCTCCATAGCTACAGTACCCACGAAAGGCAGCTCACCACCCACGGTCAAAGCACCCTCGTAAGCGTTATCAGACACTACGGAGATACCGACGGGAGCGATGCCGGAGGCGCTGGAGACGGGCAGAGCGCCGCCACTGGTGGCTGTGAACTCCATGGCGGGGGCGTAGATTCCGTCGTAAGCCAAACCTCTGCCTCCGTAGCCAGCGTTCAGACCATCATAAGCCAGACTATCATAAGCGAGACCTCTGCCTGCGAAGCCAACACCAGGGTAACCGAGTCCATCATATGCCAAAGCAGAGCCTGCCAAACCGCAGGAGCCGGCTATACCGTACGGAGCAGCCATACCGTAGGGACCAGCAAGTCCAGAGATATCAGCTACCGCAGCGCGGCTGGTGCACTGACTGAGTGCGGACTGGAGACAAAATATAATATTAATAAAATCAATGTTACTTAATGGAAATCAAAGCTGATTCTTTCTTAGGGCAGAAATTGACGAATGATATTTGTAATTTGAAAATAATTTACTTAATGTGTGTACATAAATGAATAAATAACATATTTCTTACCTTGACCAGGAGCGCCTGGGCGCAGAGGACGAGGATAGCCTTGACTGACATTATAGTTTGTTTCGAGTGCTGACACAAGAGTGATGGTCAGTGTGACTGTTGGTGGTTTTATACTCAATATTGTTATCAAGTTCCAAGAACTGTTTACAGGTAACTGTCAATAATTAAAAAGCTGGTGCAACCAAGATAAGCCTTCTACTTATCAATAAGAAAACGCACAATTTTATTGAAATATATTGTAATGTCACGTTTTCAAAAATTATGAAATTAACCCATGCAGTTGTTTGTCAACCATTTTTGTAGTATAAAAAGACGGGGTAGCGATTCGCTACATCATTCAGTCTTCAGCTTCTCGTTGAACACAAACAATCATCAAACATGTCTCCCTTCACCGTTGTGTTCCTCTGCATCCAGGCTTGCTTGATCCAGGTAAGAATATAGATTAATTATAATTTCTATCCATTTTTACTAAAGTTATTATATTAAATGGAAAAAGAATGCGGTCGCGAACAGGATTCGAACCTGCGCCTCCCGGATAAATACTCCAGGTCACCTGTATTCGGTCACCCGTATAGGGACTGAATTGATAGCAATAACGTCGCCATAAGACGTGTTAAAATATGGAAGAAGAATTCGCGGTGGTGAGCAGAGGTCGAGATGGCTTAGTGGTCAGAGCGCCTGGAGTATTTATCCGGGAGGCGCAGGTTCGAATCCTGTTCGCGACCGTATTCTTTTTCCATTGAATATAATAACTTTAGAGTTCACTAAGCATGCGTTAATGCTTTTCAAAGATTTATCTTGAATCATTTTTACTAAGTTCATCAAAAAATATAATGCCATGATTTTGTCTATTCAAATAACTATTAACGATATAAAATAGTTTTACTCATATAATATTCCACCATTTCAGTCAGCCTTCAGTCAGACCTGCACCAGCCGCGCTGCGGTAGCTGATGCTGCGTTTGCTGGTCCCTATGGCTTGGCTGCTACTGGATTAGCAGCTCCTTGTGGATTAGCTGGTCCTGGTATTGCTACCTCTGGTTTGGCTGGTCCGTTCAGTATGGCTGGACTTGGCCTGGCTGGTCCTTACGGATTGGGTGCTGCTGGTTTGGCTTATGATGGACTCGCATACCCTGGTGCTGGCTTCGCTGGCGCTTACCCCGGTGCTGGTTTTGCTGCTGGATTCGCTCCATACGGCGGTGCTGGTGAAGGCAACGTGGCTGTCATTGGTGAACTGCCCGTCGCCGGTAACACCGCTGTCGCTGGTCAGGTCCCGATCTCCGGTATTGTGGGCTTCGGCGGCGTTGTACCGGCTGCTGGTGCTGTGTCTATCGCTGGGCAATGTGCCTGCGGCTGTGGTTCTCCCTACAACCTTTACTAGATAGCTAAGAATAACTACAGAAATTTACCAAGAATAAACTTTAAATCGAAACAAATTGTTTGATCTTTTTGCTATCATCATCTTCACTATTTCCATCTTCAGTTGCTCTATTGTGTGTGTTTGGTTTAATGATCAATATCTGCAGTATTTCATTTTCAAATATTTGCTATTTCCACGTTGTTTTATTGTTCTGTATCAAAATTCATGGTATATTGCCATTTCGGTTTCTGATCACTTAGGTCGGCTTCATCCAATCGCGTCATTTGCTTGAACCGCCTATTTTCTTACAAAAATAAATTAGGATTTATCGAAACACGTAACATCTGTAGAGAATTTAATTAAACAGAAAAGTTTGTCAATTCTGTTTAGAATTGAATATTATTTATGACTGTTCAATAGAACAGTCATGACTTTAGAGAGCAAAAGTTATTGCATGTGGTCAAAAAATTCAGCACAGGTAAGCATGGATGTACAATTAAGTTAGTAAGAGCAACTGGTGCAACAAGAAAGAAATATATGAGCTCAAATTCCGCTCAAATCCACCGTGGGAAATAAATTCAGCATATATTGGACATTGCATTTTAGTGTAGAATACCGGAAATTCGTGACCAGATGAGGCAATACTCATCAATAGGAGGTATACAGTAACTTAATATCAGACAACTGCCACAATTATCTCGACAATTGTTAAAACATGTTTACCGTGGGAGAGCCTTGCTTCGCCATGAATGGGCTGGCTCGACCGGGATGATACCTCGGCCTCACAGAAAACCGGCGTGAAACAACGCTTGCGTTGTGTTCGTCGAGTGAGTGAGGGTACCGGAGTCCCAAACCCTTTAAAAGGCCGGCAACGCACTTGTGACTCCTGTGTTGTTGCGGGTGTCCATGGGCGACGGCAATCGCTTACCATCAGGCGAGCCGTCTGTACTGTTGCCCCCAATCACCAGTTCAGTTCAATCAGTTTTTATTTTACCGTTTGCCTACATAATAATACTCCGTATGAGAGGCGATTTACATGAGCAGGCCTAGAAAAAGGGATACTTGTTTTTTTTTTTTACTTTAATATATAATTCCTTACCCAAAGGAATGACTGACCTAACTTATAACAAGTCCTGTAGTGCCTTACGGAAGTGGTTGATACAGGAGAGTTTTTACAGTGTCAAAGACTTCTTGAACAAAAGCTCATGTCGATTTGGCACCCATTAAAATACTGTGTTATTCTATGATTTGTTGTACTATAATCATTTAAAAGTGTTGTGATTACTATATTTTGCATACCCTATACTGAGGGTGAAATATGACCTGTACTTACCTACATAAATTTACCATCTTATGTACCACCATATTTCGGCAAATAAATGATTTGATTTGAAAAATAATATCAACACTCACTCTCATTTCCTTATATTCGCTGGCATTTCCTATCATATCCTATGTGACTGCCTTTGAAAAGAAATGCGGAAACAAACTACGTGGTAAAGGTCTGTTTTGAAGTCCAGATATTGGTGTTAAAAGGACACCAGACAGATGTAAATGTAAATATATTTATTTAACCTACACGATACTTAAACTAATAATTTCTATTCTTATATTGAGTATAAAGTATAAATATATTTGGATTTAATTACAATGTCAAGAAAAAAGTCATGATATTGTCAGGTTATATACCTAACTGAAAGAGTTATGACGTAACTGTGAGCTATAGCAAGATATGTTTCCCTCATATACTTTTTGTTACGTCTTTTGATTGACGAGGCCAAGTTAAAATAAAAAACAAGATAAAATTAACGAAAACCTTAAAAAGCACGCCTGCCACTTGAGTATTATATCATCATCCCCCTGCCCTTATCCGAATTTATTTGGGGTCGGCGCAGCATACCTATATCTGGCATGCTGCTAAAGTTTTGGCTATGTTTTATGACCAACCGCCTGCCTGACGTCAACCCTCTTTGGGAATGCTGTTGTTGGTGGTAACCGCCACCGATACAGTCTCCTACTTCTATCCAGCTATGCCATACCAAATGTTATCCATACGCCAGGTTCTGATGTTATCCTAATATTACACTCAACTAACCGGGCTAACTAATTATATATTTTTATTTTACACCTGTATGTGTACCATAGCCACTACCTATATTACTATTTTTTTTATCTTACTAGCCTATTTTATTTGATTATAAAGATACCCCATACATCTAAATCGGTACAAGGCATTTAGAAGTTATAGTGTAATAAAGAAACTCACAAACATACTTACATATATGAACCCTAAGAACATAACACTCCTTTGTTTGGGCAGTCGTGTAATAAAACAGATTTTATTTCCATTGGCGTCAGCAGGGTGAGCAGTGCGCATCGACCGTATGATTCGACTAATCGTGAGATTTAAGCAAAAACTAGCGCATCATGTGATGTACGAATGTAATAAATTAATTATTTCCTTTTAAGTAGTACAAATTAGAATTACGATTTCTTATTTCAAACAAGTTATAGTCAGAATAGCTTATGTCTGAATATATAATAAAATAAATATAGTAAAACTCAAATAAAATCATCAAATAAAATTACAAAAATAAGGTTGCATATATATTGATTTATTTAGTTGAAGGATAAATAAATTCCGTCTAAATTAGAATAAATATATTTAAAGACCGCATCCACAACCACTACGGAGACCAAAACCAGGAGCAGCCAAGCCGGTGGCAGGGTAGGCGAGCCCACCCAAGCTAGCGCCGTAGCTGAAGGGAGTGGCGGCACCGAGAGCAGCAGAACCATACGCGCCAGGACCGAAAGCAGAAGTCTCGCTAATCATGGCATTTCTGCCATTGCCGCAGGCGTGATTGACGGCACCAGCACCAGCAGAGGGTACCACACCTTCCATAGCCACAGTACCGACGAAGGGCAGCTCACCACCGACGGTCAAAATACCCTCATAAGCGTTGTCGGACACTACGGAGATACCGACGGGAGCGATGGCGGAGGCGCTGGAGACAGGCAGAGCGCCGCCACTGGTCGCAGTGAACTCCATGGCAGGGCCGAACATTCCATCGTAAGCCAAACCTCTGCCTCCAAAGCCAGCGTTCAGGCCATCATAAGCCAGACCTCTGCCTGCGAAACCAGCACCAGCGTAAGCGAGTTCATCATATGCCAAACCAGAGCCTGCGAAGCCGCAGGAGCCGGCGAAAGCGGGAGCGGCCATACCGTAGGGAACACCAAGTCCAGAAATATCAGCTACCGCAGCGCGGCTGGTGCACTGACTGAGTGCGGACTGAAAATAATGTAAGAATTACTGTGGTGCTACCGACACTAAAATGATGCATCTCTTTCTGCATCGATTTTAAACAATATTATAATAAAAATCACATATTTTTTGTTACCTTGACCAGGAGCGCCTGAGCGCAGAGGATGAGGATAGCTTTGACAGACATGTTAGTTGGAGCACTGACACAAGAATGATTTTCAAAATAATAGTAGTTTGTTATATACTTACTAATTTTATCAAATTCTAGGAAAGTTGTTTAAGTAGGTAAGTATAACTGAGTTCAACAAAAGCTTGTGAAAGACGATAAGCCAACAATTGACAAATGAAGACGCACAAAAATTGTGAAATTATATAAAAATGTTTTATTAGGTTAACGAAATAAAACTTCCTCATGGCTGATAATAAAACTATGTTATCCATAGTTATGAAAGTAACGGATCAAGTGGTTTATCAACCATGTTTCGAGTATAAAAGCATAGCTGTTGATTCGGTGCATCATTCAGTCTCCTCGTTGGAAGCAATCATCAAACATGTCTCCCTTCACCGTTGTGTTTCTCTGCATTCAGGCTTGCTTTATCCAGGTAAGAATTTATTTAATATATTTATCCATGTTCAATTACTTCTTCGCCATCACATCAAATTGATCTAAGTTCAGCAATATGTGTATTATTGATTGTATTCCACTATTTCAGTCTGCCTTCAGCCAGTGCACCAGCCGCGCTGCAGTTGCTGATGCTTCATTTGCTGGTCCCTATGGCTTGGCCGCTCCTGGATTAGCTGCTCCTTGTGGATTAGCTGGTCCTGGTATCGCTGCCTCTGGTTTGGCTGGTCCTTTCGGTATGGCTGGACTTGGCCTGGCTGGCCCTTATGGATTAGGCGCTGCTGGTTTAGCTTATGACGGACTCGCATACCCAGGCGCTGGCTTTGCTGGTGCTTACTCTGGTGCTGGTTTTGGTGCTGGACTCGCCCCATACGGCGGTGCTGGTGAAGGCAACGTGGCTGTCATTGGTGAGCTGCCAGTGGCCGGTAACACCGCTGTCGCTGGTCAGGTCCCGATCTCAGGTATCGTGGGCTTCGGTGGTGCTGTGCCGGCTGCTGGTGCTGTGTATATCGCTGGACAATGCGCGTGTGGATGTGGTTCTCCCTACAACCTTTACTAGATAATTTTGAATATGTGCTGAAATTTATCAAGAATAAACTTAAAATCGAAACAAATTGTTTGATCATTTTATTAGCATCACCCTTAGCTTCTATTACTCTTTATGTTAGCTAAGTTTATTAGTCAATATTTGCAGTAATTTATTTTAAAATATTTGTCATTTTCAAGTTACTTTTATAAACTGTGTGAAGATGAAAATCAAAATAAAAATTTCTTTATTCAAATTATGCAAAAAAAATGCGATAAGGGGTATATAATAAGCGGGCCCAAAAAAGCCCACCCTTCACCGCTTCTTAGTGTTTTAGCTGGGAAGAAGAAGCGGCGCAACAAACTTCTTACAATAATAAATTAGAATTTATCAAAACATGCAATGTTTGTAGAGAATTGAATTAACCAGAAAAGCTTGCCTGCATTCTCTCAGGAATCTCAAAATTTTTCAGGATAACAAGTATCCTGTGTTTTTTCCGAGTTCTCTACAGACGGTTCAGTACTTAAGGTTTCAAGAAGTAACGATCCAACTAACAGATACACTTTTGGATTAACAATATTAGTAAATATTGTCTCTCACTGTGTTGTTGTGAACAACCTAGTGTCAGAGTTTAAACCACCTGTTGGCTACATGGCTTAACATACCATCGAAAACATTTCTCAGGTGTGCTGGTATCCTCACGTTGTCTTACTTCACGTTTTATGCCAGTTATAATAAATTTGTAATACGCACATGACTCGATAGGAAAGGGGAAGACCGAGCTCAGTGTCGTGCACTTGCAGGCCTACGTGCCGCAGTGCACTGCTGTAGGCTGATGATGATCTCGAAAATCAGTGATGCGTGTATTCGAACTTGCGACCTTTGACTTGCCAGCTCAACTTTCACACCACTAGGCTATCACTGCTCACCACACTGGGATTTTAATGCGAGAGCCTCCTTGTGTCGCTGGCGCGACGAGGCGCTAGATCGGGGTTTTTGTCCGTTGCCGCAGGAATTCGCGTCAAAGCGGTCGGAGCGGTCCGACGAGTCCTGCCTCTTGGTGGTGGTATGGGGGGAACGGCTTGGTCACGAGAAGGCCACGCCGTTATAGCGGCATTAAGGCCAATAATGGTAGAGTAGCTGGGGCGACACAACGACCTCAGCTTGCGGACAACGCAGATGCTCTCGGACCACGGGTGTTTCGGGAAGTATGGGATGAGCCACATAGGCCACGAGCCGACGTCGAGTTGCTATCACTGCAGCGACTGTCCCGAGGACACAACGAAGCACACGCTAGAGGTGTGCCCGGTCTGGATTGAGCAGCGTAGTGACCTTATTGGGGCAGTAAGGCAGGGCAATCTTTCGCTACCGGCTGTAATCAGATACATGGTCGGGAGCGAGAGCGCATGTGTAGCTGTCGCCATCTTTTGCGAGGAGGTGATACTCGCAAAAGAGGCGATGGAAAGGGCCAGAGAAACTAACCCCTCTTACCCCTGCCGTAGAAGACGCGGCAGTCGCGGAGGGCGCTGAACAATTTCCGGCCGTCGTGATCTTGCAGGTGGTAGATTTGGGTAGTTCGTTACCCGACCAGTATTAGACCCGAGACGGCAACGTCTTTCTGTGCGAAACTCGGTGATGTGTCTTTTCAAGCCACCTGCGGCCGGTCTGCATTGATGATGAGGACTTCGTTGCCTTTGATGGACCATAACCTGCCGGGATCACGGTGAATGTTGTTGAGATTTCAGGACCCTAGTGACCGAAATACGGTCGGGAGGATTATACACAGGTATAATAGAAATACATCATAGTAAAAAATATTGGTGGTTTCGAGTTGACCAGTCCCAACTTGGGGCACCTGTTCACGAGTGTTACGCATGGATCAGCATCGCTCAGCTCAACCATATTTTATTCAGTATTCTAATCTTTGAGGAGGTACGTTTACGCAACTGCCCAAAAAAGGAGTGTTATGTTTTTAGGTGAGTTTCTTTATTCCACCATAATTTCTAGATGCTCGAACTGATTTCAATGGTTTAGAAAGAAAAAATATTTATTTGATCACAGTACCACGAGGCACACAAATATAATTTTAACATAACAAAATAACATGGAGAGAGTTATTATTGTAAGTACAATAACGTAATGAACGTTAATATTAGTAAATAAAAGAAAAACAAACATAACATTAACGAGGCAGATTGCATTGCCATTCATGAAGTATGTGTCTCACAGCTGAACCAAATGGGCCACCAGAATGAATGAATGAATGAATGAATGAACTTTATTTGCCTTAAATGTTGGTACAATTAGTTAGATCTTAATAACAAGGTACAGAGCCGTACATTCAGTCATTAATTAGTAGTGACATGCAAATATTGATTTGTTATAACTAAATATTCCATATTTATTGCACTTATTGAAATTGATACTATATTAAAATTAATTAATTACATTTTATTACAATATAATTTATATAAAACATTGTCATATGGATATACATATAATTTGTATACCTATTTATTTTTTATTTGCCTACTCTTAAACTTAAAGATGTCATTTACATGATAAAACATATTTTCTAATTGTCATGACGTCAGTTTTTTCCGAAATTTAGGCAGAGGTAATTCTTTGATATGGTCAGGTATATAGTAATAATTGCGTCCACACATAGCATAGGAATTCTTACTATACATAGTTGGTCTAGGAATTATGGGCAGAACTATTCTATTAGGATTTCTTGGGTTCCTTAAGTATTCATGGGCTTTCATGGGCTTTTATAAAATATCTCTGGATGTTCTTTGACCAATTTGGCGCATTCAAAATCAAATTCAAAAATCAGATCAGCTTTGCGTCAAGCACTAGTGCCTGACGCATCGTTAGAATCCTTACATTATCCCGGGTACCATAGACTAGGATGATTTTTTAAATAGTAGGCGAGCTTAATTTCATCTGTGTGTTAATCATTAGGGCACATTCCATGGTGGATTTTCCACAAGAAGAAAAAAAGTAGGTTATCGCTGCTCGATTAGTAATAATTAAAATAAAATATTTACTAATACCACAACATCAGCTAAGAATTCACCGGCGCTAGCTCAAAATGGCGTGCGTCACGTAATACGATCCAGCCGTGTAACTCGACTAATCGTGAGAATAGCGCCAGAAGCAAGATTTTCAAAGTCAAAGTCAAATCATTTATTTCAATTAGACCCTTTACAGGCACTTTTGAATTGTCAGAAGCTAGTTGCCACGTTCCAATGATGTTATGCAATTTATTAATTGTTTGGTTTAATGTTATGTTTATGTTTTAATCTGCGTAGCCTTTTCCGAATTGTATTGGGTTCAGCTTCAGGTCAAACCGGATGCAGCTTAATACCAATATTTTACATGGAGCGACTGCCTATCTAACTCCACAACCTAGTTGTTTCTGGGCAACACGATATCTCGGGGTATGACTGGTTGTCAGACTTTCAGGCCTCTGACTACCCGTAACGGTTGTCATAGATCTTAATTTGAAACCAACACTTAAACCCTAAAAAAAATATAAAATGTAATGAAACAGATAAATATCTTTTTCAAGCTTCTCCATGTGAGAAGAAGTTCTGCCCTGCAGTGGGACAGTCATTTAAGTCATCATCGTATCTTTATTTTACTCCCACAAATAAATCTTAGCTGCTAAAATTAGGTACAGTTAGATGCTCATAAGTTTCGAATAATTAGCAAGTTTTTTTGTGGGAGATTGGAACCTAAACTGAGCCGAAGCCTGTATCTTAAAACACCAGGTCCCCCATTACAAGATGAAAATTTCTTTTTACTTTAGTTCTTTGATAGATAATTACAAATTAGTTGCGTAATAAGGAAGAAAACAAACCTATTTTTTTTACAGATAATCATGTGTGTTCTTATGTTAGATGTGTGATGTGTAACTGTTTGTGTATGTGTGTGCTTATGTGTATGTCTGTGTGTATGTGTTGAACGATGGATGAGTAGCTGATTGGAGTTTTGTGAGTTATGCAATATGCATATAATATGATGATGAGATGTTCTAGATGATATTTAAAGCCATGTCAGAAGGCTACGAGTGGTTAGTTCACTTTTAAAGGCTTCATTAAATTATACTAGGTTGTTCATCAACCATAATATAGAAAGGCTACGCTACGTGATAAATGCTAGTAAGTATTATACCCAGACCTTCTGTCATCTGACCGTTACAATACAACTTAATAACTGCAGTAGTTAATCTTTTAATCATCACTATTAATTTCTTTAGTCATCACTTTAACGATGACGCATGTATTAAAAATAATGGCAAAATAATAATACATGTAGCTAATCTTATAACATTTCATTTATTGAGTAGAAAACAAAAACAGAACTCTAGCTCTGCGCAACTCTTAGAAAGCGCCACAACCTCTACCAGCGAATCTACCACGGTAGCCAAGGGTGGGGGAACCGAAACCAGGTGCGAAGGCAGCAGCTGGAGAGATACCCGCAGCCAAAGGACCATAAGCACCAGCGGGACCGAAAGCAGCATTCTCGCTAATCATCGCATTCCTGCCATTACCGCAGGCGTGGTTGACGGCACCAGCACCAGAAGAGGGCACGCGACCTTCCATAGCTACGGTACCCACAAATGGCAGGTCACCACCTACAGCCAGAGCACCCTCATAAGCATTGTCAGACGCTACAGCGATGCCAGTTGGAGGAATAGCAGAAGCACTCGAGACGGGCATAGCACCACCGCTGGTAGGAGTTATCTCTATGGCATCGATGGGAGAACCATATAGGAGACCATCGTAAGCAAGTCCTCTTCCTGCAAATGCAGCCTCTCCGCATGACAGACCGTTGTATGCCAAACCGGGAGCGGCGAAAGCAGGACCGGTGAAACCAGAACCCATCAGACCGTCGTACCCATAAGCAGGGGCTCCGAAACCGGGGCCAGCTATAGAAGCAACGGACGCGGGGGTGGAGGTCTCACTGAGGGCAGACTGAAAAGAAAAGTCTGCAATTAGTATCTTTTGTTGACTAGGATTTAAGTCATTTCTTAAATTTAATTCGTTAATAAAATAAAGCAGTATTATGTCTTCTTCTTATTTCTACATGAGCTTCTGTCAAGGACTTCAGGACTTTATCGTGGACTACAGAATTGGGTCCTATGTGATAATATAGGTTATTATCTGTCTGCCAAATTATATTCAAATCGGTTCAGTAGTTATTACGCGAAAGAGTTGTAAACATCAATTCATCCTCACAAACTTTCGTATTTATCATATTAGTAGGATAAGTAGGTAAAAAAGTTTAGCTTACCATATCATTGAGTCCATTGCCGCAACCATGGTTGATGGCACCTGAACCAGCAGTGGGCAACACGCCTTCCATACCAGTAGAACCCACGAATGGCAGCTCACCAACCACGGACAGAGCACCTTCGTACACATTTTCGGATGAAATGGAGATACCAACAGGGGCCATAGCAGAAGAACTTGTAACAGTGAAGGCACCGCCGCTGGTTGGAGTGAAATCCATGGCGGGTGCGTAGATTCCATCGTAAGCCAGGCCCCGACCTCCACAGCCAGCGTTCAGACCATCATAAGCTAGACCTCTGCCTGCAAAGCCAGCTGCAGGGTATGCTAGGCCATCATATGCCAGTCCTTCATATGCCAAGCCCGGGCCAACTAGAGAACCAGCCAAGCCGCAAGGTCCAGCAAGTCCTGAGGCATCAACTGCTGCACGGCTGATATATTGGCTGAATACAGACTGAAATAAAGAGGTTTTTGTGAGCTATAAATACCGTATACAGGAAGGAGAAAAAACATGAACCAAAAATACTTCTGCATCATGTTTTTACAACAATAAGCATTTGGAAAACGTTGCATAACAATACTATAAATAAACTCAACAAATAGTACAGGTGGCTTTTTAAGTAAGGTCAGCATATTTATGCTTACGAAGCTTATAAATATTGCTCAGTTGCAAATTGTAGTAACATGACAACGAGGCAATGAAGGTTGTTAATCCAAATTTAGTAAATAGTATGTATAATATTGAAAAGTGTAAGGTGTCAATAGGGCCTATAATATTTAAGCTAATCACCAAAATACTGAGAACAGTTTCGATACAAAATAGTTAAGACAATGAACAAAATATTTTGTTCGACCAAAACTGAATACAATATTAATTTCTAATTGAAAAATCTATTTAATTTGTGTTCCAACCGAGTGATTGAGTCAAAAGAATGAAAAACCAGTAAATATGTTACAAGATTGAATAAAATAAATGACTTACCTGGATCAAGAACGCTTGAGCGCAGAGGATGAGGACTACCTTGGCTGCCATTACTCCTGAAGCTATTGTACTTGATACTAAAGCAAAGGTCGAAGTTAGAATGATTTCTGATCCGGGACCCAGTCATTTTATACTAACCTACGAAGTAATATTCCAAGAAAACTTGGTATATAGGTGAGTGTAATTCTTATGAAAAAGTGATAAGCCGACTGCCAAGTAACTGTATTAAGACATAATTAAACAATTAAAATGATGAAACGAAAGTATTAATAGCTGATAAAGAAATTGTTTTAGTATAAAAAGTTAATAGCATTTATTATATAGTATTCAGTCTTCAGCTTCTCGTTGAATACAAACATCTAACATGTCTACTTTCACTGTACTGTTGGTCTGCATCCAAGCTTGCTTGGTCCAGGTAAGAGAATTTAATTCGTTCAAGTCAATTATATCCCTATACTTTATACTTGGTCTACCAGCGACCTCGTTCGCCAGGATCTTAGACAAATGCTTTATATTAATTTCTTCTGCAACCTGTAAGGTACCAAAATTGAACATACACAACAATTTTAGTTAAAATTCTGCAGTTAGGCGTGTTGGTTCAGTCAACTGTATAGGGACTGAATACATAGCGATGACTTTACTAAAAGACGTATTAAAATTTAGAAGAAGAATTCCAAGTAGTTCACTACCGACTCACCGACTACAGAGGTCGAGGTAGTTTAGTAGTCAGAGCGCCTGGAGTATTTATCCGGAAGTATTTAGCGCCAGGTTTGAATCCTACACACGGGTAACGACCGTATAATTACTTACTTTCTTAATTCCTCTTTTAATCCCCATTTTATTTTATCCGTTTAGTCGTTTCGAAGCTCATTCGCAATAAACTTTCAGACTAGTAGACAAACAGGTAAAAATGGTAATTTATGATTGAGCATCAAATAAATAGCAGTTTTCACATTTATTTTGCATTTATTTTGAAATTATCAACAGACAATTCAATTTATAGCTTTGTGTACGGTACTTTTCACATTTAAAGGTTTCATTAAAGTTAATTGGGGTCAAGATCGATATCTTGGTGAGGTAAAAACCATAATTGTGATGATTTGCGATGACATCATCATCATCAAAGGCACTATAGCCGCTGGTGGGCTTTGGCCCGATCGATTTTCTTATTCCAGACTGTCCTATTCATAGCTTTATCTTTCCAACCTATCACCTCCATATTCTTGCGACCTTGTTCGACCCCATCCAACTGGCAATCTGGATTTAGGTGCACCTTGGTTCCATCGACCTTCTGGTCTCAAGTCTTTGCTATTAAATAAACGTTTTAGTTCTAACGTTCTCCATTCTTACGATATGTCCTACCCAACGAAGGTATCCCAACTTGATAGTATTAATGACGTTAGGTTCTCTATACACATCTTAAAGCTTCTGGTTGTAACGTATTTTTTATGTAATTAATATATTGTCTCTCTCTCTCTCTCCTCTCCTGTCCTCTCTGAAACATAAGAATTTTGAATCGAATAAAACTTTTGTTTAATCTATTCCCGATAATTTTATATAGATGTCAGTTGATTTTAACTGTGTCCTTATTTTCTGATACATCATTTCAATTTATTACAGAATGTGTTCAGCCAGTGCCTTGGTGCTTATGGACCTGCAGGTGCAATTGCTCCAGGAATTGCCGGTCCTTACGGCTTAGCTTCTAGTTTGGCGTATGATGGACTTGCTTATCCTGGAGCCGGCTTTGCTGGTGCATACCCTGGAGCTGGATTCGCTGGTGCATACCCTGGAGCGGCATTTGCTGGTACTTACCCCGGTGCTGGTTTTGGTGCTGAACTCTTTCCGTACGGCGGCGCCGGAGAAGGAAACGTGGCTGTCATTGGTGAGCTGCCAGTTTTCGGTAACACCGCTGTCGCTGGTCAGGTCCCGATTATGGGTGCTGTGAACTTCGGTGGTCCTGTGGTTGCTGTTGGCAGCGTGTCTATCGCTGGTCAATGCGCGTGCGGCTGTGGTTCACCTTACGAGTACATATACTGAGCAAAATTTCGTGACGATACTTCAAACAAATAAATAATTATTCGTAATAAAATATAACTGGTTTTTATTAATCCTTCACTTTGCGATTTTATAACATGACACTGAATCGTGAGAAAATATTTATATTGATAGTTTTATGTTATCAGCATAAATGGCGCAGTGATCAACATACTAATATTATAAATGCATAATCAAGAGATCGTGATCTGTGATCTTAGGTTTTCGCAATCACTGCACATTATTGCAATAAAACAACTATTAAGCGGTTAAAAGTCGTTTTATTATAATCTAAAAATATTTGGTCTACTACTAAGTGTGGGTGTGTTAGAGTTGTGTCTATAAAACACACTCACGATGCATCAAAAAGTGACAAAGAAAATTAGCATTTAATTAAGTTAAAGACTTGATACTAGCAAATCATTTATTAGTATGACGATAACTATAGCTTGTTACACAGTATTATTAGTACGCTCACTGATAAAATACGTGAACTTGTAGCAATACTATTTGTAAGACTTATCATGTGGGTTCCAATAACAATACATGTTAAATAGTGCCTAATGTTATTCATAACAAGAGTTGGGGAAATAAAAAAATAAAGAAAGAAAATTTCAAGTAGGTATAAAATAAAGGTTTAAGCATGAATAAAAAGCTATATTCTATGAAGCTTCAGGCATGTTTTGCATTTATTTTCCAGCTAAGCCTTACGATACAATCAGTAGAGCCCACAACCACATCCACGACCAGCGAGACCACCATAGCCAAGTCCTAAAGCTGTAGCGCCAGCGGGAGCTAAAGCTGATATGCTAGGAGCGTACGCAGTAGCACCAGGACCAAAAGCAGCAGCAGAAGATCCGATGCTTTCAGCAGCAATAACACCGTTACCGCAACTGTAGTTGACGACGCCAGCACCAGCACTGGGCAACACGCCCTCCAAAGCCACAGCACTCACAAACGGCAGCTCACCAACCACAGACAGAGAGCCTTCGTACACATTCTCAGATGCTATGGCGAGGCCGCTAGGAGCGAGAGCAGAGGCACTGGCGACAGGCAATGCACCACCGCTGGTAGGAATCACTTCAATAGCAAGGCCACCATTGCCCGAGCCGTAGCCGAGACCAGCACCGTAGCCAAGACCGGAACCAAAGCCGAGACTGGAACCATAGCCGAGACTGGAGCCGAGGCCAGCTCCACAGGCTAGACCATTGCCAGCTATGGGAGCAGTAAAAGCAGGGGCTTCCAAACCGTAGCCTGAGAATCCAGCGCCATAATTGCCACCGCAGCCACACTGACTAAATGCGGACTGAAAAAGAATAATGATCTTATCAGTCAGCGTAAAAATTTTGATACAAAGTTCTATGAAATCCGTTACAACATTTGTGACACATTAGATAATGTAGAAATGGACTTTTATTACCTGAATGACAAGTGCTTGAGCGCAGAGGACGAGGATAGCCTTGACAGACATTTCGGATCGTTTATTAGCTATTGTTGTGAATACAGATACGAGAATGATGTTTCGCACCACTGCTGGTGATTTTATACTAATATGTTATCAGAACAATTTCACTGTCTATGAAATTATGTTTGTGTAATTTGCGATACTATTGCAATTTTTAACAAACATATTTCAAGTCACGTAGGGCGATAAGTCAAATCTAGGACTAGTGCAGTCAGGTGGATATAAAAGCTTGTGAATAGTTCCGGTTCATCATTCAGTCTTCAGCTTTTCGTTGAACACAAACAAACATCTATCATGTCTTCCTTCGCTGTTTTATTGCTCTGCATCCAAGCTTGCTTGGTCCAGGTGAGTTCATTTTGTAATAACTTATTCAAAGTCTCCAAAATGACTTGTATTTTGTTCTGTGCTATCGCAGTAACCAAAGCGTGGGTATCCTGCATTGCTTGTTAAGTATTCATTCGTTTTACTTATCTGTTTCCACAGAACGTGTTCAGTCAGTGTGCGTCTAGAGCTGGTCTCGTAGCCGCGGCTCCTGTCGCTGCCCTCGCTCCTGGTGCTTGTGGTGCTGCTCTATCCCCTGCCGCTGCTTATGGTCCGGCTGTCTTCGCTCCCACTGCTCTCGCCTATTCACCTGGCGCCGCTGCCTACTATCCTTCTGCTGGTATCGGTTCTGCTACTTACTCTGGTTACGGTGGCATTGGTGAAGGCAATGTTGCTGTTATCGGTGAACTGCCCATCATTGGTGAAACTGCCATTGCCGGCCAGGTACCGATCTCAGGAATCGTAGGTTTCAACGGTGCTCTGCCAGCTGCCGGCGCTGTTTCTATCTCCGGCAACTGCGCATGTGGATGCAGTTCAATTTACTGATAAGAGAGCCTGATTGAAAAATAAAACTTTATTTTACCAGAATGTATGTGTTTGATTGACAATTATTTAACCTATAACGTGTTTTAACTGAGATATATAGGACCCGTATTTACACTTTTTGAACTCTCTTCTTAGTCAAAACTCGATTCTTAAGAAACATAATTTCAAAGACTAATGCATTTACGTAACAGAGTTATTTTCAAAGAAAGTACGTTAAGTCGTTGGTTTCGATTATCAAACAAAGTGTTATGAGAGTCATTACAGGAAGAAAGATGCCAGAAAAACTGACTACTCGTCACACTATAAGATATATTTAGATTATACATTGAGATTTATATTAGTAACTGGCTTGCAAAAGGAGTTGAGAAAGGCGTGAACGTAAAATACCAGTACTAAGTTGCATCAGATTGGACTGGAAGATGACTGACGATGGGGTTGGAAAACTGCTAGGAAGGATTTTTCTATCAGAAATAGTTACTAAATGCGCATTATTTTTCATCATCATATGGATATCATAAGTGTTGAGGAAGCCAATCGAGCTAAGCCATCTCGATCTTAACGCAAATCAAGTCACCTGTATAGGAACTGAATAGATAGCAATGACGTCATCAAAAGATGTATTAAAATGTGGAAAAAGAATTCGGGGTACAGAGCAGTGGTGGAGATGGCTTAGTTGGTCAGCGCGCCTGGAGTATTTACCCGGGAGGCACTGGTTCGAATCCTGCTCACAACCTATATTTTTCCCACAAAAAATTCGAAAATTTTGTAGGGTTTAGGCCTTACACCCTTTAATATTGATTTATACACACGATATTGATTAATTGATATTTATTGTTATAATAATTGATTTTTCGAAATGAGTGCACGCGGTATGAGTGATTTACGTGTACTGACAGAATTTGTATTAATATCTAAACTCGGGGCAAGTAAAGTGCTGGTATAATGATGTTAATAATTGTACATCGCTTGTACTCTTGAAGGAATTAGTACTGGAGTAGTTTTAACGGGCGTACGCCTCTCGCCACTGGCATATGATTCCCAATCATATAAAGGTACCTTTTACCAGTATGGTTACAATAATAGTACACGATTTTAATCGTGTGTAACACAAATTTTTGTTTGTGTTTAGTTTTTTATGTATTTTGATACTGTTAATATAATGACGAGAGCTATTTTCGCTTTAGTACAAGTTCTTTTGTGCGGGATCCCTTCTTTTCGCATAATGTTCTTTGTCCTAATATACTTCGGCATAACGATTTTGTCACAATTTGTTTTGGCATAATAATACTTCGGCATAATTTTTTTAGGCATACATTTTATGTTGGCATAATCATCTTAAAGACTAATTTGTTTTGGCATAAATTTGATTCGCATAACGTTAGTAGGCCTAATGACTATTTGCATAATAACTATAACAGACAGACAGACTGTAAGTAATGATATTATTATTAAATGATATGCTTGTTATTCAAAATACAACGCGGCGATGCGCGTGAGCGAGCGAAGCGAGCTCGGGAACCCAGTGCACCCCGACACGGACAGTTTAGGTTCAGCGAGGTGAGCGAGCGCAGCGAGCGAACTGCCCCCGTCATCCCCTTCGTGTTTATGTTTTTTTGCGACCTTACAGACGCGGAAATAGGAGCCCCGCAAAGCGGGGCTCCGTCGACCAGGCCCCGGAAGGCGAGACTTTTTTTCTTCGTTTAGGATGTTATGCTTAAAAAAGTTATGCTTTAGAACTTTATGCTTAATAAATTTATGCTTTAGAATATTATGCTTAATCATTATTATGGTTAGAGAAATTATGCTTAAAAAATTATGCGTAAGCTGTTATGCGTAATTATATTATGCGAAAATATAATTATGCCAAACAAAATTATGCTAAGTTATATTAGGTCTTAAAATTTTATACAAATGGATAGAGAACCTTTTTGTGCTTGTGTGTTACCTCACCCCCCGCCAAAAGTGGCGTGAAATTTTGTTCGATATTTAGTCAGAAGCCGTCTCCAGTCTGGTTCTCTAAGCTTTTAGTAGTACAACTTCAGTATTGGCTACACGTGAGTTAATATGTAATAATGCCTTTGATAGATTTATTTGTATAAGTTAGTTCAATAATCAAAATACATTATTTATACGTAGGTGTTCATATTACTGGTTGCATGAATCACAACAAAATATTCTTATATAGGTACAATTTAATTGGGTCTAATTTTAGGAGCATATTTTGACAATCAAAATAATTATATATTTTTAACCGACTTCCAAAAGCAGGAGGTTATAAATTCGTCTGTTTTTTTTTTTGTTTTTATATCCGTCGATGTCTTCGGCAGTTGTGAACCGATTTCACTGAATCTTTTTTTGTTTGAATGAGGACTCCAAAAATAATAGATTATTATTATATATTGTTCTTTTAAATTTATTTAATAGAAAGCAAATTTAGATATTATTTTGTACTTTTTAGTGTTTAAGTAGATTTTGGAAGGCGGTTTTCATGTTTTGTTAAAAAAGAATTTTATTGAAGTGAAATCTTCTTTAGGCGCGTTGAGCACTTTTTGGGTGAACAAAAATGGAACTCGCGTCATCGTCACCGCACGTTTCCCATGAGCTATATGTATACTGTCTATATATGTACATAGATATACCTCCGTCCGTTATTAGTACAATACAATTCACAAGTTACTTCGTCTTCACTTCTATAGTCAGTCCCCAAAGACTGACCTGCATGTTTTTTTTTTTAATTTGTCACATTATAGGAATTTCTTGCTGTAGCGTGGGTGCGTTTACAGACATACAATCTTACAAGCACACACTCACCCAGACCTGGAGCAATTATCTGTAGATCGTACAAATATTTGCTCCATGCAGGAATCGAACCTGCGACACGCGGCGCAGCAGTCGGTTTCTCGACCACGTCGCCAACCACGCCGTCCAATTTGATTTTTTTCTAATCGGCTCGAACCGCATTTATCAGTACAAGCCTTACAGCCGCTATTATACGTCGTGCCTTACTTCCCGTCCCACGATAGGAAGTTGAAAGGGAGTTTACTTAACTCCTATGCATAACAGTAATGAAATAGTAGTAACTATACTTTTGTACTATAATAACTCTTTGTGACCATAAATACGGAACGAGCAAAAAGTTACTGAGTTTTCCTGTTCAGTAATTCTTAGTATCTCAGTGTAAGTAATTGTGCCCAGCAGCAGAGTACACGACGCTTAGAGTGTATGCTCTATGGGATAAAATCATGGTTTAGAAAAGTCTATAGATTCCAGCAAATATCTTTATTTCAATAAAAGTTTAGTTTACTATAGAATCAATACAGTCCACAACCACATCCACGACCAGCGAGACCACCATAGCCAAGTCCTAAAGCTGAAGCGCCAGCAGGCGCTACAGTTGATATGCCAGGAGCGTACGCAGCAACACCAGGACCGTAAGCAGCAGCAGAAGATCCGATGCTCTCAGCAGCAGTAACGCCGTTACCGCAACTGTAGTTTACAACGCCAGCACCATCACTTGGCAACACTCCCTCCAAAGCAACAGCACTCACGAACGGCAGCTCACCAACCACGGACAGAGCGCCCTCGTACACATTCTCAGATGCTATGGAGAGGCCGCTAGGAGCGAGAGTAGAGGCGCTGGAGATAGGCAATGCACCACCGCTGGTAGGAATAACTTCAATAGCAAGGCCACCATAGCCCGAGCCAGCACCGTAGCCTAATCCTGGGCCGTAGCCGAGACCGGCACCGTAGCCGAGACCGGCACCATAGCCGAGGCCAGCTCCACAGGCCAGACCATTTCCAGCTATGGGAGCAGCCAATGCTGGGGCTCCCAAACCGTAGCCTGAGAGTCCAGAGCCATAATTGCTCCCGCAGCCACACTGACTAAATGCGGACTGAAAAAGAATAATGATGTTATCAGTTACCGTTAAAATGTTGACACAGAATTCTATGAAATGCCTTATGACAATGAAGACACTTAAGATAATGTAGATGTATAAGTTTTTATTACCTGAATGAAAAGTGCTTGAGCGCAGAGGACGAGGATAGCCTTGACAGACATTTCGGATCGTGTATTAGCTTCTGGTGTGGATACAGAGACGAGAATGATGTTTCGCACCACTGCTGGTGGTTTTATACTAATTTGTTATCAGAACTATTTCACTGTCTATGAAATTATGTTTGTGTAATTTGCAATAACTATGTATATAGTTATTGCAATTTTTACAAACATATTACAAGTCACGTAGGACGATAAGTCGAATCTAAGACTAGAGCAGTCAGGTGGGTATAAAAGCTTGTGAATAGTTCCGGTTCATCATTCAGTCTTCAGCTTTTCGTTGAAAACAAACAAACATCAAACATGTCTTCCTTCGCTGTTTTGTTGCTCTGCATCCAAGCTTGCTTGGTCCAGGTAAGTTCATTTTGTAATAACTTTTTCTAAGTCTCCAAAATGACTTGTATATTGTTCTGTGCTATCACTTAACCAAAGCGTGGGTATCCTGCATTGCTTGTTGAGTATTCATTCGTTTTACTTATCTGTTTCCACAGAACGTGTTCAGTCAGTGTGCGTCTAGAGCTGGTCTCGTAGCCGCGGCTCCTGTCGCTGCCCTCGCTCCTGGTGCTTGTGGCGCTGCCCTGTCTCCTGCCGCTTATGGTCCAGCTGTCTTCGCCCCCGCTTCTCTCACCTATGCACCTGGCGCCGCTGCCTACTCTCCTGCCACTGGTATCGGTTCTGCTGCTGGTTACGGTGGCATTGGTGAAGGCAATGTTGCTGTTATCGGTGAACTGCCCATCATTGGTGAAACTGCCATTGCCGGTCAGGTACCGATCTCAGGCATCGTGGGCTTCAACGGTGCTCTGCCGGCTGCTGGTGCCGTGTCTATCTCTGGAAACTGCGCATGTGGATGCAGTTCAATTTACTGATTGAAAAGTTTGATTAAAAAATAAAATTATATTTTACCAACACTTTTTTTATTATTATGAATTAATATTTATCCTGTGCGTTACTTTCACGTCTTAGCTATGATCTAAAGGACCCGCATTTACACATTTTTAACTCTCTTCTTAGTAAAAATTTTAAGTGTAAGAAACATAACTTGAATGTCCGATTAGTGGAAACTTTGAATGAAGTATGAAAACCATTGGTTCCAACCATCATCGCCTAAGATCAGGCTAGGTAGCGGCCAAACCCATCAAGAAAAATAATGAAAAAAAAAAATACGCTTTGTATCCACCTTCCACGCATTGCTAGCGGTATAATCACTGACAGAAAACATTCAAGAAAAGAAAATATTGACATCTTGCAAGTAATGTCAGTCTTGGCAATGTGATTCAATTAGCTTTATAAAGCTGCTTTACCACACTACAGGGCTAGCAGTAATACCTGTTTTCCACACATGTATCAGCTGTCACTCTGAGACAATACCAACGATTTGTGTCCTCAATTTATCGTCAATCTACTGCCTTAGACCGGTAGGTTGCCTACAACTTCATAAAAGTATGGTTTTTATCATATTTTATTTTTATTTAGTACAGTTCCAATCTTTGATAAATGTAATCGGTCTAGAATTGCAGTGATTACATTAATTGCCAGAGAAGCGATGACGTCAACAAAAGATGTATTAAAATGTGGAAGAAGAATTCGGGGTACTGAGCAGAGGTAGAGATGGCTTAGTTGGTCAGGGCGCCTGGAGTATTTATCCGGGAGGCACTGGTTCGAATCCTGCTCACAACCGTATATTTTACAAATTTTGTAGGGTTTCGGGCTTTACACCCTTTAGTATTGATTGATACACACGATATTGATTAATTGATATTTATTGATATAATAATTGATTTGACGAAATGAATGCACGCGGTATGAGTGATTTACGTGTACTGACAGAATTTGTATTATCTAGACTCGGGGCAAGAAAAGTGCTGGTATAATGATGTTAACAATTGTACATCGCTTGTACTCTTGAAGGAATTAGTACTGGAGTAGTTTTAACGGGCGTGCGCCTCTCGCCACTGGCATATGATTCCCAGTCATATAAAGGTACCTTTTACCAGTAAAGTTACAATAATAGTGCATGATTTTAATCGTGTGTAACACAAATTTTTGTTTGCGTTTAGTTGTTTATGTATTTTGATACTTTTAATATAATGACGAGAGCTATTTTCGCTTTAGTACAAGTTCTTTTGTGCTTGTGTGTTACCTCACCCCCCGCCAAAAGTGGCGAGCAAATTTGTTCGATATTTAGTCAGAAGCCGTCTCCAGTCTGGTTCTCTAAGCTTTTAAAGTACAACTTCAGTGTTGGCTACACGTGAGTTAATATGTAATAATGCCTTTGATAGATTTATTTGTATAAGTTAGTTCAATAATCAAAATACATTATTTATACGTAGGTGTTCATATTACTGGTTGCATGAATCACAACAAAATATTCTTATATAGGTACAATTTAATTGGGTCTAATTTTAGGAGCATATTTTGACAATCAAAATAATTTTATATTTTTAACCGACTTCCAAAAGCAATAGGTTATCAATTCGTCTGTTTTTTTTTTGTTTTTATGTCCGTCGATATCTTCGGCAGTTCTGAACCGATTTCACTGAATCTTTTTTTGTTTGAAAGAGGACTCAAAAAATAATAGATTATTATTATATATTGTTCTTTTAAATTTATTTAATAGAAAGCAAATTTAGATATTATTTTGTACTTTTTAGTGTTTAAGTAGATTTTGGAAGGCGGTTTTTATTTTTTGTTAAAAAAGAATTGTATTGAAGTGAATTCTTCTTTAGGCGCGTTGAGCACTTTTTGTGTGAATAAAAATGGAACTCGCGTCATCGTCACCGCACGCTTCCCATGAGCTATACGTATACTGTGTATATATGTACATAGATATACCTCCGTGGGTTATTAGTACAATACAATTCACAAGTAGTAACTTGTGATGATCGACAGAAGTGAAGACGAAGTATCGTCTTCACTTCTATCGTCAGTCCCCAAAGACTACCTCACATGTTATTTTTTTAACTTTGTCCCATTATAGGAATTTCTTGCTGTATCGTGAGTGCGTTTATAGACATACAATCTCACAAGCACACACTCACCCAGACCTGGAGCAATTATCTGTAGATCGTACAAATATATGCTCCATGCAGGAATCGAACCTGCGACACGCGGCGCAGCAGTCGGTTTCTCGACCACGTCGCCAACCACGCCGTCCAATTTGATTTTTTTCTAATCGGCTCGAACCGCATTTATCAGTACAAACCTTACAGCCGCTATTATACGTCGTGCCTTACTTCCCGTCCCACGATAGGAAGTCGAAAGGGAGTTTACTTAACTCCTATGCATAACAGTAATGAAATAGTAGTAACTATACTTTTGTACTATAATAACTCTTTGTGACCATAAATACGGAACGTGCAAAAAGTTACTGAGTTTTCCTGTTCAGTAATTCTTAGTATCTCAGTGTAAGTAATTGTGCCCAGCAGCAGAGTACACGACGCTTAGAGTGTATGCTCTATGGGATAAAATCATGGTTTAGAAAAGTCTATAGATTCCAACAAATATCTTTATTTCAATAAAAGTTTAGTTTACTATAGAATCAATACAGTCCACAACTACATCCACGACCAGCGAGACCACCATAGCCAAGTCCTAAAGCTGAAGCGCCAGCAGGAGCTACAGTTGATATGCCAGGAGCGTACGCAGCAACACCAGGACCGTAAGCAGCAGCAGAAGATCCGATGCTCTCAGCAGCAGTAACGCCGTTACCGCAACTGTAGTTTACAACGCCAGCACCATCACTTGGCAACACTCCCTCCAAAGCAACAGCACTCACGAACGGCAGCTCACCAACCACGGACAGAGCGCCCTCGTACACATTCTCAGATGCTATGGAGAGGCCGCTAGGAGCGAGAGAAGAGGCGCTGGAGATAGGCAATGCACCACCGCTGGTAGGAATAACTTCAATAGCAAGGCCACCATAGCCCGAGCCAGCACCGTAGCCTAATCCTGGGCCGTAGCCGAGACCGGCACCGTAGCCGAGACCGGCACCATAGCCGAGGCCAGCTCCACAGGCCAGACCATTGCCAGCTATGGGAGCAGCCAATGCTGGGGCTCCCAAACCGTAGCCTGAGAGCCCAGAGCCATAATTGCTCCCGCAGCCACACTGACTAAATGCGGACTGAAAAAGAATAATGATGTTATCAGTTACCGTTAAAATGTTGACACAGAATTCTATGAAATGCCTTATGACAATGAAGACACTTAAGATAATGTAGATATGTATAAGTTTTTATTACCTGAATGAAAAGTGCTTGAGCGCAGAGGACGAGGATAGCCTTGACAGACATTTCGGATCGTGTATTAGCTTCTGGTGTGGATACAGAGACGAGAATGATGTTTCGCACCACTGCTGGTGGTTTTATACTAATTTGTTATCAGAACTATTTCACTGTCTATGAAATTATGTTTGTGTAATTTGCAATAACTATGTATATAGTTATTGCAATTTTTACAAACATATTTCAAGTCACGTAGGACGATAAGTCGAATCTAAGACTAGAGCAGTCAGGTGGGTATAAAAGCTTGTGAATAGTTCCGGTTCATCATTCAGTCTTCAGCTTTTCGTTGAAAACAAACAAACATCAAACATGTCTTCATTCGGTTTTTTGTTGCTCTGCATCCAAGCTTGCTTGGTCCAGGTAAGTTCATTTTGTAATAACTTATTCTAAGTCTCCAAAATGACTTGTATATTGTTCTGTGCTATCACTTAACCAAAGCGTGGGTATCCTGCATTGCTTGTTGAGTATTCATTCGTTTTACTTATCTGTTTCCACAGAACGTGTTCAGTCAGTGTGCGTCTAGAGCTGGTCTCGTAGCCGCGGCTCCTGTCGCTGCCCTCGCTCCTGGTGCTTGTGGCGCTGCCCTGTCTCCTGCCGCTTATGGTCCAGCTGTCTTCGCTCCCGCTTCTCTCACCTATGCACCTGGCGCCGCTGCCTACTCTCCTGCCACTGGTATCGGTTCTGCTGCTGGTTACGGTGGCATTGGTGAAGGCAATGTTGCTGTTATCGGTGAACTGCCCATCATTGGTGAAACTGCCATTGCCGGTCAGGTACCGATCTCAGGCATCGTGGGCTTCAACGGTGCTCTGCCGGCTGCTGGTGCCGTGTCTATCTCTGGAAACTGCGCATGTGGATGCAGTTCAATTTACTGATTGAGAAGTTTGATTAAAAAATAAAACTTATATTTACCCAACTTTTTTTTTATAATAATTAATATTTATCCTGTGCGTTACTTTCACATCTTAACTATGATATAAAGGACCCGCATTTACACTTTTTTAACTCTCTTCTCAATAAAATTTTAAGTGCAAGAATCATAATTTGAATGTCCGATTAGTGGAAACCTGTGATGAAGTATGAAAACCATCGGTTCCAACCATCATCGCCTAACATCAGGCTAGGTAGCGATCAAATGCAAACCCATCAAGAAAAATAATGAAAAAAGTATACGCTTTGTATCCACCTTCCACGCATTTGTTTGCTAGCGGTACAATCACTGACAGACAACATTCAGAAAACTAAAATTGACATCTGGCAAGTACTATCAGTCTTGGGCAATGTGATTCAATTAGCTTTATAAAGCGGCTTTACCACACTACAGGACCAGCACTAATACCTGTTTTCCACACATGTATCAGCTGTCACTCTGAGACAATACAAACGGACCCATGAGATAAAACGATTTGTGTCCTCAATTTATCGTCAATCTACTGCCGTAGACCGGTAGGTTGGCTACGACTTCATAAAAGTATTGTTAATAATATATTTTATTTTTATTTTGTATTATCAGTTCTAATCTTTAATAAATGTAATTGGTCACGAATTGCAGTTATTATAAAAATTAAATAAATTGGTACGATGTTCTATAAGAGGTTGATCTGAGTTAGATTAAAGCCATACCTGTCATGACTTAAACTAGCGTCATGTTCGCTCACATTAAGTATTACAAAATCCAAAAGATGCAATCCCTACAAAATGTATTCCTTCGCCAAGCGACAGTGCCCTATGGTTCGCTAGGAACGTGCAACTCCACCTCGACCTCAGAGTTTCCACCATTAGACAATACATGAAAAGGGAATCAAAGTTATTTCGAATCCAGCCCTAATCATCCGAATCCCTATTTTGTCTCTTCGGCCAACTACAGGCCGTTCCAGATTAGCAAGGTCCGCCGACCACGTCACACTCTCATCAGACCTGATGATAGGATCACTGTAGAGACTAACAGACGCACAAGCACATTAGCACACTCTGGTGCGCTCGAACGCCTCGTTATCGACCTCGGCGAGGTCCGCGTCCGTCCCGACAAATGCCCGCCCCGACTCTTGCCCGCACCGAGCCAGTAGCTTTGAATTTATCCCTTCTTCTTCTTCCTATCGTATGGTTGAAAAACAACCTAATGTCAGAGTTTAAACCAGCCGTAGGTGTCTAACATGGTTTTACACACCATCGAGAACATCTCTCAGGTGTACTGGTGTCCTCACGATGTTTTGCCCTAAGCCAAGGCTCGTATACCGCAGGGAACGCGTTTGCTTAATTTGTAGTCATTCATCAACATATGCTCTGGCTGGAGGCTTCAAACATTGAATTGAATCATTTAGTGGCCGTAAAAGCGGCTTCTGCAAAAAGTTACTAAGTTTTCCTTTTAAGAAATCCTCAGCAGTTCGGTGATTGTAATTATGCCCGGTAGGAATAAACATCATAAAATGTGGACGTAGAACTGTGTTCGTCTCAACCTACCCCTTTCGGGGAACAAAACCGTGACGCTATGAAATAAGAATGTATTCTATAAGGGATAAAAACATGGTTAAATATGTCTCGTTGGTCTAGCTTGGGACCACCCAAGCGCGACTGCTGAGCATGAAGTGTTATTTGAGTTTTTCTGTTAGGAAATTCTCAGTAGCAGCTCGGTGTTTTGAAATTAAGCCCGGAAGATGGCAATAAGCAAACCACCTATAACATGGTAATAACATCATTGGTGAAATGTGTGTGTAGAACTGTGTACATCTCTTCCTACTCCTTCGGGGAAAACAGGCGTGATACTATGTTATGTTAATATAGAAAAGTCTAAAGATGCTAGTAAATACATTTATTTCATTAAAAAGTGTTCACTATATAATCAGTACAGTCTGCAACCACATCCACGGCCAGCGAGACCACCATAGCCAAGTCCTAGAGCAGCAGCGCCAGCGGGGGCTAAAGCTGATATGCCAGGAGCGTACGCAGCAGCAACAGGACCGTAAGCAGCAGCAGAAGATCCGATGCTCTCAGCAGCAGTAACGCCGTTACCGCAGCTATAGTTAACGACACCAGCACCATCACTTGGCAACACTCCCTCTAAAGCAACAGCACTCACGAACGGCAGCTCACCAACCACAGACAGAGCGCCCTCGTACACATTCTCAGATGCTATAGAGAGGCCGCTAGGAGCGAGAGTAGAGGCGCTGGAGATAGGCAATGCACCACCGCTGGTAGGAATAACTTCAATAGCAAGGCTACCATAGCCCGAGCCAGCACCGTAGCCTAATCCTGGGCCATAGTTGAGACCGGCACCGTAGCCAAGACCGAAACCGTAGCCAAGACCGGAACCAAAGCCGAGACCGGGACCATAGCCGAGACAGGGACCATAGCCGAGGCCAGCTCCACAGTCCAGACCATTGCCAGCTATAGGAGCAGCCAAAGCTGGGGTTTCCAAACCGTAGCCTGAGAGTCCAGCGCCATAATTGCCACCGCAACCACACTGACTAAATGCGGACTGAAAAAGAATAATGATGTTATCAGTAAGCGTTGATTTTTGACACAAAATTCTACGAAATTCGTGGATAGATGAATAGATGCTTTTATTACCTGAATGAAAAGTGCTTGAGCGCAGAGGACGAGGATAGCCTTGACAGACATTTCGGATTGTGTATTAGCTTCTAGTGTGAATACAGAGACGAGAATGATGTTTCGCACCACTGCTGGTGGTTTTATACTAATCTGTTATCAGAACTATTTCAATGTCTATGAAATAATGTTTGTGTAATTTGCGATACATAATTATTGCAATTTTTAACAAACATATAGTCACGTAGGGCGATAAGTCGAATCTAGGACTAGAGCAGTCAGGTGGGTATAAAAGCTTGTGAATAGTTCCGGTTCATCATTCAGTCTTCAGTTTCTCGTTGAACACAAACAAACACCAAACATGTCTTCCTTCGCTGTTTTGTTGCTCTGCATCCAAGCTTGCTTGGTCCAGGTGAGTTAATTTTTAACCTTTATTTTTGTCTCCAGAATGATTTGTTCTTTTTTCTATGCAATTCATCGTTAAACTAAGGCGTGGGTATTCATTCGTTTTACTTAACTGTTTTCACAGCACGTGTTCAGTCAGTGTGCGTCTAGAGCTGGTCTCGTAGCCGCGGCTCCTGTCGCTGCCCTCGCTCCTGGTGCTTGTGGTGCTACCCTGTCCCCCGCCGCTGCCTACGGTCCCGCTGTCTTCGCCCCCGCTGCTCTCGCCTATGCACCTGGCGCCGCTGCGTACTCTCCTACCGTTGGTATCGGTTCTGCTGCTAGTTACGGTGGTATTGGGGAAGGCAACATTGCTGTTGTCGGTGAACTACCCATCATTGGTGAAACTGCCATTGCCGGTCAAGTACCGATCTCAGGCATCGTGGGCTTCAACGGTGCTCTTCCGGCTGCCGGCGCCGTGTCTATCTCCGGCAACTGCGCATGTGGATGCAGTTCAATTTACTGATTGGACGTCCTGATTGAAAAATAAAATTTTATTTTACGAGCATGTTTGTGTTTGAATGACAATTTATTCTATAAATATTCGCTAGATCCGAGTAAGAATTTGAAAAGTTCCAAGCTTAAAATATAACATGATAACATATTCCAATTCGATTCTTACATTTTGTGTAAATTTACATCACATTTATCTCACTTTTTAACAATAAAATTTGATAGTTAAAACAAAATTAATAAAAATAAGAACGGTTTCGACCCTCGAAGTGGCAAGGCATCAATAAATATTGCAAAGTTTGCTCGCGACTTCGTTTTCATACACTTCAGAATTGGGTCCAGCCAGGTAATCCAGGTTATAAACTATCTGTTCGCCAAATTTCATCCAAATCCGTTCAGTAGTTATTGCGTGAAAGATTTACAAACATCCATCCATCCTCACAAACATTCACATTTATAATATTCGTAGGATAGGACACCTTCCTATTGGTGGCGAGCCTATTACCATGTACCGAACACAATTTTAAGCCAATCTTTAGGCTTTAACTGAAATTGCATAAAAGAAAATCACAGTAACACTGTGCTTAACTTGGATTCAAACCTGGGGAAGGAATCTCTGGGTTCTACACTATGGTAATTGCAACTGCGTAGGCGGCCCGGGCCCTCAGTAAAACTCAGGGTAGGACCGTGTGCTTTTTAGTCGGTCGGTGTCCGGGACAGCATTGAAAATAGCGCCAGTGACAGAAAAGTTAAGAGGAAACCGTTTATCTTGGTACGGACACGTGATGAGGAGGGATGAGACACATGTGAGTAAGAGAGTAATGAATATGAATGTTGATGGATGGAGGGGAAGAGGTAGACCAAAGAAAAGATGGATGGATTTTGTGATCGATGACATGAATGAAAAGGGGGTGAACGATATAGGGACGGCTAACAGGGAAGAATGGAAGAGACAAACATATTGCGCCGACCCCAAATAGCTTGGGACCAGGGCAGGAAGAAGAAGGTGTCCAGGACAGCATGTCCAATATGGTCTAAAAAGGCTTTAATGAGGGTCTATCTTCAATTTAAGTTGCAGCGCTTATAGCCTATTTTAAAATATGGTTGGTAAACTATCGTTGAGGTAAAGCAATGCTTGAATAAATTCGGGCGTGAAATGAGCAGATTAATGTTTCCTCCTCCCCACTGTTACGCATTTTTATTACCAATTTTTTCATACCATTTTAAAATCTTGTTACTATATGTTACCCGGGAAAAGATAAGGATTCTAATAAATCCTCATACATCTAAATCGGTTAGAATTTATGGTGGAATAAAGATACTGACATACTTAAATGAACTCCAACACTCCTTGATAAGGGCAGTAAAAAAAATTGTCTAAGTTGTCTGTTGTTTCGCTAGCAAATAAGTGCGTGGAAGGTGGATACTAAAGCGTATTCGTGGTCATTATTTTTCAACCTTTCGGCTCAGCATCGTACAGAATTATACGTTGTAACAATAAAAATCTATTGTGTCTGCTAATGAGCGAGGCAACAGCTTAATTAATGGGCTTGCAGTTGTCCGCTTGCTCATCCGACGTTAGGCAATGAATAAAATCTGGCATTATAAAGGAATTTAAATTTGCTGTAAGAAAAAACGGCTACTGTACTATAAATTACAATCGCCGCTGTACTACTGTGCCGCGCAATACTGTACTATAAATTACAATCGTTGTGTTTCTTATACTTCGAATTTTGACTATGAGGAGAGTTAAAAAAGTGTAAATGCGGGTCCTATATATCACAGTTAAAACGTGGAAGTAACGCACAGGATAAATAATTATTATAAATCAAACATAAACATGCTGGTAAAATAACATTTTAATTTTAAATAGAGTTCACATCAGTAAATTGAACTGCATCCACATGCGCAGTTGCCAGATATAGATACGGTACCAGCAGCCGGCAGAGCACCGTTGAAGTCCACGATGCCTGAGATCGGTACCTGGCCGGCAATAGCGGTTTCACCAAAGATGGGTAGTTCACCTATAACAGCAACGTTGCCTTCCCCAATACCACCGTAACCAGCAGCAGAACCGATACCAATGGCAGGCGAGTAGGCAGCAGTGCCAGGTGCATAGGCGAGAGCAGCGGGGGTGAAGACAGCGGGACCGTAGGCAGCGGCAGGGGACAGGGCAGCACCACAAGCACCAGGAGCGAGGGCAGCGACAGGAGCCGCGGCTACGAGACCAGCTCTAGACGCACACTGACTGAACACGTGCTGTGGAAACAAAAAAGTAATACAAATGAATATATTAAAGTCTGGAATACCCACGCCTTACTTTATCGATGGATGGCATAGAAAAAAAATACAAATCATTCTGGAGACAAAAACAAAGGTTAAAAATGAACTCACCTGGACCAAGCAAGCTTGGATGCAGAGCAACAAAACTGTGAAGGAAGACATGTTTGGTGTTCGTTTGTGTTCAACAAGAAGCTGAAGACTGAATGATGAACCGGTACTATTCACAAGCTTTTATACCCACCTGACTGCACTAGTCCTAGATTCGACTTATCGCCCTACGTGACTTGAAATATGTTTATAAAAAATTGCAATAACTATGTATCGCAAATTACACAAACATAATTTCATAGACAGTGAAATAGTTCTGATAACAGATTAGTATAAAACCACCAGCAGTGGTGCGAAACATCATTCTCGTCTCTGTATTCACAACAGTAGCTAATACACGATCAGAAATGTCTGTCAAGGCTATCCTCGTCCTCTGCGCTCAAGCACTTCTCATTCAGGTAATAAAAACATCCATTTCTACATTATCTAATGTGTCATTATTTTGTAACGGATTTCATAGAATTTTATGTCAAAATTTAACGGTTACTGATAACATCATTATTCTTTTTCAGTCCGCATTTAGTCAGTGTGGTTGCGGTGGTAATTATGGCTCTGGACTCTCAGGCTACGGTTTGGGAGCCCCAGCTTTGGCTGCTCCCATAGCTGGCAATGGCCTGGCTTGTGGAGCTGGCCTCGGCTATGGTGCTGGACTCGGCTACGATACTGGACTCGGCTACAATGCCGGTCTCGGCTACGGTGCAGGATTAGGCTATGGTGCTGGCTCCGGCTACGGTGCTGGCTCAGGCTACTCCATTGAAGTAATTCCTACCAGTGGTGGTGCACTGCCTGTTTCCAGCGCATCTGCCCTCGCCCCCAGCAGCCTTTCCATATCGTCTGAGAATGTGTTCGAGGGCGCTTTGTCCGTGGCTGGTGAGCTGCCGTTCGTGAGTGCTGTGGCTTTGGAGGGAGTGTTGCCCAGTACTGGTGCTGGCATCGTCAACTACAGCTGCGGTAACGGCATGACTGCTGCTGAGAGCATTGGATCATCTGCATCTGCTTATGGTCCCGGTGCTGCTGCGTACGCTCCTGGCACATCAGCTGTAGCTCTTGCTGGTGCTGCGGCTCAAGGACTTGGCTATGGTGGTCTTGCTAGTCGTGGATGTGGTTGTGGAAGATACTGATTCTATTGTTAAATATCTGAATAACTTTTCATGAAATAAATTTATTTTCTGGCATCTTTAGACATTTTTTTTATCTATGGCCTCTTGCACAAACCCAAAGAGGGGTTTTGTCTGCGTAACAACACAATATCTAAGGCAAGGCAATTTGATGCCTCCAGCCAGAGCATATTTTAAAATACTAAACAACAGCGATAAGGGCGTCCCCTGCGGGACACGAGCCTTGGCTTAGGGCGTTACGGGGGGACAACTAGGGGCTAGCTGGATCATATCAGTTTCCTTATTATTAAGGGTCGAATTTAAAGCTTCTGGCTCGGCGCGGGCAGGAGCGACGGTCGGGACAGGCATTATGAGATTTTTCGTATCAGCCGCGGACCTCACCGGGGAGGTCTATAATCAGGCAGTCGAGCGCGTTGCAGTTTACTTGTGTGTCTGTTAGACTCTTGAGCTATAGTGATCCTATCATCAGGTTTGAGGAGAGCGTGACCTGGTCGGCGGACTTTGCTAATCTGGGATGGCCTGTAGTCGGTGGAAGACACAACTAAGGGATTCGGATGATTAGGGGTGGATTCGAAGTATATCTTCGATACCCTTTTCATTTTTGTCTAATGCTGGGAACTCTGAGGTTTAGGTGGAGTTGGTTCCTAATGAACTATGTCCTGTCGCTTTAAGAAGGAATCGATTTTGTAGGGTTTGCATGCCTATGCATTTTGTAATACTAAATGTGTGCGAACACAACGCTAGGTTTGAACGGACGGTGTGGTTTGATGCTAGGTTTGGACGCAGATCAGCCTCCTATGGTACATTGTACTAATAAAGCCGTGTGCAACCGGTCGGTGCGCCGGTCTACGGCAGTAGATTGATGATAAATTTAGAGCATGAATCGTTTAACCTTATGAATCTGTTTGTATCGGCTCGCAGTGACAGGTAATACGTATGTGAATAAATAAGAGTTGATAAAAAAAAACACGCTTTTGTAACTAGCCGAACAACAAATTAGAAATCAATTTTGATTGATAAGGAAAAAATCATTTGTCTTACAATAGCGTGAGGTGTTAGATGTCAATTGTGTTATAAATCAGATTTTGGTAAAAGTTAAGTCATTATAAAATATCTTAAGAAGCACCGCTTTTTGACGATAAAATGTTTTTGTTCTTAACCTCTCTATTATTTTTTAGAGGTCATAGAAAATAATTTTCTACTTTTTAGTTCGGTTAATTACAAAAGCGAGTTTTTTTTTTTTTTTTTAACTATTATTTATTATTATTTTTTTAGTCCTGAAATCGTTAATCCTGAAGATCCTGATCAGGATAATCGGATAAATTAATTAAATTATTATATTGTCATTGGTCCTTAATAAGTGTGCGAAGTTAAAAGTGGGTGAAAATCACATTAAAAGATTCCGTTACATAGATACGTTGAAATGTTTGGTATGTACCTAGTCCTAGTCCTGCGGTGTGGTTAAGCCTTCAATAGATTTATGAAGCTAATCGAATAGCCTGACTGATAGTTCTTGCCAGATGTCATTATTTTGTTTTCTTGAGTGTTTTCTGTCTGTGGTGTTACCACTAGCAAATAAATGCGTGGAAGTTGGATGCTAGAGTGTATTGTTCTCTTTTTTTTTTTTTAATGGGCTTGCATGCAATGTCCATTACTTCACCTGATGTTACGCGATGATACGGTCAACGATGGAACACGCTTACCCAGCAGTAGCCTGTTCACTCGAGGTTTGAAGACCACCACATTTTAACTATCGGAAACAAACACAGAGCACGAGAACACAGGCAGTCAGGAATCTTATTATTTTAACACAAATGGATCTACGTTTGGCCATCCACTCGCCTGATGGCAAGTGAAGGTGTGGCCGAGGATGGAGCACGTATATCCGGAATAAATCTATTCACTCTTAAGTAGAGTGGATAGATTTGGGGAGAACGATAGTTGGGGAGTTGAAGCAACTACCCAGATCTGTCTCCCACGTTTCCTAATTTAGTACTTCTGATAAAAAACCTTCCTAGCTTTATCCAACTGTATTGGATTCATCTTCCAGTTTAATCTTTTGCAGATTAGTATCGGTAGTTTGATTTGCAACTCGGTTACTGGATAATTTATATCCCGTGTCTCATCACGGGATTCACATCATTGGTTGGCAAACTTATATGCACCTGACTTCTGTGATGACTGTCAGAAATCATCGTTTGATAACCGAAACCCACGGTTTGCATACTTCATCCAAGGTTTACACTAATCGGACATTAAAGTTGTGTTTCTTATACTTCGAATTTTGACTAAGAGGAAGGTTAAAAAAGTGTAAATGCGGGTCCTATACATCACAATTAAAACGTGGAAGTAACGCACAGGATAAATAATTATTATAAATCAAACATAAACATGGTGGTAAAACAAAACTTTATTTTTAAATAAAGCTCTTCAATCAGTAAATTGAACTGCATCCACATGCGCAGGTGCCAGAGATAGACACGGCACCAGCAGCCGGCAGAGCACCGTTGAAGCCCACGATGCCTGAGATAGGTACCTGGCCGGCAATAGCGGTTTCACCAAAGATGGGTAGTTCACCGATAACAGCAACGTTGCCTTCCCCAATACCACCGTAACCAGCAGCAGACCCGATACCAACGGCAGGAGAGTAGGCAGCGGCGCCAGGTGCATAGGTGAGAGTAGCGGGGGCGAAGACAGCGGGACCGTAGGCAGCGGCAGGGGACAGAGCAGCGCCACAAGCACCAGGAGCGAGGGCAGCGACAGGAGCCGCGGCTACAAGACCAGCTCTAGACGCACACTGACTGAACACGTGCTGTGAGAACAAAAAGTAATACGAATGAATATATTAAATTCTGGGATACCCACGCCTTACTTTATCAATGGATGGCATAGAAAAAAAAAAACAAATCATTCTGGAGACAAAAACAAAGGTTAAAAATGAACTCACCTGGACCAAGCAAGCTTGGATGCAGAGCAACAAAACAGTGAAGGAAGACATGTTTGGTGTTCGTTTGTGTTCAACGAGAAGCTGAAGACTGAATGATGAACCGGAACTATTCACAAGCTTTTATACCCACCTGACTGCACTAGTCCTAGTTTCGACTTATCGCCCTACGTGACTTGAAATATGTTTATAAAAAATTGCAATAACTATGTATCGCAAATTACACAAACATAATTTCATAGACAGTGAAATAGTTCTGATAACAGATTAGTATAAAACCACCAGCAGTGGTGCGAAACATCATTCTCGTCTCTGTATTCACAACAGTAGCTAATACACGATCAGAAATGTCTGTCAAGGCTATCCTCGTACTCTGCGCTCAAGCACTTCTCATTCAGGTAATAAAAACATCCATTTCTACATTATCTAATGTGTCATTATTTTGTAACGGATTTCATAGAATTGTGTCAACATTTTTGCGCTAACTGATAACATCATTATTCTTTTTCAGTCCGCATTTAGTCAGTGTGGTTGCGGTGGTAATTATGGCACTGGACTCTCAGGCTACGGTTTAAGAGCCCCCGCTTTGGCTGCTCCCATTGCTGGCAATGGCTTGGCTTGTGGAGCTGGCCTCGGCTATGGTGCTGGACTCGGCTACGAAACTGGACTCGGCTACAATGCCGGTCTCGGCTACGGTACAGGATTAGGCTACGGTGCTGGCTCGGGCTACGGTGGCCTTGCTATTGAAGTTATTCCTACCAGCGGTGGTGCACTGCCTGTCTCCAGCGCCTCTGGTCTCGCGCCCAACGGCCTTTCCGTAACGTCTGAAAATGTATTCGAGGGCGCTCTGTCCGTGGCTGGTGAGCTGCCGTTCGTGAGTGCTGTGGCTTTGGAGGGCGTGTTGCCCAGTGCTGGTGCTGGCGTCGTCAACTACAGTTGCGGTAACGGCGTTACTGCTGCTGAGAGCATCGGATCTTCTACTGCTGCTTATGGTCTTGGTGCTGCTGCATATGCTCCAGGCATATCAGCTTTAGCTCCCGCTGGCGCTGCTGCTTTAGGACTTGGCTATGGTGGTCTCGCTGGCCGTGGATGCGGTTGTGGACTTTACTGATTATATTGTGAATATTTTTCATGAAATAAATGTAATTGCAAGATTCTATTTTATATTTTATTCCTTCCTTTATAGCATACACTGACATATCGAAACACTAGCGATCACAATTCTTAACTCGGAGAAAAAGTCGAGACTTTATTAGTCTCGTAGGAAGGAACCCATCGTAACAGGAAGACTTTGTCTCAACACTCAATAACACCTTGTGTGGGAAACTAATTCAGAACTTCATGCTCGGCAGACACACTTGCAATCACGTATAGTGAACTATGCGAACTACGATATTAAAAAGATTATGTTTTATCTTCAATATAAATGTGTATCCATTAAATATTCTGTCTTGATTTTGTGTTCGTTTTTTAATAATTACATGACAGCCCAAAATTGGAATTTTATATTTTTAGGGTGCATTCATGTATGTATGTTTTTGAGTTTATTTATTCTTAAATAACTTCTAAACGCATGAAGCGATTAAGACGTATAGGTTATCGTTAGAATCCTTACATTGTCACGGGTAACATAGGATAGAAACATTTAAAATTTAAAAATAGTAATTTAGTGGCTAATGGTACGCAAAAAAGTGTAAAATAAAAATAAAAAATCGCACATGATCGCATACAAATAGACACATGAAATAAAATAAAATTAAGTAATATTCTCACAATGTCAACAAGAATAAATAAAAATGTCAATCAATTTGGTGAGTGCCCCTGGAGTATGTATGTAATTATCCGTGAAGCGTAGGTTCAAATCCTGCTCACGATCGTATTTTCCTTATCACAAAAAAAAAGTTTAAATTTGTATGTTTAGTTGTAGCTGCCTCATTGGTCTAGAACCGCAAGTGCGACTGCTGAGCGTGAGGTTAAATATTCCGAAATAATGTTCTACCCCTCTCTGCATAGTTTAGAGTAAACAGCTTTTTAAAATTTATTATAGGGTATTAATGGGCAGTTTGTTGTAAAACCGTATACATTGACCCATAAACGCTTTGCTTATTCTGTGGAGACGAGTAGCATGAACAGCAAGTTCACATAATAGTCATAGAATTGCCAATATTTAAGTTTAAAAATGAAATATACAAAATCCTTTTATATAACATACATAACATAACATAGCATCACGCCTGTATTCCCCGAAGGGGTAGGCAGAGATGTACACAATTGTACACCCACATTTCACCAATGCTGTTATTAAGTCCCATGTAATAGGTGGTGAGCCTATTGCCATCAATCGGGCACAATTCCAAACTCCAGGCTGCTACTGAGAATTTCCTAACAGAAAAACTCAATAACACTTTGCCCGACCCGGGAATCGAACCCGAGACCTCCTGCTCAGCAGTCGCGCTTGAGACCACTAGACCAACGAGGCAGTCAATTAAGTAATTATATAAACAATATTATATTGTTAAAGAATATTAAGAAGATAAGATACCAACTTAAATTATAATATAATGATGTTATAACAATTAAAAATTGACTACACTACTACTAAACGTAAAAAAAAGGAAAAATCCCAGTCTTCTGGGCACATTACCGGACGACAGCGATGCGGAGGAGTACTTCCACGCCTAAATCACGTTCCTCCTTTGTTTTTCTTTTAGTAGTAGTGTAGTCAACAATAATATTATATAACAATTAATTGTATACGACTGACAAATAATTTATTTATAATAATACCCATAATATATGACATCATTTTATTTTATGTACTAATTCGATTTGCACGCCCCATGGGGCAGATTATGATGAAACAAATTTTGAAGCATAACTCCTATAACCATACTTTAAAGGAGCAAATAAATAAATTGAAATTGTAAGTGTCGGAATCTTCCGAGTACTTTTAGTATGTAAATCTAACAATTTTTTGTTTTATGTTTTGCGTCCATACATTAAGTTTTCATACATATAGTGCGAGCCTACAGTCAGAACATTGATCTCTTAAAAAATTTCTCTGTGGGAAACTCTGGGATCCAAGTTGTAAATAGCGCGAATAGCGAATAGCGAAAAAAATTGCGAGACAAAGATGGTACTAATATCTGCAGAGTTTCCCCACAGAAGAATACCATAAGACATAATATTATGGAAATAACTGAAATAAACTGTTCTGGCTGTATCTTCGTCAATTAAATGTAATTTTTTTTTACAGCATATGCAGCTGATCTAAGTCTACCTGACAATTTTTCAATGTGCGGACCCCACTGTAATTTGCTATCAATAGTAATACCAAGAAATACAGTAGACTCAACAGGTTTCAACTCTAATCCGTTTAGTAGTACATTGGTCCGAGCATATCTAACATAGGGCGTTGAAAATTTCATAAGTTTAGTTTTCATAGGTTGAGTATTGTGTCTGCATTTAGGTCAACACACATCACCATAGTCAATCATAGGGAATATCGAAGTTTGTACAAGCATTGCTTTCGTATTGGCTGGAAGAAGGTTTTTTAATCGGTAGAGAGACCGCAACGTTCCTGTGACTTTCCGACTGACATGAGTCACTTGACTTCGCCAATTTAGAGTAGTGTTAATATGCAAGCCGAGGTCTTTGACATCGGAGCTGAAAGGAATGACCGATCCATCAAACATAACAGCTGGCAACGTAATATTGTCTAGATTGGCCATACCTCTCGAACTACCACGATTGCCTAACACTTTGACGGGTTTACCGACACACCGAATCTCTCAGACCAATACTTAATAGCCACTAAGTCACTAATGAGTTTAAGAATAGCGTAGGGTAAACCGTCAACTCTAGCTTGACAGTATAACTGTAATTTTGGATCCTTTCAAGACGAATTCTCTGTCTATATCAGGATAGTTAAAACAAGCAGCTATGTGATTCAGTTTTAACTTAACTACACAGACACCACACAGCAATCCCCAGCTTCCAGTATAAAATATTTTTTTCTATTCTTTTTCTATATTGTAATTCAATGAAAATTATTTCAGTTTTTCACGAAAATCTAAAAAGTTTACATAATCGATGGTTCTACATCTCTTAAACAAGAGGACATTTAAACAGTATTCAGTATTCGTAATTTGTGTAGAACACATAATTGGCAAATAAACACGAACATGCTGGCAAAATAAAGTTTTATTTTAAAATAGAGTTCAAATCAGTAAATGATATTGCATCCGCATGCGCAGTTGCCAGATATAGATACGGTGCCGGCAGCTGGCAGAGCGCCGTTGAAGCCCACGATGCCTGAGATCGGTACCTGACCGGCAATGGCAGTTTCACCAAAGATGGGTAGTTCACCGATAACAGCAACGTTGCCTTCTCCAATACCACCGTAACCAGCAGCAGAACCAATACCAACGGCAGGAGAGTAGGCAGCGGCGCCAGGTGCATAGGTGAGAGCAGCGGGGGCGAAGACAGCGGGACCGTAGGCAGCGGCAGGGGACAGGGCAGCACCACAAGCACCAGGAGCGAGGGCAGCGACAGGAGCCGCGGCTACGAGACCAGCTCTAGACGCACACTGACTGAACACGTGCTGTGAAAATAGTTAAGTAAAACGAATTAATACATTAAAATCTGGGATACCGTCGCCTTAATTTAACAATAGATTACACAGAAATAAATGCAAATAATTCTGAAGACTACAATAAAGTTGTTTAAAAATGAACTCACCTGGACCAAGCAAGCTTGGATGCAGAGCAACAAAACAGTGAAGGAAGACATGTTTGATGTTTGTTTGTGTTCAACGAGGAGCTGAAGACTGAATGATGAACCGGAACTATTCACAAGCTTTTATACCTGACTGCTCTAGTCCTAGATTCGACTTATCACTCTACGTGACTTTAAATATGTTTGCTAAAAATTTCAATTACTTTGTATCGCAAATTACACAAACATAATTTCATAGACAGTGAAATAGTTCTGTTAACTTAATAGTATAAAACCACCAGCAGTGGTGCGAAATATCATTCTCGTCTCTGTATTCACAACAATAGCTAATACACGATCAGAAATGTCTGTCAAGGCTATCCTCGTCCTCTGCGCTCAAGCACTTTTCATTCAGGTAATAAAAACATCCATTTCTACATTATCTAATGTGTCATTATTTTGTAACGGATTTCATAGAATTGTGTCAAAATTTTAGCGCTAACTGATAATATAATTATTCTTTTTCAGTCCGCATTTAGTCAGTGTGGTTGCGGTGGTAATTATGGCTCTGGACTCTCAGGCTACGCTTTGGGGGCCCCAACTTTGGCTGCTCCCATAGCTGGCAATGGCCGGGCTTGTGGAGCTGGCCTCGGCTATGGTGCTGGACTCGGCTACGAAACTGGACTCGGCTACAATGCCGGTCTCGGCTACGGTACAGGATTAGGCTACGGTGCTGGCTCGGGCTACGGTGGCCTTGCTATTGAAGTTATTCCTACCAGTGGTGGTGCATTGCCTGTCTCCAGCGCCTCTGGTCTCGCCCCCAACGGCCTTTCCGTAACGTCTGAGAATGTATTCGAGGGCGCTCTGTCCGTGGCTGGTGAGCTGCCGTTCGTGAGTGCTGTGGCTTTGGAGGGCGTGTTGCCCAGTGCTGGTGCTGGCGTCGTCAACTACAGTTGCGGTAACGGCGTTACTGCTGCTGAGAGCATCAGATCTTCTACTGCTGCTTATGGTCTTGGTGCTGCTGCATATGCTCCAGGCATATCAGCTTTAGCTCCCGCTGGCGCTGCTGCTTTAGGACTTGGCTATGGTGGTCTCGCTGGCCGTGGATGCGGTTGTGGACTTTACTGATTATATTGAGAATATTTTTCATGAAATAAATGTAATTGCAAGATTCTATTTTATATTTTATTCCTTCCTTTATAGCATACACTGACATATCGAAACACTAGCGAATACAATTCTAAACTCGGAGAAAAAGTCGAGACTTTATAAGTCTCGTAGGAAGGAACCTATCCTAACAGGAAGACTTTGTCTCAACACTCAATAACACTTTGTGTGGGAAACTAATTCAGAACTTCATGCTCGGCAGACACACTTGCAATCACTATACCTATGCGAACTACGATATTAAAAAGATTATGTCTTACCTTCAATATAAATGTGTGTCCATTTAAAAATTCTGTCTTGATTTTGAGTTACTTTTTTAATCATTACATGACATTAATTATTGTTCAACGGTTATTAATCACTTGCATTCTTCGGGATTGCCCGACTAGTTTTGAACACGAACGGAGCCCTTAGTCATGAGCTGAGGCCGCGGCGATGTCGCGAGTCAAACTGGAATGGCGGGAACACACGAACACTCCCGACGCCGGCACCGTGTGCATCTACGGCCCGCGCGCGGCGGCATGCAATGCGGTGCAGCGCCAGTTTGACTAATTTGATAACTAAATTGAATAACCTTCGAACAATAATTAATATGAATGTGTCTCACGAAAGTTATTATACATTACATGACAGCTCAAAATTTGAATTTTATATTTGTATGGTGCATGTATGTATGTATGTTTTTGAGTTTATTTATTCCAATATAACATCTAGACTCCTGAAGTGATTAGGACGTATAAGTTATCGTTAGAATCCTTACATTGTCACGGGTAACATAGGCTTGTAACATTTAAAATTTAAAAATAGTAATATAGTGGCTATGGTACGCAGAAAGGTGTAAAATAAAAATAAAAGATCACACACCTACAAATAGTCACTTAAAATAAAATAAAATTATTTGATATGAATCTCACAATGTCAACAAGAATAATTAAAAATGTCAATCAATTTGGTGAGAGCCCCTGGACTATGTATGTAATTATCCGTGAAGCGCAGGTTCAAATCCTGCTCACGATCGTATTTTACTTATCACAAAAAAAAAGTTTAAAATTGTATGTTTAGTTGTAGCTGCCTCATTGGTCTAGAACCGCAAGTGCGACTGCTGAGCGTGAGGTTAAATATTCCGAATTAATGTCATACCCCTCTCTGCATAGATTAGAGTAAACAGCTTTTTAAAATTTATTATAGGGTATTAATGGGCAGTTTGTTGTAAAACCGTATACATTGACCCATAAACGCTTTGCTTATTCTGTGGAGACGAGTAGCATGAACAGCAAGGTCACATAATAGTCATAGAATTGCCAATATTTAAGTTTAAAAATGTAATATACAAAATCCTTTTATATAAACAATATTATATTGTTAAAGAATATTAAGAAGATAAGATACCAACATAAATAATTATATAATGATGTTATAACAAATATTTACAAAAATAAAACCTAAATTAATAATAATAACTTTTTTTATTACAGAAAAAACTTAGTACATAATTATTACAATAATAACTTAGGCTATAGTAAGTTTTAAAGCAGATAAACTAAGCTTCTGTAGCCGAACTAGGCAATGCCTGTACTTTGACTATTAGTGCCCAACCCCCAGTAATTCAGTAAAATTTGCCTTTTAAGCACAAATTTGGAGTGTACTGTTTACTATTTTTAGATTAATCTTATACTATACGAGTGCGAGTGCGCGCCCGCGCGCGCGCGCGCGTGTGTGTGTGTGTGTGTGTGTGTGTGTAACGAACCAATACAGCATTATGGATAGAAGTAGTTCTGTTTTTTCATAGGTAAGTTGTTGTAAATATTTCATTAATTTTGTTTTACATTAATTTTTTGTCAATGGGTATATGTTCAGTGATTTATTAATTTTGATAAATAAGGACCTATAAAGTCGGCAAACTTTGTACTACATTTGGTTTAAAAATGTGTCGTGTTGTTACAAACCATGTATTTTCGTCGTTTATTCATTAATTGTGTATTATAAATTAATTTACTATGCTGTAGCAAGATTACCTTTAGTATGAACAGTTGTCTCACAGTTAGGACTTCACAGATTTCACAAGGTGTAGAAGTTGGAAAGTAGATGGGCTTTGAAATGGAAACCTTAAGTACAGCACGCTGAGCGACCTATTATATTGACTACACTACCACTAAAAGGAAAAAAGCCCAGTCTTCTGGGCACATTACCGGCTGACAGCGATGCGGAGGAGTATTTCCACGCCTAAATCACGTTCCTCCTTTTCTTCTTTTAGTAGTAATGTAGTCAACAATAATATTATATAACAATTAATTGTATACGACTGACAAATAATTTATTTATAATAATACCCATAATATATGACATCATTTAATTTTATGTAATAATTCGATTTGCACGCTCCATGGGGCAGATTATGATTTAACAAATTTTTAGGCATAACTCTTATAACCATACCTTAAATGAACAAATAAATAAATTGAAATTGAAAGTGTCGGAATCTTCCGAGTACTTTTAGTATGTAAATCTAACACATTTTTTTTATGTTTTGCGTCCATACATTAAGTTTTCATACATATAGTGCGAGGCTACAGTCAGAAAATTGATCTCTTTAAATTTTTCTTTGAGGGAAACTCTGGGATCCAAGTTGTAAATAGCGCGAATAGCGAATAACGACAAAAATTGCGAGACAAAGATGGTACTAATATCTGCAGAGTTTCCCCACAGAAGAATACCATAAGACATAATATTATGGAAATAACTGAAATAAACTGTTCTGGCTGTATCTTCGTCAATTAAATGTAATATTTTTTTACAGCATTTGCAGCTGAACTAAGTCTACCTGACAATTTTTTTATGTGCGGACCCCACTTTAATTTGTTATCAATAGTAATACCAAGAAATACAGTAGACTCAACAGGGCTCAACTCTGATCCGTTTAGTAGTACCTTGGTCCGAGCATATCTAACATTCGGCTTTGAAAATTTCATAAGTTGACTATTGAGTCGGCATTTAGGTCAACACACACCACCATAGTCAATCATAGGGAATATCAAAATTTGTACAGGCATTGCTTTCGTTATACTAAAACTGGGATAACACATTTTGGTAAAGTGTGAATCTTTCTTTTTCTATAATGTAATTCAATGAAAATTATTTAAGTTTTTCACGTAAATCTAAAAAGTATTAATTATTGTTCACCGGTTATTACTCACGTGTATTCGTTGGGTTTGCTCGATTATCAAATTTTTTGAAGAATACACGTGAGTAGTTACCGGTGACCAATAATTAATATGAATATGGCTCACGAAAGTTATTATACAAATCTAAAAATTTTACATTATGGATGGTTCTACATCCCTAAAACAAGAGGACATTTAAACAGTATTCAGTATTCGTAATTTGTATAGAACACATCACTGACAAATAAACTCAAATAACTGTAAAATAAAATTTTATTTTTAAATAAAGATATTCAATCAGTAAATTGAACTGCATCCGCATGCGCAGTTGCCAGATATAGATACGGAGCCGGCAGCTGGCAGAGCGCCGTTGAAGCCCACGATGCCTGAGATCGGTACCTGGCCGGCAATAGCGGTTTCACCAAAGATGGGTAGTTCACCGATAACAGCAACATTGCCTTCACCAATACCACCGTAACCAGCAGCAGAACCGATACCAACGGCAGGAGAGTAGGCAGCGGCACCAGGGGCAAAGACAGCGGGACCGTAGGCAGCGGCAGGGGACAGGGCAGCACCACAAGCACCAGGAGCGAGGGCAGCGACAGGAGCCGCGGCTACAAAACCAGCTCTAGACGCACACTGACTGAACACGTGCTGTGAAAACAAAAAAGTAATACGAATGAATACTTATATTAAAGACTGGGATACCGTCGCCTTAATTAACTTAATTTAACAATGGATTATTGGAAAGAAATCCAAATAATTCTAGAGACTACAAAAATGTTGTTTAAAATTAACTCACCTGGACCAAGCAAGCTTGGATGCAGAGCAACAAAACAGTGAAGGAAGACATGTTTGGGGTTCGTTTGTATTCAACGAGAACTCAACTACAGCTGCGGTAACGGCATAACTGCTGCTGAGAGCATTGGACCATCTGCATCTGCTTATGGTCCCGGTGCTGCTGCGTACGCTCCTGGCATATCAGCTGTAGCTCCTGCTGGTGCTGCGGCTAAAGGACTTGGCTATAGTGCTCTTGCTAGTCGTGGATGTGGTTGTGGAAGATACTGATTCTATTGTTAAATATCTGAATACGTTTTCATGAAATAAATTTATTTTCTGGCATCTTTACACATTTTTTAAATCTATGGCCTCTTGCACAAACCCAAAGAGGGGTTTTGTCTGCGTAACAACACAATATCTAAGGCAACGCAATTTGATGCCTCCAGCCAGAGCATATTTTAAAATACTAAACAACAGCGATAAGGGCGTCCCCTGCGGGACACGAGCCTCGGCTTAGGGCGTTACGGGGGGACAACTAGGGGCTAGCTGGATCATATCAGTTTCCTTATTATTAAGGGACGAATTTAAAGCTACTGGCTCGGTGCGGGCACAAGCGACGGTCGGGACAGGCATTATGAGATTTTTCGTATCAGCCGCGGACCTCACCGGTGAGGTCTATAATCAGGCAGTCGAGCGCGGTGCAGTTTACTTGTGTGTCTGTTAGACTCTTGAGCTACAGTGATCCTATAATCAGGTTTGAGGAGAGCGAGACCTGGTCGGCGGACTTTGCTAATCTGGGATGGCCTGTAGTCGGTGGAAGAGACAACTAAGGGATTCGGATGATTAGGGGTGGATTCGAAGTATATCTTCGATACCCTTTTCATGAATTGTCTAACGCTGAGAACCATGAGGTTTAGGTGGCGTTGGTTCCTAATGAACTATGTCCTTTCGCTTTAAGAAGGAATCGATTTTGTAGGGTTTGCATGCCTATGCATTTTGTAATACTAAATGTGAGCGAACACAACGCTAGGTTTGAACGGACGGTGTGGTTTGGCGCTAGGTTTGGACGCAGATCAGCCTCCTATGGTACATTGTACTAATAAAGCCGTGTGCAACCGGTCGGTGTGCCGGTCTACGGCAGTAGATTGATGATAAATTTAGAGCACGAATCGTTTAACCTTATGAATCTGTTTGTATCGGCTCGCAGTGACAGGTAATACGTATGTGAATAAATAAGAGTTGATAAAAGAAACACGCTTTTGTAACTAGCCGAACAACAAATTAGAAATCAATTTTGATTGATAAGGAAAAAATCATTTGTCTTACAATAGCGTGAGGTGTTAGATGTCAATTGTGTTATAAATCAGATTTTGGTAAAAGTTAAGTCATTATAAAATATCTTAAGAAGCACCCCACGCTTTTTGACGATAAAATGTTTTTGTTCTTAACTTCTCTATTATTTTTTAGAGATAATAGAAAATAATTTTCCACTTTTTAGTTCGGTTAATTACAAAAGCGAGTTTTTTTTTTTTTTTTAACTATTATTTATTATTTTTTTTTAGTCCTGAAATCGTTAATCCTGAAGATTCTGATCAGGATAATCGGATAAATTAATTAAATTATTGTATTGTCATTGGTCCTTAATAAGTGTGCGAAGTTTAAAGTGGGTGAAAATCACGTTACATAGATACGTTGAAATGTTTGGTATGTACCTAGTCCTAGTCCTGCGGTGTGGTTAAGCCTTCAATAGATTTATGAAGCTAATCGAATAGCCTGACTGATAGTACTTGCCAGATGTCATTATTTTGTTTTCTTGAGTGTTTTCTGTCTGTGGTGTTACCACTAGCAAATAAATGCGTGGAAGTTGGATGCTAAAGCGTAATGTTCTCTTTTTTTTTTTTAATGGGCTTGCATGCAATGTCCATTACTTCACCTGATGTTACGCGATGATACGGTCAACGATGGAACACGCTTACCCAGCAGTAGCCTGTTCACTCGAGGTTTGAAGACCACCACATTTTAACTATCGGAAACAAACACAGAGCACGAGAACACAGGCAGTCAGGAATCTTATTATTTTAACACAAATGGATCTACGTTTGGCCATCCACTCGCCTGATGGCAAGTGAAGGTGTGGCCGAGGATGGAGCACGTATATCCAGAATAAATCTATTCACTCTTATGTAGAGTGGATAGATTTGGGGAGAACGATAATTGGGGAGTTGAAGCAACTACCCAGATCTGTCTCCCACGTTTCCTAATTTAGTACTTCTGATAAAAAACCTTCCTAGCTTTATCCAACTGTATTGGATTCATCTTCCAGTTTAATCTTTTGCAGATTAGTATCGGTAGTTTGATTTGCAACTCGGTTACTGGATAATTTATATCCCGTGTCTCATCACGGGATTCACATCACTGGTTGGCAAACTTATATGCACCTGACTTCTGTGATGACTGTCAGAAATCATCGTTTGATAACCGAAACCCACGGTTTGCATACTTCATCCAAGGTTTACACTAATCGGACATTAAAGTTGTGTTTCTTATACTTCGAATTTTGACTAAGAGGAGGGTTAAAAAAGTGTAAATGCGGGTCCTATACATCACAATTAAAACGTGGAAGTAACGCACAGGATAAATAATTATTATAAATCAAACATAAGCATGGTGGTAAAACAAAACTTTATTTTTAAATAAAGCTCTTCAATCAGTAAATTGAACTGCATCCACATGCGCAGGTGCCAGAGATAGACACGGCACCAGCAGCCGGCAGAGCACCGTTGAAGCCCACGATGCCTGAGATAGGTACCTGGCCGGCAATAGCGGTTTCACCAAAGATGGGTAGTTCACCGATAACAGCAACGTTGCCTTCCCCAATACCACCGTAACCAGCAGCAGAACCGATACCAACGGCAGGAGAGTAGGCAGCGGCGCCAGGTGCATAGGTGAGAGCAGCGGGGGCGAAGACAGCGGGACCGTAGGCAGCGGCAGGGGACAGGGCAGCGCCACAAGCACCAGGAGCGAGGGCAGCGACAGGAGCCGCGGCTACGAGACCAGCTCTAGACGCACACTGACTGAACACGTGCTGTGAAAATAGTTAAGTAAAACGAATTAATACATTAAAATCTGGGATACCGTCGCCTTACTTTAACAATAGATTACACAGAAAGAAATGCAAATAATTCTGAAGACTACAATAAAGTTGTTTAAAAATGAACTCACCTGGACCAAGCAAGCTTGGATGCAGAGCAACAAAACAGTGAAGGAAGACATGTTTGATGTTTGTTTGTGTTCAACGAGGAGCTGAAGACTGAATGATGAACCGGAACTATTCACAAGCTTTTATACCCACCTGACTGCTCTAGTCCTAGATTCGACTTATCACCCTACGTGACTTTAAACATGTTTGCTAAAAATTTCAATTACTATGTATCGCAAATTACACAAACATAATTTCATAGACAGTGAAATTGTTCTGATAACATATTAGTATAAAAACGCCAGTAGTGGTGCGAAATATCATTCTCGTCTCTGTATTCACAACAATAGCTAATACACGATCAGAAATGTCTGTCAAGGCTATCCTCGTCCTCTGCGCTCAAGCACTTTTCATTCAGGTAATAAAAACATCCATTTCTACATTATCTAATGTGTCATTATTTTGTAACGGATTTCATAGAATTGTGTCAAAATTTTAGCGCTAACTGATAATATCATTATTCTTTTTCAGTCCGCATTTAGTCAGTGTGGTTGCGGTGGTAATTATGGCTCTGGACTCTCAGGCTACGCTTTGGGGGCCCCAGCTTTGGCTGCTCCCATAGCTGGCAATGGCCGGGCTTGTGGAGCTGGCCTCGGCTATGGTGCTGGACTCGGCTACGAAACTGGACTCGGCTACAATGCCGGTCTCGGCTACGGTACAGGATTAGGCTACGGTGCTGGCTCGGGCTACGGTGGCCTTGCTATTGAAGTTATTCCTACCAGTGGTGGTGCACTGCCTGTTTCCAGCGCCTCTGTTCTTGCCCCCAGCAGCCTTTCCATATCGTCTGAGAATGTATTCGAGGGTGCTCTGTCCGTGGCTGGAGAGCTGCCGTTCGTGAGTGCTGTGGCTTTGGAGGGAGTGTTGCCCAGTACTGGTGCTGGCATCGTCAACTACAGCTGCGGTAACGGCATAACTGCTGCTGAGAGCATTGGATCATCTGCATCTGCTTATGGTCCCGGTGCTGCTGCGTACGCTCCTGGCATATCAGCTGTAGCTCCTGCTGGTGCTGCGACTCAAGGACTTGGCTATGGTGGTCTTGCTAGTCGTGGATGTGGTTGTGGAAGATACTGATTCTATTGTTAAATATCTGAATACCTTTTCATGAAATAAATTTATTTTCTGGCATCTTTAGACATTTTTTTTATCTATGGCCTCTTGCACAAACCCAAAGAGGGGTTTTGTCTGCGTAACAACACAATATCTAAGGCAAGGCAATTTGATGCCTCCAGCCAGAGCATATTTTAAAATACTAAACAACAGCGATAAGGGCGTCCCCTGCGGGACACGACCCTCGGCTTAGGGCGTTTCGGGGGGACAACTAGGGGCTAGCTGGATCATATCAGTTTCCTTATTATTAAGGGACGAATTTAAAGCTACTGGCTCGGTGCGGGCACGAGCGACGGTCGGGACAGGCATAATGAGATTTTTCTTATCAGCCGCGGACCTCACCGGTGAGGTCTATAATCAGGCAGTCGAGCGCGTTGCAGTTTACTTGTGTGTCTGTTAGACTCTTGAGCTACAGTGATCCTATCATCAGGTTTGAGGAGAGCGTGACCTGGTCGGCGGACTTTGCTAATCTGGGATGGCCTGTAGTCGGTGGAAGACACAACTAAGGGATTCGGATGATTAGGGGTGGATTCGAAGTATATCTTCGATACCCTTTTCATGAATTGTCTAATGCTGGGAACTTAGGTGGAGTTGGTTCCTAATGAACTATGTCCTGTCGCTTTAAGAAGGAATCGATTTTGTAGGGTTTGCATGCCTATGCATTTTATAATACTAAATGTGTGCGAACACAACGCTAGGTTTGAACGGACGGTGTGGTTTGATGCTAGGTTTGGACGCAGATCAGCCTCCTATGGTATATTGTACTAATAAAGCCGTGTGCAACCGGTCGGTGTCTACGGCAGTAGATTGATAATAAATTTAGAGCACGAATTGTTTAACCTTATGAATCTGTTTGTATCGGCTCGCAGTGACAGGTAATACGTATGTGAATAAATAAGAGTTGATAAAAGAAACACGCTTTTGTAACTAGCCGAACAACAAATTAGAAATCAATTTTGATTGATAAGGAAAAAATCATTTGTCTTACAATAGCGTGAGGTGTTAGATGTCAATTGTGTTGTATATCAGATTTTGGTAAAAGTTAAGTCATTATAAAATATCTTAAGAAGAACCCCACGCTTTTTGACGATAAAATGTTTTGTTCTTAACCTCTCTATTATTTTTTAGAGATTATAGAAAATAATTTTCTACTTTTTAGTTCGGTTAATTACAAAAGCGTGATTTTTTGATTTTTTAAACTATTATTTATTAATAATTTTTTAGTCCTGAAATCGTTAATCCTGAAGATCCTGATCAGGATAATCGGATAAATTAATTAAATTATTATATTGTCATTGGTCCTTAATAAGTGCGCAAAGTTAAAAGTGGGTGAAAATCACATTAAAAGATTCCGTTACATAGATACGTTGAAATGTTTGGTATGTACCTAGTCCTAGTCCTGCGGTGTGGTTAAGCCTTCAATAGATTTATGAAGCTAATCGAATAGCCTGACTGATAGTACTTGCCAGATGTCATTATTTTGTTTTCTTGAGTGTTTTCTGTCTGTGGTGTTACCACTAGCAAATAAATGCGTGGAAGTTGGATGCTAGAGCGTATTGTTCTCTTTTCTTTTTTTAATGGGCTTGCATGCAATGTCCATTACTTCACCTGATGTTACGCGATGATACGGTCAACGATGGAACACGCTTACCCAGCAGTAGCCTGTTCACTCGAGGTTTGAAGACCACCACATTTTAACTATCGGAAACAAACACAGAGCACGAGAACACAGGCAGTCAGGAATCTTATTATTTTAACACAAATGGATCTACGTTTGGCCATCCACTCGCCTGATGGCAAGTGAAGGTGTGGCCGAGGATGGAGCACGTATATCCGGAATAAATCTATTCACTCTTAAGTAGAGTGGATAGATTTGGGGAGAACGATAGTTGGGGAGTTGAAGCAACTACCCAGATCTGTCTCCCACGTTTCCTAATTTAGTACTTCTGATAAAAAACCTTCCTAGCTTTATCCAACTGTATTGGATTCATCTTCCAGTTTAATCTTTTGCAGATTAGTATCGGTATTTTGATTTGCAACTCGGTTACTGGATAATTTATATCCCGTGTCTCATCACGGGATTCACATCACTGGTTGGCAAACTTATATGCACCTGACTTCTGTGATGACTGTCAGAAATCATCGTTTGATAACCGAAACCCACGGTTTGCATACTTCATCCAAGGTTTACACTAATCGGACATTAAAGTTGTGTTTCTTATACTTCGAATTTTGACTAAGAGGAGGGTTAAAAAAGTGTAAATGCGGGTCCTATATATCACAATTAAAACGTGGAAGTAACGCACAGGATAAATAATTATTATAAATCAAACATAAACATGGTGGTAAAACAAAACTTTATTTTTAAATAAAGCTCTTCAATCAGTAAATTGAACTGCATCCACATGCGCAGGTGCCAGAGATAGACACGGCACCAGCAGCCGGCAGAGCACCGTTAAAGCCCACGATGCCTGAGATAGGTACCTGGCCGGCAATAGCGGTTTCACCAAAGATGGGTAGTTCACCGATAACAGCAACGTTCCCTTCCCCAATACCACCGTAACCAGCAGCAGAACCGATACCAACGGCAGGAGAGTAGGCAGCGGCGCCAGGTGCATAGGTGAGAGTAGCGGGGGCGAAGACAGCGGGACCGTAGGCAGCGGCAGGGGACAGAGCAGCGCCACAAGCACCAGGAGCGAGGGCAGCGACAGGAGCCGCGGCTACAAGACCAGCTCTAGACGCACACTGACTTAACACGTGCTGTGAGAACAAAAAGTAATACGAATGAATATATTAAATTCTGGGATACCCACGCCTTACTTTATCGATGGATGGCATAGAAAAAAAAAACAAATCATTCTGGAGACAAAAACAAAGGTTAAAAATGAACTCACCTGGACCAAGCAAGCTTGGATGCAGAGCAACAAAACAGTGAAGGAAGACATGTTTGGTGTTCGTTTGTGTTCAACGAGAAGCTGAAGACTGAATGATGAACCGGAACTATTCACAAGCTTTTATACCCACCTGACTGCACTAGTCCTAGATTCGACTTATCGCCCTACGTGACTTGAAATATGTTTATAAAAAATTGCAATAACTATGTATCGCAAATTACACAAACATAATTTCATAGACAGTGAAATAGTTCTGATAACAGATTAGTATAAAACCACCAGCAGTGGTGCGAAACATCATTCTCGTCTCTGTATTCACAACAGTAGCTAATACACGATCAGAAATGTCTGTCAAGGCTATCCTCGTACTCTGCGCTCAAGCACTTCTCATTCAGGTAATAAAAACATCCATTTCTACATTATCTAATGTGTCATTATTTTGTAACGGATTTCATAGAATTGTGTCAAAATTTTAGCGCTAACTGATAACATCATTATTTCTTTTCAGTCCGCATTTAGTCAGTGTGGTTGCGGTGGTAATTATGGCACTGGACTCTCAGGCTACGGTTTAAGAGCCCCCGCTTTGGCTGCTCCCATTGCTGGCAATGGCTTGGCTTGTGGAGCTGGCCTCGGCTATGGTGCTGGACTCGGCTACGAAACTGGACTCGGCTACAATGCCGGTCTCGGCTACGGTACAGGATTAGGCTACGGTGCTGGCTCGGGCTACGGTGGCCTTGCTATTGAAGTTATTCCTACCAGCGGTGGTGCACTGCCTGTCTCCAGCGCCTCTGGTCTCGCCCCCAACGGCCTTTCCGTAACGTCTGAGAATGTATTCGAGGGCGCTCTGTCCGTGGCTGGTGAGCTGCCGTTCGTGAGTGCTGTGGCTTTGGAGGGCGTGTTGCCCAGTGCTGGTGCTGGCGTCGTCAACTACAGTTGCGGTAACGGCGTTACTGCTGCTGAGAGCATCGGATCTTCTACTGCTGCTTATGGTCTTGGTGCTGCTGCATATGCTCCAGGCATATCAGCTTTAGCTCCCGCTGGCGCTGCTGCTTTAGGACTTGGCTATGGTGGTCTCGCTGGCCGTGGATGCGGTTGTGGACTTTACTGATTATATTGTGAATATTTTTCATGAAATAAATGTAATTGCAAGATTCTATTTTATATTTTATTCCTTCCTTTATAGCATACACTGACATATCGAAACACTAGCGATCACAATTCTTAACTCGGAGAAAAAGTCGAGACTTTATTAGTCTCGTAGGAAGGAACCCATCGTAACAGGAAGATACGATAAGACTACGATATTAAAAAGATTATGTTTTATCTTCAATATAAATGTGTATCCATTAAATATTCTGTCTTGATTTTGTGTTCGTTTTTTAATAATTACATGACAGCCCAAAATTGGAATTTTATATTTTTAGGGTGCATTCATGTATGTATGTTTTTGAGTTTATTTATTCTTAAATAACTTCTAAACGCATGAAGCGATTAAGACGTATAGGTTATCGTTAGAATCCTTACATTGTCACGGGTAACATAGGTTGGTAACATTTAAAATTTAAAAATTATAATATAGTGGCTATGGTACGCAAAAAGGTGTAAAATAAAAATAAAAGATCACACATGGTCGCCTACAAATAGTCACATAAAATAAAATAAAATTAAGTAATATTCTCGCAATATCAACAAGAATAAATAAAAATGTCAATCAATTTGGTGAGTGCCCCTGGAGTATGTATGTAATTATCCGTGAAGCGCAGGTTCAAATCCTGCTCACGATCGTATTTTACATATCACAAAAAAAAAGTTTAAATTTGTATGTTTAGTTGTAGCTGCCTCATTGGTCTAGAACCGCAAGTGCGACTGCTGAGCGTGAGGTTAAATATTCCGAAATAATGTCATACCCCTCTCTGCATAGTTTAGAGTAAACAGCTTTTTAAAATTTATTATAGGGTATTAATGGGCAGTTTGTTGTAAAACCATATGCATTGACCCATAAACGAGTTGCTTATTCTGTGGAGACGAGTAGCATGAACAGCAAGGTCACATAATAGTCAAAGAATTGCCAATATTTAAGTTTAAAAATGTAATATACAAAATCCTTTTATATAAACAATATTATATTGTTAAAGAATATTAAGAAGATAAGATACCAACTTAAATTATAATATAATGATGTTATAACAATTAAAAATTGACTACACTACTACTAAACGTAAAAAAAAAGGAAAAATCGCATTCTTCTGGGCACATTACCGGACGACAGCGATGCGGAGGAGTACTTCCACGCCTAAATCACGTTCCTCCTTTGTTTTTCTTTTAGTAGTAGTGTAGTCAACAATAATATTATATAACAATTAATTGTATACGACTGACAAATAATTTATTTATAATAATACCCATAATATATGACATCATTTAATTTTATGTACTAATTCGATTTGCACGCTCCATGGGGCAGATTATGATTTAACAAATTTTTAAGCATAACTCTTATAACCATACCTTAAACGAGCAAATAAATAAATTGAAATTGAAAGTGTCGGAATCTTCCGAGTACTTTTAGTATGTAAATCTAAAAATTTTTTGTTTTATGTTTTGCGTCCATACATTAAGTTTTCATATATATAGTGCGAGGCTACAGTCAGAACATTGATATCTTAAAATTTTTCTCTGAGGGAAACTCTGGGATCCAAGTTGTAAATAGCACGAATAGCCCTCTTTTGCATGACAAAGGTGGTACTAATATCTGCAGAGTTTCCCCACAGAAGAATACCATAAGACATAATATTATGGAAATAACTGAAATAGGCTATTCTGGTTGTATCCTCGTCAGTTAAATGTAATTTTTTTTTTAGCAAATACAGCTTTCTGAGCCTACCTGACAATTTTTCAATGTGCGGACCCCACTGTATTTTGCTATCAATAGTAATACCAAGAGATACAGTAGACTCAACAGGGCTCAACTCTGATCCGTTTAGTAGTACCTTGGTCCGAGCATATCTAACATAGCGCGTTGAAAATTTCATAAGTTTAGTTTTCATAAGTTGAGTATTGTGTTTGCATTTAGGTCAACACACATCACCATAGTCAATCATAGGGAATATCGAAGTTTGTACAAGCATTGCTTTCGTATTGGCTGGAAGAAGGTTTTTTAATCGGTAGAGAGACCGCAGCGTTCCTGTGACTTTCCGACTGACATGAGTCACTTGACTTCGCCAATTTAGAGTAGTGTTAATATGCAAGCCGAGGTCTTTGACATCGGAGCTGAAAGGAATGACCGATCCATCAAACATAACAGCTGGCAACGTAATATTGTCTAGTTTGGCCATACCTCTCGAACTACCACGATTGCCTAACACTTTGACGGGTTTACCGACACGCCGAATCTGTCAGACCAATTCTTAATAGCCACTAAGTAACTATTAAGTTTAAGAATAGCGTTCGATAAACCGTCAACTCTAGCTTGACAGTATAACTGATATTTTGGATCTTTTCAAGAAGAATTCTCTGTCTATATCAGGATAGTTAAAACAAGCAGCTATGTGATTCAGTTTTAACTTAACTTCACAGACACCACACAGCAATCCCCAGCTTCCAGTATAAAATATTTTTTTCTATTCTTTTTCTATATTGTAATTAAATGAAAATTATTTCAGTTTTTCACGAAAATCTAAAAAGTTTACATTATGGATGGTTCTACATCTCTGAAACAAGAGGACATTTAAACAGTGTTCAGTATTCGTAATTTGTGTGAAACACATAATTGGCAAATAAACACAAACATGCTGGTAAAATAAAGATTTATTTTTCAATCAGACTCCTTAATCAGTAAATGATATTGCATCCACATGCGCAGTTACCAGTGATAGACACGGCGCCGGCAGCCGGCAGAGCGCCGTTGAAGCCCACGATGCCCGAGATCGGTACCTGGCCGGCAATAGCGGTTTCACCAACGATGGGTAGTTCACCGATAACAGCAACGTTGCCTTCCCCAATACCACCGTAACCAGCAGCAGAACCGATACCAATGGCAGGCGAGTAGGCAGCAGTGCCAGGTGCATAAGCGAGAGCAGCGGGGGCGAAGACAGCGGGACCGTAGGCAGCGGCAGGGGACAGGGCAGCACCACAAGCACGAGGAGCGAGGGCAGCGGCAGGAGCCGCGGCTACGAGACCAGCTCTAGACGCACACTGACTGAATACGTGCTGTGAAAATTGTTAAGTAAAACGAATGAATACATGAAAATCTGGGATACCCACGCCTTACTTTAACGATGGATTGCATAGAAAAAAGTACAAATCATTCTGGAGACAAAAATAAAGGTTAAAAATTAACTCACCTGGACCAAGCAAGCTTGGATGCAGAGCGACAAAACAGTGATGGAAGACATGTTTGATGTTTGTTTGTGTTCAACGAGGAGCTGAAGACTGAATGATGAACCGGAACTATTCACAAGCTTTTATACCCACCTGACTGCTCTAGTCCTAGATACTACTTATCGCCCTACGTGACTTGAAATATGTTTGTCAAAAATTGCAATAACTATGTATCGCAAATTACACAAACATAATTTCATAGACAGTGAAATAGTTCTGATAACATATTAGTATAAAACCGCCAGCAGTGGTGCGAAATATCATTCTCGTCTCTGTATTCACACCAGAAGCTAATACACGATCAGAAATGTCTGTCAAGGCTATCCTCGTACTCTGCGCTCAAGCACTTCTCATTCAGGTAATAAAAACATCCATTTCTACATTATCTAATGTGTCATTATTTTGTAACGGATTTCATAGAATTTTATGTCAAAATTTTAACGCTAACTGTTAACATCATTATTCTTTTTCAGTCCGCATTTAGTCAGTGTGGTTGTGGTGGTAATTATGGCACTGGACTCTCAGGCTACGGTTTGGTAGCCCCAGCTTTGGCTGGTCCCATAGTTGGCAATGGCCTGTCTTGTGGAGCTGGCCTCGGCTATGGTGCTGAACTCGGCTACGGTACTGGACTCGGATACAATGCCGGTCTCGGCTATGGTGCTGGCTCCGGCTTCGGTACTGGCTCAGGCTACAGTGGCCTTGCCATTGAAGTTATTCCTACCAGTGGTGGTGCACTGCCTGTTTCCAGTGCCTCTGCCCTCGCTCCCAGCAGCCTTTCCATATCGTCTGAGAATGTATTCGAGGGCGCTCTGTCCGTGGCTGGTGAGCTGCCATTTGTGAGTGCTGTGGCTTTGGAGGGCGTGTTGCCCAGTGCTGGTGCTGGCGTCGTCAACTACAGCTGCGGTAACGGCGTTACTGCTGCCGAGAGCATCGGATCTTCTGCTGCTGCTTATGGTCTTGGTGCTGCTGCGTACGCTCCTGGCATATCAGCTTTAGCTCCTGCTGGCGCTGCTGCTCTAGGACTTGGCTATGGTGGTCTCGCTGGCCGTGGATGCGGTTGTGGACTTTACTGATTATATTGTGAATATTTACCATGAAATAAATGTAATTGCAAGATTCTATTTTATATTTTATTCCTTCCTTTATAGCATACACTGACATATCGAAACACTAGCGAACACAATTCTGAACTCTGAGAAAAAGTCGAGACTTTATAAGTCTCGTAGGAAGGAACCTATCTTAACAGGAAGACTTCGTCTCAACACTCAATAACACTTTGTCTGGGAATTGCAAATTGCTTGGCAGCTACACTTGCAATCACTATACTTATGCGAACTATGATATAAAAAAGATTATGTTTTATCTTCAATATAAATGTGTATCCATAAAAAAATTCTGTCTTGATTTTGTGTTCTTTTTTTAACAGCCCAAAATTGGAATTTTATATTTTTAGGGTGCATTCATGTATGTATGTTTTTAAGTTTATTTATTCCAATATAACTTCTAAATGCCTGAAGCGATTAAGACGTATAGGTTATAGTTAGAATCCTTACATTGTCACGGGTACCATAGGCTTTTAAGATTCAAACTTAAAAATAGTAATATTGTGGCTACGGTACGCAAAAAAGTGTAAAATAAAAAGATAAAATCACTCATGGTCGCATACAAATAAACACATAAAATAAAATAAAATAAAGTTTTCTTTATCAAAAATGGATCTACGTTTGGCCACCAACTCGCCTGATGGTAAGCGACGGTGTGACCGAGGATGGAGCACGTATATCCAGAATAAATCTATGCACTCTTAAGTAGAGTTAATAGAATAGAAAAAGGCTAGGCAGATTTAATTTCATATAACCTTACTGCATCTCCTCCAGTTCTGACCTGCCTTGTTTCCTTCATGTATTATTATTTTTAATCAAGTTCCATAAATTATTGCTTAATTTCTTCTATCAGCTTTTGTCTTCTGCATATTATAAACATTTAAAAAATCTTATCCCTTGAACACAAGGATTTGTAGGCTTTTTATTCACCGATTTTAAGTAGTACACAATTATTATTTTTAAGCTAAGGATATGTGAGACATCCATCTCCTTCTTCTTTATTACCTGTTGACGGTCAACTAAATTTAATCGGCCTAGAACTTAGCTACAAGCATCCACCAGGTTCTATAATTTATCCCCTGTTACTGTCAGCCTGTACCTCCCAATGCTAGACAATGCCTCCCCCATATTTCCATGTCGGTCTATCTAGACTAGAGTAATTGTGTTCCATTTTAAATAAAATGTGTCTAGCTTATTCGGCCATCTTCTTCGGGGTATGCCAGAATCACGTCTGGTTGGGTTAAGGCTACACTTAGTGGTGATATTGGCCCACAGTTGACCGAGTATACGGCATGTATGGCCAGCCCAGTCCCACTTCAACTTTAGGGCCCTTAAGCTACGTCAGTGATACGTATTTTGGAACGTAGTGTGGTGTTTTGCACGTGGCCTGTTAGAACTTATGCCCTGATACATTGAAAAAATATTATTCGCTAATGGCTTTGAATCAGCCAGAATTATATACAGACATAAAATGTTTTTTTGTACACATAGAAAAACATACTTAAGTACACAAAGGTTAAAGAAGTATAGTACATTAAAGTCATATTAAAGGGCGAACTGATGGCTCCTAAACTAGGCCAAAAGCCTGTGTTGTAGGAGCCGAAGTTCCTCCAGGTCTAATGGCATACAACTGGTATTAATTGTCGTGCAAGTACTTATAGTTACAAAACTCTTCTTGTTATAAGAGATGTTTTGCTTTCTTAAGTGCTCAAAAAGATTGTACCTAATTATCTAATACGGCAAACTGATACATGATTGCTATTTGTAACATTATAATTACTTCAGGCGTTATATGTAGTTTAAGTTATGTGGTAGAAATACGTTTCTATAACAGAAACCCTCCTTTATATATGGGTAAATAAAAAATATCACAAATAATAAAAACTGTGGTGTTTAGGATCAATTGCTTCTGTGGTCTTGTATTCGCACGCGGAGCTGCTAAACATGAGATCTGGATGATTGATATGAGATAAACAATAATTGATATCATCATCGTCATCCCCCTGCCCTTATCCCAATTTATTTGGGATCGGCGCAGCATGATTTCTTCACCCACTTTATAATTATTTTTGAAATTGCATGCTGCAAAATGTTTGGCATTTTTTTATATCCGGCCGCCTGAAGTCCCTCATTGGGAATGCTGTTGTTGGTGGTAACCGCCACCGATACGGTCTCCTTCTATCTAGCTATGTCACACAAAATTTTATCCATGCACCAGGTTCTGATGTTATCCTACGATAACACACTCCACTCACCGGTCCCATAATTGATATGAGATCTTAATTAAATGCCCACGCTTCACAATCTCCGGCCATGGTGAGCTGTGGACTGTGGGCGGTGGATATGGGTGGTTCACCACCCGACTAGCACCAGGCCAGAGACGGCCGCGCTTCAGCACGTGCGCCATACTGAAGAGGCTTTGTAAGCTAATTGTAGCCAACCTGCTCCACTTCCTGGAGTATCTATTTACGCCTGTTAACAGACCATAGCTGCGGCTATGCAAGGTTTGAGTAGGCTGTGTGGTTTTAACCGATAAGAGTGCGGCCAGCGCAGCGTCAATTTTCCTAAAAAAGGATCCAGGTCGGGCAAAGTGCTATTGGGTTTTTTTGTTAAAAGATTCTCAGTAGCAGCCTGGTGTTTTGAATTGTTTTCGGGAGTTTCGGACTTCATAAAGGCATTGGTGAAATGTGGGTGTACGACGTGTGTGGAGCTGTGCCTAGCCTTTAGGAAAATAGAGCCGCGATGCTATGTCTTCGATTCGAATATCCATACTATAAGATTAAAATGGATTCAGTTACTTTTAAGTAATGTAAACTAACTTAAATGGCCTAAACGTTTTTGCCAAAGTTTTGCTACCAAGACTGGTACAAAAAATCTCCTAGTAGACACCTGAATAATGAATTACCTTGGATATCAAATAAGTACCTCTGTAGCTGAATAAAGTCTCACTCATCTGCTCTACGAGGACATCTTCGACACCCAAAAGGGTATCACATCATATAGATAGGATACACCAAATATTTTTCAACATCACATAATTGTATTTGGACCATGAATGCAAGTAATAAGGTTTATTTCAAAGGCATATAAAAACAAAATATTTTAAAATTTTCATATATTAAAACACAAATGAAAAATCAACAATTATAACAATGTATAATAATTAAATAAACTAAAAGATTCCGTTGTAACCACAACCGGGGCCGGCAAGACCGTTGAATCCAAGAGCGGAAGCGCCAAGACCAAGACCGGGGGCACCCAGACCAGCTACACCAGCACCAGCCAGTCCAGGGCCGTAACCGAATCTGCCAGGAGCAATACCAGCAGCCCCCAAAGGACCAAACGCAGGACCAGCAGCAGGAGCAACATTTTCACTCACAATAGCAACAGCTCCATTCCCACAGCCGTAGTTAATACCACCAGCACCCGCGGTAGGCAGAGCACCTTCTACAGCAACAGCACCTAAGAACGGCAGCTCTCCATTAACAGCTAAAGCTCCTTCGATAGCGTTTTCAGAGATCACCATGATACCAGTGGGAGCGATGGGCGAGTAACTGGTGACTGCGAAGCTACCACCGCTGGATGGGACGAAGGAGTTTGCGGCAAGTCTGTTGTTAAGATTTCCTGGGTAGCCTAAGGCTCCTGCTCCGAGGCCTCCTGCTAGGTTAGCGCCGTAAGCCATCGCGTTGCCTGCAGCAGCAAGCTCTTCAGCTGCTAAGGCTGTACCAGCGATGCTGTTCACATTGCCAATGCACTGGGCTGAGATGGTCTGTAAGTATAAATAATTAAAAATTAATATTTTTGTTGTTCAGAGACTTTGAGATCCTTTATAACAAAAGGACCGGGTCAAGTGATATTTTATTGGTGTGAAGAGGAAAAAAACCTGATGTTTTGAACACTGCAATATTGGTTCATGGTCACAGAATGACTGTCAGTTCAATCAGTAAATCTGCCTAGCCTTTTCCCAATTACATTGGGGTCGGCTTCTAGTCAAACCGGATGAAGCTTAATACCAGTATTTTACATGAAGCGACTGCCTATCTAACCTCCACAACCCAGTTACTGGGTAACACGATCTCTCGAGGTATGACAGGTTATCAGACTTTCAGGCCTATAACTACCCGTAACGGCTGTGATAGATCTTAATTTGACAACTGGGACCGACGGTTTAACGTGCTCTCCGAGTACATCTATAAGATGTACGTTAAAATATTTCGGGTTAATAATGTAGGATGTTATTTAATATTGCTTTAAAAAACAAACCACTTACCTGAATCAATAAAGAAGATGCAAAGAGAACGAAGCACGCTTTGGCTGCCATTTTGAATTTGTATTGTAGTGACAAACAACTGAATGATTTTCAATTCGATGCTTCAACATTTTATACTAATACATTACATTATTTCTTCGCAATCGATGTTAAAGAAATAAAGGAATTACGTGACTTCGATAACAGTTTAAAGAAATGTATTTTATAACCTGTTAATGATAAATGTTAAAACACCTGATTTGTTTATAGAATTTGGTGGAAGATCACGTTTTTGTTGAAACACGTCACGATAATTCCGTCGTTACCGTTACGTCATCATGATTACGTCACGAAATTCTATACATACATAGCGACATGCCTGTATTCTCCGAGGAATTCTGCCGGGATAGGCAGAGATGTACATAGTTGCACACCCACGTTTCTGTTAGTCATGTAATAAGTAGTGCCCTATTGCCATCTACCTTTCCTAACTGAAAACCTCAATAATACTTTGCCTAACTAGACTAGACCAACGTAATATCAAACGCCAATGAATTCAAATTGGCAATGAAATAATATGAAATTGTTTATTCTGTAAATAGGTATTTTAAAAACTCTTTTACATGTCACTATGATCTAGATAGCGTCGGCGTTTCCTATCTGACTACCTCTAAGAAGAAACGCCGAAACAAACTCAAAGGTCAAGGTCTCTTTTAAAGACCAGACATCATTAAATATCCCTATGTGAGCGAAACCATGTAGGGTATCTGGAATCGCCTTTTTAAGAAAGAGCCACATAGCAGTTTCGAGTTGACCTGTCCTAGCTGACGGCACACATGCATCAGTCATCGTGTAGTTCAACCATGTTATAGGGAGCTCAACGACATGTCGCAAGGCCATATAAAAATTTCAAAACCGCCACTTAACCTACATGATGCTCACATTCACAATTTCTACTATACCTATCCTTAAATGTCAAAATGTAATAAATATTAAAGTTACTATATTTTTGTGGACCGAAAAATATGGGTCGTGAGTAAGATTAGAACGTGCGCCACCCGGATAAATACTAAAGGCGCTCTAACCACTAAGCCATCTCGACCTCTGCTCACTACCCTATAAATTTATAGGCATTTTTATACGACTGCCCATAAAAAGGAATTTAATGTTTTATATATGTATCTAAGTAAGTATGTTTATTTGTCAGTTTCTATATTCCACCATAACTTCTAAATGCCTGAGCAAATCCTTACATTGTCCCGGGTGACATAAACTTATAACAATATTTATTTGCAAATAAATCTTTTGACTTTTGACTTTTTAGACAAATATAGTGACTATAAAAAAACATACATAACGGGCGTGCTTATAATTATTTTAATTTATTTTATCTCGTTACACACTCTTTTACAATTTCACTAATTACTATATGTCGTGGTGGCCGAGTGGTTACGGGCCCATCTCTTGAGCCACAGGTTGTCGGTTCAAATCTGGCATGTAAATACCAATGTAACTTCTTCAATGCCATATATATGTATTTTCTTAGTTAATCTAAGACATCACAGACGTATGGTGAAAACGGTAACCTCCAGCGAGCTAGCGTAGTGATTATCTTGCCTTCTCTGTATGAGAAGAGGCCCTTGCCCTGTGACAGTTATAGGCTGATTATGTTAAGATTACATTTCACAATGACCTGGAAGGCGTCGGGTTTTTCTATCCGTCTACTTCCGAGAGTTTATACTCAAAAACAAACTTCTCGCCGAAAAAACATCAGAGATCAAGGTCTTATAATAAAACAACTTTTAACCAGATTCATCGCGTGTATTATTGGTTTTTGTTTTTCCTGACGTTTCGAACACTTTGCAGCGTTCGTGGTCGCAGGGGGACAGACTAATACACTCGATTAATCCAGTTAAAAGTTGTTTTATTATAATGTGTAGTGATCGCGAAAACCTAAGATATTACTATAGATCACGATCTCTTTTAAAATCCAAACTTAATTGTCAGTACCAACGGCACATACAGTGTCGCATCTCCACTTTTTCGGGTGCTTTGCTGCTAAATGCTCTTCTGACCTCAGCGCCAGAATGTGTCTTGTTTGGATGGATTGGATGGGTTGATGAGAGAGATGGAGATGTGTGTCGTGAATGTTTAAGTTTCTGTGCGAAGATGGATGAAGGATGAGCCTAAACTGTATATATTTTTATTAACTTTTAATTGTTCATGCGTAAGTAGTGACAAAGATTGAGAAGGGTATGCTAAGATGGTTTGGGCACGTAGACAGGATGGATAAAAGGCGATTGACTAAACTAGTATGAGGTGAGAGTGGATGAAAGAGTCGGGGCAGACCGACCGACGAACGTACCGCAATCAAATTGCGGACTTTCTCAAAAAAGGACAGGTCAGGAGCAACCTAAACCAGCGAGCATGTATGAAGAGGTTAATGAACATAGATGAAGCGAAAGAGGTGTGTCAGAATCGTAACAAATGAAAATCGATAGTCTCTGCCCACCTCAACGGGAAACAGGCGTGATTGTATATATGTATGTAATGCTTAAATGTCTTAAGTTATTTCTAGATTGTATTTTTTTTTGTAACTGTGTTGCGCATTGGCTAACTGCAATGTGACATAAGTATATATTAATAAATAAAAGTAATGAGCGGTGATAGCCTAGTGGTATGACCGTTGGACTGACAATTCAAAGGTCGCAAGTACGAATCCAAGGCATGCACCACTATCTTTTCGAAGTCATGTGCGTATTATAAACTAATTATCACTTGCTTAAAACGGTCAAGGAAAACATCGTGAGGAAACCAGCACACCTGAGAGATTTTCTTGATGGTGTGTGAAGCCATGTCAGAGACCTACGGGTGGTTTAAACTCTGACACTAAGTTGTTCATCAACCACACGAGAAGAAGAAGAATAAAAATACGATATATTGAAGAGCATTACTTAATAACATTATAGCTATTTTATTGAACAAAATAATCTTAATAAATATTAATGTATGTAAACAATAGCGGTGCTGACGCGTCCTCTTTTGTAGAACGCGCGTAAAAATGCACAGATCTGCATTCTTTCTGAAACTCATTGTCAGGTAATTATATTTATAGTCAGGTGAATCATTATGTAAATATAATTGTTTGAGATGCATTGAAGCTAATTTACGTTCTTACGTAAGTACAATAAAGAACATCAATAAATCTCGGAAAATCGCATGCTGCAAAAGTTTTGGCAATGTTTTATGACTGGCCGCCTGCCTGACGTCAACCCTCATTGGGAATGCTGTTGTTCGTGGTAACCGACACGGTCTCCTTCCATTTACTCTATATATGTATTTGCTAGCATGACACGATAGCTCAGTGGCAGAGTCATGACACGGTACGTCGAAGGTCGCGGGTTCGAGTCCTGCTCGTATCTATTACATTTCAATGTTTCCTTGGAAAATAATAAGTAATATATTAATATTAAAATAATATGGATCAGTCTCGAAAACCAAAGGTTAACCCAAAAGATATGATTGGATATTCTTTGTCTGTCATTTATTATTAATTTTATAGTCTACGAAGACGAAATATAAAGTTATCCAATGACTTCATTGGACTGTGTAAGTGTCATTTTTTTATCAATAATCGATTTACGTTTGGCCACCAACTCGCGTGATGGTAAGCGACGGTGTTGCCGAAGATCCAGAATAAATCAATTCACTCTTAAGTAGAGTGGATAGATTTGGAGAGAACGATAGTTGGGGAGTTGATGCAATTGCCCAGACCCGTTCCCACACCGGTTGCACCGGACTACATCCCGAAATATGACTAGGTCGCTTCACGACATGGCTTCGTCCGGTGGGTGGTAACCAGCCGCGGTCGAAGCCTCCCAACAGAGTTGTGTTGCCTGTTTTGCACCACTCTGGGGCCACGTGTAGGGATTCTAATTTAAGGGTGCACTCCTACGGACGCGGGCAACTCAGCCCCTGTCTGGTGACTATGCAGTTTCCAGCCAAAAATTCTAACAAATTTAAAAATTGAAACAAAAAGATCGAATAATAATCCAATAGTTTATTATTAAATACACTTAAATTAATAATAAATACTTGCTTACTTAACAAACTTAATACCCAAATGCTTTATTACCAAAAGTTGGCACTTGACCATACGGTACATTACCGCCGCAAGATGAACAAGTGCCAGTAATTGTGACGATGCCACCGCAAGGCACGTTGCCATTGAACGCGACCTTGCCAGTTAGCGGCACTTTACCAGTGACTGACGTCATGCCAGCAACTGGCAACTCGCCTGTGACAGCTACGTCACCGTTGCCTGATCCGCCGTAAGCTGGGTTTGGTATGCCAGCGGGAGTATAAGCTTGGTTTGGTATTCCAGCGCCGGCATAAGCTTGGTTTGGCATGCCAGTGGAGGCATAAACTTGGTTTGCCATACCAGCAGGGCCATACACTTGTGCCATTCCAGCACCGGGAAAAGCTTGTTTTGCCATTCCAGGGTTACCAAATGCTTGGTTTGGTAATCCAGTTTTGCCAAAAGGTTGGTTTGGCATGCCAGCGCTGGCAAAACCTTGATTTGCCACGGCAGCGTTGCCATAACTATTCACCATGCCAGCATTACCAAATGTTTGACTATTTGGCATTACTTGACCATATGGGCCAAGTCCTTGATTAGGTCCCTTTGTGCCTATTCCAGGACTACCTATTACTCCACCAAGTTCTGGTCCCATTCTGCCAAGAGCTTGTCCTGGGTTGAGTCCGGCATTAGAACCATATTGGAGTCCATTATTTGTAATTCCAGGTCCGTTGACACGTTGAGTGAATGCATACTGGAATATAAAAAGTTGTTAAGTTAGTGAAGGAAGGCAATATTAGATTTAAGGGCTACGTGTAGTTGTTATTTGTGCTCCAGGTTTGATGTGCAACCACAATGGCACCTTTAATACTCCAAATAAATATGGGGAAACATTGACAAATTTTGGGGTGATTCAACTACGATGATGAGATAGAAAGAAGAATATTGGCGTTTCTAAATATATCTCCCTAGTCTTTTCCCAATTACATTGAGGTCGGCTTCCAGTCAAACCGTATGCAGCTTAATACCAGTATTTTACATGGAGCAACTGCCTATCCGACCTCCACAACCCATTTACTTGATAACACGATATCTCGAGGTATGGCTGGTTGTCAGACTTTCAGGCCTCTGACTACCCGTAACGGCTGATATAGATCTTAATTTGACAAACGGGATCGACGGCCGTGCTCTCTGAGGCACGGAGGGGTCTCGGTATGCAACGATGATCACCCATCCACAGACCGACCGCGGCAAGCGCAGCTTAACCTACATCGATCGATCTGTGCGACTGTTACTTAGACACGAGCCCCACGATTGGCGTTTCTAAATACAGAAGTAAATTTTTACAAACTAAACAAGTTATAATTACATACCTGTATTAAGCAAATTTGGATACAGAAGATGACAAAGGAGAAAGACATGGTAATGCTTTGGCAGAAGAATCTAAAATGAATACAGATTTCAAATCAAAGTCTTTTTATAATGAACTTTGTTTCATTTTGTAATTTATCGAACATTATTTAGATAAATTATTCAATTTGTCAATTATCTTCTAAGAAATATTGATATCGAAACTTTTGATAAAGATAAAAGAAATCGATTGGTATCTGAGTGAAATCTGGCAAACAGTTTATCAATGTTTCTCGTATTGATGTAAGTTTTCTAGTCAGTGGATAGATGGCAGCACAAGACATATTTTTACTTAAGAAAATAGAATCTTCTACCTGAACTCGACTGCTCTGCCTACCTCCATTACTCTGAATCATATTATTTAAAAACAAAGGATAATATATATAAACCTTTGAAAAGAATTAGTTTATAATACGCACTTGACTTCGAAAAGACTGTGGGGCGTACCTTTGGATTCTTACTTGCGACCTTTGACTTGTCAGTCCTACGGTCTTACCACTAGACTATCACTGCTCTGCAGATAATACGATATCCTAGGTAAAACGGGTCTTAGGTACGTCACTATACTGATCGATAACGTTGATTAACGAGCTCTCCGAGGCCTGGGTCCGGTAATTGGATCAAGGTGACATAATATGTACTAAGAAATACTTTTTAATTCTACCCTATGCCCGCTCTAACCTGCAGCATTTAGTAGTTATAGTTATACATATAAAAATATAACTTTAGTTAAACATCGTAGAGCTTTTCAGTTTACGATTAAGTAGCAAAGATCGAAAAAATGGAATAATTTGGGGGATTTGGTAAATACACAGCGTTGGGACTATAGGTTAGGAAGAGCAAAAATGATTGCATAGCTCATTTTATGTCAATATCCTTAATTTTATTTTATTTTAATTGGAGGTTCTGTCATACCGCTCTGACACGGGGAGACAGCGGTTATGTGGGACTCGAACCCACTAAAACTTCACGGTGAACCTCGTCAGCTGCCTACTAACGCATCCGCTATTTAACGGTGTCAGCCCCGTCAAGGCCGCGAAAGGTCGGGAGACCGGCACACCGATATACCGGCTCCTCTCTCTCCGGGATCCCATTCCTTAGCTGCGGTGCCGCCCATACGACGCCGCAGCCTTCCTCAGTTGCGGCATCCCCCAAGAGGCCAGCAACCTACGCCGCTTCAACATGGGCTTGGAAGCAAAGCCCAGAGGAAAGGCCTTTATGTTTTATATTTAAAAATCCTTTTCCCAACTCCGTTAAGATAATTATGGTAATTCATCATGTTTATAATATCAACTAATGAAATAAAATCTTTCATAACCAAGGTCCTAAAGAATCCAACAAAACAGAAGGTTTTTTTTTACAAATGATTACAATGCTCATAAAAGATACAACAACACGTAGATATCAAAATGCCCTTATCAACAATTCTGTAATTTCATCGTCTTACAAAATGTATGATAACATTTTCATGTCATAATATGAATGCAACTAATCAGTATAAATGCATCGGTTTTGAACGTGGATATCATTCACAAGTTTGTACTCACACAGACAAATATACAAAATCAAAATGGCCGCCAAGTCTATCCTGGTCCTTTGCGCTTCAGCCTGCTTCGTCAAGGTACAGTTTATCAAGTTTGGGAGACTTATACTGCATGTCTTTTTATTAAATTTGTCATAAGCTTTTCAAACGCAAATATTTTTAGTAATTTATTTTCTATCAATAAAATACAAGCCCATTAGACTACTAACATAATTAGTACAATTTTTTCTCATCTATTTCTTTTCGTCTTCGTTTCCAATCTCCGGCCTTCAGATATCCTAGAACTTAACTCATTAAATCTTCTAAGTCACAATTTTACTTCACAGATTATCTCAGCCCAATGCATCGGTGCTGGCAACAGCATTGCTGGCACTGCCATAGCCGCTGAAGAGTTGGCGTTAGCCGGCAATGCTATGGCAAACAACGCTCTAGCCTACGGAGCAGGAGGTATTGGCCTTGGAGGTCAACTTGCAGGGTATGGACCAGGCCCAGCTCTGGGCTACGGCTTCGCAGCCAATTCTATTGCCCCAACCAGCGGTGGAGGATTTGCCGTCACCAGCGCTTCGCCAATCGCTCCTACTGGCATCACCGTGATCTCTGAAAATGCCATCGAAGGTGCCTTAGCTGTGAATGGTCAACTGCCTTTCTTGGGTGCTATTGCCTTGGAAGGCGCTCTACCCACTGCTGGCGCTGGTGCTATCAACTATGGATGCGGCAATGGAGCTGTTGGTATTGTGAGCGAAGGTATTGCTCCTGCTGCTGCTCCAGCGGCTTACCCAGCAGGTCTTGGCTACGCTAACGGTCTGGCCGGTGGTTTAGGATTTGGGCAGGGTCTGGCTGGAGGCCTCGGCTTCAATGGACGCCCTGGTTTAGGTCTTGGCGGTTGTGGAGCTAACCAAGTTCTTTATTAGATAGTGTTATTTGATATAATTTGTTGTTTGGTGTTTAAATAAAAGTTATATTTTATATTAAGTTTGTATTTTGATTTTATATATGGCAATCCAATTCACCGAGAATATATAAATAAATATTAAGTTTTGTTTTCGGAATAGCTGAGGACAAGCAATGAAGCCAAAAAAAGGTTAGGACTATTGGGTTACATTGACAGATGACAGTCAGCAGTTATAATGGCAATTTTGTGGTACTTAAACCATATAATCTGACAAAAGTAGTTGGTCGAGTGAATGGAGATATTTATAGAAATTTTGAATTCTAACCGTAGCATATTATGCCCTATCCATTGCTTAGTCGTTAACTTGATAAATTATATCTGTTATGGTGCTGACATTATTACTAAATGATAAACCCCGCTGAACAAATTAATAAAAAATACTCTTCACTTTGTGATATATTTATTCAGCTATTATAAGTAATCCAAAGGAGGCTACGAATCAATGCTGCCCTTGATATGGCAAGTTTTTTTTTATACACCATCGGGAACATTTTTTAGGAAACAGGAGGACAGTGTAGTTAAAAAAGGTGCGCTGGTTTCCTCACGATGTTTCCTTTCGCCGTTTCAAGCAAGTGATGATTAATAACTTATAAGATATTTAAAAGTCAGTGGCATGTGCCTTGGATTCGAATCAGTGACTTTTGTTGCCAATTCAATGATCACACCACTATGCAAAAAGTAGAAAAGTATTAAAGATAAATCTTTGAAAAACATTAACAGGTGACCGATGTATCGGGACTGAAAAGATAGCAATGACGTCATTAAAAGATGTGTTAAAATATGAATGAAGAATTTGCGGCGGTGAGCAGAGGTCGAGATGGCTCAGTGATCAGAGCGCCTGGGGTATTTATGCAGGAGGCACAGGTTTGAATCCTGCTCATGACCGTCTTCTTTTTCCATATAATATAAATAACTATAGAAAAGTATTATATCGTGTCGTCGTGAGAAGGCAACAAAATGTGGTCATATATTCGTACTGTCTTGCGATAGATCGTTGAATTCCTTCAGCTTTTTTATAATTTAATTTAAGAAGTTTTTTGTGAACATGCCAGTCGGGTTCTGTTCTAATTTAACTATATCTAGGTATGTAAAGTGTTATCTTGTGATAACACTTTTAATATATGTGTTTTTTTGTTGAGTGTGGAAAATCTATTGTGGACTTTGTGCCGGACCTATCGAATAAAAACCACATGGTCTCACTCTATCCTTTGCCGAGATCCCGGGTTCGTTGCAGCAATCGCCGCGACCTCGGCAGGGACAAGTGTAACCCTAAGAGTCTGAACAAGACACATGCTTCTCCACTATTAGGTTTTGACAATACAATATCATTAAAATCTCCAACATATGTCTTGTTCAAACCTAATTCTTTAAACAAATTATCTTATTCTATTTAAAAGAGACCTAACTTCTTTGTTTTGTGAATAACTATGCTATTTAGGTATCGTACGGATTGTAGGCCGTATATGTTATTATAGCCCGGTTAGTGGAGTGTGATATTAGGATAACATCAGAACCTGGCGCATGGATAACATTTGGTGTGACATAGCTAGATAGGAGACCGTATCGGTGGCGGTTAACACCAACAACAGCATTCCCAAAGAGGGTTGACGTCAGAAAAGCGGCCGGTCATAAAACATAGCCAAAACTTTAGAAGCGTGCCAGATATAGTTATGCTGCGCTGACCCCAAATAAATTGGGATAAGGGCGGGGGGATGATGATGATCTCTTTGTATTCGGAATCAAACACATTCCATCAACAAATGATGCACTTATTGCCCTACCTAGTGACTGGCTCCTTGAGCTAAACAATAACTGATACATCGTGCAATTCTCAGTTAGGATATTTCAAGTTCGGTTCGGTCACTTGTAAGTACTGAATTGATTGCAATGACGTCGCCATAAGACGTGTTAAAATATGGAAGAAGAATTCGCGGTGGTGAGCAGAGGTCGAGATGGCTTAGTTGGTCAGAGCGCCTGGAGTATCTATCCGGGAGGCGCAGGTTCGAATCCTGTTCGCGACCGTATTCTTTTTCCATTTAATATTGTAACTTTAGAGTTCGCTAAGCATGCGTTAATGCTTTTTCAAAGACATATCTTGAAGGATATTTCAACTTGGAACTACTATGACTCTTTCTTCAAAAAGCCTTTCCAGACGGGCTACATGGTTGCGCTCACATATCTTTAATGTTTCTTTCCAAAGATAGTCAGATAGGAAATACGGGCGCCTTCGAGACAGGCGCGGATACAGAGTGGGGGGCAATGCAAAAACACGGAACAAAGACATTATTATGACAATTTAAAAAAAAAACACTTTATTTTTAACCGACTTCCAAAAAAGGAGGAGGTTTCTCAATTCGACCGTATATTTTTTTTTTTTTTTTTTATGTGTGTTCGGGGATAACTTCGTCGTTTATGAACCGATTTTGATAATTCTTTTTTTTGTTGGAAAGAAGGTATCTCAACGGTGGTACCATGATAAGGAAACCAGAATCTGATGATGGCATCCCCAAAAAATCGAGGGAAACCTTCGAAAATCGTAGGGGCGACTAGTGCGTTTGTTAATTTTTTCATTAAGTATTTTAAAGCACTAATATTTAATGAAGGTCTGGAGTCGATCTGATGATGGAGCCGAAAGACGATCTAGGGAACTCTTTAACGATTTACAGCAATTACCTGGTGTTTGGGCTTGATTAATTTGTATTGATGAGAACTTTACACCTAGATGGGTTGCGACTGTCATTAGGGGTCTGATGATAAAGACGGAGGACAGTCAAGGGAACTCCTCAACGTTTTACAGTAGCTACCTTGTTTTGTATGTATGTCCGTCGATATATTTGTTTGCAAGAGTAGTCCCCAGAAATGGTTCCATTTCAATTTAGTGAAGATCTGATGAAGATCTTCGAAGTTAGACAATGGAACTCTTCAATAAATCACAGCAAATCACTCGCAATTGCTGTAATCGCTTATCCATGTATAGTTCATGCCACTCAATACAAACATAGCATCATGCCTGTATTGCCCGATGGGGTAGGCAGAAGTGTCCACTGTTGTACACAAACATTTCACCGATGTAGTTATTAAGTCCTAGCGGCTTTCGAAGGCCTACCCATATTATTAAATTACTAAATTAACTTATGTATGAAGTATACAAACTTATATATGACCTATACAATATATATATTAGACTTAAAACTAAAAAGACTAAAATAAATTAATTTTAAACAAAAAATTAAAACCGCCTTCAAAAATCCACTACACTAAAAAGTTTAAAATAATATCAAAATTTGCTTATAATAAAATAATTGTAAAATAACAATATATAATAATAATCTGTTAATTTTGGAGTCGGTGCCTGATGTATGTGGGGTTACAACCAGATACAAAGGCCGGTAACATAACCACAGCACAACGAACATAAGTGACTAACAAGAGGAAAACAATAACCCTCTCCCAGTACAGGCACCGACTCCAAAATTAACAGATTATTATTATATATTGTTATTTTTTTTTTTTTTTATTATAAGCAAATTTTGATATTATTTTAAACTTTTTAGTGTAGTGGATTTTTGAAGGCGGTTTTTATTTTTTGTTTAAAATTAATTTATACTCGTTATAATATGTAGATTACATCGAAACTTTCTGTTATAATTATGTTTTGTTTTTTCTACATAATATATATATATAATTATAATATTTATAATAGTTATGGAAGGTTATCCGTAATACGTCATAAAAAGTATTTTATGAATAGCAAATAAATGTTAATATGATTTTGTCTCGGGTTCGATTCCCGGGTTGGACAGTGTTATTGAGTTTTTCTGCTAGCAAAGTCCTCAACAGCAACCCGCAGTTTGGAATTGTGCCCAGTAGATGACAAAAGGGTACTTGGGACTTAATAACAGCATATTTGTGAAATGTGGGTACAGTACGTCTCTGCCTTAACCTTCTATGAATGTTTATATTTTTTTTTCCTGACTGCTTCATTGGTCTAGTGGTCGCAAGCGCGGCTGCTGAGCTTGAGGTCCTAGGTTCGATTCCCAGGTCGGGCAAAGTGTTATTGGATTTGTCTGTTAGGAAATTCTCAGTAGCAGCCCGGAGTCAGGAAGTTGGTGGTCTGACAACCCCAAGCTTTGAAGAGCACGTAAAGCCGTCGGTTTGCGGTCTGATTTCTCTCCCGTCGTGTCGGATTGCCGTCCCATCGGAACATGATAGTGAAGGAAGAGGGAGTGCACCTGTGTTTGCGCATACACTTGTGCACTATAATATCTCCTGCGTACTTAGTTATCTATGTGGTGATAGGCCGCCGTCACCGAAAATTCGGTCAAGAGTATATCTTCTATTATCTTCTTTTTACCGCTGGCGCCACATAGCTAAAACCACCACACAGTGGACCCCAGACGGCAAACGATAACGCGACAGGCTCAGACGGAGATGGCGGGCTGAATTGGCCTCCTACTTAAAGGATTAGCCACAAATAGCTGATAATAATAATGCTAGCATATTGTTACAGTCACTTTACAGAAACAATTTCTAGCCTTAAAAGTCTTCATTAGTTTTATATACAAACCCTAACCAAGGCTAACCACCAGGTTACACACCCCATACTTTTACGGGGTGAGTGAAACCGCGGGGCACAGCTAGTTTGAAATAAAAGAAGACTGCCTCGTTGGTCTAGTGGTCCCAAACGCGACTGCTGAGTAGGAGGTCTCAGGTTCGATTCCCGGGTCGGGGAAAGTGTTATTGAGTTTTTCTGTTAGGAAATTCTCAGTAGCAGCCCGGAGTTTAGAATTGTGACTTGGTGAAATGTGGGTGTAGGTATAACTGTGTACCCCTCTGCCTACCCCTTCGGGGAATACAGGCGTGATGCTATGAAATAAATTAATCTTTGGCTTTGACTCGCCCGGCCACACTTTACCGCGGCTTATCTGTGGGGTTACTCTTGAAACTAATACCAATTCCAATATTAAATAGACGCCTTAAAATAACGCGTAATTTTAAAATAAATTTACCTACATTACAGTTGCCTCAAATTTAAAGCATGTTGTCTTCATACCATCCCGACCATATAATAATTTTTTAGATATTTTGGCATTAAAAGTACGAACGGACATATTTCCAATGTCAATCGAACGGAATTATTTTCAACAGTAAACCTACTGGAACCTTATTCCGACCTCAAGTCGGATAAAAAAGAAAACTCCATGCCCCATCTCACATCTTAATCTGTTGTCCTCATACTTGCTTTAAGGAGGAACTGATGAACGCTGACAAAAGCGCCGTCCACGTGTGTGTAACAGCACCATAGCAGCACCAGTTCGATATCTTATCACCTTCATTGCCTTTATATTTCTGCGAATTCAATACAGTATTATGTAAAACATCATGTCAAAATCACACGCGTTTACACATAGATCAACTATAACGATATAGCTTACTATATAAACTTCAGAAATACTGTCAACAATATCATTAACCGTTTTGTCTTCAGGACCACAGTACAAAAAAATTAAATTAAAAAATAACAAAATGGCTGCTAAACTAATGGTATTGTTCGCTTCAGCACTTTTCGTTAAGGTAAGTTTTTTTTGTTCTTAATTAATTCGAACATGATTTAAGTATCCTAGATTTTGGTCCTTTGAGTCAAAACGTACTTGTACAAAAAAAAAACTTCTTAATTTCATTTCTAAGTGTTCTCTAATAAATATTTTTTAGTTTATTTAATTATTTATTTATTTATTCAATTTATAGCAAGCTTACAGTGTTCACCAAATTGATCAGTTCTAAAGTCTGTACGGGGACCTTTCTTTAAATTAATTATTGTTCACCGGTTACTAGCTACGTAGCCACGTGTATTCTTCGAGTTTGCTCGACTATTTTCGAGCTCGAACGGAGCCCTTAGACATGAGCTGAGTCCGCGGCAATGTCGCGAGTCAGACTCTTCTTTAAATTAGCTAAATCTGTTCTACAATTCCATTTCTCTTACAGGCAATCTCAGCCCAGTGCATTGGCAATGTGAACAGCATCGCTGGTACAGCCTTAGCAGCTGAAGAACTTGCAGCTGCAGGCAACGCAATGGCTTATGGCGCTAACCTAGCAGGAGGCCTCGGTGCAGGAGGCCTCGGTGCAGGAGCCTTAGGCTACCCAGGAAATCTCAACAACAGACTTGCCGCCAACTCCTTCGTCCCATCCAGCGGTGGTAGCTTCGCAGTCACCAGTTATTCGCCCATCGCTCCCACTGGTGTCATGGTGATCTCTGAAAACGCAATCGAAGGAGCTCTAGCTGTTAATGGAGAGCTGCCGTTCTTGGGAGCTATTGCTCTAGAAGGTGCTTTGCCTACTTCTGGCGCTGGTGGCATCAACTACGGCTGTGGAAATGGAGCAGTGGGCATTGTGAGTGAAGGCATAGCTCCTGCTGCAGCGCCTGCGTACGGTGCTATGGGTCCTGGTGCTGGTATCGCTCCTGGCAGACTCGGCTTTGGCTCTGGTCTAACTGGTCCTAGCGTAGCTGGTCTTGGCGCTTCTGGTTTAGGTTTAGGTGCTGCAGGTCTTGGATTCAACGGTCTTGCCGGTGCCGGCTGTGGTTACAACAAAATGTTTTAGTTTAAAATAAATTATTGTACAGTGTTAAATGTTGATTTATCTTTTGTTTTTAATATATGGAAATTAATACTTAAATCTAATATTTATTTATTAGTTTAACCTTCTCCTTGTTTAATTACATTCTACGGCTCATCGGCTCATCGACCTAAATATGTCTTCACCACTGATACGACAAAACGCCATTAATAGTAAATAATGCGCTTGTTTTTTACGCAACCACGCACCGGATATCATATCATGGCGAAGAACTCGCAGGTTTTCGCCATGAGTGCCACCAGTAACAGTTAAGTCACTCCTGAGATCCAAAAATCCCATTCCTTATAGGTATACTATATTTATAAATCACATTCAGGAAGCTCTCCATCTTTTTCAATATGGCACCCATTCAGAACTGTCAAAATTAAAACGTCAGAACAATTTTCGTGCATAGCACTCATGAAATTAAGTTACTTTTTTTATATAAAAATAACTTTATAGATGATAAATAAATTTAATTCTGTAAATAGATCTTTTGAAGACACTTTTACAAGATTTTTTAATAAACAAGATGGCGTCGGTGTTTCCTATCTGACTATCTCTGAGAAGAAACGCCGTAACAAACTCAGAGGTCAACGTCTCTTTTAAATTCCAGACATAATAGTACATATCTATGTGAGTGTAACCATGCAGGGATCATCTGGAATGGCCTTTTGAGGAAAGAGCCATAGCAGCTTTGAGGTGACCTGTCCTATCTGACGGCACGTATGCAACCATAACTAAGGGAGCTCAACGACCCGTCACAAGACGATACCAGATCAGGAGGACATTTGCGTAGGTCACATAAAACAACTCAAAACCGCCAGACAGGCTATGAGGTTCATGTATGAATTTCTGGCCCACATCGTACTCACATTCACATTGCAATTAGTGTCTTATATCCATAACAATATCAAAAGATGGCAAGAATTAATGTCAAAAAGGATAACCATAATATAATAGATTCATTAAATAAATAAATTATACATTAAAATGAGTTTAGATTACTACATCTTCTGGTATCCATTAGAGTTAGGACTTTTGAGAGCTAACACCAAAGCAGGTTTCAGCTGCTGGCTAGAGTAGAGAGAGGTAAATTGTAAATAAAAGAAAGGATAGTCATAGGTCCAAATCCAAGGCAGCGTGCCTTGAATGTTCCCAGTCAAGTGCGTACCTAATAAAAATTATTAACACTTGCTTAAAACTGTGAAGGCAAAAATCGTGAGGAAACCAGTACATATCAGATGCTCTCGATGGTCTGCAAAAACATGGCATAAGGACGGTTCGTTCTCTGATATGAGGATATTTATCAACCACACGTTATAAAGAAGACAAATAAGACCCTTCTGGTCGAATTTACAAGATCGATTCTCACTATTAATCATTGTGTCCTTTAAAAAAAACGAAATTGATAAAAAAGTCACGCCTTCCATGCGTAACTTTTTATTATTTCACACTTTTTTGTGTTCTATAGCCACTATATACCTAATTATTTTTTACCTTACAAAACTTTACTAGCCTATGTTACCCGGTACAATAATACGGGCGGTATTATTGTCCTGGGTAAGATAGGCTAGTAAAGCAGTATACATCTAAATCGGTTCATGCGTAACTTTTTATTATTTCACACTTTTTTGTGTTCCATAGCCACTATATACCTAATTATTTTTTACCTTACAAAACTTTACTAGCCTATGTTACCCGGTACAATAATACGGGCGGTATTATTGTCCTGGGTAAGATAGGCTAGTAAAGCAGTATACATCTAAATCGGTTCATGCGTTTAGAAGTTATGGTGGAATAAACTCACAAACATAGCTATATCATCTTATTATTGGAGACAGATTGCTTGCAGCAATGTGTGCTTTTTATGTTATATAGTATACCTACTCTATTTTTACACAACTGCTCAAAAAAAGGAGTGTTATGTTTTTAGGGTTCATGTATGTATGTACGTATTTAAGTATGTATGTATGGTTGTAAGTTTATTTATTCTACCATAACTTCTAAACGCCTGCACCGATTTAGATGTATGGGGTATCATTGTCCCGGGTAACAGAGGCTAGTAAAATTATGTAGTGTAAAAAATAATGATATAGTGGCTATGGAAAACACAAAAGGTTGTGAAATAAAAAAAGTTAGACAGGGCCGGCGTTTTTTTTATTTTAATAAATTTCATCTTGTAGATAGGACACAATAATTAATAGTGAGAAACGATCTCGATTCAATTGCTTCACGTATCTATTAATATATAGACAATCTTGGTGAAGCAACTCCTTCGCTATTTTCAACATGACTTAATGAAAGGGAAGTACTCTAAGTTTGCAAGTGTCTATATAACTTTGGATTGGGTTGAATTAGGAACTTAATTTTTTTACACCTCCAAGGGAGAGTCCCTTGGAGGTGTATGATACTGCCATAGCTGTACCCGAAACTTCGTTCGCGGGGGACTTGGACAAATAGATAGCACGTTATATTTATATGTATATTATTATATAAAACTACCTCTTTGGTCTAGTGATCTCAAGAGCGATTGCTGAGCATTAGGTCCTGGAATCGAATTCCCGGGTCAGCAAAGTATAAATTTTTCTGTAAAAAAAATCTCAGTAGCATATCAGAAATTGGAATTATGCCCGGTAAATGGCAATAGGCTTACCACCCATTACATGGGACTTTATGTGTAGTGAAATGTGGTACAACAGTGTACACCTGTGCCTAACACTTCGGGAAATACAGACGTTAGCATCACGCCTGTGTTCTCCTATTCCCCTTGTTTTGACCCTGGAATCGAAGCAAGGACCTCATCTCGCACTTTTGATCACTAGGCCAACGAGGTAGCTAATCCCTATTTAGGTACATAATCAATAAATCTAGGCACAAAGCGGTAATAAGCATTTCTTACTTCAGGGGCCTAAGTATAATAATTTAAATAAAATTATATATAATTTACATTTATTATTGGTTTTTAATAATACTAGGTAGACTGACAAAGAATGTAATTATTGTAATACAATTATATCAATTGTAATACAATTATATAAATTGTAATACAATTATATCAATTGTAATACAATTATATAAATTGTAATACAATTATATCAATTGTAATACAATTATATAAATTGTAATACAATTATATGAATTGTAATACAATTATATCAATTGTAATACAATTATATCAATTGTAATACAATAATATTAATTGTAATACAATTATATTAATAACCATGTTTCATGCAATAAATGATTGATTGATTGATCCAAGTTCCACCTCACTTAGATTCCATCAAAACTATGGCTGAATTGCTAGTCTGCAAAAAGTTCAATTATCTCCGAGAATTGTCATTATTCACCAAAAGTCACAGTTGAATGGTGGTTCAGTGGGAGGTCATTGCAGATGAATCGTCTGCCTCGTTTGTTTAGTGGTCCCAAGCGCGACTGCTCAGCAATAGATCTCGAGTTCGATTCTCGGGTCGGGCAAAAGGTTTTTCTGTTAGAAAAATTCTCAGTAGCAGCCCGGAGCTTGGAATTGTGCCCGGTTGACGGCAATAGGCTTACATGCGGCTTAATAACAGCATTGGTAAAATGTGGATGTACAACTGTGCACACCTCTGCCTATCCCTTCGAGGAATACATGCGTGATGCTGTGTAATGTATGCACGTAAATTTCATTGACACATAATCGTTACTCAATTGATGAGTGACGATAATGTGTAAGAAGAGAAGAGTGTCTATGGAGTTTCTTGCCGGCTCTTCTCCTTATGATCAACGCCTTGGAACCGTGCATCTAGCTTTGACTTTTCGTATGTATATGGTTTATTTGAAATAAAATTTGAATTTAATGCATTATTAAATTAGAAGACACAGAACTATGATAATTTTATCTAACTTCGTGTTATTTAATTGATTAAGAAATCAAGCGATTGTAATCATGTACTATCTAATAAATTATCTGCTTTACATGACATAATTAGTTGAGAAATAATTTAGTATATAATCTTATAGGCTGAATAATATTACTCATTCTCATTAAAAATATTTTATCGTCATGTCCTGTCTAATTATTTTATCGGCCGTCATCTGTTTTGTTCAGGTATGTACTCTCATTAATTTTTTCTACCCACATGTGCACTTTGTGTTCATATCCAAGGGGTGCGGGATTTGAACCCGCACATCTTGGATCGGTACACAAAATTACATGATTTCTTCTTTAATTTAATTTTGTTTTATATAATAACTACTTACTTACAAATACAAAAAAAAAGTATAATAAAATAACAATAGTGGAATAAAATTAAAGTATCATTATTAAATTTCTATTCACTATTTACTTATATCAAGTAATCCGTTCATTCTTTAACAGATTGCATATGGCCAAGTTGGTGGGTTTGGTAATGGATTTGGACTAAACGGACTGCCGTCAAATGGGCTAGGCCTTGGCAATGGACTGGGACCCAGTGGCTTAATAGGAAATGGACTGACAGGGAATGGCTTGGCTGTGGGCAATTTTGGTAGCAACAATTTCGCAGCAAATAACTTCGCAGCTAACAATATTGCTGCAAACAACTTGGCAGCCGGAAACCTTGCTGCCAACAATTTGGCTTCTGGAAACTTTGCCGCCAATAACTTGGCAGGAAGCAATTTAGCTGCTGCAAATAACTTGGCATCAAGCAATTTAGCCGCTGGCAATTTTGCAGCGAACAACTTCGCCGCTAACAACTTGGCTGCCAACAATTTTGCTGCAAACAACCTAATGGCTAACAACTATGGCGCTGGAAACTGCGCTGCTAATACGATAGCTGGAAACTTCGCAGCCGCCAACAACGTAGGTGTCGGAAACTTTGCAGCCAACAACTTTGCTGCTGGCAACTTGGCCGCTAACAACTTGGCTAGAAATGGCATAGCTGCCAACAATGTTGCTGCTAACAGCTTAGCAGGTAATGTAGGCTTTGGTGAAGTTGCAGTAATTGGTGAACTACCAGTCGGTGGCAATACTGCCGTATCTGGCAACGTGCCAGTCATTGGCTACGTAACATTTGAAGGCACTGTGCCAGCTGGTGGTTTAGTCAGTGTTGCCAACAACTGCGGTTGCAACCAATCACCGTTCTAATTGTTAGTTGTACTTAAATATTGTTATTATCATCACTCGTTCTGTGCCACAGTTAAATGTATTTTATTTTATTGATGTGCATTTATTTAGTTATGTAATAAATGGAATTAATTTATGAATTTATGCTGTTTTGTTTTTTTACAATTATGTCTCTAAATACCCATCTCCAGTGTAGCGACATCTACCACGCTACATAGATACTACGCGCATAACGCGCTGCATCACGCAATCAAAGTTTGACGGCGTCAAACCGTCTGACAACCTTCCTGGAGCCATGGCCCACCAGTCAACATCACCCACCTGGTCGGAAGATCTTCCATTTTAAACGGAAGAACACCACCTCGTTCTTCCAAAAATTAAGGAAAAATAAAAGTGAATTGTTAATTTACATTAATGCTGCTAAACTATGCTTTGTAATCCAGTTGCTCACCTAGCATACACCAAAGCATCATCCCTGTATTTCCTGAAGAACTAGGTCCAGGTGTAGGTATATACACTGTTTTACACTTTGATCCACGAAAAACCGGCAAGAAACTCCATGGTTACCTCTTCTTTAAACTTCATATTTTTTACTGTATTTGTACGTACAATTTATAAAGAGGAATGCGAGAACAGTGTGATCTTCGATACAAAGTAGGTAATTAATATTAAAAATAATAAAAATAATGTAAAACACAACGAATTTGGCAAATTAACTGAGTTCTCATATTTACAAAATATTGAAGTTAAAGAAGTTATACAAAACAAATCAAATGATTGCAGCTGAGCCACTAGATCAATGAAACAAGCCGAATAACTCTTTTTAAAGCAGACTGTGATGTTCCACACGAAGGACGTGCCCATACCACCTGAGTTGATGCTGCATGAGAAATATTTCAATTCCATACATCGACACAGAACCTCGAGGTCTTGAAAACTAAGTTCTGTCATCATCAGCCATCGGTCCTGCGTCTGATCTTTCTCCGGTCGTGTCGGATTGCCGTCCCATTAGACTATGAGTATGAAGGAAGAGGGAATGCATCTGTGTTTGCGCAGACACTTGTACAGTATAATTTATTACTTGGTTAATAAATATCCCTGGCGATAGGTCGCCATGACCAAAATACTATAATAATAAAGTCGGGAGGATTTTTAATATAATACAAGTCTGTTAACCAGTCTTACTACGAAATTGTATTGTGTTACAATATAGCTAAATATAGGAAAACCGAAGAAGCGATGGATGGATTGGGTTAAAGATGATATGGCTAGAAAAGGAGTGACCGACGATATGACAGGTAATAGAGATGTATGGAATAAGAATACATGTTGCGCCGACCCCAAATAAATTGGGATAAGGGCAGGGCATGATGATGATGAATGTAGCTAAAGTTATGGAGATCAGATAGGTATAGTTATATGTCAGATACTAGCAATAAGCTCCATCTGGTTAGACTCGAAGCCGACCGCAAAGGATAGATAGAGGATAATTCGGCTATCTGGCTGGTCATGAAATTATAAAGATCATCTGGTCTGCTGAACTTCTCGTTCTTATTTTTTGGTCCATGAACAACCAAGTGTCCGAATTAAAACCACCCGTAGATCTCTGACATAGCTTTACACGCCATAAAGAACATCTTTCAAGTGTACTGGTTTCTTTATAAGGATTCCTACATACACAAATATCTTCATGCCTGTATTCCCCGAAGAGGTAGACAAAGGTCTACACAGTTCTATACCCACATCCAAACAATGTTATTGTTAAGTCCCTTGTAGTAATGGTGAACCTATTGCCATATACCAGCCACGAATCCAAGCTCCGGGTATTACTGAGATTACCTAATAGAACAACTCAATAAAATAACCCTTTCCCCAATCCGTGAATCCAGGACGTCATGGCAGGTTCGCTTGGCCCCACTACACTAAAAAGTTGTGGTTAATGTTTGCGGGGCTACTTATATTAAAAAAGAATATAGAATCGTAGCCTAGTAGGTACTGTAAGCACGTAAAATTCTTGTAATGCATAATTCTTCAGAATGCGATTATAAATAGAGGCTTATGTGCAAATGAAAGTATCCCCCATAATTAAAATAACATAATATTGATTCAATAAATTACTTTATTACAAAAATTAATAATAATTATCATAATCATAAACTACAACGTGTTGGGCGCACCGCAGTTGTAATTAACAGTCGCCTTTCCACCACTTGGCAAATTGCCATTTATAGTCACTGTGCCAAAGATTGGCATTTTGCCAATTACAGACACTGTGCCAGCAACTTCCAAATTTTCTGCCAGAACTTTTAATCCAATAGGTGGATTGCCAGACGAACTGCCTGATACTGTAAAAGGAATTGCACTATTGCCAAAATTGTAAGCCACATTTGAGCCTAATCCATTGGCTATGCTTGTGTAAGTAATTTTATTGGCAACATTGCTGTTGGTTGCGTAGAGATTGGGTGTAGGTTCTGCAATATTATTTGCCATCATTGCAGCAGTGGCAATGTTTGGCTTAAATTGGCCATTTGCCAAGTTATCATTGGCTACTGCAGCTGCAGTTACTCCTTGATTAGCTAAATTGCCGATATTATTTGCCAGACTTCGACCATTCAATACGTTTCCATTAGGGTTTCTGAAATTTCCATAGTTATTTGCAAAGTTATTATTTGCGAAATAAGTTCTTGGAGAATTATAATTTGCGTTCTGAGCGTTGGCATAATTTGTATTACCCATATTATTGGCAAACATTGGCGTGCTTCTAGTAAATACGTTGTTTGCCATTCCATTAGTCACGCTTCTCCCCATAGCCATGTTATTTGGGTTTCCTCTGAAATCGTTGCCAGCATTAGTAAACCGGTTTGGGATCCCATATCCCATTATTTGGGCTGAAGTGAAAAATAACTGCAAAAAAATAATAGATTATAATTTGTTTGCAGTCTGTGGCTGACGTCCGAATTTCAAAGAATAGTTTAAATGTATAAAGATAACATAGATTTGATATTTATTATGTATTTTACACAAATACATAGTAATACGCCTATATTCTTCGTAAGGGTTCGGCAGAAGCGTACAATAGTACAAAAATAAATCCCCGACAATCTTATGAAAACCGATGTAATAGAGATGGGCCAGGCTACTACTGAGTAGACTGCCCGGAGATCGAAACCAGGACCGTTCAGCTGTCGCGTTTCCCGCCATTAGACCATCGAGACAGTTCACCTATTATGTCAAAGTTATTGAATTGTAAAGTTATAATTTTAAATGGAAAAAGAATACGGTCGTGAGCAGGATTCGAACCTGCGCCTCCCGGATAAATACTCCAGGTGCACTGACCACTAAGCCACCTCGACCTCTACTCACTACCGTGAATTCTTCCTCCACATTTAAACACGTCTTTTGGTGACGTCACTACTGAATTTCGAATCCTGCTCACAACCGTATCCTTTTTTAATTTAAATTATAACTTTAGAGTTCGCTAAGCAAGCGTTATTGCTTTTCAAAGATTTATCTGTATTTATTGAATTGTATTTTGATTTGATTATTAATTTACCTGTGAATAAACAGTGACGAATAAACTATACCAACTTATCATATTTACTCAACTATCAAATATTCAATTAATTTTACTAATAGCAATACAGACAATTTTATACTTATCGAAATGATCACAACTTGTTTCTAATCAAAAAGTTTATCATAATAAGTTCTGATAAGGAATGGAATATATGTAGCGGAGGCCTCGTGCATTTCTTACATAAACTACTGATTATTAAATAAAGCTTATCGATAATGCTTCATTTAATGATAAAACATGTAGTGAATTATGAAGAAATTGAAGTTCCAAAAGATAATTTGATCAATTTAAAGTTGTTTACAAATTGGTAGTTAAACACGTCTATGATTTTCTATCGTTGTCTATGTTGAAATATGTTTTTAAAAGAATAAAGTAATTATTTTGGAGCAGTGTATGTACCTACCTATTGAGCAAAAGTCATTATTTTTTGTTAATATTTCCGAAGAAAAATTTAAAAATACTATATAAAATAATATAATAGACTGTCAAAAATCGTTCTCGAGAACAATTAATACAGGCCTTGACATGCATAAAAAAATATAATTACGTTATGATTAATCTTAGTTTATCTGATGTGAATTGAAATTATTTTAAAGAACAATTTGGGCCTGCTCTTTCCGGATATATACTCCAGGCACTCTGCCAACTGAGGTATCCGGATCTCTGCTGACTATTCTGTTTTTTTTTTTGTTTTTTTTTTTCGTATGAGAGATGTACAAAATTATTTCTAAAACACCTAGAAATAGAACATTGATATGGCTTAACACATTATAGGATATATCTCTCAAATTGCGCTGGTTTCCTCACGATAATGCCTTTAACATATTAAGCAAGTAATAATTGTTACGTTACGCACATGAAAAATCGATATGGTGAGCCTAATGATCGAACCAGCGCTCTTTGACGTAAGGTAATTACACTTTCGGCTCAGCAACGTACAGAATTATACGTTGTAACAATAAAAATCTATTGTGTCTTGTAATTAATGAGGCAGCAGTTTACGGCATACCACTTAGCTCCCCTTGCTTACGTAGGTATACGAATTCAAATAAAACATATTAGTATTATTGTCATTTAATAAATATAATGAAATTATAAATTAAAATATATTTATAATTAAATTATTATTAAAATATAATGAATATTTTAACTTTGCTCCAATTATCAACATGTTAAAATAATACTGGTAATAAGAACGGATCTGAAATAAAAAAAATACGGATGTAACCTTGCCTTGTCATAAGCGAAGCATAGATTACGCACACACACACACACGCAGCGTACTGGGGCCGAGTGCATGAGTTTTAAGTATTTGTATGCGTTTAGCTAGTATATGACAATCGAAATTGGATGACTAGGCATGCTTCTCACGTGTCGTACGCAACGTTCCGTCCGTATTTTTTTAAGGTCCGTGGTAATAAGAAATAATAAAATATAACAAAGAAGGTCAACAAGAATATTAAATATTCTCAGCCATATGAAATATCTACCTATGAATCTTTTTCCTTACATCAACAGAAAGTCTTGCAGATCTTCACTCTACCAGAAGCTGGGACCATACCGCCAAACTTAACAGACCCTGCATCCCTGGCAACATTCGCATCTACATCACTTGTCACCGAAATATAGCTTGAGTCAATAGCATTAGTCAATGATGTTGATTTGGTTGCCATGGTAATTGGCATTGGCGTTATTGGCACAGATACTATAGATGGCCCTTTTGTTATGCATGGCAAGGTAATTTCTGGCAATGCTGCAACTGGCGGTAATGATGTGATTGTTGGCAATGGTCGATAGGTTCGTGTTGTTGGTTGAGGAGCTATGAGCATTGGTGTAGGAGGCGCTGCGTATGATGTGAACGCTGTAAAAAAACAACGACGTCTTACTGAATGAAAAATTTAAGGATTATTATTGAAGGCGAATGAGTCAAAATTTACAGTAGTCATATTTGCAGTAGTCTAGTGTTTGTAACTACAATTGAGTTATCCGATATTATTAGTTAACAACGTTCAATTACCTACCCGTTTTTTTTTTTTTTTTAAATTGATTTTACCATATTTGATTACAAAACACGTCAGTTCTAATAAAACAATGCCAAATTCCGTTTTTTTTAAGGTTTTTATATTTTACTTTATAAAAGAGAGTTTAAGGATCCGAAGGCTTTATTTCATAGTAACTATATATATATATATATAAGACTCTATCTTCGCAATTAAATGTCTTTTCATTTAGTCTATGTCCATGTTATTGGGAGCTTAGTTACCCACGTCCGTAGGAGTGCACCCTTAAAATGGAATCCCTACACATGGCCCCTGGGTAGTACAAAACAAGCAACACAACTCTGGTGGGAGGCGTCGGCCGCGGCTAGTTACCACCCACCGGACAAAGCCATGTCGTGAAGCGACCTAGTTGTGTTTCGGGATGTAGTCCGGTGCAACCGTTGTGGGAGACGCGTCTGGGCAGTTGCATCAACTCCCCAACTATCGTTTTACGTAAATGTAACCACTGTACTTAAGAATGAATAGATTTATTTTGGATATACGTGCTCTATCCCCGGCCACACCATCGCTTACCATCAGGCGAGTTAGCGACCAAACGTAGACCCATTAATGATTTAAAAAGAAGTCCATAACCAAGGTCCAATCTATCTCTATACCAAAATTTATCCAGACCCATCCAGACAGACAAACTTTATTCATATTATAGTAGGATAGACCATAAGCACACATAAGATGTTGAAAATTTAGATGCACGGTTCCAAATTGCCCGTTCTTACACTAATACTTACGCCCATATCCTTGGTTTCCAAACCCTCCAACTATGTTGACTCCACCTCTAGCTCGTACAGGACCGCCGAAACTCTCACGTCTTGAATTAGGTTGGTAATAATATCTAAATTGTTCTATCAGCTGTCGTTCTATGTTCCAAGGTTCTGGGTAGAGGAGATTGCCGTAGTATGGTAAGGGAACTACATCAAATTGCTGTTAAAATAAAAATAAAAAGTGATGATATTAAGTGTCTTTGTTGAGATTTGACTAAATTTTAAAGAAATGAACAAGTTGTTTGTGTGTGCCCAGTGCATGCTATTTTAAATATGAAAACAGAACTTGAAGTAGCATTATACGGACCAATCAAGGAAATCGTTTTTGAGGTCAAGGAATCGATCAATCCTAAAAAATTCGCGTGACCGTAAACAACAGTCAAAAATATTATGATAGCTGTCAACAAAAAATTTAAAGAATTTTAAAAAACAACAATGTCTTACCTCTGGTGATAAGGAAGCGAATTCTTCAATGGGTATATAAGCAAGTACATAATCTTTGTATGGATAAGCTGTGACACGCTGAAACATAATGTGATCAATACTTTTAAATATTGGTAAATGATGTGCTTTATAAATTTTATATCACTTAATGTCTGAATGAGCCAAGCATAGAACCTTGGGATACACCTTACTTGAGGTAAGTTGATTTCTCATAATCATCCTAGCTAGTTCCAAACTATGATGGGATCAGCTTCTAAATTAACCAGCTGTGGCTTAATATCATTACTTTGCACACACAGTGACCACCATCAGGCCATCATGACTGAAAAACTGGGACATACTGAGAATGTCGTAAGCATACTCTAAGTCTGTAAATAATTTTGTAAATATAACTTGCCTCTGACATTAACACATTTAAAATAAACAAAATAAATGGAAGACACATTTTATACAATCATAACACAATTGCAATAAACATGAGTCTGTTGCGTGACCCATTTTTATACCAGCTGTCCTATATTATCTCTAATTAATGAATTCGCTTTAATACATATTCATATAGATAAACTATTAAACAGTCTGCCTGTTTATTTTCATCATATTTAAGAGACAGCTTAACGCCTTATGGTTATAATTGCTTTTTAGTTGGTCTGAGATCCCTGAAATATGATAAAAGAGCTATAATTTAGAAATTTGAACTGAATATGTTCTATTATTCTCAACACACACTCCATTCATAACTGTAGGTGATCACAAGTAGTGAAAACCAAATATAAGAGCCATTCTCTATTGTTATAATGTCAAGTCCATATTATTAATATCCAATGTAAAGAGGTCTTGTTAATGAAAAGGTTGGTTCAAACCTTGTCTAACTGAATTACCTAAAACGCAGTGACAAGCAAGAATGTGGTTGCTTGCGGTGAATGGAGCTACATTTCTTTACCTCCCGGTGCAAGTTAGAGGAGAATCATGTGGTCGATAGGAGTTCGGCACAGCGTTCATGATAGGTTTCACATGAAAATTCTGATTGCAAAATAGTCTAAGGAAATACTTACTGTAGCTAGTTTTATTCAAATATATTATTATAATTGATTCATTAATGCCATGTAATGCAAGAACAGTCACATGACATAATATAGCTTATTAATAATACGTGACCAGGAACAATAATACATGCAATATCACTAGTTATGTTGAAATAATAAATAACATAACTCATGTCTTTTGTTGCTTAACAGAATTTGTTGGCAAGAATCACATGGTCTTCATTGTTATGTTCAATCATATTTATGTAGCGATAGAAGAAAAAAGGAACGGCCAATTATATTTAGCTAGTATTCTATTATCTTTGTCTCAAATAAACTTGTAAAATGTGAGTTTCTGTGTACACCTCTGCATACATCTTCAGGGGATACAAGGGTGATGCTATGTTATGTGTCTCGAAGAGCTTCTTCAAGATTAGACCAGATGGTTTGATTTGTATGGAAAAGTCGTTTGTCATAGAATTTCATTATAAAGCACTGCTTTGTTAGACACAATGTTATAATTTAAATAAAACAGGCACAATATTTTATTTTATTTTAATCGAATGTGTTATAATTATAGTGAAATTAATTAATAACCTCACCGCATATAAAAAAATTGTGATCGTAATGATCACAGTTTTCGTCATCGTCATTTAACGATAATAAATAAATAATTTGCTAACAAAAATAACTAGATTACTTTAACTAATATTAACCCGCTAATTGCACGGACTATTCAAAACAGTTACTGTTTCAGTAATTCCAGCGACTGGCAAGCCGTTAATCATAGGAAAATTGCCAAATCCTTCCATTCGAAAATTGTTTAGTAAGTCTTGGCCTAAATTGAAATTATTATTAGTCAAAATAGATTGCCAATCAGATGGCACATTTGTTACCATTGGTGATCTTTCTGACAATAGTATCTGGTTTACTGGGCTTACATCCACAAATTCATTTGCCCAGTTATTGCCTGGCATTTGAAGATTCCCAAATTGTAAATTGTTGCTTAAAAATCCGTTGCCAATTGCATTTTCTGAACAGAGTTCTGGTTTGTTAGCAGCAAACAGTCTTTCGTTTATGTAACCTCCATTATTCATCATCGTATTGGGAGATGCTATGTCATTGCTTATGGCTTTAGCTGGCCAACTGTTTAGCGTACCTGTATTTACTGGATTTCTTTTGGCAACTATAAAAGGATTAGTATTTACCAATTGTTGTTCATTCATTGGCATCATGTTGCTGGCCTGAAAGTTATTCCCTGCAATGTCGTTGTTTAAAATCATATTGTTAACATTTTGCTTTTCAATAGAATCCACTGGAACATTATTGAAGTTTATAAATCCATTATTTACTGGAACATTATTAGTCAATTCATTGCCAAAAGGCATATTATTTAAGCCTGAAAAGGCATTGCTAGATTGCATATTATTTATGCTAGAGGCCTCACCCAATTGTGGAATATTAATAGGAAAACTGGTACTTGCATATCCACCAGAATTTTGCAAATTATTTATGCGAGGAAATCCATTGCCGAATTGAAAATTATTTGCACCGGATATCAGTGCAAAATTTTTAAGATTGGCTAAATCATTCCCAATTCCAAAGCCAGTTATTTGGATGTTATTCATATTTGGCAGACGATTGTTGATTGGTAAATTATTTAATGGCAGTAGATTGCCATTTGGTAAATTATTGAAAGTAGGTGAAGTATTTTGAACTAGCACATTGTTAATATCTGGCAATATGTTCGCAGCTGGCAAATTATTTATATTCACAAATTTATTTCCAGCTGGTCCATTAAAGTTCTGTAATCCATTTACTGGCACATTAAAATTTGCTAACACATTTGGCGTAAAAGGCAATCCATTGCTTGATGTGAATCTGTTTAGCAATCCGTTGCTCCTGGGAAAATTACCAAACGTCATACCATTGTTAAATGGCAAGCCATTGGCAGTCCCAAGCCCGTCTATTGGCAAATTCCCGTTCCCTGTCAGTCCAACTGGTGCGCTATTGATTTGTCTTTTAGATCTAGTAATAACTGCCAGTGGCCTGTCTTGCAGGTGGCCTATTTGCTTGCTTTGTACATTATTGTCTACTGAATCTCGAGCGAAATCAGCAGAAATGATCTGTAAACAAGGATTAAATAATTGTAGAGAAATATAATAAAATAGATTTTTAATTACATGACATGGATACAAGATTTTACATTAATTTTTACAGTTAATGTTTCGCAGACAAAGCAAAAGTTTAATTTCAAAAGTTATATGGAAAATAAACCTAAGATTAACAAAAAGAAATATGGCTACTATGTACACTATACTTTAGTAAGGCAGTACAAATAAAAAGCGAATGTCTAAAAACGACTAAAATAATAAATCGTTGAACGATACATGATGAATTTTATAGTTTGTTCAACTAACACGCACCTTTTTTTGTGAGAAAGCCATGGGCCTATGGAGACAGGCCTGATCATCGATCAGAATAGAATAATAAAAAAGAATAGAGCTGTGAAATTATAGAGGTATTACCATTAGAAAAAAAGACCTGTGTCTAAGGCGCATGTCCGAACTCAAGGCACGTACCTACCACAAACTTTTCGGAATCATGGGTGTTTTAAAAATTAATCGTCGCTTGCTTAAAACTGCGAAAGATAAGTGTGAGGAATCAGGGTCAACGGAGAGATGTTTTCGATCGTGATTTTAGAGGCCCATGGGTAGTTTAAACTTTGACACTAAATCAGAAAATAGTGGGGCAAGTCTTCGTAATTTGAACAGCGTGTGACAGCTGTCAAAACTATACTATAGTTTTGACTTTAATTGAATTTTTGTGAGTCCTCTTTTCTGTGTGTATTTTTAATCTATACTCATATGAAGAAAAATATTTGCAATTATTATAAAACTAAAATACAAAAATAGTAGATAATTGTAACTAAAAAAGAAATGCAGCACCTACCTGTACTAAAATTAATTGCGAGATGAAAACCTTTACAACCATTGCTCAATTGTTATTTCATAAGTTTCCTTTTAATATTAAAATGTACATTGATTAATATGTTATTATATAGAAGTATTTATCATTTAAATTGTAATGTTTATAAAGTAGGAACGCGTTTAATCTCGATTCAGTATCTGAGTAGATGCATTAAATATGATTTTTGTTTATCTTTAAAACGTGAGTACTGAACTCAATAGTTTACATTTAAAGATGGGTTGCGACACCAATAGATTAATGATAAGTTTAACCAATACCTCCTTTTGTAAAAACCTATTTTATAAAAAGAGTAACCATGCAGTTTCTAGCCCGTTCTTCTACATAGGAATCTACACTTTGGAACGTGGCAGCTAGCTTCCGACAATTAAAAAGTGCCTGTAAATCGTCTAATTGAAATAAATGATTTGACTTTGACTTTGACTTTTATTTTATTTATTTATATAATAAAAATACACCAACAGCATATACATAAAATATTTTTTACACAATATTTCCGTATTATTTCTTATGTACAAACTACAATATCTACATGTATACAATAACTAAAACCGATTCTAAAATAAAAATCAAGAAAAAGCATTGCCACGTTGGATGGCAATGCTGATTCGTTGACCTAGAAACAAGCCACTCGGACCCCATGACCCGAGCGTTTCGACCCCAAACGGCTCAAAGTCGTAGCAACTGGGCAAGTTGCTATATTTGCGCCGTTTGTGGGTCTCCGCGGTCGTAGCAGCGGCGCCAGCACAACCCGCTGAGCTAGGAAGGTGTTAGTTATTGTATACATGTAGATATAGTAGTTTGTAAATAATTCGGTTTAGGTAGGTTTGTAGGAGTGCTTTTTTCATCTTTTTTCCTGATGGATGTCCCCTTCCTTGGGGGAGGACTCCTTGGGGAAAGATCTGTCAGACTATTACTATCTAAAACAACCCCAGTGTTCTCTTGCGCACTTAGATCGAAGGCCACGGGAGTGAATGCATCTTCCACAGCTCCCATTCGGTGCTGGCTCGCCTTATACGGGCCCCACCGATCCTGAGCTAACCTCACCCGCTGGCGCCCTGTTGTGCTTGTCAATGTCGTTCGAACATCGTGTTGGGGATCTTCCTTGTTTATGGTTGAAAAAAAAATCAACAACCGCTAAGATAAATGGACAAAATAAACACCCAAATTGAAACAAAACAATTATTTTATTAGAATAAATTATTTACAGACTAATACTTAGCTATGCAAACAAATAATTTTTCAATTATATCCGTATCTGTCAAATCTGACATTCGCCGCCCTATTTGCGATGACGTCATTACCAACTGTCAATGGCTGTTTAGGCAAAGGTATTCTACTTTCAGGGTTTTGCGAACACGTGCACGCACTGGCAGCAAACATTAAACTTTCCAAGGCTGACTTTCTTAACGTCTCCGCCATTGCCTGTCTCTGATTGGTACTCCCAGGATTACTTGGCGGCATTTTTTGAATAACAGATGCGATGGCGCCGATTTTGTCAACAAATGGAATGGGCGTTCGGTATGTAGATAATAAAGAATTTATCATTGGCTGGTTGTATGGCATATTTCTTGTCTGTGGTGAGCATGGTAGGTTTTGAATTCGAATCTGGGCGAAGGCAACCTATAAAATAAAAAATTCAAGATAAATCTTTTTAAAAACATTAACGCGTGCTTAGCGAACTCCAGGCGTTCTGACCACTAAGCCATCTCGATCAGAGGTCGAGAAGAAGTATTTATCCGAGAGGCGCAGGTTCGAATCCTGTTCACGACCGTATTCTTTTTCCATTTAAAAAGTTATATTTTATGTCGATCGTTGATGAAAAGATGGTGTAGTAATTACGTATAAAACTAGCCCCTGACTGTCCCACTGTAGGACAAGGGCTTCTTCTCAACTAAAGAAGGGTTGGAGACATTAGTATTTGTAATGTTAAAGATAATAATCCAAAATACTTACACTTATCAGTATAGTTTGAAGTAATAATAAGCAAAATAAATCCATAATCTTCGCCATTTTTCTTTTCAGTTAAAAAACCGTTAGGTTTGAAGTTAAAAGAACTCCAAATATTTTGTTTTTAAATTGGAATCATGTATTCTTATTCTTTTTTTAAATTATGTACTGTATTATTTTTATTTTATACATTTATTTGACTCTCTCATTTCAATATTGGATGTGCGTAAAATTTCGCCTGATCAACTGTTTATGTATCAATATTTTATCTTTAAACGCGATCTATTACATCTTGTTATTATGTAAATTTGATAATTAGATTGACAAGATAATAATTACATCATATTGATGATTACTGATTGGTGTAATAGCTGAGATATCATGCGTTTCGAATCTCAAGTTCGATTTCACATGCGACAATATTTTATTAACAATTTTTTTTTTAAATTTTGATATATATATGGTATATTGGCATAGGAGCCCTTACGCCTCAGGCTTGGCTTACCAGATGCCATAGCCGGGACTCGTAACCCACGCTTTACCATAAGTTCCCAAGCACGGAAATATATAAATTCATAGCCCATCAAACATCATGCTGTAAATGTGAGCTCAATGTGGATATGAGCATCACACAAAACTAGTACCATGAAATGCATTCCACAATTTATTTAATCATCATCAATACATATAATAAAAATGTAACGGATATATGAGAAAAAATATTATTGGTACCTTTATTAACGCAAATAGCACCCAAAAGAATGATTGTTAGAATGTTTCAAGATATGTCTTTGAAAAAGCATTAACGCATGCTTAGCGAACTCTAAAGTTACAATATTAAATGGCTTTTTCCATTTAATATTGTAACTGTTAGAATGTTTGTCTGTTTCTCTGTGCGTTTGTGCACGCTAATCTTAGAAACGGCTTGTCAGATTTAGATGTGGTTTCACTAATATATTATGGTAAGGTTCACTTAACATGTAGTGTTTGTTTTATGTCAATCGGTTCATAAATAAAACAGTTATGCCAATTTAAACAATCACGTCGAACATTTGTTAATTATGAATTTGTGTTCATACAGGACATGGTGTTAATTTACGTAGTCGCGGCCATAGCTAGTTGTAAGTAAAACTGTTTTGCTGTGATTACAGACTGTAGGTAACTTATTGGAGTTATATTTTATAACTGGCTGAATATTGTTGGTCAATACTGTAAAATAATGATTGATTGTCAGAAAAAGGAATTGTCATTCATTTTTCTTTGTTTTTTTCGATAAGCAGAGCTTCTGTTACGCACATCGAGATATAATAGAGTTACGCATGTAAAATCTGATTGAATAATTATGTATTATATCTGTTAAAGCCCAATTACAAATGTTCAACATCAACTTGTTTTTTTTTTTGCGATGGAGCTATGTTTCTTAGGTTAGCTGAGTTATTCTTCTGAGTAATTTAATGAATAAATACAGGCGTTACTTTGTGGAAGTGAATTACAATGGATGCAAATATATGCAATATCTAGCTACTTTCACAATATTTGAGTATTTTTCAGAGTAATTTGCTTATGTCCAATAATAAAAAAAATCTGCTCAATCGGAAGCCGGGAAGTGGGTCAAAATAGCGACCTAAGGAGTCGGTTACAAACATACAAACATACATACAAGTGAAGCTAATATAAAGCGTGTAAAAAATGACTTTGACGGAGAGCTCCCAATGTGAAATAATGATTACTCGTCCACACGATAATCGCGGCAAACGCAGCTTAACCTCGATCGATCGATCTTATCAGCAGGTATTTAGCCACGAGCCCCTCATAATTATTTAATAATAGACAAATTACCTAATAGTCCTAATAGACTTTTGTAATAAAATAAAATAATTTACAATCAGTGATAATTAATCATGATTAAAATTATGTAAATCCCGATTGATCAATAAATCAATACGACAGGTTTGTTAATAAATTAGTATATAAACATGAGATTTTTATCATTCAATTACAGTTTTGTAAAATAATTTAAACAATATGATTTCGATAGCATTTGTAGTATTCTCAATTTTTATTAGCGTAAGTATATTGTTTTACATACCTATATAGAGACAGCAAGGTTGAGCGTTCAACCCCCCCCCCCCCGGGCCCTACCCCAGTTCACCCAACCCCCCTCCTAGCTACTAACTGGCTGACCCTGGCTAACCCTGAAATCCCAGACAAGGAAGTGTTTTTTTTTGTATAAACCAAAACACCTGATCCGTTCCATACGTGAAAAATACAATCATGCCTGTTTCCCATTAGTGTAGGCAGAGACTATACATTTCCACTTGCTATGATTCTGATACACCTCTGTCGTTTATGTCATCTATGTTCGTTAACCTCTTCGTGCATGCTCGTCGGTTTTGGTTGTTTTTGACCCCCCATTTATAGTGAACTTATTTTTTAATAACCAGTAGGGGTTTGAAATCTTTTTTTTTCAGTGACACTATTAGTGTACCTACTAAATGAATTTAACCTATATTAATTACTATTTTTCTAGGAAACATTGAGAAATAATAGACACGAACGGGGCTTGTGTCCGCGACTCTTGACATTCCGTGTCATCACCATACCAACTGAGCTGCCGTGACGTGTTCGTGTATATTAAATTTCAAGTCCCCTTACATTCGTCTTCAGGAGACGCCTGGCGATATTTATTTAGCAATAATTTACAGATTTACTAAACTATATTGTCTGATGAAGGCTGAATAGTCCAAAATTGCCAAATTCGACGTCATGTTCATCATTATTTTTGCCGCTAACGCCCTTAATTTCTAATGTTTCTATTTACAGGTGCAATGCCAAATATTTGCGCCATATCCTAGTGCAATGTCAGGAATGATGTCAGGTTGTCCATGTGGCGGACCCCCTCCATTGCCAGTAATGAACGTGCCATACGAAATGCCATTAGCAGTGCCGGCCATGCCCAGAGCCATGGTAAATTCACCTCTAGGATGTCTAGAACCGACTGCGACACAATTTGGTACGATTGCTGAAATGCCATTGCCTATTGGCCCGCCATTGCCGATAAGCCCGCCATTTCCTAACCCGTTCCTGCCAGCCGCATCGCCTGTGTCAGCTATGGCGCCATTTTCGCCATTTCTTCCTCCCGCCAATACATGTAGTAGGTGCCAGTATTTGAAGAAAATACCTATACCACCTCCTTGTATCTAAGTAATGAATTATTTTTAAATAAATTGTTTTTGTTATTTAATTTCGCACTTTTTATTTACAATGAGCTGGCGTTTGATGGCGAAACTTTACCTGTTGGTAAGCCATATTACGGTATACAATGGTGCACGCTTACCCAGCATAAACCTATTCTATCGCATTTTGACTACTACCAGATTCTTACTACCTAGGATCCTAGGTGATCGTATCGGGAAATATAATTTTTTGGGAGCTGAGTTGCCCGCGTCCGCGAGTGCACTCTTAAAATGGATTCCCTACACGTGGCCTCTGGGTGGTGCAAAATAGGCAATACAACTTCGGCCGCGGCTGGTTACCACCCACCGGACAAAGCCATGCTATGAAGCGACCTAGTCGTGTTTCGTGATGTAATCCGGTGCAACCGTTGTTGGAGACGGGTCTGGGCAGTTGCATCAACTCCCCAACTATCGTTCTCCCCAAATCTATCCACTCTACTTAAGAGTGAATAGGTTTATCTTGGATCTACGTGCTCCATCCTCAGCCACACCGTCGCTTACCATCAGCCAAGTTGGTGGCCAAACGTAGAACCATGTTTGATAAAAAAAGACACTCAAGATAAATCTTTGAAAAGCATTAACGCATGCTTAGCGAACTCTAAAGTTATTATATTAAATGGAAAAAGAATACGGTAGCGAACAGGATTCGAACCTGCGCCTCCCGGATGAATACTCCAGGCGCTCTGACCACTAAGCCATCTCGACCTCTGCTCACCACCGCGAATTCTTCTTCCATATTTTAACACGTCTTATGGCGACGTCATTGCAATCAATTCAGTCCCTATACTGGTGACCGAACCGACACGACTAACTTTGCAGTTAATACAATGCCGTAAAGAATGCAATTACCTTAATAATTCAAGATAAATCTTTGAAAAGCATTAACGCATGCTTAGCGAACTCTAAAGTTATTATATTAAATGGAAAAAGAATACGGTCGCGAACAGGATTCGAACCTGCGCCTCCCGGATGAATACTCCAGGCGCTCTGACCACTAAGCCATCTCGACCTCTGCTCACCACCGCGAATTCTTCTTCCATATTTTAACACGTCTTATGGCGACGTCATTGCAATCAATTCAGTCCCTATACTGGTGACCGAACCGACACGACTAACTTTGCAGTTAATACAATGCCGTAAAGAATGCAATTACCTTAATAATTCAAGATAAATCTTTGAAAAGCATTAACGCATGCTTAGCGAACTCTAAAGTTATTATATTAAATGGAAAAAGAATACGGTCGCGAACAGGATTCGAACCTGCGCCTCCCGGATGAATACTCCAGGCGCTCTGACCACTAAGCCATCTCGACCTCTGCTCACCACCGCGAATTCTTCTTCCATATTTTAACACGTCTTATGGCGACGTCATTGCAATCAATTCAGTCCCTATACTGGTGACCGAACCGACACGACTAACTTTGCAGTTAATACAATGCCGTAAAGAATGCAATTACCTTAATAATTCAAGATAAATCTTTGAAAAGCATTAACGCATGCTTAGCGAACTCTAAAGTTATTATATTAAATGGAAAAAGAATACGGTAGCGAACAGGATTCGAACCTGCGCCTCCCGGATGAATACTCCAGGCGCTCTGACCACTAAGCCATCTCAACCTCTGCTCACCACCGCGAATTCTTCTTCCATATTTTAACACGTCTTATGGCGACGTCATTGCAATCAATTCAGTCCCTATACTGGTGACCGAACCGACACGACTAACTTTGCAGTTAATACAATGCCGTAAAGAATGCAATTACCTTAATAATTCAAGATAAATCTTTGAAAAGCATTAACGCATGCTTAGCGAACTCTAAAGTTATTATATTAAATGGAAAAAGAATACGGTCGCGAACAGGATTCGAACCTGCGCCTCCCGGATGAATACTCCAGGCGCTCTGACCACTAAGCCATCTCGACCTCTGCTCACCACCGCGAATTCTTCTTCCATATTTTAACACGTCTTATGGCGACGTCATTGCAATCAATTCAGTCCCTATACTGGTGACCGAACCGACACGACTAACTTTGCAGTTAATACAATGCCGTAAAGAATGCAATTACCTTAATAATTCAAGATAAATCTTTGAAAAGCATTAACGCATGCTTAGCGAACTCTAAAGTTATTATATTAAATGGAAAAAGAATACGGTCGCGAACAGGATTCGAACCTGCGCCTCCCGGATGAATACTCCAGGCGCTCTGACCACTAAGCCATCTCGACCTCTGCTCACCACCGCGAATTCTTCTTCCATATTTTAACACGTCTTATGGCGACGTCATTGCAATCAATTCAGTCCCTATACTGGTGACCGAACCGACACGACTAACTTTGCAGTAAATACAATGCCGTAAAGAATGCAATTACCTTAATAATTCAAGATAAATCTTTGAAAAGCATTAATGCATGCTTAGCGAACTCTAAATTTATAATTTTAAATGGAAAAAGAATATGGTCGTGAACAGGATTCTTTTTGCATTTAAAATTGTAAATAGAAAACTTAATAAAATTATTTGCGAAACGCTTCCTGCGTAATGAAATGGAATGTCAACCGTTTTGATTAAGTAATGAAAGGCCAAGGCAAATACGGGAAGTCTTTTATTTCTTTAGAGACTCCGCAGTTTATTTTCATTTTTGATTAAAGGAATGCTTCTTATCATATCCTATATGCTAAGAACTATGACTTCTGTTCTTAATCGCTCCCCGACTACTGAAGATCATTTCAACACATAGCTTTATACGAAAATAGTTCGGAGCTACCGTTAGTTCATAAATCAAGGAATAATTGTTAATTTCATAATTTGTTTAATTTGAGAAACAAATACATACCTACAACAACAAACTTGTAGATTCATCATCATCACCCTGCCCTTATCCCATGTATTTGGGGTCGGCGCAGCATGTATTCTTATTCCATTCATCTTTATTAGCTGTCATATCATCAGTCACTCCTTTTCTAGCCATATCATCTTTAACACAATCCTTCCATCGCTTCTGCGGTCTTCCTCTATTCTTATAGCCATCTACATTCATACTAAAAACTTTCCTTGTCACATGACCCTCATCCCTCCGCATCACATGCCCATACCATGCTAAACGATTTCTACACATCTTCTCAGTCACCGGTGCCACTTTCAGACTTCCTCTTATATATTCATTTCTAATTCTATCCATCCGCGTCACACCACACATCCCTCATAACATTCTCATGTCAGCTGCATGTAGTTGTCTTTCGTGGTTTTTGTTTGCCCTTCGTGGGCCCACATTCTGAACCATACAAGACAGCGGGTCTAATAATTGTTTTATAGATTTTCCCCTTAAGTTTAAAGGGAATTTGAAACTTTTCGGGCAATCCCAAATAAGCGGTGAACAATAATATGAATGTGTCTCAAGAAGTTATTATAGAAAAATAGTTTTGGTTATAATATTAAATGGAAAAAGGATACGATCGCGAGCTGGATTTGAACCTGCGCCTCCCCGATAAATACTCTAGGCGCTCTGATCACTTAGCCATCTCGACCTCTGCTCACTACCGTGAATTCTTCTTCCACGTTTTAACACGTCTTTTGGCGACGTCATTGCTATATATTCAGTCCCTATAACTTTAGAGTTCTCTAAGCATGCGTTAATGCTTTTCAAAGATTTATCTTTAATTGCACCGAAGTAGTAGATAACCGATTACAATAATATGACTGTGCCTCAAGAAGTTATTACACAAAAATTGTTTTGGCCAGTTATGTAAAATATGTAGTGAAGCTGCCTAATGAGTCCAGGACGCCGATCGTTCTTAAATATCGTCAATAACGTAGAAATCTTTCCTTCACACAACAGCACAGAAAAAATAATAATAGAGACATTAATTTATTGAAATAACAAATAAATAATCTTATATACTAAAACACCACCAAAATCTTTTGACACAAAAGCCTGGAATACCCGCAGTTAGACTCTAGGAATAACAAATAAATAATCTTAATTAATCAAATTTCACGACCTACATATCAATACCCGTCTTCTTCTAGACGGAAATACATTTCTCAGTCACAAAGTTGGAGGACATATGGGTATTTTTCTTAAAAACTGTCCCCTAGATTGTGGTACCGCTGGTGCAAGAACTCTCGAAGCAGGTGATGCTGAAACCGGGGAAGCTGCTGGTAGAAAAGGCTTCTCATTACGAGCATAAATGGTTTTCTGTGGAGCAGTTAGATATTCTGTCATTGCAGGTTGATTAACCAAAACTTTCTGTTGAACACACTCTTTCTGTCGAAAGTCGTTACCATTTTGTATCAGCATTCTTTTAGGCATTTCGTTTCGTCTTACAATTACGTTTCTTGGTAAATTTGCCTCTCCACCTTTTTGTATGATCATATTTTTTGGTAGAACCATTTCGTTTCCCCTTTGCATGACCATGTTTTTTGGTAATACTATTTGTTTCCCTTGTTGCATTATGATGTTATTAGATTTTTGAACTATTACATTCTTCGGCAACTCTTGGCGTTGCATTAGCACTTTGTTTGGTATAACTTGGTTTCTGACGTCTGCTCTTGGCAAGTTGCCAGCGATGGAAAATCTTCTAGTGACAGGCCCTGACAAATTTGGCATAATAGACCTTTTCTTGTTTGCCATGGATGTCAATATTTGGATGGTCTGTTCAGCATTTTTTGGTGACAACATGTCTTGTAGTATTGATTTTAAGGCATTTGGATCCAGCTTTTGGGTTAAAGCTGGTGCTGAGACGATTGTTAGAAGTATTGTTAGATGTGTTAGCTGCATTTTCATCTGAAACAAGTAAATAAATATTAGCGGATGGGTCTTCCTCCTTGGGCTCCTTGTCGGCTTTAATTTGTAATGTACCTTGCAAAGCCAAATTTGGTTTTAAATGCACTGTTTTGGCGTGCTCAGTGCAACTGACCGCTGGCATTGTAGGTGTAGGAATAGGAAGGCTTTGAACGGGTCTTTTTATTAAGACGTTTGGCTTAGCTTGGCTTAAGCGGATGGATAATAGAAGCGGCACCAGCTTCAGCTTCATCAGCTTCTTATACAAAAGTATTAAGCAACTTGTGCATGGAAAAAGACATGATATCCTGATGGATCGGGCACATCAGTCAACACAGAGCTTTGAGATATTTGTATACTTTTGAGAACTTATAAATTGGTGAAACAACGCAAAAGTTTTTAGAAAATCAAGAAAAACTGATCTCCTAAATAAGAGAGTCAGAATTACATATGATGATATTTTTGTATACAGTCATGTTGAGGCCATGTAATGCCTATATTAATTACATTGTTCAAGAAAACCTTGTTAGTAGATCTGTAAATGATTGCTAGATAAATATCGTCAGACGTCATCGCGTGGATTGAAAATTCAATAGATTTGAACACGACAAGGTAGCTCAATTGGTAAAGTGATGACACGGAATGTCAAACATCGCGGGTTCAAGCCCCGTACTTGTCTATAAATTTTTCAATGTTTCCCAATGAAAAATAGTAATTAAGAGAATTAGAACTTAAAGTCAGTTTGAAGTCTATTATTTATTGTAATATCTTAGGTTTGCGCGATCACTACACATTATAATAAAACAACTTTTAACCGGATTAATCGCGTATATTTTTGGGTTTTGTATTTCCTGACGTTTCGAACACTTTGCAGCGTTCGTGGTCGCAGGAAAAACAAAACCCAAAAATACATGCGATTAATCCGGTTAAAAGTTGTTTTATTATGATCTATTATTATAATATTAATAAATAAAATACAAAAATATATGAATACAAGTAACCTTACCGTTTCAATAAAATCAAATTACTGTAACCAATATTCAGTGAAACCCCAATTTATATATAACAATCAGCATCAAATTATCATAGATCTATATTGCAACAAGTAACTGATTGTGATATGCACACTACTTGACGATAATGATCGATTAGTTCAACAAATCGTGATGTATCTGCGCATGATATTGTGTAGTGTATTCATTATATGTATTTCTCAGTAAATGAGTAGATATGTTGTAAGAGGCGACAGGACACACTCGTTTTTGAAAAAAGAGAGGCGAATGAGATTTTTTTCGGCATTTAATGTTTGTGTGTCTCGTTGGTTTAGTGGCCGCAAGTGCAGCTGCTGAGTGTGAGGTTCTGCGTTCGATTCCCGAGTCAGGAAAAGTGTTATTGAAGTTTTCTGTTGGGAAATTCTCAGTAGGAGCTCATAGTTTGCAAAAGGCTCATCACTCGTTGGGCCTTGGAATCGAACTTGCGACCTTTGATTTGCCAGTCATAGTAATAAAATATTATGTCATTTAAATTATTTTTTTATACATGTTAAGGCCATATAATGCCTATATTAATTATCATTTATTTCTTAAGGAAACATTGAAAATTGTAGACAAGAACGGGACTCGAACACTATATTAATACGAAGAAGGGAACATGAAATTTAATGGATACGAACACGCGACACGGTAGCTCAGTTGGAAGAACGATGACACGGTATGTCAAAGGCTGCGAGTTCCGTTCGTGTCTATTATATACGAGATAATTTGGTGTGACAAAGCTAGATAGAAGGAGACCGTATCAGTGGCGGTTACCACCAACAACAGCATTCCCAAAGAGGGTTGAGGTCAGGCAGGCGGCCGGTCATAAAACATAGCCAAAACTTTAGCAGCATGCCAGATATATGCTGCGCCAACCCCAAATAGATTGGGATAAGGGCAGAGGGATGATGTTAACTTCGAAAATAATTATTTTAATATTATGTATTCCAATTTCAAAGTAAATATGAGTGACGTTTGCTCACACGGGACTTAATAACAGCATTGGTGTGATGTGCTACAACTGTGTACACCTCTGCCTAGCGCTTCGGGGAATACAGGCGTGATGCTATGTTATCGTTTTATTATATCTTCACAAACGCTATGCCTGATTCCTACCGACTGAGAACGACTCCACTCACTCAAATATCCCGCAGAAGATGATTTAATAAATGAGCCAACGCTGTCACTCGTAAACAACCAGCCCATAACTGTCCCACTGCAAGGCAAATGCCTCTTCTCATACAGAGAAGGCACGAGCATTGATCACCACGCTAGCTCACTGCGGGTTGGCGATTTCCGACTACCAAGTCCAGGTTTCCTCAAGATGTTTTCCTTCACTGTATGTCAGTGATGTATTAGTTAACTAAGAAAGTACATATGACATTGAAAAACTCACATTGGTACATGCCAGGTTTGAACCCACAACCTGTGGCTCAGGTAGCGGGCCCGTCACCACTAGGCTACCGCGACGTCACTCGTAATTACTTTAAATTATTAATATAACAATTTTAACTGGATTAATCGCGTGTATTATAGGTGTTTGTTTTTCCTGGCATTTCATTTCATTTCGAACGCTGCAAAGTGTTCGTGGTCGCAGGAGGAATAGGGTGTCATGCGTCTCAACAGTTTATTTAAAATAATTTCAGTCTTACGTACTCATATAATTAATAAAATTCATTAAATTATTTTTGTCTCTGATACCTACTTATTGAATAACTAAATCGCGACGGTATTTCCTAAGACTATCCCTGAGAAAATAATCCAGTTAAACGATGTTTTATTAAAATGTGTAGTGATCGCGAAAACCTAAGATATTATTTATATAATTACTATAAAGATAAAGTTATTAAAAAAATTGTGGAAAGAAAAATACGTTCGTGAACAGGTTTCAATCTTGACCTCTTCACGCTACCCCGAATTATTAAATCCATAACTTTAGCTTTCGCTACTCATTCGTTAATGCGTTTGAAAGATAATTAATTGTATTTACTTAGAAATTGGAATCCAAAATATTTTATCAGACCTAATCCTAATGTTACCCTCTTTACTCGTAAAATACTACTAAGTAAAGGACCTAAACTCGCGACAATCTAAGAAGTCCGATTCAACGTTTCTCATTTTACCTTTATATGAACGTCTACGTAAGAAATTGAAAAACCAAATTCATTATCCTAAATAATTAATATATGTAGTATTAGTGTTTAAGTTTATGTAGGTACCTACTTTTATTTGCACCACACAAACCCCATATGTCTTACTGTTGAAATTAAATCCATCCAAAGGTTGCCTGGTAGAAATCGCAGACAGCGATAAGGCCGCCCATTGTATAATTTAAAAACCAAATATTTTCTGTCTGTATATGTCCATTTAGTGTACAATAAAGAATATATAAATAAATAAATAAATAAATAATTACTATGTTACCCATACACTATAACAACGAGTATCATTCGTAAACCTCAAGTTTAACATTATATTGAAAAAATGCACTCAAAATAGAAACGTCAAATCGGACTTCTTAGATTGTCGCGAGTATAGTAAGTAGTATTTGACGAGGAGAGAGGTTAAAGTCAACTAACAAATTTATAAAATGGTGGAACATGATAAATCTGACAAAAATACACTTAATTTGCTTAAAAATTCAAGTCATGTTAGAGAAGACAGCACAGGTGAATTTACGTAATGTATGTATTATATTGTAGCAATAATAGCCTATTCACCTAATGATATGACCGTTGGACTGACAATTTAAAGGTCGCAAGTTTGAATCCAAAGTACGCACCACTGTCCTTTCGAAGTCATGTGCGTGTTATAAATTAATTATCACTTGCTTAAAACGGTGAAGGAAAACATCGTGAGGAAACGAGCACACCTGAGAGATGTTCGTGGGGAAACCAGCACACTTGAGAGATGTGTAATGTAAAGCCATCTCAGAGGCCTTCGCTAGGTTGTTTATCACCCACACAATAAGAAGATCGTAGGTAATTTTATTTAAATGAGTAAATTATTATCATCGGAGGATAATTAAAAAAAACATTTGGTAAAATATAAGAAAAACACCAACAAAATTATATTTAACCATTATTTATTTACACACTTTAATTATATTAATACAAAGAAATCACAAGAAAGGTGGTTGCAAAGTTACTTTACGTATATATTTCGGGCTACATCCACAACCTGGAAGTCCACATCCGCACCCGCAGGATGGCACTTCTATCGCAGGTAACTGGTATCCATAGGACGGCATTTGGATGCCAGGACACCCGCAGGGTCCCAAACATCCACAGGAAGATGCAGACATACCGCAACCACAGGGGCCGGAGCATCCACATGATGAAGCTGGCATTCCTGAGCAACTACAGGGGCCAACACAACTGCAGGATGACATTGGAATCCCCCCACAACCGCAGGAACCGGAGCAACCAGAAGACAACATAGGCAATCCTGCACAACTACAGGGGCCCAAACATTCACAGGAGGACATCGGTATTCCCGTACAACTACAGGGCCCGGAACATCCACACGATGATATTTGGACTCCGGAACAACCACATGGGCCTAAACATTCACAAGCAGACATTGGTAATCCAGCACAACTGCAGGATCCTTGGCATCCACAAGGGCTGCCACGGCAACTACCAGAAGGCATCAATCCAGGGCCATAGGAAGGCAGTTCAATCACCGAACTTATGCCATAAGAGTATGAAGGTAGCTGTAGTTTCTGACCTCCACATCCACATTTCGGGACATCAATACCTGCGAGTGATTCACATGGACACGCTGGGAGTTTGACAGCAGGTGCTCTACATCCACACTTGGGGCCGGGACATCCACAGGTTTTAGGACAGTTACAGGTTCCTGAACATCCACACGGCAGGTCTACAGGCGCAAATAACTCCACACTTGGTACAGACATAGGTGTTGAAAGGATTCCACAGTTGGTTACTTCAATGGTGGGAAAGAGGCATCCTAGAGGGTTCAATTCGAGGGGATCTGCGTATCTATAGTTTGGTACGTCTATTATTGGTCCTGGGAAACTAGGGATGCTTAGTTCCATTGGTGAAATAGGTGCATAAACTGGTTCAATAACAGGTCCTCGACATCCACAGTTGAGAATGTCCATAAGGGGGTTTTGACATCCACAACCAGGTAGCGCCCTGGATGCTAGACTAGGTTTTTTAAATTTAGTTTTCGACTTCATCATTTTTCGTTTCATAGACTTTTGGGCGTTGATCTGAAAATAATAAATAACTTATTAATCATGGTGTTGCTCTATGGGCTGTCGGGGAAAATACTTAAAAACGTTTGGATAACAAAAGGGCAAACGTTTGCCATAGGTATAAATGGGTATTGAAGAATTTTTATACTTCCTCGTTTGTATAGTGGGTTGGATTCTCGGGACGGGTAATGTTATTAGATAAAAAGAATTAGGATTTTTTTTATAACAGGATTCTGAAACGGTAATAGGCAGTAGGTATGACCTCTGCCCACCCCCTAGGGAAATTTAGGCGTAATGTATGTATTAGATATTATTTTAAGCAAACAAAAATTAATATTGTACTTACGGCAACACATGAGACGATTAGTAGAATAATGGACAGCTTTCCGAAATACATGTTTAATAAATTATTTATTTTATATATAATTAACTTGTATTAACAATAAATACCAGACTACACAATGAAAAAACCAAATTAATGTTGTCTTTTATATTGCCCATATTTTGATAAAATCGACTAATTGCGTTAAAATACTTATCGATTTTCATAATCTTCGGTAATCGATTCTAAGTTTCAAGTAAATACATTGCTAATAATTATGCTATATTGTTGAAATTGTTACTAAATTACTTAACTGATGCAATAAAGTATTGCTTGTAATAATAATCTACGCTGCCTTGTTGGTGAAATGAAGGAGCTAGAGTAGATACAGCTCCACCGTACAACTCTGCTTAACCTTTCGTATAATATGGCTTGATGCTGCGAGTATGCTTATTATCGAATCAGTATCTAACTATCTAGATGACTGTAATATTCATATCAATATGGATGAAGAACTCGTGGGGGTGAGCAGAGGTCGAGATGGCTTAGTGTTCAGAGGGCCTTTTTTTTTTTTTTTTTTTTTTTTTTTTTTTTTTTTTTATGTGGAGAAATGCCCTCGCATACCGCTCTGACACGGGGAGACAGAGCGGTTATGTGGGACTCGAACCCACTAAAACTCCACAGTATACCTCCTCAGCTGCTTGAGGGCGGGACGCGGGAACGCTCTCGCACACAACCGCGAACCCACCCGCAGCCGTCCGTTGCCGGACTCCTTCACGGGGTTGGGTATTGCACCCCCCCCGCTACGGCACACCAGACTAATGGCGTGCCGCAACCACCTCGGAGACCATGTGCAATGGGCGCCAGACGACCCCGTGTCTGGACGCCCTAGGTCCCCTGCGACGGGTCAGGTCTGTGGCCCCGCCGCCTGCCACTACGGCCGCAGAGGATAGGGAGAGCGGCGCCTCGCAATACCGGCACTCCTCTTCCCCTGCGGCCCCACCGCGTCCGCCATCCAACGGTGGCGGCCCCGTCAAGGCCGCGGCAGGTAGGGAGAGCGGCGCATCGACATACCGGTACTCCTCTCCCACCGCGGCCCCCATCCCTCAGCTGCGGCGCCGCCCATACGACGCCGCAGCCCACCTCAGTTGCGGCACCCCCCATACGGCCCGCAACCTACGCCGGCGCCGCTCCAACATGGGCTTGAAGGCAAAGCCCTGAGGAGCGGCCCTCCTCGGGTTCCGTTAGCTTCACCGTGGGTGACCAAGCCACGGCTACTAGAGCCCCCCCACCACGACAAGGTGGAACCCCTGGGGGGGTAGAACCCCTGGGGGGGTGTGTTCAGAGGGCCTGGAGTATTTATCCGGGAGGCGCATGTTCGAATCCTGCTCACGACCGTATTCTTTTTCCATTTTAATATTCTAACTTTGTATTATTCATATTTAAAAAAAGGTAATAATTATCTAATAAAGATCTATGATAGAGATACCCGAACAATCTGCCTAGCTGTTTCCCAAATACATTGGGGTCGGCTTCCACTCAAACCACAAGCAGCTTAATACCAGTATTTTACATGGAGCCACTGCCTATCTGACATCCACAACCCAATTACTGGGTAACACGATATCTCGAGGTAAGACTGGTTGGCAGACTACGCGTAACGGCTGTCATACATCTTTATAAGACAACCGAGACCAGCGGTTTAACGTGCACTCCGAGGCACGGAGAAGTCTCGATTTGAATAGATGGTGGCCCATCCACAGACCGACCGCGGCAAGGGAAGCTTAACCGGTTTTTTATTGCTCAATCGATCGATTTGTGCGGCTGTTACTTAGCGACGAGCCCCTCAATATTGGTAACACGTAATCATTCCTATTATAAAAAATACTTCCACCAAATTTTTTCCTTCCGCCTTTTATACGATTTTATGCCTAGCGTTTGCCCGACACCTCACCTGTCGTTAAACGATGGTGCGGTCGACGAAGGAACACGCGTGCTCAGCAAAAACCTGTTCACTCGAACCTTGAAGATCACCAGATTATCCCTATTAGGTTACTCTTTTTCGTTTTTGAAAACCTTCGCTATCAGCACGTGGAGGGGAGCTGTGGGTGCTCTAAGGAGACCAGCTCCGAAACCCCCTGTGCAACGCCTGTTTAGACACATCCCTGGGGAGACTGTAAAGGGGTTCTCCGCTGAACATCAATGCGCACGGCAGCACGTGACCACTGTCCCCGTCTTCCCTGAGATCACTCTGGGTGAACAGAGACCTTACTCTAAGCGCCCGTGACTGCAAGGGCACCTGCTCCTATTTTTAACCGACTTCCAAAAAGGAGGAGGTTATTAATTCAGTTGTATTTTTTTTATGTTTGTTACCTCAGAACTCCGTCATTTATGAACCGATCTGGAAAATTGTTTTTTTATTTCAAAAGAGCCTCCAAAAATAATAATAATTGTATATTATTGTTCTAATAAATTGATTTTATTCAGACTCCTCTAAATTTTTAAAATATTCTGTGTATGTAGATTGAAGTAAGTAAATATTGCAATTATTTTTTTGCTTTTTGGTTAACTAATTTTTATTAACAGAATGATTTTTGGAGTCGGTTATTTTTTTTTTGTTAAAAATTATTTTATATACCTACCCATTACATATGAAGTCCTGCAAGTCGTTTGTCAAGCCACTCAGCCAGTCTTTAATAAGTTATTGGTAATTGATTTTAATATTTCCCGATTTGTACACATTGTAGAAATATATTGAAACGGGTCTATATCGCGTTATTTTAGTACAAAACGGCTTCTACGGTAAATAAATGATAAATGGTTTTATTTCTGTACATAGATCTTTTGAAGTTACTTTCCTATCTGACTGTCTCTGAGAAGAAAAGCCGAAACAAACACAGAGGTCAACGTCTCTTATAAAGTCCAGACATAATAGTATGTAGGTACATGTCTATATGAATATAAATATGCAGGAATCGGTAATAGATACTTTTTCGGAGTTTGTTTCCCGACGTTTCGACCGAATTGCACCGGCCGTCGTCACAGGTAGGTGAGAAGACGTCGAGAAACAAAGAAATACCGTAGAAGCCTTTATATACTAAAATAACGCGATCTAGACCCGATTTAATATACAATATTTCTAAAAAAGGTTATTGATAGATAGTATCAGTTGTATTATCTAGAAGTACATATTTTACGATCAGACTTCGTAGTGATTTAGTAGATACCAGCCAGGTCAGGTCTATGAGGTCTTGGTTAGAAGTGGACAGATTATTAACGTCATTATTGATATGTCTGACAACTGAAGTAGTCTAGTAGTCCCAAGCGCGACTGTTGAGCATGAAGTCTTAATTCGATTCTCAGATCGGACAAAGCGTTATTCTTATTAATTATAGTTTAACGGTTATTACTCACGCGCATTCTTCGGGATTGCCCGACTAGTTTTGATATCGCGAGTCAAACTGTGTGATTGACTCGCGACATCGCTGCTCATGAATAAGGGCTCCGTTCGAGTTCGAAACTAGTCGGGTAATCCCGAAGAATGCGCGTGAGTAATAACCGTTAAACTGAATAATATGAATGTGTCTCATGAAAGTTATTATACAATTATAGCAAAGTCTAAATTGGGCTGCTACTGAGAATTCGCTAACTGTAAAGTCCAATATCACCGCCAATTGAACGTCGACTAGACTAGATTGAAGCTTACATTGTTCTCACATATTATTTTGCAACAGCAACACTGTAACCAATACCTGCTATTGTAAAAAACTATTTTATAAAAAGAGTTACCATGGAGTTTCTAGATCGTACTTTTTTTTCCGAAAATGGATCTACCTTGGCCACCAACTCGCCTGAATATGGAAAGCGGCTGCCTTCCCCTTTGGGGAATACAGGTGTGGTGTTAATGTTATGTTATAAGTCTGATAATAGGTTGGCACGGCTGCGTTACCACCAGAAAAAATGCAAAAAGAGATAGAAGCAGTGAGGGAGGAAAAATCCACTTAGTAATGGTATCACTTCATTTCAATGCCATTGTCACAATAAACAATTAAAGAAAGTTTTCTTTCACCAAACATTTCAAAACATTTTAGAATGCCAACCTATTAATGTGGCTGACTACGTTCCGCGCACGTGCACACCTGAAAAAGAGTCGGCTATTCATCTTCGAAGATAAGATAAGATAAGATAAACATTTATTTGCCAGAAACATGGTCACAGGTTATTACAGTCTCGGTTTAGTGCATCATGTTTCGCTGCTGTATGCGGCATACAAATTATTATAAAAATATGAATCAATGAGAATGTCAATAGGATTTCTTTTATAAACGTATTGAGCATGTTAACTTACGAACTACTAAACTACACACCATTTTACAGCTCCGTTACTAGGTGCACTCTCTGCATTCCTCGCACCGCTCAGCTTCCTCGCTCATCTCTGGTGGTCTGTATAGCTACACTCACATAAATATATGTAGGTAGGTATGAAGTTTGGACTTTAAAAGAGAGGTTGATCTCCGAGGTTGTCCCGGCGTTTCTTCTCAGAAATAGGAAACGCCGGCGCCATCTTGTTTATAAAAATGACTTGTAAAAGTGTCTTCTAAATATCTATTTACAGAAATAAAATCATTTATCATTTAATTTATAACGCAGCGAAAGTCAAATCTTTCATTTTAATGAGACCATTTACAGGCACTTTTGAAGTTAGTTGCCACGTTCCAAAGTGTAGATTCCTATGGAGAAGAGGGGGCTGAGTTGCCCGCGTCCATAGGAGTGCACCCTTAAAATGGAATGACGTTGCCCCTGGGTGGTGCAAAACAGGCACACAACTCTGGTAGGAGACTTCGGTCGCGGCTGGTTACCACCCACCGGACGAAGCCCTGCCGTTAAGCGACCTAGTCCTGTTTCAGGATGTAGTCCGGTGCAACCGTTGTGGGCGACGGGTCTTGGCATTTGCATTAACTCCCCAACTATCGTTTTCCCCAAATCTATGCACTCCACTTATGAGTGAATAGATTTATTCTGAATCTACGTAGGTACCTACTTCATCCTCGGCCACACCGCCGCTTTCCATATTCAGGCGAGTTGGTAGCCAAGGGTAGATCCATTTTCGGAAAAAAGAAGTACGATCTAGAAACTCCATGGTAACTCTTTTTATAAAATAGTTTTTTACAATAGCAGGTATTGGTTACAGTGTTGCTGTTGCAAAATACTATATGAGAACAATGTAAGCTTCGATCTAGTCTAGTCGACGTTCAATTGGCGATGCTGTTAGCGAATTCTCAGCAGCAGCCCAATTTAGACTTTGCTATAATTGTATAATAACTTTCTTGAGAAACATTCATATTAATAATTGTTCAACGGTTATTACTCACGTGTATTTTTCGGGATTGCCCGATTAGTTTCGGACTCGAATGAAGCCCTTAATCATGAGCTGAGCATGCGACACTTCAAGCCAAGTCAGTTGCACTCCCGACATCGCCGCGGGCTCTGCTCATGACTAAGGACTCCGATTTCGAAACTAGTCGGGCAATCCCCATGAATGCATTATGCACGTGAGTAGTAACCGTTGAACTATAAATAGTATGCTAAAATGTTGGTGAGAATAGGTTCACCAAAAAGGACAAACAAGTACAAAATAAAACAAAAAAAAGATTAAACATTTATTATTTACTAAACTGTACATCAAGTTAAAATTCTACCAAATAATTTTTCACAATGGCAACATTATTTTATGCACAAGTATATAAAGTTAGTATGTACTGCAAATATATTCGATTACACTGTACATACCTGGTTATTATTATAATAAGTCTTTCAGTTTATTTTTAATAGAACTGTAAAATTGTATAAAATACTAGGTACAGTCAAAAACAGAAGTCAATGAATGCATCTTTTATTTTAAATTGTTCCGTCGCGAGGCAAACTACACAAGATCGTTTGACTCGCGACATCGCCGCGGTGTTATCTCATGATTAAGGGATCCATTCGAGTTCAAAACTAGTCGGGAATTCCCGAAAAATGCACGTGAGTAGTAAGCGGGGAAAATCAATCAAAACTAGTCGGGGATTCCCGAAAAATGCAATGAGTAACCGGGGAAGATCAACTAATATAAATGCATCTCACGAGTAAGTAATTATACAACAAAAAAAAACCAAATTCATAATATGTCTGAACTCTGAAACTATCCTTTTAACAATTACAATCTTGTCATCATATAAATACAGACAAGATGAAATTAATAAAAAAGCACGCCTGCGAAGTGTGTTATACTTTTTATTTCATAACTTTTTGTGCACCATAACCGCTACATTTTTTAACCCATCTGGCCTATGTTATCCGGGTAAATGCAAGGATTCTAACGATGCTTCATTCATATAAATCGGTTGATACATTTAGAAGTTATGGTGGAATAAGAAACTCACAAACAACACACAACACTATTTTTTTGGGCAGTCGTGTAAAAATGCATAAAAGTCATTTCATCATATCAAAACTATCAGCACTACTCAATGCTGCTTTGGTGCGTGTTTATCAACTTCTGTCGCTGACCGTACCTTCAACATTTAATATTCATAAAAAATCACACAAATTATTATTTTGACAGCATAATATGACATATTATTGCCAGTTAAGCTTTTGCCAAACCGTTTGTTAGTTAAACATAAAATATTACTAATCTGTGGTTTGACAAAAAACTGAAAAGCACGAAAATCTAAATAATATTGTGTGCTCTACCTACGACAATATTAAAAAAGTACTATGGCCATTATAGCCCGGTTAGTGGAGTGTGATAGAAGGATAACATTAGAACATGGCGCATGGATAACATTTGGTGTGACAGCTAGATCGGAGATCGTATCGATGGCGGTTACCACCAACAACAGCATTCCAAACATAGCCAAAACTTTAGCAGCATGCCAGATATATGCTGCGTCGACCCCAAATTAATTGGGATTAGGGAAAAGGGATAATGACTGTGGCCATTATATTAGGATCAGCACGGGTAGACTAGCCCTTTTTTTAAACTGTGCATATCTGAAGTAAGGCTTTTCAAATAGCCGCGCAGATACAGTCGTATCCAAAAGTGTTAACGTGCTAAAGTATTTAAATTTGTTAGTAAAATCAACACGACCGCGAGACATTTATGGCATCGACTGTTCTCGGCCTTTGAGTGAGCGAGACACATGTATTATCGGAATGTAAAGAAGTGAGACAATGCACTATACTGCGCTCTTCAGATAACGCATTCTTTAGTTTTCTCGTACAGTTGACTACTGCGCAGCCACTTGTGTACAACTTCAGATATGCGCAGTTATAATACGACAAGTGTAGCATGACTAAAGAGAAACCAATATAAGTTGGCACGCGGCGAAATATGGAACTAAGATTAAGTGTACCAAATTTGACAGATGGTTGACAGTTTACTTTGCAAGCAGCGCCGCCTTAAATTGTCGAGTGATATAGGTTCCGCTTAGAAATTTAGAATTGGTTATACCAACGAAATAATAGGCAAAATATATACACTGTTAGAGGAATATAATCTATAATTTTGTTAATAATTATTTTTCTTTAAAGTTTTACACGACCATCTCATAAACCGAATAAATCATACATTGACATTATCAAATGCTTTGACATAACCTCATTTTGTGATATTTACATGTTTCTTACATATAGAACCAAATACTTACGAAAAGCCCACCACGATAACGACATTTATGTGAATTTTGACAAGCAGCGAAAAAAAGAACTAATGTGACGTATTTTTGACATTTGTATTGTCAAATTCAAATTCAATGAAGGATGTTGGTTAAATACCAGGGTTAGATAACCCTGAAGAGCTTTATTAAAAAAGCAATAAAGAAAATACAACTTCTGTATAGACAAACGGTAACATAAAAAAAACAACAAAAACAAAATATTTGTATAGGTAATATAAAATAATAATAAAAAACAATACATTGACATAATAATTAAACTTACAACATGCGCAAGAGGCCACCATTTTATACATAATTATTATACAGAATAATTTCTACTAGCAACTAATAAATGCCTAGACACAAAACCACTACTATACCATAGACAACATTTGTGACAGCTGACCAATAAAAAAATAGACATTACTAGACTAGCCAACATAATAGACATTGTTTCTGAAGGCTAACAAACAATGTGACGTAGATATAGTGAGACTAGTATGACCGTTGGACTGGCAAGTAAAAGGCTGCAAGTTCAAATCCAAGGCACAGACCACTGACTTTTCATAACCATGGGCATATTCAAAATTACCAACATAAAAAAGTGAACTCAGTTAGTAGACCTAAGTTGAGAGGAATACAGCACAATTATATAAGTAATTTTTCATCACTTGCCTATGTGCATACAATTATTTGCGGGAGGGCGGGCGGTGCACAGATATTTGCATGACTATCCTCAACATTTTGGAAGTAGATATTGTATTTATTTGCATCCATTGTTATGAACTTCCACAAGGTTAACGCCTGAATCTAGTCATATAGGATAACTTATTAACATTGCCCGACCCGAGAATCGAACCGAGAAATTAACGCTCAACAACCGCACTTATGACTACTAGACCAATGACAGTTCCAGCCACAGCAACTAAATTTTATGTTATCCTATAGTGATCACTGCGACATTGATCCATATAATAAAAATTTAACGGATCGCTGTCTGTACATGAAAGATATATGAGAAAATATATTATTGGGACCTTTATCAACGCAAAAAGCACCCAAAACAATGATTGTTAGAATGTTTATGTGTTTGTCTGTGCATTTGTGCATGCTAATCTCAGAAACGGCTTATTCGATTTAGATGTGGTTTCACATATATATTATGGTAAGCTTCACTTAACATTTAGTGTTTGTTTCATGTCATCGCTTCATAAATAAAAAATTTATGCCAATTTAGAGAATCACGTCGAACATTTGTTAATTATTATGAATTTGTGTTCATGCACGACATGGTGTTAACTTACGACATCCACGCGGACGGAGTCGCGGGCACAGCTAGTTGATAATATTAACAAAAACTGCTACATAAACAGTTTAGCACAAAAACACGATGTTTCACATCACTATGTCCATTATTGTTACACGGTCAACACTAATCACTTTGTCTTCTAACATTCAAATAACTCTCATTCATTCCTCGCTGTGGGTGGCTTGCCGCTTGCCAGGACAGACTTCATCGTCTTCATCATGTTAGGAATTATACCAATATGTTTGTCTACGCACTTGACTGCGCACTTCTCGAATTCTGTCGTGCATCGGTCGATCTGTAAATAAAAATATTCTATAGGTGAAATAATTAGAGGTGAGGCGAATTCGTTTTACGTTCGGTATTCGGCAAGTTATCAACCATTCGCATTCGGCATATTGGGCAAGATACCGATTATTCGTATTCAGCATTTCTTCTGAATATTCTATTTATAGCAGTGATAGGCTAGTGGTATGCCGTTGGACTGACAAGTCAAAGGTTGCAAGTTCGAATCCAAGGCACGTACCACTGTCTTTTCAGTCATGTGCGTCTTATAAATTAATTATCACTTGCTTAAAACGGTGAAGGAAAACATCGTGAGGAAACCAGCACATCTGAGAGATGTTCTCGATGGTGTGTAAAACCAAGTCAGAGAGAGAGATTGTTCATCAACCACACGACACGTCATTATTCTACCGAATAATATTGTATTAGAAGTTGGCTCTATACTTGTTTGAAGTAATACTATGACAGAATAGTGTCCACATCAAAGTGTCGTCCTTTCATTCGCTTATCAACTTAAATTTGACGTATTTGAACAGAAAAATAAATTCACAATCAATGTTTTGTCGCTAAATTGATGTCGCAATAGTAGTACGGGGTCAACAGGCGGGAAGGTCACTATTTAACATTACGTTACATCCCTTAAGACCCGAGCAAAAAGAAAAAAAAGGCTGGTCAAATCGCGGGGGCCAGCTAGTATGATATAAGAAAATCTGTTACAAACAAAATTAGTAATGAAGTGTAGTCATATTTTTATTTTGTTGTTGGAAAAATGAAAATTTTTTTTTTGGATTCCATACCTTTAAAGGAAAAACGGAACCCTTATAGGATCACTTTGTTGTCCGTCTATCTGTCTATGACGCAAAAATGTATATTTCGACACTAACGAGAGAAATTTGGCAAATAATATCGTCTTACAAGTACAGGAAAAACTGGAACCTATTTTGTAATTAAATCATAAAAAATATAGTCTTTATCACAGGTTAATGCAAGGACGAGGTTTTCACTGCACGGCAACAATATAGAAGCGTTATAAAATGTAGATACTAACTGTCTCCTGGCTGGGATCAGGTCCGAGTCTGTCTCTTGCATAATCATTGCAGTCCATCACACATCTCTGCAGTCTATTTTGTAGGTGGTCGATCTCACCCTAAACACAAAAATAAGACAATAAATATAAATGTCTAGCTTTTCCCAAGTACTTTGGGGTTAGCTTCCAATCTAACCAGATAAGTGTTATCGTTGAATTTTTTATGGATCAACTTATTATCTGACCTCCACAACCCCTCATCATATTAATTCTATAAAAATATTGTATGTAAAATATCTAATATATAAGGTCCTAATTTATTAGGTAATTTCATTGAAAGGAGTAATATATAAGTCAAATACATTCACTTCAGCTAAGAATTAAATGGATATAATAAAATTATTTGTAATTAACTTAATACTAGCAAGACAAAAACTGCTACTTGAACGGCAACAATTAGAAAAAAAAAATTGTTGTAAAAGTTTGAATTATGGCTTTAATGAATCCTTATCACTTACACATTGACTCCTTAAATGGAAATTACCTAATAAATTAGGACCTTATCTAAGTATCTCGTGTTGTCACAGTTTTCTTATTGAACTCCTCCGAAACGGCTTGACCGTTTTTTTTTTTCTGTGTATATTTGTTAGGTCTAAAAATAGGTCATAGGATTTTTTTAATTATTTATACCCCTAGGTGATAAGGGTGGCCCTATACAGGAAACGTATATGGCAGAACAATGTTTGCAGGGCACAGCTATAATTATATAAAAATATGTTTTGTGTCAGCAAAACTAGGAAAATAGTTGATGGATTGAGTTGAAATTTTTTAACTTTATATAATTTAAGACACATACTGCATACTCTTTACTACATTGTTGTACCTATTGATGTCCATAACAACAAAATTGATTGTAAAATTTACAACCTAAATTACATTCTGGATTGCAATCAATATTGATACTTAGATATCTTTTTTTCTCAACATATGCATCATCGAGAAATTACACAAGCAGGCAGTGACACCCATACCAAAAGCTAGATTTAAACTCACTGCTCTTTGGTGAATAAATACCTGCACATAGTTATTGGCTTGGTTTAGAGGTCCTGTGCACTTTTCTATACAGCCATGAACCCGTTCTAGTGAAGATTGCGGATCATCGCAGCATTTTGCCGCACATCTGTGCATGTCACCCTGAAAATGAAATTAATTGAGAATACTGTTTAGAAGAAAACTTGAGTACTATACAGAAAAACCTCTCTGAACTCGATAAGTTATATTTTTTTTGTGGAAAATCGAGATGGCTTAGACAATCAGAGCGCCTGGAATATTTATCTGGGAGGCGCAGGGTTCAATCCTGCTCACAAACATATTTTTTTTGAGTTTGAATGCTATAGCTTGACCATAGGGGCTGTACCGCTCATATCATTTTGTAATCTGTTGTTTTGTTTATTATTTGACTTTTTGACTTCATGGCCAGGTCATGTCTCCTTATCACAATAGTGATAGTCATAATATGAAGGAGACATCCTAACTGTTCACGTACAATCACGCAACTTCCAACAGAATGGCACAGCTCTTCTGGCTTAACTATATTTTATGTTTAAAGGCTCAAAAACTAATGTAATAAAGTAAGACTGCCTTGGTCTAGCAAATTCAAGCATGGCTGCCCCCGGTCCTGGGTTCCATGGTTGGGTAAATAATTATTGAATTTTTCTGTTAGGAAATTTTCAGTAGCAGCCTGAAGTTTACGATTGTGGTTAATTATAATAGGCCCACCATCTATTACATGAGATATACTACCATGGTAATTTCTGCCAACCCATTGAGAGGAAACAGGTGTGAAACTATGTCATATTGCCATGTATAAGGCAAAAGTTCAGCTCATAACATGGCAACCCTGAATGTGTTCAATATCCTTCAAATGACACTTAGCAAATATTTATATATTTCATTCCTCTAAGTCAAAGTTTAGTATTTAACACTATGGATGTACATAGATTCGTATTTAATCATTTATGGAACTCTGAAGGATAAAATAAACCTATATTTTGTGTCAATATTTGTTATTTTTACTTTCGAAAGTCATCATTAAACTGTATACCAATATTTCTGTATAATAATTAAAATTATATTTATCTAATGATTAGTAGACTAATTCTCATAACTTGGACTTTGGAAACTTAAAATAGACCTAATAAAATTACAAATACTAATTTCTTGTCTTATATAATATTATTTATCGCCCTATAAAACAATATTGCATAAGCCTCCCATGCTAGTAAAGAACATAACCTAACTTACCTGCATCTTTCGTAAGTAACTCTTGTCCAATTCATTGACGAGGTTTGTCATCTCCTGCTCAATCCTGTACTTTTGTGCCTCGACCATTTTGGTGGCTTTTATTCAGGAATAGTTTGTAATAAATCAAATTTCCGGGATTCTCGGTGATATGATGGATTGACAGCAACCGGGTTTATTACGGAACTTTTGACAGTGATAATGTGACACTGACAGCCAAACTTGACTGACTGACAGATAGAGATGGGTAACATGCAGTGCACTGCGCAATTGTGCCAACTCAGTTTACTGCAAATACCCTATTCACTTAGTAGAAACCGACTTATATTTACAAATAAACACTATATACCTGTAAAATAAATGCTATCCTAAGTCTAAAAATAAAATAAGAAAATTTACTCAGGCAAGTATTCCTCCGCGTCGCTGTCTTCTGGACAAGTGCCCAGAAGACTGACAACATTGCCCCGTTGTATGGCAATGATTATTCTCTGACCGAGATATAAGCCAGCCCTCTGGTCACGCGAAGTGTCGACCAGTCTCCGCGAAATTTCTTTGTGCAGTAGTCGTGCACTCGGTCCCCACGCCCCGAGCGTCTCGACGCCAAACTGCTCAAAGTCGTAACAGCCGACAAAATTACTGTATTTGCGCCGTTCGAGGGTCTCTGCGGCCGAGGCAGCGGCGCCCGCACAGCCGGCCGAGCTTGGAAGGTGAGATGGAGCAAGGGTGTCGACATATGTTGCGTCCCACACCAAAGGCCTACCCATCTTCCACGGCACTAACGACATACCATTTGATCTCTTACCATCGTCCCGTGCCAAGCTATTGGGTTCTAGTACAGCTGGCACGCACGATATTCTGCAACTACTACTCCTATTTTGTAACAAAAACATTGTAAATAATAACTAATATTGTAAAAACCTTTATGATAGAAAAAAGTAACTATGGAGCTTCTTGTCCGTTCTTCTCCATAGGAATCTACACTTTGGAACGTGGCAACTAGCTTCTGACATTCAAGTGTCCCTGTAACATCTTGTAAGCACTCTTGCCGCCTGTGACACAGGGTGATCCTAGTACAGGCACCATACAATTTATACCAATATGTAATAGCGTAGTTCTAAGATTTATATTGAATTTTACCTTTTATAATTAAATAAAAATGTTATTATTATTATTCAAGTGCCTGGAAATGGTACAATTGACATAAATTCTTGTCATATCAAAAGGTCCAAATAAAAGCAGAGGATTTAGAGCAATGGCAGTCATTCCACCGACAAGAGTTAAGCTCTTATATTGAAGAAGATGAACTAAGTCGTAAAAACTATCTCAATTAGTTACAATAACTATATAAAATGTAACTAAAAATAATATTTTATGCATGGAACTACAACATATTTTATAAATCTGTTAACTCGCTAATTAGCAGACATAACTGAAACTTTAACGAGCAAGGTGAACGTGCAACAGATGCACTTTATCACATAAATCTGAATAGTACATAGTTATCTTGGTTTTGTCTTGGAAGTTTTATAAGGTTTTTTTTGTGACGCTGGGCGCGCTTTGCCTCTAACTCAGCACGTTGTGGTTTACTGCACCATTGCGCAAATTTGAGTGAACTAAAAAAGCCGGTGCGCGGCGCAGCGCAGTGAGCTGCGACTGGGTTACTGTGGTGACTCAGGAATTTTGCTAAGTTTCTCATTTCTAGTTACTGACAGAACACAAATTGACAGAATCGATGATCGATTATTTAATCAGTGTTGCCAACTACGTAAATCAAGAATACCAGAAAATTGTATCTATTAAATCATAATATATCCGATTCCGGATAACAGTTTCTTGATTAATCCTATTACTTCTCAGGACTTAAAAAGTATCTACAGGATGGAGGAAATCGCAACGGGAATAAAGTACCCACCTAGTTTTTTTTTCTTTGGCCTATTAATTACATGAGTGAGTAAGAACATTTTATAAAACTCCACCCTTCTTGTAGATGCCTAATTTCGGAGAATCACCGTTGAAAGACTTCTAATAAGTTTAGTGTCCCCTGTAAATGCACGGTAATAACCAATGCAATATTAATAATGTGTTCTAATTCGAATTACCTTATAGAATCTCTAATTTATAAAATTCCCAATTTGTCCCCGCCGAGGGGCGGAATACCCGAAATCGGAATAATTCACACAAATCCGCAATGCTGTCTTTAAGTGTCTTGTCAGTCATGTAACATCGACAGTTGTTATATTTTTTAAATTGTGAACGATTTAGATACTTGTTATTTTAGTTTTTAATTATGCCTGCCCATAGATGTAAAACCTTTTTGTTATGTTTATGCGCCCGACAATAGACGTGTATTCACTGCGAGTTTACGACATAATGTTATGTTATATTTTATTCATAAGCCGACGGAATACAGTCGAATTCATTTACTTCTTCTTTCGTGTGGTTACGAGCCATCTACCGGGCACAATTCTAAACTCCGGCCTGCTACTGAGATTTTTTGAACAGAAAAACTGAATAACTCTTTGCCCGACCCGGATTTTTCTGTTTGGAAATTATTTGAGCTCATTCTTCTTCTTCTTATCGTGTGGTTGATGTACAACCTAGTGTCAGAGTTTAAACCACCCGTAGGTCTCTGACATGGCTGTATACACCATCGAGAATATATATCAGGTCTACTGGTTTTCTCACGATGTTTTCCTTCACTGTTTTAAGCAAGTGATAATTAATTTATAATACGCACATGACTTCGAAAAGACAGTGGTGCGTGCTTTGGATTTGAACTTGCGACCTTTGACTTGTCAGTCCAACGGTCATACCACTAGGCTATCACTGCTCTTTACGAACGGTAATCAGTTAATAAATGGAAATTGAGATTTAGTAACGCCATCAGTGAATAAATAATTATTTTGGATATACTACAGTACAAACCTCTGACTAACGTTTTTGGAAATACAGGCGTTCGTAATGCTAGGTTATAGGTACATGTTATTGTGTTATGATTTCGATGATAGGTATAAAAAATATTAATAAAGATTGATTAGGCAATACATTCCGCAATAAATAATATAAAAACACGAGTAAAATAATAATATTTTATTTTGAACGCTGAGATTTATTCTTATGATGACAGTAATTATTTACCAAAAAATATAATATGCCTAATAGGGTATTTGACACTGATGGAAATAAAATATGAAACTTAGCTATAATGATAGAATGTATTTTATTTGACTCTTTGGTATTTTTGAAAATAATAATAATAACTCGTAAATACATCTAATTCGATAAACAAATTCGTAATTTTTAATCTATGTGTCACGTGACTCGAAACACCTATGACTGCGTGACGTCACTAATCAGACGATTGATTGTCAATTTGCAGTCACTGTGACACATGACACAAAATAAATCGATGAATTTGTTGATATTTGGGAAGCAAGATGCAACCACATTCTTCGTATTTCACTTCAATTTTCGAAGTATTGGTATACTAGGCACTAACGTTATGATGTACACAATAATTTCCTTTGTTTACAATGGTTCTGTTGCGTAATGACGTCACAAAATGGCGATCGTCATTATCGCGCCTTTTGGCACGATCTTTGAAATTTGAATTTTAAATAGCTGTTATTTAATCAATAGGTACACAAAAAATTACAAAATATTTTTTTTAGGTAATGTATACCATATTCTTTAAATTTAGGCCCTTTGTGAAATTTCGTCAATAACCCTATTATAATGAAACTATATACCGATTCCAGTTAAAAAGCCATTTAACAATTCTTGATCAAAATTAAAAATCTGTAAATTCTTTATTAACTTAGCACAAGATTCACATTCACATGCTGTGGTCTTCTCATCCGTTTTTGCTAAACGGCTAAATCTATCATGTATTATAGTAGGAATTTCATCAATTAAGTCTGGTAACCCAGTCAAACATGGCGGCGGTGGCAGGAAAGCGGCACGACTTGTTGCTTGGTTTGAAGGCGGCAAAGACAAACTTCTAGGTATTTCCTGTACATTTGATGCAACTTCTCGAACTTTTGTATTGAAATTAGGAACCGCATCTTTTTTATCAGGATTTAGGACAGTTATTTTAGGTGCTGTTGGCGGTGCTGGCAGAAAATATACCGTGGCGGTTTCTGGATAACATTTTGGCGTAATAGGTGCATTTGTTGGTGATGGTGATGGTGTTGGTGTTGGCGCGACATTGGCACTAGGTGTTCGTGTGATTGATGCATTCGCATTGGGTGGTAGTGCAGAGTTGGGCCAAGCTTGATTGCTGATCTGAGCATGACTAATCTGAAAGTGAAAAATGTAACTATTACAAAAATAGTTTCTTGAAAATCATGTAATCGCACGAAATAATTCTATTGATAATGAAAATATTACGAAATTCTTAAAAAGAAGTAAAGTATGGAATTGCTGTTTCAATTTCAAAACTTAAGTACCCTCTTTGAAATGGAGTAAACTAAAGGAGCCACCCAGTCGTAGGCACTACCTCATCAGTCTTGTTGCCGCCAATGCGACTGCTGAACGTGAGGTCCGGGGTTCAAATCCCGAATCGGGCATAGCTATAATGAGGTTTACTATTATAGGCTCAACACTTATTTTATGGGATTTCATTAATTTATAACTGTTTGTAATAGCATTTACACATCTGAACTGCATCTGCTTAACTATTTGGGGAAAACAGGCGTGATACTATGTTATGTTTTAACAAAATAATCATTTACCGTAAACATAAAAAATAAATTAACGATAAAAAATCGAAATCTCTTCGACATTTTTCTGGTAGTCGCAGGAATGAAAAACAACCGAATAAACTTTACCCACTATTTATTTGAAAAAAAAAACCTTTTATCATTTTTTTATATACAACAATGCAATAATGGCATGTAACTTATTTCATTTGTAATCTGATAACAAAAATACACAACTAGGAATCTAGTCTAGATTACCGAAATTGTTGTGTAACATTACCTTTGCATTACGTATTGATTATTAATTGTTATATTATGTATTGCACAAGTCTCCCTGGTTGCATTATTTGCAATTGTTTTATGAAAGACTAGCTTCTGCCCGCGACTTTGTCCACGTGGACTTCAGAATTGGGTCCAGTCGAGATAAAAAGTCCTATTTGTTAATCCAGGCTTTAAACTATCTGTATGCTAAATTTCATCCAAATCGATTCAGTTGTTTTTACGTGAAAGAGAAACAAACATACAAACTTTCGCGTTTTTAATATTAGTAGGAAGTAGCATAGTAGGATGAGGAGGGATAAGGATCATGTGAAGAGGAAAGTTCTATATGAATGTGGGTGGCTATAAGAATAGAGGAAGACTGAGGAAGCGATGGATATATTGTAATAAAGATAGTGCTAGAAAGAGAGTGACTGTCGATATTATGGCTAATAGAAAAATATATCGAAGAACAAGTAAGAGTAGGGGGTTAATGGTTAGATTTATGATAGAAATAGCGTTTACCCAAAGTGGACTTAGTGCTTTTTGAATACCGACAATGTTATGGACCCCACAAACTCCCGCCTGTTATCGCTTCCTATTTTTTGCTTGGAAACAGCAACGGCGCAACAAACTTCCCAGCACAGTTTTTGATGAGAAACATCTATTGGCGCGCCTTGGGGTTAAGACAGTAAAGCATTCAGCAATATTCATATTCATAATGATGCCGATTCGACTTCAAGGCGCGAAACTTACGATGTAGTACTTATTTAGTTAAGTGATCAGTCAAATGTGTTTTTTTTTTAGTAAACGCAAGTATCTACCTACTTTTAAAATCATAATAATTGTCTACTGTCCTAACATATAGATTGATTAAATAAGTAATTCTCAAAATTACGAAGAAATGTGTTACCAAATTGAAAAATTACTCAATAGATATCGTAATATTTTTTTTTATAGAAATCGATAGGAATTGGTTGTTAGGACATCCTTAATTCCACAATATACAATAAAAGTATAAAAGCTATGTCATATCTTTGTTATTTGTTTTTATAGGCATTAATCATCACCATGGAGGTCAAATGCCTATTATTTTTGGTTGCAATTCTACTAAGTGCATGCGTGAGTATAATAAATATATTTTTAAAACGATTATAAAACTATTTTTATCAAAATAATTGAATTTGTATCGAATTCCAAATGAAGTTGCTTATTTATACTAAGTTCAATTTATTACATGTTAAATTGTCCATAAAATAAAGAAAACAAAAGCTAAATGCCATATTAGCTATTGAGTATTTTCACTGTTAAAATATTTTACGTTTTTACAGACAAGTAACCAAATTTATGACACTGTGGATAAAGAATACCTACTCCAACAACAGTTCTTGACCCTACTGCGTTTGGACAGCGATAACATTTAAAAATAAAAACATATTTATTTTACAGACTACTTCAGCTCGTCCCAAAAACATCGTCCGTCGAGGCCCACCACCATGCTCATGTCCATCAAAATCATTGTATTTTTCTAATCTAGCAACCCCATACCCAGCTTTCATCGAGAGCATAGACTATATTCCGAATACTTGTAAATCTTGCTGTTGCAACGACCAGCTCATTCTGCCTCCTTTGCAAGCTGAGTTGCCATGTGGATTAGGGTATTCCCCATCAGCTTTACCTCTTGTAGCCAAGTATTTTGCTCCAGGTTTGGATTTTTTGACAACTGGAGCTTATATTCCCATTTCATCCTCTTGTGATTGTTTAACTTTAGCGGCGCCCGTGTGTCCAGAATATGCGCCGATGGTAAGGCCTGTTATTTTATAACTGGAATGAAATAAACATTATGAAACTTTTTTTTTTTTTTGTTTATCCATACCTTGCAACACTAGAGTTTACTATAGTTTTTAGGATTCCACACTGAAAGGTTTCAGTGATGGGACCTTAAATAGAGCTTACACAGCTTTTAGAACCTTAATACCCTAGCCAGTTCAACTGGCATCACATACTCAAGATTTTTGTTATTATGATAATAACAATGGTAAATTATTAAAAAATAAGCACTCCTGCCATTTTAAAAATCTTACTAGCCTATGTTGATACCCGGGACAATGTAAGGATTCTAACGATACCCCATACATCGAAATCTGTTAAAGCATGTACCCTAAAAAACATAACATCTTTTTTTTAGGCAGTTGTAGCGACATCTACCACGCTTCATAAATACTACGCGCATGACGTCACACCTCATTCCTCCATACAGTCGTGTAACCAAACCATACAAAAAACGGTAGTACCTTAAGCCAATTTTTTTAAATAATTAAATTTAGTACTTCTATTCTAGAAAATATGGGATGCAAAAGTTCCTACATTCTTCGCAATTCGGTAAGCTAACGTAATTCAGGTATTCTGCAATGGAGTAAATAAGTTGGTTTAACCCTTTGACTCACTAATTAGCAGACACAATAGATTTTAATTGTTATGACGTACATAGTTATACGTGCGTGAGCTTACATGATGTGTTCAACCTATTGACATGGACCCTGCGGCCTGATGATTTCTCATCTGGTAGCCTGATAGATAATTATAAACAATAGTCTTCCTATGACTTTCCACTAAACTACTACTCAACTTAAAATATAAATATTGAATAGATTCAGGTGCAATGGATGCAAATAAATACAATATCTACTTCTACAATATTTATTGTTAGATATTGTGGCTAGATATTGTATTTATTTGCATCCATTAAAATATAAATGTTCATACCTACGCGTCGTAAAATGTTTTCTATGAAAGTTTCAACTTTATCTGACGACCCTGGATATTTATCTCTTTTGTACACCGTACATTGACAATTTTTTAAGTTTAAGTATGGAGTTCTGTTACACGCTGTAGTTATTATGCAATTTTGTGAAGGATACCCGTACTTAATTTAATATTATAATAATAATAATATTTCAGTATAACTTTGTTTTGAAAATATTGATGTCAGCTGTGAGTCTACAATGTTACTTTTGATATTGACTGCCTCGTTGGTCTAGTGGTCGCAAGCGCGGCTGCTGAGCGTGAGGTCTTGTCTTCGATTCCCAGGTCGGGCAAAGTGTTATTGTTTTTTTCTGTTATGAAATTCTCAGTAGCAGCCCGGAGTCAGGAAGTTGGTGGTGTTACCCCCCGTGCTTCGGAGAGCACGTAAAGCCGTCGGTCCTGCGCCTGATCTTTCTCTGGTCGTGTCGGATTTCCGTCCCATCGGAATATGAGAGTGAAGGAAGAGGGAGTGCACCTGTGTTTGCGCATACACTTGTGCACTATAGAATCTTCTGCGTACTTGGCTAATCTCAGTGGAGATAGGCCGCCGTGACCGAAATACGGTCGGAAGGAGTATTATTACTTTTTATAGTATAGTTGATCAATAGCCTGGTGTCAAGATGTAAAACACCCGTAGTTCTCTGACATGATTTCACACCATTACATCTTCCATCTTCACAATATTTTACTCAGTATTTTTTGGAAGTGATTTAATTAATTTATAATAAGCACATGACTGCAGTCAACGTGCAAAAGAGCAGAAACCCGGTATCCCCCCCCCTCCCTTTGGAGATGGATTCGTATTATTTCTATGAACCAATGAAACAATGTCTTCGATTTAAGAGAAAAGAAAATTGAATACAAATGCTTTTAAAAAGTCTTATCGCTCATTCGCTATTAAAATATTGCAAAAGTCTTTGTCAAGATACATTTACGTATTCTGAATCAAATACTTCTATATCTATTGCATGTATATTCCCGTAATTGTCACCATTCTCTGCCTTCACAATCAATCCAAAAGAAGATAAGTCACGATTGCCAGATAACCGTCAAATAAATATTAGAGAAGCATTTTTTATCATTTTATTTAATTATAGCAGTTGATATAAGACATTGAAATATTATTATAACTACTGTTTTGTATCAATATAAATATGAAATTATTTATATTTATTTCTTTGGTGACTATGTATAACCAGGTACATATTTAATTGTTATTGTAGTAAAATTTATTATATAAATGTAATATTTAAATGCAATTTTACGCTTATCCGTTTACATTTTAAACAATTCAATATTTTTTAAGTATGTAACGAACATTGTATTTATTGTTTTTGTGATACATGAAATTACAACGTCATAGGTATAGTGGACGTGAAATATTCATATTTAGAAGACCCCTGGGTTTATTTGTTATTTTTGTATTTTTGTCATTGCTGGCAGAAGAAACAATAAGATTCAATTTCTCCAATTTAACTTTAACCGTAACTGACATTATTAATGTGTCATTTTGACATTATTTATATAGAAAAGCTGTCAAAAACATAAAGTAACGGGTCGGTAACGGTTAGATTTATTAAATTGATGGTATAACCGGTATTAATTATTTTGTGTATAAGAAATATTGTAATGTTACAACAACAAGATTTAATTTCCCATTTTAAATATATATTTTTTTACAGCTTGTAACATCACAAATGCTCAGACCACCACCATTCAACCTCATCAACAGACCATTCGGAGAAAAAATTATGGAGCCTGGCAACTTTGTAAACCCGCCGCCTACAGTGATCTCCGAGCCACCATGCAACAGCATAGTTCCTATTCCTAACGTGGTTTCGCCGCCTAGCACTACCATTATAACAGACTGTTCTCCTACAATCTGTCAGAATCTAGCAAATACTATACAGCTGATGATTGTATGTAATTTACTACAGAACAGCAAAAGTTCTGACTTAGCAATGCAATTAGCAGGACCTATTTTAAACGAAGTTATGACGTCACCTACGTTGAGTTGTGGTTGTAATAACCCACTTTCTCCTAACGTGATTTCTCCTAACGTTTTAACTTCTAATTTTATTCCCCCTAACGTTTTTGGACCTAATATAGTTTCCCCTAACTTTGGTGGTCCAAATATGTTTCCGCCTAATTTTGTTAATCCTAACGTCGTATCGCCTAACATTGTGCAATTGTCGCCTAGAGTGGTTTCTAATACAAACGGTTGTCCTAACAATGTTCTTCCTGGTTTAGGTTTCAATTCATTAGGTTCTGCTTCGCCTTTAGCAGGTCCAGTTAATGCGAATGGTTTATTAAGTACCATAATGGGTATGTTAGGCAATATTCAAGGGTAATATTAACTTAGCTTTAAGATTAACGTGTTAATTTATTTTGGTTTTAACAATTAAATTATTTTTGAATATAAGATGAGTTTGTTTAATTATTATCAGATTTTTTTATATTTATTTTAATTAACACAAAAAAACATAACATAGCATCACGCCTGTATTCCCCGAAGGGGTAGGCAAAGGTGTCCACAGTTGTACACCCACTTCTCACCAATGCTGTTATTGAGTCCCATAATAGTTAATGAGCCTATTGCCATCTGCCGGGCACAATTCCAAACTCTGGGCTGCTACTGAGAATTGATTAACAGAATAACTCAATAACACTTTGCCCGACCCGGGAAACCCGAGACCTCGTGCTCTACAGTCGCGTTTGAGACCACTAGACCAACGAGGCAGTCAGTATTTGAATTACCTATAAAACTACCACTATAGTAACTTGAAGGAGGTTTGACTATTTCCAGGGTTGCAGCGAATGCAGCTCCGATCCCTGAATGTTGCTGAAAGTCTATGGTCAGAGTTCGCGCCGATAGCGGCAATGACGAATTCCCACATGAAATAGAAAGCTTTGACCGTTTGGCTATATTGAGTTATAAAAAAAAATTACAACTAGAGAGTTAGAGGTTCTGAGCATTCCCAATGAGGGTTGACGTCAGGCAGGCAGCCCGTCATAGACATTATAATACTCCTTCCGACCGTATTTCGGTCACGGCGGCCTATCTGCACTGAGATTAGCCAAGAACGCAGGAGATATTATAGTGCACAATTGTATGCGCAAATACAGGTGCACTCCCTCTTCCTTCACTCTCATATTCCGATAGGACGGAAATCCGACACGACCAGAGAGAGATCAGGCGCAGGACCACAGGCTTTACGTGCTCTCCGAAGCACGGGGGTGTCACACCACCAACTTCCTGACTCCGAGCTTCTACTGAGAATTTCCTAACAGAAAAATTCAATAACACTTTGCCCGACCTGGGAATCGAACCCAAGACCTCACACTCAGCAGCCACGCTTGCGACCACTAGATGATGCATCAGTGACGTGGAGCTACTAGCACAAACATAGCTTAATTAAAATCAATTTTAATGTATTCACACAGTTCTGGCGGATTGTGATCCGTCGATGTATCAGCAAATCCTGTCATCTGAGCTGACCTATCACAGTTGTCATGCACAGACACAGCTGTGTGGAAGATGCTCATGAGCTGTAGAGAGCCGTCTCGGGTCATCGTTGATAGTGGTATTGAACAATGCGCATCGCTTCTTCCTTAATCATTAAATTATAAGAGCAGTGACCGCCTAGTGATATGAGAAATATATTAGATATATATATGGCATGAACCAGTGGCGTGCATTGCATATAGGCAGCTAAGCAGTGACTACCTCAAAATTAGTTATTTGCCTACATGCAATGCACGCCACTGGTATGAAGTCAAATTTCGAAAATTCGAATCCAAGGCACGTACCACTGTCTTTTTGAGTCATGTGCGTATTATAAATTAATTATCATTTGCTTATAATTGGAAGGAAACCAGCACACCTTAGAGAAGTTCTCAATGGATTTAGCCATGTCGCGGGGTACGGGTGGTTTAAACTCTGACACTAGTTTGTTCATCAATCACACGTTGAGAGTGATATAGATTTATAATCCTCTGGTGGGAGGTTTCGGCTTCGGCTGGTTACCTCCCACCGGATGAAGCCATGCCGTGAAGCGACCTAGTCATGTTTCGGGAGGAACATGATGGGATGAGACAAAATAAATAAAATTTACAAATAAAGTTTTACTTTTTTATTATTGTCATTCATAAAATATCAGGATAAATTAACAAGTTCACACGAAAAAAGTGTTGGTTCAATATCTACATAGTGGTTAATTCCATTCCTGAAGTAGTTTTTGGGATGAGTACCAGAGTATTCTTTAGATTCTATAGCAACAGGTTGGGAAGGAAACCACGGTTACAATTGCCGTTACATCCAATCTTGGATCCCAAAACATTGGCCAAAAGTTCATAACCAATATTTGGCAAACTCAGGTTTGGCAGACCATCACAACCACAGCCAAGGTTGGGTAAGCCGAACTTTGGTCCATAGCTATCGCATCCGCAGCCAATATTTGGTACACCAAAGTTAGGTCCAAAACCATCGCAACCGCAACCAGCGTTTGGTAAGCCGAAGTTTGGACCGAAAGTATCACACCCACATCCACACCCAGCGTTTGGTAACCCGAAGTTGGGACCGAAATTATCACAGCCACACCCAACATTTGGCAAACCTATATTCGGTATACCAAAGCTAGGGCCGAAACTATCACAGCCGCATCCTACATTTGGCAATACAATATTCGGCACACCATAGTTTGATCCACATCCATCGCAACCGCAACCGCAACCTGCATTTGGTAAACCTATATTTGGTATACCAAAGTTTGGACCACAGTTATCACACCCACAACCAATATTTGGCACACCGAAGTTGGGACCGTAGCCATCGCATCCACATCCAACATTTGGCAATACAATATTCGGCACACCAAAGTTAGGGCCGAAACCATCACAGCCACATCCTACATTCGGCAACGGAATATTCGGTACAACAAAATTAGGTCCAAATCCATCGCAACCGCAACCTACATTCGGTAACACAACATTCGGCACACCAAAGTTAGAGCCGAAACTATCACATCCACAACCATAATTAGGTACACCAATATTCGGTAAACCATAGCTCACATCACAACCACATCCAATATTATTTACGGGTAAAATTTCTGGGTAACAAATGTTCGAGATTGGTTCACAAGGAGTGATGACATCACATGGAGAGATGTAAGGATTAATAAATTCAACTTTAGGAGCACAATCTATAGATGGAGTGTAAACTGCCGATGGAACTGTCTCATAGACGGTAGGCAGGCCACATTGTGTTTTAGGCAGAGTATTCTCTACAAGGTTGCTAACGATTAGCAGTTGGATGGCGTTCGCTAAAGAGTTGGAGACGCTGTTGTCGACGATGGTGGTGGCGACCGTTGGGGTGATTACTTGTTGAGGACTGCTGAAGATTTGCGGAGGCCTCGGTGGTAGGAGTTGCGGTGGAAATGCTTGCGCCTGTAAAAAAGATTGACCGACTTTAAATAATTTGAATAAAGTTCTTTGGTTCTCAAGTAACATTTTTAAGTCTTGGCGCAGGTAACCGATAGGAGCAAATTCGTCGTTCTTGATTAATCTAGCTGTTGTTAAACCCAGATAGAAGTACCTTAAATTACACTGAGACTAGGCCTGGCCTTACCAGCCAAGCTTGGCTAAACGACAGAAAAATATTTATTGTAGAAAAAGACACAAATTACGAGTTCAACTAACTGACTGAAGTAGAAAACATTTGAATCTTGTCGTCCGTCAATCAGATTAGAAATATTTTAAGAATTTTAATGCACTGTGTGTTGCATCGTCATGCTGGCAATGTCGGACTTTATAAGTCCCGGTATCTTCATTCTCTATCAGTAATTATTTGGTTATTTAGTGCCTTAAAGATCTTTTAATCAGTGACCTGGTGCTCTAGAAGCGGCACTGTATACTATACTTAGTTTAAAATAAAATTATACATATAAATAAACCTTTTTTACAGTCCGATCAACTGATTTTGACTTCTATTGCGTTTGTAGCATGACAAATGGCAGCTGCAATAAGCAGTTGGTATTGTAACCACTTTTTTGTTTTTAATGCCATCCTTTTTAATGCCAGCCAGGAATAGAAGTCAAAATCGGTTGATCGGACAGTAAAAAAGGGTTTGTTTAAATGTCTAACCTTATTTCAAATGGAGAATGGATGAAAATAATATTTTCTTAAAAAAATTAACATTATTATGCTTACCTGGCAAGCTAAAATAGCAACCACAAAAAGTAACAAAGCAGCCATCTTGAAAAACCTAATTATGATACCGTACAACCTCTTTTATACCTATTTTAATTACAAAACAAAATGTTATATCACTTTGACACATTTAATTTCGTAAATACGATAGTAATATAATTCTGCGAATGTGTATTATTGTACAATATAGGTAATAGTAGGTAAATAATATCAGTTACTTAACATAAAAATGATATTACAAGTGTTATTGTGACATACTCGTAGATTACACGCCACAGAGAAATATTCATGTCAGATTGTAAATGCAAAGGGCTCAGCTAGATGAACAACGAATTTAGATGCGATATCTGTCACTCTGATGAAGGTGCATCATAACATAACATAGCATCACGCCTTTATTCCCTTAAGGGGGTAGGCAGAGGTGTACATAGTTGTATACCCACATTTCACCAATGCTGTTATTAAGGCCCGTGTAATAGCTGGTGAGCCTATTGCTGCTATCTATCTAGCGGGTACAATTCCAAACTCCGGGCTGCTATCGAAAATTTCTTATTAGAAATACCCAAGGAGACTTTGACCGGCCTGGGAATCGAACCCAGTACCTCATGCCCAGTAGTCGTACATTGAACCTTATCATTTAACTCGTTAGGTATATTCAATAAGTTATTAACTAACAGTTAATACCGGGAATGCCGCTAGATAGAATTTATAGAATCTGAAGTCGGAAAAATTTGAGCTGCCCGACTGGGAAAGTCAATCAATCAATCAAATCTATAGTGCTGAACACAATTGTTACAATAATTAGATACATTGCAAGATGTTAGATGAATGCGCACTGTGTTTTACCAATTTAGGCATGGAAAATAATTATGTTATTTAAAATCTAATATATAAAAATTTCGTGTCAGTGTTTGTTAACGAACTCCTCCGAAACGGCTTGACTGATTTTTATGAATTCTTTTTTGTATATTTGTTAAGTCTGAGAATCGGTCGTAGGCTATTTTGTATACCCCTAGGCGATAAGGGTGGCCCTATCCAGAAAATTTACATGGCAAAACAACAAAGACAAAAGATCTCACTAAGTTAAGCTGAGAATTACATTTAATATCTATAAAAGGAAATATGATATTGATATTTTGAAATAGCCAACTTGCACTGAGCAAGCGTATAAATCAATATTTTATTATAATACCTTTCACTATAGTTTCGAACTCGAAGCTTCTAATCATGAGCAGAGCCCACGCCGAAGTCACTAGTCGGCAGTTTGAATCAACATCGCCGCGAAATTCGAAACTAGTCGAGAAATCCCGAAAAATATACGCGAGTAATAAGTAAACGTTTCTCAATAATATTCTATCATCGTCTGAAATCGAAGAGGTCGTGAGAAAATAACAGATTTAATTATAATCAGCATCTCTTTAAGATAAAACATAAAGTAAAGATAAATCACACAGTATTTTATCTGCTGATCAGATTACAATATCAAATTACGTCACAGCACACAGATGAAAGATAGAGATGTCTATATCAATGAGTTTAATGATCAATTAGGAGTATTTTATTATTTTATTAGTGTGAAACAACATGGCGCGAGGGGCTATCTGTATTTTATTGACGCTGAGTTTAGTTTATAAGGTATGTGTGATTTTGATATATATTGAATTATCTATATAAGACAATAGAGGGGCTCTTGACTACGTAACAGTCGCACAGATCGATCATCAAGGTGCCCTTGCCGCGGTCGGTCTGTGGATGGATGACCATCGTTTCATACCGAGAACCCTCCGTGCCTCGGAGAGCACGTTAAGCCGTCGGTCCCGGTTGTCAAATTAAGAACTTTGACAGCCGCTACGGGTGTTCAGAGCCCTGAGAGTCTGACATATGTTGTCAGACTCTCAGGCCACGAGATATCGTGTTACCCAAGAACTGGGTTGTGGAGGTCAGATAGGCAGCTGCATCTGGTTTGACTGGAAGCTGACCCCAATGTCATTGGGAAAATTCTTAGTAGCAGCTCGGAGTTTGGATTTGTGTTTGGTAGATTGCATTCCATGGGACTTAATTACAGTATTGGTGTAATGTGTGCCTTCCCCTTCGAGAAATACAGGCGTGATGCTGTTTTGTTGTTTAAGCTCCAACATAGAGTTAGGCTGTTTAAGCTGCGGCCTCTGCCTGATCCCTCATCAGGGACAGGGCTCTCAGCATTTCTCTCCACTTTGCTCGATCTATAGCAATCCTCTCTACTTCATCTCAAGTGTTATTGAGAGCGGCGGCCTCTTGGTCAACCAGGGTCTTCAAGTTTTCGGGCGACCCAATTTCCTTTCCCGGTTGGAAACCTGTTATGTATGTGTGGATGCGCGGGCTGCATCCCGCCACCCCCGCGCTGCGGCCCGTTCCTATTGAATAAACCAGTGTGCAAATAGCTTGCGAGTTTGATTGACGTGTGTCACTTCCGTACATACCTAACAAAACCAAGTGAGAGCGACTTGCAACTATTTATCTTACTGAAAGTATTGAATAGATTCAGGCGTTAGTTTGCGGAAGTCCATTACAATGGATGCAAATAAATACAATATCTAACTACTTCCACAATAATAAGGGTAGTCATGCATTACTTGTGCACCGTCCGCCCGCCCCCAAATATAAGCACGTACGCAAGCGGTGAAAATTGCGACTACCACATTGACGGGCATAATCAGGAGCTGTGAGACCGTGCAGTGTCCGCCACCGACATACTGAAAGTGTTAAAACGGCCATTTCTTTTTCAGGTATTATCATCATACGCCCAACCAACACTTCAGCAGTACCTCCACTTAACAGGAATACCACAAATGCCTCAAACAGTATCATTACCAGCTCCAAACAACCAACCAATGAACCAAGGGCCAAACCTACCACCTACCAACCTACCCAGACCTACAACAGGGCTGCCTTCATTCTCCGCGCTAGCTCTACCTAATCTGGTTCAAAATTTACAACAGTTACCTAAACAACAGAAGTTTCCTGAAGTTAAAAGTGCAAATCCATCAAGTATAGATGCAAATTTACTGAATAATTTAGCTATAGCATTACAATTGTTGATTGTAAGCAATATTTTAAACACACCTCCAGCAGATTCTGCCACAGCAAAACCAGTCAAAGAAACTCCAACTATTCCTGAACAGAATCAACCTTGCTATTCTCAGTATCAACCAGCCATGCCAAATTCTAATTTTGTAGGCTCTTCGGGATTTGGAGAGCCTAATTTAGCACAGATTTATAAGCCTACTAGAAGCAGTATGTCTTTAATGTCACCTTATGAAGCTCTTAATTCCGGGTCACCATATTCGGATCCTATTTTGTCTAAGTATGGCTCTATTAACCCTAGGCAAGATTTTAAGTCACCATATTCAATGATTGATAAGGATTCATTTTCTATGAATGATCTATTTTGATTAATGATTATTATTTGACTATTTATTTGTAGTAGAGGAAGACCGAGGAAGCGATGGATGGATTGTGTTAAAGATGATATGGCTAGAAAAGGAGTGACTGACGATATGACAGCTAAGAAAGATGTATGGAATAAGAATACATGCTGCGCCGACCCCAAATAAATTGGGATAAAGGCAGGGGGATGATGATGATTATGATGATCTATTTTGATTTTTAAGTATCTTTTAATTGAAAATAATAAATCTAAAATCGCCACATCATTATAAGACCAGTAGTATTGTTTTGTAAAATTCTTGAATTCCATCTAAAATGTTGTTTTGTAAAAACGTTAAAAAGTTTAAGATAGGTTTGCTTGTAGAGAACATTCTTGATCTCATAAAACTCGGTTCCTATTTCCAAAAACTTAGCATTGGACATACAAATCCTAGCATTTGGTAATATTATAACTTATGCTTTGAAAATAGATCTGCAACTCTACCTGTAAATAGTTTCAAGATATCAAATGGTCTTTATTTCTTAAGATAAGAAGACTACTATCAAATATTAACGAAAATACGAGCGTTATTCTAAAACACTAACGTTTAGTAAGATATATGGTTAAGGTTATGGTGAAACGAGCTGGTTTCCGCAACTCCACGCTCTTGGGAGTTATTTTGCGTCTGCGGTGGGAATGGATTATTCGATCAACCCCAACTCCTCAAGAAAGGCCAGCAGGAATCTGATCTTGCCGAAAACCTCTCGGAGAGTATCTTGGTTACCGTAGTACTTAGTCATGTATGTGGCGACCCCAGGCCAGGCCAGTACCACGTGTGCCGCCGTTTCGTCCTCCTTCAAGCAGGCTCTACAAAGGGGGCTGTCAGTAAGTCCTATAACAAAGATATGTTTATTATAAGATCCATGGCCGGTGAGAGCTGCTGTGACTGTACGTACGTTCAGTAAGATATAGCAACTGGGCATTCTTGCCCAGCTGCTTGCTCTGTTAGCCTTATTCGAGCTGATTGAGTAATACTCCCTACTCTGTTCGTCATTCATCTCGTCATGTTTACTTACAACTTTCTTATAGTAAAGTTGATTTGTTAAAGTGGCCCCATTTCTCGCTTTATTGATAAGGTTATTTATTGTTAATTGATGTTATTACTTAATAAATTATTGTTACTGAAGATTGTTTATTATTTTTTCATTTATTGTCTGTGGTGATGTCCGAAGCACCGCCCATTTGCCCACAAAAGTCATTCAAATTCGTCAAACCGCTAAAGCGTAATTTAGTAACTAACAAGCACTAAAACTTTTATTAATACGATATTTGTGGAATTTGCCATGACTTTTGTCAAAACATGCATAATTTGCCATTAGTTTTGTCATAAAATGAAAAATTTGCTATGAATTTTGTCAGAACATGTAAAATTTGCCATGACTTTTGTCAAAACATGCAAAAACTACTTTAACTATCACATCCACTCAATTGAATGACAAAATGTTCACTAAAGCTGTTTAGTTTAAGAAAAAGATTGCTAAGTTTCAAACATACTTGACAATAAAAACTAGAAGCTATTGTTCAAAGTTTTTAAACGGTCACCGATGCAAATCAAAGCCGAAAACGAGCTATACTCAACTGAAACAAATTCAGTAACATCTGAAAATAGAAACCTCATTCCGCAGCTCCCTAGCCTTTTCCAATCGAGGGTCAACGTCCAGTCTCACATGATGTAATTTATTAATACTATAATTTTACCTCCACAACCCAGTCTTCTTCTTCTTCTTCTTTGTGTGGTTGATAAATAAACTAGTGTCAGAGTTCAAACCATCCGTAGGCCTCTGACATGGCTTTACACACCATCGAGAACGTCTCTCAAGTGTGCTGGTTTCCTCATAATGTTTTCCTTCACCGTTTTAAGGAAGTGATAATTAATTTCTAATACGCACATGACTCGATAAGTTAGTGGTGCGTGCCTTGGATACGAACTTGCGACCTTTGACTTTCCAGTCCAACGGTCATATCCCGAGGCTATCAGTGCTCAAAACCCAGTAACTGGGTACAATAATATCTTAAGATTACGTCACGCACCTACAGACCATAGCAATTGCAGGCTAACCTCGATCGATTGATCTGTGCGACTTGCCTTACGTTTAATCTTAAATTACAACTTATTTTCCGTTGAACCTATTGTGATTTTTGTAATTTTACGAACCGTGATATTGGTTACATGTACTTTTAAATTTAACCGCGATGTGTGAGGTTTGTACGCCGACTTTGGTATATAGAGGAGGCTTCGAGAGTCACTTTGAACTGTTATTTTTCGAAGTGCAATATGGCCTCCGTGTCTCTCTCGGTTTTACTTGTTGCTGTTTTGGCTCTGATGCAGGTTGGTAATTAAACTTAGTTTTCTTAGCTTCCTGTTTTATGTCTGCTATTGGTTTGAAGGATTTGGTTTTGCCGCAATGAGCTGGCGTAGACAAATGGTTACATCTCTATAATGCAAGAAGCATTTGGTCAGCGGTGAGATAGTCAGCTACAGGCCGGCTATGTTATGATTTAATGGCTTTGAAAGATAAAGTGAGGAACAGCGTGATAAGCGAACGCTGTGGAGTGAAAGAGGATGTAGTGACAAAGATTGAGAAGGGTATGCTAAGATGGTTTGGGCACATAGAAAGGATGAATGAAAGGCGATTGGCTAAATTAGTACATGAGGCGAGAGTGAATGGAAGTGTCGGGGCCCGGGGCAGGCCGACCTCGACGAACGTACCGCAATCAAATTGCGGACGTTCTCAAAAAAGGACGGGTCAGGAGCCACCTAAATCGGCGAGCATGTATGAAGAGGTTAATGAGCATAGATGAAGTGAAAGAGGTGTGTCAGAATCGTAGCAAATGGAAATCGATAGTCTCTGCCTCGCCCAATGGGAAACAAGCGTGATTGTATGTATGTATGTTAATGGCGAAAATGGACTGATGTGAGAGCAACAGTTAAGGTACTACTGGGTGTCGGGCGAAGCGGAATTTGAGTTTAAACTTCGATAGATGTGTTGCGGAGAGCAGTGGATGGCCACTTCTTGATGGTCACTGACTTGTTGCAACCTACAGTCGTTTTTGGTGGTTTTAGGGGAGCGGGGTGCACACCGCGCCTTCTACATGCAAACATTTTTTGCAACAGATTTATTTAGGGCGGGGAATGTCGAAAAAGGAAGGAAAGATCATCATGAGTCGTTGATTGCGTAGTGATGTGTATGAGTGCGTGGGATGATTTATGTCTATGTTGCGTTAGTGTTACAACTTCCGGCACCCTCCGTCAACACATCTTAAAATTAAGTGCAACTATAAATTTATATAATGCTAATGATTACAATTATTAATTCTTTTTCTTGATAAGAATATTTATTTATACATAGTAATTGAATAATGAGATAATTTAAAGGTAACACAATATTTTTATTGTTTAACAGTCATATTTGAAAGTTACCGTTGTAATGTCACTTACCGTTGATTATAAACTTATATAAAGGGATGCTAACATTAGAACGAGTTCAGTTTCTTATCGTCTATTCAGTGTGTAACAATATTACAATAAACAGTGATTTTGGAAAGTCTCCAAGTGGTTTATCTTCCATATACTTCTGCCGCCGTTTTGCTGCCGTCCCGCCGTTTCATCTCAGAAGTGGGATCAGAAGAAAATGCTCGGACCATACCTTCACGGATTGGGAGAAAAAAGGAGCAGGAGTCAAAGTGAATCAACGACAGACGAGGAAATACCTGAAAATGAAGTAGATTTTTTTTCTCTCCGGAAAGAAGTTTCAAGTTTACCAAAAAAACGGAAAGTCAATCACTGGGAGGCTGAAGTTATACCAAAATTCGACCCAGGCAAGAAAACTACGAACGTAAAGGGTTGGCTTAATAAAATTGACCAGCTCGGAGACATGTATCTATGGGAAGAGAGGGACCGTATTTTCGTGATGCAAGTTCGCTTACGCGGCGCTGCTAGAGACTGGTACGATGATCTAGAGGATTATGCGGTTACATGGGCGCAGTGGAAAGAAAACTTGACACGTGCATTCCCACGTTCTACGGACTACGTCGACCGATTGGAGGAGATGCTTGCTCGTAGCAAGAGCAACGAAGAGACCATGACTAGGTACTTCCACGAGAAAATGTCACTTCTCAAGAAATGTGGGTTAGAAGGTGACGCTGCCACTTCTTGTTTGATACGAGGTTTACCCATTGAATTACGAGCAAATGCCAAGGCTTACAACTGTCAGTCACCTGAAGAATTATATTACGGTTTTCTATCGTCTCTGGAGAACTACAAAAAAGTTGAGGCAAGGAGTACGGAACATAAATCTACTTGGCAACGGGGCTCGAACATGCCGAAGACTTGTTTCAACTGCCGCAAAACTGGCCATGAAGCACGGGACTGTCGCATCACACGCTGCCAAATCTGCCAACGGCTGGGCCATGCTTCTGCTACCTGCTGGTTTGCTGCCGGTAGCTCCAGGGATGGACAGTCATCGCAAGCACAACGCAACGTTTCGCAGGTACGACAAGTTACATTTACCACTTATGATATTTTATCAGATGTCTTTAAAAAAAATATCACCATTAACGGAGCAGTACTACTCGCTTATATTGACACAGGAAGTAAAGTGAATATTATAACGTTAAAAACGGTTCAAGACTTGAAGCTAGAAATGTTACATTCAAATGTATTGATGAAAGGTTTTGGCGGCTCGCAGATCACTTCCCTAGGTAAAGTTAAGATTCATTTAGGTATTGATAATTTGTTTATTAGTAGTGACGCCGAAGTAACAAATACAGATCTAAAGGACTTAAACATGATAATAGGTCAACCAATTATTAATCGACCAAACTTGATGCTTATTGTTAATTCCAAGCTAGTCAAGTTATTAGCGAACGATGATCAATATTCACAGATTACCCCCGAATTATCAGAAATACAATTATCTCGAAGTGATTTTATAGATAAGGTACCTTTATTCTTGTCCGAAAATTTAGAATTACAGCCTGGAAGTACTTGTGATATTTACGTGTATGTTTTAGATAATAGTGTAAGCACAAATCGCATACTTATAACGCGGCCTATTATATTTGATTTAGGTAATGAATCTTATTATATGCCACAGTCTATTTTAACGCACGGAAATTATCGTTTGCAAATAACAAATTTAGGTGAGTCATGTATACGCTGGGGAGTAGGCAGATTACTTACTCGAGCTGACGTGTACGATCAAGCCGACGTTCTCATTACCTCGAGTAATCAATATTGTGATGTTCAAAATATCAAACAAATGCACATTAAAAAAATTAATAATTCTGATGTCAAAGTTGGTGACATTGGGGAATATTATCGCAGTTATTTAATTGATCTGTTAAATAAGTATAATGAATCTTTTGCTGAATGTAGCAGTGAACTTGGGTGTACTAATTTAGTAGAGATGCATATTACAACAACAACGAATGTACCAGTGTATTGTAAACCCTATAGACTCTCTTGTAAAGAAACCGAAATAGTTGAACAAAAAGTAGATGAACTTATTTCAGCGGGTATAGTAAGAGAGTCTGACTCTGAGTATGCTAGTCCGGTCATATTAGTAGGAAAAAAAGAAGGTGGCTATCGTTTATGCATAGACTATCGCGCACTTAATGCCCGAACAGTTAAGGACCGACATCCTCTTCCACATATTGATGACCAGATCAATCGGCTTTCTGGAAAGCTCTATTTCACAGCTTTAGATATGGCGCAAAGTTATTATCAAGTAAAAATTTCAGAAGATTCCATACATAAGACGGCTTTCATTACACCAACTGGACAGTATGAATTTCTGAGAGTGCCGTTTGGTCTGGCCAACGCCCCTGCTGTCTTCTCTCGTTTGATACGAAAAGCTCTAGGACCTCTTAATAATAAATTAGCTATCTATCTTGATGACGTCACCATTCCTACAGTCACTATAAAAGAAGGTATTGACTTACTTGAAGAAGTGCTCAAACTTTTCCAAAAGGCTAATTTGAAACTTAATTTGCAAAAATGTTCCTTCTTACAAACAAGTGTTAATTACTTAGGACATGAAATAGCTGCAGGATCCGTGCGGCCCGGGCAAGCAAAAATTGATAGCGTATCACGTTTCAAACACCCCCGTAATGTGCATGAAGTCAGGCAATTTATTGGTCTTGCATCCTATTTTCGTAAGTTTGTTCGTAGTTTCGCAGAATTAGCACGTCCTCTTACTTATTTAACCAAAAAGGGGGTAGAATGGATATGGGGTCTAGAACAAGAACAGGCTTTTGAACGCTTGAAAACCGCATTAACTGTGAGACCCGTACTAGCTATCTATAACCCCCGTGCCAAAACCGAACTGCATACCGATGCCAGTAAGTTCGGATTAGGAGGGATTCTGCTACAGTACCAGGAAGACAGCATGTTAAAACCAATTGCTTATTTTAGTCGTGTTACTAGTAAAGAGGAGCAATGCTATCACAGCTATGAGTTGGAAACCTTGGCTGTAGTAGAATCCTTAAAAAGGTTTCGGATATACCTTACTGGAATACCAGTAAAGATTATCACTGACTGCGCAGCTTTACGTAGCACTCTCACAAAAAAGGACCTTATTCCCCGAATCGCCCGTTGGTGGCTCACTATCCAAGACTTTGATCTTGAAATCGAATATCGCCCTGGTGATCGCATGCGACATGTTGATGCCTTAAGTCGTAATCCAGTAGAGGTAGCCCCTGTGCTTGGCATTGATAGTGATGATTGGCGTATAACCTTACAACTTCAGGATGAACATATTCAAGGCATTATAAAACAGTTAAAGGGAGGCACACAAAATCCAGATATTGTTAATAATTATAAAGTAGTAGACGATTGTTTATTTCGCAAAACATTACATGGCAATAGATTTGTAGTGCCAAAATTGTCAAAGTGGAGTTTATTACAAAAATATCACGATCAAGTTGGTCACTTAGGATTTGATAAGTGTGAAAAAGCCATAAAATCTCAATTCTGGTTTATGGGAATGACACGGTTTATTCGAAAATATATAAAAGCTTGTTTGCAGTGCGCCTACGCCAAGGGTAATTACGGCAAACCTGAAGGTGAGCTACATCCTATAGAAAAACCACAGATTCCTATGCACACTATCCATGCCGATCATTTAGGGCCATTTCTCAAAACTCGCAGTGGTAATACTTACATACTCGTAGTTATCGACTCTTTTACGAAGTTTGTCTTTGCTAGGCCCGTTCGAAGTGTTAGTTCTATAGAAACGATCAAAAACTTAAAGGAAATATTATCGGTATTCGGTAATCCCTGTAGGATAATAACAGATCGTGGAGTGGCATTTACAAGTAGATATTTTAAAGAGTTCGTAATCGAAAAACAACTGAAACATGTCATCAATGCGATAGCTTCTCCACGTTCAAACGGTCAAGTTGAGAGAGTGAATAGGACTATTATTAACGGGTTAAATACTACGACAGAAAGCGAATGCACTTGGGACGAAAAATTAGCCGACGTTGTGTGGGGTATAAACAATACTCCACATGCGGTAACTGGCCATGCACCATTTAATTTAATGTTTGCTCATACTAATAGTCTTTTGCCGGCTTATCCCACGACCAGTACAAATGATCACCCAGATTCGTTAAAAAAGTTGGGTGAACGTAGACAGGAGGCTAAATTACGAATCGACAAGTATATGACTGTCATGAAAAATCGTTTCGACAAAAAGCATAAAAGTTGTAGAAAATATAAAGTAGGGGACTTAGTGCTATGGAAGGGAGGATTATCTCGAGATCATACCACAGGTGTAACTAAAAAGTTAGGGAGTTACTATACGGGACCGTATAAAATATCAAAGTCTGACCATTCAATTGACCGCTATACAATTAATAGTATAAAGGGTATTAAAGGGTATAAAAAGTTTAGTGCTGTAGTACCTGGAGATGCATTACGGCCATATAAATCATCTGTGTCTGATAGCTCAACCGAATCAGACAGAGAAGTAGACCGAGATGATCTCATAGATCTACTGGAGAGTTGATTTAGTATTAAAATGTGATTGGTATGATGGATATAGATAGACTTTAATAAACTAGTTGTAAGTACTTAATATCTGGTGTCTATAAATGTAATAGATTATGTATAAGCATTAATACAGAATTTATTGTTATGATGAATAAACTATTATGAAATTATAAATTAAGCTGTTTTAAGAAATGAATCAATAAATTTAATTAGTAATTTAGACTTTAATTTAAAGCTAAACTTAATATCTAGGTATCTGGACTAGATCTGTGTGATAAGGTTATTTGAAAATTATTAAATATAATATCTAGGAAGTACTAGATCTGTGTGACAACGAGGTATTTGAAAATTATAAAATAAAATATCTAGGAAATACTAGATCTGTGTGACAAAGTTATTTCATAATTAAAAATAAATAACATCTAGTAAATTAAGCTAGATCTGTGTGATATAAGCGGCCTGCATAATAAGTATCTGAAAAATAGATTTGTGTGAGTACAAAATAATATAATATGTAATATCTACATTATCTACCTTGAACATGATGCTAGGTAGATCTATGTGACAATATTACATGAACTGCTTATTAAGTAATTATACTTAAAATCCAAAATATTTGGATCTGTGTGATAAAATAATAATTAATAAACAAATATTTATATACAAAACTTTATTTGTATTATATAAATTGTGGTAACAACTTTTCAATACCAAGAACATTTCCTGTTTTTCTTTATTTATTTTCCAGGTCCAGAGAAGTACTGACAACAGCCTTCAAAGTCGCCGTGGGACACGTCCGACACAGGATGGCCGAGTGTTACAACTTCCGGCACCCTCCGTCAACACATCTTAAAATTAAGTGCAACTATAAATTTATATAATGCTAATGATTACAATTATTAATTCTTTTTCTTGATAAGAATATTTATTTATACATAGTAATTGAATAATGAGATAATTTAAAGGTAACACAATATTTTTATTGTTTAACAGTCATATTTGAAAGTTACCGTTGTAATGTCACTTACCGTTGATTATAAACTTATATAAAGGGATGCTAACATTAGAACGAGTTCAGTTTCTTATCGTCTATTCAGTGTGTAACAATATTACAATAAACAGTGATTTTGGAAAGTCTCCAAGTGGTTTATCTTCCATATACTTCTGCCGCCGTTTTGCTGCCGTCCCGCCGTTTCATTAGTTTGTTTTCCTTTTCTTATATTAATATTTTTAATACGTATATTGATAATGGCGCAGACATCTAAGAAGCTTAGCGGTTGATTAAGTATCACGAATTTATCTCATATCGATGTTACGTATGAGTCAAAAAAGCATTTCGTCCCGCACAGCACACGGGGTGAATTTGAAACTTCACAAAAAAAAACTTTTTTATTAAATCGTGTTCAGTACTATCGGTATAGTCACCTCCTCAAATATGGCATAGATACAGACAATATCTAGAATGATAGAAAAACTATGACCAAAACTAATGGACCATAGGATAAACTAACTGCCAACACTATATATGCAAAGTATCGGCAATTAGTTAGTCATCTCTCTCACAAGTTACTACTTTGCCTACGTCAAAAAGGAATTGTATGATACGAGGAAGTAACGTATGAAAAATTTGTGAATTCAATTCAGGTTAATTCATGTCAATTCAGGTGAATTCAGGTGAGTTCATGTCAATTCAGGTCAATTCAAGTCAATTCAGGTAAATCCCAGTCAATTCAGGACAATTTGAATTACACAATGGAGGGTGTCTTTGTTGCTAATTCAACCTTACCGATCGACCAATTGAGGCTAAGCTGCTCTTGTCGTGATTGATGTTGCTCGGTGCAAGTTCAAATCCCGACCCGGGAATCGTATTGCAACACTAAGTACAATGAGGATTTAGGTAATAATCATAACAATTTTTTTTTTCTTGTTATTTTCAGAGCGTCTCAGCAGTCTGGATCCCCCCTTATTACCCGGGCTATATACCCGGGTTTAATCCGTACGTGCCGCACGTGCCGTACATCCCAGGATTGCCTGGAGTACCACAACCTCCTTACTACGGTTAAATAAAGGCAATATAATAATATAACACATAAAAACTTCCTATTTTACGTTCTAATCTGCGTATTCTTGAAATTTCTTTTTCTTCCTAGAAGTTTGCTTGAAGACTCTATACTTCGGCTTTACCGTGCATGGTCAGAAAATGCATGCCTTTTTTCTTTCCTATAAATACTCGAACTTTAGGCACGCACTACAAAATCATGTGCGTATTAGATAAAATCATTATAATTTGCTTATAACGGTGAAACGGAAAACATCGTGAGAAAACCAGCATACCTGAGAGATGTTCTCGATGGTGTGTAAAGCCATGTCAGAGACCTACGGGTGGTTTAAACTCTGATGCTAGATTGTTCATCCACCACACGCTATGAAGATGAATTTGGTCTAAGCACGTATCCTTGTGGTGGTAAAAGGTTCAATATGATGATTGGTTATTGAAGCTCGTAAGGACAGTTTCAGGTTGAAAAATGTACTAGCAAGTAAGGCTAAATAAAACAACTTTTAACCGGATTAATCGCTTGTATTATTGGATTTTGTTTTTCTTGACGTTTCGAACACTTTGTAGCATTCGTGGTCGCAGGAGGACTGAGGTGTCAGGCGTTACACACAACAGTTTATTTTAGTTAATAATTCGATAAAATTGTAAAATTGTATCTCCAAATTTAAAACGACGGTATTTCTTCTCAGGGATAGTCTAAGGAAATACCGTCGCGATTTAGTTTTAAATATGTATCAGAGACAAAAATAATTTTATGAATTTTATCAATGATATGTACGGTAGACTGAAATAATTTTAAATAAACTGTTGAGACGCCTGACACCTTAGTCCGCCTGCGACCACGAACACTGCAAAGTGTTCGAAACGTCAGGAAAAACAAAAACCAATCATACACGCGATTAATCCGGTTAAAAGTTGTTTAATCATAATGTAAGTAAGGCTTATATTATGGACTAATGTGGGCTGAACATTTACGTCAAGATTTTTACTACGCAAGTTCTGGGGAAAGGATTCCAAAGTTATGACCTTAGTCTTCATAGAAAAGCATTTAATCAGGCTCAACTATGACAAAATTCGGATGTATTTTTAATTCAATTGGGTCACTACATAATTTTTATAGGTACCTATTTCTCTACTTAATGAAAAAGGGTACCTAAAAAGAAGGTATCAACAGTCATTTTCAAAAATGGTTTAAAAAAACATCTATCATTTTTTCAGATTTGAACCGTCCACCACCCTCATCATCGAAAGGCAGAGAGTTTGATGGACAAGGCCGACCAGTTGATCAGTGTTCTCATCCATCATCACCAGCTCGTAATGTCCACCACTGACAATGGACCTTTAATTATTCTTACATTTTAGTACTTATCAACGCTTAAGGGGCTAACTGCTGTAGTTACAATTGATTTTTGTGAAAAGAAAGATGTAGTTGCAATTAATCCTGCGTCGTAGATATCACCATACTTAAGACGTATAAGGCTTCCGGTAGACTGTTTTGCTTTAGCCGCAGCCGCACCTAAACTGGATTGCATTTTCGTGTTATCACATCCAACTTTGATAATTTTTTTGAGTAACGTGTAAAGCTCCGAGTTCGACAGTGCTGTACTGTAATTACTGCATACTATTTAACCCAAAATCTCTCAGCGACGGTGCGGCAGGGCTTCGGCCGAAAATCGGATGGTCCAGCTTAGATGTGGAGGAAGGGTTTGGGGAAGTGAACAGCGGTCGCCACATCGTAGTTGTAAACCACCTGCAGTGTTTGTCCAAGTCGAGTGCAGGTTCTAGCTCTCCCATATTTTTCTATCCGCAAAAATCAATTGTAAATATAAAATACGCATCACTGCAAGTAGCTAGTGAGCTCACCGCCATGCTTGGCAAAGAAATTGGTAATCACAGCTTGTCATAGAACAGCCTATATGGTGCCTGATATTCCGTATCCTTTAGTCACGGCTTAAGACATCCATGATTAGACAGGAGGTGTTTTGTTCGCCAAGAATGCTTTACGAAGCTAATCTTCGTAAAATTGCACAAGACTAAGTCTTTCCGTCTTCTGATTGGATATCTGGTCGTGCTTATTGTGTTCTTTACTCAATCTTTATCTTAATCAACGAGGGCAAAGGAATACTTAGGAAAATCATCCTTTTCGTGGTAATAGTTACCTCGGTTTAAATGAAATCATTTGCTGTTAATTCCCTTCTTTTCCTTGTTCTGCATGGCATTCCGAAAGCATTTTAAATTGAATTTGGATACCAGTTACAACTTCCTATTCTCCGTCTTTCACATACCATGCACATTTTTGTCGACGATTGTCCTGTTGGTGTAGTGGTTAGTAGCCCTGACTGCTATGCCGGAGGTCGTGGGTTCGATTCCCACCCAGGACAAATGTTTGTGTGATGAGCACGATCATTTTTTCTGTGTCTGGGTGTAATTTATCTATAATATGTATGCATTTAGAAATATATAAGTATGTTTATCAGTTGTCTAGTACTCATAACACAAGCTCTGCTTAGCTTGACACTAGACGGCGTTGTGGAATATTATTATATTATTATTTATTATTTTTGATAATTTTTAATTGTCCTTTCAGTTCAGGTTTTCCCGGGTAATCAAAGGGAGTTTAAGTCAGGTTTTCTTAAATTATAATATGAGATCTTGATCACAATCTGACTGAGGGGGCCAAAATGTGATCTTGAATTATTTAAGCTGAACTTTGCCAATATCGGCATTCTAATTGGAAATTTACTAATTGAATTTTTTACAGAATTGTCAAATACTGTCAAAGATTTTCATTTTTATTTATTTTAGGGAGTTTTAACACTTCGTCAAAGATTCAAATTTTGATTTTAGGTCAAATTCAAATTCAATCCAGGACAGAAAACAAATGACGAAAAAATGTTAACATCGTCTTTATTACGAAAATCTATCGGAGAACTACAAGTACGTAATAAAGACGGTGTTAAAAATACTCTAATGGTTTAAAAGTCAAAGAGAACCCTAGTTGGAAAATGTCGGATTACACATAAGAGTTAAAGATACATCTCTTCAAAAGGATGCAAATAAATACAATATCTAGCTACTTCCAAAAAATTGAGGGTAGTCATGCATTACCTGTGCACCGCCCGCCCGCCCGCAAATATATCAGGAGCTGTTAGACCGTGCAGTGTCTGCCACCGAGCAGTCGGTGGTAGTCGGAATTTTCACCGCTTGCGTATGTGCGTATATGCGGGCGGGCGCGGCGCATGACTACCGTCAATTTTGTGGAAGTAGCTAGATATTGTATTTATTTGCATCCATTGTAATGGACTTCCGCAAAGTAACACCTAAATCTATTCAATCTCTTCGTACAGTAAGAAAAGCCTACTATTCTAGAATATATTTTTTATTTGTTTAATAATTTTTCCAGGACCTGCACAATGGCTTTTTCGTCCAATAACTTGGCATATACCACCCACCGATATTCAGTACCATAATACAGGAAACGGAAACGGGTGGTCCAAATTCAAAACATGGTCATGGAGTTTCTAATTCTTAATAAATACAATAAAATTATAATAAAATGAAGGAGTTTATCTTTTCTTTTTCTTCGTCCAAGTATGATGGCTATACCAGCTGTATGCTGGAAACGTTAAGATATTATTTCAAATCTTTACCTCAGGAATACAAGAGTAACTCCACTTGTAAAAATCTTGAATAAATAATAAATTTGTTACAATCAGTGCTTTATAGTGGTAGAAAGCATTAATGCAAATGACAGAAAATCCCTATAATATATGATATTAAATCCACAGTTATTAACGCGGCATAAAATATAAAAGGATTTTAAATTCCTTAGCCTCTAAATCCGTGCATGGCCGTTGATGTTGTATAACTCTGAGGTACAGAAATACAAACTGTGATAACAACTTACATAATAAATAAATAAATTTTTATTTCAGACAGAGTTATGTAGTGTTAGTAGGTAATACTAAAATTAATTTTACAATTGAGTGCGGAGCTGCATCCACGTCTTCAACATCGGGGCATCCCACAGATCCGCAAATACACTGAGGATTGTGTTGGTACTGGCGCGGACACGGACGCGGAGTGTGGAATTGTGCCCAATAGATGGCAATAGGCTCACCACATTGAACTTAATAACAGTATTAGTGAAATGTGGGTGTACAACTGTGTACACCTCTGCCTACTCCTTCGGGGAATACAGGCGTGATGCTATGTATGTAGTTTAACTTTCTATGTGTTATCAAAGAACACGATCCGAAGGTGGAAGAAATGTCAGATAGGTTGACGATATTGAAGCTGTCGGTTCGCAGAAAAGTCCAGCGCGCCAATAGGCTAAAAAGCTATAATAAATAAATAAAATAGCTAATAAGCTATCTCGCTTATTAATGTTCTTGTCGTATCCGACAATGACGACCCAGCCGTGCGAGCATGATTCTTTTTGTCGACACGTTTATCGATTTTAAACGTCAAATTTGACATAAATTGTCGATAAAATTCAATACATAAAACTTTTATCGAGTCGACAAGTTTGTCGAAAAGATTTGTGCTCGGACGCCTGGCTCTATATTTGTCTATTGTGTGCCCGAATGCGGCTTGCAAAGCCAAATTTGTTGTTTTAAAAATCCTGTTATAGGGCTCACAGTTCAACTGATTTCTGGCGTTGTTGGTGCAGGTATAGGAAGGCTTCGGACGGGTCTTTTTATTAAAGCGCTTACCATAGAATTGATGGTCACTTTGTAGTATATTGCGTCGTATGGTACAGCTTGTCAATGATGAACAAAAATATTAAAAACATACGACAGTGGCCAAATTGAAGGTGGATCTATAGGTGTATCTGATTACAAAACAATTAAAAAAAGTATACCTTAGAAAATCGAATTAAACTCACATTTATTAGAATTAATATTTATTAATATTTAGAATTAATTTCACAGTTTTACTGTTTTTTGCGTATACGTCGTGTCATACCCGTCGCCGTGTCGCGCGCAGTAGGCACAAGGACGGCACCGTGCGCCTACAAAGGGCGTATATGAAAATTTCACAAAGAAGCGTTAGCTGTTACGAGATGAATAGGATGTTGACCTCTTGGCTATTATTGTTTTAATTATTTTTATACAACATATAACTTGTTGCTGTATATGTTCCCACAATATGGCCACTGTTCAAAACCACAGCCTGTATATAACGATGTTAGTTTAACAATATTCAGTAATATGTCCCGATGTTGTAGCTTGGTTTTCTGAACAAGGTTAGGTTTCAGGATATTTTGTACAATCACTGTGACTGCAGCAAATGTGAATATTGTTTTATTATTAAACATGAACTGTAAACATAAAAAACAAACCGTTTCGTCACCGACAGAGAAATCCAAACCGTTGATAAGTTTAACACAAATTGTAATTATGTCTTATTATAAATAAACATTTAGGAAAGGCCTTTCTGGCGAAGCGTGGTATTATTTCATTGTAGTAATAATTCTTACTAAAATGTGAAACGGTAAACATGGTATTAGAGTTTTCGATTTAAGTATTTAACGGTAAATTATGATATTATTTCGTTATCATTATTATAAAGGGAGAAAGGAGTGAGAGCAGTAAAAGTTGTTTTTTTTTGTTTTGTTGTTTGTTTAAACAGAATGGGATCGCTGGCTACAAATTTGTTTTTATTAGCCTTAGGTTTAGTTTTAGTACAGGTGCGTATCCAGTCTAATTAATATTTTCTCGTCTTGTCTCCTGTGACACGTCCTAAGGAGAAGCGAAATAGTTTCTTTGACCCGTGACATCTCTCTGTCGAGTCACAATACATATGAGCACGAGGTGGTATTGATTAGAAAGACGTCTAACTTGAAAAATTTTTCCCCGCGACTCCAAATGTCAAATAACAATAATTAGAAATTATGAAAAGTATAAATGTTATATATTTTTTTTACAGATAATTGACAGCTGCGACAACCAATATCGCTGGGGATACCCATCGTGGGAAAATCAACCACACTTCCCACCCCACCTCCAATCCAAACACCGTCCCCAATTTCAGCCACAATTACAACCCCACGATCAGCCCCAAATCCATCCCCAGTTTCAACAAAAATTACAACCCCATTTTTACGCAGAATTACAACACCGGGATCACCTCCGAATCCACCCCACCTATCAACAAGAATTACAACACCACGATCACCACCCAATCTACCCCAATTATCAACAAGAATTACAACACCACGATCAACACCGAATCTACCCTAAATATCAACAGGAATTACAACCCCACGATCAACACCGAATCTACCCTAAATATCAACAGGAATTACAACCCCACGATCAACACCGAATCTACCCTAAATATCAACAGGAATTACAACCCCACGATCAACACCGAATCTACCCTAAATATCAACAGGAATTACAACCCCACGATCAACACCGAATCTACCCTAAATATCAACAGGAATTACAACCCCACGATCACCACCGAATCTACCCCAAATATCAACAAGAATTACAACCCCACAATTATCTCCGAATCCACCCAAACTTTCAACAAGAATTACAAACCAACGATCAGCCCCAAATGCACCCCAACATTCGACAGCAATTACAACCCCCCTTTCGCTTAGAAATACCACTTCATTATCAGCGTGAATTCCGTCCCCACTGTCACCCACTAGTGTAACCCCACTACCAGCCTGAATTCCATACCCAATTTCAGCCACATAATAACCCTCAATACCACAGCCCTGTGCCCAAGTATCCTTTAAGAGTATCCCTATCATATTATTAAGATAAGATAAAATAGGTTACATAAATAAATTATTGATTTTAAACCCATTTTATTTGTATATCTGATAATTTATTCCTAGGTAATGGAAATAAAAGTGTAATATAGTCTAATAAACTGAATTATACAAATAATGAAATAAACATGAAATAATATGAAGGGTCGGCTTTTTAGGGGGCTGTCTTAATGTTTGACGTTCAAAAAGCGCTAATTTTGTGCCGAATTTGAATAATGAATGATTTTGGTTTGATTAACAGAGAATCGAAGCAGTTACCAATCGCGAACAATTGTTCGACATCTGCATATCCTTTTCCTAACAACGGTTTGACTTCTAGTCTAATTAGATGCAGCTTAATACCAGTATTTTACATAGAGTGACTGCCTAACTGACCTCCACAATCCAGTTTTTTATTAACACGACATGTCGTGGTAAATCTTCTATTGACAACCGGGAGCGACAGCTTAAAGTGCTCTTCCAGTCAAGGAGGGGTCTCAGTATGTAATAATGTTCGCCCATCCATGTTCCAACTGCGGCAAACACAGCTATATAGTAAACTAATGAGGTGATGAACAAGCATACGGCCCTGATGGTACATAAAGTCATAACAATTTGAGCTGGTCTGTTGTAGTCTGTGGACGCTCTGCAACGACAGGAGTACCACTGGCATGTTGCTGTTCCTGCGCTGGTTCCTTATCAACATTTCTTACTTCTACACATGAATCTTTGAAATGCATTGACGCCTGACGTCATGGCGCCGCTTATAATGAGTTGTGACGTCACGCTCGATTATCATTTGACAAAAGTTCAAGCAAAACCACGGCAGTTATTGACATTCAATTGAGGCGTGACGTCATTCGCTGTAATTGGCGTTTCAGTCAACATGGCCGATAGCAGTATATTATACTTTTATTTTATTGTCAATCTTACTAATCTTAATGTTTTTATTAAAACTAGGTCATTTTTTAGAATCCTGTGTACATATATTATTCTCTAAAACCATTTATTCTTTGATTATTTAATACTGTCATCATGCCTAATCAACAGTTTCATAATAAATTATACAACTTGATAACACTATGAAGTAATTTACAGATAAAACAAGAAACTTCTAGATAAAACTTTACTATATAAAGTTGTTTTAAAACTTCATTGGCACAGTATTAATTTCGATTCGGTAGCATTTTACCTTGTTTGTGTCATCAAATTTGATAACAATGTCCGCCAAAATCGTTGCGTTTGTTTGTCTGCAATTTGCAGTGTTTAATGTAAGTAAATTTTATAGCCTAACTACAGGCTAACCTATTACAAACAGTTTTAAATTGGCTTCCAGTCTAACCGGATGCAATTTCCTGTAACTGAATTCCCTAGCCATACTTTAGGAGGCTAATGAACCCGATTTTTTTTTACTATTAATCCAATATTTCTATCAAATTCAAATTCAAACATTTATTGCGAATATAGGTAGGTAGTACATACATAGTTACATAAATAATTTTGAGTAGCTATATTCAGCCATTACAGCATGCAAATTCATACCAGGGTTAATAAACAATCATAAATCATAATGCATGTCAGGAATATAAAATGTCAAAATATTTTAATCGAATTTATATAAAATTTATCATCAAGGTATTTAATAACACTATAGTAAGCTTTAACAATAAGGAATTGCTTCAGAAGTGACCTCACGAACACTGCCACTTCATAAATGTAAATACATGGCAACGTTAATAATTTTAAATTTACGAAGTGTGGTTCACAGCTTTCCGTGGATTTAATCTTACAGATGGCTCTGAAGCGCCTATGGACCAGCTGCTATTTTTTGCGCTTGTTTTCATAGTAACTTTAGTGTCAATAATAATAATAATTAACAGCAACTAATCTCACTAAAAACTATTTACCATTTAAAGTTACAATATTAAATGGAAAAAGAATACGGTCGCGAACAGGATTCGAACCTGCGCCTCCCGGATAGATACTCCAGGTGCTTTGACCACTAAGCCATCTCGACCTCTAAGTCAGTCTAGTGGTCAAAGCGCCTGGAGTATCGGGAGTCGCAGGTTCGAATCCTGTTCGCGACCGTATTCTTTTTCCATTTAATATTGTAACTTTAGAGTTCGCTATGCATGCGTTAATGCTTTTTCAAAGACATTTCTTGAATTATTTACCATTTCTTTTGCAGACTCTGAACGCTCAATGCCTGAACCGAGTGTTCCCTGGATGCGGCCCCAACCTCCTACCCATGCAACTTCCAGTAACAGAAACTCTGCTCCCGAACCAAATGCTGATAAATCCCAATTACGGCCCGCCAATCATGGAGGTTCCTTATGGAGTAGAGACTATTGTTTCCCAACCAGCAATGCCAGCTACGACTATCATCCAGGATAGTACTGTAGCCAATAATTTGGCAAATGCCCTTCAGCTGTTGGTTGTCAGCAACCTTCTTAGTAACACTCTACCGTCTGCCAATGAGGTGATGGTCCCTGCTCTGCCGTTAGGATATGGGGCTCAATTGGATTATGGAGTTATGTCTCCCATTAGCCCTATGATTTCTCCCATCAATTCTTGCGGTTTCGGACCGATGAGCTATATTTATTGATTGTGTTGTCTATTTATTTTTAATTATATGTATTGTTAATAAATCGTTGTTTGTATTTAATTTGATAGTTTTTTATTTGTGTCTCAAGTCTTTTTCGTTCTGTTTCTGTTTAGTAGAGTGACTTTTATTAGAAGATTTTCATTTTGATTGACTCTGTAGTAGTGTATATAGTATTATATGATCTGTATATCTATACTAATATTATAAAGAGTAAAGATTTGATTGTTTGTTTGTTTGCATTGAATAGGCTCCGAAACTACAGGACTGATTTGAAAAATTCTTTCACTGTTAGGAAGCTACACTATCCCCAGGTGATAGGCTATATAACATCACGCTACAACCAAAAGGAGCGGAGCATCATGAAAAATGTTGTAATAGCGGGAAAAAAATATTCCTTTTAAGAGCTTCTGTTGCGTGCGCTGCGTAAACGATTAAGGTTACGCAAAAATCAAGTACAACAGAATTGATTCCCGTGAAAAGTTCAAAAAAAAAGTCCGTGACAGCATATGTCTATCTTTGAAGGTTGACTCACTATAACCTTTTTTCTGATATAATATAATTTGGTTGCTTTTAGTATGCACAGTTCAAAGCACAGATCATTAATCCTATACTAGTAGTTCAAAGGTTTTATTAAATACTCAGATATTTTGAACATTTTGGGTGCTACTCAATCTTTGATGCTAACTGTACCTACACTAGTCCCTCCCCAACTAAGCTATCACGATTTTCTTTACACAAAATATTACCTTAGAGTTCGTTTCGTGTCGTGAATGCGTAATGAAAATATTATCATCATTATTTATATCATAGTTAAGTGGCGGCAGGAAACTGGAACTGTTTACGACCCCCCAAATTCCCTTTAAACTTAAGGAGGAGATCTATAAAACAGTTATAAGACCTGATTTCTTATATGGTTCGGAATATTGGCCCATAAAAGGGGTGAATGAAAGGGTACTACATGCAGCTGAGATGAGAATGTGTGGTGTGACGCGGATGGATAGAATTAGAAATGAGTATATAAGAGAAAGTCTGAAAGATACGCCGGTGATCGAGAAGTTGTGTGGTAGTAAGGGCATGATGACTACAATACTATAAAAAAATAACCAGCCCATAACTGTCCCACTGCAGGGCAAGGGCCTCTTCTCATACAGAGAAGGCACGAGCTTGATCACCACGCTAGCTCACTGCGGGTTGGCGATTTCAGACTACCAAGTCCAGGTTTCCTCACGATGTTTTCCTTAACCGTAGGTATGTCTGTTATGTCTTAGATTAACTAAGAAAGTACATATGACATTGAAAAAGTCACATTGGTACTTGCCAGGTTTGAACCCACAACCTGCGGCTCAGGAGGCGGGCCCGTAACCACTCGGCCACCACGACAATACCTCCACGACAATACTATATGTCAGTTAAAAAAAAATAGTGGTCCCAAGCACGACTGTTGAGCACGAGGTCTTACTTTCAATTCCCAGGTGGGACAACGTATTATTGGGTTTTTCTGTTAAGAAATTCTCAGTAGCAGCCCGGAGTTTGGCATTGTGGCCGGTAGATGGCTAAAGGTTCATTAACTTATTACATGGGACTTGTTAATAGTATTTGGTAAAATATCTGTGTTTCACTGCCTACCCCTTGAGGGAATACAGAATCTAATTCCCCAAGCCCGTTCCATCATCGGACAACCAGACGCAACACAATGCGCCACTCTTTTGACATTCCACTCTTACGCACGAAGCGTTTTGTTATTAGTTCTAATAAGCGCATCGCTAAGGAATAATAGAATTTCTTAAAGATAAATCTTTGAAAAGCATTAACGCATGCTTAGCGAACTCTAAAGTTATTAGTTTCGGTCACCTGTATAGGGACTGAATAGATAGCAATGACGTCGCCAAAACACGTGTTAAAATATGGATGAAGAATTCGCGATGGTGAGCAGAGGTCGAGATGGCTTAGTGGTCAGAGCGCCTGGAGTATTTATTCGGGAGGCGCAGGTTCCAATCCTGCTCACGACCGTATTCTTAAACCATTTAATAAAATAACTTTATAAAATTTCTTGCTGTATAGTCCTAAGGAATGAAATACCTAGACTGTGATTTCTGATAGATATAATTTGGTGGTCTTCTAAGCTCAAGTGAACGGGTTTCAGCTGGGTAAGCGTCTTTCATCGTCGCCTGCACCATCGCTTAACATCAGTTGAGGTGGCGGTCAGACACAAGCCTATAAAGAATAAAAAAAAATAAAGACATGCGTTCCTTGCGCATAAATTGAGGAATATGAGAAGGCAACGTTTCGGTTTAAAAGAAGGCGTAGTGATGAAAATTTAAAAGAGTATTTAAATAGTTTGGTCATATTATGAGAATGAATGAAAGACGGTTAACAAAAGGCCCTAGAAAGATAGAAAGAAGAAAGAAAGAAAACAAAAAAGAAGAGACTAATCTTATTAGTGATATCCCCCAAAAAGGTAAGGTGCGTAGTACTCGTAACCGGCGCGCATGTATGACCAGATGTATGAACGTGGATGAAGCAAAAGGCATATGTAAGGATCGTAGCAGGTGGCGTTCTGTAGTTTCTGCCTATGATATTATATTATATTCATGAGCTGGGCCCGTGGCGATGTCGCGAGTCAAACTGTTGGTCGACAATCCAGAAGAATGCGCGAGAGTAATAGCTGTTGAACAATAATTGATCTTTATGTATAATGATATCGATTACCACGACGTGTTTTGCTAAGCGCATTAGCGAATGCTAAGAGAAGCGTTGGAAGGCCGTTGCTTCGCTTCAAGGACTGTGCCAAGCGAGACATGTCGGCATTTGGGATTGACCACCGTAACTGGGAGAAGCTCGCTGAAAAACGGACAGATTGGCATAAACGCGTAATGGAGGGTCGCAGTTTTTGCGACGAAGCCTGGTTGGAGTCACTTGCTGACAAGAAACAGAAACGACAAGGTGGTTTAACACCCACCACCGCAAACTTCTCTTGTCGAACCTGTGACAGAGTCTACCGCTCTCGAATTGGTTTGTTCAGCCACCAAAAGCGATGTCTCGCAGTCATTGCATCATGATTCATCTGTGATAGACGCAGAGGCCTATGGTGATGATGATAATTAAATAATAGCTCCTACTTCCTAAAATACATTCTCAGTACGATATTATATTAAACTGAAACTTTCCCCACGTATCGATAACAGATGTGGGAGTTATATCGATTTTGTGACCTCTAACTTTCTCGGGTCGCTTCCAATATGATGAAATATACGGGAAAATATTATACACACAAACGCTGTCTAGTAGACGAGGAAACAATAAGGGAAAACACCTCATTTCAATCAGCCAGAAGGTGCGACGTGTATGTACTTATGCAACAGAAATCCATGGTGATACTTTGCAGGTAAATGGACCCATGTTTACGGTTTTTTTTTACTATGAAACAAACTTCGAATGCGAGAAAAAAAGCCGTCGAAATCGGGTATTTACATGGACGGTCGGATCACCAGGCAGCTTCTTCGTCTGTCAAAGCAACAGCTGCGTACAGTCACAGCGGCTCTCACGGGCCATGGGTCTTTTAATAAACACCTCTTTGTTATAGGTGTTACTGACATCCCTCTTTGCAGAGCCTGCATGGAGGAGGATGAAACAGCGGCTCACGTGGTGCTTCACTACCCTGGGGTCGCCACTTACAGTGCAAAGCCGAAGTACTTTGCACTAAACCCAGGTACTCTCCGAGAGGTCGCCGGCAAGATCAAGTTCCTGCTGGCCTTTCTCGAGGAGTTGGGGTGGATCGAATAATCCATTCCCACCCCGGACGCAAAATAATCGCCAAGAGCGGGGAGTTGCGGAAACCAGCTCGCTTTACATTGGTAATTTAATTTTAATAAGGTAAATTAATTGGTATTGACCAAAATTAACATAAAGCATGATGTAGTACAACTAAAAAAGTACAGTTGCAAAAGTAAAATATATAAATGGCTACTCGAGCTAGATTATGACAGCACAGAAGAAATTTTAAAAATCATACAGTAATAGTAACGAACACACACACACACACACACACACACACACACACACACACACACACACCAAGTTTGTTTTTTTATTGTTTTTTCTAAACTTTATCATTGTTGTCTTAAATTTAAACGGATTGAAAGAGACTAGATCCCACAACAGAGGGAATCCTAGTGTGGGGTCTAGGGAATAAAAATATGTATGTGACTTTTTGAGACAATAAATAAATTATTATTATTATATTAATAAAAATGAGTATTTACATTTCTATGGAGCAACCGGATTATTATTCTTATTTTCGTAGTTGATTCCATAGTAAAGAAAGAAAAAAACGTTAAATTGTTACAAATGTGACACTACCGTCCATTATGAAAACAGTAACAGACACTAAAATAAATAAGAAATACGTAAAACTGATTCCTTGCCGTCAAAGGCGTGTCCAAAGTTATTACAAATCGGTACCCAACTCAGCATAAAGCTGCTGAGCATGAGGTCTCAGGAAATTATCCATCTGTTTTGTAAACATAAATTTTTTGCAAATAAAAGATAAGATAAGATAAGTCTTTATTTGCTTTAAACATGGTATAAAGTTGTTACAGTCAGATATTAAGGTACAGTCCACATGTTTAGCTATACAGGATATGTATCAATTGCATGCAACATATTAGTTAATTGTTGTTCAATGTCACAGATATAAGATCAATACAACAATATAATAGTTCTCTCTTAGCATTATCCGCAATAATAATATAAGTAAATAATAAAGCAATCACAAAAGTTCAGAAAATTATAGTTTCTTGTTCAGAAAATCATTAATGTCATAAAACATATGTTCTTTCAGCCATTACAATAATCTGTTTTTAAATGAGTTACTATTGAACAACAATTTTATTTCTTTTGGAATTTTGTTATAAATGCGTATACACATAACTAGGAATCTTTTCGTATAGTTGGCTGATTTAGGAGTATCCTGCAATTCAAGTCTGCATGGATCTCTATTTCGAGAGTTCAATTGATAGGTTTTTTGAACAATCCCTTATTATTATAAATGATTTCTATTTCTATTTCGATTTCCTGCGTACCTATTGGCTATCTCGGTTACCAACGAATTGATGGTCACTTTGTAGTTCAATTGCGTCGTACGTTACAGTTTGTCTATGATGAACAAAAATATTAAAAACATGCGGCGCATTGTACTACAAAGTGACCATCAATTCGTTGGTAACCGAGATAGCCAATAGGTGCGCGGGTCGGGCAAAGTGTTATTAAGTTTTCCCTTTAGGTAATTCTCAGTAGCTGTCCGGAGTTTGGAATTGTGCCCGTATGATAGCAATAACAGCATTGTTGAAATGTGGGCATTGTTGAATTGTGATGCCATGTTATGTTAGTTTCTCAAATAATAAGCGTCTGGCCTTAACAAACGCAGGCGGCAATTACTCTTATAACGTCCCGTATATTTTCACCAAGATATTCGGCAAAAGAAAGTGTAGGAAGAACTTTATCGAGTGATTGATTACGCAATGCCCGCAATTTATCACGTCCATACTGATGTTGCTAACTGTACATTATCTATAGATTAACTGTCATTTCGTGAGGCTGAGTGTAGCAAAAAACCAGAGCAATGTTCGAGTCTGACTAGCACACTTGAAGGTTCCGTGCAACCAAGAAAGAAAGAAAGGAGGAAAGAAAAAAACGATTATCCGTTCAAACGTGACACAACCTTCCGTTTAAGAAAATACTTAATTATATGTAATTAAAATCGTGACTGCTTCGTTGGTCTAGTGGTCCCAAGCGCAACTGCTGAGCATGAGGTCTCGGATTCGATTCCCGGGTCGGGCAAAGTGTTATTGAGTTTTTCTGTTAAAAGATTTTCAGTAGCAGCCCGGAGTTCAGAATTGTGCACGGTAGATGGCAATAGGTTCACCACATGGGACTTAATAACAGCATTGGTTAAATGTGGGTTTACAAATGTATACACCTTTGCCTACCCCTTCGGGAAATACAGGCGTGATGTTATGTCAATAATATTATAACATCTATTAAGTAATCATCATATCTTTCATTGCGTTTGCTTTCAACTACGTGACATTTCGAAAATTAAATTAAATTACTCAATATTATTATCAGAATTATTATCAGAAGTTATTACATTAAGAAATATATGTAACACATAATCACTATGTGCTAAACTGCCTCGTTGATCTAGTGGTCCCAAGCGCGACTGCTGAGCATGAGGTCTTGGGTTCGATTCCCAGGTCGGGAAAAGTGTTATTGAGTTGTTCTATTAGAATATTCTCACGGAGTTTGGATTTGTATCCGGTAGATGTCAATAGGCTTACCACCTATCACATGGGACTTAATAACAGCATTGTTGAAATGAGGGTGACCTACAATTATTTCTGCGAAAAATTTAAAATGATAGTTGCGTGTACCCCGACACGAACAGGTTAGATTCGAAGGGGATATTTGTGTTAAAGCTTTTTCTGAACTTACCGATACAGAAATCAAGAAAATACAAATTGTACTATATGATATTATTTATACGACTATGTAATATAGTCCTTTGTAATATAACCCTATGTGACTGCTGAGCACGAGGTCTTAAGGTCGTTTCCTAGATCGGGCAAAGTTGCAATTTTTCATCGCTTGCGTATGTGCATATACTTGCAGGCGGGCGGGCGGGCGATGCACAAATAATTGCATGACTATCTTCTTTTGTGGAAGTATCCATTGTAATGAACTTCTGCTAGGTAATGCCTGAATCTATTCCATGACCGTATAATCCTTCTGACCAAATAATACTGTTTTATTAGGACCAGTTAATTATTTTGTAAACACCAACATTATCAAGCTACAGATTTTCTGATAATCCTTGATTTATAAATGTTTGTGACAAAAGATGTATTTGTTAAGGTAATTGCATCTGTACGACATTGTATTAACTGTAAAGTTAGCGTGTCGGTTCGGTCACCAGTATAGGGACCGAATAGATAGCAATGACGTCGCCAAGAGACGTATTAAAATTGTGGAAGAAGAATTCGCGGTGGTGAGCAGCGGTCGGGATGGCTTACTGGTCAGAGCGCCTGGAGTATTTATCCGGGAGGCGCAGGTTCGAATCCTGCTCGCGAACGTATTTTTTTTCCACAAAAATGTATAACTTTAGAGTTCGCTATGTATGCGTTAATGATTTTGAATATTTATCAGTAATCCTTTAGTTTTTGTAGATTAACTTTCGTGAGACACATTCATATTAATTATTGTTCAACGGTTATTACTCACTGGCATTCTTCGGGATTGCCCGACTAGTTTCGAACTCGAACGGAGCCTGACTGAGGAGTTTGACTCGCGACATCGCCGCCTGCTCAGCTCATGACTAAGGGCTCCGTTCGAGTTCGAAACTAAGTGCAAGTGAGTAATAACCGTTGAACAATAATGAATCCTTTAGTTGCCGACAAGGTACTTACTGCTGGAGATTTTTTTGTACAGCCGATAAAAACATGTCACGTTGTCATAATAACTTCTTAGATGATTATTCTTGCAGAATGAATATAAAAAAATATACCTACTATTTCATTACATGCCCTATTTTTATTGTGTCATCATCCCCCTGCCCTTATCCCAATTTATTTGGGGTCGGCGCAGCACATATCTGGCATGCTGCTAAAGTTTTGGCTATGTGTTATGACCGGCCGCCTGCCTGACGTCAACCCTCTTTAGGAATGCTGTTGTTGATGGTAACCGCCACCAATACCCTATTTTTGTTGTGTGTAACACCAATAAATATTTTGAACCTTTCAATATCAAGTTCACTATCACTGAATTACATAAAAAAAGGGTGACAAAATATGAATGTCATAATTTTAGGACACAATTCCAATTAATTTGTGTTATAATAAAATTTTGTAATGAGGTTTTAAAAGTTATAAATTCATGTCACTGTGTTTTGTTTTGTTTTTAAGTGGTCAGTATGGGGGCTGACTTGTGGTTGCTGTATTTGGTTAGTCAGGTATGTTAGTATTATAATAATCTATTTATTTCATCGTTGCTCTTCCCTTTTCTTGTCGTTAAGAGCAGTTTTTGGGGGCTGAGTTGCCCGTGTCCACAAGAGTGCACCCTTAAAATGGAATCCCTACACGTGGCCCCTGGGTGGTGCAAAACAGGCAACACTCCTCAGTTGTATTAACTCCCCAACTATCGTTCTCCCCAAATCCACTCCACTCTACTTAGAGTGAATAAATTTCTTCTGGATCTACGTGTTACATCCTCGGCCACATCGTCGCTTACCATGAGACGAGTTGGTGGCCAAACGTAGACCGTTTTTGATAAAAAAAAAGCAAAATATCGATTCTTATCATGCTAACTGCTAATGCTAAACGAATATATAAATATGTTATAATTAAATACACATGTTAATATGCGATTTCAAAAATTATTTTGCTTTTTCTTTTCACTCGCTTGCTCCTCAAGAACGAGATCACGTTCAATCACCTAAAATTTGCAATTTCGCATTAGCATGCTAGTATTTCCATGGATGGGAAGGGTAACGCGATAACGTAAGTAAATGCGAAGCGATTCACGACTTCACACTTCACATAATTTCGCAACTGTATTTAATTTGCTAAATGCTAAATAAGAAATCACATGCAAAAAATTTTTGCGAATGCTACTACTAGTAGTTAGATCCTTGGTAAAGCTGTTTACTTAGCCAAATACGCGTATAAAAAAAAACCTCCGTCTTTTATTAAGACTAATTTGTTTTAACGTGCACGCGTTAACACATAAAGTTGATGAGTCAAGTAAACTCGTCCCATGAGCATTGTAAAAGACATTTAAAACGAGTACCAATTACGTAGAGCCACTGAAATTAAACTCCAGATTGTGTTTTGAATGTGGTAAGGTCTCTCCATGTAAAATACTGGCATTAAGCTTGATCCAGTTAGACTGCAGCCCGACTCAAGTGTATTTGGGCAAATGCTAGGCAGAAGTGGGTTGTGTTTTGTATAATTTTATTTATTGTCAGACTCTATTGAATGTAAAGGCGTCAAATTCAATAGGTCGTTGAAAAGATAATGACCTATCGTAATAGGACTAGCGAAAAGTCAAAACAATATGCTCATATGCGACGTTCAGTTCCCTACAAATGGTTGAGCTAAGCACGGCTGATATGCGCATTATGCTCGTTAACGGGCGCTGTTTGTCGGACTGGCCAGTCGTAACTGCTTTGGCAATCTATTTAAGAGAATAATTTTCTATATGCATGTATAAGCATTGTTTATTCTCCATAAGATCAACACCTCGGAACCGTGCACCTAGCTTTGCCTTCCATAAAGAAGTAAATGCAATCTGTGGGGTTACTCTTGAAACTAATACTAATTCCAATATTAAATTAAATTTACCTACATTACAGTTGCCTCAATTTTAAAGCATGTTGTCTTCATATTATCCCGAATCTATAATTATTTTTTAGACATTTTGGCATTTAAAAATACGATCTGACATATTTTTAATGTCGATCGAGCGGAATTATTTTCAAGACTAAGCCCACTCAAGGTATATTTGAAATAAAAACATTTGAATTGAATTGAATTGACGTCTGAATGATAGAGAACTGGAATAACAATCATGCGATGTCACGAAATATCGAAGTTAGTTGTATGGGAGTTATTAATTGTGTGATATTAGTGTGATTTTGATTGGTTTATAAATTTATTTAGATTACACAAATTAAACAAAACTAATCGTACCAGCTTAAATGGAAATGCTTACAAACATATATTTTAAAAAATATTTCACTTTTCAGACTATCATCACATCATCATTGGGATTCAGTCTGCCTTTATCAGATTTGGCCGGTAAAGTAACACCAGTGAAACCCAAACCTCTATCACCATCAACTATTTCATCATTAACTTCAAGAGATTCGGCCACCAAATTGTTTTCATCATCTTCAGGAGGATCTGGTTCTTGTAAATTTTCAGCTCCATTAAAGTTGACATCATCATCGAGGCCTGCGCCTACTCCAAAACTTGACACATCATCAATTTTAGATGGTAAATTGCAGGAAAGATTAAGTAAGACATTGTTACCACCTAAAGTTAGATCTTTACCGTTAATTACAAAATTGTGTAATGATCCTATAACAGAATACTCTAGAACAAATGTTCTTATGCCGGAAATTTCATTTCCTTTTCGATACCCTTATGTAACATCACCTTCTGAACTACCTAATGCTTTGCCAACATTTTCTACCCCAGACGTTTATTTAGCTTCATCTAATAAATTATTATCGCTACCAAGTATCCAATCATTGCCTCCAGGACCTTTAGAATCATTTAGAAGAAGCAGTACTGATGCTTTAGATGGAATTTTTAAAAATGCTGATGTTTCATCATCAACAGCCTCTCAGTCGTTACCAAGATTAAAATCAAATGTTAATTCGTGTCCTGTAACTTCTACTTTAGACCCACCAATATTGAGAGCTGCTAAATCTCTATCATCAAAACTGTCTTCCTCAACATATTCATCAAATGGTTTATATCCATTAACTTCCTTATATTCATTGCCATATCCATTGCACTATAAATCTATGTATTTACCAAGAGTAAGAACTCCTACCGACATGGAAATATGTAATTATGAGTCATCGGCTTGCACAGGCGTAAACTTAAATTTCCCTAGTCAATCAAATTCTCAGAATATAATACATCCACCGTTTATTAGCCCAGCTACTAAATTTAATTCTGCATATTTGAATCCGTATAAAACTGGTGAGTTCCCAAAAATTCTTAATACTGTACCCATACCACAACTACCTCCAAGTGCGCCTTCATCCGCTAACCCAGTTCCTCGATTTAACTCACAAATTATAAATCCATGGGAAAAAGTTGAATCTGGTCCTTGTACTGCTTCAATAGCATATGAATCTAAAATTGTATCACCACCCTTATCTCCTTTAGCTACATTAGATATTAAAACTTTTGAAAGTTTTACAACTTTACCATGTATAGTTGCAAATAAATTATCAAATTTTGCTATACCTGATTTGATACCTACCAATTATGGTTTTATGGACCCTGGAAATTTACAACCACGCATTGATTTGGAAAATATTCCTCAATACGTTTCAAATAATCCTTTAATTTCACCACCGCTGGTTCAACCAGTAACCTGCATTTTACCTGGTACATCATCTCCAGTTACATATTATCCTCCTAGAGTATCCCAAATTCCTGCCACTTCAATTTCCTACATAAATATGTCTCCCCCTTCTTCTCTATCTCAATCTAAATCCAATTTATTTCCAACTCTTAACGGTTTCTTAGGACAAAACATAGTATCTTCTTACACACCTTGTCTAAATTCGGCACCAAAATGCACACCAACATCAAATCCTTATGCTAATTACGAGTTTAAACCTGAACCATTGTTTCCAATTAAAAACCCATTACCACCTGTAAATTTACTGAACTCTGAATCAACGTTACCAATTATATTTTCGTCTTTTGATTGTACGTATACCCCACTAACAGATCCGTCAACAGTTTTGACATTAGAGGCTCCTATAACTACAACATCTTCAATTTGCGAAAGTCTTTCAAGTTTGTCTCCCATTTCTTTACCACAACCGATTATTACAACGGTTTTACCTCCAACGTCATTAATTTCCTATGCATCACCACAATTATGCCCATCATATCTGCCATCACCAACTTTGCCATCATATCCGCCAGTTTACATGGAAATGCCATATTTAAAAGTACGTTCTGCTAATAAAAAGAAGAAAGATATGGAAAACTTGATGGAGTTGATGTTGCTGACTGAAATATTAAACGAAGATGAGAGTTTTGATTGGGATGACTTGGATACATTGCTGGCATTGTTAGCGATAACGTAGTTTTAAATACATGTGATGATAATGAAAAATGCTACCTCTACGTCAATGCGAAAAAGCGACAAGATTTGCCAATCGAATATTTAACATTCATTATATGGCACTTGCTGTCGATTTTTTGCAGAATAAGTCACCGTTATGTTATACAATACCTGAGATAATTTCACAAATAAAATGATTCTTTAATTAATTAATTTAATGTGTATTTATTTTAATTCCTCTATCTCCCACCTTAGTTATGCTTTCTTCAAACATTTAATTCACATCCTGCTATTTGTTTTTATCATGGCTGGTGGTCATTTCGAATATTTAATATAGTGATTTTGATTTAATGGTTCCGATTTTGGGTGTACTGACTATTTGAGTCATTTTTGAGTCATGTGCGTATTAGAAATTAAATACAGATAAATCTTTGAAAAGCATTAACTAAAGCTATAATTTTAAATGGTACACATTGGTTACAATTATCACTTTAGAAATTAATTATCACATTCTTAAAAGGGTGAAGGAAAACATCGTGAGTAAACCAGCACTCCTGAGAGATGTTTTCGATGATGTGTAAAGCGATGTCATAGGCCTATGGGCGGTTTAAACTCTGACACTAGATTGTTCAACAGCCACGCGATAAGAAGACCTTGTGGGTTGGAATTTGCAATCTTTGACTTGCCAGTCCAACGGTTATACCACTAGGCTATCAATGTGAAGTTAGTACACTAACGTAACTCAATAATCTACAATAACTAACTCAATTCAACAATAAATTGCTGAGCATTAGGTTCATACACGAAAATCTCGCCGGTCCTAAATAAATAATAAACAATCACAGGCTACATACGCAACCTAATAAGTAATGTATGGTATTATTCGATAAAGTAAGGTCAGACAAGTAAAATTCTCATAAATATATAATTTATCATTGGAGCGTAATAGAAAAATTAAATGCACACTTATTGTGAATTTGTGTACAGTATCCTAAAAAAAAGTGTAATGCCATGTCAGAGAGCTGTAGGCAATTTCAACTTTGAAACTGGGTATCAGAAAAAGAAGTGCCTAGAGCTTGGTAAAACTGCAGATACTGGGCAGTACCACCTGGCTGGAAATTATAGCAAAATAACACTGTCCTCTTGTAGTGTGGTGTTCCCAACAATGAGCTTGGTTGCCAGTGATTCTTGAGAAAGCATTGTGTTGGCAGTAAGGGATCCGTTTTTTGCAATTTCTATTTATGAGTAAGGAATGCTAAGATGGTTTGGGCATGTAGAAAGGATGGATGAAAGGCGATTGACTAAACTAGTACATGAGGCGAAAGTGGATGGAAGAGTCGGGGCAGGTCGACCTCGACGAACGTACCGCAATCAAATTGCGGACGTTCTTTATAATAAGCATTAAAAATGCATTAAATTATTTGAAAAAAATAATATGATGCACAGTACCATGCGTTTGAGAAACAAATTTACATTTGACAATAGAACCTTCGTAATGCACAAATTGTTTTTTTTTAATTATGATCGAATTTCCGTCAGTGGGTAACCACTTTATAGTATTATTGAAACCAAATTGAAACTATAAATTCAAGGTTCAAATTATGAAATAAAAAACGAAACAAATTAATTAATAATTTAATATGTATGTACAAATAACATTAAATATTTAAATAAAAACACAAATATAACAAACAAGAAAGTAATAAATTGGATAGTCATAACAGAAACACTTAACCTTTTTTGTAAAATTCATTTTAAAATTCAATTGTTCTACCAAAATGTGTCCGGGTAATCACCAAATGATTTTGCAAAAATATAAGTTGTTCCGCCATCTTGGAAATTTGTTTCATCTGTCAATGGTTGGTGAGTAGTTTCTGCGTTATAACTATCTTCTTCTGAACTCTTAACTGCTCCATATTTCACTACTTTTGATCTAGCAAAAACAGTTTCTACATCTTTTGGTAACTTATCATTTGGCGATTTTATATCATTATGCTTTGACCCAGCGTAGTGTGAACTTTTATCTTCAGTATTGCTTGAAGATTTATCACCAACAAATCTGTGATTGTAATCAACATAATCATTAAAACTGTAGAACGGTTCTGGGTTAATTTCACTCTTCTCAACTCTTCTTGTTTCAAAATCTGGTAATTCTAAAAGTGGTGGTCTACGGAATTGTGTTTCTTCTATAACTTTCTCTTCGAAGTCTTTTTTGTGTTCATTTATTAAGACTTCTTTCTCTATATCATTGTATTCTTTACTTTTTTCATAATCTTTTATCATACGTTCTGGAAACCCAAAAGCTTCAAATCTTCGTCGGTTACCTTTGTCCATTGCATAGTAATATTTGGTATCACCCAAATTTTTTATGAAAACCTCTGTATTGTCGGTATTATAAGCTGCATTGTCTGTAAAGAGAGGATAATAGTCATCTATATAACCATTATCTAATTGTTTATTATCTTCATTAGGGTCATTGCTATTTATGTTAGGATTTAAATCTCGTTCTTTAGTTTCACAATGCCTATCAGTAGAATTTTCCATTTCAGCTCTTACATCCAAAGTCTTTGAACTATCATCCTTTGAAATAGGGTCGGTATTTGTTTTCAGTTTTTCATTAATATAAATTATTCTTTCTGTAGTCGCTACATCTGCTTTAGTATCAACAGCAAGAATAATAGATTTTGTTGGTACAGGAACCGTTGTTTCAGTAGAATTTCTATTCTTCGTTCTATTTCTTTTTTTGCCTTGTTTCCTATTCCTTTTGGGTCTTCTTCTTTTCTTAAGTTTTTTGTTGTTAGTTTCCATATTATTTGGAATCATGGACTGGTACATATTAGCAAAGTAATTACTCATTAAAGGATTATTAACAAATTGCGGTATTCCTTTCATGAAATTGTTGCTAATATTTTCGGGCAGTGATTTCAGTAACTCATTTCCGTCATACACAGGGTTTCTAGGTATTCTACTTTCTTCAGTGATACCTTCACTTAAATGAGCTAAGTTGAAGCTGTCTTTAGTATCTTTTGGTGCTATATTGGGTATTGTTTGATGTTCTGAAATATTATTTTCTGTGTTGCCTTTGTCTGATTTTGGTTTTTTCTTACGTCGTTTTCGCGGTTGTGGATTTTCAACTTTATTTTCGTCTTGACTAGGGTTTTGTTTAGTATGATTATTTGCTTTATTTTTTCGTCTTTTAGTTTTAGTCCTGTTCGTTTCATTTTCTTTGTTATTTGTATCATGATGTTGAGGAGTAGCTTCTGTATTTTGTTTGCGCTTTTTTGACTTTTTATTAGGTTCTGAGGTAATATCTACATTCTGAGCAGTGTTATCGTTTTTGCTGGAATTATTTTTATGTTTTCCATCATTTTGGTGTCTCCGTCTAGATTTTCTCTTCTTTTTGGGTTTTTCTGTAGTAGTAGTTGCCTTTGCTTCTTCCTCTTTAATTGTATCTGTTGATTTATAATTCAAATTCTGGGAAGGAACTGCATAATAATTGCTACCAAGATTTGGTGACATCGGATAATTAGAAGATTCAGCGAAATTGGAACCGTAGCCTTTAACATTTGAGTCCAAAATCGTTTGCATTGAAGGACTGGATAAAATCTTGTTCAATAAAATTTGCCTTATACTGGAAGATGATAAGTCCAACGGTGCCATTGGATTTTGAGCTGAAATGCCTTGTAAATAAGGTGTGATATCATTTGGTTGGTTAACAGTGGGATTTGTGTAGCCATTTTGTTGGTAAAACTGATATGTTTGAGCAGGATTTATTGGGAATCCTGTGTTGGCAGATACCTGGAAAAAATAAGCATTTGTTACGACGTTGTAGTACTAGATTTACGTACATAAACATAAAACTCGCGCTATTTTCCCACGGGGGTAAACAGGAACTATAGAACACCTCCTTAGTTACTCCTTTTGCTTCATCCACGTCCACGTGCGCTGGTTGTGATTAATACTATGCGTATAGTTTAGTCCTTAAATACTAAACAAAAAAAATATATAAACTTTTTAAACCATGACTGTTTTGTTGGTCTAGTGTTCGATATCGTGGCTGCTGAGCGTGAGCTAGTACAGGTTTGATTCCCAGGTCAGCCAGTGTTATTAAGTTTTGCTGTCAGGAAATTCTGAGTAGTAGACCTATATAGGAATTGTGTCGGAATCATGGTAACACCGGTTATATTAATAAGTAAAATTATAAAAAAGATATAGCATCATAGTATAACGCCTGTTTCCTCCGAAGGGGTAGGCAGAGGTGTTCACAGTTGTACACCGACATTTCATCAATGCTGTTATTAACTGCCTTGTAATAGGTGGTGAGCTTATTGCCATCTACTGGGCACAATTCCAAACTCCGGATTGTTACGGAGAATTTCTTAACAGAAAAACTCAAATTACACTTTTCCCGACCCGGGAATCGAACCCGAGACCTCCCACTCAGCGGTCGTGGGTTCGATTCCCAAGTCACGCAAAGTGTTATTGGGATTTTCTGTGAGCATATTCTCAATAGCAGCCCGGAGTTTGGAATAGGCTCACCACCAATTACATGGGACTTAATAACAGTATTGGTGAAATTTTGGTGTACAACAGTGTACAGAGGACTACCTGTAGATACCTGGATACCCCTTCGGGGAATACAAGCGTGATGTTATGTTGTCTTAGAAATTACATTTTGATACTAGGAAGTCACATAAATTAGTTGACTTGAACAAGGTTAACCATGTAGGGATATGTCTGGGATGGCCTTTTGATAAGAGCAGTTTTGATTTAATCTGTGCTAGCCGATGGTATTTGTATGCATCAGTCATCGTGTAACTCAACCATAATCTGTGCTAGCCGACGGTATTTGTATGCATCGGTCATCGTGTAACTCAACCATAATCTGTGCTAGCCGACGGTATTTGTATGCATCAGTCATCGTGTAACTCAACCATAATCTGTGCTAGCCGATGTTATTTGTATGCATCAGTCATCGTGTAAGTCAACCATAATCTGTGCTAGCCGACGGTATTTCTATGCATCAGTCATCGTGTAACTCAACCATAATCTGTGCTAGCCGGCGGTATTTGTATGCAACAGTCATCGTATAACTCAACCATAATCTATGCTAGCCGACGGTATTTGTATGCAACAGTCATCGTGTAACTCAACCATAATCTATGCTAGCCGACGGTATTTGTATGCATCAGTCATCGTGTAACTCAACCATAATCTGTGCTAGCTGACGGTATTTGTATGCATCAGTCATCGTGTAACTCAACCATAATTATTGAATAGATTCAGGCGTTACTTTGCGGAAGTCCATTACAATGGATGTAAATAAAATAGTCGTAGTCATGCATTACCTGTGCAACACCCGCCCGCAAATATATGCACATACACAATCGCCCCCCCACGGGGCGTCATCGGGAGCTGTTAGACCGTGCAGTGTCTGCCACCGAGGACGCAGCAGGTCGTAGCAATTTTCACCGCTCGCCCGCCCGCAAGTTTAAGCACATAAGCTTAAACTTGTGGGCGGGCGAGCGGTGCACAGGTAATGCATGATTACCCTCAATATTGTGGAAGTAGTGTATTGTATATATTGCATATATTTACGCAGCTCAAAGACCCGTCGCAAGATGATACCAGATCGAAAGGACATATTTAGCGTAGGCAAAAAAGATAGCCAAAGAATGGATTCATAATAAAAAAACTACATACCAAAATCGTGCCCGAGATAAAAAATATTATTTTTAAAATCATCTCTTCTCACAATCATTATTCACAACAATTAAAAAAACACATTATTTTAACATCAATTAACAAAAAGCTATGTCCGCAACAAAACCTTCTTCCAAATACGTGATCGTTAGATAATATTGTTTATATATTAGTTATATAGAGTGATAGTATCGATTATCGATGTTACAATCGATAAGTTTTCTCGATTAGGCACGCAGTAGGCTGTTATCGAGTTCTCTTTACTGTATGCTATTGCAGATTTTAATGATGTCCCAATAGTTATTTAGAATTATTATTATCAATCTATGTATGTGGGAATACCCCAACAGTTTAGGCCTAGGATTAGCGGGCCTTAGCACTAGCATCGCTAGATCTTTTTTTATGAATGTCGGGACTTATGTGGAAAAAAGCGGGACTGGGAAGAATCCATCGGAACGCAGAAAAAATGTACAATAATAAACTTACTAATCTTTATTTATAAATCAATTCTAATCATAATACAATATATCTGCCTAGCCTTTTCCCAATTACATTGGCGTCGGCTTCCAGTCAAACCAGATGCAGCTTAATACCAGTATTTTACACGGAGCGACTGCCTATCTGACCCCCACAACTCAATTACTGGGTAACACGGACACAGACTTTCAGGCTCTGAGTACCCGTAACGGCTGTCATACATCTTAATTCGACAACCGAGACCGACGTCTTAACGTGCTCTCCGTGGCACGGAGGGGCTCTACATGAAATTATGGTCACCCATCCACAGACCGACCGCGGTGAGCGCAGCTTAACTTAATCGATCGATCTATGCCGCTGTTGCTTAGCCACGAGCTCCCTAAATTATAACACAATGAGATCGTCAATTTTTCTTTTATTGCTCGCTCGCCTTGGCTAGATGAAAAGGTGGGATTTTGGGCGTCCCGCTCAAGGTGCTGGCGGGACGCGTCCCGTGAGGCCTAAAAAGCAAGACTTCGCACCAAAAGCGGGACATCTGGCGACACAGAACCGTAAGGTCGTAAGTTTGAACTTATTGTAGGTTAATATTGACATAAATTCCCAAATTCAAATTTATATAATATAAGCAAAATACATAAATCAATAAATCTCCGAAAAGCATTAACGCATGTATAGTGGACTCCATATAAATTTTTAAGGAAAGAAAAATAGTATTTGTTAAGGTAATTGCATCTGTACGACATTGTATTAACTGCAATGTTACTCGTGTCGATTCGGTCACCTGTATGGGGACTGAATAAATAGCAATGACATCATCAAAACACGTTAAAATGTGGAAGAAAAATTCACGGTAGTGAGCATAGTTTGAGATGGCTTAGTGGTCAGAGCGCCTGGAGTATTTATCCGGGAGGCGCAGGTTCGAATCCTGCTCACGACCGTATTTTTTTTTCCATTTAAAATAATAGTTTTAGAGTTTGCTAAGCATGCGTTAATGCTTTGCAAAGATTCATTGGGCATAGGGCAAACACTGGCAGCCACGGTTACAGTAAATTCTCTTTATTATCGTGTAGAAAGCCTCATGGATATTCTGGAATATATAGGGAGTCCCAGGGAGGCCGAACCAGCCAGCGAAGGTATGGGAAGTTAGGGGACACTAATAGTTATCGATTAAACCTCCATTTTTGTATTGATTGTAATTTTTTTTTTATTATAGTGTTATGATTTTTGAGAAAATTCTCCCCGTTCAGTTATAAAAAAGATTTATTTTCGCTCGCTGGAAAACCTTGTTTGGACCTCTGCCAAAAAGTGTCAATGACAGAGTCAGAGCACCATATGTAAATAATATTACTTACCTATTTCAAATTTAGACAGCGCGGTTTGCGCAGCGGTCGAGAATTCGACTGTTAAGTCGCCTGGCGCGAGTACAATTCTAGCACGCAAGAAATGTTGCAGATAATTAATAATTAATTGTTTCTGCTCTGAGCGTGTTTGCCTATAAGATTAGTGTATGTCAATGCATCCACGATATAGGAACTATTCCGAATTAACCCGCAAAGTTTAAAAAAAATGATTTTACAGATTAACCTTTCAAACGCGTAGCGAAGTTTAAAGTTTTTATTTGTTATGTGGACAGAGTAATGCGGTCGTGAACAGGATTCGAACCTGCGCCTCCGGATAGATACTCGGATAGATCATCATCATCATTCATTTTCATTCATCATTTACAATATTTTAATTTTTCCACAAAACTTTACAGACTTTATAATGCATTTACATACTTTTTAAACAAAACTATGGACTTAAGATATTAATGAAGTAGGACTTTGTATTATAAAGATGCCTTTTATAAAGCCGACACCGGGATCTAATACATATACCTCATAAGACGCACCCTGGCCACCAGCGAGTAAATTGGTTCCCTTCTCTCCAACTTACTGAGAAAAAACGTATCTAAATTTTCTACGAGTATATTCGTGAACGGGGTCATAGAATTAGAATATTTTTAGTACCCCATAGAAGGACATAGAGCTCAAAAAAGTGCAACCGATTTTGAATTGTCAATGTGTGCGTGCAATAGTAATGTACAACGTGGAAATATTGACACGATATCAATTATCGATAAACAATATTTCAGATGTAAAGAATTGGTATACAAAATGAAAATATTTTCAATCAAATTATGTTAATAAAACTAAAATCACAAGGGTAGGTATTATTTAATGCACTAAATTAATTAATTACATTATTATAATAAAAAAATCATGCACTCACATTATAATATGACATTTCGTAATCACATCGTAAATGTTTGTAAAAAAGCATATAGGAGCCTAGGTTTCGTCCTAAGAAGAGCAGAGGGTTTCACAAGCATTGCTGCGCTAACTACTTTGTACAATGCATTGGTAAGAAGTCAGCTCGAATGTAACGCAATCATATGGGCTCCGCATGAAGCTAAATACAGTCTCATGCTGGAGCGTATACAAAATAAATTTACTAGGTTTCTGTACCTACGGCGGTATGGTGTATATCCATTTTACCCATTGATGTATCCAACTTTGTTTGTTATAGGCATGGTGGGATACAATAAATTGGAAACAAGGAGGGACATAGCACTTGCTACCTATATTTTTAAATTATTGCGTGGCAAGACTTCAAACCCAGGTATATTGAGTGAAATAAACCTGTGTGTGCCCGACAATTACGTGTTGCGAAGGAGACGGCCATGTCTATTGGCGAATATATGTTATAGTAAATAATAAGACTGTAATTATGGCCACACTATTGAATTAGGAAATTCCTGTAATGATAGTGATGTAAGTTAATAAATAAATAAATAAATAAATAAATAAATAATTATATTTCATTGGTAATAGGTACTTTGTAAAAAAAGCAGCTTTTAAGGACCCTGAGCAGTGTATAGAGTATGACTGATTGAGATGATGATTGACTAAATGATTTTTACCTACCTATCCTAATACCACTGCGGAGTTGGTCTGGACTCAGCGCAGCACACGCTTGAGGTGTGCCCTGCCTAGACCATTGAGCGGCGGGTACTAAGAGCCAGTATCGGGCGAGACCTGTCTCTGCCGGTAGTAGTGAGGGCTGGCAGATTTAGTGAACTGGAGAGAAATGGCTTCGTTTTGTGAGACTATTGTCGTCCAGAAAGAGGCCGCCGAGCAGGATTGTGACAGGGCCGATCCCGCTCGGAGAAGAAAGCGTCTAGGAGGAAACCGCCTGGGCGCCTAACAGCCGAAACCCCTCCTGTATGATTTAAGGCAGGCGGCCCTTTGGGGTCACAGATGCTTAGAGAGGGGACTTCGTTTACCCATCGTGATCCCAGAGAGGACGGTGGCATAGTGGTCACGTGCTATCGTGCACTGCGAGGCTTAGGGGAGACCCCTGTACAGTCTCTCTAGAGTCGCTGCATAGCGGGGGTGCTGGAGCTGGTCTATTACGTGCCTCCCTTCATATGCTGATGGTGACCACCGAAGTGGTTTTAGTGAGGTAAGAATCCTATACACCCCGGTCTTATCCATAAAGGCCGGGCGCGATTTTGAAAGTTTGCCCCCGCAAAAAAAAATGTATATCCTATTATCTTTTCTTATTTCTTCTTTTTCCTAATTTTTTTTCTCCTTTATCTTTATTTTTTTCTTTATCAATTAGTCTCATCTATTATTCTTTTTCCTTAGCATCGATAGGAAACCTTTCAGTATAAAAATAATATATCATAAAATTGTGATATTCTCTTGAATTTGTACTAAAAAATATATAAACAACATACTCATTACGCTATCACATATAGGTTCAGTGCTCACCGCCTAAAGGTGATAGCGCAGGAATCAACAACTAGTTTCACCTTAACCTGGCTCAGTAACGTACAGATCTGTACGTTGTAACAATAAAAATATATTGTGTCTGCTAATGACTGAGGCAACAGCTTTTAATATTACTAGCGCAGTTCGTTAGATCATTATTAACAACCGAGGTCCGCACAAAGTAGGTTGGGGATCCGGATTCGAGCCGCATTTGGGGACTACTGTAATAGCGTCATTACGTAACCTGGGCCACTAAGCTACGCTTAGCTTCTTATATGTTATAAGCGTTCGGGCAGACACACCGACAAACAGACAGAAACGTTTCCAAACATTTTGTTTTCATCTTCTGTGTCGATAGTATTAAGTACCCCAATTAAAATATTGGAAAAATAATCAATCAATGTGCAGAGATACATCAACACTTTAAATAAATTCTGATATCGGAACTTTTTGTTCTAAAATTTCATCGACACAATAGTCGACACTGACAATTCACTATTTTGTGTACATGAAATGAAAATTTATATTAGAACAACGTACTCAATATTGCTTTTATGACCATTGTATTTTACTATAGAGAAAATTCACTATTTTCTAGATAAACTATCTTAACAAAATTTATTTGGAATACCAAATCGGTATTCCAAATAAATTTTGTTAAGATAGTTTTTTCCAAAATATGGCCATGAAAATTTATGCTGTTGTTGACAATTTACCTGTGAAATGAATGTTTTTCTGGATTATTTTTATAAGAAACATCGCAGTCACCAACACACAACAACTAGGCATCGCTTATAAATTTTAAAACTTTATAAAATATACAGGATTCACTGACGATATAGCAAATATAAGTTAGCGTGATTTTTGACAGTGACACTGGAGAAAACAACATCTGCCAATAGTGCTGACCGAACCTAAATATGCTTTCTCTTTCTAACATGTGATATTTCCGTAAGAGATTCCATACCCAAAGCAGGCTTTGTAGGTCTTTATCTATCCTACGTTTATGGAACGGGGTACACTTAGTAGTTTTTTCACTGAAAAGGGAGAATCCTATAATCGAACAGGTTCCGGTGGGCCGAATGTTTGCTATCAAATTCTGCTTGCGTCATGCAGAATTAGTGACATCATTCATGTGGTGTGATAGATGTCGCTACAAGTCTCTGCGACACATTTTAAACGAAATGAAAGAAATTATATTTAATAGAAAAAAGAATACGGTCGCGAACAGGATTCGAACCTGCGCGTCCCGGATAGATACTCCAGGCGCTCTGACCACTAAGTTCGTGACCGTATTCTTTTTCCATTTAATATAATAACTTTAGAGTTCGCTAAGCATGCGTTAATGCTTTTCAAAGATTTATCTTGAATTATTAAGGTAATTGCATTCTTTACGACATTGTATTAACTGCAAAGTTAGTCGTGTCGGTTCGGTCACCCGTATAGGGACTGAATTGAAAGCAATAACGTCGCCAGAAGACGTGTCAAAATATGGAAGAAGAATTCGCGGTGGTGAGCAGAGGTCGAGATGGCTTAGTGGTCAGAGCGCCTGGAGTATCTATCCGGGAGGCGCAGGTTCGAATCCTGTTCGCGACCGTATTCTTTTTCCATTTAATATAATAACTTTAGAGTTCGCTAAGCATGCGTTAATGCTTTTCAAAGATTTATCTTGAATTATTAAGGTAATTTAATTCTTTACGACATTGTTATAACTGCAAAGTTAGTCGTGTTCGTTCGGTCACCCGTATAGGGACTGAATTGAAAGCAATAACGTCGCCATAAGACGTGTCAAAATATGGAAGAAGAATTCGCGGTGGTGAGCAGAGGTCGAGATGGCTTAATGGTCAGAGCGCCTGGAGCGCCTGGAGTATCTATCCGGGAGGCGCAGGTTCGAATCCTGTTCGCGACCGTATTCTTTTTCCATTTAATATAATAACTTTAGAGTTCGCTAAGCATGCGTTAATGCTTTTCAAAGATTTATCTTGAAATGAAAGAAAGAATGTCGTAAAGGGGAGGAGGCTTATGTCAGGTCAGAGGAAAAGTTGCAAATGATAAATATAGTAAAGGAATGATAAATAACTACATGGATTTAAGTCAATATTTTAACATACATTTATTCATAAAAACAACATAAAAACTAAACCAACAATTTCTCCAACTCAACAACAATACTGGTGATCAACTTGATTAAACTGCTCAACAGCCCAGAACCGTCCGTCAACCCACTCAAAAGATTTAACACCAAATTCAACACTTGCGAGACCAGTCCCAACAACAGACCAGGGGCTGCCAGCACATTAGACCGGAACAAGGAAATCAATACACTTATATACAAGAACAAAACTGAAGCTAAATCAGTCAGGGTAGCATAAAGGAGAGGCAACGTACACCCAAAATATGGCAGTAATGCTGGTGTCAAATTCTGCACGATATTTGATAAGTTGTTCAAGTTGTTGATGAGGTTGATCAGGAATGGTAAAAGGAGGCAAGCGAGCTGGTTAGCTATTGGCAGAACGGTGGATATCTCGTCGAAAGCCAGGCGGAGAGCTGAGACTGAGTAGGCAGGAATCATTGCTTCGCTTTGGCCGATCTGTGGAAGTAATTCGAAAGGTTATGTTCTGGGAATTTGAGGTAATTGATAACTGTTGGTGTTTGAAAAAGCAACTAATGTATTAAGTGTAGAAGATAGAAGCTAATTTGCCTATTTAGCAGCTATTACAAGAAATACAGGCGCAATGCTATGTTAGGTTTAGGGGCTGAGTTACCCGCGTCTGTAGAAGTGCACCCTAAAAATGTAATCTCTACACGTGGCCCCTGTGGTGGTGCAAAACATGCAACGCAACTCTGGTGGGAGGCTTCGGCCGCGGCTAGTTACCACCCACAGGACGAAGCCATGCCGTGAAGCAAGCTAGCCGTGTTTCGGGATGTAGACCGGTGCAACCGTTGTGGGAGACGAGTCTGGGCAGTTAAACAACTCCCCAACCATCGTTCTCCCCAAATCTATCCACTCTACTTAAGAGTAAATATATTTATTCTGTATATACGTGCTCCATCCTCGGCCATACATTCGCTTACCATCAGGCAAGTTGGTGGCCAAACGTAGATCCATTTTTGATAAAAAAAAAGTTATCTTATAAAAAATTGCTTATCTGAGTTTAATATCCTTGGATGTTTTAAAACCTCAATGATAAATTATTAATAAAATTAATCTTACCAAAACAGCCAGAGATAATCCAAAGACAATAATGCAAGGACGCATTTTGAACGTCAATTGTAAATCTATATGTAAATTATATTTGTCTATTCCCACTACAGCAAACTCTTTATAAACACAATTGTTATCTTTAAAAAAGTTATGTGCAACTGTGTTACTTAATTATTGAAGTAATTAGTATCGATTTACATTGATTAGTAAATTAAAATATTTGTAACGAAACTCTTTATCAATTACTGAAACCTATGTAATTGGTATTTTTATGTTATCTGCCGACTCCCTTAATCATAATCATGCTCAAAAATTATTTTTTTAACATAACATAGCATCACGCCTAAATGCCCTGAAGAAGTAGGCAGAGGTTTACACAGTTTTACACCCACATTTCACCAATGAAATGAAAAAGAACAGTTTCACCAATGAGAAGTGGTAGCCTAGTTGTATGACCGTTGGACTGACAAGTTTAAAGGTCGCAAGTTCGAAGTTGTCTTTTCGAAGTCATGTGCGTATTATAAATTAACTATCACTTGCTTAAAACAGTGAAGGAAAACATCTTGAGGAAACCAGCACACCTGGGAGATGTTCTCGAAGGCGTGTAAATCCATGTCAGAGACCTAGGGGTGGTTTAAACCCACAAGGAAACCAACTCGCATCGAGGAAACCTGGACCTACTGGTCTGAAATGGTCTGAAATTGCCAACCCGCAGTGAGCTAGCGTGATGATCAATGCTCGTGTCTTCTCTGTATGAGAGGTAGGGGTATAAAAAATAGCCTACGACCTATTCTCAGACCTACCTAAAAAAAAAGCATAAAATTCAGTCTACCCGTTTCGGAGGAGTTCGATAACAAACACTGTGACACGAGATTTTTATAGATTAGAGAAGATGTACAAACATAATGACGTTACCAATTTGTAGACACAGCAAATAATATTTATAAATAAATGAATGTATGTACTTGATCGATATTGAGGTCACGTCAATGTTTACGTAGTAAGCAAATATCACATATTTTACAAGTTAAGCATTTTTATATGCAGTTCAAGTTCAAGTTTATATAAAGGTATCACATTCAGCAGCCGCTCTAGCCACCAGAGCGATGGCGATTCGAATCTCGGGTCGAGCAGAGTTATTAAAATTTACAGTAAGATTTTTTTTTTATTGACCAGACCTTGAAACTGTGCTCGTATGATGGCAATAGGCTCACCGCCTAAAAGGGATCACCAATTAGTGACAATGTAGGTATTTTTTTTTTAATAGTATGGCTGTCAACGTCCGTTTGGTAGACATAAAACCGTATTTCGGTCACGGCGGCCTATTTCTATGAAGATGTGTGTGTGTATGCGCAAACACAGGAGCACTCCCTCTTCCTTCACTCACATAGTCCGATGGGACGGTAATCCGACACAACCGGAGAGAGATCGGGCGCAGGAGCGACGGCTTTACGTGCTCTCCGAAGGACGGGGGTGTCACACCACCAACTTCCTAACTCCAGGCTGCTACTGAGAATTTCCTAACAGAAAACCTAATAACACTGCCCGACCCGGGAATCGAACCCGAGCCCTCCAGCTCAGCAGTCGTGCTTGGGACCACTAGACCAACGAGGCAGTTTAAATCCCAGACTTCTCGGTCCCCAAAGGTCGGGTGCCTTTTGGAGGTCCCACCCAAAAACAAAAAAAAAAGAACATAATAATTTTAAAGTTACTATATTAAATGGAACAAGAATACGGTCGTGAGCAGGATTCGAACCTGCACCACCCGGATAAATACTCCTGGCGCTCTGACCACTAAGCCATCTCGACCTCTGCTCACCACCGCGAATTCTTGTTCCATATTTTAACACGTCTTATGGCGACGTCATTGCTATCTATTCAGTCCCTATACAAGGATATACATAATATTATAACTTTGTGAGTTCGCTAAGCTTGCGTTAATGCTTTTTAAAGATTTATGTTTAATAATAATTTTATCTACTACCCCTAATCTTCTTCTTCTTCTCGTGTGGTTGATGAACAACCTAGTGTCAGAGTTTAAACCACCCGTAAGTCTCTAACATGGCTCTACACACCATCGAGAACATCTCTCAGGTGTGCTGGTTTCCTCACGATGTTTTCGTTCACCGTTTTAAGCAAGTGATAAGTAGTTTATAATACCTACATGACTTCGAAAAGTCACTTCAAGAAGGGGCTCGTGGCTAAGTAACAGCCGCACAGATCGATCGATCGAGGTTAAGCTGCGCTTGCCGCGGTCGGTCTGTGGATGGGTGACCATCATTTCATACCGATACCCCTTCGTGCCTCGGAGAGCACGTTAAGCCGTCGGTCCCGGTTGTCAAATTAAGATCTATGATAGCCGTTACGGGTAGTCAGAGGCCTGAAAGTCTGACAACCAGTCATACCACGAGATATCGTGTTACCCAGTTACTGGGTTGTGGAGGTCAGATAGGCAGTCGCTCCATGTAAAATACTGGTATTAAGCTGCATCCGGTTTGACTGGAAGCCGACCCCAATGTAATTCGGAAAAGGCTAGGCAGAATACTTCGAAAAGTCACTGGTACGTGCTTTGGATTCGAACTTGCGACCTTTGACTTGTCAGTCCAACGGTCATACCACTAGCCTATCACTGCACCAATACTTTAATTACGCAAAAAATATAACATAACCACCTGACTATGAAATTAGGTAATTTGTCATGTAATTTCTAAAAGATAAACTTTATCATTTCACATTAGACTAAAGTTAAGTAACTTATAAGTATATAAATACTGTTTTTTATGTGAAATAAACATTGTAAATATATTTTTTGGTTAGTTTGAACATCTATTGACAATATGTCTAAGTTATGTTTAGTTTTTGTGTGTGTTTTAGCTGTCATTGCTTTGGTAAGTAGGACACACCTTTAAATACATTAATAATAGCTATGCCCCGCGGTTTCACCCGCGTTAATGCTCCGCTCCTACTGGTCATAGCGCGATGTTATATAGCCTATGTTACCCGGGGATAGTGTAGCTTCCTAACGGTGAAAGAATTTTTCAAATCGGGCTAGTAGTTTTTGAGTTTATTCGTTACATACAAAAATACAAATCTTTATAATATTAGTGTAGATTAGCTTCTGCTCGCGATTTTATCTGCGTGGACCTCGGAATTGGGTCCAGCCGGGATAAAACATATCATAAGTGTTAGTCCAGGTTATACACTATCTGTGTGCCAAATTTCATCCAAATCCGTTCAGTAGTTATTGAGTGAATGAGTAACAAACATCCATCCATCCTCACAAAGTTTCGCATTTATAATAATGTATGTAAGAAGTAGGATAGGATTTATATATTTTTTAGGATAGCCCGGTTAGTGGAGTGTGATAGTAGGATAACATCAGAACCTGGCGCATGGATAACATTTGGTGTGACATAGCTAGATAGAAGGAGACCGTATCGGTGGCGGTTACCACCAACAACAGCATTCCCAAAGAGGGTTTACGTTAGGCGGGCGGCCGGTCATAAAACACAGCCAAAACTTTAGGAACATGCGAGATAGGTATATGCTGAAAATAAATTGGGGTAAGGGCAGGTGGATGATGATGAAGTAGGATAGAATTAAAAGTCCCGACCGAAATTCTCAGTAGCAGCCCGGAGTTAGGAATTTAGCCACCGCCTTCTATTACTTGTAACATGATAACGGCATCGATCAACTAAAGGTGCAACTTTAATGTAATACCCACAACTTTATTTAGCCTTTGAAGGAATACAGGCGTGATGATATAGCTATATTATGTGATTTAATTCAAACTAGCTTCTGCCCGCGACTTCGTCTGCGTGGACTCAGAATTGGGTCAAGCCAGGATAACAAGTATCCTATGTGTTACTCCAGGTTATAAACTATCTGTGCGCCAAATTTCATCCAAATCCGTTTATTAGTTATTGCATGAAAGAGTAACAAACATCAATACATACAAACTTTCGCGTTTATAATATAATATTATCATCACTGATAATGTATTAGAGAACAGGTGGCGCCATCTATCGGTATTTTGACAGTACTATACGTCAAACATTTCTGACAGCTTGATGGGTCCAATGCAGTGCGATTGGCTACGGACGGTACGGGGTGCGGTATCAAGTTTAATTTAAACTTAATAAAACTGTTATTTTTTTGGTTTATATTGTAAATCTTTTAATATTTTAATTTTCACATTGTACTATATTTTATTATTGTCTTTATGTTGTACATTTTTTTAAAAATATTTATTATGCATTCCAACCGTTTATTTTGCAGGCGGTATTAGCCAGTAAATGGTGGTTACACGTGTAAATGTTTCTCTATTAAGTAAGCTGTACTGTATTGTGTAAACAAACTTAAATTAAATTTAAAAAAAAATATAAGTGTGGCACAAGACATGCGGTATGCGATTTTAGCCTAGCTAAAATATAATTTTCTTTTCACGAAAAATTCATAACTCTAGATTTCGCTCCGCATGCGTTAATGAATTTTAAAGATTTGTCTGTATTCGTTATGGTAATTGCATCTGTACGACTTTGTATTAACTGCAAAGTTAGTCGTGTCGGTACGGTCACCTGTAGAGCGACTCAATAGATAGCGATAAAGTGACCAAAAGACGTGTTAAAATATGGAAGTAGAATTCGCCGTAGTGACCAGAGGTCGAGATGGCTTAATGGTCAGAGCGCCTGCAGTATTTATCCGGGAGGCGCAGGTTCCAATCCTGCTCACGACCGTATTTTTCTATCCACGAAAACATTATAACTTTAGGTTCACCGACTGCCTCGTTGGTCTAGTAGTCCCAAGCGCAACTGCTGAGCAGGAGGTCTCGGGTTCGATTCCCGGGTCGGGCAAAGTGTTATAGAGTTTTTCTATTAGGAAATTCCCAGTAGCAGCCCGGAGTTTGGAAATGTGCCAGGTTAATGGCAAAAGGCTCACCACCTATTAGGTACATGGAACTTAATAACAGCATTGGTGAAATGTCGGTGTACGACTGTGTACACCTCTGCCTACCCCTTCTGGGAATACAGGCGTAATGCTATGTATGTATGTAGGTTCACTCCGCATGCGTTAATATATTTGCAAGATTTGTGTGTAAAAGCCATTTCTTTTCCAGCATCCAGTAACAGCAAATGGAGTGCAGCTCCCAGCAGTCTATCCCCTGGTTAACATACTTCTTCCTCTTCTGAACAACGTCTACAATCTTCTCCTGTCACTCCTCTCCATCTTCGACACTCTCCCTTCGAATATCAGCTGCATGATACCAGTAGACTTGGGAGCTCTAGAAACTTCTCTTCTCAAATTGTACTCGCAAGCTTTGGCCATTGTCAACTTCTTGAGGTAAGTACTTCAGTGACATAAATCTTCTTAATGATATAGCGCGGATCTGAAAAAAATACAGATGTAACCTTGCCTTGTCATAAGCAAAGCATAGATTACACACACGCAGCGTACTGGCGCCGAGTGGATGAGTTTTAAGTATTTGTATGCGTTTAGCTCGTGTATGACAAGCGAAATTCGATGACTAGGCATGCTTCTCACATGTCGTACGCAACGCTCCGTCCGTATTTTTTAAGGTCTGTGTGATATAGCATGTTATTTGAATGTCATATTTTTGACATTCGCGAATATGAATCAGAATGCGAACGCAAAATGCGAATATTCAAAATAGATATTAAAAATACACTACGAATTATGTAATCCTCTGCTGGGAGGCTTCGGCCGCGGCTGGTTACCACCCAAGGGACGAAGCCATGCCGTAAAGCGACCTAGTCGTGTTTCGGCATGAAGTCCGGTGCAACCGTTGTGGGAGACGGGTCTGGGCAGATGCATTAACTCCCCAACAGTCGTTCTCCCCAAATCTATCCACTCCACTTAGAGTGAATAGATTTCTTCTGGATCTACGTGCTCTATCCTCGGCCACACCGTCACTTACCATCAGGCGAGTTGGTGGCCAAACGTAAATCCATTTTGGATAAAAAAAACTGCTTCCTACATTTTGGTTGAAAAATTTCTATGGACCAGTGTTTTTTTTTTTCGCATTATCCGAAATTGGTACCGTACTAAAAAAAATCGTATCTTTGGGTACATTGATTCTGATACACATTGTGTGGAGTAATATTTTAAAAGCAATTATAATTATTTTCCAGGAGTCTTCCGGAGTACGCTGTTGGCGCCAACCCTAATACTCCACCATCAAACGTGGTTAACTTACAAGGGTTACTGACAACCCTGATATGTTCAGTAACTGATCTGACTGATGACGTGTTGACCAACATCGGTGGAGCACTGCTGCCAGGCCTGCTAAAACTAGTCGTGATGGTCGTGCAAGCGTTGTTGAGTTTGTTATTGTAGGTTTATTTGTTATTTAAATAAATATGTTGTTATTCATTAAACATTGTGTTTTTTTTATTATTTGGTCGGTTTTGTAGCTTAGGGATCATATCACCCAGTTGTGGTTTTATGTCGTGATTATAAATCATTTAATTTGGGTTATAAAGAAATTAAGATTGAATGGTTGAATGACTGAATGCTTAAGTGATTGATGATTGAATTCTTAAGTGATTGATGATAAAATTACTTAATGCTTATATAAGTGAGTGATGATTGAATGCTTGAATCATTGATGATTGAATGACTGAACAACGTAATCAAGAAGTATTCCTCAATGACGATTGATATGAAGTTTTATTTAAAAGAACACCACTTGTAGTCTGACTGACATCCGTGAAGCACAAGGGCACCAGATGAAAACCAGCGTCAGGCACTCGTGCTTGACATGAAGCTGATCTGGTGACCCATTTGGTTCAGCCATGGGACACATACTTCATGAATAGCAATAGAATCTGACTCGTTAATGATATGTCTTTCTAATTATAATATTAACGTTCCTTACGTTATTGTACTTAGAATAATAACTTATTAACTCTCTTTGTTTCATTTTTGTGTTAAAACTATAATTGTTTGTCTGTTGTGTGTCTCGTGGTATTGTGATCAAATAAAATATTTTTCTTTCTTCTTTCTTTCTTTTCTTTCTTTCTAAAATGGTACACCTCTAGACACATAACGACTGATGCATAATCTAATTCCTCCCTGCCCTTTTTTCTATCGAGCGGCCAGAAGCACGAAAATGCGCCATCGGTTCATGGTTGATATACCAAAACCCGAACGAAGCGCTTTGATTCCACGTTGATTATAAGAACCGCGAAACAGTGGAATACGCTGCCAGAGTGGGTCTTCCCCGATAGTTACAATCTGGCTGTCTTCAAGACGCGAGTGAATCGGTATCTTCTAGGCAAGCGTACATCAGGGGAGATGGCGGTCAAACGCAAGACTATAACTAAAAAAAAAAAACAACTATAGGTGCTTTTCGTTGAATAGAATAGGTATATTTTTTTTATCTTGTCCACGAACCGCACCAACCGTGGTGCTGTGGAAGTGAAATATAGAAGCTGCAGTTCAATCGGCACCATTCAAATTGGTGCGCTAAATTAAATACTTCCTTCTTGAAAAGGTCGTCTGTCAGATATTCAGGCCTTTAACCCGTAACGAGTGTCATATATATTCATTTGACGATCTGAAATCGTCAGTCTCCGAGGCACGCAGCGGTCGATGTGAAATTATTGCCACCCATCCACAGCCAAACCACGTCAAGCTCAACTTAACCTCACTCTGTTGAACTCTGTGAGTGTTATATAGCCCCGTTTGGACCTCTACCGGTAAATATAATTGTAGATTCCGGAATTCACAGTTATATTATTACCGTGGGCTCGTGGCTAAATAACAGCCGCACAGATGGATCGATCGAAGTTAAGCTGCACTTGCCGCGGTCGGTCTGTGGATGGGTGACCATCATTTCATACCGAGACATCCGTGCCTCGGAGAGCACGTTAAGCAATCGGTCCCGGTTGTCAAATTAAGATCTATGACAGCCGTTACGGGTAGTCAGAGGCCTGAAAATCTGACATCCAGTCATACCACAAGATATCATATTACCCAGTAACTGGATTTTGGAGGTCAGATAATAAAAAAAACAATTAATAATAGGCTAGGCAGATAATAATTAACCGTGTGTATAGTACGGCAGAGAAAACTGCCTAACCTGCAATATATGTAGGGTTGAAGCTATATGTTGACGCTCATCAAATCTACTGACGTCAGGTATATTTTTGTGCCTCCATTACTGATAAATAAGGGCGCGTTCTTAATAAAGTTTAATACTATGCGATTTTGCGACTAATATCTGGAATACTTGTACTTCTGCCGAGCGTATTTCAATCACAGCAGGCTATCTCCATGGAGATTAGCCAACTACGCAGGAGATACAGAAGGACAGGGAACACAAGTATATGCGAAAACACAGATGCAATCTCTCTTCCGTCACTCTCACAGCGCGACGGTAATTCAACACAACCGGAAAGAGATCACACGCAGGACTGACGGCTTTATGTGCTCTCCGAAGCACGGGGGTGTCATATCACCAATTTGCTAACTCCAAACCAACAAGGATTCACATTTGCAATATTAGTATGACAGTAGGATTTTCAGAAAACATTAAGAAACAAAGATGAACCATTAAGGTGAACGCAGACTTGGCCGCACCGCACGCGCCGCAGTCTTCGCATTCGAATTCTTTATATGAAATTCTATGCAACCTCGCACACAGTCGCAGTCGCAGTCGCCGCAGTCCCTGAAACGACCGAACTCCCCAAGCCGCAGCTGATGACGTCACCAACGCATTTTTAACTCTTGTTGGTATTTCATTTTCTTCTTCCTCTAATTATAAACAACTGACAACAAATTGTTCGTCATGAGCCATACTGTAATACACGCCCACTCTTAATTTATATTACAAACGAATAAAAGAAATCAAATGAGATGCGTGCGGCGCCGGGAACGACTGCAGTGACTGCGGTGCGGATAGATGTGCGAGGCAATTAACAAAAAGCGATGACTGCGGGGACTGCGGAGACTGCGGTGCGGCCAAGTCTGCGTTCACTTTTAATCTACTTAATCTGTTGGCTCATGAATTACCAGACATAATAGATTTTTATTGTTATGAAGTAAAATTTTTTACTTCTCCGATTTAAGTTAATATTGCTAGCGAGCTTGCCAAGAATAATAATTGGGAAAACGTTGGCTAGGAGAACGTTCAATTTCTCCTAGCCTTCATAGCCTTCTAGAATTCCGAATGAGGAAGTATCACCTGCCTGACAATCGTAGTCAAATAAGTTTCTTTCCCATTGTCTTGCTTCTAACGGTGAGCAAGATCACAGGAAACCATGCAAAAGCGTTATTTTGCACAGCAGGAAATCCCTTTTCCGTGCCTCGGAGAGCACGTTAAGTTGTCGGTCCCGATTGTCAAATGAAGATCTAGGCAGCTTTTACGGGTAGACAGAAGCCTGAAATTCTGACACCAAGTCTAACCATGAGATATCGTGTTACCCATTAACTGGGTTGTGGAGGTCAGATAAGCAGTCGCTCCATGTAAAATACTAGTATTAAGCTGCATGCCGTTAGACTGGAAGCCAACTCCAGCGTAGTTGGGAAAAAGCTAGGCAGATTGTTAATACGAAAACCCTTGTCTTGCCCCAAATATTGCTAGCACAGTTCCTCTTACAAGCTTGGTAACACGCGAGTGATACTCTTATTGTTTTAACTGTCTATAGGCTTATTAACCGCTCCATCCCGCATGATGGAGCGGTTAATAAGCGTACACTTTTTTGCAACCTTAATGTATAAAAAACGTGATAGTAGGATAACGCCAGAACCTGGCGCACGGATAACATTTGGTGTAACATAGCTAGATAGAAGGAGACCGTATCGGTGCGGTTACCACTAACAACAGCATTCCCAATGAGGGTTGACGTCAGACAGGCGGCCAGTCATAAAACATTGCCAAAATTTTTGCAAACTTAACTGTCTAGTGCCAAGCGGGAGTGCTGAGCATGAGGTCTCGCGTTCGATTCCCGGGTCGGGCAAAGTGTTATTGAGATTTTCTGTTAGAAAATTCTCAGTAGCAGCCCGGAGTTTGGAATTGTGCCTCTCACCACTTATTAAATGGGACTTAATAACAGCATTGGTGAAATGTGGGTGTACAACGTCTACATCTCTGCCTACGCCTTCGGGGAATACAGGCGTGATGCCATGTTATGATGTGAAACTAAATTCTAAACTACGAAACTTAGTCGAATGTGAAATGGAAATATAGCGTTGAATATGATAATCCAACTGAAAATGTTGTTGTTGCTATTTTTAATGCTTGGCAAAGCTATAAAATTGTTGTGGATAGTAAAACGATTGATTTTTGAGGGCGCAGTTGCCGCAGTAGTCGAGAGACCGACTGCTGCATTGCGGGTCGCATGTTCTAATCCTGCACGGAGCAAATATTTGTATGGTCTACAGATAATTGTTCCGGGTCTGGGTGCATGTGACCTGTGAGATTATATGTCTGTAAACGCAGCCACGATACCGTAAGCAATCCTAAATGTGAGTAAATCTTAAAAAAAAAAGATTCACATGCGTTAATGATATTAATTAATATATATGACACTTGCTAATTTTACATCCCTGTGACGCAAGCCACGACAAAATAATCGCATTTTCCCAGCAAACATCCTTTCAAACGCTTTGCTTTATCCGCCCACCTGACCGCACCCTTTTCCCTCCCTAACATGCGCACTGGGGAACCCAGTATAGATCGCCAGTTCAACTTCGGACACAGTCGAGGGTAGTCATGCATCGGTAAGTACCTCTTGCACATATTTTTGTTAGCAATACAAGACTTTTTTGTCTAAGAATTTTTTTTTATCATCATAAAAGCTTAGCTATACTTGAATAGGTTTCGTTTTTTATTGTTTCTTTAATGTGTTAATGGCGGTTCGTAATTTTGAAATTCGAATTTTGTTTGTGAAAAAGTTTGTATTTAATTGTCATAATTTGAGATTGGAATACGGTTTTCTTTTATTATTTTGGAAGTTTGTTTATTACTAGTAACGGTAAAAAAAAATTGTTTGTTTTTCCGTATATTTATTGTGTTTCGAATATTAAATTAAAGTGTTCGTCAATGTTTAAGTAATCATAGTAGGATAATGATAATAAATTCCGCGGTTTTATATTGAATATTTTAATATTATTAATTCGTATATCTTGATCTTTTTATATCATAGACGGGACCATAGACACAGTTTCTTTCACTAATCATCATAAAGATCATTAGATCTTGATTAAAACAAAAGCAAATAAACACTACGCCCGTTTCCTTTCATTTCTTAAAATTATTGCATCAAAATAAAAATATGTAGTAACATCATAATTTTCGCGCGTAAATTTTATGTTACAATTATTGCATACTACGTTTTACTCGGATCAAAATAATGTCAAACAAAAATTGGAAATTCTTTTTATTATGCGCTTAACATAACATAGCTTCACGCCTTTATTCCTTAAGGGGGTAGGCATAGAAAATTTATAGTAGCAGTCCGGAGTTTGGAACTGCACTTGAAATGTCGGTGTACAACTGAGTACATCTATATGTACGCAGTTGTACACCGACATTTCAAGTCCCATTTAAATAGGTGGTGAGCCTATTGCCATCAACCGGGGACAGTTCCAAACTCCGGACTACTACTATAAATTTTCTAATAAAAAATCCCTATAAAATTGCCCGACCTGGGAATCGAACCCAAGACCTCATGGTCAGTTGCGCTTGAGACCACTAGACCAACGAGGCAATATAATACATAGCCATTTATTATCTTACTTTCTTTTGAATTTTCTTTATTTCTGTATCGATAAGGTCAGAAAAAACCTTACCTAACACGAAAATTATTTTCGAATCTAACCTGTCCGTGTCTAGGTAAATGGAACTCGCATTTTTTTTTGTATGCGCTGATGACTGGCTGCAATTCCAAGCTCCGGGCCGCTACTGAGAATTTCCTGACAGAAAAACTCGATAACACTTTGCTCGACCCGGGAATTAAACCCAAGACCTCATGCTCAGCAGTCGCGCTTGGGACTACTAAACCGACGAGGCAATTAAAAAAACTATTATAATATTGATACAGATAGGAACAGCCTAGCCAGCCTTGTTCTAGTGGTCGCAAAATCTGATACTGAGGGCCTGGGTTCGATTTCCAGGTCGGGTTAAGTGTTATTGAGTTTTTCTGTAAGAAAATTCTCAGTAGCAGCCCGGAGTTTGGGATTATGTCCGGTGGCCGACAACCGACGTACCAATTATTACGAAACTTAATAGCAGTATTTGGTGAAATGTGTACACCTCTGTATAACCCGCCGGGAATTACTGCTGTAATGCTATGTATTTTAAAATCCTCAACTTGTAGCTTAAAATATTAATGAGAAAACATTTTTTTAAATTTTATTTAGGTTCTTAGGTTTTTTATTTAGGTCTCTAAAAATAAAGCTCTCGCGATATGAGCAGCGTAAACGACTCACCTACTCAACACCAATGTGAAGCGAGCTCATGAATTCAAAATGGCGAATAAGCGCGCGGTTAAAACTTTTTTGTTGCACGGTATTTAAAAATGGAACGTGAAGAGATTTAAGAGCGGGCCTTTTGGCACACCGTGTTAAGTTTATGAGATGTTGCAGTATGGTATTAAAAAAATTAAACTTGTTAAGATTTAAGCAGAGGTCTTTTGGCACACATTGTTAGGTTTATAATAATTATGTTTTTATATAATACAAAAAATTTATAATGTAATACATAAAATAATAATAATATAAAACAAAAATATAATATAATAATAATAATCTAATTAATAAAATATTGAAATAAGATATTATTTATTTATTTATTTTAAATAGAACGGCCGAAACCAATTACACTATTTAAACATATAATTAATTTAACACAGTCATGCATTCTTCTCACAAAAATTCAAACATTCTGACAGTATCATCTTCCATTCATTCGCAAACATATCGAGATCTGTGTTTGAGTTCAGGATTATAATAAAATACTTATAATTAAACCCCGCAATAGTAAAAAATAATGTCTATACCAACTTATAATATATAAAGACCTAGAAGATTTTTATTAGTATTAGAAAAAATAACGTAATGTACAATATATATTTTAGTATTAGAAGTAAACACTCAATGCTCTTCCTCCTCTCTGCCATAATTATGCTATGCTGTGCCCGACAGGGTCCAAAATTGTGTCTCTATTACAACCCACCAGCTAATGTAAACTTACATATGTACATTTTGGAACGCAATAAAGATATTGAGTATTGAGTATCTTAATTGACTGGTCGTCTTACCACTAGCCCCGCTGCCTCGTTGATCTTCTGCTCAAAAGGCTCGGCCGCTGAACGTGAGGTTCTGGGTTCGATTCTCAGGTCGGACAAAGTAATATTTTTTACGGTTAGGATATTCCCATTTGCAACCCAGAGTATAGAATTAAGTCCGGTTGACACAATTCCATACTCCGGGCTGCCACTGAGAATTTTCTAACCCAATAACACTGCCCGACCCGGGAATCGAACTCAGGGCTTTACGCATTAAAGACCACCTACATCAATGAGGCAGTTAATTAATAAAATTCTACTTCCTAATAAATACTTACATAACATAACATAGCATCACGCCTGTATTCCCCGAAGGGGTAGGCAGAGGTGTACACAGTAGTACACCTACATATCACCAATGCTGTTATTATGTCCCATGTGTGAGCCTATTGCCATCTACCGGGCACAATTCCAAACTCCAGGCTGCTACTGAGAATTTTCTAACAGAAAAACACAATAACTCTTTGCCCGACCCGGGAATCGAACCTGAGACCTCACGCTCAGCAGTCGCGCTTGGGGCCACTAGACCAACGAGGTAAAATAAGTAAACACTTACACATATCATTAAAGACTTACTAGCGATTCGCCCCGGCTTCACACGGGTATAAATTAGAAAAAAACAGTAAAGTTACGTTTATCCTAGGGGCCGTCCATTTATCACGTGAGGCTCGAAAGGTGGGGAGGGGGTTTAGCAAAAGTCACGAAATATCACAAGGGGGGAGGGGGGTGTAGTAAGATATCATGTGTATTTATTTTCTATCTTAAAAGATAATCATATATAATTATATTTTTTTAATACATGTTGAGGCCTATATTAATTCTATTTTTCAAAGAAACATTGAAAAAATAATAGACAAGAACGGGGCTTGAACCCGCGACCTTTGACGTTCCGTGTCATCACTCTACCAACTGAGCTACCTTGTCGTGTTCAAACCTATTGAATTTTCAATCCTCTTTATATACGTCTTAAGGAGACGCCTGGTGAAATATATATATAAACCATCTGTGAAAAAATATCTAAACGATGGTGAATACCGCATCAAAATCCGTTGCGTGGTTTAGCGGATAAACAGATAGACAGATGTGGAGAGCGACTTTGTTTTCTACTATGTAGAGATTAATTAAATAACAGGTAATGAAATGTACTCGTTGTAACATCATCTGCCTAGCCATTTTCCCAATTACATTGGGGTGGCTTCCAGTTAAACCTGATGCAGCTTAATACCAGTATTTTACATGGAGCGACTGCCTAACTGACTACCCGTCCTCTTCTTATCGTGTGGTTCATGAACAACCTAGTGTCAGAGTTTAAACTACCCACAAGTCTCTGACATGGCTTTACACACCATCGAGAACATCCCTCAGGTGTGCTGGTTTCCTCAAGATGTTTTCCTTCACCGTTTTAAGCAAGTGATAATTAGTTTATAATACGCACATGACTTCGAAAAGATAGTGGTGCGTGCCTTGAGTTGCGACCTTTGACTTGTCAGTCTAATGGTCATACAACTAAGCTATCACTGCTTCTACCCGTAACGGGTGTCACAGATCTTAATTCGACAACCAGGACCGACGGCTTAACGTGCTCTTCGAGGCACGTATAGTCGTATTAACCGTACCCAAGATATTTTAATAATTAAATTAAGTAAACCCCAGGAGTCTAACTTCACTCAAGAAACAGTAGATACCTGCCTACGTATTTAACACTAGCTGATATCCGCGACTTCGTTCGCGAGGAATTTGGATTTACTGATAGATATTTTTTTCTTCCCTGATTATGAAAGGCAATTTGTTAGGAATTATTCCGGCTGTACCTATATAGTTAATAGTATAAACGTTATTTAACTACCCGCTAATAAAGTTATAATATTAAATGTAAAAAGAATACGGTCATTAGCAGGATTTAATTATTTAGCAGGACCGTATTCTTTTTCCATTTAATATTATTACTTTAGAGTTCGCTAAGCATGCGTTAATGTTTTTCAAAGATTTATCTTTACCTGCTAATAATTCCATCAAAATCGGATCCGTCCCAATATTTTTTTTGCTCTTACCTCTTTATATTTTCGACTAGAAAATCAAGCCTAAGTTACTCCTTATATAGTTAGCTACCTGCTAGTAAAATCTTATCAGAATCGGTCAAGCCGTTTCGAAGATTAGCCGGAACAAACAGACAGACAAAAATTAAGATAAGACTGATTTATAGGCATGGGTATCGTACAAATAACTGGATGACTTAAAAAAACTATTATTTTGACATTACAAACAGACACTTCAATTTTATTTATTTATATTTATGTATTGTATGATAACATCATAACACGCCTGTATTCCCTGAGGGGGTAAGCAGAGGTGAAGATAGTTGTACACCGATATTTCACTAATGCTGTTATTAAGTCCAATGTGGTGATGAGCCTATTGCCATATAACGAGCAATTCCCAAGTACTGGCTGTGCTATTAAGCATTTAAAACACCATAACACTGCTCGACACGGAAATCGAACTCAGGACGTCACTCTCAGCAGCCGCGTTAGCGCCCATTACACCAATGAAGCAATTCATTAATAAAATTTCAAACGTTGTTCTACCATATAAATCTTCTGGATAGGGCCTCTTATCACCTAGGGGTATAAAAAATACCCTACGAGCTATCCTCAGAACTAACAAATGTACACAAAAAATTTCATCAAAATCGGTCAAGCGGTTTCGGAGGAGTTCGATAACAAACACTGTGACACGAGATTTTTATATATTAGAAGATTGTTATAGATACATTCATCAACTCAATACAAGTATTTCTGACCTCCACAACCCAGTTACTGGGCAACATGATATTTTGATTATATTTTATCCAGAAAATTTATATGGCAGGACAACGTTCGCGGGGCATAGATAGTATGCAATATAAGGTCCTAATTTATTAAGTAATTTCCTTTTATGGGGTCAATGTGTAAGTGATAAGGATTCATTTGCCATAATTAAAAAATGTACAACAATTTTATTTTTTTCATAATGTTCGCATTCAAGGAGCAGTTTTCGTCTTGCTAGTACTATGTTAATTACAAATAATTTGTTATATCCATTTAATTCTTAGCTTAAGTGAATGTATTTGACTTATATATTACCCCTTTCAAAGGAAATTACCCAATAAATTAGGACCTTATATAAAAATCAATTACCGTGCCTTGGTCTCGCAAAAACTCGAAAATTGCTGAACCGATTTTGATGTAAATTTTATGTGTGTTTGAGTGGGTTCCTGAATGGTTTTGATTCACAATTGGACCCGGTAGGTGGCGCTGCATGAGTTAAGGGCATGATAACGTCCACCGACCCCACTAGTAAATTTTTTTTTTTGTCTTAACTAATTGTCTTCCAGTCCAGCCAGGTGTAGAATAATACCAGCATTTTAAATGTAGCGACTACCTATGTGACCTCTAGAGCACAGTTAATGGGTAAAGAAATTATGGTCATCGATCTATAGATCAACCGTGGCAAGCGCATCTTAACCTCATTTAGTCAGTCCGTATGGCTGTTACTAAATGAGGTTAAGCTGCGGTTGCCAGGGCTGCAAGATGGGTGGATGATATTACGACTATCGCTGGAAAAACCTAGATGAGACTAACACAAGAGCGAGGAGATTGGCACAAGCAGAGAGCCCTGCAGTGGGTGAAGTCGGGCTGTGGATGATGACGGCTGTTACTTAGCCACGAGCCCCTTTTCCTTAACTTAATTATCTATTAAATATCTGAGGGCTCGAAAAGCCGCACAGATCGATTGATCGAGGTTAAGCTCGCTTGTCGCGGTCGGTCTTTGGATGGGTTTACCAACATTTCATACCGAGACCGCTTCGTGCCTCGGAGAGCACGTTAAGCCGTCGGTCCCGGTTTCTCAAATTAAGATCTATGACAGCCGTTACGGGTAGTCAGAGGCATGAAAGTCTGACACTGTATTGTGTAACTGGGTTGTGGAGGTCAGATAGGCAGTCACTCCATGTAAAATACTGATATTAAGCTGCATCCGGTTTGAGTGGAAGCCGACCCCAATGTAATTGGGAAAAGGCTAGGCAGATGATGAATTAAATTAAGGAAACCCCGGGAGTCTTAGTAACTTTACTAAAGAAAACAGCAGGTATTTTATTATTAAAATCTTACACAATGGTCCCAAAACGATCTTTACAAATGCGAAACATTTTCAAGAAACTCTTGTTTGTTAAAAGATTCGTTTTAACAAAGACTTTGATAATAAATCCACTCTTACCTCAAGGGAAAACATATTCAAAGTGGGTTAATGGACTGAGAATCTGAACCCGTTTATGGTCTGTAACAATAAAACGAATTTATAAATAAAAAACATTATACACGACTGCACTGTTCGAACCTGCGCTTCCCGGATAAATACTCCAAGAGCTCTGACCGCTAAGCCAACTCGACAGGAGTATTTATCCGGTAGGCGCAGGTTTGAATGCTGCTCGCGACTGTATTCTTTATCCACAAAAAATTATAACTTTGAATCTTATTACTCTGGAAACATGGAAAGCGGCAGGGAGTTAACTGTTTATTTTTTTACAGTTATGTATTTTCTTAATGAATATTGTATTATGTCTTATAGCTTCACTACTGTTCTGTAAAATGTGAGCATTATGTGGACATTAATGTTAATCTTTACATTAAAGAACTACAGACATATAACAGCCTATGACCAGGGATTATGAGTTTGTCATGCTCACTAAAATGTCATGTTTACTAAAATGTCTTGCTGATGGTGGCGTTGTGTATTGGGTCGTTGGGTTCCCTTCAAAATGGTTGAGTTTAGCGATGCTGATGCGCACGTCATACTCGTGAACGGGTGCTGTCTGTTGGGACTGGTCAGCTCGTAATAGATTTGGTTATAATTTTGGCTTTTTATATAATTAAAATTCTGCCTTTTCTTCGACATTACACACTTGCATTATTCTCACATTAATAAATTTTAATTGTAAAGAACACATAATTTTAAAAGAGTTTCTTGCCGGTTCTTCTACTTAAGACCAACTTCTTGGAACCGTGCACCTAGCTTTGACTTTTCATAAGTGCCTGTAATATGGTCTATAGGATATAAAAAAAAAATGACTTTGAGTTCCATTCACGGGCAGTACGTATCATGAACGTGGATCCAAATCGTTGCGTACGAATTTTCAGAATATAAGAAAAATGAGAAAGAAAGAAAAGAAAAATGGTTTATTCTGGCACACAGAAGACATGACAACAACAACATACATACAAAGAATAATTCATAATAGTATAAAATATAGCGTCGAAAATCCATGAATATTATAAATATTATATGCCACTCTGTGCTATGCCAGAAAAGGCCCAAATCTCAGCTCTATGCTACAGCATTGTTGGCTGCAGCGCTGATTTTCAGTTTAAATAAAAATATCTTTTAGATTTCTCTAAATTTATATAAATTCATCATCTTCTCCATCTTCTCTTTGTCCACAGTACCACGATGGCTGTAACAGCGGTGCTGGTCCTAAGCGTGGCCGGCGCTGCGCATGCATGGGGCGGACTCTTCAACCGCTTCAGCTCTGATATGCTAGCCAACCTGGGGTATGGCAGGTCCCCGTACCGCCACTATCCTTATGGACAGGTAAGCATTAGATATTATTTATTTCATCATATAAATAAAAATGAATCGCCGAAATGTTTGTACGCGCATAACTTCCGAACGACTGCACCAGATTTGATCATTCTGTTTTTGTGTTCGTTATTGTCAGGACAAGTGGGCTTACTCTTGAAAATAATTCCGCTCGATTGACATTGGAAATATGTGAGTACGTACTACCAAATGCAAAAATGTATAAAAAATAATTATAGATTCGGGATAATATGAAGACAACATGCTTTAAAATTGAGGCAACTGTAATGTAGGTAAATTTATTTTAAAATTACGCGTCGTTTTAATGCATCTATTTAATATTGGATTGGAATTGGCATTAGTTTCAAGAGTAAACCCAAAGGTTTGTATAAAAGAATATTAAAAGAAAAAATATGCGGTACGTAGTTCGCTGGGTCAGCTAGTTTAAAATAATTCACAGACACTTTTTATTTTTCAAAAATAGTACTGCAAGTTATAGTTGTCTCGCCAGTTTTATTTCTTCTCATTTAAATTTGGCAAGCTCTACCAGATACACTATATAAGACTATAATAATTACTTTTATAGCTTTTAAATATAAAAACCGCACCGCAGACGTGATAAAAGTGAAACATCTTAAAAATATAAATTAATGTTCACCGGTTACTACTCACGTGTATTCTTCAAGATTGCCCGACTAGTTTCGAATTTGAACGGAGCCCTTAGTCATGAGCTGAGCCCGCGGCAATGTTGCAAGTCAAAATCAAAATCAAAATTTCTTTTGAAGCGAAATTTTTTTTGAACCTCAATCATTTAGACAAACAAGCTGACGCTTCCTAGTGTTTTAGCTGGAAAGAAGAAGCGAGGTTATTGCATGAATACCCTCAATACTGTGGAAGTAGCTAGATCTCGAATTTATTTGCATCCATAACAATATAATCTTATTAGCTTCCAAAGCGAGATTTATTTAACCGCAAAGGCACATAAATTTAATAACACAAAAAGCCTTTTAATTATAACGTATAACCTAAAACAACCGATATTAAAAACCCGTAAATTCTAATCCCGGTGCGAAATTACGCGCCGTAATTCCGTGGTCATTTGACGCGTAAATCAGTGGCATTTAACGGGTCATTGCGTAATCCTCTGGCGTAAAGGTCCTGCCCTTTACCATGATCCCGATTAATTTGTATTTATAGTATCGCCAGGATTTTGTTGGAAAATAAACTGTGATCAGTTATTTAATTAAAGACTCCGTAATTCTTGGGAAGGGCTTATTATACGGACTGAATACAAAGCGTTCATGAAATAACAGATTTATTTTTATTCAGAATTATGTTTGAAGTCTTTTCCTACATTCAAAAGCATGCAAGTCTGTTAATAAATAAAATGACACGTAGAATTACTCTTGAAAATAAAACCGCTCGATTGACATTGGAAATAAATCAGTTGAAGTCAACAATGTATTAAAAATAATTAAAGAATCGGGATACTAATTAACCGACATACTTTTAAATTAAGATAACCATGCTGTAGGTAAATTTATTTTTACATTAAATATTGTTTTATGGCACTGTTTTAATATTGGAATTGGATTGGAATTGGTATTTACTTCATGGAATGATTAACTAATTGCCGAACTATTGAGATCTAAATATAATTGTGACAGATTTGGTAGTCTGCCAAACTCAGTGGTAGTCAGATGCAGAAATTGATTAAGAGACCATCGTCAGAAATGTCAAACAATTAGTAGACTACCAGATGGCTTAGTGGTCAGAGCGCCTGGAGTATTTCAAATTCAAATTCAAATTCAAATATTTTTATTTCAAATAAACCATATTACAGGCACTTATGAAAAGTCAAAACTAGGTGCACGGTTCCAAGGCGTTGATCTTATGGAGAAGAGCCGGCAAGAAACTCCATAGACACTCTTTTTAAAATAAATTGGTTTAACAATAAATAAGATAATGTGAGAATAATGCAGGTTAATGAGCAGACTAAGAAAGGAAAGTAAACTTATATAGCCTTTTATAATGATTGCCAAGGCAGTTAGGAGCCGACCAGTCCCGACAGACAGCACCCGTTCACGAGCATGACGCGCACATCAGCCTCGCTTAGCTCAACCATTTTGTAGGGAACTCGACGACCCGATGTACGACGCCACCATCAGCAGGACATTTTAGCGAGCATGACAAACTCGTAATGCCTGACAATAGGCAGTATGTATGTAATATGAGATTAAAACTAACATTAATATCCACATGATGCTCACATTTTACAAAGTTATATATTATGGAAAATTTCATAAAGAAATAATAATGTAAATTTAAAACTAGTAGGTTCGATACTAGCTGTTATACAATCGATATGTAAATTTACATACCCAAGAGTCAAATAAAATAATAATACAATTGGATTAATTGTACGTCAATAAAATAAATTGTATAAATTAAAAAAAAAAAAAAAAAAACAAAAATCAAAAATGTCAAAATAAAGGAAAAAACATAGAAATATTTAAACTGAAAGCAAATAAAATGTCGCCATAATCAAGTAGGCAAGGTGCCAGTGGGTCGCAGTGTGCAGGAAGGAATCGTGAGCCAGGCATCCCTATCTGCCATATAATGATTAGTACTATAGTACGCTTTGGACATTAATATGCGTTTAATAACAATCTTAAACTTGAAATCCGGCAGTTCAGTTATATTAGAGGGGATCTTATTGTAGAACCTAACACTGTTACCCATAAATGACTTGCTTGTCTTTCTAAGCCGAAAGCCAGGTACTATAAGCTTGTGCTTATTACGAGTATTTAAATTGTGGTAATCACTCTTTTTATTAAATTCGACCATATTTTTACGAATATACATTATGTTACTAAATATGTACAAGGATGGTAAGGTGAGTATATTTATTTTCTTGAATAATTCACGGAGTGACTCACGGCAGCTAAGGTTATAAATAGCTCGGACTGCTCTTTTCTGTAATATAAAAATAATTATCCGGGAGGCGCAGGTCTGAATCCTGTTCGCGACCGTATTCTTTTTTCATTTAATATTACAACTCTAGAGTTCGCTAAGCATGTGTTAATGCTTTTAAAAGATTTATCTTGAATTGTTAAGGTAATTGCATTCTTTACGACATTGTATTAACTGCAAAGTTAGTCGTATCGGTTCGGCCACCTGTATAGGTACTGAATTGACAGCAATGACGTCGCCAAAAAGACGTGTTAAAATATGGATGAAGAATACGCGGTGGTGAGCAGAGGTCGAGATGGCTTAGTGGTCAGAGCGCCTGGAGTATTTATCCGTGAGGCGCAGGTTCGAATCCTGTTCGCGACCGTATTCTTTTTCCATTTAATATTATAACTTTAGAGTTCGCTAAGCATGCGTTACTGCTTTTCAAAGATTTATCTTGAATAGTAGACTACCAATAATAAATTGTGTGTTCGCCCCTACGATGACCCACTGACCGGGAGTGCACCTGTGTTTGTGCATACATTTATTTTGTGTACTATATCTCCTGCGTACTTGGCAAGTCTCCGTGGAAATAGACCGTGGTGGGCAAAAGTCGGTCGGGAGTTTATTACTTATAGCTACCGACGACCACCGACTAACTGTTCCTTCGTCCCCAGGAACCTGAGGAAGTCTACGCCGAGGCTTTGGAAGGCAACCGTCTTGATGATGTCATTGACGAGCCTGCCCACTGCTACAGCGCCCCCTGTACTATTAATGGTGATTGTTGCCGAGGTCTTCTCTGTCTGGATACTGGTAAGTACATTTTTATAAGTGTTTTTTTAAGGTCTTTGGGAAGATATGTGTGTAAATAGAAGAAGATAAAAGACAGAATGACACAAGGAATCGATCTTATCGTGCGGTTCTTGAACAACCGTAGTGTCAGGGTTTAAGCCACATGTAAGCTACGATAGAAGAAAATGATGAGATGCAGAAAGAAAAGAAAAAAGAGAAAGAAGATAAAAGAAGTAATGTTCGTTCGGAATCGTAGACCCCAGCAAAAATCCATAGTAAGTAGGAATTTTTGTTAGCGTTTAAGGTTTTGTAAACTCCAAGCTTTGTCTTTAAATTGGAAGGGCTACTGCAGCAGTTATGGAGTAAGTGGTGTTCTTAGTTTAAATAGATCTGTTTGTATGTCACTTCTTGATACTCCAAATTCTTCTTATCCTTATCGTGTGGTTGATGAATGTTCTTGTGTCAGAGTTTAAGCCAACCGTAGACATTTTTTAGAAATTACACGGTCCTATTCGAACCTTTACCGAGGCCACCGCATCACCGCTACCCTGACAGGTTCGTCATTGTCCATTGAAGGGTGTCAACGAACACTCAAGGGTTTGTGCAGACTGGCCACTGTTAGTCCAGTTTGGTGCACGTTCTAAAGTATCATGCGCGGCCGTCTCGGGCCTGAAGCTAGTCGGGCGGCTAACCACCCATGTCCACCGCCCGCAGTCTACGACGCACCGTGGCTGGAGATCGTTAAGTGAAACCATCCATAGACCTCCGACATGGCTTTACACACCATAGAGAACATCTCTCAGGTCTGCTGGTGTCCTCACGATGTTTTCCTTCACCGTTTTAAGCGAGTGATCATTTATGTACACATCATCATCATCCCGCTGCTCTTATCCCAATTTATTTAGGGTCGGCGCAGCATCTATTCTTCTTCCATACATACTCTCTACTTGTACTGGAATTCCGCTAAAGTAATGGCTATGTTTTATGCCTGACGTCAACCCTCATTGGGAATGCTCTTGTTCGTGGTAACCGTGACCGATTCGATCTCCTTCTATCTAGCCATGTCATACCAAATGTTATCCATCCACCAGGTTCTGATGTTATCCTACTATCACACTCAACTAACCGGGCCAATATTTCTAATGCTCATATGATTATGAATAGTCAGTAATCATGTCTTGGGCTTAAACCTGCCAGAAAAACATTCATACCACAATGCTATCGCTGCTTTCAATTGTTTTCTTTCTGGAAAATCTTTGTGCCCTTGTATATGTAGTATAATAAATCATGTCTGGTGTCAAAATGCGGATATCGGAAATTGATGTCTGTGATTTCAGGTTATATTTTTCTTTACTGTGTAATTTCTCTTGTGTCAAGGTTTATTCCCAATTCTTGTTCGCAGTTGGTAAAAAATTTATTACAAAAATATACGGTCAAGTGTAAATCGGAGTCGCACCCTAAGGGTTTCGTATAAAATATACTTTTGATATGATATACTTAACTAAAAATTCATAGTTTTTACATGTTTTCTTTAATTGAGCTCTGACAACTTGTTTCTTGTCAAATTTCATTATTTTACAATAACGAACGAATAACCAATAAATAGGTTATGGTTTATTGGCGAGTATCAAAATAAACTTGCTTGAAGCTTGTTTTTTTATCTGTAATGATATTTTCAACTTAATACCTCTACGCGTTTCCGAGAAAGAGTGTCTTGATAGAGATAAACAAACAGTCACACAAACTGACGGAAAACGAAGCGATTTTATATGGGTTCCAGTATTCCGTTTTGGGTAGTTAACGGAATACGTCTAATAGAGTGGATGTTTTCGGTTGATCTGTAAATTATGGTCATTTTACAGTACAATAGGTTGACTCCAATTACTTAACCGACAATTTTCATAAATAAATCACTTCCGAAACTTTTAAGTTTAAACCTATCTACGTCGCTAATTATACATAATTCTGATAATAAAGTAGCGTCGCCTTCCGCATACCGAGTAACAAAAATTAAAATAATTTGAATTGTAAATTACTTGTGAATTAACTATGTTTTATGGTAATTCTTTTATTGATTACGGTTTCTGGGAAAAGGGTGGACATTTGTGTACTTATATGGAGCCATTTAAGTTAGATTTTCTATGTATGAAACTGCCTCGTTGGTCAGTTTTCCAATCCCAATTGTGATTTGTTTGCCGATGAATGGAAGGTGATATTTTCCTAATGAAATGGTGCGAGAGGAATACATGATAATGTTTTTCAGTAGGATTTATTTTTGACTACCTACTATTTATACACTTATACGATACTGTCTTTTATATTTGGTGTAATATTGGTTTTTTGACGTGCTAGGAAATAAATTACTCTCCTATTTTTGGGCAGTCGTGTAAAAAACTAAGTCTCTGTTATGACGTGTCTCATTTAGACTCCGCCCTTATCCAAAATTATTCGAAATTTTTATATTATATTTAATAACGGTTTTAGATAGATTTTTATTTCGGATTTGTGATAGTTTCGGTTACTGTTACGGAACCCTATAACATCCTTAGTAAATAGTACCTAGATACTAAAAAGCACTCGCGTGCAATTTAAAATTACGGTAGTTGCGTTCAGCACACTATTTGTCATAAAAATACTTATTATATTTTCTATAGAAAATGTAGAGTATTAATACACAACAAGTAAAAAAAAAAAAAAAAAACAATAAAAAGGTATTTTTACATCATACTGACCGAGATTAAAACTAAAAAGTATTTATTTATTCTTATGGCAACATAACTAAAATTAGAACAATGCTATATTTAACTCATATTAATAGTTACATTATTTATGAGTAAGACGGCACTAATTTAGACTGTCAAATAAAAATCTTCTTACAAAATTTGTGGCTGAGATGGTCACCACAATTAGAGACTTTTTTTATAAAAATTGGGTGTACGTTTGGCCACTAACTCGCTTAATGGTAAGCGACGGTGTGGCCGAGGATGGAGCACGTAGATCCAGAAGAAATCTATTCACTCCAAGTAGAGTGATTAGATTTGGGGAGAACGACAGTTGAGGAGTTGATGCAACTGCCTCGCCCCGTCTTCCACAACGGTTGCACCGAACTACATCCCGAAACACGACTAGGTCGCTTCACGGCGTGTCCTCGTCCGGTGTGTGGTAACCATTCGCGGCCGAAACCACCCACCAGAGTTGTGTTGCCTGTTTTGCACCACCCAGGGGCCACGTGTAGGGATTCCATTTTAAAGGTGCTCTCCTACGGACGTGAGCAACTCAGCCCCCAAGACGTCAACTCTGCTAACTAAAATGATCCTGTATTTTAGTTTGACTTGCCAAAACTTGATTTTGTCGTTCCTAAATTCGTGCCAACTGGCTTTTAAAGTAACTTTCAGTAAAAGAGAGTTTTACGATAAACTTTATAGTAGTGTTAGTGACTAGTAAAAGTAGTCACAAAATTACACTACTTAAAGCTACAATGTACGACCTCTTTTCAGACTTCTTACAGTACAGTAAAGCCTACTATGTAACCTTTTTCTGAACAACTATTGTGTTTTTTGCTGCCTATAAAACCTATTCTTGCAGCGCAAAATACATATTGTTAAATACCGGGGTGAGAAACCCATTAAATATCCATTAAGAAGAAATAAACTGAAGTAGGGTGAGCGAGTGTGTGTTCGTGTAAAAGTGTGTGGGTAAAACGTTACCTTATGGAGTGAGTGCGTGTGTGTGAGATTAAATATTTAATGTGTGTGTGTTAGTGTGTAAATATGTTATTATTATATTTATTTTTATGTTGCTTCATGTTGGTTTATAATTAAAAGAACGTGTTGTGTTGGAACTTTGTTGTATTGTTGTGAAAATAGAGAATGTTTTTATTGAAGCTGAAAAACTTTTTAGTATGTCGATCGGTTTATTTAAAGTTACGTGTTTTTGTAAATATACCAACAGTATGTTTATTATTTAATATAATAAAAACATAGCATAACATAGCATCACGCATGTATTCCCCGAGGAGGTAGGCAGAGGTATACGCAGATGTACACCCACATTTCACCAATGCTATGATGAAGTCCTATGTAATAATTAGTGAGCCTAATGCTATCTACCGGGTACAGTTCGAACCTCCGGGCTAGTACAGTAACTTTCTAATAAAAAAAAACTACTAAAGACATGTCAGAGACCTACTGGTGGTTTAAAATCTGACACTAGTTTGTTTATCAACCATACGATAAGACGAAGAAAAATGAAAACTCGAATAAGATATGTTCAGTAGTTACGGCGAAAATCGTACATAGACAGGCGCGGTGGGAGGCCTTGTGAAACCCCGGACATATTAACAGTGTTTATAAAAGTTACTCAGTAAAATAAATTATATGTAGTTTTAATTGTTATAAATCACCTTTTAATTTATTTCCATACAAATTTAAACAAAATTTTATAAGAATTTTTTAATAAACAATTAGCATTTTGCATTTTAGACATAATTTCGGCCGCGTATTATCGGTAGATATATCAGCAGCCTAAAACCCAGACTACAAATTAAACCCCGCCTGGACGCTCCCCACAACTTCTAAACTACGACAAATTCGGGGAAATGCGGACGGATGGCAACCCTAGATGAGATGATACATTTTCGACGGCAATGTAATTACTTAGAGATATTATATTAATGTCATGTACACACTTGACATAATATTTGACTATACAGTAACATTGTTATAATATTATTCCCTTTAATACACAACTCACGTAAATCTAAATTAGATACACGAATAGATTCGCAGAGATAATCAGATTTTCTATTATAATATCGTATTATAATACAATAATACTGAGAGGGGGCTCGTGGCTAAGTAACAGCCGCACAGACCGATCGATCGAGTGTAAACTGCGCTTGCCGCGGTCGGTCTGTGGATGGGTTACCTTAATTTAATACCGAGACCCCTCCGTGCCTCGGAGAGCACGTTAAGCCGTCGGTCCCGGTTGTCAAATTAAGATTTATGACAGCCGTTACTGGTAGACAGAGGCCTGAGTATGACAACCAGTCATACCACGAGATATCGTGTTACCCAGTAACTGGGTTGTGGAGGTCAGGTAGGCAATCGCTACATGTAAAATACTGGTATTAAGCTGCATCCGGTTTGACTGGAAACCGACCCCAATGTAATTGGGAAAAGGCTAGGCAGATATATATAATACAATAATACTGTATTCTTGGTGCACGAGTATATGATATTTACTTTTAATTGGTAAATATACCCACATAACAAGTTTTTTTTTTATCAAAAATGGATCTACTTTTGGCCACCAACTCGCCTGGTGGTAAGCGACGGTGTGGCCGAGGATGGAGCACGTAGATCCAGAATAAACCTATTCACTCATTCAGTAGAGTTGATGGATTTGGGGAAAAATATAGTTGGGGAGTTGATGCAACTGCCCAGAGCCATCTCCCACGACACTTACACCGGACTACATCCCGAAACACGATTAGGTCGCTTCACGGCATGGCTACGTCCGGTAGGTGGTATCTAACCGCGGCCGAAGCCCCTAGATCCGAGATAGAGAATCCGTGGCATGCTTGCGACAGCATTTCTTTTTTGCCGGATTGGTAATTTTCTTGGATGTCAAACTCTTACTGACTAAAACCACCCCGGTATTCCCTAGCACACTTAGGTCAGAGGCCCCGGGAGCGGATGCGTCGTTCACAGCCCCCGACTGGTGCTGACCCTCTTTAGAAGGCCCGTCCTATTAATGGAGGGGGGTAATGTTCCCCCCGCGACATCCAAGAGGGGCGCATGTGGAACACTACGCGCCGCCACCTCGGATTCTGTTTGATGGCCATGGACGTCCCCAAGTCCAACAGTCCTGAACTCATTTAGGGGAGTTGGAATAGGGCGTTATCTGTCCTCCTCCGACGCCCAGTGCGCCTTCTATGCGCTGGGAAAGAGCTCGTCCTATCCCTCTCCCTATCCACAGCTTCCTTCTGTGAGATTACTGTTTCACAGAAGGAGATCACCACTTCCCATCAGGACCCACCTTAGAGACGAAGGCATGGCATGACGTCCTCCCATGACGCTTGCGACCACTAGACTAACGACAAACTCCCCACGTTTTCTCCCCTGTTGCTCCCCTTTCCTTACAGAAACTCTGCTCTTCAAACTTGAGAATAGGCATTACATGGACTTCAATTTGCCTAGCCTTTTCCCAATTACTTTGGGGTCGGCTTCCAGTCAAACCAGATGCAGTTTAAGACCAGTGTTCTACATGGAACATAGAAAAATACTTTACAAATATATTATATTCATATCTGGAGTGTGATATTAGCATAACATCAGAACCTGGCGCATGGATAACATTTGGTGTGACATAGCTAGATAGAAGGAGATCGTATCGGTGGCGGTTACCACCAACAACAGCATTCCCAAAGAGGGTCGTGACGTCAGGCAGGCGGCTGGTCATAAAAATAGCAAAAACTTTAGCAGCATGCCAGATAAAGGTATGCTGCGCGGACTCCAAATAAATTGGGGTAAGGGCAGGGGGGTGATGATGATTATATTCATATCTTCTCAACCCAGTAAGATATGGAAATGGAACATACACGAAAGTTTAAGTTAAAATTCTTGTTTAGAAACCTAAAATTTTCATGAAAATACGTTGAATCGTTTCGCAGCCTATTCGAGACAAATTTTTAGACAAAAAATAAACTAAAGACGCTTGTCTATGCTCCTTTAAAAATATTCTTCTTTTCTGAAAAGCAAAAAGGTTTTCGTTAAAATGCCTAATTAAAATAAACACTAAATTAATTATCTCATATTCTGTGTAACAGCATGGCTAAATTAATTAATTAAATATTCACCAGTTTTTTGCGTAAATAATTTAATTAAATTACTTAATTACTTTACGTGAGAATTTCGGTTGAAATATGTTGTTGGCAAGTTCACAAAGATCAAAAGGTAGGCAGAAAACATTTTGTGGAATAAACATTACTACCTAACTCTCTTCTTCCTTTTGAAGTCAAATAAAGATATTTTTCTCGTCTTTACGTCTCTCATTTACGTAAGCTTAATCAAACCACCCTGGAGCAATTCAAACAAGGAGTGAAAATTACAGAAATATCCCGTCCTACTAATATTATTGACTAGCTTGCTGCCCGTGACATACATTCATCCATCCATCCATCCATCCACCCATCAATTCTACCATCCTCGCAACCTGTCGTATTTTTAATATTAGTAGAGTGTGAAAATCTGTATGCTTGGATGTGTGTCCCTCTATTGCGCCAGAACGGCTAAATGGATTTGAATGAAATTTGATATCATGATAGATTGGACCTTGGAGGATAAAAGCTGCCTTTTGTTACGCAGTCGAAGTCGCAGGAACCAACTAGTATCCTTATAGCTTATATTATAAATGTGTAAGTTTGGGAATGCCCCGTTGGTCTAGTGGTCCCAAGTGTGACTGCTGAGGATGAGATCTTGGGTTCGATTCCTCAGTCGGGCAAAGTGTTATTGGGATTTTCTGTAAGGAAATTCTTAAAAGATGACAATACGCTCACCATATGGGACTTAATATCAGAAGTTATGGTGAAATAAAGAAACCCACAAACATACATACATACATACATGAACCATAAAACCATAACACTCCTTTTTTTGAGCAGACGTGTAAAAATAAAATACTTGACTCTCTCGCCATACTCTATACCCGTCCGAACTGAAAAATAAAATACGAAGATCCACTCACATATTCATCATCTTAAAGCCGCGTAAACGGGTTCGCCCTTTTTCATTAAAAATTCATTAACGAACGTTAAGCACACAGAATGCTAAAGTGCTACTATTAAATTTTAAATTACTCCAAAAAGCCTTGTGTGCCAAATAAATTAAGCGGTATTTTACAACGTTTTAGGGAAAACCGCGAATTCGGGTAACATTTAAAATTCATTACGCTTTCGTCGAGGTTCTTGTGTTTGAGATATTTTTGAGATTCACTTTATAAAGGATGGTTTACTGTAGTTAATTAATTTGTCAGTAATTTAGAGTCGCTTGATTGATGTTCAATATTATCATACATACTTATACTTACAATCACGCCTGTTTCCCGTTGGGGTAGGCAGAGACTATAGATTTCGTTATTATAGATATATAAGCTGTTTTTATTTGAACATACTACAATACACTACAATATTTACTCCTCCTGACCGTATTTCGGTCACGGCGGCCTACCTCCATGGAGATCAGCCACAGACGCAGGAAATATTATATTGCACACGTTTATACGCAAACACTGGTGCACTCCCTCTTCCTTTACTCTCATATTCCAATGGCACGGCAATCCAACACGACCGGAGAGACATCAGGCGCAGGACCGACGGCTTTTACGTGCTCCCCGAAGCACGGGGGTGTCACACCACCAACTTCCAAACTTCGAGCTACTACTGAGAATTCCCTAACAGAAAAACCCAATAAAAAAAAAATCCCGACTTGGAAATTGGACCCAGGGCCTCACGTTCAGCAGCCGCGCTTGCGACCACTAGACCAACGAGGCAGTGAAAAAATAATATGGTAGTAAAGCTATCAACATCCTCTGATAAAACGGCCGTGAATTGACCCCACGTCATCGTTTCTCCGTCCTACGTTTTTCCGTGACGTCATATTACGTCAAGCCTATAAAAAGCAACGAAGAGACAAGGTACCATTTCAGCCCTAATCGATACAAAATCTTTCCTCACTTTATATGTATGTGATTCAACGCCTCTAACGTTTCAGTAATGTTTAGGAAATGGCTTTCTGTATCGGAAATGACAATAGAGAGACAACGAGAGGTTTCTTTGTACGTACATTGTTATACAGCTTTGATATAAATACGAAATGAGGTTTCTGATGTGTTGTGCATGCGTTATTAGGCTTTGATTGTATCGCTTGCAGATTCATGAAATGCGGATCGATTTAGCGGAGTTAGACTTGCCTTGCTTATCTCTGACAATTACGGTTTTTTTTTTAACGTTACATGTCCTCAACATGTATAAAAAAACATTATATATAATTTAGGTATAAAAGATTGGGATGTTGTTCGGCGATTTACAACTGTAAAGTGATAACGCTGAGTTTAGTAGATCTGTAAATGATTGCTAGATAAATATCGCCAGGCGTCTCCTTAAGACGAATACAAGGTGGATTGAATATTCAATAGGTTTGAACACGACAAGGTAGCTCAATGGTAGAGTGATGACATGGAATGTCAAGGGTCGCGGTTTCAAGCCCCGTTCTTGTCTATTATTTTTAATTAATTAGGGAATAGTAAATACAAATCAATCTTCGAAAAGCATTAACGCATGCATAGCGAACAATGAAATATGAAAAAAAATAGTTGATTTCTTTGGGTTTGTACCTGCGACCTTTGACAGTCCAAAATATATACTACTAGATTATCGCTGAAATGCTTCCAAACACCAGTTAAGGATCCAAACCATGTTATATCAACACGCATAATTAAGTGACGCACCTATGACGTCATCTTCATCTGCCTGCCCTGGTCGCCCATCGAAGTACGTCCAACGGATGTATGACCACGAAATTGCTTTACCATATTTGACAAAAACTTCCAGTAAATTAAAATGTGAATAAGGTTGACAGTATCTGACTGACACTTTAATCTTGTAAGCGAAAATAGACCTTGTCATATTATGATGTGCAAACGAAATTCAGCATTAGGGTGGTAAAGAAATTGTATGGTCGACTATACCTACTAGCCTCCATGACTAAAACTATTTTTTTACGAGTAATCTTTGTTTGTTCAGAGGACGGAGGCCGCTGCTTGCCAGCCTTCGCAGGCAGGAAGCTGGGAGAGATCTGCAACCGAGAGAATCAATGTGATGCTGGACTGGTCTGTGAGGAGGTCGTACCTGGTAAGTCCAGTAATTTATAGTTCTCTTTTGAAAATGAAAAGGCGCCATCAGTTCATGGTTGATATACCAAAAACCCGAACGAAGCGCTCTGATTCCACGTTCATTATAAGAACCGCGAAACAGTGGAATGCGCTGCCCGAGTGGGTCTTCCCCGATAGTTACAATCTGGGTGTCTTCAAGACGCGAGTGAATCGGTTTCTTCTAGGCAAGCGTGCCATCGTAGACCGCATTATCGCTTAACATCAGGGGAGATGGCGGCCAAACGCAAGCCTATAAGCTAATAATAAAAAGTAAACTAAATAGACAAGAACTTAATGCGTTCTGGTGGTTATACTTCTCGAGTAAATATGTTGTTATGTAAAGGAGTTCTCCTTGAGGGTTCGGAAAAGAATAGACAATCCCCATCTTTGCCCATGGCTGTTGTAAGAGGCGATTAAGGGATATCAAATTAGGAATTCTCCAAAATAAGTAATGCATCTTGAATTCTGCCTATAGTACTGGTTTGCCAGTCCATTGGACTACAGGGAGAGTGGGCTTGCATCAGCGCAACTGCTTGTCCACTTAAATTTTGCGAGGATGACCCTAGCTACTCGTTCTGATTATTTAAAACCAAGTCGATCTACCGAATTATGTTAGGACTCTTCGATCGGAATCGATAAGGAGGTCTATATTATAATGGAGGCTGAGACCATTACTTATTTTGCGATTATTTGTGTGACAGCTTTCCTATCTCATCAAGGCGAATACAGGACAAAAATAACCTAGCCTGGAAGTCACCTAGAGACGCCTTATAGCTAAAGTAAGAGCAGATCTCGTGACATACAAAGAAGGCTCCCACATCTGAATAAAATTTCCTTTAATTAGACATCTGATGATTCCTTCTCTGTTCAGGAGAGATGCACGTCTGCCGTCCGCCATCTGCCGGCCGCAAGCAATACAACGAGGACTGCAACTCCTCCAGCGAGTGTGACGTCACTAGGGGACTGTGCTGCATCATGCAGCGGCGACACCGACAGAAGCCCAGGAAGGTAAGGAATCAAAGTCAAAGTAGAAGCATTCATTTCGATTATACCATTGACAGGTACTTTTGAATTTGTCAGAGGCTAGTTGCCACGTTCCATAACATAAGATTGCATCACGCCTGTATTCCGCGAAGTGGTAGGCAGAGGTGTACACAGTCGTACACCCACATTTCACCAATGTTGTTATTAAGTCCCATGTAATATGTAGGTTATGACCCGAATGCTATCAACTTGGCACAATTCTAAACTCCAAGCTACTACTGAGGATTTCCTAACAGTAAATCCCAATACCACTTTGCCTGACCTGGAAATCGAACCTAAGACCACATTCATGCTCAGCAGTCGCGCTTGGGACGTTCCACGTTCCATTGTGTAGACTCTTATGGAGGGTTATGTTTTTAGGGTTAATGAGTTTCTTTTATATGTCCATGTTCTTGTTCTCAACCAACTATCCGGACTTCAAAACACTACAGTCTTGCCATCATATTTAAATACAAACAATGCGTAAACAAATTTCATCATATCACAATAATAATCACAACTGTTTAGTTTTGGTCTCTGTCTATCTCTCACATTGCTTGCAGTAAATTTTTTCGATAGTTCTAGATAATGTAGATAGCAACAGTCGAAAATATTAACAGTGGATCTACTTATTTTCTTCTAGATCTAGAGCTTACCTCTTATGAGTGAAGCCACTACCATTGCTCTCCTACTTTGATACGGCTCTACCTTAAGGCTATAATCGCTTTCAATTAAACTTTTAAACGCAGCTGAAGGTATGTGGACAATTGTCCACATACCTTCAGCTGCGTTTAAAAGTCCGTGACCCCTTCGCGTGACCCCTTCAAGGGCCTTCGCTGGCAAAAGGTACAATTGCCAATACTTTCGACTATTCTACTGAAATGACTCCACAACCCCGTTCACATAAAAACAAACAGGACCAGCTTTTAATCAAATACCCTCCCGAAACTGCTCAAGATTCTTCCAAATACACAAATCCGAATCAAAATGAATAATAAATTAAAAGGACGTAGACACTGTTTTTGTAAAAAAACGGAAAGACAATATTTCGTTTTTCCTCAATGTAAATCCAGTTATTTTCGGGGGACAGTACCCTTAACACAGTTAGGGACGCCGGAGTATCTAATAAAAATATTAACTGAAGCAACTCGGGTCCCATTAAGTTAAAAGGCGAAGGAATATAAAAAATGCTTTGTTGTTGAGATTTTTTGTGTCTTTTTCTCTTGATAATAGAAATAAACAGATAGGCAGTCGCTCCATGTAAAATACTGGTATTAAGCTGCATCCGGTTGGACTGGAAGTCGACCTCAATAAAGGTTGGTAAGGCTAGGCAGATACTCTTGATAATACAAAATAATCTTTGGTTAAAGTTATTTTAACATAACATGGTATTACGCCAGTATTCCCCGAAGGGGTAGGCAGATGTGTACACAGTTGTACACCTACATATCACTAATGCTGTTATTATGTCCAATGTGTAAGCCTATTGCCATATACCGGGCACAATTCCAAACTCCAGGCTGCTACTGAGAATTTTCTAAAAGAAAAACTCAATAACACTTTACCCGACCTGGAAATTAAACCCAAGACCTCATGAGGTACGCAGCAGTTGCGCTTGCGACCACTACACTAAAGAGGCAGTTGCTTGAATTTCATTAAATTCGGTTCTGTAGTTACGGCCCCATAAACTAACCTAACATATCTTTTACCGGGATTCCGGGTGTCACCCCTGTATACCTACCGCTCAACCCTGACACTCGCCAAAACACTAGTCAAAGAGAACTTAGTCAAAGTCAAAGTCAAATCATTTAATTCAATCAGACCATTTACAGACACTTTTGATATGTCAGGAGCTAGTTGCCACGTTCCAAAATATAGTTTTAAATTCCTCCCTTAATAATAAGGAAACTAATCTGATCCAGCTAGTCCCAAATTGTCCCCCGAGGAACGCCCTAAGCCGTGGCTCGTGTCCCGCAGGGGACGCCCTTAGTGCTGTGTTGCTTAGTTTGTAGTAATATAAAATATGGTCTGGCTGGAGGCATCAAATTGTATCGCAAATCAAACCCGTAGGTTAAAGGCAAGAGGCCACATAAAAAAAAACTGTTTTATTGCAACACAATATGTGAGAACAATGTAAGATGACGCCAATACTAAGAGTTTAGTTTAACAATACAACATTTTGCCATAACAGTTTAGAGATGACCAGTCCGAACTGACGGCGCCCGTTCACGAACATGACGCATGTGTCAGCATCACCTAACTCAATCATATTGAAGGCAATCGAATTTATTTGTTGCCGAAACGACAGGGCACAAATAAAAATTATGAACGCCCAAGTCTTTCGATCTCATATGACCTCAAGATGTTGTGAGAGAGTTCTTAAAAGAACTTTTATTTATAATTCTTAATACGATTAGTAGAGTGTGACAGTAGTATAACATCAGAACCTGGCGCATGGATAACATTTGGTGTGACATAACTAGATAGAAGGAGACCGTATCGGTGGCGGTTACCACCAACAACAGCAAACCCAATGAGGGTTGACGTCAGGCAGGCGGCCGGTCATAAAACATAGCCAAAACTTTAGCAGCATGCCAGATTTATGCTGCGACGACTCCTAATAAATTGGAGTGAGGGCAGGCGGATAATGATGATGAGATTTATAATTCTTAACATGAGAACTCCAAAGCTAACTTCAATAAATCCCCTTAATTGATCATATTATTAATATAATAAGTCTTACAAATAGAAATTAATGTCCAATTACGGGAATTTCGCTCGGCAGTTGCTTGGAGCCAAATTGGTCCTTGTCAAAAAATATAAATTGACTTTGAATATTGTTAGAGATTATAAATTAGAGGAAAATATCGTCTGATCAGTTGATTTGAGAACATCATTAATTGAATCATGTAAGTAACATGGCATTATTGACGAATATTTATTGAGTTCATTATTTTGTAACAAATTACCAAGGACTGTCCATTTTCATTCTTTTATTTATAGATACATATTTTTGTATCATTAGGACGTCTCTTGTATTGGCAGTGCGCGGGAAGACGAAATGACGCATAGTAGATTAAGTTTTGGGAACTGTTTGTAAGCAAAATATAAGGTCTGAAGTCTCGTAATATCATTGTATGGTTAATGAACAACCATGCGTACAATAACAGTCAGTTTAAAATCTGCAAGCCACTGATTTTATTTAGAGACAGTCAAGAATGTCTCTGGGGTGTACTGGTTTCCTTACAATGTTTTCTTTAGCCATTTTATTCAACTTAAGTATCATTTATCTTCAAAGTTACTGGTGGCGTACGTTAAGTACAAATCGGTGACCTTTGACTCAACATTCAGTCGTTTCAAATAAACTCTTTTCTATTTCGACAATGTATGCAAATAAATACAATATCTAGCTACTTCCACAATATTGAGGGTGCATACATGTGCACCGCCCGCCCTGCCGACAGGAGCCGTTAGACCGTGCAGTGTCACTACATGCTCATGATACCGTGGAGGGGGCGAAACACATGTAGAGTAGTTGGTGGTAGTTGCAATTTTTCACCGCTTGCGCATATATTTGCGGGTGGGCGAGCGACTACCCTCAATATTGCGGAAGTAGCTAGATATTGTATTTATTTGCATTCAATGTCAAGGACTTCTTAAAAAAATCAAAGTCAAAGTCAAAGCATTTATTTCAATTAGACCGCTTACAGGCACTTTTGAATTGTCAAAAAAATAAACTAGTTGCCACGTTCCAAAGTGTAGATTCCTGTGGAGAAGAACGGGCAAGAAACTCCACGGTTACTCTTTTTCATCAAACAATTACAATATTTTGGTTACATTGTATTTATAATATGGAAATCATATGTGAGAACAATGTAATATGAAGTCTATAGAGTCTAGTTACAATTCAAAACTTTGCCATGACAGTTTAGAGATGACCAGCCCCAACCAACGGCGCCCGTTCACGAACATGACGCCAGCGTCAGCATCACTAAACTCGACCTTATTGTAGGGAATCTAATGACCCAACACAAACGCCACCGTCAGCGGGACATTTGAGTGAGCATGACATACTCTAGCTGCCAGACAATAATCAAATATATTTAATCATGTAGAATATGTAAATGATTACATGGTACTCACATTAACAGTATAATAAAAATGAAATGCTAAATTATTAGACAAACGTATTTTTAAATATTATTAGATTAAGGACTGAACAAGACAAAAAAAATAGTCCATCAAAATTATATAACAATGTCAATCTAGTTGTTATTACCGCCAATATTGTGGAAATAGCTAGATATTGTATTTGATTGCATCCGTATTTTCTGTCTTACTCTTCTACCCGTTGAACAGTCATATCACTAGGCTATCACTAGGGATACAATCCCTGGTACACGATAATTAAAGATTAGCCAATATTGACACAGTCTGTCTGTGTGCTGTCCGTGCCTCGAAGGACGTGCTCATCCTTTATTCCGGGTTGCTGTTAAAACTTTAACAGGTTCCCTGTCTACGAAACAGATGGAATAGTTAACAATCGTCGTGTACCAATTATGTGATACTTAGGACAGGGAAAGGGGTATAGACGGCAGTTGTTAAGCCGGTCAAGTCAGAGTTACCGAGTAACACAAAACAACTCGCGTTATCTAGGGGCTTACATTCTCTACGATTTTGAGGGATTGAAACGACTACGATATAGCGTTAAACGTGCTCATTGATTTGTGACTCTGTTTCTCACCATAAACCACGGATAAAGAAAAGCATAATAAAGCGTAGTTCTTGGGAGGGTTTTTAAATAGCGGTTTCGCCTTGTTTCGCCAAGTACCTGTCCAAAGAAACATTTTGCTACTAAAGTAATTATTCCGGGTAATAATATGTAATAATTGTATGTGTGTAAGCTTTGCGTTTGTACACACGCCGGGAATAAAAGCAAAAATACGACGTGGTCTTCTTGGAGAAAACTTCTTAGTTGTTCAAAAAGAGTTATGAGAAAGGTACCAATATGTTTTTCTTTGTTAACAGAGCTGTGGATATTTCAAGGAGCCCCTGGTCTGCATTGGTCCAGTCGCTACCGATCAGATCCGTGAATTTGTCCAGCACACCGCTGGAGAAAAACGCATCGGCGTTTACAGACTTCATTAATTTCTTTACGTTACGCGTCGCGTAAAATGGTAAATGGTTTCGCGTAATAATGAGTCAAAATTCATATGATATTTATTTATTTTAGTTTTCTGAATCGCGATTTTGACTTTTTAGATAATTGGCTGGGGTATTTTTGCTTTCTTAATTTCATAAAAACAATTTTGCGCAGAAGATGTGTGATGAAGAACCTGCAGAGGCAATATATATATTATTTAATATTTAAATAGACATATACCATTTTACGAAACGTCTTCAAAAATTAAATCATCATTTTTACTAATAAAAGTTCATAAAACAGAACATCTATAATTTGCAAAAACAAAGCTTACCTAAAACATTTTTAAAGTTTTTATTAGTAAAAAAGATTGGAAAACTTTTACGAGGTTCTCCATTCCTACGAACTGGCACTCGTAAAATTTTATGTCTTACTCAATAACGACAAAAGTTTTGTAATTACGCACATTGGATTCTTAAAAATAAATCAGTTTTAGTTTATTATTTTCATTTTTTATGTTTAACGTAAATTTTAAGTATTTTTATTTAATTGAGATTGACCTTTAAATTAGGCATTTTAGTGTTTTTCATTTTAGTAATGTACGTAATTACAAAATAAAAATGGAGAAAAAAAAATGAAAATTTCGCTTCGAAAAACGGTCAAACGATACGCTACATTTTATTTGTAAAAAAGACGCTTTGAAAAAAAAGATAAAAAAGAAAGATAGGCAAAGCTGAGACATATCATTTTTAGTTTTTAATTTTATTATGTAGACTTAGGATTACGTAAAAAATTAATGTTTCAATATTAAATACTTATGAATGTTATTTAAAATTAGGATTTATGGTGACAATTGTCGCGTCTTATTATAAAATAACAATTTTAATGTGTTTAATCTCTAAATATTATGAATAGATTTAAAAATAAAAGTAATTAAGTCTTCATTGAAACAAATACATATCTTACTGGCTGAGGCATTTATACTAGTAAATATTGATGTTACAATTAATGAAAAAAAAAACTCTATTACTAAACATATCATGTATGCTAGTCCTAAGATAAGATATAGTAAGAAATAATTTATAATTTTCGCTTATATTTTAGAGAAAATATCTCTTAAACTATGCTAGGTGCCTAGGACATACATATCAAAGGTAAAAAAAAAGTTTTACTTTTTTTATTAAATAAAATCTAGTTGTTATTACACATTTTTAACGTATATTCACTGTTTTTGAAAAATCCGTTAATGTTTATCGAAAAAAAAATATATTGCCTAATATCTGTGATGTGTACCTATTTTCTGAAACTATATAAAGATATATCGAGAAATTTTTTCGCCAGATCATGTGTTAAAGATATAAAATATCTTCTCCGATTGTTTTGTTTTGAAGGCCTAATGTTTCTAAATGTACTGTTATTAGCTACCATAAGACTAACATTGTATGTACCTTGTGTATTAAATATGTGTTAAATTATATAAATTATGTCAGCAATATAGTTATTATTGACAACCCTTTTTGTTTGTTTTTTTATAAATCATATTAATCACCATTTAACAGAAGTCTGTAGTCACATTTAGGCAGCCTGTCCACCGAAGCGGGGCGAGGCTGCGGAGCGGAGCGAGGGAGTAATACGGAGCGGAGTTGCGGACTGTGTCTGCGGTTTAGTTCCCTGCCCAGCCCGCACTAGTTTCTCCTCTCCGCTTCTCCACTCAGCTACCCCGCTCCTCTTCCTCACTCTGCGTCCTCACTCCGCGCCCTAGCTCCGCTTCCCGGTTTGGTATGAATATTTAAACTACTTCGCAATTCCCTGTCCACTGAGCGGAGATTTTATGCAATTCTATTGGGGGATTTTTATCTCGCTCACCGCTCCTCAGCCTCACCCCGCTCCGGTGGACTGGCAGCCTTAAGGGTTCTATGTAGTGTGTACTGTGGTATCAATTTCGAAAACGCGAAAGAAAACGTCGAGGTTGGGACCACTACACCAAGGAAGCCGCATTTTCCGCAATTTTGCATCTGGCGTGTCGTTCAAATGCACACCGTCTTATAAAAGTTTAGACATCGGCTGCCTGCCGAAGTCGTCCGGTCGACCTATAGTAAATGAGCAATGAAGGAGGACGTAATCGTCGAGGTCAACCACGGTAAAGGTGGCATGACGATCTAAAAAGGTTTGCAGGGCAGGCGTTGGCAGATATTGCAAGAGAAAGGGGTCTGCAAGGAGATAGGGGAGATTGCCTAACAAATGGACGTAAGCATATTTCGTGGTGGCCGCCTGGGTATAAGCCCGCCTGTTGAGCCGCAAGTTGTGAAACCTGTAACTTTTTCAATGTCATATGTACTTTCTTAGTAAATCTAACACATCACAGATATACGGTAAAGGAAGACATCGCGAGGAAACTTGATCTGAAATCGCCAACTCACAGTGAGCTAGCGTGGTGATCAATGCTCGTGCCTTTTCTGTAAGCAAAGAGGCTCTTGCCTTGCAGTGGGACAGTTATGGGCTAGTTATGTATCTACATAATTATAGGCTAAAGAAATAGATCGTAAAATCGGGGAGGACTGCGATGATTTGACAACTCAAATGAAGATCCATGATAGTCGTTATGGGTAGTCAGATGCCTGAAAGTCAAAAAATCAGTCTCACAAAGAGATATCGTGTTACCTAGTAACTGGACTGGTTACATAGGCAGTCAATCCATGTGTAATATACGGTTAGACTGGAAGCCCACTAAAAATTGTTGAAGATGATCACCATTAATATATGAAAATAGCAGCAGTGATAGCCTTGCCAGTCCAATAGGCATACCACTAGTATGACCATTGGACTGGTAAGGCAAAGGTCGCAAGGTGAAAACTAAAGCCAATGACTTTTCAAGTCACGTGCGTTTTAGAAATTAATGATCACTTACTTATAACGGTGAAGGAAAACATCGTGTGGAAACCAGCACACCTGACAGATGTTCTCGATGGTGTGTAAAGCCATGTCAGAGACCTACGGGTGGTTTAAACTCTGACACTAGGTTGTTCATCAACCACACGATAAGAGGAAGATCACCATCAATTAGCAAAGATAACTGCTAACCAGACGATATAAATATACTAATATAATTATGCTGAAGAGGTTGTTTGAACACACTAAACTCTATAACTACCGATCTGTTTTTTTTTCCATTTCATAGCTCAAGTCTTGAAGATTAGGTATAGGCTAGTTATCTAAGATCCCGCTACGATCTTTAAGATTATAGGCTAGTTATCTAAGATCCCGCTACGATCTTTAAGAGGCGAGCAAAAATAACAAAAATGTGTAGAACTATGGGGCACAGCTATTACATAGCAGTAGGGTAGGCAGAAGTGTACACAGTTGTACACCCACATTTAACTAATGCAGTTATTAAGTCCCATGTGATAGGTCGTGAGCCTATTGCAATCTACCGGGCACAATCCCAAATTCTGGGCTGCTACTCAGAATATCTTAACAGGAAAACCCAATATCACTTTGTCCGACCTGGGAATATAACTCAATACCTCGTGCTTAACAATCGTGCTTGGGACCACTACACGAGGCAGCAACTAGACTACAAAAATACTACACAAAATTTCTTAAATATTTTTATTGTAACCTATATGTAAGCACGCGGTTTCCGCCATCTTGGTTTGAACACGTGATTACTTTGACGATAGTATGGGTATGTGCGTGTGATCGTATGTTCTGTTTGGTGGTTCACACTTCTGACTCCGAAAGGTGCAATAAACTTAATCTTCCACCCATCTATATGCTGAAACAAAGGGTGACGTTAGAAGATGCTAATTATAATTCTGTAATTCTTACTTCGTGTGGCCGGGAGTAGAATTGAGTGATCAATAACTACACAGGGAAAAGTCACTGTGATGAGAAACATAAATAAAAAGTAATAAATTAAACGAATACCCAAAAATGGTGTTTTTTTTTAGTTCATGTATAGAGGAACGAGGTGGGGTGTTCCTCCATTGAAAAGAGAGGATGCTCCGACCACGCGGGTGATATTACCTGGCGGGCCGCGACCCGACGGATAATGTCAAGCAGTTTTATATAATAAATAATAAGTCGTGAGGTCTCAAAATATAATCGTTTCGCCTTTTAGGCCATGCCACAGGTTGTGGTTTCAAACCTGCAATGCGAGCATGGTTGTTTTTGTCGACACGTTTGTCGATTTTAAACGTCAAATGCGACATAAAGTGTTGATAAAACGATAAAATTCAATACATAAAAACTTTTATCGATTCGAGAAGTTTGTTGAAAAGTCTTTCTCGGACGCCTGGCATGATACCAATTTGACTGTTTCAATGCCATAAGTTCTTTCTTAGTTAATCTAAGTCATGACAGACATACGGCTTCATTCGCCAGAATTTTAATATTTTATACTAGAGATATATTTTTTGTTGTATTTAAAACTGCCTCGCTGGTCTAGTGGTCACAAGCGCGACTGCTGAGCATGAGGTCTTAGGTTCAATTGCCAGGTCGGGCAAAGTGTTATTGAGTTTTTCTGTTAGTAAATTCTCAGTAGCAGCCCGGAGTTTGGAATTGTACCCGGTAGATGGTAATAGGCTCACCACCTATTAGCTACATGGGACTTAATAACAGCATTGGTGAAATGTGGGACCTAAAGAAAGAAAGAAAGAAAAACACTCAAATACATAAACATGCTACTTGATAAAAATCCTAAACAATTTATTATAAACAAGATAAACATAAATTTATAATGTTTTGTAACACTACAATAACATAAATTTAAAAAAAAAAAAGTTTAGACCACTCCCTACCCTTTAGGGGAATACAGGCGTGATGCTATGTTATGTTGTATTTAAAAACAAGATTTTCCATACCTGTACCAAAGTGAGAACACTTAACATTAAACCCAAAATCGTTGCCACCGACACCATTTTCATTTGAACACCTTTGCACCACTTCAGCGACAAAAAATATATATATAAAAAAACCGTGAAATATCCACGACTTTCTCCACCAACAAGAATTGAATTAGGTGGCGGCTGTGAAATTTGGGTAATTTAATTTTCTTAAAACACAGAATTCAATTTTGAATGATTTTCTGTTGTTTGGTGATGTTAGACGAATCGCAATATTGTAAAACATTATTTGACAATATTAATTATTGTTCAGCTGTTATTACTTACTTGCATTTTTCGGGATTGCCCGACTAGTTTCGAACTCGAACGGAGCCCTTAGTCGAATGTGTCTCACGAAAATAATTATAAAAAAATACTTAGACAAGTCTAACAAAAGACTTTTCTGTAACAAAAAACATTCGTAGACTGCTAAAATCATAACCCTTTACGGCTTTAAAGTAGTCGGGTAAAAAGGCCCACTCGTGATTTCATCATCGTCAGCAATCGTCACCCTAAGCGTCATCATATCAAATCAAATCAAATCAAAATGATTATTGCAGTCCATAACGTACACTTAGAGTTGGTAAATAAACAAATAATAGAAACAATCATGGACCCTGTCGGGCACACCAAATTTTAATTAAGTAGGGAGCGGATGAGCACTTTATTAATTTTCCTTGTTTATTTTTTTTGTATTCTTTCATTTTCTTATTCTGTTAATATTATATATGCAAGTCTATCTAATCGTGTATTATTTATTTAATGATATTTAATATTGCTTATTTGTTTACTCGCTTTAAAAAACGCTTATTATTAGTGTAGTATGATTATTAAGTATTCTAATATAATTTATTTTTATTATTTCACTTGTTTTATATCTGTTAATAGTGATTATGTATTATTATTTAATTTATCCATTAGATATTCGTGTATGTCTATATATCAGTAGTTGATACCTGGCTCGTGCCTAAGTAACAGCCGCACAGATCTATCGATCGAGGTTAAGCTGCGCTTGCCGCGGGCGGTCTGTAGATGGGTGACCATAATTTCATACCGAGACCCCTCCGTGCCTCGGAGAGCACGTTAAGCCGTCGGTCCCGGTTGTCAAATTAAGATCTATGACAACCGTTACGGGTAGTCAGAAGCCTGAAAGTCTGACAACCAGTCGTACCACGAGATATCGTGTTACCCAGTAACTGGCGTGTGGAGGTCAGATAGGCAGTCGCTCCATGTAAAACACTGGTATTAAGCTGCATCCGATGTGACTGGAAGCTGACCCCAATGTAATTGGGAAAAGGCTAGGCAGATAGATACCTTGCGCAAAAAGAATCGGAACGATATGAAATGAATTAAAAAAAAAATTAAAGTACGCCTTCTATGTTTGGGTTATATTTTTCACTAGCTGTGCCCGCGACTCCGTCCGCGTGGATGTCGTAAATTAACACCATGTCGTGTATGAACACATATTCATAATTTTCGACGGGTTTCTTTAAATTGGCATAACTTTTTTATTTATGAACCGATTGACATGAAAATGTACCTTACCTATTTGGAGGATATCACTAATAAGGTCAGTGTATATCCTTCTAGGGCGTCCCTTCCTCCCCCCCAGGGGTTCCACCTTGTCGTGGTGGGGGGGCTCTAGTAGCCGTGGCTTGGTCACCCACGATGAAGCTAACGGAACCCGAGGAGGGCCGCTCCTCAGGGCTTTGCCTTCAAGCCCATGTTGCAGCGGCGCCGGCGTAGGTTGCGGGCCGTATGGGGGGTGTCGCAACTGAGGTGGGCTGCAGCGTCGTATGGGCGGCACCGCAGCTGAGGGATGGGGGCCGCGGTGGGAGAGGAGTGCCGGTATGTCGATGCGCCGCTCTCCCTACCTACCGCGGCCTTGACGGGGCCGCCACCGTTGGATGGCGGACGCGGTGGGGCCGCAGGGGAAGAGGAGTGCCGGTATTGCGAGGCGCCGCTCTCCCTATCCTCTGCGGCCGTAGTGGCAGGCGGCGGGGCCACAGACCTGACCCGTCGCAGGGGACCTAGGGCGTCCAGACACGGGGTCGTCTGGCGCCCATTGCACATGGTCTCCGAGGTGGTTGCGGCACGCCATTAGTCTGGTGTGCCGTAGCGGGGGGGGGTGCAATACCCAACCCCGTGAGGGAGTCCGGCAACGGACGGCTGCGGGCGGGTTCGCGGTTGTGTGCGAAAGCGTTCCCGCGTCCCGCCCTCAAGCAGCTGAGGAGGTATACTGTGGAGTTTTAGTGGGTTCGAGTCCCACATAACCGCTCTGTCTCCCCGTATCAGAGCGGTATGCGAGGGCATTTCTCCACATAAAAAAAAAAAAAAAAAAGTCCCTTCCGACATTTTCACTTACACCTGCCTTGTAGATACCTTTTGATAACCGTCTTTCATTCTTTCTCTCAATATGACCAAACCATATAAGAATACTACATGACACACATGAGCGATTTCGCGCATAATTAAAATTAGATAAAATATAGGCAATAATTTGCGGCAATACTAAGTATTTTCTTGTTTGGAAAATAAACAAGCAATTTGTTAGGTGTTGCTATTGATATTTTTACACAGAGGAGCCGCACACCACGTGTAAACTTTAGAAAAAAAATACACTCTAAATACTCGTATGTATTAATTTGTTGATTTTTTACGTTGAACATAGACATAATGCAATGTTTACCTAGGTGTGACGTCAAACTCGGACGCCATGACCCCCACGACCGTTTTCGCGCTTAATTTGCGTTAAAACTTAGTTTACTGATGAAATAATTTGTTTTTCGGAAATAGTAGACGTGTACCTACATTATAAAAGGAGATTTCAAAATCTTTCATCATGCCTATTGGGCCTAGATGTCTTGCAAATGTTGAAACAAAAACGTAATGTCACAGTTGTTAGCACGACATCTAATTCAACACGAGATCAACAGTAATTGAATTCTGATAAAGAAATGCACGAATACAATGAAAACATGACGTAAACATTGCATCACGCCTGTGTTGGTGATGGGATAGGCAGCTGTATAAGTAGGTAGGTACTCTTATAAATCCATATATCACTCATGCAGGTATTAATGAGTGTGATAGTAGGATAACGTCAGAACCTGGCGCATGGATAACATTTGGTGTGACATAGCTAGATAGAAGGAGACCGTATCGGTGGCGGTTACCACCAACAAAGCATTCCCGATGAGAATGGGAATGCTGTTGTTGAAACCGCAGTTGAACCCAGGTGAAAACGCAGGGCACAGCTAGTTAATTAACAACAGATCCACGAAGTAGGGAGACGCTCAGATTAAAATGTTCCTAGCGGTCACCTGTCTACTGTCTGACCCTGTCAAGCATTACTTAACCTCAGTTCATTTACCAACCATACTTTGCGAGGAGCTATCGATGTACCAAACTTCTTCTTATCAAGTGGTTGATGATAACCTAGTGTCAGAGTTTAAACCACCCGTAGGTCTCTGACTGATGGTGTGTGCGTGCGTGCGTGGGTGCGTGTGTGTGTGCGTGGGTGCGTGTGCGTGTGTGTGTATGTGTGTGTGTCTGCATGTGTGTGTGTATGTGTATGTATGTGTGTGTGTGTGTGTATGTGCGTGTGTATGTGCGTGTGTGTGTGGGAATGCTAATCAATTGAAAATTAAAATTAAAATGCTATTGAAATTTCAAAGTAAAATAAGTACGATTACTGAAATAACTGATCTAGTTAAAACTGTAAAATTTTCTATTCAAGCTAGTGAACGTGAAGTATTTGCCATTCATAAAATATATTCTATTTATTGCCTACAAAGGTCTAATTTACATTGATAAATAGGTTCCTCTTAGTAAAATTGATAGTCGATTTTGAACTGTATTTCAAGGGAATAAGGAGTGGATTTTGTTGACGAGTGGGATGATTAGATTCTCCACTAGATGCCACGGGGTCAAGAACGGTGATGACGTAAACAGGACGACTAGTGATGTTCTTATAAAACTATCGATAAGATTATATTTTGTCTATGATAGTTGAGGCTCCTAGGTATTATATACACATACTCTCATACCTATATTCCCGTGGGGTTAGGCAGGGATCTACTGTTATGAAAAATACATAAATATTATACTGAAGCTCATAACAAGTCACATATTGTTTATCGGGCATAACACTAAGCTTTTGGCTGTTACTGAGAATTTCCACCAAAAAAACACAATCACACTGCCCGATCCGGGTATCGAGCAAATTACGTCACGCTTAACAGCCACGCAAGCGACTAATACACTAATAAGACAGTCGAAATCATCGAAAGAAATTAATAAAACATCTCACACATTTTGTGTCCCATAAAAACATCGACAAACTACACAACTATCGATAACATTGTCACCAATCAATTCTGTTACATCACTAGTGTGTTTCAGGCGCATCTGCACTGCGCCAGTGCAATCAATGCAGCTAGCCCGGGTTCCGGGACACCTACGTACTTACGTCACTAGCTGTGGGAACTGGGGTAGGGGGAGAGATTGAATACACATTAATTGCGTAGGACGAATGAATCGGATCATATTTGTAATGGAATATTTTGATAGATAGGTAAATACTAAATCATATTCTGTTACACAAATGGTTTGTTTATTAAGCTCCTAAAAGCAGTGATAGCCTAGTGGTATGACCGTTGGACTGACAAGTCAAAGGTCACAATTTAGAATCCAAGGCACGCACCACTGTCTTTTAGAAGTCATGTGCGTATTATAAATTAATTATCACTTGCTTAAAACGGTTAAAGAAAACATCGTGAGGAAACCAGAACACCTGAGAGATGTTCTCAATAGTGTGTAAAGGTTACACTAGGTTGTTCATCAACCACAGATAAGAAGAAGAGCATACAAGATGAAATTAATTAAAATATTAAAATTATAAATTTTTAAATCTTAGCCTATGTGACCCGGGAAAATGCATGGATTCTAACTATACCTCATACATCGAAATCGGTTCAGGCATTTAGAAGTTATGGTGGAATGAAGAAACTCACAAACATACATACATAAACCCTAAAAACATAACACTCCTTCTTTAGGCAGTTGTGTAAAAAATTGCAACTAGTCTTTGGAGAATACGAAACAATTTACTTGTGCCTTACTTAATGTTAACTTAAGCGCCTATACATTATGTATGCGCAACAAAACTTTGTAACAACGCGACATATTTCTGCTAAGAAATTTAATGTAGGCGTTTCGAACTTCTTGCTGTGGTTTGTGTACTAAAGGGGCGGATCTATATAAGGGCGTTTTGGGCTGCAGTCTAGAGCCCCGTGGATATTAAAGGACCCCAGACCCCATTGCAGACAACATATTTTTTAAGTTTAAGTTTAATTTGTTGCCAATAGTTTATTCAATGTTTATCTCTCTTTTTGCTCCCTGATACACTTAAGTCTACTTCTCTTTATTTTCTCACTCTCCTCTCGCAGGTCTGATGGAAGAGATCTCTGAAGAAATAAGCAGCACCTTTGTACTTATATTTCCTATTTCTTCCACTCTATTTCTCTACTCTTATTATGTGTACATAAACTACGAATTTTTTTTATGAATTATAGATCTACATTTGGCCACCAACTCGCCTGATGGTAAGCAATGTTGTGGCCGAGGATAAAGCACGTAGATCCTGAAGAAATCTATTCACTCCAAGTAGAGTGGATTTAGTAGATCTGTAAACGATTGCTAGATAAATATCGCCAGGCGTCTCTTTAAGACGAAATCAAAGAGGATTGAAATATTCAATGGATTTAGAACACGACAAGGTAGCTCAGTTGGTAGAGTGATGACCCGGAACGTCAAAGGTCACGGGTTCAAGTCCCGTTCTTGCATTATTTTTTCAATGTTTCTTTGAAAAATTGTAATTAGAGTGGATTTGGGGTAAACGATAGTTGGGGAGTTGATGCAACTACCCAGACCCATCTCCTACCGGTTGCACCGGACTACATCCCGAAACACGACTAGGTCGCTTCGCGGCATGGCTTCGTCCGGCGGGTGGAAACTATCCGCGGCCGAAGCCTCCCACCAGAGTTGGACGTGTAGGGATTCCATTTTACGGGTGCACTCCTACGGACGCGGGCAACTCAGCTCCCAAAACAATAAACAATGGCACACGGTTAATTAGTAATATTACTAATTAACCGTGTGCTTTTTAGTCGGTATGAGTCCGGCTCAACTTTTATGTTCCAGTAGTATTAGCCCAGGGCCCCACAAACTTCCAGTCCACCTCTGGTGTACATAACAGAAGTAAAATGGACGTTGCATATTTAAGACGTCTGTTGTACAAGTTTTAACCTCTTGGGGTTAAAACTATTGAAATATATAGGCTTTGTTTGTATTTCCAACGAATCTTACAATGTGTTATGGTCTGTTCTATATGTTCTTAATTAACATAACATAATATCGCGCCTGTATTCCATACTCAATACTCAATACTCAATACTTTATTGCATTCCATAATGTGTACATATAACAGTTGGTATGTTGAAAAATAGAAACAATTATGGACCCTGTCGGGCACAGCAAAGTTAGATTTATATAGAGGAGAGGATGAAGAGCGCTTTTAAAAAAATTATAATTGAAAAAAAAAAAATTAAACATAGTTTTGAGTAACATTGAATAGCTATGTGAAAATTAAGTATTTATATAAATAGTAAGTATAGTTTCATTTTAGTAATTAGATAGTGTTGCTTTTATAATGTTTCTATATTTTATATTTATGTGTATATTTATATAAGTATTTAAAGAGGTTCTATAGGTATATATTAGGTTTAGGTTATTATATAAGGTTTTAATTTGTATTATTGGTATATTTGGTTTTATTGCACGGTTTACTTCTTATGACTATAATTATATCTATAAGTTTATAAACTAATCAATATTTACAATGTTATTGAGTTACTTAAACTAATAGTAAGTATGTTACATTACATTTTTACCATCAATATGTATATTAAGTACCTATGAATATATTTATTCAGTAATTAAGTTATTTGGAGCAAATTAATTTATAAAGTTTAATTTGATAAGTAAAAGTGGTTTTATTGTACTTGAAATTTATCATTACAGTATTCGTCGATAGTGTAGTAGCTTTTGTTTATTAGAAATTGTTTTAATTTATTGATAAATATATTATATGTACTTGTATTTTTTATGTATTCTGGTAACTTATTGTATATTTTGATGGACATAACAAATGTACTAGAAGAGTGCATTTTTAATCGAGAAGTGGGTAAGTTTAGTCTATTTTCATGTCTAAGTTTAATTTTAGTTTGGATGTTTCCTCTTTTGGTATAGAAATGTGGATATTTTCTTACAAATTTACAAGTTTCAAATATATAAAGACATGGCAGCGTTAATATTTTTAGCTCTATAAAGTGGGGTTTACAGGAGTCGGTATCTTTGATATTCGTTAAGATTCTTATAATTTTCTTCTGTAAAGTAAATAGTGTAGGCGCATCAGTACTATTTCCCCATAAGATGACTCCATATTTGAGCCATGCAAATGCGTACGCGTAGTATGTAACTAATGCTGTTTTGAGATCTGTTGTTTTCTTGATTTCTCTGAGGGCGTATGTAAACTTAGATAACTTTGTTCTTACTTTGTGAATATGTGATTTCCAATCTATATGTGGATCTATGTCTAGGCCTAAAAGGGTGAATTTATTAACGACTTCTAAATTGAATCCGTTGTATTTGAAATTTATATTTAAGGGTAATTTTTGTCGCGGGTGGAAAGTTATTATTTTTGTTTTATTGAAGTTCATTTCAAGGTTATGTTCGTTCATCCAGTGTGTTGTAGTGTCAAGTATAGAATTCAATTTTTGGTTTAAATTTATATTATTTTCACATGATGTTAAAATAGAGACATCATCAGCGAACAATACGCATGGCTCATGTATGTGGTTAGGGAGATCGTTGATGTAAATAAGGAACAGCAGACAGCCTATTACACTTCCCTGTGGTATTGAAGCATTTACGGGTATGTTTTGGGATCGGATTAATTCAATCTCTTTTGTTATGCTATTGTAATGTTCTATTTCTACGACTTGTTCTCTGTTTTTTAAATATGATGTGAACCATTCAGGGGTAGGCAGAGGTGTACACAGTTGTACACCCACATCACACGAATGCTGTTATTAAGTCCTATTAGAGTCCTGATGCCGTCTACTGGGCACAATTCTAAGCTCCGGGCTGCTAATGAGAATTTCCTAACAGTAAATCCAAACAACACTTCGACCCGGGAATCGAACCCGAGAGCTCATGCTCAACAGTGGTGCTTGGGACCACTAGCCAACGAGACAGTTTAGCATTTTTGTAACGGTTCGTAAATAAAATACTACAATGCTATACCTACTTTAATATGTTACATCAGAATTCACGTCATTAGCAATACGGGCATTACAACTTTGTATTATAAAAACTTAAGCATTATAAAGTCTGTCCATCATATCTTGACACCACAGGGTGGCGCTGCTTGCAAAGATCCAAACAACTTAAATGTCAAATTCAATACAATAAATTTAGTTCTATATCCCGCCGCGTGTCAAGTTATACTGGACTTAACAATATTGGAAGTTATAATGTTTCCTTCGCGTGCGATTGACTTTTTAATTTTGTTTTTTAATTTCCTCTCATCCTGTTGTAATGACCAAAAGATAGAGTTCATTAAACAAAAAACACATATTGATAGCTTTTCGTATGGTTAATAAAAAATATTTAACATGTGCGCTTGTAATATACTTAATTATTTCAATATTATGTACACCCACATTTCACCAATGCTGTTATTAAGTCCCATGTAATAGGTGGTGAGCTTATTGCCATCAACCGAGCACAATTCCAAACTCCGGGCTGATACTGAGAATTTCCTAACAGAAAAAATCAATAACACTTTGCCCGACCCGGGAATGGAACCCGAGACCTAATGATCAGCAGTCGCGCTTGGGACCACTGAATCAACGAGGCGGTTACATTACATTGCAAGCAATATATCAATCTGCTTAGACTTTTCCCAATTACATTGGGGTCGGCTTCCAGTCAAACCGGATGCAGCTTAATACCAGTATTTTTACATGGAGCGACTGCCTATCTGACCTCCACAACCCAGTTACTGGGTAACACGATATCTTGTGGTATGCCTGGTTGTCAGACTTTGAGGCCTTTAGACCCCCGTAACGGCTGTCATAGATCTTAATTTGACAACCGGGACCGACGGCTTAACGTGCTCTCCGAGGCACGGAGGGGTCTCGGTATGAAATTATGGTCACCCATTCACAGACCGACCGCGGCAAGCGCAGCTTAACCTCGATCGATCGATCTGTGCAGCTGTTACTTAGCCACGAACCCCTCAATGTTATATTGCCAGCAATATAACATTGGGTTATTCGACCTGTTTATTTATATCGCACACAGATCACAATTATATACATAACATCACACCTTTATTCCCCTAAGGGGTAGGTAGAGGTGTACACAATTGTCGACCACACTTTACGAATGTTGTTATTAATTTTCCATGTAATAGGTGAGCCTATTGCCGTCTACCGGGCACAATTCCAAATTCTGGTTTGCTACTAAGTGCGAAGTTGACTCAGTGTTCATTGTGCTAATAGCCGTCTCAGCCAATGGGTTAATACCGAAGAGCCTCGACAAACATCTCAGGAGGCTCTCGTTAGGCGGCTGGGTCAAGGGCTTGATGCAGAAAGCAGTACTCCTCGACACGGCACGGCGAATTGTCAGGAGGTTTCTCTCGCTGGAGCCCTAACCACCGGTGGCTTGGACCCTGTTCCCAACGCTGCCAATTGTTTTTTTTTTAAATATATATTTTTATTTTTATACTTACTTGACTATTATTCAAAAATATAATTAACATGCATATTTAAAACAAATAAAGTTAGAAAATGTATTACCAAAATACCTGAACTTCTCCAACACATTAAGAAATCTTATTTGCTGACCCCCAAACGCATCCGACATATTTAATTACGTCCATCAGAGTCGTCACTTGTAAAACCACTTTTGTGGGTCAATACACTCAACTGGTTTTTAAGATAAAACATACATACTTAGTTTATAGACTTGTCGTATACTAGCCTCTGCCCGTGACTTCGCCTGCATGGACTTTAGAATTGAGACCAGATAAGAGAAAAAGTTTAAATGTGTTAATCCAGTTTATAAACTATATATATCTGCCTAGCCTTTTCCCAATTACATTGGGGTCAGCTCCAGTCAAACCTGATGCAGCTTAATACCAGTATTTTACATGGAGCGACTCAATGACCTCCATAACCCAATTACTGGGTAACACTATATCACTATATCTCGTGGTATGACTTGTTGTCAGACTTACAGGCCTCTGACTACCCGTAACGGCTGTCATAGATTTTAATTTGACAACCGGGACCAAGGGCTTAACGTGCTCTCCGAGGCACGGAGCGGTCTCGGTATGAAATGATGGACATCCACAGACCGACCGCGGGAAGCGCAGTTTAACCACGATCGATCGATCTATGCGAGAGTTACTTAGCCACGAGCTCCTTCCAGGTTATAAACTATATGTGTGCCAAATTTCATCCAAATCCGTCCAGTAGTTATTGCGTGAAAGAGTAACAAACATCCATCCATCAATTCGCACAAACTTTCGCATTTATAATATTCCAACTCAAACTCCATACTTTTAATGCTATATTAACTCGTTATTAAGTAGGATGAGCAGGATTCACAGACTTCCAACAATAAAATATAGTCGTCAAAAAGTCAATTTAAATTGGAATTGTTTTTTGTTGTAGAAAACAGAATCTGATTTGGAAACAAATCCTAATGCAAACAAAAAAAACGAGGAAATGCGAGTACGACTGGCGCACCAAGGGTCCCGTATAATTAACATTACTGAAGTTAACAAACTATGACTACAAACTAAGTACCGAACGTTACGCGAACATAACATAGCATCACGCCTGTACTCCCCAAAGGGGTAGGCAGAGGTGTACATAATAGTACATCCACATTTCACCACAGCTGTTATTGAGTCCTATGTTGTTGTTCTTTGATATTAATTTCAAGTTGATACCTACACGCATTCCTGTGCAAAAGGGTTTTTTTTTTTTCTTTTTTTTTATAAAACTTTGCCCCACCCTAGGAATTTCTTCCTGTATCGTGGGTGCGTTTACAGACATATAATCTCACAAGCACACACACACCCAGACCCGGAGCAATTATCTATAGATCGTACAAATATTTGCTCCGTGCAGGAATCGAACCTGCGACACGCAGCGCAGCAGTCGGTCTCTCGACCACTGCGCCAACCGCGCTGTCAATGTCATGTATTGAAAGACACACAAACAGACCGACATAAAGACAGACGGACAACGGAGTGATCTTACAAGTGATGAAGCGACATCTACCACGCTACATAAATACTACGCGCATAACAGATGACGTCATGAATCCTGCATCGCGCTACCAGAGTTTGGCGACAAACTAACATAATTATATATGAAGATGAACGCCCGACTTCAACCGTCGGGCCGTGGCCCGCCAGACAATATCACCCGCCTGGTCAAAGTCAAAAGTCAAAGTCAATTCTTACAAAGTCAAAAGGCAAACTTTTCAATGGAGGAACACCACAACTCGTTCCTCCAATGGTTCCTTTTTTTCCTTTTGAGGAACGGAACCCTAAAAAGGCAAGGAAGAAGTTAGTCGCCTTTTAACGTAAGTTTTGCAAAATCCCAAAACGAATTTCGTTAATTCTCGTGAAGTTTCGGTATAATCCGACGACCTAGATCCCATACATATACCTATGCAAATATTGAAATTACATGAGGAAGTCACGAATACCTCGTTAGTAGTCACACACACGGCTACTGAGCGTGAGGTCCTGGTTATGATTCACGGGTCGGGCAAATTATTGTTCGGTTTTTCTGCTAGGAAATTCTTAGTAGCAGCCTGGAGTTTTGGAATTGTAATCGGTGGACAGAAATAGGCTCATCTTACCTGACTAATAAAAGCAGTGACAGCCTAGTGGTATGACCGTTGGACTGTCAAGTCAAAGTTCGCAAGTTCGAATCCAAGACACGCACCACTGACTTTTCGAAGTCATGTGCGTATTATAAATTAATTATCACCTGCTTAAACGGTGAAGGAAAACATCGTGAGGACACCAGCACACCTGAGAGATGTTCTCGATGGTGTGTAAAGCCATGTCAGAGACCTACGGGTGGTTTGATCTCTGACACTAGGTTGTTCATCAACCAAACGATAAGAAGAAGAACCTGACTAATAAAGGCTGTGATGGTATATGAGAGTACAACTGTGTCGTAGTGGCCCAGTGGTCATGGAATTGCTTCCTGAGCCACAGGTTGTGGGTTCAAATCTGACGTGTACGTATGTAACTTTTTCAATGTCATATGTACTTATAATTGCCTCGTTGGTCGAGTGGTCCCAAGCGCGACTGCTGAGCATGAGGTCTTGGGTTCAATTCCCAGGTCGAGCAAAGTGTTATTGGATTTTTCTGTTAGGAAATTCTCAGTAGCAGCCCGGTGTTTGGAAATGCGCCCGGTAGATGGCAATAGGCTCACCACCTATTACTTGGGACTTAATAACAGCATTGGTGAAATGTGAGTGTACAATTGTGTACACCTCTGCGTACCCCTTCGGAGAATACAGGCGTGATGTTATGTTGTGTTATGTTATATATACTAACTAGTATATATTTTTAATGAATATAGCTTATAAGATTTAAAATAGCGAAATAGGTAACTGTGATCCAATAGACAAACTATGTGTATAGTTTTGGTGGACATTGTATTGTATTATAAAACTTATTATGTACTTTTTATTAAATAAATAAATAATAAATCAAGCAAAGCTTATCCTCGCTTGACTAATACAGTGGGAACATAGCCACTAGCCCCTCCCTATTTCATTAGATTCGGCTCCAATTCAAATACATAGCATACCCATATTATATTCATTCAACGAGCACGGATCTTTATCGAAAAACTAGTCGAGTCGATAAAAATTTAAATGTATTAATATTTTATCGTTCTATCAACTACGGTGAAGGAAAACATCGTGAGGAAACCTGGACTTGGTAGTCTGAAATCGCCAACCCGCAGTGAGCTAGTGTGGTGATTAAGCTCGTGCCTTCTCTGTATGAGAAGAGGCCCTTGCCCTGCAGTGGGACAGTTATGGGCTGGTTTATTATTATTATTCTCGTTTATTTTTCAAATTTACATATTTAACTATCATAAAAAAACAATATACGTTTAAAAATATAAAAAATAGTAGGCCACCGGCATCGGGAACAGGGTCCAAGCTACCGGTGGTTAGGGCTCCAGAGAAAGGAACCTCCTCACAATGCCTGCCGTATCGAGGAGTACTGCTTTCTGTATCAGGCCCTTGATCCAGCCGCCTAGCGAGAGCCTTTTTAGGTGTTGATCAAGGCTCTTCGCTATTAGTCCATTAGCGGAAACGACTATCGGTACAATGATTGCAGAGTCCACATTCCACATGTCAACAACCTCGTGCGCCAGATCAAGATATTTGATTTGTTTATCTTTATTATTATTATTATCAACTTGTAGCGGACGCCGAGCCTGCAAGATTAGTTTAAGTTAATAATCTAAGTGATAATCAAACTCGTAATATGTAAGAATTATTAACTTACCTTCCAGAAGCATGAGGGCGCCACTTGTATAAAGCCCATATGTTTAAGTACTGCGAAACTTTACTGTAGCGAGAGCCAAATCGATATTTCTCTATTTTTAGGATCTAAACATAGGTTTTATCAATATAGTTTAGTGTATTTAGACAAACCTAAGTGAGAACTACCAATATAAAATAGTTAGAACATTGTAACGAGTGTAATAACATGGATATCGAACCAAACAAATTCCCCATACAACGAACACTTTAGAGCCGTGTGCAAATTTGAAACAACCGGATTGGTCGAGCCCAAGTAGTTTAGTACCGTGTACGCACTACCAATGGTTGCGGACCTCTATAAAAGGAGGGTGAAAATCCATGTTAATTCATTCGATCCTCGGCATCCAAAGCAAGAACAAGGAACTGGAAGAAATAGGAATTATAATTAAGGAAGATAAATAAACATACAAGTTGTGAAGAAACCACGTTTTTCATTTATACAGTCCACTACAGTCTGGTCCTTCGAGCCGGATCCGACGAAGGAAGAATCCACGGCTTGGAAGAAGAAGCAAGTCCGAACCGGTGACAACCTACCTGCATATCTCCGCCGAACAATCTACCAAGTAACTGTGCGCCGTCAACCGAACGCGATGGTCGTCACCCGTAGTCAAAGTGACTTGGCTGAATTGGAAGAACAGAGGCGGGCCCTTGAACGAAGGGAAGGAGAATTGTTGGTGTCAGTGCGTCGCCGGGAAGCAGAACGAATTGAACAAGAGCGGCTGAGACGACTATCTCTTGACCCACCGGCATCACCTCAGGTTGAGAGTATGGTCGGGCCGACTACCGCCGCGGACCTCGCTACCGCAGGACCGTCGTCAGAACAACGGCAAATGAGATCGCCGCCGCGATCAGTAAGGTCGACCACAAGCGTGACTACGCGGCTACGACTGGCCGAACTTGAAGCAGCAGAGAAACTAGCGGCCATTCGACGAAAGGAGCTGTCGCTAGAAGCAGATCTAGTGAAGAAGAGATTGGCTGCCGAGGTCTCCGTGATTCAAGATGACCAGGAAAGCATCCATGAAGATCTACTTCAAGAGGAACAACAGCACCAGAAGGTGGATCAGTGGCTACGCACCAACCCCCTCAGTACACGGGGGGAGGGGGGAGGAAACGCAGAAGCTAAAGAAGATCCGAAGCAGAAACGCTTTGAAATCAGAAGAAGATCGCTGACGCCGACAAGAACCAGAAACGGCATTGACCAACTGGCTGCAACCCTAGAGAAGATGGCCAGACCACGTCTTCGGCACACCGACTTGCCGGTTTTCTCCGGTACCGTCAGCGAGTGGCTACCATTCAAGGCATCCTACTACGACACGACTAACATGTATAACGTGTCACCAGCAGAGAATCTCCAGCGACTAAGAAGTTGCCTCAGAGGCGAAGCACGAGATGCAGTGGCGGCTCTTTTGCATGCGGCCATAGAACCGGACGCTGTCATGAAGACATTAGAGCAGTGCTTTGGCCGACCGGAAGTGATAATAGACAAAGCACTGGAAGACTTGAAGAAGATGCCGAAACCGAGTGCCTCAGCTAGCGACCTGAATAACTTCGCAATCAAGATCCAGAACACAATCTGCGTGCTGAAAACAATCGACCGAAGGGGATACCTCTACAATCCCTTGCTGACAAGAGAAATACTAGAAAAATTAAGTCCCCATCTCCGATCCCGATGGTGCGACTTCGCCTGTGACAACGAAGGGACAACAGAGCCAGAAATCGTCACGTTATCTCATTTCTTGATGCGTGAAGCAGACAGGGCGCTGCGATACACATACACCCCGCCAACAAGCACCACGATGACAAGCCAGAAGAAAGAAATCAAGCCCGCCATAACTCTGAAACGGAAGCCCAACACAGTGTACGCCACGGTCGAAGAAAACGAAGAAGACCAGTGCCCCAGCTGCAAGCAGAGTCACGTGTTGACACAGTGCTCGAAATATAAGGCAATGACCGTGGACCAACGCTGGGAGTTAGTGAAAGAGCAGAAGATATGCTTTAAGTGCGCCCAGAAGAAACACAGGCGCATCATGTGTAAGGCGAAGCCGTGCGGTGTGAATCAGTGCCGCCGGCCTCACCACGCCACATTGCATCAAGAAAGAAGAGAGTCGCCCGAAGAAAAGTCAGCGACTGAAAATAAGTCTGATGAACCAACAAAAGGAGAAGCGGTCATGACAGTGGCTACCCGAACAGCCACCGGCCCGAAGGCAGTCCTACTGAAGATGTGCCCCGTGATCATCGCAGGTCCACGAGGAAAGGTGCAGACACACGCGCTCTTTGACGAGGGAGCCACCATCACCCTTATTGATGAACACCTGGCTGAGAGCATTGGGGTAAAAGGGATGTCACAACCACTACACATTCACGGCGTCAACATGTCTTCACGAGAACAAGACAGCAAGATCGTCACAGTGCAAGTGAGAGGGATCAGCAAGGACAGCGCACCGCATAAGCTTCAGGCGAGAACCATGAAAGACCTGAAGCTGCACCAGCAGTCAATTCCAGACACTGTACTGGAGTATGAACACTTGCGCAACCTTCCAAGGAAAGAGGTGTGTTACGAGCCAACGCGCCCCGGACTCCTAGTGGGGACAGACCACTGGGAGTGTATCGTATCAAGAGAACTCAGAGTCGGCGGCCCTAATCAGCCCGCTGCTTCACGCACACAGCTCGGCTGGGTAGTGCACGGCACTGCACCACGAAGCGTCATCATGAATGAAGACAACGTATTACATCTATACGAAAGCGAAAGACGAAAACACGACAACCAGCGGCTTCATGACTTAGTGGAAGCTCACTTCAAGATCGAAGCGCTGAGCATCGCACGAGAGCCACGCGTTAGTGACACTGACCAACGCGCGGTGGCCATCGTTGAAAGAACGACAAAAAAGATCGACGGTGGCTACGAAGTCGGACTGCCATGGCGACACGATGACGTCACCATGCCACCGAGCTACGGCGCAGCACTTCGCCGATTACGAAAGATCGAGCAGAAAATGGACGCCTCACCTGACTTCGCTGACCAGTATAGCGCTCAGATAAACAACCTACTGGAGAAGGGATATGCCGTACCATGCGACGGCACAGAACAAACAAGCGACGTCTGCTGGTACTTGCCCCACTTTGCCGTGCAGAACCCGAATAAGCCAGGGAAGCAGAGATTGGTGTTCGACGCAGCGGCAAGGAGTCACGGCGTGAGTCTGAACGACAAACTACTGGAGGGCCCGGATCTTTTGCTATCGCTACCGGGAATTATATTCCGCTTCAGGGAAAAGGCGATAGCCATCACCGCGGACATTCAAGAAATGTTCCTACGCATTAAAATCAGAACCGAGGACCAGCCGGCGCAGCAATTCCTGTGGAGAGGCAGCGACCGATCAAATTCTCCGCGCCGCTACAAGATGAAGAGCATGATTTTCGGCGCAGCCAGCTCGCCATATATGGCTCATTATGTCCGCAATCACAATGCGGACATACACGGACAAGAATACCCACGTGCATTAGACGCAATAAAAAACAGCCACTATATGGATGATCTGGTGGCGAGTTACGACAACCAAAACGAAGCCCTGAAGACAATAGAAGAAGTCAGGCAGGTGCACGCGGTCGCAGGGTTTACGCTGCGTGAATGGAATTCGAATGACGACACAGTGCTGCGGGATGTACCTAAGGAACTGCATGCCACCAAACTTACACAGTTGGGAGGAGGGAAGCCCACGAATAAAATACTCGGGCTGTACTGGAGTCCCGAACGAGACGAACTCGGATTCAATACCTCAATGAACCGAGTTCCCACTCCGGTACGGCAAAGAACGCGCACACCAACAAAGAGGGAAGCACTCAGCGCGGTGATGTCCATCTACGACCCATTAGGACTGCTGAGCCACTTCACGATAAGGGCGAAAATTGTGTTACAAAGTCTGTGGCGCCTTCAGATAACGTGGGACGAGCCGATACCAGAAGATGAGAATGAACTTTTTGCGGCTTGGCTCGCTCAGCTCACCGACATCGCCCAACTCCGCCTACCTAGAAGATACTTGTCAATGAAATACGAGGACATAGAGCTGCATGTCCTGTGCGACGCGAGTGAACAAGCCTACGCCGCTGTAGCATACTGGAGAATACAAAACTGCGACGGTACCGTGAGCATCGTACTGGTGGTTGCCAAAGCTAAGGTGGCACCACGACGAACGCAAACTATTCCTAGGCTGGAACTACAAGCGGCAGTCATAGGGGCCAGGCTTGCTGACACCGTCAGAAAGGAACACCGTATTGAGGTCAGCAGAACAGTATACTGGACGGACTCCTCCACTGTCGTGCATTGGATAAAGAACGACATGCGACGATACACGCCATTCGTCGCGCACCGGCTGGGAGAAATCGCCGAGCTCACCTCCAAAGAAGAATGGCGTTGGCTACCAACCGAGCACAATGTAGCTGACGATGCCACCCGGCTCACTAACACGCCAATCAGCGCGACCGATAGATGGTTCCAGGGGCCTAGTTTCTTACACCTACTTGAGGAGCAATGGCCTGGGAAAGCGACGCCCGCCGAGGACGACGAACAAGAAGTCCTGCACATCGTCGAGGGTCCACGAGACAGCTGGCTGCCCGACCCCACCCGCTTCTCTAAGTACGAAACGCTAGTAAGGACCACGGCGAGAACACTAGCGTTCGTCGACATGTGTCGACGCGCCGCCACGAGACTGGAACTCAGACACATTCAGCGCGCCGAGCAAGAGCTCCTGCAGCGAGCACAACAGGAAAGCTTCGGCGAAGAAATAAAGCGGGTGCAGTCGGCTCGACCCCTTCCTAGGACGAGCAGGCTCTACCCACTGGATCCAGTCTTCGAAGATGGCCTCCTGCGGGTACGAGGTCGTATTGAAGCATCCAACGCACCTCAAGAGACGAAACGACCGATTATTTTGGATGGCCGTCACCAAATAACGAAGCTACTGGTACTACGTGAACACTGCGCTGCAGGCCACGCCAACCGTGAACGCGTGACCAACGACCTACGTCAACGATACTGGGTCATACATCTGCGACCCACCGTACGCACAATCGAAAGAAACTGTGCTTATTGCAAGAGATTAAAGGGAACGCCACAGACGCCGGCCACGGGAGACCTGCCGCACGCCCGCCTGGATTCTTTCCACCGGCCGTTCACCAATAGCGGTGTGGATTATTTTGGACCAATGATGGTCAAGATAGGCCGCCGCCGTGAGAAAAGGTGGGGGGCACTGTTTACGTGTCTCACGACCCGCGCCATACATATCGAGCTAGTCGCATCACTCTCGACGGACTCTGCAATAATGGCATTAAGGAGGATGGCTGCGCGCAGGGGATGGCCACGACTCATGTATTCGGATAACGCGACCAATTTCCACGGAGCTGATCAAGAACTTCGCACCGCCTACGCCGAATGGCTGCCTGCCCTAGACAACGAAGGGCTGCAGCATCGAATGGAATGGCGCTTTATACCTCCTGGCGCGCCCAATCAAGGCGGCGCATGGGAAAGGATGGTGCGCTCCGTGAAGACGGCCCTCAAGGTGACCCTGAGAGAGAAGGCGCCTCCAGAAGAAGTCCTCAACACCCTCCTAGTTGAGGCAGAATTCTCCGTGAACGCGCGACCACTAACCCACGTCAGCGTGGACCCAAACGACCCCGAAGCCTTGACCCCTAACCACTTCCTGTTGGGGTCTTCGAACGGCCTACCTGCAACGGGACCATGCGAAGAGGACGATCGACGGACGTGGCGAGCTAGTCAAGCGCTCGCCGACCACTTCTGGCGGCGCTGGCTACGAGAGTATCTGCCCACATTAGTACCCCGCGGCGAGTCACGGAACAACGCGCGGCCACTACAAATTGGCGACGTGGTCCTGATAGTCGACAACACGTTGCCCCGGAACACATGGCCGATGGGGATAGTGGAGCATGCATACCCTGCAACTGACGGCAGCGTTCGTGTAGCTGAAGTTCGGACCAAAACCGGAACCTTCCGACGCCCGGTGAGCAAGCTCGTCGTCCTGCTGAAGAAGGAAGAGGCTACGCAAGCTGCGCCGGGGGGAGAGCTGTAGCGGACGCCGAGCCTGCAAGATTAGTTTAAGTTAATAATCTAAGTGATAATCAAACTCGTAATATGTAAGAATTATTAACTTACCTTCCAGAAGCATGAGGGCGCCACTTGTATAAAGCCCATATGTTTAAGTACTGCGAAACTTTACTGTAGCGAGAGCCAAATCGATATTTCTCTATTTTTAGGATCTAAACATAGGTTTTATCAATATAGTTTAGTGTATTTAGACAAACCTAAGTGAGAACTACCAATATAAAATAGTTAGAACATTGTAACGAGTGTAATAACATGGATATCGAACCAAACAAATTCCCCATACAACGAACACTTTAGAGCCGTGTGCAAATTTGAAACAACCGGATTGGTCGAGCCCAAGTAGTTTAGTACCGTGTACGCACTACCAATGGTTGCGGACCTCTATAAAAGGAGGGTGAAAATCCATGTTAATTCATTCGATCCTCGGCATCCAAAGCAAGAACAAGGAACTGGAAGAAATAGGAATTATAATTAAGGAAGATAAATAAACATACAAGTTGTGAAGAAACCACGTTTTTCATTTATACAGTCCACTACACAACTACGTAATTGTCACATTTAAGCATTGATAGTCTGGTCGTTGGACTGATAAGTCAAAAGTCACCACACCACTATCTTTTCGAAGTCATGTGCGTATTATAAATTAATTATCACTTCCTTATAACGGTGAAGGAAAACATCGTGAGGAAACTAGCATACATGAGAGATGTTCTCGATCGCTTTACACACCGTAAAGCCATGTCAGAGACCTACGGGTGGTTTAAACTCTGACACTAGGTTATTCATCAACCATACGATAAGAAGAAGAGGAAATCACATTTGACGTTCATAATCGACAAATGTGTTGACTTATAGAACGATGCTCGTACCGCTGTCATGTTAAATCATAGTTTAAATGGACATCTACCCTCATTACTCACGCATCCACTGAAACTACCACTGCCCTTCGAAAAGCCATAAAAACAGAAAAGGAAACCGTGTAACACTCATTACCACTCTTTCTGAAGTTGGTAAGCCAAAGGAGGTTTGTACAATCTAAACTTTTGTGGCCAGAAGCATTTACAAACAAAAACCAACCTTGCTTTTAGAAATACTAAGTTTAAATCAGAATAACTTGGGTACAACGCCTCAGTATAATGCAAACTCTATCTTATCCTGCATGATATAAAGTGTTATTTAGTTTGAAGTATGGGTTAAGTAAGGATGTTTTGGAATCATTAAAAAGCTCAGACTTCGAAGGCTCACTTCGCAATCGTGTTGAGTAAAGGCGTTTACATAATGTCTATTTATTTCTTTCACGCTGTTCTAAAAGTTATGGAAAAAGAAAAGAAAGATGGATAGATGTGTTCATAAGCAAATTGGATAGTTTACTAGATGTTACTTATTTTCATTTATTAGTTTTAATTTTTTGACCGTCACAGTCACCTATAGATGACAAACTAAAATGTGCCCAGCACGCTACGGTCACGAATGGATGCCAGACATTTTAACCTAAATAAATCTTATTAAATAGTTCTATCATAGACCATGCACCACGTAAAAAAAAATTAAGACAATTTCACGTGTACTTCATCGATATATTTCCAACCTTACAACTGTTTTGTAGGTTTTTACGGCCGACGTTACATCTTAGATGCCTCCAACTGCATGATCTGGGGGCACGGTAATGCCCCCGCCAAGACGAGCCGAAGGAAGCGAGGCACTACCTACCTTTTCTGGAAGCGCTTCGTCGTATGTTCGGACCGTCATAGCGTCGATCTGGATAATGCTAGCCACACTTTTTAACCAAAATGTAGACTTTACAGAGTCAGGACTCACAGGCAGAGTTATTTGTTATTCATTTTTATAAATGAGGTGCAGTCAAGAGCTCGTAGAACTTACTTTGGACTTTGGATAGGCCCTGTAGAATATGACGCGTAATACAAATCCGAGCTCAGCTATGAGTTTGGCTCTACTAGAGATCTCATAACTTTTTAACAGTGGTAGCGTTATGAATAATATGAACTTAGAAGTCTTCGCAACTAAATTTACATGAAATGTTTTTGGTGGAATATAATTTTTGGAAAAGGATATTCTTTCCTCTTTTATCATCTTGTTTTCCTCTTATAAGTGCAGTCGGGTTTTTTGTGTTCTAATAATTTGTTTTATTTATGGTGAGCAAACCAGTTTGCTCACTGATAGTAAGAGGTCGACACCGCCTATGAATATCCTCAACTCTCGTGGAGGCAGTGATGCGTCTTTCTCATCATCATCTACATCTCAAACAGTGACAGCCTAGTGGTATGACCGTTGGACTAACAAGTTAACGATCGCAAGGTCTAATCCAAGGCACGCACGAAGTCATGTGCGTATTATAAACTAATTATCACTTGCTTAAAACGGTGAAGGAAAACATCGTGAGGAAACCAGCACACCTGAGAGATGTTCTCGATGGTGTGTAAAGCCATGTCAGAGACCTACGGGTGGTTTAAACTCTGACACTAGGTTGTTCATCACCACACAATAAGAAGAAAAAGAATCTACATCTCAGCCACTGTTGAGTATAGACCATCCGTTAATGATTTCCAAAATGACAGGTATGGACTGCATCCAGCATCATGGAGGATGGTGGTAACTCTTGAATATAGAGTTTCCACCAATCACTTCCCATCTGGCCATCCCATGTGATGTTAGGGTCAGCCTACCTCAATTTCGACCAGCGAGTTTGTTTACACGGAGTAAACTTGTTGGTCGAAATTAAGGAAGGCATTGATGTGGTAGATTTTTCAGCCGACTATTGACCACGAGCAGTGCAACCTGGTCTAAATTTCAAGCGATTTCTACATAAATGCAATGATAAATAAAGTTCGTTTTCGATGTAGCCGCTTTATGCTGAGATAGGGGCCTTTTTTAGTCTCGTGCGTTTAGTCTTACGTACTAATTCTCCACTTCTAGTATATTTCATCTTTATTTTCTTTTTTCGTTTGTCCCTTGTACTAATTATAAATTCTGTCACGAGACCTAAATAAACAGGTACTTTGTTTGTTGGTTGGTTTCTTGCTTTAATAACTGTTAGTTTATAGTATTATCAAACAGCTCGATAGCTTAAAAATTCCTTATTTTTCTCATCTACTTTGCTTGTCATTAAATTCTTAGGCACTACATCTATTCATCTCGTGTTAGGACTTTCCCAGGTCTTCTGACCCGAGACAGATGACAGATAGAGCCATGTCTTACATAATCTGATGATCAAAAAATTTTTTTTTTTTATAGGTTAGAGTGCAGCGGATCGCCTGATAGTAAGCGATTACCGCCGCCCATGGACACACGCAACCCCAGAGGAGTCGCAAGTGCGTTGCCGGCCTTTTAAAGGGTTTGGGCCTTCGGTACCCTCACTCACTCAGCGAAACACAACGCAAGCGTTGTTTCACGCCGGTTTTCTGTGAGGCCGTGGTATAATTCCGATCGAGCCAGCCCATTCGTGCTGAAGCATGGCTCTCCCACGGTAAAAACACGGTCTTCTTGTAATCGTTCTATTACAAGGCATTACTATTACCAACCAATATAACTTTTCTTATTCATATTTTTATCTCGCATTTCGATTTTCCCTCCTAAAGTACATCTGGCAGACCCATTTCCACCAAAGCTTACCCAACGCAAAACAGGGAGAAAAGTATTGCCGTGGTTAAGTTAAAAAAGAAACACTGTATGTTCGCAGCAATACGCTTCATTATCAGTTATCAACTCACACATCCTCGCCTTCAATCACCCCTTAAAACCATTTCCACCTAAGATACGAAGGCAAGAACTCGCCTCGCCTTGGAAAATCTGTTTGAGCGCAACGGTCTCCTCATCCACGCGACTGTATGACTTTATGAGTCATCTCATTTCCTCATTTCTCCATATATAAATATCGAGCTTAAATATAGAGATCTCCATTAATATTACTTAAATAATTATACACTGCACATTGCAATAATTACAAATAACAGACTTATAAAACGAATTAATTTAGGTTTTAAAACTGTAAGTGACCATTAAACGGGACCAAACCTGCATGCGCCTTAGCACATTCCTAAATACATAACACTCCGCACACCTGCGTATACGCAGCCTAACTCAATCAACTCATTCGAGTCAAGGCGAAAAACCAGTCGCCTTGCAACCGCCGCACGGCACAGACGTGTGTGCTCCCGGAAAACAAAAAAACACACCCGAACAACGTAACAAAAATACATCTAACATGTATTTGTAATTAGAATCCAATTTATTTCGAAAACGAATACGACCATTGTTTGTACAGCTGTCTAAATTTGGAGGTTATAAAACCTTTTTTGTGTAGTGCAAGTGATGTGAATGTTTTTGTCCGTTTCTTGTAAGTATTTCGTCTTTTTTTACGTGGTTTTACCTGTTTAAGATTACGTAATGAGTATATTATTTTAAGACTTGGAACTCTTTAGTACCTACTTACGAAGTTTTAGCTACTTAAATTCTCTACCTACGTGAAATGAAGTTATAATGACTCAAACTTTAAGTTAGGTGTTAAAATAAGCGTCACAAAGCTCTGTTATTATTAAATTTTACTTAGCCAAGTTACATAAACAAGTTTTAAGTACACCTCGTAATTAAGTAAACAACTTGAGTTGTCACGGTGAAGCTTTAAGAAGAATATCCACTTCCGTCGTTATTTAAACAATTTTTTTTAAGAAATCAAGCTGTCAATGATTCGTTTCGTTCCAGGAAAGTTATTGAATTTTGAACATGTAGATGAAAGAGAGGTGTGATGAAACGGGAAAGAGTGAAAGGGACAGCGATTGTTTAGTGCTAATCTATAACGGAGTGTTACTAGTTGAACAGTAAATCAGATTACTACACATGCTATAAAACATTTACTGTGTTAAAGTTTTGATGACTTTTCATTTTTTGAGATTTCATTGAGAAGATTTCTTACTTTCCTATATTGATTACATAAGCTGTTATTATTTATTACACCTTCTTAAATACCACATACCTGACTCACTTTAACTTCCTTCCTTCTTTGTCTTGGGTTAGTTAACATTCCATTCATGAAGGATCTAAATGCTCGCTCGAATCAAGTGGGACCTTCAAAATACGAAGACACAGTCGCTTCGTGGTTCACCTCTAACAAATCAAACTCTAGAAATCTGTTAATGAAGAAAATACTTAAATATTGTCTAGTCACAAAGCCAAACATGATTTTTCATACTTACTTACTCCTTGCTACACTCATTTAATTTGACAGCTTTCAAATCTCTTGATCCTGTGCAACTTTGGCCATACCTGCCCAGGATTTAGGTCCACGGCGATGCTATGAAGTCATCTTCCAGTCATTAAATATAAAGAAAAATAATTAAGCTTAGATGCAGAATGCGTGAGTGATGAGTTTTGCCGCCATGTTCAGGCCAATTACAGCCAGAAATAAGTCGATTTGATATAAACGTATCAAATCGACCGGTTTCTGGCTGTTCAAAATGCAGAGAGAGAGGTGCTCGTGACTAAGTAACATCCACATCCGATCAAAGGATAAAACTCCACTTTCCGCGGCTGGTGGTCTGGTGGTCTGTGAATGGGTGATCATTACATAGGGGCTGTGGCTCGGAGAGCACGTTAAACCGTCGGTTCCGGTTGTCTAATTAAGATCTATGACAGTCGTTACGAGTAGTCAGAGACCTGAAAGCCTGACAACCAGTCATACCACGAGATATCGTGTTACCCAGTAACTGGGCTGTGGAGGTCAGATAGGGAGTCGCTCCATGTAAAATATTGGTATTAAGCTACCTCCGGTTTGACTGTAAACCAACCCCAAGGTAATTGGGAAACGGCTAGGCAGATTTATTGATTTTAAGTGCAGATTGAGACGATAGTGGGATTGTAGGTGTTCTTATAACAATTTTTAAGTGTTCTCAGTCCTTTTGACTAAGCTATGGATTCGGCTAAATGTTAAATGCAAGCAGCGTGAATTTCTGGCGAAATTGTAACCACAAGTATATTAAGTATACAGAGCGCAAAAAGACCTATGGCAAAACTGACGGTGTTTTGAAAAAGTTTGTGGACAACTGCTGAAAGAGGTTGACACAAAAACCGGGTAGGATGACCTAAAAGGGGGAAAAGCTTATGCTGTACCAGATGTCTTAATTCTGACTGAATATAATAGCTCTCGTCATTACATTAAACAGTATTAACACACATAAAAATACTAAAGACATAACTACATAAAATTGCGCGCTTAAAATCGTGTACTATCATTGTAACCATACAGGTAAAAGGTATAAAGGTTTGATAGGAATCATACACAGTGGCGAGAGGGGTATGCCTAAAACTATTCCAGTAGGTACTAATTCCTTCAAGGATTGGGTTAGTATTTTACCAAATTATTGATTTAAATATCACCAGGCGTCTCCTTAATACGAATACGAGGAAGCTTGAAATTTAAAAGTATCGAACAATGACACGATAGCTCAGTTGGGAGAGTGATGACACGGACTGTGCCACATTCGTGACTATTAGCTTTCAATGTTTCCTCAGAAAAATTGTAGATAATTAAAAGTAACAGACCTTGAAGTCCTCACAAAACTTGACTGAACAGGCATTGTGACTACAAGAGTTAAGAAAGTCGATCAAGGCGACTGAGTCATTGTCTCTGTAGTACCCACGCACGATACATACATGACCATAATCTTTAAATACTTGACAGCACATTATACCCACTCTAAGCCCTGTTAAATTGAATGTTAATCGTGAGAAAACATCTGGGTATTGGCCATAAACGTATGGCAAAAATATTCTAATTCTATGCTATTGGCACTGATTTCTTTTTAAAATGCTGGCGTATCGAACTTTTCATGGCAAAAGTATTTTTTATTACGAACCCTTATTTAATACGAACTATTTTATGACATACTTACTAGCTGACCCAGCGAACTTCGTACCGCATTTTTTTTCTATTCGTTTTTTTTAAATTTTTGTTTTGTACAAACCTTATTCGGACAATAACGAACACAAAAAAAAGAATTATCCATTATAATAAAACAACTTTTAACCGGATTAATCGCGTGTATTATTGAAAAACAAAAAACCAATAATACACGCGATTAATCCGGTTAAAAGTTGTTTTATTATAATGTGTAGTGATCGCGCAAACCTAAGATATTACTAAGAATTATCCAATTTGGTGCAGTCGTTCGGAAGTTATGCGCGTATAAACATTTCAGCGATTTATTTATTAAAAGATATATAACATCACGCCTGTATTACCTGAAGGGGTAGACAGAGGTGTACACAGTAGTACACACATTCTTGATTTTTATGATAGTTGTTTGATGTTTTTTAAATGTTGTTCATTACGTCATCCGTTTCACAAAATAAACAGATACAGAAGATAACTTTTGGACACAAGAAATAATTTTAACTTGTCATTCCCGAAACCAAACTACTAATGTCAGCAGTCTTGCCAGTTCGACCCCTGGAAGGCCGATTATCGGCATTTCAGATTGTGTCGGCCTTTGGCAGTCGTCAGCGTTTCATCGACCTTTAAGCCATTATTTGACAGCGACACAATTCAAAAAATATTTTAAACTCAAACACATTTATTGTGAAAATGGGTAAATGTGATAACATAATATAAAAAAATTGATTTCTCCATAATCCGCCTGAATGCATGCAATTTTACAGGTATTTGTCTCTACAGATTGTGCACTACTAGCAGTTATATAAATCTGATAAATAAATACAACAATAACTCCATCAAGAATAATAAATGTCAGGAAATGCTATAGTGGTATAAGTCAAATAAGTATGTCTTTATGTAAAACGATAAAAAAAAAGTCAGTAATACGTCTTTTTTTCTGTTATGTCTAAAGTTCCCAATGAGATACTATATTTATATCACAATCTAGCCTAATGACTAATAAGTAATTTAATTTTAACTTAAACTGCTACGGTAATATGAATTTCTAAGAATCAGTCCAATAACTATTCTCAGTCTTTGTTAAGGCGAAGACACTTTTTGTTCATGTGGTCTTAAACACTTTTTACCACTCACCGTTCACTAAACTAACTCAAAAGGTTTGGTCCTTTTCAGTCTTCTCACTAGATCCGCATTATCGAGGAGCTGGATAGCCTCGACATTCACGTGATTGAGAAGCCGCGTCTGATGTGCTTTCTTAATTATTGAATCTACGAACTCTATATTCAGTTCCCGGTGGAGGTCGTAATTTCTAATGTACCAGGGTGCATTCACAATGTCTCTTAGCCCTTTGTTCTGGAATCTTTGGATAGTTCGGCGATTACAATAAATAAAGTAATACAATATTTTATCTCTTATTAATAGATTGCATGTCATTTATAAATTCGTTTACACTGTAATAGGCTTTTTCCACAAGACATTGTATAACTTTATGTTTAAATACATTGATGCTCATGCTTTCTAATAACCGCTTTGGTAGGCGATTAAAATCTCGTGGTGTCATACAGAATACACTATTGGTCATCAATGCACTATTGTGTTGAGGACAGTAAACTTAACTTTCAAATTGTAGCGTTTGAAGTTATTATATTAAATGGAAAAAATAACTATAATAACTTTAGAGTTCGCTAAGCATGCGTTAATGCTGTTCAAAGATTTATCTTGAATTGTTAAGGTAATTGCATTCTACACGACTAACTTTGCAGTTAATAACTGCAAAGTTAGTCGTGTCGGTTCGATCACTTGTATAGGGACTGAATTGATAGCAATGACGTCGCCATAAGACGTGTTAAATATGGAAGAAGAATTCGCGGTGGTGAGCAGAGGTCGAGATGGCTTAGTGGTCAGAACGCCTGGAGTATTTATGCGGGAGGCACTGGTTCGAATCCTGTTCGCGACCGTATTCTTTTTCCATTTAATATAATAACTTTAGAGTTCGCTAAGCATGCGTTAATGCTTTTCAAAGATTTATCTTGAATTGTAGCGTTTGATTTTATAATGTTCATACATAGTTAAGTTAGACCTGATAAATAGCACCAACTTGTATAGGTACAGATACGGTAATGTTAATATTTTTAGGTTCCTGAAGCCGGTCTGAAGCAGTTATCTTGGATGCAAATAAATACAATATCTAATGAAATGTAAATCATTGTGATGGACTTCCGCAAAGTCTGAATCTATTCAATACTAAAGCTAGCTATTTGATCGAGCTTAAATATTGCCCTTATGCACTTTTTGAGCTATAAATATTTTCTGTTTTCCTGTACAGTTTCCCCAAAATATAATTTTGGTTGTCTATTATTTTATAGCATAGATCAAAATTGTAGCGAATTATAGAACTAACATGAAATAACTGAAATTGAACAAATAAAATAAGTAAAATCAAGTTTTTTTTTCTATATCGGCTTTTCCTGTCAAAAATCAACCCTTTTCTTCCTGAGGTTTCGGCTCTTTTTGGTTCATCGGCTGGCAACACTGTCAGTGTACGTACCTAAGTCATCTACGACCTTAGATAATTAGGTAAAAAGTACGTATATTGGCAGGAACAATTTATAATTTTATTTATTGGAAATATTTACTAAAATAACGGATTAAACTATTATTATACCACATATTGTAACCACAACGGAAATTGACGCATTTAAATAATATCAAAAATACAAAAAGTGCTAACCAATATTCCATCATAATGAATTTATTTTACAACTTGGACAATATTTAAATTGATAAGGAAAATGTAACGTAGTGATATTAATATAATTATTGTTCACTGGTACCACTACTATCGTGTATTTTTCGAGTTTGCTCGTCTAGTTTCGAGTTCGAACGGAGCCCTTAGTCATGAGCTGAGTCCGCGGCAATGTCGCGAGTCTTATGCCTTTCGTATTAAGACACAATATTTTTTACGTTTTTATAGGAATTGCTTTCATGTGCTGGATAAAAATAAATGTTTGTATTCTACTAATGTCATCATCAACTCCCTGCCCTTATCCCAATTTATTTGGGGTTGACGCAGCATGTATTCTTCTTCCATACATACTCTCTACTTGTATGTTTGATGACCCCAAATAAATTGGGATAAGGGCAGGGGGCCCTTATCCCAATTTATTTGGGGTCGGCGCAGCATACCTGTATCTGGTATGCTGCTAAAGTTTTGGCTATGTTTTATGACCGGCCGCCTGCCAGACGTCAACCCTCTTTGGGAATGCTGTTGTTGGTGGTAACCGCCACCGATACGGTCTCCTTCTATATAGCTATGTCACACCAAATGTTCAGGAATATAAATATTAAAATTTAAAAAAATAAAATATAAAAAACCAAAGCAATTGTGACCAATGTGTTTATTTATTTATTGTTACCATTCCAACAAAATTACTAATTTCTGTGCTGACCTGACAGGGGGGTGATGATGACTCTTTCATGCAATGCCCAGGTCGGGCAAAGAGTTATTGGGTTTTCCTGTTAGGAAATTCTCAGGAGCACCCTGGAGTCAGGGAGTTGGTGGTGTGACACCCCCATGCTTGGGAGAGCACGTAAAGCCGTCGGTCCTGCGCCTCATCTCTCTCCGGTTGTGTTGGATTGTCGTCCCTAAGGACTATGAGAGTGAAGGAAGAGGGAGTGCACCTGTGTTTGCGCATACACTTGTGCACTATAATATCTCCTGCGTACTTGGCTAATCTTCGTGGAGCTAGGCCACCGTGACTGAAATACGGTCGGGAGTAGTATTAACTACTTATCGTTCAAGATAAATCTTTGCAAAGCATTAACGCATGCTAAGCGAACTCTAAAGTTACAATATTAAATGGAAAAATAATACGGTCGCGAACAGGATTTGAACTTGCGCCTCCCGGATAAATACTCCAGGCGCTCTGACCACTAAGCCATCTCGACTAACTTTAATATTGTTTTAATATTGTAACTACTTATCTGATTCGGCATACAGAAAGTTTATAACCTGGATTAACACACATGATACTGTTAATTCCAGCTGGACCCAATATTGAACTCCATTCTGATGATGTCACGGAATTCACGGACATAAGCTACGCATTCATAAATATAAATAACTAGTTATGTTATGCGGCAATACCAGACTTTAAGTGACATCACTGTCTAATCATAATAAAAATTAATTTTGCATCGGAATTTAATGATCACTGGAATCATCACGCCTACATTCAGCGAAGGACTGGCAGAGATATATGTTGTACACACACTTATCACCAATGTTGTTGTTAAGTCCCATGTAATAGGTGGTGAGCCTATTGTCATCATCGGGCACAATTTCAAAGTCCGGGCAGCTAACAGAAAAATCCAATAACCCTTTACCCGATCCAGAACTCAAATCCAGGACCTCGTTGAAATCTGGACTGAAAGAGATATTAAAGGCATTTTTTTTTCTTAATTTAAGGCTTGAGACCAAAGAAACTCCTCAAGGAAGGGATAATAGAGTTTTTTTAAACCCACCCTGTATTTTTTTTTTGTATCAACAATGTATTTGTATTTATATTTGAGTGTACAATAACAGAAAAACTCAATAATAATTTCCCCGACCCGGGAATCGAAGCCGAGACCTCGTGCTCAGCAGTCGCACTTTAAAGTTAGCGATAATTTTAGTGCAAAACGTTTAAAACCTCATAAAATTATTATAAATACAGTTAAAATAAAAATCATTCCCCAGTAGGTAATAAAAACTTAAACATCAGCAATAAACTTTATTATTGAAGTAGTAATAATAATTACATACATACAATCACGCCTGTTTCCCATTGGGGTAGGCAGAGACTATCGATTTCCATTTGCTAAGATTCTGACACACCTCTTTCGCTTCATCTATGTTCATTAACCTGTTCATTCATGCTCGCCGATTTAGGTGGCTGTCCTGACCTGTCCTTTTTTGAGAACGTCCGCAATTTGATCGCGGTACGTTCGTCGAGGTCGACCTGCCCCGACTCTTCCATCCACTCTCGCCTCATGTACTAGTTTAGTCAATCGCCTTTCAGTTACCTACTTTTAATTCTTCTTACGCTGCTAAGACAAAAGCGGATAGTATTTTGTGTTAAAAAAAAAAAAAAAAAAAAACAATTTATTATATTGTAATATTAGGCTGTTCGGCAACTTCGTCAGTGCCTCTCATGCCATCTGCAAGCGTATAGACAATCTAAGGCGCACGAAAAAAGAAATTCGTGCGCCATTTCATTACCAAATTAGTTTAATAGATTTTATAACATAACATAGCACCACGCCTGTCTTCCCCGAAGGGGTAGGCAGAGGTGTACACAGTTGTACACCCACTTTTCACCAATACTGCTATTAAGTCCCACGTAATAGGTGGTGAGCCTATTACCATCTACCGGGCACAATTCCAAACGCCGGGTTGTTACTGAGAAATTCCTAACAGAAAAATTCAATAATAATTTCCCCGACCCGGGAATCGAACCCGAGACCTCATGCTCAGCAGCCGCGCTTGTGACCACTAGACCAACGAGGCAGTTATTAGATATTATAAAATGTTTTCCTCGCAAGTGTTTTGAAAAACGTCGTATTTATCACGTGCGCATTGGTCTTATACTCTCGGCTGTAATGACCAACTTAGCTCAATTCTATCGAAATGTATCTATATTAATTATAGTTTAACGGTTATTACTCACGCGTAAAAACTGAGTCAGTTTGACTCGCGACATCGCCGCGGGCTCAGCTCATGAATAAGAGCTCCGTTCGAGTTCGAAACTAGTCGGGCAATCCCGAAGTATGCGCGTGAGTAATAACCGTTAAACTATAATTAATATGAATGTGTCTCACGAAAGTTATTATACAAAAAAAAAGGAATGTATCTAATATAATATCAGTGCAATATGATATGATATACCGTAGAGTTTTCAGCGAAAATTAGCCCGAAGGTCAGGTAGGGCTTCTGCCTTATGGCCGCGGGTTGAATTTCCACGCGGGTAATATATTTGTGTCCTACATTTATGGGTATTCATGTGAGATACGCGTATTAACTTATGTGCTACTATGGGTCCTCGGATCGGTTTCCGCACGAAATAAATTGTATAGATTACAAATAGTTGTTCTGTGAACGCTGTCACCGTACAGAATTTTTTGACGAAATTGTTTTTTTGTTTACTTCCGTAAGGCATATTCATATTAATTAATTATTGTTCACTGGTTGTTGCATCAACTTCCCAGCAATCTTTATCCCAAAATCTATCCACGCTACTTAAGACTGAATAGATTTATTCTGGATATAGGTGCTCCATCCTCGGCCACACCGTCGCTTACCATCAGGCGAGTAGGTGGCCATTCATGATTAAAAAACACTTTTTTAATCCGGATGAATACAATTCGGAAGACCACGCAGACATAGTCGCGGACAGAAGCTAGATAACTAATAAAGCTATGAATAATTTAATAACCTGTACATCTAAGTACGATAAGATCTTCTCAAGAGATATATACACAAGGATTTTTCCTTATACTTCATTAAATATTTAACATTACACAGAGAATATTAGACTCATCTTTATTAACAGAATAAATGTATGAATTTACCAAAAAAACATTTGCGCTTGTTAAAGAACATCCTCCGTAGACTTGCTATTTTTGGCATTGGCGAGCGTTTTTTTTTATAAATGAATCTCCTGAAATCTCGTGTGTAACAGCTTGTCTATGATGAGCAACAATAGTAAAAACTTACGACGCAATGTACCACAAAGTGTCTATCAATTCGGTTGGCAACCGAGATAGCGAACAGGTACGCTGGTGGCGTAATACAGAATTTATTGATGCAGTCGCAAAATCGCTGCTCAGCGATGCTAAAAGTAGCGAGTCTGCGGAAACTTACCATTGTAAAGGTCATTCTTTGCTTTCAACTTCAGCGGCATTTTGTTTTTTTTTTTTAACTTTGCCTTTTAATTAGGAAGTTTTCCTGAATGTGGTTTTACAGACACATCGTTATACTAGCTGTGTCCCGCGGATACGCCCGCTTTTTTTCTTTTTGCTCGTCTCGGTCGACTCCGAAGGATCGCAGCCGTAGCATGATGTTAAAAAGTGTATAAACCTAGCTCAAGATTTTTTTATATGCGTTATTGAGTAGGTATATCCAATTTGACCAAGAAACCGGCCCCAACGTATTGGCAAAACGCAAATAGATAAGCAATTGTAATAAAGCTTTAAAATTAAAATAATGCGCCAAATTATTTTCTTCATTAGACATAGGTGTCTGACATGGTTTTACACGCCATCGAGTACATCTGTCAGGTGTGCTGGTTTCCTCACGATGATTTCCTTCACCGTTATAAGCAAGTGATAATTAATTTATAATACGCACATGACTTCGAAAAGACAGTGGTGCGTGCCTTGGATTCGAACTTGCGACCTTTGACTTATCAGTCCAACGGTCATACCACTGCCTAGTGGTATCACTGCTATATAGTATAGTAATTCACTGAGGTGAAATGAAATGACATTTTTTATTTTAGTATGCAAACTAATTGCATACTAAAATAAAATAAAAAAACTATGTAATTAAATGCGAGTCGATCGTCATACAACATTGACCGTTGGGGTCTAAAGGCTTGTGACAGATAGACAGACATCTGAGTGCACATACATTTCCCGTATCTCGAATTGGGTATAATATATTATGAAAAATTGCGGGATCTAGTTATTTCTAAAATTACTTTTTGCGTCGAAACATTTACTTACTGCGTGATATCGATTTTAGTCCGTTATGTCCAATTTTCTTCACAATATTTTATTTAATGGCATCTAAGATGAAGTTAAAAATTGAAAATTATATCGCAACAAACACATCAATAACAAATAAAAAAAAGTCAATAAACATTCTGGCAACTACGACATTTTTAATTTTTAATTAAAAATTAAAATAATAAACTAGTCCGGCAATCCCCAAAAATGCACGTGAGTAGTAACCGGTGAGCATTAATTGATATAAAGTTTAAAAAAATTAACACTTTTTATATTGTCCTCTGAACAAAAGTATGAGTTGCTAGATCAAAAAATATAGTCATTTCATTCGATTATCTAAGTGGAACCCACTGAGTTACCTACTTATTTTTTTTTTAATACGGAACGACAAATTTAACTTGACACCTGATAGCGGCGCTACTTGCCAAGACAACTGTCAACGATCTAAGAGACTCGGTACTTTAAATTTTTAGTTCCTATTTTCCCCACATCTCAGGTTATACCGGTTGTTTTATTTATTTTTGCTTTGCGATTTATAATTTCAATTACATGGTAGTCGGAATGGGTATGGGCAGATGTTACGCCTTGTAGTGATTATCGTAATTCATTTCGTTGCACGCATGACTAATATTTATTCTATTTTTTTTTTTTTGCCCAGTCTGCGGTCTTGTTTGCGGACGCTCGGACACAGGCTAATAAATAAATTGAGTAATTAACTGGGAGCGAAGTCGATGCCCAATGAAAAACGGACAAAAATAATTAAATACCTTTTTTTACTGTGATGTAAATGTCAAAATATGTATGTTAAAATACAAACTAGCATTCCTAGTAGTGTCGGACGGAAACAGGTTTTTCAGCCGAAACCGAACTTCCGGCCTTATTCTCAGTTTCTGCCGCGAAGTTCGCCGAACGATGCCCAATAATTCACGAATACTCGAGTTTCGGCGTGGCCGAAAGTTTCGGCTGTTAATTTCGGTCGGTCACAAATTCCTAGATTTATCTAGCTCTAGCTTCTGCCCGCGACTTTGTCTGCGTGGACGTCGAAATTGGGTCAAGCCAGAATAAAAAGTATCCTATGTGTTAGGCCAGCTTATAAACTATCTGTGCGCCAAATTTCATCCAAATCCGTTCAGTAGTTATTGCGTAAAAGCCATCCTGACAAACTTTCGCATTTCTAATATAAGTAGGATAGGATTTATAGGATCTTTCATCACGGGACCGGTGAAGACTGGCCTGTAATCACCAGTGATCGGAATAGATAGAGCTAATATAGCTAAAGTTCAAAGAAAAGAGAAAAAAAGTAGAATCTTCCATACGGCAAATTTTTTTGTTCGGAAAAATTGATTTTTATACACGTAATATTATAGACCTCAGTATCTGGTATAAATTTCAACTTGCTAGATCCACCCGTTCCTGAGAAAATCGGTGGTGGCACACAGACAGACAGACGGACAAGAAAGTGATCTTATAAGGGCTCCTTTTTTTACCTTTTGAGGTCCAACCCTAAAAACTCTTATCTCGTGGTAAGACTGGTTGTCAGATTTTCAAGCATCTGACTACCCGTGACGACTGTCATAGATCTTCGTTTGGCACCAGCAACCAACGGTTTAACGTGCTCTCCCAAACATGGAAGAGTCTCGTTATCAAATGATGGTCACCCATCGACCGACCGACCGCAGCAAGAGCTGCTTAACCTCGATCGATGAGCTAAAGTAACATTATTTCCTTACATAGCCCGGAAAAACCGGTCATTTCACGAACTAATCAGTAACCACATCATGTTTTCAAAGTAATAAATTAACTCCTTCACACAAAGCTAATGATTATTTTAATTATCAATCACGGCCCGGCAATCGAATCTGCCACGCTCTGGTGGCGACCACCGATGCGTTGGAACACTTACGGTACTCAACAAACTGTACCTTCAAACGGACATGCATAGATAGTGGAAATGTGCACTCATTATATTGAAAGATCTCGAAATCACAATTAATTAAAAAGATATTAATGAAAAAGAGTAACCGTGGAGTTTCTTGCCCGTTCTTCTCCACAGGAATCATATTCATATTCTTTATTGCAAATCCACAATGTAAAGATAAGATGGTAATATAAATAACATGGTAGCAATCGTGGACCCTGATGGGCACAGCAAATAGTAAATTAGAAGAGAGGAAGGCGTTGTATATATAGAAATATTTGTTTATGCTCAAGTATTCATATTCCTTTTTAATGTATCTAAGTATGTATAGTATTAGTAGTAATCCGTAAATGTTATTATAATGTACATGAATATTTAAATGATAAATTTAATAAATAAACAATAATACCAAAAAACCCAATAATAATCTATAATACCAATAATAATAATACATGTATAATTTAAATAAATATTAATGTATAAATCTAATATATAAGTATGTAGTAAAAATTATATGATACAATTAGCCGTAAGCCCTACCTACACAAAACGAAAGAGTAGATTAATATTGAAGTTGTATACAAATATTTATAATAGCCCTCCTCCAAAATTTTTTATTTTTTGTTATGCCCGACAGGGCCCACAATGCTCCAAAACTATCGTATGTATATTCTTATGTACCTAACACCTAAGTTCACATTGTGGAATGCAATAAACGTATTGAGTATTGAGTATTGTTATTATGTTTGTATTTTTAGTAGGTATTTAGATTTAAGTATATTTTTTGTATTTTAGTACACTAATCTACACTTTGGAACGCGGCAACTAGTTTTTTTTTTGACAATTCAAAAGTGCCTGTGAATAATATTCTATAGATTACCTAAAGACCTACAAAACGAAACCAAAGAAATAATATTTGAGAAAAAATTAAAAAAGTTCCTGATACAGAAATGCTTTTACTCAATAAAAGAATTCTTCGAAGAAAAATAGAACACCAAAATTAAACGCTAAAACCTAGCCGATACATAACCCCTCACACCCACAAGCACCTACCTACTAAATCCTACATTTTAAGAATACCTACTTTCATTTTATACTAACCCACATAATACATTATATACTTACCTATATCCCAACAAATAAATAAAAAATATTGTTATATGGTTACCCAAATCATTACAAATAATAACGAACTACATACTTATTACAATGTACCTACTTAGTTTATAAATAATGTTTTTAAACGCAAGAAATACTAACTAGTACTACTATAAGTTATGCTAAGTCCTAAGTTAAGCAAATGTAATTTATAATAAGTTAGTGCTAGCCCTCAAATTTGCAACGCCTGAAAAAGGCCGTTAAGCTGTACATAATATTTAAATTAAGACCTGTAATACCTTAACATGCAAATAAAGACTTTGAGTTTGATTTTGAATGGTCTAATTGAAATAAATGCTTTGACTTTGACTTTGATTATAATAAAACAACTTATAACCAAAGATACATTTTTGAAATAATTAAAGTTACAATATTAAATGGAAAAAGAATACGGTCGCGAACAGGATTCGAACCCGCGCCTCCCGGATAGACACTCCAGGCGCTCTGATCAACTAAGCCATCTCGACCTCTCTTAGTTGATCAGAGCGCCTGGAGTGTCTATCCGGGAGGCGCGGGTTCGAATCCTGTTCGCGACCGTATTCTTTTTCCATTTAATATTGTAACTTTAGAGTTCGCTAAGCATGCGTTAATGCTTTTTCAAAGACATATCTTGAATTTGAAATAATTGTTAATGATTTATGTATGGTATTATTATTATATGAAAGACATGATATTTGTGAAATTGAAATTGAAACTTACTAGATTTTTTATTATCGTGATTTTATTTGTATTGCTGATTTAATTAAGACCACTGGAATTAATTGAAATGTTCGACACAAATGTATAATTTGTTGATAAATGAACGAATAAATAAATTAAACCGGATTAATCGAGTGTATTATTTGATTTTTATTTTTCCTGACGTTTCGAACACTGTGCAGTGTTCATGGTCGGAAGATGACTTTATATAAACAGTTTTTTTTAAATTATTGCAGTCTGCCGTACATCTAATAGATCTTCTTCTTATCGTATGGTTGATGAACAACCTAGTGTCAGATACGTTGTTTGGTGACGTCATTGCTATCTATTCAGACTCTAAGACCCTATACAGGGACTGAATAGATAGCAGTGACGTTACCAAAAAGAATACGTATTCTATCTACCTAGCCTTTTCCCAATTACATTGGGGTCGGCTTCCAGTCTAACCGGATGCAGCTTAATACCAGTATTTTACGTGGAGTGACTGCCTATCTGATCTCCACAACCCAGTTACTGGGTAATACGATATGTTGGGGTATCGGTCCCGGTTGTCAAATTAAGATCTATGACAGCCGATACGGGTAGTCAGAGGCCTGAAATCTGACATCCAGTCATGTCAGATTTTCAGGCATCTGACTACTCTACCGACGGCTTAATGTGCTCTCCGAGGCACGGAGTGGTCTCGGTGTGAAGTGATGGTCACCCATCCACAGACCGGCCGCGGCTAGCGCAGCTTAACCTCGATCGATCGATCTGTGCGGCTGTTACTTAGCCACGGGCTTAAAAGACGTATTAAAATGTGGAAGAAGAATTCGCGCTAGTGAGCCGAGGTCGAGATGACTTAGTGGTCAGAGCCCCTGGAGAATTTATCCGGGAGGCGCAGGTTCGAATCCTGCTCACGACCATATCCTATTTCCACAAAAAATTATAACTTTAAGTCTCCGTTGCCCCAACATAAATTTGACCATAACCGATATGTTAGTGTGTCATTTGACAAAATTTACAAAGAAAATCGATCGGTCGTCAGTTATGGATATAAATTTAATTTGGTGCAACTGAACCTAAAACTATTTTCTTGCTACCTTTTTTTCTTATTACTGACATGTCTGTTAATTACTTAATTTCTCTTTTTACAGGTGACAAGTGATTAGTGTTCATAAACAATAATATAATAAACCAAAATGGCGGCTCTAAAGTTTATGCTGTGCCTTACTTTCATACACGCTGCTTTGGGAAAAGGTGAGTTTTTCCTTCATTTACAATTATTTTATTAGGTTTTTAAACCACTAAGGCAATCAAGCGGTTTGCCTGATGGTAAGCGGTTATGAAAGATATAAATAAAAGATGCCAATTTAAAGAATCACGTCGAACATTTGTTAATTATGAATTTGTGTTCATACACGACATGGTGTTAATTTTTGACATCCACGCGGACGGAGTCGCGGGCACAGCTAGTCCTTTATAAAATACAAAATCTTTACTCACATTGTTGTCGTGACTTGAAGCCATTTGAAGCACTGTGCGCTCTAAATCTAGTCAATAGTCGCACACAAATTACTACTATCATTCTACACCAGTCGGCCAGTGGGCCAACCCGTGTAATTGTGGCAAAAAAATCAAAACCGTGTAATTTTATTGTTTCAACACATTTTACGGTAAAAAACCGTAAACCGTTCCATTGACTACTCCACATGTTTTACATGATTTTTGTGTGAAAATATAAATCGTTTTTCTGATATTAATTAAAAGATGTATGCAATTAGTAGGCTTATTGTTTTTACTAGCTAATGCCCGCGACTTCGTCTGAGCAACAAACGGTAGCCTATGTCCTTCTCCAAAGTCTCTATCTCTATACCAAAATTCATGCAAATCCATTTAGCCATTTTGACGTGCTTTTTTTTATGGAGTACGGGCAACCGAAGAACAGACGACATGCCTGATGGTAAGCGATTACCGCCACCCATGGACACCCGCAACCCCAGAGGAGTCACAAGTGCGTTGCCGGCCTTTTAAAGGGTTTGGGCCTCCGGTATCCTCACTCACTCGGCGAAACACAACGCAAGCGTTGTTTCACGCCGGTTTTCTATGAGGCCGTGGTATAAATCCGGTCGAGCCGGCCCATTCGTGCCGACGCATGGCTCTCCCACGGTGAATAATGATTGAGTTCGTACCTAACAAACTATCACATTTATAATGTTACTAGGTACTGCTCGCAGTTTCGTCTGCGTGAACCTGAAGCATGGGTCCAGCCAGGTTACAAAGTACCATAAGTGGTAATCTAGGCTTTAAACTATATGTGTGCCAAATTTCATCCAAATCCGTTCTGTAGTTATTGCGTGAAAGAGTAACAAACAAACATCCATACATCCTCATAAACTTTTCATTTAGTACGGTCACTTGTATAGGGACTGAATTGATAGCAATGACGTCGCCATAAGACGTGTTAACAATATGGAAGAAGAATTCGCGGTGGTGAGCAGAGGTCGAGATGGCTTAGTGGTCAGAGCGCCTGGAGTATTTATACTGTATGCTTTTTTCCATTTAATATTATAACTTTACATTTTTTTAACTCATCATAACTTAAAGCCCTGATCTTCATGCTCAGAAGAAAGACGCAGGCCGAAAAGACGAAAATAAATAATATTATTATTATTATTTTTAATTATCCTTTATTATCCTCGTATTGCCTGGATCAAACACAAATTGAACATAATATATTTTGCCCTCATTAGCAATCCTTAAGGATGTACAGTTAACAAAATCGTATCACGACCCACCTTCACTTCAATTTTAATAAGCAATCTAAACCGTCTGCTTCTTACTACAAAACGTGGTGTATAGTTTTTAGTTCCAGTATAGCATCACGCCTATCTCCCCAGGAGTTAGACAGAGAAGTACTTTTGTACACCCACATTTCACCAATACAGTTATAACATAACAACTAAACAAGATCATTACTGTCCCACTCCAGGGCAAAGCCCCATTCACATATAGAGAAGGCACGAGCATTGATCACCACGCTAGCTCACTGCGGGTTAACGATTTCAGACCATTAAGTTCAGGTTTCTTCACGATGTTTTCCTTCACCGTATGTTTATGATGTCTTAGATTGACTGAGAAAGTATAAGTGAAATTAAATAATCATATTGGTACATGAAAGGCTTGCATTCCCTTATAAGTCTTATGAAATAGGTGGTGAGCCTCGCTATAAACCAGGCACAATTCCAAACTCCGGGCTGCTACTGAGAACTATCTAACAAAAAAAAACGACAAACTACACTTTGCCTAGAATCGAATCCATGACGTCACGCACAGCAGCCGCGCTTGCGAACTAGACCAACGAGGCATTCCGAAGCAGTTTGTTTCAGATATTGCGTTAAAACTTGGCTAAAAACTTATTTCTGATTACGCTAACATTTTTAATTACCTACTTAATAATCATGTTACCTCTCTCCTAAAAAAAAGTAGAGGGTACAGCTATAAAATAAAATGGTATTATTTGTATGTTTATTGTATTGTTAATAAATTAGAAACGTATAGATATATATTCTCTTTTCTAATAAACCAAAGACAAATAATAAAAAAGTAAAAGATTTTAATTACCTATTCGAATAATTCGTTCGTGTGGGTGGCTAGGTGGGTGATGATTTCATTTTCTCGACCGTACTCTTGTTCTGAGAATAATCGTGACTAGCAATGTTATTTCAAACACACGATGTGGCATTTCCTCATGTCATGGCTGGAAGGCAGAAAGGAAAATTATATTATAATATCATCACCCACATTAAAATATAGGAGGAGTACCTACTTTCGCCAGATAGAAGGAGACCGTATCGGTGGCGATTACCACCAACAACAGCATTCCCCACGAGGGTTGACGTCAGGCAGGCGGCCGGTCATAAAACATAGCCAAAATTTTAGCAGCCTCCCAGATATAGGTATGCTGCGCCGACCCCAAATAAATTGAGATAAGGGCAGGGGGATGGTGTTGATGAACTACTTTCGCCCACGTTTCCAATCTACATAAAGAAATCAATAAAATTGTATGTGTATGTGATTTTAAAATTGATCCAAAACTGCTATTAAAACGACGCATATGCATATTGTCATTTTTTTATGAATATGAAGGGCTTCATCTTTCACCGACCATAGCGTTATCAAAAATTACCGTTATTTTTTTAAAGAACATCCGAGATTTAAAAACAACATCGAGAATATCTCTCAGGTGTCCTAATTACCTTAGTTTGTTTCTTCACCGTTCGTTATAAGCAAGTGCTTAATAATTTCTAATACGAACATCGCTACGAAAAGTCAACGATGCGTGCCTTTTGTTCCCCTGCGATCTTTGACCTGCGCGGTCATACCACTAGGTTATCACTACTTATATGAATTGAATGATTAACTATGAGAAAAATACCTTTGTTTAAAATTGTAGACTAGTATAGAAACAGGGAATTTTGAATGAAAAAATGTATGTGGACTCCCAGACGTCAATCAATAATAATGATAAGGAACTCGTGGTTATATGCCCATGCTAATGTGATACACAATACAAATTATACAGGGTGATTTTTTATTTCTTGGTGAAATTTTAATTATCTATCAATAGCATTCTATTAATAGCACTAAACAACTTTGTCTATGCAACATGGGTTCTTAGACTAAAAAACACATGAGTTCCTATACAATATAAGGTCTTGAGTTAGTAACAGATCCATTATACTTAGTCAGAAAAATTATATGCAATAGTTAAGCTAGATCTACGAATGACGCGACGTATACTTCTGATATGGGGCCATCCATTAATCATGTGATGGTTTTTTTTTTTAGCATTTTTTAAACACTAGGGGGGAGCCGCCTTGGTGATACGCGTTGAGGTTTAAGACTAACCTCCCACCCTCACCCAAAATCACGTGTATTTTTTAGTACCTACTAAGAATCTTATTTTTTTTAATATTATCTTTATGTACAGAAAATAAATACACGTGATGTCTTACTACACCCTCCTCCCCCCTTGTGATATTTCGTGATTTTTGCCAGACCAATTAGCTGCTGTGAGCAGAGGTCGAGATGGCTTAGTGGTCAGAGCGCCTGGAGTATTTATAAGTAAGGCGCATTTTTTTTACTTTGGAGTTCGCTAAGAATGCCTTAATGCTTTATCTATATTTACTTTTTTTATCAAAAATGGATCTATGTTAAGTTACCAACTCGCATGATGGTAAGCGAGTGTTTCCGAGGATGGAGCACGTAGATCCCGAAGGAACTATTTACTCCAAGTAGAGCGGTTAGATTTGGGAAGAACGACGCTTGGGGGGTTGATGCAACTGCCCAAAACACGACTAGGTCGGCTTCACGGCACGGTTTCGTCCGGTGGGTGGTAACCAGCCACGGCCGAAGCCTCCCACCAAAGTTGTGTTGCCTGTTTTGCATCACCCAGGGGCGACGTCTAGTGATTCCATTTTAAGGGTGCACTCCTACGGAGGCGGGCAAGTCAGCCCCTAAAAATTTTAAACTTCCGCAACCTATAAAATATCATCCTGTATTGTTTATTCCATGACGGTTACCTCCACCCATATATGGGGGTCTGACCGGCACCGAATGAGTAATCGAAAGACCCAAAAAGACCCGTTACATTATTTATTGCTTGCAAAAACTTAATGGAGAATTAATGATCATGCTATGTGGGTGTTAGCAAGCTCTTATTCATAATTCAATTTATTTTTAAATGTATGTAATTCTGTTAATTGGGTATCATCATATTCGGGCTGCTACTGAGAATTTCATAACAGAAAACACAATAACACTGCCCAACCCGGGAATTAAACGCAAGAACTCAAGCTCACTACCGGACCACTAGACCAAAGAGGCAGTTTGGGTACTATCATATTCAATTTGTATAGTACATCCACAGATATAGAAATAACTAGATACCGCAAGTGTACATAATTTGCGTACCAATTTTTAACCGACTTCAAATAGGAGTAAGTATGTATGTATGTTCATATGTCCGCGTTTTGCACAATAACTTCTAATCCGATTTGGATGGGGTTTTCGTTATTTAAATACATATTTTTCAGGGAATGTTTTATCATATATTATATTAGGATCTGATGAAGATCTTCGGAGATAGACAATATAAGTTTTAATTAATTAACAGAAAATTACCCGTGATTACTGCGATCGTGTGTCCATGTATTGTTTTCACCATTCCAATGATAGTCGATCCGACATGACCTTAATATAAATGCGAGCTCAATGTAGTCATTAATATTCTGAAACTAAGAGGCACCGAATAAATCGCGTTAACCTGGGTTCCTATCGCAGATGGCATAGTATCGGTTTGCAAAGTATATATATATATATTTATATTATATATTCAAGTAAAAGTCAGTACATTGCTCTTGGATATTTCTGATCACAAAAATGTAACAAAACAAGACTGTACTATTATTTATTTAAAAAGAGTGTCTATGGAGTTTCTTGCCGGCTCTCCTCCATATGATCAACTTTTTGGAACCGAGCAACTAGAATCATTTTACGTTTCTTGAGTGCATGTCATCACCATCATCCCCCCTGCCCTTATCCCAATTTATTTGGGGTCGGCGCAGCATACCTATATCTGGCATGCTGCTAAAGTTTTGGCTATGTTTTATGACCGGCTGCCTGCCTGACGTCAACCCGCTTTAGGAATGCTGTTGTTGGTGGTATCCGCCACCGATACGGTTTCTTGAGTGCATGTAATTTGCTAATTTGAAATAAAAAAACTTTTGATTTTGACTTCGAATGAAGATGGTTATTTTTTCTTTGAAAGTAAAAGTATACTCTATAAAGATCAGTCTGCTGGGAACAGTAATCAACCTAGGTAACCGAGGAATTAAAGCACTCTTCCTAGAGTCACTAAACTCTGCCTAGAGTTTTAACAAAAACGGCAATCAATCTTAATAATACGTAATAAGAAGATTAACAATTCACAGTGGGCCGATCAAGCGTGGGCGTAGAAAAAAACATGTTATCTTTTATTAAAATCATACCCGTGGGTTAAATACCGTAACGCTTTAGAAAAAAATATCAAACACACTTTTTATAAGAGTATGTACGTAATTTGTGTTTCTTTGTTCTCTTTGAAGAGGCTGTAATGGTAGGAAGGTGAATTAAATCCTAAATTAAAACTTTGTTGCGTACAACTTTTTTGTTTTGTGTTGCTAATTTTGTTAATTACAAGTTTGGTGGGTTTCCTGTGGGCGACGAGATTCTGTTTGTGAGTTGTGAAATGTCACCATTTTAATCTTGATTAGGGTATAATTATGTTCCTATTTTATGTACTAACTTTGGTATAATTTCGTATATTAACTTGGATACAATTTCGTGATAAGTTAATGTATTTTCCGAGAAAAATCTGTTCAGATATTTACGCTACCTTACTCACTATTAGAATTCTTATAGATACAGATAAATCTTTGAAAAACATTAACGCATGCTTAGCGATTATTGGTTATAAGATAAAATTTTGTGGATAAAGAATGCGATAATGTATTTTATAATATGAGTGTTTGATATTTCTATCACCAATATGTGTTTTTATTTTAGTGATGATTTTACCATCTTTTGAATACGATATACTAATAATATTTTGGATTTTACGATATTTTTTTCTGAAATGCTTGCCAAAATGACCAATAATAACTGTTGCTTGAAGTTCAACGTATTTATTAACTATTAATAGACTATTTCATGTATACGTTAACTTTTTACAATACTCAAGGTTATTGCACCTCAAACCAAACATAGAACACGAAGTTTTTTGTCCATCTCTCTAACTGGTTTGGTACACTGTGCTAAACGGTCGGTGACTTGACAAATTTCGCACAATACATGATCGGATGCCACTGTCCGTTGAGTGGGCGGAGCGGATGTCGTCATCTGTACTGTGTTATTTTATTAATGGAGCGTAGACATTTGTAATAAAATTTTGATGACGAATAATGATTACAGCGATTAAAGTTTTTTTTTTTTAATAACGTTGCCCCACGCTAGGAATTTCTTCCTGTATCGCGGGTGCGATTACAGGCACATAATTGCACATGCCCAGATCCGGACAATTATCTGTAGGTCATACAAATATTTCCTTCTTGCGGGAATCGAACCCGCAACAGCTGGTCTCTCGAACACTGCACCGACCGCGCAGTCAAAAGATTAAATGAGTAATGTTTTATATGTAGAATTTATTCTCTATTTTGGGTGCGTTTATAGGCAAAAAACTCACATGTATCAGTCTCGAAACATTTATTTGTAGGCCATATAAATAACTATTCCGTGCGGGAATCGAACCCATTACCCACGGCACAGAAATAGATTTCTCGACCATTGCATCAACTAAATTTTGTTTTGACTTGTCAATTCTCCTGACTATCGCAGTTTCACTACGTCTTTCACACAGGTCACTCTTTATAGTCTTATGTAGGGGGTTTTTTAAGGATCCGGGTCTTCTCTTCCCTTGCCTCCAACTGGTGATCACCATCAGGGTCACCACCACGGAGGTTTTAGTGAGGTTCTTCTTCTTAATCCCACACTCCCCGGTCATATCCCCAAAAAAACCGGGCGCACTCTGAAAGATTCCCGACAATTCCTGATCAGGGGTGCTACTCCGAAATCCGATCATCGAAGCTTCGACTGACGGATCGAACGTTTTGCTACTATGAAGTGTTTAGGATCTGATGATCGATCGAAGTTCGCGATTTGACATTTTGGCATTCGTTGACGTTACTCCGAAATGGTTTCTGACGTATCGATTTCTTAGTTCAATCAACATTCAATCATATTTCACAATAGGTTCATTCAATTGCTTGTTTTTGATTTCAAAGCGATGGCTGAACGTAACTACTAGTCGGATCCGAAGAAACTTGGTGGTAGGATTTTGTTCGGTTTTCGGCGTTATTTCGTTTCGGTCCGAACTACCGATGATCGGATTTCGGAGTAGCACCCCTGGTACTGCACTTCCTTCGCCCGTTTCATTCGCAACCCACTAACTTCAAAACTATCGCGTTGCATGATATTACTATATACTAACAGGAATTAACGCACAATAAATACCTTTGAATCGCTTGACTGAACTTGGAGTTTGCTTGTGACCGCGATCAGTGCAACATGGTCGAAACTTCAAGCAATTCAAAGTATTTAATTCGCGTCAATTCTTGATGGTATATATCCCCTCCGTTTCCACATCATATCGAATACTCTTTGCTTGAAATAACGCTTCCCATATGATCTGGTTCTGACTTCGGCTCGGTCAGTCAAAAAAATTAAATAAATTGATAGACATCGCCTTTATGTCGTAATAGGAAGGACGATTTTCGTAGTTCAATTGTTACCGTTGACGTTCGATTGACCGCACTTAACCTAAACCACGATCACTGGAGTCCCATCCCTGCTTCAGTCAAAAAGTACAATGTATAAGATTTGAACTTTTTTTTTTTTTTTTTTTTTTTTTTTAAATGGCCTCTTGCAGAAACCCAGAGGGGTTTTGTCTGCGTAACCGGACAATATCTAAGGCGAGGCGGTTTGATGCCTCCAGCCAGAGCATATTTTTATAAACTACAAACTAAGCAACAGCGCTAAGGGCGTCCCCTGCGGGACACGAACCTCGGCTTAGGGTGTTGCTGGGGGGACAACTAGGGACTAGCTGGGTCATATCAGTTTCCTTATTATTAAGGGACGAATTTAAAGCTACTAGCTCGGCGCGGGCCGGCTCGAGCAAGGGTCGGGGTGGACATGATGAGACATTTCGCGACGGACGCGGACCTCGCCGGTGAGGTCTATAACGAGGCAGTCGAGCGCGTCGGAGTGTGCTTGTGTGTCTGTTAGACTCTTGAGCTACAGTGATCCTATCATCGGGACGGAGGAGAGCGTGACGTGGTCGGCGGATTTTGTTGATCTGGGACGGCCTGTAATCAGCGGAAGAGACAACTAAGGGATTCGGATGATTAGGGGCAGATTCGAAGTATCTCTTCGATGCCCTTTTCATGAATTGCCTAACGGTAGGCACTCTGAGGTCGAGATGGAGTTGAAGGTTCCTAATGAACCATGGGGCGCCTGTCGCTTTTCGAAGGAATCGATTTTGCAGGGTTTGCATCCTATTGATTTTGTAATACTTAACGTGTGCGAACACGACGCTAGCATACGTCATAATGGGTCTAATGCACGTAGTATAGAGCCTAATCTTAAGGTTAAGTGACAATTTACTGCGCGCATTTGTCATGGGAAATAGACGGCCGACAGCGAAGGCCGCGCGGTTGCGTACCGTCTTAATGTGCGGACGGAAGGACAGTTTGTGATCTAGAATCACACCCAGGTATTTGGCTTGAAGTTCCCAAGGGATTGGCTTGCCGAACATTGTAATAGGTTGAAGCTGGGGAAGAAATTCCTCGGCGCCCGTTCTCGAAAAGAGAACGGCGGCGCTCTTATCTGGATTGACCTCAATCCTCCATTTCCTGAACCAAGCGCCTAAGGCGTTGGCCGAGGTCTGGAGATATCGGGTAATGCAGTCAAGACTCCTACCAGTGTAATAGATGGCCGTGTCGTCGGCGAAAAGAGCTAACTTGGTTTTGCCACTTTTGGGAATATCGCTGGTGTACAGCGCGAAGAGAAGAGGTGATAGCACAGAGCCCTGAGGGACTCCGGCTTGGATCCGATGAGGGGACGATAAAACGCCCTCTACGCGATAGCGGAAGCTACGGTTCGATAGAAAATCTCGAATGATGAGTACGAGACGGTCAGGCACTTGGAATTGATACAGCTTATAGATTAAGCCGTTGTGCCAGACCTTGTCGAAGGCTTTAGCTACATCGAAGAATAATACGCCCGTTTTCATCTTGCCCATGAAGCCTGCGCTTATGTGCTCAACGATACGGTGCAACTGATGGATGCATGAGTGTTTAGCTCGAAAGCCAAACTGCTCGTTAGGAAGAAGCTTATTGGATTCGGCATAATCCCTTAATCGAATATAAATTAGCCTTTCATAGATCTTTCCGAAGACGTTGAGAAGACTGATCGGGCGATAACTGGTCGGCTCGCACTTGAGCTTACCGGGCTTTGAAAAACCTATAACTGTTGCCTGTTTCCACGATTGTGGGAAGATATTGTTGCTCAGTGCCGCATTGAAGATGGCGGTCATGAGAACTATGAGAGGTGCGGGAAAGTATTTAATCACTTTGTTGGTGATTCCGTCTGAGCCTGGGGCCTTCCTGGGTTTGAGGTTCCTCACGATCGTTCTGACTTCGTCTACGGTGACGGGGGGCAAGGGATCGTCGGAGTCGTGTGGGGGCGGGAGTGCAGTTCTACGTTTGACTTCAGCATCGACCTTGGACAGGTGAGCGTTGTCTACTGGTAGAGTGCTAGGCGTACATTGGGCTTCTAAACTGTGGGCTAGTACTTCTGACTTTTCGTCGTCATCAAAAGCAGGTCGTTGATTAGGTCGATTGAGCGGGGGTATAGCGGCGCATTGATCGGATTTTAATTTCCGCTGCAATTGCCAGAAAGCTTGATGGGTGGGTTCTATATCATCGAGCATTTTGTCCCATTTAGCTTCCCGCATTTCCGATATGCGCTTCCTCACAGTACGCTGCAAGGTGCGCATATGGATACGATTAGCTTCATTGGGGAAACTGTCGTAGGCACGGATAGCTGCGTTTTTCTCCGTCAACAGTTCACGTACATCGTCCGGCAGTTTCCAGCGGTGTTCATCCACCTCCGGGACTTGCCGTGAACATTCGTTCACTACGGATTGCACGTGACTAGTGAGGGAGTCGATCGCAGACACCGTGTCGGCAACAGACATTATATTATCGGGAATTGAGTCTAAGTGCACAGAAGAGGTCGACTTGAGGCGTTCCTCTAGTCTTCCCCAATCCGTGGTGGTTTTAGTGGGGACAGGTTGATCTGGGTCTGAGGGACCTGAGCGGGGGCCTAATTCTAGGATTACTGGTCTATGGTCAGAGTCAAGCTCTTGTAGCGTCCCTATAGAGCGTAAACCGAGGTTTACATTCTTTAGAATCGCTATGTCGAGTATGTCAGGTCGGTGGTTTACATTGTCAGGGAAGTGGGTAGGGCTCATCGGGGCGATGATATCGAAGTGAAGTTCGATACCTAATCGTTCGAGGTGTCTGCCTCGTGTGGTCGTCGTATTGCAACACCAGGATTCATTTTTGGCGTTAAGGTCGCCAGCAATGATAACTGAGTCGCTCAGAGCAAATAAGGATTTAATGTCGGGAGCTAAGTTAACTTTAGATGTGACTTTAGGTGGAAGGTATGCCGAGACGATGGTAATCGGCTGGTGACCTGTCATGCCTAGCCTGCATATAGAAGCCTCTATGTGAGAAAGAGGTGGGAGGTCCATAGGGATGCAGTATAACGATTTTTTGTAATAAATGAGTGTACCGCCCGCCTGGCAACGGGTTCTGTCGTTGCGCACTATTCTATAGTTTGCAATTCCAGGGTTCCTCTGGGCGGGTTTAAGAAAGGTCTCCTGTACTAGGAAAACGTCAATTTGATGGTCACGTAAGAAGGTCGCGATTTCGTCACGTTGGCCATTTATGCTATTAGCGTTAAAGTAACCTAACTTAAGGCATCGGGGCTTAAATTTACTATTTTCGGTAGCCATTAGTTACCGTTAAAGTTGATATTAGCTAGGGCGTCAGTGATGTCTTTATATTCGAGCATCACTTGTAGAATAGCAAAGCCGTTGCCTTGCATAGAGCGCAGAGTCTGAGCTAGTGCGCTGAACCTATCCGAGCTAATGAGCGAGAATACGCTCTGAACTACTTCTAGGTCCGATCCAATCGTTGGCTGACTGCTAGAGCGAGCGGGGCTTAGCCTAGGAACGAAGGCCTGTTTAGGGGGGGACGCGGGCGTGACCTGAACGAGTTGTATCGGGATAGGTGTAGGGGTGGGGATGGGGTTCGCCATGAGCGGTGGAATGACGGTGGGTTGAGAAGCCGCGGAGGGTTTCAGGGCCGGGAACGCTTGCTGGTGGTTCAGCGCGTTCCATGGTGAAGGCCGTTGCGGACTAAGTCGCTCGGGTAACTTTGAAGAAGGCTGCTCCCTGATAGTACGCTCGGCATTGCGTTTCGCGAGTTTCGTGTTGACGTTCGGTTTTTTCGGTGCCTTGGGGCACCCGCGATAATTAGCCGGATGTCCTGATTCGCCGCATAGGACGCAGCTGGGAGGGCTGGTGCAGAGGGACCTATCTTTAGGCCTTTCACAGGCGTTAGTGCTATGGTCACCGAGGCACTTGACGCATCTGGGTTTGGCAAAGCAATTACGCTGTGCATGGCCGTAAAGTTGGCAATTATGGCATTGCCCGATGTAGCCTGACTTGTGCGGGTTTTCTACTTTAATGCCTGAAAGATGGCACAAGGTTTTTAAATTATACAGTGCTTTAGAGCCCGGGCCCTGTTCGCACACGACTAGCACCATTGCGAATGGTGGTCCGCCACGAGCGCGATGCATGCGATGCACTTCGAGTACGGGGATCTGTTGCGACTGAAGGTCGCTTAAAATCAACGACGTCTCGATCTCTACTGGAATTCCGCGTATGACGACGCGGATGAGGCGCTCCTCTTGAAGAGCATATGTATGAAAGGAGACTGACTTCTCCCGAAGGAGGTTAGTCAGTGTACGAAAGTCACTGGGGGAGGGCACTTGGACTTTAATGCCTTGTTGGGTATTCCTAGCTAGAGTGTAGTTGATTTTCTTGTCAACACACCACTTGGAAATATCGGTCCACTTCGCCTTATCCTGAATGTAGATAGGCGGGGGGGTGGCTGTCTTTTTTGAAACCTGAGGGTTTGATTGAGAGGGGCTCGCGGGCCTGGAGACTGCTGCGGTGTCCATAGGTGTAGAGGGCTGGAGGTCATGGGACTGGGTTGCCTCGATGGTCTTGAGAGCTTTTGCGGGCGCTTGGCCGGCGGCGGCTCTTTTGGCCTTACGGGCCCTCTTTTTCCCTTTACCAACTACCGTGATGTAGCCGTCAGAGGAAGTGGACGAGCTAGTGTCTGAGTTTTCGGACTCAGAAGAGGATGATTGCATAGCAACATCCATGAGGTCCGGCTGGGACGCGGTTTCCTTTGTTGTAGGTAACAAAGGGTCTGTGGAATTCTCGATTCCATTGTTCTCGGCGAACAATGGATTAGCGTCGCACAAAGGCAACGCAGGAGACAAAGACGGGGATAAGTCTGATGATTCCGGAGAATCACGAACAATAGGACTTGGCGCAGGTGTGATCGCTTTGGATATGCCGCCGTGACTACCTGGAACGGGCTTGAGGTTCGCAGTAACATCGTTATCGGGGCTTTGAGCGTGAACTTGCTGCAGTAATACAGCGAAATCTTGCCCGTATTTCTTTTCGAAATCGGCGTCCTTTAAAAGTATTTTTTTAAGGAACGCTACAATAAGTGTAGCGTCCATTTTAAGGGATTCAGAATTTAAAGGGAACTATCATTTGAATTTCCTAATAAACCTAACTTCTAACTCCCCGGGTGGATGGGCCCGGGGATGTGTAACCCTCCCTGCCGGATGTAAGCAGGGAGGTGTGTACCTATAGGTGAGCCCTAAGCTTGTAACCCGTCGCCAGTCTTATTGTGCAAACGGGGCCCTGACCAGTCTAGTGCGAAGGGTGTAGACACACCCGACCGACACTAGGTGAGTAGCTGAAAAGGAAGCCAGAGTCTAGAGCCGACTAGGAGATCCCCCAAGGCCGGTTATCTAGCTCCCGTCCAATTGACTGCCTCACCCTGAAGGGGTTTCAGCTGGGTGTATCGGGTCAACACCCTCTCGGCTTCGTTGACACCGTAAGGTTTCAACCGAGAACCACGAAACTGTGGCTTTACCCTGATGGGGTAAGGAAAAACACACGTTTTTGACTGTTCTTTAAAAAAAGACAGATAATCAGCCGCCGCCTCGAAAAAGGCAGCTTTTGATTTAAGTTGTTCGTAGCCAGTAAACAGCTACGGAGATTGCTACGGCAGGGCGTAGCGAATAACGATCACAGACACAACACGGGCGAAATCACTAGAAGCGACACGTCCGCGCGCGGCGAGCGTTGGGGCAAGAGTGACCGAAGATTTGAACTAGACTCCTAATTATATTTAGGTGAAGTCAGTAATCTTCAAAATACTCCAATATTTTTACAATGTTTAACAAAATAACCTCTAACGTCTTTCGTCTTTTTTTTTTGTTTCCAACATTTATTTTACTAAATATTCTGCTACTCGAGAATGAACACCGCCATTTTGCGCGAGATTGGAATTTTAAATAACTTTTTTCTTAACTGAGAGGCGAGATAAAATGTCTTTACAAATAATGTTTTTTTTTTGTCTATGTCATTATTCTATTCTGCGCACTGTATTTTAAGTGATCCGAATTTTGATTAGGAACACGAAATAAATGGTTCTTTTGCTCGAAATAGCTGTTTTTATTCCCAGTAATATATTAAAAAGCCGTTTGCCGATATTTGGAAAGAACGACTAGCCGGTTCGGAGGAGTTTGATAGCAAACACCGTGACACTAGATTTTTATATTTTAAAATAGGTATTTCATCATGTGAGTCTATTTTAGAATTAATTTTAGTAGCGAGGTTCTTACAAAGTTTAATTAATACTTCGTTTAAAGGTATTTTTTAACATTTTAACGGTACAAAAAATAATACAAACTCAAGATATGTCTTTGAAAAAGCATTAACGCATGCTTAGCGAACTCTAAAGTTACAATATTAAATGGAAAAAGAATACGGTCGCGAACAGGATTCGAACCTGCGCCTCCCGGATAGATACTCCAGGCGCTCTGACCACTAAGCCATCTCGACCTCTGCTCACCACCGCGAATTCTTCTTCCATATTTTAACACGTCTTATGGCGACGTCATTGCAATCAATTCAGTACTTACAAGTGACCGAACCGACACGACTAACTTTGCAGTTAATACAATGTCGTAAAGAATGCAATTACCTTAATAAGATCGAGATGGCTGAGTGGTCAGAGCGCCTGGAGTATCTATCCGGGAGGCGCAGGTTCGAATCCTGTTCGCGACCGTATTCATTTTCCATTTAATATTGTAACTTTAGAGTTCGCTAAGCATGCGTTAATGCTTTTTCAAAGACATATCTTGAATTATTAAGGTAATTGCATTCTTTACGACATTGTATTAACTGCAAAGTTAGTCGTGTCGGTTCGGTCACTTGTAAGTATTGAATTGATTGCAATGACGTCGCCATAAGACGTGTTAAAATATGGAAGAAGAATTCGCGGTGGTGAGCAGAGGTCGAGATGGCTTAGTGGTCAGAGCGCCTGGAGTATCTATCCGGGAGGCGCAGGTTCGAATCCTGTTCGCGACCGTATTCTTTTTCCATTTAATATTGTAACTTTAGAGTTCGCTAAGCATGCGTTAATGCTTTTTCAAAGACATATCTTGAATTATTAAGGTAATTGCATTCTTTACGACATTGTATTAACTGCAAAGTTAGTCGTGTCGGTTCGGTCACTTGTAAGTACTGAATTGATTGCAATGACGTCGCCATAAGACGTGTTAAAATATGGAAGAAGAATTCGCGGTGGTGAGCAGAGGTCGAGATGGCTTAGTGGTCAGAGCGCCTGGAGTATCTATCCGGGAGGCGCAGGTTCGAATCCTGTTCGCGACCGTATTCTTTTTCCATTTAATATTGTAATACAAACTCATTAATACATGCGTAACGATATTTAAAGTTTTATGTAATCGTGTCAGATCGGTCACTTGTATAGGGATTGCATACATAGCCATGACGTCACCAAAAAAACGTTACTAGGCATCCCCTTTGAAAAACGGAACATCATATCATCATATTGGGGTCGGCTTCCAGTCAAACCGGATGCACCTTAATTCCAGTATCTTACATGGAGCGACTGCCTATCTGACCTCCACAACCTACGTCGTGACACGATATCTCGTTGTATGATCAGGGTTATTACTACCTGTAACGGGTGTCACAGATCTTAATTTGACAACCCGGAACGACGGTTTAACGTACTCTCCGAGGCACGGAGAGGTTTCGGTATGACATAATAGGCACCCATCCACAGACCGACTGCGGCAAGCGCAGTTCAACCTTTTATCGACCTGTGCGGCTGTTACTTAGTCACGAGCCCCTCCTTTGAAAAACAAATCAAATTAAATTAATTGAACCCCAATTTGCAACACCAAATTACACAAATTAAAAGTCAAACATCTTCCGCTTCATTACCCATTACCGTCCTGATTCGATTCCGACAAATTTCCCTCAAAACGGTTCGTCAAAAGCTTTGCCTTTCCTTAGAAATCAATTAGTAAAAAACATTTATGTATTCCGACGGCGTAATGTCGACTTGGGTGGCAGGTTAGGCTTAGTGCAAACGAGTCATTTGTATTTCTATGAGACCGACAACTGGTGACAAATGGGTCAAGTATTTACGCTTAAAATGTTGATTTGAACACCTATTTAGTTCCATCGTGAGACATTAGCTGTAGCTCATTAAAAGCATGGACAAATATAAAAGCTACTTCCACAATATTGGTAGTTATGCAATTACCTATTTAAAATATATTTTCCTTCCCCCCTCCCACAGGGCACCATAAGAAGCTGTTAGACCATGCAGTGTCCACCACCAGTACACAGATAAATTCTCAGTAGCAGCCCGGAGTTTGGAATTGTGCCCGGTAGATAGCAATATGCTCACCACCTATTACATGGAACTTAAAAACAACGTTGGTAAAATGTGGGTGTTGAAATATGTACCTACCCCTTCGGGGAATACAGACGTGATGCTATGTGTGTGTGTGTAAGAGAGAGAGAGTATGTGTAAAAAATTATGTCCCAGACAAGAACTGACCGCGTTAATTTCAGTCTAACTTAATACATAGGTACTTTAAAAATAAAATCAGTAGATACCTACCCTCCTCAAATACGGGCAATAAACCACCAAAATGTCGGACGTATTCTTTCCTTCTAACATCAATCACCAGTCAACTTTTTTGCCCACTTTTTCTCCCAATTTGTGTCCCCCGTCATTTTGATTCGCTTAATTCGGTATAAAAGCTGTAATTTTGACTGCGATACGTTATTCCTGTACGCTCTAGTTAGTTCGGACAAAGGAGTTTTTTTCCACGATTTTCGGCTAGTCGTACCATTGGGGAATAAATGTTGTAAATGGTAGGGTTGGCACTTGAATTGAAAAGTATTTTCTGATCATTTTAAATTTGTTTTAATAATTATGAAATATATTTTTTGTTATTAGAAAAATAACGGAAATTGGATTTACTGCTTAATTTGACAAGCTGTCTCATTGGTATAGTGGTCCCAAGCACGACTGGTAAACATGAGGTATCGGGTTCGATTCCCGGGTCGGTCAAAAAGTTCTCAGTAGCAGTCTGGAGTAAGGAAGTTGGCGGTATGACACCCCCGTGCTTCGGAGAACACGTACAGCTTATGGTTCTGCGCCTGATCTCTTTCGGCTCGTGTCGGATTGCTGTCCCATCGAACTATGAGACTAAAAGGAAGAAGGACTGCACCTGTGTTTGCGCTTATACTTGTGTACTATAATTTCTCTTAGGTATTTGGCTAATCTTCATGGCGATAGGCTGCCGTAACTGAAATCGGTTGGGATATGTATAGATGTCACAGCTAAAACCCGATGTGAACAACCGCTAGGGATTGGCTATATCTAATTGTAGCCCATATGATGAAGGCTACACCTAGTTTTTGCCGAATGCAACCAGCTAGACCTAGTTCTAGTCTTAAATTAATAGGCTACACGGGCTATACCTAAGCTTAACCAACTGCTACCGGTCACACCTAGTTGTAACGGGCTAAAACTACCTAACTAAGGCTTAAATCCGAAGTTAGGGTATACATGGAAAAAGAATACGGTCGCGAACAGGATTCGAACCTGCGCCTCCCGGATGAATACTCCAGGCGCTCTGACCACTAAGCCATCTCGACCTCTGCTCACCACCGCGAATTCTTCTTCCATATATTCCATTTAATATAACAAAAATTCCTTTTTCCATTTAATATAATAACTATAGAGTTCGCTAAGCATGCGTTAATGCTTTTCAAAGATTTATCTTGGATTAGTGGAACTCTCTACCTGCGTCTGTGTTTCCGAACGCATTCAACCCTAATCTCTTCAAAGTTAGAGTGAACAGACTTCTTCTGGGTAAGCTCACTCCATCGTTGACTTTGTCTCTGTCACCTCTGACCTAGACTAGAGTCAAGAGCAAACCCATTTAAAAAAAGTTTTTTTTTTTTCATAAACGTGACAACCCCACCTAAACTAAGTGCCTACTTATATTGTCTATGCCCAAAGGGCTGTGTCTACACTAAAAGTTTTTATTGTCTTCCTCTATGATAATGTTTCCTGGTTTCCCTTTTTAGTACTGTAATTTATCTTGTTAGTTTGATGGATGGGTGACGGAAAGGGCTCCTGAAGGATTATGACAGTAGGATAGATAACTGGGTTGCCGTCAAATCCCGGAGGACGCGTTTGAAAGAATAGAGTTTGGTTTAACTTATAGTTCCTACATCACTACCGCATTGTTGTAGTGGTTCTATGCGTGGTACGCATGAGGTATCGGGTTCGATTCCGGGTCGGGCAAAGTACTATCGGGCTTTTCTTTAAGGAAAATTCTCAGCAGTAGCCCAGAGTTACGAAGTCGGTGGAGTGACACCCCCGTGTTTCATAAAGCGTGTGGTCCTGCGCCTGATCTCTCTCCGGTCCTGTCGGATTGCCGTCCCACCGGACTATGAGAGAACACAGTTTGGCTTTGGTTGGTTATAGTGGTTGTTTGTACAGCTGCTCAGCGTGAGGTCCTGTGTTCGATTCCCGGGTTCAGCAATATAATTTAGTTTTTGCTAATAGAAAATCTTACGACGGGGTTTGGAATTGTGCCCGTTACATTCCACCAATATCGTTATTAAATCCCATGTATGATGGGAGCTCAGATTATTGTTTCTATGATTGGAGGTGGTGAGCCTATTGCCATCTGCCGGACCGAAGTGAACCCATGCCGTCACGCTCAGCAGTCGCGTTTGTAACCAACAGACCATTAAGGCAGTTTTAATTTAGCTTGAGGTTATAAGCAGAAGTGTCCTCTTACTACTTAAGAATAATATAGAGTAAACATACTCGTAATATAAAAGTACCACGGCGCGACGTCTGTCTCTCTGTATACAATATCCTCCATAACTACTAAACTATTCGGGTTGGAACTAATAAATTGAGTGTCATAAGAAGAAAATTTATTGATTGTCATAAGTCTTCATTTGACAACCGGGGTTACATGGTCTCCGGGGCACGGAGGGGTTTCAGTACGAAATACTCAATACTCAATTTATTTATTGCGTTTCAATAATGTGAACTTAGGTGGTAGGTACAATGTATGAGATCATCATGGACCCTGTTGGGCACAACAAAATTACGAGAGAGGAAGAGGGCGTTCTTATAACACTTAAATTAGGTATCATTAGAAAATTTATCATTTATACTATAACAGCAGTTGTTCATTAATAATAGTTTTAATTTATTAAATTTTTATTCTTTTTCAATGTCGTTCCGTAACTTGTTATAGATTTTTATCGACATGACTAGTGTTCTTGTTGCGTGGATATTGAGTCGAAATGTCGGTAAGTAAATAATGATCATCTTTCCATAGACCAGTACATAAATAATACATATAAACTGAAAAAAACAGTAGTATATATAAAAAAGAGCTGTCTAAAACGATTGACTAAACCTAGATTGATAATAAAACAACTTTTAACCGGATTAATGACGTGTATTAGGGGTCATCCATAAAGTACGTCACACTAATTTCGTAATTTTTTGACCCCTCCCCCGTCCTTATCACAGTTGATCACACTTCTCGAGACCCCCCCCCCCCCCTCCCTAGTGTGATGTCACATATTTTGCAAATCAAACTTAGATGTATATTTTGAAATGTGACGTCACGAAACTTAGGTCCCCTCCCACCCCTCGTCACATAATGTCACACTTTGTCGACCCACAACCCCCCCTTAAGGTGTGACGTACTTTATGGATGGTCCCCTATTGGTTTTTGTTTTTCCTAACGTTTCAAACACTGTAGCGTTCGTGGCCGGATTGATCGTAAAAACCTAAGATATTACTAACGCCTAGATTTTTTGCAAACACTAAGTTAATTTTATTTATTTACTTGCCCTTAAAACACATTATATTATCTGCAATGTTAGTCGTGTTGGTTCGGTCACCTGTATAGGGACTGAATAAATAGCAATGACGTCGCCAAAAAGACGTGTTAAAATATGGATGAAGAATTCATTCATCGAGATGGCTTACTGGACAGAGCGCCTGGAGTATTTATCCAGGAGGCGCAGGTTCGAATACTGTTCGCGACCGTTTTTTTTTCATTTAATATAATAAATTTACCTAGTTAAACCCCAACAAAGAGAAACTTAATCAAAACAATACTATACCTAAAGATTTCTAGCGATGACGTCACCTGTGTAGGTCGCTCACACAAGGTTTTGAGTAGGATTATACCAAATTAACTTTACAACTGTCAAACATTAAAATAGTCCTTATCACCGTGTGTGTTAAAGTTCAAATTAGAATAAGGTAGCTGTACCAATTCCGTTACCTTTTTCGCTTAGAAGGCCGTTGTCCCAAAGTGGGTGTGGAAACGTTACTGAGAAGTATTTGCAAAGGTTTTAGTGTTAAAGAATAAATAATAAATTAAAACCAGCCGATAACTGTCCCACTGCAGGACAAGGGCCTCTTCTCATACAGAGAAGGCACGAACATTGATCAACACGATAGCTCACTGCGGGTAGGCGATTTCAGACCATTAAATCCAGGTTACCTCACGATATTTTATTTATTTATTTAACGGTTTATACACACAGACAGAATAAATACATTAGAATAGGAAAGACAAATACAAAGGTGCTGCTTATTTCTTAAGAAATCTCTTCCAGCAGACCTGCGAGAGGAGAGATAGAAAAAAAGATATGTAGACAAAAGTGTGTAAAGAAGTAATTCTAAGAGACACATAAATAAAACTATTGAGATCATAATATATACATAAATAAAGAAATCTATATATATAAAAGTCAATTGCTGTTCGTTTGTCTCGCTAAAACTCGAGAACGGCTAGGCCGATTTAGCTGATTTTGGTTTTGAAATGTTTGTCGTAGTCCAGGAAAGGTTTAAACGGTGAGAAAATGTAGAAAAATTGCGAGGAATATTGTAAAAACAATAATTTAATTTGCCCATATAAACTGTTCTACCTACTTTCCTGTCAAACATTTGACGTTCGAGGTGATACGAAGTACACCGGGTCATCTTGTATTAAATAAAAATGTATATTTAAACGGGTTCTAAGACAATGATTTATATATTTTTATAAAAACATATACAAATACAAATAAATGTAAATTAACACGATTTGTTCCTTCACCGTATGTCTGTGATGCCTTAAATCAACTAAGAAGTGAGATAGATAGTGTATCTATGGAATGATTTCAGACATTTAGTATTCTGTTAATTATGACTTTATTTGTCTAAGTCGCTACATATATTTTAATCTGCGAACAGGTGCCCCGTTTTTTGTCTAGCTCCAGTTTGCATTTTACCAACATAAACTGAACCCAGTTTAGACTTTTAAACGCCCGACTTAGACATTTAGCTTAACTAAATGCGCTCAAGAGCGGACTTGTCAAAATGTCAAAATATTGTTTAACATAGAATATACTGTATAAATAAAATGTGTATAAAACTGATAATTAAAAAAAGAGACGTATAATAGTCATAATAGAGTTTCCTATAAATATGTCAGCACCAAAAATGCTTGATTTTGTAATATTTATTCTGTCCCTATACAGGTAACCGAACCAACACGCCTAACTTTGCAAACGTCATCAAGACATGTAAAAATGTGGAAGAAGAATTCATGGTAGTGAGCAGAGGTCGAGACGGCTTAGTGGTCACAGTCCGGAGTATTTATCCGAGAGGCACAGGTTCGAATCCTGTTCGCGACCGTATTATTTTTCCGCAAAAAATAATTACTTTAAGGTTCGCTAAGCATGCGTTAATGCTTCAAAGATTTATTTCAACATTTGACCTGGATTACGTAGAACCAAGTTCTGTTAAGCTCGGTTTTTAATGTTAGCGGTGAAATCGGCCCTAATTTGTTACGTAGTTTAATCTCCGATCACGCGCCCCAATTTTTTCTAAATCGCTACATATAGCTGAATCCAAAAGCACTCGCCCCAATCTTTGTTTAAGTCACCACATAGTCCAATATCCGAACACGCGCCCCATTTTCAATCCGATCAATTCAATCAACCGATTCAGATTGAATTCAAACACTTATTCGCTTTTAAATTAAATAAGGACTCGTCCACATTTGCAACAGAACTGTCGCAACAGTTAACCCGAATATCGACCGCCAGTTCCGCTGCTAAATATGGGTGTCCCAGTCGGGCGGCGTGCAATAAACCTTATTTGGTTACATTAACCAATTTGGGTGTGACGGGTTGATGTTGTTTAAATTGTACGTTAGTGGAACGAATGAAGCGAGAAATAAATAAAGAAAGGTCAGCCTCTCATTACTTTATAGTGCCCTAATTCTGTCATCAGCTAAATGTAAGCTATTATAGCCTGGTACTGAAGTTAATCAAATTCGACATAGATTGCAATGAATAAGAAGTACCCATTGGTGTGGTAAGAAGAGAGGTACTAAAACATAATTAGATAAGATTAGTATTAAGGTCAAATGGTCGGATATAGGCTTACCAATTGGAACCTTATACCGTCATCGGGGTTCTGTATACGGCAATATACCAATAAGTATGTCAGTATGTCTGTTGTTATTTTCCTAGGAACCGCTGACCCGCTTTGCATAAGGTTTCCTTTAATAACTCAGTCTTATGTTGATTTTACCGATCTGAACACAATTCCAAATGCTGCTACTGAGAATTTTCTAACAGAAAAACCCAATATAACTTTGCCCAACCCGGGATTCGAACCCTCACGCCCATGACCCGCGACGATAACACGAATGAAGCGGTAGGTATACTTATTAAAAAAAAAACAAACAACACATAACAATGCATAATGACTATAATAATTATGAAATAAAATTCTCGAGTTCATATTACGCACAACAATTTGCGAGAAATGCCCATAAAATATAATAGTAATTACAATAAAAATGGCGCTGTTTGTTTTATTCTTTGTTATACAAAACGACTTTCATAAATCTGCGTTTTTATACTATAATAAAGACATTTTTTTACATAATGAGTTTTTATAAATGTTAAACACGGACTTTAAAAAAATACGGACGTAGCGTTGCGTACGACATGTGAGAAGCATTCGTCAAGCCTAGTCATCCTATTTCGCTTGTCATACACGAGCTAAACGCATACAAATACTTAAAACTCATCCACTCGGCGCCAGTACTCTGCGTGTGTGTGTGCTTAATCTATGTTTCGCTTATGACAAGCCAAGGTTACAACCGGTTTTTTTTTTTAGTTCCGTGATGTTTGCATTACACGTTGTAATGCCTGTATTCAAAAATCAAAATAATCAAAATCGTTTATTTGCGTAAATAAGGTACAGAAAGTTCTTAAAGATAGGTAAATTGATCTCTTATTCTGCCATTAATTTCGGCGTGCAATTTTAACATAATTAGTTATAATTAAAAAAAATAGAATTGTACATGCATTAAATTTATTAATTATAAAATCATTAATTATTATTTCCTAAGGACGCATTGAAAAATAGACTCTAATGGGATACGAATCCGCGATCATTACCAATCTGTGTCATCGCTCTCCCAACTGAGCTATCGTGTCACCTGTTCGCATCTCTTAAATTTCAAGTTCCCTCTCTTCTCTTTTCATCATAATCTGTTGGTTCACTAATTAGCAGATACAATAGAATTTTATTGTTATGAAGTACGTATTTGTACGTGACTGAGCCAAAGGGTAACAAACATCTATCTATCCTCAGAAACTTTAACATAGATAATATATAAAAAAAAAATAACAATATTTTCTAAGGAAGAATGAGTATTTTTCCATTTAATAACTTTAAGAGTTCGCTAAGCATGCGTTAATGCTTTTCAAAGGTTTATCTTTAATTGTTAAAGTATTTGCATTCTTTACGACATTGTATTAACTGCAAAATTAGTCGTGTCGGTTCGGTCACCTGTATAGGGATTCAGTCCCTATACAGGTGACCGAACCGACACGAAAAACTTTTCAATTAATATAATGTGTTTAACTTAGTGTTTGCAAAAAATCTAGGCGTTAGTAATATCTTAGGTTTTTACGATCAATCCGGCCACGAACGCTGCAGTGTTCGAAACGTGAGGAAAAACAAAAACCAATAATACAAAGTTAGTCGTGTCGGTTCGGTCACCTGTATAGGGACTGAATATATAGCAATGACGTCGCCAAAAGACGTGTTAAAATATGGATGAAGAATTCGCGGTGGTGAACAGAGGTCGAGATGGCTTAGTGGTCAGAGCGCCTGGAGTATTCATCCGAGAGGCGCAGGTTCGAATCCTGTTGGCGACCGTATTCTTTTTCCATTTAATATAATAACTTTAGAGTTCGCTAAGCATGCGTTAATGCTGTTCAAAGATTTATCTTTAGAAGAATGAGTATTTAATCAAAATAATAAAGACTATTTCCTACTTAAACATACAGTTTTTTTTAAACCCCCCCCCCCCCCCCGAACCTATCAAGCATAAATCCAGCTACTAAGAATTTCCAAACAGAGAAACTAAATTACATTCTGTCCGACCTGGCCGCGAAGGTAATCACTAGACATACGTAGGTACGAGTGAATGGAACTCCCAGCCGTCTTCCGTGTTCCCTGAGAAATACATTCTAGGCATATTCAAGGATAGCGTGAATAGATTGCTTCTGGATCTCCGTGTTCGACCTCTGCCACACCGTCACTTACCATCAGGCGAGTTGGTGGCCAAATTTAGACCCATTTTTTAAAAAACCAAAACAAAATTATTATGTAAACATTAGGCTGCCTGTCCACCAAAGCGGGCGAGGCTGTAGAGCGGAGCGAGGGAGTAATCCGGAGCGGAGTTGCGGACTGTTGCTGTCCATAGACTAGACATAGATAGGTAGCGGAGTGGAGTGAGAAAGTAATGCGGAGCGGAGTTGCGGACTATGTTTTTTCATACGCGGAGCTAGGCCGCGAGCACGCAACGAGTCATTTGAGCTGCCGGCGGCGGGCGATTGGTTTAGTTCCCTGCCCCGTCCGCGCTCGTTTCTCCTCACAGTCAGCTTTTACCCGCGTTTGAACACTACAAACCTATCCAATCCTATCTACTGTTAAATTAATGTCACAGGTAAAATAAAGTACCATGTTGTCTGTATTGCTGTCGTTAATTACAATGTAGATTTATCACAGTAATTAGGCAAATGACTGTACTGTCAGTGTCACTATACAGTATACTTTCAGTAGTTTAACCTTAATTATTACGAGTGCTAGAGGTAGACTTTAAGTGAGAATTAAGTGAGGATACGGTTCGGCTTTCGGCTTTAATAATCGGTTGAGGACGGATATTCGGATTTCAATGACGAATACTTGATAATTGCATATTATTTATTTTTAAGACCTTAATAGCTTCACAGTAACGGTTTTTAAGCATGCAAAGGAAGTTGAAGACATATAATTATGTTGTTGCAAAAAAAAACTATAAGATATTTTATTCTATTTGTAAATCTCTAATTTTTTTCTCTAGAAAAAATAATGTATGAGATAAAGTTACGATGGGTCTTGCATATCCTTAAAGGGAAAGATGGAGTCAAAGCGTCGAGGAGAGAGATTTCTGGCCCCTATTTTACAAACATCACAGATTCACAAAAGGTGGCCTTTCTTGGGCTCACAACCACAGTTTGTCATTAAATTTTTGGTATAAAGCAAGAAAAATAAGCGTGATTAAAAAATTACATCATATTAAGTGTGTTTAAATCATAGCCATATAAATATTAATATCAAAACAACATGGTGGCTCACTGGTAACGTACTAATTCATAAGCAAGTTGTAGATTCAAACCTGGCAGAGCGATGACTTTTCAATGTAATTGTTTACTTTCTTAGTTAAACTAAAACATTACAGACATATAGTGTAGACAACGTTTTGTGGGGACACCAAGACAGACTGGCAAGTGAACTAAAGTAGTGATCAATGGTTATTTCTTCTTTGTGTGAGAAGAGGCCCTTAGTGGGTCTGTAGTGGGATAATTACCGGATACTAACGGTTATGGTAAACATCAGAATATAATTCTATCCGGCATAACTCATATTCGGCCCACCTCTAGTAACCATATAAACCTGCGCACACTCGCGAAACTGTTTTAATTATAAACGCAGCGAATTGTCGTAATGTGTGCCTGTGCACTAATTGCCTACAAAATGCTCGAGGAAAAGAAATTAATTTAAAAGTGGAATGCTTTATATGCCTTTTATTATAAACTAGAGAACTGTCGACAGAATGGTGTTGGATTATGTGCTTTTTTCATGTTTACTCATTTTATCTGTGTTCTCCTGCAATTGTGATGAATCTAATTGTGACGAAGTGCAGACATTGGACGCAGAGTTTCTATTACTTTAACTTAATTAAGTTGGGCGCAGTAAATAAAAGGTGATGGATAACAAACGAAGTTTTATATTCCTCGTCAGAATTACAACAGCCATCTTGGCGGGACAATTCGAACAACCATCATAAACAATTTCCATATATATTATTATATAAACAATCCGCCACAGATAAAACATAATGTTTAAATAACAAAATAGGTTGAAGTATGCAGTCGCCGCTTGTCAGTGACGTAGTGGTGAAGCTGAAGGCAATAATTGTAACATAATGATATCTCGTATGTTAAAAGTCATCACACCGTTTAGGCTGCAGAGCGTGTAAATAGATATATACATACAGCCTTACGACCCTTCTTCACATATATTAACATAACCCTTCTTCGAAGCCAGTCGGGTAAAAAAGGCTACTTTTAACATAGCATAACCAGTGCTGCAATCTATTTTTCTCTTACAGTAACAGATGAGAGACGGCTTCTGACTAAATATCGAACAAATTTGCTCGCCACTTTTGGCGGGGGGTGAGGTAACACACAAGCACAAAAGAACTTGCACTAAAGCAACAATAGCTCTCGTCATTACAGTCAACACTAAACAGTAACATAAAATTGTGTCACACACGATTAAAATCGTGTAGTATCATTTTAACCATACAGGTAAAAGGTACAAAGGTTTGATTGGAAATCATATGCCAGTGGCAAGAGGGGTACGCCCGCTAAAACTACTCCAGTACTAATTCCTTCAAAAATTTTCTCTTTCTTTTCAGCTGACTGTAGAACGTTTTTGACAAAACCTCCCATCATCATCTCCCTGCCCTTATCCCAATTTATTTGGGTTCAGTGCAGCATACCTATATCTGGCATGCTGCTAAAGTTTTGGCTGGTTTATGACCGGCCGCCTGCCTGACGTCAACCCTCTTTGGGAATGCTGACAAAACCCCTATTATAAACAAATCCTTTCGTTTTCAAATATTACCAATAGCGAGGAGAAACAAATTACGTAAGAAAATATAAATAAGTTAAAATTGCACGTATTATATTTTTTTGTCGGTTGGGGTTGAAACATTTGGATCGTCGGGTCCGACTTACCTAGCGATCTCTTCGTAGAGAATGCGAGTTTCTCTATGAAGAGATCACAAGGCAATTGGTCGATGTTTAACGTGACCCAAGGGCTATTCTCTATTTCGCTTAAATATTAGTATTGCTATCCAAAGTGGCAATGCTGCCAGCCTTTTGGGTACGCTCCCAGTTGACAGTGACGTGGATGAATATTTCGATGCCCTCTAATAATTTAGTTTCTAGTTTTTTATTATGAAATAATATACATACATAGCATCACACCTGTATTTCCAGAAGGAGCAGGCGGAGGTGTGCTACAAAATTGTACACCCACAACTTATCAATGCTGTTATTAAGTCACTTGTAATAAATAGGTAGCGAGCCTATTGCTGTCGAATGGCCACAATTCCAAACTCCAGACTGCTACAAAGAATTTCCTAACAGAAAACTTAATAACACTGCCGAACCCAGAAATCTAACCCCATACCTCATGCTCAGCTGTCGCGCTTGGGACCACTAGACCAACGATGCAGTTAGAAATAATAATAAATCTTCCCTGTGTAAGTGATTAGAAAAACCCTTTTTGTCCGTTTTTTATTTTTAATATTCTCTTCCGTCCATATAGTATATCTTCACGTGGTCGTTTGTAGCAGTAATAGCCTAATGCCCGTTTTCACCAACGTTCCCTAAATCATCCCCTAAGTAGGAGTCTCTTAACGTAAGTAAAGTCGCAAATTCGAATCAAAGGCACCACTGACTTTTCGTAGTCATGCGCGTATTATAAATTAACAAAGAAATAAATATCTACTCATTAAGGAATATGGAACTGAAAAAGTTACTGACAGAATGGCTTAAATCTTTGACATATATAGAGACCGAACAACTTGTGGAAATATAAACATAAAACACCTACACACACACACACACACACACACACACACACACACACACACACACACACACACACACACAGGCGCGCGTGCGCTATTCATACATAATAGTCATTTTTTGTGTAAATTGTACTTTTTATTTTATATTTAAGTTTTATTTTGTGCTTGGTTTGATCTCATGTGGAACAATGTTTTTATATCAGTGGAGATGGGCGTTGATAGCTGCGCCACAGTTTTATACTTTTGTAGCTATCTTCGTTTAGTGTGTTTTTGTTAAAAAGTGTATTTGTTCCAAATAAATAAATAAAATAAATAAAAAAATAAAAATTAAATATCACTTTTTTAAATGGAAAAAGTATACGGGTCTGAGCAGGCGCTCTGACCACTACGCCATCTCGACTGAGTATTTATCCGGGAGGCGCAGGTTCGAATCCTGCTCACGACCATACGGTCGCTCCATTCCACTTAAAATTATAGCTTTAGAATTCACTAAGCTTCTGTTAATAATTAAAGTATTATCACTTGCTAAAAACGGTGAAGGAAAACATCGTGAGGAAACCAGCACACCTGAGAGATGTTCTCGATGGTGTGTAAAGCCATGTTAGAGACCTACGGGTGGTTTAAACTCTGACACTAGGTTGTTCATCAACCACACAATAAGAAGAAGACGTGATTGTGTTACGCGTGCTGATGCAGGATGAACTCGCGACAGCCTATCTTTCAACCTCTGCACCAACCAGCCGTCAAAATCATACTTTTTAATTGATTCGTGACCAGTCCTAAAGTGCGAGCCACTTAACAACTCAATAGTATAAAGTTTCTTCATGCTTTTATTGAAAGAGAGGTCGGACAGAGTTCATAGTCGTATTTTTTTACATGTTTGTCTATAGATTTGTTATCTATATCATTATGTTGTAAACCTTACCCTTAATTTTAAACTTTTGTTTTTATTTTTAACAGGTAGGTACAATAAAATACGGTTGATTGCTGCTCACTGTCATTATTCTGTGGCCCACAGATTAGTAATATATGTATCTTCTGTGGCCTATTTCAGTTTAATGGTGTTGCCAGTGAGCAGAAATACTCAGCCAGTCCAATGATATTATAAACTAATAGATGCGTTACCCGCGCTCAAAAATGGCGATACAAAAGGACCTCAGGCTCAACGCATAATAATGATAAACAATAAAAGTATTCGATTTAGAGTAGTAAAGATGGCGACAAAGTGACATTACAAAAGCGCGCGCAACACAAAACCGCCATCTTAAATCAGAGACTAAAAATAAAATTACCTTTTTTTTTCTCACTGAGGCGCGTTCGTTGTATCGTCATTAGGGAATATTTTGCGCATACTGCTTGCTTCTCGTTCGTACTTTAATTATGGACTAACTAACAATGTACCTTCTCAGAAATGCGGGCGGCACCGCGTGTGAATACAAGTATGCGAACACGAGATGTTATGGTTTTATTTTCAGCTCTTTTGTACAGAAAGTTTGTGAAGAAATATGTTAAGGAGAATTGTAATAAGTATTACTTATGTATTCGGTTTTAATATTCTTTCTTTTTTCTTCTATTCTTTATGCTTTCTACATCAAACCTTTGACCCAGTTGCCTTACGAGAGCCTCCTAAGGTGTTTATTAATATTCTTACATCGATATACCGGCATTCATCTCCCGCCGCGGCCCCCATCCATCAGCTGCGGTGCCGCCCATACGACGCCGCAGCCCACCTCAGTTGCGGCACCCCCCATAAAGCCCGTAACCTACCGCCGCTCCAACATGGGCTTGGAGGCAAAGCCCCGAGGAGTGGCCCTCCTCGGGTTCCTCTAGCTTCACCGTGGGTGACCAAGCCACGGCTACTAGAGCCACCCCCACCACGACCACAACCAAAGTTGTGTAAGGATATCATTTTAAGGTTTCACTCCTACGGACGTGGGCAACTCAGCTCCCAATTCTGTGCCCAGTTGATGGCAATAGGCTCACCACATACTAAATTGCATCGGTGAAATGTGTGGCAACAATACCAGTATAAGCTGGCCTCGCTTACTATTGAAACACCCTACTACGATAGGCTGCTATACTATAACTGCCTCGTTGGTCTAGTGGTCCCAAGCGCGACTTCTGAGCAGGAGATCCCGGGTTCGATTCCCGGGTCGGGCAAAGTGTTATTGAGTTTTTCTGTTAGGAAATTCTCAGTAGCAGCCCGGAGTTTGGAATTGTGCCCGGTTGACGGCAATAGGCTCACCACCTATTACATGGGACTTAATAACAGCATTGGTGAAATGTGGGTGTAAAACTGTGTACACCTCTGCCTACCCCCTCGGGAAATACAGGCGTGATGCTATGTTATGTTTTACTACGATAGGCCAGCTTCAGGTCAAAGAGATACCACGAACATGCAGTCAACTAATAACAGTATTCTGCCTCATCTTTTAGGGAAAACATAGACAAGATGTTAATCTAGGAACAAACAAATTGTGCGTACAGCACCGCACACGTTATAAAAATGAATCTACTTAAAATACCACGACGTGTGCGTGGTACCTCAGCTGTTCATATGTAGCGTCTGAGACGTACATCTACAACGTGACTCTCTCTTATTCTATCGTATTGTATCGTGTATATGTCTTTCTCTTTTGCTCCACTTCCGTGGCGTCAGAATATATAGCTCTTTATCATGTCATATTCCCGGTTAGTGGAGTGTGATATTAGGATAATATCAGAACCGGGCGCATGCATAACGTTGGGTATGACATAGCTAGATAGAAGGAGACCGTATCGGTGGCGGTTACCACCAAAACCAGCATTCCCAATGAGGGTTGACATCAGGCAGGCGGCCGGTCATAAAACACAGCCAAAACTTTAGCAGCATGCCAAATATAGGTATGCTGCGCCGACCCCAAATAAATTGGGATAAGGGCAGGGGATAATGATGATGATGATGATCATGTCATATCTTTCTTCTCTGTCATGTAACGAAAAGTGCCAAAACGTGACGAGTCCTTAAAAGTTAACTGTTAATTCTTGTTCACTCATCGATTATCGAATTGCCGCCTAAGAAATAAACCTAAAAGTTAGTACTAAATAAAATTGGCGGTTCGCATGGTTAGCGGCATTCTCAAAGCAAATATGTGCATTAAATAACAAGATAATATCGAGCCTGCTTAGATACACGTTAAACCGAAGTACCTCGGTAACCTATTTACTTACGATACTTGGAGTTATAACTTAATTACAAATGTCTATATCTAAGATCACATTTCGCGTATACATGGCGTATGTAACGTCGAACATTGTTATTAAGCTAAAATATTTGAACACGTACATTTATGAATGATAAAGAAGTCTTAACAAATATCTAATTGATTTTAGATGTTTTTTTTTTGTTTTTTTTTTTTTTATTAAATAATTGCTTATTTATTTGGGTACGTCGTATTTAATGAACGTAGTAAAAAGAATACGGTCGTGAGCAGGATCGAACCTAATAATATCCTATACATTACTGAATAGATAGCAATGACGTCGTCGCCAAAACGCGTGTTAAAAATTGGGATAAAGAATTCGCGGTAGTGAGCAGAGGTCGAGATGGCTTAGTGGTCAGAGCGCCTGGAGTATTTATCCGGGAGGCACAGGTTCGAATCCTGCTCACGACCGTGTTCTTTTTCCATTTAATATAATAACTTTAACTCTAGTAATGGTTTTATGGAAACTGAAACAAATATGGCGTAAAAAATATGATATATATTTTTATATCAATCATTGTTCACCGCTTACTACTCACGTGCATTTCTCGGGAATTGCCCGACTAGTTTCGATCTCGAACGGAGCCCTTAGTCATGAGCTGAGCCCGCGGCGAAGTCGCGAGTCAAACTCAGTTTGACAATGATTGATATGAATATGTCTCACGAAAGTTTATACAAAAAAAATATATATATATATATATATATTCTCTACACATTTTTATTATAATTTATTTTGTTTTATTTAATTTTATAAGGCACACCAACAACTTATTTACAATTAATATTCATGTAGACATTGTACATAGTTTGTCCTGAGCAAATAAGTCACTTACAGGCGTGCACAGCTTTTATATAGTACGAGTAGCTGTTAGTAATTATTGACGTTATATATTAAATTGCGCATATAAATAGTAATAAGAATGCATGTAAAACAAAAAAAAAACAAGCACAGATTAAATTGATACAGTAAATTAAATAAAAACAATGAATTCAGCTTTAAACAATAATTGAATAAAGTAGTAAATTTAAATTAATACCTATTAAAACTCCAGGTTAAAGTTATAATAAAAAATACGTTTTACGAAATCGATACGATTAAAAGTAAAAAAAAAAATTGAAATCACAAACATCACCTTCACATCTATAAATATTTCAGAGGTATGTTACATTCGTTTATCTCTGGGTATTGGATACATGTTGATTTATTTTTGCCTTTGAGAGTTTTAATTCGCAATTAAATGTTCATTAAAACACTTTAAATATTATAAATTCGACTTTTACATAAAACCACCTGTATATTTCATGAATAATAATCTCTGTTCGACCGACGAGCAGAAACAAAAACATTACATTTATTTGTATTAAATTAAATTAGCATTTGCATATTTAGTACAGATAGGTACATAGAATATGTAAATCGACGTACTTTTCAATTTTAAAACACATAACTTCATGCTTGTAGACCCCCAGGGGTAATGTTGAAGTGGAATAGTGAGTCCCGACCTTAGAGGACCAGACGGGAGACTTTTTGCGGGAGGTGAGTTAACACACAAACACAAAAGAATTTGCACTAAGGCAACAATAGCTCTCGTCATTACATTAACAGTCTAAACACACATTAAAAAAAACTAAAGACACATAAAATTAGTTCGAAGAATAAATTAATATATACTCCTTTTGAATGGTTCACATTAGTGCGGTTTCTAAAACAGATGGACGACCATACAAAGTTATTGAGATGGATCATACAAATTTTCTTGACTTCAAGTCTACACTACAAGGTAAAAATTGGACAAAAAATTTGCAGGGTAATAGTTTTCAGTGGACTAAGATAAAGGAATTAAAAGTACTTGCTGGACAACCAAATAAACTTCTATATAAATATAATTTGAATTATATATGATAATTGTGACGAAAATTAATACCAGGCGCCGACGACAAAACAACCTTTCTGTAGATCTACTTTACCATAATTCGTTGCCAATATCTCAAGCGAAGAAAAATTATTTGATTAGTCTTTGTACAAGTGGTGTTATTCCAATAATTCACCACGATTTCTACACAAGCCTTCGAGTAGAACCTTCATCCTCTCTAAATACTAATGAGACTGATTCAGAGTAAGTCATGTTCACACGTTTACAAAAGCCGATTGATCCTCATGAAAGTTGCTATATTTGTCTTATAAATGTAGTTTTTTTATATATATTAAATATATAAGTTAAAATAAACCTACAATTCTTGATTTTAAAATTACCTTAGAAAAGATGTGATACTAATTCATAATATATATTGTGTAAAAGTACAGTTCAGAGTACAAAATACTAGTTTATAAAATATGATTGTGTTTTTAGATAGTTAATATTACTATTTTTATAGATACGGGTTTATGTTTCTCATGAAAGTTTAGATCTCTTTTGTAAAGGCTGTGAAAACCTAATATTAATATTATTATTTGGACGTTACTGTTCTAGATTAGAAAGCAAATCGGAATAATGATTTGTTTAATAACTTTCGTAAGTCATATTCATATTAATTATTGTTACCGGTTACTACTCACGTGCTCATAACTAAAGGCTCCGTTCGAGCTCGCAACTAGTCGGGCAAACCCAAAGAATGAACATGAGTAGTAACCGGTGTAACAGGTTTTTTAATTTTTATTAAATGTTCCTGTAATTTAAGAAAATAATTCAATAATAATTTTTGAGACGAATTTTTTTTTGAATATAATTATATTTAAACTGTTACATGAAATAAGAAGAATATTTGACACATTTTTGTTTTACAGTTTATGCCTTGAATTATTATTGTTTATATTTAAGTTGTGTTGACAAAAGAAAACGTAATTTTTATGGTTCTTTGAGTGATTAGTTAATAAAACGACTTTAAATAAATAATACGAAGTTATAATTTTATTTACATCTTAATTTAACGGTTAAAGGAGGAAAAAATTAAAGCCGTTTCATATTTTAACATATTTTTGCTAACCTAATCTTCACAATACACTATTAAATAAATACACATTGCATAAAGTAAAACGTATGTGTAAGTTACATCAAAACTTTTCATCCTCAGGATCAATATAAAGTATTGTATGTTTTATATACGATATTTATACGCACTGTTATGGAGGCGTAAATTATCGTAAGTATCACTTACAATTTTTTCACCATATGCATATTCGAAGTAAAATGTCGTAACTGCAATATCTTAAAATCTATGACTAATAAGTATTTTATTCTAACACTATACTGTGACTATCTGTATTATCTATGCATAGTGTAAATTTTAAAACAAAATGTTGAAATTCGACGATTTAGTTAAAGAAAACATCTTTATAGCTCTGTCCTATAAAGTTTGCATTACAAACATACAATTATATACGTAGGAGCCATCGATATTAAGGAAGTTTCCTAAAATTTGCAAAGTATATTTAAAGATACATTAACCTTAATTATTTTTACGATAATGTATTATACCTAATTGAACCTATTTACAAATGAACACAACAACTGCCTAAAGCGAACGTAATACGCTACTTCATGAATGGTACTTACACGTTTATTATCCTTTACTGGCACCGACTCCAAAAATAATAATAATTGTATATTATTGTCCTAATAAATTGATTTATTCAGAATCATCTAAAATTAAAAAAATATTTTTATATAAATTGTAGTAAGTAAATAATGCAATTATTTTATAACTTTTTAGTGCAATTTTACACAGAAAGATTTTTGGAGTCGGTTCTTTTTTTTGTTAAAAATTATTTTATTTCTTACTTTTTAGTGAATCTTGCGTACCATAACTGATTTATCGGAAGTGAATATGGGTAGACCTACTCAACGCGCTGTCCATATATATCTGTCGCAGATGGATTGTAGAATCCGCTGTTTTACTGTTTTAATCTCTAGCTGCTTTACAAAACAGTACTGTTTTATAAAACAGCTTAACAACGTTCAGCTGGATTGCCATTGCGATACGTTTAACAAAACTGCTACCCACCTTTAGACGTAGGTAATGCAGAATGACATATCTACAGTGGGACAGGTTTGTTTATTGTTTAGGTATATCAAATGGATAGTCACCATTCAAGTAAAAAAGCGTACTCTGATTTACTTTACTGTATTCTGATTTGACTTTCCGTGGCTGGGTCGACGGAGCCCCGCTTAGCGGGGCTCCTATTTTTGTGTCCGTAAGGTTAGAAAAAACCTAAACACGAAGAGGATGACGGGGGCTGTTCGCTCGCTACGCTCGCTCACGGGCCCCCGTCATCCTCTTCGAACCTAACCTGTCCGTGTCGGGATACACGAAACTCCCGAGCTCGCTTCGCTCGCTCATGGATCAATTTAATTTATTTTCTTTCATAATCCCGATATATTGTCGACTATTATAGTGGTTTAGTACTTACGTCATAAAAAATTTTCATAATTTTTTTGCTATTGACAAGTAAAATAAAGTTAGGTTATTATTGTTAGGACATACAGAGCCGACAAAATTTCGAACTAAAATCAACAATCTGACAGTTAGGCAGTTCATTAGAACTATTCTAGAGACCGTAAACACCACCGGAAAGTCACAAGAAAGCAAAATACACCATTTCGTTTACTTCGACGACGTATTATTTTTCAGTTATTTTGATTTAAATACCAAACAACTGAACCAATTTTCATAAAAATTAAATGGGACCAATCTGAAAGTAAATCCTTTCAAATAAAAAAATAATTTTCCAAATCGGTTCATAAATGACGGAGTTCTGAGGTAACAAACATTAAAAAAAAAAAAAAAAAAAAAAAAAAAAAAATACAACCGAATTGATAACCTCCTCCTTTTTGGAAGTCGGTTAAAAAGAAGTATATTTAACGTAAATGTGAGTGCTACGTTGTCTGGCAGTTGGGAGTATGTCACGCTCACTAAAATGTCTCGCTGATGGTGGCGTGTGTGTTGGGTCATTCGATTCCCTACAACATGGTTGAGTTGGGTGATGCTGACGCATGCGTCATGTTCTTGAACGGGCGCCGTCAGTTGGGACTGGTCATCTCTAAACTGTCATGACAGGAAATTTGAATTGTTAAACTAAACTCTTTTAGTATCATCTTACATTGTTCTAACATATTTAAATTCTTTTTTTGCAGCAGAATCAGTGTAACCAATACCTGCTATTGTAAAAACTTATTTGATAAAAAGAGTAACCGTGGAGTTTCTTGCCCGTTCTTCTCCATGGGAATCTACACTTTGGAACGTGGCAACTAGCTTCTGACAATTCAAAAGTGCCTTTAAATGGTCTAATTGAAATAAATGATTTGACTATGACTTTGGTACGTTAATACGATAATGTAACAATACCTAATCGAACCTATTTACAAAAGAAGCTAAACCGACCTAAAGCAACTGCTTAGTTACCTACGTAATGCAAAATTATAACTGATAACGCACACTCACAATTAAAATTTAAACAAAAATCTCATACATACAACACAAGACGATGCCACAAACTTCAATTACCCAAACCCAGAACCGACTATGGAAAGAAAAACATACTCTATGAAGGAGCGCAACTGTATAATAATCTACCCTTATCACATTGTGAATAGTAAAAGCTTGGCAATCTTTAAAACACAATTACTTAAATATGCAAATGCCTGTTAAAGTCACAATTTACTTTTGATTCTCAGATCGTGTAAAATAGCATTAAGCTATATGATATCCGAGTTGACGTTCCGTAAGCACATTGTGGAGATGTGCGGCAGATCCTTTAGGAATCTTAGTTTTATCCTAACGCAATGTAAAGATTTTAGCAACATAGCAGTGATCAAAGTTTTATGTAATGCTCTCGTTCGCAGCCATCTCGAAACGAGTGCAATAATATGGAATCCGCATGAGGCAAAATACATCCATATGCTAGAAAATATACAGAATAAATTTACTAGATTTTTATATCATAAGCTGTATGGAATCTACCCTTTTTATCCTTTGATGTACCCGAGCCTGTTTATCATGGGCATGGTCGTGTACAATACGCTAGCGGTGCGAAGGGATATTGCGCTAGTAAAGTACGTGGCGAGAGTGCTACTTGGGCTAATACACCACCCGGAGATACTGGAGGTGCTGCGTCTACGTGTGCCTGATGGGTACGTGGGAGCGCGTCGCCACCCCACTCTGTTAGATGTACCGTGGGCAAGAACTAATTTGCTCAAATTTGCCCCTATTTCACGAGCAGCACGTTTAATCAATAGTATATTTTCACAAAATATAGATATATTTGGACTTACCCTGCCGAAATTTTTGGAAGCAGCTGAAAGATGCGTTGAAAGTGATGTATAATTAAAAATAGTTAGCAAGTTATAATAAGAGTTATAAGTTAATTTAGTCTGAAGTTAAATTGTAGGTTTATAGCATCGCTATGGATCTTCTGTAAGATGCTAGAAATGGTTTTAAATACAAATAAATAAATTTACTCTCTCAATGATAAATACAATAAAGAATTGAATTGAATTGAATTGAAATGTAAGTGAACTGTACAATGTGCTTTTTGAGGAATAAATGTCTTTAAACCGAATACGCTACTTCATTAATGTACTTACACGTTTGTTAACCTTGGCTGGTAGCGACTCCAAAAATAATAATAATTGTATATTATTGTCCTAATAAATTTATTTTAATCTTAATCGTCTGAAAATATGGATATTGGTAAGTAAATTGAAGTATGTAAATAACGCAATCATTTTTTACTTTTTAGTAAATTTTTACATACATATATAGCAAAAAGATTTATGGAGTCGGCTTTTTTTTTGTTATAATATATTTTTTCTTCCTTTTTAGTGAATCTTGCGTTACTTAACTGATTTATCGGAAGTAGCCTTAGATCTAATTTCCTGTGAACTGCGTAGAAAAATAGAGTGCTCTCATAGGCACGGAGGGGTCTCGGTATGAAATGATGGTCACCCATCCACAGACCGACCGCGGAAAGCGCAGCTTAACCTCAGTTGATCGATCTGTGCGGCTGTTACTTAGCCACGAGCCACTAAATACCGTCAGATATACTATCCTTTAAATAATAGATAGTTAAACCTATAAAATACTAAAATATACGTTTCCTATAACATTAACTTAAGTTAGGAATGCGATAACAGCCAATAATGGGTACGATTCTGTTGTGCACCAACAAAACTAAACAATAAGACCAAGATTAATAAACATTTAAAATAAACTGCCTCGTTGGTCCAGTGGTCCCAAAATGACTGCTGAGCATGAGGTCTCGCATTCGATATTGAGTTTTTCTGTTAAGAAATTCTGAGTTAAAGCCCGGTGATTGGAATTGTGCCCGGTCACCACCTGGGACTCAATAACAGCATTAGTGAAATGTGGGTGTACAATTGTGTATAGCTCTGCCTACCCCTTCGGGGAATACTGGCGTGATGCTATGTTATGTTATTAATAAACATAAGTTAACACGTGCTTTCTCTTAGCTATGTTTACGTCTCTGTCTAGCACTATCTATAATGTAAAAAAAAAAACTTAAAATTATGTAGTTTTTGCACCTATAATTACGAATCATTAGCGTTTATCTTTGAACCATACTTCTTCTTCTTCTTCGTATGGTTGATGAACAACCTAGTGTCAGAGTTTAAACCCCCATAGGTCTCTGACATATCTTTACACACTATCGAGAACATCTCGCAGGTGTGCTGGTTTCCTCACAATGTTTTCTTTCCTTCCTTTCCGTGATAATTAATTTTGAATACGCACACGACTCGAAAACTCAATGGTACGTGCCTTGGATTCGAACTTACGACCTTTAACTTGACTGTCCCACGTTCATACCACTAGGCTATCACTACTTATATATTTGAACCATAGAAGAATATATGGTAGTGGAATAGTGACCAACAGAAAGCAACACGCCCTTTCGATTAATCGGTGCGCGCGAGAATCGGCACCAATATCGATATAAACCTATCATCGATGCGTATCGATATTGCTTTCGATTTACTGCTGGATCGGCGGCCCCTGTACACGGTGTATTGCCAAATAATTTAACGCATTCCTCTATGAAGGTTTTATGTTTCTCCTTTAGAAATAATAACCTCTTTTGTACTTTGTATGAAATTAATGTATTGTTAATATCAACAAGATTGCTTTTTAACCGACTTCAAAATAGAGGAGGGTCGTAATTCGATTGGTATTGGTATATTATTATTATGGCGTAAAATAGGTATAATGATGTAATTTAAATAGCTTAATAATAAAAAATAAAAAATTCATTCAAAGTATGTAAGAAAGTAAATAGTAATTGTTTATTCTGTAAATAGTTTTTTTTTTCAAATCTATTTCACGTGCCTATTTTTTATTTATCTACTTAGAAGTTGATGGCATTTCCTATGTAAATACGGTAAATAGGGCCTAAAACGGCCATTTTTTTTACTAAAAATTACGTTGTTCTCGAAAATAAAAAAAAGACACCACGGAATACAAAAGTGTATAAAATACTAGATAAGTCTTCCTTTTAAAGTCAAGACGAATATGAATCCTTAAGTTAGTTTTTAAGGTTTAAGCAATTAAACATTGTCTTTATAATAATTACGTACAAAATCATGACATTACCCAAATAAGCTGCATATACAAACCAAGCAAAGTTGTTCCAGCCATACTGTAAAGATTAAGTCTATACATATAACCCATGCGTAAAGAATGGCAAACGAAAAAAAAACAAAGCTACCATTCTAACATAATGACCCCTAAAACAAGCAAACCCCACAACACTGTTCACGACACCGCGACGCGGGAAAAAAGTAAAATTGACACTGGTTTAAAAATAGAACGCGTTCCCGCGGCCATTGTTGTTCTTTTTTTCAAGCGACATTAATATTATCTTTGGAGCCAGGTCTTTTTACTTTGTTACTTTAAAAAAAAAACTGTACACTGTCTTTGCACATTATGAAAGCATTATTGCAATTTGTTGAGCTCGAAGTTATTACAAGTACTTTTTAACTTTATTTCTTTAATGGAGGACTTTTATTTACTAGTTTTACGTTTAAAAATATGTTTCTTGCTTTTCATAACTAGTTTTGTGCACCTGTGCGCGATTAAAGTAAAAAAGTAAAGTATCTTGAATTTATTGGTCTGCAAAATATTCTTTGTTCGTTTATCCGTTGTTTTTTTTTTTTCTTATTTTTGTCAGAAATAAAATGAAACAACGATGGGAATCCTTCAGCTGCTTCTAATTTTACTCAAATTTTGGATTTTGTTTCGAATTTTGTTTTTCTGTAGTTATTTAGCATTAAAAAAGAATAAACACGAGCGAGTACCATGGCGAGTATGGTTTTTTAATTAAGTACCGCCCGTGTCGCGTTACAAAAATATAAATTAGTATCAGCATTACGTATAAAAAAAACATTATATGATTCTAAAATGTATTTCTAATTATCTGTGAAGTAAACTTTATTAATATATGATGTAAGAAACAGCGATAAACTCGTAATAATTATAAAATTAAATGCTTTGAAATCGGTCCCTGCAAGTAATAAAGTTAAAAGCCTTAGTCTCGAAAATCTTATAAATGCCATTCTAAGTAGTAAAGGTTTTATTGTTTTTAAACACATAAAATGTTATTAGAAATAACTTTCTAAGGTATACCTTTTAAAATGTGATGGAGAATTAAGTTTATTAGTGATTTTATTGGCCATTTGACCATTGAAATAATACACCCTACTAAGGATGTTCCCACGTATGTTGCGGTCAGCCTTCAGTGTTGCCAGATATGGTCACATATTATTTAAACAAAGGAATATTTTGTCTCATTTCTCAAATAAAATCGAGGTTATTAATATTATATAAACAATTGATTAACACTGCATTGTGTTAGCAATAAAATCTTATACAAATAAATAATTAATAAATACATGAATGCTTTATTTTTCTTTCACAAAGGTGAACAAATAATAATTTAAAAATACCTAAATTACCTATTTACCTTAAGTAATTAAAGTAAAGCAATCCTACGATGTTGCAGTTTTATAAATATTTAATAAGATTTTCATTTCCATATAATTTTTGGAATTTTAGGACTTTTGATAGCACCTAGTAACCTCTACGATAGGGCTCATTAATATATTAAATATTATTTATCTATACAAAATTATTGTAAATATTATTCAATTTTTTTTAAAGGTTTATCTTTAGACATATTCAATTGAGCACCTATTCAATATCCCTCCGTGACAGATTTTAGTAGCCATATATAAAAAAAACATAACCTCTCATAGGCTGCATAGAGATGTCAATTACAACTCAACAGCGTTCAAATTAAAAAGAAAACCACTCACGAAACCCCACTATTAACTCGTATTATTTTGATTTATCGCGCTATTATGCGTCAGTCATTGTAGATACTTTTCTCAGACAATTAATACATAAAAGAGGTTCCATATCATCATCCCGATAAACATCGGGGTCGTAGGCAGATCGTGTGAAAGAGATAGCCATCTATCGGCATAGTTTTATTATCTGTGGCAAGATGGCGGGCTAGAGAAGTAATTGCCGCCTTTTTTCGTCAAATTATATATTCCGGGTTACTTTGTTGTTAAGTGCTGAGATCGTTTTTGTTTTCAATTTGTACATAAAAATATGCTAGAATTATAAAAATAAATTCACAAAATTGAAGTTAGAAGTAAATACCAAACTGGATTCGGTAAACGATCTTTAAGGATTTAAATGTCTAAGTTGACTTATTAAGTTGTTGATAAAATTCAATATCGACAAAGTTCCGTGCTCGGACTGCAGGATCAACACAACCTCACCCAATGGGTGAATAAATTAGAATTTGTGTTTTCACCTGAGGTATCTACTCTTACACACCAGCGGCGGCGTAGTATGGTTTGGCACATGGGGCAATTTTCCAAGCACCCCCAAAATAAAATAATAAATATTGCTATATGACTAATATAGAAAGTTCATAACTTAAATGATACATCAGTCTACGCGGAGGCCTTTCCAAATTAACCGGATAACACTGGCTAGTGGCTATTAAGCTACGCGAGTGAGTTGTTTCCACGTTGTCACCCCATGATTCTTGGCACCCGGGGCGGACCACGGTCCGCCGCCCCCTAACACCCCCCCCTTTTACGCCGCCATTGTTACACACAAACCTCTTAACATTCTCATTGTATATTAACTTAACCTTTTTCTTCTCCAAGATGAGCCCGTGAGATTTTTGCTTCTAAAATTATAGTATTAAAATCTAATCTAGTTTTAGATAGCATCGTGAGCCATCTTAATAATTGTGTGAATATATTTTGTATGGGAATTTTATGTGGTTGAGTTACTGTCTCAGGAAAGAAATCTAAATTGTTGGTTTGTGACATTTATGTTGGTTTGTGTCTATGGTTAGTTGATGGCGGGAAAAGCTTCGAAAAAAGTTTTATTACGTGTAGAGATAACTTTACACTTCGATAAGCATATTGCGCACACACAGGAGTGTGAGATTTGCTAAATTAAAGCACAAAGTTACAGTTTATAATTATAGAGAGGGAGTACATAAAGCTAAAAATATAATAAAAATAATTATTTATATGAATTACGGTGGAATTTCAACCACTTGGCCTCGTGGTCACAAGCACAGCTACTGAGTGGTGATCCTAAGTTTGATTCCCTGATCAGCCGAAGTGTTATTGGGTTTTCTGTTAATAGTTCATTATAATTAGTCGAAATTCTCTGTAGCAGCAACGAAGTTTGGAATTATGGCAGGTAGACATAGCAACAGGCTGACCACAAGGTAAATAGAACTTAATAACAGCACTTGTTAAATGTAGGTGTATAGCAGTGTACATTTCTGCCTACCCTCTAAGGAATACAGGCGTGATGGTATGTTATGTTTATTTTATATTTTCACCACATTCTTTCAACGAAATCTACATCCTTTTATAGGTACGTATCAACCTAGGTTTTACCTATAGTTTAGACCAAACCCAGTACTTTCCAAGCCAGTAGGTCATCAATCACATACGACATGTGCAATCACTGGTCCTTATGCTGTACCAGATAGCTAGCCCTAGGTCATGCGGTCATAGGCTCGCTGCAGACTGGCGACTTTCTAAATGGATTTTCGTTGGATGTTGCGACTGTTTTGTGTTGGATTTGACAAGCATACCTATATAATATAAGCTATTTAGGTATGGTATTTAGTATTTAGGTACATAATCCGTTTTTTTTTTGAGCAGCTCCTAGCAGTGAAAAATGCTAATAGTTAACTGCATTATTACGATTAATATTTTTACGAAGATATGCAATTTTTTTTTTTTTACCCTCCATAAATTGGTATTATTGGCCTGATTAGTGCAGTGTGATAGTAGGATAACCTCAGAACCTGGCGCATGGATAACATTTGGTGTGACATAGCTAGGTAGAAGGAGACCGTATCGGTGGCGGTTACCACCAACATCAGCATTCCTAAAGAGGGTTGATTTTATATAGTTCTTTAATGCATTTATGCGAGCAACAAAGATATTAAGAAATGTCATACAGAGCGAAAAAAGTTAAAATTTCTGAAGTTAGAATTTTACGTTTAAGAAAAATACTGTCGTGTGCAGTATTTAAAACTGCCTAGAATATTCATCCGGGATACTCTGCTGGTTCAAATTCTACTCACGACCGTATGCCTCTAACCACTTTTTTTTTACTATTCACATTTTTATTGAACTTGAACCAAATATTTCTACTGGAAGTCTGAAATCGAATCAAAATAAAAAAAAATCATACTAAACCAACAATTAAGCATGTTACAGAAATTCAATCATACATCTGCAACCGGCCTAAACGCCGAAGATATTAAAGTACCCACGAATCGCCGCGAGGCCTAATTTGAAAGCATAGCATAGACATATATAAACGTACTTGCCATGTTTTGTGTTTCGAATCTAACTATACAAGTTTTCAATTACAACGAGCGAAGTAAATTAATTTAGAGGCAAATTCTTGTAAACCGTTTCAAACCTTAGTTAACTATTTATACAAGTTTAGACTGAAGGGATTCTCGAAAAGGGCATTATTAATTAAATATTTCGAAGAAATGTTATGAAAATTCAACAAAATATTTTCATACGACATTATGAAAATCTTTAGGTGAATTTTCTTGGTAAAAGAATACGGTCACGAGCAGGATTAGAAACTGCGCTTCCAGAATAATTAAAAAAAAATATAACTTAAAGTATTTAGTCTCTAAAGTTATACTCTAGGCTGACCTAATTGAATTATTATGAAGACGTTGTGAAATATCATCATGTTCGAAATAAAATCACGGGCAACACAGGCATCTGAAAAAATACGGATATAACCTTGCCGTGTCTTAAACGAAGCATAGACTACGCACACACACACGCAGCGTACTGGCGCCGAGTGGATGAGTTTTAATTATTTGTATGTGTTTAGCTCGTATATAACAAGCGAAATTGGATGACTAGGCATTCTTCTCACATGTCGTACGCAACGCTACGTCCGTATTTTTTTAAGATCCATGGGGGACAACATGTAATTTATAAAAATAATATTATAGTGCTTCATTATCTGCCTCATTAGTAGTATTTAGTCTCTAAGTTATACTCTAGGCGATCTGCCAAGAGGCGGACCGTGAGTTTGTGGGGCCCTGGGCTAATACCTAGTACATGGGGGACTGCCTTTTTTATGGACGTTGTGCGGTCTTATACCGAGAAAAACCACGCGGTTAATTAATAATCTTGTCCATTATTTGTTGGGTCTGGGGCCTTTATATCCAAGGGGCCTGCAGCCCAAACATGCCAACTAAGCCATCCCAACTTCTGTTATTTAGCAGAGCTCCTGGAGTTTTATCTAGAAGGCCCAGGTACAAAGCCTGATCGCGACAATATTTAAAAAAAAAAACATTAGAGTTGTGGTTTGAAAGATGTATCCGTATTTAATCTCTGCCTAGCCTTTTTCCAACGTTGGGATCGACTTCCAATCTAACTAAATACAGTTTAATTAAACACTTAAATATGACTTCCATACCATAATTGTTTTTTTCTTTTTTAATAAGATTTGAGATGTATCATTATTTCGTTAAACAATTCACCTGCCTACAGGCAAAATAGACGGACCTGAAAAAAATTATATCATATAATGTAGGTAAGTACTTTATTTTATGTGATAAATTGTTTGATTTGATTTGATTTGAACATAAGTACTGGATAATAAAATCATACCTAAACCTGCGAGCATCCGTGAAGAGATTAACGAACATAGATAAAGCGAAAGAGATGCGTCAGAATTTTAGCGAATGGAAATTGATAGTCTCTGCTGACTTCAATGGGAAATAGGCGGGTTATCAATGGGAAATGGGAATATCTAAACAGGTTTAGGTTTTATTTAAATTTATTACATTATTAAAAAACAATCTTATATAACGTTTACGCGCCAAATTGTCAGATCAGAATGCCAAAAGTATAGTGGGGATCATTAATACTAGAAAACTAAAGATTAGAGCTGCTACCACTTTTATCGACTATGTCTTAAATTTTTTCCGGCTTACATTATGTAGCCAGAAATATTATATATAAATTATATTGCTTGATAGGACTTTCGGGTATATAAAATGTTACACTTTCGAAATTTGAAAAAGCCTGATCAAAATGTTTTATCTAAAAATTAATTGTTTTTAATTGGAGATAAGACTGATAAGTTTATTAAAGATTAATAACTTTTTTATTTCTTATATTTGTTAGGCATTTATTTAAAAAAATAAACATGCTTTTATCCTCCTTAGTTAAAAATTCGGACAATTTAAAAAGCCGGATATAGTCCGGCCAATAGGCCGGGATGATAACTCTAGGTATATATGACAATTTGTCATAACTGTCATAGATCTTAACGTAAACTTTGAGGAATGGAGGGGTCTCAGTACGAAATGATGGTCATCCATCCACAGACCAACTGTGGCAGACGCAGCTTAACCTCAATGTGCGGCTGTCACTTAGCCACGAGCCACTCAAAATGAACCTTCCGACCAATATCTCACACGTTTATTTGCCGTAAGAGTAGTTCACGACAATTTTCCTTGCCCTATAGGTCAGTATAGGTAATGAGGTCTGGTCCAAGACTGGTCCGGTTTCTGTGTCTGTGTGTTACCTAGTTACTAACTATCAACTATAGAGTATGCGAGGTACGGTAATTATAGTGATGTGGTGTAATTTTGTCGATATATCAAGTGTTGTGGTTTTGGATGGATGATAATTGATTTTTTGGTCATGATTTTGTTTTTATTTTAGGTTATTCGAATGGCTTTTCTTTTTTTTTTTTTTGTTAAAAAGGAAGCAATTTAACATGTGTTAGTACGGTAAGCGACAAAAGTAGGTGGACATAAAAAATATACAAAAAAAGTTTTAGCCTAAAAACTAAACTATCCCTCGGACTGAAGGAAATACGATTTCAATATTGTTATCTTAAAAATACAAAAATTCATTACATCAGATTACATTATTTAGCACTAATGTCAATGCAGTTTTGTTGCGTGTTCGACTTATATCGCTGACTATACCATCACGATATCCTTAATAAACACTGTGTCCTTCTATAATATAATTTTTTAATTTCTGTCTTCTATTCATAGAATTACTGTATGTAACTTTAAGTTGTAAAATGTGTTTATTGGTGGAGAATGTCTATTCCTTAATCATCACACAAAAACGGCTGAACAGATTTTGAGTATTTATTTTTATTTTGGATCACGTATGGAGATCAATTGGACCTCGCAAAAGGACGTAGACTACCTTTTATTACGCAGATGTAAACGGGCACCAGCTAGTTATAAATAAAAAGTTATTGAAGATACATCACAGTCAACACTTTCACACTGAGTATTATAATATCATAAGAAATGAAAGTACACAAGTTATACGAAGGAGTAAAGTCGGGCAAGCTTTCAATTATTTATAGTTCATCTCGAACTCCAAATAAAGTAAAAATGAATATCCAGTAAAATAACCAACCATCGAATAGAATACCAACAAAAAAATATAGTGCATGTGCAATAGTTTTTTAATCAACAACTTTCATCGAAAATCTACTTTTTATCGACTAATCCTACATCCCTAGTCCCTAACATGACTAGTTATGTTATGAATAACACCTGTTTACCAGTAAACCTGATAGGCTAGACCTGTTAATATAATCATGTAAGCAGTTAGAAGACATTTAAATACTAATGTTGATTCCATGAGATACTTGCAGATTGAGTTGTCACATGGTTACAGTTTTACTTACAATACGCACGCCACTTCTATTAATGGGACTTAATGACGGTCAAATAAAATCAAATCATTTATTTGTGAATATAGGTAAATGACTTGATCTTACAGTACTTTTAATTCAGACCTCTATATTCGGCCATCAATGTCGTACAAATCTAATTACATTTTAGTTCACAGTTTCATAGGTATTTGTATAATTTAAATAATTTGGTACGGTATTCGTGAAATATGCGTATACAACTGTGTTCACTTCTGCCTATCCCTTCGAGATATACAGGCATAGTGCTTTGATGAATTTCACATTCTGTGTACAATTTAGAATAACTACTACTGTTTAACGATTAACTAGTGATGTGCGGCCGTTTATCGATAAAATTATTTGTTGTTTGTGACTTTACGACTTTTCACTTTAGAGTTGTAATAAAAACTTTAATTAGCAATTAAATACACTATTATTATTATAGCTGGTGTTAGTAGTAAATACAATATAAAGTAATAATTAAATGTTTACCTAATTATTTGCTTTCTGATTATTTATGCCAAAGCAATTAAGCGATCATTTATGAGTAATGAAATAAAATTGTTTTCCAGTCCCATGTAATAGGTCAAACTCTGGTCTGCTACTGAGAATTTCCTAACAGAAAAACTCAATAACATTTTGTTTGACCCGTGAATCGAATTCGCAATCGAATTTTCAGCTCAGCAGTCGCACTTTGGACAACTTTTTGTTTTATTTTTTATTGTTGTGTCTGTGTACTTATTATAAATAAGTAAATAAAAAATAAATCAACTTTTAACCGGATTAATAACTAGAGCAGTGATAGCCTAGTAGTATGACCGTTGGACTGGCAAGTTAAAGACGCAAGTTGGAATCCAAGACACGCACCACTGACTTTTCAAGTCATGTGCGTATTAGAAATGATTAAATATCAGTGAAGGAAAACGTGAGGAGCCTAGCACACCAGAGAGATGTTCTCGATGGTGTGTAAAGCCATGTCAGAGACCTACGGGTGGTTTAAAATCTGACACTAGGTTGTTCATCAACCACACGATGAAGAAGAAGAAGAAGACCGGATTAATTGAGTATATTATTGATTTTTGTTTTTCCTGACGTTTACAACACTGCAGCTTTAGTACTGACAGGATGACTGTGATTAATCCGGTTAAAAGTTGTTTTATTAACATAAGAAGTACATAACATAGCATCACGCCTGTATTTCCCGAAGGGGTAGGCAGAGGTGTACACAATGGTACACCCACATTTCACCAATGCTGTTATTAAGTCCCATGTAATAGGTGGTGAGCCTATTGCCATCAACCGGGCACAATTCCAAACTCCGGGCTGCTACTGAGAATTATCTAACAGAAAATCTCAATAACACTTTGCCCGACCCGGGAATCGAACCCGAGACCTCCGGCTCAGCAGTCGCGCTTGGGACCACTAGACCAACGAGGCATTTGTTTTATTATAATATAGTAATCCAGAAAACCTAACATATAACTATATCTATCTGCCTAGCCTTTTCCCAATTACATTGGGGTCGGCTTCCAGTCAAACCGGATACAGCTTAATACCAGTATTTTACATGGAGCGACTGCCTATCTGACCTCCACAACCCAGTAACTGGGTAACACGATATCTCGTGGCATGACTGGTTGTCAGACTTTCAGGCCTCTGACTACCCGTAACGGCCGTCATAGATCTTAATTTGACAACCGGGACCGACGGCTTAACGTGCTCTCCGAGGCACGGAGGGGTCTCGGTATGAAATGATGGTCACCCATCCACAGACCGACCGCGGCAAGCACAGCTTAACCTCGATCGATCGATCTGTGCGGCTGTTACTTAGCCACGAGCCCCTCAATATATTACTATATAAAACCAATAATACTTCCCAGGAATGTAACTTAGGACCTTACGCTTACCAGCCGCGCTCTCATCTACCAGGTATAGACTAATTAGGATCTATTCTTGCCAGTCACGAACACAATACCCTTTTAACTATCTAACTGTGTAACAAAAGTTCTATTAAGTGCCAAAACCATACTAAAACTTAAAACTTTAAACCGACCACGTAATAAACTTAATTAAAACCTAGTTTAACCTCTCAAATACTGCGAATAAATGGAGTCTGAACCATTTCAAAGCAATTATCTTAGAGTTAAGACTATTTTAAGTTGATCATTTTACTCTTGGGCCGTTGGTTTACTTGACTATGCATTAAGATTTTAAAAGGGCCGCACGCTGAAATTTTAAATATAGTATTTTCGCTTCGCTGCTTTTTAGCCTTGTTTAGAAATAAAAGATAAGGGACATATATATGTATTCTGTTTTTGTTGGTATTCGTTTATTTGCTTGAAATATGGTCCATAAGGTGTTACAAATAATAAAAATAGTACAAGACATATTTCACCAGTAAAACAGGCTTGCAAAATATGTCACAATCCATTAACAAGTCAAGTGAATCTAAAAATTAGCATTAAATAAACATTATACAATATCAAATCATAATCAATAATCATTATATGGAAATCTAACAGCATAATACAATAAAGTAATTACGGTCGCGAACAGGATGCGAACCTGCGCCTCCCGGATGAATACTCCAGGCGCTCTGACCGCTAAACCATCTCGACCTCTGCTCACCACCGCGAATTCTTCTTCCATATTTTAACACGTCTTATGGCGACGTCATTGCTATCAATTCAGTCCCTATACTATATAATAACTTTAAAGTTCGCTAAGCATGCGTTAATGCTTTTCAAAGATTTATCTTGAATCATAATACAAAGTTTCTCAATAAGCGTTGTAACGACAGGAGGTGTTCTTTAAAAAATCTTTTGTAGAACAAAAGCTCTCTTGTAAACCATACTCCCAATGAACAACAAAAAATTTTAAAGGGTAATTCCGCCTTCCCCTTTGGCAAGGAGTTGAAAATGAGTGCTGCCATGTAGACACAGCTTCTTCTAAAATGTTCTTGTTGTGGTTTCCACTGGTAATGTTTTAAAAGCTATGTGTCTCTTTCTTCAAGAAGGCCATTCCAGACGCCCTACATGGTTACGCTCTCATAGCCTTTTGGAGTTTTAAAGAAACTATGACATCCGAATTTGTTTCGGTTTTTCTTCTCAGAAATAATCAAAGAGAAAACGTCTTTTATTTTGATGTAAAACATTTTTTTATTCATATTGACGGCTGTCAAGGGGGCTCGTGGCTAAGTAACAGCCGCACAGATCGATCGATCGAGGTTAAGCTGCGCTTGCCGCGGTCTGTGGATGGGTGACCATCATTTCTTACCGATACCCCTCCGTGCCTCGGAGAGCAGGTTAAGCCGTCGGTCCCGGTTGTCAAATTAAGATCTATGACAGCCGTTACGGGTAGTCAGAGGCCTGAAAGTCTGACAACCAGTCATACCACGAGATATCGTATTACCCAGTTACTGGGTTGTGGAGGTCAGATAGGCAGTCGCTCCATGTAAAATACTGGTATTAAGCTGCATCCGGTTTTACTGGAAGCCGACCCCAATGTAATTGGGAAAAGGCTAGGCAGATGATGATTGACGGCTGTCATAGATCTTCATTTGATTATCGGGACCTAAAATAATAGTAACATCAAAACTAACCACGGCAAGCAAAGGTTAACTTCGACCGGTCGATCTATCCGTCAGTTACCTAGCCAGGAGTCCCTCATACTAAATATACTTTTTTTTTTTTTTTGGTAGTGGCATCTCGCAGGTCAACCTAGGAGGTTGTCGAGTGCTTAACCGGACTTTCCTGTGGATGCCCTAATAATAAACTATTATTAAGGCCTCCAGCCAGGGGCATACGACTAAATTAAATCTTAAGCGACAACGCTAAGGGCACCCCCTGCGGGGTACGAGCCTCGGCTTAGGGCGTTGCTTGAGGGAGGACAGCAAGGGACTGGCTGGATCGAGCAAGAATCATAATTATTATTATGGGACGAATTTAAAGCTACAGGCTCAGCGGCTACGCGGGCTGGCACGAGCAAGGGTCGGGGAGGTCCTAAATATACATAATACTCCTCCTATATATATATATACGGCGGCCTATCTCCGCGGAGATTATCCAAGTAGGAGATATTATAGTGCACAAGTAGGTATATGCGCAAACACGGGTCCACAGTCAACTCCCTCTTCCTTCACTCTCATAGACCGATGGGACAGCGATCCGACACGACCGGAGAAAGATTAGGCGTAGGACCGACGGCTTGCTCTCCGAAGCACGGGGATGTCACACCACCAACTTCCTAACTCCGGGCTGTTACTGAGATTTTCCTCATAGGAAAACCCAATAACACTGTGCCCGACCTGGGAATCAAACCCAGGACCTCACGCTCAGCAGCCGCGCCTGCGACCACTAGACCAACGCGACAGTCAAACTGCTATAACTATAATAATAATAATAATATTCCATAATAATATTCCACAACTATCACACAACGCCGTCTAGTCTCAAGCTAAGCAGAGCTTGTGTTATGAGTACTAGACAACTGATAAACATACTTATATATTTCTAAAATGCATACATATTATAGATAAATTACACCCAGACACAGAACAAATGATCGTGCTCATCACACAAACATTTGTCCTGAGTGGGAATCGAACCCACGACCTCCGGCATAGCAGTGAGGGCTACTAACCACTAGACCAACCGGACAGTCAGACTATATATACATACTTATTACAAAACATAAAATAATTACCCAGACGTCAAAGTATTCCTCCGCATCGCTGTCATCTAGTAGCGTGCCCAGAACTGGCAACATTCGCACGCAATAAAAAATAAAAGTAAAGAGGATTCTCTACACTATAGCTTTAATTAAAAAACAGGTTATCATAACCTATATCCCCATATAACTCGTAGCATGTCGCGTACCAGTAACATTATGCGTTTTTATTAATACATTCCATATTACTAACTTTATTTTAACACTCGGTTTCACTCGTTTGCAAGAGTATTTTCCTGCAGAAAACAAATATTTTTCAGACTAAAAAGTACGTAATGTACTATCTGGCTATCGAACTATTTTTGTACAAAAATTCACGTCATTCTGTTGCTCCGTTTTGACGTAAATCAAGGACAAACACACACACATATTCACATTGTTATTATTGACAGGATAATTAATTTATTCTATTTTAGTTGCTTACTACCTCATTAGGCACGCCTGCGCAATATGCATTTTTATGTCTGGCAACTCCATTAAGGGATAAACAGAAACGGGCTATTGGGAGCTGCGTTATTTTTTATGTGGCAACCTTGTTGATGAACTAATTAAGTTTAACTGGTAGCTCTACCCGCAATTATTACCAGTTGATAAGATACATACAGGTTGACATTTTTTATCCGCACCCGGACGGAGTAGACTCTAGTAATATCTTAGGTTTTCGCGATCACTATACATAATGCACCTAGTTTTGACTTTTCATAAGTGCCTGTAATATGGTTTATTTGAAATAAAAATATTTGAATTTTGAATTTGAATTTGAATAATAAAACAACTTTTAACCGGATTAATCGCGTGTATTATTGGTTTTTGTTTTTCCTGACGTTTCGAACACTTTGCAGCGTTCGTGGTCGCAGAAGGACTAAGGTGCCAGGCGTCTCAACAGTTTATTTAAAATTATTTCAGTCTACCGCACATATAATTGATAAAGTTCATAAAATGATTTTTAGGTAAGGTAAAGGTATACTCTAAATACTGGAGATAGCAAATTTTACTCAAAGGAAACATTACTTTATTTTTTAAATAAACAAATCTGCATCTGAAGATTTTCGATAACTTGCTTGTAACACTCGTTAATTTTTCGGCTAAAATCCGAAAAAATAATATTCTGTACTTTTATAGCATCAATCGATTGGGTCGTAATATTATAATCGATAGTTATAAAGATAAAATCTCTATAATAACAATAATATAATTTATTTCCAAAAACTAAGATTTTACGAGTTTAGCATAATTACTAGCTAGTAACATGTTCAAAATAAATATGAAACACCATCCGTTGCCGAACTAGGAAAACACCTGTATTTCAGCTTTCGGCGCCACTCCCCGTAGTATAAGAATTTTTATTAGCTTATACTAATTTACACAAAATTGACAATTAAATATGAAATAAAAGGTGAGTAGAGAGCCTCTCTTTGTATATAACGTTTGTGTACGTGTGTGTGTATGAAAGGGTGTGTATTGTTTGTATATCTTACTTATGAATAACAAATTTAATAGAAGTCTAATGATTAAATCTAATCTAATCTAATTTTAATGATTAAATATTTAACAAAAACTTTAACAAACTATAACAAACATGGTAAATTAAATTAAACAAAATGAAGCTACAAACAGGCCATGCGAAGCGTTGCTTAACTTCAATTAACGTTTACAGATTAGAGTTTGCAACTGGCTATAAACGGTTTACTCCTCACCAAAAGCAACACGAAAGACAAAATAATAATTATAGTAGGCAGGAAAATAAAGCAATTAGAAGTTGACATGGGTATGTGATGTCGTAATAGTTGCCTTACTTTATGTAAGTGGCCGCTGTAAAAGGATTAATAGTGATGTGACATGTTGATAAGGACGAATGTCGATAAACTATTTATATAATCGTTCTTTTTTTTTGGATGAGTTTTGTTTTGCTTCTTATTTAGAGTTGCTTAATGTCTATAACTTATAACAATTTAACCTAATAATTTTGCTATCAAACTTAATAGATCCTCATCATATTCTTTCATGTGGGTTATGTTTGATTAATTTTCAAGTTTTACTTAAACTTAAAACTTATAAAATATATATTTCTTTTCCGTGGCAATTACCCCTTAACTTTGTCTACATAATGAAAATTCTAGACAACAACAAGTGGACTTTCACTTTCTGAGAACCGTACCTATTTTACCATTCCTACTGCGTATTGCGTAAACTTACTGTGATCGTGTAGTTTCTTAAAGAATTTCCTTGTAGTAAGGCAACGTTTAATTTGGGATTCATATTCTGCAGTTAACATTTACAACCTCACATGATGGCACTTACCAATCGGCCAAGCCTTTTCCCAATTACATTGGGATGGACTTTCAGTCAAATAGGATGCAGCGTGATACCGGTATTTTACATGGAACGACTGCCTATCTGACCTCTATAGCCCAGTTACTGGATAACGCGATATCGCGTGCTATGACTGGTTGTCAGATTTTCAGGCTTCTGATTACCCATAACTGCTGTCATAGATCTTAATTTAACAACCGGGACTGACGGTTTAACGTGCTCTCCAAGGCATCGATGATGGCATTTACCAAAACATAACAAAATATCATGGCTGTGATCCCCGAAGGGGTTAGAAGATGTCTACTCTTCTGCTCACATTCCATCAATGTCTTTATTTAGTAATGTGGTGGTGAGGCAATCGCCAACTACCGGGCATAATTCCAAACTCCGGGCTAATACAGAGAGATTTTTTTAACAGAATAACTCAAAACCACTACCCGACTCGAAAATAGAACTAAGGACATATCACACATAACAGCCGTACTTTCGAATACGACCGTCTTCAAATATACTATCAGTCCCACGAAACATACTATTCATAATAATATTAAATTTATTATCGATTACATTTTTCCCGTCCCTAACCCTTAAGTGCCGTTAGGGCTGAACCTTTTTTCTGCCTCCATAAACTAGCTGTTTCATATACAAATATCGTACGACGTATCGTAACAACACTACTCATGCATATGCTAATGCTAGAATCGATACTAGAATTTTTTATATATATGTTATTTGTAGGTCTAACCAGATCTTTCGTATTTTATTATTACAAGAAATGATTTAATTTAAAAAAAAAATACGTAGAATTATACATATTCGACGTGACGTTACGAACACTCAATAAAAACTATAAATAAGCATTTAAAAATATGACATTCACATCTCTGTGAAACCTCAGGTTAACTAAAAAAAAAAATTTTTGATATGTCAAAAAATGAAATTAACTTCATAATAATTGGCCTGCGACGTCCTGTAACGTTATGACTATTCACTATACAGAGACTGAACCGACACGACTAACTTTGCTTTTTTGTTTTTTATCAAATATTGGTCTACTTTTGGGCACTAACTCGCCTGATGATGAGCAACGGTGTGGCCGAGGATGGAGCACGTAGATCCAGAAGAAATTTATACACTCTAAACAGAGTTGATAGTTTTGGGGAGAACGATTGTTGGAGAGTTGATGCAACTGCCCAGACCCGTCTCCCACAACGGTTGCATCGGACTACACCCCGAAACACGACTAGGTCGCTTCACGGATTGGCTTCGTCCGGTGGGTGGTAACCAGCCGCGGTCGAAGCCTCCCACCAGAGTTGTATTGCCTGTGCAGCACCACCCAGGGGCCACGTGTAGGGATTCCATTAAAAGTGTGCATTCCTACGGACGCGGGTAACTGAGCCCCCCAATCCCCCAAACTGTTAATTCAGTGAAAAGCAGGCTCTTTCAAAAAGGTCTTATCCGAACTTTACCTTTCACTTCCCCGACCAATTTTACCCACATGCTTACTGCAGTACCAAACCCATTAACATGCTAATGTTACCAGGTAAAATTATCATTAAAAAATCTTGATTAAGTTACTGGGCGTGTAGGACCTGTTTGGATCAGTCTAGACCACGCATGGACCAGTGTATCAGTTACCTGCTTATGTGGCCTAGATGTTACTCGTCCGGGAAGCTAGATTTTTTACTAACACCAGTTTAGGTATCATAGCATAACACAGCATCACGCACATTTCATGTATTCCCTGAAGGGGTAGGCACAGGTTTACACAGTTGTACATCCACATTTCACCAATGCTGTTATTAAGTCCTATGTAATAGGTGGTGAGCCTAGTGCTATCTACAGGCACAGTTCCAAACTCCGGGCTGCTTCTGAGATTTATGTAACAGAAAAATTCAATAACGCTTTGCCCGACCCGGGAATCAAACCCGAGACCTGTCAACAGTCGCTCTTGAGGCCACTAGACCAAGGAGGCCGAGGAGGCGGGAATGACAAACATTTTATGACACAAGCCATGACAATCAGGCAATTTGACAGAGAAATCCGCGGGCAAATGCTAGTTTGATATATTTTAATATTACTTTACCCATATCCCTGTGTGTCGTGAACTACTTACCATAGCCCAGATGTCAAATGTCCGGGAAGCAGCTAAAACTTTTTTCCACTAACTTCTAGACATACACGGAGACAGCGCTGCGTAGGATGTTACCATTTGCAAATCAAGTCTACTGACACCCTTTCTAAAGTGTGTTAAGGTCGAGTTATATGTTAATAGAAAACATGACACTTGTCTGTATACGTAAACTCACGCTTCTTAACCATGGAGGTAGGCAGAAACTATAGAATGCCACCTGCTATGATCATTACGTACTATTTTTACACGACTGCCCAAAAAAAGGGTGTTATGACACGACTAATAAACCCATAAAAAGGAGTGTTAAGTTTTTGTTCATGTTTGTATGTATTTGTGAGTTTCTTTATTCCAATTGTAAACGCCTGAACCGATTTAGATGTATGGACTACCGATAGAATCCTCCCGGGTAAAATAGGCCAAAAAGATTTAAAAAAAATGTAATATAGGCTATGGTACACAAAAAGGTATGAAATAATATTATTCACCAATGGCAGGCATGCTTTATTTTTTTAAATTTTATCTTGTTGCTTGGTCCACGTTCATCCATTTGGTCATATACGCGCGCTGGTTGTGAGTACCACGCAACCTGACCTTGTGCCTCTTTTAACACTTCTTTTTGAGGTAACCTGTCCTATCTGACGGCACGTATGCATCAGTCAACGTGCAGCTCAACCATAACTAACGGAGCTCAACGACCCGTCACAAGACGATACCAGATCAGGAGCATGTTCGCGTAGGCCACATAAAAGAATTCAAACTACGCAATGTATTAAAACTCCATATAAATAGGTCGCCGCCCGATAATGGCGGCATCATGCGCGCACGCAGCTCGTATCCGGTGACGGTGCAAAAGCGCCATCTGTCGTGACGCGAATAACTAAGCAACGTCTGGGTGTGACGTCATGTTTCTTTGATGTAACCGATGCGAATAATAGCTGTGATAGCCTAGTGGTATGCCAATTGCACTGGCCAGTCCAAGGTCGCAAGGTCGAACCCAAGTCACTCACCAGTGACTTTTCGACGTCATGTGTTAGGTTAGTCTTATTTAGTTTATTGCGTAAAACAGTAAAGGAAAACATCGTGAGGAAACCAACACACCTGACAGATGTTCTCGATGGTGTGTAAAGCTATGTCAGAAACCTATGGACGGTTTAAACTGTGACACTAGGCTGTTCATCACCCACATGATAAGAAGATCATATCGTGGATTTAGTGCCAATACTTCTAAGTATATGAATGCAAACTTTTTAGGAAAAAAAAAATACTATTACAACTTTTAACCGGATTAATCGCGTGTATTATTGGTTTTCCTGACGTTTCGAACACTTTACAGCGTTCGTGGTCGCAGGAGGACTAAGGTGTCAGGCGTCTCAACAGTTTACAAAAACCAATAATACACGCGATTAATCCGGTTAAAAGTTGTTTTATATAATGTGTAGTGATCGCGAAAACCTAAGATATTATTAAAAATACTATTTATGGCTAAGCTTATAAATTTGGAATATATCTGCTTAGACTTTTTGATAACAATAGTAGGTTAGGTGAAATTGTCTCCGATGCAAATTTCAACGTTTTCACAAATAGTCACTTAGGAGCTAATTAGATATTGGCAATTAAAGATAAATCTTTGAAAACCATTAAAGCATGCTTAGCGAACTCTTGGAAAAATTATGCGGTCATGAGCAGGATTCGAACCTGCGCCTCCCGGATGAATACTCCAGGCGCTCTGACCACTAAGCCATCTCGACCTCTGCCACCACCGCGAATTCTTGCGTCACACGTCTTTTGGCGACGTCATTACTATCTATTCAGTCCCTATACAGGTGACCGAATAGATAGCAATGACGTGTATTTATCCGGGAGGCGCAGGTTCGAATCCTGCTGACGACCGTATTATTTTTCCATTTAATATAATAACTTTAGGTATTGGCACTTTAACGACGATATTTAACATTTACAGCTTTTGTCCAATCTCTGCTGGGTAAGCCATGGTTTATAAGCCTCCTCTCTTATAAACCATTGATCCCCGTATTAGGCCATTTTAGTCCAGGTCTTGCTCTGTCAGGCTTCTAAGGTTGCTTGAAATTGGGACTATCTCGGCTCCGGACTTGAGTTTAGATGCTCACCGTTCCAACTCCGGAGTTCTGAAATTTCAAAGTTTCATTGAAAAAAGTAAGCTTTGATTAGGTCATTGGTTTTATTTCTGATTGTCTCGTTCCTTCTAGTGTCATCTCATCCCCCTGCCCTTATCCCAATTTATTTGGGGTACCTATATCTGGCATGCTGCTAAAGTTTTAGCTATTTTTTATGACCGGCCGCCGGCCTGACGTCAACCCTCTTTGGGAATGATATTGTTAGTGGTCACCGCCACCGATACGGTCTCCTTCTATCTAGCTATGTCACACCAAATGTTATCCATGCGCCAGGTTCTGATGTTATCCTACTATCACACTCCACTAACCGGACTAATGTCATTAATCGGGCAAAATTCCGGCAGAAAACAGTAAAACCCAATCATTTTTTGCTCGATCCGTGACTTCAAGAATTGAACCCAGGACCACGCTTATCTGTCGCCCTTACAACCCCTAAACCAATGAGGCAAATTTATGACGATTTTTTTTTAAAGTATCTCTTAGCACATCTCTATAAATACCAGAGAGCGTATCTGAACTCCAATCCGACCAATCCCGGATGCATTAAACCTTATTATTCCCAACCCATAACTTTTTGAAGAAATAGGTATTATTCGATAAGTTAACAGTTAATTTATTCGGCCGCAAAAGGCTGCGCCGGCGCACCTTTCAGATTTACGGCGGCTGTTTCGCTCTCACATAAATTCAGGGACGCGCCTTATCGGAGCGTCCACGGGTTAAACGTTAACTGTGAACGCGGTACGAGGCATAAGCGATAGCGGATGCAAAAGAGGCAGCGATATCAATTACGATAATAGTAAAATCCATCCATGAATGGATAGATTAATGAAAGCTGAATAACCTACAATAATAATAATACTAGATTTTATCTATAAAACAGATAATAATACTACGACACCGTTATTAAATGCATATACATCACTTGTGTTATATTAAACTAGCCAGTGCCCGCGACTTCGTCTGCGTGAGAAAATATAGCCTATGTCCTTCCCCAAGAAAGAAAGAAAGAAAGAAAGAAATTATTTATTTTAGTCTTAATGCAGAATAGTTACTTAAACTAAAACAGATGTAAAATTAAAAATACTATTATGAAAAAAAAGAACAGAACTTAACTAGATGCTACATTTCGCTACCTGCACGAGACCAAGAAAGGTCCCTATCCCAGCTTAAGCGGCCAAATCGAAATGTGGCCGCGCTGATTTTCAGACAGGTCCTGAATAAATAGTGAGATCACGGGCGACCACGGCCCGAAGCAGCGTACGTAAATATGCAAACTAACGTGTAGTAGTAAGATACAATCTATCTCCTTGCCAAATGCCATAACGATCCGTTCAGCCGTTTAGCCGTGAAAAGTTTACAAACAAACATAGTTACTTTCTCCATTTATAATATTAGTATGGATAGGTACATGTTCCTAATTGGCTCGTTGGTCTAGTGGTCCCAAGCGCGACTACTGAACATGAGGTCTCGGGTTCGATTCCCAGTCAGGCAAAGTGTAATTGATTCAACCCGGTGTTTGGAATTGTGCCCGGTCTATAGGCTCACTACATATTAAATTGGAATTAATAACATATTACCCTGGGAGAGCCATGCTTCGGCACGAATGGGCCCGCTCGACCGGAGTAATACCACAGCCTCACAGAAAACCGGCGTGAAACGACGCTCGCGTTGTGTTTCGCCGAGTGAGTGGGGGTACCGGAGGCCCAAACCCTTTAAAAGGCCGACAACGCACTTGCGACTTCTCTGGGGTTGCGGGTATCCATGGGCAGCGGTAATCGCTTACCATCAGGCGAGCTGACTGCTCGGCTGCCCCATATCCCATAAAAAAACAGCATTAGTGAATGTGGTACATCTGCGTACACCTCTGCCTACCCCTTCGGGGAATACAGGCGTGATGCTATGTTATGTATACCCACCCGCTACCGCTCATAACTTGTGCCAACCAACACGGAAACAATACAAGTGACCGGACGGTTGCCGGGAATGGTTGCTCAACCTGCTGGTCCACTCGTGTGCAGATCGTGTGATAACTGATAACAACCTGGATTTGGGCAAGATTAGGATTTAGTGTGGTTATTGCGAAATTATCAGTGCTTCTCGTTTATGGGTTTGTAGCAAGCGTTCCCAGGTTCAAAACTTGGTTTGGACGCGACCAACCTAGTTGAAAGGTTATGGCTTCTGCATTACGAATAGGCATGATGACAGATTTTGAAATCTCCTTTATAATGTCGGTATACGTCTACTATTTCCGAAAAACACAATAGCAATAAACTGATTTAACGCAAATTATTTCATTTTAATCTAATTTAAATTAAGCGCTCATGGGTGTCATGGCGCCGCTTTGACGTCAAGCCTACGTAAGTATTTGACAAACGTTCAAGTAACACGACGGCGGTGATTGAAATTTACTGAGGCGTGACGTCATTCGCTGTGATTGACATTTCAGTTAACATGGCCGATTGCAGTATTTTATACTTTTATTTTATTGAAAAATCTTATTAATGTTAATGTTTTTAAAACAACTAGGTAATTTTTTTGAATACTGAGTACATATATTTTTCTCTAAAACCATTTATTCTTTGGTTCTTTAATACCGTCATCATGCCTATTGCGGGTTAAATTAAAATACAAAATAATATTTGTATGGCGGTTATGGGTATTGATGCAAATCGTGATCAAAATAGAAACATATCATAGTTTAGTCATATGACCGTTGGACTGGCAAGTTAAGGGTCGCAAGTTCGAATCCAAAGTGACCACCACTGACTTTTCGTCGTCAGGTGGGTATTAATTATAACTTGCTTGAAATGGTGAAGGAAATATCATCAGTAAACCAGCACACGTCAGAGATGTTCTCTATGGTGTGTAAAGCCATGTCAGAGACCTACGGGCGGTTTAAACTCTGACACTAGGTTGTTCATCAACCATACGATAAAAAAAGATGCACAATTATGAATGAAGGGGTAACCTCCCTCGTTAAAAGCATTCCGATTATTTCCGACATTTCTGCTCATACCGTAATAAAAACAAATGGTGAGATTGAAGGTAAATGTTTATGGAAAACCATTAAAAGAACACGAACCGGATTACGCATACCATAGATAACCTTTAACCCTTAATATTTTTTTATGCCGTAGATATTAGGGCTCGCACCTGATACATGCCATAACGGCTCTTTATATATCGGAGGGGCTCGTGGCTAAGTAACAGCCGCACAGATCGGTCGAGCGAGGTTAAGCTGCGCTTGCCGCGGTCGGTTTGTAGATGGGTGACCATCCTTTCATACCAAGACCTGTCCGGGGCTCGGAGAGCATGTTAAGCCGTCGGTCCCGGTTGTCAAATTAAGATCTATGACAGTCGTTACGGGTAGTCAGAGGCCTGAATGTCTGACAACCAGTCATACAACGAGATATCGTGTTACCCAGTTACTGGGTTGTGGAGGTCAGATAAGCAGTCGCTCCATGTAAAATACTGGTATTAAGCTGCATCCGGTTCAAAGCCGACCCCAATGTAATTGGGAAAACGCGAGATTGAAAAATAATAGCCACAAAAGTGACTCGAACCTGCGACCTTTGGTATACCATGTCATGGCTCTCCCACTAACGCTACTGACGTAGTTAACTTTGATACAAATTATATTATAGGCCTAACTGATCCAATATCATAATTCATGAGTAGAAACGAGGTTAAAATATTGCCAGTGAATTAAATTTCATTTCGCCTTTATGAATGTATAGTCCCGACTATGCATATACAAGATGCATAGTCGGAACTATACGTTCATAAAGGCGGCAAATGTGACGTGAACCGTAAATGTCTGTTAGACTTCCGGAAGCAGTTTCACTATCTCATGATAAAGTGCTGGTATGTACGTAGGTACAATACTTTTTACTGGACTGCGTGTACAGGACGATGCATTAAGATGAGTCAGAATAGCCATCCCAGTACTATCCCTACATAGGTACGCTCATATGATGAATAAAATGATGTCTGGACTTTAAAAGAGACGTTGACCTCTGAGTTTGTTTCGGCATTTCTTCTCAGAGCTAGTCAGATAAGAAATTCCAACGCCATCTAGCTTAAAAAATGTTTGACTTTTAAAGTGTAACAGATGTATTTACAGAAATAAATCTAGTTTATCGTTTATGGAAAAAAATGAACAGTACTATGGAAAAAATTGTTTTATTATCAGGTATTCTGCACATCGTCAGAACCTACCTAAAAACCGATAAATATTATTATGTATTGGCAATTATGGTTTTAGCCAAAGAACATTTTTGGTAGGTACAAGTAGTATAGAGTCAACGTCATCGTCACAAAAATAAAAATTTCAATCGTAAATAATAAAAAAACTTATTTATTTTCTTGTAATTTGTTTTGAATGAGAAATTCTATTTCTTTATTTTTTAACAGTAGTTTATTCGTTAATTGTTAATTCTACTCGTTGATAAGTCTTTGCTTTTTATCAACTTATTCATAGGTACATCTTATTTTTTCTGTACTTCGGAAAATTCTGTATATCTTGAAAACCGTAACTTTTTGCCGAACATATAGTATGCTATTTCGGTAGGTATTTACCCAAGCTATTACCTCCCGCAGTATGGCGTACTATTTACTGAACACCCTGTATATGACATTTGAGTAGGACAGTGAAGAAAAAGAGTGAGCTTAGCCGTCAGGGCCCATTTAGTAGTGATTATGGTCCTTGACGCGCTAAGCGATTAGACTCTAGTAAAAACAGACAATACGATCACCGATCTTACAAAAAAAAATTACATATAAGTTACGTAGACCGTAAAATAAAAAAAAATGCGGACAGCGAAACATTTTTTTTTTTCTGTATAATTAAGGTTTTTGTGAAAAGAAAAATACGCCACTACCTAGTTAAAAAAAATGTTTGACTTTTAAAAGTGTATTTAATATAGGGTTGCCATCTCCAAAATTTGCGAACCAGGAAGTGTGAAAAACCCGGATTTATGAGCTTTAAACCGGGATATATCAACAATGTTTTTTTTCTTGTTACTTAGTACATAAATAATAGCTTTAATTGTTAAAAAAAAAAAAAAATTTTAGTTACAAAATTTTAAGAAACAATGAGCAGGCTTGCATTTTAAACGTAATTTCGGCCGTGTGTTTTCGGTAGAAATGTAAGCAGCCTACAAATGAAACCCGCCCGGACGCTTCTCGGACGCCCTCTACTAGGACAAATCCGAGGGAACCCGAATGGGTGACAATCCTAATGTAATAGATGTTTATAATATATATACAGAATTAAATATCATCGGTTATAATCAGCCAACTAAGTAAGCCATCCCGATCTAAAATGCTACTCACTATCCCTGCATGGTGACACTCACATATGTACTATTATATCTGGAGATTCAAAGAGACGTTGACCTCAGAGTTCGTTTCGGCGATTCCTCTCAGATATAATCAGACAGGAATCGCCGGCGTCATTTATTTTACAATTATTTTATAAAAATGAATTGTAAAAGTGTATTCAAAAGATCTATTTTCAGAAATAAATTAATTTATCATTTACCGGGCACAAATCCAAACTCGGGGCTTCGGAGATTTCCTAACAGAAAAAGCCAATAACACATTTCCCGACCAGGCAATCGAAAACCCTACAAGATATCCAAATGAAAATGAAATACACATTTAAATTGAATTTAAATTGTATTTCAGTCCCTAAAATTTTCATTCAACTCCGTTGAGCCGTTAACAAGTCTGCTCGAAACATACATAAAGAAAGATAGACAGGCGATAATTTTAAAACCGATTATATAATATTAGACATAATTTAAATAGCAGTTTCATTTATTCTGAATTCACAGACATTGTAATATGTCATTTTAATTTTATTTATTTGTAATGAAGTTTTTGTTTGGTCTACAAAATCGAACACAACTTAAATAAACAGTCGTGTTAATCATTTAATCAGCACGCTAGCCATGTAGCCACTAGCCACGAGAATGAATAACGAATTCCTAGTATATATATTATCAAATTCAAACACGACACGGAAGCTTAAAATTAACTTCAAATGATTTACAATTAAACATTATTTTGTGTTCAGTTCTACAACTGCTACATTCTTTGGATAATGTAGGGTGACCATGAGTTGATTAATTGAAGGAAAATCCACCAGACCACGATAGAAGGATGTGTGTGTAAAATAATATAAATGCTTTATAAATTAATGCACATATGATTTACGATTTTTTAAAGGAATATTTCCTCATTCGCTTATATACACAATGAAGATAAATACAAATACAAATAGTCTTTATTGTGGTACATAGGTAATTATTAAGATGTTACATGTTTTCGAAATAGTACACAGCTATGACCCGCCATGATGGCATACAATAGTTTTTACGTAACATTATAAAACAGTGGGTATAAAAATATAAAGTCACAATCAATTACAAATTCAAATAACAATAAGTATGTCAGGATTCAGGAATTAATCCTATTTAACATCATTAAGATAATATTTTAAACTTTAATAACATTTGTCTATTAAAAATCGAAATAGTGTCTTTTTATAATTATTCAAATCTAAATCTCTAACTGTCTTTGGTAATTTATTATTTAAGTCAGCAGTTTTGTGGGGTTCATCATAAATACAGATAAATCTTTTAAAAGCATTAACGCATGCTTAGCGAACTCTAAAGTTATTTTATTTGTGTAAAAAGACTATGGTCGTGAACAGGATTCGAACCTGTGCCTCTCGCATAAGTATTTACCTCGACCTTATTTATCACGACCGTATTCTTTTTCCATAAAAATAATAAAATATCTTTACAATGAAGATATTTTATTGATCAGCACCGATCACCTTTTGGGCTCAGAATCTATGAATAAAAGTATATTTTCAACACACTTGCTCGTAAAGTGGTTTTTATTGCACCGGTCTTCGGTTCATAATGGAGCTTATTAGGCACGCGTGCAATTTCTTTACATATCAGCTAAAAAAACAGCTTAATACCTGTACATTCACATCTCATCAGGGTTTTTATGTTTAAAAATTATCTTAATGAACTATTGTTTTTCATGGTTTTAAATTTTTTAATAAAACCAAAAAAAAAAAAAAAAACTTGGCAAGTTAGCGACCAGTAACCACTGGACCCATAACACTTTAACAAGTTAGGTAACTCACAGCGGGATTCCCATCACAAAAACCGTATACAATAGAATTTTCAAACCAAACCGGCTTCGAAAGCTTAGTATGTTAGTCTAGGATACGGAAACCTAATGAAAACTAAATGATTTGCAGTGAATCGTTTGTTTGGCTTGTCTAGAAGCTACATTCTTGGATAATGTAGGGTAGCCATGAGTTTAGTGAGAAGTAAGACATTACAAAAAACGAAAATAATTATAAATAGACACCTTAAACATTTCAACAACACTGATGATAAATGATAAATGATGATAAATGATATTTATTTCTGTAAATACATCTGTTATAGACACTTTTACAAGTCATAAATTTTTTAAGCTAGATGGCGTCGGCATTTCCTATCTGACTAGCTCTGAGAAGAAATGCCGAAACAAACTCAGAGGTTAACGTCTCTTTTAAAGTCCAGACATCATTTTATTCAACATATGAGTGTATTTTGTAGGGATAGGTCTGGGATGGCCTTTTGAAGAAAGAGCCATAGCTGTTTTAAGCTGACCTGTCCTAACCGACGGCACGTATGCATCAGTCATCGTGTAGCTCAACCATAATTTAGGGAGCTTAACGACCCGTCGCAAGACGATACCAGATCGGCAGGACATTTGCGTAGGCCTCAGAGAGATCTCAAAAACCGCCAGACAAATAAATTAATTATAACCCTACACAATACACACATTCACATTTTTATAGTATTGATAGACATTTCATTTAACAATTAATTTCATTAGAATGTCAAATGTAATTAAATACATTATTATTCAATTAAAATGTCAAATGGTAAATATTGAATAATTCTGAATAATTCTAACATAAAGTTAGCAACATTACAATGTCAAGTGTCAAGATTTGTGTAAAGAAGGGGTATAAACAAGCATCATTTTATGTTAGAGCGAGCAGCACATTCCCAAGCATTTTTGTCTTCTAAGTAGTCTTTAACTTTATAATAACCTTTTTAACTGATATTTACATTCGTACTGACATACATAAACTCACGCCTTTTTCTCATGGAGGTAAGCAAAACTACACAACGCCACCTGCTGCGATCCTTACATACTCCATTTGCTTCATCCACGAGCATATGTCTGATCATACACGCGCCCCGGTTGCGAGACTGTGTTGAAGTAATTGATGTTGTAGCGACATCTATCTCGCTACATGGAAACTACGCGCACAACACCCTGCATCGCGCAATCAAAGTTTGAAGACGAGTTTGTATATATACCACCTCCCAACAGTAACCGTTGGGCCGTGGCCCGCCAGGCAATATCACCCGCCTGGTTGGAGGATCCTACCCTTTCTATGAAGGAACACCACACCTCGTTCTTCCATAATGTAAAGGGCGGTCAATCGTGGTTAAAGATTTGTGAATAAGTCTTCATCATTACATATAGAGGTTCCTCCGTGCCCCGGAGACCATGTAATCGCTGCTTATCATAATAAAGATTCGTCGGTAGATCGGAGTCAGGTAGTCAGATAAGAAAACCAGGCTTACCAAAATCCGCAACAAATAGGTACAGGTAGGGCAGATAGTTCAAAGCACGCAACTCAAGGCATGCACTACCGAATTTTTGTAGAGAGGAGAAGGCTTCAAATGTGGTGGAGGAAACATCGTGAGGAAACCAACCAGCACATTTTGAGAGATATTCTCGATGGTGTGTGAACCTACATCAAAGGCATACGGTGAAGGTAAAACTCTGAAACAACCCAAAATTGATTAACCCCAAGATCATCAAAATGGAGGTGGATGGTAGAGAAAAAAAAAACACCAAAATTGGTTCATAAACGATGAAGTTATTCCCGAACACACATAAAAAAAAAATATATATATATATACGGTCGAATTAAGAAACCGTCTCCTTTTTTTTTTGAAGTCGGTTAATAAAATAAGCAGTCACTCTATGTTTAAATACTGATAGTAAGATATACTATAATATCATACGCACGACAGTCGCAAGATAACTCCTTCAAACGCAATTACGCATGTTGAACGAACTCTAAAGTAATACATTTTTGTGACGTCACCAAAAGGGGTATTAAATAAAATGTGGAAGAAGAATTCGAGGTAGTGAGTAGGGGTAGAGATGGCTTAGAGGATATTTATCCGGGAGGCGCAGGTTTGAATTCTGTACTCACGATCGTGTTTGGTTTCCACATTTCTTTTTAACTTAAAGAAACCTTTTCTTGATCGCATATCGTAATAAAAAAATTACTTTATCCCACAATAACATGATATAATGGTGTTACCACACGCTAGTCCATCGCGATGCGAGTTCGTCGCTCGTTCCGGGCGGCGGAGCTCGCGTGTGAACTAGCCTTTATGTTATCTATATAATAGACGTATATATAGATGCCCTTGCTTTGAAATACAATTGTGATTAGTTTCACGGTTTGTGGGTAAGCAGAGATTCACATTAATCATTGTCGTTATTTAGAGACGCTCATAATTTGTTGCTAATTGCGATCGGTAAAAACTTTAGGTTAGGACACGGTTTTATTTCTTTCAAATGTGAAAAAGTTGTTCTTCTTGTCGTAGGGTTGATAAACAAGCTAGTGTCAGAGTTTAAACCACCCGTAAGTCTTTGAAATGACTTTACACACCGTCGAGAACATCTCACAGAACGTGTCCTGGTTTTCTCAGAAAAAGTGGTCATAAATCGCTTTTGAAAATCATCATCTCCCTGCCTTTATACCAATTTGATTGGGGTCGGCGCAGCATATCTTTTTCTTCCATACATCTCTGTCAGCCGTCATCTCGTCAGTCACTCCTTTTCTAACCAAATCATCTTTCACACAATCCATCCATCGTTTCCTCAGTCTTCCTCTACTCGTGTTTATTAATACTGCTAGACTTTTTAATTGAAATGAAAAACATACCCATTATTAAATAAATGTTTTATTATCGCGTAATACCAATTTATGTATAAGGTCCTAATTTATTAGGTAATTTCCATTTAAGGGGTCAATGTGTAAGTAATAAGGATTCATTTAAGCCATAATTCAAATTTTTACTGCAACTTTATTTTTTTCTTAATGTTCGCCGTTCAAGGAGTAGTGGGCGCTCTTGAAAATAATTCCGCTCGATTGACATTGGAAATATATCAGTTCGTACATTTAAATGCCGAAATAACCAAAACAAATTTATAGATTCGGGATAATATGAAGACAACATGCTTTAAAATTGAGGCAACTGTAATTGTCATTTTTCAATATTAATTTATGTACGTACAATTATAATAATTTAAACTGTGACCTTAATTTGTAATAATTCTAACTGTGACATTTGTAATTTTACTTTTTAAACTGCTTAACAATGTTTTATAAATTGTGCCTATTTCCAGGCAGAACGAACATGGCTCACTTCTATCTAGGTACTCCACCTGTATTGTATTTTAATCTACATTCATTGCAAATAAATAATTGATTGATTGATTGATTAATGTAGGTAAATTTATTTTTAAATTACGCATTTAACGCGTCTATTTAATATTGGCATTGGATTGGAATTGGTATTAGTTTCACGAGTAACCCCACTGTTTTCGTCTTGCTAGTACTATGTTACTTACAAACAATTTGTTATATCCATTTAATTCTTAGCTTAAGTAAATGTATTTGTCTTATATATTACCCCTTTCAAAAGAAATTACCTTATAATTTAGGACTTTATATATTTAGGTATTACCAGGCAGTAGAATTTTCTGTGCAAATATAAATAATTGCATTTTTGTGAATTAGCCAAATTATCCGTTTTTTTTTTTTTTCTTTCTTTAAATATCTTAAACGAACGTTTACAAACTTTAAAAAAACGATGTGGCCGTACTAAATGTACTTGTCAAAGAAGATCATTATATATTTTTGTAATTAAACTGCTCATACCAAGTGATAGTCGGACTCGCGTACTAAGGGTTCCGTATAAAATATTATATTTATTATGGTTATACTTTTATTTTATGTAATATGACTATAAATTAACAGTTTAGTCTATTTCCATGTTTTGTGCTGTGCGAAAAATGGCGAAGGACAAGGTGTATTTAGCCAAATTTATGATTTTTTGTTAACGTAAAGTACCAATTGATTCTGATTGATCAATTGATGGCGTGTTCCAAATTATACCGATAACGGCCGTATTTTTTTTATTCCTGAATAGGGTATTTGACACTGATGGAAATAAAATATGAAACTTAGCTATAATGATAGAATGTATTTTATTTGAATCTTTGGTATTTTTGAAAATAATAATAATAACTCGTAAATACATTTAATTCGATAAACAAATTCATAATTTTTAATCTATGTGTCACGTGACTCGAAACACCAATGACTGCGTGACGTCACTACTCAGACGATTGATTGTCAATTTGCAGTCAATGTGACACATGACATAAAATAAATCGATGAATTTGTTGATATTTGGGAAGCAAGATGCAACCACTTTCTTCATATTTCAGTTCAATTTTCGAAGTATTGGTATACTACGCACTAATGTTATGATTTACAAAATAATTTCCTTTGTTTACAATGGTTCTGTTGCGTAATGACGTCACAAAATGGCGATCGTCATTATCGCGCCTTTTGGCACGACCTTTGAAATTTGAATTTTAAATAGCTGTTATTTAATCAATAGGTACACAAAAAATTGCAAAATATTTTTTTTAGGTAATGTATACCATATTCTTTAAATTTAGTCAATAACCCTATTAAAACCTCGATTTTCTTACAGCTCCAAGAGACCATAGACGTGTGTATTTGATATACCTCGACGAGTTTCTGAGAAAAAGAATCAGACAAAAAGACGAACAACGAAGTAACACTATAAGCGTTCCGTCTTTTCTTTTGAGATACAGAACCCAAAAAACTACAACTTCTTTTTATATCCGACTGCGACACCTTAACATGAATATTTTACAGCCAGCCTCCAATTCGTCCCGCCCTTGCCAAAACAAACGTATCTATTGTTGTAAACAAACTGCCAAGATTTTATCACATGCTTAAACCAACAATACCTAACCTTGTACCTAACATATAATAAAATCCTTAGTTTTGCACAGTGTACAAAACTATAATCAACAAGTTGTATCAACAACTCACGCCTTTTACCCATGGGGGTAGGCAAAAACTCCAGAACGCCACCTGCTAAGATTCTTACAAGTCAATACAATGTCGAAGTTATATGTTGTATAAAAATAATAAATAAAAACAATAATAACAAAGTGTTCACAATGCTATTTCTTTTGTAAGATCTGAAGCTTATCTCAAAAATTTGCGTTTACTATGTCTAGGATCAACCAATACCCTCGGTATGCTTGCAGCGCGGCGGCGGCGGCGTCTCACTAAAGCCATAAGACAACGGCGTAGTATACGCTAAAACACAGTATCTTTTTTTCTAACTTATTAGTTTTCCTCAGCGTCGCTGTCTTCTGGAAAAGTGCCCAGAAGACTGGCAGCAATGCCCCGTTGTATGGCAATGCTTATTCTCTGACCGAGATATAAACCAGCCCTCTGGTGGCGCGAAGTGTCGGCCAGTCTCCGCGAAATTTCTTTGTGCAATACTTTAACGTTGGAGTAAATTTTCTTATTTAATTTTTATACTTAGAACTGTATTTATTTTATAGGTATATAGTGTTTAGTTGTAAATATTAGTCGGTTTTTACATACTTATCTTAAATTAATCTTAATAAAGTGAATGTATGTGAAAATAAAACTTATTAGTTTTCTCATAAATATATTTTTATCTGCCTCGTTGGTTTAGTGGTCCGTAGCGCGACTGCTGAGCAGGAGGTCTCGGGTTCGATTCCCGGGTCAGGCAAAGTTTTATTGAGTTTTTCTGTTAGGAAATTCTCAGTAGCAGCCCGGAGTTTGGAAATGTGCCCGGTTGATGGCAATAGGCTCACCACCTATTACATGGGACTTAATAACAGCATAGGTGAAATGTGGGTGTACAATTGTGTACACCTCTGCCTACCCCTTCGGGGAATACAGGCGTGATGCTATGTTATGTTATGTTATCTTTAACTAAATAGCATCGCGTCGAAAACTAAGCAACTTTAATATTAAAAAATTAATGAACATTATTTGAACATGATAGCTAGCGAGTTTGTTAAGTCACTGGCTTGGAATCTCTCCCCAGAAGTAGCGTCCCCAGATCTGCTTTCTAAATATTGGGACAAAAGTGGAAAAAAAGCAGGACTGAGATGAGAATACCGGGACACAGAAAACATGCACATCAGTAAACTTACAAATCTTTATTTCTAAATCAATTGTAATCATAATGCAATGAGATCAACAATTATTACTTTATCTTATATTTTTTTCGCTCGCTCGCCTTTTGCGTTTATTGTTCAGACACCGACTATATGAAAAAGCGGGATTTTGGGAGTCGCGCTCTGGGTACTGGCAGGACTCGAGAGGCCTGAAAAACGGGACCCAGAAGCCCAAAACACACTGAGTGATTAAATACTAACACAGTTTTTAAGTTATTATTACTATTAATGGATCTGTTGTTATTAAAAAAAAGACTGCCCCGTTGGTGTGGTAGTGGTTACAAGCGCGGCTGTTGAGCGTGAGGTCCCGGGTTAATTCCCAGGCTAGGAAAAGTGTTATTGAGTTTCTCTGTTACGAATTTATCAGTAGCAGCAGTTAGGAAGTAGGTGATATGACAGCCCCGTGCTTCGGAGAACACGTAAAGCCGTCGGTCCCGCGCCTGGGGTGCTACTCTTAAATCCGATCATCGGTAGTTCGGACCGAAACGTAATAACGCCGAGAACCGAACTAAAACCCTACCACCAAGTTTCTTGGGATCCGACTAGTAGTTACGTTCGGCCGTCGCTTTGAAATCAAAAACAAGCAATTGAATGAACCTATTGTGAAATATGATTGAATGTTGATTTAACTAAGTATTGTCAAACATCACAACTGATAAGTCAGAAACCATTTCGGAATAACGTCAACGAATACCAAAATGGCAAATCGCGAACTTCGATTGATTATCAGATCCAAAACACTTCATGGTAGCAAAATGTCCGATCCGTCAGTCGAAGCTTCGATGATCGGATTTCGGAGTAGCACCCCTGATCTCTCTCCGGTCAGGTCGGATTGTCGTCTTATCGGACTATGAGAGTAAAGGAAGAGGGAGTGCACCTATGTTTGCGCATACACTTACCTATTCACTATAACATCTCCTTCGTACTTAACTAATCCCCGTGGAAATAGGCCGCCGTAACCGAAATAAGGTCTGGAGGAATATATTTAAATAAAGAACACTAAAAATAAATCCTCGCTTAAAACCTTATCGTGTTCTTCTCCAGATCATGGTAAAACTCTATGCTAAATTTCATTAAAATCGGAGCGTCAAATATTAACAAACATACCCACACTTTCGGGTTCATATTAATAGTGATGATGTAACCAAAATGCAATAGCGGTCACAGATCGATATAACGTGTTAAACGAGTTTGTGGTGACTGGTCCGAATGATACCTTTTCGGGTCTCCGAATATTGATTGGACATTATGCTGTTTCGATGGTTGAAAGCTAATGCATTAAGCGACATAAAATCCCGTTCCGGAATGTTGAATGACATACCGGGGGCCTAAAATTTCTAGTGTTGCCATAGTCTACCGTAATTTGTCATGTCATAGACAAATTAGTGATGCGGAGACTAAGGCAGAGATACGTAAGCGAGTGCCATGGGTATACTTGAATGATGTAGATAAACTTACTAGCATTATAACTATGGGTAGGTATTAATAAAAAAAATAAAAAATTCTTACCAGTGATAAGCAAATTTCATGAATCTTTTTAGCTTGTGTATTTACCACCATTTTGATCTAAGAATTGCAGGTTTGCGCACGCCGTGGTTTTGTCTAAATTAATCGGTTCTATCTGAAAACCAGCGCTGCTACATCTCGATGGAGCAGCTTATGCTGAGATTGGGGCCCTTTTCGGTAAGAACCTGTACGAGACAGGTTCTTTTTTTTTAATGTTTAGTTTTTACAATTTCTTTCGTTGTCTAGTATTACCTGGTTACGAGACTGAAATAAATATTTTTTATTTGTTTCTTTCAATTTTTCTAAAATGGCCACTGAGCATTGCTCCTAAAAATTTAACTTTATATGAATTGAGTAACTTCTTAAGATTCTGCTCTTTGACAACTCCTATTTTGTGATTTATTTATTTATTTATAGTTACTTAAAACGACACAGGTCCAATTACATTAATTAACATAGAATTATAAAAAATAGAATAAAATAAGCATTCAATTATCATACAGTACAAAAATTAAATTAAATTAAAATTCAAAGATATACAATTCGTGGTTCAATTATTAATAATTATTTGAGTAAATGGTTGAATAAATTAAATACATCGAGTAAATGGTTGAATAAATTAAATACATCAAAACTAACATAAGCTAACATGTAACAGTGGACACCCTCGCATATTGTCTCTCACAAAACACCAGACAAGCACGCATTACTTTCTTCCATTCATCAGCAAACACATCACATTCAGGGTCGGCAGTCAGGAGGGCGTTTAGCATCCTTAGATGAGTAACTCCTATTTTGTGAGACATTTTACGAATCTCCATAGAAAACAGTCAAATAGATAAATTACTGTTTATAAATTGCACGCAAATCGTATTATGATTTGTCCACGAAGTGACCATTTTATGATTTGTGAAATGAGTAACTGCCTCGTTGGCCTAGTGGTTCCAAGCGCGACTGCTGAGCGTGAGGTCTCGGGTTTGATTCCCTGGTCGGGCAGTGTTACTCAGTTTTTATGTTAGTAAATTCTTAGTAACAGCCCGAAGTTTGGAATTATTGGTGAAATGTAGGTGGACAATTGTGTACACCTCTGCCTATCCCTTCGGGGAAGACAGGCGTGATGCTATGTTATGTTATATTATGGGAAATTAATCATATTAGGATCCTATTATGTTTCAGCCAAAGTGACCTTTTTAGACCCCCTGATCTGATGACCATCTCCATGTCTGAATATCTGTGTAGGTACAATTCTCTCCATAACTCCGGAATTAGGCATGTGTAACTCTTTACTGATAAGACTCACTGATCCGAAACATTTAGGTGTTCCAAAAGATTGGCTCTATAACAATCTTCTAAACGTATCATTTGGAACAAAAACATTACATTGCTCTTTACTACGTGAAATGCGTCACTCGAGAGCGCGAGCAAGTCGGTACTTACTTCGCTCACTGATCCAGATTCAGAGTGAGTGGCAAACATAATACAGTCTTAACAAACGGGAAAGAGATATAAAATGATACGTATCTCACACTCATAACTTAGTAGCTTTCCCGCGACGCACCATAAAAAACGTAACATTCTGTATTTTATAACTTTTGAGTCAATGATCCAAATGAGCCAAAGGAAACATATCAGTGTTACGGAACATTTCAGTGATCGAGATGCAAATGTTCCAATCGCAAAAATGATACACTTTTCCCACATCTATCCGGAATAGATCTTAGAATTTTCACTTACCTATACACAGAGTATAGTAGTTTTTTTTTTTAACTAATATAATGTTACGGTCGTGAGCAGAATCCGATCTTGCACCTCCCGGATAAATACTCCAGGTGCTTTGACCACTATGCCTGAACTTATTTAGATGTAGGTATCGTAAGAATCCTTACATTGTCCCGGGTAGGGTTGCCAGGTCTTAAAACCGAAAAGTCGGACTTACCAACTCGTTTAGCCGGATTTTATTTTTTTAGTCTTAGTATAACACGATGTAATTGTTTTTAAGTAAAACAAAGTTTTTTATCATATAACATAACATTTTCTTAATCTAAATAAAATTTGACAAAGTTAAAAAAAGCCGGAACATGCCGTCTAATTTGGCCGGACACGCAACCAAAAAGCCTGACTGTGTCCGGGTTTATCCGGACGGCTGGCAACGCTAGTCCCGGGTAACATACTCGTAGGCTAGTAAGATTTAAAAACAAAACAGGCGTGTCTTTTATCATTTTAATTAATTTCATCTGGTGTATCTATATAGTAGTCTATATAGTATAATATGTTACTATTACAAAACAGTAACAACATAGTAAAAAACATTTTTTCCTCTTACTGCGTTTTAGGGCCTGCACGGCAGCATAGGAACTGTTGGAGTTAACTCAAAATTGGCGCAGTAAAAGGCGACGCACTGTGTGAACTGCAAAGCGCAGACAACATTATCAACACAACTCATTTTTTTTTTCCAATAGACCATATTGCAGGCACTTATGAAAAGTCAAAGCTAGGTGCACGGTTCCAAGAAGTTGGTCTTATGGAGAAGAACTGGCAAGAAACTCCATACACACATTACATATGAATACGGGTATAGAGTCATCAGCACACGCCTGACACGCGCGCCGCGTGCACTTAACGTGGTATTACAACACATTGATTTGTTTAACTATACTCTGAATGAATTCACACAGGCCGCTTATTGTGAAGTATCTCTTGGTTCTGCATAATATATACTTACTAGCTGATGCCCGCGTCTTCGCCGGCGTGAATGTCGGATATCGCGACCAAAAGTAATCATGAAATTTTGATCCCGGTTCCGCTTTCCAATTACCGCTTCATAATTGCCCATTTTTCTAAGTATTTAAATTGGATGTAGTATGTTATCCGTAAGAGAGAGACATATGCCAATGCGGACTTTTTTATAGACCTATATAAGATACACAATTCCACCATACATAATTTTGTTATATCTCAAAGGGTTTAGGCAGCGCACGCCAGAATAGCTCGCAGATGGTAGATTTTTTACTACTTACTTGACACTTGTCGTCTTATATTGGACAATTCACACAATATCTTTATAAATAGTAGCCTATGTGTTATTCTGATGTATAAGCTATATTATTGTAAAGTTTCATTAAAATCCATTCAGTAGTTTTTACGTGAAAGGGTAACAAATATCCATCCATCCATCGATACTTACAAACTTTTTTATAATATTAGTAGGATATGTTTGTAACTACACTATTGTATTAGCTAACACACCTGTAATCATAGTTGTAAGTGGTAAATAAATAAATAAATTTTGGAGCAGTGAGTCAACTCATCCGACACAGTGAACTGAGTTGGCGCAATTGTGTGGCGCAGCTTAGTGTTACCCATCACTAGCCCCTAGCTACGGCCCTGTGTTGTTTCTTGGTGTATTTGTAATAATAAAGTGCTGTATGTATTGTTGCAGGGTCGGAGTCGACGATAGAATGCACCCCGGAGTTGATGAAGGTCGTCGTGCCTATGGATGGAGACAGGCGGATGACCTACCTGGAACAACTTAAAGGTAAAAATTGCATTTAATTAAAAACAGTAGTAGAAGGAGAAAAGCACTGTTGTCCCAACATAATACCACGACTGTATTCTCCGAAGGCCTATTGCCTGCTGCACAACCTATTACATGGGACTTAATAACAGCATTGGTGAAATGTGGGTGTACACCTGTGTAAAGGTAAGTGAAAAAAAATTAACAAAAAGCTAAGTCTGCTGGCCGCACTGACCGAAGTAGGATGTGGTCTTCCAGCCTTACGGGGGTTGTGCGAGGGGCTGCCAACTCTCCCAAATAAAAACAACCATTATATCAACAATACAAGGAAATTCAATCTAGTAATATTCAAATAACACAGGTGTTAGTTCTACTCGGCCCACTTCGTCGGACCTCTCATTATGTCACTTGTAAGATCTTACGTACACATTTAGTCAGACATAATTGGCAACACTGAACAGAGGAAACAATAGATTATCTGTATTTACATACTTAGAAGATACCCAGTTTAAGTTGGCCCGCGACGAAATCGGAAACTAAATTCAAATGTATTGAGTTTGACATGTAGTTGACAGTTGTGTTCGCAAACAGCGCCACCCCGAAGTGTCAGGTTATATTGGACTTGTTGCAATAGGTTTTCCCATATGTCATTGTGTCAGTGAAAGTGTCTGGTTCGCATAATAAATAATTAACTATAGAAGACGCCATATTGTTGTTTGAATAGGGAAACTGTGCGAAATCGTAATTAGCAAACTAAAGAGTTTTATGAAATTATATGAGAACTATTGTTTGTTATTGAATTTTTTGTCATTTTATGTTGAATAAAGTTAGAGTGACGAGCTCGTCTATCTGACGGCACGTATGCATCAGTCATCGTGTAGCTCAACGACCCGTCACAACACGGTACTAGATCAGGAGGACATTTGCGTAGGTCACATAAAAGAACTCAAAACAGCCGGACAGTTAATGAGGATCATGAATTGCTGGCCCACATAGTATTGGATACTGTTCAGGGTACCTGAACGACGGCCTTGGGCCAAATTTGTGGTTGATGAATACAAATAAATCTTTGAAAAGCATTACCGCATGCTTAGCGAACTCTAAAGTTATAATATTAAATGGAAAAAGAATACGGTATCGGTATCTTGTATAGGGACTGAATAGATAGCAATGACGTCGCCAAAAGACGTAATAAAATGTGGAAGAAGAATTCGCGGTGGTGAGCAGAGGTATAAATATATTATTATAAAGTAAACTAGCTGATGCCCGCGACTTCGTCTGTGCGACAAAAACTAGCCTATGTTCTTCTCCAAGATACAATCTATCTCCATGCCAAATTTCATTACGATCCGTTCAGCCGTTTAGTCGTAAAAGGTAACAAACAAATAAATAAACAGATACGGATGAACACTTGAAATTCTACTTAAGTCGACTTTGAAACAAAATAATATAACATTTATAATACAAATACAGATAAATCTTTACTACTAGCGAACCTTAAACTTATAATTTTTTATGGAAAAAGACTAACACGGAATAAATGATGATGATGATGATGATAGCAATGATGTCACCGAAAGACGTATTAAAATGTGGACGAAGAATTCGCGGTGGTGAGCAGAGGTCGAGATGGCTTAGTGGTCAGAGCGTCTGGAGTATTTATCCGGGAGGCACAGGTTCGAATCCTGCTGGCGTCCGTATTCTTATTAATATTATAACTTTATGGTTGATGGTCACCTGAGGCCCGTTCTTGCTATTGCGTATTTTTTAATTAGATATTAGATATTGGGGGACGTATTTGTAATTTTTTATGTCGCCGCTAGCCCCTCAAGTATAATAAATCACCAATCCTAGAAATTACCTCCATACCGCCTCAGAATTCATAATCCCGTTTAAAAATAAAGATGTCTGCCGTGTAGAAGTGACGTTTCAAAGGCTGTGCGCAGACGGCCTATACATCAACATAGCTGAATTTTGATGGCGTTGCAACATGTGGCATTGAGTAAATTGATTGCTCACGATTTCAGTAACTTGAACGGGAGAAGAATGTGTTAGGGATTGAATTGATTTAATAAGTTATTAAAAAAAACATGTGAGGCAGTCTTTGGGGACTGCCGATAGAAGTGAAGACGAAGTAACTTGTGAATTGTATCGTAGTAATAACGCACGGAGGTATATCTATGTACATATATACACAGTATACATATAGCTCATGGGAAGCGTGCGGTGACGATGACGCGAGTTCCATGATTTTAGTTCAACCAAAAAGTGCTCAACGCGCCTAAAGAAGTTTTCACTTCAACAATCGTCCTCGCATCAGATTTTTGAGTAACTTGTAATGCAAAGAACCTTTTTTTACACGACTGCCCAGAAAAAGGAGTGTTGTGTTTTTAGGGTTCGTGTATGTGTGTATGTATGTATGTATGTTTGTGAGTTTCTTAATTCCACCATAACTTCTAAATGCCTGAATCGATTTAGATGTACCGCGTATAGTTAGAATCCTTACATTGTCCCGGGTAACATAGGCTAGTAAGATTAAAAAAATGGCGGGCGTCCTTTTGCTTTTTTAATTAATTTCATCTTGATAACGTCAGGTTAAGATTCGAACTTGCGCCTCCCGGATAAATACTCCAGGCGCTCTGACCACTAAGCCATCTCGACCTCTGCTCACCCCCGCGAATTCTTCGTCCACATTTTAATACGTCTTTTGGTGACGTCATTACTATCTATTCCGTGTGACCGTCTTTTTCCACAAAAAATTATAACTTTAACGTTCGCTCAGCATGCGGTAATGCTTTTCAAAGATTTATCTGTATTTGTATTATAAATGTTATATTATTGTGTTTCAAAGTTGACTTAAGTAGAATTTCAAGTGTTCATCCGTACCAGTTGATTTATTTGTTTGTTTGTTTGTTACCTTTTACGACTAAACGGCTGAACGGATCGTAATGAAATTTGGCATGGAGATAGATTGTATCTTGGAGAAGAACATAGGCTAGTTTTTGTCACACAGACGAAGTCGCGGGCATCAGCTAGTTTACTATATAATAATATATATATTTCCATTGCACGAGATAGCTTTCCATTCCCGTCACGCACGGTTATAATTAAATCCAGTCCCTGAACGCACTCACGATTTCAACTACTGTGTATATTAATCATGAGATATTTTAGCATACGCGATATGATTGTCAATTATGTACTCACTTTCAAGTTATACATACATACAATCACGCCTGTTTCCCATGGGGGTAGGCAGAGACTATCGATTTCCATTTGCTACGATTCTGACACACCTCTTTCGTTTCATCTATGCTCATTAACCGTTTCATACATGCTCGCCGATTTTGGTGGCGCCTGATCCGTCCTTTTTTGAGGACGTCCGCAATATGATTGCGGTACGTTCGTCGACCTGCCCCGACTCTTCCATCCACTCTTGCCTCATGTACTAGTTTAGTAAATCGCCTTTCATCCATCCTTTCTACATGCCCAAACCATCTTAGCATACCCTTCTCAGTCTTTGTCACTACATCCTCTTTCACTCCACAACGTTCCCTGTGTGTTCAAGTTATAGTATATAACTAACTATGCCCGCGACTTTAGTCGTGTCGAAAACGGTACATAGCATCACGCCTATATTCCCCGAAGGGGTAGGCAGAGGTGTACACAGTTGTACACCCACATTTCACCGATGCAGTTATTAAGTCCCACGTAATAGGTGGTGAGCTTATTGCTATCTTCAAGGAGTGGTTCGTAGCTAAGTTAAGCTACGCTTGCCGCGGTCGGTCTGTGGATGGGTGACCATCATTTCATACCGAAACCCCTCCGTGTCTCGGAGAGCACGTTAAGCCGTTGGTCCCGGTTGTCAAATTAAGATCTATGACAGCCGTTACGGGTAGTCAGAGGCCTGAAAGTCTGACAACCAGTCATACCACGAGATATCGTGTTACCCAGTAATTAGGTTGTGGAGGTCAGATAGGCAGTCGCTCCGTGTAAAATACTGGTATTAAGCTGCATCCGGTTTGACTGGAAGTCGACCCTAATGTAATTGGGAAAAGGGTAGGCAGTTATATTATTGCTATCTACCGGGCACAATTCCAAACTCTGGGCGGCTACTGAGAATTTCCTAATAGAAATACTCAATAACACAGGCCGATCTGGGAACCGAACCCAGGACCTCATGCTTACCAGTCGAACTTGGGTGTACTAGATCTAGGAGAGTTTCAAACAATTTGTTGTATCTTATTTAATCTGTTGGCTCATTCATTAACAGACACAATAGATTTTTAATATTCCGAAGTACAATGTTGTACTTCTCCGACTAAAACAGTAAATTTTTGGCTTAAGTGAATGTAATTGATTCACATGTTGACTCCCTCAAAAAATAAAATTAACATAACATAACATAGCATCATGCCTGTATTCCCCGAAGGGGTAGGCAGAGGTGTACACAGTTGTACACCCACATTTCACCGATGCTGTTATTAAGTCCCATGTAATAGGTGGTGAGCCTATTGCCGTCAACCGAATTTCCTACCAGAAAAACTCAATAACACTTCGCCCGACCCGGGAATCAAACCCGAGACCTCCCTCTCCGCTCAGCAGTCGCACTTGGGACCACTAGACCAACGAGGAAGTAAAAATAAAATTATCCCTGCAAGATATGGAAATGGAAAATATAAACGGAAATCATAGTTAAAATTCTTGCTTTAATTATTATTTTTAAAGGAAACATTGAAATATAATAGATACGAATGGGGCTTGATCCTGCAACCCTTGACATTCCGTGTCATCACTTTACCAACTGAGCTACCGTGTCGTTAGTCGAGCCTATTAAATTTCAAGCTTCATTGTGCTCGTCATAAGCAGACGCCTGGCGATATTTATTCAATAATTTACTAAAGTAGAGTGATGACACGGAATATCAAAGGTCGCGGGTTCAAGCCCCGTTCTTGTCTATTATTGTTCAATGTTACCTTGAAAAATAGTAATTAATAAAGGCATTACATGCACATTGCATATATAAAAAAATAGATATATGTGATTCTTGCTTTAATTCCTAAAAAAAATCATTTAAGGCCGCCGCGACCTTCGTATCCTATTCACGACAAACTTTCTGTCCGGCAGACAAAAATGCTAAACAGTGGCGGCGTAGGATGGGTCACCCGAGGCAGTTTTCTGTTGAGCATCCCCAAAGTAAAACAACAAATATTGCTACACGACTAATTTAGAAAGTTCATGACTTAAATGGTACTTCTGTCTAAGCGGAGGCCTTCCCAAACTATCCGGATCACACTACCCTACTATTGTTCTAAGCTATAGGACCATGGCTAGTGGCTGCTAAGCTGAGCGAGTGAGTTTTCACCACGTTGTCAACCCTTGGCGCTTGGCACCCGGGGCGGACCACCCCCTCTTCACGCCGCCACTGATACCAAAACCGTTAATTTATGACTAGACGTCGTATAAATATCACTTGTTTATTAATTTATTCTGAAAGGCATTTTGACATTCCAATTTTATTTATAGGCATGGAATGGATTAATTAACCGTGCGCCATTTTGCAATGAGTTCCTCAAGTATTTTATTATAAATTGACTTATTACTTTCAGAATACAAGCCTTGCCAGCCGGAGATGGACGGCAAGATGGCGATGTTCGTGCTGGACCTACAGGACCCCCACAGATGTGGAGTCACCAGAGTGCTGGAGAGAATGACTGTGAGTTCAACAAGGATTCTTTACAAATCCTTACTTCCTAATAATATAAATCCAAAAAATATGTCTGTATATTTGTCTGTTACTTTTTCATACATAATCCGCTAAACCAATTTTGATGTAATTTGTTATCAAGATAGAATGCATATTGGAGAAGGACATAGACTACCTTTTGTCGCGCAAACCAAGTTTCGAGCACCAGTTTTTTTTAATTATAGTCAAGTTTACAGCACCTTCACTTTGCACGATCTTTTGGATAAAGAAAAAAACAGTCGTCATCAGTTCCTCGGACTTCAAGGAATATTTGAAAAAAGAGAATTAGCCGAATTGGTCGAGCTGTTCTGGAGTTTTGCGCTTACCAACACATTAAGCCATTCATTTTTATTTATAAAGATAGATTATAAATACCATATACTTAGAAGCGGGTACAATCAAGGAACTTTTCGTCTATGCCGGACGATTTATGGTGTTATGTCTGAGAGACGGCTAATTAAGCCAATTCAAGAGCTACATATCCTACCACAGGCCTGACAAAGGAATTTAGTGGAGAATGGTACTGAGCCATCCTAATGTTGGTATGTGACTGCCTCGTTGGTCTAGTGGTCGCAAGCACGGCTGATGAGCGTGAGGTCCTGGGTTCGATTCCCAGATCGGGCAAAGTGTTATTGAGTTTTTCAGTTAGGAAATTCTCAGTAGCAGCCCGGAGTCAGGAAGTTGGTGGTGTGATACCCCGTGCCTCGAAGAGCACGTAAAGCCGTCGGTCCTGCGCTTGATTTCTCTCCGGTCGTGTCGGATTGCCGTCCCATCGGAACATGAGAATGAAGGAAGAGGAAGTGCATCTGTTTTTACGCAGACACTTGTGCACTATTATATCTCCTGCGTACTTGGCTAATCTCCGTGGAGATAGGCCGCCGTGACCGAAATACGGTCGGGAGGAGTATTATTATTATTATGTCTCTTGACAGAGAGACCTCCAAATCAAGCGTCCCCGTCCTTGTAACACTTTGCGATCCTCCACCAAACTTTACCACCTTTTCTACACCAAATCGGGGGGCACTGCAGTGCCCCGCCAAGACGAACCAAAGGAAGCTGAGCATTATCTATCTTTTCTGGAAGCGCTTCGTTGCATTTCGGACCAACATAGCGTCAAGCTGGATAATGCTAGAAAGCTAAAATGGGCCGTTTTATTTTCGTGGAACTATTAAGTGATATAACATTATGTCCATGAGGGAAAGTTTGTGCGACGATGATGAAATGGCCAAGATATACTTTTTAACCAAGATGTACAGTTTGTAAAGTCAGGGCTTGTAGGTAGAGTTATTTTTTATTAATTGTTATAAATGAGATACAGTCAAGAGCACGTAGGGCTGTATACTTTGGACTATGGATTGGCCCCGTAGACTATGACGCGTAATACAAATCCTAGCTCCTAAAGCTATCCAAGCTCAGCTATGAGTTCGGCTTTACGGTAGTACGGCGGTAGACGGCAAACCGAACGCTCGCGCGCATAGTCGTTATTACTCAGTGAACGGTCACTCGACTAAGTTTCTCAAACTTTTTATCATCCTACCTCAAAATGTTTACCTGTAAACACTGTGAAGCGGAAGCTAGAGATGGCGCCTCGTGTTCCATTTGCTCAGGGCAGTTTGACTTCGGTTGCGCTGGTATATCAGAAGCTGGATGGAGGAGGCTCGGGGAGCGTAAATCAACATGGAAATGCGGCAGCTGCAAATCCCAGTTGTTGGCACCAGTTAGTCCCAACACCGGTTCTGTCAAGGCTTCTTCAGCAGACTCGGAGACCATCTTGGCTGAGCTTAAGCGGCTGTCAACTCAGATGGAGGCTTTGCCGGCGTTAGTCGAGAGCGTGAAAGCAATCCAAGCTGAGCTAATGGAGTTCAAAACCATAAGGGCTGAATTTTCGGAAATGAAGTCGTCTTTAGAGTTGGTCACTAATGACATGCAGGTCTTCTCAGGGAAAGTGTCAACCTTAGAGCTGGAGATTGAGGCATTAAAGAAGACTAAAGAAGAGATTTCAACCCTACAAGACCGCATAGTAAAGCTTGAAAATCAGCAGCGTGAGAGCGAGCAGCGGTCACGGATTAATAACATTGAGATCAAAGGAGTACCTATGACAAGTGATGAAAACCTTTTCACCGTTTTGGCCAAAATTGGGGAAAAAATTAACTGTAAAATTCCAAAAGAACAGATTAATTATATCGCAAGAGTGCCGATGCGCAATGACAAGCATAACAAAAATATAATCTGCTCGGTGCACAACAGCTACCTAAAAAATGATTTCGTAGCAGCTGCGAAAAACCACAAAACCCTAAATGCTAGTGATTTGGGACTACGAGGCGTAAACAGGGTCTACATCAACGACCATTTAACGTTGGAAAATAAAATCCTACTGAATCAGACTAAAGCTCGAGCCAAAGAACGTGGTTTTGAATATGTTTGGGTTAAAGGATGCAAAATATTATTACGGAAAAATATGGGCGCTCCTAAACATCACATCAAATCAGAGCAAGACTTAAAAAAGTTTTTATATTAACAATATCGATTCAACATTCAGGCAAGTTGTTTATTGACATCGTTTTATTAAGATTGAGAAACACTGGTACCTATTTTTTCTACGCATTCCTTACTCGGCCTTTTGTTAGCTTATCGCTCGGACTCAACCAATTCGCATATTTTTGCTACTATGACTATAAACGCTATTCTTTTAAATATGAAGATTATTTTGGCTTGTCAATGCAAAGGCTTATAACTTATACAATTTTAAATATTACTTATTTTTGCATTGACTTCTGTTCAATACATTCTTACGCGACCATAGTGCTAATTTGTTTACAATTTGTTGTCATAATGGAACGGGTTTCAAAGATTATTAATTGTTGTTCTCGTAGGTTGAATGTGCTTTATGTTTTTTCTATTATCTTGCTAACATTTCCTATACTCGATAATGGCTCCTATTAATATTTATTACCAGAATGTGAGGGGACTACGAACCAAAACGGGTCTTTTTTATAGAAATGTGTGTGTTAACAGTTTTGATATAATATGCTTGACTGAGACATGGCTTATTGAGGGTATATTTGACACCGAATTGTTTGACGACCGATATCTCGTATGGAGACGTGATCGAGACTATAAGAATACTGGTCAAGTCATGGGAGGCGGTGTTATTATTGCCGTCAGACGTGAACTCGTGGCTGATGCTTGCAGTGAGTGGTGCTCGTCTGCCGAGGATCTGTGGGTTACATTGACGCTGCAACGAAAGAAACCCAAAATATCATACAAAATTAATTTATGCGTTGTATACATTTGCGGTCAGAACCTTGGAAATTCTTTATCAGTCCAGTTAAGCAACTTCTCAGCCAATTTAATAGATATTGTACTTAAACATCCTTCTGACAAGTTCATTATTCTAGGAGACTTCAATCAACCTAACATAACGTGGCAGCCGGCCGACGACGGTTATTCTTTGTACCCGTCGAACTTGCACGGTGATGACCAAACTAATCTTATTGACAATTTTAATATCTGTAATCTGTTACAGTACAACTGTCACTGTAATATTAATAATAGGATTCTGGATTTGGTTCTATCCAATAACGAGGTGACTGTCACTTGTGTTAGCGATCTACTTGTACCTGAGGATCCCCATCATAAAGCCTTATGTGTGACTGCGGACTTTGTTCAGCTGCACAGTCTACCTGTTCGTCCATATGTAAAATTTTTATATCAGTTAGCTGACTTCGACGCAATAAGGGACGAACTGAATCTTGTGGACTGGTACGGCGAATTAAACCGTCGGACGTTAGAGGACGCCCTGGCATACTTTTACGACATCATTGACAGACTTCACAATACGTATATACCAAGAAAAACCGTCTGTTCGCAATCGAAATACCCTCCCTGGTATAGGAGCCCGTTGATAAAAATTATTAAAGAAAAAGCAAAATTTCATACTAACTTTAAAAAGTATAGGAACCTTTCAGATTATAAGTCTTTTGTTTTACTACGGCAACGGGCAAAAGACTTAGAGAAGGAATTATTTATTAATTATATAAACAAAATTGAGTCAGACATACGTAACAATCCTCGAGCCTTTTGGAGTTATATGAAGGCAAGGAAGCAGTCCAACTCCTACCCATCAGTGCTAAAGTTTGGGCAGCTCTCTTCTAGCGACGGTGATGCTATCTGCAGTATGTTTGGTGATTACTTTCACTCTAATTTTCTTGAAAGTACTGTTACTGGCGATGGCTCTTCTTCATTGACTTATGTGCGGGACACCGATATGCAGACTGGGAATAACACACATGACATCAATGCAATTGAAATATGCGAAGATGAGGTACACAAACTTTTAAAACAACTAGACTTAAATAAATCTGGTGGTCCGGACAAAGTTCCAGCTATCTTCATAGTGAACTGTGCCAAAAGTCTTTCTGTTCCGCTTTCGATTCTCTTCGAACGATCCCTTCACACTGGTGTGCTACCACTGATTTGGAAGTCGGCTTATATAACACCGATACATAAAAAAGGACCAAGAAACTTAGTCGAAAACTACAGACCTATCTCTAAGTTATGCTTGTTCGTTAAAATTTTAGAAAAAATTGTTTATAGGCAAATTTATTCAGCGCTCAAACTTAGTTTTAGTGAACAACAGCATGGTTTCATAAGAGGTAGGTCCACTACATCCAACCTCATTGTTTGTAGTGATTTTCTGTCGGAGTCTATGTCACTACGGTCCCAAGTCGATGTTATATATACCGACTTCAGTAAATGCTTCGACCGAATAGATCATGTCATTTTAATGCGTAAACTTATATCTATGGGCATTAGAGGCAATCTCTATCGATGGTTCACGTCATATGTCGAGAACCGATGTCAGACAGTGGTACTGAATGGATACTCGTCAACTGCTATACGTATACCTTCGGGGGTCCCCCAGGGATCCTTGCTTGGGCCTCTCTTGTTTAACATTTTTATTAATGATATTACTTCCTCTTTTCGACATTCTAAAATATTGTTATACGCAGACGACATGAAGATTATGAAACCGATAACCACTGTGGCAGATGGACTTTTACTGCAGGAAGATCTTAATTGTTTTCAACACTACTGCAGTGTTAACAAGCTGGATTTAAACGTCTCCAAGTGCTATGTATGTTCCTTTACACGCAAGCCTAAACCCATCATTTTTAATTATAAAATATTAGATGCCTCGATAGCCAGGGTTAATACAATTAAAGACCTTGGAGTTTCGTTTGACTCAAAACTATTATTTGATAAACACATTGACAACATTGTTAACAAAGCTTCTAAAGCACTAGGTTTTATTCTAAGAGTCTCGTCAGAATTTAGGAGCATTAAGACTATAAAAATTTTGTATTGTTGTTTTGTTCGTAGCCACCTCGAGTATGCATCTCAAGTATGGAACCCTAATTATAATATTTACATCAATCGGATAGAGAGCATTCAAAGAAAATTCTTAAGGCACATTCAATTTCGTTCTAAAATATATTTACCTACTTATCTCAAACGCTGTAAGAGATTCCATATTCTTCCACTTTATGAGCGTCGAAAAATTTCAGATTTAGCTTTACTATTTAAAATCACAAATGGATCATCCAACATTTCCGAGTTAGTTAACAAAGTAGGACTGCGCGTACCGTCTGCGTTTCTGCGTAGATCTCATTTGCTGCACATTCCTGAGGTACGATGTACCTATAGGCAAAATTCTTACCTGGTGAGGGCGAGCCGTATGTACAATGCGACCTGCCTGGAAGTTGATATCGATATTTTCAACACTAGTGTTTCTAATCTAAAAAAAACCTTGTGTAATCACTTTTTTGACCATCTACTGTAATCACCACAAAAATTATATTATAAACGATCATTTTCATAAATTTAAATAATAAGTAATACTTATGTACGTGATCTTGGATCTGTTGTCCGTTAGCTTTATTATCGTCATATTGTTTGTTTGTTTTTTTTGGTTATTGGTGTAAACTTGTAATTGGCCATATTAATGTTACTTTTTTATAAATACTGTATCTGCCTAGCTGTAAGTTTTCCTAAAAATATAAAATAAAATAAATAAATTTACTGGAGATCTCATAACGTTTTAACAGTGAAAGCATTATGAACTTGGGAGTCTTGCCTACTAACTTTACATGATATGTTTTTGATTGGACAGATTCTTTTCTCAGCAAGCCTCTCCCAGTCGCGGTGCTCAATTTCAGCAGTTAGCTATAAACTCCTCATTTGAAACTAGTTATGCATTTGACCAATAGAAACCTTTCTTCCAGGGCAAGCGCACATTCTACCACACCATAGTGATAGAAAACCTAGTGGGTGATGTGGAGACTGTGACGGCGCGGTGTGTGGTGCCCGGCAGAGTGCGCGCCATCAGCAGGAGGGACGTGCCTCCCTTCCCTCTCGACTTCAACGAGCCTGAGTAAGTATTACCATCCATCATCAAAGGCTTTATTCTAGACGATGATGCTGAGTGTCTGAGCTTGTGTAATTGTGTAACTGTGCTGCATTCAACTTTGAAATATGTTTTTAACGCACTTGGTCTTCTGCAACGCGGGCTGTGAATTTGCTAGTGGCTCTTATTGCACTGCTTTTAGTTTATAAAACACAAGTGTACTTTACATTAATTCTATTTTTCTGTCACAAGTGTGTTAAAAAGTCGTATGGAACTCGTGAGCCTTGGTTGTTACAAACAGTTTCATTACAAACCAACTTCGAGTGTAATGGACAATTTATCTCAATAGAATCTTAATGTAATTCTTTCCAACATATATAGATAAGTCTTTTCCGAGTAAGTTATATATTTTATCAAAACTATCAGATGATGCCCCAAAGTTACCAGAAACTCCACTATCAAACCATTAAAAATAAATCTGCATAGCCGTTTCTCAACTACCACGGAGATCGCCTACCAGTCAAACCGAATGCAGCTTACTGGGTAACACGATATCTAGTGGTATACCTGGTTGTCAGACTTTCAGGCCTGTGACTACCCGTAATGGCTGTCATAGATCCTCATTTGACAACCGGGACCGACGGCTTAACGTGCTCTCCGAGGGACCGAGGGGTCTCGGTATGAAGTGATGGTCACCCATTTACAGAGCGAACACGACAAGCGCATCTTAACCTCGCTCGATCGATCTGTGCGACTGTTACTTAGCCACGAGCACCTCCAATCAAACTATTATGAATAACTGAACTAAAACCACCACTGCTCCATATTTTAGTGTGCTGAACATAACTCGTTATGAAGAAGGAAAGGCTCCTGAACCAGTGCTGGGAGCTATCGTGAAGCAGAATGGAAAACAGTGAGTATTGAACATATTATAGAAGGTAAATAAAAATATAATGCTGATCGTTGGTAAGCGTATAATTTTGTGATACTGATTGCGTTCGATATACGTGCTCCATCCCCGGCCACACTGTCGCTTACGATCACGCAAGTAGGCGGCCAAACGTAGCTCCAAAATAAAAATAAAAAACGGCTGGGCAGAACGGACTATTTTTTTAAACGTTCATACCAGTAGTCGAGTAAAGTTTTTGTGGAAAGAAAAACTTAAAACTTTGGGGGAAACTGAAAGAGCTTTTATGTAGGAAATTAATTTTGGACAGGACAAGGTCTGTCGGGTCAGATTAACCACTGGAATCGACGTTTCAGCATGCTCCAAGAAGCACAGAGTGGGCTCGAAATGAGAGTCACCCATCCACAGAACAAACGTTGCAATCTCAACTTAACCTCGGACTTCTTTACCTAGCCACGAACCCCTCCTTATATAACTTAACGTTTTAAACCACTGAATGAATTAAAATCTATTCTCACCATTTCCAGAGTGTCTGGTGAGATCTCGGTGACTCCCGGTACTCCTCTCACTATGGAGATCTTCCTCAACCAGGATTCGGCGCCGATCTACGGTCTGCTTGTCAACTACATGCATGTCACCGACACGGGGAAACAACAGGAAACCATCATATTGAACGGGTAAGTTTCCACAAATAAAATTGTCATTTTTCCACCACTCGGGTAAAATTTCAGAATTGCTCAACTAGTTTCGAACTCGAACGCAGCCCTTAGTCATAAGCTGAGCCTGTGGTGATGTCGCGGGTCGAACTCGGTTCTCAGTTCATGACTCGGAAGTCTCATCGGCTTATGACTAATGGGTTCACATTAAAACCAAGGGCTCCGTGGGCTGTCACGAAAGATGTTATACAAAAGAATACCTTGATGAGCCTTGAATTGGTGATTTTAGAGCATGAAGTTTATTTTAGGCCACTGTTATTCATTTGCCATTAGTCATTGCCAACTTACTTAGATTAATTTCTTTACGATTAACTGTGACCATACGGTTTTCTCTTTACCGAGAAGACTGGAAAAACCCTGCAGTGGGAAGATCATGATTGACAAATAACTTGAGTAAAAACTGTCTTATATTGACGGGGCATCGCCGAGTGGATGTGGTGGACACTGCATGGTCTTACAGCTCCTGATGATGCTGCGTGGGGAGACGATACACGAGATTAGTTGGTGATAGAATCACCGCTTGCTTATGTGCATATATTTGCAGGCGGGAGGGCGATGCACAGATAACTGCATGACTACCCTTCATATTGTGGAAGTAACTAGATATTGTATTAATTTGTATCAAATGTCTAATGTTTTTTTATTTGTTATATATTGTCATTTTGCTCCCTTCCAGCTGCTCGGTCGACACCTATCTCTTTGACAACTTCGTGACATCAGACGGAGACACCCTGACTGCCAAGTTTAAAGCCTTCAAGTTCCCTGACACCACATACGTGCAGTTCAAGGGAACTGTCACTGTATGCCTCGATAAATGCCAAGGGGTAAGTGGACGAGGTTAGGAAATGGATGGGAGACTGATTCTTTTTTAATGCTTGTTTTTTTTACTCACGCTTTGGCCTACGGATTTCAAGTGTGGCTTATGACCGTGAGATCCCTGGTTTGATTCCCAGATCCAGCAGTGTTATTGGGTTTCTCTGTTGAAACTCAATAGTAGCCCAGAGTTTGGGATTGTGCCTGGTCGAGGCAATCTTTCATCTCACCATCTATAACATGGGGCTTAATAACAGCATAGGTAAAATGTGGGTGTCTTCTTCTTATCGTGTGGTTGATGAACAACCTAATGTCAGAGAATAACTCTCAGGTATGCTAGTTTCCTCATGAATTTTTGCTTCACAGTTAAAACAAGTGATAATATATTCTTAATACGCACATGACTCGAAAAGTCAGTGGTGCGTCCCTTCGGTTTGAATTTTTGAACTTTGACTTACCAGTTCAACGATCATACCACTAGGCTATCACTGCTCTTAAAGTGTTAGTGCAACAATATTTATTTATTTATTATCTACACTTCTGCCTATCACACAGGAAATACAGGCGTGAACTATGTTTTATATTTCCAGGTACAATGCAGTAACGGCCAAATAGCGTATGGACGCAAACGGCGCGCCATCGGCCCCAGCAGTGACTCCAATAGGGTGTACGAGGTGTCACTCACCACCTTCATCAAAGTAGCCTACGAAGAGGGGCAGAAAGAGACAGGTTGGTTGAGCATATGATCTCTTTCAACACACTCGTTTATAAAGTGGTCCTTATTGCACCACTTTTAGGTTAATAAGGCTTATTACACACACAATATCGTGGCTAAGTAACAGCCGCACAGATCAATCGATCGCGGTTAAGCTGCGCTTGCCGCAGTCGGTCTGTGGATGGGTGACCATCATTTCATACCGATACCCCTCCGTGCCTCGGAGAGCACGTTAAGCCGTCGGTCCCGGTTGTCAAATTAAGATCTATGACAGCCGTTACGGGTAGTCAGAGGCCTAAAAGTCTGACGACCAGTCATACCACGAGATATCGTGTTACCCAGTTACTAGGTTGCGGGGATCAGATAGGCAGTCGCTCCATGTAAAGTACTGATATTAAGCTGCATCCAGTTTGACTGGCAGCCGACCCCAATGTTATTGGGAAAAGGCTAGGCGGATAGTGCGGTAATATCGTACGAGTTGGAGCTCATACTGACTCAGCCATTGCAGCGAAGGTGGGTTATAATGACAATCGAAGTATTTTATTAAAAAAATATGTTTATGAACTATGAAGTTATACTTATTTATTCACAGCACCACTGCTAAGTGACAGGTTTTAGGTTCGATTCCCGGGTAGAACAAGTGTTATTACGTTCAAGATAAATCTTTGAAAAGCATTAACGCATGCTTAGCGAACTCTAAAGGTACAATATTAAATGGAAAAAGAATTCAGTCTCCTGTATAGGTACTGAATTGATTGCAATAACGTCGCCAAAAGACGTGTTAAAATATGGAAGAAGAATTCGCGGTGGCGAGCAGAGGTCGAGATGGCTTAGTGGTCAGAGCGCCTGGAGTATTCATCCGGGAGGCGCAGGTTCGAATCCTGTTCGCGACCGTATTCTTTTTCCATTTAATATTGTTATTACGTTTTTCTGTATCTGTATAATTTTCAGTAACAACCCAGAGTTTGGCATTGTGCCCGGTTGCTGGCAATAGGCTCACCACCGATTACATGGGTCAGCATTGGTGGAATGTAGGTGTACAACTGTGTAGGTACCTTTCGAGAAATACAGGCTACGGTGATGCTATAATAGTACATACAGGCCTAAGTTGGTCATTACAGTCGAGGTTGAATTGCTAACCGAGCCTTGGTGAGCGTAGCAATAACCGACCGAGACTTGGTACACCTAAACCACTTAACCGATTATAATAAAATTCGCACACCATGTGCAGTTCGATCCAACTTGAGAGATAGGATAGTTTAAATCTCAAATTATAGTCGCGTGCGAAGCCGGGACGGACCGCTAGTATCTATATATAATGCTTGTATATATAATTTCTTGTATATATAATGTTACAGTCAAGGAGTTTTCAAACATCTAAACTCTTAGGTTTAAAAGTAAATGTAAAGCTGCCACGCTGCATTTTTATATTACCGCAGTAAAGCGGTAATAATAAAGAAAAAGCACGCGTGTTTAATAAGCCTCATTATGTACCTAAAAGCGGTGCAATAAGAACAACATTACGAGCGTGTTAAAAAAAATATTATACTAATTCATTGTGTCCACATCTCGAACGGAGAGCTTCTCTGTTTTCTAAAAAAAAAACTAGATAATACGAAGAAAATCCCAGATAATATTAACGTCAATGAATCCATCTCCATTTTAAAGCCATACAATTATTCATAATTAAGTTTTTTCCCATTTAATAATTAATTTGTATGTAAAAGCATTTGGTAAGCTCTGTATTCAGGAGTGATGGATGAGTTGGCTAAAAGCTGTAGGTACTCAACGATGCCTTTTATTTATTACTGTAAATGGTACAACAACTCTATCATTATTTTAATTCGAAAAACATGTGTAAAATTCCTTATATTGTAAACTAGTTTGTGCCCGCGCCTTCGTCTGCGTGACACAAGGTAGCCTATATCCTTCTCCGAGGTCCAATCTATCTCCTTGCCAAATTTCATTACGATCCATTCAGCCGTTTAGTCGTGAAAAGGTAATAAACAAACAATTAAACAAACAGAGTTACTTTCGCATTTATATTATTTGTATTCACGCAAAACTGCTGAACGAATTTCGATGAAATTTGGTACATAGTTACTTTAGGTTCTATAACAAGACAACAAACCTATTCGAATACCTTCTTTCTAATACGCCGTATTGTAATATTGTTTTGTTTTTTTTTTTATGGAAACATTAAAAAATAATACACACGAATGAGGTTTGACCCCGCGACCTTTGATAGTCTGTGTCATCGCTCTCCCAACTGAGCTACCGTGTCGTTGTTCGCTACAGCGCGTTTGGCGCAGTGGTCGAGCGACCGACTGGTTGGCAGCTGCGCTGCGGGTCGCAGGTTCGATTCCTGCACGGAGCAAATATTTGTACTGCTCCGGGTCTGGTGTGTGTGTGCTTGTGAGATTATATGTCTGTAAACGCACCCACGATACAGGAAGACATTTCTAGTGTGGGGCAAAGTTTTTTTTTTTTATTAACTTTCAGCTTCCTTGTATTCGTCTTAAGGAGGCGCCTGGCCATATCTATTTAGTAATAATTTACAGATTTACTAAAGAAAGTTTCAAATAATCTTTCTCACTTACAGAAGACGTACTAGCCCTCCTTCGAAACCTGAAGGTGGCCAACCAGCGTCTCGGAGACATGGACGGCACCCCAGCTTCAGTGGCCCAACATACCCCCGACAACGTACTTATTTACGAACAAGACACGTACATTGAGAGCAAAGCCAGTATTCTAACCAGTAGTCTAGTAATACTGATTAGTCTACTTGTCATTATCCAATAATAAATTTAAAAACAAAAACTTTTTTTTACATGGCAATAAATTAACATAACCAGCCCGTAACTGTTCCATCCAGTACTAGGCCTCTTCTCATTCATGGTAATAATAAAAACAAAATAATTTGTTGACGAATCTGGCAAGAAAAAAAAATGAATTGAATTGTTTTGAAAAAAGTAAGGCTCACTTGTTTGCACCAACTTAACTTAAAACGTAACCGACGTGTTAATACGTGACATGTTTATGGTTAAAGATAATTTGGTACAATCGAGCCTAAAAATTACTTTTTCTATAATGCTACTAGCGCCATTGACAGTGGGATTTGGTGACTTTTGGAACTATTTTTAATCCGTCCAATTATACTTCTTTTATATTTAAATTAAGATCTCATCGTTTTTCTTTTTACAATTTTTAATTAATTTCCGTACAATACATACCTGTTGTTTTTACATACTTATTTCGTTTACCAAAAAAGGTTAAGTACATAATGATCCATATATAAAGTTATTGCTTATACCATTCCATAGACATTTAACATCGAATTTAGATTAAAAATAAAGTGATTTAACTATAATAACTAATTACTAAGGACGTAATTAATTTAGTTTAGTTTTTAATGTTTTAATACCAGTGTTAAGTTAAGCGCACATTATTATATCAAAAAGATTGCTAGTGCAAAAATAATTAAGATCATTGATTCTAGCCATCAAAAAATATAATTTAAATAGTCTTCAAGGATTTATTTATGAAATACTCTCTGAGACTTTATAATAATGCTGTCATTATCATTTTATTTGGCTGATTGTGTGTTTGAAAATGAATTATAATTTCATGATCTTCTTTTGTATTACAAAGTGCCTTTGGTGCCCACTGCTTGAACATTTAGTCTTTTTACTTCATAAATCAAATACATATGGATATTGGTAAAAAAACTAACTTGGGGTTTGTTGATTGTTGCGTTTTTCAATGAATACCATCCCCAACTAATGTGCGCTTAACTAAATCGTAATGCAGACGCATTAAGTCCACTAGTCTTATGATAACTGTTCCATAGATAATTTCAGTTCATTATTAATTGTGAATATAACATAGTGCACTTACTGTTAAGTAAGATTTCTCTGTCTTTTGTTGCGTTGTGACGTTTTGCGACACTTTTGATTCATACATTTTGGTTAACATTTAACAGATGTGACTGCCACACAAAAACATATATTTTCTAATATTTTAATACATAACTAATAATCTAATAGTGTCTTCTAAAATTCTTGTAAAAGTTTAAGAAAAATATAGAATACGACACTTTCATGCTTTCGAAAAAAATAATTTAATTTATTTGTAATTGGAAGTACGTTTTCCAATAAATTTATAATTCTATCTAAATGAATCAATGAACAAGAATAATTTATCCTTACAACGCAATTTATGCAAATTAATACTGTTTGTTTTTATATCTCTAACATCGGCCATATTTTTTGACTTTGTAACTTTGTAGTTTTATTCTTTGGTGCTTGCAATACTTACTTTCACGTTTGTGATTTCAATTTTAATTTAGCTTTTTAGGACCCTTTTTACAAATAATTATTTTTTTATAAGTTTTACTTCGAGTAAATCTTGGAGTAAACTGTTTGGGCTGGTGGTAGTGGTAACTCATAACAAAAAAAGAAACATTTTGGCCGTTATGACATCATTAATTTATACAAAAGAAATTAATTTTTTTGCGGAATTTTTATTTTTAATTTTTTATAAAAGCTTCTTTAATAAAAGAGTATTTTTTTATTCTGCTCAGGCGTTTGTTTTAAATGGTTCATAAACATATTAAGCAACCAAGATTTCTGTCTTTCTATTTAAATTCTTCTTCTTCTTTTATGATGTTATTTCGTTATTATGGGGTTTCAATCTTATTAACAACGAAAGAGGTGTTTGGGAAAACTTGCAATAGATAATTACCGAGGTTCTCTTTTTACTAAGTATATGTAAAATGGTTTATCTGTGTATTTGTAAATGGGGTCTTACGCCTAGATTTAAGTTTAGGAATTGATTTGGATTTAAAAAATTAAAGAATATTTTTAAACTGGTTTTTGTTTTATTTAGGGCCGATTTTTTAAACTCATATATTCTTTATCAGAAGAATAAAATGTAAATTTCATGTAAAATTGGTTGCCAAGACTCCCGAGTTCACAATGCGTTCACTGTTAATAAGTTATGAGATCTCTAGTAGAGCCACAGTCATAGCTGAGCTCGGATTGGTATTACGTGTCGATGGGGCCTGTCCACAGTATATAGCTCTACTTGCTGTTGACTATGCCTCACCGACTCTTGCCCGAGCCAGCCCACGCCGGGCTTTAAATTCGTCCCTTAATAATAAGGAAACTGATCTGATCCAGCTAGTTGTCCCCCCAGCAACGCCCTAAGCCGAGGCTCGTGTCCCGCTGGGGACACCCTTACGCTGTTGCTTAATTTTTAGTATTTTAAACTATGTTCTGGCTGGAGGCATTAAAATGCCTCGCCCTAGATATTGCCCGGTTACGCAGACAAAACCCCTTGTTCAAGAGGCCATTCCAAAAAAAACGACCTCATTTATAACAAATAACTCTACCTATTAGTCCTGATCCTGCAAACTCTAAATCTGGGTTATAGCCAAGTCGAGTTCCACGCCTGGTGGTATTAACTAATAAAATAAAAAACAAGTTAAGATTTCAGTCTTTTAATAGAACCGTTATCAATAAATCGATCTAACAATATAGGTACATAGCAATTAAAGTAAACTTACATACATCTATTAATAAATGAAATCACAATTACTATATTCTTAGATAATTTTAATTTTCTTATAATTCCTTGAGTTATTAAAAATAGTTAATAATGATAATAAAAAAGTTGAGGATTGTAGAAATTCGATATTTAAATTGGGCAATCCTCAATTATTTTTTATTAAATGCATCTTTTTTTTTTACTTGCAACACTATTTTCTTTTTAAACTACACATATAGCATAAGTTATAAACTATGAATATAACACTGGTTGTCCCAAATTCAGTGCATTAATTAATTTACGTATAATAGCTATGCAAATTCAAATATCTGCTGTGTTGGTATTTCTTTCTAATTGACGAGCTGACTCATCGGTTTAGTGGTTACTGAGAGTTCGATTCCCGGATCGAGCAGTTTTCTTGGGGTTTTCTGTTAGTAAATTCTCTGTAGCCGCTTGGAGTTGGGAATTGTGCCCGATTCATGGCAATAAGCTCCGCTATAGACTCAATAATGGCATCGGTAAAATGGGGGTGTACTAAGTACATCTCTGCCTACCTTTTTGGGGAATACAGACGTGATGATACTTTTTCGCATCTGAAGCTGTGACAAAAGTACAGGTTGATGTTTTAAAGTTCCATTCTTCATTTAAAATTTATTATTAATAATTAATGCACTAAATTCAGTATTATAAAAAATTATGTCAATCAATTAAATATTATGCAACCTATTAGCCAAACGCTTAATTCAATAACAGAGTAAAAAATTAAACGAACCAAATTCCCACGTGTGAGAGATGATGCATTTATTCTTTATAAAAATGGAGTCAGGTAAAATAAGTAGGTATACTTTAATAGTTATAAGCAAGTTATTGGCAAAAAACTTAATACCTAACACTTATTAACGCTAACACACTAAACGTACGAATATACACAAAATGTTCAAGTTATAAACAATTGTATACAAGGTGGTCAAATTATTCGAGTTAGTACTTTCTATGATCAAACGTTATTTAATTTTTGGTGAGCATTTGATAAAAACACGACATTGCAATTATATTTGTGCTAACTCTGAACTGTTATACAACAAGCATATCAGTAAAAGTTGCACCTTTTTGTGGAACGTAAAATAGTGTTGTAGGAATACTCCAGGCAATCTGCCAACTAAGTTACCCCGATCCCTCTTCTCACTATTCCAAATGTCCTCCACATTGATACGTCTTTTAGTGACTTTATCGCCATCTATTTAATCCCTATACACTGACTGAACCTTGATCCCAACCGTATTTCAACTCCCACAAAATAATAAGCGTAGAATTCGCTGCTGGTTTGTTTTTTTTTTTTTTATTATTTACTAACTCGAAATTTGTACACCCTGTATACATAATAATAATAGTAAAACAATTCCATATTGGCATTACAGTGACATCTAACTACTACAAAATTGAGTTGCAGTAATATTTTAATAAAAGTCATGAGAAATATCCATATTGATGTATGACCACATTTAAAAAAGGAGATTGTAGTTTTGAACCTACAACTAACGCCTATTCACTTTCAGAATCTAAAGTACCTACCTAGAAATATCGAATTTAAAAAAAAAAAATGTGATCTAAATTGAATCCACTAAAATATCACTGCACACTTTAATAATAATAGACAAAAATTACATTACAAATAGGTACTTATATTTAGAAAATATTTACATAACTTATTGCTTGTATACGCAAGAATAAAAATAAAAGTAAACCGTTTTATGGCAACATTTGTTTCATAAAAATATTTTTATATAAAATCATGGCTATTAGTAAAATAGACTGGATTCCGGTTATTACAATATCTGAGAAATTTTCAGTTTATGATGAAAGAAAAAAATAAAGAATGAATGATGAAAGGAGTGATGAATTAATGGTGAAGGAAAAATACAAATGAACGAGTGAACATAATATATATAAATTCGTTCTTTTGTAATTTTCTTGTTTGCTGAATAAATAAATATACATATATAATATATTTATTCAGCAAACAAATATACAAAATATCAATAAATATACACATATTTATTTATTTTATTCCACAAATTATAATATTTGTGAGAGACTCGCGTCTTAACTAAGCCGTAGCCTGTATCATACGATATAAAAGAGCATATGAATGAGTATGAGTGAAACAAAAAAAGGAATGGACGGATGAATATAGACAACAGATAACTTAGAAATTAAGATAAAACACAAATTAAACCATTGTGAAAGTGGTTTAATTTGTGTGAATATAACAAAGTATATGGCGTGAAATGCGTTTTTTCTTTTATAGATTCATGTTATAAAACAGCACAATTGAAAATATAGATTGTGGATAAAATAAACTTCATTAACTCAGATATTAATATAAGATCATAGGAATCTAAGTTTGGTCGTTTTTAAACAAGTATTTATAAAAACTCACTTTATAACATTAACCTTCTTGATGAAAGTCTTACAGAAAACATAGGCGATTATGTAGGCAGTTTATTTTTGTCCAGTCTAAACACATTCGTATTATGTAAAACTAGTTTTTAAGTTCAATTTCTTTCGCGTAACTTTCAGGTTAGATATTTTTACTTGGCACGATTATTACTCAGTAAGTAGGCAATGTAGAAAATTATTATACGTATTGTCAAAGAAACGCATAGGTATTATATTTGTAAAAGTTCGAGTTGCTTGGGTTTCCGATCGTATCAAATGCGGACCTCATTATTTCGATGACAAGAAATATATTTTTTATCAATTACTATTTTTCAAAGATGCATTGAAAAAATAATGGACAAGAACGGGGTTTGAACCAGCGACCTTTGACGTTCCGGGTCATCACTCTACCAACTGAGCTACCTTATCTCGTTCAAAACCCATTGAATTTTCAATCTTCTTTGTATTCGTCTTAAGGAGACGCCTGGCGATATTTATCTAGCAATCATTTACAGATCTACTAAATCAATGTTTCTTTGAAAAATAGTAATTAATATAGGCATTACATGGCCTCAATATGTATAAAAAAATATAATTATAAATAAAAATGTTATCGTTTCGAAAGCTCGAATTTAAAAATAGCCTGTTTTTGCTGAATTTAGGGTTTTGTATCTATTTTTATATAGTCATTTACGGATTGACTGGTGTAGATTCATATTTCAGTTATATTTCAAAGCAAACTTATCGTTTTGACTACAAATCTATTACCCGATTTAGGCAATGGGTAGAGAGTAATCCACTTTTGAATAGGTGGACTTGCTAGCTTTAAAACAAAGTATATACCAATCCTTGTTTCCTGGCTTTTATAACAGTAATAATATTTTAATATTAAAACAAGTTAATTCAAAATGTTTCCTACTCGCTACAAATTCGAATTTTTCATTAAATTACAAATAATAATCTCAATATTTTTACTTTTAGAGAGCATTATTACAACACACCTACTTATAATGTTTTACTTAATTATTATATTTTAATTAAAAAAACAATACTAATGACGAATTCGTAAAACGGCAAGACGCTTTATTAGAGCAATTTTTCCCTTCAAGCGTTTTTTTTTTCAGTAAGTAATCAGATTCCTATAATTGATTGATTGAATGAATGAATGAACAATATAAGGTGAATGAATGATAAGCATGAAAATGAATGAATGATCAATAAAAATTGTGGTGAATGAACGGTGAATGTTAAATTAATGGTTAATGCAATGAACGAATGATTTCATTCACAATCAACGACTCAAAATCAAATCTGTTGACTCACTCAAGAAAAGTATGCACGTTAATTTAAGAAAATAACAAGATTTTATTTATTAAAAGATAAACTTACTAGTTACGCTTCTATTTCACTATCGTTTGGAACAAACCGCATCATAAACATTCTATAGCTGTGAACAATTTTAATATAATCTAATAATACGTCTATAATTTATAATAACTCCATAGTTATTAGCACAGCACATAGAACACATTACCGAAAACTCTAGAAAATGTAAGTTAAAGATCATCTTTTAATGTTTTGCAATCAATTCTGTGGGAAACGACGAATATTATTTCCAAAAAACACTCGACTGATACATATTTATTGAACATATGCCTCAAATAGATAGGCATATTCCGATATAGTCTTTATTATGATGTGAGTGCCAGCTGAAATGTAAATTTAAATATACTTTTTAGACCGCTTCTTGTCTCCAGTGAAGAACTAAGAAGCGATGAAGGGTGGGCGTTTTTAGAAACTGTCTTGTAATATATGACGTTCAAAAGGTACTATTTCAAATGGTCTAATTTGAATAAACGATATTTAGATTTTTGATAGGACCTCTCACCAAATATTTAGGGCTTATTATATTACTGAAGTTATCATTTGTGCCACAATTTTGATCTTACAAATAACGCCATCGTAACACAGGCCAAATATCAAAGTATCTAATCAAATCACTTATTTAAAAACAAGGTATTGCTTTCTTCAAACACGTTCGTCATTTCATTCGAAATTAATCAATGATACCTATTTTTTATAATAAATGAAATATTATTTTTAATTTTAAGTCAAATACCTGTCAATTTTAGTCTGTAACCTGTTTTTCGGAGCCACTCTGCCATCCAGAATCCATAGTATTGGTATCACTATAGCAATGGTGGTGATTGGTCTTCAAAATCTCTTCCTTTCCATCTCTAACTGGTTCGTACTGAGAATCAGGTCCTAAGCATTTAGAAGTTTCTGGATCGTTAGAATATACTTGATCCTGTGGCCTATCATCGTCAGACAATAATGATTCCTCCGTATTTGGGGATAAAGGCGAGATTTGCCTAAAATCTGCCTTACTTGAGTCTGAACTGGACTGCCTAGGATGGTCTTTAGGCAAGTTTTTGGGGCTAGATCTCGCGATTCGTAATGGGCTAATATGGGCGCGCATTTTCGGACTGCCATCTATACGAATGCTTGAGTTTATGTCACTCATTCGTTCTAGACGTGAATCATTCAGTCGTTCAATACGGGAGTCGTTCATTCGGTCACTGTGCCGGGTGTCGCTTCGGTCACTGAGTTTAGATTCATTCATTCTTTCCATTCTTACGTCAGTCATGCGCTCGCAAACGCGAGAATCGTTTAAACGCTCACTCAGTCTCGTCTCGTTCATTCGGTCGCTAATTCTGGAGTCATTCATTCGTTCTATTCTCGGATCACCCATAACTTCACAGCTCCTTGAATCGTTCAATCTGTCCCTAGAATCATTCATCCGTTCACTTATTCTAGTCTCATTCATGCGATCACCGATTCGGCAATCATTTAACCTTTCAATTCGCTCACATACTCTTCCCTCATTCAATCTATCACGCGAATCATTCATCCTTTCACTCAACCGAGTTTCATTCATTCGGTCACTGATTCTCACATCATTCATCCTCTCCATCCTTTCTCTCTCATTCAACCGGTCTCTAGAATCGTTCATTCTCTCACTCAGTCTAGTCTCATTCATTCGCTCGCGTTCCATTCGTTCATTCATTCTCATGGAATTATTTAGTTGTTCAATTTGATGTTCAGTTAGTCGTATAGAGTTGTTTAGTACTTGTCTCATTTTTTCTTGGTTTTTCATGTGTTTGTCAGTTTGTCGCGGTCTTCGCTTGGAGCCGACTTGTGGTTGAGGGCGCTGCTGTCGCGTTAGAGTGAAGGAACCGGTGTCTGACTCTGAAGTGGACTCGGGGTGGTTCTCTATGGTGCCTACTAAGGCTGATACGTTGGCGTTTATACAGCAGTCGGCCTGCAAAGAAGAAGAGGATTAATTATATACTGTTTTTTTTATACTGCCTCGTTGGTCTAGTGGTCCCAAGCGTGACTGCTTAACAGGAGGTCTCGGGTTCGATCCCTGGGTCGGGCAAAGTGTTATTGAGTTTTTCTGTTAGGAAATTCTCAGTAGCAGCCCGGAGTTTGGAACTGTGTCCGATTGATGGCAATAGGCTCACCACCTATTACATGGGACTTAATAACAGCATTGGTGAAATGTGGGTGTACAATTGTGTACACGTCTGCCTACCCCTTCGGGGAATACAGGCGTGATGCTATGACGCTATATTTTTTTTATTTGTTTTTACAATTATAGTACTTTTTAATTTTAAAAATATGTTGATGTTCTCTTCTAACGCAGTTTCAAATTTTGTTATTTTAAGAGTCACTTTAATTTTTTACTGTGTATAGTATGCTTCTAGATAAATGAGCCGCTGTAGTTTATTTTTTTCTTTTTTAGCACCTTTCATTAATGTCGCGTCTTCAATCGCTCGTCTCTTTTTTTTCAAAATACCTTTTAATAATAAAAATTAAGCATTATTATTCTAAATTCTTACCTTAACAGACACATTACAGCAGCTGGACACGTCTGCGAAGTACACTTCAGACTCAGCGTTCTGATTGACGCCACGACAATCTTGCATTGACGACCTGAAACAACAGAAAGTAGTAATAAATAAATACGACTCAAGATATGTCTTTGAAAAAGCATTAACGCATGCTTAGCGAACTCTAAAGTTACAATATTAAATGGAAAAAGAATACGGTCGCGAACAGGATTCGAACCTGCGCCTCCCGGATAGATACTCCAGGCGCTCTGACCAACTAAGCCATCTCGATCTCTGCTCACGACCGCGAATTCTTCTTCCATATTTTAACACGTCTTATGGCGACGTCATTGCAATCAATTCAGTACTTACAAGTGACTGAACCGACACGACTAACTTTGCAGTTAATACAAAGTCACTTGTAAGTACTGAATTGTTAGCAATGACGTCGCCATAAGACGTGTTAAAATATGGAAGAAGAATTCGCGGTGGTGAGCAGAGGTCGAGATGGCTTAGTTGGTCAGAGCGCCTGGAGTAGGTATCTATCCGGGAGGCGCAGGTTCGAATCCTGTTCGCGACCGTATTCTTTTTCCATTTAATTACAATATTAAATGGAAAAAGAATACGGTCGCGAACTTTAAATAAATACGACTTTAATTAAATGAAATTAATAATAAATAAAAAAGCCACCTGCCCTGTTTCCTCAAATTAATTAAATTAAATCTGACTAGCCTATGCCACTCGGGAAAATGTAACGATTCTAACGATACCCCATACATCGAAATCGGTTCAGGCGTTTAGAAGTTATGTTGGAATAAAGAAACGCACAATCATACATACACACATACGTGAACTCTAAAAACATAACACTCCTTTTTTTGGGCAGTCGTGTAAAAAGTACCTAAGTAGATTCTATACTACAGTCTAACTAAATTATGAAGGTACCACACAGAATGACTATTTTTAAGATAGAGCAGGAAAAATGAGGAGTTATTAACAACTTGTTTTGGTATTAATTACAAATTAAAATGGCATACTTAAGGTATTGTAACCATAAACAAAGACAGTAGATATATACTTTTTTAATTATTATTCTTTTTTAGTCTTACCTATATCCGTAAGTGGCATGTAAGCATCATAATCTCCTAAAGATATATCCCTATTCTAAGCATAATGTTAAAATATACAGACCTTATCGGAGAATGTTTGTCATTCTGGAAGCCCAAGTTCTCCTTGCCTTGCTTTTGACAAGAATCCGTGCTTTGATCTGAAACTGAACAAAGTAAAATTAATTTACAAAAAATATTCCAAAAAGTCGTAGGAATAGGATGACTTTAATCGTCATATTTAATTCTGCAAAAATTATCCTTTAATTAAGAAACTTTTCCTTTTTTAATCGGCTACAAACACAAGCGGCATGATAATACTTTTAAATGGGTAATAATAATAATATTCCTCCCGACCGTATTTCGGTTACGGCGGCCTATCTCCACGGAGATTAGTCAAGTACGCAGGAGATATTATAGTGCACAAGTGTATGCGCAAACACAGGTGCACTCCCTCTTTCTTCACTCTCATAATCCGATGGGACGGCAATCCGACATGACCAGAGAGAGATCAGGCACAGGACCACAGGCTCTCGTGCTCTCCGAAGCACGGGGGCTTGAAGGAATTAGTACTGGAGTAGTTTTAGCGGGCGTACCCCTCTCGCCACTGGCATATGATTCCCAATCATATAAAGGTACCTTTTACCAGTATGGTTACAATGATAGTACACGATTTTTATCATGTTTGTGTAACACAATTTTTTGTTTGTGTTTAGTTTTTTATGTATTTTAATACTGGTAATGTAATGACGAGAGCTATTTTAGCTTTAGTACAAGTTCTGTTGTGCTTGTGTGTTACCTCACCCCCCGCCAAAAGTGGCGAGCTAATTTGTTCGATATTTAGTCAGAAGCCGTCTCCCACCTGGTACTCTAAGCACGGGGGTGTCACACCTCCAACTTCCTGACTCCGGGCTGCTACTGAGAATTTCCTTGCAGAAAAAAAACCAATAACGCTTTGTCCGACATGGCACATTTGTATTAAAAAAAAAAACTGGAACCACTACATATTTTCGGCTAGAAAATTAGTCTAAATTACTCAAAGTCAAAGTCAAAGTCAAATCATTTATTTCAATTAGACCCTTTACAAGCACTTTTGAATTGTCAGAAGCTAGTTGCCCTTATATAGTCAGCTACCTGCCAGTAAATATTATCAGAATTGATCCAGCCGTTTCGAAGATTACCCAGAATAAACAGACAGACACAGGGACAAAGACGAAAATTTTAAAAACTGATATTTAGGCATGAGTATCGTACAAATAACTGTATGACCTTAATAAAAACTACTATTTTTACATTACAAAGAGACATTTCAATTTTATTTATTTGGATTAATCGACCCAATACTAAAAAATAAATTCAACAATTCTGCTTACCTTTGCTCCCCGTCTTCTGATGCAAACACTCAATATTGACTGTATCATCGATCCTACAATCCCTGTGTAAGTTACTCGCACTCATTCCCAATCTCTGACACCTATACGGGACCAAATGACCCCTTAAAGTGTTAAATCTAGCTTCAGGTGGCATATGAGACAACTCGGCTTGCAATCTAGCCATTTCTGCAACATCTTGGGGATACATCTGCGCCATATGAGCTAATTCCGGGTTTATTCGAGCTAGTTCCGGGTTTATTCGGGCTAGTTCCGGGTTTATTCGAGCCAGTTCCGGGTTTATTCGTGCCAATTCCGGGTTTATTCGAGCTAATTCAGGGTTTATTCGGGCCAATTCCGGATTTATGCGAGCAAAGTCTGCTAATTCCGGATTTATGCGAGCTAAATCCGGGTTTATTCGGTTCATTTCGGGGTTTCTCATATCGTTTTGTCCGCTTTGGTGCATTAGGTAGGAGTTTCTGGTGCATGTATGGGGTTGTATGGGATTTGAATGGTCGTGGATGGGTAATGGAGTGCGATGCTCCATGTGGTGGTGATGCAGAAGGGTGGCGGCTGCTGGGTCCTGGTGATGAAGATGGTGCCTGTAAAAATTAAAAGTAGATAAATGCGTAATAAAATGTGAGAGAAGAATTCAGGGTAGTGAGCAGAGATCGAGATGGCTTAGCGGTCAGAGTGCCTGGAAGTATTTGTCCAGGAGGCGCAGGTTCGAATCCTGCTCACAACCGTATTTCTCTTTTTTTTTAAAAGTATAACTTTGCATGCTACACACTATGCATGGGTTATTGCGTAAGTTTGAAAGAATTATCTGTATTTAAAAGTAGATACTTAAAAGTCACAATTAATTATTAAAGATGTCGACAACAACAGGTTGGTCGGCAGTTAACTAGTAGATTATAATGGACCAGCTGTGCCCCGCGGTTTCACCCGCCTAAGTTACTCCTTAATCAGCTACCTGCCAGTTAAATCTTATCAGAATCGGTCCAGCCGTTTCGAAGATTAGCCGGAACAGACAGGCAGACAGACAAAAATTTTTAAAACTGATTTTCAGGCATCTGGATCCTGCAAATAACCGTATGAACTTAAAAAAAACTATTATTTTGACTTTACAAACACTTCAATTTTATTAATTATAATATATATTGATGATTATAATATAATAACTCATTAGCATTTTTTGAAGACGTATTATAAATCCGTCATAGTGTCATTTTCCACACTGTACCTGGTATTATTTCGTCCATGCGGACTGTATGGAGGCGGCGGTCCCCACACTCCGGTGGCTGCGTCCAAGCTGCCCGAAGCTGAACCGAAACTTTCTTGGGAAAAGTTTGGCTGTGGGAAGTTGCCTTGGGCCTAGAAAAATATATAAATCATAAGGGACCTACCCTTATCCCTATACTATCGACTCTTAGAGCATTCACTCGACTCGACTCGACTCATTTCGACTCATTGACAACGTCTTAAATGAGGCCGTAAACATTTATGGGCCTCTAAATAGAGCTTATAGACTTGATCTTTTAGAATTCTCAATCCTCCACAGCATGTTATAATAATTAGGTATATTTTTTAGTCTTCGGTTTAAAGAAATTTATTTTCTTATAAAACTGTACAGTTCATTTAAAATAAGATATGCACAACAAACTCAATTAGAATATAGTATAGTATCTCCAGCGCTTATTACTATTTATTACACATACATATATTTTTGAATTAAAATTATTTAAATTACAATTCTATAATAATAGAATATGTTATTTACTATTAATTTTATATTTATTTATATATTCTGAATTAAAATTATTTATCCATATCAAATCAAGATTCTATTGTAATAATTATATTCATTTTCATATTGCAGTGCGTATAGGATTATTTAAAGTATTGATTTAATGATTCCCCGTATAATATAAGAAATGTCCATAATATAATTAAACAACAATAAGTAAACAGTTCCTAAATTAGCGTTCTCTCGAAGTGTAACGAGTCACTTACAGTGTGCTGAGATATCTTTTTAGTTTATTCTTAAATACATTCATTCTGCTGCTTTCTTTTATTTCTTTTGGCAGGTTATTATACAGTTGTGCTCCCTCAAATAATATCGTTTTCTTTCCGTAGTTAGTGCGTGGCTTCCTTAGTTGAATTTTGTTTTTATGTCTAAAATTATATGTAGTTTCTTTTTTGTGTAGTTTAATGTTTGTTTGTATTGTTTGGTTACTAATATTTCTAACTAGGATACAAGTACAGTATGTGTAAAGTTGCGTAAGATTTAGTAGATTAGTCTTTTCGTATAGTGTTTTTGTTGGGGTCAAGTAGTTATAGTGGTGAAGTATCTTAATAATTTTATTTTGGGTGGTTTGTAGTTGTTTCAAATGAGTGGCGGCGGCTGATCCCCATATTTCAATCATGTACTCAAGGTGTGATTTTACTAACGAGTTATAGATAACATTGCGCACTTGATATGGTATGCAATGTGCTATTTTACGAAGGGCTCCTAGTAGTGATGTTAACTTTGTGCGGATGTGATTGATGTGGAGGTTCCACGTTAGTTTGTCATCTATCCACAGGCCCAGATATTTTTCTTCATTTGAGCGTTTTATTATTTCATTATTAATTGTTAGCGGTATGAAAGTGGGTATCTGTTTATTTTTTGCAGTAAGAATCATATAAGATGTTTTTGAGGCGTTTACCGTTAACAAGTTATATTTTAGCCACTCAGTAAGCAAATTCAGGTCTTTCTGTGCATCGGTCATGATGTTGTTAATTGACTTGTCAAAATAAAATAAACAGGTATCATCTGCGTAAAGTGTTAAATGTGTTGTCTTTCGATGATTTTCAGTGTCTTTCACTGAGTTTCAGTGTCTTTCACTGAGTTTTAGTGTCTTTCACTGAGTTTCAGTGTCTTTCACTGAGTTTTAGAGTCTTTCACTGAGTTTTAGTGTCTTTCATTGATATCAGTGTCTTTCACTGATTTTTAGTGTCTTTCACTGAGTTTTAGTGTCTTTCATTGATATTAGTGTCCTTCACTGAGTTTTAGTGTCTTTCACTGAGTTTTAGTGTCTTCCATTAATTTAATTTTGTGTCTTTGACCGACTTTTTGTGTGTTTCACTATATTTTAGTGTTAACTGAGTTATAGTGTATTGGACTGTATTTTAGTGACTTTCACTGTCTTTTTAAATTTCTGAGTAGGCATTATTCTTTTCATTTATCTACATTTTACTCACCCTCTCACACACAATCCCTCACGTTCACATTACACACAGAGAGGTCACAATCATCTTGTAAAAATGTTTTAAATTAATTGTCACTCAAAAACTTGCATTTGTATGACGTTATCATATTTCAATTAAATCTTAAATGTTAGCTAAAAGTATGTTCAACCGGGGCTTGAGGCGCTGTTAGCTGAAATACAGGCTATAGACCTAGACACAATAATATTGTATAAAATTGTTTAGAATTAGCTAATAAGAAAATTGTGTAATCGTCACTGTTTTTGTCGAATAAATAAAAAAAAATGTTCGGAACTTCTGACACGACATTAATAATATTTATACGGCCTTATAGTCTTTTACTGTCTTTTAGTATTATGTTTTAATAGTCCTTACCTGCACTGCAGGATTATCTGGGTGACCAAAGTTGTTCTGCTGATGCGCGAAGTTGGAGGGCTGCGGGAACGTGCCCCCGGCCTGCGAGCGCTGGAACGGCGCCTGCTGACCGAACGACGGCGGGTAGCGGTCGGCGTAGGCCTGCGCCCCGCCCAGAGGGGCTTCGGTCTCACAGAAGCCGTAAGCGCTGTCACCTGATTGGGGAACTCCCATTCGGCAACGAGAGCTAAGGAAGATGGTGTTGATTTAAACAAAGTTATACTTAAAATAATTACTACTATAACGTTTTGTTTTGTCTGTCTAATGGGCGATGAATGTGTTATTAATCGAGTTTTCTGTTAGATAAATCTCGATAGCAATTGAAATGTTGCCAGGTAGGTAGGAATAAGTTCACCCTCTATGTAAAGGTACTTAATAACAAGAAATGAGTTTTGCAAATCTTAGAATCGAAAGGAGCGAGATAGGAGAGGGGATAGTATGTAAAAGCATCCTTCCTCTCCTCTACAAATATGCTGTGCCCAGCAGGGTCCATAATTGTTTCTATATTTATTTTAACATACCAACTGTTACAAATGTACATTATGGAAAAGCAATAAATATTGAGTATTGAGTATTGAAAATGAATGATATTAGGTGCTTACTTTTGACTGTTACTCCTGGGCCACGGGAACCAACTCCACGCAGAAGTCTTCCTGCCTGTTCCGGGATTTGGAGAGTATAGATTGCCTATACGACCTGTGGAAAATCATATCACATTATACAAATACACCAAGGCTCTATTCAGAATTACCAAGCCCAAAAAGTAGTCAGACGGCGCCCCTGCCGACTCCGTGGGTGCTCAAGATCACTCTAGTACCCACGAGAGGAAAATAGTCGGTGCAGGGCACAAGAACTGACAGCTAGGCGCAGGGGGGGCTCTTACAGTCTCTCCAGGGAGGTGCCGTAACATGCGTTGCACGGGGGGGTTCCGGAGCTGGTCTCTTAAGAGGACCCGGAGCTCCCCCCTTCAAGTGCGGATGGTGACCACCGGGGTGGTTTTAGTGAGGTAAAAATCCTACACTCTCCGGTTTTATCCCCAAAGACCGGGCGCCTTTAGAAGGTTTCCTCCCGAAAGCAAAAAAATTGGCACAAGAACTGACGTACGCGTCCTAGTGTGGTAGTAAGTGTAATTGTAACTATGTGCAAAATCTTTCCGTCTGTCTGTTTCTCTACGCTACTGGGCCAGACACAAATCTCTTTTTAAAACTGTGTCCATTCAACGTATTAATTATAATTTGCAGTCGTGTTTGCGGCTGTCGTGCACATCAAGACCACTAACGCAAACATTCCTTGGACTCACAACCCACAAACTATTAAAAGAACATAAAAATAAGCTTTTGGCAACCACATCGCAACTTCCAGCAGTTACAGCGACACCATTTACCTTGGCCACTGCCCAAAGACAGTAAAGAAAAGTATAAAATGGTTGTTAATGCCGAGTAGTGAACGTCTGCATAGAGCCTAAAGATATCGAACAATCCAGATATGGTCGATTCAAATAGCAAACTTATAAGAGTTAAAGATAAACCTTTGATAAGCATTAACGCATGCTTAGCGGACTTTAAAGTTATAAATAAATACGGTGATTACCGGATAAATACTCCAGGGGAGTATTACGGGAAGCGCAGGTTCGAATCCTGCTCACGAACGTTTTCATTTAAAATTATAACTTTGAAGTTATAAAAGTTCAATTTCTGAGGTCACACGGTTTGTATTCACGCACAAAGAATATATTTGTAGAATCGAGATACCTTTAAGAGCAAGGGTCATTTAGGTCTTCGTACATCAAGTATCTGAGGTTTTATGGACATAAACGAGACAGGGGGGACATATAAAAGAAAATCTAAGCATAGGGCACAATTATCTTTATATAAATTACCTGGTGCCCAAAACCTGTGCTGCAGACTGATGTCCCACGCCGGTTGAGTAGGGTGACACTGCGCACAACAACTGCAGTTGCTCTGAAACAAAACGTTTAAGTTTTAATACAATGCCGTCATTTCGTCATACAAAGATGTACAGTTAAAAATGTTAGATGTCTACCCCCACTAAAGCTGAAATCGCTTGCAAGAAACATCTACACAACAGCGTTAAGTGGTCCAAGATCGAGGTCGCAGCGTCATCAAAACATGTACAGTTAAAGATTGTACACCATTCAAAAGACCTTATGGGCAATATGTGGCACACCACCAACATTTTCGAGTGTTGGTATGTGTAAGAAGAGTGAGTTTTATTTGTGATGGGTTTGCTCTTGACTCTAGTCTAGGTCAGAGGTGACAGAGACAAAGTCGACGATGGAGTGAGCTTACCCAGAAGAAGCCTGTTCACTCTAACTTTGAAGAGATTAGGGTTACATGCGTTCGGAAACAGACGGACAGAGGTAGAGAGTTCCACTCCTTTGCTATGCGCATTATAAAAGACGTTTGGAAACGCTTAGTGCGAATAGGTGGAATAGCAACATGGTAGGGATGGTGACTTGCAGTGCGTCTAGATTTCCGATGGTAGAAGGGGGCCGGTGGGATGAGGTCGTCGAGTTCTTGGGCACACTCACCGAAGTACAATCTGTAGAAGACCGACAAGCAGACAAGCTTGCGGTGATGAGCCAAGCTGTTTACAGCTTGCTGCTAGCTACTACGCTTTAGCGTGGTATCCACCAGATTTACATCACTAATGAGCCTCTTAGCTCGGCGTTCCACAGATCATCATTTTTATATAATAATTTCATGAGACATTCATATCAATTATTGTTCACCGGTTACACCACACGTGAATTTTTCGGGATTGCCCGGCTAGTTTGACTCGCGACATCGCCACGGGCTCAGCTCAGGACTAAGGGCTCCGTTTGACTTTGAAACTAGTCGGGCAATCCCGAAATATGCCGTGAACAATAATTATCATCATCATTATCATCATTACCATTCCCTTGACTTTAGGTAAATTAATTTGGGATCGGCGCAGCATGTCTTCTTCCGTACCTACATCTCTATCAGCCATCATCCTGATAGTCACTTCATTTCTAGCCATATCATCGTACACATAACCAGTGTTCGCATCCGTACGATAATTTCATGCCTACGGACGATGTACGATATCATTATTATCGTACGCATGTGGTACGATAATATTCATTATGTGATCGATGATGATTATTTTGAAAAGTACGTTAATTTTGCGCCATGTAATTAATTTTAGCATACGCAAAAATATTGATATCACGTTTTATACGATCTATTTTGCTCCATGTACGATAATTCTACAGTACTGAAACAACTTTTAACCGGATTACAACTATCGTACCAGTACCGTAGATAGTAATATCTTAGGTTTTCGCGATCACTACACATTATAATAAAACAACTTTTAACCGGATTAATCGCGTGTTTTATTGGTTTGTTTTTCCTGAAGTTTAGAACACTTTGCAGCGTTCGTGGTCGCAGGACGACTGTGATACGTAGGTAGGACTGGTACGAGGCAGCCAGTCAAGTTGTGAACACTGCACATAACCCATTCATCGTTTCTTTGGTCTTCCTCTACTCTTATAGCCATCACACCTTCATAATAATGCGCATACTGATTACATACCTTCTAACTTTCTATAATATATATAGACTGAATTCAGCGATACATTATTAAAAACTAACCTGCACTTGTCTTCCAGCTGAAGGCGCGGCCTGTCCAGTTGAGGGTCTGTACAAGGACCGGCAACGAAGCTCCAGCTGCTCCCAGTACATCTTCTTGCGTTCATGACTAAAACAAACACAATTACTTAATTAATTATATTCATTGTATAGGGACTGAATAGATAGCAATGACGTCGCCAAAAGACGTATTAAAATATGTGGACGAAGAATTCGCGGTGGTGAGCAGAGGTCGAGATGGCTTAGTGTTCAGAGCGCCTGGAGTATTTATCCGGGAGGCGCAGGTTCGAATCGCGCTCGCGACCGTATGCTTTTTCCATTTAATATTATAACTTTAGAGTTCGCTAAGCATGCCTTAATGCTTTTCAAAAATTTATCTTTAATCATCATATTGTTCTCACATATTATTTTGCAACAGAAACAGTGTAACCAATACCTGCACAATTGTAAAAACTTATTTTATAAAAAGAGTAACCATGGAGTTTCTTGTCCGTTCTTCTCCATAGGAATCTACACTTTGGAACATGGCAACTAGATTCTGACAATTCAAAAGTGCCTGTATATGGTCTAATTGAAATAAATGATTTGACTTTGACTCAATATATATCGGGAGCATGATTGTTGCGTGTTCGTTGGTGTCATATAAATCCCGCACGGGACAATACAGCTGCAGTGACTAACAACTTACTGGCTGCAAAATATTTTATCTACACTTTTCACGCACAAACGCCAAAAACAAACTATTAAAGACTGTGACAGATTATGTCATAGTCACAGAATAGTTTTGTTACAATCAATCTAGTATAGGAGATAACAAATAATTCTCTATGTTTAAAGAAATATCGAGTGAAAATGTATTCCAGTAGAACCGACAGTCTAAGTTCATACCAATCCTTGGGCAAGTCACGACTCAGTTATCTTACTGACGAAGAATTGGTAAAAGCCGTAGAAGACCTAAAAAAAGATATCAAGCTCATTAATACAGAAAATGAAATCTTACAGAAGACCATGAATAGACTTGATCCATCGTTAATGCAAGGTGTATATGAAGCTATGGAATATATCAAAAAAGCAATGCAGTCGGACACACAGGAAGATGTCGGCATTGGCAGTTTCGGTAAATCATCTTCAAAATTTGGTCTTGCAGAATCTTTATTTGGCACCACAAAGTATTTTTCAAAACCCTCAAAAATGTTTACGAACCAATCCAGAATATTTACAAGCGCTTCCCGGTATTCTAATCGTGCTTGGATGGACTCCTCTGGAAAAGTCTGCGGGTCCATGATTTCTGGCACAGGGCCTAGGATTAACGTCAACGAGAGGCTCGAGTTAGTAGCTATCGCCATTGATGGTCTGGATGTTGCATTATATAATAGTAAAAATGATGGTAAAAAACAACACGCTTTGCTGAAAGCTAAGTTTGAGGAAATTGAAAATCGTATTGAAAATATCGAGAAAACGAGTGTAAAGTTCGAACATGAGGTAATAATTGATGGCTGGGACTTACAAACACACCGGATTCCAGCTGAAATATGGATAAGATTCATGTCAGAATCTACAAGATTTTCTGACAATCTAATAGCGAGGTTTCGATTAAGGACAAGTACTCTAAACATTCAGTCTAGAAAAATGAAAGAAATCATCAAAAACAACGCTGAATTACATGAAAACATTGAACCCGTGGATTTTGAAATTATGAAAATTGACAATTCTGAATGTTTGAAACTTATAGAATACAAAACACTACAGCTTGATAAACTGAGAATGATAACTGGTGACGCCCATTTGGCTTTGACTCTACACAAACAATCACTGTTACTTAAACACATTTACTTGGACAAAGTGTTGTCACTCAAATCCCGTAGAGAACTGCAAACTAAACATATGGACGAAGAGATTGAATCGATAAAATTACATGTGGATAATTTGGAACGACGTATAGATGCAATACAAAAGGTCAGAATGGAATATCATGTCCCTAACGTTATGGATTACGTAACTGCTAAAATAGAATCGAGTGATTTGAAGAACGCTATAAAGAGATTGGAAACTAAACTTCAAATTAAGAAGCAAGCTCTTGCGGGTACCAACAAGCAGTTGAAGATAATTGTAAGTCAGAGGGCAATGTGCTAACCCCAACAGGCGCTATTAACATGTCTCCGGCTGTAAACACCATGTACAACTTTAGCGATTGCCAGTAGGTACATAAACGTTGTGGAATTTCTTTTTTTTAGTGTGCAACGTTTGGTTTCCTCCGGTTTGGCTTAACCGCTATTTATTGACAACAAAAGAGTAACATGATTTTCGATGCACAAGGACTTTCAGTCGCTTGAAAGTGTTTTCTTTTTGGGTGTCGGCTCCAATCTTTGTGGATTAGACAACGTTAATTGGTAAAATATCTTACATTGTCTATGAACTGTCAATTAGTCATGTTTCTTACTGTCAGCCTTGCGTATACATGTTGTTTATTTTGTAAGGGTGGTACTCGGGCCCGAGTCTGTTAATTTACAAATGCTTCAATTAAGTTTAGAAAGTGTGTTAATGGAATGATTTTAGTTATTTGTTATCCTGCTAGGTTTCACTCAACTATCGTGGAGTTATTTACAGTTCTGCACTGCAATAATGTATTAGTGTAATCTCGATGGTATAATTAAGGGTAATCTACTATTTGTTAGTCGTTTCTAACGATGGTCTCTCCGTGACTTTTTGGATCAAACTGCAACTGGGTTTTGCAGACTACCAAATCCTATCACAATTATAATGGAATCTCAATGTTATGGGAGTTGCATGTCATGTTATTTAAATTAGTAGACTTGGGGCCCTCTTACGAGAAGTATTGTATAACCTAGAAATATTGATTTTTTTTATTAGAATGCCCAAGGGAAAGGGTACCGCTGAGTTAATATATAATGTAAGGAAATGTAATGTTTAAGTTAAATAATTAAGTTATGGTAATATAAGTGACGCGTTTGTGTTTTATCTTCAACCTAATGTTTTTATTTTATAATGTGAAAATTGGGAAATTGGGTTTAATAAAGATTTTTATTTTACGAGTAGACATGTTACAGCCATTCGTCATGCCTTTATTGGATTAGGCAAGTGTCGCCCGCATCTCTTTTTTAGTTTCTTAAAAATATTGATTGTTTATTTTACCGAACTAAATTAATATATTATTAGGTAGTATATTATTATTATGTTATGATTCAACAAATTTTATTTAAGAGTAATATTGAGTTAATTTATAATTTAAGGAAAGGTAATTCAATTTATTTATTTTCAATTAGGTGTATGTTACATCTCTTGAGGATAAGAAATAATAATTAAGTAAAATATTAATGTTAAGTTCAATATATAAGTAATGGTAATTTAAGTATAGAGTTTTTTTTATCTTTTATCATTATATGTATCTTTAATTATAATAAAACAACTTTTTTTAACAGGATTTATATATATATATGCACGCGATTAATCCGGTTAAAAGTTTTTTATTGTAATGTGTAGTGATCGCGAAAATCTAAGATATTATCTTTTATTTTATGATAGTATTAAGACTGCCTCGTTTGTCTAGTGGTCGCGTGGAACAACGCTGCTGAACTGAGCTGAGTATGGGTTCCATTCCCGGGTCCTAGGCTTTTATCTGTATCTTGAGGATCAGGAATTATGATAAGTTCAATATTAACTATTAAGTTTAATAATTAAATAATCGTAATTTAAGTATCGAGATTGTTTTTTATTATTTATCCATATGTATCTTTTATTATTTAGTGGTCGCAACCGCAGCTACTAAACATGGGTTCTTCCTGGGTCCGGCAAAGTGTTACCTATCGAGTTTTTCTGTTAGGAAGTGTTTTCAGTAGTAGCCCGAAGATTAAAGAAGTGTGCCCGGTAGGTAGTAATAGGCTGACCACCTATTACGTACCTACCTCCTTCGGGACATACAGGCGGGATGATATGTAGGTATGCTTTATTTAATGGAGAGTTAGCATTAAGTTCAATATTTAAATAATACTAATATTAGTGTAGAATTGTTTTTTTATGGTAGGTGCTGTTAGGTATTATAACCCAAATTAAGTAGTATTTTATTGTTATAAATTTAAGTTTAAATATTACAAATTTTCATTTAAGTAAAACATCGTGTTAATTTATATTTATTTATTAATTATTAATTATGTTTAATCCGAATTAATGTTTTTATTGCATAATTCGTTAACTGAATACGTAAGAGTAGAATTTATGTTTTTTGTTATAGGTACTCATATTAAGTAGGTACGTTATAAATGTGTGAATTAGTATATTAATAATATTGTTTTATGACTTACATAATAGAAAGTTATATTTAAGTTGAAAATTTAGTAAAAATGTTTATTTCAAATGTTTGTGTTTCATTTAGATACTTGTGTTTAAAAGAGTATATATATATAGTAATATCTTAGGTTTGCGCGATCACTACACATTATAATAAAACAACTTTTAACCGGATTAATCGCGTGTATTATTGGTTTTTTGTTTTTCCTGACGTTTCGAACACTTTGCAGCGTTCGTGGTCGCAGGAGTCCTCCTGCGATACCCATACTCAGCTCTTGAATATATATATATATATATATTCAAAGTCAAAGGTTTTTATTTCATATAAACCATACAAAGGCACTTATGAAAAGTCAGAATTTACGTGCACGGTTCCAAAAAGTTGCTTCCTATGGAGAAGAACCGGCAAGAAACTCCATGGTTACTCTTTTAAACTGTATATCTTTTACAATTTCTGTAGATACAATCTTGGGCGGGATGTAAAAACAACGTAATCTTGGATGCAGTCACTAATATAAAAGATAATTACATAAGCCTTATTAAATGAATAGCGCATTTGACAAGTTTACGGCGTTCTCACATTTACAAAATGTTGAAGCTAAAGAAGCTATATAAAACAATGCATAATATCCGTCAAATATTATAAGTAAGTTTAACAAAAGTTAAAAACAAAAAAAGAAAACAAAGATTGAAAGATGTATATTATGCAAAAAACATATTACAGGCGTTTGACAAAACTAGTCAGTATTCGAGGTGATTGTGTGTGAAAGTGTCGGGGTAGGCCGACCTCGACGATCGGACGTTCTCAAAAAACAGGTGAAGAGCTATTCACTAATAAACCACTCGTGACAATCTCATGATTTTCCTATCCGTTTTTGAATAGATAAACTTTTATAACCATAGGGAATTAGGTCGCAAACAGCTGGTATAATTTATTTATTTTATTTACTGAAAGACATTCATACAGGGGCTCGTGGCTAAGTAACAGCCGCACAGATCGATCTTTCGACGTTAAGCTGCGCTTGCCACGGTCGGTCTGTGGATGGGTGACCATCACTTCATACCGAGACCCCTCCGTGCCTCGGAGAGTACGTTAAGCCATTGGTCCTGGTTGTCAAATTAAGATCTATGACAGTCGTTACGGGTAGGCCTGAAAGTCTGACAACCAGTCATACCACGACATATCGTGTTACCCAGTAACTGGGTTGTGGAGGTCAGATAGGCAGTCGCTCCATGTAAAATACTGGTATTAAGCTGCATCCGGTTTGACTGGAAGCCGACCCAATGTAATTGGGAAAAAGCTAGGCACTTACTTAAAGATTTTCATACGCTCGTCTCACAGTACTATAGACAGACTAAACTGATAAGAGCACCTTCCATTCCGTCGCCTTCAGGCTTGACGTCTAAGAGAATGTTGAGTTAAGTGAGAACAAGCGGGACAGGTGAATGAGGTCGTGCAACGGTGTAACAAGCAGGCCTTCGTTTACGGCTATAGTTTGCTGGGGTGAAAAATTAACAAAGTCCGTCATATATTTTTGGTTATATTTAAAAAAGTATAAAAAAACTAGCTGTGCCAAAAAAATCTGGATAGGGGATCCAGATTTTTTTGGCACAGCTAGTTTTTTTATATTTTTTTTGTGGATAGAAACATACGGTCGGGAGCAGGATTCGAACCTGCGCCTCCCAGATAATACTCCAGGTGCTCTGAGAACTAAACCATCTCGAGCTCTGCTCACTACTCTAAATTCTTCTTTAACATTTTAATACGTCTTTTGATGACAGCCACATAAATTTATAAATTTAGGGCTTTTCAAAGATTTATCTGTGTTTTAGTTAATTGTTTTATATGTCATGCTTTTTTGTACTACAGCTTCTGGCTGCTTTAATCTTACTAGCTGGTATGTTACCCGTGAAAATGCAAGGATTCTAACGATAAACATACATACATGAACCCTCAAGATATAACACTCCTTTTTTGGGCTGTCGTGTAAAAAACACAAAATACTCTCGAAAATTCGACACACAAGCAACAACGAAGGAGTTTTGTACAGTAGACAACAATAGAAAAGCTGTGAAAGACTGTGACAGACAAGTCAATCTACGAATTGTGAGAAAATAATAATTCTGTATTTATAAGGAAGTATCGCGTAAAAATGTATTCGAGGAGTAGAGCCGCCAGTCAGGAATCATACGAGTCCTTGGCCGTGTCGCAACTTAGTTATATAACTGACGAAGAATTTATTAAAGCCGTAGAAGAATTAAAACTAGATATCAAGCTCATTACTACAGAAAACGAGATCTTGCAGAAGACCATCAATAGACTTGATCCATCGCTGATGCAAGGTGTGTATCAAGCTTTGGAATATATCAAAAGAGCAATGCAATCAGATTCGCAGGAAAATTTCAGTTATGGCAGTTTTGCTAAATCATCGTCAAAATTTGGTCTTTCGGAATCTTTATTTAGCCCCTCAAAGATGTTTTCCAGCCCTTCTAAAATGTTTACAAGTCCCTCCAAAATGTTTACAAGCCCATCCAAAATGTTTTCAAGCCCATCCAAAATGTTTACAAGCGCTTCCAGGTATTCTAATCGTGCTTGGGTAGAACCCTCTGGAAAACTAGGTGTATCCGTTGTCACTGGTTCAGGACCAAGAATTAACCTCAACGAGAGGCTAGAGCTAGCAACTATCGCTATGAAAAATCTGAATACTGCATTAAATAAAACTCAGGTTGATGCTAAAAAACAACAGGCGTTACTGAAAGCTGAGTTTGAAGAAATTGAAATACAGATTGACGATATACAGAAGACCAGGGAAAAGTTCGAAAGTGACGTAATAATTGATGGCTTGGATTCACAAACTCACCGAATCCCAGCTGAAATATGGATAAGATTTATATCAGAATGTACACGACTGTCTGACAAACAAATTGGGAGGTTTCGATTAAGGACAAGTACTCTCAACACTCAGTACAGAAAATTAAAGGATATAGTCAAAAGCAAAGCTGAATTACACGAAAGGCTCGAACCTGTAGACTTTGATAAGATGGAAATAGAAAATGAGGAATGTTTGAAACTTTTAGAAAGCAAAACATTACAGCTTGATGAACTGAAAACGATGGCTGGTGACGCTCATTTAACTTTGGCCATCCATAAAAAGTTCATGCTATTTCTCAATAATTATCTAGCCAAAGTAAGAAAGATAAAAACCCGTAGAGAACTACAAACTGAACAGATAGATCAAGAAACAAAATCAATACAAGTACATGTGGATAATCTAAAACGACAGATAGATGAGATACGTGATGCCAGAATGGAATATCATGTCCCTAAGGTTGTGGATTATGTGAACGCAAAAATAGAAGCGAGTGAAATGAAGAACGCTATAAAGAGGTTAGAAACTAAACTTCAAATTAAGAAGACGGCTCTTGCAACAACCAATAAGCAATTGAAGATAATTATGAGTCAGAAAGCATTGTTCTCTACCCCAAGCGATATTGATAGCATGCCATAATGATTTTAGATACCATATGCAACTTCAGTGTTTGCCAGCCCTGTTTTGTAAATGGTCTTTCTTTTAGTATGGTTAGAAGGAACACCTGATGAAAAAGTTGTTCACACCTTCTTCTTCTTTTTCTTAACTTATGGTTGCTGAACAACCTAGTGTCAGAGGTTAAACTACCCGTGGGTCTCTGACATGGCTTTACATACCATCGAGAAGTCTCTCAGTTATGTTGGTTTTCTCACGATATTTCCTACACTGTTAGAAGCAAGTGATGATTAATTTATAATACGCACATGAATTCGAATAGTCAGTGGTGCGTGCGTTGGATTCGAACTTACGACCTTTGATTTGTCAGTCCAACGGTCATACCACTAGGCTGGGCAGTATGCCTGGAGGCTTCTAACTTGGCTTAGCAACGGCCTGGCTAGCAATCATGATTTTTAGGATTTTTTTAAGGATTTTCTCTATATTATTGTGGATTAGATGTCCTAAGGGCGATTTTTGTAAAGTTAAGCTCTTAGTATTTGTATTTGTTCCCTAGAAGTATTTAATTTTAAGAATGTTCAAGGGAATGGGTATCTCTTTTCAAGAAAGAATTTATTTAGAATCAAGAAGAATTTAATTCTTTGAGAGGACAACGGTTTCTGATTACATTAAAAGTAATTACTAGACGCCACAATGTATCGCATCTAGTGTGTTGACTTTATTAATGATTTTTAGTATTATTATTTTATTGTACTTTCTCTATAAAATTATGGATTAGTTAACATGAATATGTAATATATATAAAATTTTAGATTTTCTAAGATGATTCTATGTTAGTAGTGTTTACCATTTTATATCTCAGGAATATTTAATTTTAAGAATGCCAAGGTAAATAATTCCAGGCAAGGTTATAAGAAAAATGTATCTGGATTTATAAGAACTAATTTAGAAGGACATTGGATTATTTATAATTAATTTATTTAAAAGTAATGTTAAGTTGAATGTTTCTCGTCGTAATGTATAACTTTGAATGTTTCTGTTGATTTAAGTGTTGAGTTTGTGTGTTATCCTATAATACTAGTTACTCTGACTGTCAAATTAAACTAACAATCTGTTGGGCAAAGGCTTATATTAGTATATTATATTATTTTGTTTAATGGAAATAAGTGTTGTGTTTAACCTACTGTTAATATATAAACTAAACTAAGTAGCATTTAGTTGATTTAATGGAAAGTTATATTTCAATTAAATATTATTATTGTTATGATTTAATGGGAAGTTATATTTAAGTTAAATATTTAAGTAATTTGTGAGTTTGCGTTTTATCTTCTAAAGTCTCAACTCATGCCTTTTTTGCATGGGGCTATAATTAAACTAACTTATAAATTTTATGATTTAATTTAATTAAAAGTTATGAATAAGTTAAATATTTAGTTACTAATACTAATGTAAGTGACGATTTTGTGTTATAACGCAAGTACTGTTGCTATAAACCTCATTAAATAGTACTTAATCGAATAATTACAGTTATTTTTTAAAGTATTTACGTATGCATAGCGAACTCTAATAAGTTATACATTTACTATTGTTTTGTGATTCAATGGACTGTTATGTATATTTAAGTTAAATATTTTCAATGTTAATTTAGAGGGACTCATGGCTAGTAACAGCCACACAGATCGATCTATTGATTTACGTTATGCTACGGCTGTCACAGGATGGGTGACTATTATGTCATTTATAGACCCCTACGTGCCTTGAAGAACACGTTAAACCGTCGGTCCCAGTTATCAAATGAAGATCTACGACAGCCGTTACGGATGGTCAGATGCCTGAAAGTCTGACAACAAGTCTTACCACGAGATAGTGTGCTACCAAGCTGGGTTGTGGAGGTCAGATAAGCATTCGCTCCATGTAAAATAATGGTATTTGCACCCGACCCCGATTTATGTTTAGAATTTATGCTTTATCTTTTATCCATACCAATAAATATTTTATTTAATGGTTTAATTTGATGGAAAGTTATGATTAAGTTAAATATTTATTAAAATATGTTTTTAAGTGTCGAATTTGTGTTTTATTCAGAACAATTAAATTGCGCACTTATTAAGCAAATGAATAAAATATTGACATATACATAGGTGCACAGCGTCACGCCTGCATTCCCCGAAGGGTTAGGCAGAGGTGTATAAAGCTGTAAACTCACATTTCACCAATGTTGTTATTAAGTCCCATGTACGGCTACCACATTCACCACGAGACCAACAAGGCGGTTAGCAAAGAAATATTTGACGCGTGTATTATCTTTAATATGGCAAAATTTTATTTGGTTTTTCTGTTAGGAAATTCTTAGTAGCAGCCCGGAGTTTGGAATTTACTCACTTCGGTAATGGACAGGCAGTGCCGAGAAACAACTAGACTCATATATATATTATTTTAGTTTTTTAGAATATTCAATAGATAAAACGTGAATTTAAAATTTTTCAAACCATATTTTTTTTTGTTGCTAAATACGAATCTCCTTAGGTAATCCTGGTAGTATTCATATGCTGGACTCAAAGAATAAGTCACATATGCTTCAGTAGGGGAGAGGCACCGATTACCGGACACATTTGTTCAAAATTTAAAAAAAAATAGAAGTGACTCGGACCTTAAAACTTGACATTTTTACAATCTTCATTTTATGAACTTTAAGAAGCCAGTAAATATTTGGCGCATTATATATCATGTTTTTGAATAATATTTATTTTCCAAAAAACGGTAGAATTTGTGGTTTTCAAAAAAGTTTCCCTTAATCGGATATCCGATAATAGGGCTCAATTTCCATATCTGGTATTAAGGGACTAGTTTTGAAAAATAAAACAAAGTGTATATAGTTTTATTTAATAATAGTTAACAATTATTCGTCTTACTGGGTATCAAAAATCAGTCTTATACATTAATTTTGATTAATTATAAAAGATAATTCTTGTCTTAAACTGTATTTCTTGATGGCAGAACTTCTTAAATGTTCCCATGAATCGTGTGGTGGAATCGAAATGGGAATTACACCATTTTAGCTTGCCAGGTCTATGACATCTATGTTGAAGTATATCATTAAATAATGCTCATCTATCAAAAGAATAACCGGTTTTTCTTTGAGGGGTTTGATACATTCAATAAAATGTTTGAACAATTTTGTGAAGATGTGTAGCGGATTCCACCCCGATTTATGTACATCAGACTTTGAACCACGTGGTGCTCCATCTTCCAAGTCTCTCTTCATATTTACTCTAGGACAAATAAACAGTGGGGGGTACAGATGTGCCACAAATGTATACAAAATACCATAGTAACAAGAGCCCATCTCTCCCTCTCTCAGGTGGTCTAAATGCAAGTTTTTTTGAAAAGGCACCCACGCCTTTTCAAAAAAACTAACAAGTCACTTTTTCCCGGCCAGACCCTTGTGAGAAAATTTATTTGGGATTATATTTTTTTACAGCGAATTCAAGTGCAATGTGTTTTATATCAATTGCCCGAAGTCCATAATAATTTTTTTACCATGTCAAGGCATTCATTAACTAATTCCCCTTTTGTTTCCTTGTTAAACGTAGGTTTTCTGCCCATTTTAGTTGCTAGGAGCTCGTCTATGTTCTTAGGACTCTTACCGTAGTCTTCTAAAGTATTGGGAACACTGTATAATTTCGAAGCTTTAAGATATCCCATCTCTTTGTTTTTCACAGCAACGTAAGCCATTTGCATGGATTTGATATCCCATTTTTTTCTTTTTAATCTTGAGGACATTGTCATACTGAAATAAAACAAAAAGGAACTTACAACATTCGAAAAACATTGTAATGATATGGACAACAATAATTTAAAGTTATGTAAAAAAATACTCCTTATATCGGATATCCGATAATGGGCACGCATAGGTATCCGATATTAAGATTTATCATAGCCAAATATGAACAACAATAACTTTTAAAATATCGCTATTATCTGAAATAAAAAGAGTTTATATAACAAAATAAATATTACCCTTGATGAAACGAATTCATTACGAAAATAATTTGTACTTACTTCAATGAAAACAACGCTTTTAAATACAATATAGATTTTTTCATTTAGAAGAAAAGTTGCGTCGGCTCACTGTTCCGCCATTTTTTGTAGCTAGACTGTCAAAGTATTGCAGTGGCGCTATCTTACGGTTGTCAACGATAATATAAAATAAAAAACAGATGTCGCTATTTAAAAAGTTGAGATAGTGGGCTATCCGAATTTGCGCAACTGTCCGATATACGGTGCCTTTCCCCTACACGTCTTAGTACATGGTACATGACACTACCGTGTTTTCAGATATGGAATAAATCGTTAATCCTAAAGATCCTGATCATGATAATCGGACAAATTTATTAAATTATTGATTGTCATCGCGGCTATGTCGCGAGTCAGTCGCGGACTCAGCTCATGACTAAGGACTCCGTTCGAGTTCGAAACTAGTCGGGCAAACCCGAAGAATGTACGTGAGTAGTAACCGGTGAACAATAACTAATAAGAATATGACTCACGAAAGTTATTATACAAATATAGCCTATACGACAATCTAAGAAGTCCGATTTGACGTTTCACGTTTCGTAGTAATAGCTTAGGTTTGCGCGATCACTACACATTTTTTTTTTTTTTTTTTTTATGTTATAGGGGGCAAACGAGCAGACGGCTCGCCTGATGGTAAGCGATTACCGCCGCCCATGGACACCCGCAACACCAGAGGAGTCACAAGTGCGTTGCCGGCCTTTTAAAAAGGACAACATTATAATAAAACAACTTTTAACCGGATTAATCGCGTGTATTATTGGTTTTTTGTTTTTCCTGACGTTTCGAACACTTTGCAGCGTTCGTGGTCCTCAGTCCTCCTACGACCACGAACGCTGCAAAGTGTTCGAAACGTCATGAAAAACAAAAAACCAATAATACACGCGATATTTTCAATATAATCAGACACAAACACTTTAATTTATTTAGATACCCAGTTTTTTTAAACGTTGGCCCACACTAAGAATTTCTTCCTGTATCGTGGGTGCGTTTACAGACCTATAATCTCACAAACACACATACACCCAGACCCGGAGCAATTATATGTAGATCGCACAAATATTTGCTCCGTGCAGGAATCGAACCTGCGACACGCGGCGCAGCAGTGTCAAAGCAGTGAGCCTGTCAAAACCAACCAACCTAGTTACCTGTACTTTACCTGTTAGGGGAACCCCAGGTAATACATTTTAAATAACGACCTACGTAAGTTTAATATTAAATATTTATAGCTACGTTAGTATTATTGGGTTTTATCATCGTTGGCTGAATAAGTTGCTGCATGTTTGTGGTCAGTGACTGGCCGCAAAACATTTAAAACCCATTTGAAACCGCTTTTTATCGAGTAAAAGCGTTCTTTTTATGAATCAAAAATTGTTCCAAGCGAATGTTCTGCGCATGAATGGCAACTGACATTCTGCTGGCAGACTCTGACAGGAGAAGTAATATTTACGAGTAATTGTAAGCTGTCTGTGATAATTAATTGAACGTTTAAGTTTAAACCAGTAGCAATATGAGTGTAGATTCACAGTCTTTGTTCGGATATGATCCAGAGTTTCTAACCGACAAAGAATTAGCAAGGGTTGTGACTAACCTAAGAAGAGAAGTCACGCTCCTTCAACTAGAAAATGAGATCTTGGAGATGTCCATCACTAGATTAGATCCCGCGTTAATGAGTGGTGTGTATCAAGCTTTAGACTACGTCACAAAAATGCAGTCCGGCTCAACGCAAAATGTAATGGATTTTTCTAAATCGGCGTCAAAATTTGGCCTCATCAACTCCATACTGTGCCCATCAAGGATGTTTTCAACTAGCCCTTCGAAGATGTCTACTCTTAGAGTAAACTCTTCCGGAAAAATCTGCAGCACTGTCGTTTCTGGATCAGGCCCAAGAATTAACCTCAACGAAATGTTAGAACTATTATCCATTACGTTAAGTAATCTGACCACTGATTTAGATAAACACCGGGCAACGGCTACAAAAAAGCAGGATCTAATGAAAGCTCAGATAGAAGAAACTGAAATACGGATTAATGACTACAATGTATCAAAGGAATTGTTCAAACAAGAGGTGTTAACTAATGGCTGGGATAAAATAACTCAGCGAATTCCAGCTGAGGTATGGATAAGGTTCATGAGAGAACGTGGGAAAAAGACAGACCGACAAATAGGTAGGTTGCGTTTAAAAGTAAGCTCTCTAAATAGTCAATATAGAAAATTAAAAGAAATGGTGAAATCCAAGTCTGAATTAAACGAAGTACTAAGGCCCGTAGACTTTGAAATGTTGCAAATAGAAAATGATGAGAGTTTGAAAGTTTTAGAAAGGAAACTGAGACAGCTAGATGAATTGAAAACGATGACTGGTGACACTAATTTGACTTTGACCATACACAAAAAGTTCATGTTGTTTCTCAATAATTATCTAGCCAAAGTAAGGAAGATGAAAACACGTAGAGAACTGCAGACTGAACAGTTGGACAACGAAGTACAAATGGTACAAGTACAAGTAGATGTTTTATCAGAAAAGATAAACGACATCAAGAAAGACAGAATGATCTATGAAGTTCCGAAAGTATTAGATTATGTGAAGATGAAAGCGACGACTGGTGAAATGACATACGCCATAAAAAGATTGGAAACCAGACTACAAATTAAGAAGAATGCTTTAGCTAGCATTCGTCAGCGAGAGAAGCAGTTCAAGACATTATTAATGGAACAGAATGACTTGAGTAACACATCAAGTGACTTTTGGAGCATACCTTAATGCTTAGTGATAATAAAGCAGCTGCAGCATTTGAATTATTATGTCATGCAGCTGGAAATGTAAATAATGAATTGTAAACACATCAAGTGACTTTTGGAGCATACCTTAATGCTTAGTGATAATAAAGCAGCTGCAGCATTTGAATTATTATGTCATGCAGCTGGAAATGTAAATAATGAATTGTAAACACATCAAGTGACTTTTGGAGCATACCTTAATGCTTAGTGATAATAAAGCAGCTGCAGCATTTGAATTATTATGTCATGCAGCTGGAAATGTAAATAATGAATTGTAAAGGAATCGAGGAGGGCGTCACAAATTAACATTTCTCACAATTGTTGAATATTTTTATTTAGTGGTTTTGTTGCAATCGTCAATCGTGTTTTATTCTTTCTTATTGGAGGTAATCATTATAACTCTTCTACGAGATTTTTCGAAATCAAAGTCCAAGAGATAATTATATTCTTTGGTTACAGTCGTAACAGTATTTAAATCAAGTACCAGCAAGTACTGTTATAATCTATTATGAGGTTTAGTTTATTATTTATTTAATAAATGTTAATTTAAGTATTGAGTTCTTGATTTTTGTTTAATTTAGTTTCTTACGTTGCGTCTACTCAGCAAGCCTGTCCACTGAGTACTTTTTTATATATTCTTAGATTGCCAACACATGGCCTAGTTGATGTTGAAAAAATATTATTTCCTGAAAGTACATCTTTGACCGAAATAATGTTTATTGGGCAAGTTTACTAATTCTTCTGTTACTCTTTCACGCTATAACTACAGATTTGGATGAAATTTTGCACACAGATAGTTTATTAACCTGGATTAACACATAGGAAACTTTTAACCCAATTCTGTCCATGGAGATGAAATCGCGAGCAGAAGCTAGTGTTACTATAGAGCCAACAGACGATCTGACGAGCCGCAGTGCTTGAACATAAACGCAAACTTTTCTAAACGCTCCTTACTATCAGCCACCTACAGACTGACCGTACCAAGCATTGCTTAACCTCTACGATCATTTACGTATAGAGGTTACAACTGGCTATGAGCGAGCGTCATTCGTTGTACTTCTTGGATCAATTTTTTTTTTTTATTCATTCGTACTAAGTCAGTTTGAAACTTATCGGCGATCAGCTATTCGGCAACAATGGCGCATAGCGTTTTGCAGATTTTTGGTTAGTCTCGGTAGCCAAATCGCTCACTTCAGTGTTTAGACGCAGTATCGAGCTTCTGAAAAATTACTAAATCGCGAATCGCCGATGCTAGAAGTAGTAAGTCTGTGAAGGCTCTAATACTCTTACAGACGAGCAGCATGTTGTCGACGGCAGCTTGGTAGCCGTTGACGAGTGTCGACCACGCTCGGTAGCAGTCGTCGACGCTCGACCGCAGTCATCGACGATCGACTGCGTCGCGGCTGCCACTGAGCTGTAGCCCTAAGGCCTCATACGCACTAGCGGTACCGCCCACCTAGGCAGATCGTTTAAACGGCCAGCGGCCCGACACAGTTGGAATGACGTCTGAACCCAATAGCGGCCAACCGCGATGTTGAACCGCGTAAAGCGCTTAAATCGCTCTAAGGCGGAGTAGATACCGTCGGCCCATAATCAAAATGAATGCCGTCGAGTTAGCTTGTGTTATCTATTATTACTCCATAAAATAACGAAAGTTGTATGGGGATGATGATGATGATGATGATGAAAATAACGAAAGAAAAAAACTGGACTCATCAGCGGCTCGACGCAAACTAAACCACCCATGTGTGAATTTTAAAACAAATAAATAAATGAACTGCGTAATGTGTATAGACATGACGGCGCCCAGCGGCTAGTCGCGAAGCGGGCCGGAGCCAACATTTTGTGGCGGTTATGTGCGTACAGTCAGAAGCGGTTGCATATTAGATAAGAGATAGATAGATAAAGCGTTTATTCAGTGCAATACAGGACACAAATAATAAAAACAAATTCATAAAAGACAAATAAAGATAAAATAGGTAGTAGGTAGTAGCACGATCGGGTGGGAGCGCGGTAACAGCGTGCTGTCGCTCACTCCTTTACACTCTACAGTCTATACAGCCGTCTCGCTCGCGCAGGAGCCGAAAACAGTTGATGCGTGAGTGTCTCGTGGTCTTGTTAATTTTACAAAAACAAAATATAAAAATAAAAAACAAATATTATAGCACGCTATCACCCCCACACAACCGTACCTGCGCGGCCGTTTGGGTAGCCTAACTTCAGACATGTACAGCAACATCCCAAAGACTTCACGAGTACCAATGCTATCTTACTTTGTTTGAACTTAGTTTGTAACGGCCGAAGGGTGATGTGTGTCTCAGAATTGCACTAAATGGGTGTTCAGCTCAGCATGTGCCAGGTATTATACCTGACGCTGGTATTCTGCTGAATCCCTGCAGTGACATACGGATGTCGAGCAGACCAGATACATGAGCTAGTACCTACATACGTGATTCAGTGTGTTGTGTTGATAGTGTAAGTATACCCACATTAATCATTATTTCATAAGTTTATATTAAAATAGTTTTTCTTTTATATGTGTAGTTAGTAAATAAGTTTGTATAATAGGTTAGTGCTTTATATGTTAATCTTGTATCATATTATTTTATTTATCATAAAACAGTACCACTCATATCAAAAAGATTTACCCGAAAAATTAATTTCATTATTTATTGCACAATATAATACGTATAGGCATTTTTTTTTATATACTTTTTAATTTCGTGTGATTGCCTATATTATAAAATGACACGGATTGACAGAAGTCGCGGGTTCTAGCCTCGGTCGTTTCTATTATTTTTCAGTGTTATCTTTGAAAATAGTAATAAATAATAATTTATAATAACAATTTTGTTTACAGACAGTAATTGCAAAGAAATAGCGACTCATCAAGAGGAACATGAAGAACACGGCATGCGAAACATGGTATCTGTTGCTTAAATTATGGACGTATTCGTAATTATTACACCTAGTTTCTTCTGCCCGTCAATAAGATACTGCCGCAGTCGACTTCTAAAGGTACCAAGAGTGTTAAGCTGTCTTATTGGCGGAGGAATATTGTTCCAGCACTTGGATGCTGCATACCTAAAACTGCCTCTAAAAGCCGCCGTCTTATGATGTTCTATCGACATTTGCTGGGAACACTGTCTGTTTGTTTTTATTAAAACGAAAAAGCGGATTGCCGCGTGGTCAGCCGTCCCCGCGGTTAACCCCTAGTGCGTATGAGGCCTAAGAAAATTACATACGCAGTCGTCGCGCTAGTCAGTGCCGTGTGTAAGTCATCTAAGATATAGCTTTAAACTACTAAAAATAGCACCTATATACGGTAAGTCGAGGCAGAAAAACCATAAGTTATCACCTATAAAACCGATAGTCTATATAGTTTCAGTTACTTTAGTCACGCAACGTGGAAAATAGCTTCTCGTGTGGCCCCTCAGTAAAAACCTCTTTGAAAGGTCAAACACCAAGTTTTATTGGCCACAATTTATTTATGATAGTACAATAGTGACACTCCGTTCCAAACCCGTAGTCATAGCAACGGTTGCCTGGATCCCACATATGAATAATATGTCATGTTCCCTGTTACTGGCAATCTCCGCCAAAATACTGACAGCATTGTCAGCAGACAGAGCTTTTGTTATTAATATTAATATTTATGTTTACTAAAAGTCTGGTTATAATGTCGGTCCAACAAGCGCCACACTCCAACTTTAACAGAAGCAGTGTAATGAGTCAAAATTCACGGTCTATGAGCGGACTGGACATAGATGTCCTTTCTGATGAGGAACTCGTAAAGATTGTGAATGATATCAAAAAACAAGTTAGAATTGTAACTCTGGAAAACGAAATCTTAGAAAAGACTATCATGAGACTAGAGCCCGCGTTAATACATGGTGTTTATCAAGCTTTGGAATATGCCACCAGAATGAATTCAAACACGTCCCTACAAACTGGCAGTTTCATCAAATCTGCGACGTCTAAATTTGGTCTTATTGAATCCTTACTGAGCCCTTCAAGAATGCTGACCAGTCCTTCTCGGGTATCGGCTCGAAGGGCAGACTCTTCAGCTAAAATCAGTGGCACCGTCATCTTCGGTTCAGGGCCAAAGATCAACGTCTTGGAGAGATCTGAATTAGTATCCATGGAGATGGAAATCCAGGTCGTCAATGAAAACAAAGTCCGTAAGAAAGCGGCAACACAACACGCTTTACTGAAAGCGCAAATAGAAGAAATCAGTATGAGAGTCGGTGATATAGAAAAGGCTAGTAAAATGTTTAAACAGGAAGTCTTGGTTGAGGGCTGGGACAAAATAGCACAACGAATCCCAGCAGAAATCTGGATAAGATTCATGACTGAATGGATGAAAATATCAGACAGTCAAATAGGTAAATTGCGATTGAGAACCAGTACTTTGAATACTCAGTATAGCAAATTAAAGGGCCAAATCAAAGTGAAGGCTGAACTGAGCGAAAGCCTTCGCCCTGTAGACTTTGATAAACTCAAAATAGAGAACACTGAATGTTTGAAACTGATTGAACAGAAATTGCAACAGTTAGGGGAGTTGAAGAAGATGACTGGTGACGCGAATTTGAATTTGACGATCCACAAGAAGGCTTTGATGGAACAAAACAATTACTTAAACAAAGTGATGAAGACTATCAAGGTTAAAGAACAGCAAACAGTGGAACTGGATAAAGAAAGTGACGCCATTCAGATACAAGCAGATATTCTTGCTCAGAGACTTAATGAAATAAAGAAGGTAAGACTGGCTTATGAAGTCCCAGATATCATGGACTATGTGAAGGTAAAGTGGGTGATGACCGATTTGAAACATGCCATCAAAATGTTGGAGAACAGAGTGCATATCCAACAAATCGCTTTGACGTCTATTAATAGGAAGTTGCAGATAATGGTCAGTGAAACTGGGAAGAGTAATTCTAAGACTGAAACCGTCAAGTCTTAGATTTATACTAATGCTGCTTGAAATTAAAATTACTGCGTACAGAAGACAGGGTTGAATTTAGATTCAGATTCAGAGATTTTATCGAATAAATTTAGCCGAATAATTATGAATGTAAAATTTAAATCATAGAACGTAATTTTGTTGGTAGGTACTCAAGCAATAATACTAAGTGATATTTTAGTTGGCAAATATTTCGCGTGATTTCATTATAGATTCTATGTGTTACAGAATTGTGATATAAATATTACGCTAGCCCTAAATGAGACTGTGTGAAGTAGCCACAAGACTTAAGTAACAAACTAACTTTATTCAAAAAATTATATCTAAACTCTAAATAAATAAAAACCGGCAAAATGTTTTGTTAAAATTTTGAAGTCTGTCTCATACGCTGAGTCTGTTGTCGGTCGCATTTGGAAACTTATAAGTAGGTATTTTTACAATAATTTTATCATATTATAATTTTATTAAATATAATATATTTGATAGAACTCCACGTAATCATGAATCGAAAGGTAATTAGTAGGTATTTTATTTTTGTAATTAATTTTATTAAATTCCTAAAACTGAATCTATGTTTTATAGTAATTAGGTACTTTAAAAAATTGTTACAATAGGTATTTTATTTTGCAATTAATTTTAACAAATTCCCATTTAATACCTATTTATCAGTAGTCAGTCATGGTGCTGATGTGTCAAAAGGTAATTATGACGTAATTTATTTTTATAATTATGTTAATAAATTCTAAATAAATATTACGTTTAGTACGTACTAAATCTGAGTTTTGTTGTAATTCTAAGCTATAAAATAAATTTAATTTTAAGTGGATAAAGAATACGGTCGTGAGCAGGATTCAAACCTGCACCTCCCGGATAAATACTTTCGGTCACCTGTACGGACAGAATAGATAGTAATAACGTCGCTAAAAGACGTGTTAAAATGTAGCAGAAGAATTCGGAATAGTGTGCAGAGTTCGAGATGGCTTAGTGACAGACAGGTGACCGAACCGACACGACTAACTTTGCAGTTAATACAATGTCGTACAGATGCAATTATCTTAACAAATACAGATAAATCGTTGAAAATCTTGAACGCATGGTTCATGATTTTCAACGATTTATTTGTATTTGTTCATGATTTTCATAGCAAACTCTAAAGTTAAAATTTTTTGGTCTCCAAAAGACGTATGAAATGTGGAAGTGGAATTCGCGGCAGTGAGCAGAGGTCGAGATGGCATAGTGGTCAGAGCGCCTGGAGTATTTATCCGGGAGGCGCAGGTTCGAATCCTGCTCACAATCGTATTCTTTATCTATATAATTTGAAACTTTATAGTGTTTTGACGTTCCTTTTTATTGTTCTACTCTGATTCATAAATTTGACGAGACGGAGAAATTTAGTTCTCCTCAATTTAACTATCATGCAATCGAACACGACCAGATGACAATGAACTCGAGCAGAGAGACTCATCATATATCATCTACGTATCGAACGAAGATTCCTTCGTACATCGTTAAACAGGAGTGTTCCCCAATTCACTCCCCGGGCGGAGGATCCACCCTTCCATGGAGAACACCAAAAAACCTTGTCCTCCACAAGTTTTAGATATGAGGGTACTTGGTGTTGGATGCACGGTCTAACAGCTCCTGATAATGCCCCGTGGGGAGGCGAAACACGTGTAGTTTTCAACACTTGCGTATGTGAATATTTGCACAAGTAATTGCGTGACTACCCTCAATGTTGATGTTCGTTTTAATCTTATATACATCCACACTGCTTATTGTCAGGCATTATGATTTTGTCATGCTATTTTTTTTTATCCGATTTGTGTCTACGTTTGTCCACCAACTCGCCTGATGGTAAGCGACGGTGTGGCCGAGGATGGAGCACGTAGATCCAGAATAAATCTATTCACTTTAAGTAGAGTGGATAGATTTGGGGAGAACGACAGTTAGGGAGTTGATGCAATTGCCCAGACCCGTCTCCCACAACGGTTGCACCGGACTACATCCCGAAACATGACTAGGTCGTTTCACGGTATGGCTTCGTCAGCTGGGTGGTGACCAGCCACGGCAGAAGCCTCCCACCAGAGTTGTGTTGCCTGTTTTGCACCACCCAGGGGCAACGTGTAAGGATTCCATTCTATCCTACGTGCAACTCACTGGACGTGGGCAACTCAGCCCCCAAAACCTCCTAAACGCTAATGTCCTGCTGATGGATGCGTTGTACATCGGGTCGTCGAGTTCCCTACAAAATGGTTGATGTGCGCGTCATGCTCGTGAACGGGTGCTGTCTGTCGGGACTGGTCGGCTCCTAACTGCCTTGGCAATCATTTTAAAAGGCTATATAAGTTATTGTTTCTAGCGCTTTCCTTTGTTATTTTGCTCATAATCCTGTATTATTCTCACATTACCTTATTTATTGTTATACCAATTTATTTTAAAAGAGTGTCTATGGAGTTTCTTGCCGGCTCTTCTCCATAAGATCAACGCCTTGGAACCGTGCACCTAGCTTTGACTTTTCATAAGTGCCTGTAATATGGTCTGGTCTATTTGAAATTAAAATATTTGAATTTGATCCCTTCTCTTCCTTTCCTGCCATATATTAGTTCCTTACCTGAGCAGCTGATATGCCAGCATACAGCTAAATATACACACGAGTACGGCGCTGACTGAGAGCGCGAACACGCCGCGTAGGCACCAGTACAACGCGCCGTGGACCACGCCGCATTCTGATACGCCTTCGAATACGCAGCGTACTCCTGCGGACGAATGGGGTCGTATTATTGCGATGTATTATAAACTGGCTAAACATAATAAAACATAGCATTACGCCTGTATTCCCCGAAGGGGTGGGCAGAAGTGTATAGGGTTGTAAACCCACGTTTCACCAATGCTGTTATTAAGTCCCATGTATAGGTGGTGAACGTATTGTCATCTGGATAGAAAGAAAGTGGCCGAACGTACACGTTTACGTTTTTACAATAGCAGAAAAAAAATAATATAAAGATTAAAATTACAAGGCTTAAAAAATATATTTGCACGAGGCCAGAAAAAGGCGTAATGGGTAGCGATAACGTCACCAAAAGACGTATTAACTGGGAGTAAGCAGAGGTCGAGATGGCTTAGTGGTCAGAGCGCCTGGAGCATTTATTCTGGAGACGCTGGTTCAAAATCTCGATCTCTCTCGATCGATTCTGATTTCTCAAAAAAATATAAGTTTAAGTACTGACTTGCACAGGCGGGCAGCGGTTTTGGTGAGGCAGGTTACTGCCTCAGTGTTTTAGTGGCCAAAAGAGTGACTGCTAAGCTTGAGGTCCTAGGTTCAACTGCCAGTTCGGGCAAAATGTTATTGAGTTTTTCTGTAAGGAAATTCTCAGTAGCAGCCCAAAGTTTGGAAATGTGCAAGGTAAATGGCAATAGGCTCACCACCTATTACATGGGACTTTATAACAGCATTGGTGAAATGTGGGTGTACAACTGTATACACATCTGCCTACCCCTTCGGGGAATACAGGCGTGATGATACGTATGTATAACATCCCTGACAGAAACATACCTTCATCTTCAGCGGCGCTATGCTGAGTGTCCGGCGGCATGGAAAAGCACGTACATGTGCGAGTGAGCTTCGTGTACTCGCAGAACTTCAAGGTCTGGAGCCTGGAACAAGAACAGACGGAAATTATTGAATAATTCATTGAAGAAGGTGATGGTCTTGATGGAATTAGTACTGGAGTATTTTTGCCGCCGTACCCCCCTCGCCACTGGCATATCATTCCCAATCGAACCTCTATACCTTTTACCTGTATGGTTACAATGATGTTACACGATTTTAATCGTATGTGACACATTATGTTTGTGTTTAGCTTATTTATGTGTGTTAATATTGTTAATGTAATGACAAGAGATATTGCTTTAGTACAAGTGATTTTTTACTTGTGTGTTACCTCACCCCCCGCCAAAAGTGCGGGATAACTGTTCAGAGCTCTTGCTGTATTGCGATTACGAAAAGAATAAACCGCCGGTAAAACAAGATGAAATTAATAAAAAAATAGAAAGCTCACCTGCCATGTCTGAATAATGTTTTTGAGTTCCATAACCACTATAAATTCATATTTTCTTAAATTGTACTAACTTAAGTTATCCGGGACAATGTAATCCATACATCAACATTGATTCAGGCGTTAAGGTGAAATAAAGAAACTCACAAACATACACACTTACATACTACATACATACATGAACGCTACAAACAAAACACTCCTTTTTTTGGGCAGTCGTCTAAGTAGACGTCTCTAATATTAAAAAGTACTTATTTATTCATACGATGCGGAGGGATGAGGATCACGTGACGAGGAAAGTTTTGAGTATGAATGTGGATGTTTATAAGAGTGGCGGAAGACCGAGGAAGCGATGGATGGATTGTGTGAAAGGTGATACGGTTAGAAAAGAAGTGACTGACGGTATGACGACTGATAGAGATGTATGGAAAAAGAATACATGCTGCGCCGACCCCAAATAAATTGGGATAAGGGCAGGCGGATGATGATGATGGAGACTTACTTGTTCATATGTATGACGGTGGTGGTGATGGTTACTAACACGCATGTCAACGCACACACCAGACAACAGGCGCCCACCACTTTGATCTGTCAACAAAAACAATGATGTAATCACCTACACAATAGTTACAATGAAAAATCGTAATCAATTATTAAAATCTTATCGTGTGGTTGATGAACAACCTAGTGTCAGAGTTTAAACCACCCGTAGCTCTCTGACATGGGTGTACACACCATCGAGAACATCTCTCAGGTGTGCTGTTTCCTCACGATGTTTTCCTTCACCGTTTTAAGCAAGTGATAATTAATACGCACATGACTGAAAAGTCAGTGGTGCGTGCCTTGAATTTGACCCAGTGGCGTGCCTAGGGTTTCAAAATAAGGCAAGCCCAATAAAGTTTTATAATAAAATATGAAACTTAGCTATAATGATAGAATGTATTTTATTTGACTCTTTGGTATTTTTGAAAATAATATTAATAACTCGTAAATACATTTAATTCGATAAACAAATTCATAATTTTTAATCTATGTGTCACGTGACTCGAAACTATTAATTATTTTAAAAAGTCGCTAGTTTATATTGTTGCTAAATCTTAAAAAATGTCTCCAAACTCGTTAAAATCTCCAAGATCTCACAACGTCGCTAAAACGGCAACACTGCAGAGTTGGCAAGGTGTGCATACGCGTGCAACTTCATAGGCATGCCCGGCTTAAATCTTCCATACTGATCGATTTGTAGACGCACAAGGTATATACTCGTTATACGGCACATCGCCATAAGTGCGAAAGTGACAGAGATAGTATTTGAAAGCCCGGTAAAAGCCCATACGTGTAAGCGAGATAGCTATATGTAGATGCTGCAAATGCGAAACTCTGCGCGCGAACAATCGCGATGTGTAGTAGTGTGGCATAGGTAGATACTTTGTGTTATTTTGATAAGAATTAAGCGCGCGAACTTTTAAATAGTTCGGGTTTGATATTGATTCTCTATCGAGCATTTTAGTATGGCATGCCGGGCTTTTGGGCTTATATGAAGGTACCGCCACTGATTTGACCTTAGGCTTTTCAGTTCAACTATCATACCACTAAGCTACCACTGCTTAAAATTATAACGTAACATAGCACCACGCCTGTTTTCCCCAGCGGGGTAGGCAGAGATGTACATAGTTGTACACCCACATTTCATCAATGCTGTTATTAAGTCCCATGTAATATGTGGTGACCTGACAGCAATCTACCAGGCACAACCAAACTCCGAGCTGCTACTGAATATTTCCCAACAGGAAAACCCAATAACTTTTTGCTTAACCCTGGTATCGAACCCGGACCGGAGAGAGATCAGGTGCAGAACCTACGACTTTACGTGTTCTTCGAAGCACGGGGGTGTCACACCACCAACTTCCGAACCCCGGGCTGCCATTGAGAATTGTTTAACTGGAAAACGTGATAGCACTTTGTCCGACCCAGGTATCGAACCCGGGACCTCATGCAGTCGCGCTTTGGACCACTAGACCAACGAGGCAGCAGATAGGTAATCGCTCCATTTAAAATACCGCTGCATCTGATTAGACTGGAGACCGAGCACACCATAGTTAGGAAAAAGCTAGGCAGATTGTATTAACACAAGCGCACCTATCTTCGCTAACGTACTCCCCAAATATGAAAAGATGGTCCCATGCATAGACCAAACGTGGTAAGCATAGCTTAACCTCGATCCATTGAACTGTACGGTGACTAAAAATATATGAAAAAAAAAAACCAAGCGCATATGTCAGTTAAAACAAATGCTGAAAGTCATGAAATGGTGTTTCAATAAACTAAAAGCATGCTGAGGTAATACGGATACCAATTACTACCACGAAAACTGTCAATTTTACCCCAAAGTGATTTACATAGTACACGGTAGTCGATAAAAACAGGTTTACAACTCAATCGTTAGCAACCACAATGTCGATATCGATAAAATCTTATCGTTATTATGTCATGCAACACTATTGTTGAAGCAGCAATAAAAGACACGATATGAATTAAGGTATTCAACTCCGATACTAAATTGTGAATTCAATCAGGCAATGAAGTAGTATTTTTTAATGGAAATAATATTTATTACATTAATTTGAAATAACACCTCGGATCATTAATTAAGGCTCTATGAAATTAGCTACCCTGACCTCTGCTCACTACTCCGAATTGTTTTCAATGTCCAATCTATGTCCATACAAAAATTGGTTCAGTGGTTTTGACAAACAAAACAGACAGACAGAGCTACTTTTTAAGATTAAGTTTATATATTTATACCAAATATCCGGTTTTTTGGGCAAATTCTCCAGATTCGCGAGCCGGGTTTAGGGACACCGCTAACGCACTAGTTTTTCCTTAAATTATCTATATATATATATAAAAATCGATTGCTGTTCGTTTGTTTCGCTAAAACTCGAGAACGGCTGGGCCGATTTAGCTTATTTTGGTTTTGAAGAAAATAAAGAGAAAATGTAGTAAAATTGCGGGGAAGATAGTAAAAACAATAATTTAATTTGCCCATATAAACTGTTCTACCTACTTTCCTGTCAAACATTTGACGTCCGAGTACACCGGGTCATCTAGTTTAATATATTTTTGTTGGATCTGGCTCTGATCTGACTCTCCACCACAATGAATCCAAGATACATTTAGCATTTCTCAACCTTCCCCTAATGAATCAAAAGCACATGCATGATGCACAATATCTAACTAAATATTCACAGCATACAACACTAAAAGCAGGCATAATGATTGACATCGAACATACTTTTCTTACCATATAGCTGTATCTATTGCGGCGGCGCGCCAGGCTCATTATGCAGACCCCGGTCAGCACCAACTGGAACAAGAGAACGTGTATTGGAATAAAATAGCAATTGCGACCCCGAGATCCCAGGACCCCGGTAGGTGTCAACGGTGGACTGTGTTGTTTTTCAGTTAAAACATTCTCAATAGCAACCCGGAATTTGGAAGTTGGTGGTGTGAAACCCCCGAGCTTCGTAACGCCTGTGGTCCCGCGCCTGATCTCTCCAGACGTGTCGGATTGCCGTCCCATCGGACTATGAGAGTGAATGAAGAGGGGGTGCACCTGTGTTTGCGCTTACACTTGTGCACTATAATATCTCCTGCGTACTTGGATAATCTCCGCGGAAATAGACCGCCGTGACCGAAATACGGTCAGCAGGAGTATTATTTAAGGATAATATCGTAAGGAAACCTGGACTGACACTGGTAATGCTCAGAAGCCACCAACATACAGTTGAGCAAGCTTAGAGCTTTTCTTTTATGCAATTGAGATAACAGACATTGATATAGACAGTATAGACAAATCTGAAACTATTAGACATAGGGAATATGTTTTAGGAACTACGTAATGGTTACCTGTAATAATTAAAATTGGCATGCTTACAGGCTGATTATGTTTATAGCATAGCATAACATAACATAGCATCACGCCTGTATTCTCCGAAAGGGTAGACACAGGTTTACTCAATTGTACACCCACATTTCACCAATGCTGTTACTAAGTCCCATGTAATAGGTGGTGAGCCTATTGCCATCAACCGGGCACAATTCCAAACTCCGAGCTGCTGCTGCGAATTTTCTAACAGAAAAACTCAATAACACTTTGCCCGACCCAGGAATTGAACCCGAGACCTCCTGCTCAGCAGTCGCGCTTGGGACCACTAGACCAATGAGGCAGTTTAGTTATTAAGTTTATACTAATGTATAACATCAACATCATAATGTAAAACACATATTCGCAAATAAACAAATTGACGTATAAGGTTACTGAAGACTACTTGCTTGCTTGTATGTGTCGCAAATTTATAAGTACCCTCATTTTACAGCCGGAACAGCATCGGGCACAGACTCCAGATGTTGCGGCGAAACAGTTTAAGCCCGCAGCAGCGCATACTAGACCATTCACGAAGTCCTAGTGCCTTCCAAGTGCGTCAAAAAGTACTCCATAAATCAGTATCTCACCATAGCGGCCGGAACAGCGGCGGGCACAGTCTCCAGATGTTGCGGCGAAGCAGTGTAAGCCCGGAGCAGGATGTGTTGGGCTGCCAGTAGGCCGCCCAGCGCGGCCGCCAGCGCTCCACATCCGACACACCACCATGCATACTTGCGACGACGGCAGGTACCGTCGTTGCCGTTGCAACCGACGGAAGCTGGAATTAGAAGAATATTATTAGAGTATGAACTGTGGTGTGGGACGCCTGATGATATGATGGTAAGCGACGGAATGGCCGAGGATGCAGCACGTAGATCCAGAATAAACCTATTCACTCGTTAAGTAGAGTAGATAGATTTGGGAGAACGATAGTTATCGACCCGTCTCCCATTACTACATACCTACGACTAGGTCGTTTCACGGCATGGCTTCGTCCAGTGGGTGGTAACCAGCCACGGCCGAAGCCTCCCACCAGAGATGTGTTGCCTGTTTTACACCACCCAGTGGCCACGTGTAGGGATTCCATTTTAAGGGTGCACTCCTGCGAACGCGGGCAACTCAGCCCTCAAAAAAACTCTAACATAAGAGCCTCCACAGACTCTCTGATCCAGCGTTGCCCATCAGACGCTTTTCGGAAGCTAGATACAGTGATTGAACATTGATTGGCAACCGCGATCGAATCGAAAGAGTTGCCTAGTAAATACGATGAAGCAAATCCCTGATTGTCAATGCTAAAACCCTCCGTAGGTTCTAATACGCAACTTTAAGCCGGTAACGACAACGTTAATGCTTTGCTTGATTTCTTGCACTCTATATCGATATTTTACACCACACTACAGATATTTGACCTCTGCAACCAATATCTGAGCTGTACCATCGAACATTTTGACGGCAACCTTTGAAAATGAAGCCTCTTGAATGGCTCTTGCTACTTTATACGTTTCGTACAAACGATTTTAAACTTTAGCATCGTCGACACTTTCGACAGAACCAATATTTAAAATTTACGATATTTGTAAATTTTTGACCGGAATTACTATTATAGTTACCTATTCTTAATTTCTTATACTGTTGCTGGATGGAGAGGTAAGGTGGAGACCAAGGAAACTATGGACGACTTTTATAAGAATGAGAAGGGAGTGAACGATAACGTGACGACTGACAGAAAAGAATGGAAGACAAAAACATATTGCACTAACCCGGCTGAACAACTTGGGATCAGGCAGGAAGAAGTAATTCTTATTATACTATTCGTTATCTGAATAGACGTTTAACGCCAACGCAAAACTTGAAGTGACGCACGTATTGAAAGAACACCAAACCCTTTACATAGATCGAAGAGACTACAAGAAACTAAAATTACCGTTATTGTGATATATCGTATAATCGATTTTTTTCTAACATATTATTTCAAATGGGAGTAATTATTGTTTATTTAGATTTCGTTTCTTGCTGTATGCTATTTGTTAAGTACTTAATGATACCCAAATTTTTCCAATTAAACTAAATTTCGAATCTATCAAAATCGGTTCCGAAACTAAACTTCTTATTGGCTAAATGGTCGATTAAAAAAGATAGTTAATAGTTAAGTAAAGAGAGAATACGGCTCAGAAAAACTAGAACCGCCCAACTGGGCTAGTACCTCCACATTACAGAAAATCTCAGCCAAGTAACACTGTGAGCAAGGTCACCAGCGCTGCTTGACGAAGCCTTGTGTTGGTAATCATTAATCTTGAAGGAATTAGTATTGGAGTAGTTTTAACGGGCGAACCCCTCTCGCCACTGGCATATGATTCCCAATCAAATACCTTTTACCGGTATGGTAACAATTAAAGTACCTACACAATTTAAATCGTGCGTGACACAATTTTATGTTTGTGTTTAGTTTTTAGATGTGTGTTAATACTGTTAATGTAATGACGAGAGTTATTGTTGCTTTAGTGCAAGTTCTTTTGTGCTTGTATGTTACCTCACCCCCCGCCAAAAGTGGCAAGCAAATTTGTTTCATATTTAGTCAGAAACCGTCTCCCGTCTGCCCTCTAAGGCAGTAATAGGGACCATTGTTTGTCCTGTATATTGCCGCGGCAGCATATCTCTTACTACGTGAACAACGCGCGAGTGGTGCCTGCAGTATTAGAAGCGAGATTTTTCATCATATTCAATACCTATTTATAAGCGTGCATCACTGGCTACGGTAACCTACCATCAGGCGGACCAAACCTTTGTAGTCCCAAATAAATGATTAATTCACCGTGACAGTGAACTTACACAATTCATTCACGATTATTTTGACCACGAACTTGATTGTATTTTTTTTTGCATTCTATTGGCTGTGGAAGTGATTGGAGGTAAACTTTTTTTTTACTTAAAGCTTAGATTTGTGATGTTTATAATAACTTAACCTAACATAAACATAATATAAAATCACGCCTGTATTCCCCGAAGAGGTAGGCAGAGGTGTACACAGTTTTACACCCACATTTCACCAATGCTGTTATTAAGTCCCATGTAATAGGCGGTGAGCCTATTGCTGTCTACCGGGCACAATTCCAAACACCGGGCTGCTACTGAGAATTTATTAACAGAAAAACTCAATGCCCGAACCGGGAGTCAAACCTGAGACCTCATGCTCAGCTGTCGCGCTTGGGTCCACTAGACCAACAAGGCAGACATAAAAACTTATCAATAATTTTCTTAACAATTCGAGGTTTCAGCCCATCCAGCCGATATTAGATTATCCAGTTCGACGGCATACCACTAGGCTATAACTGCAATCCATTTGTCAGTCTAAAGCCTTTCCCTAGAAGTTTTGGAAACATTTCGGAAAATTTGTGAGTGTCGGGAATATCATAAATGTGTCTATATTTAACTGCCTCGTGGGTCTAGTGGTCCCGAGCGCGCCTGCTGAGCATGAGGTGCTAGGTTCAATTCCCAGGACGAGTAAAGTGTTATTGACTTTTTCTATTAGGAAATTCCTGGCAGCACGCAGTTTGGAATTGTAACTGGTAGATAGCAATATGCTTACTTTTAGGTGGTAATGGCATGGGACTAGGAAATAGCATTAGTGAAATGTGGATGTACAACTTTGTACACGTGTGTCTACAGCCATTACAGATTTCATGATTTTAACCACGGATCTGAAAATTATATGGATGTAACATTGCCTTGTCATAAGCGAAGCATAGATTACGCACACAAACGCAGCATACGGGCGCATGAGTTTTAAGTATTTGTATGCGTTTAACTCGTGTATGACAAGCGAAATTGGATGAATATGCTTCTCAAATGTCCTACGCAACGCTGCCATATTTAAGATCCGTGGTTTTAACGACGTTTTATTTTATACCAAATCGCGGTTGCAAGACCCAATCTATGTTAAGTACTAAAACTATAAAGCTCGGTTACACCAACTTAAGTTTAACCATAACCGACGTGTTACTTTATCATTTTGACAGTTCTTCTATGTAAATTCTGTCAAACTTACACAGTAAGTACTTAGCATGTTGGTTACGTCAGAAAGTCCAGACATAATAGTACATATCTATGTGAGTGTAACCTGTTCTGCCTGACTGATGCATACGTGCCGTCAGACAGAACAGGTCACCTCAAAGCTGCTATGACTCTCAACTCAAAAGGCCATTCCAGACGATCCCTGCATGGTTACACTCACATAGATATGTACTATTATGTCTGGACTTTAAAAGAGACGTTGACCTCTGAGTTTGTTTCGGCGTTTCTTCTCAGAGACAGTCAGATAGGAAACGCCGGCGACATCTAGTTAATAAAAATGACTTGTAAAAGTGTCTTCAAATAATCTATTTACAGAAATAAAATCATTTATCATTTACGGTTAAAAGGTAAGTTAGTGCAACTAAGCCCTATTATTTTAATGTAAAAATTACCAAAGTATGGTGGCGGTGGCACATAGTGCTGTGGCACATCACCTGCTATTGTAGAACGTGGCGCGGATACCTGGTATTGTACTACTTGCATAACACCACAAGCTTGCATCACTAATATTTACACTGAACTAAAAAAGTCACCCATTTTTAATAATTTAGCAATCACTTTTTAATTCAAAAGTATTTTTTCGTAATTTCTAGTAACAATGAATTAATTTTACTACAACGAAATTATTAAATTAAGTAAATTTTCCCGCCATTACACATTTATTTTTATTTTTTTAATAACACGCACAAACACCAATGTCTATTGCACTGAACTTTTTAAATCTCGCGCCGTTTCTATAAAATCGATATTTACACCCCAAGCTAACCGTGCGTGAAGAACAATGACCTCTTTACATATAACAACAATATTAACTGCTAGCACTGGCTGAATAAACTATACTGTGGGCTTCCAATTAAAAAGTTATCAATTTATTCTAATAAAAACAAAGAGGTTTTAACAAATCACTGTCAAAAAATTCGACGTTTAATATTTTCCCTCCTTCTTTTGTTTTTATCACATTACTAACACAAACCACATTTAGTTTTTTGTCAAATAGCAAATTAATAACACGTTTAAGGTAAGAGTACAGGTTTTAGTCAAGTTTATAATCACAATAAACAAAATCGCGTTGCATTATTGAGTTTACGTTGTAAGGTTATGTGGATTGACAATGGCCGATTCGCGCAGAAGCAATGGGTACGTTATCCCGCTCAGGTAGAAAGGTCTTAAATGAAATGTATGGGAATGTGACTTATGGATTTTGTTGTGTACATACGTAAATTATATTACTGTACAGATAAAGAGATTTTTTTATACGTAGAACAGGTAGTTTGTGCAAAAAGGTTTGATGTCTTTCAAGTATTTCTTTGTTCAATGGCATTTTGGTTTGGTGGGAACTTATTTCACCCACATGAAGATGGTATCATCTATAACAATGTATTTCTCGCTTTTCTTATTTAGAAATCGACAGCAAAAACGAAGATTGATGCCCGGAAAACATTAAGCATGGTGATAACAATAGAATCCTATGGCAACGAATTTCGTAACGCCTTTCAAGTTAAATGAGAATAGAAATCTTTGTATTTTGTTAAAGTTTTGTTGACATTTTTGATCTGGATACCTGTCATGAATCACACGACAGGTAATCGGTGTAAACGTCTCGTGATTGAAAGTATTTGCGACACTTTCATTCAAAAATTAAACGGGCCTGCAATAATACTCACATGTGGTTGATTTTGGGCTAAGTGAATAAGCACCCTCAAAGAAACTGGTAGAAAACAATTTTACCCAAACAGCAGTAGACTTAACAAATAGAAAGAGGGGACATGTCCTTGTTCTTGTCTAGGAAACGACTAACTTGGAAGCGTGCTCCGAAATTTTTTGACATTCATATGTGCGTGCATAATTGCCTATATCGTATATTAAATATGATATGAATTTGAATCATGCAGGCTACCAATTATAGTGATACGCTCTGGGATATAAAAAAACCAGGCGTATACAGATACAAATTGATAAAAAAAAATTAAAAAAAAATACGTAGGTTAGGTCGAACGACCGTCACAAAATTTTGTTTTCTCACAAATTACCTACAGAACTTCCCTGAACCGTCTTGTGGTGATGAGGTTGGCTGGTTCACGTAGGGTGGAGGAATTATGATGATCCCACAACAGGTAAGCGCCGCGCGTCGTGACATAGTTATGTTAAGGACCATCTGCTATCGATACTTCTTTTAAATTTAACTTAAACTGGCGGTGGCTGTACATTATTTTTATTCAAAATTAACAAAAACCTTTTAGTTATAATTTTAAATGGAGAAAGAATACGGTCGTGAGCAGGATTCGAACCTGCGCCTCGCAGATAAATGCTCCATAAAACCTTTTTATTTTCAACCTCATCATCTTCATCTACCCATACCAGTCCACTTCTGGACAAAGACCTCTTCAAGTTTTCGTACTGCATGATTATTTACGGACTCTCATCAAGCCCCCCACCAAGTTATTAATATTTCTTTAAGTATATACGCCTAGAGGCAAGCTATATTAATCTGGAGGAAGAATACGGCTTTGTACGCGACAGCTAATTTGGCAGAGTTCCTGGAGTATTTATTCAGGAATGGAGCAACGTGGATCCCTTGCCACGGCCATAAGTTTCCTCCCACAACTAACTTAATTAACTTCTTCTTATCGTATGGTTGCCAAAAACTAATATCTGAGTTATATAGCCCGTAAGCCTGACATGACTGTACACACAATCGAGAAGATCTCTTATGTGTGCTGATTTCTTTACAATGTTTTCCGTCACAAACTAAACTTGCCGAACACGTTAGACAAGTTTAGTTAAAGATAAATCTTTGAAAAGCATTATCGCTTGCTTAGCGAACTCTAAAGTTATAATATTAAATGGAAAAAGAATACGGTCGCGAGCAGGATTCGAACCTGCGCCTCCCGGATAAATACTCCAGGCGCTCTGACCACTAAGCCACCTCGACCTCTGCTCACTACCGTGAATTCTTTTTCCACATTTTAACGCCTTTTGGTGTCGTCATTGCTATCTATTCAGTCCCTATACAATTGTAGTTATTTATAATACAAACATCATTTCATAAAGTCTGTGGTATGTGCCTTGAATTGAATTCTGTCATCGTTGACTTGCCAGACCAACGGTTATGCCACTAGGCTGTCACTGCTTGCATTTACTAGTAGACTATTACTTGACTTACAATTGTGCCTCCTATTGGTCGCAGCAAGCACGCTGGTAGGCGGGCGCGGGGGCAGCGCAGGTGGTGTGTCGGTCTTCGCAGGGGGAGGAGGCCCCGGGTCGTCCGCGCACGCGTACTGTGCCGACGCTGGCTTGCATGTGCAGGCTACTTGGTACTGGAATTGAGAAGAGAGGGCTGTGAGACTATTTCACGCATACTTCAGAAGGCTAATTAAATTAATCCATCGGTCCTGGGAGCCGATTCTATTAATATACTTACAACGATTGTCGTTTCAAACTGTCAAGATAAAAATTAACTCCCGTGAGGATAATTTGGTGCTGTTCCACAAACAATGGGACACAACATCATGTCCTGCGTGCCCTGATACCTGCACGTAGAACAACCTAACGGACATTAGTGGCATACTAAATATTGGACTGATACAATTTAAATTGTTTTTAGGCTCTAAGACGAAGATACAAAATGAAAGCATTGCCATCGCAATCTAATTACAGAAGAGAGTGTCCTTGAAGACATGCCTTACTATCTTGAACGACTCTCGGTGGTTACCTTCTAAAAAGCTTCTAAACACATAAGGGGTGTTTGTAATTACCTTATGCAAGTCAGAAGTGACAGAGGCACTGGTGTCGCACTCCGGACACGCTTCCGGCGTCGGCGAGCTCCGGGCCGAAGTGACGTCACCCAACGACATCGCTAACTTGTTGGTGATGCTGGAAAGAGACAGAAATAATTGTCAAGAAAGTACAGTAAGTAATAGAAATCTTCATCGACTGTACAGCTGATTATTGTGATAAGATGTAATGATGATCTTTTGCATTTTCTGTTTTTACTGAATAGATTCAGGCGTTACCTTGTGGAAGTCCATAACAATTAATATTGAAGGTAACCATGCATTTACCTGTGCACCACCCGCCCGCCCGCAAATGGTATCCACTGGACACTGCACGGTCTAAAAAGCTCCTGATAATGCCCCATTTGGGCAAAACACAGTGGTAGTATTTACAAGTTTTCACCGCTTGCGTATGTGCATATATTTACAGGCAGAGGAGAGGAACCCAGGTAATTGCATGATTACCCTCAATATTGTGGAAGTATTTGCATCCCTTTTCTGTATTTATATGATGAAAAGATTGTCCACAATGATTCGTCTCCAGGCAGTTTAATTATTTTTGTTGTTATTATAGTTCTGTTCTTCAGATAGTTTAATATATAATGCCTCGTTGGTCTACTGCAAGCGCTACTGCTGCGCATGGTCTTGGGTTCGATTCCCAGGTCGGGCAAAGTGTCGGGTTTTTCTGTTAAGAAATTCTCAGTAGCAGCCCGGAGTTGGAACTGTGTCCGGTAGATGGCAATAGGCTCACCACTTATTACATGGGACTTAAACCTTTAGGCTCAGCCACGTACAGAATTATACGTTGTAACAATAAAAATCTATTGTGTCTGCTAATGAGCGAGGCAACAGCTTAGCAGCATTGGTGAAATGTGGGTGTACAATTGTGTACACCTCTGCCTACCTCATCGGGAATACAGGCGTGATGCTATGTTATGTTACGTTAATATAGATTTTTGTGCTCAGACATTTTATTTTGGATGTGGATCGTTTGTCTCAGAGGTGTACAGGGTGGCAATTTGTGATGGGGCAGTAAGAACAGTAACCTCAACTGATGTAGCTACAGGAAAGCGTTCTAAGGAGACCATCCTTAACTTTTGGAGTTATTTGATGTGCATTTATACATTTTACCTCGTTTGTCTAGTGTTCGCAAACACAGTTGCAGCGCTTTATGTGCTGGTTTCCATTACCGGGTCGAGCAAAATTTCATTGCGTTTTTCTGTTAGAAAATTCTCAATTTAGTTTGTTTGCCCTGAGTTTAGAATTGTACCCGGTATATAGCAATAGGCTCACCACCTTTTGGCATTGGTGAAATGTAGGTGTAAAACTGTGTATACCGCTGTTTACCCCTACGAGGGATACAGGCTATCATATTATGGTATAAGTACGCGTTCTTTAACATATAGGTTTCTTTAATCGTCATCTAAACAATTCCAATAAAATAACAATTAAAAACGAGCACGCCATAAAAGAAACTGGTGCGATCAAAGAGATAATATCCATATACAGCAGCCTACAAATACCTCCGCCATCATAACAGGAATGGCGCGCAAAAAACTAATAGCGCGCTCTATGGCAGCAAAAACAACTGTTAATCCATCTACATCCGGTCTCTATGGCCACATCCGGTGCAAACAGCTGTGTTAACCGACTCTCCAACAAAAGAAGTTCGTGTTTACAGCTGTATTTTATTGAATTATAAATAAAAATAAAAGGCGTCATTCAATTTAAGTAATGAACTTTGCTTGTAAGAAAACCATTTTATCTTGGCCCTCGGCAACAGAGGGAACTTAATTTGAAAGTAATACTTTTAACATTTACCATAGCAACAGCGCCACAACAAACAGTCATTTTATACTGGACGTTAGGGCGATCAAATCATCTGTGTTTTTAGAATGTCGTTAGGCACATGGCATTTAATATTGCAGGGTGAATGAGGTCAAGCTATCGCCGACGATCGGCCATACTGTATTGTTCTGTCACAAAGCGTAAATGGCATTCGGATAGATATTAAGATAATTGTTCTTAGCGTTGAAGGTTAATTTCTATTAGCGTTAAATCACACGGAATTAGCAACGTTCCCTGTTTAAAACTTTAAATACATTTGAATGTCTCAAAGTGATCTAGGTACTTTAACAAAACCAGTATAAGCTAGCCTCGTATACTACTGAATCTCTATACTACGATAGACCAACTCAAGGTCAACCCCTGACTCTGATAAATCGGCAAATATTTCGAAGTGACATTGTAACTGTCAAAATACCCGTAGAGCTTTTTAAGTAATTTTATATGGTATAGCATGTTTTTCATCATTTGCTATATAAATATAGCACGGGTACTTAATGCGCAGGATAAGGGCAGGGGGACGATGATGATTATCTACCCATCATCAGTCATTACTGAGCAAAAGCTTAGGATGTAATTACTTTTTGTCCGCATACGCTCAATATCAAAATCAAAATATTAGTTATTGTTCACCGGTTACTACTCACGTACATTCTTCGGGTTTGCCCGACTAGTTTCTGTCACCGTCTGTCACCAGTCTGACTCGCGACATAGCCGCGGACTCAGCTCATGACTAAGGGCTCCGTTCGAGTTCGAAACTAGTCGGGCAAACCCGAAGAATGTACGTGAGTAGTAACCGGTGAACAATAACTATTATGAATATGCCTCACGAAAGTTATTATACAAAAAAAAACAAAATATCTTTAATCAAATCTTCTTCTTATCGTGTGGTTGATAAACAACCTAGTGTCAGAGTTTAAAACACCCGTAGGTCTCTGTCATGGCTTTACACACCATCGAGAACATCTCTCAGGTGTGCTGGTTTCCTCACGATGTTTTTTTTTGTTTGAAAAGACAGTGGTGCGTGCCTTGGATTCGAACTTGCGACCTTTGACTTGTCAGTCCAACGATCATACCACTGGGCTATCATATTGTAGTGAATACAAGGAACTGCCTCGCCGGTCTAATGGTCGCCAGGGCGACTGCTCAGCGTGAGGATCCTGGGTTCGATTCGCCGATCAGGCTCTGACTACCAGTAACGGCTGTCATAGATCTTAATTTGACAACCGGGACCGACGACTTAACGCGCTCTCCCAGGCACGGATGTTATAATAATAAATACCTACTTAATCATTCAGTTGTACACATCCCGTGCAAATTGCTAAAACAAACGTAAGAAAATGCTAATAAGTAAACAAGTTATGAATAAGGTCCCGTAAGACTGACATGGCTTAACACCATCAAGAACATCTCTCAGGTGTGCTGGTTTTCTCACGATGCTTTTCAAGCTGGACGACCGTCCATTGGGGGCCTATAATAATATAATACAATAACGATGAATGATCATTGCAAATAAATACATTAAGGAAGATTAGACACCCATCATAAAATAAACAAATTCAAATATTTTTTACAGTTACAAGTCATTTGCAAATGTTATATTAACGAGCGAATCTAAAGAGCATTTTGAACAAGCATCGACACAGATCGTTCAGTGAATGAATGATTGAACGATTAAGCACGGTCAGTGACCTCCGCATAGTGGTTTGTCAACAATTCGTGAGGTTTTTTTTGTTGTTTTTAAAACGTGGGAAGATGGTGTTGCGCCTAGTTGATTGTGGTGCATTTTAATCTAGATTTTATTTATATTTGGGCTTGGGTTTTGTTTATCTATGATTGATATGGTAATTTGTAGTTATTTCAGTTGAGTCTGGGTGTGATGCAAGTAAGATTTTTGTCAGTGAAAGCACCCACGATAGGTACTAGAGAAAATAATAGTACGAGCAGCGTTGTAAAAAAATAACTAAAAGAGTTTTTTTTTTTTTCCCTTTAGTATTTTCCTATTTACGCGACCTTTTCTTTAACAGGAAACCAGCACACCTGAGAGATGTTCTTGATGGTGTGTAAAGCACTGAGACCTACGGGCAGCTTAAACTTTGACACTCGGTTGTTCATCAACCACACGTTAACAAGAAGATTTTCGAGCTGTCAGACTTATATACGACTTCTCTCTAAAGCATGGAGTCTCCATATTTTAAGAACATAAATATAAATAGATGCTCATTCCTCGCAAAACTTTTTCGAATAGTACTTAACTTTACTGTTACTTAGATTTTAACAATATTAATACCTAAAGATGTAAGAGAATTACCAATTCATCGATTCAAAAATAAACTGCAAAGTTGGCTGTATGTATGCTTTAATGATATTAAAGAGTATCTTGAATAATTTTAATTAGTTTTATGTAATTAGTGGATATTATTTAATTTAAATTATTAATAGTAAAGGTTAGCACAGTTAACAATGTAGTCAATAAAATGTTGTTATTATTATGTAAAAATAAAAATATTGCATTTTTTTTTTTATACCTACATAAGTGTTGTGCCGTACGTTCAAGCAAATAAACGTATTCTATTCTTTAAACCGTAACATTGCTATTTAGAAAATGTGTGACAATGTAACTTGTGAAACATCTATATGTTACATCTTTTTATTATTTGAAAAAAAAAATGTCGAAGCTCCAGTGAGGTATTATATATTTACGAAATGATGAACTAATTAAAATGCCTACAACTATGTGAAACTAACGTGGTCTATTACGAGGAAAATGGCCAGCCATTGTTAGTTCAGAATGGCTGCCCACTTTCCTCGTAATAGTTTTCCCTTTTTAGCGAGGTACCAATTATTTTATGACGGGTATATATTAAATAGCTACAAAGACTTGGTACCTATTAAGTAAACTAAAAAAAAAACGAAGTAAAGTAAAAATTTAATGGTCCAGAGTTACAAAAACATAATGTTACCATAAAATTAGAGAAGAGTTTATGACAGAACATCAGTAACAATTATAATCTACATTCATAGTTTCAATTCAGCGGCCCCCAAACTAGGCGGAGCCTGTATCTTGTATATTTTTTTATATAAATTTCAAACTTCCAAAATCTCGCTGATACCAGTCATCCTGATCCAGAACTTCGTCTTGCAGTAACAAATAATTACCCTTTTCGTGATTTCTACACTAGTTTTGTACTCATCCTTAAGCTTCAAGTAGACCGACCAGTTTTTTTGCGCAGCCGCACCTTAACCGGATTGCAATTTTTGTTTTATCATATCCAAATCGTGTCGCGTTGATGAATTATATATTATTCAGATAATTATTCAGATAATTATGTGCTCGTGGCTAAGTAACTGCCGCACAGATCGATCGATCAAGGTTAAGCTGCGCTTGCTACGGTCGGTCTGTGGATGGGTGACCATCATTTCATACCGAGACCCCTCCGTGCATCGGAGAGCACGTTAAACCGTCGGTCCCGGTTGTCAAATTAAGATCTATGACAGCCGTTACGGGTAGTCGAGAGGCCTGAAAGTCTGACAACCAGTCATACCACGAGATATCGTGTTACCCAGTAACTGGGTTGTGGAGGTCAGATAGGCAGTCGCTCCATGTAAAATACTGGTATTAAGCTGCATTCGGTTTGACTGGAAGCCGACCCCAATGTAATTGGGAAAAGGCTAGGCAGATATATTCAGATAATTATGTAAATGGAGTTTAAAAAGTGCAAACATCTTTGTGCTCGTGACTGTATAGTTTAGAGTCCGTCAGCGATGACAGTGCTCTCTACGTAGGTAATTATATAAAAAAAAGTTTATTGTTACAATTTTTTTCTTTAGGTATATGTTTTTATAATTTGAGCGTTAGATAGTCTACAATCAGTTGGAATGAAATAAATTGACGGCGCGGTTGGCGCAGTGGTCGAGAGATCGGCTGCTGCGTCGCGTGTCGCAGGTTTGATTCCCGCACGGAGCAAATATTTGTGTGACGGATAATTGTTTCTGGTCTGGGAGTATGTGTGCTTGTGAGATTATATGTCTGTAAGCGCACCCACGATACAGGAAGAAATGCTTAGGGTGGAGCAAGGCTTTATAAAAAAAAAATGGATAAGGAGTTTAATCGGAAATCGCTGTTATTTCTTTTAAATTCCGAGGAAAATCTATCTAAAATAAAAAGGCTAGGCGCGCCTTCGAGAATAACACCGGTTTGTGTGGGATCATTCATTACCTCACTAATAACCCCGTTACCCCACAAGGAATATCAGCAAATAGAGAAGGGCTGCCAGTCCTCTTAAGAACATTCGTAACCCCGTGTGCAATACATCCCTGGCAATCATTACCTACTCCACAGTAATAATTATTCATTCCTTAACAAGAAAGCAATAAAAAAATATTTGTTAAACTTCTTTTAACAATACCGCTATTCATAACAAGCAATAATAATAGGGAAACCGCGCCGCAAAGGCTCGTTTGAAAAAAGAATTCCTATAGAGCAGGTAAACTTTGGGTCATTGTTTTTTTTACGGGCAGAGAAACCTGCCATTATTATTTTTCAAATATTGTAACAAAAGAGTTTACATTATGTAGGCTGGATTTTAGGCTTCCGCCATTACTACACATCATATTAAAGCAAATTTTAAACGGATTAATCGCGTGTATAATTGTTTTTTTTGTTTTTCCCGACGTTTCCAACACTACATCGCTTGTGATCGCAAGGAGAGAGGTGCATAAAAGTAAATAAAAAAAATCCACCTTTTTTGATAGGTGCCTACGCTTTTGTTCTGGTTTACAATAAAATTTAAGTTCCAATGAGGGTTGACGTCAGACTGGCGACCGGTCATAACACATAGCCAAAACTTTTGCAGCATTACTAATAGAGAACGTATGTATGGAAGAAGAATACATGCTGCGCCGACCCCAAATAAATTGGGATAAGGGATGATGATGATGATGATGAATAAAATTTAAGTATACATTAAATAAATAATTTTATGATAGCGAATGATGTTCTCTGTCCGTTCCTATTCTAGACTATTACTGCAGAACGAATTTGAGATTTAATTTAAGAGAGAAATAGCTAGCTAACATCTTGAAGGACAAGATAATAACCTTTTGCATAGACGAAGCTACGAGCAATACTTATTTTTTTTATACATGTTCACGTTTGCTCACAAATTGATCGAAAAGAACGTGATATAATAAAAGACAGAAGTGGAGCATTTACTTCATTTATTTCCTCCTTTTTGAGGTATGGTTGCAATTTCTTTGATACAACGTAATATTTCATTTATGTTAGATATCTCAAACCGCAGTGTGGTTAGTACCAAATTAACAGGAAGTCATACTATTATGGAGTAACAACATAACATAGTATCACGCCTGTATTCCCCGAAGAGGTAGGCAGAGCTGTACACAGTAATTGTGCACCACACTTCACTAATGTTGGTAATCTGTTAACACGCTAATTATCAGACACAATAGAAATACATATTATTGTTATCAAGTGACTGCCTCGTTGGTCTAGTGGTCCCAAGCGCGACTGCTGAACAGGAGGTCTCGGGTTCGATCCCCGGGTCGGGCAAAGTGTTATTGAGTTTTTCTGTTAGGAAATTCTCAGTAGCAGCCCGGAGTTTGGAACTGTGCCCGGTTGATGGCAATAGGCTCACCACCTATTACATGGGACTTAATAACAGCATTGGTGAAATGTGGGTGTACAACTGTGTACACCTCTGCCTACCCCTTCGGGGAATATAGGCGTGATGCTATGTTATGTTATGTTATGTTATCAAGTTCAATTTTGTACCTTAACGAGCAAGTTAATTGTCCCATGTCATCATCTACCGGGCACAATTCCAAATTCCGGGCTGCTACTGATAATTTACTAACAGAAAAACCCAATAACGTTGCCCGACCTGGGAATCGGACCCGAGACCTCATGCTCAGCAGCCGCACTAGACCAACGAAGCAGTTGATTGAGTAACAAGTAAACAGTTTAGCATTGAAGCAAAGAACCCAACCTGCGGGTTCTTTTATTATACACAAACATGGTCGAATAGTACCTGAGCACCAGAAGAGAAATACTCCTAGCGCATCCTGTCCTCCTGTAACATTTACCAGGATCCCGGATCGCAGTTGCATTCACCGCGACGCGACGTTTGCGTTCACCGAGGCGTGATGATGCAATATCCTAAACGAGTAGATGGCGTATAAATAAAAACTTTTTTATTTTCTTTATTACTGATACCTCGTAAATAAATCAACAGGAGTGTCACTCGTTTTTTTTTTAATAAATTTTATCAGCCATCAAATAATTGATTGTACCTTCGTTGATTGTTCGATTTAAACAAACAGTGGGACTAACTTTTTGTATTTAACAAACTATAACGTAGTGAAATTAAATGAAATAGTTATTATAATAAAACAACTTTTAACCGGATTAATCGCGTTACACTTTGCAGCGTTCGTGGTCGCAGGAGGACAGTCCTCCTGCGACCACGAACGCTGCAAAGTGTTCGAAACGTCAGGAAAAACAAAAAAAAAAAAAATACACGCGATTAATCCGGTTAAAAGTTGTTTTATTATAATGTGTAGTGATCGCGCAAACCTAAGAAATAGTTATTTTTGTATAAAAACTTTTGTGATACATAATCATATCAATTAATGTTCACCGGTTACTACTCACGTGCATTTTTCGGGATTGCCCGACTAGTTTCGAACTCGAACGGAGCCCTTAGTCATGAGCTGAGCCCGCGGCGATGTCGCGAGTCAAACTGGTTGCAAAAATCCCGAAAAACAATCCCGAAAAATGCACGTGAGTAGTAACCGGTGAACATTAATTGATAGAAATAGTTATTTCTGCAAATACTGAGGTCTCTTTCTAAAACATCACAGACATACGGTATAGGAAAATATCTTAGTCTGAAATCGCCAACGCCACAGTGAGCTAGCGTGGTGAGCAATGCTCTTGCCTTCTCTGTATGAGAAGAGGCCCTTGCCCTGCAGTGGGACAGTTATGGGCTGGTTATGTTAAATTATGATCTTATCAAAACTATTTTACATATAACTTTTGCGCTTCCTATCTGACTACGTCTAAGAAGAAATGCCAAACAAACTCAGAGGTCAAATAACTGGGTTGAGTGTGCAAGTACTAAGGTATCATCACTGTATGTAGGTCTATCATATACCCCAATCTTGCCACTAAACGTCTACATTACCTTACCCTCTATTACCCTACAAATTACCCTTCATAAAATGGCCGTTAAAAGTACTTTCACTGACCTCTGACATGCGAACTAAACCTCTATTGTATTACCTGTGCAATTACACTCTTAATAACAGGAGTTATAATACTTTCACTGAGGAAGTCAAATGATGGCGAAGTCGTATTAAAATTATAAGCCATTACAGCTGTGTCTGGGAAAACAATTGACAAACAAAAACGTCATCACACTCGGACGTGACTGGTGGACTCTCACGCACTTTTATGTAGGACTGCGGTTTCACCCGCTCATATTTATATTATAATTAGGTTAGTTACTCCTTATGTAGTCAGCTACCTGCCAGTATACAAAGAGGATTGAAAATTCAATAGGTTTGAACACGACAAGGTAGCTCAGTTGGTAGAGTGATGACACGGAACGTCAAAGGTCGCGGGTTCAAGCCCCGTTCTTGTCTATCATTTTTTCAATGTTTCTTTGAAAAATAGAATTAATATAGGCATTACATGGCCTCAACATGAATTAAAAAAATATAATTATATATGATTTATAAAGGATTCGGATGTTGTTCGGCGATTTACAACTGCAAAGTGGTAACGCTGAGTTTAGTAAATCTGTAAATGATTACTAGATAAATATCAACAGGCGTCTCCTTAAGACGTATACAAAGAGGATGGAAAATTCAATAGGTTTGAACACGACTAGGTAGCTCAGTTGGTAGAGTGATGACACGGAACGTCAAAGGTCGCGGGTTCAAGCCCCGTTCTTGTCTATTATTTTTTCAATGTTTCTTTGAAAAATAGAATTAATATAGGCATTACATGGCCTCAACATGTATTAAAAAAATATAATTATATATGATTTATAAAGGATTGGGATGTTGTTCGGCGATTTATAACTGCAAAGTGGTAACGCTGAGTTTAGTAAATCTGTAAATGATTACTAGATAAATATCACCAGGCGTCTCCTTAAGACGTATACAAAGAGGATTGAAAATTCAATAGGTTTGAACACGACAAGGTAGCTCAGTTGGTAGAGTGATGACACGGAACGTCAAAGGTCGCGGGTTCAAGCCCCGTTCTTGTCTATAATTTTTTCAATGTTTCTTTGAAAAATAGAATTAATATAGGCATTACATGGCCTCAACATGTATTAAAAAAATATAATTATATATGAAATAAGGAATGAGTAAATGATACAAGGACATATCCAGGAATTAATTTCGGGCGAGAAAGTGTTATGTGTTTAGGGTTCATGTATGTTTGTATGTATGTTTGTGAGTTTCTTTATTCCAACATAACTTCTAAACGCCGGAACCGATTTAGATGTATGGGGTATCGTTAGAATCCTTACATTGTCCCGGGTAACATAGACTAGTAATATTTTTTATGGGTAGGCATGGAACAAGTGTAAACAATATATTTTCACTTCTCTGCCTCGAACTGGCTCGTTGGTCTAGTGGTGACAAGCGCGACTGGTGAGCATAAGGTCTCGGGTTCGATTCTCGGGTCGGGCAGAGTTATTGAGTTTTTCTGTTAGAAAATTATCAGTTTCTGTAAACAGATCTTTTAAAGACGCCTTTCCAAAAAAGACGCCCAACACAGTCTAATGAAACAACTTTTAATCGGACTAATCGCGTGTATGGGCCTGAGGGACTCGTATCAGCCGCACAAATCGATCGATCGAGGTTAAACTGCGCTTGCCGCGGTCGGTCTGTGGATGGGTAACCATCATTTCATACCGAAACCCCTCCGTGCCTCGGAGAGCACGTAAAGCCATCGGTCCCGGTTGTCAAATTAAGATCTATGACAGCCGTTACGGGTAGTCAGAGGCCTGAAAGTCTGACAACCAGTCATACCACGAGATATCGTGTAACCCAGTTACTGGGTTGTGGAGGTCAGATAAGCAGTCGCTCCATGTAAAATACTGGTATTAAGCTGCATCCGGTTTCACTGGAAGCCGACCCCAATGTTTTTGGGAAAAGGATAGGCAGAAACATATTATTGGCTTTTCCTGACGTTTCGAACTTTGCAGCAGCGTAAAGAAAAATAAAAACCAAAGTTGTTTTATTATAATTTGTAGTGATCGCGAAAAACTAAGACATTACCCTTTATAGTGACTTTAATATATATCGATGACGTCACCGTAATAAGACAGTACAACGTGGAAAAATATATACATCATTATATACCTTCAACAAATGCAGGCGTGATTCTAATTTCTAAAGTAAAGTAGTACAATGCTATCTAGGAGTCTATTCCATTCTCTCCTGTCAGTCGTCACGTTATCCTTCACTGCCTTTTCGTTCATGTCATCCATTATCTGTCCATACCTCTTCCCATCTCCCTTCATCCATAAACACATAATCATTACTCTATTAATCACGTGTGTTTGACTGCCTCGTTGGTCTAGTGGTCGCCAGTGCGGCTGCTGAGCGTGAGATCCTGGGTTCGATTCCCGGGCCGGGCAAAGTATTATTGGAATTTTCTGTTAGGAAATTCTCAGTAGCAGCCCAGAGTTTGGAAGATGGTGGTGTGACACCCCCGTGCTTCAGAGAACACGTAAACCCGTCGGTCCTGCGCCTGATCTCTCTCCGGTCGCGTCGGATTGCCGTCCCATCGGACTATGAGAGTGAAGGAAGAGGGAATGCACCTGTGTTTGCGCATACACTTGTGCACTATAATATCTCCTGTGTACTTGGCTGATCTCCATGGAGACAGGCCGCCATGACCGAAGTACGGTCAGGAAGAGGAGTATTATTAATCACATGTGTCATCCCTCCTCATCACGAGTCCCTAACAAGGCATTCCCGAGGAATATCCTCTTTTCTTACTTTATCCACCCTCAGCGCTTTATACTATCACTAGCTGATGCCCGCGTCTGCGCCCGCGTAGATGTCGGTTATCGCGACGAAAAGTAATCATGAAATTTTGATCCCGGTCCCGCTTTCCAATGACCGCGTTATAATTGCCGATTTTTTTAAGTATTTAAATGGATAGAGTATGTTATCCTTAAGAGATAGACATATGCCATCGCGGACTTTTCTATAGACCTATATAAGATACACAATTCCACCATACATCATTTAGTTATATCTCAAAGGGTTTAGGCAGCGTTATCGTTGAAAGCTCCCAGACGGCTTATTTTTTTCCGGCACTTCCAACAAATATCATTATATTTTAGCCAATGTATACAAAAGCTTGCCAAATTATATACTAAAACCTTTCTCTTGAATCACTCTATCTATTAAAAAAAACCGCATCAAAATCCGTTGCGTAGTTTCAAAGATTTAAGCATACAAAGGGACATAGGGACAGAGAAAGCGACTTTGTTTTATACTATGTGGTGATTCACATAATCAACTACGTAATGATGGCTCAATAAGATGCTTGTTATATTAACGTCTGTCTCCCTCCCACCCCTCATTCCTCATTCCCCAGCATGTCTACGAACTGTAGGTCAATTAACACAGCGAGGATAGTAATTGGCAAAATGGTGTCATCTCTTATTGTAACCGTCACTTTTTGCTGGCGATGGATGGAGGAAGCGATGGATGGGTTGTGTTAAAGATGATGCGGTATATAGTGGTGGTGATAGAGATGTATGGAAGAAGGATACATGCTGCGCCGACCCCAAATAAATTGGAATGAATACAGGGGGATGACGATGTCACTTTCTACTGGCACTGTCACTCACCTGTCGGACTAAGATAAATAAACTTTACGAGTAATTAGCACGTGCTTTGGCGTACTATATTCCTGTCAATAATAAATATTACCGAATAAATACTCTAGGCGCTCTGATGGCTTAATGATTTTCGAAGATTTATCTGTATTTGTTAATGTTATTGCATCTGTACGACATTGTATTAACAGCAAAGTTAGTCGTGTCGGTTCAGTATCATGTAAAGGGACTCCTTCTTCATGTCGATGGTACAATTTTTGGTTCTCTAGATTCAAACATGGTGCCCAAAATTTTGCTATGGAGTTGTTAGTGGCAGTGTATAGTTCACTCAATGTACAGATGTTAGGGCATAAGGAACAAGACATTGTTTGTACCCCCACTTTTTTCTCAGAACATTATAACTTTAATGTTTATTTAGATGTTAGGCTTTTTTATAATCGTATGTAATACGTTTCGTACCTTATAAATTAAGCGTGTTATTAAAAGTTTACACAAAACAATAAGTTAATACTATTGCGTAAAATTTCGTACTAAGCAAATAACTTTAAACTGTTATGTAGGTAATGTTAAACTTATTTTTAAGTAGTTCTTTCTTGTTTCATGCATTAATTAGCTTAGTTGTTGCATGTTATATAATTTTAAAAGTATTTTTATGCAGTTTTTTCTTGCATCAATTAGGTCACTTGTTGTCACCTACATGTCGAAAGAAAAACCGGTTTATTGAAGTAAATTCACTTCGAAAAAAGGAAAGGCCAGATAATACTAATAATAATAATATATTAAAAAGATCTTGATCTGGCGTACGAGGTTGTCAACATGTGGGGCGTGGACTCTGCAATCATTGTACCGATAGTCGTTTCGGCTAACGGACTAATAGCGAAGAGCCTTGATCAACATCTTAAAAGGCTCTCGCTAGGCGGCTGGATCAAGGGCCTGATACAGAAAGCAGTACTCCTCGATACGGCACGCATTGTGAGGAGGTTCCTTTCTCTGGAGCCCTAACCACCGGTGGCTTGGACCCTGTTCCCGATGCCGGTGGCCTACTATTTTTTAACCGACTTCAAAAAAGGAGGAGGTTTCTCAATTCGACCGTATATTTTTTTTTTTTTTTTTTTTTTTTTTTTTATGTGTGTTCGGGGATAACTTCGTCGTTTATGAACCGATTTTGATAATTCTTTTTTTGTTGGAAAGAAGATATCTCAACGGTGGTACCATGATAAGGAAACCAGGATCTGATGATGGATCCCCGAGAAATTGAGGGAAACCTTCGAAAATTGTAGGGGCGACTAGTGCATTTGTAAATTTTTTCATTAAGTATTTTAAAGCACTACTATTTAATTAAGGTCTGGAGTCGATCTGATGATGGAGCTGAAAGACAGTCGAGGGAACTCTAAAGATTTACAGCAACTACCTGGTGTTTGGGCTTGATTAATTTGTATTCATGAGAACTTTACACCTAGATGGGTTGTGACTGTCATTAGGGGTCTGATGATGAAGACTAAGGACAGTCAAGGGAACTCCTCAACGTTTTACAGTAGCTACCATGTTTTGTTATGTATGTCCATCGATATCTTCGTTTGAAAGAGTAGTCCCCAGAGGTGGTCCCATTTAAATTTAGTAAAGATCTGATGAAGACCTTCGAAGTTAGACAATGGAACTCTTCAATGAATTACAGCAAATCACTCTCAATTGCTGTAATCGCATGTTCATGTATAGTTCATGGCACTCAATACATGCATAGCATCATGCCTGTATTGCCCGATGGGGTAGGCAGAAGTTTTCAATGTTGTACACAAACATTTCACCGATGCAGTAATTAAGTCCTAGCGGCTTTCGAAAGCCTACCCATATTATTAAATTACTAAATTAATTAATTTATGAAGTATACAAACTTATATATGACCTATACAATATATATATATATATATTACACTTAAAACTAAAAAGACTAAAATAAATTAATTTTAAACAAAAAATGAAAACCGCCTTCAAAAATCTACTACACTAAAAAGTTCAAAATAATATCAAAATTTGCTTATAATAAAATAATTTTAAAATAACAATATATAATAATAATCTGTTAATTTTGGAGTCGGTGCCTGATGTATGTGGGGTTTACAACCAGATACAAATGCCGGTAACATAGCACAAACACAGCACAACGAACATAAGTGACTAACAAGAGGAAAACAGTAACCCTCTCTCAGTACAGGCACCGACTGCAAAATTAACAGATTATTATTATATATTGTTATTTTAAAATTATTTTATTATAAGCAAATTTTGATATTATTTTGAACTTTTTAGTGTAGTAGATTTTTGAAGGCGGTTTTCATTTTTTGTTTAAAATTATTATATTTTTAAATGTATATTGTTTTTTTTTATGATATATAGTTAAAAATGCAATTTATATGTAAATTTGAAAAATAAACGAAATAATAAATTAATTTATATAATCACATTCTCCCTTCTTTTCTCACATGACGATGGTGTCATTTGTAAGAACAGAACATTTTTGTTCTTGTTTTACAAATTCCGAGATTGGTTTTATATTATTCTACAAAATTACAACAAAAACATTTCATAAGAAATTTTGCAGATCAGTGATTCGGCTCCATTTTTTTATCAAAAATGGATCTGCCTTTGGCCACCAACTCGTCTGATGGTAAGCGACAGTGTGGCCGAAGTTGCAGCACGTATATCCAATATAAATCTATTCACTTTTAAGTAGATTGGATAGATTTGGAGAGAACGATAGCTGGGGAGTTGATGCAACTGCCCAGACCTGTCTTCCACAACGGTTGCCCCAGACTACATCCCGAAACACGGCTAGGTCGCTCCACGGCATGGCTTCGTCCAGTGGGTGGTAACCAGCCGCGGCCGAAGCCTCCAAAAATTGTCTTGTAATATTGTTTGTGTAAAGATAATACGATCGTGTGCGTAACGTAAATGTACTCAGTCGATCAAGTGTTCAAAACGTTATGAAAAAAGCAAATATCAATAATACACGCGATTAATACGGTTAAAATTTGTTTTATTACAACTTGCCGCGTTCAAAGCGATGCAAAATTATGCGTAATGGGCACTTGTGTAAACGCACTGTGATAATTTTAGAATTTGATCAAACAGTGCACACCCGGTGGTCTACTATACCGCGCTAACAGGATCTTGTTAATATTTTCCATAAGTACTTCAACAAGAGCTTCATTATAAACAGGGTTACTTATTTTTGTGTAAAAACTTTGGTGATTCATATCAATAATTGTTCACTCGTTACTACTCACATGCATTTTTCGGGATTGCCCGACTAGTTTCGAACTAGAACGGAGCCCTTAGTCATGAGCTGAAGCCGCTCAGCTCATGACTAAGGGCTCCGTTCGAGTTCGAAACTAGTCGGGCAATCCCGAAGAATGCGCGTGAGTAGTAACCGGTGAACATTAATTCATAGGGTTACTTATGTCGCGACCCCGTGTAAGTGTATTAGGTTATCATAATGGCCGCAATCGCGCCTGTTGAGAGTGAAGTCCTAGGTTCGATACCCAGGTCGGGCAGTGTTATTGGGTTTTCCATTACAAAATTCTCTGTAGCAGCCCGGTTAGGAAGTTGTCGGTGTGACCCCCGTGCTTCAGAGAGCACGTAAAGCCGTCGGTCCTGCGCCTGATCTCTCCGACATGTCAGATTGCCGTATCATCGGCTATGATAGTATAGGAAGAGGGAGTGCACCTATGTCTGCGCATACGCCTGTGCACTAAAATATCTCCAGCGTACTATGTCAAATTACAAGTCTAGAAAGCGCCGGCATTTCCTATCTGACTATCTCTTAGAAGAAAATCCGAAACAAAACTCAGAGGTCAGTCTTTTAAAGTCCAGACATCAGTGTATAAGGTATGTAAACGTAACCATGTAGGGCGTCTGGAATGGCGTTTCAAAGAAAGAGCCATAGCAGTTTCAAGTTGACCTGTCCTAACTGACGGCACACATGCATCGGTCATCGTGTAGCTCGACCATAATTAAGGGAGCTCAACGATCCGTCGCAAGATGATACCAGATCGGGAGAACATTTCCGTAGGCCAGCTACACTGACTTTTTGAAGACATGTGCGTTTAGAAATTAATGATCACATGCTTGAAACGGTGAAGGAAAATATTGTGAAGAAAACGGCACACCTGAGAGATGTTTTTGCCATATTTTTAGTCAAAAATGTACCAACATTTGGCCCCAAACTCACCTGATGGTAAGCGACGTTATGGCCGAGGTTTGAGCACGTAGATCCAAAAGAAATCTATTCATTCTACTTAGATTGAATAGATTTGGGGAGAACGATAGTTGGGGAGTTGATACAACTGCCCAGACCCATCTCCCACAACGGTTGCACCGGACTACATCCAGAAATACGACTAGGTCGCTTCACGGTATGGCTTCGTCCGGTTGGTGGTAACTAGCCGCGGCTGAAGCCTCCCATCAGAGGTTTGTTACAAGTTTTGCACCACCCACACCAGCTGGTTGTTCTGCCTCCCTAAGTAGGTACTAAATAAACCGGCCCTTCCTAATTTAATCATACCACTTACAATTCAGCTAACTCAATTTCTCAAAACAAGCGTTAACATACGATAACTACCGCAGGATCCGGCGTAGCAATTTAGCAGTAATTCCAATGAGTGACCACTGTTTCTTACAATCCCTCTTTGTGTTGCGTCATATGATCTCACTCATAGGGGTCAATAACTGATAAATTATGATGGCAGCAATTTGCGGTGAAATAAAATTAAATAAGACAGTCTAACCCGTTGGCCTAGCAGTCCCAAGCGCGACTGTGGAGCATGAGGTCCTATTCGTTTCAGGGGCAAGAAATACAAGAGGTTCTATTAAAAAAATAATTGAAGTAGTCCCGGTAAATGGCAAAATACTCACCTATTACATGGAACTTGAGAACAGCATTGATATATTATAGTACATTAGCATTCAAGTGTCAATATAAACTCTGCCAAATGCTCGCCTATGGTAACCTCTGCTTACGAATCCTGACAATTTTTTTATTTTTTTTCGGTTTGCTCTTGACTCTAGTCTAGGTCAGAGGTGAAAGAGACAAAGTCCACGATGGAGTGAGCTTACCCAGAAGATGCCTGTTCACTCTAACTTTGAAGAGATTGGGGTTGAATGCGTTTGGAAACACAGATGGCATGGCATTATAGGAATGATGTTTAAATTTTAATCACAGGTGAGTCTTTTGCCATCTACCGGGAACAATTCCAACATAGAACATCCCAATAACACCTTGACCGTCCTCGACCCCGGAAACGAACCCATGACCTCGCGATAAGCAGCCACGCTTGCGACTTCTAATGAAGCAGTAAAATAAAAGTATTCATTTGAATGTTTCATGTAACCTATCATGCTCGTGTGTCAAATGGATGCATCTTAATAGGTACCAGTATTTTACATGGAGTGACTGCCTATCTAACCTCCACAACCTAATTTTGGGGTAACACGATATCTCGTGGTAAGACTGGTTGTCAGACTTTCAGGCCTCCTACTACCCGAAGCGGCTGTTATCTTCTTTTGACTACCGGGACCGACAGTTTAACTTACTCTCCGAGGCACGGAGGGGTCTCGGTATGAATTGATGGTCACACATCCACAGACCGACCGCGGCAAGCGTAACTTAACGTCGAACGATCGACCTGTGCGGCTGTTTCTAAGCCTCAAGCCTTTCCAAAAAGGCCTACACCTTTTAAATATTATTTTATTTATTTTATTCATTTCATTCGTTTATGCTTATTTGTAAATGAATTTACTGACATCAATAACTTGTGTCTCGTCGGCAAATATTGTCTTTACTGGTCAAAAGGTTTCGTGTTCCAAATAGATGATATCACTATTAGCTCACGATTTCAATTGTAGGTTACAACAATTGTAATATCAACTTACACTATGCATCGAGGAAAATAAAATAAAGGTGTGAGAACATTTTTCAATGCGTAACGTATTGTACACTAAACTGGAAAATGAGGATGAGTGTGTGTGTGCGTAAGTGGCGCGTGGGAGAGTGTAGATGTGTGTGTGCGTAAGAGAGGGAGAGAGAGTTTGTGTGTGTGTGCTTTATTATGTAGTTTTATAACTTAATGCGGCCCGTATTTTCATCTGCCGTCCTAGGCCTCTTTTTCTATGTTCTCGGGGGAAACCATAAAAAAGTGTCCGGCTTTTGAGGATAAGACCACTGAGTGTAGTCCTTATAGTCCGACGGGACGGCAATTCGACACGACCAGAGAAAAATCAGGCACAGGACCGACGGCTTTACGTGCTCCCCGAAGCACGGGGGTGAGACAACGCCAACTTCCTAACTCCGCGCTGCTACTGACAATTTCTGCCCTCAATATTACTTTGCCCGACCCGGAAATCGAACGCAGGAACTCATGCTGAGCAGCCACGCTAGCGGCACTAGACAAATGAGGCAGTCAAATTGCTTAGTAACAATACAGGGACGAGTTTTTCTATTTCGTAGATAATCTAAGTTAATCAACATGTCAACGGTTAGCGCTAGATTACCACAATACAAAGTAATAACAGCTGACACGCCATATTTTACCACTCAACAAACTTCATGGAAAACATTCCCTACGCAACATTCCTCCATTGTAACTTGTAAGTCATGCCTAACAGAAGGCAATGGCCGAACTATTAGTTCGACGGAGTAACCCAACACTTAGCATTTGATGACTGTGAGAACGCGGCAATAACATTATTATATCAATCGCAATGGCGCGCGCAATGACAGTGGCGGCCATTGTTCCTGTTTTTTTTATAAATTTTGCCATGGAAGTAAAAAGTTTTGAGCCTTGTAATGATGCTTGGGTGATTGTTAATAATTTATTATCACAGTTCTTTTGAGACGCTATCGTTGGGGTTAAGCATCGCTTGACGTGATCAATTTGTAAATTCGTAAAAAGAACATTTTCAGTAATTCGGAAGGTAAATTAAACTTTTGTTACCAGCTGTTATTAAATAACAGCAAACCAAGTCAGAAAAAATTACACAAGTAAGCTAACCCTTGAAAATAAAACCACTCGATTGACATTGGAAATATGTCATTTCATAATCTTAAATGCAAAAACTTCTTAAAAATAATTAAAGAATCGGGATACTAATAAATCGATATGCTTTAAATTAAGATAACTATGATGTAGTATATGTAAATTTCGTTTACACACTGTGTCTGCGTCTTTCTTCAATTAAACTCTCCAGTCACAGGTCCGCTGGAAGAAATCTATATGAAATAAGCAGTACCTTTGTGCTCAATTTTACATTTATAAATGAATGTTTTAATAATAAATGTGTGTACATATATTAATATATAAATGTAGGTAAATTTATTTTAAGATTAAAAGTTGTTTTTATGACACTGATTTAATATTGAAATTGGAATGGAATTGGTATTATCTTCAAGAGTAACCCCCAAGGTTGCCTCTTAACCTCAAAAAAGGAAGAAGCCTTTTTATGAGTCAGTAGAATGTTATAGACTATAAGAAGGGAACAGCAATCCAAATACTAATCCGTTTGTGTCGCGCTCACTTTATAGTACAAAACATGTCACGTGGCTAAGTAGCAGCCGCACGGATTAACCGATCGACGTTAAGCTGCACTTGCCTCGGTTGTTTTCTAAATGGTTTCATACCGAGGCTCCTCCGTCTCTCAGAAAGCACGCCAAACCGTCGATCCCAGCTAACAAACGAATATCTATAACAGTCGTTACAGATCCGATGCATGGATGTCTGACAACCAGTCTTACCACGAGATAACATGTTACGCTGTTAGTGCGTTGTGGAGGTAAGATAGGCAGTGGCTGCATGTAAAATACTGGTGTTAAGCTGCATCCGGTTAGATTGGACGAGATCCCAACGAAGACGAAAGATTTTTGCCTTCTTACTATAGACAGAAGCCATTCTATTAAAGAAAATAGTGAAATGAATGGAATCACACTTTGAAAAGTTAAACAAGACGGTAGAAAGTTTCGAAATCCACAATACTGACAATATTATATGCTATGACATAACAAGACATTTAATTATTTATTACATTTCTACACAAAGGGACCTTGGTATGTACTTCAATGGCTATTCATGAACTGGACAAACATTTAATTCCCCTTGCACTTTGCAACTAAAATTTGGCCGACGTAAGTAATTCTTACCATTTTCAAACTCGACGGGGTGCGTGAAAAAATCCGCCCCCATCTACAAAAAAAGACAATTCATTTCGGAATTTGGAACCGCATCGCGAGCCTAGTGTTGAAAAAAAACTGTTACCTGATCGACTTCATTCAAATTAATGTTGCAGGGATGATACGGGTAGAAGATGAGAATTTAAGAATATAACCATCACACATCAAATTCACAAACACACGATGCAGTTCATAGTTAGAATGAAATAGTTATGATATACCTAGCATAATCACAATCTATTTACAGAAAAATAGACCTGTTTTCGTAACCCATCCTCAACCCCGTAAAGGACCCCTTCCTTTATATTATTTTATATACATTTACTAAATAACAACATCGATAACTTGACCCTATTTTTAGACCAACATTGAAAATTTTGTTCTATTTTATTTTTTCATTTTTATGAACCGTAGCACGTGACTTGAACCATTTGGTCACATGAGTATAGTAAACTTAAAAGACATTAACCTTCTAAACTGTCTTTATGTCACAAGTTTCTGTAATACGTATAAGGCTGGAAATCTTTCAAAGCATCTGCTCACGAGTTGTTACCTCTAGGCGTATCGATTTTTCTTTAATTCTTCCCCTATATCTTGCGGAATATCGGGTCGATAGGAGCCCGGCACAAAGTCTATGAAGAATTTACTTACACTAAAAAAGGGGTGCTTATCCAATGCTTAAGATTACCAAAACAAAACTTCTAGAGCATTCTTACAAGTATTTAGTATATTAGAACTTACAAATTTGACCTCCTCGGTTCATAATAATAGTTTTGACCTCTTCAGTCATAACAATATAGATACTAGCTACAAATTCCATAGCGAAGACATCCAGCTACATCTGGTTAAACTGGAAACCGACCTCAACATACTCAATAAGGTATGAACGACATGACGTATATATGATGGAACTCAGAATGCGTGCAGCAATGCCTAGGATCCGATCAGCTTGCACCGAACGACAGATGGACAGATGTTACATTCCTCCCAGCTTTATTTTTATTTTTATAAACAATATTGTGTAAAAAGTTAGGTACATACCAAACAAGTAATTGTAATTAACTGTTTTTAAACAGGAATGTTACTAATAAGGATCAGTTTCTTGCTATTTCTGATGACGTTGACACTTGGATGAGGAAGCTTAGGTGGACTGGATACGAAAGATAATATTTTTGGAGTGCAAACATGGGCAGGAAAAGATCTTTATCCAGTCTGCAGTCGCCATACTAAGTACATATTCTTGATAGCTTGAAAGTACCAAATATATTAGATTTAGTAAAAGCTTTCAACACCATATCAATCTATCTTTCCTTGCAAAAGTTCTAAACTGATGAAATACTATAAATCCCAATTTTTATTTTTATAATAATCTCTCATCCTGTAAACTAATACTAAGTATCAGCAATCTGATCAATCAATGGCCTTACGAATCAAATATGGAATGCCACAGGGTTTAATTTTCGGTCCGAAATAGTTTACCTGTAAAATTAGCAGTTACCAGTTTTCTTTAGTCGTTCGATGTTCAATAGCATGCCTCAATATACTGATCAATTAATAGCATTAAACACAAATTGTCAGAGAGCGTGCTTAATTAACTACTTTATTTGTCCCACCGATCTATCATCAGCATTTGCTAACCTGGAAGTATTTAAACAGACTTCAGACGCAAGTTATTTCACAAACAATGGGGCGTTATTATTATGCCTAGTGTCCCCTGATATCTGCATGTTACAGAATCTTATGGACGCTACTAACAATGCGATACTTGTAACTAAATTCTGGCACAATTTAGATTGCCATCGACACGTTAAGAAGAAGAATACTATCATTAATTATTTCTATTAATTAAGAATTCTGCACAGAAGCTGTTAGAAACTTTGCAGTCTTTATATTTTATTATCAAAATTTTATGCGCCTGTAGTAAAAAATTATTTGCAATAAATGATAATGTATTTCACAATTAATACGAAATATGTTTTGTATTTTATCGGCTACCTGTACAAATGCCGTGAAATATTATATTATTAATTTGTAATCGTCGTTAAAGTTGGGCTTTTGAGTAGTTTGCCCAACTCTAACATTAGGTTCGCTTTTTCAAAAGAAGATGAATACTTTAAAGAAGTGTACCTATCTATAGAGAAAAATCCACTAAATACACAGATGTTTTATGATACTAAGGTGACAAACAAGTGTCCGCCTGACGGTAAGCGGTTACCGTAGCCTACGGACGCTTGAACAAGGGCTATCACTCGCGCATTGCCGATTCTATAAGAAAAATAGCTGTGCCTGTAATGTAGGAGACAAAAACTGTCCCCTTAATGCCAACACACAACGCTTCCTCAGGCAGCACTGGTAATCTTGCTCACCGTTACGACCATAATACTACAGAATAGTGTTATCTTGTTTCAATTTTCTACTTACTGCTACAGTAGGATAAATCCAGTTTTAGTATTATATTGTTCTCACATATTTAAATTCTTTTTTTGCAACAGTGTCAGTGTAACCAATACCTGCTATTGTAAAAACCTATTTTATAAAAAGAGTAACCATGGAGTTTCTTGTCCGTTCTTCTCCATAAGAATCTACACTTTGGAACGTGGCAACTAGCTTCTGACAATTCAAAAGTGCCTGTAAATGGTCTAATTGAAATAAATTAACTGACTTTGACTTTTTTCAAGTCCTACCTCTCTGATTGATGTAAAGAGCACAGTGTTTGAAACCCTGCGTTGAATTATATTCAAGTCTAAAATAATAGCGTATCTTTCATTATCCTACTAATAGTATGAATTTTGTGAGGATGAATGGGGAGATGTTTGTTACTCTTTTACGCAATAACTACTGGACGGATTTGGATGAAATTTGGCACACATATAAATTATAACGTCGATTAAAACAAAACACCCAATGGACCCAATTCTGACGTCCAGACAGACGATATCGCGGGCAGAAGCTAGCCTATTTAAATAAATAACAATCAATTGTCAAATGTATGAAAGATGATCACGTGAGCACGGCTTGACTCATTGGACTGATTTTAGTTTTGTTGTGTTCCTAATTGTCAGGACAAAGTTTGTATGAAAACAAATTTTTGGAAAATACAACGGAATAGTCGGAAATTTCGATGGTGTTTTTGTATAAATTGCACCCGTGTGAAGCCGGGGCGGGTCGCTAGTAATGATATAAAATTCCTAATTCTTGGACTCCTAAACGACTTGACCGACTTTTAAGTTATTTTTATATTTAAAGGGTCATCTGAATGGTTCTTAGTTCTAGTTGGGTTCATTAGGTGGCGCTGTAGTCGAGATCCAGAAAATGTGTCAGGACAAAATCTGCCTGCCGATGCCGTGACAAGTAATCAAGTAAAAAAGATTATACGTAAATTCTTAGCAATATTTTCATGGGTATTGTTTTCTTTTTGGATATATCCAACTTTTCTAGGTACCATTGCCTCACTTGGGAGATAGCATTTACACATAAAAACAAGAACTCAAGATAAATCTTTGAAAAGCATTAACGCATGCTTAGCGAACTCTAAAGTTATTATATTAAATGGAAAAAGAATACGGTCGCGAACAGGATTCGAACCTGCGCCTCCCGGATAAATACCCCAGGCGCTCTGACCACTAAGCCATCTCGACCTCTGCTCACCACCGCGAATTCTTCTTCCATATTTTAACACGTCTTATGGCGACGTTATTGCTATCAATTCAGTCTCTATACGGGTGACCGATCCGACACGACTAACTTTGCAGTTAATACAATGTCGTAAAGAATGCAATTACCTTAATAATTCAAGATAAATCTTTGAAAAGCATTAACGCATGCTTAGCGAACTCTAAAGTTATTATATTAAATGGAAAAAGATTCCATTTAATATATTAACTTTTGTACGGTATATATTTTGATAAAATAAACTCTCAGAAAGGCCAGAAAGCGTTATACCTAATTACCAAAAGTTGTCAGAAGACTAACTGAAATCTTTAAGTAATTATTACTACGTAAGTTTTTAAAGAAAATAAGGCTAAATTAAATTGGACCAATTTCTTATTCAAAACATTAATACCTACTTGAGTGGTATGGCATAATCAATAATTGCTTAATATGAATGCAATGCAAGCCAATTTTAGCGCCTACTTCAATTTTTTTTTTGTAGTAAGTAATAAAAAATGACGCAAAGATCCTACACAACACATCCTCGTTACCGGTTCACTAGCAACTAACGAAATTTTAAACAGCTTACTTTCAAAACTAGTTTATGTCTCTTTGTTCTTCGCCGGCCGTAATTCAAAATCACACGCCCAATACTAAAACATGAGAGATTTAGAACGATATTAACTCAAAACTTACCATAAATGTCTAAAAATCACAAAATCCAGTTTTTAAAAACGTTACAGCACACCTTTTGCACACCACACAACTATTTCGAATTTCGAAACTGATTTTGTAAATGGGAACACATGTCAGACGGACAACGGTTGCACACTCACTGAGAATAACATCACAAAGATTACTTGTACGAATATTTTGTGCATTTTCATTCGAAACTACAAATTTTAAATTACAAAACTACAAAAAAGTTTTATTGGAACGCGTTCGGACCGCGCCGCGTCGTATTTTCACTGAATTTGAGTCGAGTTTAAAGATATTTTTACCTGTGATGGCAAAAAAAGTTCATCCATACTCGAAGCTTAATTGATGTACACAAAGAAATTTGAACCATAACTGAATTATATAAAGTCTAATTCCATTTGCAGCGGTTAAATTGCATTAGTGTGACTATAGTTGTGAACTTGATGATCAAATCTGATATGTATCTGTTGTGTATAAGGTTGATTATTGCATGGCTGTTAATCAAAAAGCTCCGTCTTGAATTGTGTGCTTGTAGATATATTGTGGGCAGTTGGTTCGTAACAAAGTTTCTAAAAGATTTTTTGTGCATTGTATTACGACCATTTTAAAATAGGATGGTTTAATCACCACGCTTAGAAGGCAGGCAAGCGTATATTGAGTTGTTAATGAATAAATAACGAATGATATATAAATTAATTAAAACCTTTTAAAGCACGGAACACGACAGTGCACTCCCGTGCACCCGAAATGCGTTACTCAAAAACCGTAAAATACTACTACTGGTAATAATCTTTTCCCGTCTTTCTTTACAGTTACCTCGCTTTACGATTCCTTTAAATGCGTCATTCCAGCATTCAAATCATGGTTCTCTTAAAAGGACTTTCTAATTCACCTAACTTACTCTTGAAACTAATACCAATTCCAATCCAATTCCAATATTAAATAGTCGCCTTCAAACAACGCGTAATTTTAAAATAAATTTACCTACATTACAGTTGTCTCAATTTTAAAGCATTTTGTCTTTTTAATATCCCGAAGCTATAATTCCTTTTTAGATATTTTTGCATTTAAAAGTACGAAGTTACAGATTTCCAATGTCAATCGAGCGGAATTATTTTCAGGAGTACTGTTCCGAATCAGTCAAAAAACTTAAAAAACAAAAGCAAATCTAATCATACCTTGCTTACATTGCACACTACCACAAAAACCAACTACTTACCTCTACAAAAAAACCGTTGCCCTACATCACACCATAGATTATAATTTTAATATCGAACTATTACTCATTAAAGTACCTAAGTATTTATATTTTTTAGATCTATTCCCTACGCAATTCCATTGTGTTAACATCTATTTATAATCACAGCAGTTACCACGCATTCTGTCGTTTTGCGTCTAAATATATCGAATCCATCAATCAATGTCAATTAAATAGGACACACAGGTCTCCCGCAGAGAGACAAGGAAGTTACGAAATTAAAAAGTACTAAAGTTGCCTACCGTTTTCCCAGTAACATTGGGGTCGGCTTCCAGCCAAACTGGATGCAGCTTAATACCAGTATTTAACATGCTATGCTGCCTATCTGACCTCCACAACCCAGTTACAGGGTAACAGGATGTGTCGTGGCATGTTGTCAGACTTTCAGACCTTTGACTACCCGTAACGGATGTCATATATTAATTTGACAACCTCTGCGAGGCACGGATGGGTCTCGGTATAAAGTGATGGTCACTGGTCCACAAACCCAGCGCGAAAAACGCCGTTTGAATTTGATCGTTCGATCTGTGCGGCTATTACTTACCCAAGAGAACAAATTACTAATAACATAAAATAACTGTTTTTTTTATCCGTGATAGACGCTGTATCCTACCTACTAAAAACCACAAGGTCCTACTCTCACCTTTGCCGAGGTCCCGGGTATCCTATGAAGGATACCAGAGAGCTAGAGAATTAAGCCGTTGGCTCGCTAATTAGGAGACACCACAAATTTTTATTGTTATGAGGTATAATTCTGTACGTGGCTGAGCGGAAGGGTAGAAGAATGCTGGAGTAGAAGAGCTCGTGTAGCTGATCCAAACGTTATTGGGGAGACAAAAGCCAACTGATTCTGGTAGCGCGGCCACATCGAGAGAATGGATAAAGATCGCTGTGTTAAGAGAGCCTATTTGGGCCGACCTTGGAATTGTTATAAATGCGTTATGGGTCCGACCGACCGACAGGACGATAGGTAGGATGACCTAGATATCGCAGAAGTGCTATATACTGACGTTTAGTTACTTCGCGATCATGCGTAAGAAAGTTGCGTCAATAATACGTACCGTACGTAAAGGGAAGCACCAACAGCATCTTGAAGGTATTTGCAAAAAGGCTTCAATAGATGGGTTTATAAAACTACAGGTCATACATGGAGTTCGATACATCTCCCCGTGATAATATGTTCTTGTTCTTTTGGTGTGTTACCTACTGATAAATAAAAATATTTTATCTTTAAGTTTTTAATACTAACACACTTGGGTATCTGTATTGCCTGAATAAATAAATGATTATTATTATTCTAGTGAAGGCGAATCAAATTGCAAAGTTCGACCCAAGAGGCGTCCTCTCGTTGCGGTAGCCTAGACTGATATTGGGTCACTAGTAAGGTAGTTAAGTTACGTATATATCGTTGTATTACGCTTATAATCCCAGAGAGGGTAGGCAGATGCGCACACGCCAGTAGTTATACACCCACATTTCACCGATGCAGTGAGGTATTAGGCCCCATGTATAATTGCAAACTCCAGGCTGCAACTGAGAATTTCCTAACAAAAACACCCAATACCACTTTACCTAACCCGGGAATAGAACTCATGAGCAGCCGCGCTTGCGAGCACTAAACGAATAATGCAACCAATTATAAAAAACATAACCCATTTTACATTACAAAGTTCGTAAATCAAACTCGTTTCTTTTAACTCAGTTATAAAACTTTGACACACGCTTGCGAGGACCCGTGGCAGTGCAAACAGGTTTCAAGTAGAAATAATAACAGGCCGATACGAATAAACCGCACCGAATGTTATCTACACCTTTGCCACGCTGATCAAATGTGTATGAAAATATTAATACGTCATTTACTTAGATTACGCGCCAAGTGTTTTAACTTTAGCATACGCGTGCATTGTCAACTTTAACTTTTATTTAAAGGAGATTAGGAAACACAAAAGTATTGTTTACGACGCAGTTTTGTAAGAATAGGATTAGGTAGGTACTCCAATTTCAATGCAATGCCTAGTAACCATTATTTGCTACATCATCAGTCAAGACCGTAGCTAATCCTTATCTAAGCGGTACCGGGAGTTCCGGGATGGCAGCTGCATTCACAACAATCCCTGCAGGTTATGGTCCGTCTAAAATATTGACGGATCTCGTCACTCTCTCTTACTCGCGGTCGCGCAAGTTGTTGCTTCCATTTTGCCACCTCAACTACGCCACAATTTTCCGAGACATCTGTTGAGCACACGGATCTACCGCCTCGCCGCACCTCTGATACTTTTTGCCTCAAAATCCCTAGGTAAGTCCTATTCAACACTAATCGCCTTTTACAAGGTGGCCTTCTGGCCACTGCCGCAAAAGACGAGTCAGGTGCCGGACGGCACTTATGCTATCTGGCGACCGTGAGCCGTAGCCTGCGGATTTGAGTAGGCTGTTGCCTGACCAGCAGCAGGTTCGACATACAGGATTATTTTTCAAGGGGGTGGGATCCCACACTTTTTGTCACGTGTGGAACAAGTGTACAATAATTTCACTTAATGTCTGGGATTTCGGACGCGGTTTGGTTTGGCCATGGATCTTGGCGTTCCAGAATTGCATTCTCGACAAATACAGCGTCAAGCGTCATGCATGACGCCTTAAAAGTAGCTAAGCGATGTATTAACACAATTTCGATCTAAATTGAAACAATTTGTAATCGAAAGGAACGGTTGCGGTATCGTGTTTTTATTACCAAACACCTTGCATATCTCATAAACCCGTAGACCGTACCTTGGCTCTCCCACCAGCCACTTTTGGTAATGTTATATACGTATTCAACCTTGAAATTGGCAGGATCATCGATAACACACCATAATCATCTAAAATTGGAATTGTAACTGTAGCTGCGATTCCGGGACCCTGCTAAAGGTTTGTAAAGGCCAGGATGATTTTTTGCCGATAGGAGTCCGGCAGAGTCCTTAATAGATTTTCCACAAATAAAAACAAATATTGTGGCGTAGTCTGTGAGAGGCCTATACCCAGAGTAAGTAACTTCGTCCGGGTTGATTTTCTAATCGTATGGTTGATGAACTGAATTCTGACACTAGGTGGTTCTGTTGTCACCTCGTGTCAGAATTTAAACCACCCGTAGCCCTCAGACATGACTTTACGATGTGTAAAGTAGTAGTAAATTCGAGAACATCTCTTAGGTTTGCTAGTTTCCAGGTGCTTTCCTTCCTTCCAATTCCATTCCATTCCTTCCTTCCATTTCCAATTGATCATTTCTAAAACGCAAATGATTACAAATGGTGTGTGCCTTGGGTCGAACCTGCGAAGTTTGACTCAACAACCCAATGTTCATACAACTAGGCTATCATATTTTTTTGTGCAATGGCCTTAAAAAACCAAACAATAACATTGATTTGTAAGTATTGGTGTGTTGTTGATTAATGATTATAAAGAATAGATATCGCCAGGCACCTTTAAGATTCTCAATACTCAATACTTTATTGCATTCCATAATGTGTAAGTATATATAACAGTTCGTATGTTGGAAAAAAGGAACAATTATGGACCCTGTCGGGCACAGCAAAGTTAGATTTATATAGAGGAGAGGATGAAGAGCGCTATAAGAGATAATAATTGAACTAATGAAAATATAGTTTTCAGTAACATTGAATAGTTAGGTGAAAATTAAGTAAAAATTCTCCTAACAAAAATAAAAAATAAGTATCTTTAATAGGTATTTAACATATTCAGGCGTTATCTTACGGAAGTCTATACATATCTAGTCTATACAATGAATAACAGCAGTGATAGCCTAGTCTATGACCGCTGGATTGAAAAGTTAAAGGTGTCTAGTTCGAAACCAAGGCACGCACCACTGAGTTTTCGAAGTCATGTGCGTATTATAAATTATTACTGGCTTAAAACAGTGAAGGAAATCATCGTGAGGAAACCAGCACACCTGAGACATATTCTCGATGGTGTGTAAAGCCATGTCAGGGACCTACGGGTGGTTTAAACTCTTACACTGGGTTGTTCATATCAACCACAAGATAAGAAGATGCAATGGACGTAAATAAATACAATATCCATAACCTACCTTCGATATTGTGGAAGTAGCTTACTTGCATCCATCTTTATTTTAAACTAGTTGATGCCCGCGTGGATGTCGGTTATCGCGACAAAAAGTAATCATGAAATTTTAATCCCGTTCCCACTTTCCAATTACCGCTTTATAATTGCCAATTTTTTTAAGTATTCAAATGGATATAGTATGTTATCCTTAAGAGGTAGACATATCCCATCGTGGACTTTTCGGTAGACCTATATAAGATACAGAATTCCGCCTTACATCATTTTATTATATCTCAAAGGGTTTAGGCAGCGTTTTCGTTGAAATCTCCCAGACGGCTTATTTTTTTCCGACACCTCCGACAAATATCATTATATCTTAGCCAATGTATACAAAAACTTGACAAATTATATACCTACTTAAACCTTCCTCGAGAACCACTCTACCCATTGGTGAAAACAGCATGAAAATCGGTGCAGTATTTTTTGGGTTTATCGCGAACAGACAGACAGACAGGCGCGGCGGAGGACTGTTTTATAATATGTAGTGAATACATTTTTCGCGAGCGAGATTTCAACCCGCACTCACGGTAGAAGCACTTGAGAATTCTAAATCTAATAAATCTATAATTAAAAATATAACCTTAAGAATTCGCTATGCATACATTTGAAAAAAAATACCTTACAATATATATCTGCCTAGCCTTTTCCCAATTACATTGGGGTCGGCTTCCAGTCTAACCGGATGCAGCTTAATACCAGTATTTTACATGGAGCGACTGCCTATCCGACCTCCACAACCCAGTTACTGGGTAACATGATATTAGAGATGGGTAGTTCGCGAACGATTGAAGGAAATGGACTACTTCATTTCGCAAAATAAAGATATCTCTCATTCAGTAGTCATTCGAATGTGTCTCTACTTCATTTAGTTCAGTTGTACTTCAGTCTTTCTTTACGCTCGCATTATGTCAACAGCTCAGCGCTCGGCGGCCGGCGCACTTCCTCATACACATTCGTGTCATGTCGTTGCTCGTCTAGCATAATACATACAATGACGACCTACCAAACTTAGTCGAAACTAGGGACCAGATCTGCACTGTTTTGCTTACATTCATATTTATGGTTGTATAAAGTATGAAGGAGAATCGATTTATGTTTAAACAAGGAACTAAGTGCATAATTTGTCGAAACTAAATCACTCTATGCGAGCTTGATAATATCTCATCTCATGGACTAGTTCTGATTTACTGAACTAAATGAATTACTGAACTAAATGACTGGACTACTTCGTTAAGCGAAAAGATATACTTCATTCATTTCTTTTCACTGACACATTTTGCGCATGTCTACATGATATCTCGTGGTATGACTGGTTGTCAGACTTTCAGGCCTCTGACTACCCGTAACGGCTGTCATAGATCTTAATTTGACAACCGGGACCGACGGCTTATAGTGCTCTCCGAGGCACGGTGGGGTCTCGGTATGAAATGATAATCACCCATCCACAGATCGACCGCGGCCAGGACAGCTTAACCTCGATCGGATGACTATAAACGACTAAAGAAATAAAACGACAAACAACAATGAACTCAATAATATGATTTATTTCATTTTCTACTTAAAACTAAATCATAAATTACATCAAGTATCTGATGGTCTTCTGTCTTCATTCGGAGTCTCCACTTCAATACCTTGGTTGTTAAGCGCCCGTGCTCTTGGGAACCCAGGGTTCAACCTTCGGCCTGGTGGTACTGTATGGTACATATTGACCAGTTGTTCCAGACATGTTCTCCGTGGACTCTAACATCCACTTGTATTTGGGTCTGCTGGGGTCCTGGAAAGGTTATCCATTAATTAAATATGTATTAAAAAAGTTACTGAAAGATCTTTGTCCAATCTAAAATTTTAGACCATAATTTAATATGGTTAAGTACGTAAATGCCTTATTCCGAAAATGGCCACTGCGTCCCTAAAGGACTTATTCTCAAATGGACTATTTCCGAAAATGCCCCAATCCGAAAAAGACCTCGTGTAATGATCTAATTAGGAAATGGTGTACACTTGTAATAAAGTAAGTATACAAACAAAGAAACTATTTTTAAAAGTAATTACATTAACATTTACATTGTGTGGTGAAATTATAGTTGAAGGTTGTTGATAAATATATAATACGGTCGCGAGCAGGATTCGAACCTGCGCATCCCGGATAAATAGCCTGGAGGCGCTCTGACCTAGTGGTCAGAGCGCCTCCAGGCCGCCATCTCGACCAGGTTCGAATCCTGCTCACGACCGTATTCTTTTTCCATTATATTATAACTTTAGAGTTCGCTAAGTATGCGTTAATGCTTTTCAAAGATTTATCTTTAATATTATGTTATGATTTACTATTTTTGTGACAAAAAAATGTGTTATTTTATTTTTTATTACCAGTTTCCCAGATTAAAATTCCGGAATGATTCCTTTTAAGAATAAATCATTATAGGCAAAGTATTTCTCGGAATAGGTCTTTTTCGGAAATATTCGTGTTGAGCATAGGTTATTTCGGGAATAAGTGTTTTCATGACTCTGTGGGCATTTCCAAAATAAGGTATTTTTAAATTCAAATATATTTTATTTACGTACTAAACCTATAATATGACTTTTTTGTTTGAATGATAAATAAAATAGCATAATATCACGCCGTCTTCCCCAAATGATTCGGCAGAACTGTACTGGATAAACCTATATTCATCAATAGATTTATTAAGTTCCATTTACTAACAGAAAATAACTCTGTGACACAGGAATCAAATCCAGGGTCTCACAATCAGCAGCCGCGTTTGCATCCACTAGCCCAACATGAGGCAGTTTCAGTTCCAATACAATATTTTTGCTGGTCGGCAATGCTGGAAAGACTTGTAACTATAAGAAAATAATTATGTATTTAAATTATGTGTAAGCGTGGGTGCTTGTCAAAGTCAAGTCAAAGTCAAAGTCAAATCATTTTTCACATTTAAACAGGTGTGATTGTGCAAATGTATGTCTGTATACAACATTAGTTTTACTAAATATATACTAAACTACTGAATAGTTTGTTCAGAATTAGTAACAGAATTGATTCTAATAGTTTTTATACCATGTTATATTTTGTCCAAATAATATTTAAATTTAAACACGCTTTGGACATAGTACGTGGGCTTCCAGCTACGCCTCGTTGGTCTAGTGGTCATGCATGAGTATGAGGTCTCAGGTTCGATTAGCGGGTCGGGCAGTGTGGAATTGTGCCCGGTATATGGCAATAGGCTTACCACCTATTAACTGCATTAGTGAAATGAAGGTGTACAACTGTGTACACCTCTGCCTCTCTGCCTAACGCTTCAGAGAATACGGGCGTGATGCTATGTTATGTTATGTGTGCATATAACTCCATGAGTTTTCATTATGTATTTTTAATTGATCCGTGTCTCGTGTCTTAGGTCATACATATAGGTATATACTTAAAATAATGTTGTATTGCGTTTAGATCTATAGCTTACCAGGTGGGGTGGAAGATCAGTTTTGTAGTGAAGCCAGCCAAACCATTCAGCGGGGACCTGTAACGGAATTAAGAAAATAGTTGTCAGCAACTGCTCCTACTGTCTCAGTCAAGAAGATATTGAAATACGGCAATCTCTTCCACATATATACTGAAATAGCAGTTATAGCCTAGTGGTACGACCGTTGGATTGACAAGTCAAAGGTCGGAAGTTCGAATCCAAGGCACGCACCACTGTCTTTTCGAAGTCATGTGCGTATTATAACTTAATGATCACTTGCTTAAAACGGTGAAGGAAAACATCGTGAGGAAACCAGCACACCTGAGAGATGTTCTCGATGGTGTGTAAAGCTATGTCAGTGACCTACGGGTGGTTTAAACTCTGACACTAGGTTGTTCATCAACCACACGGTAAGAAGAAGAAGACTGAAATGCACTAGAGACAGCTTGAAGTGTATTTGAATATTACTTGAAAACTCTACTTTTGAATATATTCAATCCATTTTAAGTAATATAAAATAAAACATCTTGTTGTACAATATTTTTTATAGTCAATACAAATAAATAAAATTGAAGTGTCCGTTTGTATAGTCAAAATATTTTTTTAAGCTCACCCTGTTATTTGTATGATACCTATGCCTAAAAATCTGGACAACATTTTTGCCTGTCTGTCTGTTGTAAAAAGTCAGGATAAAATGGGCCCCACTAGATAGACATAACCTTCATGTATTAGACCAATGGAAATAAAAGCATAATTTGAAAAGTACATTGCAGACAATATCTTCCATATTTTTTTAAATTTCCTTCCTAATGTTATGTCAAATATGATTTCAGTCTCTCTGGCGACAGTACATTGAATCTTCTCATTCATCAGACACATTCAGTAAGCTCACAGTTAACACCGATCTCATCACTCCTGCTCAGGGGGTGTCACTGTATCCGAAAACCAGCGCTGCTTCATTTCGATGGAGTAGCTTATGCTGAGATAGGGGCCTTTTTTGGTCTCGTGCAGGTCCTTAGTATTCTCAATTTTAGTTTTATGATTTGTGTTACTGCTTACGAGGTCAAAATAAATACTTCCTTTCTTTCACTAAATAGAAACATATTAATGCCACACCTAGTAAAATTCCTTAGTAAGATAAAGTATGTTTGGAATCAGCCAACATCACACATCACATACACATCATCACTATAAATGAACAGAACTTAGTTTCCTTACCTGACTAGCATCATAGTTCAAGTAAGCCTTATCATTGTACTCCACCCAGCGGTTCCTACCGTAGAAGAAGCGCGGATTCTCATAGTATTTGTTGCCTAATTTGTCTTCACCAATCAAAACACCGTCCTTCAGCTCATCTTGTCTACAAATAATTATGTTTTTTTTTATAACACATTTATTACCTGTAGTTATTAATGATATGAAAGCAATTTTAACCGAATTAATGAGTGTATTATTAAAGCATTTGGGTTCTGAAATAGGGTGACTGACTGAAATAAGTTGTCTTACTATAATCAGGAGTAATTGTTCAGTTCAAGGAATAATCTGTTTTTTAAGAAATTACCAGGGATATGTGACTTGTGGGAGGCTCTCTGTCGCTGTCCTAGATAGATCTCCTTCTGATATCTTTTAACTTCGCCCTTTAGGCAACACTTGTCCACTATTAGCTGATAATGGGTAAAAAGTTGTAATTTATTATTGCAACATGAGTATAAAGCCTTTAACTACATATTTCGTGACTCACAACCCAAATACTTGCTTAATAATAGCTTCAGAATTGTTTACTGCGTAAAAATCTGTGTTAAACATAACCTAAGTAAAAATTACATAACAAAGTAAATAATTCCTTACCTAAACAGTTTATACAGAGAACCTCTAATTCCACCATTCTGGCGGATGATATTGAAGAAATTAGAGACTTTATCAAGAGCTAAAATCTTAGCTAAAGACATTTTTGTGAAACTTGCTTGATACAGTTTTCGTTTGTCAAAAATATTGACACTTTGACATAAGTAAAATAAGGTGCTGCCAAATTTTTATTTAAAATTCTACCAAATTCACGAGCTACCTATAAGAAATTACGAAAGGATTATTACCATTACATTATTTAGCTGTCCCTAGAAAATTAACATTTTTGTTTTTAAAATATACCTAACAACTTAAAGATGTTGGTAATAATAAGTCATTCCTATTCATCTTAGATAGAGGAACTTCCTTTTGCCAAGCTATTCTTACCTAGGCTTCCTCTTGATAAATACCTTTCAAATGTCAATAATAGCAATCATGAGAGTGACTACTTCCAAAACACGAAGATATGATTGTTTCTTTTCAACATATAACATACCTCCTAAATAAATCGCCACCGGTTTACAAAAAAATACCAACTAATGAAGGATTAAACAAAATACATATAAGTAGTAACATCATGGAAAAACAGTTTATTGATCTATGCAATGTATCTTTAGGCACTTAATTTATTTACCAATTTTATGATTTATCAGTAAATATTATACTATATGTCCACGTTTCTTCTTTTTACTCTTTTTAGATATATTATTTTCATTTGATATTATATCATCCATGTTATTCGTATCCATAAAATCAGATGTATCATCCTTCACCTTTTTCTTCTTCTTAGATTTCGAAACATCTTCATCTTCCTCAGGTATAATTTCAATGTCACGAAAATCTTTCTTCTTTGACTTTTTAGATTTTCTACTAACTTTTTCTTCTTGAACAACACTGGCAACACTAACATTGTCTGTTACTTCATTTCTATCAGGCAAAGGATTACTCGATTCAGCCATAGCACATTGATTATTATTTTTTACAGATTTTTCATAGCTATTACAGCGTTTCCTTTTCTTTTTTTTCTTTCTATGTTCTGTGACGTCAGAATCGCTGTTAAGGCTAATTTCTTCTACTTGTTCTTTTAATTTCTTAGCATGTGAATATCCATCATACTTTGATTGTTTTAGTAATAATTCTTCTTGTTGTGCTATTCTTGCCAATTTACCTGTAGCAAGAAGGCCATGGCGTGCACCTCTGAAAAAAAATATTACATACACGTCTATGATATACTGGAAATTTAATAATGAAAAATAAGGTGTTTTGTTAGTCTTCAAGTTGAAACCACAAGTTAACATTATTATTTGTGAAAGATTTAACAATATTTGAGGCATCTTTAATCACGGCCTTAAACTAAACTGGCTGACTGTAAAAAATAAACATACGTACATAATACATATTTGTCAAGTTGAATACAAGTGTATTCTATCAGATTTATACAGAAACAACAAATATAACACTAACTTATGAGCGGTCCTGCCCTCACATGCTGCAAATAACTCTTCATCAGTCATTTGTAACACATTCTTCTTATCTTCTTCATCTTCTGGGTCTTCTATTTTCACTCTCTCTACTTTGTTTGGCCCGTTTGTTAGTACCGCTGTTCTGACAAAGTATTCTGCATACTGCTCTTCATTTTCAGGGTCCTTCTGCTTCTTCCTCAGCTTCCATGTACTGTTGGTGATGACAAATTCTTCCGAGTCCTTAGTTTTTATTTTCTTTGTTTTACCATTCTTCTCTTTGACCTGGAAATGTGAAAAGAGGGTCATTCATTCTGGCTGTAGATTTACATCTAGCAGTGAACCATCTCTAAGATGATTGAGACCGTAACATGATGATAATTATTGTTATGCATTATATTTTAGAGATAATTACAGATTACCAATTTAGATCAGATAATTGGGTATTTATTTACCAAAACTTAATGTTTCACCCCACGAAAAAATTTAAAGTACATAATGTAGTGAATAAAATTATATAGAAAAAACCTGCTTTGACTGATATTAAAGACATAACATATACCAGCCCATAACCGTCCCACAACAGGGCAAGAGCCTCTTCTAATACTGAGAAAGCATGAGCATTGATTCCTCAGAAAGGTTAGCAAAAAAACCTGATTAATTAACCACCTCAACATTAGCAGCAGCCTTATCATACAAAGTAGTCCACCAGTGCTCGTTGAACTCGGCCGCAGGATCGTGACCCACTCCTGCCACGCTGCGCTTCAGTTTTGGTTTCAGAGCCTCTGATATACCATTTTCATGTTTACCTAGCCCTTTTCCTGAATAAAAGTGTAAGTACCTTAGTAAATTTTTATGTTAAATGCTTAATAAATCTGAAATAAGTTTACTTATAATAAATATAGTATAATTATAATTCTTGATAACTTAAAAATTAATTTTATAAGAGAATTAGGAACCGATAAGAAACAAATAATGATGATATTAAATTCGAATAATTATTTGCAAATCTTCGCAAATTATAAGTAAGTACATTGAGTCGTGCAGCGACTGTCGATGGAATCAAATCTATTAAATTAATTCCTCGAATGTGAGAATAGCGATAATAATTCTGTAGAAAATTCGAAACATACTATACATATTCGAAGTAAACCCAAATTTCAATATATTTACCATCGGTCCAGCCGTATTTCTCTAATTGCTTCCGTGCGAAATCCATTTTAGGGCAACGCACATTTGTTGATGGAGTTAGGACAGTAAACAATATTACAAAACAGAATCACAACTCAAAATATAACCTATACGCGAATAATCACGAAACATTGCCCATGCCTGCCAAGTGCCAATCAAAGTATCATTTAGCAATGTCAAAATTACAGTTTGACATTGATAAATGATTTAAGTGATGTTCATATTTTCTATGTTTATCGATGTGTGCCTATTTAATTTTACTCGCCAGGTAAGTATACCCGCGACGAAAATTATACTAATTTAATCATTAAAAGTCATGAATTATTTACTTTCATAATTATAGAAATATTTTCTAGTAAGATTAATTAAGTCTAGTTAGACAGAAGTTACTTCTGCTTACCGCTTTTAAGAACCTACCTTAAAGATACCTAATGTCTGTGGCCTGTTTGTACCATTTATACACGTACACTCGTATTCCGTTCTATGCGTACACCCTATTGACCTTGACCTCAAAGCAATAGATAGAAGACGACTGGCTATCGATTATTTTCTCGCTTTCCAAACAGACATAGGCTAACCGACTAACTAACTCCCGTAAAAGATTGGTTAGGTAATATATCATTCCATGATACATATCCGATTAGCATATCCGTATCCGGATTAATATATCCGGAACTGAAGTAACTTTACGTTGCATGTTATAACTGATATAGGTGACTCCAGCTTCGAAATAAATGCACCGTAGTGAGGCTGGATATAACGTACCCGGAGACTGATAATTTGATAAATCCGCGGATCGATTAAGTGATATAGTAACATAATAATTGTTTTCACTTCATACTTTACAGGTAGCCGAATAGCGGTCGTTTTGTTGGACTTTCGCGGTATTTTCACACGTTCATTCTCTCTCATCCCTGAGCAGCCAACTCCAGGCGTTCCATACCGTCGTATATCGGGTGTCGGAGTTACTCGTCTAGAGGATACTTTTAATTTTTTTGAAAGGGATCGTGTTAGTACATATTCGTTTGGGATATATATTCGAAGATAAAGATGTGTCCGGAGTTATCCATGCCTATTTTCAAATCTATAGTTGCCGTATTCCGTGTACCTAAACGATCGAGAAACGTCTAATAAAACGTTATATTAGCCTGACGATACTACTGGCGAGCTGCAACTGAACACAAACTCGCTCGGTGACCAAAACACACGCTCGCTCGGCTTGCTTTCTTTCTTTTCTTTCGTACAATAGTGAACTCGCTGATAGTCCAGTCCAGTTACAAAGCTATCTACTCGCTGCACACTAGTACGTTATTAGTTTCTCACTCACCTCAGTGATCGCCGGGCGGTGCTGATGAAATGATGTATCACCCATAATTAGAATACAAAATGAAACCACATTATACTTTTTAAACCATATATAATAACATTAATAACGAGTGTAAATATTCAATTACATAACGATAAGTATAGGAATGTTTTCTTTATTTATTCACATAAGTTTTTAATCTATTTAATTTTATTTATTTCTAATAAAGTACTAATCAGCTTTTTGGAAAAACATCGTCATCGTCCAGGTCATCTACCACAGACTCATTATTACTGAAAAAAGAAAAAAAAACATAAATCAATGACATGATGTTATAAAAACAAAATTTTCGCGCCCTCAGCACAACTTTTCAATGTATCGATATTGGTAAAATTTAATAAATAGCGTGCCGTGACAACGCTTCGTTTACTATAGACGTCAGTGGCGTTCTTAAGGCATGTAGTTAGTTTTTTAAAATACAAAAAAAAAGCCAGGTTAAGGTTAGGGTTTGCTTGGGTACGGTAGTCGGAAAGTGGAAATCAGAATATGCTACAGATGAGAAATACGTGAAAAGTTGAAAACGCGCAATATTTATTTAAATTTTGATAGGGTTGTCACGAGCGGATAAAATAACTCGAGGGTAAACCCTAAACTATCCTAAAGATTGCCTAACGGTAATCGCACTGGTATCTAATGAACAATATTATTTAAAAGCGTCAAAAAGGGATGGAGATGAGAGAATTATCCACCGACAGGTTTGATGAGATTCAACCCATAAATGAAGACCACACGAATTCCTACTTGGAGCCAATAAAAAATTGTTTTCTCTAATGGGATATATTTTGAAACAGATAGATAAGATCCTTTAGCATTCCGTTTCTTTTTAAAAGGGACATTCTTAAAAGAAATAAAATGCCAAATTAAATATTCAAGGTATTTTTTTGTGTTTTCTCCACTTTAAATCGTACACGGAGCGACTGTATCTGACCTCCACAACCCAGTTACTGAGTACCACTACCACAGTAACACGATATGTGGTGGTAGGCCGTGGTCAAAGAGGTAAAAAGAAAACTATTTATCAGAAAATATTTACATGAATTGTTTCCTAAAATTTCGTCACTGAATTAATTGGGACTGTTTTTATTTATTATATCATCCATCCCCTCTACGTTGGAAAGACTTTGGGTGCTGAAAATAAAATTAAACATTGAATTGTCTTTCCTGTAATAACAGCGTTACCATCAAAATAGGCAAAAACAGATATATAGGTAACGGAAGCCCAGAAACACACAGCGTAAAAATCACTGAAAACGCCTAAAAAAGTTTTCACTCTAAAAAAATACCACGCGCTTTGTTACGTCCACGTCTGATCGATTCCGATACATATTTACGTGTTTTTTCGCAATGCGGCCAAATACACGGCTACATAGGTACTGCAGCAATATACAATTTTCCGACTATTTTCATTTCCATTCGATTTCCAAATCGCCAATGCTGGAAGAATTTTCAGTGTTACAGAATTGCGATATAATTTGGTATTTTTTTTCAAGACTTCGCGAACGACTCAGAAGGAGATGGCGGGATGAGCTTGATACCTATTGGAAGGATTGGTCGCAAAAAGGGGAGTGGAAGAAGGGTAGGGAGGCCTTTGCCCTGCAGTGGGACGATAATAATAATAGTTAATCGCAAAAGATTTCAAAGATAAATAAAAAACGCGCGGTATTTTTCGCAATATGATTTAGGCTTAACTCCTGTAATGCAAGATACCAAAAGCGCGCGAAATCAACTTCGTGTAATAGTTTACATCTAAAAGGAATCTATTTTCACTCTTTTTGCTAGTTACATTACTTTGTTATATTCGGGTACAATATTTTTCTTTCGTGTGTGGTTAACGGTGGCTAAATTGTTCACGACGCCAGGAGGCCACAGACTAGGCTGACCACGATGCTTTGATTATAAAGTGTATAACTTTAAAATATCCCACTATAAATTAATGTGTTTAGCGGTGACCCACAGACTACCCAAATTGATAAAAGGGAGAGCATGCCCTCTCACAATGGTCTCTGATTATATAGGAAATCTTCTACATGCGGAGAAAATCAGTGGTATCGTATGTAGGGGCCGTTAGGGGCATTAAAATATGTCACCAGCATACAGACAAAGCACAGTAGATCAATAACAAAAAGTAAAACAATTTGATACGCATTATTGTTGTCAAAGTACACGACTAGAAAACTAAAAATAAAACGACATGACCGACAAGAAAAAATAATTTTAATTACTGTTTTTGTTTTACCTACTAATCAAATTATTATGATAATAACTAAATTATTAAAGGAATTGAACTACTGACCTTTGCCTGTACTACGGTGTTGGATCTTTATCTTTTTTTATTTCACATTTTTTTTCATCACTCTTTTTATCAGGGGTTATTTCAGTTTTAGGGTTATATAGCGGATCTCGTTTAGACCTGTCCATGTATATGAGTCCGTGGGACCCCTTGGAACTGTAGTCGTCCAAAAATGGCCTCTTCAACAGCTCCGGTTTGAAATTCTTCAAGAAATACACCCAGCATTTGAGGATCTCAGATTTTTTTGTCTCCCTAAAAATAAATAAATAATTATATATTGAGAAAGTGCATTCGTGCGTAGTGAGTTTTGGCTTTGTATGAAAAAAGAAAACAACGGGGGTACATTGTGTCAAAGAAAAAGGCATGCCGCGCCGACCCGAATTAAATTGGGATAAAGGCAGGGTATAATGAGGGTATATTATTAGGCACACAGTAAGCAGACGGCCGATTTTCTGTCCACGAGACAAAAATGTTGCAGCAGGGGTGCTGTTCATTTGTAGTCCGCGGGCACTAGCGCTACTAAGCACTACGAAGACTGAGGACTTTCCCTCCCCAAGACAAAAATATCCGCTCCTGTCCATTTGTAGTCCGTGGGGATGACCGCCACTAGACATTACGCAGACTGAGGACTTTCTCTCCCCAAGACCAAAATATCCGCTCCTGTCCATTTGTAGTCCGCGGGCACGACCGTCAGTACTACACGGATGGCGGCTTTTCTATCCGGGAGACAAAAATATTCACATATGACCATTATTTTGCCACTATGCAGACTGCGGACTTTTTATCAGCAGGACCGATTGTGTCTGATATCCACTTCTACCCATTATTTCCACAGACATAAAGTCCACCGTTTCCAATGCGTTTAAAATATGTCATCCATAATGTTATACACGGCATTTTGGAGCCAGTAAAGACGGTAAAGCTAGTAAGTTATAAGTTAATAGTTAATACACTTACACATTCCTAATGACGATGTCATCTATCTCTCTGACGTAATAGTTGGGATGATCCTCTAATATGTCCAATTTGGTAAGCATGGGGTCATCTACTTCATATACTTCACCTGAAAATCATAAAGCCTTTTTTAACATATTTAGGAATGGCTGCCTTGTTGATTTAGTGGAGTCAAACACGGCTGTAAGGTGGGAGGCCCTGGGGTCGCCACTTACAGGGCTAAGTACTTCAGAAACCCAGGTACTCTCCGAGAAGTCGCCGGCAAGATCAAGTTCCTGCTGGCCTTTCTTGAGGAGTTGGGGTGGATCGAATAATCCATTCCCACCCCGGATGCGAAATAATCGCCGAGAGCGGGGAGTTGCGGAATCCAGCTCGCTAAACCAATACCAATACCAAAGTGGGAGGTTCAGAGGTTAGATTCCCCTTTTTTCAGTAAAATAGCCCAGAATTTGAAATTGTGTCCAGTATTGGTCAGGTGGGTTAGCCTTCACATGTCGGTTGTTAGGACTTAATAATGGCCTGGGACTAAATTGGTGGAATGTGGGTGCACAACATTATGCTTCTACCAAACCTTAATTGAAGGAATCCAAATATTTTAGTAAAGACCAACATGGCCACAGCCGGGGCAGGGGGTTTAATCCCCCTGAAATATATAACAAGTGAAATGATGTTGACACTTGTTCCATACATGGAAAAAGGGTTGAACCTTTATTCCAATATTTGTTGTTTTTCTATTTATTATTAGCACTAGGTAGCACTGAACAATGACTAACTGAACGTAGAAGTAAATATCTTAATATAAACAAACCGCTCCAAAGTACTTACATAATGTAGACATAACATTTCATTTAATTTATAATTTTTTGTTTGTAATAAAGACTTTTTAATTCAACTCCCCCCCCCCCCCCCCAATAAATCCCTGGCTGGCTGGCTTTCAAGACCAGGTTTTTTGTAGGTAAGTAATAAAGAAAATAACATTTTGTCCCATACCTTTAACAAAGTCTCCTTTCCCGGGACTGTATAACAGGAATGGTATATTATATTTGGTTGCTATAATAAGAGGGTACTTAGTTTTTGTTTGTCCTTCAGCAATATATTTACCGATGCCATTGTTAGCATCCTGCAACCAATAGTTATTCGGTTCCTGCCTCTTCAGGGTACCGTAGACAAAAACTTTGTGCATCCTCTAAAAGTTTAAGAATAAATCAATTAAATTTCAATACTGTTTCTCAGTTTTGTTAATGTTACATAGATGAGATATTTTCAAATGTGAATGAAATTTAACCTTTCGGATCAGCAACATACAGAATTATATGTTGCAACAATAAAAATCTATTGTGTCTGCTAATGAGCGAGGCAACAGCTTAATCACATTGCATGTGCCTGAGAAGCACAATAAACCATTGGTCCCCATTCATATTTATTTATTTGCTTGAAATATGGTACATAAGGTGTTACAAATCTATACCTTTATACAAGCAATTTATATATATATAATCTGAAGCTCAGTAATGATTCCAACAATTTTCAGGAAATTTAGTATGCAGTGGGTTTTGGGGGCAATAAATCGACCTAGCTAGGTTTCATTAGAAGGAAACTTTGCTTTACGAAAAAAAAAAAGGAAAGCTCGGTCATTCAGCTACTAATAATAATTCAACACATATTTCACCAGTAAACAAATATCTATGAGTTCTATGGCGGTTGTTAGGAGTAGTCAGCCAAACCCAAGTAATTGGGGAAAGACTAAACTATAGATTTGCTCAGTGGGTCATCTTAGGGGCGGAGTTTATAAAAACTTAAAAAAACCTAATTGATTATGAATTGGTTTCTCTTCGGACATTTAAATTTTTTGAATATGAATGTGATTACGACACGGATTATCTTATTAAATTTAAATTAAAAATAAAATACCTGCTTCAGAGAAGGCTAATAGGATGTCTGACAGAGAATAAAATATGATGAATTATGAATCTCATTAGGTACTAAATTGAATAGAATCTAGATGATAATTATGTTAAACAATAAAAATGTTTCGTCTACGCTACAAATAAAACTACCGAGATACAGGACTCACAGTCACAGCTGATGCTAAAGTCCTTATCATATGCAGAAAAATAGGATTGGGAACGGGAAATGCTGAAAACTTAATCATGGGTGAAGCATATATTTATCCTAACATCCTAAAAACAATATAGTAGTAATCAATAATGCTCCCCTTTAGATTAACCGTGGCGAATAACAAATAATATTACTATTTTTTTTACTTTTCTCCCGTCCAATTGGCAATTTCCTACAATGCAATGTCAGTCTGTCAGTGTCAGTGTCACTAACACTATCTGTCAATCGAACGAATGGCATTCCTTTAGAGTTGAGTATATATAGGTTCGGAAGAAAACGAATCCGCGGACCCGCATCACTCGCGTTATTGATGGATGTACATACAACGGCAATTCGGATACCAACCCTGCAAAGCCACTCGTTAGTAATATGTACTATGCGGGGCGGCTGGAGCTGCAAAGAAAGACATGCAATGAGCGGAGCTGAACTGAATCGGGAATAGCGGACCACGGATGGCGGACTGGAGTAAGACACACGGGAGAAATGCATCGCGTGATCTGTACGTTACATTACAGTGCTCTCCACCACCCGCGCGCGTTCAGACGCCAGGAATGTGTATCATTCATCATTTAAAACGGTTGAACCCAAAATTTGCATACCAAGGTCTTACGATAGACATTATTTTATTGTTGTGCAAATGATATGTGGTTTTATTAAAAAAGTATATTTATAAGTTCAATGTTTATTACTTATAATTTTTTGTGGGAAAAGAATACGGTCGCGAGCAGGATTCGAACCTGCGCCTCCGAGATAAATACTCCACGGGCTCTGAAGCACTACGCTATCTCGACCTCTGCTCGCCACCGCAAATTCTTCCTACACATTTTAATAAGGCTTTTAGTGACGTCATTGCTATCTATTCAGTCCCTATACAGGTGACCGAACCGACACGACTAACTTCGCAGTTAATACAATGTCGTACAGATGCAATTACCTTAACAAATACAAATAAATCTTCTTAAAGCATTAACGCATGCATAGCGAACTCTAAAGTTATAATTTAATTTTATAGAATATAATTTACAGTTCGTCTCTTCTTGTCAATGATAGTAATATCGTCAGTTCCCATCGGGCGGCCAGGGTTATGCCGTTAAGCGTCACACGACTCATTGGCACGAGTTTTGAAATATTACCATTTTAAATTATCTCCTAAACTATGCCTCCAAATAACATACTATAAAAAGTTTATCTTAATAAATTTGTCTCGATGATGAAGTAAGTTTCGTTCGTAAGGGTTAATATGCAATGCCTAATAGATCACTTTAAATTTGTCCTTAAATTTTTGGCACAAAATACCTTATTGCGGCATAAGTGTAAGAGCCTTTTTTTAGATGTATTAAGGACCAATATTTTTGTAGAACATTGTATTTATGTATCACTTATCAACTAATCATTACGCCAACGCACGCGGGTAAAGCAGTTCGGGAGCGTGTTTTCATCCGACTTTCTTCAAAAATCAATATTTAAGGCAAATTGAGAGCTTTAGTCCAACATTAGATAGATTCTTTTCCTCATAAATCTGGCTCCCATACAGAAAATTTGAAAAAAATTACGAGATTAGTGCGCTTATCAAACAAAAAAACTCTTTCGCTTAATAATATTAGTATAGATAAAAAAAAAAAATTTAAACTTAGGTACTTTTTTGTACATAAAACTGAGTCATGTTACTTCAATTTTCACTCATTGATAATACATAATTCAGTTATATTATTTAATTTTCATTCCTATTATTTGATCCCTGAAATGTGTATTATTGTTATTTTTGATTCTGAGTTTCTTTAATTTTCACATAATTCAAAAATTAAAGATTGGTATTATGAATAAGACACAATAGATCACATGGTTACTGTTCTTAGTAAACAGTATGTTACTGTGATTCTTTAGTTCTCTTAGTAGTCTGTGCTGTGATTTCCAAATTATCAAGTAAGCAAGACTGTATCAAAAAAGTACTCTGTGGCCTGTATCTTGGAATCCTAGATTGAGTTTTACATATCATGAGTATCATGAAGTAGCTAAATTTAATTAGTTTATTATATGTTGATACGTTACTTTGGCATCAAAAAAATAACTATGCTATAATTAAAAATCAGCTTTAACAAATAATATATTTTATTGGTTACAACACTGAAGTTTATAGTTCACCATTCACGTCAATGAAGCAATGAACGTATAAACGTTGAAGGTACGGGCCAGACGGGCAACACTAGTTCAGACTTCAGTTCAGTCGAAAACACAGAGTACATTATACTATAGGCTAGTCGAAAATTTTACGCGTTCCTGTGAAGTTTGTGCCGGTGTTATTATTTTTATTGTAATTTTTAATAAACATGTGCACTGATCATCTGTGACTGTGAATTTATTGGTTTTATCGTGGATTTTTAATAATTCTATTTGTAAACGCACATAAAAGTTATTCAAGATGAGATTAGCGGGGGCGATTTTCAGCAATGTTACGAAAATGCTTGATTTTTACTCGCAATTCAACCCTTCGCCGCTGTCTATAAAGCAATTTATAGACTTTGGTAAGTACCTAACATTTATTATGTATGTAGTATATTTATACCAATAAATATCGTTCGATGTCTGGTTGGTCTCAGATTTTCGCTTGACCCTATTTGCTTTTATTATTGTTCTTTAGGTAATTATGCAACAAAAATATCGGTAATTAAACAGCTTCAAGCAACTTCCCGGAAATATTTGTTAAAAATATAACCTACTCCGTTTGTAAACGTAAAAATATTCTCTACGGTACAAAGAAAAAAAAAACAATATTTGTGTTTCATTACTAATGTTTATAAATCTCCTTAATAACTAGACTGCAACGTATGAAATTCGCAAGGCTATTCATTTGGAACGAATTATAAATAAACTAGCTTTACATACCTGCCTATTTATTATCGCCGCCGATAAGAAAAATAACCATATAAGATATAAGCATTTACGTATATAATACTCTGTATAATTGTGTAGTTTTAAATTTGACTAAGGCTCCTCTCCGACTTCTTTTTTAAAAACTTATGATGACTCATGAGAATTAATATTTAAAATAAGAACAAAAAATAGAACCATATATGCTTGTCACACCCCTACATGCAAAATATGTATGTGTGTTCACTGATGCTATTGTTAATAGTTTTTGTAATTAATTAAAAATAAACAAACTATTTTCTTGTTATATGAATAGCCATATTTAATTAATTACAACTGCCATTCAAAAACAATACATTCTTAACATGTTGACAGTCATTTTAAGCTGTTGCCTCAGTCATTAGCAGACACAATAGATTTTTATTGTTACAACGTACAGATCTGTACGTTACTGAGCCGAAAGGTTAATAATATATTGTTTACAACCTAAAACATCATTGCTTTATTGATGATTTAGTCCTAATTTATTAGGTAATTTCCTTTTAAGGGGTTATATTTATGGGTACTATATTTATATTCAAAAACAACATACCACTCTAAACCAACATAATACCATGTTTTTTTTTTAAACAATTTATTCACTGTTACATAGTGCCATTAAAAACGAAATGAAGTAGACATGAGTCCGATATATCATATTGTAACTAAAAACGGATATACACATATATCATATCATATCGATATGCCACACGCTGAAAACCGTTTTTACCATATCAATCAAATCATACAGAGCTAAACGAAAATCGAACTATCCACATCCATATCCGTTTACGTAGCTAACTCAACTTCTCATATTCATATCTATCTCGTGGTTAGATATTCGCCGTCTCTCTGTCCAACCGATGACGTTACCGGGTGTGAAAACGAGACGCAGCGAATATCGTTCACCATTTGCTGTAAATATCTAAAAACTCTCCATAACAATATCTAAAAACGGTTTTTCATATTGATATGAAACTTCATATCGGATATGTGACCGTTTACAGAACATACCAAAAACGCCCATGTCTAAAATGTAGTTGCTGAAATATTAAAAAGTTGCTGAATCTAATTATTATAATGTTAGTCTGTAACTCTGTACCATTGAACAATGCATTGTCATAGTTATTGTATTTTAGTTCTACATGAACAATTCGAATTTAATATATTTCATGATATTGTAATGTGTATTGACACAAACATTTTTACTAATGCCTTTGTCTTTAATTATGATATATTCACATAAAAATATTTAAGTATGTTCCCAAAATGTTTTGCTAATGTTGGCTGAAAGTATTATGGCATATTAGTACATATATTAAGCTTAATATTTAAAAATACAGTTGTTACGTTCATGGAAAAATTACTTAGTTGATTTAGTCTTAGCAAAGATTGAAAAATATGCCATAATACTTGTGCCCCGTGGTTTCCACCACTTTTATTTAGTTTTGCTCAGCTCCTTGGGTCATAGTGTGATTTTAAATAGCTTAAAATGTCCCCCAAGAATTGAACTATCAAAATCTTTTCGCAAAAAGATTTTTTCATATCTGACTGGTAGTTCCAGAGATTAGCACATGCAAACAAAAAACTCTTCAGCTTTATTAAGTATAGATGCAGTGCCATCATTAAACCATTAGCCAACAATGTATTATTACAACATCATAACAAACAAATAGCTCTCTTATCATCCTCTAAAATTTCAGATAAAAATGCTGTTAAGCATACCACTAGTTTTTTCCAAGGGCATGCATACTGACCTGTATGCATGCCCTTGGAAAATATTAATGTACTATTTTAGTTAATAGACCAAACTATTTGGAAAATTATGAAGTACAATAATAAATAAAAACAACCAATTCCCGCAGTAGTTAGACCTGTAGTCAGTTAATCTTTAATATTTTACCTAAACTCATGTTTAACCATTTTCTCAGGGTAAAGAATAGTGAAAATAAAACAGAAGTTATTGGAGAACACTAATCTCAAAAGAAATCTTTGGTAAGATCAATCAATGGTTGAGGAATAATTTTGTAGTTTTTTTCTGGCAATGTGTTATTGTGACAATGTAATTCTAGCAAAAAGAAGAATAAAATGTACTCTTTATTATGAAATTTTCTTTTGTTTTCATTTTTAATACCAAGTCATGACACATGCGGATCCAAGGACCGCACCACAGACTTTGCATAATATTATGAGCTTAACTTAGTTGGCACTTGCTCAGAACACAAAAAAAAAGGTATTTTGAGGAAACTAACTTACCTGAGGGAGATGTTCTTGATTATTTGTAAACCCATTAGCCTTATATCATTTGAACTTTGGCACTAGGTTATTAATCAACCATAGAATAATAATAAGATTTTTCATTTTTATCACGTCCCAGTTAAACAGGTGACATAATTTAAAATAACTGCTCTCATAAAACATAATGTAGGCCACTTAAGTTAATTTTGTTGTACTAAATTAGGTCAGTGACTCACTGCAATTCCTGTTTTGTTACGCTGTGTACACAACTGCATGAATTGGACTGCCTCGGTGCCAGGGCTGGCAAAATACATTTTATTCAAACTATATTTTTTATATATTAGAACAAGTTTTAACCTTTTTTTGGGTATTGCAGACGTTTAATCCAGTTGAAAGTTGTTTTAAAGACATTACTTTTTTATTTATATTGTTATCTGACAACTTTTAAATGTCTTTTCGTTTTTATTTATGCTTGGCATCAAAGACCATCATTTGACTCCTGCCCTTATTCTAATTTATTTGTGCTCGGCACAGCACGACGATGTTTTCTTCCACACACACTCCTACGATGACTGCTAATAAAGATGTAGATCTTTATTAGCAGTCATCGTAGGAGTGTGTCCTTTTCTAGCTTTATATTCTTTCACACAATCCATACACCATTTTCTTAGTCTTGGTTTGATAGCTATGCATGTAACCATCCACATACATACTCAAAACTTTTCTCTTGACTTAGGTAATCTTTATTCTTCCGCGTCACATGTGCCCAGACACCAAAGACAATACTATTAACAGTTGACTAGATAGAAATATTATTAATAACAAGCATAAAAAAAGTATAAATTTTTGACTTTCGCGAGTATGACAGTTTAACATGTTTTTATCCGAATGTATTTGGTTAGTTATTTCCGTTTGCTATTATTACTCCAATTCTACTTTTGCTTTCAAAGTTTCACAATAAGGGTTTCGCCAGCCCTATTTCCTCCGCCTAAATTGTATCGCAATAAATCCTGTTTCCACAGCCCTGCATATCATGTTGCATTTACATGCATTACAATCTAGCAGCCTTTGTCACACTTAATACTTTTATATTTATATACCCATGGACAAAGCATTACTATTATATTAATAAGTTATATAGGATTTGTAGAATCAAGTGGTTTATTTATTTATTGTTTTATTTCAGTAATAAAATAATATTGGTACCTATTACATTACGCACGTGAAAACAAAGTGTTTTGAAGGTCATTGAAGCAAAATCGAGCCACTTAGCTAATAAATAATTCATTCTTGGTGATAGTTGCTATATTGCCTGTATCTATTTACTGTAGCGATCAATTTGACGCATGTTCGTAAATGCTCAGATTTAACATGCCCCTTAACAAAATGACGAGACTGACAAACACTGTCAACAGCATTGGCGGGTAGACGTTTAAGTGATGCAAGAGTGTTTAGTTGCATTGACGGGTAGACGTTTAAGTGATGCAAGAGTGTTTAGTTGCATTGACGGGTAGACGTTTAAGTGATGCAAGAGTGTTTAGTTGTATTGACGGGTAGACGTTTAAGTGATGCAAGAGTGTTTAGTTCTATTGATGGGTAGACGTTTAAGTGATGCAAGATTGTTTAGTTGCATTGACGGGTAGACGTTTAAGTGATGCAAGATTGTTTAGTTGCATTGACGGGTAGACGTTTAAGTGATGCAAGAGTGTTTAGTTAATTATGTGGTCTCATGGAAGGTAGAATTGATCTGTTATACATACATACAATCACGCCTGGTTCCCTAACTAGGCAGCGTGGTGTATACTGTTGTGAAAGACGATGAAACCACGTTGTACACCCATAATTCGCCGATGCCGTTATTAAATCCCACGTAAAAGATCGCGAGCCTATTGTCATCTACGACACGATTATGAACTCTAGGCTGCTACTGAGAATCTTTAAATAGAAAAACCTAATAATATTTGACTTGCCATCCGAGATTCGAACTCAGAATATAAAACTAGGGTCACACGCTAACCTCCACTAGATTAATGAGACGGTCTATATCTATTAATACACCGCATAATCTCTTTAATTATTTCAGTGACTAGATATTTGTGTGCTGAATAAAAAAAAGCGAAAAGCTAGCTTTTTGTACCGCTCTAAAATGTATGTACCTAGGGTAACAATATTAATTGCTCATGACCACGACCCATAATATTTTGTATGCCTATTGGCGGAACACGGTACCGACCGGTATTTACTACTGCTTAAAACATCTTTGTACCTGTGTTTAACAAAATAAATGATTGATTGATTAAAATAGTTGTATTATTTCCGGAGATAATCAACCGACATTCATTCGACCGACTTCATCAAATTTGATCCATCAACGGATCGTTATTGGGTGTTAGGTTGTATGCTCCGAAAATCCGGTATTGTGGAAATTACAAATGTCAGTACACCAATACAATATGCGTGAAATTGGGACTGGAGTATTGAAAAAGAGGATAAAGGTCAAAATTACCTGCGTATGTAATTAAGTTCATGTTGCTTTGAACATGAAAAAGACATTGAGTGATAAAAGTGACAGCACAGCGAGTTGTAGTATGTGCCAATTAACCTCAATGCGTAATTTGACACATAAAGAAACGGCAATTACACATTTATTATACAACTGCCGAAAAACAGAAGTGTAATGTTTTTCATTTTCGGGTCCCTGTATATGTATACATACATAATTGTATGTTTGTGAGTTTCTTTAATCCACCATACCATAACTTCTAAATGCCGGAAACGATTTCGATGTATGGGGTATCGTTAAAATCCTTACATTGTCCTGGGTAAAATAGGCTAGTAAGATTTAAAATTAATGGCAGATGTGCTTTTTTTTTTTACATGATTTCGTTTTGTTTCACATTCTAACGTTCAAGACATTTAATAATCATACAAGAAGAGGATATAGCTTTTTTTTTTTAACGAAACGTTTCCCAACACTAGGAATTTCTTCCTGTGTCGTGGGTGCGTTTACCAGGGACCGGCCGGATACTCGTTGAAAGGGTTTATTTAAGCGCTTAAAAAATAAACCCTATGATACATGTTACACCCTCGAACGGGTGTAATGTAACCCCTTCCGAACAGGGGCCTAATTCTGCTAATTTACCAATGCTTCAGTTGAGTGTCGATAGTGTGTCGATGGAATGATTTTAGTTAGACCGGTGGTCTTATTAATCTAGCAGACTACCAATTAACTAAAATCATTCCATCGACACACTATCGACACTCAACTGAAGCATTGGTAAATTAGCAGAATTAGGCCCCAGGTTACCCTTTGAATACCCTGTAACACTGTAACTGGGTAAGCCTTTCCAACCTAAGACATTGTAATATGCACTTTATGTAATCGACATTAGTTTGAAAATTGCATAAACACGACCGCACGTGACATCTTAACGCCCGGCGGCATCATTGTTGCATTTACCGAGCTTGGAATAATAATTATTGTCTATATGATCTTACAGTTCAATTTTGCTTGTTTAACTACCGTAGGTACAGTAGGCAATGAGGCGCCGCTGCCCCCGCTCGGGTGCAAGTATACCCTACATGCAGCTCAAGTTTATTAGGTAATTCAGGGTAACACGAATAAAAGCTTTTCGTGAAGGTAACCTCTTCAAAGGCTTAAGTCATTGAAGGGGTTAACCCCTTTACGTGGTTACCATAATAAAAGTGTTAACCATTTCGCTGGGTTTCGAGGATGTAACTCGAACAAAAGGTAACACTGCGATATGAGTTACCCTATGTGCGGGTTACCCTATCAAAAGGCTTAATCCTTAAGCGGGGTTGTCCGGTCCCTGGCGTTTACAGACATATTTAAATCTCACAAGCACAAAAATAGCAGATTTTAAGATGTCGAACTATTAAGTCCTGATTTCCTTTCGATATTTTACTTCGCTGATCTCCGTAGTGCCTTAGGTCAGTTAAATGATAAAAGTAAAATATCCTTAGATAGTCCCGCTTTAGATTAGAAAGTTAATATAAAATTCGAACCTATTCGAACTGCCCGATGAACTTGCAGCTACATGCGAAAAGATGAAAATCAAGAAGCTGGCCAGAAACAACTGTACAAAAAATATATTTTTTAACAAAAATTTAAACCGCCTTCAAAAATCTACTTAAACAATTCTTCTTATCATGTGGTTTATGAACAACCTAGTGTCAGAGATTAAACCACCCGTAGGCCTGACATGGATTTACACACCATCGAGAACATCTGTCAGCTCAGGGGTGCTGGTTTCCTCACGATGTTTTCCTGCACCGTACAAGTGAATTAATTTATAATACGCACATGACTTTGAAAAGACAGTGGTGCGTGTGCCTTGGATTTTAACTTGCGGCCTTTGACGTGTCAGTACAACGGTCATACAACTAGGCTGTCACTGCTTACATAAACACTAAAAAGTGAACAAGAACACTATATAATAATCTGTTATTTTTGGAGTCGGTGCTAAAAAACAAACAGACGAATTGATAAACTCCTCCTTTTGAATCCGGTTTAAAAGAAAAAAAATAACAATTTCAAGTATATAATATCTGTCCACGTGTGTCGTTTAATACACTCCAGTATGCCTTACCGCCTTACCCTCACAAAGGTATTACATAACATACCGAGGGGATCCAAAGGTCATGTTACGTCAGTCGTAATATAGCTGATGTACATAGTAAAGTTTGAAATACTTTAAGAGCTTGCCATTAAATATTAAATGAACGGTGTGATTTATTTCTGTATTTTATTGATGTTCTACAAATATCGATAATAATCTATATACAATCCCTTTAAAACTAAAAAAGGAGTGCAGTCTCCGTGCATAAAGATGGATCAGTTTTCAGATTGAGTTGAGCTACTTATTAAAGATGATTTGGTTCAAAACCTTTTGGAAGACCACCATGAGAATCCTCCTTATGCACGGACATTTCAGTAAATATGTAAATCGTCGATTCCAACTTTCATGTGGTAATCTGTCAAAATATTTCAGTTAAATAGGCGGTAGTTGGTTAGTGGAGTTCACAGACCTAAGTCTCCATCTCTCCAGTCAATAGAATAGTGATAGGAATTTTAAAGCAGAGTGCTTAACGTTGGTCGCTCCGGCAAGAAGCCAGATGCCAATATCTTGGACATGCTACAATGTGAAATAGTTGTGGAGATATAGGAGGGAGGCATTTGTCCAAGAGTAGTGTAAACGGTTTTGTGGGGTATAGATTTAAAGATACCATATAAGAAAACGTGATTGTAATACTTAATAAATAAATAATAGGATAAGTTGAGATGATAACTTTGTTAATTTCTTGTCTTATTTATATTGCTGGACTAAATAAACCTGTTTACTTAATTTTAGCACTATAGTGGCGATCGTATTCGCGAACAGAATGTTTGGTCCCTCTGACAAAAACTCCGCTGCATACGTTGCGCTATGATATAACAAAAAGTAACCTATTGAATCTAAGTATTCCCTCGTCCAATTGAACGTAGAGATAATTATCAGACTTAACTGCCATATTGTTTCTCAACAAATTCGTAAATAAATTGATAACGAGGCGAACATAACTACGTGAGCGTTCGTGCGTTGTCAGACCCAGTACAGTGACGAACTCCTTTTTGTGTACACATGATTTGACTCACGTAAGCTACATATCAGTCACACGTAGGCTTTTAGAAAACTCGAGAAAGATGTAATTCGACATGTTAATATTGTGATGCAGGATCGCTTTGTTTATTCAAGATGTTGCCTTGGATAAAACATTGCGTGAGATCAGACAAGCTCTGCGTTATTTTCTAGATTGCCTTGCTTAGCCAATTAGGTTGAAACCAATCGTTTCCAATCATTATAGCGTAGATTTGAAGAACGCTCCCATCCGTTTACAGTATTTCGTGCACACGGATTACTCTATATGTAAAAATAAAATTGGTTTCAGAGCATTCTCAAATCTAGACCTAATCAATAATAATGTAACTCATGAGTGCCAAGTACGTCATTGAGTTGTTGAAATACGTATTAATGACGTTTAGAAATCAGGTGACATTTAAACTTATAATCAATATGTCTAAAGAGCTTGTTTTTTATTATTACATAACTGAAATAATAGCTGAGATGAATATCCCAGACTATGTCAATAACATATTTGTTATTGAATCAGTCAGAAAAACGATCGTCTGTTTTGCTATTTGCAAAGGTCTCTGACTTTGGTGCCATTCTCCCGATCGTTTTGTTTTACAAGAATAATTTGTTAATTGCTTTGACCGACTTTGACTTTGCCCTACGAAGTGGCGATGCGGTCAGTGATGAAAGACTTAGATAAAAAAAAACCTTTACGTTCGCAATTTTTGATAAAAAAAGAAGAATTGAAGATAGTCTGATTTCAATTATTATAAGTAAAGTGTACTTTATTCTGTAAAGTGAAGTAAAAACCTTTGGAAATACATTATGATTATCCATAGATGTGAAAGACATTGCCCCCCAGGTATGACTAGGAATTGAGTTACTGCGTCAAAGTCCCGGCAACAGCATCTTCCACTCTGTTATATGAAATCAAATTGATATCACCAGACACGAGTGATGAAGTATTTTTAATTTTTAAATAATGAATACTATTTATGAAGATAATTAGTTATGCAAAAGATGAAAAGTTGTCAGTACGAAGATTTAAGCCATAATCGATCCATTATAACATTGGCGTGTACAGTAGAAACTTTAAACAGCACTTACAATTTGTTCTAGATTGGCAGTTTGTCACTATTATGTACTACGAAAAGCTTTTACGCTCAGGGTCGAATCCAGGCTTTAGGTAAAGTTCAGCGAAGATAAACTGCGTGGTTGACCTTGCTTGCCTTTATTGAGGTCGTGAGATTACATGCTGAATACTGAAAAGTTTGTCAAAAAGGCATCAACGGACTGTATGATAATTAATTAAAAATGGCGGACAATAAAAGTAATTGACACTTTTTTTTCTTCTTGGACTGACTTCGGAATTCGAATACTCGTGCAGCATTATTATAAGAATGCGAAAGTTTTTTTATTGTTCCCACTCAAATATCAGTTTAACCACATACAAAATACACTACACAAATACTTGACAGCCGGGAAGTGCTATTCTACTTTTTATACTGCGAAACATAATGAAGATTTACAACACATAGTGAAGAATTACCCCCATACGGAACATTATTCCTAGATCTGGTCTTCTGGAAATTCTAACTAAACTGACTGACTCAGAATGCTAGTGACTGGCCGACGGAATTAGGAGACTGTGAATACATCTCAGTTTGATATCCTATTGTAACGCCATTGATATATCATTCATTTAATTGAGTAAGGATGTGGACAAAAGCTGCCATAAATGCTTAAAAACAAAAATGTCGTCATGTTTTGTCGATACAGAGTGGGCGTGTAATACATTTGTCTATTTACGATAGATTTACGTAAAGTGTTGTCTGTTTTAGTGTAGCAGCTGTAGTCAAGGTCGCGAAAAAGCCAATATTAATTGCTTTGTAATATTTTAACTTATGAATAACCAAACTCAATTGGGGCGTGAACTCTGCAATTATTGTACCGATAGTAGGATAATGGACTGATAGCGAAAAGCCTTGATAGACGGCTGGATCAAGAAGCTGATGCAGAAAGCGCTACTCCTCGATACAGCATGCATTATGAGGAGGTTTCTTTCCCTGGAGCCCTAAATCTTTAGGCTTGTTACATAGACATGTCAAAAATAAGGTAGACCCAGAAATAAATTCCTGAAGGCAGTAGTTACCCTCCCGAAATCAACTCCTGGCTGCGACCTTGGTAGGTATGATAGTATTGTTTACAATTTGTATAACTGACAAAGTGATTTAAGTTTTCATTATTAAACAAATTTAGATGTCCTTTATTGTCTTATAACTGGAGGAGGAAAAATAGGACTCGTTTAATTGAACCTTCTTTAACGAGTCCTATTTTTAATATGGGTCACCAAAATACCTACAGTTTAAGTGGGGCATGGTACGCTATGGAAGTCTCGCTCAAAATTTTAATGTCTCGATAAGTAGGTCAAGAACAGTGAACCCATTTAATTGACACACCATTTAAAGGTCAAGAATATCCTCACAATATGAATCTCAAAAGATGATAAAAAGTTTGCACATATAACGGCGAAACTTTATTTGAGTTAAAATATTCCTATCAGAGATATCTGGCAAATATAATAATCTTATGGGGGCTCAAGAAGCGTAGGTAAGGGACATTATATTCCTGTAATTACTATAAATGCGTGATGAGATGATGTACCTACATCACACCCTTCAATATTAGCAGAACCTTGGCGGCATTCCAAAATTTTGGCGCGAACCCATGTCATCTCTAGGTCAATGTTGCCATTGCAATAATGCCCGACCTTTATCTGGCGTTTCCTGTATAGATTATAATTTAAAGAATGAATAAGGTAGGCAGTGACGTGAGTGAACTTATGATCACCTATTTTAGCCATCCATTTGTACAATTTGCGTCAAAATGACTACTAACTAAAATTAAATATATCTATTTAGTTTCTAGTTAATTGACGCAACGCTTTTCTTGTTCTTGCGCACTCTTCACATATCAGCGAGAGCGAAAAGCGTGTACCTATCTATGTTGGTTCCAATTAATCGAAATCAACTTTCACAATCACTATAGTTACTTTACAGTGTATTTTGATTATGCAGTAGACAGATATCGTTGTCAGCTACTAATAGAAAATTACAAGATATTCCACTGAGTTCCTGTTCAAAAACTACTATCTCATGATTAAGGATCAAATATCCTTAACAAGTGATTTAAAACAGTTGGAAATAATTATCAAAACGTTTATAATTTAAATCGATGGTTAGTATTCACAAACATAGGCGATTTATTGATATGGTGTGCATATCAATAAATCGCCTAAATATGGTGTGCATGTTGCACACAGCAACACAATCTCCAAAGCGTGATGAATCAGTGTGACCATAAATATCTTAGATTGGAGGAACACGTGTATTTTTATAGAAATTTCCTACTCATTATCGTCGACACTGTTTCATAAACATCAATTCGTTACATCATTATAATTTAAAAAAAGCGTTTGTAATAATTGAGCACAATCTCAATGTTTACGACAATTATTTCACTATTTTATTTTTTTCCATCGGGCCTTCCGTTTGAGTATAGTATAGCAGACATAATTGAGTCATGGCTCAACTGGAAAATAAACAATGTCAGACAAAAGCAAATGGCGTGACAATAAATGTAAACAATGAAGAAGACTTTAGAAACAGTTCATGATAATAGTTGTTCATTGTAAACTCTGAATCATTGATAATATTTGACATGACACAGATGTTGAGCGGGTGAATGAACTGGTATGCTAAACTGTGTCAAGTTGTATTTATTGCACAAAAAATATGCTACCTGTGCTTTGAATAAAAAACAACTAGTTACACAGCCAATTCAACGTTGCATTGAAAACTGAGAAATAAAAATACAAGGTTTATCTGATTAATTTTCAGTGCCATTGACGTCTACAGGACAAAAACTTTACGTGCTCTCCGTGTGAGCACGGTAATTTTTGTCGACACATTTTTCGATTTGAAACGTCAAATTTGACATGAGTTGTGGATAAAACTATAAAATTTTATCGACTCTATAGTGTGTTAAAGTGCAGTACCACGATTTTAGTACTCTGTATATCCATACAATATTTGTCTCTTATTATAGACGATGAGACATGAAAATTAATAAAAAGTTATCTCGTGATGCAAGTCTAAGTATATTTCAAAGATCTTACCTAAGGTTTTTTGGTCTGTCTTGTTTCGTCAGTCATGTCCATCAGCGTCTCAAGAACGTCAGTTCAGTCCATCTTATTCACTGAAGTGACACTTCAATGAATGAGGTGGACCGAACCAAAGCAAGTATGAACAAGTAAAATATTCGAAACAAAAGCAAACTGCACAAGACAACAAATGTACGTGACAAAAAATACAGCAAAAAGGTCTAGGAAATCCCGCGAAATCCTTGTGCAAATTATGACCTTAATTTGCACGTGACCGATTATTAGTCACCGGTAATTAAACAAAGTTTTTGCTAAAGTTGTTTTGATGTTACAGGCAATTATTGAATAAAATTGTATGTTTGGTTATATTTTATAGCTTTTTTTTATTTATTATATATTTATATTTAATCAGATATGAAAAATTCATTTTTTAGTAGTTTCTTACGCTAGCGGCTAGGTTAGTAACTTATTTAATTATTTATTCAAATAATTATCGATTCGGTTCATATTTATTATTAAGTTTTTGTTAATATTAGCAGTCATGGTCACGTTATTCCAATGATGTAACCATGCAGGTAAAACGTTTTGAAGATTTGGAATCATATGCCAGTGGCGAGAGGGGTACCTACGCCCGCTAAAACTACTCCAGTACTAATTCCTTCAAGCTGACTACTGACTAACCTTTGTACTACGTTCATTTGATTGATTGATTGAAGACTTTTTGAGGATTAAACGAATAGTCATTGTGAAAATTCAACTACAAGTTAGTTTTATTTCGAGGGGGAATATTTTAAGAATTAGAAAAAAACGAGCTTAGTAACAAACATTTCCTAGATTAAACCACGTCATTGGGCAACACAAACAAAGTATCATTATTTGCCAGAAAAGGTACTTACAACAAAGTAATTGTAGAGAGATCATGCCTCCGTTCTACAATTAATTGTTCATAGAAATGTAAACTATTCTTTTGTCTTAAACGTATTGTTTGCAAATTATCTTTGTGTCGCTCAGGCAAATACGTAGCCAACATTTGCAAAACTTTAACGTACATTGAAACATTTGTTACCTACTACTAATAAATATGTTAAGTGGAAAGAAGCAGTGTACAATAAAGTCTTTATACATAGTGACAGAATTTGAAACGATGCCAAGTCTTTTCGACCAATGTTTGTAAACAGGAATCGGTGAAATATTTACGTAGAACAAGTGATTAATTTAAAATTGAAAATGTTGCCGATTGTGTTTGTTACCATGGTGATAAAAAAAAAGTAAATGTCATTAATTGTCAGATTGACAACATATTATTATTTTCCCGTGCATGAACGTTTTTGTAAGTTACATCACATGATCACGGTCATACCTCAATGTCGCACTAAAGTTAAATTTTTTAGTTAGTGAACCATCAATTGACATTGTATTCACCTACGGGAGTCATAAAGAGTAATGATGGAAAATGCCTGCCCAAAAATAACCACGAATTAACCAATTCAACCAATCATAATCGTCAGCAAAGGCTCCGTCAGTCAATTGGCATGGCTTACTCGTGGTCTCCCAATTACTCTTTAATTTATGACCCGTTGTTTTAAATTGCTAGAATAAAAATATCACTTGCAGATTGTTGCAGACCAATAAAATCAAATCTATCTGACAGTTCTAAACTGCTCCAGAAATAGTCAGCATGATTGTTAGTGCTTCCTTGCATAGTAAGTGCATAGATACAGAGTAAAAATATGCAATAATAGCTGTATTTTATTAAAACCCATAAAAACAGATTAAAAACACAGTGAGCTCTCCACACTCCCATAATTTTAGTCACTCGACCTGAACGTGTATTGGTTTGCATCTGATGGCACAAAAATCCCACAAATATATCGAAAAACAAAATTGCTCGTTCCAAGAAAAATATCAGTTAAATTCTACTAAATGGTTTTGATTTAAAACAAGCTATAGACCTTGCGTTCGAGCACAGATCTTTATCGACTTGTCAAGTCGATAAAAGTTTAAATGTATTGAAGTTTATCGTTTTATCCACAAATTATGACAAATTTGACGTTTAAAATCGACAAATGTGTCGACAAACAAACCATGCTCGCACCGATTATCAGACACACAAAGCCGGCTTCGTGGATCCGCTTTACAGCCCAGTAGTTCCGAGCTTTGGCGACGTGTTACTTTATTATTTTGACAGCTTTTCTGTGTAAATTCTGTCATAATGGCACAGCATCGTGTTGGTTAAGATTAACAGTCGGTGCAGCTGGGCCTAACTGTTCCTGGCAATAGGCATGATGACAGTATTAAAGAACCAAAGAATAAATGGTTTTAGAGGTAAATATAGGCAAAAAGGATTCTAAAAAATTACCTAGATTTATTAAAATCATTAAGATTAAGAAGATTTTCCATAAAATAAAAGTATAAAATGCTGCAATCGGCCATGTTGACTGAAACGTCAATCACGCGAATGACGTCACGCCTCATTAAAATGTCAATCATCGCCGTACATTATGGCTTCAACTAAGTCAAATATACTGAGGCATGACGTCAAAATGGCACCATGACACCCAGCAGCGTTTTCGCGGTTAAATCAAATTAGATGGATTAAAATGCAATAATTTTCGTTAAAACTTACTATATTGCTGAAATAATGTGTTTTTCGGATATAGTAGACGTGTACCTACATTATAAAAGGAGATTTCAAAATCTGTCATCATACCTATTCATCGTTTAAAAACTTGAAACTATCATATCTTACGATAGTTTCAAGTTGTATCGTATAATGAATAAACTAAACACTGAAGCATGATCGCACTAGGACGGGTAGTTCATAGTTCTGAGTTTCATATCGATAACTGTATCATATCAATTAACTTAAAGATGGTATTAGAGTTGTAAGAACTCAAATAAGTGGGTACTTTATTGTTAATTAATTCTCATGATCATTACGAATGACGGTGTGAAGTTACGTAATGTCACATAACATTACACTATACTGTGTTAACGAGTGTCATTTATTACTCCCATGACCTTAATAAACTCTGCTGATTATTTCGCTCGTGTGGTCTTTGTTATTTTTATTGTAAAAATTTATTATTTAGTCGGGCAAGACAAGCATTTTTCTTAAGTAGTTGGAAAATATTAATAATTAATTTCTATTTAAAGAACACAGTTGGTACTACTACCCATATTATTTTAGTAAACAATTATTATAGTTATAGCAAACTCATAATTATACTTTCTGAGGGTAGAAAAATACGATCGTGATCGGGGATAAAATCTGCGTTATTCCTGGAAGATTATATCAAGGAGTACTTATCCAAGAATGGCGCAGTAATAGACTATCCACAGGTCCTCACAATAATATTTATAGAAATTTCTTCACATGCAATTGTTGTTGGATTATCCTGTCCAAGTCGATACCAGGAACCCTCAAGATAACATTGCGTTTAGTATTGCAAACACGTTTTGTAAACAAATGTGAGTGCCAGGCTGCTTGCTAAGCAATAGGAAGGGACCTACCAAGTACCCAGTCATCCGGTTGTCACTGATATTTCTAGAACATGAACACTTAAATTTTCAATGGTACTTGAAGAGCTGAATTGTGATGTCGAACATGTCTATTTTCTTATAACAGGACAGAAACATTCAAATCCTGACACATACAAAGTTAATGTAAGATAACCTGCTAGTAGATCTCAGTTAAGGAAAATCATCGTAAGATTATCTAAAAAGATGTAGGTTTCCTTGGCAAAACAGTGCCATTTAATGATGTCAGATTATATTATGAATTCTTCTATGTGTCATACCAGCATGGTAGGCAAACATGCTAAACGCTTGGTGTTGCAAGTGTTCAGCTACGATTACCAATTTACCACTTATCATCAGGCGGGTCTTTCTGAAAACTAAGGCGACAAAGTGCTACCTTATTAGTATAAATTAAGTACATCAAAAAATTGAGCTATTTCTATCCACTCAATTCAACTTATGCTGTTCAATATATATCAATTAAACTTAACCTATTTATGAATGTCTGTCCATGACCACCTCACTACGCTCTATGAGTCACCCTATAAAGTACTGGAAGTTTACATTGGTTCTGTTTAGAATGCAGTTTTGCGTCATAATTCTAATAATATCTGGGTGTAATACCACCCTTGAACGCAGTATATTTTAATCTGTCTACACTTCCTGTTTACTTAAAACGCAGTATTCAGTAGTATAACGAAATAACGTATTAGCTAATAATATCTCTCACGTCAATCTAAAGAGATCCAAAATAAGTGTTGTCAATTTAGTCTTGATGCCAATTACGATAGTCTATGAATGACAGGCATTTGCCTTCAGCGGACGCAACGAAATGTTTCGGATCGTTTTCTATAAATACATCTAAGGTAGAATCAGAATCTAGTAACTTTTGTGAGCTGTACTATGTATCTACATGCTAGACAGGATTTATTGAATAAAACCGTACGGTCCTCCCTTATTCTCTACGGGGATCCGAGAGTAGTGGACTTCAAGAGTCGAGGAATAATTTCAATAACACTCACTAAGTTTCGAATTGTTCTCAAGTGAAAACCTTTGTTAAACAAGTCTTAATCAGAAGTTGGAACAAACGTCAACTTCTCTGTCCACGAAGTAAATGAATAAATAAACAATTGCTCTTTATCATATGGGACTCACGGGACAGTGGAAATGGTAATGATATAAGCAAAATAACTCGTGTTATAAAATATGCCTAACAACAGTATGTACCCATGTTTACTAATAAAAGTATTTGAATTTGAAAAATAAAGTGTAACCATTCGGATTTTACTAGAGGCTTTGAAATTGTCATACCCTAAAACAGTTTTTCAAGCCACTCTTTGGACGAATCGTCCAAAATTCTCAATTACACATAATCTTGCGGCAAACAAAGGTCAAATACATTTTGTATTAATTCTGAAGCATTGAGAATCAAATACGTAACCTTGACAGCCAATCTTGATATTTGACAGTCAAAAAGAAGTCCAAAGTCCGCACGTGCACATGCGGTCATTAACAATGAATGATTGTTGCCGTTTAAATGGTCTTCAAACACATCCCCGTTTTGGTAATTTCAGATCATTTAATCCAGGTTCCTGACGATGTTATCCTTCACTGTATGTACATAAAGTTAGGCCAAGTTAACAAACATTATTTAGCACGTGCTTTCTCTTAGCTATGTTCCCATCTCTATCTTTCACTTGTAGTTGTGTGACAATGACAAGAACAATGCTAAGCCAAAGCACTTACGCGCTAAGTGATGTTTAATTCTCTTGGCCTTAAATTAGCTAAGAAAGTACTTACATATGATGTGAAAAGTCACTCTGGTGTCTGGATATTTAAAAAAAAACAGAACTTTCCAAACTATGTTAGTGAGATTTAGACGCGCCGGCGCCACTATTTCCTATCTCTGAGAAGAAATGTCGAAACAAAGTCAAAGCTCAAGATCAAATTTTATATTCAGATGCTCAAGTAATGCTACCGTGACCTTAGGGCTTTGATAACCCTAAATCTATTAAGGTATCGTCTCCTGCCGCCTAGTAACAAGATAATTGTGGTCGCTTGTTGGAATTGATTGACGAAGTAGATGAACAATGATTGATCTCGAAATCTTGGCTCGAGAATGGTCGAGATGCAATTATTTTGCTCGTTCGTCAATAAACACCCCGTCACGTTGGAGCACGGATAGTTTGTATTGTTAGTGTTAATATCAGTTTATTTTATTTAGGTGACTGCCTCGTTGATCAAGAGATCTTCTGCTGTTTCTGATAATATTAGAAGCCATTTTTTTTACTTAATCGTTGCCACGTTAGATGACTTCGTGGCAGACCCAGGAGATGGCTGGAAAAGTTTGACACTTAGAAATATTGGCTGCAAAAAGTTGTATGTCGAGAGGAGTGGAAGGATGGTAGGGGTAGGGGTCTTTGCTCTGCATTGAGAAGATCATGGCTGATAATAATCATAATCATTGCCCCACTCAATTTATAAGATTATCTGCATTGTGGGCACCTTTAATAACACAAAATCATACACACACTAACTAATCATGAATCAAATATCTGCGAGTGAAAACCCAGCAATCGAGCCATTAGTATAAATCGATTATGCGTGAAATAAAGCAATTAGTGGGTAGTTTCATCTATAACATTTCCTTAGAACTACTTCTACTAACTCCCGTCTCTAATCTTTTACATTTTGTACGGTCAGCTGCACTAATGGGGTGCCCTTTACGAGGGGTATGTGTATTGAGAAAGGCACCCTATTAATGAAGCCGTGTGTACTGTGTATGTATTACGCAAAGCGGTTTTATTCTGTTTTATTCTGAGACAGCGCGTGACCAATCTCCTTGACCGAAGATTGCTTCCTTCCGTAGGGAGTAGGTACTGGTTGTAAATAAACACTTCCGCGTCAGTTTCATCGTTTTGCGGTGTACATGATGAGGAAGAAGAAAGAACAGAGTGATTTAAATATATAAAAAAAAAACCGGTAATTTATTATTTGTGGGGAAAGCTGCGTCATAACAGATGCATACGTGTGTGCTTGCAATCAAAACGCACCATTTTGAAATAAGCTTTATATGACAAAACGTTTTCTGCCAGTGTGCCCAAGCCACTAACGCCATTCGTTTTTGGATTCAAATAAAATACCACCCAAAGAAATATTATAACCCTGAAAATTATTACTATTCTTAACACTAGAACAAGAAAGAGCAAAATTTTTTTTGCTTTTATTTTTTTGTTTTCTTATTAGTCAACCCTATTTTTTCCAAACATTATGTACAGAATCATCTCTTGCTTCTTCATAATTGGCTTTCGTAATACCCACGAGTGGACAGAGATTGTCTGTATGTATATTCTACACAATAGTAATAATATTTGGTGTGGGAATATATTGGGGGAAGATGGGGGAAGATGAATAAAAGCTTTTTGAGCCTCCGCCCCACATATCATACTGTAAATCGTTAATCACTTCATGATAATAAAACTTCAAATAATATAAGCCCTGATATTTTATCGAACTCATTCGATTATTCTACGTAGGTATCGATAAATTGGTATCATAAAGTTCATATAATATGAACCGTCTAGATATGAAACAACTGATACCGATAATCGTATCTAAAATACGGACAACATTATTTATTGTTGCTTTGATTATTATATAAAGACGACGCTCGGCGGCAATCGTCGAAGCTTGACGGCTGCTGCCGTGCGTCCTTGACGCGCGTTGAGGGCGGTCGTCGATGATGCTCTACTGTAGCCGTCGACTGCAGTTGTGGGTCGTTGACGACGTGCCGTTCGGATGTAATAGCCCTAAGCAGGCAAATGTAGACAGATTTAAAGATTATACTTTATTGTACACTACAGAAAATAACACAAACGAGAACGGTACAAATGGCGGTCTTATCACAAAATTTCTTCCTTAGTGAACAAATTCAAAGTTTTAACTAGAACGAATAGATTTGTTCTGAAACTGCGTGCTCCATCTTCGGCCACATCGTCGACCAACAAGCGAGTTGGTGGCCAAACGTACATACATTTTCGATAAAATTAAAACTTAATCCTTTTTAAGAAGTTGTACTTATAAGAATTCAAGTAACAAATCTTCCACACTATGGCCTGAATATGTGAGCAAATAAAAAGCGTATTCTAGTAGTTAGTACACATACGTTTTCTAGACATAGCCATTTGCATTAGGTAGTCTCAATCTGTCCTCATTATCGATGTTAATGCCGTTACGAATACATAATAAATGTGGGTACAACGGTGGATAAAACTCGATGAACTTTAGACATTTGAGGTCAAAGCTGTTTTAACTTAGCTTGATACATTTTAATTTTAACTACAAGAGAAGATTTTAGTTTTGATTGTATCGATATTGAGGGAATTTACAAGATCTCAACCAAGTTACTGGGATGTGGAGGCTGCATCTGGTTAGATTGGAAGCCAACCCCAACTTATTTAATAAGTCTAGGCAGTCTCTATGCTAAAAAGTTCTACATATCGACCCATTTAATGAAATCGATGCCTAATTTAAATAAACGCCTGTTGAAATATTAGCGGTGTGTAATACCCCTGTACATGCGCTGATTGATGATGAGTGCACCAGGACGCAAACAATCGGTAATTTAACAAAAGATATCCGATGAGATATTGTTTGGGTAATACTGACACCGGTAGCGGATACCATTCATATTTGTATAGCCCTATAAGCAAATTTACGCGCAGTGTTCAAAGAAAATTAAATATTTATGAAGGCTACCGACTCATGTAATACAGGTTTATCACCTAACATAGGAGTCAGGGGTTTCACACAATTTTGTGTCAATAAATGATGTTTATTTTTATTTTAAGATTCCATAGGGTACAACATTCAAATCACTCCTCACCAATCAAGTTTCCTAAAGCTGCCTATAGATTTTCTCGATTTTTCACGATCATTGTTGTGGCTCGATATGCTGGGTTTGACTGTTGGTAAGATCTATCAGCTACTCTGCTCCGTTTTATCGTTCGTTGCTGTCGCTTTAAGGTAAACGCTGTTGCTTTAACGATCGGTACAATTGATAAGGAAAGGAAAACGATCCATAGTAACAAAAAATAGGATGTCGATCGTATATCGCTTACACATTAACTCGATTTTGTTTGATTGCTTGTTTTGTGTCGATGGTCAAAAATCGAGAAAATCTGTAGGCATCTTTAGAAAGTACGAGATGACGTTTCATTTATTATGATACAATTCGGCTTTCTCATTCTCGTATCTGTTTTTTTTATCTCGGAAGTGGTTGACCGTGAACATGTTGCGTAAAAAGAAATGACCTCGGCTCTGTCTCATAAATATTTACGTTTTTCTTGTGAAAATAATAATATTTACGTGCAGAACTGCATTATATTAGATTTGTTTACTAATACATAGTGCAAAGTCTGTATTGAATTGAAAATAGTAACATCATTCTTAAATACCTTGTTCTTTTATTTTGTTGGGAAAGTATTCGCTATTTTGTTTTCAGGATATATTATTAAACCATAGAATTAGAATATTTTTGCCATCAGATTAAACCTACAACGAGTGACATAATTTTTTTAAATAAATATTTTTCTTTTCCCTTTTATATACAAAACATATGCTTTTAAAAAGTTAAGTTTGTCAAAGGGCTTCTCTACGAATACGACTTTTTTGCAAAGGCAACATTCTAAGACAAATTTTCAATGTGAAACACGCTTCATGTACCTATCTCTGACACACAAGCCTTTACAGGCGGACCATAACCGTTTATGGCCTAGCCTAGGGCTTACTTACATATTAATGCATCCTAGGACACCAATGTTGCATCTCATTATGTAAAGAAGTGGTCCTTTATATAAATAATTGAAAACAATTACGTCATGTGAATAAAATGAAAAGGCACGATGATTAATTTATTCCGTAAACGTCCTAATTTATAGACCAGTTGAAAATATTGATTATTCACCACAATTAGCCTACGGATACGGATGTGTTACCGCAAACTGATGTTCATAAAACAAAGGAAAATGCTACTGATTATCCTCCTGTTACAATAATTATGATTTTATTTTATTATGATGGCTCTGTTATTACCCGAGATAACAATATAAGTACAAACACACAGATGTTGTATCTGTGTGTTTATTATTAGTTTTACTTAGATAATTTACACTCACGTACGTTTGAGTAAATATTGTATTATTGTAATAATAATAAAGTTTGAGAGTATGTACCTACTGGCCAGTGGGTAATATCTAGATAGTTTCTGGTGTCGCTTATTGCAAACAAACCGAAAAAAGTATAAAGAATATATTAGGCTTTGTACAGTTTTATCATTGCGGGGTTATAACAGGTTTTTGTCCGAAGTAGATGTCAAAATTGAACAATCTTCGTGTATCACTTGTCCACGGGGAAAGGCTAAGGCTATAACGAGACTGGACCATAAAACCACTAAATTGTAAAAGTTTATTGTACCTACCAGATTTTTTTCCATTGTGACTTGGCTTAATGAGGATTGATTAAAATTATGTAATTACAAAAAATATATACCTACTTAATAGGCTTCATTCAGAGTTATTGTGTACACTCAATAAATAGACACGAAAATATGCCGTAATTTGTTTTCGTTGAAAGAACGATAAGTATATAGTTTTTAATTATTTATGTAATTAGAACAGAGATAATATTTGAGACCAGTGACATAATTATGTCTTTAAATTCTTTATTGTTCTAGTAACATTTCAAGGTTTCTATTCTATTGATTTATTTATGGAACTGGTTCTTGAACGGCCATGAACTTTTAACAACAACAGCACTAAGCTTTCATAAGTCACTAAGTACTAAATAGTTCAAAACTATCCAGATCCAACCATTTCTTTGCGATTCTCAGCACGGTTTTCGATTGAACCGTTCTGTTAGTACAAACCTTCTAACACTAATTGATCTGATATCGCAACACTTGGACAAAGGCATACAAGTTCACGTTGTATATTTCGATTTCAAAAAAGCTTTTGATCGTGTGGATAATGACGTGCTACTGAACAAGCTTAATATCATCGGCTTCTCACCGAAGCTGCTCAAATTGTTTGCGAATTATATGCAGGACCGCCAACAATATGTTAGACATGGTTGTTTTGTTTCGGAGCCATATCACACTAGATCTGGTGTTAGTCAAGGTTCCATTTTAGGGCCATTATTTTTCGGAATCATGGTTAATGATCTTGAGAACGTTCTCAAACACGCCAGGTGTTTACTTTACGCTGATGATCTCAAGTTGATCTACGGCATTGAGGAGATGGCCGATACGCTAACTCTTCAGGAGGACATTAAAGCAGTGCTCCGATGGAGTATTGAAAATAAGCTGTTATTCAACACGGCTAAATGCAGTGTTATGTCCTTTAGTCGGACACGTAACCCTCTGCATGTGCAATATTTTCTAGGAGCCGTATCGATTGCCCGTGTTAACTCCGTCAAAGATTTAGGAGTTTTATTTGATCCGAAACTAACTTTCCACGAACATATGGTGGCCATCGCCGCGGATTCTTACCGTAGGCTGGGTTTCACTATTCGGAGCGTGCGTGTATTTGATGACCCCCTGGCAATTAAGTTGGTATATATGGCTTTAGTCAGAAGTAAACTAGAGTCTCCTTCTATAATTTGGAACCCCTATGAGAGTACTTACGCCTTGCTTCTTGAGAAGGTCCAAAAAACATTCCTTAGATTTTTGTTCAAGAAACTGTTCGGATTTTATCCTTTTTTATACCCTACCAAATTTTTGCTTGGCATGCTGAAATTTAACTCCCTTGAAGTAAGGCGTAATTACTTTTTGCTCATGTTCGCATGTCGATGTCTTCGGGGTGAGTCTGATTGCCCTGAATTGGTTGCTCAGCTGGTCAGGCTGTTTGTTCCTCTCGTGCCTAAACAACAGCTAAGACCACGAACATACAAGCTGCTAGCTGTTCCTCCATCACGCACAGTGTTACAGCCAACTCGCCACTAGTTCGTGCACTATATTTCGTCAATGCTCTTCTGGCTTCAACACCGGAGTGCGATTTGTTTGCTGGGAGATGGATAGATGTGTGTCGTGCATGTTTAGGATTTTGTGAGAAGATGGATGAGAGATGAGATGTTATTTTTATTCTCCTGTTTGAATTTTAATTTTAATTTAGATATTTTTTTTATACCTGAAAATTGAAAATATTCTTATTATTTTAATGTGTTTTTACGTTTCTTTTTATTTTAATGTCTGTTTACATCTCTTTGAATTTTAATGTGTTTATATTTCTTTATTTTTTTTACTCTTTTTTGTTTCTTAATAGTTTTTTTTTTATTTAACGATCTTATTCGTTTTCTTTTTTTTATTTATTTTTTATTTGCACTGTACAACGCTTTAGATAACCATCTGTAATGTTGTTCATGTACGTATGAATAAATAAATAAATAAATAAAATAAAATTCATGGCGTTCCATATATACCTTCCGTTCCATTTATTACCTGTGGCAGGTTACAATAGTGTTAAGTGATGTTATTATTTGATAGCTACAGTAGTATGTTACTATTTCAGCATCAACTGCAAGTATTAGTAGAAGTAAGACAGTCGACATTAATGTTTTCCTACAGTTTCCCTTCATTAAAAAACTACATTTTCTCGCTAGTGAGACGGATTTGTTCTGTTGTTCTCTGAGTGAATTCACAAGCAATGAATTATTTGTACTCAGTAACAAAATCTAAAAAATAATTTAATTCTGTTTAGTTTAGTGCACTATCGCTTAAGGACATTAAAAAACCTGTAATGATAGATGTAATTTGTATAAATAAATAAATAAATGTTTTGACGCCCCTAAACTGGCTTAACGTACACGTAGCTGCAGCTGACCCACAGAAAATTTTCTACTTATTTTATTAATTATTATCTAACTACTACATAAAAGAATAACATTGACGTTAATTATTTTATGTATATGATAAGGCAAAGGAATGCTTGGAGATTTCTGTTTGTAATTATAAAAAGGACTTGTATTGATAAGCCTGCTTACGGTGTAAAAAAATTCATTCGACTGAAATGGCAATTATTTTGATCAAATCTTAATATATTGCATTAAATTTTTTGTACTGATTATTAACATGTACAAAGGTTGTCAATTGAATTGGTGATTATGACACGATAATTTACTGATTTAATGAAAACTGTATCGTGAAGTTTAACAAAACATGTGTATGCAAAATTTACACTACATCAACACAATTCTGGCAAGTGTGGTACGCCGCAGGCCGTCGTACTACTGATAACCAGCCTATTAGAAAATGCCGTCACTCTCCAGTTACATACCTCCTCCAGTAATTAGAAGCTAGTCAGATGTCAAACTTGTCTTCTTATCGTGGTGTTTACTTCTAGCGATAACCGCATTGAAATCGTTAAAAGCCGGTAAAAGCGTTTACCGTCCAGAAAATGCATTTACGAAGAAAAAGGCGACATTGTGGCACCGCCATTACGAGGATTGATAGAGAAAATACATACATTACCTATCTGTTTGCCTAACATCGCGATAAAATAAAAGTTAACCCCCGTCCATTATAGCCGCTATATAGAATAAACATTCTAATTAATTTGTATGACTATACTTTACGTAAACGAAGTAAACAATGATTTTTCACTAGAAACATTAACACTTATTGACCTGACGGTCACGAGGCGATGCAGGCATGCGCAAACGCATACAAACATACGTGTCAGCAACTAGCATTATATTGTTGTAATCGTTTATGTATTTAAAACAAATGTGTTTAAGTAAACTCGCAACAATCTAAGAAGTCCGATTTGGCGTTTCTCATTTTGCCTTTGTCTTAACGAACCGTCTACGTATGAAATTGGAAAAATCAAATTCATAATCCTAAATAATTACTATTGCAGAATTTACTAATATAACATAAAATAATAATACTATTTAAATCACAAACCTATATATTTCAATTACCTTCAACAATCACACCTTATTTTTTTCAATACAAATAGTTCTACAATTAATGGTTCAGTTTTACTTCTTATCCTTCCTGCAATATCTAAATTAGCAAAGAATGTGTCTCTAAAACCTTGGAATTTATTATTAACCAGAAAAAGGAAAACATTAACCCACTTCGATCCCTCCAAAACCAAAACAAACCTGCCCTCATGTTTTTCTTTATTCCCGCCAAAAAGCTATTTTTTTAAATATTGCCACATAAAAATAAAATATCGAAGACAAAATACATATTAAAATTCTTTACAACCTAACACTATGTTACCCATACACTATTACAACGATTATCATTCGTAAACCTCAAGTTTAACTGTATATTGAAAAAATACACTCAAAAAAGAAACGTCAAATCGGACTTCTTAGATTGTCGCGAGTATAGTTGTTAATACAACTTGGTTCCGGAGCTGGATTCTTAAGAGGATCCGGAATTCCTCTACCTGCTGATGGTGACCACTGGGGTGGTTATAGTGTCCCGCATTCGCCATCTTTTGCCAATGCCAACAACCTATTAGAGCCGTTCAGGGTTTATTCTGAAAACCACGCTAATATTTCGAGTTGTTTTTTTTACACTAGCTTCTGCCCGCGACTTCGTCTGCGTGGACTTCAAAATTAGGTCCAGCCGGGATAAATAGTACCCTCTGGCTTAATCCAGGTTATAAACTATCTGTGTGCCAAATTTCATCCAAATCCGTTCAGTAGTTATTGCGTGAAAGAGTAACAAACATCCATACATATAAACTTTCGCGTTTATAATATTAGTAGGATGATTAAACATATTTTTTATAATTTGCCCTATAAATATGAATGACTCAAGGACATCAACCTTCTATTTCGAAATGGCCAATGCATTACAGTCCATGGCCAGTCCATTCCAGTCCACGGTTGTGTTGCTTCTGAAGTCAATTTTCAAATCAGCCATCTTGCAAAAAAATTTCCTACCGTAAAAGCCTTTTATACTAAAATATCGCGATTTAGACCCGATTTATATATTTCTCTTATGTGTACAAATCGCCTGTTTTATATAAAAAAAAAAACTGGTATCTTGCTGATAACTAAATTAAACGATTTACAAATTCTGATATGATTTAATAAATAAACAACGTGTTTTGTAAAGAAAAACCAGATTAAAACTTTATTGATAGTGTAAACATTCGTCAACAACCGTCTTAAAATTTTGTTGCTTAGGCAAAATGTATTTATATCAATGTTATCGGTAGATTACAATTCGAAGCGATTAGCGTATCGCGTATCAACGGTGAAAAAAGTAAGCGTGAACACCGATAATACACAATAGGCCTTTATCATAGGCCTAGGGATAAAAATATGAGAAACCTCAATCGGGAGATAGGATAGATAGGAGCCTTTTTTGGTCTCGTGCAGGTTTTTATAATTCTGTTTTTTATTATTTGTTCTTTGTCTGTCATGTATAACCTACAAGAGCCCAGAATAATTATATTCTTTCTTTCTTTCTATTTGTATAAAGGCTTTTGTACTGAATTTAAAGTCGCATAATTTTTCACCGTCATTTCTCGTGTTTCTTCTTCGATTTTTTCCTTATATTTTATTTACATCAATGTGCATCTTTCTTACTCTCTTTTTTGGTGTGTTTCTCTCCGAACCTTCTTTTAATAAAGTCGGCATAATAAGTTGTTTTCTTCCTTTTTCCTTTGTCAGTCGTTTACGTTTGTTTCTATCCAAAACTGAATTCTAATTGTACTTTTCGGCCATCTTGAAAATTGGCCCTTAGTGTCGCACCATAGTTGACAGTTACGTCTGACAGCAATCAAAGTTACACAGATAATGTAAAGTAATGGATATAGTCACTGAGTTAGCATTTGATTAAACGCCAGTCACGTTAAAAGTATAGCTGTATAAAGCACGCGATGCACAACCGATCTAAACGTCTCAATTAAAATGTACCCTTTACCTTGGTAGGTTGTAGTCTACTTGTTTTCGAAAAAGACCACATAGTTTTTGTTTTAATACGAAGCAATTGCCACCTAAGATGGCCACCTTTGAGACCTGCCTTGTGTACTTAGTTACCAGCTTTTCGGACCTTTTCAAATTTATGACTCTTCTGTAATGGCAAACATAGCGGTCAGCGGGTTTTGTTAATCTTGATCACGAAGCCAAAATGCCTTTGCTTCCTTTGAAAAAATCACTCAGACATTTTGTCTGGTAATCTGATTAAATTCGATTCTGAATAGTGGGACAAAAGATGGTTATATCCTCTATTGACCTGCGAAGTAGCTATTTAATCTCCACTCAAATCCATGGTCATTTCATTCCAACAAAGACAACTTATTTCTCCTCAGTTATTTATTATCAACCAGGGTTATCACTTATCTTCCGATAACTACCATATATTCTTTTGTTCATAAGTGTTTGTCTAATATCAAATTGCATTGTATTGCTTTAAAGGCTAAAACGATAAACTGGAAAACAATACTGGAGTGCCAAGAATGAGTTAACTGTTTCAAATCTATTCATTTGTTATCAGCTCTTTCTAGAAGGTTGGCCTAGTTATTGTAAACTTTGCCACTGTAGTTCAGTCTATCTAAATCTAACTCCATAATGTCTATGCGTATACTTTTGTAGAGCAATCGTGCAGGACTCGTTAGGAATAAAATATTAGTTCGGATTTCAAATGCAGGCACCGAATCGTCCTTGAGCAAAATCGTCCTTGGAAAACTGCATTGGCACTTAAGTATCCTTGTTTGTAACGATAACAATACAATAATGAATACTATAAACTTAACATTATTCCTACTTGTAATGGGTATGTCTCTTTTATCACATCTGAGCCTCGATTATGACCTTACGACGTTTAATCGATCACGGATCGGTGATGCGATCGCGAATGTTCGCCCATAACTAATCTGTTGCATAATCACAAGAAGGTTATAATTATACATTTTTTAACTTTTTACAAAGAGTAAGGGCTCGATGACTACTAACAGGCGACATCATCGACAAATACACCGCCATTTTGACTAGCTAATAATATTGTTAGAAAATGTAGCTTTCAATAAATTGTTGGTAGAATAATTATATATAACTTTATGTTTCTAATACCACATATTGCAATCAGTTTGTATGCCAGATATGGTTTAAAGATATTTATTCTCAAAAAAAGACACAAAGTCACTTACATGAGAACAATGCTTAAAATAAATTATATTTACAGTTCGTCACAGACGTCAGATAGTATTGGTCCTATGCCACCCGCATAGCAAATGTTATACCCATGGACCTACTCGTACGTCTATGGGTGGTCGCAACTTACTTTGTTCTTCTTCATTTTATTTTTCTCAAAAAAGTTTATAACCCCATGTAGTATCTTACAGATATATACAGCAATCACTAATCTCCATCCAGTTAATGGTTGGCTTAACTTAGAACCTCCCAAAATGAAAAATGGTCCTGGAAACCTATACCCATAGTACCTATTAAATGTCCTAAGAAAAGATACTAGGTACCAAGATTTAGTGGGTCACCCTAAAATATTTAAAAACTTTCCTCATGCGAGCCACACTTGAAACAATATCGCAGGAAATGCGTTAACTAAAACCAATGCATTATGCAAGTGTGCATTAGGTAAGCGTTCAAGCAGTATAATTACTTCATTACCATTGCTAAATAACTAATGGAGTGTGACAATAGAAGAAAAGGTTTACTTAATTTTTTATTTTACACTTATACCACGTAGGCATGAAGTTAACTGATAGCTTGTGTATATTTTGGGGAATTTACAGCTAAAGGAAAGAACTGTTATGGTATTATATCTATATCTATACCTATAAACGAGCAATTTTTGTATATATATAATCTTAATCTCGGAAACGGCTCCAACGATTTTCATGTCACAAATTTAGTATGCAGGGGGTTTCTGGGGCGATAAACCGATCTAGCTAAGTTTCATTTTTAGAAAACTTTGTTTTACCATAAAAGAAAGGTCATCCAGGTAATAAGTATAATAACTTAACAGTTCTACTATTACCATAAGAAAAACGGTTAAGAAAACATCGTGAAGCAATCACACCTGACAGATATTAACGTTTTTTTTTATCTAAAGTTGAATTTGCTTTTGGCCACCATCTCGCTTGATGGTAAGCGACGGTGTGGCCGAGGATGGAGCACGTAGATCCATAAGAAATCTATTCACTTTAAGATTTTATGGTTTATAACGAAGAGGCCTTCGGGCCATTTACCTGTACCGTAGGTTCTTCATCAACCGTACGAGAACAAGAGGGGATCCATATATGTTTCGTAGCTCTTGTGGTTCTGAAGCTGTTGTATTAGGTGCTCAGTATTGATATTTAAATACTATAAGTTAAAAAAAAAAAGATTTTGTTTTGGATGTCGACATGTTTATGGAGGTGTGGTCTATAGGTCCAGAAATAACCATGAAGTATTTATTTGTTTGTCATTTAACGCGCTATGACGTTTTGATGACGATAATATTGTGGATCAATATTATCCATACAATTAGAACAGACCATCCTCCATTTACATCTCGTGGGTTTCTTATGATTTGTAAATAATACCTTCTTGTCGTATAGGTTTCAAAGAAACTACGTAATAGTTATTATGCTATGTGAATTTCAAAAGTAAATATATCTAATATATAAAAATCTCTTGTCACAGTGTTTGTTAACAATCTCCCCGAAGCAACATGACCGATTTTATGAAATTTTCTGTGTGTATTTGGTAGGTCTGAGAATAGGTCGTAAGCTATTTTTTTTAGCCCTTCCCTATCATGAAGATCTGAACTTGGTATTAAGATTTTCCTAGTTTTAGGTAGAGTTTATAGATTCAGGGCTTCTGGCATGGTCGTGTTGTGATCAAAAGCCCCTAAATTTATAATAGATAGGGCTTATATGTAGAGTTATTAGTTATTTATTGTTATAAAATGTGGTACAGTCAAGAGCACGCAGAGCTATATACTTTGAACCCGCCCCGTAGACTATGACACATAGTACAAATCTGAGCTCAACTAGGACTTTGGCTCTACTAGAGATTTCATAACTTTTTAACAGTGAAATCATTATGTACTTGTAAGTCTTGGCAACCAATTTCACATGAATTGTTTTTGGTGGGATCTAAGTTTTCGTCCATCTCCCTTAGAGTACCTACATTAAAAATTTGTACGTCACCGATTGGTTGACAAAGTGGTTAAGATAAACCTACTGAATTTTACCAATGTAGTTTTGACATTTCCCTTACCAAGCAGTACCAGAATTGAGGGGGTAAGGTTGTGATAATAATGACTATTTCCTAAGAAGCTCAAGGAAAACAAAATATTGACTCACGATCCAAACCAATTTATAAACATATCGGTTTATTTATGGATTTAAATTGACCACAGTCGTGATTATGTACTGTTGAGATTTAATCATAATAAATGATTACCTTCTTCAGGTCTGAGCGTTCTAATAGACCGTCACAATCACTGGATATTCCATAATCATGACAAATTAGTCACCACTAGACGTTTCTTTCTAGCGCATATGTATGATTCTCTTTTTTAAGTTTATTGACAATCAATTGCCGCCAATATTTGAAAGCCAAGGGTTAGTTTTTGCACGCCATTTTCTTTTTTAGTTTTATGTACGGTTCGATCTTATATCCTGAAAATATGAAAGTTATTAAAGCTTTATAATTTAGAAGAAAAAGAAATAGAATAATCAAACCCAACATAATATAATACTGGCAGACTTTGTCCTAAACATTAACAGATTAGTTGCCAACCTTTTTTTAGCGTCCCCGAGAATGTCAAACTTCCCGGTCATGAGTAAATGTCATAAAATGTAAATAAAAATATTTTGTCGCTAGTGCTATTTTAAGATGGCGGACTTTAACCTCAGAGTTTCCGTATAGCAATCGTTTTGAAGTTAAAAATATCGTGCATTTGTTTATTATTTTTTATATATTTTCGTGTATCATGCGTGACGTTAGTGTGTGTTGGTCTTGGAACCGGTTCCGTATATGAATAGACTGGGATTCTCGAAGTCTTTATACATTTACTTTATGCAATTAATAAGTCGCAATATAGGCCAGCGCAATTAAATTAAACACTTTATTCTTTCTACATCTTGAAACTCTATAACAGAATATCTCGTGGCCCGAGTGGAAGGGATAAAACATTGTTGGCTCTGACGTTTCCTCTGACCTGGGAAAAAACGAGAGTTCATAAAACCATGAAATTACTCCTAAAATACAATGGGGTTCACTGAGCAACTAATGGAGTCTTAGTCAGAAATAGGACTTGTATCAAAGCAAGGCCATTGCCAGAAATCGTTTTGAGTTAATTGCTAATGTCAAAATATCATATTTTTGGTTTGTAATATGAACAAAAATTATGACACAAAATCGTGGGGTCCATCTTCGAACTCGTGGAATTGAACTGTTTGTAGCGACTATATATATTTATTATATATTGATAAGCACGCAGTTAACACTTCACTGGTATAGTGATAAATACACATCATTTATTGATTAGGAAATTACGTTATCGTATTATGATAGTAGACAACATAACTCTTTTATAGTAATCATACTGTTTACATAATCAGATTATCTATGGCAGTGTTATGACAGAAAAATAATGGCTTTGTCCTTGCATTGTCTGTTATTGTATCTTCATTTTGTAGTTGTTGAACTCTTTGAACTACACGCCTATCGATTAAGTTTTTTGTTTTGGAGTTCCGGTCATTTATGTAATGGAGCGATGATATTGTTAATTTGTTGTCATGTTGTATTTTTTACTACGGGTTTGGTCGACCGAGTTTTTTTTTATGAGTTTACTTTGACCGCCACTTGACGTTACGATGGTGATAGCACCATAGATTGTGACAGTGTTGACAGTGGATAGATTATTTATCTACGTGGTAAAGCCTGGATGTTTTCCGGAAGCAATTGGACAGGCCTCTTAAACCCATGCCACATTGGATTTGGGTTAGGAGGCCTAACTAACTGATTATTTATTGGCTTTGTAGGGCACTCGGCCTATAATCGTAAATGAACGTTTTGTGGCTGAGGTGATGGAGATGATTTGACTAAGTACTAAACATAACTGCGTTATCACCATGGTTGATGAACAAATGCTATTCTAATAAACTTTTTCGTTTTAGTGATTAATTGGGCAAATGGTCGCAAGCCCGCCTGGTGAAGGTAAAATCTTGGGTCAGGCAAAGAGTTTTTCAGTAAGAAAGTCTCAGTAGTAGTCTGCAGTTTGGAATTCTGCCGGACAGGTGGCTATATGCTTACCACCTATATATATTACGGGATTAATTACGATATATCGAAGATGTGTGAGCAAGTACAACAGTGTGCCTTACACCTCTACTTTCGAAGATTCCAGGCCTATTGTAAAGCTAGGTATGTTTTTAATTCGTTTATATTTCATTACTTTATTCTTAAGAAAATAAAGAGGTAAATAAAAGTAGATCGATACATAACATGTATTTACTTTTTATTAAATATATTAGTCGGTTACATGTTGCTTTTCCAATTGAAATTTCATTGAATCTTGCTCAGATATACTTTCCGACAAACGAGGCGTTAAATTACTGACCTGTAACGGAAATTGGATAAACTATCCAAAAAATACCTTTTTCTGAAGGTGCCTTATTGAGTAATATCTAAGAAAACCACATTCCCTCGCGTCTAGGTTTAGTTTACGATATCAATATCATGTGCCTGTCCTACATAATAACCTCAGGCCATATGTGTGCGTGTATGTGTAAGGTTATACCACTAGGACTAATCATATGTGCTCATTTTATAATACAAGTGACCTAAAGTTACAGGATTTCAAAAGTAAACAGGAAATTGTTTAGGCACTTAATTTAAACATATCCTTAAAAAAAAAATACCGACTATGTATGGTGCCATATTATTCTTAATAAAATACAGAATATATAAACGCAGGCTCAAAAACGGGGCGTCCTGTAAAGTAAAGGACATATGGCCACCCTAGTCTGGTGTCGAGTTGATTAACGCATAATATAAAACAATGACGTTGCAAATCCGGCTTTTTATTATGTTTTCAACTGTCATGGTGACATTCAAGCGGGTCACAGGTTACAGATATGTAACAGTATATTTTTGTCTTTGAGTATAAAAAACACAGGTCAATGTTTGTTCCTCACATAACCTCAAAGTTATGACTGACATCTGTCATACACGGCGTTCAAATGGAAAATCCATCGATTCAAATGGTTGAAGTAAATACAGGTAAATCTTTGAAAAGCATTAACGCATGTTTTGCAAACTCTAAAGTTATAATTTTAAATGCAAAAAGAATACTGTCGCGAGCAGGATTCGAACCCAAATACTGCAGGCGCTCTGATCACTACGCCATCTCGACCGCTGCTCACTACCGTGAATTCTTCTTCCACATTTTAATACAGTTTGAGTTTAAATTAAAAGCAAATGTGAAAGAATCAGGCTCCTGTGTTGAAGAGCAAAAACGCTGCAAAATGATTGAAACGTCAGAAAATAATCAATAAATAATACACGCAATTAATGCGGTTCCGAGTTGTTTTATCTATTAAATATATATATTATTTTATAATACATATAGGTATAATGTTTGTGAGGATGGATGGATGTTTGTTAATCTTTCACGCAATAACTACTAAATGGATTTAGATGAAATTTGGCACACAGATAGTTTTTAACCTGGATTGACAAAGGATATTTTTTCCCCGCTGGATCCAAATCTGAAGCCCACGCAGATATAGTCGCGAGCAGAAGCTAGTTATATAATAAGTCAATGAAAATACAATCAAATAACTACCTACATTGCATTGTGGAACGCATGTTGCCGGTTTGCATTTGTAATTTGAATCTATGGTATCGTAAATTATTCTTTATTAATTAGATTTCTATGTCATGGTGACATTTTTAATAATTTGTATGTCAATTGGCAAAACATAGCGCACTACCTATTATTTAAGATCTTGTATGTAATTATTACCTATGTTTTACAAATATATGATTCTGATTCTGATATGGTCATAAGGTACCAGAAATTACTTCTTGCTTTGGAAAGAAATACCAATAGATCACAGTTTTTACATCCTTTTACATTTGTACATACGAAGACAATGAGAGAGTAACATTTCTTAATTGTCATAGAGTCCCCAAAACGAAGTGACATCTAAGGTAGATTGTCGAAACGTTAAATGATTATTCCGCGTATGCAACACAAGTTTAAAAATCGTACTTTATTTGTATTGTATTTTTTCAATAATCTAAGAAAGCGTTTATTTTAAAATGGGCAACAAAAAATCAAAACTAACACGTATCTAGGTGTTACTTTGGACCATTAAAATAGTATGTTTTTCCTTGGGATATTTGAGTAAATACAACGAGAAAGTATGACCTGTCACATTCAAATGTCCTAAAAGTCTTTTGCAACCTTTAAACGTAACAATGGCTGTAATTACGTGTATTTTTACGTCACGGGCGCTGAGCAGACGTGGGAATTTTGGCGCGAACTCAATGGACGTCAGAATTACAGTAGAGGCGACGTTTCAGTGGAAAGATTTCACACAATTTATGCGAAGAAAGCGTGGGAAATTGAGTTCAGATGATTTTTTATCAGCTCTTTTTATTTTATATAACATTATTTATTTTGGGAATAAGTAGATTTATTACGTACCCAGGAAATTTCTAGAGACGGCGAAACCTTTTTCGCCTCATTGAGAATGGATTAAATTTGTAAATTTTTGACGTTTGCTTTGTAAGCGCACGTTACTATGTAATGTCGTAATAAACTTGTCCACCTGGATTTTATCAATGCAATATCAAGGATTCAAAATTTTCCGTACCTCAAAAGGAATGAACGGAACCCTTATAAGATCACTTTGTTGTCCGTCTGTCTGTCAAGATCCTTTATCTCAGTAACGCGTGGAGATATCGAGTTGAAATTAAAACCATATACTCAGGTCTACAGTCCTTTGGAGCTGCGATAAAATCAAACTTCTAAGTTAACGTAAAACAAGATACGGCCCTTTATGCCGCAAAAAAAATATATTTCGACACTGGGAACTTTTTTGTAATTATATCATAAAACAGATAGTCTTTAAACGTTTTTACGTAATCAATCATCGAGGTTAAGCAACGGTATGAACGTTGGTTGATTACGTACGAAAAAAATTCAAAACAACAATGTTGTACGGAACCCTCCGTGGGCGAGTCTGCCTCGCACTTGTCCAGTTATTTTTTATTTTATCTAATCAGATGTCACTTGCCAGCCTTTATAGTAGTAAATTAATTTTATTTCCTCCGGTTACGAAGCCAAGTATTTATGAATGAAATGCTCACCATGACTTGCCAATATGCTTTCATGTAAAAATGAAATGATCAGGAAAAGGTTATCGCTATGACACACCGGTTATAATATCTATAAGTTATCATTGGATAGCTAACTGTAGCTCCCAGTTCTGCTCAAGCGTAAAGTATTAATTCCAGTGTGAAAAAGAAAATACACCCATCGAATGATTACGAAATATTCAATTAATCTTTGCCATGTCCACTCTACGGGATTATTACGCAATGGCGTGTAACAAGTGGCGTAAATTCTGCCTTAAAGCATTACTGCCTTTTACTAGAAGGGAGGGAATAAATTACGAGACGTGCTTTAATTCGAATTTGACGTCTCTTGGCTCGTCCCGTCTTGCTTACTCATATAGTTAATAGTTGGTAAAAGGTTGCAGTCCTCTAAATTTTGTTTAGGTGAACTAAAATCCGAATAGACGCCAATGTCTAAAGAATTCATATATGGATTAATCGTCACTGGCTTATTGAGAAAACGACTTATATACTTATTCGTTTTATTAAAAAGTAAATGTCATTCCTCGTGGTTTTTCCATAAACAATCCGAATTACAAAGAAAAGCATGTTTTCTAAACAGGTTTAATTTTATTGAATTACTGGCGTAGTAGGTGCGTATAAAAATTTACTTGTGCCATTTAAATCTACGTGATTTTATATTTTTTTCGTATCGCATGTGTGTGAGAGCCTATTAAACAAACCAAACTTTTTGCTACTGCAATTGTGTGTTGAAAGAAGTTACGAGACTTTTATGAAACTTGAAACAAACCGGTAACAACTGAAGCCGCTAAAATCAAACAATAACATGCATGACAACAATAATACTATTGTGATCGTTCGTTCTAAGGATGAATCCATACAGGATGTGCTTTGAAAGCACAATCATTATTGTGACATTCTTTAGCTCAACTTCAATCTATTCAGTGATAATAAAATAGAGGCACGTAAGTCAGCGTAAAATCACTGCGTTTCGAGACCTTGTGAATGAAAAAAAAAGCATAATTCATAAAAAATAAATAATGGTGTGTGATATAGTGATGAGTGACATGGAAGAATAGAAAAAAAAATCATATGGCGCCGACTACAAATAATTTGGGAAGGAGAATAAATAAATATTTTTTAAATGCGAGGCAGGAAAAAGCTTGATGAATTTAAACTACTTAGATATGAAACCCGTTGAGGAACTTATTTATTTGCAAGAATATCTCCTTATCAAAAGGTACTAAACAACTAACAATAAAAGCTTGTATTAAAAATAGAAAAAGCGTCAAAGTCTTGTCCTGTTCACAAAAGAGCGAGTAAATATTTGCGTTCCATATTTAAAAGTATCAAAGTCCAACTCAGAGTGCGCGCCAAAATTTGAAATCTAGACGTCATGTATTGATGGTAGCCGAAGTAAGTATCTAACTCAATAGTTGTCAAGAGTTTTTAGAAAATCAATAACTTGCTAATCAATCATGGGTCCGAAAAATCATAAACAAGCGTTTGGCGTTAGAGGCATGACAAAAACAGGTAATGGACAAAAATCATGTCAAATACAGTGAAATCTGTCATTGTCAAAGACACCGTGAAGCATACACAAAGAAACTATTCAACTTTTTCAGAGAGCTTCTTTTTGTTGACAAAATTTTGAATCTTTGTGTAACCCGTAAGGATAAAGAATAAGATTGGGACTGAAAATTACATTACTTCTTACCTCTCTTTCCCTTTGTTATTGAATGAGCAGGAGGTAAATAGAAATGACGCCATTTCAGTCCCATTTTTTATATTCGTACGTTTGGAAACATTAATCTCAGATGTCAAACACGAAACATGATGAAAAACGTGATGTTGTTTGATCGGAACGTTTCAAAACAAGTAAAAAATGCACTTGGTTAGCGAAAGAAATAGGTATTGAAAGTTATTTGACGGGTAAATCCCACCAACCAACCCAAATTTTAAAAGGAATGCCTTCTCGTCTTTAAATTTATTGGAATGATCCAAGTGACGTGTGGCAACATTGATTTGATTAGCAGCAATTAATATTCCCCCTAAACTTTATGTCATTTGTGACAACCTCCAAAATTTTAATTAAGAATAACGGCTCTAAAATCTACATTCAAAATGCACTCGGGCATGTTTCGAAGATCCAAAGTCCATCTAGGTCATTGCCGGTGCGATTCCCACTTGCACGTGCCAACTGCCATTATCTGCACAGATAAAATAATTACACTACATCGTGAGCCATCACGTGTTAAAGTTTTTTTAGGCGAAAATGAATGACGCTGATTATGATCATTCAATTTGTTGCGATCATTCAATTTGTGCTGATTATGATAATTCAATTTGTTGTTCAAATCTTTGTTGCGTTTCAAGATAGTTCATTAAATATTTCAATAATTTTTCTAGGAATCTAGAACACTTAATCTAAAAGAGAAAAATAGTGGTAGTGGCAGTAAAAGAGAGGCGGGCTTGTCAAAATTACTGATAAGTACATAGCTTCCTTGACACGGATGTCAGGCCTGTCCTGCCTATCTTAAACCATATTGTTAATTAAAATTAACAAAAAACTTTCGAGTACCTACATAATTATCTGTGTAATTTCCTGGTTTCCCTGCTGTCAACGAACCTATACAGACTCTGCAAACCCAGAAACCGGATCAGTCAGTACTCCCCTCTTTTTCAAAGAGCCTAGTCGGTGCATACGCTCATTCTTCCAATATATTTGAGTCATTATTAGCAAAACTTTCCGCGCGGCAAAGTCTAGGATTTTTTTGTCAGACTGATCAGAGTAAACAAGACAATTGAAACATTGCTTAAATGCTGACAGATTGGTTTAAATTACGTCTGGGGTCTAGATATTTAGAAGTTGTTTTACGTCAATGACTCGAGTCTTATTTTAAATTAATGTAGCCTTTTCGGCAAGAATAAAAGGAAAAATTTTGACTAGTTTTTTTTGTCAATTTTATTATAATAAATATTCAGTTGAAGATATGGTATTTACGGTCTTTAAGTTAAGAATAAATATCGAAAAAGCCCTTTCTAATTTCTAGGAGCAACTTAGCTTCTTTTTTTTCGTCACTAATCAGTTTCTGAGGATTGTGGCGTTCTTGAACTCACCATTAACAATGTCATTCATATCACACTAAATTATAATAACTGCAAAAATGCTGAATTGTGCATCATTGTTAAAAACAAATCAATAACCATTAACATCGTCAATTCTTCTCCTCGAATAAATTTTAAATATTAATTGATGAACCTTCAAATTATTATAACAAATGGCTTACCTAATACTAATGATTTTATTTGATCCAAACTTAAACCGCAAAACTGCATCATTTTTATGTTTACGGCACTTTAGTGTCGCGAAGGAAGTAAAGAATTTATAGAAAACTACTTCCAGCGGAAATTCTTTGAGCTTTTGTACTACTGTTTCTAGATCATTACAGAAAGTTTGTTTATTACAGTTAGATAAGCTGAACTAAATAAATTAATAATAAAAATAGGAGAACGGATACAAGTCGATAATACCACGATGATTGCTTGGCAATTGGTTTATTCTGGCAATAACAGTTGCCTCTACCAAAACTCACGAGCGGCGTTAAATCTATCATCGCTGTTACAGTATTAAATATCTTGAGCTTCGTATTAATATGACAGCGTCGGCCTTTTAATGTCTTATACACTACATGATAAAGGGAAAGAAGTTAGTATATAAAATATATACATAGCATTACGCCTATATTCCCCGACGGGGTAGGCAGTTGTACACCCACACTTCACCAATGCTGTTATTAAGGTGTTATAGGTGGTCAGCCAATAGAAAATATATTAACAAAATATTTTATTTGATCAAAAGACGTATTAAAATGCGGGTGAAGAATTCGCGGTAGTGAGCAGAGGTCGAGATGGCTCAGCGGGCGCAGAGTGCCTGGAGTATTAATCGGGGAGATCTATCCACAAAAATGTATAACTTTAGAATTCGCTATGCATGCATTAATGCTTTTCGAAGATTTATCAGACACTTCGATTTTAATTATTGGTATAGATACAGTATAATATAGATAAGTTTTTACTATTACTGTTCAGGCATGGCGCCAACCTACTGTTGCTATTGGCATGTTCAACTAATACTACTACTCCAAGCCTCGTACACATTTATATAATCACTATACGACAACCAATTGCTCAGTTGTCAATTTCTATAACATAATATTTTTACCTTGTAGATAGTAAAACTTTATTTAAGTGTTCATATAAGTAACCCTAACCTTTCCTTGTTTTGACTTAACCTTTACCTGTCCTCTGGCCTTTCCCCAGACCACCGAGGTGATATTAAATAAAGTTTCACTCACGCGCATGTGTCTGGGTAGTCCGAATAGTTTCGAATACAAAAAGCCCTTAATTAAGGGCTGGATCACGCGCCGAGAGCACGTGGAAATCCGTCAATTTTCATTATATAAACAAAACTATTCATCAATTATGAACTTCGCCATCAAATTATTTGGTGATTAATAGCGTAGGCATAGTTTAAACTAGTTTTCAAATTAATTTTGATGATGTCGGTATTTCGGTAACGTACGAGAAGTAACTTAACGAAGCTAGGTATTCATTATTTTTATGCATTTTTATTGCTAAAAGAACAATAGTATCGACTGTAAGTTTCTTGTCGAGAATGTTGAGCACGTGGTTATGCCGTTCGTTTTCCCAGCAAAAACACGAGGAACCTGTGAAAAAGTTGCTATATGCTAAATTAAGCACCTTGAAATCAGTTAAATCCATCTTAGTGACTAACTAACAAGCTATATTTACAGACATTCTCGATACATGACTAATAATATCCATGAAAACACCGTAGTAAAACAAATTTTATTTTTGTATCGTACCAACTTTTACTGTTCGCGCCAAAATCAACTATGGACTTTGACCGCCATCTTGGTTAACCTTGAAGACAAGCTTAGAGGACAAGTTTGTTTATCAACCAAAGTGACAAAGTGCGTTGTACTCATAAAAGTTCATTTGTTAGAAAGAGATAGCAATTATTTGATAATATAAACATGTGTGTTGGTCGGAAAAGACGGACAATGTTCGCACTTCCGATGTTCTGTTGGTAAAAAGAAAACGAAATCTTGTTTTACTTGAAATTGTTCTATGAGAGACAAAAGACAGGAATACTCTTTTATTGAAATTGTGGGGAAAATGCTGGAGGAAATTCGAATTACTTTTATGTAAGATTCTAACGTTTTTTTTTTGTAATTGTAAGTAATCGATTCAAATAGGTAAAGTATACCTAATTTAAATACAACCACTGTAATTAGTGAGCTATTCTATTGTTCGTATATGTCACATATTTATTTATTATATATTTATACACGCATAAATTATAAATACGCAACATTGGAAATAGTTTCTCGCATAGTCTTAGTTCATCACTTAACCAAAATTTAACTGCCCTCTGCACTCTGCTACCCCGGACAAGAAGTGTGAAAACCCGGACAGTTTTGGAGCTTTAAACCCGGACATATCAACATTGTTTTTTAAAGTTGCTCAGTAATACAAATAATATACTTATTGAATTGTTATAAATTAATCACTTATTTATTTTCCTACAATCTACAACATTAGTAATACAGGTTTAACAAAAAATTAGCAGTCGTCCACGTAATTTCGGTCAGTTCTTTCAGCAGCCTCAATGCCCGGACTACAAATGAAACCTCGTCCGGACGCCCTCTAAACTAGGAAAAATTCGGGGAAACTCGGACGGATGGCAACCCTATCTGCAGCGCTAAAGGCTCTTCTCGTACAAATTATAAAATAACAGGGATCAACAGGTACCACTCAAGATCATAGAGGTAGCATAGGGGGGGGGGGGGCAGGCCTTTTGCCAACCCTAGAACTTTGTTTTAAGAAATAACAAGATAAATCGAGGAACACATGACATAGACATAGCATCACGCCTGTTTTCAGGCAGTGTGTTTGTAGGCAGAGGTGTGCACACTTGTACACCCACATTTCACCAATGCTGTGATTAAGTCCCATGTAATAGGTGGTGAGCCTATTGCCATCTACCGGGCACAAATCCAAACTCCGGGCTGCTACTGAGAATTTCCTAACAGAAAAACCCAATAACACTTTGCCCGACCTGGGAATCGAACCCAAGACCTCATGCTCAGCAGTCGCGCTTGTGACCATTGACCAACGAGGCAGTTCAGTTAAATCGAGGAATCCTAGGAAAAAATCGCTGCTACGCCTATACTCAAGATCGATCAAGATTCTCTCCCGTTAGAAATTTGGGCCCACTGTTAGCCACACTTTAACGGTCACATTGATTGATTGTTAACATATATCCAATATATAAAATTCTCGTGTCACAGTTTTCGTTGCCATACTCCTCCGAAACGGCTTGACCGATTTCGATGAAATTTTTTGTGCTTATCCGGTATCTATGAGAATCGGCCAACATCTATTTTTCATCCCCCTAAATGTTAGGGGTAGTCCACCCCAATTTTTTTTATTTATATGGCAAAACAACGTTTGCCGGGTCAGCTAGTATTGTTATAACTTTGCCCGCAATGAGCAGAAGGCGTTCTCTAGTATCTCTATGAATAAAAATGCTATAAAATATCATTGTCATTCATATATTAATTAAATGATGCAGTCATCATTGCATTGTTGTTCTTATTATGTACCTAATCATTATAACTTTAGCTACTTGATCACCTTGAGATTGTAATTTAATTACTTATGTAGCCAGATTGTAAATGCAGTATAGACAATTTGCAAAATGGCTGACCGACTAATTATTTTCCTGGAACACAGTATCTTTGCAAAGCAAAAAACCAAATTCGTAATAATTAAGAGTGTTAACCTAAACAAATCCCAAGTTATAATAAAACAACTTTTAACCGGATTAATCGCTTGTATTATTGGTTTTTGTTTTTCCTGAAGTTTCGAACGCTGCAAAGTGTAATACACGCGATTAATCCGCTTAAAAGTTGTTTTATTATAATGTATAGTGATCGCGAAAACCTAAGATACTAACTACTAATAATAATTACTAAATCCCAAGTTGTAACCTAGTAACCAAACGAGCATAGAGCCCGTCTGTAAGCGGTTACATTAGCACTTGCAACACCAGGGGCATCCTCGCGCGCAGCTATGTCTGCAGAAAAAGTTGCTGCCGATAAAATAAGGGACAAAAAACGGCTACACATCGTTTCTTCAAGAAGCACTGGAGCACTGGCAACTAATTTTACCGTTAGGAACCCAGCCCTACAGGCAGTGTTAATAGGCTACGATTTTCAGCAAGGCATTTCACAAATCGGACCACCCCAGTTTTACCGAGCCCCACCCCGCTACAAAATTAATAAACACATTTCCAAAACAGGTTATGCATAATGAATAGCTGTTCGACACACCTACTTTATAACTGTTTTATTAATTACCTACTCAATCAGTAATGCAAACTTGTTTCGAATTTTTGCTTGAAGGGCTTGCTGGAAAATTGGTAGAACGATCAATTGATCAGAGGTTATAGGTTAAAGAGTGTTATTTGGATAGTTTAATTTTGAGGATAGGTATCTTGATTTGGGGTAAATAAGGGTTTCTTTTAAGAAGCTTTCAAGTGTGCTTCAAAATTGTAATGACAGGGATGTAAGGGTACCTTAAATCGAAATTGAATTTGAAAACAAAATTAGTTTTAACGCTACTGATGCGACTGAATTAAAGTGGGCGGCTGTTATCAGCATTTCACAGGCCCATTATAAATAAATAAAGTGAACAGTTTTCCAATTCGTTGGCTTAGAAAATTGTGAAGCAATGTCGTATAAAATAGGCAATTGGCAGCCATGTTGAATTGTTTAGCTGGAATAATGGACAATGAAATTAATTTCTATTCCATATTCGATTAAATGGTTTTTTAATCTGAAGTATAGTTTTCTTCGTTCTATTTTAATTTCACATTTGACCCAGTCTAGACTATCTAGCTTACATTTTCAGGAGTTTCTTGCCCGTTCTTCTCCACAGGAATCTACACTTTGGAACGTGGCAATTAGTTTATTTTTTTGACAATTCAAAAGTGCCTGTAAACGGTCTAATTGAAATAAATGCTTTGACTTTGACTTTGACAGGCAATTCGTTAATGTGATAGTTATGTTCCTATAAGATTGTATAGTGGTCGGCACGAGTCGTGAGCACAAACCACTCCTGCGCAGTATTTATTTTATAGTGTAAATGTGAATATTAATTAAAGTGAATAGATTTATTTGTATTCAAATTGGAGTATAAATTAATTCAAAGCGATTTTAATGCACTTAATATTTATTGTTGCAAGTGTACATGCACAAAGCCTTTGAACTGTGCGCACGACACGTGCCTGTTTTAATATGTAGTATGCCATCGAGATTTAGCTATATTTAATTTGGGTTGTTCTAGTTAGGAATTTCAAATATAGAATAGATGTCTAGATGCAAGTTTGATAACATTTCTTATGTTCAAGTTACTTGCAGAGTAGAAAACTAAGTAACTCGCTTGTCGTTCACAATTCTAAATATTCCAAGATTGTATTAAGAAGATGATTAAATTAAGTACCTATGTTAAGTTGTGACCTACAATAATGTGAGACTTCATATCTTGCCTGCAAGTTACTTGCGCAGTGGAAAGGTTAAAAACTTGCCCTTAGTAACTACCTATTGATTTTAACAATTCAATACCCAATCGAATTGAATGATTACCAATACTCGACCTCTAGAAAGTAGATAAAGAATATAATTACTAAGTAAAAGCACTGAAATTATATCAAAATGTCATTGCACCCTTAAGCCGCAACACACATGTTTCAAGTTGTTGTTTGTTTAAAGTAAATAAAGATAACTAATGACGTCGCCTTTGTTGTTTTATCTGGCATTTTATTGATATTTAATGCTTATAAACCGTGAGATCAGTTGCCGATGTAGACGAATGTCATTCGTAAATCTCCTTTACGATGTACAAATATATAAACTAATATAATACCCAGTTACTACAAAAGAATCACCCGTTTTTAAAAGTCATTTAAAAACTGCTGCTAGGCTCACAAAATGCAGATGTTTACTCGACAAAAAAAATGCATAGAATCGAGAATCTGAATAGGCATGATGACAGTATTAAACAACCAAAGAATAAATGGTTTTAGAGGTAAATATGGATAAAACGAATTCTAAAAAATTACTTAGTTTTATTAAAAACATTACTTTATAGATTAATAAGATTTTCAACAAATTAAAAGTATAAAATGCTGCAATCGGCCATGTTGACTGAAACGTCACTCACAGCGAATGACGCCACGCCTCAGTCAAATGTCAATCATCGCCGTACATTTATAAGGCTTCAACTTACGTCAAATATGCTGAGGCATGACGTCAAAACGGCGCCATGACACCCAGCAGTTTTCGCGGTTAAATCAAATTAGATAGATAAAAATGCAATATTATGTAACTTGTTTTTTTTTCTTTCTTTGTTCTTTATGAGATATTTTATTTATGCAAACATATTCATTTTCATTTTCTGTGCGATTCGTAAATTGTCAGATTGGTTTATTAATTTTCTGTGTCTTTTAATACGAGCACTATTTTATTATTGGAAATTATTAGTTTTCTAGAAATTACCTAGTTATCGATTAATGGTTACCTACAAGGTAATAACTAATATGTTTTTCTTTCTGTTTATTCCAGTTTATTCACTCTTTTAAGTAACGTCAAAATGTGTTTATTTAGACTAGATTTTCACCAACGAGAGATAAATAAATGGTAAAGTTATTTTACTTAAGTGTTTTTCGAATGTGTAAGTAACATTTTTTTTTGTTTCAGGTTTAAATGCGTGCGAAAGTAAATCATTCCTCTTTCTGAGGAAGGAGCTGCCAGTGAGGTAATTACAGTTTTTATTTTTAAACTGTATCAAATTGCATATTTATTCAACCTAGGCCGAGGAGAAAAAAAATGAGTCAGTACAGTCCAGCTGTACTGGTATTGACTGTCTTGGTTGCCGTCGAAATGCCAATCAAGTCAATCAAGACAGCATTTTGTGTTGGATTATAATGTTTTATGATATTTTAATTCTAAAGAAAATAGACAAACTTTATCATACAACGCAGTGAACCACAAAGTGACCACCATTCGCTAACTGAACTAGCGAATACACCTGCTGAATCAAGTACAAAATTGACTCTGTTATAAATAGTGTGAAATCGTCACATAACATGTTCCTCTTTAAGATCTTTATTAACAGCTTCCCTATTTAGATGGTTCCCTACTGCACGGGAAACACGTTATAGACACGATAGCATGTGACTGGAGTTTAAGGCTGAATTTCAACAACGGCGGATAACACAATAATTACACAAAGTGTCGGTGCAATTTATGAGACAAACCGATTAAAGATAGAATGAAAATTGACAGAAAATAATATAATAGTACAAAAAGATTGTTGTTATGGTGAAACAGCTTCATTGGTCATTATACACACGAGGCTGGATTGTAAATTTATAACAGTAAAAAATATGTAAATATTCAACCTTGCATTTCTCTGACATTAGTGAAGTTACGAATAGGGCTAGATTTTACCAAGCAAAGTCTAATAACGCAGATTTTGGTAGAAAAAACTGCAAACAAATCTCAGATTAGTTCACTTCGCTTAAAACACAACAGCTGATGATCAAAATAACAAACTGAAATCGGTTTTATCTTCTTATTGCACTTAAGAACCTACAAACAAAGCCATTATTATAGGCTTACTTTTATCACCGACTACCAAACTACTGCTGAATCTGACAGCAAGCAAACAAGATAAGCAGTGTTCGAAAGTACGTGAATATGAGCGTGTTATGTCAAACTTTGTGAGGTTAAACTTTTACCGCCGCGCTAATAACGCCTGATGGCATTAAAGTCTCTAATCTCAGCTCTAGTCATATCATTTTATTGACAGGGGTAATTTATTAGGCGTTTTCAGAACTTTCGTTGTTTTTTTTTTATTAACCCACCCGTACAGTTATATGTAGGTAGTATATTAAAAGAAACTTCCAATGTAGGCTGATGTGGTAGGGACTGATGTGCGGTTGACCACATGAGTTGTGTAACACTTGAACTTCGAAAAATTATATACCAGGAAAAAAGTTACTGCTACGACGTAAAGTAGCTGTCAATGTCAAATTGTTACCATGGTTGTGCAGTTGACTGTACGAACAGACTTTAAGGTGTAGCATATCAATCAGAAGCCACAACTTGAAATAACTAAAGTAAATTAAACTAACAATCAATGAGCATTCAAGGAAAAATTTACATCTATTAGTTTAATAAAAATAGGCAGGTTTGTGTGACAGTAAGGCAATTAAATTGTCAGTGAAAATTGTGTGACAATTAATGTTTACAGGAAATTATGATACCTTTTGATACGTATTAAAAAATGTATACATTTCTAGGCAAACATAGGTAGGTCTAGATAAATATCTATAAAATTATCAATAGATTGTAAACATGGCTATGATCTGTCATTAGTGTCCGTGTGGGGTATTGTTGGATTTCAAAATTATCTGGAAGGTTCCGGGTGGAGCCTTGAGATAACACATGTATGTATCAAAGTGTAGGACATAGTGTCAGGCGGCAGCGATATTTAACGAACTGAATTTGCCGATACGAATAATAAAATGAAGGGTGAAAACTGCCTCGTTGGTCTACTGGTCCCAAGCGCGACTGCTGAGCGTCAGGTTTCGGGTTCGGTTCCCGGGTCCTGCAGTGTTATTGAGTTTTTCTGTTAGGAAGGTTTAGGTTAGGAGGTTCTCAGTAGCAGTCCGGAGTTTGGAATTGTGCCTGGTTGATAGCAATAGGCTCACCACCTATTGCATGGGACTAAAAATAACTGCATTGGTGAAATGTGGGTGTACAACCGTGTACACCTCTGCCTACCCCTTCGGGGAATACAGGCGTGATGCTATGTTATGTCATGAAAATAGTCTGCAAATGTATTTACAATTTTGACAGTGATGTAATCGACCTACACCCTAACGTATCACAATAAATGTTTGAATCAAGTGTTGTCAAAATTAATTTCCTTTCGTCTCAATTGCTACACAACAGAATCGGATATAAAACTAAAAGTGCCACTATTCAATTAGGTAAATCTCTTGGTCGTTTCTTGAACTAAGCCAAGCAGCCATGTATATACTTTTAAGACATCTGTAAATTAGATTGATTCTAAACCCGCTGTAAAGACAATAAAGCTAACTGCCATACTTCGCAAGGAAACCGCTTCCGCTCCGTTTGTCAGCGTATTTCAGCACGTGTGACGCATTGCTTACGCGCCAATCAAGCTCGTGTTTGATGTCTCTCGTTGTTATGTTAATATAATCTGTGATAGCGTAATGTTATGATAATAACATAGACGCAACACGCACAAAACGTTCACAATGGATTAGATTAGAGATTTTCATCTCTTAAACACAAGATTATTACCCTCCAAAAATAGGATATAGAAAATTTATTTTACTAACCTATAGCGTTATACTGCTATGAATTCGTTTCCCCTATTTCCTTCCACAAGTCTTTGTACAATGCTTTATCAGTAGGTACTTTATTCTAACTCAAGTCTCCCGACCGTATTTCGGTCACGGCGGCCTATTTCCATGGAGATTAGCCAAGTACGCAGGAGATATTATAGTGCACAAGTGTATGTGCTAACACAGATGCACTCTTTCTTCCTTCACTCTCATATTCCGATGAGATGGCAATCCGACACGACTGGAGAGAGATCAGGCGCAGAAAACGGCTTTACGTGCTCTCTGAAGCACGGGGGTGTCATACCACCAACTTCCTGACTCCGGGCTGCTACTGAGATTTCCTAACAGAAAAATACAATAACACTTTCTCGGTAGTCTCCTGCTCAGCAGCCGCACTTGCAACCACTGGACCAACGAGGCAGTCAGTTTTTTTTTATTCTTGTAGTCCCACAGCAGTACAAGGGCCTTTTCTCATACTGAGAAGGTTAGAGAATCCCAACGCTAGCTCACTGCAGCGTGACGATTTCAGACCATTAAGCTCAAGTTTTCTTCCGGTGTTTTTCTTTACTTTACCGGATGTAGGTGATGCTGATGTCTTGGTTAAAAAATAAAGTAGTATATTACGACATTTTTGGAACCGTGCACCTAGCTTGGCGTTTCATATGTGCCTGTAATCTGGTATACTAAAGTGAAAAAAAAAAAGAATTATGGGACGTTTAATATTAAAATATCTATACAGATACACAATATACTTTAATTACCTCATAGAATTTTATGAGGTATTGTTTTGTTATTATTTATCTGTTTGAACAATATCTTTATAGCGTAGCATATCCGTAAATATATTTTTATGGCCTGCTTATAATAAATAATAGATAGAAACAACAATTCCATGTCACAAGTAACTTGCTTAATCAACACTTGCAAGCAACTTGCGTAGTGGAAAGATTTGCTTGCATTGCAAGACGCAGCACAAAATCGGATTAAATGGAAGGAGATGGAGGGAAGCCTTTGCCCAGCAGTGGGACAATTAGGCTATACTAATAATAAAATGCAAGAAAGACCTTGCTCATTCATCTCCAAGCCTATTTTCAATTTAGGAACGTTATTTCTTTGGCAGTTTAAAAACTAATTTTTAAAGTTCTGATCTTAGAGGACCAGACGGGAGACGCCTTCTGACTAAATATCGAACAAATTTGCTCGCCACTTTTGGCGGCGGGTGAGGTAACACACAAGCACAAAAGAACTTGTACTAAAGCGAAAATAGCTCTTGTGATTACATTAACGGTATTAAAATACATAAAAAAACTAAACAACAACAAACAATTGTGTTAACTATACACCATTAAAATCGTGTACTATCATTGTAACGTACTGGTAAAAGGTACCTTTATATGATTGGGAATCATATGATAGTGGCGAGAGCGGTACGCCAGCTAAAAAGTACTCATTCCTTCAAGGTGAGAGAGTTTTCTTGCGTAGAAAGTGATTGGTCACCTAATCTCTGGATTAATATATCCCGTTCAACGATGGTCTACTTTAATGCTAAATGTAAGTGTGACGTGATATCTCCATGCAAGTAACTTGCATAATATAAATATTAACTTAACAGCAAACTAACGAAATAACGGACTAAATAACAAACTAAGAAACGTCACCACAGGAAACTGGACATTTTTAAGTCTCCAATCACGTCTGCTATGATTAATGGATCCTGGCGATATCACACATTCATGTATGTTAATGTTTGGAACTGTGTGTGTAGGGTTGCCAGTCCCTAAAACTAGAAATCCGAACAGACCAGCCAGTTAAGCCGGACTTTTGGGTAAAAAGGCGAACACCTCAACTTATTTAAGGAGTTTGTGTCTTCGCTTTAAAATGATAAACATTATTGTATTTAAATCCAGACTTCATGTGATGTCCACCGACTGTGTGCATGGTAAATTGTGAAAAGCAACAATTCTTTCGCAGGCCAGAATAGTTTTTTTTAATAATTTGGTCGAATACGCATCCAAAAAGCCTACGTCTGGCTTAATACGTACGCCTGGCAATCCTATATGTGTGCATGCGCATGCCGTATGCCACGTGAATGAGAGGTTGAATTGATGATAAGTGTGACAAGTGATAATCATTTATATAGCACGATGTAAGCAGGAGCGGAAGAATATTATCACAAAGTACTTTTTATCATATTAATAACAAACTGTTCGCAGCCAAAAACGTCAACGTCACAACGCAACATTGCAATTTTTGAAACTGTCATAATTTCCACAGATTAGTAATTAATGTATCTAGAAATTACTATATTGCTATTTATTTACTAGCCTAAAGCAGGAAGCTCCTATCCTTTCACTTGATGTAATCTTAAAACATAGATATCCTATATTTCCTGCAAAAAAAATATGCCACTCTAATACGAAGAGTATTAGAGTGGCATATTTATATCAGCTCGAGTATAATTCCAGAACCGATTTATAGAGTATTGTACTTTTAGAATGATAATGATTCTTTTTTGTCATGTTTGGAAATCCATCATGGACTCAGTGCTTGTGCCGTGTTTGTTTTGGACAGTAGGAGTTCTCCTACTGTCCAAAACAAACACGGTATTGCACTAACCAGGTTTCCGGGGTCTTTAATCACTGCAACCTCGGCAAGTTATGGTCCGTCAGAGGCATCGACGGACCTTGTCATTGCAGGCCGGCCTCACTTTAATGAAGGCCGGCCACAGTACGCAAACACAGACACTCCAAAAAGGTGCATGATAATGATGATATACACGTACTCTTTGAAACACACGAGATGTTGGTATTCAATATAAATAACACACAGGTTATCATTAACAGAATAAAAATAAATTAGTCTCGACAATTACTGCGATAATATAAACAGTAAATAATATTATAATGTTACGTAAGGCCTGTACAGATGTAGATAATTGTGGTTTCCTTATTAACTTCAGGATGTTGTAATTATTTGCACATGAGATGACGCGAATATACCAAGGTGAAAAGCGTTTCGCAACAGTCCGACAGATTCTTTTTTTAGCTATAAATGTGAGCTTACCTGACTCCTGAATACTCAAAAATAAATAGCCTAGATAAACAAAAATTAAAGAGGAAGTCCAGCCCCAAGAGCATACAGGATTCCAATTTATATTTCGAAGACCGTATATTTGTGTGAGCTCAAAAAACTATCCCAAGTACAAAAATGTTATAAACTTGTCACCATTTAAATACAGAAAATGCAACAAGGCATTACATCATATCACAATACTACAGTCGGTGCAGTTTTGGTGCGTCTTAAATCGACTTCTGTCGCTAACTAGAAGATATAGCGAATACACATTAGAATCTCTCAAACCAAAAACCATCTCATTATCTCTTACAGGCTGGCGAACATAATGAAAGAGATAGCTCTGCTCCCAGAGAACCTGCTGCGGATGCCCTCAGTGGGGCTAGTCAACCAGTGGTACGAGAGGTCATTCGAGGAGATCATACAGTTCGAGCAGATGGAACCAGAACCACCAATATTGAGCTCGTAAGTTTATTTTTTCTAGGATCATGATACTCGGAGCCCCCAATCTCTGATCGGCACATGATGTCGAGATGTAAACAGCTCTTGACACAGTTCTTATAAGGGTAGGTAGCTGTTTCTTCTTCTTTTCGTATCAATGACTCACTATTTTTTAACTTCCTAAATACATTTGGACCAGTAAGTGGCACACTGGACACCTTTGATTGAGGCTCCCACTAGATATCGCCCGGATACAGGCAGTGGGGCATAGCAGGTGCAGGACAGCAAGGGAGGATATAATTTTCGTCGGAGATTCGCAGTCGCAGCTAGAAAGCATCCGTATTTGTCACCCCTGCTTCAAAGGACATGTTAAACTCCGACGGTTTTGTTATAAAGCAGTTGTTACTTCTTATCGGAGGATTGACTATCAGCTTAGAGTCAGAGTTGAAATTACCCGTTGACTTTTGACGTGTGTTTTGAGATCATCTCCTAAGTTTGCTGGTTTCCCCACGAAGTTAGCTAAATATGAAACTCCTTGGACTGTGCCAACAACTCAGGTTGCTAGTAGCACTATTCGTGCAAGTCCGACGGTTTAACGTGCTCTAAGAAATGGGAAGGTCTACATTATGTATACAAAATTGTCACCCCTCCACAAAATCACCACGCACATCGTAGTTTATCCTCGCAAATCATTCATTCCGCATATCCGCGTGCTATTTGCTGACGTGTCTGTAGTCATAGATAAGTAATTATTTTTATATCTTGAAGCATGTTTCGTTAATACATTCTTAATTTTGCATAGTCCGTGCCAACACGAGTGGCATAGTTTTCAGTTGAATGCAAGCCAAGTTTGGGAATCCGTTTCACACTAATTTGGCATACTTAGTAATTTAGTATAAGTAGTATTTATGGCCTTGTGGGCATGCAAAAAGCCCCAACATATTCTCTATATTACATAAAGAAAATGAAATCGTGGAATGCGACTCCCACGCCTGGTTAAGTTCCACCCTACCACCCGATCACATGTACTGTACCGTGATAGCACAAGTACACGACAGTGTACCGTAGATTCACCGCGCTTAGACCTCAAGTTATCTCCCACGAATAGTACTAAAAACATTAAGAAATTCCCATTTTTCATCTGAGACTTTATTTTGTTGAAGGGTTCTTTTAGAATAATCCATTTTAACTGACGATCACGCGAATATACAGATACTTTTACTCGTAATTGCCTGTCTCCTTACAGCTACTAAGTACAGTAGACCACATGTCAGTGGTCACAAAACCAGCGTAAGCTGGCCTCGCAAAGTATTGATACTCCCTACTAGTAGCCAGATCGAACTCGAAGTGTTACCATGGATGGCCTACTTTACAAACGGCATAAAAAAAACAAAAACATACCATGTGTAAAGTCAAAGAACTGTAATCCAGGAGAGAAATCTTAAGTCTATTAATAAGCCATCTTCGATTCGCAGATTCTGTGAACGTCTCGTTCACATTCGCAACCGTCACGCCGATGTCGTCCAGACGATGGCCCAGGGCGTGCTAGAGCTGAAAGAGTCACACGAAGTGGATCCGGGCACCGAGAACAGTATACAATACTTTTTGGACCGGTTCTACATGAGCCGGATCTCCATCAGGATGCTTATTAACCAGCACAGTAAGTAGCGACATGTATTTTTGAGTCTGTTAGTAGAATTTATGTCAAGGTAAATTTTATGTATGTTAGTCATATTTATACATTTTTAAGTACACGTGGCCTGCCTACGTGAAGTGAAGGGTCATGGTGTCCGTAGACACCTTCGACGGCCCCTAATATTTTTGCGGTGAATGCAAGTGCGATCCTGGAGCCTTAATATAAAAAAAATAGCCACAACATGTTTGATGCGTGGAAAATCCATCATGGATACTGCTGTGCGGCTACCAGCTATAAATCACACGGTCCCCCAGTGCACTTTACTGGGATCGCAGTTGTATTTGCGGCAACCCCGAACCTTAGGCTGATATTAGGTATATCAATCTGATCAACTAAGTTCAAACATAAACTGCAAAGTTTGATAGCTTATAATAAAAATCAAGCTAAATTGATAAGGGATTTTATGTTAGGAAAACTGTAGATTGGAATTGTCTCCGGTTGTAGGCAATAGGCTCACCACCTATTACATAGGACATGTGTGAAATGTGGGTGTGGTACACAACTCTGTACACCTCTGCCTATACCTTCGGGGAATACAGGCGTGATGCTATGTTATATTTACAGGCTCACTGGACACTAACCCATCTTCTTCTCCTTCAGCTCTACTGTTCGGTGAACAGCTCGGTGCCCGCCAAGCGTCAGTGTTGGGCATCGGCAATGGCGGCCGACACATCGGGTCCATTGACCCCGCGTGTGACGTCGCCGCCGTCGTACGAGATGCGTACGAGAACGCGAGGTTCTTGTGTGACCGGTATTATCTGGCGTCACCTGATCTACAGCTGTTGCAGGATGGAGGTGAGAGTATTACATGCTCTGCTATGCTTGTGGTGGATACACTATAAGGGCTCTTAGTGTTACAAATAAGCGGGCACTTTTCCGACGGCAGCCGTCATCGCGAGGGAGTTCGCGATTACGGCTGCTGTTCACCAAGCTCGGTGATTACTGTCGACGTCCCATGTCAGTTTCTGCAGTCTCTTACAGTTTCATTAACTAACTTTACTTCAACTTTAAAACTTTTTAGTTTCGAACTGGTAACACAACATGGGAATCTATACAAATAAATAAATAAATCGAACTGTTTGTTTGTAATGTTGTTTGTAGAAGTATCAGCATTTTACTAAATGCATATGAAAGTATAGACGGCCCTTACAAAATGTTTGATTGTTGGTTTGTTTCTCTTCTTTCTTCGGAATCTCCGAAACGGCTGGACCGCTTTTGACGGAACCTTCACTGACAAGACTGACGTTATAACGAGTTTGATTTAGGCTTTTATTTTAGAAAAAGAATTAGTGTTCCTCTTAAATAAAAATCTGTTGCGCATATGAAGTCGCAGGTACAGGCTAGTCATTTAAATTTAAACAAATAATATACATTTTTGTCTTCTCCTAGTGCCATCAGACCAGCCAATGCCTATCGTGTACGTGCCATCTCACTTATACCACATGCTGTTTGAGCTGTTCAAGAACTCGATGCGCGCCGTCATGGAGACGCATGAGAGCTCACCTCCACCCATCACTGTGAACCTCGTCAGGGGGCAGGAGGATGTGTCTGTCAAGGTGAGAAGAATAAAGTAAAATAGCCCCAAAATATACACTAAATAAGGTTTTAATAGAAACTTCTGGAACACCCTTTCTCTCTTTGTACGACCATCTCTTTCGAAGCCTTTTGCTCTCTATCTATTCCTCCACTTTTTTTATATGCCCCCATCATCGTCAACCCCATCTGGGACTGGAGGACGTCCTATAGAGACGTACTGAACCTTCGAAGCCTTGGAAATTGTCACAAGTTTCAACACTCTTTGAAGCACCAGATATTAGTGGGAATGACGATTTCCGTGTCTTTACAACTGCAAAGTCGTAATACTGACTAATTCATATTGGTATTATTGGGCGCCTCCATGAAGTTAGATTATAAGAGGAGAAGAACTCACTACGAATTGCTACTTGAAGTCCAAAGAATGGCATTGTATCTCTTTTAAAATGTCCCTTTTAGTAAGAGACAATAAATTAACAAAGTATTCCTTTCAAAATATCTTATTTAGAGATACGAAATATTCAAGGTAATTTTTTTTTGTTTCGAGTAGCAACAGTGTTTTCTCCACTTATAATATAACTTCATGGGGATCACCTTTTCAATAATAAGTAAGGGTACTGAAATTAGATAGAATAACTCTGTTAGAGCAGATTCATAATTTGTATCCATTTTTTTTTTCAATGGTTTCTTAAAATGCAATGTGATATTTCCAGCTATCGGACCGTGGCGGTGGTATTCCACGCAGTGTGTCTGACTTACTCTTCAAGTATATGTACAGTACCGCGCCGCAGCCCTCCAAGTCTGACTCGCACACCGTGCCGCTAGCTGGTAAGATGATTGTACTTTCTATGTGTTCCAAAAGCGACAAATGTTTCTCTTCAAAATTGAAAATTTACAGTTTCCTGACATATGCTTGTAAATTTTGTTTAGCGACTTTACATACAGAAAGAGCGAACTGTCCGCAATAGCTAAACTAAGTAAGGTTAGAGGTAAACGTGAAGTCGTTTACCACCAATATTATAATATATTTATTTTTTATTGAATGGGACCGGAATGCTATCACAAAATTTAACATTGGTTACCTATGTAATAATTTTTTTTACGTGTTCCATTGATGTATAGTAATGGTAACTTAATGTGTACCAAATTAGCCTAGTCGAATTAGACATGCAATTATTTAATTATTATTAGGGTTTTGCAAATGTGGGATCGGTGGGGACTTTTCACATTTCAATTATGTTCCGAACATTCGTACAAATTTTCAGCTCGATGCGAGCAACCTTGCCCCTAGATTTTGAGCTAAGTTAACCCGAAAAAAAAAAGCTTTTGTTGGATTGAACCACTATAGGTATATTGATTTTGTCGCTAATTTTGGCTAAACTTGCCCTATCTATTCCGCTGGTACTTTCCGAACAATACTAAAAATATAATATTTATCAGGTTATGGCTACGGACTGCCGATCTCGCGGCTATACGCGCGTTACTTCCACGGCGATCTCCTGCTTATGTCCTGCGAGGGGTATGGCACTGAAGCTGTCATCTACTTGAAGGTAAGCACTTTTATATCGAAGATAGTATCGTGGTGGTAGTGGGGCTGCCTATTGTGTCCCAGGTAGGTCAAAACCTTGAATTGTATCAATGTGAAGTTTTCAATGTCATTTGTACTTTCCTAATTAATTTCATTGGTTAATTTAAAACGTCAAAGCCATACAGTTTAAAAAACAACCAGAAATCCTGAACTTTAAGATCTGATATCGCAGTAAGTTAGCATGGTGATCAATGATTCTGTCTTCTGTGGGAACAGGCCCTTGCCCTGTAGTACTCATAATAGTTATGACCTGGTTTTGAATTCTCTTAATATCAGAATAACGGTTCCTAATACTGGTGATATTAAAAAAATCGACTATTGATAAATCGAATCGCAGTGGTTGTGGTACATAACTCAAGTATTTTATGTCTTCACAGGCTCTGTCAAATGAAGCGAATGAACTGCTACCAGTGTTCAATCGAACATCGACTAAGTTCTACCGGCCGGTCGCGCAGTTAGGTGACTGGTCGGGCTCGATCAACACTGCAAGCAACTCCCAATGCAAGAACCGAGAGAAGGTATCACCTCTATCAACACCCGTCTCGCATAGTCTATAGTCTGATCCTAAGGAGTGAGACGGTCACTCCTAAAATTGAAAGTATTTTTTTGCTCTGGCAATGTGAAGTGTGTTGTTCTAAAAAAGAGGTTTCTTTTTATGGAGTTTTAAATTTTGATGTATTTCGGTTCACGTAAGTCAGTTGTACTTGTAAGCCACTAAGTAATTGGCTTAAAAAAATATTATTTTTTGAAGTTAGCGATTCTATTATGATGTAGAACCCTTACCTTTACAAATTAGACGAAAATTCATTACTTATTGAAGCAAGCCTTTAAAAATATCGTTAAGCTGATGATGAAAATATGATTGAGATCTTCTTTCTTGTAAACATTTATTTATACTGTACTAGATGACCCGGTGTACTTCGTATCACCTCGAACGTCAAATGTTTGACAGAAAAGTAGGTAGAACAGTTTGTATGGGCAAATGAAATTGTTGTTCTACATTTTCTCACCGTTTAACCTTCCCTGGACTACGACAAACAATTCAAAACCAAAATCAGCTAAATCGGCCCAGCCGTTCTCGAGTTTTAGCGAGACAAACGAACAGCAATTGATTTATATATACATATATAGATTTACAAATAGCAAAAGACAAGATGTAAATAATATAATACCCACTTCACTACATTTTGACACCTCTTAATCTCTTACAAAGAATTTTTTTGACAAGTGGGTAGTTTACATTTTAGTCTATTGCATATCAGAAAATGGTTAAAGAATATTTATTATTGCCAGAGTTAAAAATTACACCTTATAAAAAACGTCGGGATACCGATAAAGCGATGTAGAAAATAGGAAATCCAGTGCGTATAGTTCGATTAAATTCTACATAGTTTAAATTAAATTGGTAGCAAAAATATATAGTAGAAAATAGTTGAATTGTGTGTTAAAAGTTAAAACCAGTTTCGGGTCTAATAACCCTAATGCCAAACCTAACTTAGTAAAAAAAAAAACTCGAATAAAACATACCTTTTTGTCTATATCTCAAATTGAAAAGGTTCAAGTTGGTGTTAATTAGTACTTTTCATTTGTTTCAATGCACATGTAAAATGAAAAAAAAAAAAAAATTGGAATAATAAAAATACGTGTGTGCTGTAACAACACTAAAGTTTTCTTAATATTTTACAAACATAAAATTACTATTTTCTTTCAACTAAATTTTCTAAATTTTGAAAAGCTATCGTTTAATAAAAATAAGCACTAAACACTGGTTATTTGTTAAAAGAAATTGTTATTGAAAATTGAAAAGTTGACATTTATAAAAACTAAATATAAATGGTGTACAATTGTTTTTTAGTATATTTTTAATGTGATACTTGGCTTAAAGTTACTGAATTGTTTTTGGGCTCGCAAAAGGACTGAACTGATGAGCTCTACAGTTATTTATGATATTGTCTTGATATAACAATAATTGTATGAATACAACCCGCGAAGTTGTGTGAAGCAGGTCTTACAATGGCCCTCGCAAATACGCAGTCAGACAATTAAATAAGGTCCGACAATACGATAGTACAACCGTGGCAACGCCTGAAATCAGTAAACCACGCGCTCATTTAAATTGGGCGACCATTTGAACGGTTCATGTACAACGTCCGTATTTTGTGGGTCCGTAATCTAGACATGAATATTTTGAGACAAAATCATAAAGTAACAGTAACGGAAAAGAAGATGTTTAAATTATTATGTATTAGGCTTAGTAAAGATATCATAGCATAGACATTGGTGTAAGACAGTATGACTGTGAGGAGTTGATACTTTTAATTATAAATTTACTCACATTTCGTTAAATTTGAATATCACCAATACAACCTTTCAAATGTTTTTTTTTTCGGAATATTTTTCCCGCCGTTGTCTCACTCTCACTGTCAGTGACAGTAGGTTTGCTTATTCGTATCAATGTCCAATTGCATATATTTTAACATCATCAATTTTATTTGCCAGTGGTTTAATTAGATTTATTTTATTTATAATTTAAAATCATATAGAATACTGGTGGTTATTTATAAATAAAATGATCAACCTCAACTTAAAACGATTTTTGCTATGTATGAAATCTCGTACAATTTGGTATATCATTAAAATACGAATTAGAAAATAATGTAGTGAAGCTAAATTGTTTAAATGACAAACACGTTTTTTCCGATTTGAAATAGATTTTTGATTTTTATTTATAAGCTTAAAATATTATTACATAATTATAGTTGACCTAAGATATAGTGCTGTAGTTACGGGAATGTAAAATGTTGTGAGTAAAAAACCGGGACAGTGTAGGTATTTAACATTAAGTTGTGCATTCATTTCAGTGAAGAATTTAAAGAATAATGTGTTATGTAGATATATGATTAAAATATAACACTATTTCATATTATGTACATTGACGGCATTTCATACATATTTTGTGTGTTATTGCACTACAAAGAATGTTGAACGTAGTAGCGCTACTAAGTACAATAATTAAGAACAAAATGAAGAATATCGTGAATTGAATCCGAAAAATCAACACCACAAATAAATTAAAATGTGTCAGTAAAGCTACAGTACGATTTGTTTAATAATAATAAGCAACAACTAAATATAAGACAGTAATTCAGGGATAAAAAAAAATTCTTTCGTAAAACTGTGAAACATGTTTTGTGTCTTCATTTTTAATGTAATGCAAAGTAGATAGTAAGTAAAAATTATCGATTACTCCTGCCTATCTTGTAAGGGATTTGGCGTGAAAAATATTTGTATACTTGATTACAATAGGTACCCGAAACTATCTGTAATACGATTTGTATGTAAATATGTATTATACCGTCTTAGGACGGTTTTCTATTCTTGAAATCTTTAAGCTTAAAGGTTTTAGGAGCAAAATAACAATCAAATGTCTACCACAAATACTTTTAGATAGGTTCAGGAATTCATTTTCATAAAGATAAGTATTTTTGTAAAAATAAATGTTCTTCATACATAAATATTTATATAATAGTCGAAACTAAAATCGAGGAAATTTTATTTGGATTATGTTAGTCTTTCCTTTTGTAAATAATATGCAGAGAATGCAATAAAAATTTAGAAATAAAATTACCATATTTTTGAATAACTATGGCTAACTATTGTATCTACACTTTGTATGTACCTGGTGGTATTGTAAAAATATTATTACTCATTTGCATTTTATTCTTTGTCATATAAGTTTTATTCCAAAATCGATATTGTGTGTAATTTAATATTTTTAGTGATTAAATTTATTGTGTAGTGAAGAATAAAATATTTAATTTTTACTAAAAATAAACGTTTATCAAATAGAATACGTGTGTTTTTTATGGTATGGTGAGCAAATTAGCCTGTGTGTGACCAACGCTTCCCATAATCATCCGCAACCTTAGAGAACTATCGATTTATGTTATTACCAAATTACTGGCTTATCAAGCCTACATATGAATTAAATTTTAGAGTAAGAAACTCAGGCTTACGGTGACTACAGCTGTGCAAAAATTCATTATGGACGCTGTGCCAGCCAGACTCCTACCGAATGAATACTTTTACCGAAGTCCCGGGGCCGCACTGCATTCCCCACAACACCTATAGGTTGTCATTATTTTGTGCAGAAAGGTTCTATATTCTGAGGACCGTATGACACTGGCACCACGTAGTACTTAATAGAAAAATATAATTATAATTTATATTATAAAATAGAACCGTAATCCATGTTATATTGGTGGATCTAAAACTAGCTGGTGGCTGCAACATCATACCAAATTTCATCCAAATCCGTTCAGCCGTTATTGCTTGATTGAGTAACAAACATACAAACACATTTGTAACATTAGTAAAGCATAGTAGATACTCAATCATGAATGAGACCAGGGTTTTCTGTATATTAGTGCACCTAGCTTTGACGTTTCATAAGTGCCTGTAATCTGATCTATGTGAAATAAAAATATTTAAATTTGAATTTGAATTCAAATAAATTGTAGCTATCATATTAATAAAATTGCAATAGCCGAGCATAATTTGTATTTTTTGTTATGTATGACCATTCACTACGTCTGTGTCGTTTAATAAATTAATATGACCTTAAGACCATTGATAAAATAAATATTATCAATGCATAAGACCAGTTTGAGGTGTTTGACACTAAAACAAACAGACCCAAAGTATTACATATTAGGCGACTAAGAAATGTAACACATCCATCGCGTGCTCTGACTACAAATGCAAGGGTTATTCAATATAACCGGTTTATAGTATGCAAGCTGTCACTCTCTCATACGTGTGTACTGGTTGCGTTCCGTATCTCCGAACTAGATATCAAGCATCATATATGTTTCTGTTTTCTTCTAAAATACTATTTAATTGAAGGAGCCAACATATCATGCCAAAAATGTATATTAACCATACTTTTCTGCCAGCTGGGTAAATCGAAGAGGTTATGGAATTTGTTATTGATTTTTAAAATACGTTTAAGACTGAAAATTGTATTAAAATGAAGATTTACACAAACCAAAACAACACTTCCACGTTAAAGCTGCTTATTGCGGCTAATTTGGCGGGAAAGAAAGTTGATCTCGTCAGTGCTACGTTAGAAGGTAAGTTTACTGATTTTCCTGGTAATGTTAAAAGAATGAAGAAACCATGGGTATTTTCAAGTAGCTTTGCTTATATTTGCATGATTATTATAATTTGCATATCTGTGCTACGAAGTTTACCTCAGTTTCCTATCCTAAAAATAATTATTGTGAAAAGTTTTAAACTTTTTTAACATTAAATGCCATATCCTGTTCATAATGATTCATCTACTAGAGGCAGCGTAATATCTTGCCATTAATAAAGAATTGGTTTGAATACGCTTACCTCAATTTTCATGAGTTTTCAAAATTCCAAAGGGTTTATCATTGTGTAGGTAGGTACCAAGTCTAAGAGCTATAATACATTGTGGATTTTTCAAATAACTGCACTTATTTCATCATTATACCATTTTAACACTGTTTATATTATTATACTGTACTTTACAGAACATGTAAACATGAATCTGTTCTTCTTTTTTCTAATTTGATTCTTATAGGGGAACAATTTGCTTGTAGTGGTTTCAAATTGTCAAAATTTCAGTAATGACTTACTATATGGTCATTGTCATGTAATCGTTGTATTGGTGGTGATGAGTCCAATACTGCATAACAAGCAATGGTGAATACCGCACAACTAACTTCAATAAAAAATACCTAAAAGAATATTAAACCTTATAATTTTAATGCTTAACCTTTCGGCTCAGCAACATACAGAATTATATGTTGTAACAATAAAAATCTATTGTGTCTTCTAATGAGCGAGGCAACAGCTTAAATAGCCTCAAATATAACAAAATATAAGTAGCGGATTCCTCAAGATACTGATAGAAAAACAAAATTAACGGTATGCATAGGATTTTTCTAATCTTTTTGTTTTAATTCTTATCATGATAAATGTTGTCAAATAAAAATTATGCCGTATTTACAATTGCTAATTATGTGGTACCTGACTATCACCGCTGATAATTATGTACATGTAGATATATTAACAAAAGCAAATACTGTAGAAAGTTACTAATATAGTGGTGCATCCACACTGAAATCACTTTTGTAGCATTGGGGCAACACCATATAACAAAAAATTTTTAAAACCTTCAACAAATAGCATTAAGTAGCTGCAAAAGCTATAGAACTATTAACTGCCTCGTTGGTCTAGTGGTCCCAAGCGCGACTGCTGAACAGGAGGTCTCGGGTTCGATCCCCGGGTCAGGCAAAGTGTTATTGAGTTTTTCTGTTAGGAAATTCTCAGTAGCAGCCCGGAGTTTGGAACTGTGCCCAGTTGATGGCAATAGGCTCACCACCTATTACATGTGACTTAATAACAGCATTGGTGAAATGTAGGTGTACAATTGTGTACACCTCTGCCTACCCCTTCGGGGAATACAGGCGTGATGCTATGTATGTATGTATGTAAAAGCTATAGAAAGAAAAAAAAAACATTTATTCAGTACAGGACATGGTGACAGCACATAAAATAATGATAAAGACATAAAACAAAAAGTACAAAAATAAAGTCATGATCCATTCCATTGTACTCTATATACACTGTCAAGTGTGCTATAGAATATTACATAATGGAAGAATGAAAGAAATGGAGGCCGACCCCAAATAAATTGGGATAACGGCACGTTGATGATGATGATAGAATTAAAGAAATTAAGTTTATTAAACCACAACATAATGTTATGATGGTACAAAATATTGCTCTACAAAAAGTAGCTTCGGTGTGGATGCACCGTTAGGGTAAACCTGGGTAATTATAAATAAGGGTCAAAGGGAACAGTTATTATAATTTCTATTTAGTACCTTTCCAATCACCCCTGTTTATGAATCGTTTTTGTAAAGTAATTTCATACATCAATCCATATGTACAGTGAACTGCATATCCATGGTACCAATTCCTTCGGTCCTGAGGTTTTAGTTTATTTGTCACAAACAAAAATACAAAAAAAAACTTATTTCTGTATAATATTATTATAATAATAATATTGTATACAGATAAATATTTGAAAAGCATTAAAGCAAGCTTAGCGAACCTTACAGTTAAAAAAAATGTCGGTAAAATAATACGGTCGTGAGCAGGATTCGGACCTGCGCCTCCCGGATAAATACTCCAGGCGCTCTGACCACTAAGCCATCTCGACCTCTGCTCACCACCGCGAATTCTTCTTCCATATTTTAACACGTCTTATGGCGACGTCATTGCTATCAATTCAGTCCTTATACAAGTGACCGAACCGACACGACTAACTTTGCAGTTAATACAATGTCGTAAAGAATGCAATTACCTTAATAATTCAAGATAAATCTTTGAAAAGCATTAACGCATGCTTAGCGAACTCTAAAATTATTATATTAAATGGAAAAAGAATACGGTCGCGAACGTATTCCTTTTCCATTTAATATTAGCTAAATGTATGTACAATTACTTAATATCCGGGGCTAGAGGCGCTGTTAGCTGAAATACAGGCTATAGACCTAGTTCAGCAGCAGATGCTACTAAATAGACACAATAATATTGTATAAAATAATTTTGAATTAGAAAATTGCGTAATCGTCACTGTTTTTGTCCAATAAATATATTAGTAATATCTTAGGTTTTCGCGATCACTACACATTATATTAGTAATATCTTAGGTTTTCGCGATCACTACACATTATAATAAAAAATCTTTTTTATAGTTTTAAATAAACTGTTGAGACGCCTAACAACTTAGTCCTCTATGGTATGGTGAGCAGAAGTCGAGATGGCTTAGTGGTCAGAGCGCCTGGAGTATTTATCCGGGAGGCGCAGGTTCGAATCCTGTTCGCGGCCGTATTCTTATTCCATTTAATATTGTAACTTTAGAGTTCGCTAAGCATGCGTTAATGCTTTTCAAAGATTTATCTTGAATTATTAAGGTAATTGCATTCTTTACGGCATTGTATTAGCTGCAAAGTGACCACGAACGCTGCAAAGTGTTCGAAACGTCAGGAAAAACAAATACCAAAAATACACGCGATTAATCCGGTTAAAAGTTGTTTTATAATAAGTGTATTATTATGTGTTATATTATTATATTGTTCTTAATCTTGTCCTACTACTGCATGCACTAACCCAAGGGTAATGGAGACTGAGCGTCTGTCTGTGATTGCAGACGATGTATTCGCAGGGCCGCGCCAGTTACCCCTGCTGGAGGTGGATGACAACCTGAGCTTCTTCTCCAGCAACGCAGCGGCGCAGTATCTGTTCCCAGTGCTGGATTTGTCTGATGATGGACAGTGGTATGTAGTTTTGGCGACACTTGCTTTTTTGACATCAAATTTATTCATAGCACTTAGGAAGATGATTTTGGAATACAACGCAATTAATTATCTATTTTACATCATCTTGGCACATCAAACTTGAACCAGGAGCAGTTTTTAAGTTATAGTAAATAAGAGTACAAAAATGTATTATTTAAAAAATTAAAAATCACTTTTCTTGGGTATTCTCAACTGGTTGAAGTTTTCGAATCCCAATCCGAGAGTAACAAAAACTAATAACGCTATTCCCAGATTCAGCGTGTTTTTTTTTTTATGTGTATCTAGCTGTGCCCCGCCGGTTTCACCCGCGTATTATTTTATATTATAATCAACCTAAGTTACTACTTATATAGTCAGCTACCTGCTAGAAAAATCTTAGCAGAATCGCTCCAGAAGTTTCGAAGATTAGCCGGAACAAACAGACAGACAGACAAAAATTTTAATAACTGTTTTTTGTACATATCGTGCAAATAACAGAAAAAGCTAAAAAAAAAACTATTATTTTGACATTAAAACAGACACTTCAATTTTATTTATTTGTGTTGATTATATAATACTTGAGTTTAAGTCTAAAAAAAAAACGTCCCACACTAGGAATTTCTTCCTGTATCGTGCGTGCGTTTACAGACATATAATCTCACATGCACATACGCCCAGACCCGGAACAATAGTCTGTAGATCATACAAATATTTGTTCCGTGCGGGAATCGAACCTGAGACACGCACCGCAGCAGCCGGCCTTTCGACCATTGCGCCAAATAAAAAAATACATACTACAGAATAAAAAATATACATAACGAAACTGATAATTTAATGGCATATGATTTTTCGATACGGAATCTTCTGAAAGTTGAGAATACGTCTGCTGTACTGTGGACCATTTCTGTGGATCATTTGCCCCCGGACTGTGATGAAAATTCATCACTATCTAGTTTCTCACTTTTTAGTTTATGCAGGCGGGTTTTAATTAAGTAATTAATTTTTATTTCATAGTTTTTTGTGTACCACAGCTGCTATATTACATTTTTTAAAGTTATTAGCCTATGTTACTCGGGTGAAATGCAAGGATTCTAATGATACCCCATACACCGGTTCAGGCGTTCAAAAGTTATGGTGGAATACATAATAATAACCCTAAAAACGTAACTGCCTCGTTGGTCTAGTGGTCGCAAGTGCGGCTGCTGAGCGTGAGGTCCTGGGTTCGATCCCCGGGTCAGGCAAAGTGTTATTGAGTTTTTCTGATAGAAAATTCTCAGTAGCAGCCCGGAGTTTGGAATTGTGCCCAGGAGATGGCAATAAGCTCACCATCTATTACATGGGACTTAATAACAGCATTGGTGAAATGTGGGTGTACAATTGTGTACACCTCTGCCTACCCCTTCGGGGAATACAGGCGTGATGCTATGTTATGTTATGATGCTATGTTAAAAACGTAACAATTCTTTTGTAAAATGGGAAACAATGAAGTACTTATTGATTATATTGGTAATTATAGTGTCTAGTAAGGAATAAATAATTTCCTCATAACGTAGCGCTACGCCTGTTTTCCCCGAAGGGGTAGGCTGAGGTGTACATAATTGTCCATCCACATAACACCATTGCTGTTATTAAATCCAATGTAATAGGTGGTTAGCCTATTGCCACCTACCGCAAACTCCGAGCTGCTATTGAGAATTTCTTAACAGAAACACTGCCCGACCTGGGAATCTTACCCAAGACCTCACGCTCAATAGTCATGGCGGTCAAAAATAACACGATCCTGAGAATTTCTTAACAGAAACACTGCCCGACCTGGGAATCTTACCCAAGACCTCACGCTCAATAGTCATGGCGGTCAAAAATAACACGATCCTGAGAATTTCTTAACAGAAACACTGCCCGACCTGGGAATCTTACCCAAGACCTCACGCTCAATAGTCATGGCGGTCAAAAATAACACGATCCTGAGAATTTCTTAACAGAAACACTGCCCGACCTGGGAATCTTACCCAAGACCTCACGTTCAATAGTCATGGCGGTCAAAAATAACACGATCCTGAGAATTTCTTAACAGAAACACTGCCCGACCTGGGAATCTTACCCAAGACCTCACGCTCAATAGTCATGGCGGTCAAAAATAACACGATCCTGAAAATCCCTTTCCATGTTAAGCCAGCAGATGCAAGAATGGGAGGCGACGCGGCTTCACCCGGCCGTCTCCGCAGTTCTAACGTCCAAGACCGTAGCCTCAGATCTCAAGCAGGCGCTCCAAGCTCTGCTACTTACTGTTAACGGAGTCCTGGCGAAGCAGAAATATATATTAGGGGTGAGTTAGCTCCGTTTTAAATCTATATACCCGCTAAAGTACAAAATTTTACTTGACCAAATATCTTGTGTTAACACACGAGGTGGTCGATATCTGGGAGGTTGACTCAGCAGTCATTGTGCCGATAGTCATCTCGGCCAATGGGTTAATCCCCAAGAGCCTCGACAAACGTCTCAGGAGGCTCTCGTTAGGTGGCTGGGTCAAGGGCTTGATGTAGAAAGCAGTACTCCTCGACACGGCGCGAATCGTCAGGTTTCTCTCGCTGGAGCCCTAACCACTGACGGCTTGGACCCTGTTCCCGACGCCGGTGTACTGTTTTTATATTTTTAAATTTATCTTGTACTTTTTATTTAGTATGTATTTAAAATTATAATTAATATGTATATTTAAGACAAATCCTAATCCTAACTAATATTATAAATGCGAAAGTAAGTTTTTTTGTTACCTTTACACGCCTAAACAACTGAACCAAGCATCCTGAAATTTTGCACATACATTGTCAGGTGTACAGAAACAGACATAGGGTACCTTTCATCCCGAAAAAAAGTACTATTCCCAAGGAAATGAACAATAACGTTGTTATGATAATAGATGGCGCCACGTGACTTTCGAATCATGGTTAAATTCTAAATGTACGTAAACAAAACCGCGGGCAAAAGCTAGTAAAAATATTTCCATTGTATCTGGTAATTAGCGAGTCAACAGATTAACCTTTCGTATGCCGCATTTCCAGACACAATAAAAATTACATTGTGTCTCGCGTGGATCCACGTTCCGGCAATCAAGAGGTTAAACACGAACCCTTATTCGATATAGTCACTGTTATGGGGACTGAATAGATGGCGTTGTGTTATCATATTAAGATGTGGAAGAAGATGTCAATGTGTCCATAGCCCGTTGTGGTGTACAGTCGGCAACAAAGGTTGATGATAGGAACTTTGGTGGAAATATATATTATATATAAATATATTGACTGCCTCGTTGGTCTAGTGGTCGCAAGCGCGACTGTTGAGCATGAGGTCTCGGGTTCGACTCCCGGGTCGGGCAAAGTGTTATTGAGTTTTTCCGTTAGAAATTTAAAATTCTCAGTAGCAGCCCGGAGTTTGGAATTGTGCCCGTTAGATGGCAATAGGCTCACCACCTATTACATGGGACTTAATAACAGCATTGCTGAAATGTGGGTGTACAACTGTGTACACCTCTGCCTACCCCCTTCGGGGAATACAGGCGTGATGCTATGTTATGTTATGTTATATAAATATATATTCTGACTAAGGTTTTTATAAATAAATAAATACTGTTGGTGTGATTATAATGTAGTCTAGTATTAATAAATACTTATTGAACAATCACCACTCTTGATATTGATGTTCGACAATAATATTAGCTTTGTTATCTAATGACTTGTTGTTGTGTAATGGTGTTGAAGATTACCTTTGTATCCACGAGAATACTGCCGAAAACTGTTCTGCAGTTTGGTAGGAGTTTATGTTAATTTTAAGGTGTAATTTCTATGGTTAAATAAATAAATTAAACAAAAAAGAATTCGGAGTAGTGAGCAGAGGTCGAGATGGCTTAGTGGCTTGAAGTATTCATTCGGGGTGATGAGGTACTGGATCGCAGAGGATGGCTTAGTTGGCAGAAGTCCTTGAGTATTCATCCGGGGGACGCAAGTTTAACTTCTGCTCAGAACTGTACTTTATTTTTTACAGAATAATTGTAAGACGTGGTTCCTCTTTCCCAGGACAAACTATCAGCGGCCGACATATCAATATGGAGCACTTTATACCCGATGCTGTATAACCCTGATTTGAAGCACGCTTATATATCGTCGTGCAGTCACATCGTGCGGTGGAGCGAGGAGCTAGCCAACGCTAAGGCAATACAGGTAATAAACATAACATATCCTATTCCACGAAGGGGTAGGCAGAGGTGTACACAGTTGGACACATGTCAAAAATGTCCCATGTAATAGGTAGTGAGTCTATTGCTATCTACCGGGCACAATTCCAAATTCCGGGCTGCTACTGAGAATTTCCTAACAGAAAAACTCAATAACACTGCCCGGCCCGGGAATCGAACCCAACACCTCATGCTCAGCAGTCGCGCTTGGGACCACTAGATCAACGAGGCAGCCAGTCTTTTCTGAACTACATTGGGGTCGGCTTAATTCCAGTATTTTACATGGAGCGACTGCCTATCTGACCTCCACAACCCAGTTACTGGGTAACATAATATCTCGTGGTACGGTTGGTTGTCCGACTTTCAGGCGTCATAGATCTTCATTCATTGACTGAAAGCCGACCCCAATGTAATTGGGAAAAGGCTAGGCAGATTTTAACCATATTATATAGGGAAGGGGGTCAAAAATCTGTCGCAAGGTGATGCCAGAGATGGTTATCTTAGTCTTCCTCTAGGTTCATGACCATGCTTTAAGCACAGATGAATCTTTCAAACGTGTGTGTTGGATCGTTCGATTCCCTACAATATGGTTGAGTTGGGTGATGCTGACGCATGTGTCATGTTCGTGAACGGGCGCCGTCAGTTGGGACTGGTCATCTCTAAACTGTCATAGCAAAATGTTGAATTGTTAAACGAAACTCTTTTAGTATTGACGACATATTACGTTGTTCTCACATACTATTTTGCAACAAAAACAGTGTAACCAATACATACTATTGTAAAAACCTATATGATGAAAAAGAGTAACCGTGGAGTTTCTTGCCCGTTCTTCTCCATAGGAATCTACACTTTGGAACGTGGCAACTAACTTCTGACAATTCAAAAGTGCCTGTAAATGGTTTATTTGAAATAAATGATTTTGAATTTGATTTGATTTAAAACCTATTAATTCATCTGTGGCTAGGGGCGGATTTGATACGTTGGCTGCCCTAGGCCTACGAAAGATTGCCGCCCCCCTATGTGCTGTAAAGCATGAAAAATTTAATAAACTATAGAAATTAAATACAAATGAAAAAAAAAAACGATAGTCAGTAAATGATTTAATTATCTCAATCAGTATTTCAGATACCATTCTATTTGTAATTGTTCTATTTGTTATCTTACCATTTCTATTTGTGAGAAGCAATGAATCGTTATTCACAAATTGTCTTTTGACTTTTGATGACAATTGAATTTTGCCACCCTAGGCCCGGGCCTACTCGGCCTATAGGGAAATCCGCCCTTTGCGTGGCTAACTCTACAAGATCAACATTTTTGTGCGGAAAAAAATACAGTCACCTGTATAGGATCTGAATAGATAGCAATGACGTCACCACAAGACGTCTATGGAAGAAGAATAAGGGGTAGTGAGCAGAGGTCGAGATGGCTTAGTGGTCATAGCGCCTGGAGTATTTATCCGAGAGGCGGAGGTCCGAATCCTGCTCACGTCTGTTCAAACGACTATTCTGAAAGAATTTGGTTTTAGACGTCGGTTTTTAATTTCAGGAGGCTGTGAAACAGTGGGGTGGGTCAGCCACAGGACCCTTCGGAGTGTCACTAGCTTTAGGAATTCCTCCAGTTACCAGTTTATCCACACCGGTTGGGTAAGACATTTTTATTTAAAAAGCCATTGCCCCAAACTAGGAATTTCAGCTGTATAGTAGGTTACAAACACATAATCTCACATGTACACACACACCCAGACCCGGAACAATTATCTGTAGATCATACAAATATTTGCTCTTAATTTCCAGGAATTAAACCTATAATATGTACTATACCATTTCGGCATTTTTGCAATACCATAATTCATTTAAATTACCGTCAAAGATGTGTGTGTGTGTGTGTGCGTGTGTGTGTGTTTGTGTGTGTGTGCGTGTGTGTGTGTAAACGCAAGTGTATGTAAGGTTTTTTTATTAATTTAATGTTTTTTTTATATATATTACATAAAAATATTTGCTTTCTGCACTGTCACCTCCATATAAACTTTAACTGTGCCAATTTTCATACTCCTTCGTACGCGTAATTTTTTTTTTTGGACGTGGTCTCTTGCTTTTAACCCATAGGGGTTTGATCTGCGTAACCGAACAATAGCTACGGCGACACAATTTGATGCCTCCAGCCAGAGCATATTTTTATAAACTACAAACTAAGCAACACAGCTCTAAGGGCGTCCCCTGCGGGACACGAGTCTCGGTTTAGGGCGTTGCTGGGGGGACGACTACGGACTAGGTGGATCAGATCAGTTTCCTTATTATTAAGGGACGAATTTACAGCTACTGGCTCGGCGCGGGCCAGCTCGAGCAAGGGCTGGGGCGGCGTAATTTTTGTAAATAGGGGTATAAAGTTATATATGAGACCACAAAACAGTGGACAATTGTCATTGAGGAGTGCAGCAATTTTAAAAAGTAATTTTAAACCATAGACATTCCATTTAAATGAATTTTTGCTAGGGCCTCTTATAGTTGGCAGAACGCCTGGAATATTCATCCTAGGGTCCCCAGTTCAAATCCTGTTCAAGACCGTATTTTCTTTCCTCAAAGTATTAACTTTCAAATGACCTTCACATAGATCACCTGACGAGGATGCTGCCGCAGAATTAGGACCAACCGCGGAAGAAATAGAGGCGGCTAAGGACAGCTGGCTGAATGGACTCAAAAAACTACAGGAACCTCTCATACCTGAGGAAATTGTGTAAGTTTATAATATACTAGCTGTGCCCGCGACTCCGTCCGCGTGGATGTCGTAAATTAACACCATGTCGTGTATGAACACAAATTCATAATTTTTTTTTGTATAGTAACTTTCGTGAGACACTTTCATATTAATTATAGTTTAACGGTTATTACTCACGCGCATACTTCGGGATTGCCCGACTAGTTTGACTCAGTTTGACTCGCGACATCGCCGCGGGCTCAGCTCACGAATAAGAGCTCCGTTCGAGTTCGAAACTAGTCGGGCAATCCCGAAGTATGCGCGTGAGTAATAACCGTTAAACTATAATTAACAAATTCATAATTCACAAATGTTCGACGTGATTCTTTAAATTGATATAACTTTTTTATTTATGAACCGATCGACATGTAACAAACACTAAATGTTAAGTGAAGCTTACCACAATATATTAGTGAACACCACACACACCACATCTAAATCGGATAAGCCGTTTCTGAGATTGGAGAGCACAAACGCACAGACAAACAGATAAACAGACAAAAATTCTAACCATCTTTGTTTTAGATGCTATTTGCGTTGATAAAGGTCCCAATAAAATTTTTGCTCATATATCTTCCATGTACAGACACCGATCCGTTACATTTTTATTATATGTATTGATGATGATGATGATGATGATGATTAATTATTATTTTCTAAGGAAAAATTTAAAAGTAATATACACATACTGTGTCATGGCTCTCCCACTGAGCTACCGTGTCGTGCTTATATCTTTTAATTTTCAAGTTTCCTTCCTCCCGTCTTGTGGAGACGCCTGGCAATATTTATTTATTAATAATTTATTCTTCTATGGATTATATTTGACTGCCTCGTTGGTCTAGTAGTCTCAAGCGCGACTGCTGAGCGTGAGGTCCTGGATTCGATTCCCAGGTCGGGCAAAGTGTTATTGGGTTTTTCTGTTGGGAAATTCTCAGTAGCAGCCCGGAGTTAGGAAGTTGGTGGTGTGACACCCCCGTGCTTCGGAGAGTACGTATAGCCGTCAGTCCTGCGCCTGATCTCTCTCCGGTCGTGTCGGATTGCCGTCCCATCGGACTATGAGAGTGAAGGAAGAAGGAGTGCATCTGTGTTTGCGCGTACACTTGTGCACTATAATATCTCCTGCGTACTTGGCTGATCTCCGTGGAGATAGGCCGCCGTGACCGAAATACGGTCGGGAGGATTATTATTATTATTCTTCTATGGGTCTTATTAATTCTCTATTATAATTTTTCTAGCCTACCAGTAAAAGGCCGTAAGAACATATTAATCACATCGGCATTACCGTACGTGAACAATGTGCCACATCTGGGCAACATCATCGGTTGTGTACTCTCCGCCGATATTTTTGCGAGGTAAGAGCTATAAATTATAATTATGTTAATATTTTAATTTAAATTGCTTTAATTTTTCCTATTATTCCATTATTTTAAAATGATTTGAACCAAATTTATATATATACGTATATCTGCCTAGCCTTTTCCCAATTACATTGGGGTCGGCTTCCAGTCAAACCGGATGCAGCTTAATACCAGTATTTTACATGGAGCGACTGCCTATCTGACCTCCACAACCCAGTTACTGGGTAACACGATATCTCGTGGTATGACTGGTTGTCAGATTTTCAGGCCTCTGACTACCCGTAACGGTTGTCATAGATCTTAATTTGACAACCGGGACCGACGGCTTAACGTGCTCTCCGAGGCACGGAGGGGTCTCGGTATGAAATGATGGTCACCCATCCACAGACCGACCGCGGCAAGCGCAGCTTAACCTCGATCTATCGATCGGTGGTGCTGTTACTTAGCCACGAGCCCCTCTTTTTGAACCAATTTATTTTTTATTTTTTAGTTTTATAATTTGTTGGTTGGAAAGTAAGTCCAAGTGTATGTTGTTCGCTGATGACATTGTGTTGGTTGCCGAGAGCAGTGACGTGCATTGCATATAGGCAAATAGGCAGTGCCTACCTCAAAAAATTACCTAAATACAATTTAATTAAGTTACAATATTAAATGGAAAAAGAATACGGTCGCGAACAGGATTCGAACCTGCGCCTCCCGGATGAATACTCCGAACTCGACCTCTGCTCACCACCGCGAATTCTTCTTCCATATTTTAACACGTCTTATGGCGACGTCATTGCAATCAATTCCGTACCTATACGGGTCAGAGCGCCTGGAGTATTTATCCGGGAGGCGCAGGTTCGAATCCTGTTCGCGACCGTATTCTTTTTCCATTTAATATTGTAACTTTAGAGTTTGCTAAGCATGCGTTAATGCTTTTCAAAGATTTATCTTGTACAATTTAATTATTGTTCAACGGTTATTACTCACGCGCATTCTTCGGGATTGCCCGACTAGTTTCGAACTCGAACGGAGCTCTTATTCATGAGCTGAGCCCGAGGCGATGTCGCGAGTCAAACATAAATCAGTTTCAGAAACTAGTCGGGCAATCCCGAAGAATGCGCGTGAGTAATAATCGTTGAACTATAATTAATATGAATGTGTCTCACGAAAGTGATTTAGGTACTCTTTTGAGGTAGGCACTGCCTATTTGCCTATATGCAATGCACGCCACTGGCCGAGAGTGACCTTGGGGTCTAGAGCAGTGGCGTGCATTGCAAATAGGCAAATAAGTTTACGTATAAGGTACAGTTGAGTGATATATAGGTTGTATTGAAGAGATTCTTTTGAAGTAGGCACTGCCTATTTGCCTATATGCAATGCACGCCCCTGGCCGAGAGCAGATTGGAGGCATAGTGACAAAGGCCGGAGAGGCTTGAAAATTAGCAGAAGCAAGACGCAGTATATGTTCTATGATTTTGGCGGTCTCTCCAGTCATGTGCCTATAACTTTGGACGGAGTGCCTTTACCAGTCTGTTCCGACTTCCGTCATCTTGGGACACTAGTCCAAGGTGATGGCGAAACAGACCGAGACATTATTAACCGTTTTTAGCTTCACTTGCTAATATAAAGCGTGTAATAAAAAGCGTGGGGTGCTGGATGTCAATTGTTGTAAATATTTAATTGAAGTTATTATAAAATATCTTAGGAAGCACCTCACGCTTTTTTACGATAAAATGTTTTTTTCATAATCACTCTATTTTGTTTTTGCAGTTATAGATAATTATTTTCAACTTTTTAGTTCGAGTAGTTACAAAAGCGTGTTTTTAGTTTTTTTAACTATTATTAAGGATTTAATTCACAAACTACTCAATTAATGTGTAAACAATTCTTTCATCAGTCGAAAGTTATAATTTCACGTTATCCACGCGGGCGAAGCCGCGAGCACAGCTAGTGTATAATACTCCATTTCTAATTCTCTTTCAGGTATTGTCGATTGTGTGATTATAATACGCTGTTCATATCTGGCACGGACGAATATGGTACAGCAACAGAAACTAAGGTAAGACTAAGTAAGATATCCCAAATGGAAATATTCAAACGTTACAATATTAAATGGATAAAGAATACGGTCGCGAACAGGATTCGAACCTGCGCCTCCCGGATGAATACTCCAGGCGCTCTGACCACTAAGAGTGTAACTTTAGAGTTCGCTAAGTATGCGTTAATGCTTTTTAAAAGATTTGTCTTGGTAATATTCAAGTCCTTAAGATATAAATTTTTGTGGAAAAAAAATACGGTTGTGAGCAGGATTTGAACCTGCACCTCCCGGATGAATACTCCAGGCGGTCTGACCACTAAGAGTGTAACTTTAGAGTTCGCTAAGCATGCGTTAATGCTTTTTAAAAGATTTATCTTGGAAATATTCAAGTACTTAAGATGTAAATTTTTGTGGAAAAAGAATACGGTTGTGAGCAGGATTCGAACCTGCGCCTCACGGATAAATACTCCAGGCGCTGTGACCGCTAAGCCATCTCTACCACTGCTCAGTACCGCATGGATAGAATTCCACAAAAATATATAACTTTACAGTTCGCTGTGCATGCGTTAATAATGCTTTTCAATTCAATTCACTGCGTCGTTGGTCTAGTGGTCCCTAGCGCGGCTGCTGAGCAAGAGTCTCGGGTTCGATGCCCGGGTCGGGCATGTATTTGAGTTTTTCTGCTTAGTTTAGTAGCAGCCCGGACTTTGGAACTGTACCCGGTAAATGGCAATGGGGCTTTATAACAGTATTGGTGGAATGTGGGTGAATACAATGTACACAGTATACCTCTGCCTACCCCCTCGGGGAATACAGGCGTGATGCTATGTTATGTTTCTACATATGCTTTCTATTCAACTGCCTCACTAAATGATGTCGCAGGCGTGGCTGCTGAGCGTGAGGTCCTGGGTTCAATCCCGCGTCGGGCAGTGTTATTGGGATTTTCTGTTACAATCTGCTTAGCCTTTCACATTGGGGTTGGCTTCCAGTCAAACCGGATGCAGCTTAATACCAGTGTTTTACATGGAGCGACTGCCTATCTGACCTCCACAACCCACGAGATATCGTGTTACCCAGTAACTGGGTAACACGATATCTCGTGGTATGACTGGTTGTCAGACTTTCAGGCCTCTGACTACCCGTAACGGCTATCATAGACCTTAATTTGACAACCGGGACCGACGGCTTAACTTGCTCTACGAGGCACGGAGGGGTCTTAGTAAGAAATTATGGTCACCCATCCACAGACCGACCGCGGGAAGTGTAGCTTAATCTCGATTGACCGACCTGTGCTGCTATTACTTAGCCACGAGCCCCTCTCCAGTAAATGATGAAAACAAAAAAAAAACAAGATAAATCTTTGAAAAGCATTAACGCATGCTTAGCGAACTCTAAAGTTACAATATTAAATGGAAAAAGAATACGGTCGCGAACAGGATGCGAACCTGCGCCTCCCGGATAAATACTCCAGGCGCTCTGACCACTAAGCCATCTCAACCTGTGGCGGTGGTGAGCAGAGGTCGAGATGGCTTAGTGGGTCAGAGCGCCTGGAGTATATTGGATATTCGCATTTAGTTTAATAAATTTATCCGTTAATTCATCAGGCATTAGAAGAAGGTATTTCTCCCCGTGAGATCTGTGACAAATATTACGACATTCACAACGCGGTGTATAAGTGGTTCAACATCGACTTCGACTACTTCGGTCGAACCAGCACCCCGCAGCAGACTGAGTAAGTATCCATTACAAAAACACAAAAAAAATAAACGTGTATGCAAAATTTCAGCTCAATCTGAAACCGGGAAGTGGGTCAAAATAGCGACCTAAAGAGTCGGTTACAAACATACAAACAAACATACATACATACAAGTGAAACTAATATAAAGCGTCAACTGCCTCGTTGGTTTAGTGGTCGGTAGCGCGACCTCGGGTTCGATTCCCGGGTCGGGCAAAGTGTTATTGAGTTTTTCTGTTAGGAAATTCTCAGTAGCAGCCCGGAGTTTGGAAATGTGCCCGGTTGATGGCAATAGGCTCACCACCTATTACATGGGACTTAATAACAGCATTGGTGAAATGTGGGTGTACAATTGTGTATACCTCTGCCTACCCCTTCGGGAAATACAGGCGTGATGCTATGTTATGTTATGTTATAAAGCGTCTAAAAACAATATTACGTTGAGCTCCCTTAGTTATGGTTGAACTACACAATAACTGAGGCATAAGCGTCGTCAGACAGGACCTTAGAGGAAGAAACGGGAGACGGTTTAAGACTAAATATCGAACAAATTTGCTCTCCACTTCTGGCGGGGGGTGAGGTAACACACAAGCACAACAGAACTTGTACTAAAGCAACAATAGCTCTCGCCATTACATTAACAGTATTAACACACATAAAAAACTAAACACAAACAAAATTGAGTCACACACGATTAAAATCGTGTACTATCATTGTAACCATACTGGTAAAAGGTACCTTTATATGATTGGGAATCATATGCCAGTGGCGAGAGGGGTACGCCCGCTAAAACTACTCCAGTACTAATTCCTTCAAGGACAGACAGGACAGGTCACCTCTTTCCTCAAAAGGCCATTCCAGACGATCCCTGCATGGTTACACTCACATAGATATGTACTATTATGTCTAGACTTTAAAAGAGACGTTGACCTCTGAGTTTGTTTCGGCGTTTCTTCTCAGAGACAGTCAGATAGGAAACGCCGGCGCCATCTAGTTTATACAAATGACTTGTAAAAGTGTCTTCAAATGATCTATTTACAGAAATAAAATCATTTAACATTTATTTAACAGAGAATTAACTTTTGAGCGGTAATGACATCTATAGAAGACAATATTTTTAAAACTGGCGGTTTTAAAAATGTGGTCTTATATAGATGTCATTCGCGCGTTACTTTGGAAAAACTTGTCAATTCCGTGGAAAAAGGTTGTTATCGTATTTTTGTCCACAGGATAGCACAGAGGATGTTCTTAAAGCTTCGTGACAATGGGTTCGTGACTTCGCAGTCGGTGGACCAACTGCTTTGTACAAATTGTGACCGATTTCTTGCAGACAGGTAAAATGCCATTAATTTAACTATATTAATCGATACTCCTATTAGTAGAGTGTGATAGTAGGATAAAATTACAACCTGGTGCATGGATAACATTTGGTGTGACATAGCTAGATAGAACGAGACCGTATCGGTGGCGATTACCACCAACAACAGCATTCCCAAAGAGGGTTGACGTCAGACAGGCGGCCGGTCTTAAAACATAGCCAAAACTATAGCAGCATGCCATTTCAAAAACAATTAGAAAGTGGAAGAAGTATACATGCTGCGCCGACCCTAAATAAATTGGGATAAGGGCAGGTGGATGGTGATGAACCGATCCTCCTATTCACATAGAAGGTTGTGTGAAAATCGTTTGTCATGGTATGGGCATGTGATGCGGAGGGATGAGGATCATGTGACGAGGAAAGTTTTGAGTATGAATGTAGATGGCTATAGGAGTAGAGGAAGCGATGGATGGATTGTGCTAAAGATGATATAGCTAGAAAATAACTGACTAATAGTGAGATGATGGCTGACAGAGATGTATGGAAGAAGAATACATGCTGCGCCGACCACAATTAAATTGGGATAAGGGCAGAGAGATGATAAAATAAAAATAACCAGCCCATAACTGTCCCACTACAGGCCCTTGCCTCATCTCATACAGAGAAGGCATGAGCTTAATCACCACGCTAGCTCACTGCGGGTTGGCGATTTCAGACTACCAAGTCCAGGTTTCCTCACGATGTTTTCCTTCACCGTATTTATTTATTTATTTCAGTACCGTATGTCAGTGATGTCTTAGATTAACTAAGAAAGTACACATAACATTGAAAAAGTCACATTGGTACATGCCAGGTTTGAACCTACAACCTGTGATTCAGGATGCACGCTCGTAACCACTCAGCCACCACAACATTTTTGAGAGAGATGATGGTGATGATTATTAATTAATACTCCTAAACTTTTAAATGTAAAAATCTTAAGTTATAATATTAAATGGAAGAAAGACTAAATATGGACGAAGAAATCTTTATCCATATTTTTTAACACGTCTTATGGCGACGTCATTGCTACTATTTAGTACCTATACACGTGACCGAACCGACACGACTGACTTTGCAGTTAATACAATGTCGTGAAGAAGCGGTGTTTGGCAGTGATAAGTTAATGGTTATAATTTTTAGATACCGTCCTTATTGAAAGGGCTTTACTATACAAGTATACACAATAAACATTTTCGTATTAATTTCATGTATTTTTTGTTTCATCAGATTCGTGGAAGGCATGTGTCCACATCCGGGGTGTGGTTATGAAAACGCTCGCGGCGATCAATGTGACAAGTGCGGCAAACTGATAAACGCCATCGAGTTAATACAGCCGAAATGTAAAGTGTGCGGACATACTCCTACAGTGAGACCCAGCGAACAGCTTTTTATAGAGCTAGGACAGGTGGGTTATATGTATATGTATACATGACACATGTCACATATACGTGACATGTCACATATACATGACACATGTCAGACACATACCAGACACATGTCACACATACATGACAAATGTCACTCATACGTGACACGTCTCGTATGCATGATAAAAGCTACGCTCACGCGTCACATGACACAAACTAATATAGCCATCGAGTCAATACAGCTGAAGTGTAAAGTGTGCGGACATACTCCTACAGTGAGACCCAGCGAACAGCTGTTCATAGAGCTGGGAAAGATGAGTTATATATGCACGACATGTCACATATACTTGACACATTACATATACTTGACACGTCGCCCATACTTGTCACGTCACATATACATGACAGAAGCAAGTGTCATTGTATATATTTATTTAAAATGTAATCAAAATTCTCCCCAGTTAGAGCCATCCATTCGTACATGGATAAGTTCAACAGAGAAGCAGTGGTCTCCCTCCGCGAGGGCAGTGTCCCGCGCGTGGATGAGAGAACCTCTCAGACCTCGTGCCGTCACACGGGACCTCAAGTGGGGTGTGCCCGTGCCCATAGAGGGATACACTAACAAGGTGGGTAGTCTATACTGATATCTGACACACAGGCTAGACTTTATCTTACACATAACATTATATTACACATTAACATTTATGAGCACAAAAATAGAGATAAGACTAGACAACTATCATTAAAAATAGGCTAGATGTTATCTGACACACAGGCTAAATTTTATCTGACACTAGCTAGATTTTATCTGACACACGAGTTTGATTTTATCTGACATAGGCTAGATTTTATCTGTTTAGTGTACGCTAAGCATGCGTTAATGCTTTTCAAAGATTTATCTTAGATTTTATCTGATACACATGCTAGATTAAAAATCATTAGCTTAGTTTAGAAATAAGGGAGAATTAAATAATGCCCTTTCGAGGTTGCAGGCGTGATGCTGTGTTGTGTTTTATTACTTAAATACTTTTGTCAGGTATTCTACGTGTGGTTTGATGCGCCCATTGGCTACCTCAGCATCACGCAGACCGCCACCAATGAGTTTGAGAAGTGGTGGAAACCGGATAAGGAATATGACGTAAGTTCCCTTCCTATACAGGTTATTCATATTATAAACGAAACCTGAAACAATTTTTGGTACGCGGACCAGCTGATTGCGTACCGAGCATCATGTCGGAGCCGCAGTACATTCAACCCGCGCTGGCCACGCGCTGAACCCGCCCTGCCGGCTCAGTCGTTCGGAAGCTAGGGATCGATACGTACATGTTACTTGCGCCCGCGTTTCGCTATCATGTCGGGTCTAAAGTAAATAGTACTTGTGATAAATAAATATATATATAAAATAATGATGATGACGCTGTGTAGGAGGTATAAATAATGTTGTTAATGGTTTTGATGATTTTTTTTAAACACGGTACATAATAATATCTACAATTCACCATTATGACAGTCCAAAGCCTGCAAGTGTGATGGTAAATGTTATTAATGAACGTAAGGCGGGACGCGGTTAGTATGTTTATAGGAGGACAATGAGGCAACACAACAAACTTGAAACTAGAGTATTTCAGCCAGATTCTATAAATAAATAAAAATTACCGTGTCCCGGGTTCCGTATATACTAAAAATAAACCTGTATATTTTGCATTGCATTTGCACACTGAATAATTTTCATCGCAGCCATTGCGGCTATAAAAAAAAAAATCCATAGTGTCTGTCCCCCGACTGCGATGAAATATTTTCAGTACCTTGTTTGTCACATATTAGTACACACATAGCATGGATTTTAATTTTTTGTCCTTCTATCACCAGGTAAAACTATACCAGTTTATGGCTAAGGACAACGTGCCATTCCACTGCATCATGTTCCCGGCAACTTTACTAGGAGTCAACGAGGGCCACGTCCTCGTCAGCCATCTGTTTGCTACAGGTAATCAATCACCAACATTACCACTGTCACTATCACCAGTATAATTAAGTAACGTTAGTAAGAGCCAACGATGCCCACGTACTCGTTAGCCACAAGTAATCACCATTATCACCACTGTCAATATCACCACCATGTTTAGGTTATGTTACTCGGAGTCAACGAGGGTCACGTCCTCATCAAATGCCACAGGTTATCACCACTATATTTAAGTAACGTTAGTAAGAGCCAACGATGGCTGCGTCTTCGTTAGCCATCTGTATGCTACAGATAATCAACAACATCACCACTGTCACTATCACCACTATGTTTGAGTGATGTTACTAGCAGTCAACAAGTGTCACGTCCTCTAAAGCCTGTGGCATACAAATTTATGCCACAAGTAATCACTATAATCACCGTCGTCACTACCACCATACATATCAGGCGACGTTATTAGGAGTTAATTAGGGCCACGTCTTCGTCATACATCTTGTTTGGCACAGGTAATCACCACTGTCACAATGTTTAAAGTATGCTACAGGTCACACACAATAATTTAAAAATCCCAGCGCCTTCTAGATACAAAACTAAAATGTATAAAGAATTTTGAAAAGACAGCATGAACATTACAATGGTTGCAAATAAATACAATATCTAGCTACTTCCACAATATTGAGGGTAGTCATGCATTACCTGTGCACCGCCCGCCCGCCCGCAAATATATGCACATACGCAAGTGGTGAAATCAGACTACCACCAACTACTCTACACGTGTTAACCCCCCCCCCACCCCACCCCCGGGGGCATCATCAGGAGCTGTTAGATCGTGCAGTGTCCGCCACCGAGTGGTAGTCGGATTTCACCGCTTGCGTATGTGCATATATTTGCAGGCGGGCGGTGCACAGGTAATGCATGGCTACCCCCAATATTGTGGAAGTAGCTAGATATTGTATTTATTTGCAACCATTGTAATGGACTTCCGCAAAGTAACGCCAGAATGAACATTTTTATTTAGATTTTTATTTGTTTCCTTTTTAGAGTACTTGAACTATGAAGACGGCAAATTTTCCAAATCTCGAGGTGTTGGCGTATTCGGAACAGATGCTGAGGTAAACCATTTCATACATATTTGACTGTATTGTAATTTTCTTCCTGTTGAAACACTTATTTGTTCTTCTTCTTATCGTGTGGTTGATGAACAACCTAGTGTCAGAGTTTAAACCACCCGTAGGCCTCTGACATGGCTTTACACATTATCGAGAACATCTCTCAGGTGTGCTGGTTTCCTCACGATGTTTTCCTTCACCGTTTTAACCAAGTGATTCTTAATTTATAATACGCAATTTACTTCGAAAAGACAGTGGCCTTGGAGTTGAACTTGCGACTTTTGACGTGTCAGTCCAACGGTCATATCACTAGGCTATCACTGCTCATTCATTCATTTATTTATTTATGTACACACATAGAATATTAAGACATTCAATTATGACAGTAAGATTGAGCACTAAAGTAACTTAGTTCATTAGTGAAAACCCCAATCAAATCCGTTTACTAGTTACGGAGAAAATCGTGCCAGATAGACAGACGCCTCAGCAATAAAAAGACAGCAGACTCATTTATTTATTTTTGCCGACGCAAAAAGAGTGGTGTTATTAGTTAGAAGCCTGTTTGTCAGTCTGTCTGTGGCGTCATAGCTTCTAAACGGATGCACCAATTTTAATGTTTTATACTGTGTAAAGATTTATATATTTAATGGAATTTTGCTCATTTATATTTAATTTGACTATAATGTGTCTGATAAACTGTCGACGAAAGAGCGGCTGTCGAGTGTGAGGTCGAGGGTTCGATTCCCGGGTCGGGAAACGTGTTATTGGGTTTTTCTGTTAGGAATTCTCAGTAGCATCTCGGAGTCAGGCAGTTGGTGGTGTGACACCCCCGTGCTTCGGAGAGCACGTAAAGCTGTCGGTCCTGCGCCTGATCTCTCTCCGGTCGTGTCGGGTCGTCCCATCGGAGTATGAAAGTGAAGGAAGAGGGAGTGCACCTGTGTTTGCGCATAGACTTGTGCAATTTAATATCTCCCGCGTACTTGGCTAATCTCCGTGGCGATAGGTCGCCGCGACCGAATATTTGGTCGGTAGTTTAATTATTTACTAGCTGATGCCCTCGGCTTCGCCCGGGTGGATGTCGGTTATCGCGACCAAAAGTAATCATGAAATTTTGATCCCGTTCCTGCTTTCCAATTACCGCTTTATAATTGCACATTTTTTAAAGTATTAAAATGGATATATTATGTTATCCTTAAGAGATAGACATATGCCATCGCGCACTTTTCTGTAGACCTATATAAGATATACAATTCCACCATATATCATTTTGTTATATCTCAAAGGGTTTAGGCAGCGTTATCGTTGAAAGCTCCCAGACGGCTTATTTTTCTCCGACACCTCCAACAAATATCATTATATTTTAGCCAATGTATACAAAAACTTGACAAATTATGTACTACCTTCCTCTTAAATCACTCTTCTCTCTTTCTCATCTCTCTCTCATCTTCTCTTTCTCATCTATAAAAAAAACCGCATCAAAATCCGTTGCGTGGTTTAAAGATCTTAGCATAGCATACATAGGAACAGACAGCGGGAAGCGACTTTGTTTTATACTATGTAAAACATAACATAACATAGCACCACGCCTGTATTCCCCGAAGGGGTAGGCAGAGGTGTACACAGTTGTACACCCACATTTCACCAATGCTGTTATTAAGTCCCATGTAATAGGTGGTGAGCCTATTGCCATCAACCGGGCACAATTCCAAACTCCAGGCTGCTACTGAGAATTTTCTAACAGAAAAACTCAATAACACTTTGCCCGACCCGGGAATCGAACCCGAGACCTCATGCTCAGCAGTCGCGCTTTGGACCACTAGACTAACGAAGCAGTTTATACTATGCAGTGATTATGTTTTCTACAAACTTTACAGGAGACAGGTATACCATCAGACGTGTGGAGGTTTTACCTGGCGAGTATCAGACCAGAGACCTCTGATTCAAGTTTCAGCTGGGTAGAGCTGGGCACTAGGTGAGAAATCGCTTTATTATTATATTAATATTACATACTAGCGCCCCGCCCCGGCTTCGCACGGGTATAAATTAGAAAAAAACAGTGAAGTTACGTTTAGCCTACGTAAGCCATGTAAATTTATGTTTTGGTGACTTGGTAGCAAAATCTTACAAAAAAACTGAATTAGGCTTAATATATATAAAAAATATCTGTAAAATAATATCTAAACGATGGTGAAAACCGCATCAAAATCCGTTGCGTGGTGTAGGAGTTATCGGATAAATAGACAGACAGACACGGAAAGTGACTTTGTTTTATACTATGTAAAATATAAACATAGCATCACGCCTGTATTCCCCGAAGGGGTAGGCAGAGGTGTACACAGTTGTACACCCACATTTCACCAATACTGTTATTAAGTCCCATGTAATAGGTTGTGAGCCTATTGCCATCTACCGGGCACAATTCCAAACTCCGGGCTGCTACTGAGAATTTTCTAACAGAAAAACTCAATAACACTTTGCCCGACCCGGGAATCGAACCCGAGACCTCATGCTCAGCAGTCGCGCTTGGGACCACTAGACTAACTTCTTTATTCCACCATAAACGCCTGAACCGATTTAGATGTATGAGGTATCGTTAGAATCCTTACATTGTCCCGGGTAACATAGGCCAGTAAGATTTAAAAAATACTAATATAGTGGCTATGGTACACAACAAAGTAATATAGTGGCTATGGTACACAACAAAGTAATATAGTGGCTATGGTACACTAACAAGTAATATAGTGGCTATGGTACACAACAAAGTAATATAGTGGCTATGGTACACTAACAAGTAATATAGTGGCTATAGTACACAACAAAGTAATATAGTGGCTATGGTACACTAACAAGTAATATAGTGGCTATGGTACACAACAAAGTAATATAGTGGCTATGGTACACTAACAAGTAATATAGTGGCTATGGTACACAACAAAGTAATATAGTGGCTATGGTACACTAACAAGTAATATAGTGGCTATGGTACACAACAAAGTAATATAGTGGCTATGGTACACTAAATAGTAATATAATGGCTATGGTACACAACAAAGTAATATAGTGGCTATGGTACACTAACAACTAATATAGTGGCTATGGTACACAACAAAGTAATATAGTGGCTATGGTACACTAACAAGGAATATAGTGGCTATGGTACACAAAAAAGCTAAAATAAAAATAACACACATGGCCGTGCTTTAATTGTTTTTTTTTTTGTTTTTTTTTATTGTTTTTTTGTCGTTGTTTCTCTTAGGAATAATTCGGAACTGTTGAACAACCTGGGCAACTTCTGTCATCGTTCTTTGAGTTTCTGCGCCAGCGCGTTCAAGGGGAGAGTACCACACCTCGCTCTAACTCAAGCTGACTATGAACTGATCGCGCTAGTCAACAGAGAAATCGTTGGTAAGATATAAGTATCTATATAATAATACGTGAAGCAAAAACTTTGTAGCCCTTTTTACGAAAATTATGTGAACTTAGGAGTATGAAATTTGAAATTTGAATATGAAAATTTCTATGGAGAAGGAATGCAGAAATCTAATATTTTTATGTAATACTATCTGGTGCCCGCGACTTTGTCTACGTAACAAAAGGTAGCCTATGTCCTTCTCCAAGGTCCAATCAATATCCTTGTCAAATTTCAATACGATCCGTTCAGCCGTTGAGTTGTGAAAATGTAACAAAAAAACAAATAAACAGAATTACTTTCGAATTCATAATATTAGTATGGATGCATTAGAAATACATTAAATTTATAAAGAAAACATTACACACACATTCAAGTGTTTGACACACACGCACGCATCCATGCGTTTGACACACGCACGCATCCATGCGTTTGACACACGCACGCATCCATGCGTTTGACACACACACACACACACACACACATATATCTTTGACAATAGCACCCTAACAATGTTCAAATTTAAATGAATTATGGTCGAATTTCGGCCAGTGCGTGACCACTGGTTAGTATTAATCTGTGATCACAATTTCGCTTGATCAAATTGTGTTTTCGTTTTGGGGGAGACTCTACAGCTTTTAATTTGGTAATAATAATAGTTTATTATTTAAAAAAGATGTGCCTATCGACATGTATTAGTTAGTGTGACTTCGCCCCCCAAATCCTACTTTCAATTCCTTTAATTTTTTAAGTATTGAATAGATTCAGGCGTTACTTTGCGGAAGTCCATTACAATGGATGCAAATAAATACAATATCTAGCTACTTCCACAAAATTGAGGGTAGTCATGCATTACCAGCCCGCAAATATATGCACATACGCAAGCGGTGAAAATTCCGACTACCACCAACTACTCTACACGTGTTTCGCCCCCCCACGGGACATCATCAGGAGCTGTTAGACCGTGCAGTGTCCGCCACCGAGTCTTTAATAAATGTAGCGAATTTAAAACAATATTTTTTGGGGGGAAAAATACAAATGTTGAAGAAATTAAAAAATAATATATTGTTGAATTGACTTTGATGGTTGAAAGTGCGGCTGGTGAACTTGAGGACCCGGGTTCGATTCCCGGAACGGATCCGGCAGTGATAACTAGTTTTCTGTTAGGGAAATCTCAAAAGTAGTCCGGAGTTTGGATTTGTACCGGGACTTTGGAATTAATATGTAACTTATAATAACTAAGTTTACAACAGAACTCTGCCTATCCCATCAGTGATACAGGCGTGATGGTGATTAAATATTTTGTTCTTCTCCAGCCTATGTGCAGCACATGGAAAAGGGACGTCTCCGCGAAGCGTTACGTCACGTACTGTCTATATCGCGCATCGGCAACCAGCACATGCAGTCCCAACAACCGTGGGTACTGCTAAAGAGTTCCGACGATGACAAGTGAGTTGGTGATGAGTGGTGATTATGTTATAACATGCATAGACAACCAGCACATGCAGTCCCAACAACCGTGGGTACTGCTGAAGAGTTCCGACGATGACAAGTGAGTTGGTGATGAGTGGTGATTATGTTATAACATGCATAGGCAACCAGCACATGCAGTCCCAACAACCGTGGGTACTTCTGACGAGTTCCGACGATGACAAGTGAGTTGGTGATGAGTGGTGATTATGTTATAACAAGCATAGGCAACCAGCACATGCAGTCCCAACAACCGTGGGTACTTCTGACGAGTTCCGACGATGACAAGTGAGTTGGTGATTAGTGGTGATTATGTTATAACATGCATAGGCAACCAGCACATGCAGTCCCAACAACCGTGGGTACTTCTGACGAGTTCCGACGATGACAAGTGAGTTGGTGATTAGTGGTGATTATCTTTTCAGTCTCTATACAGTGACTGAACCGACACGACTAACTTTGCAGTTAATTTAATGCTGTGCAGATGAGATTACATTAACAAATAAAGATTAATATCCTAAACGCATTATCGCATATGTAACGTGTGCGAACTCTCATGTAATATTTTTTTGTCGAAACTAGGTTTCCTTACCAAATACTTACCAAATCTTTCAAACACATTAACGCATGTGCAGCGAACTCTAAACTTATAAAGTTAAAATGTGGAAAATGAATTCGGAGCAATGAGCAGAGGTCGAAATTACTTAGTGGCCAGAGCGCCTGGAGTATTTATCTGGGAGGCGCAGGTTTGAATCCCGCTCACGAGGGTATCTTTCTTTCCACAAAATTTATAAATTTGTTTACTTTTTACAAGAATATATAACATTAGAAAAGAAAATATATCTGCCTAGCCTTTTCCCAATAACATTGGGGTCGGCTTCCAGTCAAACCGGATGCAGCTTAATACCAGTATTTTACATGGAGCGACTGCCTATCTGACCTCCACAACCCAGTAACTGGGTAACACGATATCACGTGGTGTGACTGGTTGTCAGACTTTCAGGCCTCTGACTACCCGTAACGGTTGTCATAGATCTTAATTTGACAACCGAGACCGATGGCTTAACGTGCTCTCCGAGGCACGGAGGGGTCTCGGTATGAAATGATGGTCACCCATCTACAGACTGACCGCGGCAAGCGCATCTTAACCTTGATCGATCGATCGTTGCGGCTCTTACTTAGCCACGAGCCCCTCCTCTAGAAAAGAATATATATATGAATATATTATTTTTTACAGAAAACGCGGCGCCACAGCTATAGGTCTCTGCTGTCAGCTGGTCGCTCTACTGTGTGTGTTAATATCACCATACCTGCCTGAGACCGCGAGGAGATTGCGTTTACAACTCGGCCTGAAACCAGAAGCTCTCAGGATCAACCCGCAGTAAGTAACTTGCGTGAAACGGTACACAGTAGTAATTCCGCCGGCTTGTTGAGACATATAACACCAACTTTATGGAACTGGATATATTCACACTATCGAATCATCTATTCAAGAAAAAAGTCATAAACATTCTGTCTAATAAGTAAAATGTATTAATTTATCGTTAAGCTCATATCTGTATTTATTTATTATTTGCAAGCACTCGCAGCAAGCTAATCTTAATATTAATCTTAATTTTAAGTTTTAACTAAGAGTTAAACTTTAACTCTTTTTTATTTTTTATTTTCACTGTCTTTCCTCTTCTAATGTATTTGATTATTTGTGGACAATGGTGTGGGTTACATGTTTGATATCATAGTTTAAGATGTATCTTTGACTTGTTCTGAGCATGTAACTGTTTTTTGTTCCAAATAAATAAAATAAAAATAAAATAATTAGGAAATATGAGTTTTGTGATAGTTTAGTCCGGTTAGTGGAGAGTGATAATAGGATAACATCAGAACCTGGCGCGAGGATAACATTTGGTGTGAAATAGCTAGATAGAAGGAGACCGTATCGGTGGCGGTTACCACCAACAACAGCATTCCCAATGAGGGTTGACGTCAGGCAGGCGGCCGGTCATAAAACATAGCCAAAACTTTAGCAGCCTCCCAGATATAGGTATGCTGCGCCGACCCCAAATGAATTGAGATAAGGGCAGAGGAAATAACGGGATGGTGATGAGTTTTGTGATAATCACCACATTCGGTGAACTGTAGGCTTACTCTTGAAAATAAAACCACTCGATTGACATTGGAAATATGTCAGTTCATATGCTGAGCATGAGGTCTTGGGTTCGATTCCCAGGTCGGGCAAAGTGTTATCGGGTTTTTCTGTTAGGAAATTCTCAGTAGTAGCCCGGAGTTACATGGGACTTAATAACAGCATTGGTGAAATGTGGGTGTACAAATGTGTACACCTCTGCGTACCCCTTCGGGGAATACAGGCGCTATGTTATGTTATGTTAAACTAAATATTTCTTCCAGGAATCCATCTTTAATCCAATACTTGCCGCCAAGCCACCTCATTGACGTACCTGAGCCGTTGTTCGCCAAGATCGAACCCGAGACATTGGAACAGCTGCGCGCCAAATACGCGGGCACGCAGAGTGAGAGGGCGAATAAGGTAAAAGTGAGACAGGAGATAGAAAACTGATTATATTACATAATATTTAGTGGTTAAAAAAAATTGCAAACGCTTGATAAGTAATACTCCTTCAATTTATTTTTTTATAATTCGGTCATATTTTTTTTTACCGGATATGTACCTCTCAGAAAGTAGTCTAATTTATTAAAGATAAATCTTTGAAAGCATTAAAGCATGCTTAGCGAACTCTAAAGTTATTATATTAAGTGGAAAAAGAATACGGTAGCAAGCAGGATTCGAACCTGCGCCTCCCGGATAAATAATCCAGGCGCTCTGACCACTTGACTTAGTGGTCAGAGCGCCTGGAGTATTTAACTAATAGGTTCAACTACAAATAAATCATTTAAAAGCATAAACGCACGCATAACGAACTCTAAAATTAATAGATAAAAATGACGTCACCAAAAGACGTATTAAAATGTGGAAGAAGAATTTGCGGTGGTGAGCAGAGGTCGAGATGGCTTAATGGTCAGAGAGTATTTATCCGGGAGGCGCAGGTTCAAATCCTGCACGACCGCATTCTTCTATCCACAAAAAGTTCTAACTTAAGAGTTCGCTATGCATGCGTTAATGCTTTTCAAAGATTTATCTGTATTTTGTATACCATTATTTTATATTTTGACAGGAAAATGGTACTACCGGATACAATATGGCGGACCTTGAGGAAGCTATTAAGCAACAGGTAAGCATGAATAATAACTTATTGATATCACTACACCAGCTGTCTCGTTAGGCTAGTGGTAGCAAGCGTGGGTGGTTACCGTGGGGTCCGGGATTCGTGGGTCGGGTGATGTTATTAGATATTTCTGTAAAAAAATTCAATGTTCACTACCTTATTTATATAGTCATTTGATCTTACAAGCTAACAGATGTCACATCCAAAACGCTTACAAGATTAATTACTAACAATTGAATTATAGCTGAATGTATTACACATTCTCTTAAATTTGTATAATAGATGTTTATAAAATAGCAATAATGTCAAAATCTTTATATAATAATAACAATTTAATTAAAATTATTAATTAAATTGACTGTGAATAATAGAATGTCAATTAAGTATCAATTTAAAATAAATTAAAAAATAGTAATATGTCCGTTAATAATTATTATTGTTACTTATTACACACATAATCGCACGCCGTTTTTGCCATGAGGGGGTAGGCAGAAACTACACACCTGCCGGAGTCGCGGTGAATGCAGTTGCCAACCCAAGACTTTATCGGGTACACCAACACTGTTATTAAGTCCCATGTAGGTGTTGAGCCTATTGCCATGTACCGTGCACATGTTCAAACTCCGGGCTGCTACTGAGAATTTCTTAACAGAAAAACTCACCAACACTGCCCGACTCGGGAATCGAACCCGAGAACTCATGTTATGACCAACGAGGCAGATTCTGTTATATATTTATTATTCTAAATATTACTTCAGGGTGAAAAAGTTCGTCAGTTAAAATCAACAACAAAAGACAAGACAGTATGGCAGCCCGAGGTCGCCAAGCTGTTAGAACTTAAGAAGCAGCTCGAAGCAGCGCAGAAGACTTCTTCACCACAGAAGAGTCAAGGGGCACAGAAGAGTCAAGGAGCGCAGAAGAGTCAAGGAGCGCAGAAGAGTCAAGGAGCGCAGAAGAATGCTCCTAATAATGATGTCAGTGGATTGGAGAAAGCTTTAGCGGAACAGGTAAGAGTTAGAAAGTGATGATGATGACGTCACCATAAAACTTTTAACCTCCAGGTGGAAGTGGGAACCAAAAAAAAGTGATTTTTTATTGCTTTTTGGGCTATAATTACAAAATTAATCAAAAAAAAAATACTTTCAAATCCGTGAATGTATTATTTGTCATCGAGACTCAATTATATTTCCTACATTCATTTAAATAATTACTTATTATATATGTTAAGGCTATTTAATTATTATAATTATAATTTTAAAGTTATTATATTTAATGGAAAAAGATTTTTTTTAAGAATTTATTCTTTTTCCATTTAATATAATAAGTTTAGAGTTCGCTAAGCATGCTTTAATGCTTTTCAAAGATTTATCTTGAATTATAATTTTTCTAAGGTAACATTAGAAAATAGATACGAACGGTATTCGAACCCGTGACCTTTGTCAGTGTTTGTAATTTCGCCCCACCAACTGAGCTATTGTGTCGCTTTATTTATCCCAATATAAAGGGTAGTCATGCAATTACCTGTGCACTGCCCGCTAATATATTGCACATAGGCAAGCGGTGAAAAATCTTAACTACCACCAACTACTCTACACGTGTTTCGCCCCTCCCCCCCCACGGGGCATCATCAGGAGCTGTTAGACCGTGCAGTGTCCGCTACCAAAATGTTTCTAGATATAATCTTGTTTTTCTAATCGTGTGGTTGATGAACAACCTAGTGTCAGAGTTTAAACCGCTCGTAGGTCTCTGACATGGCTTTACACACCATCGAGAACATCTCTCAGGTGTACTGGTTTCCTCACGATGTTTTCCTTCACCGTTATAAGCAAGTGATAATTAATTTATAATACGCACATGACTTTGAAAAGTCTGTGGTGCCTAGGATTCGAACTTACGACCTTTGTTGCCAGTCCAACGGTCATACCACTAGGCTATCACTGCTGCTTACTGCCTAACTCCTCAGTTAATACAGCTGCCTCGCTGGACTAGTGGTCCCAATCGCGACTGCTGAGCAGGAGGTCTCGGGTTCGATTCCCGGGTCGGGCAAAGTGTTATTGACTTTTTCTGTTAAGAAATTCTCAGTAGCAGCCCGGAGTTTGGACATGTGCACGGTTGATGGCAATAGGCTCACCACCTATTACATGGGACTTAATAACATCATTGGTGAAATGTGGGTGTACAATTGTTTACACCTCTGCCTACCCCTTCGGGGAATACAGGCGTGATGCTATGTTATGTTTAATACAGGCGTAATCCTATCAACTTGTTTCTTCATTCCTAGGCTGACAAAGTTCGTAAACTGAAAGCGTCAACAAAAGACAAGGCGGTATGGCAGCCAGAAGTAAACACGTTGTTGGAACTGAAGAAACAGCTGGCGGCGGCGCAGGCCGGGGCTGCGGCCGCGGGACCCTCCGCCGAGGACCTGGAGAAAGATCTCGCTGAACAGGTGAATATCACCATCATCTACCTGCCCTGGAACCTAATTCTGAACCGTCGGAAACTGGTGTTTTCGAATCGGTACGGAAAGTTTCTGACTTTCTGTCATGTAACGAAACGTGAATAAACGTGACGCGTCCTTAAAATTTTACTCTCAATACTCGCTCACTTATTGATCAACGAATCGCTGCCACAAGTTTTACTTAAAATCTATACTTGTATACTATAGACGTGTTACCCACGCTCCCGGGCATAATTCTAAACTAACTTGCTACTGAGAATTTTTACGGTTGGCGCAATAGTTGAGCGACGTCGCGTGTCGCAGGTTCGATTCCTGCACGGAACAAATATTTGTATGATCTACAGATAATTGTTCCGGGTCTGGGTGTGTGCATGTGAGATCATAAATCATCATGTATACGCATGATCATCTGTAAACGCACCCACGATACAGGAAGAAGTTCCTAGTGAGGCAATGTTTTTATATTAATAAAAATAAAAATAAAAAACACTACCCGACCCGAGAATCAAACGTTTAGCTGCGGCCCTTACAACTATCCAACGAGGCAGTAATTCTTATTTTTGACATTTATTGAATTTTTTCAGGCTGATAAAGTACGGAAATTGAAAGCTTCGACCAAAGACAAGTCGGTGTGGCAGCCCGAGGTCAACAAACTGTTGGAGCTGAAGAAACGACTCGCTGACTTACAGATTAAAAAATAAATTATTAATTAGCTATTTATTAACAATATGGTGTTTTATTTTCCTTGTATGGGAAATGTAGCGAGAGGTGTGTATTAGTATCGTAGGACGAGGTAATTGATAATCTCTGACTACCGCAATGGGAAACGGGCGTGATTGTGCGTATGAGAAAAGTAAAATCATTATTGTAGAATATAATTATACAGGCTGTGGTTCTAGACAGAGGAGGAAAATAAATAATACATTTCTATTGAAGGAGGTGAATTTATAGGTGTAACCTTAGAGGACCAGACGGGAGACTGCTTCTGACTAAATATCAAACAAATTTGCTCGCCACTTTTGGCGGGGGCTGAGGTAACACACAAGCACAACAGAACTTGTACTAAAGCGAAAATAGCTCTCGTCATTATACTGACAGTATTAAAACACATAAAAAAATTAAACAGAAACAAAAAATTTTGTGAGACACGATTAAAGTCGTGTACTATTATTGTAACCATACTGGTAAAAGGTACCTTTATATGATTGGGAATCATATTATGCCAGTGGCGAGAGGGATACGCCCGCTAAAACTACTCCAGTACTAATTCCTTCAAGGGTGTAACTGATTACAAAACAAAAAATGTATACCTTAGAAAATTAGTTTCGCAGTTTTACTGTTTTTTACGTATACGTCGTGTCATCATAGCCATCGCCGCGTCGCGCTCAGTAGGTACACAGGCGGCACGGCGCGCCGACAAAGGCCGAGCGTAGGGACCGTCAAAGACGGGCGGCGCGGCGCTCGCGCTCGCGCTACGTACCCACCCGCGCACACTAGCGCCGCGGCTCTACGGAAAGTCATTAGTCTGTCGATTGACGCGAACGAACGTACATGTTGAAATCGCGCGCGGTCAATTTACGATCGGGTACCTACAAAGCCACATTTTTTCAAACTGAGTAGGTCGATATGGTGCGCGTGTCCCTATGCCCTCGCTGGTGATAGTGGTTGAGTAGTGCAGTGCGTATGTACGTGGGGAGGTTGCCAGTCCGGCAGACGCCATTGCATGCTACGATGCTGGCTGCTACACAATACTTTACTGGGTGCATTACAGGCAGTTTGAAATACCTGTATTACCAACCAGTATGATGGTGCACCACCACATTATGGACTTGTTTGGGGCACAGTGGGTTGAACGTGGTAGCTCAGTGCCTTGGCCTCCTAGGTCCCCGGACCTTACGCCGCTAGACTTTTATTTGTGTGGTAACGTAAAATAGTTAGTGTACACCGATGAAATTACAAGTGTAGTGCAATTGTGTGCGTGAGTGGGAGTGTGCTGGTGTTAGGTAGTTTAAAAAACACAAGACAATAGGCGACGTGCGCAGTTATGTATCGCACGTTATGGTGCACATTTTGAACAATATTGTTACGAGTAACATAAGTTCAGTAGTGAACATTCAATACGTAAGTACATTTAATTATTCGCACGTAGCCACGGTCGACTGATCTGTTGACCTTAACACCAATAATTTAATAACCCAGTAACCTAATCTTGTAACTCACTTGCGATTCATTGCATTGTTTAGATTTCAAACATTTACGGAAACAAACCTCTCATGCACATACCTACAACTAGACTTGGAACATAACCGAACCCGCGAACCGCGGCGCAGATCTCGACCACTGCGCCAACTGTGCCTTCAATGCGCCCAATGTTTCAACAATCTGTCATATGGCTATAACTATACGTTATACTGTATTGTTAACACAGTCTAATCAATGTTATTATGTTACTAGGCCCGTAATTAGCTTGCAGATCTAATCTCTAGACAGAAAAAAAGATGACAATTACTGTATCTCGCGGTAATAATATCGTACTCACGTAATCTACAAAAACTATCATTTGTGAATGGGAGTTTAGAAACAAATAATGAGATAAAAACACAATCCTAAAACTACATTGTTGTCTTATTATGTTCGTTATGTCTTTATCGTTGACTTGTATGCATCCTACCTACTTGTCGGGCTGCGCGCTCGTTGCTGCGTTGAGCTGTTGCGTCAGTCATTAGCAGACACAATAGATTTTTATTGTTACAACGTACAGATCTGTACGTTACTGAGCCGAAAGGATATGCGAAAATTTCACTGAGAAGCGTCAGCTGTTACGAGACGAATAGGACGTTGACCTCTTGGCTATTATTGTTTTAATTATTTTTATACAACATATAACTTGTTGCTGTATATGTTCCTACAATATGGCCACTGTTCAAAACCACAGCTTGTATAGGAGCTTATAAATTACAAATGTACCCCAAAAACATATTATCTATCCCACTGCAGGGCGCGGGCCTCTTCTCATACAGAAAAGGCACGAGCATTCATCACCAGGGTAGCTCACGTCTTCTTATAGTTTGGTTGATGAACAACCTAGTGTCAGAGTTTAAACCACCCGTAGGTCTCTGTCATGGCTTTATACACCATCGAGAACATCTCTCAGGTGTGCTAGCTCCCTCACGATGTTTTGTTCATTTCTAATACGCACATGACTTCGAGAAGTCGGTGGTTTGGTCCTTGGATTCGAAATTGCGAACTTGGACTGCTTTTTAAAAACAAAATGACAAAAGAATGGTAAAAATACAAAATAATAAATTTTTCACAAAAGTAGGTATATCTTTATTCGAGTATTCACATAATACACAACACATTTCGGAAATTACATAAGATTTAGAATTTCATTATTTTTAATTAATCTTAGATTGATAAACAAGCGATTATTCAATAAACGTTACGAATACCAATAACACAATGAATTGATATTTAAAAACATAAGATTAGGCCTGATTTAGGTCAAAACTAATGGAGCAGCGTTCATTTTTAATTCGTTTTTTTTATGTGTCTAAAGCTTTCCTCGTCATATGATCCTCATTGCTCAGAGACCATGACGAAGCGATTCCACACAACTTCTTGGACACCGGCGCCACTTTCAGACTTCTTATATAATCATCATCATCCCTGCCCTCATCTCAATTTATTTGGGGTGGGCGCAGCATGTATTCTTATTCCATACATCTCTATTAGCTGTCATATCGTCAGTCACTGCTTTTTTAGCCATATCATCTTTAACACAATCCATTCATCGCTTCCTCTACTCTTATAGCCATCTACATTCATACTCAAAACTTTCCTCGTCACATGACCATCATCCCTCCGCATCACATGCCCATACCATGCTAAACGATTTCTGCACAACTTCTCAGTCACCGGTGCCACTTTCAGACTTCCTCTTATATATTCATTTCTAATTGTATCCATCCGCGTCACATCACACATCCCTCTTAACATTTTTATCTCAGGTGTATGTAATTGTCTTTCATTCATCACTGTTGTGGGACATTCTGAACCATACAAGACAGCAGGTCTGATAATTATTATTTTATAGATTGTCTCTTTATATTTAAGGGAAATCGCGGGTGACAAACAACACGTAATATAATAATAATAATAGTCTATTGTAGTATGGGCAATAAAAACGATTGCTTAAATAAATAGCACATTCACAATAATTGTAGAACTTAACATTGGTCCCTATATTTATAATTATTTATTTGTAACGGTATATTATAAATAATTACACTACATTTAATACTCCGATGACTGATTTTTGTCATAATAACTTACTGCCTAATAAAATTGAATTCAATTATTTTAACTAAGTTTGGGGTATTGTCAGGACCATGGTCAGGACGTTTGCTATTGTAATTAAGTCCAAATAGGCAGTAAACCTATAGTCCTGTATGGGGCACAATTCTAGAGGCTGCAGAAAAAACCCAACACACACTATCTGACCCGGGAATCGAGTCCAGGACCTCGTGTTTAGCAGCCTTACTTGCGGCCACCATACAAATGAGGCAGTCAAGTCAGAATGTAAGTGGATAAATGGCAGCTTTAACACAAATAATAATACTTGATGAGTATAGCAGTGTCTTAAGGGGCTTGTGGCTAAGTAAGAACCACACAGAGAGATTAATGGAGGTAACGCTGCGCTGGCCACAGTCTGTCTGTGGATGGGTGACCATCATTTCATATTGATACTCCTCCATGCTTCAGAGAGCACATTAATGTGTCGGTCCCAGTTGTCAAATGAAGATCTATGACAGCCATTACGGGTAATAATAAATTTTGGTTGGAAGAATAAATGATGTGACTTTATTTTTGGCGGTGGCTCCATGTAAAATATTAGTATTATGTTGCATATGGTTAGACTGGAAGTCGACTCCAATGTAGATGAGAAACGATACATTGATTGACTATTGAGCTTGTCTAAGCAATTATTTCATGTCTACTAACAACTAGAATCACTGCTCCGCACACTGCATCCCATTCAACATAACACTAACACCTTGCATCATATTCACCGGCTCTTTCACATGCATTTTAACATGACTCTTCAAGCCCGAAGCTTTCCTAAATGACTGGCCGCACTGATTACAAATATAGGGCTTTTCACCTGTATGACAACGGATATGAGAAATCAAATCATTGCGTTGTACAAAGGCTTTTTCACAATAAGAACATTGGTATGGTCTTTCTCCGGTATGAGTTCTTCTGTGGTTCTTCAATGTTCCGGAAGCAGCAAATTTCATAGGGCAGAGGTCACATAGGTACGGCTTTTCACCGGTGTGTATACGACGATGTTTTACTAGGGCACTGGATGTGGTGAAGCCATTGCCACAGTCGTTACAGACAAATGGGTGTGCTCCGCTGTGTTTTCGGGTATGGGCATCCAGTTCTCCTTTTGATACGAATCTGGAAGAATAGTGAAACCAAAGTAAGACAGTGAATATACGTATATAAAGTTATTATATTAAATGGAAAAAGAATATGGTAGTGAGCAGGATTCGAAACTCTTCGAGAGGTCGAGATGGCTTAGTGGTCAGAGCGCCTGGAGTATTTATCCGGGAGGCGCTGGTTCGAATCCTGCTCACGACTGTATTCTTTTTCCATTTAATATAATAACTTTAGAGTTCGCTAAGCATGCGTTAATGTTTTTCAAAGATTTATCTTTAACAGTGAATATATGTTTAATAAGCCAGGCCAAACACAAAGCTTTGGCAGTTCCAAAGGTTTGTGTTTAGGTAAGCAGAGGTGTACACAGTTGTACACCCACATTTCACTGATGCTGTTATTTAGTCCCATGTAAGGTGGTGAGCCTATTGCCATCAACCGGACACAATTCCAAACTCCGGGCTGCTACTGAGAATTCCCTAACAGAAAAACTCAATGACACTTTGCCCGACACGGGAATCGAACCCGAGACCTCCTACTCAGCCGTCCCGCTTGGGACCACTAGACCAACGAGGCAGTTGCAACCACTATACTAGACCAATGAGATAGTTTTATTTTTAGAGAATATTGCTAATGTAATTTACTATCAGTCTCTTGTTACATATCTGAATTTATTGAAAATAAGTATTATAATGAACCGCCTCATTGGTGGAGTGGTCATTAGGGCAGGTGCTCAGCATGAAGTCCTGAGCTTGGTTTCCAGGTCAGGCAGTGTTATCAGGTTTTTCTGTTAGGAAAGTCTTAATAGAGGCTCAGTGTTTATAATTGTGACTGGTACACAGGACAGCAATAGGTTATCCAACTACTATTCCATGGAATTTGATAAAAGGGACCTTCAAGTATTACGTAAGCACCACAGGTGTGTCTTGACTCTGCAAATTTTTTAAGATATGGGACTGGGCGGTGATTACTTCAGCGGTGAAGGGAGGGCGTTTTTGGTGACTGCCTTTTTGTAATGTATGACTTAAAAAAATACTATTCCAAATGGTCTCATTCGAATAAACAATATTTAACATATTTTTTTTAAATATTTATTAATTTTTTTGATAATAATTTTTATGCAACATTCCGCTTCCCTAAAATTATAGGTACTAACACTTACGTTACAGGAGGGGGAGGGGATAAAGCCTTTCCTTATTTTCGCAGACATGGAGGAAGACGGGCATAAAAAAATTCAAAAAATCTGCTTATGTAATACTTGAACAGCCCTCAAGCTTATGAGAAATGTGGACGTAACGTGTAGCTCTTCGAACCCCTTCAGAGAGGTGTGATGCTATTTAGAGTGTTATAATTACCCTTTTTCACAATTTTCACATTTGAATGGCTTCAATCCCTGATGTCTTCTCATATGCTGCGTCAGGTTAGTCTTCTGACTGAAACCTTTGCCACACTGCGAACACAGGAATGGTTTCTCACCCGTATGTGTTCGCAAATGTTCCTTCAATGTACATAACATTAGGAAAGCTTTTTTGCAGACTGGACACCGGTGTTTCCTTACATTATCATGACTTTTCTTATGTAATTCTAAGCTTTCCTCATTAGGAAAGCTTTGAGCACAAACTTCGCAGTTAATATCAGTTTTATTTGCATGCATAGTTAAAATATGGTTTTCTAAATATGCTTTGTACTTAAATTCTCTTTTACATACTTTGCAGACATGCCTTATTTTGTCGCTAGCTTCGTGGCGCTTTATATGCTGAGCTAGTGAAGTTTTTTTCTTAAATTTACGTAAGCAGAATGAGCACTGGTATGATTCAGCATTGTCATTGGCAGTTTTTTCATGTTTGCGTATATGTGATGCTAAAGAGGATGCACTTTTGAATTGTTGTAAGCAAAATTTGCATATTAAACATTGGGGATCTTTATCTGACTGATTAACATTACGGTGAGTCTCTTGATGTTCGCTCCATTCATTTGGAGTATTGAACTTTTGATCACACACAACACATTTAATTTGATTTTTGATTATTTCTAGTTGACCTAGTTTCCTTTTTTCAAATATTTTTTTATACTTATCACATCTTTGCTTCTTTAAATGGCTTTTGTATTCATTTTCAATAGAAAATGATGATCCACAGTAGCAAGTGTGGGTCTTATCATCAATTTTGTCGAGTTTTTCTTCTTTAATTGCTTCAGGTATGGTTTCACACTGAACTTCATCATTATAATGGTCAGAAAAGTCTATTTCTTCATCATAATTTAGCCCAGCCTCCTCCTTAACAGATTGATTGTGAATTTCAGGTACTTCGGTGACGGTAAGATTATTAAAAGTAGTGGCAGCTGTCGAGTATATTGTTGCTTCACTTAACAATACATTTTTATTATCAAAACTGTCTTGGGAACCACAATTGGTAGTATTAGAAGGCTGAAAGTTGCTATAGTTGCTTAACTTCTGTGTAAAATCAGATTTTTCATGTTTAATTGATCTATTCTGATATTTAATCGAAGTCTCCCCATTGTTTATAGAATTTTGGTAAAGGTTATTTAAAATCGTCTCCGAATCCAAACAACGGCGTTTAAATGCATCAGCCTTACACATGACGGACTTACATTCACCACAAACCTGTTTAGGTAGACAATCTTCAAATTTAACATGGATATCAGCAGTAAATTCAAGTATTTCGAACAAATTCCGCTCTTCGCCGTCCATTTTCGAAAATAGAGATTTCATATCGGAACTTTCTAATAAACAGATGCGGCATATTTGGTCGAATGTCTGTACACTTATTTCCATGCTTTTGTATCTAACTATAAATCAATATCGCTTATTTTTTATACAAAACAAAAAGGACAACAATTCAAAATGACGCGACTTAAACGTCAAAGTCAATCACGACTGGAGATGTCACAATCATTACTATTCTCGTGATATCTATATAATATTTACTCGACTAAAATATAAAGAAGGCAGGCACATCGATCTAAATAATAATTGTTCCTGGCTTATATTGCTGTTGTTTATAAATAATATCTATTTATGCATTTTTTTTTCGCGCTACTACATTTAATCTCGTTTAAAAATATAAACCATATATACAATAAACTTATAACTAAAAATAATAATATGCATTCATACCAATATCTCCAAAAACTAAGGCACATTTGTATGCAGGCTTTTTATTCTTTTTTTCTACAAAACGTCAATCCCAGTCGAATCGATTACGAATTCTTAATTCCAACAGTGTCTTAGTTGAAATGAAATGAAATGAAATTATTTATTTGCATAAATGTGGTTATAAAAGATATATTATATATATCTGCCTAGCCTTTTCCCAATTACATTGGGGTCGGCTTCCAGTCAAACCGGATGCAGCTTATTACCAGTATTTTACATGGAGCGACTGCCTATCTGACCTCCACAACCCTGGGTACTGGGTAACACGATATCTCGTGGTATGACTGGTTGTCAGATTTTCAGGCCTCTGACTACTCGTAACGGCTGTCATAGATCTTAATTTGACAACCGGGACCAACGGCTTAACGTGCTCTCCGAGGCACGGAGGGGTCTCGGTATGAACTGATGGTCACCCATCCACAGACCGACCGCGGCAAGCGCAGCTTAACCTCGATCGATCGATCTGTGCGGCTGTTACTTAGCCACGAGCCCCTCTTTATATTATTTATTAGGTTATAAAAGATATTGTTTTAAAATTATTCCAGCACATTTGCCAGATTTATGGCATGCAAATTTGAGAATGTCAGTTTAGAATTACATTTTAATAGTATTTGTACTCATTAAACCATTTAATATCACTTATTTAAAATTAATGCGATTATATAATATTATGTCAGAGAATTACTTATTTGAATACCTTATAATAATTAAGACAAAGTCAATAACACTTATGTCAGTGAGAGTCAGCCATTACATTACATTTTATAGTTTATATACTCTTGTATAGAATAAAAAAAAAATCACTGAGCCATTTATGTAATTGTTTATTAAATTTATTTATGGGCATTAGCCTTACATGCTCTGGGAGATGGTTATAAATACGTACTGACATGGCATAGCTGCTTCTATTACATATCTCAGTCCTAATGTTCGGAAGAACAAGTTTGTCAGGGTATCGGGTATTAAAATTACATACAGTTTTTTTACATGTATATAGTTCTGGATTCATTTTTACAAGAACACAAATTTCATATATATACATGCAGGGAACAGTGAGTAGTGCTAGACTTTGGAACAGGGGTTTGCAACTGTCCCATGGTGCTGCACATATGCATGGTGCAGTACATATAGCTCTAATGCATTGTTTTTGTGATACAAATACTGAATTTATCTTCACAGAATTTCCCCATAGCGTGATTCCGTACCTAAGATTTGAAGCCACAAATGCATGGTAAGCTTTTAATGCTGTTTGCTTATTTGTAATTTTAGTAAGTCGCCAAAGTGCATAAATAAATCTGTTAATTTTGTTGCTAACTTTTTCTATATGAGACTTCCAGGTGCATGTAGCATCAAGTGTTATACCCAAAAAACACGTTTCGTCCACTTCTGTTAAGCACTGATAATTATATTTTAGTTGTAGTTTCTGCTTTCTTGCCCCTTTGTTCCGAAACTGAATGAATTTAGTTTTCCCTATATTGACATTTAGATTGTTACTACTCATCCATCCGGCTATATCATGGATTGTTTTATTGAGTTCTTCTACATAATCGATATCTGTTTGTTTCGGAATCACTACTGAAATATCGTCTGCGTAAAGTATACATGGATACTTAGTTACGGAGGATAGATCATTGACATATAAAAGAAACAACAGCGGCCCCAGAATACTTCCTTGAGGCACGCCCACTCTGTTAACTCTAATCTGTGACTGAGCTATGATCTCTACGTTGTTTTCGTTAACACTTGCTATTTGGACATATTGTTTTCTATTACTCAGGTAGCTATTTAACCAGCTATTAGCAGGTCCCCGGATTCCTTTAAGCTTCACATTTACGTAACAGTAGACTATGTGATACACTGTCGAAAGCGCGGCTCATATCGAAAAATATGGTTGTTATTTGTATTTTTTTATTGACACATTGAACTATTTTATCTACTAACTTGAAAGCAGCCAATGACGTGGATTTTCCTTTTTGAAATCCATGTTGGTCTGGGCATAGTATTTTGAACTTAGTTATAAAGGCCGTTAATCGCTTATACATAATTTTTTCAAATATCTTTGATAGAATAGGTATCAGGGCAATTGGTCGGTAATTTGTTATTTCGTTTTTGTTACCTTTTTTATGAATAGGTTTAACGACCGTAGTTTTTAGTCTATTAGGGAACTCACCTTGAACGAACGAAAGGTTTATTAAATGGGCTAGTATTGGTGATATGTAATCACTACAAAGTTTTAGGACTTTTGTAGACAAGTGATCGTAGCCTACAGAAGATGTATCTTTGAGTGATTTGTTGACTTTATTTACCTCTTCCGAATCAGTGGGAAACAAAAATATACTGGCATCATTCTTATTAATATTTGGTTTATCACTATTAATTATACAATAAGTAGTATTTTTGCAAGCGTCAGTATTGTTAGTCAAATTCATAAAATAGTCATTAAGACTGTTAGAAATATCTTCAGCATTGTCAACAATATTACCATTAATTATTAATTGTTTAATGTCGTTTGTAGATTTGTTGGAATTAATATTATTTTTAATCACCTGCCAAGAAGCCTTACATATATTTTTGGCCTTGTGAATAAATGTTTCATTACTTATTTTTTGAGCTAAAATAGTGCATTTTTTAAATAATTTATATTTGTGTTTGTCAGCCGATGTTTTTGTTTTTTATTACTTATATCGAAGTAAACGTTTATTCTCAGATGGTTTTCTGAGTCCTTTAGTAAGCCAGGATAATTTGTTCCTTGTGCGGTTTATTTTAAGTTTGCATAACGGGAAGCAGAGATTAAAGAATAAGAGTAAAGTATCGTGAAAGGCTGTGAATGCAGAATTTACTTTGTTTTCGGTGTAAATTTCCGACCATGAGAGCGCCTTCAGGCATGTCATATATTGTTTTAGATTATCCATATTAAAATCACGTTTTAACCTGAAAACGAATGCTGGCGGCGAGTACTTATTTTCTATAGCTATCTGGAGTAATTGGCCAGTGTTATGGTCAGATAAGCCCAGCGGCAGAACACTACTCTTTGCATCAGTAATGTTACTCAAAATTTGATCAATGCAGGCGTTAAGTCTCTTAGGTTCATGAATGTGAGTATAATAATTATAATTTTTAACTATTCTGCAAAAATCGGTTAACGCTTCGCAGGATTTAAATAAATCGATATTAAAATTACCCGTAATTATAATTTTTTTCTTTACTTTATTCTTTATTTGATGCATGAGTATTTCTAGTTTTCTTAGAAAGATATTAGGTTTTAAATTAGGTATCCTGTAAAGGCACATTATTAAGCAGTTATATATAGGAATTTCAATACCACATATTTCGAAGTTTAATTCCATACTCAGTTTTGACAGAAAAGTAACTTCTTTGTACTCAATATAATTTCTACAAAATATACACACGCCACCCCGTTTCTGCGCTTTTCTAGAGAAAGAGTTAGCTAGTTGGAAACCATTTAGAGTAATGTTTGATTCATGCCCCCTTTTTAGGAAAGTTTCGGTGAGACATATCACATCAATGTATGTATTTTCTTTAGACAAGTTATCAAGAGTTATTTCTAATATTTCCTTTTTACTAAGCACCCCCGCAATGTTCTGGTGTAAAATTGATAAGGTATTCTGTTTGCTACTTACAAAAAGTTGATCAGCCACAACTGGAGGGCTCATAATCTGCGTCTGCTGTCTTTTGTGACCTATCAGATTATTCTTGTTTTTATGAATACTAAAATACTGAAGTAAAGATTGCTGTATAGGTTTTGTTTTAGGCTTTGTGCTGCAATTATTCTGAGGAAGGGGATCACGCTTTAGGGCAAAATAGTAGGGGATAGTACCCTTTTTATGTGTAATGTCTGAAGTACATGTAGGAAGTGTGTTAGTGTGCTGGCAAGGATTTATTTCCTGTTTTACAATATGTGAATATTTCGTTTTGAAGGTATTAAGGGGTTTTGATAGTATTTTTTTGTATTTTAGGAATGTGTTATCGTAATCATACTGGTCTATTGCGAGGTTTACTATATTACTGAGTTCCAAAGACGCATCGTAAGTTTGATGACATTGAGATAAATTAATGTATGTACACTTTTCAAACAGGTTGCAGTACATTTTTATAGTGTTATTAAGCTTCTGTTCATTTAGAAATCTACTATGGCAGACACTTAATACAAAAACTTGACTTTTTCGCAAAGATTTAAGCGTAGTATACAATCGAGGTTTCCGCCATTTTAACCTTAAAAAAATTAAGGCAATCGATTTTCTGAGATAATCTCGCACAATATCTTGAATATTGTTTTAATAAAACACATCGAAACAGAAAATAAATTCTTTATTTCAATAATATCCAATTTTATCAGATTAACGTAGTCGTTTTGATAAAAAAAATGTATTTCATACAATATTGCAAGTTTACTTTCTAAAAATTTCACACTGAATTTTGTTGGAGGTAAAAAAAATATCTTTTTTTAATCTGTATTGAGATCGTAAAATACATCACAATGTTACATTGCCATTCTAAAATATTTTAAAAAGTATTGCCATGTTTTGAGGTGCTTACACCTACCTACTTTTTGCCCTTCAAGACAAAAAACGTTCGAATTTAATAATAAAAATAATAATTATATTTACACATTTTTCGATTTAGTATTGCCAGACAGTGGATAATCAATATTTTTGTAATCTGGCAACTTAAATTACTTGAACGCGAAAATTATGAATATCTGAAGGTGTAAGTCGCCCTCGTATAAAAAATTTCTAAAATTTTATTTTTACATCTAAACCTATACTTTATTTATTTACAATACACTGCACTGAGGTAACGGCTTCTAATAGAAGTCTTTGTACTGTATTATTATTTCCTGTCTAAATTATTAATATTAATAATATCATCATACTGTCCAATATTGGTTTGTCTAACTTTTTTACATATCTAAAAATCTATTATAACAATATCTTATATATGTAATAACTATTATTATTATTTATTATTAACAATGGTTTTCGATTATTGGCACGTCATTGACTCGAAATAATAATTGTATGGAATAGTTACGACCGCATCGAAAACGGGCCATCCAAAGCGTTTAGGGTATTTATATCTAAGGATATAAAAGCTAACGCCTTTCTTCAATTATCATTTCAATCTTAATATCACATACTTTTTACTTGACCGATAATGATGCGGTTCTAACAAAGAGATGGAACGAAATATCTATTTCAGTTTTTTTTTAATACTAATTATGGCAAGAAAATTGTTAAACTAAAATGGCAACACCAATTTTTTTTTATAAACCAAATGTTTGAACCTAGTTTGCATATTTATTATGAATATATACTCTAACTATTCCATACAACAAATACATTTTTTAAGACTAGGTTAATACCTTCGTTTTGCCTATAAACATTATAATATAAACAAAAATATTGAGCGAGTTACAAAAGGCATACAAAGTAAACATTGATATTATTTTTCTTTCGGTATCGGTATTCTCGTAACAGATTTCTAAACCAGTTTTTTTAAAACGTTTATAAGCAAAACTGCCATCATTAATTACTGATACGACACGTAAAACGTCCCCGATATAATACTATATTCACGCTTTTTCTTACACAGTATAAGCAGTATTTAATAAGATAACGGATTATAAGCTCTACGGAGAATATAAGCTATAAATATATTGGAACCGACTTCCATCTGTATATTAGTAAATATTTTATTAAATTCTGCCTATACCGGTTAATTTAAGTCGTGAATATAGCCACTGCCTCCTCGAAATATATGACAGACCCGCGGTCGTAAGTACTATTATTTATTAATAACAAAAGTATGTATGCGAAATTATTTTGGCAGTATTTTTGATAGTTGGTCATATCAAATATTGGAGTTGTATTTGCATCCAGTTTTTGGAAGGATGCTTAATTATAAAAAAAAACAACTGATTGATTTATATAGCTAAAGACATATTTAAACTCCCATCTAAATAGGTATTTTTAATGTCTGGCAGCATTCCGTTTCACTATTTTGCCAGAATAAAGAGGAAATTTAAAAAAGAAATGTTGATTGGGCTGCTTGAGTTAGTTATTTATGTATATGTTAACGATTTAAGAAGTTGTATATAAACAATGTACATTTATAATTTTAAATATTAAATCATGAACTATGTGCTATCTCAGTGAACTTTCTAACTGCCATTATTTGATACAACCCACTTATGTGAGCTGCCACAGATAATACTATTAAAAATCGCAGCATTCCTTTAAGAACTTAAGCACTTTCCTTAGCCTAATGAAAAAAAAAAACATAAAAAATAAGCTATAGACAAATGTATAACGAATACAAAAATAACTTCATAATCACATTAAAACTTGGCCTCATGAGGCCATGAAATAGAGTCCATTTTATGGCCTTTGAAATGAAAAGGGACTGATGGCCTTAAAAATATATTTAATTAACTTTTCGGTCAATTAAAACTGACTACACTTTGACCTTATCATTATAAAAAGGCCCACCAAGGCCACATATCATTTAAAAACTAGTCATAAGGCGGCATCTATCTTAATATTGCTTATTTTCACCGTTGTTTCCGATAAGGCCCTCAACTCTAGTCCATGGCCTCAAAAGTGACTATATCATGGCCAGTAAAGTCACAGCAATGGATTTAAATAGGGTAAACAACCCAATTGCAGTCACAAATACTTGTCCGGACAACAATGGTTTAGTTTACCATTTAAGTAAGTTTTATTGCATAAATTGTTTTAAAATATCAACAATCATAGTTTTGTTGGATCTCGTAGTAGTCTAACTACTTCAACTAAAACCAAAAAAGGAATTAATTCGGTAACTATACGATAGATGGCACTTTTTAAAACTAGATTACACTCGGATGTGCGGCTCGATTCCTTTGCTCGTTGTTTTAAAAACAACGGTTGGGTGGCGTCATTTCCTATTGCAGCGCTGTCTGGGGAAATTTAAAAATTAAAATTTTTATTATATAAAATACATTATTAATATTCTTTAGTTTGCGAGCCGAATACCTCTACATATTAATCGTCAATAAAACCCAATTATCTTAACAACCCCAGAGACACACGTCGTCTAGACATCGCAACAATAAAATCTTTATTCTGTGGTTCAAAGTGTAAATAAAATAAATATGAGCATAGAATTATCAACGAAAAGATGCGCCCCAAAATAATTTATACTAATTAATAATTATCTTTTTTATCTGCCTTTTTAATTTCTTTTAAAATTAATAATCTATACATAACAAGAAAAAACGGTTGCGTCCGGCTAAACACTTTTTCAAGTATCCCTCAGTAGAAATAATAAAATGAAAAATAAAAAAAAAGTATGTCTGCCATGTGTCAAATATATATTTTTATTTCATACTTTTTTTTTTGTGTATGGCATCTCTTATGTCAACCTTTGAGGTTGTCAACTACTTAACCGGGCTTTCCTGTTTGCCCTTGATATTGAATTATTACTATTTTATTATATAATTAAATATTTCAATTTAATATAAAAATTGCCAGGGCATTCAACTTATAAACTAAGCGACAACACGCTAAGGCTCGAGCCGAGGCTCGTACCACAGGGGCACCCCCTGTGGGGTACGTGCCTCGGCTTAGGGCGTCACTGGTGGGAGGACAGCAAGGGACTGGCTGGGTCGGATTCAGTACTTTTTTGTGTGCCATAGCCACTATATATATTAGCAGCCTATTTTACCCGGGACAATGTAAGGGTTTCAACGATATCCCATACATTGAAATCAGTTCAGGCATTTAGAAGCTATGTTGGAATAAAGAAACTCACAAAAATACACACATACATGAACCCTAAAAACGTAACACTCCCTTATTTTGGGCAGTCGCGTAAAAACGTAACAGTTGCTGTTTTGGGCAATCGTTTTAAAATATAGTTGTACTACAAAAATACTCACCCCATCATTTAGCGCTAGCTTTCTCCAAGAAATCCATTTTCAACCTCAACTCTATCAGAAACAGTTGTTTTTGCAATGAAAATATCTCCTCCTTTTGCCGTAACTCCATATTTAATATCTTCATCTTCGCTTCGTGTTCCCAGATGGCATGCTGCCTTTTAGCAGTGAAATATAAGCGTTCTTCTTCTGTGGCAGTTCCACAATCATGCTTGATCTGATCATCCATTTTCTCCGGTCGATCATGACCATTTTTTCGCTTAATTTCGTCCAAATTACTCAAATTTAAAGGCGTATTTGAGAGTTCGTTTAGTTTCTGGAGGAAATTTTGTTGTATTCTCGCTTGTTCGATGGCTTGGAGGGGGTTTGTTAGCATGGGGAGCTGCGGGATGGGTAGGGGGGTGAGGGGCAGCTTGTGGGGGGGCGGCGTGGGGGAGGACTGGGGGATGATTTGGACTTGGGGTTCGAGGACGTTCGGCATCGTGTCTTCGCTTTCGTTCGTACTTGAGAGTCGTCCGTTTGACATCTGTAATAAATAGACATGTATGATAAATATAACAGTAATAAATTGATAGGTTTGTTTTTGTAGGATTTGAGCCACTCGCTCATGGTGGAACAGCCGCACAGATCGATCGATCGAGGTTAAGCTGCGCTTGCCGCGGTGGGCCTGTGGATGGGTGACCATCATTTCATACAGAGATCCCGCCGTGTCACGGAGAGCACGTTAAGCCGTCGGTCCCAGTTGTCAAATTAAGATCTATGTATTGAATAGATTCAGGCGTTACTTTGCGGAAGTCCATTACAATGAATGCAAATAAATACAATATCTAGCTACTTCCACAAAATTGAGGGTAGTCATGCCTGATGATGCCCCATGGGGGGGGGCGAAACACGTGTAGAGTAGTTGGTGGTAGTCGGAATTTTCACCACTTGCGTATGTGCATATATTTGCGGGCGGGCGGGCGGTGCACAGGTAATGCATGACTACCCTCAATTTTGTGGAAGAGCTAGATATTGTATTTATTTGCATTCATTAAGATCTATGTAATAACAACCGTTACGGGTAGTCAGAGACGTGAAAGTCTGTTAACCAGTCATACCACGAGATATCGTGTTACCCAGTTACTGGGTTGTGGAGGTCAGATAGGCAGTCGCTCCATGTAAAATACTGGTATTAAGCTGCATCCGGTTTGACTGGAAGCCGACCCCAACGTAATTGGGAAAAGGCTAGGCAGATGGATAGTTTTTGTGGGATTTGGCTTCGTTTCTTTCTTTGAATGAGAAATTGAAATTGAAATTCTTTATTTGCATGAAACATGGTAAATATGGTGGTATGTTAAGAGTATACAGTCCTGCATGCTTCACCAGAAACTGGCATACAAAGAGTAAGTATTTATATAATACAAAATTAAAATTAGGATTACAATTATTACTTAATTCATATTATAACATTCAATTTTTCGGATATTATCAATTACAGAATTCAATTTAAAGATGTCAATACAATAAAATGTCAATAATAATTATAGGTTTAATACACATGTCAATAATAATATGTATAATCATTTTGTAATTCTAGTATCGTTATTTCACATTCCAAAATTCTTTAATGTCATAGAAACAGTTTTCATCAGAAGAAACTTTTGTGCTGCAGCGGACCACGAATGACCGCACTGTCACCATACTATTAACATTACTACCTGATTTTGGTAATATTGAGAGGGAGAATTTACGTTATATTCAATTACATAAAATGCCGATTATTATAATTATTTTATAATTCATAAGTTACTATAAAAGAAGATTAGCCAATTTGAATGTTAACAAATATTTTAACCTTTTCCATAATAAGTCCATAATACGTATTTTTGGGATCATGGCAACATTTAAACCGTCTGTCACGCGCAGACTTATCTGGCGAGAACTATATTTTACTCAGTATTAATATTTTTCTGGGAATACAGGCTATGTTATCGATACTATTTTTTGTATTTTTTTATTATTTTTTTATTATTTACTATATTAAAATAAAGCTGAAGAGTTTTTCTTTTCGTTTGTACGTACTAATTTTTGTAACAATCAGTCGATACGAAAAAATATTTTTGCATTTCATAGCCCAATTTTTCTAAAGTCCTATTTAGGTAAGTTAACTATCATAATTATATACCCATAGGAGCCGAACAAGAACAAAAAAGCGGCTGAAACCGCGGGGCACAGCTAGTGTTATAAGTGGCATACTTACGTTGACCGGTACACAGTCGTCATCCTTCACGCTGTGGCCTCCGTCCGCACTCGTGGTCGGGTCACCGTCCTCGTCTGAAAATATACAAATTATAATGAGTAACTAAGAATAATAGGTGTACATATTTATATGCACTGCCGACAAACTGCACTACAGTTTGGCAGGAGATTTGTGTTTCTTTAAAAAATGTAAAACTTGTTAGAATAAATAAATAAAAAAAAAAAAAAAAATGGGTGAGAATGAGGACGTCCTTTAAAATAAAGGACGTTTGAAATAAACCTTGGACGTTTGAAATGACCTTTAAAATAAAGGACGTTTGGTAACCTTATCGGAACTGTACTTTATTTTTCCACAAAAACAAAATAATCGTGTCTCTTCTTTAAATAGTATAAACCAAAGTCGCTTTCCGCGTCTGTCTGTCTGTTTATCCGCTTACTCCTCCTAAACCGCAAAACGGATATTGAAGCGATTTACACTATCGTTTAGATATTTTTTCGCAGATGGTTTTTTATATTTATTAAATCCTAATGAACTTTTCTTTTAAGTAGAAAAAAAGAATATTTTGCAACCAATTCGCCGAAAAGTTACATGTCTTACTCGTAACTCGTTCGTGCTCTTTTTTCCAATTTATACCCGTGCGACGCCGGGGCGGGTCGCTAGTTAGAAATAACATGTTGAACATAACATAACATAACATAGCATCACGCCTGTATTCCCCGAAGGGGTAGGCAGAGGTGTACACAGTTGTACACCCACATTTCACCAATGCTGTTATTAAGTCCCATGTAATAGGTGGTGAGCCTATTGCCATCAACCGGGCACAGTTCCAAACTCCGGGCTGCTACTGAGAATTTCCTAACAGAAAAACTCAATAACACTTTGCCCGACCCGGGGATCGAACCCGAGACCTCCTGTTCAGCAGTCGCGCTTGGGACCACTAGACCAACGAGGCAGTCGAGATAAGATGTTGAAACACTACATATGTCATGTAGTTGGGTAGGTAGTGTATTATAGTTTGACCAGAAGTGATGTACCGCTCTGTAGGAGGTCCGCGGCAGGATGCAGATGCAGTAGCCCGTTAGGATATGTTTAGGATATGTTTACAACTGCCCAGACCCGTCTCCCACAACGGTTGCACCGGGATACATCCCGAAACACGACTAGGTCGCTTCACGGCATGGCTTCGTCTGGTGGTAATATACAAATAATAATATAATATAAAGATAATGTTACCTTTGACATCTAGAGGGTGTATATTCTGCCAAAGCATGCCGTCCAGCAGCCCGGGCGGCTCCGACTGCGATTGCTGGAACAACAGATAACCACATTATAGCTAGTATAATTCGCATAATTAACATAACATAGCATCACGCCTATATTCCCCGAAGGGGTAGGCAGAGGTGTACACAATTCTACACCTACATTTCACCAATGCTGTTTTTAAATCTCATGTAATAGGTGGTCAGCCTATTGCCATCCACCGGGCACAATACCAAACTCCGGGTAGCTACTGAGAAATACCTAATAAAAACTCAATAACACTGCCCAACCCGGGAATCGAACCTGAGACCTGAGAGTTCAGCAGTCGCGCTTAGGACCACTAGACCAACCAGGCAGTCGCATAATTAGTCATTTGGAGAATCAAACAATGTTTGTCATCACTACATATTATAAAACAAAGTCCTCCGCCGCGTCTGTCTGGTGGCGATAAACTAAAAAACTACTGCACCGATTTTCATGCTGTTTTCACCAATGGATAGATTGGTTCTCGAGGAAGGTTTTGGTATATAATTTGTCAATTTTTTGTATACAATGGCTAAAATATAATATTATATTATTATAAAATATAATATTATTTAACTTCCTTTGAAGGAATGAATATACCAGCTATTGATGATTTATAGCGCAACTGATAAAAATCATGCTTTTTCAGAATACACCCGAAAGACTCTACGCGTATTTTTTGGCGGTTTTGCACGGCAAATGTATCAAACGCATGCGTAGCGAACTCTAAAGTTATATTTTTTTGTGGAATGATAAATACGCTCTTGAGCAGGATTCGAATCTGCGCCTCCCGGATAAATACTCCAGGCGCTCTGACCACTTCGATCACTGCGCCCGCGACGGCAATTATCTTTTCACAAAAAAAAAACTTATCACTTGCATAGTAATATCTTAGGTTTGCGCGATCACTCACTACACATTATAATAAAACTTTTTTGTTTTTCCTGACTTTTCGAACACTTTGCAGCGTTCACAACGAAACGTCAGGAAAAACAAAAAACCAATAATACACGCGATTAATCCGGTTAAAAGTTGTTTTATCACTTGCACATTAACTCCTTTAAGGAAATGATCTAGTAAATTACGACTATGTAAAATCACAAAAAAAAAAAATTGACCGAACATATTAAAACTAATATTGACGCGCGAATGACGTCAATATAGAGACAGTTAATGCCGTTTACACTATCAGAGGAATCTCGCAATTCTTCATTATCATTCTGGTACAAAATCCTGACGCGCATGCGACAAATACGTCAAAAGTTTTAACGGTACTATTTGTAATCTGTGCCTCAACTAAGATTTAAATGTGTCTCGTAGGCGTGGCTCGTGCTTTTTTATGTTTTATAATCATGCCTTTGACGTCAATAATGGTAATCAGGACATGTTTGTGTATCCTAGATAGTGTTAAAAGTATCGTCGCATTCAAAATGTTTAATTTTTATAAGTACGTCACTATACTAATACGTGACGCAAAAACTTTCTACCACTTTTTATAAATTACGCGGACGGAAGAGTATGAAATGTGGCACAGTTAAAGTTTATGTCAAAATTCAAAAGGTTTTTATTTCAAATAGGCAAATTACATGCACTTAAGAAACGTCAAACGATTCTAGTTGCTCGGTTCCAAAAAGCTGATCAAATGGAGAAGAGCCGGCAAGAAACTCCATAGACACTCTTTTTAAATAAATAATAAGTACAGTCTTGCTTTGTTACATTTTTGTGTTCAGAAATATCCGAGAGCAATGTAGGTTAATGCGTGAAATAATATAAAAAAAAATATACTGAGCAAACCGATACTAAGAATGCCATCTGCGATAGAAACACAGGTTAACACGATTTCTTCAGAGACTAAGTTCTAGAACATTAATGACTACATTGAGCTCGCATTTATAATATGGTGATGTTGGATCGACTATCTTTACTAATAAATTTAGATACAATGTATGATTAGAGGAGTGCAGAAAGCTAACACTAAGCTGATTCGCACTAAGAGTTTCCAATCATCTTTTATAATACGCACAGCAAAGCAGTGGAACTCTCTACCTGCGTCTGTTTTTCCGAACGCATTCAACCCTAATCTCTTCAAAGTTAGAGTGAACAGGCTTCTTCTGGGTAAGATCTAAGTAGTGCAGATTCGCATTTTTATAAAACATTAAAATTTTGACATTGACTGTACAAGCATTTTGCATTTCTTGATGACGTCAAAGATGATAACAATAATGTAAATGATTTAACTGTTTTAACTTAAACCTGTGTAGAGTTAAAGAATTTTTTTTAGACTTGCAATATCAGATCTTGACCTATCAGTGACGACAATAGTTATGACGCACATGTTAAGCTGTTGCGTCAGTCATTAGCAGACACAATAGATTTTTATTGTTACAACGTACAGATCTGTACGCTACTGAGCCGAAAGGTTAATGATTATGACGTAGGTAAATTATGCTTTCTTAGATTTGCGTGGAGTCTATATTTTTTTTATAGGTAGCATTCCAGTAAAGGTTATTTTTTAAATTTATTAGAAATTCAATGTCAAATCTAAGGCTAAAAATAATACGTTATTATTAACGTGAATACAATCGATATACAGTATGTTAATAACACTCTTTTTTTGGGCAGTCGTGTCAAAAAATCCGAAAGGAGTATTTATTAGGTATCCCAATCGCATTACGAAATAAAATAAGAAACATAAAATATTAATTAAAGGAAACTTATTAAGGATAATGACATTTAAAATGCACGATTTTTGTGGCCATATTACCGTAATTTCCCAAAAATCTAGCAAACGCCCCTGTACTGCTATATAATTTTCCTTTCATGGGTTTTTTTTCTTATATTCTATTAATCGAGCGAAACCTCGATACCTAATAATGCCTGCACGGACCAGAAAGGGTATTTTTTTAACATACTGTATAAAAGTCTAGTGTGAGTTCGCAAACGCATACGTTTCTCCAAAACTGTCCGCTGTCCCCATGTAAATCTTGCATCAATATCGATAAGTTAATTTGGTAGCAATATCTGTGCGGGGTGGGTGGTGAAAAGTGGTGGTCACTCCTATCACTGAGGTTTCATAGCAAATTAAAGTAAATAATCCTAAATATGTATGGAAACACTCACTATTCTCCACAGCCACCCACTTACGCCCACTCGCTATTATAATGATAATTATTACATTTAACATTTAGGTGCCTCTACCTATAATGATCTGGGAAAGCATAGATAAGTTAGGTACTTATTTTAATACACTGTTCTTTGATTCTTCACGTCGGAGAAGTAAATAAAGGTCCTCTCTTTGTTAAAAAACGGTGGCATTCTCAGAAGCTAGTCCTAAAATAAATACTAATAGTATTTGACATATCAACCTATAGCTACCCCACTGCAGTACAAAGGCTTTTCTCATACTGAGAAGGCACGAGCATTTGTCACTACGCTAACACATTGCGGGTACATTTCAGACCATTAGGTTATGAACATTTCTATGGAGCAGCTGATTTTTTTTCACGCTTGGTTCTGTAATAATTATTATTTGTACATATGAGTACATTGACCTTCTGTAACACGTTGTATAGACAATATACATAACATGCCCTTAACATGTATAAAAAATCATTATATAAGGTCCTAATATGACAGCGCGGTTGGCGCAGTGGTCGAGAGACCGACTGCTGCGCTGCGTGTCGCAGGTTGGATTCCTGCACGGAGCTAATATTTGTACGATCTATAGATAATTGCTCCGGGTCTGGGTGTGTGTGTGTGCTTGTGAGATTATGTCTGTAAACGCACTCACGATACAGGAAGTAATTCCTAGTGTGGGGCAACGCTTTTAATAATAAAAAAAAAATCTTAGGCATAGCTACTTATGGTTAGAAGGGTCTGGGTGTGTGTGTGTGCTTCTGAGATTATGTCTGTAAACGCACTCACGATATAGGAAGCAATTCCTAGTGCGGGGCAACGCTTTTTATAATAAAATAAAAATAAAAATCTTAGGCATAGCTACTTACAGTTTGAATTTAGGACTTTAGTTATTAAGGCTAAAGAAAAAAAAAAAAAGAAAAAAAAAAAAAAAAAGGCTAAAAGGTTTGTCTATTATCGGTAAATATTTATTAAACACACTTGCTTGTAAAGGGACTCATATTGCACCGCTTTTAGATTCATATGAGGCTTATTACGCACGTTTAGTTTATACTTTACATTAAAACTGCCGCGTAGCACCAATATATTTATTTTTAAATTTCAGTAAAGAGTTTTGATGTCTAAAAACTTTATTTTAAATGTATGTAGTATATTTAATAGATGAGCAATGTCATAAAACATCTTGCTGGATCCTAATACACTATGACAAATAAACATTTCAATTCACTAAATTATTAAGTTTTGTCGCTAAATTAACATTAATTTGGGTTATAAATGGAAAAATATATATTTTATTACAAGCCTGTTTTGCGACTTTATCAGTGGCTTTCCTTCCATCTGCGTGACAGACTCGGCGTGCGAAATAGAAATTCGCGCGCCATTTTAGTTATAAAATTAAGTACGTGTCTAGAAAAACTTCGTATGAGACGCGTGAGCTATGATCATTACAAAGTCTTGGTACCATAATTGCTAACCCTCGCCTATTGCTCTGCTAGCAATTCTACTTCGACTGTAAAAAAAAATGCCTACTTATGTAATTTTTACACTTATTATATTAAAAGTGTAAAAATTACTTATAGTATGTGCACATGTCTGTTTATAAATATTTTGCATTGGAAGAAACTAATGTCTAAGATACAGGCTCGGCCTAGTTAAGACATTAGGATTCCATTTGTCCTACACTTACAGAAATTGTACTATTAGATTAAGTAAATTGTATTGTTAACTGGTTTCAATAAAGATTAAAGATTATTATGTCTTAAGTTTTTTTTTTTCATTCTTCATATCTTCGATGATCTTATGTCAAACCAATTTAAACCTTATGTGAAAGGCAATTAAAGCTACATCGCCCACCTCCGTGGCATAGAAATACTATATAATATAGCTCTTTTTAATATTAATAACGTTTACCTGAGTGTCGTGTGCGCGCATTTTGCATTTCTTCTTATAGTTTTCATACCACATCTTGACCTGCGCCGGAGTGCGGGGTCTGTCACCCCCACACCTTTTGTTCACCTCCTCGCATATTGTCGACCACACCAACTGGGGATTACACATACAAAGTAGTGATTAATAATAAATATTGAATACAGATAAACCTTTCAAACTGATTATCGCATGCGTAGCGAACTCTAAAGTTATTTTGGGGAAAGAAAAAGTAGAGAAGATTTTCATGATACAGTATCGACATCGGAAAATATCTAGTTGATAATTTACCATTTCATGACTCCACGAGACAGGTTCACCCTAATGTGGAGTCCACAAGTAAAAATAAAGAAAGTCAATTATTTAAACGGTCGTTAGCAGGATTTGAACCTGGCCCACTAGTTGGCGCTTTTGCCAACTAAGCTATTCTGAGCTCTGTTCACTCAGACTGAATTCTTCTACATTAATACGTCTTAAACTGGCATAAAGTCCCATACTACATGTGTATTAAAAAGTATACTATAGTGAAATTTTGAACGTTGATATGGTTCTATTGTCAAAGATTTATGTGTGTGTGTCAAACGCATGACAGTGTGTGTAATGTTTTTATTATTATTAATTGAATGTATTTTTAATGCATATCACAAAATACATTATCTTTTCCTCCATATAATCTTTGTTTAAAACCCGATTTTGATGAAAAAACTGCATATTTGGATTTTTTTTAAATAAATATTTCTAGCCAAGAATCGAACCCGTTGATTTTGGAAAAAATAACAGACGAAGTATTATTACATCATCCGATAGTGTCGCTAAAAAGGATCAAATTCTGTGAAGTATTGACATATGGCAAAAATGTAGAATTTTATTAAACTGATTCCTATTGCAGGCACGGAGGAGTTCCCGTGCATCTAAGAGCACTTTAAAACGTCGGTCCCGGTTGTCAAAATATAACCAATGACAGTCCTTGTGGGTACTCAGAGGGCTGAAAGCCTGACCACCAGTCTTACCGCCAGATGCCGCGTTATCCAGTAACTGGGTTGCGGAGGTCAGATAGGCAGTTGCTCCATGTGAAAAACTGGTATTAAGCTGCTTGCGGTTAGGCTGGAAGCTGTTCACAACGTCGTTGGGAAAAGGCTAGGCAGATTGATTGCTACGATCATTTTGCACCTTTAAATGCTAATACACATATTCAGTGGTATTTTTTTCACATAAGAGGAGACCTATTATTATTACGTTTAGTATTTTTAAGTTATATTAAACAAAATAACTATAAATTAAAATATTTTATCTCTAATAGGCAAGCAGTCAGATGACTTCTGAGAAATGACCTGTTTAAAATTAATTAAAAAGTTAAGAAATAAAGTTTTTTGATCGTTGTGATTATTATTATTAAGACTTTCCTTCTTTAGAGATTTACTTTATTACCGACTGCCAAGGAAAAACATAGCCCATGTTTTTACTATAACAACTGCCTCGTTGGTCTAGTGATCCCAAGCGCGACTGCTGAGCATGAGGTCTCGGGTTCGATTCCCGGGTCAGGCAGTGTTATTAAGTTTTTCTGTAAGAAAAATCTCAGTAACAGCCTGGAGTTTGGAATTGTGCCCGGTAGATGGCAATAGGGTCACTACCTTTTACATTAGACTTATTAACAGCATTGGTGAAATGTGGGTGTACGACTGTGTACGCCTCTGCCTACCCCTTTGGGGAATACAGGCGTGATGCTATGTTATGTTACTACAATTTATCTTATAAGTACGCGCGACAATCTAAGAAGTGCATTTTTTCTATGTAAAGTTAAACTTGAGGTTTACGAATGATACTCGTTGTTATAGTGTATGGGTAACATAGTAATTATATAGGATTATGAATTTGATTTTTCAATTTCTTACGTAGACCTTCATACAAAGGTGAAATGAGAAACGTCAAACCGACCATCTTAGATTGTCGCGAGTTTAGTTAAGATGGCCGTTTGACAGCTAATAAAATGCGATGAAGTTTAATTTGTAGTACTAGATTAACTTCTTATTATAATACAACAACATTGATAAATATGGTCTTATGCTCTATGTATTTGCAATACAGAATATTTTTGATTGTATTTAACAGCTGTCAAAACTGCCACCATAGCGTGCCGCTATAATAGTACCAATTAGTAGATAATTTAATAAGAAACAATAAATTTTAATATTAGTCCACAACTAACGGTACTTTAAAATTATCCCACGATAAATTCACTAAAACCAAAGGTATTATACAGTCAAAAAGCAATAAAAATAACCAGTTGCTTCAAAAATAATAATGAACTCACGTAATTATACAACTGGCTTTGCGGATCCATTTTGTTAAACGTCGAATTTATTACTTTTCAACGGCTTAGATTTTATAAATGGCTGCTTCAGTGCCTATATTTTTTAAATAAAATAAACTGGTTCGAATTTTGATTTTGACATTTATGATTTTTTAACTGCCCCACGGATAAAAAGTTAGGCAAAGAAAATTTGTTGTGAAGCCAAGTTTACTGTTTTATTATAAAATAATTGATAAGTATTACAAATTAAAATAAATAACAGTAAAAATAAGCAACTATGGTATTATTAACATTGCTATTTAATTAATAATGATGTTGGTTTGTGTGTCTCACGATAATTATGCTATAACACTTTGCATATGCAAATCTTTGAGTATAACACTATGTATGTTATATAAATTTACCTAGTCTTTCTTGTTAAAAATACCATAAAATGTTGTTCAAATATGTTGGGTCATGGTATTCTAATCTAACTAGAATTAACCAGAGGTGGTTGATTATCAAATTTAAAGATTTTTATTTCAAATAGACCAAAAGAGTCTGTTTTTTGGAGAAGAACCGACAAGAAATTCCATAGACACTCTTTTATGAGTGTGAGCAAAGGTTAACATAAGGAAATAGATAATAACAAATAAAAACAATTCACAAACCCATATCTATCTGACTATTTAAACACAATCGATCCCAGGGTTGCCTGGTAGAAATCGAAGACTGCGATAAGGCCGCCCATTTTATGTATTTTTATTCATTTACTTATTTTCTGTCAGTGCTTGTTCAATTGGTGTACAATAAAGTATATATAAAGAAATAATTAATTGATTACAATTTGATGCTTAAAACCGACTGATTTTGGTCCTTCAAATCGAATATTAACCGGCGATATCTTATTTATTACATTTTCCTGTTTCAAATTTTTGAACATTTAATGTTTAAGTATCCCTACTAATGTCAGAAGATTGGCATCTCACTTCAAAACACATAGACAAAAAGCCAGGCGTCTCCTATGAGACGATAGAGTTGAAATTTTATAGATGCACAATGAACAACCGACACGATAGCTCAGTTTGGGAGTATTGGAGAGCATTGGCACGATACAAGTTTCGCGGGCTGAAGTTCCATTTGGGTCTAATTTTGTCAATGTTCCTTACAAAAATAATATCTAAAAGCTTAATCTTTGAACGATCTATAATCTATTACTAGTGGTCGCTCAGTGAGCGAAATTTTACATCATGTGTTTTTATTTTATTTATTATTTAGAAGGAGACCGTATCGGTGGCGGTTACCAAGAACAACAGCATTCCTAATGAGGGTTGACGTCAGGCAGGCGGCCGGTCATAGAACATTGCCAAAACTTTAGCAGCAATTTCAAAAACAATTAGATAGTGGAAGAAGAATACATGCTGCGCCGACCCCAAATAAATTGGGATAAAGGTAGGGCGATGATGATGATTATATATAAACTTTAACTCCTCAGTGGGCGCAATATGCTTAAAAAGGTTTACAAAATTGTCTCTTGATTTATTATCTATTTATTCATGCATTAAATAAAACGGCCGAAGCCAATAACACTATTTAGACAGAAATACAGTAATATGTAAAAGAGAGGATCCTACTAATATTTGTTTGTACGTATGGATGTTTGTTGCTCTTTCACACAATAACTGCTGAACGGATTTAAATGAAATTTGGTACACATATAGTTTATAACCTGGACTATCGTATACTTTTTATCCCGGCTGGACCCAATTCTGAGTCCACGCAGACGAAGACGCGGGCAGAGGCTAGTATGTAATATGTTCATGATTAATTAAGAAAAAAAATTAGATTTAGACAAATCCGCATAGTTTACTAGTATAGCTAACTGCGCATTAGAACCTGACACTCCTAGTAAGCAAGTAACTGAACACTGAATAATATTGTTGAGGACATCGCTGAATTAGCAATATCGCCTCGTGGAACTTGGTTTACGATATTATTATTCTAATAAATATATATTATTATTGAAGTATACACACATCAAAACATGTTTTGCACTAATCTTGTACCTATATGCTTATTTATCATTACGACTGTATTCCTAGAAGACTCTTCTATTGCTAGAAGGTTTTACCGCCTCGTTGGTCTAGGTCGCAAACGCGGCTACCGAGCGTGAGGTCATCGAGGTTTCGATTTCCGGGTCGGGCAAACTGTTATTGGGAATTTCAGATCGGAGATAGAAAGTTGGTGGTGTGACACCCCCATGCTTCAGGGAGCACCGTTTTACCGTGGGAGAGCCTGGCTTCGGCACGAATGGGCCGGCTCGACCGAAGTGCGAGATAGGTTGCCGTGGCAAAAACTTCGGTCGGAGGGGTATATTCCTAGGTGTTCGCAAGTGCGACCGCCGAGCGTGATGTCCTCAGAAATTCTCAGTACCAGCCCGGAGTTTGGAATTGTGTCCGGTTGATGGCAATATTTATGTTCATCACCTATTACTACACCTACTAACTAAATAACAAAATTGGTGAAATGTGGGTGTACAACTATGTACATATCTGCATAACCTTTCGGGGAATATATACATAACCTATACAATATGTACTTTATACACTGTGTACCACAAGTCCGTGGTCATGGTACTTTGCGGGGTCAATGTACTCATGTTCATAACATTGTTCCATGGGTCGATTGTGCTCTAAGTAAAAAAATATTAAAATACTCACCATAGCTTTAAGGCTTCGCTCCGGACATCCATTCGATAATTTTTTTATATTTAACGTTTTTTTTTTCTCCTAACACTAATGATTGCGGTGTGTTGGACGATGCTCCCCATGTTCTAATGGAGAGCGAGGCGAGACAAAATTTATGACATTGGCTTTTGCAATTCTATACTATCATTTCCATTATCAGAAAAAGCTAAACTTTTTTATATGGTAGCAGTAAGGTGATCTACTTTATGTTTGTGTATTTTTTTTTGTTTTGACACAACTGGGTGATATGGTCGCTAAGCGACAAACCCCATGAAATAAAAAAAATAAAAATAGACATTTCTATGGAGCAGCTGATTCTTTTTCGCGTTTTCGTAGTTGACTCCATACTAAAAGTCGTGCGTATACACGAGTACATTGACCCAATTGACCAAAGTATGACCGGACTTGTGGTACACATTGTATAGGTGACAATTCCAAAGTGTCTGTAAGTTGTTTAATTGAACTTAATAAATCACGCCTGCATTCCCCGAGGGAGTAGGCAGAGGTCTGCAGAGGTGTACACAGTTGTACACTCACATTTCACCAATGCTGTTATTTAGTCCCATGTACCGGGCACAATTCCAAACTCCGGGTTGCTACTGAGAATTTTCTTACAGAAATAATAACAGGGACCTCACGCTCAGCAGTCGCACTTGCAACACTCAGGAATATACTCCCAATTTTTAACAATCCCGGAAGTCACTTATATTAAATCATCAGTCACCTCCATCCATCTAACCCATAAATAAATTAAACGCGATACCATCTTAGTTAACTACTTAACAGTAGTATTTGTTATCAGCGATAATACTTTATCGATATCAGGTTATCGTATAAATTATGAAATAACATTATAAAGGAATTCAATTAGTATTTTGGACGTCGATTACGATAAGATTACGAGTCATGGTTAACCGTAAACTCGTTTCAAGGATGTAGTAACTTTACGTTACTGAGTTAATAAATAAAATGAAATTATTTAAAATAATAAAAATAGTCTGCCGTATATGACTTATATTTGTAACCGACTTTAACAAAAGGAGGTTTCTCAATTCGTCCGTATATTTGTTATGTGTGTTCTCGTATAACTTCGTCGTTTATGAACCGATTTTGATGATACTTTTTTGTTGGAAGGAATAGTCCCCCGGGGTATTTAGAATCGGTGCCTGACATTCATCAGGCACCGACTCCAAAATAACAGATTATTATTAAATATTGTAATTTTAAAATTATTTTATTATAAGCAAGTTCGATATTATTTTGAACTTTTTAGTGTAGTAGATTTTTGAAGGGGGTTTTTACTTTTTGTTAATAATTGTTTTATTTCCCATTTTTTATGTACCATAGCCACAATATTACCTTTTTCTAATTTTATTAGCCTAGGTTATCCGGAACAATGTAAAGATTCTACCGATACCCGATTGCAGCGCCACCTACCGTGTCCAATTGAGAATCTAAACCATCCATGCAAACACACAAAAAAAATCATTAGTCGTTGCATCCTTAAGTACTCGAACTGCCTCGTTGCCTGTAATGGTCCGAAGTACGACTACTGAGCATAAGGTCGTGGGTTCGATTACCAGATCGGACAAAGTTATAGGGATTTTCAGTTAGGAAATTTTCGGTAGCAGCCCGGATTGTGGAATTAGTACTTATTACATGGGACTTGGTGTAATGTGGGTGTACAACTTTGTACGCCTCTGTCTACCTCTTCTGGGAACACAGGCGTGATGCTGTGTTAGTACCTGTTTGCTCCTATTAGTGGCGTTGTTGGAGCGCCCCTGCCGCAACACGTCGCGATGCCTGGCGATCAGCTCGAGGACAGTCCGCTTTTCCAGCTCGGTGAAGTTCTTGGAGCGCTCCTTGTGGCCGCGGCGGGCGCGGAACGATGTGGACGTGCTGCGTGTTGACATATCACTCTGTGGAGGGAAGAGGACCAAGTTTGAGCTACACGATGACTGATGCATGTGTGACGTCAGTTTTTTACTACAAGATTTCCACAGCGTCCGTGCCTTTTATTTGCTTGTTTTATTGATTATGCTTTTATGTTACATTTGTGTTTCGATTTGGGACTTAAGCTGGTCTTAGTCTATGTGAGTCCATCACTTTTTTATTTTTTTTATAATTATTTGTTTGCTTATGTTATTGTTAGTGCAGTATTTATAATTACACAGAATATAGGATTTGGAGTCGCTTGGAGAGGTTGTGCCGTCAGTTAGGACAGGTCAACTCGAAATTGATATGGCTCTTTCTTAAAAAGACAATTCCATATACCCGACACGGTTGCGCTCACATAGGGATGTTTAATGATGTCTGGACATTAAAAGAGACCTTGACCTTTGAGTTTGTTTCGGCGTTTCTTCTCAGAGGTAGTCAGAATGGAAACGCCGGGGCCATTTATATCATAGTGACACGTAAAAGAGTTTTTAAAATACCTATTTACAGAATAAACAATTTCATTTCATTTCATTTAAGACTAAAGTCAAAGCAATTTTTATTACACCATTTACAGCTGTGACGTTATGGAGCTCCGTCCTTTATTTACCGAGCGGGTAGGCGGAGGTGTTAACTACCCAAATTTCATAAATGCTGTTATTAAGTACCTTGTAAATAGGTGGTAAGCCTATTGCCATTAACCGTCAACTTTGCCTAACTCCAGACTGCTACTGACAATTTCTAAAAAGAAAGTCTTATAACACTGTCTAATCCAGGACTTCACGCTTGCGACCACTAGACAAATGACGCAATTGAAAGAAGAAATTAATAAAAACAATAAAAATCCTTTTTTTGTACCACAGCCACTATATTTTTTTTAAATCTTACTATTATTATTACTAATAATACCGAAAACAACCCCTAAAAAAATCAACCAATTTTTGTAGACAAGCAAATTAGCAACCCGTGCATAACCACAAACAAGATGAAATTAATAAAAAAACCACTCCTGCCATGTGTCATTGATTTATATATATATTTTTACACCGTTTGGTGTACCCCTACATTCCTATTTTATTTAATCTTACTTGCCTATTTTAACCGGGACAATGTAAGGATTCTAACGATACCCCATACATCTAAATCGGTTCAGACATTTAAAAGTTATGGTGGAAAGAAAACTTCCAAACATACGTACAATACACACAAACATACGTACAATACGCACAAACATACGTACAATACGCACAAACATTTGCACTTTTTAAACTCCATATAAATATAGTAATATCTTAGGTTTTCGCGATCACTACACGTTATAATAAAACAACTTTTAACCGGATTAATCGCGTGTATTATTGGTTAGTCCTCCTGCGACCACGAACGCTACAAAGTGTTCGAAACGTCAGTAAAAACAAAAACCAATAATACACGCGATTAATCCGGTTAAAAGTTGTTTTATTATAATCCATATAAATAGAAGTATTAATGTATGTTTATATGTAGAAGAAATAGTTCTTCAATCTGTGTTACATAGCTAATTATCTTAGTAATACACGCTAGAATATTATAAATGAGTTTTTTAAATGTTGTTTTCATGTTGTTGCTCCTGACTGTACATACATGAACACTAAAAACATAACACTCCTTCTTTGGCAGTCGTGTAAAAATACGACGATCAATTTTCTGGTTATCTAGATATCTAATCTACTTCTCGCCATCCACTCTAGGACATTCTATCAACATTAATAGATTAGATAAAATTTAACAGTTAAACTTTATAAGTTATGGTATTCCATTAACCTTTACAACTTAAAAAAGCTTCACACCAATTAAGTTTTTAAATCCAGTTTTCAAAGTGGTTTGAATAAATATAATTGTGAATAATGTATCGTTATTTTACTATATTTAATTAACTATCTTTCGCTCGCGGTTTTGCCGTCCAGTGGGCTTACTCTTGAAAATAATTCCGCTCGATTGACATTGGAAATATGTTAGTTAGTACTTTTAAATGTTAAAATGTCAAAAATAATAATTATAGATTCGGAATAATATGAAGACAACATGCTGTAAAATTGAGGCAACTGTAATTTAGGTAAACTTATTTTAAAATTACGCGTTGTTTTAAGGCGTCTTTTTAATATTTAATATTCTTTTACCTACCGTTACTATAAGAGCAGGATGAGATGACGTCAAATTCAAATTAATCATGTCAACCTAAAATTTCCATAAAATTTTCAGTTGACGTCCCTATTTTTAGTGGCTACCTAAACCTGTGCCTGCTAAAAACGTTCGGAGATTTTAATTTGACGTGACTAAATTCGTATTTGACATCTCTTGATTCGTCCCATCTTGCTCATATAGTAACTGTTCCTAAAGTAGGTAGTTAGGGTGATCCTAAATTTTTTCACGTAGGGATTCGGGGGGGGGGGATTCCAACAACGGCCATGGGCGCACAGATAAATGTTCTGGGTATATGTGCATCTGAGATTGGTCACTTTAATAAACACACCCATGACACAGTAAAAATCTAAATTTGAGGGTGCCGCATATTTTAAACAAAAAAGGGTGACCTGGTGATCAAAAACATCCAAGACCTGCAAGCTACCACATACCATAACCAGCTCATAACAGTCCCACTGCAGGGCGCAGGCTCTTCTCACACAGAGAGGGCACGAGCATTGATCACCACGGTCGATGATTTCACACCATTAAGTCCATGTTTCCTCACGATATTTTTGATTAACAAGGAGAGTAAATATAACATTTATAAAAATAATAATTTATACAGTCAGGTTTGAATCCCCGACTTGTTGTTCAAGAAGCAACTCGGCTACGACAATAACTTATATTTATTTTATTTTTCAAATAGGAGCTTCAGACACAGTTATTAATTTCATATTAATAACTTTCGTGAGAGTTATAAATTTAAATTAATTATTTATTCACGGTTATTACCGATATCCATACTTATTATATCGGTAACAGTATTTTTATCCGAAAACATAATTACGAATAGTTCTTTTTTATATCAAATCAAATCAAATGTCTTTATTGTGAGACAGTCATGAACAGGATGTTAATTTTTGAGAAGCATGGTGTGTGTGTGTGTGTGTGTAGCTCACTGCTCAGCCGAATAGGCACACAATATTTTATTATAAGCTAAGATTTTTTTATGAAATTATTCTTATTTTTATATTTTCAATTTAATTGCATCAAAACATATATAACTTACCCTGGCATTAATAGTTATAAGAACCTCTCTTTCAAGCAGTGAACTTGTCACATAAGGATTGGATTGTATTGTGTACGTGAAATATGGGGTTACTCTTGAACCTAATACCAATTCCAATATAAATAGCTCTAGTAATATGTTACATTTTCGCGATCACTATACATTATAATAAAACAACTTTTAACCGGATTAATCGCGTGTATTATTGGTTTTTTTGTTTTTCCTGACGTTTCGAACTCTTTGCAGTGTTCGTGGTCGCAGCAAAGCATCGCAACAATAAACCAATAATACACCGAATTAATCCGGTTAAAAGTTGTTTTATTATAATTAAATGACGCCTTCAAACACCGCGTGATTAAAATAAATGTACCTACATTACAGTTGCCTTAATTTTAAAGCACGTTGTCTTCATAATATCCCGAATCTATAATATTTTTTTAGACATTATTTCCAATGTCAATCGAACAGAAATATTTTCAAGAGTACTAAAAAATCTTTAATTTTTTTCATAAATATTAAGACGTCGTCGGTCTCTCGTATTACCTTAGGTATTTTATTATATATTCTCGACGACATACCAAAGAACATTTTAGAGAATAAGGCTGCCTTTGACGTCACATTTACTATTTTATCTGCGTGTCTACTAGAGGATAGGTAGCCGATATATAAACAAGTTTATTAATTAAGTACTTAAGGTACATCGAAATCGGCAATTAAGTTAAAAGATAAAATATGTATAAATAAAGTACTTAGACATAAATTATGTTATAATCAGGTTAATGGCGGTACTTCCGGCTGTACCTAATTTGTACAGTCGGCACCAAAATTATGTTAACAGTAGCAAAAAGCTGAACTATTGGTTATATGAATTTGAGATCGAACGGAGTAAATGTTTCACAGATAATACCTGCCTCCACGCCACCTCCAGCGATCACGAACGCTGCAAAGTGTTCGAAACGTCGGAAAAACAAAAACCAATACACTCGATTAATCCGGTTAAAAGTTGTTTATTATAATATTTACATAAATAAAACTTAAATACTATTTAACTATGTACAAGAAAAGGATAATAAAAGTAAATATATAACATAAAACAAAGCGTGGTTTAGGCGTCGAAGCATTCCTCCGCATCGCTGTCATCCGGTAATGTGCCCAGAAGACTGGCAGCATTGCCACGTTGAATGGCAAGTAAGTAGTCAATGTGTGTAGTAAATTAGGTTTTATTTGTATTATGAACTTTAATTTTGCGGACGTTCTCAAAAAAGGACAGATTAGGAGCCATTTAAATCGGCGAGCATGTATGAAAAGGTTAATGAACATAGATGAAGCGAAAGAGGTGTGTCAGAATCGTAGCTAATGGAAATCGATAGTTTCTGCCTACCCCAATGGGAAACAGGCGTGATTGTATGTATGTATGTAACTTAAATATATATTTTTTTACAGAAGAACTTTAATAATTCTATGCCAATAAAAAAAAGCACGCCTACCATAAAGTTACAATATTAAATGGAAAAAGAATACGGTCGCGAACAGGATTCGAACCTGCGCCTCCCGGATAGATACTCCAGGCGCTCTGACCAACTAAGCCATCTCGACCTCTGCTCACCACCGCGAATTCTTCTTCCATATTTTAACACGTCTTATGGCGACGTCATTGCAATCAATTCAGTACCTATACAAGTGACTGAACCGACACGACTAACTTTGCAGTTAATACAATGTCGTAAAGAATGCAATTACCTTAATAATTCAAGATATGTCTTTGAAAAAGCATTAACGCATGCTTAGCGAACTCTAAAGTTACAATATTAAATGGAAAAAATGGTCAGAGCGCCTGGAGTATCTATCCGGGAGGCGCAGGTTCGAATCCTGTTCGCGACTTTAGAGTTCGCTAAGCATGCGTTAATGCTTTTTCAAAGACATATCTTGGACACGCCTACCATGTTTGTATGTATGTTTGTAAGTATATTTATTCCACCGCAACTTCTAAACGCCTGAACAGATTTAGATGTATGGGGTATCGATAGAATCGTTACATTATCCTGAATAAAATAGGCTAGTAAGATTAAAAAAATTGTAATGTAGTGGTACACCAAAATGTGTGAAATGAAAAATATCATTCACAGATGGCAGGAGTAGGGTTGCCAACTTTTATTAGAAGAAATAGAGTAATCTGATTTCAAAGGAGGTAAATAAAGAGTACGGACTTCTACAAAAGAGTATCATTTTTTAATAACATTTTGAAGATTGTCCCTGCTTGTAGTAGACAGTTCCGATACTTCTAATGTCTCAAAAGTATTACTAAGTAGTTTATCTTTATTGTCCTGTGATAGCGGCTTTACTGGTCGATTTAATGACAAAATATTGAATAAATCAATATTTTTTATTGAGGCACCGTTACCTAAAAAACACTTTTTTACTATGAAGGCAATGAATGCTCGCACTAGTATAGTAAACATTGTGTTATAAAGAGTATTTTAGCATACTCTATTAGTGTTATAGATTATAGAGTACGCCTACATGATATAGAGTACAATACTCTATTTTAGAGTACGGTTGGCAACCCTAGGCAGGAGTGCTTTTTTTATTAATTTCATCTTGTTTGTGGTTATGCACGGGTCGCTAATTTGCTTGTCTACAAAAAATAAATATGTTTTATTGGTACTGATTTTTTTTATCGATTATATTTAGTCACCTCCTTAATAAATATAATATGGGACGGGTATTGATCAAGAGCTAGTTACTATATCTGAAAGGGCCATAAAAATCCCATTAAAACTGGTTAGCCAGAGAAAGAATAATCCATTTAAAAAAATTAAGATAATAACTTAGGCTTATATTAGTAAAAACTAGTTTCATATTGCGTATAAACTCATAGTAAATAAAGACTGCCGTATAATATGGCTATTAATAGAATTTTAACGGCTTACTTAGACATATTTTGCATAGTTATTTCTATGCTCTAGCAATACAAATCAGCTGAACAGCAACTTAAGGAATCACTTTGTTAAGTTTATCTGTCACGAGCGATTTTTAAGTTTACGACCATATAACTTAGGCACGTTCTTTTTTATTTTATTTTTAGTTAAAACCAACGGTACTCGTTTTCTTCTCCTAAAATCGTTTATCCGAAAATCATTATCCCTAACACGTTTGCTTTAAGCTTCAGAAACCATAAAATAAACCACTCTCTTCCCATACAGAGAAGGCACGAGCTTAATCACCACGCTAGCTCACTGCGGGTTGGCGATTTCAGACTATCAAGTCCAGGTTTCCTCACGATGTTTTCCTTCACCGTATGTCAGTGATGTCCTAGATTAACTAAGAAAGTACATATGACATTGAAAAAGTCACATAGGTACATGCCAGGTTTGAACCCACAACCTGTGGCTCAGGAGGCGGGCCCGTAACCACTCGGCCACCACGACACTCAGAAACCATAATGTTCAAAAATTCGAAATTTTGTTTTAGAGAATTTATTATCTTTACTTCTAAAACTATTCAGTCATAATATCGAGTACTATAATAATTGAAACTCCTAATTTTGCATGAAATAAAGTCATATGTCCTAAGTATTGTATTATATAATGTGTATTATTCCGAATGTTCATTTATTATAAAATTGTTAATCCTAAAATATTTGCTAAAAATGAGGTTTTAGTGACAGAAACGAATGGCTGTAAATCCGTCTCCACGCAGTCTTGTCTGACCTACGCGAGACGGCCCGCGGGGTGTGGAGCAGGAGGCTGTGAGCAAGTTTCGGCTTGCTGGCCGCCCAGCCTCAGCCGCGACGGTGAGTGAAAGCCGCCTGCGACGATTAGCGCGCGTGGGACCGCCTCGCACCTACGCGATTCTAAATTACATTCTAGGGGTAGCGCAGAAAGACTGCGTGGAGTCGGATTTACCGCCTAATTTTTAGCAAATATTTTAAGATTAATATTTTTTTTATAAATGGACATTCGGAATAACTCATTATATAATACAATACTTAGGACAAATGCCTTTATTTCATGCGCCGGAGCCGTGACAAAAGCTATATTGCTTTCACATCTTGATTATTTATGTATTGTGTCGTTGGATTTGGTAGAATAATAAACAATTGTAATAGAAAATCAGATAACCATTTAATTACAAAAACAAATTTCTTAAACGTTCGTATTAAAAAGATTATTAGGATAATTATTATATACTTATAACTTTTATTGAAAACGGTTTAAGTTTTTTATTACAATATTCTTCTATTATAATATTTATGACAAACAAATTTAGGGCATATTGTATTTAGGGATTTTAATTTTATGGTATGTGATATTATGTGACATTAAATTCGGGCAAATTATCATTCGGACCAATGATGATTAGGACAAAAAAAAAAATATGGCACTTTAGATTATGGTAAGGGAACACAAAACCCATGCAAACAATTACTCATATTATTGTTAGAAACAACTTAAAAATTATGTTAGTACGATTCGAACTTGCGCCTCCCGGATAAATACTCCAGGCACTCTGACCACTAAGCCATCTTGACCTCTCAAGAGAATCAGGCTTAGTGAGTCCTAATTTAGTAAGTAATTTGCTTTGAAAGGGGTAATATATAAGTCAACTACATTCACTTAAAAGCTGAAAATTAAATGGATACAACAAATTATTTGTAATTAACATAGTACTAGCAAGACGAAAACTGCACATTGAACGTCGAACATCAAGAAAAAAAATTAAGTGTTGTAAAAATTAGAATTATGGCCTAAATGAATCCTTATCACTTACATATTGACCCCTTAAAAGGAAATTATCTAATAAATTAGGACCTTATATTTGCGGGCGGGCGGGCGGTGCACAGGTAATTGCTCGACTACCCTCAATATTGTGGAAGTAGCTAGATATTGTATTATTTGCATCCATTGTAATGGACTACGGCAAGGTAACGCCAGAATCTATTCAATACGTGTAAAGTTACTGTTCTATTAAAATCACCCCCCACCGTTAAATGAGGTGTGAACTTTGTAAATAATGTATGAATATTATTAAATAGGCTTTTTGAATTTAATTTCCCTATAATATGGCGTCGATAACCTGTTAAATGATTTATGAGTTTCGAGCCTACACACATTTGACTACAAATAGTTCATTAAAAAATATAGTTTCGTTGATTTTATAAAGCAGTTTTCTAGCTGCTGTTTATAGGAATGTCCGAAGCCATAATGATAGCTTGATTATAGGTTTTCTAATAAGAATAGGCATGATGACAGTTTTAAAGAACCAAAAAATAAATGGCACAAAGGATTCTAAAAAAATACCTATTTTTATTAAAAACATTATGATTAATAAGATTTACAATAAAATAAATGTTTATAATGCTGCAACCGGCCATGTTGACTGAAACGTCAATCACAGCGAATGACGTCACGCCTCAGTCAAATGTCAATCATCGCCGCTACATTATATATGGCTTCAACTTATGTCAAATATGCTGAGGCATGACGTCAAAACGACGCCATGACACCGAGCAGCGTCTTCGCGGTTAAATCAAATTAGATAGATTAAAATGCAATCATTTGCGTTGATACTTAGTTTATTGCTGAAATAATGTGTTTTCTGATATAGTAGACGTGTACCTATTATATATACCTATATTATAAAAAAGATTTCAAAATCTATCATCATGCTTATTGTCGAGAAGTTTATTAATTAAACACATCAAAGACAGCCTAGTTGGTCTAGTGGTGCCAAGCGCGACTGCTGAGCATGAGGTCGCGGGTTCGATTCCGAAGTAGTGGGGTTGGGTTTTTCCGTTAGGAAATTCTCAGGAGCAGTTGGGACTTAATACCTCTGTCTACCCTTTAGGGGGATACAGGCGTGGTGCTATGTTATGTTATTCTATGTTTATCACAAACATACGGTGAACGAAACCATCGTGAGGAAACCTGGACTTGATGGTCTGAAATCGTCAACCCGCAATGAGCTAGCGTGGTGATCATGATCATCCTTCTCTGTATGAGAAGAGGCCCGCGCCCTGGAGCGTACAGTTATGAGCTGGTTATGTGATATTAAGGGCTCGTTCACTAGTGGCCGCTAATTATACCTTTTTACAGGTATTAATATTATTTTATTTATTTAAATGATTTTTATACATGTTAAGGCCATGTAATATAATTTTCTAAGAAAAATTATAGCCACGAGCAGGACTCGAACCCGCGACCCTTGACATACCTTGTCATTGCTCTTCCAACTGAGCTATCGTGTCGTGCTAGCATCCATTAAATGATTTTAAGACGAAAAGGGAACATGAAATTTAATGGATGCTAACATGACACGATAGCTCAGTGGGAGAGCCATGACACGGTACGTCAAGGGTTGTTTCAATGTTTTCATTAGAAAATAATAATAATTTTATTTATTTAGGAACATTAAAAAAGGATATGCTTGGGGATTAAAACGGCTACACTTTGATGCTATACTGTCGAACCGTGCCGTCAACTGACCCGAAAGACCCTTTGGAAAATGCTACCATGGCGGACATGGAAGTCTTTGAATGCACTTCGGACCCTAAGTCCGCCGGTGCAAAGAAAATAAGTGCAGGTAGGAACTTGGATAACTCACGCGAGTGTGGTTTCTCTTAGCAAACACTTTAAAGTAAAAAGCACGCGTCCGTAGTAAGCCTCACTATGAACCTTAAATCGGTGCAATAAGAGCTGCTCTACAAACAAGATCATTGAAAACATATAAGATCCTAATTTATTAGGTAATTTCCTTTTAAGGGGTCAATGTGTAAGTGATAAGGATTCATTTAAGCCATAATTAAAATTTGTACAACAGTTTTATTTTTTTCATAATGTTCGCCGTTCAAGGAGCAGTTTTCGTCTTGCTAGTACTATGTTAATTACAAATAATTCGTTATAACCATTTAATTCTTAGCTTAAGTGAATGTATTTGACTTATATATTACCCCTTTCAAAGGAGATTACCTAATAAATTAGGACGTTATATTAACGATGTTGTCTGTATCGAACAACCAAATTTTATTAACCATTTAATTAAGCAATGACAATAACAGTTTCATATTCATCGACATTTTAGATATAAATAGTTATTAATATTACTAAAGATTAAAGAGTTTAGTCGTTTGACATTCTGGTAACATTTAAACTGGATGAATAATAAAAAAAAGAACTATACGGACCGTTGCAGACTTGCGACTGCAATCGCAATATTTCTAAATTCAAGTTACTTTATGTCTAATAAGGTATTTCTAAGTCGCTCCACAGATCGATCGATCGAGGTTAAGCTGCGCTTGATCTGTGGATGGGTGACCATCATTTCATACCGAGACACCTCCGTGCCTCGGAGACCACGTTAAGCCGTCGGTCCCGTTTGTCAAATTAAGATCTATGACAGCCGTTACGGGTAGTCAGAGGCCTGAAAGTCTGACAACCAGTCATACCACGAGATATCGTGCTACCCAGTTTCTGGGTTGTGGAAGCTGCATCCGGTTTGACTGGAAGCCGACCCCAATGTAATTGGGAAAAGGCTAGGCAGATATATATAAAGGTACACCTTATACGGTTCGTACTGTGATCCCTAAACTAGGCATTGCACGTATATTGCGGATCAGGGCTGCATAATTCACAAAATCAAATCATAGATATTAGCAGCGTCAGCACCGTATTACCAGTTTGACTGCCTCGTTGGTCTAGTGGTTGCAAGCGCGGCTGCTGAGCGTGAGGTCTTGGGTTCGATTCCCAGGTTGGGCAAAGTGTTATTGATTTTTCGTTAGGACGGCAGTATAATACTCTTACTCCTGCGTACTTGGCTAATCTCCGTGGAGATAGGCCGCCGTGACCGAAATACGGTCGGGAGGCGTATATACCAGTTTTAAAACCTTTTCATTCAACTAGCTCCGTCTGAAGAAGAATTCACGGTAGTGAGCAGAGGTCGAGATAGCTTAGTGGTCAGAGCGCCTGGAGTATTTATCCGGGAGGCGCAGGTTCGAATCCTGCTCGCGACCGTTATCTTTTTCCATTTAAAAATTATCACTTTAGAGTTCGCTAAGCATGCGTTAATTTATCAAAGATTTATCTTTAACTTATATTAAGTTTAGCGTAGATATTTTATTTTTAATATTTATGTAGGTTATACACAGATTTTTAGTCAACTTAGTCGTTTATTATACTTACTAATATTACAGCATTCAAATAAATGCTTTGTGCTTTTGAAAAACACTACCGCAGTCTTTAACGCCAGTAGCGACTTTTGATAAGCTTATAAAAACAACGCAAAAAACTGCTATTTTTAATAGCTTTTAGTTATAACGCCCATGACTACTTAGAAATAGCATGATGCATTTCTAGGGCAATCAAGTAATAGGAAACCCGACTGTAAGATTTCCCGACCAGTATTAGGTACCATAATCATGTAATAAGAGACCAGCCTAGTCATAAAATTTACATTTTAGCATTAATTGAATAGAAATAACGTTAGGCCTAAAGGTTTCTTGAATTCTATAGAGCTATGACGACTATGACCACAGATTTGAGGTAATTATTTGAAATCTGTTAGAAAAATGCAGATGATCAAACTCCTGAGGCACTGGCGTCTATTCTAATGTGGCAAACTAAACAAAATTTAGACATATCCTGTCTTTTACTAACGGTTATTTTAAGAGCAAGATGGGACAAATCAAGAGATGTCAAATTCGAATTTAGGCACGTCTAATTAAAATCTCCGAACTTATTTAGTACGCACAGGTTTAGGTGGCCACTAAAATTAGGGACGTCAAACGAAAATTGTATGGAAATGTTAGTTGACATCATTAAATTTGAATTTGATGTCATCCCGTCCCGGTCTTATAGTAACGGTTAGTAAAAGACAGCAATGCTCTAAATTTAGTTTAGTTTCCTACATTAGAATTGACGCCACTGTTTGTTAATAATCGACTTAATTTTAAACAGTGGCGTAGCTAATACTTATGGGGCCCTGTATCAATATTTATATTCGGGCCATTTTATAAGATTTTACGATTTCTTCCTTACACAGTACAGACGTTGGGGCCCTTGTGGCTCGGGCCCCCGTATCATTGATACGGCTGATACGGCGTTGCTACGCCCTTGACGCTTGCCTGCAGGCAAAACACAGTGACTTTTACGCTTTCAAGATCTTTCCTTTGTAATCTATGTATTTTCTCGCAAATAAACATACTTAGTTGAATCATCTAAGATGTCATAAAGTACATGATGATGAAAAGCCTTGTAAGGGGATTTGGCGGGGCTTTTGGCTAAGTAACAGCCACACGGATCGATTCAGGTTAAACTGGTTGGTCAGTGGATGGAAGACCCTCCGTGCCTTCAAGAGCATATTAAACCATTTGCTTCGATTATCAAATGCGTATTCAAGACAGGCGTTACGGGTAGTCAAATGCCTGAAAGTTGGACGACCAGTCTTACCACGAGATATCATGTTACCCAGTTACTATGATAAGAAATCACAGACTAAAGACTAATAAATATTCAAAAGTCAAGGTTATTTTTAGGCCACGTATACCTATTTCTGGCACCTGTATCTGGCTATTTTTAGCACCCAAATTTCACAGAATTATATAGTCATAATAAATTAAGTTTTAAACCATCTCGTTTTGAGTACGTTTCTAGTCTAACTAGATATTTAATGGGAGATGTTATCAACAATCCCACGAAAAATATGAATTTGAAAAAAGAGCCAAGTTCGATATAAAAGAAACGTAGCATTGTCAGCTTTGCCGCTAATAGAATTAAAATACTAACTTTTAATTAATCGCGATGCATAATCCATACTTCCAGATACTATATACTAATCTAATATATAAAAATCTCGTGTCACAGTGTTTGTTATTGAACTCCTCCGAAACGCCTTGACCGATTTTTATGAAATTTTCTGTGTATGGTTGGTAGGTCTGAGAATAGGTCGTAGGCTATTTTTATATCCCTAGGTGATAAGGGTGGCCCTATCCAGAAAATTTATAAGGCAGAACAACGTTTGCGGGCACAGCTAGAATTAATATAGTAACAAATGCGAAAGTAACTTTGTTTGTTTGTTACCTTTTCACGACTAAACGACTGAACGGATCGTCATGAAATTTGGTAAGGAGATGGATTGTACGTTGGGGAAGCACATAGGCTACCTTTAGTCGCGCAGCCGAAGTCGCGAGTACCAGCTAGTATTTCTATAAAACTAACATCTTAACCTAGTCGAAATGTCAAACAATTCAAAGGTTATTTATCGACAACTTTGATAGTAACTAATATATTGGAAATCTAAACGGGTGACACGTTTTATACATATTCCTTTTCTTTTTAAAACAAGTGTATGGAAGTTGGTGGTAGGTGTAATTTTTCATCGCTTGCGTATGTGCATATATTTGCGAGCGTTGCACGAATACCATCAATATTTTGGAAGTAGCCAGATATTTTATTTCTTTTCATTCATTGTAATAGACTTCCACAAGGTAACCTCTGAATCTATTTAATATTTTAAAAATGTCCTGATTTCTCATGAGAGAGAAGAAAGATATGATGGAGAGAGAAAGAGCTATATATTCCGATATCATCTAAGCGGAGCAAAGTATACATGATACAAAGCGATAGAATAAGATAGAGTCGCGAATGCGCGCGTTGTACGAGGGGCGTTCAATGTATTCTCGGTATCGGTATGAAAAAAAAACTTATTTCAAATAAAATTATTTTTATTTTTCAATATAATCCCCCATAACCTCAATGCATTTGTTACATCTCGAAATTAATTTTTCAATACCCTGTAAAAAATAACTTTCCTCCTTCTCTGAAAAATGCGCATTTATGGCCGCCTTAAGCTCTTCATCGTTGGAAAATCGTTTTCCCCGAAGATCTTTTTTCAAATTAGGGAACAAATAATAATCGCTAGGGGTTAAGTCTGGACTATAGGGTGGGTGGTTTATTTCTTCGAAACCACAATCTCGCACAGCAGCCTTGGCAACACGCGCCGTGTGGAATGGGGCGTTGTCGTGAAGAAGCAACACACCGGCGGTCAGTTTACCCCGTCTTTTTTCTTTAATTGCCTCCCGTAAATTTCTCAAAGTGGATGCGTAGGATGCTGCGTTTATGGTTTCACCTTTTTTTGTGTACTCAATCAACAAAATTCCCTTTGAGTCCCAAAACATCGTGGCCATGACTTTTCCGGCAGACGGAACGACTTTGAATTTCTTAGGGGGGGCACTACCCTTCTTGTGCCACTGCATGGACTCCTGCTTACTTTCAGGGTCATAATGGTGAACCCACGTTTCATCTCCAGTAACAATTCGATCGAAAATACTTGATGGTCTTCACCACAGAGCTCTAAAAACTCTCTACAGCACTCGATTCGCACTTGTTTTTGAGGCGCCGTGAGCATTCGCGGCACCCATCTTGCACTGACTTGTGAGCGGTTAAGGAGGTCATGAAGAATAGTGTGTACGGTACCAACGGAGAGGTGGGTCATCTTTGCTATAATTTTGACCTTCATTCGGGCATCCTCCAGTATTAACTTCTCAACTTTTTTCACGTTTTCTTCCGTAGAGGCAGTAACCGGGCCGCCCGAGCGTGTGTCATCTTCAATACTCTCTCTGCCCCTTTTAAATTCACTTGACCACTTTCGTACTGTCGATAACGAAGGTGCAGAATCTTGGTAAACAGCCACCATCTCTTCGTGAATAGTTTTTTGACTTTTTCCTTGTTTGGTAAGGAATTTAATCACAGCGCGGTGCTCGATTTTCTTCGACATTGTCACGTTAGCCATTCCAGTTGTCGTTGACTAAGGGTAACTAGCAAACTAATGATCAGAACTATATGAAATTTCATATTTATACCCTCAGATAATGTCATTACTTAATTAATTAGTCAAATTACCCACTTCATTATTAAATCACCCCCATACCGAGAATACATTGAACGCCCCTCGTACATGTACGCCTCAGACGCTACATTATGGAGAGCTGTGGTACCACGCATACATTGTTATTTTTAAGAAGTTTGACTTCTATCACGTGTACTGTGCTGCAAGCGCTTTTTTTTGTATTCTGTCTTTAAAATGTTGTGTTTTATAACACATGGCCGGTATCTTAGCCTTTCTTCACCGAACTTGGCTGGACACTGCCGTGCGCCTAGATTTTTCCAAGTCCTATCCAATTATAATATCAATCGAATGTTTAGAAAGAAGCTATATTGTTTTTTTTTTATATATGATCGATCTCAATGTTTTTGTGTATTTGTTGGAAAAACACTAACCCCTTATTTATAAACCGTATTAATATCTTCAAATAAATAAAAGACGTAATTTTTGATACCGTCTTTATTAATTTTTATGTAACCAAAAAATACGACAATATTTTTGGAAACTTCATACACCTTGACTCCAGAAAAAAACCGAGAAGAAAATTCTGTTGTCCATAAAAATATTGTTCCGTCAGAATAGAAGACTTATGGCGTTGATGGCTGATTCTCGACTAGAGCACCAATTGTATCGTGGATCAAGAATTTGTTTAACAGCGTATAAGATGTTGCGATAACTCTAAAAAAAATTCAAACATAAATTAACTAGCTGAGCACCGCGGATTCACCAGCTTTTTCCTTTATGCTCGGCTCCTAAGGAGTCGTAGCGTGATGTTAGAATTGGGCTATCAAATTATAATAAAACAACTTTTAACCGGATTAATCGCGTATATTATTGGTTTTTTGTTTTTCCTGACGTTTCGAACACTTTGCAGCGTTCGTGGTCCTCCTGCGACCGGATTAGTAATTAATCCGGTTAAAAGTTGATTTATTATAATGTGTAGTGATCGCGCAAACCTAAGGTATTACTATGGGCTATCAAAAGTAAAAATATTTTTTCAAATCCGGTGGTTCTAGAGATTAGTGCGTCTAAATAAACAAACTCTTCATTTTTATTAAATTAATTAGTATAGATATTAATGAAGATGGATCGAGGTGAGAGGGAGACCAAAAAAAGATGATGGTGTGAAGGACGATATGAATGAGAAGGGAGTAAACGATTACATAATAATAATACTTATTTAAATACTCTCTCAACTTAAGAACTAAGCTTACAATTGTTTTTCTTAACACAATGAAAAAGATAGCGTGGAGCGAAAAATATGCCGCCATACCCAAATAATCTGAGACCAGAGCATGAAGAAAAGACTTTACCCTTTCCTAGTATCTGAAAAAAAAACCTAAACAATTTCGTCAACATCCTGTAGATCCGATTACGAAATTTATTTAACTATATAGTGACCATGATCATGATTTGAAACAATTATTTAATTACAATTCCACGCTTGCGTCAAAACGGCAAGGTCTCCGGCAGACAGGCCGACATCTAATCGCAATAGTTGCGACTTTAACCAGGTCAATGTGCGACTTATAAACGGCACGTGTAAACACGACATGCATTTATTCAAAACCTGTACTTTAACATGAGCTGAATCAATTTGACTCTAGTTTTTTTGCCTAACAATCGGTTTTAAATGTTAAATATGTATTAAAACCTGTTTATTGAACATTTGGGTAAAGATTACTATTAATGGTTCTGAGGTTATGAGAACCTTTATAAGGCCATTTTTTGCTAGAAAATGGACTGTTAGTTGGTAGTGGATATAATGTGGTGAATAGACTCATCACTTACGTAGCATCTCAGCTATATTTCCCGAAGGGGTAGGCAGAGGTGTACAAAGTTGTTAGACACCCACATTCCACCAAAATCCTATATAATAAGTGGCGATTCTATTGCGACCTGCCGGGCACAATTACAAACTCCGGAATGCTATTGAGAATTTTCTAATAAGACTGCCCGAGGAATTGAACCCAGGACCTCAGGCTCAGCAGTCGCGCTTGGGAACAAACCAACGCGGCAGTTCGGCACCTTAATAAAGATATGTATTATTTGATGAAAGGCGATTGACTAAACTAGTACATGAGGCGAAAGTGGATGGAAGAGTCGGGGCAGGTCGACCTCGACGAACGTACCGCAATCAAATTGCGGACGTTCTCAATAAAGGACAGGTCAGGAGCCACCTAAATCGGCGAGCATGTATGAAGAGGTTAATCAACATAGATGAAGCGAAAGAGGTGTGTCAGGATCGTAGCAAATGGAAATCGATAGTCTCTGCTTACCCCAATGGGATACAGGCGTGTATGTATGTATTATTTGAATTTTTTGTCCCGGTATCTACGCCAGCGTATCTGGCAACCCCGGGCGTGTTATTCTATGTTATTCTGCAATCGAGAGGATACCTATATGACCTAATTAATTATTTTAAGCGAAAACAGTCATTGTAAATGTCAAGTCTATTAGTCAGTTTGCGAGCGTGGGAAATAACTAGAAATTATTCACTGATTATGTTTCAACTGGTACACTCAGCGACATAAATTAGCATACACTTAAAATTTTAATTCAATTTTATCTGAGAATATTTTAGAACACGTGCGATTTAAACTCGTAAGTAAATGTTAGTGAAAAAATTAATGTAATAATATTATTTTTTTTACACAAAAATCAACTTTTTTATTATTATTTCGTAACTGTTTACGCTAGCTACACAAAAGCCTACGGAGAAGACTGAAAGAACAACAAAATAATGCAAAAAAACATGGCCTTATAAATATTTTCATGTCGAATCCACGAAAACACGGAAAAACCTGATTTAATTTACAAAAGTGTTGTCGTTTGATTTTAAAGTAGTTTGACGCGTCCTACTTGAGTTATGAAACCAATAGCTACCTGTTATTTAGGTATAGGGTCCTCTCACAATTTGTGGAGTGGAAGTATACATTATTTGATAAAAAAAAAGGTAAAATGAACGTTATTTCATATGTTTAAAAACAATATATGTAAAGTTACAATATTAAATGGAAAAAGAATACGGTCGCGAACAGGATTCGAACCTGCGCCTCCCGGATGAATACTCCTGAATGAATATCCTGTTCGCGACCGTATTCTTTTTCCATTTAATATTGTAACTTTAGAGTTCGCTAAGCATGCGTTAATGCTTTTTCAAAGACATATCTTGAATTATTAAGGTAATTGCATTCTTTACGACATTGTATTAGCTGCAAAGTTGGTCGTGTCGGTTCAGTCTCCTGTATAGGTACTGAATTGATTGCAATAACGTCGCCATAAGACGTGTTAAAATATGGAAGAAGAATTCGCGGTGGTGAGCAGAGGTCGAGATGGCTTAGCGGTCAGAGCGCCTGGAGTATTCATCCGGGAGGCGCAGGTTCGAATCCTGTTCGCGACCGTATTCTTTTTCCATTTAATATTGTAACTTTAGAGTTCGCTAAGCATGCGTTAATGCTTTTTCAAAGACATATCTTGAATTATTAAGGTAATTGCATTCTTTACGACATTGTATTAGCTGCAAAGTTGGTCGTGTCGGTTCAGTCTCCTGTATAGGTACTGAATTGATTGCAATAACGTCGCCATAAGACGTGTTAAAATATGGAAGAAGAATTCGCGGTGGTGAGCAGAGGTCGAGATGGCTTAGCGGTCAGAGCGCCTGGAGTATTCATCCGGGAGGCGCAGGTTCGAATCCTGTTCGCGACCGTATTCTTTTTCCATTTAATATTGTAACTTTAGAGTTCGCTAAGCATGCGTTAATGCTTTTTCAAAGACATATCTTGAACAATATATGTGTAAAAATTAGATGAAGTTGTCAGAACCATTGTAACACAAAATAAGTACTTTTGTGTTACAATGGTTCTGACAACTTCATCTAATTTTTATTACTTTTACTTAAATAAAATCAATTAATTTGCATTCAATCAAAGTTTTTATTTCTTTTATATAGCTTTTTTAACTCAATATTTTGTCAATGTGGACATCTCAGTAAACTTGCCAAATCCGTTGTTCATGTTTGTCAATACATTATAGCTAAATATTTTTAATATTACACTGTTCCTCTATCCTCTTGATAAATATTATGTATATATAAATACTGTAAAAAAAAAACAGTAGCACTTCGAAGCTTACCCCGTTCCCTGTACAATGTTCCACATATGGTACACGACGATTTAATAACTATTGAGTCTGCCTCGTACTCAGTAAACATGTTATGATATGACCATGACCATATCAGATCAGATTCATGATTCTATGATTCCGGGGTTACATATTATGTGGGATAACAATAATTACCACTTCAAATCTTTTGGTAATAAAATTGTTTATGAAAGGTTAAAATATTAGTCTAAGAAATCAAGTTATTAGTTTAAAACCTGTTCTGTACCAATGTGACTTTTCGATGTCTTATTCATTTTAGATTAATATAAGACATTGCCGAGTAACTGGTTAAACACTGGGTATAGGTACAATACATACCATAAACCAGCCCATAATTGTCCCACTGCAGAGATACATGCATACAGAGAAGGTTAGCATTGATTATCATACTAGCTCACTGCGGATTGGCAATTTTAGATTATTAGGTCCAGGGGTTTAAGTGTACACTTGTACGCACACTTAAATAAAATGACATGCATTTGCCATCCAACTGCGATTGAGATTCCATTATAATTGTGACAGATTTGGTAGTCTAAAAAATTAAGTTGTAGTTCAATGCAAAAAAGTAGTTGAGAGTCCATCGTTAGAAATGTCAAACAACTAATAGATTACCAATAATGATACCATCGAGATTATACTGATACATTATTGTAGTGCAGAATAGTAAATAACTCCATGAAATGGTGCTTCAATGGAAATTCATAGGAAAACCACTGCTCTTAAATAACGAGTAGTGTAGCAAATAACTATAAATTAACGGTGCTTGATTTTTTACACGACTGCCCAGAAAAAGTGTTATGAGTTTCTTTATTCCATCTTTTTTTTTTTCAAAAATGGATCTACGTTTGGCCACTAACTCGCCTGATGGTAAGCGACGGTATGGCCGAGGATGGAGCACGTAGATCCAGAAGAAATCTATTCACTCCAAGTAGAGTAGATAGATTTGGGGAGAACGATAGTTGGGGAGTTGGTGCAACTGCCCAGACCCGTCTCCCACAACGGTTGCACCGGACTACATCCCGAAACACGACTAGGTCGCTTCACGGCATGGATTCATCCGGTGGGTGGTAACCAGCCGCGGCCGAAGCCTCCCACCAGGGTTGTGTTGCCTGTTTTGCACTCCTACGGACGCGGGCAACTCAGCCCCCAAAATTTTAACTTCTAAAGGCCTGAACCGAGTTAGATGGGGTATCGTTAGAATCCTTAGATTGTCCAGGATAACATGTGCTAGTAAGTTTTACAAAAATAATAATATAGGGCTATGGTACACAAAAAGGTGTGAAATAAAAAACAAATTCACACGTGTCAGGCGTGTTTTTTTTATTATATACTTATTTAACTTGTGCAGTGAGACCTTGTTTCTTGCCAAATTTTATGATTCTACGTCAACGAGAAGTTAATAGAATTTGATTTATTGGCGTGTTAAAATATGCGACATAAACGGCCGCATTCTCTTATTGAATTGACTTAGGGCCGATTTCAACTTAACATACAAACACATAACATAAAAGTACGAACTGACATATTTCAAATGTCAATCGAGCGGAATTATTCTCAAGAGTACAGGTGTGCTTTTTATTAATTATTTGTTTTATTTTATTTTTTCTATACGAGTATAATGAATTAACCCTAAAAACTGAAATGTTAATTAATCTTTCTTTTTGTTGTCAACTGTACGTGAGTAAACCTGTAAACAGTAATTAATACCAACCAGTTACTACGGATGTCAAAATTGTTCTAAAAGTGCGTATCACGAGCGTTGACATACGGTGCCGTTAAACGTATTTTATTTTATACTAAACTAGATAATTTATCAGTACCGGTATTCCAATTACTATCGGTATCAAATCTTTATCTTGATTTGCAAATCATTTATATGTTAACCGTTTTAATGTCCGCTTACAACTTGGCAATAAATAGTGACATCGTACTAAAGGATAACCTCGAAACCTTTTGTACAGTCAGCGTCACAATTATGTGACCCAACGGTATTTTTTAAGATATTTTCCAAATAAAAAAGATTATATACATTTTTTATCATATAATTATAATAATAGCTACAGATTAAAGATAAGCTGATAAGACACGTTTTTATATGTACCGGGTTATAAAATCTTCATTGTCATTGGTCTCGTGGACACAATCGGGATCCGATTCCCGGTGGGGCAGTGTTATTGAGGTTTTTCAATTAGAAAATTTTAGTAGCATCCCGGAGTTTGGACTCGTGTCCGGTAGGTGGCAATAGGCTTACCACCTATTACTTGGGAATTAAGAACGATATCTGCGAAATGTGGATGTAAAACAGATTACCTTTGCGTATTTATTACACTACTACGCAATGTTTTTAGGACCTTAGCCTGCCCGATTAGGGTGAAGGAAAAAAAAAAAAACAATGTTTTTAGGATTCATGTATGTATGTATGTATGTTTGTGAGTTTCTTTATTCCACTATAACTTCTAAACGCCTTAACCAATTTAGATGTGTGGGATATCGTTAAAATCCTTACATTATCCCGGGTAGGCTAGTCAGATTAGAAAAATTAGTAATAAGTGCCTATCGTACGCAAAAACAAAAACATTTTTACTAATAAATTCACACATGGCAGGATTTCTTTTTATAAATTTTAAATAATATAATCTGTATTTCTTTAAGGAAGAACAAACTTAGAGAAGACAGATGTGTTGTTATGTTAAATAAAATGCTAATTTAATACCCAAACTATCCATCCACATAGTTTTAATCAATATCCATTAAGCCGGATCCAAAAGTATATTTTTCTCACGCTTTCTTTCAATATAATAAAATAACTAGCAGTCAGAAAAAAAAACTAGTAAAAATATCCAAACTTTCGCATATAAAGTCCCGAAGTGGGTTTTTTTAAATCGTTCAAACATGTTTACAGTGAGCGAAATTTCAAAGCGATTTTCATCTAAAGTTTCGTTGGAATTTATGATATATTCTACATAATAATATCTACGAATATATACAACATAATTTATGTTTTGCTAACTAATAAATTTAAAGGTAAAAATTTACCGTATTTTGTGCTATTTAATTCTTACGAAATAATTGTAAACGTGACCAATGATGCACTTTTGCACAATGCACATGCGCCAAATTTGAAGTTAAACGGTTACGTAGAAGTAGGTTATTTGTGTTTTTGATAAATTGATTTCTTTCTTTCTTTCTTTAGCAGAAAAGTAAATTGCAAGAATCAATTAGAAATAAAAGCTGTTATAAAAGGCGCAGCTAATAATCTCGTTAAAATTCAATTTATCTAGAAAAATAAGAGACAATGTACAGTCGAAAATGTTGGCCGACCACTTCTAAGGCTAAAACCGCTTGTATGGAACGGCCAAATGCAGTGGTAAGTATGTGAAGAGTAGGGGCAGCAGTCCAAGGGACTTTGTTGGCAAAAGGTCCGCCAATATTTTCCACTGTAACTTAGGACACTTGATCTTATAAAAAATTGGTTAGTAAGACGTGAAAAAACGGGGCCAACAACCTCCTAAAATAGTATTTAGAATACTCTGACATTAACGTCTCTAGAAAAAACCTAGATGTTTATTGCATAGTGTCAAAAAAATTATATAATTTACGTTTTCGTGTGAAAAAGTTTAATTTTTCAATATTATTTCTATAATTTTGCATAAGTTAAACGTTTATACTAAATATTTTTATGATTTTATGCCTAAAATAGATGAAAAGAAACATAAAATATACAGTGTGACAGAAGTTGAAAAAAAAAAAAACATACCTAATTATGTATGTACAGTCACCTACAAAAGCTGGTGAACACTGTTACGGGCTAATAAAAAAATAGTTTTTATGGAAAAATTATATAATTTTAATAAAAACAAAAATTGCAATCTTTAACCACTGGCTTAATTCGATAAAAATAAAAAAAAAACAAAAAAACTGTTTTCAGACTAGTTATAATGGAAAATTTATTAAATTACAAATATGTAATTGATAAGTTACTACGTGCCATTCTGGCAGTGAATAATAACAATAATTTATTTGATTTATTAATACTTTAAGAATAATAGTAAATTTGTACTACGACGGAATTAATGCCAAAGGAATTTTCTACTAGTCGATTAAGCTGATGCAAAGATGACGTGGCAGCTGAATTAAAAGATCTATATAGTGACGCTCATCTTCACATTCATTAGTGGCTTAGCACACCTTGAATAAGAACAGTTTTAGCTAAAAGGCTCAAAACTAAAGACTGTATTACCTTTCTTAAATAGCCTGGCCTATGGATATCCTAGTGGTGTGACCATTGGACTGACAAGTCAAAGGTCGCAAGTTCGAGATCCAAGGCACACACCAATGACTTTTCGAGTTATGTGCGTATTAGAAATTAAATATTTTTTGCATATAACGGTGAAGGAAAACATCGTGAGGATTTCCTCACGATGTTTTCCGCACACGTGAGAGATGTTCTCGTGAGAGAGATTTCCTCTCAGATGTTCTCTTCATGGTGTGTAAAGCTATGTCCGAGGCCTACGGGCGGTTTAAACCCTGACACTAGGTTGTCCATCAACCACACGATAAGAAGGCTTTTCCAGTACTGTGATATGGACACATCAACAAGTCTGCTGTTCGTACATAATTAGATAAATAAATAATAATTAATACTTAATACCATAGAAATTCTCCTGTGACGCAGAATAGGTTGATGGGAGCATTTAAAATCACAAACGTCACACTCACAATCACGATCACATACAAACATAGCAATATTTAGGTATTTACGTCCCGTTTTCACTACACACAAATATTATTAGATTTTTTTCTAATTGTATTCAATTATTGATATTGACTGGTTAACTTAATGTAGCTAATTAAATACCAAAACAATTTTAATAATTACGGCGCCCGATTTTTTAGGCTTATGCAATCAATATCAATTTGATAAAACATAAAAAAAACAACCTAAAAAATATTGCTAAATAAATCTATACATTAGCCACGAAACGCAAGCTCTATTTAAACTTTACTAACACAATTTCGAAAAACAAAGTATTGAACACTGCAAGTCCTTAAAATTGCGCCCGCGCTCACAGACGCCGGCAAAAAAAAAAAAATGTCTACTAAGCTCGTGAGCGGTCACCCTTGCCGTCATCGCCCGCCGACTGACGGGTGGGGTACGGACGTACGAACTTACATTCTATCCGTAATCACAATTTTCACTAATTTATGCATACTACTGTACTTAGCATCACTTGCGGTATTTAATAATAACTAAAAAGGTATTAATTCTAGCGCATATTAAAAATATGTTCCGTCATAGAGTATTATTGTTTTTTTTTTTAATTTTCAGTAGCCTACCGGAGTTTGGAATTGTGTCCGGTAGATGGCAATAGGCTGGAGGGGAGGAGGCATTTCCTACAATTCGTCTGCAACGTTGGTCTAGTGGTCCAAGCGCGACTTGTAAGGAAATTTTAAGAATTGTGAATTACATGGATCTAATCCTCTTATCGTGTGGTTGATGAAAAACCTAGTGTCAGAGTTTAAACCACCCGTAGGTCTCTGACATGGCTTTACATACCATCGAGAACATCTCTCAGGTGTGCTGGTTTCCTCACGATGTTTTTCTTCACCGTTTTAAGCAAGTGATAATTAATTTATAATACGCACATAACCTTGAAAAGACAGTGGTGCGTGCCTTGGGTTTGAACTTGCGACCTTTGACTTATCAGTCCAATGGTCATACCCTTGCCTTATATTCTAGTTTTGTCAATAGCTTTTTATCCATTCTTCCCACCATCTTAACATAATTTTCTCAATCCTCGTCACTACATCCTCTTTCACCCACAACGTTCACTTAACACGCTGTTTGACACACGGACGCTCTTAGTGGCATAAAATAATAATAAATGTTGATTGTCTAACAGATGCATATGAGCTTAGCAATAGCCACTAAAATAAATACGAGAGGAGAATCTAAATTTCCATAACCACCTAGTTTGGCAGACTATTCGTCGCGAAATCGCGATTAATCAGATTAATATTATTAACAGATAGAAGGCCACGCCTCCGTATTCTTGACAAAGTTTTTTTTAAATACCTACGTATTATTTCGTTTATGTATCTTAAATGCATATGCATGCGCCTCAGAGATCACGTTAGACGATCGGTCCCGGTTGTCAAATGAAGATCTATGACATTTGAAACGGGTAGCCAGATGCCTGGAAGTCTGACAACCAGTAAGCAAGAGACTGTGTTTACTAATAACTGGGCGTTGGAGGTCTAGAAGAGTAGCTGGTGGTAGTTGCAATTTTTATTTGCATCCATTGTGATGGACTTCCGCGAGGTAACGTCTTAATATATTCAATATTGAAAGTCTGAAAGGCTCCATCTAAAGTACTGATATTAAGCTGCATTCGGTTAGACTGGACTCCAACGTGAATGAAAACACGTTAGGCAGATTTAGCAGGGCCATCGAGCACAGGGTCCAGGCTACCGGTGGTTAGGGCAAATATTTCAAACTAAAACGGGGCTTCAGGTAACCCAAGCTTTTTCTCCAGGTAACTCCAGCTTATAGCACTGATAAGCGGTCATTTTTTAGGTATTATTTTCGAGAAATATAACCTTACTGTATAGTAACTTTCTTGAGACATATTCAAATCAATTACCGTTCACCGGTTAATACTCACGTGCATTTTTTCCGTCTAGTTTCGAACTCGAACGGAGCCCTTAGCCTGACCTAAGCCCGCGGCGATGTCGCGAGTCAAATTGATTACTTTTCTATTTACACGGTTGGCTTAATGACTTGCTTCGGAGACACCAATCGCAGAATCTATTCCTGCATAAGACTAGTAGTAGACCTACAAATATTTGTAAACGATACCAACATTTGAATAAAAAGTAATTCCTAGTCAGATTAAAACAAATGACTTTGACCTTCACTTAATTCCTGGAGCCCAAAAAAATACTTTCCATACTAAGTGGCTGGTCCAGTTTTTGAATTCGCAGTTAAAAATAGATTTATAATGAACCGATTAATAATGCAAGTGTATACATAATTTATTTATCTTTATTTTTATTAATATATTCAACAATTAGTTGCGTCACGTCCTGGAATAGAGATTTCCGCCTCACACATAAGAATCACATAATACATGGTATTATAGAAAAACTACGGTATGAAATAAACTATTAAAATTTTATTATATCAGGTTCAATAGATACACGTATAAAATACAGGTTGTTGATTTGTTTTTTTTTTTTTTTAATGTGTGATATGTATCTGTTCGGTAGTGATGTTCCCAGAAGGGGGCCATTCAAGTATTACGTAAGCACAACAGGGGGGCAGGGGGGTCTTTGCTTTGCTTATTTTTGATGACATGGGGTCTGGATGGTGATTACGTCAGCAATACTTATTTTTTTACGCTTTTCTTAATTTTTTTGTCGATTTTGGTTTGATTCGTAGACAGTTGTTTACTCTGTACTCGGTTGTCGCTTGTCTCGGTTTGAACATGTCATATGGCAACCCCACTTGTCTATGCTTGAAAACGAAACACATTTTCATGTTAATTCATTTAGAACCGAGTAAAAGACTTTTCTCATTTCTAAACTTAGAACTGCTGTTCATGAATGAATAAAGAAACCAGAAAAAAAAAATGATTGAAAAATGCATGGACCAATGTTTACGTAAGCATGGGAGGGGTGGAGTAAGAGATTTGCTTAGTTTTGCTGATAATGGGGACGAGGGGGTTAAAAATTTCAAAAAATTTGGTTACTTAATACTTGAACGGCCCCAAGGTGAAATATTATTACCAGAAATAGTGTCGCTAATATTCCTTCAAATGGGAATTTTGCTCAGATATACATAATTTTTATTTTGTATAAACTAGGTCTAATAAAAATACATTCTCCTACGCATACATTGCCCCAGCCTTCTTTAAAATATTCGTGTCTATTTCGACTAAATATTTTAATCACTTACGCACGGGGAGAGCATGAAGGACGTGTTTCACTCAATTGGCTTGTAGCCGTTTTATTTGAAGGAAATAAACAAATAAATTCACTACTTACAACTTTCGCAAATGGTTACAAATCACAAAACACTGTTTAACTATGTATATTAATTACACCGTTCAAGAAAAAAATAGAATTAAATTAAGTTCTTATTCAATTAATTTTGGTAATATTGCTAGAAAACGGAAACTTTTCTGAATATTCTCGGGAGTGGGAATATTCCCGGGAGTGGGAATATTCCCGGGGGTGGGAATGTGGCCAGGCGTACAGTCGTACATCCCTAGTGGCAAAACCAACATCCACGATTTAATTCGATTAATTATCTCAATTTTTCTATATTTGCTCGATGCGGTATAGGCCGCTAAAACTTGAGGAGTTGCGACTGCTAAGTCAGGCCTACATGTGGTTTGAATGACAGCCGTTACGGGGCCCTGAAAGTCTGACAACCAGTCGCACCACGTGATATCGTGTTACCCAGTAACTGGGTTGTGGATGGCAGATAGGTAGTCGCTCTATGTAAACTACTGGTATTAAACTGCATCCGGTTTGACTGGAACCCGATCCTAACCCCAGTAATTGGGAAAAGGCTAGGCAGATTTCAGACCGTTGTAAGTCTATATGCTTATATGTGTATAATTAAATTTGTGAGCCGTGTCTGTGCTTTTCATTTTATTCTTTCTTATAGGATATTTTTCCCATTAAATGGAATTTTTGTTGGTACCTGTCAATATTTTCAGTAAGCTAATTTAAACACATCAACACGGTCTAGGGATATTTTTAAAAAAGCGAATTACTATCAATATGTTAATTATTTATATGACATGTATATATTTAAAAGATACGTTATTTAATATTCTACCATTTTCTAGTAATGTTTAAGGTACTTCGATTAAAATTTCAGGATTTTATGGAAAAAAAATGAAGCATAGACGGAAACCGTATATGAATTAACTTTTAATTTATGAGTAATAACTGAAAAAAATAGAAAAATCATTTAATTTGTGTTTATAAACTTGAAGTTAGTAGTCTGAGAAAGCGCCCATGATGTTCATAACACATCGGCAACGATTCGGCATGCTCAGAACAAGGTTGTCAATGTCTTGCTGCGGAATTTGTCCCATGTCCTTCTGAGGTGCGCAAAAAGTTGATCTTCTGTAGCCAGATTTTCAGGAACTTCCTTCAGAGCTCTTCTTTGCAGCATATCCCACGCATGCTCAATGGGATTTAGATCTGGCGATTGAGCAGGCCAGTCTAAGGCCCTAACATTGTGTGTATGTAACCAAGCTGCTACCGTTCTCGCCGTGTGTGCCCGGGCATTGTCGTGCATGAGCAGGAAATCTTGCCCCATTTGTGTTCTGTGGGGCAAGATTACGGGCCCCAGCACCTGTTGGACGTATCGTTCTGCCGTCATATTGCCCCGCACCCAAACGAGATCCGTCCGTCCTCCAAGACGAATTCCTGCCCAAACCATAATTGTTCCTCCTTGGTATGGGTGAACTTCCTGAGGGTTCTGAAAACGGCTCCATCGTCCAGGAACTCGCCAAACACGCGTCCTTCGTGAATCTGGATGGAAGCTGAACCTGGATTCATCCGTGAACAGCACATTGGACCATTGTTCACGGCCCCAGTCCACGTGGTTCCGAACCCATTCTAATCGTCGTCCACGATTGCCTCTCCGTAAAGATGGGACCCGGAGTGGTCTACGAGAGCGTAGATTGCTTTCATGCAGTCGCCTTCTTACAGTTTGGTCACTCACAAGCACTTGGTGTTCCACTCGCAGCCTTTGGACCAATTGAGTCGCCGTTGCATTTGGTTGAACTCGCGCAGTAATTTGCAAAAATCGGTCTTGTCTGGGGGTAGTGATGCGACTTGGCCCCCGGTGCCTCTCCGCTACTTCACCTGTGGCACGATAGCGTGTCCACAATCTTGAAATTACATTTTGGTGGGTCCCTATGGCCTCAGCAACATTACGCTGAACAGACCCAGCTTCCAGCATTCCCACAGCTCGTAACATCTCCGCCCTCGTCAAATGTTGGCGTTGCATGGCTACAATACCTCAATTTTAACTTTATCTTTCGTTTAAAAATGAAAAAAAAAAACTAACTAAATGTAATTCGTATTGTTTTCTAAATTTCGCACAAATGAAAATTCCCTCTCCTACACATCAAGACATTTTTATGCCACCGAAACAAAAGAATTTTCAAAAATTTGAATTTGGAATTAGTCTGAGTTAAATTACAAACAAATCGGTGTATAAAAGATTCCAATGCGGCCAGTACTTTTCGAGTTATTTAATTGAGTATGAAATATCCCTAGACCGTGTTGATGTGTGTATTTATTTATTGGTAACTTCACAGCTTACAATATATAAACACACATATACCTTAAACAGTTCGCCAATAACGAAGTACACAAATATAAATTTAAAACTAATTGAGAGTAGAATTTAGTACATCACAAAAGAATAGATAAATAAGTAGATGATTATTGTAATATGTATTGTGTATCGGTGTGAATAAAATTAAATAAAAATAAAAAAAATCGGTTATTGTCCTAAGTAAGTTTTATAGGCTTGTATAAAATAAACTAAGACACATTTAAAATAAAAGAAGTGTAGAATAGTAGAAACTGCGAGCCTCAAACTAGACAGTGTATAGTGTAGTGTGTCTGTATCTCAGGGCTCAGGGCCTAGTATTAATTTTACAATTAGACATAAAATAAATCCGTACGTTAGCATTTAAAATAATTGTGATAAAAGATGTAAAATCAAGAATATATAAAAGATAATATAAAAGATAAAAAGAAGAGAGGGGCTCGTGGCTAAGTAACAGCTGCACAGATCGATCGATCGAGGTTAAGCTGCGCTTGCCGCGGTCGGTCTGTGGATGGGTGACCATCATTTCATACCGAGACCCCTCCGTGCATCGGAGAGCACGTTAAGCCGTCGGTCCCGGTTGTCAAATTAAGATCTATGACAGCCGTTACGGGTAGTCAGAGGCCTGAAAGTCTGACGACCAGTCATACCACGAGATATCGTGTTACCCAGTAATTGGGTTGTGGAGGTCAGATAGGCAGTCGCTCCATGTAAAATACTGGTATTAAGCTGCATCCGGTTTGACTGGAAGCCGACCCCAATGTAATTGGGAAAAGGCTAGGCAGATTGATAAAAGATAAAAAGAAGACATGGGACCGGGGTTCAGATTATTGTCTCTGCATGTGAGTGTGTGTGTGTGTGTGTGTGTTTGTGTATGTGTGTGTGCGTTTGTGTGTTCGTGTTTGAGTGTGTGTGTGTATGTGTGCGCGTGCGTGTGCATGTGAGTGAGTGTGTTTTGAGCAAGTAATAGGTATAGTAGGTATATGTGTAGTGATTACTTTTAGTTAATTAAATCTTTTAAGTGGGACTTTTAAAGGCATCAGGGAAATGTGAATGTACATAATTTCTCCTTTGCCTAAACTTTTGGCGAAAACAGGCGAGATGCTATGCACTTCTCTCGACCGTATTTCGGTCACGGCGACCATCTCCACGGAGATTATCCAAGTATGCAGGAGATATTATAGTGCATAAGTGTATGCGGCAACACAGGTGCACTCCCTCTTCCTTCACTCTCATAGTCCGATGGGACGGCAATCCGACACGACCGGAGGCGCATCGTTGACTTAACACTCTCCGAAGCACGGGGGTGTCACACCATCAACTAACTCCGGGCTGCTACTGAGATTTTCTTAATAGAAAAACCTAATAAACACTTTGCCCGATCTGGGAATCGAACCCAGGACTCAGCAGCCATGCTTGCGACCAATAGACCAACGAGGCAGTCAAATGTACTATGTAGGTTCTAATTATTATTGTTAACGGCTTCACTCACGTTTTAGACGGGGTTGCCCGACAAGTTTAGAACTTGTAGTCCGTAAACATGAGCTGCGCACGCGGCGAGTGATCGTGAGTGAACCCGTGAACATTCATATTAATGTGTCTCATAAAAGTTATAAGACAAAAAATGGTTTATTTTTAGCACTAATATATTTTTATCGTGTCTGGTTACTGAGAACTGGCCCAAACTTTTTAACGGATTTCGAAAAAAAGTTTTTAATCAGATACAAAACTATTTTTGGGGGATAATTTAAATATCAATTTATAGATTTAAAAAAAAAACCGGTACTGTCAGCGACAAAAGTCCCTGAACATATCCAAACTTGGCATTAGTGAAATGTGGCTAATTAATTGTGTACATCTCTGCCTGCCCCTTCGGGGAATACAGGCGTGATGCTATGTTACATCCAAACTTTTAGTATGTCTTAGCTCTGAAACTATTCATCTAAATATCTAACAAAAACATTACAATTTTGTCGTCAAACAAATACAGAAAATGCAAGAAGTCATTTCATCATACTACAATATTCTGCTTGCGTTTTAGAGTAAGAGGAAAAAGTTCAGTATCATAATGTTATTTTCTATGTTACTAGTAGGTAAGTCAACATTTTCATAATGTTTTAGCGACCCGCCCCGGCTTCGCACGGGTATAAATTAGAACTAAAGATTGAAGTTACGTTTAGCCTACGTAAGCCATGTAAATTAATTTATCGGCGACTTGGTTGCAAAATATATATTTTTTCTACTTGCAAAAAACTTAATTAGGATTTTATATCTAATCTAATATATAAAAATCTCGTGTCACAGTGTTTGTTATCGAACACCTTCGAAATGGCTTGACTAATTTTTAAGAATTTCAAGATAAATCTTTGAAAAGCATTAACGAATGCTTAGCGAACTCTAAAGTTATTATATTAAATGGAAAAAGAATACGGTCGCGAACAGGATTCGAACCTGCGCCTCCCGGATAAATACTCCAGGCACTCTGACCACTAAGCCATCTCGACCTCTGCTCACTACTTCGAATTCTTTTTCCACATTTTAATACGTCTTTTGGTGACGTACACAAATATGTTCTTAAAAAAAACTAACTTTAGAGATCACTGCGCTCGTGTTTGAAAGATTTTGGGGTACAGGAGGGAAAAAATATCATGATTATATTTTAAAATCAGGACAACGTAAAAGCGTTCCCAGACGTGTCTTCTTGTCAGAATCGAACTTTTTCCAATTTAATATGATTATATTTAAAATTAGAGTTCCGTTCAAGGCTAAATGTAAGCGCATCCACGGACTCCTGAAAATCGGGACGACCAGCTCAAATTGAGACACTAGTGGGCCGTGCTAAATTAATTCCAAGCGCAAAAGTAACTAGATATTATATTTATTTGAATCATTGTAACCCTCAATCTTGAATAATTAATATAATCATCTTTCGTTTTCCACGATAAGTTAATTTCCCCCATTGAAAAGGATTTTTCATGCAGACGGGTGGGGGTAACAGGCCAACGGCTGTATACATACAAGTTTGACGTCAAATTCTGCTTGCGCGATGCAGGATTTCTGACCCTATCTTGGTATGCGCGTAGTTATCATGTAGCGTGGTAGATGTCGCCACAAACAAGTTAAGCGGCCATCGTCGCTGTCTCAGATATTTAATTTTTAAACTATTATTTTCAAATGAACACCTGCAGATAAATTAAGAGGTTTTTAATTACGTTTCAAGACAAGGCTGACTGTTTGACCTTTGGTCTTAGTATTGATATTCTGCATTATTTTACAATCATAAAATTTTATTGTTACAACGATTACTGTTTCTCCAATTTGAATATTTTTAGGTGGGTATTTTTACTTTTATAGTTAGATATATTCAAACCTGTCAACATCAAAAATCAAACATCAACTGATGTGACTTTAACACACTTTTTATGCTTGGTATGTATTTACGTAACGGAATCTTTGAACGTGATTATCACCCACTTTAAAACGTCGGATTGAATTTAAACTTCGCACACTTATCAAGGACTGATGACTATACAATAATTTAATAAATGTGTCCGATTATCCTGATCAGGATCTTCAGGATGAACGAGGAGTTTCGTATAATTCGTAACAAAAAAAATATGGTTTGAAAATCTAAACGTTTTAACGATTGATCAATCTAACAAACTAAAAAAAACACGCTTTTGTAACTAGCCGAACTAAAAAGTCGAAAATAACATTCCCAAAGACAAAAAAAAAATAGAGTAATTAAGAAATAAATAATTTTATCGTAAAAGAGCGTGGGGTGCTAGATGTTAATTGTTGTAAATATTTAATTGACTTGTAAAATTGATTGATTGGTAAAAGTAAAGTCATTATAAAATATCTTAAGAAGCAACCCTACGCTTTTTTACTATAAAATGACTTAATGCTTCTGTATTTTTATATTTTTAAGACCATTTATGTACATTATGGAACGCAATAAATGATTGATTGATTGACTTATTTCTTAATCACTCTATACTTAATTACTATATTTTGACAATTGAATTCTACTGTTTGTTCGACTAGTTACAATAAAAAGGTGTTTTTTTTTAAACTATTATTTATTCTCTTACGTACTTCCTTAGATACAACATCGCGCCGAAGGGGTAGGCAGAGGTAAACACAGTTGAACACCCACATGTCACCAATGCTATTATTATGTCCCATGTAAGAGGTGGTGAGTCTGTTGTCATCCACCGGCCACAATTCCAAACTCCAGGCTGCTATCGAGAATTTCCTAACAGAAAATCCCGATAACACTGCCCGACCCGAGAATCGAACCCAGTACCTCATGTTGCAGTCCCGCTTGGGACCACTAGACCAACGAGGTAGCCTTTCATATTCTATATCTGCCTAGCCTTTTCCCAAAACATTGGGGTCGGCTTCCAGTCAAACCGGATGCAGCTTAATACCAGTATTTTACATAGAGTGACTGCCTATCTGACCTCCACAACCCAGTTACTGGGTAACACGATATCTCGTGGTATGACTGGTTGTCAGACTTTCGCGCCTCTGACTACCCGTAATGGCTGTCATAGATCTTAATTTGACAACCGGGACCGACGGCTTAACGTGCTCTCCGAGGCACGGAGGGGTATCGGTATGAAATGATGGTCACCCATCCACAGACAAACCGCGGCAAGCGCAGCTTAACCTCGATCGATCGATCTGTGCGGCTGATAATTAGCCACGAGCCCCTCCGTAGTCTTTCATATGCATTTAGCAAAAAGCCGTCTTCAATTTTATTTATTATTATAGACAAATTAATAGACAATTTAATATGACAGTGTAATGTAACCGGACTCCGTTAGACATTTGAGATGCTAAAACATAAAATAATGCCAATTGAAAATATGCGATCAACACATTCCTTAACATATCATTTCAACTATTTATTAGACAGGTTCAAAAAGTTTATAATGAAGGCACACTTTGTAACAAAAGCGCAATATACGTACATGTAAAGGGAAAATTGATTACTAATTTATTATTTAAATCTATTTATACAATATTATTTTTTGCATTCCCTATAAAGAAAATAAGAAGATAAATCTTTGAAAAGCATTAACGCATGCTTAGCGAACTCTAAAGTTACAATATTAAATGGAAAAAGAATACGGTCGCGAACAGGATTCGAACCTGCGCCTCCCGGACAAATACTCCCTCACCTCTGCTCACCACCGCGAATTATTCATCCAAATTTTTAACATGTCTTTTTGGCGACGTCATTGCTATCTATTCAGTACATATACAGGTGACATTATCTCGTAATGACACTTCCCCGAATTTGATTCTTCTCAACAATAGGTACCATCGAATGGTGTAATAATACAGTGTGTTCTTTTTTACAAAATCAACGAGTAATATTTTTGGCCAGGAATATTGATTTTTCAAAAATCCATTGACGCTATTCTTGTTTTCATTAGAATCGAGCCTGAGACTGCTTTGAGTATTTTCCGATATTCCATAAACATAGTTTAGAAATCCAGCCTGTATACTAAACCTGGAAGTAGTTTATTCAGAACTAGCTGTGCCCCACGGTTTCTCCCGCGTTAATTCGGGGAAAAAACCTACTAAAATATATTCCACTAGCGCCCTCCCCCCTTATGACCGTGTAAATCATTAATGCGCGCGTGAACCTATGATATCTCCGAAGATATTCATTGAAATCAAATGATGTCAAGGGCAATTTTGTCCAAAAATGAATACTTGTGATGAATAACGTATTTATTTGGATAAGGACTAATATCATGATTATAAAAACACCTTCGCAAATAATGTATTATTTTAGAACAAATTTTATTACCATTAAAAAGGTTATCGTGAGTCAACCTTAAAAGATAAGCATATGCTGTCGCGGACTTTATTTAAAACTTTTAATGGGGAACAATTGTGTCATATATAGATTTTACTTAACTCTAACCGTTTACGTAGCGCACGCAACGGAAAATCTCAAAAGGAGTATTTTTCCCGCTTTTGAAACATTTTTCATTGATTCTCCGCTCCTATTGGTCGTAGCGTGATGTTATATAGCATATAGCCTTCCTTGATAAACGGACTATCCAACACAAAAAGAATATTTCTATTCGAACTAGTAGTTCCTGAGATAAGCGTGTTCAACTATCTTCAGCTTTATAATATTAGTATAAATGAGTAACAGAATCGATTTTAAAGTTATTATATTAAATGGAAAAAGAATATTCCAGGCGCTCTGACCATTGACCTGACCTGTTGCTATCTATTCAGTCGAGATGGCTTAGTGGTCAGAGCGCCTGGAGTATTTATCCGGGAGGCGCAGGTTCAAATCCTGTTCGCGACCGTATTCTTTCTCCATTTAATATAATAACTTTAGAGATCGCTAAGCATGCGTTAATGCTTTTCAAAGATTTATCTAGAATCGAAAACGATGAATAGGAAGACCTAGCCGAAGTTTTATAAAAAAAGTGAAGGAGAAAGTAGGTGTTGAGTTGTATCAAAAGGTCAGAATGAAAGCAGAGGATAGAGAGCAGTGGCGGTCACTCCACCGACAAGAGAATGAAATAAATTGAAGACGAACAAGAGAACAGAATCGATTGTAATAGTTTATACACCACATTTATAATTGACTAGCTGTGCTCCGCGGTTTCACCCGCCTCGTATTTTATATTCCGTACGGTTTAAAAAATAATCTCATGTAAAAACCTTGTCCTGACAATGCTGAATACAACAAAAAGAATTATCCAATTTGGTGCAGTCGTTCTCAAGTTATGGCGTGACAAAGGGAAATAGGGATTCATTTTTATATACCTACTAGCCTAACCTAGCCGGGTTAGGCTAGTAGGTATATAAAAATCGATAAATATAAAAATGATAAACTTCGAAAAAAAAATGGCGGTACATTTTTTTTTCTGAGGATAATAAAAATAATCTTTTATACGACCCTTGTCCTGACAATAATGAACACAAAAAAGACAGAATTATACAATTCGGTGCAGTCGTTCGGAAGTTATGCGCGTACATACATTTCGAGGATTCATTTTTAATTTTATTTATGTAGATATAGATTACATATTGTAATTATATTTTGGCCAAATAATATCTAAATCAACTATGCTTTGGACACAGTACACGAGCTTCCAGGTGCGCGTGCGTGTAACTTTGCGAGGCTTCATTAGACATTTTTAAAATTTTGGATAGAGTTTTTTACAACGAAAATATTTGATACGGGTCTCGGGTTTCGAATAAACTAAAAATTATATTGTTTATCAACCGTGTCCCTTCATTGTTATAATTTTTGGGTTTCATTAAGATTTATTTAATTATTATTTCGTTTCCAAATATATGAATACCAATATGAAATACCAATGCCAATTGCAAAAAAATATTAAAAGAATCGTGTGTGAAAAAGAAGAGTGTATTTCCCGATAAGTATAATATTGTCTTATACATTTTCATGGAAAGAAACAGGATTCGAACCTGCGCCTCCTGGATAAATACTCCAGGGGCTCTGACCGCTAAGCCATCTAGACCTCTGCTCACCACTCCCAATTCTTATTCTACATTTTATACGTCTTTTGGTGACGTCATTGCAATCTATTCAGTCCCTATACAGGTGACTGAACCGACACGACTAACTTTGCAGTTAATACGATGTCGAACAGATGCAATTACCTTAACAAATACAGATTAATCTTTGAAAAGCACTAACGCATGCATAGCGAACTCTAAAGTTACATATTTTTGTGACGTCACCAAAAGACGTAACTCAATAACAACTTGCCCAACCCGGGAATCAAACCCAGGATTTCATGCTCAACAGTCACGCTTTCGACCACTAGATCAACCAAGTTAATCACAGCTGACAATCAAGATTTTACCCTATCTGGAAATCGAACCTAGAACGACCAGACAACGCAAGGTCATCTGCTAAAATACTTCAAATATCCATATGATTAACCTCCAAAAATCGCGGACAACGCCACGTGCAAAACGGGTATGCAAATAATAAATATCAACACGCATAAATAAATAAATTAACATTTATTTGATTCAATTATTATTTATATTATAACATAAGTTTATTTAAATTGTTTGTATCGTAAAAATATTTCGGCAATATTACATTGCATCAACATACAGATACACGTGTTATGTACAGCGTGTTGTTAATTGAGAGGGTGGTTTTTTGATAAGGGTGATTTAGAAGATGACACAAATGAAAACGATTAACAAAGAAAATTATTGAATTAAACGAAATTGAGAAGTGAAAAATATCTTTTTTTTTAGTCTTAATAACTCAGTGTAACTGATTTTGAGTCGGCGCTAATCCATGTTGAATTTTTAAATTATTTTGTGTTTATTATTACTTTAAAGTAATTTAATGATATTTTTGATAGTTTTTCGGTGCAGACTCAAAATGAGTTACACTGAGTTATTAAGACTAAAAAAAAAAAAAATTTTCACTTCTCAATTTCGTTTAATTTTATTTATTAAAACTAAGATAACAATTTATTTATCACTTTCAGTTTCCTTTCTTGTCGGTTAATATTGTTGTTAAAGTTTTAAATATTTTACAGATACATTTTTGAAAGGCATTAAAGCATGAATAGCGAACTTTAAAAGTTATCCGGGAGGCGCATGTTCGAATCCTGCTCACGACATTTAATTTCCACAAATATTTACAACATTTTATTTTTTAGTTTTTCGTGGCTATAACCTAAAAAACACAGCTAGGTCTAAAAGTAGAATAAAAAAGATAAATTAAAAAAGCCCAATTTCGAGGTAGCTGCTGTAAACTGTTGAGGAGTTTCCTCGACTATCTCTCATCTCCATCATCAGATTAACTCCAGGTAACCATTATGTTATAGTGTCATCAAAATAACATATTATGCAAAGTTTCAACAGAATCGGTTTAAGATAAATCTATGAAAAGAATTAACGCATGCTTAGCGAACTCTAAAGTTACAATATTAAATGGAAAAAGAATACGGTCGCGAACAGGATTCGAACCTGCGCCTCCCGGATAAATACTCCAGGCGCTCTGACCCCTAAGCCATCTCGACCTGCTCACCACCGCGAATTCTTCATCCAAATTTTTAACATGTCTTTTTGGCGACATCATTGCTATCTATTCAGTACCTATACAGGTGACCGAACCGACACGACTAACTTTGCAGTTAATACAATGTCGTAAACCCTGTTCGCGACAGTATTCTTTTTCCATTTAATATTGTAACTTTAGAATCGGTTTACTTATGAAAAATCAATCATTTCCTATTAATCCTATGATCCACTTTTAGAGGTGTTTTTTTTTATTTATACTGGACCAACTTTGAAGTGTCCCCTATCAAATAAAAAAAGAATGATCAAAATCAGACTAAAACACTGTAAAACGTAATGCGTGGTCACACATAATAGAAGAAAAAAATTTACGCATCAACTTGAGAACCTCTTCATTTTTTTGTCGATAAAAATATTTTTTTCCTAAAATTACCCACCCTGTAGTGTAGTGTAGTACTTCTCCGAAGTATTAATATTATAGTAATATCTTAGGTTTTCGCGATCACTGCACATTATAATAAAACAACTTTTAACCGGATTAATCGCGTGTATTATTGGTTTTTTGTTTTTCCTGACGTTTCGAACACTTTGCAGCGTTCGTGGTCGCAGGAGGACGCCAGTCCTACGACTCCAATACACGCGATTAATCCGGTTAAAAGTTCTTTTATTATTAATATTATTGTACGAATTTAACGATGCAGGTATTAATAAGTCCCGTTGACCGTGATGAGACTATGGAAATCTATCATAATTATATATATCTGCCTAGCCTTTTCCCAATTATATTGGGGTCGGCTTCCAGTCAAACCGGATGCAGCTTAATACCAGTATTTTACATGGAGCGACTGCCTATCTGACCTCCACAAACCAGTTACTGGGTAACACGATATCTCGTGGTATGACTGGTTTTCAGACTTTCAGGCCTCTAACTACCCGTAACGACTGTCATAGATCTTAATTTGACAACCGGGACCGACGGCTTAACGTACTCTTCGAGGCACGGAGAGGTCTCGGTATGAAATAATGGTCACCCATCCACAAACCGACCGCGGCAAGCGCAGCTTAACCTCGATCGATCGATCTGTGCGGCTGTTACTTAGCCACGAGCCTCTCGGAAATCTATCATAATTGATAACAGAAAATCACAATAACACATTTCGATCTGGAACCTAGAATTTCACGCTTAGCAGTCGCGCATACGACCACTAAATCAATGAAGAAGTAGCTAGATTACGAAATCTCATAGACAGTTCACAGGAAACACTTAAAAAGGAAAACAAGTCCTGTCTATTCGACCGAGTGACCTGGCAACCGTTTTATAACTTCCTAAAAAGATAACGTGGTTAACTATAGATTTCTTGTCTATGCTAAGGTCGTGAATATGATGACATAATAGGTATAATTTAACTGCAGCAGATTATATTTAGAAAACCGGTCAAGCGCGAGGACTGGCAGACCTGGGGTTCCGTACATCTAACATAGGTATTATAGTTTTGGTTTTTTATTTGACGGGTTTATGCTTCAATACATAAAAATCGCATGCGTAGTGAACTCTGACTAATGTACTTCTCTTGTATAGGCACTGAATAGATAGCGATTACGTCACCATAAGACGTTCAAAATGTTGGTGATGAATTCGGAGCATAGGGTTAATTCTCGGGAAATCCGCAGTTTTCGTTTCCGAGAAATCCAGATCGAGAAAAGTCGAGAAATTATGTTACTACTAACTTTTTTCGTTTAACTGTGTCTTTAGACGTCTGGTATCCTTTGATCGTACCAATAAATACTCCGTTCACACGGTGTTAGCCACGTTTTGTTGCATTTATGTTTTAGCTCTCGTAGTGTTAGGACAGCACAGTGCATGCAGTGGCGCGGGATGCAACTTACCTATCTGGATGCAGAGCAGACTGTTAGGTTTCATACAAAATGCTTCTTTAAGTTTCGTTTTATTGATTGTTAAAATACATTTGCTTAGAAAGGGAAAACTGAGTGACGAAATCAGAAACATCTACCACTTAGTCCAGTATTTAAGTGTCAGCGCCAAAAAAAAACTAGAAGCTGTACTGACTGCGTGCAGCCGACACTGATATTTAAAGTTCGACCCAGAAAATGTTTTAGAATATTGTAATTTGTTTTTATTAACAAGAGATTTTGTTGATTGTTATCCAATTCAAATATAAAAAAGTGTATTACAGCGATTTTCTTTACATAAACAACTACATTAATTCCCGGGATATCCCGAGAAATCCAGTTCGAGAATTCTCGAGACCCCAGATGTGAAAAAACTCGAGAAATTTAAAACCCTAATTCCATGACAACCAAGATAGCCAATACACCTGCTGTAAACCTCTGCCTTACCCTTCGGCGTACAGGCGTGATGATATGTATGTATGTATGTATGCATGCGATAATTTAAAAGTTAGTGGAAACATAGCATCACGCCTGTATTCCCCGAAGGTGTAGGCAGAGGTGTACAGAATTGACCACCCACATTTCACCAATGCTGTTATTAGGTCCTATTGCTATCTACCGGGCAAAATTCCAAACTCCGGGCTGCTACTGAGAATTTCCTAACAGAAAACTCAATAAATCTTTTTTTTTTATTAAATATTTATGGCTATAGTGTCACTTAGACCATAAGAGGTCTATTGTGATCGCCACAAATAACACTTAGCCCCACCCGGTAATCGAACCCGAAACCTCATGCGCAGCAGTCGCGCTTGGGACCACTAGACCAACGAGGCAGTTAGTGGAACAATCTAGAAATATCAACATGAACACAAATGTCGGGCGGAGGCGATTGATACTCACTCAATTAACAAGACAATCTTGACACAATGGCGTAGCAGTTAGCGCGCTCACTGACAATATAAAGGTCGCGGGTTCATGATCTGTCGTTGAACTGTGGCGGACTGGCGATACATGATATTTTTGCATAGGCAGTGAGTTCGTCAGGGATACGTTAATGCGTTTGAAAGATTCATCTGTATTTGATAAGGTAATCGCATCTGTACTGCAACGTTAGTCGTGTTTGTTCAGTCCCCTGTATAGGGACCGAATAGATAGCGGTGACGTCACAAATGACGTATTAAAATGTGGAAAAAGGATAAGGACTAATGAGCAGAGGTCGAGATGGCTTAGTGGTCAGAGCGCCTGGAGTATTTATCCGGGAGGCACAGGTTCGAATCCTGCTCGCGACCGTATTCTTTTTCCATTTAATATAATAACTTTAGAGTTCGCTAAGCATGCGTTAATGCTGTTCAGATTTACAACTTTAGAAAAAAAAAAAAAACTTCAATAGATCTAAAAAAATACGGTATATAGTGAGCGCGGCAGACGGTGTCCTACCCTGAAGCGAGTCCAAGAAATTTAAATCATCACACACACAAAAATATTCATTAAAATCGGTCGAGCCGTTCCCATATATAGATAGATAGAGGATTGGCAACGGGTTGGTTAGTGTCGCGCGCATCACACGGGGCTAGGATTTCCAGGTCTTAAAGCCACAAACAGACCAGTCAGTTAAGCCGGACATTTGGGTAAAAAGGCCGGACTCTCACAATTCTTTTTAAACCAAGTTTTTATTTAACATTCAACATAAAATCTTCATAATGAAAAAAAAATGGTCAAATATAAAGAGCATAACAAAAGCCGGACCTGCCGGACACCGTCTAATTTGGCCGAACTCTCAACCAAAAAGCCTGACAGTGTCCGGTTTTATCCGGACGCCCGGCAACGCTACACGGCGCGAAATCAGCGGTATAGTGACCTGCTTAAATTAAATATGACACATGTCAATTAACACCTTGTATTTTACTATGTAGGTACTTTAAAATAACTAGATAATCAACTCATAAAGTCATAAAAAAAAATCATAAAGTTTCCTTATAACCTAACCTACCAAAAGCCGGACCTGCCGGACACCGTCTAATTTGCCCGAACTCGCAATCAAAAACCTTTTTTTTTTTTGGACATGGCCTATTGCAGTTTATTTATTTATTTAAGGGTCTCCAACAAAGAATATACACAAAAATTCATAAATTAACAATAATTGGGTAATAATTAAATGTACTCCTTCAATTATAGGAGACCACTGCGTGCACTAAAATAATTAAATTAAACAAATGTAAGGTAACATTAATAATGAGATGTGTCCGGTAAGACTTAAGACTTATAAGTTAACCCATAGGGGTTTGATCTGCGTAACCGAACAATAAACCAAAAAGCCTGACAGTGTCCGGTTTTATCCGGACGCCTGGCAACGCTACACGGCGCGAAATCAGCGGTATAGTCACCTGCATAAATTAAATTTGACACGTGTCAATTAACACCTTGTATTTTACTATGTAGGTACTTTAAAATAACTAGATAATCAACTCATAAAGTCATAAAGGAAATCATAAAGTTTCCTTACTGAAAACAAAAGTGTTAAAATCAGTTTTAATTGGGCATAGTGAGTTAATATAGAACTGATAGATAAATAAAAAAGAAAAATGTTTTACTACTAATTGGTATAATTAGCATTAATTTAGATTAGCAACATTTATGGGGTTTTTTTCTAAATTATAACATGAAATGGCATTACGCCTCTATCCATCGAAAGGGTAAGATAAGATAATATTTATTTTGTAAATTGCCTCGTTGGTCTAGTGGTCCCAAGCGCGACTGCTGAGCAGGGAGGTCTCGGGTTCGATTTCCGGGTCGGGCAAAGTGTTATTGAGATTTTCTGTTAGAAAATTCTCAGTAGCAGCCCGGAGTTAGGAATTGTGCCCGGTAGATTGCAGTAGGCAGACTTCCTATTAATTGGGACTTAATTACAGTATTGGTGAAATGTGGGTTTACAATTATGTACACCTCTGCCTACCCCTTCGGGAAATACAGGCGCAGACGCAGTTTTATGTTTACGTTACAACAAAAAAAAAACAGTTTTCCGACTAATTGGTATAATTAGCATTTATTTAAATTTGCAACATTTTATAGCATTTTTTTTTTCTAAATCACTTAGCAATGTAACATTAGGCTCTAAAACTAGTATAGTATAGTAAATTTTTTATCCTAAATAAACTTTATCTCAATTATTCTGAATCGTAAATTTTTTATAATCCTTTTATTCGGAAATGTGTATGTCACAGATAGATTGAGAATCCGCTGTTTTACAAAACTGCTAACTAAAACAGATCAGTTTTGCCATTGCGATACGTTTAACAAAACTGCTACCCACTTTTAGACGTAATGCAGAATGGCATATTTACAGTGGGACAGATTTATTTATTGTGTATATTAAATGGATAATCATTACTTCAGTTAAAGAAGAGATACTATTTTCTGAATGGTCTTTCCGTGGCAGGGTCGACGGATCCCTTTGGCAGGGCTCTAATATTTGTGTCTGTAAGGTCAGAAAAAACCTAACCACGAATGGGATGACGGGAGGTCTGTGAGCGAACGTAGGAAGCGAACTACTCCCGTCTATATCGTCTGTAATTCTTGTAATTTGTTTGTGTTCAACAGTGGAAACTTTAGCTTTTAAGGAATATGAGCGTCTCCGTGCTTCGAATGGCACGTTAAACCGTCGGTCTAGGCTGATTTTATTAAGCAGCAGGCGCTAGTTAGTGTTGAATTATTTAATTTTTAGCAAATGAATTCTCATTTAGCATTTAGCAAACAAGATTAAATTAATAAAAATAAATTAAAAAGCACGTCTGCCATATGCTTTTTTTATTTCGCAACTTTTTGTGTACCATAGTCAGTACACAAATTTTTTTTAAGCTTTCAGGTCTATTTTACCTAGGACAATATACCCCATAAATCTAAATCAGCTGAGGCTTTTAGAAGTTATGGTGGAATAAAGAAACTCACAAACATACATCAACCCTAGAAACAAAACACTGTGAAGTGTGAAATCATTAATGGCTTCGCACTCCGTACGTTAGCGCGACAAGGCAGCATGCGACATACGCCTTTCTTCGCATCCACTGGAGTACTAACTTGCTAATGCGAAATTAATCTAATTTTATCACGTGAGAACAAGTTCTCGAGGAGCGAGCGAGTGAAATGAACGCGATATTAAACGACCTGTTTAATTCGCATATTAACATGTATTTATTTAACAAAGTGATATTAGTTCAGCATTAGCAATTAGCATGATAAGACACGAGAATTCACATTCTCATGACATTAAGGCGAAATACCATTATTAGCAGTCGCTTAGAAGCCCACGTTGGGTGCCAACAATTCTTAACACTAGCATGGCCACTAACCACACGAATGGAGAAGTACAACCGAGCGTAACTAATTTTCATTTCTTATAAGATAAGATAAGATTAGATAAGATAATTTATTACCATATATGATAAAAACAATAACAATAAAGAGTAACATGAATCCAGCTTTATTCATAGATAAATTAAATAATATAGAGAAAAGAAAAGGAAACTGCCACATTGGTCTTTTGTCTATCATGTCCTTCAGGTAAAGTTTTACTAGGTTTTTCTGTTAGGAAATTCTTAGTAGCAGCCCGGAGTTTAGATTTGTAACAGGTATGCCATAAACCGGTCACAAAAAAGGATTTGTATATTTTTCGTGAGGCGTATTACATACATAGAAGCGCAATTTCGCCGCGGGCTCACGTGTTGCAAATTTTTATCTCTTGCGTGTGTGCATATATTTGCGGGCGGGTGCAGTGGTAATTGCAAGACTACTTTTACACCCGCCCGCAAATTATGCACTCACTACTTCAATATTGTGGAAGTAGTTAGATATTGTATTTATTTGTATCGTAATGGACTTACTTCTGCAAGGTAACGCCTGAATCTATTCAATATTTAGATATATCTAACGATGAAGTTTGCTGAATAAAATATTCATAATAACAGTTCACTGCAAAGTTCGTTAGTTTAATCAGAAATCTGTCTAGCCTTTTCCCAGCTATGTTGAAGTCGGTTTCCAGTCTAACCGGACTCAGCTATTACTAGTATTTTACATAGAGCGACTGCCTATCTGACCTTCACAACCTAGTTATTGAGTAACATAATATCTTGCTTGTGACTGGATTGACTGGTTGTCAGACTTTCAGGCATCTGCCTACCCGTAGTGACTATGTTTGTGAGTTTCTGTATCCCATCATAACTTCTAAATGCCTGAACCGATTTCGATGCGTGGGGTATCGTAAGAATCCTTAGACTTTCCAGGGTAACAAGGGCTAGTAACATATTAAAAAGGGCAGGCGTGATTTTTAATTATTTAATTAATTTCATTTTGTTAGAAATTGGGACTGAAAGTTTAACGTAACCGTACATGCACACTAACCAGGTACGGCACAATTATCGTACAAATATTTGCTCCGTGGTAGGCAAAAATTATTTTAGTTATTCTCTCTCTCTCATCGTGTAGTTGATGAACAACCTAGTATCAAAATAGGCTCCGTAGGCTCCTTTACACCACATGAAGAACATCTCAGGTGAGCTTGTCCCCTCACGATGTTTCCCTTCACCGTTTTAAGCAAGTGATAATGAATTTCTAATACGCACATGACTCAGAAAACTCAGTGCTGCCTTGGATTATAAATTACGACTTTTGACTTCACAGTCCAACGGTCATACCACTAGGCTATTACTACTCATGGTTAATAATTTTAAGCGTTAGCAGGTAGGACTACGCCATGACGGGTTCCCAAAATGTTGACATTTCATAAGTGCCTTTAAAATTGGTTTATGTGAAATAAAAACTTTTGACTTTGACTTTGAAATGAAGTTTACCATTCTACCCAATATCAGCCATAACATATACACAATTATTCTTATCGAAACAGTTTCTTGATTAATGAAATCATAATGATAAATATGTAAAACTTTAACGTTATAAAAAATTACTTTCCCACGGTACATAAGAAATTCCTAATAGGTAAGACCGCGGGGCAACGTTCGTTGAAAACGATAAGAAAAAAATCAAGCATTCAATTTGCATTATTAAATTTCAACTGTGCGAAATATATTATTCAGAGTATAAGCTTTTTAAATAATACAAATTTTAACTGCTAATAACTTTGTCTAAAACACCTGTGGAGAATAATGAATTGCATTCTCGTCTTTCTAATTTTATAAATTTTTCTTGTGGTCTGAAGCCGGACCTGGATTTCGGATAGGGTGACCAACCCTTTTTGTCAAGTAATACATTTTTATGAAAAACGGATCTACGTTTGGACACCAATTCGCCTATTGCTAAGCGATGAAGCCGAGAATGGAGCACGTAGATCCAGAAGAAATCTATACACTCCAAGTAGAGTGGATAGATTTGGGGAGAAAGCTAGTTTGGGAGTCGATGCAACTGCCCAGACCCGTCTCCCGCAACGGTTGCACCGGACTACATCCCGAAACACTAGGTCGCTACACGGCATGGCTTCGTCCGGTAGGTGGTAACCAACCGCAGCTGAGTTGGGTTGCCTATTTAGCACCACCCAGGGGCCACGTGTAGGGATTCCATTTCACGGGCGCCTACGGACGCGGGCAACTCCCAGGCCCCCTAAAATACGATCGTGAATAGGATTTCAAACTGCATCTCGGATAAATACTCCAGGATCTCGCCAACTAAGCTATCTCTCTGTTAATTATTCCGAATTCTACTTCTACGCTTATGATGACGTCATCGTTATCTATTCAGTCTCTATTGAGTCACAAGGTTTCTCAGCCCCGCTGCGTGTCCCAGCACTGTACAGCTCACTCGCATAGCTTTGGTGTGAACCGATGGTTCTTTGTACCTGAGCTGTGCTTTGCGAGGTAGGGAAATGAAGCAATCTGTGTTAATTCGTTTGAAAGATTTCTCTGTATTTGTTAAGGTAATCGCATCTGTACGACATTGTATTAACTGTAAAGTTAGTCGTGTCAGTTCAGTCATTGTATAGGGACTGAATAGATAGCGATGACGTCACCACAAGACGTATGTAGAAAAAGAATTCGGTACAGTGGCAATGAGTATTTATCAGGGAGGCGCAGGTTCAAATCCTGCTCATGACCGTATTTCTTTTCACATACATTTTAAAGTTTAGGAGTTCGCTCAACTTCTCGCACAGTTCTGATGGAAAGCCAGCCAGGTTTGTTAGGATTGCGGCGGATATAGCTGTGAATCTCGGAACCCAGGTAAAGATTTTAGAAGACAATGTGATTTGGGGTGTAAAAGGCCCTTTTGGCATACTATCAATGGAGACTAGCAAACTAGTCTCGAGTGAATAGAGTTCTGGATCTATGTGCTCCATCCTGGGCCCCAACGTCGCTTACCGTCAGGGGAGTTGGTGGCCAAATGTCGATCCGTTTTTAATATAAATACTCAGCTGGTTAGACTGCCCGGTTAGTCTAGTGGTCACAAGCCCGGCTGCCGATCGTGTGGTCCCGTGTTCGAATCCCAGGTCCAGCAAAGTGTTATTGTGAGGTCACGAGCGCGGCTGCTGAACGTGTGTTCCTGGGTTAGATTCCCAGGTATGGCATAGTGTTATTGGGTTTTGTGATAAATTGTCTTGTTTGGAATTGTGTCCGATTGATTGAGCACAGTGTTTTAATTTGAAGTAATAAAAATATTTCCTAACTTCATATTGTTATCTGATTTCGATTACTTACTCTAATAAGTGTAAAGTGTAAACTGAATTGATTTAAAATTAATAAAACTTGATTTTCTTTGTTTTAAATAGTATTCTTGGAAGAAATGTTTTTGTGATTTATTGATTTTAGTTTTACGCGGACCACAATTTATATGTTTTTGTGATAAATTCTCTGCCTCGTTGGTCTAGTGGTCCCAAGCGCGACTGCTGAGCATGAGGTCTCGGGTTCGATTGCCGGGTCGGGCAAAAGTGTTATTGAGTTTTTCCGTTAGAAATTTCTCAGTAGCAGCTCGGAGTTTGGAATTGTGCCCGGTAGATGGCAATAGGCTCACCACCATTACATGGGACTTAATAACAGCATTGGTGAAATGTGGGTGTACAACTGTGTACACCTCTGCCTACCCCTTCGGGGAATACAGGCGTGATGCTATGTTATGTTATGCTATGATAAATTCTCAGCCTCAACCGGAGTTCTGAATTGTCCGATTGACGGCAATATGCAATATAGGACTTAATAACAGCATTGGTTAATTGTGGTTAAATCTTCTTCCGTTCCTTTAACCCATCCCAAATAAAAGCGTAACGTTAAAATGCTCGGTAGGTTATACATTTGTAAAGGTGGCTACAGCAAATTAATTGTTCCACCGACTAAAAAAGGCAGGAGGTTCTCAAGTTGACGCATAGGTAGGTCTATAAATTATGTATGACCACGCATTACTTTTTACAGAGTTCATTTTAATGATTCTTTAGACTAATTTTGAGTCTGCACCATATCGTCAAATAATCAAATGCAACATGGAATTGGTGCCGACTCAAAATTAGTTACACTCAGTTATTGTGACTAAGATAATGATTTTAAAGTTATTATATTAAATTAAAAAGAATACGGTCGCGAGCACGATTCGAACCTGCGCCTCCCGGGTAAATGCTCCAGGCGCTCTGACCACTAAACCATTTCGACGACGAGTCTTTAGAGTTCGCTAAGCATGCGTTAATGCTTTTCAAAGATTTATCTTTAATAATGATTTTATTTTTCACTTTCAGTTACCTTTTTTGGCGGTTTAATATTTCGTGCGGTATTTTTATTTAATTAAAATGTTTTAATTGATTGATCGTTAAGACAATCCGGCTAAAACCGGATATTTGGAAACCCTAGGTCAAGTGTCAAATATAAAATCTGGTTAGACTTGAAGTCGCCCATCCATAGTTGAGTATTCATATAATTATGTAAATTCGCCAAATTGTCTAATGGATTAAAATAATATCTTACTAATATGATATGTAAATGCAAAAAATTGTGAGGTTCATCAATGTTTGTTTCGCTTTCACGCAATAACTACAGAACGGATTTGGACGAAATTTGGCACAAAGATAGTTTATAACCTGGGTTAACACATACGGTACTTTTTATCCTAGCTGGACCCAATTCTAAGTCCACGCAGACCAAGTCACGGGCTGACTGACTAACTTTTAGTCTACACTAATATTATAAAGATGAAAGATTTGTTTTTGTATGTAACGAATAAACTCAAAAACTACTAGACCGATTTGAAAAATTATTTCACCGTTAGGAAGCTACACTATCCCCGGGTAACATAGGCTTTATAACATCACGCTATGACCAGTAGGAGCGAAGCATTAACGCGGGTGAAAACGCGGGGCACAGCTAGTCAGTAATAAAATTATCACTCCATTTCATCCTCTATTTTGCTGTCGTGGGCGTTGTTTGAAACGCGAAACTCTTATGAACCTACTTAAATCTTGTACAGTCAGATACCTAATTAAGTAGCAGCCCGGAATTTGAAATCGTGCCCGATAGAAGGCAATAGGCTCACCACCTATTACATGGAACTTAATAACATCTAACTGATTTACATCTATTAAGAAATTAAGGCCTAACTGAAAATCAGCGTCAGGCACTAGTAGTCTGGCATTTTGCTAAACTGGATCTTCTTGGCACAGCCGTAAACCGTTTTTGTATATCTACATCTGATGATGAATTAGTGGTCGCCCACTGGCCGAAATTCGACCATAATTTATTTAAATTTTAAGTTCAAGATAAATCTTTGAAATGGATTAACGCATGCTTAGCGAACTCTAAGTTATTTTATCTCCCGGATAAATACTCCAGGCGCTCTGACCACTAAGCCATGTCGAGATGGCTTAGTGGTCAGAGCGCCTGGAGTATTTATCCGGGAGTCGCAGATTCGAATCCTGCTCACGACCGTATTCTTTTTCCATTTAATATAATAACTTTAAATTTTAAATTTGTACGTTGATAAGGTTCTATTGTCAAATATATATGTGTGTGTTAAACGCATGGTGGTTTTATAATGCATATTATAAAAAAAAAAAACTTTCTGCACTCCTTCTCCATATAAACTTTAAATGTGCCAAATTTCATACTCCTCCGACCGCATAATTTTTGTAAAAAGGGGGTACAAAATTTTTGCTTTACGAATAATGATTGTGTCCTTACTGATTGTGTCCAATAAACGTTTTCTTTATTTATTTATTTTTTCGGACACTTCAAAAGTGCCTGTTATAAATTAACCAATAAAGTACATATGACATTGAAAAGGCACAGTAGCATGTACATACTAGGTTTTAAACCATAATCTGTGGCATAATAGGCGGGCTCGCACTTGTCCACCGCGACGCTTTTCTGTTATTGAAAATAAAGACAAGTTAATCTTTGCTGTTATTGAAAATAAATTCTGGTTAATCTCGTTTTTAGATGCAAAACTTATGTGTCTGCTGTTTAATTCTATAATTTATTACATTTAAATGCTAACTGAACTAAACTTCGTTTTATTTATAATAATAAATACGTTTTTGTGAGCAAAACCATAAAGTTTTACTGTCCTGTTTGCTCGTGAGAGATTGTCTTTGGAGCAACTTTTTATTTATTATGTTTGAAGAGCGTTTTATTTAATTGAAATGAGCTCCTTCGCAACTTGTGTTTTAACGAGTTTGATGCTCAGTTCGGACAAAATATTTGTGTCTTTCTGTATTGGCTGTCTCGGTAGCCAACGTATTGCTGGTCTCTTTGTAGTGCATTGCCTCATATGTTACAGCCTGTTAATGATAAGCAAAAATATTAAAAACATACGGAGCAATGTACATGAATTCGTTAGTAACCGAACTAGGCAATAGGTACTATCGCTGCCTTTTCCGCCAGGCCACTTAATTTTTTTTGTCTAAATCCTGCGCCTGCGCCATGCCACCGTTCCACGCCCCTTAAAGTGTTCGCCTATTAGGAAAGCGAGAACGTAATTAGTTGCAATATGCACTGCGCAGCTTAGTGACGCATCACGTGTACTCCTTTTTGTGAATTTTAAGGACGATCTAATTTGACCTTGGCGGGGCTACAGAGCGCTTCTATTTTTTGAGTGCAAGCAAAAATGAACTTAATTCATTAAAGTCAGGCGGGAGTGTCCGCGATAGTACCTACGTTATTCTTCAAAGAGGCGTCTAATTGATCCCGCCATCACCGAAGGGCAATGGAGCGCAGTTGTATTGGAATTATCTGATCGAATCCGAAATACCACGGTGCGCCCCAAACCAAACTTGTGGATGTGAGAGCGAAAGGTGCCAATCTTAAGTGGGAATTGGCGTTTGGAATGATGACGACTTGTGGATAAAAAATGCTCCACGATTAACCGGATCCGTACAGGTGTGGCCAAGTGCAACTATCACCTGCACAAATGGGGCTTTATAACCTCTCCCGAATGTGACTGCGGGGCCCCTGTCCAAACCATCCAGCACATAGTCGAGAGTTGTCCCTTGAGAAAATTCTCGGGACGTCTGGAGGATCTGAGCCGGCTGACTCAGGATGCCAAAAACTGGCTAATGGAGTGGGATCTAGAACTGTGAGCACGACATCACTGACATCTTGCAGCAACGCCATACGATAATAATAATAATCTAGATCCCTGACACTGCATAACGGATTGCCGTCCCACCGGAATATGAGAGTGAAGGAAGAGGGAGTGCATCCGTGTCTGCACATACAATTGTGCACTATAATATCGCCTGCGTACTTGGCAAATGTTCGTGAAAATTGGTCACTGTGACCGATAATGCGTGTCATGAGCAGGTAGGCACTTTATTAATGATGCTGCGTGTACTTGTACGCGTCACTTGCGCATTAATGCGTCCGATATGAATACGAGAAACGATTCATTCGTAATTTCTCGGAGATGTCGAACGTAAGTGTTTTTATGGTAGAAACCATTTCTACGCTTTAAATACGCTGACATGACATAGGTATTCTTCTTTTGTGCAGCCTTCTTCATCAACGTAGTGTCAGAAGATCTTCAAGCCGTCCATGGGCTTAGTGGTCACAACAGTCATGACCGACGGTTTCGCGTGTCTTCCGAAGCACGGAGACGTGATTGATGTTCCTAACGGTCACCCATCTACAAAATAACCTCGTCAAGTGTTGCTTAACCTTAAAGAATTTTGAAGACTATGATTGCCTCATAATTATTTCCATATCTTTTATAAGAGTCTTATAATTTATCCTATAACATATGCAGTAGCAGTTATGCCGTCTTAAAAAAGATAAAATGTTACATAAACTATGTCTAATCAGAGATAAATATATAAAAAAAACAGTTTAACACCAAGATAAGCTAACTGATAGTTATCTCTTAGATAATTATTGTTATATTTAATGTGAATAATACCTACATAGTTAGATTATAAATTAACTGTTCTAAGATTAAATGTTAATGTCAAAGATTTAATTCTGATGTATTCCATAAAAAATAGAATAGAATATTAAGGCAGTAAATCAAGAAAGTCTAGGCAGACTCACAGTTCTGTAAGAAAATAATAATAATATAGGTCTATGGTAATTGAATTGCATTATAGAGGAAACATTAACAAGTAAAATCTGTAAAAAATTAATTAAACTGTCACATGTTGACCGAACCATCCTAGTGAACCATTTAAATATCTATTTTGTTTACTTGCACTTCATGTAATAAATCATTCAATGTTTATCAAAAATGCGCCAAATTCTAGAACAGTTGTACAGAAGCCAATAAAAAAAAAGCTTACACTGACAGATAAGATTAGAGTGTTTATGGATATTGTTTTTTTATGAACAAGGGACATAGATTATTCTGCCTGTAATGTCAAGATCATGGAGAGGAGAACAAACAGCACTTGTGTTACCAACTGCTCTTTTAACAAATTAGGCAAGTATATAAATTTTGCATAAAGAATGTAGTTTTAACACAGTGTTAATAAAAAAAAACTGTGCCAAAAAGTCAAAGAAACATAGTTGAATCAAACCTGCAAGTTTATTTAAATATATTAGATAAAATAGATAAGCAATAGGCTGAAATGGCTTTATCATTTAAATCCTAACCGGGTTAATGGTTTTATGTATTACAGCATATTTGAATAAAATGGTGAATCTAAGATTAGTGTAGATATTAAAAAAAGAATGTAGACTATTTGTTTACATTGGGTTGTTCATAAGGGCAACTTTGAAATCTATCTTCTAACAAATTTAATATTTAATTAAACTGGTTTAACCACTTAACAATGCCTATGTAAATGAATTTCTGAAAATTTATGGTGATAATCAAGTGATAATGGTAGGTAATCTCATATAAACACGGATAATAAACATAAATTAAAGAATTATTTTGTTACCAAATAAATAAATAAAAATAACTCACCTATTTAAAAACCTGTCATTTCTTTTTTCACACCCAGCTATGCATTGGAGATTCGCAAACAGCCGAATGATTATTAAATACACAATTTATAAACCACAATCACTGATTACTATTTAAATGATAATAAACTTTGCATACAGTTAATATGTATTATCAAGCGGTTTACACCCAATCAAGGGTTTAAATATGAAATTTGTACTAATGTAGATAAAGAAACAATTACATTTGATAAGTTATGATTACGGTTAGGCGTTTTGCTGTTCACCGAAAACGAATGTGGGCGACCGTCCTCCCGTTAATGTATGCGCCGTCGAGCGAATAGTAATAAAATTATACACGGCATAGCGTCGAATTACGCGTCTCCCGCTTTTAGTTAAAAGGTTAACAGCCAATTGACTACGGTTTTTTTTAATCAGTTAAAAATACAGGCACTAGTACAATACTATGGATCTTGTCTCGTACTTACCGTCGCTAGCGGGTCGCATTCCACCTTTCCCGATGTGCGTGGGCTCTCATTTTCATCTTGTTCACGTAATACCACTTTACGAATATCTAATATTTTGGTATCAAAATGCAAGGAGGTATAAAAAAACTAGGATGACCACTGTTACATTACAACTGTCAAAACTGAACTTCACTCGGGTACTTGTGCCAAGTGCCATAGACAAGGTTAAGTTTTATAAATAGATTTTGGTCGTGCTACTCGATAACAGATGGCGCTAGTAGGCTTAAATTATGTTCATTGCAACTATAATATAAAAAATATTTTATCAATAGGTAAATAAGTTTAATTTCCTAACAAAATTATTCATAGGTACCTACTATTTTTTTTGCCTTTGTGATCCTGGGTTCAAATGTTCATATCGAGAAGTTTATCTAAAAGGGTGTCATTGTGTGAGCCTTTTTCTTTTCTATCACATTTTTTTTGATATACAGGTTTCAATAGCCTCCAGGCATACATTTTAGTGTTAGCCCGGATCTTGGAATTGTGCTTAATAGGAATACTTAGGACTCACCATTATGACCATCAGACTCAATAGTGGCGCTGTTTAATCACACACACATTCACATTCTCACACGCACACGCGCGCATACACTAACACACATACTGATACACACACACACACACACACACACACACGATTGAATTTTTTGTTTTTTATTTATTTTATTCTAAATTGTAAGCTTTAATTTTACTGTAAGGTATGCTATGGAAGAGCGGAGTCTCCTAACACAGGCATTAATTGCTTAAAAGGAGACTTCAAGAACAATGTAATATAAAACAGTATTTTTAAACCAATAAATTATTTGTATTTGTATTTGTATTTGTATTAATAGACGCAAAAGTTCATGTGATTGATTAATTAGAAATATGGGCGAGTGATGGATCTGGAATGGACTTGTGCAGGACACTTGATAAGGGTAATGGCCACGGGCGCTATGTTCATATGGCCTGGAATGGCACTGAATGCCTTGATTGGGCTACCGCCTCTTCATGTTTTCTTACACGACGAGCCGAAAGCAAGCATTTATAGGGCAAATATCCAGGGTAAGAGAAACTGGTTCTCCCAAAAACTGAGGACTCTGCAAGACCCAGCTATGGAATTGCCATTACTTGGCACCTATCCCATCACCGATCACTTGATTGCCTCGTTGGTCTACTGGTCGCAAGCGCGGCTGCTGAGCGTGAGGTGGTAATTGCATCTTTACGACATTGTGGGTGACCGAACCGACACAACTAACTTTGAAGTTAATCAAAGTTAGTCGTGTCGGTTCGGTCACCCGTCTAGGGACTGAATTGATTGCAATGACGTCGCCATAAGACGTGTTAAAATATGGAACAAGAATTCGCGGTGGTGAGCAGAGGTCGAGATGGCTTAGTGGGTCAGAGCGCCTGGAGTATTTATCCGGGAGGCGCAGGTTTGCATCCTGTTCGGGACCGTATTCTTTTTCCATTTAATATTGTAACTTTAGAGTTCGCTAAGCATGCGTTAATGCTTTTCAAAGATTTATCTTGAATTACATGTCTAATTGATGATTTGGATCACTGTCTGGGGCGTACTAGTACTTAAGGGCCTTGTATCAAAATGTATTGGGTGCCCTTTTGTAACAGAGTAATATCTTAGGTTTTCGCCATTATTTATGATTAGAAATATCTTAGGTTTTTAGTCCTACTGCGATCGCGGACGCTGCAAAGTGTTCGAAACGTCAGGAACAACAAAAACCAATAATACACGCGATTAATTCGGCTAAAAGTAATTTTATTATAATACCTTTTTTAACATTTTTAAATTTTTTGTCTACTCAGTACAGAAGTTGGGGCTTGCTACCGGCGTATTGGGCCTCGAGCCACGAGGGCCCCAACTTCTGTAATGTATAAGCAAACAATTTAAAAATGTTATAAAAGGGCCCCGAATATATTTTGATACAGGTCCCCTTAAGTCCTAGCTACGCCGCTGACAGTAGCTGCACTGCTGGTTGGGGCCCTAGTGGCTCGGGGGCCCCGTATAATTGATACGGCTGATACGGCGGTAGCTACGCCCTGATCACCGTATTTGATAATAGTCTTCTTAATAGCTGTTTTGTAACTAATTGAAGGTTCTTCCGTACCATCCTCGTTATGACTACCTCGTTGGTCTAGCGGTCGCAAGTGCGACTGCTGAGCGTGAGGTTCTGGGTTCGATTCCCAGGTCGGGCAAAGTGTTGGAATTTTCTGTTAGGAAATTCTCAGTAGCAGCCCGGAATCAGAAAGTTGGTGGTGTGACGTGTGTAAAGCCGTCGTTCCTGCGCCTGATCACTCTCTGGTCGTGTCGGATTTCCGTCCCATCGGCCTAAGAGAGTGAAGGAATGGGGAGTGCACCTGTGTTTGCGCATACACTTGTTCACTTATAATATCTCCTGCGTATAAATTTGCTTAACCCGTCGGAGATAGGACACCGTGACCGAAAATTCGGTCGGGTGTATTATTATTATGACTGACATATTTGTTTTTATGTAGGTATATATTTTATTACCCACAAATAAGTAACGGAAGCAAACCATATAATTTCGGAGCGCCATTTAATAATACTCGCAGTCACAATCGTTTCGAAACAAAACAGCGCACGATTATTATTTAAATTATTATTAATTGTCTAACACAAAAGGTCTGCGGCTGTATGGGTGATACCTTTGCCAAACTAAACGATGTAGTATGCTAAACGGCCATCGATACCATCGTTATTGTCTATGGCTGAGCGTTCCAATTTCAATATGGTGATCGGCGCACGTGATGTGGAGTCGAATAATAAATGTTAGTTGTATTTTTTTTTATTGAATGTCTTACTGGTTTAGTGGACGTAAGCGCGGCTGTTGAGCCGGGGAAATCCGGGTTGCTACTGAGAATTTCATAACAGAAAAACCCATTAATAAAATGTCCGCATTGAATCCAGGACCTCACATTTAGCAGCGTGAATGCGGCCTCTAGACCGATGAGGCAGTTAAAAAAAAAAAAAACACTCACTCTCTTTGCAAAATCCTTTAGGAATACAGGCGTAATGCCATTGAGACCGGGTAATGGCATCAGTGAAATGTTAGTTTGTTGTAACACTACTCCTCTGTCTAATCCTTTAGTGGATAAAAGCGTGTTGGTATATTTATACATTATTTTACAAGAAACACGGTAATAAAGGTGGTCTTCTTCTTCTTCTTCTCCAAATCGGTTAGTAACATAAAAAGTACAATATTGGTATAGGTTCGATTCATATGCATATAGTAAATTAAGTTATGTCACGTAACCATGCTTCATCAACTTCAGTGTAGATACCTACACTAGTATATGTCTATAATTTATCATTAATTATTATGACGTAACGTAATCTATACCTTTAAACGAACAATTCTTGTATATAATCTGAATCTCGAAAACGGCTCCAATGATTTTCTTGAAATTTTAGTATGCAGGGGGTTTCGGGTGCGATAAATCGATCTAGCTAAGTTTCATTATTATAAAACGTCGTTTAACAAAAACTAAAATGCCGTAAAAAGCTCGGTCATCCAGGAACTATTTTTAATATAACAATGGCGACTCCACAGCGTCCCTTGTCCGCCACAATCAATACATGATGGCGTCCGCAACAAATTGGTTGGATGACGCAGCAAAGACTAAATAATGTTATTTACATATTGTTCTGTCACTTTCCTCTCCACTTTATTATTTAATCTGTGCTTTTGGAGTTCCCTTAGTCAAAACAAGGCGCTTTTCTAATACGAAACATACAAAATATAAACTATATACAAAATGACGAGAAGGCTGCACACTCATAACAGTCTATGGGACCGTTAAATCATATATACCGCGTCTATATTCAAAGAAACTTAACAATATCACGCCTGTATTTCCCGAAGGAGTAGGCAGAGATGTACGCCACATTTCACCAATGCTGTTATTAAGTCCCATGTAATAGGTGGTGAGCCTATTGCCACCAACCTGGCACAATTACAAACTCCGGGCTGCTACTGAGAATTTCCTAACAGAAAACTCAATAACACTTTGCCTGATCCGGGAATCGAACCCGAGACATCCTGTTCAACAGTCGAGCTTGGGACCACTAGACCAACGAGGCAGTTAAGTCCTACTAATATTATAAACGCGAAAGTTTGTATGTATGGATGTTTCTTATTCTTTCACGCAAAAACTACTGAACAGATTTTGATGAAATTTGGCATACATATAGATTAAAACCTGGATAAACACATAGGATACTTTTTATCCCGGCTGGACCTAATTCTGAAGTCCACGCAGACGGAGTCGCGGGCAGAAGCTAGTATTCTATAATATATTATTTTAGGTTCTTATTTATTAGGTAATTTCCTTTGAAAGGGTTAATGTATAAGTCAAATACATTCACATAAGCTAAGAATTAAATGGATATAACAAATTATTTGTAATTAACATAGTACTAGCAAGACGAAAACTGCTCCTAGTACGGTGAACATTAAGAAAAAAAATTTTTTTTTGTTTTAATTTAAATTATGGCTTAAATGAATCCTTATCACACATTGACCCCTTTAAAGGAAATTACCTAATAAATTAGGACCTCAGTTTATACCTAAGCAACCAAAATGCATCATGAAGCAGCTGATTAAATTTTTCTTGCTTCCTTATTTGGTTCCATAGTAATAGTTGTTTCTGACTGCCTCGTTGGTCTAGTGGTCGCAAGCGCAGCTGCTGAGCGTGAGTTCGATTCCCAGGTCGGGCAAAGTGTTACTGGATTTTTCTGTTAGAAAATTCTCAGTAGCAGCCCGGATTCAGGAAGTTGGTGGTATGACACCCCGTAAACCCGTCGGTCCTGCGCCTGATATTTCTCCGGTCGTGTCGGATTGCCGTCCCATCGGAATATGAGAGTGAAGGAAGAGGGAGGGAGTGCATTTTTGTTTGCGCATACACTTGTGTACTGTAATATCTCCTGCGTACCTGCCTAATCTCCGTGGATATAGGCCGCGGTGGCCGGAATACGGTCGGGAGTAGTATTATTAATATTTGTTTGTAAATATGAGTACATTCACTCCTCAAACTATGACCACAGACTTCTGTCTGTAACACAATGGTCTCATGTAATAGGTGGCGACTTTATTACCATTTACTAAGCGCAAATCCAAACTCCGGGCGGGTGAGAATTTCATAGCCGGAAAACAAAGTAACACTGCCTGACTTGGGAATCGAACTTAGGACCTCACGAGCAACAGCCGCAGAGGCAATTTAGAACTTCGGTTTATAAAAGCGTGTCAAAAATTAGGCAGAACCATTACATTAAAAGAAAACTTCGCGCTGACCCGATATCCCACAGATAATATCACAGCCATCCATAGAGCGTTTGTTTGGTAATTTTGGCGCGATTGTCTATGGTCTATTGTTTTCTTTTTTCACAAGTCATCGAGTTTCATTGGCTGTTAGAAATTGATCTGTTCACACTTGCCACATCCGGTCAGATAAGAGTTTAGTATTTAAATTATTTATGTTTTACATAATAGGTTTTGATAAAATAACGTGTTAAAGGTGTTATCTATGCAGATTGTCGATACTGGTGTCGGTATTAGTACATTATAACTGCGTCATTGGTTTAGTGGCCGCAGGCGCGGCTGCTGAGCGAAGCGTTGCCAGGCGCCCGGATAAAGCCGCACATAGTCAGGCTTTTTGGTAGCATGTCCGGCCTAAATAAGACTGTGTGAGACCTGTCAGGCATTTGTTAGGCTTTTTAAATTGGACAATTTTTTTTCACCGTAAGGAGATTTATGTTAAAAATTATATAAAAAAAGGTTTTCTTAATTATAAAAACGACCTGTGTCTGCTAATGAGCGAGGCAACAGCTTAAGACAACAAATACGAGTGTCCGGCCTTTTTACGCAGATGTCCGGCTAAACGGGCTCGTCTGTCCGGGTTTTCGGTTTTAAGACCTGGCAACCCTAGCTGAGCGTGAGGTCCTCGGTTCGATTCCCAGGTCGGGCAAAGTGATATTGGAATTTTCTGATGGGAAAATCTCAGTAGCTACCCAAAGTCAGGAAGTTGGTTGTGTGACACCCTCGTACCTCGGTGAGCACGTAAAGCTGTCGTTCATGCGCATTATCTCTCTCCGGTTGTGTCAGATTTCCGTCTCATCGGACTACGAGAGCGAAGGCAGACGCAGTATAACGTGGAGATAGTCAGCAGTGGCCTAAGATGTGAAAAACGCGCGGTATTTACCTACGACAGTTCGCAATTGCCTATGAGACCGTCTCACTGAATAAAGATCAAATAAAACCTAAGTAGGTACTTATAACTTTATCACCGAATCGAGGAACCGAATCATTAGTCTGTTTCTATGGAAATGTACACAATAGACAAGTTCCCGGTAACCTATTGGTAGAACAATAGGATGTTGTTAATTTGACATCTATGGGTACCGTGGTACATGTAATAAGTGGTTAAGTCTCTTAGTTGTGAGTCAAAGGTTGCAAGTACGAATCCAAGGCACGTATCACTGAATTTTTAATATAATTTGTGCGTATATATTATAAAATTAATTATCACTTTTATAAAACGTTCTTCAGAACAACGTGACGAAACCTAGCACACCCGAGAGATGTTCTCGATGGTGTGTAAAGATATGTCAGAGGTCTACAGATGTTATGAACTCTAACACTAGGTTTTCACATCAACCAAACGATTAAAAGAAGTATCTTTTGAATTAAAGATAAAAAGCAAAACTCTAAAGTTATAATATTAAATGGAAAAAGAATACGGTTGTGAGCAGGATTCGAACCTGCGCCTTCCGGATAAATACTCCAGGCGCTTTGACCACTAAGACTTTAGAGGTCGAGATGGTTTAGTGGTCAGAGCGCCTGGAGTAGTTATCCCTGAGGCGCAGATTCGAATCCTGCTCACGACCGTATTCTTTTCCGATTTAACATCTTTTGAGTTCTTTTAGGTCTAGTGGACGCAAGGTTGCCTATTAAACGTGAGTCCTTGGTTTTGATTTCCGCGTCTGTAACTCGGATTTTTTTGTTAGAAAATCCCCACTGTGGCCTCGTATTTTTTTTTTATTGTCTCAATAATTATAGTCTGCCCACAGACTGTCTAGCGTCTATTTTAAAACCACAGACAAACAGGAACCACCCGCCATATTGGTAAAGTTCGCGCCAAATTTTGTAGAATCGTCAGTGCGTATCAAAATGACTGTCAGTGTTGCACCTAACTCCACTGATTTATTACCGATTCATTAGAAACGAGGTGTCTTGCGCGCAGTGAATGATAATTAAAGACTACACTTGCTAAAAAACGGTTTAGTTGACTAATTTTTAACCGAACACCGGGTTCTGAATTCGACCCGTATGTATGTATGTGTGTTTGTATGTCCGCGATTTTTTGCTGTGGGTTTACTTGCAATGATTTAATCTTTTGAGTTGCAGATAAGCGCCCCATTAGCAATGTAGCATCATAGCATCACGCCTATGTTCCTCGAAGGGGTAGGGAGAGGTCTACACAGTTATGGACCCACATTTCACCAATGCTGCAATTCCACAAGCTCGGAGTTCGGAATTGTGCAGCAAACAATATCAGCTTACCTGACGGGAGACAAGAAATGTTATGTTTTGTGATATACGAGAAATAACACGGGTGAAAAGATTTAGGAAGAAAATCTGAAACAAACTCAGAGGATTTTCGGATATTCTTCTTATTATATTTTTTTAAATATTTTTGCATGTGCTCTATAACTACACCACAAGTATACTACAAGTTGTATTTTATTCTGCAGTGATTATTTTATTAACCACAGTATCTCCGATACAACTTAAATTTCCAAGAAAATCAAACATAAAGCCCACTTATCGGCATTTCATCATTATTACTATCATTCAGAGTTACTGAGAATTTATAAACCGATTACTATTCAGTGCACAGTTAATTCGGAAGCAATCATAGAGTTTATTACTGCTAACCACTACCATAGACACCTGGGGGAGTATTAATATCGTTGTTTATGGTTAGCATAGTTTTATATGTCTTTACGAGGAGGTGAGTCATAGATACTAGATAATTGGGTATATTATATCCCACCTGTCTAGGCTTAGACTTTATTACTTTAGGGTCTTTGTCGATAGTAGCTAAAAGAGAACTCGAAGAAGATTTTATACATTTATTTTAGACTTTTCACTTTTACAAGTTTTTCAGAGATACGGTATACTGTTCGAATTATTATATAAGGCAATGGTAGCAGACGCGAACTGACCGCTGCGCAAGCAATTTTATAGCCAAAATCGTTGGGAGTAGGGGGCTCGAGGGTCGTCCCGCACTACGCAGTCCTGCGCGATAACAGCACCAAAAACATTTCATGTAAAGTTGGCTGTCAAGACTCGCAAGTTCATAATGCTATCACTGTTAAAAAGTTATGAGATCTCTAGTAGAGCCAAACTCACAGCTGATATCGGATTTGTATTACGCGTCATAGTCTGCGGGGCCTATCCATAGTCCAAAGTATATAGCTCTACGTACTCTTGACTGTACAATAAACAACAGATAACTCAACTTAGAATTTGTTTTGCGAAATGCTCGCGAGTTTCACAATTCAAATGTTATTAGGTTTCTGTACTCGACTCAGGCGTCCGAGCAAGGATCTCTTCGACTCAATAAATGTTTTCATGTACTGAATGTTATCGTTATATCAACATCATATATCAAACTTGTCGTTTAAAATTGACAAACGTGTCGACAAAAAGAACCATGCCCGCGCCGCTGGTTCGAAGCAAACTCGAGACTAGTGCCTGTGTTTGGCACCCTCATACTGCTATACAAACATTTGCTATTAACAACTGCTATTCAAGCTTGAAAAGGTACAAAAAACATTCCTTAGATTTCTGTACAGAAGATTATATAATTTATTTCATGTACCCCACAAACTTTCTTTTAGGGATGCTAAGCTTTAACTCTTTGGAGATGAGAAGAGGATATGATCACCTCACAACAGCTTGTAAAACCCTTAGGGGGCGTACCGGCAATCCCGGGCTCCATGACCTTTTCTGTCGATCATTCGGTCCCGATAAATACATTGAACACCGTCTCAGCCGACGACACAATCTGTTTGCAGAGCCGTTATGCAAAACTGTCGCGAGAGCTGAGTCCCCAATGTGTCACACACATAACATGCTCAACACCCTCCTGACTGCCAATCGTTAATGTGATGTGTTCCCGGATGAATGGAGTAAAATTATGCGTGCATCTCTGTTGTTCTGTGAGAGAAAGTATGCGAGGGTCTACTGTTCCATGTTAGTTCTTAAGTAATTTAAGCATTTCTATGTTAATTAATTGAATTGGTGTTGTACCGTTTTAATTAAATATGAATAAATGTTATGATACGTAGTTCCACGAAAATTAAATGGGTCAGCCATGCTTTTAAACATAAAAATACAAAAAAAAATGTCTTACAAAAACGCTCAAATTCTAAGCGGCCAAACGCCCAACAAGGAAAATGGCGCCGAAAATTAAAACAGTCTGGTCTGCCTCCAAACTGCTTCGGAATCATAATATCTTCACACAATAGGCCACATCTTCATAAAAACACAATAAATACCTAGTTAATAATTTAATTAAGTACCATTAAAGAATCTATATCCTTATATCGTAAAATCGATTCTCGAAAATTGATTTATAATCGATAATCGGGGCATTTGTATGCTATCGATTGGTGGGTGCGTGGGCAGTGGCTCTCAAACTTATAAGTGTCTGTTATATAAATTATATTGTTTTAACATGTAAAGTCGTTCGTGCTGATAATATAACAGTATAACTAAATCGGTTTCTTTTAAATACATAGAAACGAAACGTATTTTTTCCAACTACACAATTTGTCATAAGTCGAGGGTGCGTTTACAGTCACATGATACACACAAAGACCCAGAATAATTAAATTAACATACTTACTAATACCTATTATAGTTTCGTGCTTAAACGAATCGTCTGGTTGCGGTCTTTGTATTATTGTGCCAACTGTGTCGCCACATGTCATAAGCATAACCGATTATAGCCCTCATTAGCCTACCTTACTACTTTTCTTGTTTCTGATCCTTTGCCAAATTGAAGAATGGTACCTACCTATCTAAATAACCTCACAGCGGCCTGCAGTAATGATGACTACGTATTTAAGTCAATTAGGCAGTCGGCCATAACTTTGACAACCACAAAACTCCATCAATCAACCGTTGATGCATAACAATTTTGCATACAATCGTTATAGAAACGTATTCGGCGCGCAATCGTCTCATAATTGTCAGCCATATTGGTTTCATTCGCGCCAACCGCCATTGTGACTAATTTGTAACAATGAACGCCAATTACTTTAATATTAATTAATGACGACATTTAATTGTTTAATAATGTTGTTATATTTAATTATGTGTTGTATTAGTTGTTTTATTATGGCTTTGAACTATATTTGTTGTGTTTAATGATTAATTAATTTAATTCCAATCGGATTGTTTAACCTTTTTGTTTAACATATGGCCACTTGACGTAATTTCTGGTGAGATTTGGCCTAAGGGCAAATGAACTTACGTAAGACATTTTGTAACATTTTCCAGTGTAGGATCGAGTTTGAATGCCCATTTGAATGGTCATATATTTTCGGGCGGGTGGTACACAGGTATTACATGACTACCCTCAATATTGTGAAATATTGCATTTATTTGCATCCATTGTAATGAACTTCCGCAAGGTGACTGAATCTATTAAATGCTTCACGTATTAATATATAGATTAGTAACCTCATTCTATAATCATCACAGTCCGCAGTTTAAATAATTCTGTCTTTTATATTATTATGATAATCGGCACAAATTGCGGACCGCTCGTGAATGTCAAGTGTGCGCGAACCGTTGTTATCATTGCCAGCCGATGATGTAATGACACGATTATGACGTCATATGTCGTGATACTTACACAGTTACATATCCTAAATTACATGCTTATTTTTTTTTCATATGGCAATTAGAACAAGTAACTTTTGGGTACACTCCCAGTTGACAGCGACGAGGATGAATTTTTCGATGCTCTCTTATAGTTCTAATTTAAATAATAGTTTTTATTTTCTTATTATTAAAATAGCTTTAGTTTTAATAATAGTTAATTTAGATAATAGTTTTTTTTCTTCTTAATCTTATATTAGATCATCCGTTATTGCGTGAAAGAGTAACAATCACATGAAGTAAGTGGATATAAAATTATAGGTTTTACACAGATTGATACTCTAACGTAATCGTACAGCATGATATGCAACGTTATTACTATGGAAGAAAAATCAAAATATCAAGTTCAACATACAGAATGCAGAAGTTCAAAATTAGTTTAAGAATAAAACTACAACAATGTTTGATGGATAAAACTACATAAAAACAAGAAGATAATCTATTTTAAGTAGTAACAGGAATACTGCTGTTAGTAAGGTAAATCGGGTGGCAACATTTCTTCTTAAGACTGCGGCACGGGAATCGAAGATATCAATCCTATTATTATCGTCACGCGACACCTCATTATAAATGCGACACATTCTAACGATAGGATAGATTGTAATAGGTGTTATTTTTGAGTACCTGGAGTGAAAATTTATTTGGATTTCGAGTGTTATGTCTAGTATTAATATTAATTAGGGATAGCAAAGTGGAAGAATCAATTGAAGAGTGCAGAATCTTAAGTAGACTTATTAAATCCTGCCAACTTAAACTTAGTAAGAAGTTCAGGATGCGTTTGATGCGTTCTAGGAAGGCCGTGTCTATACGAAATCCACTTAACACATTTTCTTTGAATACTCTCGACCCTGTCAGAGTGCGTTGCATAGCAAGGTGACCATATTATTGAATAGTCCTCCAATAAATTTCTTACTAGGCTCTTATTTACCTAAGTAGAAAAAGCTTTTCGGTTTTTTAAAGCCTTTGGTAGATCTAGCTTCAAAACCGAGGAGATTTAATACTCTTTTAATAATTTCCTTGTATATTGATATTTTAATTTGTATATTGATTGCTAAATTTGATAAATAATTTATTGATTTTAAATGTTTATTTGTCATATATTAACTCTTATACTTCATAACAATAAAAATCTATTGTGTCTGGTAAATAATGAGCCAACAGCTCTTTCGAAGTCTTAATTTCAGTAAAGACTTTTTAGAAATCCAAACTCTTTGATTTAAAAGTAAAGTGGTGTTTCGCGGCTTTTTTAGGTTACCGTAAGTAATAGTGCGGTAATGTAAAGATCCTCATTAAGATAATAAAAGTGGTGTAATAAGAGCCACTCTACAGGCAAGTGCGTTGTAAAATCCTTTATATCGATGACGATTACTGTTTTACGCCCTTTCCTAGTTCTACCAAGGAGGATTTACTGCCTCAAACGCTTAAAAAATAATGATGGCACATTAATAATCAATAATTCGTTAATAAATCTATGGATTATATCCGTTTGGAGGCGCACTGTTCGGTGATTATCATAATAAATAGATTTGTTGGCGACCGCGACTACCGGACGCCGCACAGTGGGTCGAAACTATGATTTTAGTGACTTAGGGCTCAACTTTGCTTTTTCCCTTTTTTTTTTATGCGGATGGGTAGAGCTCATTAACCTCAATAATAATTGTTCTGATGTATTTTTTCCTAAACTTTATACTTTGGGTAGAAAAATGTGTTTTGTTATTTTTTTGTATGGAGCGGATCAAATAACCTTAAATTCCTGCTAAGTAGCGTGTGATCCCGCGTTGAAACTTTATTTTTCATATACCTTGTCTAGTCTATTATCATTTGATGCTATTAACGTGTGCATAAAGTTGCAACTCTGCCAAATAAATGGATCGAAAAAAATGAAAAAATATATCGAATAAAAAGCTACATTTTTTACTTTCGTAAGTTCTTTTAAGTTAAATTTGATATGGAATAGTAAGTAAAAGCACGTAATAATACACATAGTTACTTAACAACTAACAACAATACATTTAAAAGGTCCCTAATTAGCTTAAATTTACTAATATATGTAGTATTAGTAAATTTGTAAATTTAAGCTAATCACACTAATCATAATACATTTAAAAGGTCCCTAATTAGCTCAAATTTACGAATATATGTAGTATTAGTAAATTTAAAGCTAATCACACTAATCATAATACATTTAAAAGGTCCCTAATTAGCTTAAATTTACTAATATATGTAGTAGTAGTAAATTTAAGCTAATTAGGGATCTATGAATTTCAATTTCTTTGTTTTAATGACTTTAACATGTTTATGAAATGTTATTTTAAGTTAGATTTAATACTGAATAGTAAGTAAAGATAGGTACATAATAATACAAATTAGTAAAGGTAAACTAACATTACTACAACTAACACAAGCAAACTAAAAACTAACTATAAACAACATCAAACATTACTATTTCCTTTCAATTATGAGTTTGACATTTATAAACTAATAAAAAAAACAAGAAACTTACAAACTACCAAAAAATCTTATTCACTATCGCTATGACTATCTTGTAAATTATCTACATCAATAAAATCTGCGTTTCTTTGGTAAATTTGAACATTATCGGACGGCAATAGAAAGTTGATGAGGGTCGATCGTTTTCCCAAACAATTGTTCCATCACATTGTTGAAGCCTTATAGGAACTAGACTGGCCATGAAGATAGTTGAGTCATCAAACTCTGCTTCAGTCTTTTGTTTATAATTACTTTGACCTGAGGCTCCATCAAAACCCCATTTGCTTATTAGCAGTAACTCAGTTGGCGAATCCAAATCTAAAGTAATCACTTCTAAAAGCCTAGATACCGTCAAGTTGAGTAAAGCTTGCAGTTTAATAGCAGCTCCTTCTTCAGTTATAATTATGTCTTCTTTCCCTGGATAACATTTTGCCTTCGCTTGTTTTATTTTATAATAAGAAGGGTATAAATCAGACCTATTTTCACTTGCTGCTTCTCTTAGGCTTATATACTGCCACTTACTTAATTTAAGTGAAACTAATAAAGACAGTGCCTTATCGGGTGAATATGTACTACTTTTCGGTTTACTTGTACTTAAACACTCTTTAACTTTTTCTAGATCTTCGGGGTGATTTAGTAAATGGTTCATAATTTTTCCTACATCCTCATTTCCGGTGTTTCTTAAACTAGCAATTGTAGTAGCTTTAAGTTCATCCGGGGATAACGAAAGCGATTGGTTAATTTGATCAACGCGTCTTCGTTTTTGCCTGGAGCCCAATTCCTCGAAAGGTTTTCGAGGTGTAAATGTAGATGTCGAAGCTTCTGTAGTAGATGGTGGTAGATTTTCGACATCTTCAGTATTACAAATCTCGAGCCTTTCCTGTTCAGTGTTCACAGCTTCAGGTATCATTCCTTCGGGCCAGTTTATTGCACGTTCCAACCAATCACCATTTTTTCTTACAAACTGTGCTAACGTGCGACTACTTCGTTCCCATCTTGCACTTATATTTGAACAAAAGCGCGTACAGAATTTTTGGAGCTCAACACTGTTCTCTTCGGTCACGTTTATTTTATGTTGTAGGAATTGAAAGAATTTTTGACTATCCGACAGTGACTTGACCTGCTCTCTTAAAATCATAAATAAATCTAAATTGTTAACTAAATTATCCATTATAACGAAAAAGGGACGATCAGAATCACGAGATGTTAGTAGTAGTACGAATAAACGAACACTAGTTAGTATATAATAAATTATGGTCATTTTATACTTCCAGAATCCAGTGACAAACAATGTTTACTAATTTTTCTACTACCCTCATTAACTAATTATCCTAATTAATATTACAGTAATGACTAAAAGTGAAAAACATTGTTTTTTTATAAGGTAAAAGGTTAAGCTAATTACAGTAATTAAACACACAAATAGAAATTAATTGATTTCATATCCACATTTTTAAATAAAGGTCCCTAATTAGCTTAAATTTACTAATATATGTAGTATTAGTAAATTTAAGCTAATTAGGGACCTTTTAAATGTATTGTTGTTAGTTGCTAAGTAATTATGTGTATTATTACGTGCTTTTACTTACTATTCCATATCAAATTTAACTTAAAATAACTTACGAAAGTAAAAAATGAAGCTTTTTATTCTATGTATTTTTTCATTTTTTTCGATCCATTTATTTGGCAGAGTTGCAACTTTATGCATTTGTTTATAGCATCAAATGATAATAGACCAGACAAGGTATATGAAAAATAAAGTTTCAACGCGGGATCACACGCTACTTAGCAGGAATTTAAGTTTATTTGAGCCGCTCCATACAAAAAAATAACAAAACACATTTTTCTACCCAAAGTATAAAGTTTAGGAAAAAATACATCAGAACAATTATTATTGAGGTTAATGAGCTCTACCCATCCGCATAAAAAAAAAAGTGAAAAAGCAAAGTTGAGCCCTAAGTCACTAAAATCATAGTTTCGACCCACTGTGCGCCGGGTTGAAGTAGCGTTAGCAGACTAACTTTATTCAGGGAAGGATTTTTTTTCTAATTCGGTGAGGTAATATTTTTCTCTGATGTATTTTTTTTAATAAATTTATTTTAAATTTAATAAGACTTCTAAAAAGATTTTGTTGGTAAAAGGTACCAGGGAAAAAGAAAAGAAGTCTGCACATTTGATGGTTTGATTTATTTTAATGTGTCGCTGTCGAATAATGCAATTAAAGAAACTTGAACTAACGAACAAATGAATGAGTGATTGAATGGATAGAGTGATTTAATCGAATATGAATTGGATAATTATATAAAAATGAGGATTGGATTTTTGTAATATTTTTTTTACAATTACGAATATCTGCACACGCATATACGCATATCTTTGTGTAATTGTTGGAGATCCACAAATCTATAATAATAAATTAGAAAACACATGGTGTCCTTATATTTATGAATGGAGTAGGTAAGTAATGTATATGCGTCGTCGTCATCAGGAATAGGGGTCGAAGTTACCGGTGGTAAGGTCTTCAGAAATAGAGAGAAGCTTTTTGGCAATTCCCATAAAACACGGTTTTCTGAATCAAGCCCCTGACCCAGCTATAAACTTCTTTGCAAAATTTATTATAACCAGTCAGCAATAAAATAAAAAGCAATAAATATTTTCATCTTTATCTGCTGTCCGTACGAATTTCGTGAAGGAACGCGGTCCGGTCCAGCCAAATAATCAATTTACGTATGTGAACCATTCTAATATTATATTGTATTATCTGTGGTATGTGACACTTTGAAGTTTGTTGACAGTTTTAGAGGTGGCCAGTGTTTTTCGAAAGTTAGTTATGTCAACATAATCTTAATAGAATTTATTTTATTGGTACGTGTATTTGCCAGTTCAACAGCCATACCACTAGGCTGTCACTACTGTTAGCTTACTTATTGTGATCACATGAGGTGCGGTACCCGTATACCCTTGAAGGAATTAGAACTGGAGTAGTTTTAGCAGGCATACCCGTATGGTTACAATGATAGTACACGATTTTAATCGTGTGTAACATAATTTTTTGTTTGTGTTTAGTTTTTTTGTGTATTTTAATACTGTTTTGTGCTTGTGTGTTACCTCACCCCCCGCCAAAAGTGGCGAGCAAATTTGTTCGATATTTAGTCAGAAGGCGTCTCTCATCTGGTCCTCTAAGCGTATAACCCATCAAAAACCTATACTTACCGAAGTCTAGTTCCGGGGTTCCGGTTTTTTCCGCGTCTATCTGTCTGCCTGATTTGTGTATGTAATGGATTGTCAGATGACACAGGAAATCCTTTACTATGACTCAGTAGATAGATATAGAAAAAAAGCGATGACGAATTTTATAGGATATAAAACACAACAATAAATAATTTAATACAAATCATCGTTGACTTTTATGTCAACACCTGTATGCTATAAAAATAGACGCCATTTTAGAATATCTATTTTTATTCCTGAATTTTAAGGGTTAGTTGCACTGGCTGTTTGACATTACCGTAATTACGGATTAATATTGGGCACAAACCCGGATAAGGATTACTAAAGTATTGCACGCGATTCTTTTCTTCCGTTTATTCCCAGTTATTGTGTTCTTCAATTAAAATAACTACTTATACTTGGAAGGAAGAAGGAAGGAGAAGCGACCTTCGTACCACGAAGGTGATGGTAGGACGAAATGGCAAGACGCCGCACGAAACTGCGGTAGATGGAAGTAATGGAGGGAGGCTTTTACCCACAAGTGGGACAAAATATACTAGTTACTTACTTAAACTTAACCCTTTTAACCATTTACCTACTTAATTATAAGGATTTCACGCTAGATGAACTTGATTGGATATCTTATGCAACCTCACCCCGTTTTACCGAGCATCTCCAAAAAGGGATTCTACGGATATCAATTTTTTTTCTAGCCCATTCCACTGCCAGGTTTTTTTTACCAAGCAGTTGTTATTTTAGCGGCCTAATCTCTCTTGTGAAAGTCGAGCTCGTCAAGCCACCTTCGTCGGGGCCAACGCAGTCACTAAGCTTCGAATTATATTATTTCACAGTGAAACCAACCTCTATCTCATATTCTATTACTTTTAATTGCGGCCCCTTCAATGCGCGTTAGTATTATGCGTCGCGCGTCCGGCGGCAGAATAAAGGCGGTAGACGTAGCGTGTTGCATTCGTAATGCACATGGAATGAACGCGCCTAATTGATTTGTACGCGTCTGTCATGTTGGCAATGGTTATGATTTTTAAATGACGTCATTTTTATATTTGGTATTGATTTTTAAGCTTTTTTGAGGGTTGCTTTTGTTATCGTGGTGATATCAAGTCGAATTGTAGAAAAAGTAATTAGGCTGAATTAATAACTGTAAAATCTACGTCATATCATATCCTTCAAGCGTATCCTCGTGCTCCCATCACTCCCTTGCACCCTCCACTTCACAGAACTGTTCTAAGCACAAGCTCGGTTGTGTAGGCTGCTTAATAGAGTTAGCGATTTTGTCGATTACTATGCTGTTTCGCTTTGCGAGCTCCTAAATACTATACATAATAATTAATTAAATTATGAAGGTCTTGTCCTAATTCACTACTATATTTAGTCTATAATTTAACACTATGTTATATCTGTATACTTGCGATATATAATTATTTATCGTTCAAATTAAATGCACTTTGTTACTCTTTTAAACATTGTGATTGTATTTGTAACATTGTAATGTTTTTTTTTACAGTGGTAATCAATAAAAAAAAAATAAAAAAAACTTTGAAAAGCATTAACGCATGCTAAGCGAATGTTTTTCCATTTAATATTATAACATTATTAATAAATTTAATAAATGTTGGTGTGCAGTTAAAATAGAAATATATATATATGCATTCTTCTTATGTTGGTAAAATCCAACTTTTACCCTGCAGGATTACTTGTTCTGCATAATTATCGATTTACATATCGCTGCATCCCTAAAATCATAATTTTGATTTGACACCACATTTCGTGCGAGCCATCCTTTAATAAACAGACTATTACTTTTTTTTTTATTCGCCATAAACCTAATTTAAAATCGGCATAAAGTCTTCGAAGTATTTTCAGATAATAAATATTCGTATTTTAGACAATAACTCAAGTCCCAGACGTCGATTCCCGCAAAAAATCTGTAGATTCAAATCGAACCAACATTTCGACTGTTTGACAGCAATATGGCGGGAAATCGAACAAAAACGGCTTCCCAAGACAGTTCCAAGAACAAAGTGACGTGAAACGATGTGAAAATTAAATTGAGTATGCTGAATTACGTTTTATTTGATCGACACAAAGTTGCACTTTGTCGCGCCGACGAGCGCTCGATTCCAATTAATCAATTACCATAACATAAATACGCGCACGGCGGCCATTTTAAACGCGCCATTGATGGTTGAGCTGTCAGTTATGGCGAATTTTTTTTATGGACTTTCAAGATGATTTTTGGTGTAAGTCGAAGAAATATTTATATTCAAAAGTGGGCAACAAGTGACCTCTATATTACTACAAAGTTATTTTTCCAAATGCCTCGTTGGTCTAGTAGTCCCAAGCTCGACTGCTGAGCAGTTGGTCTCGGGTTCGATTTCCGGGTCGGGCAAAGTGTTATTGAATTTGTTTGTTAGGAAATTCTCAGTAGCTGCCTCGAATTTGGAATTGTGCCCGGTTGATGGCAATAGGCTCACCACCTATTACATTGGTGAAATGTGGGTGTGCAGTTGTGTAAACCTCTGTCTACCCCTTCGGGAAATACAGGCGTGATGCTATGTATGTATTTTTCCAAGGATTGTTAATCATAATGTCCAGTCTTGAATTTAATTTATTCGTTATATTATTATTTTTCAGAGTACCTACTATATCTTAAAAAAAAAGGTCAAAACTTATTTGTTTCTCTTTATTTTTCAAACAATTCAATCAAACCTTCGACATTTTCGCATTTCGAAGCTCAATACAAACTGGTCATATTTACTCTGTGGCAAAAACACTCTGACCATAGCCAATGAGCGCTCACTTTTTCACATCCAAGGCAAAGGGCGTAAGGTTGTTATTCCTCAACTGTCATTTCATCAACATTGCATTTATGTTTGTATGAGCTTCAAAGACGGATGCTATCAGGCGCACGCGTAGTAAATACTAAGTAGTTTGTAGCCCTTTTTAAATGGTTTTGTTTCGTTTAAACGGTTTCTGTGTTTGAATGAGGCTTTTGTGGTTTTAGTTTTCTGTTACAGAAAGGGGAAAGTATTTTACTAACCCTCTCATTTTGTCGTGTATAATCGCGATGATATTTAACTTAATTATATTTTTAGGTATTTAAACCATTGTACCTCTTTAGTCGATACTATTTAGGTACAGTATAATCTTTGCTTATATTTATATACACTATAATATTGTTTTGTTTTGTTGGCATATATACTCGAAAATAATCTGTGGACGTAGAAAATTTTTGCGTCTAGGTTTATGGTGGTGGGGGGTTGTGAAATAGCAACTGGTACAGATCGATCAATCGAGGTTCAACTGCACTTGCTGTTGTTGGTCTGTGTGTTGGACGAGTAACCAACATTTCATATTAAGAACTTACTATGCCTCGGAAAGCACGTTGAACTGTCGGTCCAGGTCGACAACAAAGACGGTTAACAGTAGCTAGATGCCTGGAAGACTGATAACGAGTCACGCCTAGGGATATTTTTTTATTCAGGAACTTAGACAACTGAGTTATGGATATAGAGGATATATAAGCGGTCACTCCATGTAAAATACTGGTACCTTGAGACTCCATCCGGTTATTTAATAAGCAGATAATTGTATAATACTTTTGTGAGGCATATTCATATTAATTATTGTTCACCAGTTACTACTCACGTGAATTCTTCGGGTTTGCTCGACTTTGAGCTCGAACGGAGCCCTTAATCATGAGCTGAGTCCACGGCAATGTCGCGAGTCGAAACTAGTCGGACAAACCCGAAGAATACACGTACAATTAGGCAGATAATTGTCCAGAATCTGTCTGTCTGCAGATGCAACCACAATACAGGAAAAAATATAAGTATGTGGCAACGCTTTAAACAATAAAAAGTAGCCTTCGCTAAGGACGCGGTAATGCTTTCCAAAGATTTATCAACAAAAAAGTTTGGGACCTTTGGTGTGTCTTCCTCATCTCCTTCAAGAGATAAGTGAGATCATTGTAAGGGTAATCAATCGTTTGACGTAAACCGGATTTTCAAATCCAAGGGAAGTATGCTAACATTCATAAAGCCTTCGCCATCAGCATACGATCCTTCACAATTTACAACCACTGCTTATCGCTCACGATGATCAAAATATATGACAATAATAATAATGAGTTTCTGTAGTAAGTGTAGCTTTTATTTACATTTAGCTAGTAAGTCTGCTGAGCGTTCGATTCCCAGGTCGGGCAAAGTGTTATTGGGTTTTTCTGTTAGGAAATTCTCACTAGTAGCCCGGAGTTGGGCAGTTGGTAGTGTGGCACCCCCGTGCTCCGGAGAGCACGTAAAGCCATCGGTCCTGCGCACATGACTTCGAAAAGACAGTTGTGCGTGCCTTGGATTCAAACTTGAGACCTTTGACTATTCAGTCCAACGGTAACACCACTAGGCTATCACTGCTTCTTTAAAATATCCTTATTGATGGCAACACACTCACAACAGACTTACATACCTTTTTCATTAGACTTAACTTGATGATCAATGTGGCACAGATATCTGCCACAATCACATCTAGCATCACATACAGGATGGTTGCCGCATTAACTGTTTTTTTTTTGTCATCGAATACTGCTTACAAAAAGGTAAGGTATAGCATGAACATATTGATAGATCATCGACAAATCCAACATGGCCGATTTCCCGCTTATAAGCCGAAACAATCAAAATGTGACGCACGCACTTGTCGATTATTCACAATATTCACCGAACGCATGATCGGCGGCTCTGTAAAGAAATTAAAAAGAAATAGGGCCATAGACAACACCGCATTGTCTATGGCGGCGCTTCAAAGAAGGTTCGTTGCAACACAGAATTTCTAATGAATTGATTAGTTTATTACGCGTGACAAGATGGCAGGGTTTGATTATTTTAAACAGTAATTGTTTGAATTTAAAATAAATTGGGCGTTGCGTCAAAAATATTTAATTAAGTGATGCTACTGAATTACCTTTTAAAGGTAAAGGTAGGTTCGTAAAGACAAGCATCACGATTCTCTAAATGCAGTTACCTCACTGCGGTTGATAAACCGGCTTATGGTACATACTGACGCTTTTGACGAAAAGATGAGGAAGTAATTTGTTAAATACACATAGGCTGTACAGTTGGTACTTATGTACCTATCCAGACAATACACTACATTGGTTAGGTAATAATAATAAACCATGAGTTAAAAAATCGTGGGGAAACACTTGACGTTCCCGATCGACTATAAAGCCATGTCAGAGATCTACGAGTAGTTCATACACTGACACTAGGTTGTTTATCATAAGAAGAAAAAAAAAGTTATCTTAAAGCACTCTTGTTGCGTGTAGACATGATAAAAAAAGTAGTTTTGCCTTCACATTCCAATACGACGACACTAAAATATCGATACTTAATGTACGAGCAGCTAGGGTGACCAGGTGTCCCCTATTTTACGGGATGTTTAGTTTCGCAGCCATAACGGCTATGGGAACATAAACAGTAATTCGTGTTTTTAACATTCAATTAGTATATTCTAATTACTCGCACGCAAAGGTATACTCGATCAAATGATATACTACAATAGGTATTCATTTGATCGATGATAAAGATTTTGAAAAAAAGTTGATTAAACCATGAATAAGACAAGTTGTTTGTCCCTTAATTTCCAACCAACCCAACCCAAGAATCTACCATTTATAATCTACCATTACCAAGAATCTAGCATTTTAAATAGTATTGTCCCTTAAAATAAGAATACTGATCTGGTAACCCTAGACCCAGCCGAAAATGCAGATCACAGCTATTAAACAATAGGATGATCATCCCACATTACATATTCAATAATCTTATTCCAATTTCCCACTCAAATCACGTATTTTCTTGGCGCCATTGTATTGTTATTTTTGTCAAAATTTCTAAGACTTTTTTAATCCCGCCGGATTTGACAAAAAAAACCTGCTACAATAACTTTTTAATATTAATTTTTAAGTAAAAGAAAAAAATAAAGTGGCGCCTTAACCATCCGCGTTTCGAAAAAATCGAACAATACAGATTATGTCAGAAAAATATCGTCTTATGATTTATTTGTCTATAGTTCGGCTGTTTAGTATTCAGGAGAGATAATAGATGGCGCTTAAAGATATTTAAAATGAGTGGATCATTTATAAATCTAAAGAATATTGGTCACGATCATATGACTCGTGAGAGGGTTGTAGAAGAAGATATAGATTCTCCCAGCCGAATTTTCGGTTACGGCGGCCCTGTCCACAGAGATTAGCCCAGTACGCAGGAGATATTATAGTGCACGAGTGTATGCGCAAACACAGATGCACTCCTTCTTCCTTCACTCTCATTGTCCGAATGGACGGCAATCCGACACGACTAGAGAGTGATCCGGCACAGGACCGACGGCGACGGCTTTACGTGCTCTCCAAAGCACGTGGCACACCACGAACTTTCTAACTCCGAGTTGTAACTGACAATTTCCCAACAGAAAAACCCAATAGCACTTTTGCGCGGCTGCTGAACACAATAAATTTATACAAAATTTAGAACGGATAACCTAATAATTTAATGTACTAAAATACCATAGAATTAGAATATTTTTGCTACCCCATAGAAGGACATAGAGCTCAAAAAAGTGTAACCGTTTTTTAATTGTCAATGTGTGCGTGCAATAGTGATGTACAACGTGGAAATATTGACACATATCGCTTATCGATAAACAGTATTTCAGAAGTAAAGACTTGGTATACAAAATGAAAATATTTTCAATCAAATTATGTTAATAAAATTAAAATCACAAGCGTAGGTATTATTTAATGCACTTAATTAATTAATTAGATTATTTTAATAAAAACAATTCATGCGCTCATACTATAATTATATTTCATTGGTAATAGGTACTTTAGTAAGAAAGCAGCTTATAAGGACCCTGAGCAGTGTATAGAGTATGACTGATTGAGATGATGATTGACTGAATGATTTTTACCTACCTATCCTAATACCATTGCGAAGGTGGTCTGGACTCAGCGCAGCACACGCTTGAGGTGTGCCCTGCCTAGACCGCTGAGCGGCGGATACTAAGAGCCAGTATCGGGCGAGATCTATTTCTGCCGGCAATAGTGAGGTCTAGGCTGGCAGATTTAGGGAACAGGAGAGAAATGGCTTCCTTTTGTGATACTGCTGTCGTCCAGAAAGAGGCCGCCGTACAAATGTGAAATTCTCTTGAATTTGTAGTAAAAATTATTTAAACAACATATTCATTACGCTATCACATATAGGCTCAGTGCTCACCGCCTACAGGTGATAGCGCAGGAATCACCAACTAGTTTCATTCGGGGTCTAATCAAATTCAAATTCAAATCAAATAGCGAAGAATAATAGTAGCGCAGTTCGTTAGATCATTATTAAACTAAGGTCCGCACAAAGTAGGTTGGCGATCCGGATTTGAACCGCATTTGGGGACTTTCCAAACATTTTGGTTTCATCGTATTAGGTACCCCAATTAAAATTTTGGAAAAATTATTACTGTGCAGAGATAGTTGGTAGATCTACACTAATAATAAATTCTGATATCGGAACTTTTTGTTCTAAAATTTCATCGACACAATAGTCGACACTGACAAGTCACTATTTTGTATACATGAAATGAAAATTAATATTAGAAAAACGTACTCAATATTGCTTTTATGACCATTGTTTTTTACTATAGAGTAAATTCACTATTTTCTTGATTGGATTTGTTATTCAAAATAAATTTTCTAAAGACAGATTTTTCCAAAATATGGCCATGAAAATATATGCTGTTGTTGTCAATTTACCTGTGAAATTAATCTTTTCCTGGATTATATTTATAAGAAACATTGCAGTCACCAACACAACACGTAGGCATTGCTTATAAATTTTAAAACTGTATAAAATATACAGGATTCCCTGACAATACAGCAAATATAAGTTAGCGTGATTTTTGACAGTGACACTGGAGAAAACAACATCTGCCAATAGTGCCGACTGAACCTAAATATGCTTTCTCTTTCTAACATGTGATATTTCCGTAAGAGATTCCATTCCCATAGTAGGCTTTGTTGGTCTTTTTCTATCCTACGTTTATGTAAAATACATAAAATATACTTATATCTAAATACCTACTAAAAACATAATACATAATAACAATACAATTGATACATACTTAGATACATTAAAAAGGAATATGAATACTTGACCTTAAACAAATATTTCTATATATACAACGCCTTCCTCTCTTCTAATTTTCTATTTGCTGTGCCCATCAGGGTCCACGATTGCTACCATGTTATATTAATTACCGTCTTATCTTTACATTGTGGATTTGCAATAAAGAATATGATTATGATTATGATTATATTATCTAAGAAAAAATATTAAATTAAGAATAGCAAATAAGTATTCTACTACATATATAATATATAATTTATTTATGTAGATATTTTATTAAATAAAAAGAATTACTTACCAATGCTTTAAGTACCTTCTTACAAATGTTCTTCCTCTCTCCTAATGTTTGCGTGCCCAACAGGGTCCACGATGTACTACATTATTTTACTTACCATCTTCAAACACCATTGTGGAAAGCAAATAAAAATTTTGAGTTTGAGTTTGAGAAAGTACATATGACATTGAAAAAGTCACAATAGTACACAGTATGCCAGATTTGAACCCACAACTTGTAGCTCAAGAGACGAGTCTGTACTACTCAGGCACCGCGACACGGTTACCTAATTAACATTATACGGGGCAACCAACATTTAGTTTTGCTTAATCTTGCGTTTGACAAATAACCATAAACCATAAATAAATATCTACATCCGCATTATGCATAGTCGTTCTCGTAAATGACTTTTCAGTCGCACTTCAGATCTCGTCGGCGGTTGTCGAGAGAACACGACTATGAATTTTATGCATCGCGTGCCCGCTTTCCGGTTTAGTGATGCGAGTATGATATATTAAAATATCGATAATGTCGATGTTTATGTTTATTTTGGGTGACGGCTATGTCATTTTCATATACTGGTGAGAATATATATGATACCTCTCTACCGCTACGATCTGACCACTAAGCCATCTCGACCTCTGCACACTACTCCGAATTCTTTTTCACATTTTAATACGTATTTTGGTGTCATCGTTGCTTTCTATTTAGCCACTTTACAGGTGACTAAGTGGTCCGAACGCCTGGAGTATTTATCCGGGAGGTGTATGGCCGAATCCTGCTCACGACCGTATTTTTCTTTCCAAAAAAAAAAAAATATCTAGAGTTCGTTCCGCAATCATAAATTCGTATGTCAGATTTATTTGTATTCTTCGAATTCATTATTTCTTGGCAATCATCATCATCATTCGTAGCTTTGTTCCACTCTCTTTCTTTTACGCCATTCTTTCTTGTTTTGGGCCAGTCTTATCCAAGCCCAATGCCTGTAATACATATCTTTAATCAAGCTTAATATAAACGCTGTATTTTAGCTAATGTACAGTCCATAAACTCTTTTGTCATCTCTTTCTAATGACATTTATGTGACAGTGACAGGTATAATTTATAAAACGTTCAATATTCAATACTTTATTGCACTCCACAAGTAATAGATAAAGGTGTTACAATATGGTAACAAGAATATGGATCCTGTAAATTACATTTTTATAATTCAGTTTCCTGTGAAGGGTCTGAATGACGTCACCAAAAGACGTATAAAAAATGTGGAAGTAGAATTCGTAGTAGTGAGCAGAGGTCGAGATGGGTTAGTGGTCAGAGCGCCTGGAGTATTTATCCGGGAGGCGCAATTTTGAATCCTACTCACGACCATATTTTCTTTCCACAAAACTTCATAATACATTTCATACAAATGTAAAATTACAAGATATGTCTTTGAAAAAGCATTAACGCATGCTTAGCGAATTCCATTTAATATTGTAAAATTACAGTTAATACTTTTATAGAACATCAGTTTTTACGAATATTATTCATAATTAATTATTGTTCAACGGTTATTACTCACTTGCATTTTTCGGGATGGCCGACTAGTTTCGAACTCGAACGGAGCCCTTAGTCATGAGCTGAGGCCGCGGCGATGTCGCGAGTCAAAAGTGCAAGTGAGTAATAACCGTTGAACAATAATTAATATGAATGTGTCTCACGAAAGTTATTATTATTCATAATGATTTTAAAATGAAAACATCGATACGTAATCCCCACCCTACCACTATAAGGGTATCGTTTACAAACGCCGCATTTGCATAACAATCCGACATGGAAATTGATTTAGACGCCGCGTGGATGCCATGGGGTGGGCAGAGAGGTAAGCGAGGATCGACTCGGTTTTGTTGTTGGTTATCATGATTATGGTTAAATAAAGTTGATTTAAGACATTAGTTTAGTGGTCATAAGCGTGGCTGCTGAACGAGAGGGTCAGTCAAAGTCAGTAGCAGTCCGGAGGCTGGAATTCTACTGGGTTGAGGTTAAAAATCCATACACGGAACCGTCACCCTCGCACCGTTATGGCAATTTATATTTGATCAATTCTGGACAGCGCCCTTTTTATTTTGTCCATACATTTTTAACAGCCGTCGTCTCAGCAGTTACTCGCTTTACCCAATAATACTACTCCCGACCGTATTTCGGTCACGGCGGCCTATCTCTACGGAGATTAGCCAAGTACGCAGGAGATATTATAGTGCACAAGTGTATGCGCAAACACAGGTACACTCCCTCTTCCTTCACTCTCATATTCTGCTGGGACGGCTTTACATGCTCTCCAAAGCACGGGGGTGTTACACCACCAACTTCCTGACTCCGGGCTGCAATTGAGAACTTCCTAACACAAAAAGTCAACAACACTTTGCCCGACCTGAGAATCGAACCCAGGACCTCACGCTCAGCAGCCGCGCATGCGATCACTAGACCGACGAGGCAGTCAAGGCTTTCTACATATAATACTATCAATCTATTCCTATAGACATTTAAATTACTACAGAAGGTACAAAAACGGGTAAGAAATGAACAACATGAAATTAATTGCAATCAATAAATACACTCCTGGTATTTTTTTATTTTTTATTTATTTTTTTATTCATATAAACATGTGTCACATTACAGTTACCCAGTGCGCAACACAGTTATGCAAAAAGAAATACATGATAGTAATAACATGTTAAGACACATTAGCATTAACAATAAAAAAATAATGTAAATAGTACAAGTATATAAATGAAATGAAATAAAGTATATAGTTCAAACTGGGCAATATACTGAACTACCCAAATTTTATATACTTGTACTATTTTTATTAATTTTTACATAGCTGCTATATTATTAATTTCTTAAATCCTAATAGGATTCTAATAGTACCCCATAACATCTAAATATGTTTGCGCGCTTAGAGGTTATGGTGAATAACGAGACTCGCAAACATAAGATAAGGAGTGTTGTTTGTAGGGTCCATGTATGTATGTTTGTGATTTTCGTTTTTTTTTGGGCATACGTGTTAAAATTGAAAAAGTTTTTTATTTAAATAAAGTTATTATATTAAATGGAAAAAGAATACGATCGTGAGCAGGATTCGAACCTGCGCCTCCCAGATAAATAGTCTAGGCGCTCTGACCACTAAGCCATCTCGACCTCTGCTCACTACCGTGAATTCTTCTTCGGCATTTTAACACGTCTTTTGGTGACGTCATTGCTGTCTATTCAGTCCGTATACAGGTGACCAAACCGACACGACCAGGTCAGAATGCCTGGAGTGATTTATCTTTATTATGAAGGAAAATAGATGATATGCATATGTCAAAGTTGTACATTATTTCCTCATTTGGCAGTCGAGTTAAAGAAACTTAAACTAGCGGGGTAGGCCGCGGGTGGAAGTTAGTTCAGAATTAAATTGTATTAGGATTTGTAGCTTAGTTGCATTCTATTTACCCCCGTGAGATGTGTCGTAAAGATACGCTAAACGAGCACACTGTGGCAATTAGTATTGTCGTTATGGTGACAGACGGGGGGCGTGGCAGCTGGAAATAGGGTGCGATACCTACACAGTTCCAAAAAGACGTAAGTATCTACTAGAAAGATTGATTAAGGTAGGTACTGTCTAGTGTATAGACTCTATAGAGACAGATAGAGACATTGAAAGAACAGAATAGAATATAATCTTTAGTCGCCAGAGACAAAATTTGGTAAACAATATAAAAATCTAATCTAATCTTAGGTTTGCGCGATCACTACACATTATAATAAAACAACTTTTAACCGGATTAATCGCGTGTATTATTGTTTTTTTTTGTTTTTCCTGACGTTTCGAACACTTTGCAGCGTTCGTGGTCATACATAATACACGCGATTAATCCGGTTAAAAGTTGTTTTATTATAAAATATAAAAATAAAAGTCATAATGAGCCTTGCAAAATAATACTCTACATAAGGGGCCTCCATTAATCACGTGATGTTGTTTAGCATTTTTTAAACCCCCCTCTCTCTTGGTGATACGTGGTGAGGTTTAAGACTAACCCCCCAATCCCCACCCAAAATCACGTGTATTTTTAAGTATCTACAAAGAATCTTAAATTTTTAAATAATAATAAATAAATAAATATTCCACAACTATCACACAACGCCGTCTAGTCTCAAGCTAAGCAGAGCTTGTGTTATGAGTACTAGACAACTGATAAACATACTTATATATTTCTAAATGCATACATGTTATAGATAAATTACACCCAGACACAGAACAAATGATCGTGCTCATCACACAAACATTTGTCCTGGGTGGGAATCGAACCCACGACCTCCGGCCTAGCAGTCAGGGCTACTAACCACTAGACCAACAGGACAGTCAAAAATTTGAAAAAAAAATAGAAAATTCAAAAATTAGTTTTAGAATATTATCTTATAATACAGAAAATAAATACACGTGATACCTTCTACACCCCTCCAGGGACGGCCCCTAAGTAGTTACATACAATAATACTACAGGCGCTTCACCAACCGACCCGACCTGAGTCAGTTTACTAGATCCAATTCTTCTTCCACACTTCAATATGTTTTAGGTGACGTCATCGAACTAATACGACTTAAACTTAGATGCGATTACCAGATAAATCTGTCAAGCGCATTCACGCATGCGTAGCGAACTCTAAAACTTTAAATTTTTGTAGAGTGTCCCAAGAAAAGCAATAACACTGCATGACTCAGGAACTGAACCTCACGCTCAGCCAGCCGGCCTTGCGTCCACTAGACTAATGGGGTAGCTAATCCTCATTTTAGTCTTAAAAAGTATGTAGCAGCTGGTAGAACTATCATATTATCCATAAACCCCAGCTTATATTGTCTATGCCTACGCCATTTTGGAATCACGCCCCCTTCCATGAACAGTACAAGTCATATTTCTAAATGTTTATGGGCGTATTCACTTTAATTCATCTTTTGTGACCTTAGTAATTGTTGCTCATATATTGTGGGGCGCTTTGTACAAAAAAAATTTAAGTGCGAGACGGACTTGCGTGCTGAGGGTTCCGCACGAATAAAACCGGGATTGAGCCAGTCTGTTTCGCGCACCGAGGTTTCAGAGTTAACTTGTATACGGTAGATAGTTCGCCTATCACTAGAATTGAGTCCCGAAGATTTTTCTCCGAAGGCCAAACTTAACTTTGTTATTTAAAAAATGATCTCCCATACATACGCCATGAGCAATTCTCCAACTGTGAATGTAAGTGTGTAATCCAACAATTTCTTTTTCAGCATGTTTACAGGTCAAGCAAAAGGCATTGTAGGGCTGTAGCAAGTGGCGTTCTGTAGTTTCTGCCTACCCTCATGGGAGAATGGCGTGAATTTATAACGCCATACTCCCATGTTTGTTTGTATGGTATATTTAGGACTCATTAACGCATAAGTAGCGAACTCTATATACCTATTTGTGTATCATACATAAAGAATTTTAATTTGTATGTAGTATCTAAAGAAAAACATAGAAATTCGATTTTTTTTCTTTACATGTCATGACAGACCTCTTTTCGTGCTAAATGTTAAGAATGGAAGTACCCTTAAAGGTAGGTTATGATGAATGAGTTTACGAATGTCTAATTATGTGACATAATGTGGCCCTGTGTACCTATAACAACTCGTTATTGAGAAATAGTGTCTCAACAGAAAAATAACAACAATGTGAATTAATAAGGGTTCCGTTTTCCATACTTAGGTACGGTATTCTAAAAAAATAATAATATAAAAACCCTTGTCAAGTGATTCGCTTGTCTGTCAAACGGTATTAGCTTTTGTGAGTAGAATTACGCCTGTTTGCTTTTTGGGGGGTCAATTAATTGTGAGTTGGTCTTATATGGCGTCGGTCTTTCCTATCCGAGACTGCATCACTGGTCTAATGGTCGCAAGCGCGGCTGCTGAGCTTGAGATCTTGGTTTCGATTCCCAGGTCGGGCAAAGTGTTATTGGATTTTTTCTGTTAGGAAATTCTCAGTAGCATCCTGGAGTGAGGAAGTCGGTGGTGTGATACCTCTGTGTTTCGGAGAGCACGTAAAGCCGTCGGTCCTGCGCCTGATCTCTCTCCGGTCGTGTCAGATTGCCGTCCCATGCATCAGTCATCGTGTAGCTCAACAATAATTTATTTGAGGAGCTCAACGACCCGTGGCATATCAGGTGATATATATATTCTTTATTGTACACACGATACATAATAGAAATTATAATAGTGAAAAAGGATGTACAAAGGCGAGCTTAACCCATTTATGAGTTTTCTTACAGCAAACCTTTGAGTGGTAGAGAGAAGAGATATCAGGGCCCCGAGGCTACTAAATTTTTTACATGAAATCACTGACGTTACAGCGGTGCGTGACGTCAAAATTATGTAAACATGAAAAAGTTTACGCTATAAAATACCGACTCCACACTTCTTACGTCACGCACCACCAGAAAGTCAGAGATGTCATGTTAAAAAAATAGTAGAATCGGGGCCCAGATCAGTACGACATTTGCGTAGACCCAAAGACGATAAAACCAAGTTACTCGCTGCGTAGACTAGTCAACTTGAGTTCAATAAATTATCTAAGTTTATTTATTTAATCTGTGGTCACATAACAAAAACGAAATCTCAGCTCACTTCCAAATTGCGCAGCTGACAAATACCATTTATTTGTGACTTTTCAACTCCCGATTAAAAGCCATAATGTCGTACAATGGATCATTGTAATTTTGTGTCACTCCCTGCGCCTGCGCAAGTCGCTGCCCCGCCCCCAGATTAGCGGCGTGATGAACAACTATTAATTGTACATCTGTCGTTAACATTGCATGATCGTAGGGCTACTCTTATAAAAATGCAATTGGTAAGGGAATTCTCCGCTGTGTCAATGATGTTAACACTTCATTTCTTATGTGGTCTGTCTGGTCTACTTTTCTTGTTGACCACGGTGCCTACATCCCATCTCTCTCATCTGTTAGTGTCTGACTATAAAGTTAATATTTTTGTGGTAAGAAAAATACGGTCGTGAGCAGGATTTGAACCTGCGACTCCCAGATAAATAGCTCATGCGCTCTTCATCGCTTCGTTTCACAAAAATATTTAACTTTAGACTTCACTGCGCATCTAGTACTACTAATCGTTTTGTAGTCTATGAATATGTTAAGTCGGATCGAACGCCAACAGGACTAGATAAATAATTGCCGTTAATATTTCATAGATGTATTGTCTATTGACTGTCTGTCTATGACAATACTTTATTGGTAATCATATTAACAATATAACAAAGTAAAATAAGCCTTTAGACGTAAATGATAGGGTTTGTAATTTAATATACTGCAAAAGCTACAGCTCTCTTATTTGGTATATTAGAAATTGCTCTTTATTTTACTTTGAATAGGGTTCAAACTAGATTGCTGTATTCCTAGCTGATTTTATCTGATCGAATTTTGAACACACATTGCCTGAAGCTCTGAATATCATGTGGGGTTTTGTACTTTATTCAAGCCAGTTATGGTTGAATGTTATTTGTCAGCGTTGACTAAATACGGAAATATTTGCCAGACACGCCCCCAGCGATACAAATAACAAATGTATGTAGGGTGTCCTATAATATTTTATATTTTGAGACAATTTATATGTAACTGATTTTAAACTGTTGCAATTTCTACACATTTCATCTGTTGGCTAGCTAATTACCGGACACAATAGAATTTTATTGCTATGAAGTATAATTTTGTACTTCTTCCTATACCACGGATCTTAAAAAATATGGACGGAGCGGTTGGTACGACACGTGAGAAGCATGCCTACTCGTCCAATTCCGCTTGTCATAAACGTATACAAATACTTAAAACTCATCCACTCGGCGCCAGTACGCTGCGTGTGTGTGTGCGTAATCTATGCTTCGCTTATGACAAGGCTTAGCTAACTTAGGCTAGGTTACTTCCGTATTTTTTTCAGATCCGTGGCCAACTCCATATTTATGTAATAAGTTTTTTTTTTAAAAGCACGCCTGAAAATCCGTGATATTTTTTATTTCACGCCTTTTTGTATAGCATAGCCACTATATTACTATTTTTTAAATCTTACTTGCCTATGGTACCCGAGATAGTGTAAGGGTTCTAACGATACCCCATTCATCTAAATCTGTTCAGACATTAAGAAGTTATGGTGTAATAAAAAACTCACAAACAAACATTTCTTTTTTGGCAGTCCTATAAAAACTTTCAACTGAATAACGGTTGTGGTCACGGGTTGACTGGCAGCGACAGAGCATCATCTTCCTGTAGAGCAGTCTTTCCCAACGTGGGCGATAACGCCCCCTTGTGGGCGCTGCAGGCCTAAAGGGGGGCGGTAAGAGACCCAGAAAAAAAGGGGGCATTGTGTAGGGCTTTGGGGTCGATTTATAATTTCATCTACCTAGCTAGGAAGACACTTAGACACCGACTGAGCTCTCGACTCTCGACTACATCTTGTGAACATCAACTAATATTAATTAAGATATAGCTCAAACTCGGTTCGATATAAAAGACCGTTGTTTGCCAGAAATTTGGAGACAGATACAAAAGGCGAAACCATATTCAATACATTGGAAAAGTTTTGTGAAGAGAAAGAGATTCCTTTGAAAAATATTATATCAGTTGCTACGGATGGCGCTCCGGCTATGAAAGGGCGCCATAAAGGCTTCATAGCATACTTAAAGAATAAAATTCCAGATGTCCTTGCTATACATTGCGTTATTCATAGACAACATTTGGTTGCTAGAAACTTAAGTGAACGACTATTTCAATCACTGCAATATGTCATCAAAGCAGTCAATAAAATCCGTAGCAGCTCTTTGAATCATAGATTATTTCATCAGCTTTGTGTTACTAATGACGAAGATTTCAACCGTTTGTTGCTTCATACTGAAGTTCGTTGGCTGTCAAGAGGCAATTGTCTGATTCGATTTTACAACCTGTTTGACTCTATGATAGAGTTCTTGGAAACTAAAGATACAGAACTGCGCAACAAGCTCATAACATCAAAGAATGATATAGCTTACATGTCAGACCTGTATAAAATGTTCAACGACATGAACCTCCAACTGCAAGGCGATGAACTAAATTTAATTAAAACAAAAAATGTCGTTGCTGCTTTCGCAGCCAAACTGCTTCTGCACAAAAAGAATTCGTGCAGACGTGAGTTTCACAATTTTCCGAATTTATCAGTATACTGCAGTAACGACGACTTGTTTGCCTACTGCCAACATTTGGAAAACCTCCACATTGACTTCACTCTTCATTGACTTCATCTTACATTGTTCTCACATATTTAAATTCTATTTTTTTTTTGCAACAGAGTCAGTGTAACCAGTACCTGCTATTGTGTAAACCTATTTTATAAAAAGAGTAACCATGGAGTTTCTTGCCCGTTCTTCTCCATAGGAATCTACACTTTGGAACGTGGCAACTAGCTTCTGACAATTCAAAAGTGCCTGTAAAGGGTCTAATTGAAATAAATGATTTGACTTTGACTTTGACTTTCACCGAACGATACCAGGACATTTTAAACTTGGAAATACCAGACTGGGTGTTGGATCCGTTTTCAAATGTCAACACAGCAATGTCACCTCAGCTGGAAGAAGAACTTATAGAATTGACAACAAACGAAGAAATAAAAATCAAGTTCAAAAATGGATATCAAGAATTTTGGCTACAAAAACCGATCCCGCAATTGTACCCTGGATTGTGGTCAATTGTTCAACGATTTTTGATAGCATACCCATCTTCATATTTGTGTGAACGTGGATTTAGTGCTGTGGCAACGCTGCTTACTAAAAAGAGAAATCGTTTGCGTGTTACCGAACGTGGCGACTTGCGGCTGTTTTTGAGTAAATTGGAACCTGATATCAACAAACTTATTGAACAGCATCAGATTCAACCTTCACATTAGTTTTTATATAAGAATTGATTATGTTTGTTTTATTTTCAATAAAAGATACTCTGTCCGAATACTATACTGATTATTGAAACGCAAATTGATAATTTGCGTTTCAATAATCAGTTATAAGTACTTAGCGGTTTTTAAGTATGTTTAAAAAGGGGGGCGTTAAAAAATAATTTATTCTTAAAGTGGGCAGTAGACAAAAATAGGTTGGGAACCCCTGCTGTAGAGGGTTTAAAATATATATATTGTATATCTGCCTAGCCTTTTCCCAACTATGTTGGGGGTCAGCTTTCAGTCAACTGGATGCAGCTTACTACCAGTATTTTATATGAAGCGACTGCTTATATGACCAGCACAACCCAGTTACTAGGTAACACAATATCTCGTGATATAGCTGTCAGGCCCCTAACTACCCGTAACGGTCGTCATAGAACTTTATTTGACAACCGGGACCGACGGTTTTCGAACTCTTTGCGGCGCGGAGGCGTTTCGCCACACTGCGTTTTAGGCAGGGCGAAGGTTAACGCACTTACTGGGTGTCAGGCGAAGTGGAGTTAGAGTGAGGCCTTCGATAGATGTGATGCAGAGAGCAGCGGATGGCCACCTTTGTTGGTTACTGGCTTGTTGTAACCCACAGTCGTCTTTAATCTCTAATCACAGGATCTTGTGCGGTTTTACCGGAACCACTCGCGCACGCATTCGAGATGCACTTTTTTGCAAGAGTACTAATTAGGACGGAGATAGTGGAAAAGGATCTCACATGAGTCGATTGATTATGTTGTGATATGTATGCGTGCGTGTGATGATTTATATCTATGGTGAGTTAGTGTGTGGTATTTTCCTTTTCCTTAAATTTTTTGAAACTGCTTCTATTAGTAGATGGTGCAGACACCTAATAAGATCAATGCAACGTGCTACCAGGATTATCTCTACTTCATTACGCCATCTACGTAGTGTAATTTATGTCTTTACATAATTTTACGGAAACAAATGTAATTTTTGCCCACGCCCTTAGCAGCGCATGTCTGAATTCTGTTCTGTGTCACAGAGTACTTTGTGTAGTGTAACGTACTAGTCATTAGTGGGACGCAGGATCTTGGAGCATTAATTATGTACAGCAAGTCCGGAACAAAAATATTTTGAAAAGGGTACTTAAATAAAATCAACAAAAATATTTATCACACATTCTTTAATATTGATAATAATTTGACATTATTATAGGCATTGCTTTAGGTTATTATTTAAATATAATACATTGTTAATTTATATCTAAATCTATGTGGTTTCCCGAAGCTTGACTCTACTGCCTTCCTGCTACTGTTTGCAAAGTTTATTAAAGAAAGTTACTAAATTTTTAATGAAAAATCCGATTCGTGCAAATATCATATCTATTGCAATAACATTTTAACCGATTACAAGTGAATTACAATTATTATGTTCCCCTGAAAACTTTTTATTTTTAAATGTAACAAAAATTAATCTATCTTCAAGTCACTTAGGTCTGTTACTTAATTCATTCCAAGAAAGTCATATTATTAATTGGGTATATTTTAAACAAACTCCAAGAAACCATGGTCCATTAAAATTATATAAATAACCAACCAAAAATTAGCTAGGTCGGCCATTTTGAAAATGTCTCATATTCGCTTGACTCATGGCCGCCATTCGGCCAGGCATAGAAACGTCAAACATAGGGTTGCGACCATTCATAATCGGTTCCCGATCAATTCGATTATTTGAATCGATTTTTGTTGCACTTAAAAATGCCGATGTCTGCGACTGTAGAAGACTTCCAGGTAAAGGCGGTTGCCTTTCTAACCGATATTGTAGATTCTGTTTCTCCATCTGATGGTGTTGAGTTCTTATGGCGAATCGGTTAACGTGTACCGGTATAGGTACGACTATTTTGGTGCCGGATCCGTTTTTGCTTGAGTGGCTGCCGGATGCGAGTCCCGCTTTTACGCGTTTCCATTTCGCACGACGATTTTGAAACCAAATTTTTACCTGGGGAAGGAGATTTAATATTAAAGAATGGTTATATTTCATATATAATTATATTCTTTTAATACATGTTGAGGCCATGTAATGCCTATATTAATTATATTTTTCAAAGAAACATTGAAAAAATAATAGACAAGAACGGGGCTTGAACCCGCGACCTTTGACGTTCCGTGTCATCACTCTACCAACTGAGCTACCTTGTCGTGTTCAAACCTATTGAATTTTCAATCCTCTTTGTATACGTCTTAAGGAGACGCCTGGTGATATTTATCTAGTAATCATTTACAGATTTACTAAACTCAGTTTAGTAAATCTGATTTACTAAACTCAGTTTAGTAAATCTGTATTCTATTCTATTGAAAATTCAATAGGTTTGAACACGACAAGGTAGCTCAGTTGGTAGAGTGATGACACGGAACGTCAAAGGTCGCGGGTTCAAGCCCCGTTCTTGTCTATTATTTTTTCAATGTTTCTTTGTAAAATAGAATTAATGGTTATATTCTACATACGTATCATCATGCCTGTATTCCCCGAAGGGGTAGGCAGATGTGTACACAGTTGTACACCCACATTTCACCGATGCTTTATCCCATGTGATGAGTTTTTTGCCATGTACTGGGCACAATTCCAGACTCCGGGCGTCTACTGACCATTTTCTCACAGGAAATCCCAATAACGTTACCCGATCTAGGAATGGAACCCGGGAACTCAAGCTCAGCAGTCGCGCTTGGGGCCCCTAGACCAACGAGGCAGTTATAGTTTAATTCTAAGTTATATTATCAAATTACCTGCTCGTCGTACTAAATAATTGCTCGTTAACATGAAGCCTATGAAAAGCTAATAGGAATTTACTAATTGCAATAACGTGTATACAATTGGCTGCCTCGTTGGTTTAGTGGTCCGTAGCGCGACTGCTGAGCAGGAGGTCTCGGGTTCGATTCCCGGGTCGGGCAAAGTGTTATTGAGTTTTTCTGTTAGGAAATTCTCAGTAGCAGCCCGGAGTTTGGAAATGTGCCCGGTTGATGGCAATAGGCTCACCACCTATTACATGGGACTTAATAACAGCATTGGTGAAATGTGGGTGTACAATTGTGTACACCTCTGCCTACCCCTTCGGGGAATACAGGCGTGATGCTATGTTATGTGTATACAATTAATTCTAAAGTGATTTAAAATAATTCTACCTTGTCTTGAAGAGAACCCAGCGAACTTCATACAGCAATTTTTTTGTGTTCGTTTTTTTTAATTTTGTTCAATACAAACATTGCCCTGACAATAATGAACCAAAAAAAAGAATTATCCAATTTGGTGCACTCGTTCGGAAGTTATGCGCGTGCAAACATTTCGGCGATTTATTTTTATTTAAATAGATTGTTTCATACAGATAAATAAAATGCTGGCTCGTCTCTGCTTAGTTCTACTAGTGTAAAGTGAATACAACCCAACATTGCGCCTCTATTCTTAGAAGGGTTACGTAGAACTGTAGCATTAAACACCCTTATTTTACCAAAGCTGTTATGAAGACTTTGTAGTATTTGTACATTTCTTTTTTTTTGGAATTTATATTTTTTCTGTGTCGTGGGTGCGTTTACAGACATATAATCTCACAAGCACACTAACACCCAGACCCGGAGCAATTATCCGTAGATCGTACAAATATTTGCTCCGTGCAGGAATCGAACCTGCGACACGCAGCGCAGCAGTCGGTCTCTCGACTACTGCGCCAACCGCGCTGTCAAGTATGTGTTTGTAACATAGTATGTGTCGAGATTATTACCATCTATAAGGAGAATTCCAAACGATGTAATATTTCCTAACAAAATAAATCAAATACACAGCTTGACCTGGGAATTGAACCCAAGACCTCACGCTCACCAGCAGCCCCTGTGTACACTAAACCAGCAGTGCAAAGTGACACCTCTCTAAACGTGTTACAACATTTGACTTGTTGAATTGTTTAGTTTCTCTACCTGAACTTCGCTAAGCTTCAATGCAGACGCTATCTGTGACCTCTCAGTGAGGCTCAGGTACTTCTTGGCGTGGAACTCTCGCTCCAACTCGAGGAGCTGTTCCGAGGTGAAAGCGGTTCGTCTTCTGCGCGCTTTGCTCTCTCTGGGAGTATCGGTGCTCGAGTCTTCTGGGTCCGGTTCCGAGTCGTTACCTGTTGGAGAACGGGTTGGGTAAGAATTATCGTTATTTGGTAGTAGGCAAAGACATGCAATATAAGCTCCGAATTTACTAGGTAATTTCCTTTTAAGGGGTCAATATGTAAGTGATAAGAATTCATTTAAGCCATGATTCAAATTTATACAACAATAATTTTTTTCTTATTGTTCGTCGTTCAAGGAGCAGTTTTCGTCTTGCTAGTACTATGGTTATTACAAATAATTTGTTATTTCCCTTTAATTATTAGCTTAAGTCAATGTATTTGACTTATATAAGGTCCTAATTTATTAGATAATTTCCTTTTAAAGGGTCAATGTGTAAGTGATAAGGATTCATTTTAGCCATAATTCAAATTTTTAAGACAATTTTTTATTTTTATTGTTGTTCGCCGTTCAAGGAGCAGTTTTCGTCTTGCTAGTACTATGGTTATTACAAATAATTTGTTATATCCATTTAATTCTTAGCTTAGGTGAGTGTATTTGACTTATATATTACCCCTTTCAAAGGAAATTACCTAATAAATTAGGACCTTATATATTAACCCTTACTAGTCATAGATCCGACATCAGGCAACCGTAGTTGAAAAGTTATCAGTAATTGGTAACATGTCGCTCAGATGACTGTCAAACGTGAAGTTGCGAAAACATTAGTATAGAACCTTCTCAATGTCTACTCTCAGTACTTTATATCTCTTTGATAATAGCTAATTTATTATTTTATAGTCGTTCCTAAAGCTAAGAGTATTACTAGGGAAAAGCGCAGGTCCAATTTCATTTCATTTCTGCCATGACTTTAGGGTGGCCTAAATTGTTTTATGAACTTTTTTTTACACTCAAACTCGCCTGATGGTCCACATATATTCAGAAGAAATATATTCACTCTAGCCTTGAATATGCCTAGATTGTATTTTTCAGAAAACACGGAAGACGGCAGAAAGTTCCATTCACGAGCAGTCAGTATCATGAACGTGGAACCAAATCGTTGGGTACACATTTTCGGAATTTCTACGGGAAATGGATGGTAATCCGGAATTCACCATATTTATCTCCTATAAAATTGTTTCCTAAGTAGGTGTCTTTTACGCGTTAGCTTGGTAGAGCGAGGAGGTTTGTTTATTTAAAATGTGGTGAAGTATAGAGATTGTCGGAAAGTCAAACCGAAAATGATCGGCTTTACAAGAAGGGCAAGGTTGTGTCCGAAGGAAAATTTAATTCTTATTAATTATTGTTGGTCGCGGCGATGTTGTAAGTGAAACTGTCAGTCAGTTCACCTTATGACTAAGGGCTCCGTTTGAGTTCGAAACTAGTCGGGCAATCCCGAATAATGCACGTGAGTAAAAACCGTTGAACAATAATTAATATGAATGTGTCTCGCAAAAGTAATTTTATTATATATAACTCGTTTATCAAAAAACGCAGTAGTTAAGTAAATACGTCTATCGTTAGAATCGATATCCAAAAAGCTATAAAAAAGAAGCTAAATCTATTAAAAAATAATAAGTCAGTAACTGTCAACAGAACTATTAGTCATTGCTCCCCATTTCCCGCGCTTTTTTCCGTCACCCGTAACTGTAATGGCGTCGTTTTATGGCCGTCGTTTAGTCGATTTTATTGTGGTATCATTAGTTTTAGACGATTATGTATTGTGGAGCTATGTGTTTTTGTTAAGAGCTGGCGATAACTTATGTATCGAAGTAAATTATGATACAAAAAATACTTCAAACAAGGTAAGACTGGTAAGGTGATTTAATAAAATAATAATAAAAAAAAGCACGCTTACCATGTGTGAACTAAGTAAAAAGTGAAAAACGAGGTAGCTGAAGAATTTTCATCGCAGTCGCAATTTTATTAATTATTTTTTACTAGCTTCTGCCCGCGACTCCGACTGCGTGGACTTCAGAATTAGGTCCAGCCGGGATAAAAAGTATCCTATGTGTTAATCCAGGTTATAAACTATATGTATGCCAAATTTAATCAAAATCAGTTCAGTAGTTTTTGCGTGAAAGGGTATCCATACATACAAAAGTTCGCGTTTATAATATTAGTAAGGTTTTTAAGAAGTTATCAATAATTGATACACCGTGGAGTTTTAGTGGGCTCGAGTCCCACATAACCGCTCTGTCTTCCGGTGTCAGAGCGGTATGCGTGGGCACTTCTCCACGTAAAAATAAAATAAAAGGAGAGTCACGACACCTGTCGGGATCATGGTGAATTAAGTTGCGATTATGGGACTCCGGCAAAGGTTTGTGTAGAATCATGTGGTTTTTACTTGGTAGTAGTCCGGCACAGTCCATGATGGATTTTCCGAACATAAAAAAAGGAGCCTGTGATGCGTTGCGGACTTTTTAAACAGACATACATAGGCATTTTTTTTCTTGCCGTATATATTTGTTAAGGGCGGTAGGTGAAGGTAGATTCCACGATTAAATTTAATCTTTTCAGAATTTAATTTTAACTAAAGATTTAGAAATAGGAAGATTATATTCCTGTTTCGCAAAGTTTTACCCGGATACAATCTTCTTCAAAGATCTCCCTTCAAAATCGACACAATACTAAACAATCCTCCCTTCAAACTACTCAAAACCCGCAAATTTTCCGTCCACGTCATTTTACCCTAAGTTTTTGCGTCGTCATAGCCCTGGGGCCGAATCACAGAATGGACCATAAAAAGCGACGGCCGACGACGCGGACGCCGAGTCAGCGCCACGCCCAGCCGTGGACAATCTAATGATTACATGTAAGGGGGAGATTGGAGTTGACGTATTTTGAGGAACTAGGCAGAATACAGATACATTTTTTAAACGCGTTAAGGCATGCGGAGCGAAATCTAAAATTATACATTTTGTGGAATGTCATTTTTATGAAAAGTACGGTCGTGAGCAGGATTTAAACCCGTGCCACCCGGGTATATACTCCAGGCGCTCTGTCCACTAAGCCATCCCAACCTCTGCTCTCTACCCCGAATTCGGCTTTCACGTTTTAATACGTCTTTTGGTTACCAAATTAACAAATACACATTGTGACGGAACTGCCTCGTTGGTTTACTGGTCCGTAGCGCGACTGCTGAGCAGGAGGTCTTGGGTTCGATTCCCGGGTCGGGCAAAGTGTTATTGAGTTTTTCTGTTAGGTAATTCTCAGTAGCAGCCCGGAGTTTGAAAATGTGCCCGGCTGATGGCAATAGGCTCACCACCTATTACATGGGACTTAATAACAGCATTGGTGAAATGTGGGTGTACAATTGTGTACACCTCTGCCTACCCCTTCGGGGAATACAGGCGTGATGCTATGTTATGATGCTATGTTATGTGACGGAGGCGCAGGTTTGAATCCTTCTCACAACCATACTTTTCTTTTCACAAAAATGTATAACTTTAGAGCTAGGCACAAGTTATTATAACTTTTTTGTAAAATCCAAAATACGACCGCAATTGGGAAACAAACTTACGCCATTCTCGGATAAATACTCCAAAATTTGTATGAATGCCCGTTGATCGTCGCTAAGTAACTGCAGTACAATTCGATCAATCGAGGTTAAGCTGCATTTGACGCGCTTGGTTTGTCGATGGGTCCCTAATTTCTTAGCGAGATCCATGCGAGCCTTCGGAGAGCACGTTAAGCTGTCGGTTCAGTCGACTAACGAAGATTTATGACAGTCGTTATGGGTAGTTGGGTGCCTGAAAGGTTATGGAGGTCAGATAGGCAGTCGCTCCATGTAAAATATTGGCATTAAGCTGCATCTGGCCGACCTCTGCATATTTTTGAAAACTATTGACAGATATGTTATACATATTAATTAATCTTATAAATGCATTAACGCAACCTTAGCTAACTCTAAAGTTACAAATGTTTGTGGAAAGAAAAATATAAATTATTCGATAGCAATGTCGTCACCAAAAGACATATCAAAATATAGAAGAAGAATTTGGGGTAGTGAGCAGAGGTCGAGGTGGCTTAATGGTCAGAGCGCCTGGAGTATTTATCCGAAAGGCCCAGGTACGAGTCCTGCTCACGACCGTATTTTTTTTTGCCCCTTGTATAATTCTCTATGGATAGTGTCCGCTTGCAATATTTTCATCATCATTTTCATGCGAACGAGCGACATGGTAACTCAGTGGGAGAGCGATGTCACGGACTGAAAAAGTTTGCGAAATACCGATCGTGTATATTATTTATCAATGTTTCCTAAAAAAAAAAAATTGAGATGTCATAAATACGAGATGAAAATAATTTTTTATTACTTATAGTGAAGACAGAGTAGGGACTAAGAATTTTTTTTTAAGAAAGTACGTCACGTACCATAAAAAAACACGGACGTAGCGTTGCGAACGACATGTGAGAAGCATGTCTAGTCATCCGATTTCGCTTGTCATACACGAGCTAAACGCATACAACTACTTAAAACTCATCTACTCGGCGCCAGTACGCTGCATGTGTGTGTGCGTAACCTATGCTTCGCTTAAGACAAGGCAAGGTTACATCCGTATTTTTTTCAGATCCGTGATTTACTTATGTATTCACAGTTAATACGTAAATACCTTTTATGGATGGTTGCCATTTGGTAAGAGAAACTTGTTCGGAGTATGCGGACATAGACATGCATACTACTCGCAGGAGTATACAATGTATACAATAACATTTAATTAATTTGTTATTAACTCTTACAAACATTAATTTTATTTCAGTAATAGCATTTTCCTCTTACAAAATGCCGCCTGTCAAACATGCGTAATGCATGCTAGCTGAACACGTAACCACTTTTAAAATATCCACCGCACCGACAATTTCCATGAAAAATACGATAAAGGATCCCTTCAGCAAATAAATATATTTATTCCTTACGACCGAACAACGATTGACAGTTATCGAAAGCGCCAAATGAATTGTAAAGTTCGCCATCTTTATTTTGCTGCCAGAAAACGACAATTTATAAGAAGAACGCACAATACAACTGCAGAGGCAAACTTTGTAAACGCATAAAGTCCCCGCGTGTTCGCGCTTTGAATTTTAAATAAATCGAATGGAGCGGTGAGTTAAATCGATTGTGAACTCGAATGCATTTTAGTCGAATCAGATGTATCGATAACGATAAACAGTTGAATTGTAATGGCGGTCACGTTTCATTTCAGTTTAAATTTTCACTCTGTCACTTTGGCAGTTTTCCTCGAATGAATGATGAATTAGAAATTAATGTGGCATTAAATTGTTGATGTATTTGTTTACGTGGTTTTTGTGATAAAGGTTTAATGCGAATATAAAAAATATGTATGTGTGCCGAATGTCTTGTGTGAAAGAATTTCAACAATGTTGATGCCGAAATGTACTTACTCTAAAAGATATTAACATTTATCTCGTTATATTGAGTGTTCATAGCCCTTAGTCACAGCACAATTATTACTGGCTAGTTCATGCAATGCCCTAGCAAGATTTTTAGGTAATGCGAAATCTCAGATTGCCTTGCCCAATTAAGTAATTGTCTATTCTTGATTTAAAAACTAAATTCTTTTATCCAATCAAACCTCTCTTGATTTTATTGTTTCGGGTAAGGTTTATTCAGGTAAAGCATCGCTTGTCACGGTCAGTTTGTGATTGGGTGACTGCAACCAATGTACGATTATAATGTGGCCGCAGTTGTTGTCAATGTAAAGCAATTGTTATGCAAAGTCTAGGTGAACTTAGCTCTTGTGTGATTATAAAATAACACAAGAAAGAGGGGTATGCTGAGTAATGCTGCTGTGTGTTCTTTCGAGTGGCTAAGGACCCAACCTCGTGTCAAAGTTGTTAGAGCCACCTCTTAGGCCTCTAACTGGGCTTAGCGTCTGCTTCCTATTAATTATATATCAATAGTCGGAACCGACGGCTTGGACGTGCTCACAAAAGCACGAAGAGTGTCGGAGAGAGATTTTCCATTTAATATTATAACTTTAGAGCTCTCTAAGCATGCGTTAATGCTTTTCAAATATTTGTCTTTAATTGTTAAGGTAACTGGATCTTTACGACATTGTATTAACTGCAAAGTTAGCCATGTCGGTTCGGTCATTTGTATAGGGACTGAATAGATAACAATGACGTCACCAAAGGACTTGTTAAAATGTGGAACAAGAATTCGCGGTAGTGAGCAGAGGTCGAGATGACTTAGTAGTCAGAGCGCCTGGAGTATTTATCTGGGAGGCGTATGTACGAATTCTGCTCGCGACCATATTCTTTTTCCATTAATTATTATAACTTTAGAGTTCGCTAAGCATGTGTTAATGCTTTCAAAGATTTGTCTTTAAGATTTTTCTTTAGACGCTGTGTTAAAACTGCACCTAGCCGCTAGCGATCTTACATACTGACAATGGAAAGCGTTTCCTTACAGTTTGCAACATCTATGAGCGTTTCCTATTCATTGAGATGGGTCAGTGTGTAGTGTTTCTAAAATTCTAATTATTTATGTCATTCTATTTTAAGTTAATGAAAACTGCATTGAAGATTTTTCTTCTTAATGTATTCGTGTATATTAATTATATGGATCGATAAATCTATCTACGAAATACATACAGTTTATTTTGTCTCTAAGGCGTTGTAGTTTTCACACCGAAACCCCTCCAAGCCTCAGAGAGTACGGCCGCCGATAAGTCACAGGGTCACCGGCAGAGGTTGGCACAGGTATATATTAAATTTACCCCTGACCTTTAGGCCTGTACCTATTGCGTTCTTTAGCTTCAATGGAACATTTTATGAGAAAAACTACTATTAAAGATAAGGTATTAGAAAACTTTCGACATTTCTTTGAGATATTGTTTGTCAAAGTGGAAAAAAAATACATAATTTTACTCTACTACCTATTTAAATTCCATAATTTCTGTCAGAACAGGGTAGCAATTGCGCAATTAACTGGAAATGACAATACATTACGTATCCTCTAATAAGTATTATAAATATTTTACCACCTCTTGGACTAATAGAATGGATGCAATGTATATTGTTAGACTGTCAAATTGAGAGCTATTGTAATTTATCCACTGGTCTCCCTGTTGGCAACACAACATTTAGTTAGATTTTATTATTATATTTCATCTTTCTTCATTAATTCTCAATGTCATTTTGTCACTAATGTCAACGAGTACTACATACATGGAGCAGACGTTTTCATAATCGGTTTTTTTCTTTTACATTATAAATTACAAGTTCCCCAACACTCCCACTAAAACTGCCGAAAGTAGGTACATATTATTCTCATGGTAGACCTGTATATCATACAACGATCTAACTAAAGCTTTCGACTTTATTAAACATGCAATAGAGTCAATCTTATTAATTACCTAGATATATTAATCAAATTGATAAGTAACGGAAAAAGGCTTATATAAATATTAATGTCATAATTGAGAATATAATAAAAATAGTACAACAAAATAATCTTAATTGCTCATCAAATTTCTATTACCGCAAGTAAGTGTTTTAGGACCTTTGCTGATTGAAATGAAATTCAGTACTGCCTGTAAGTGTGACTATCACCCGTTGCCTACCGTAGTCGATAAACGATTGTACAGGTTAAGCAACGCGGTCAGCATGTGGATTACCACTATAGAAGTATACAGAAAAGAAAACGAATTATAGAATCGGCCCGCCGATGCCACAGCGATGCTTTGTCATGCATACACATATACATTATGCTGACGCTTATATGTCACCGCAAATTGTAGTCAGTAAACGAACGTCGAGTTTAAGCATCGCTTGGAGCGGTTAAATTATAGATGGGTGAACGCAAGCTTTTATATCTGAGCGTCTCTGTTGTTCAGAGGGTAGTTTGGAAACCGATCATGATGTCAACGTCCATAGTGACTATTGTCAGTCATCATGGATTGTTGTGGCGGGCCTCCTACTGTCCCCAAACCGCCACCTAGCAAATGCTGTTATTCCGCCAGTAAAGGTGTTGGGGCGAGGCTGGTGATGTTATATGAAAGAACGGGTTCTGCGTCGACAGATGCTCTGCCGAGCGAGTGAGGACTCGTCCTCTAGGCCCGACGCTAGCCCATTAGCCAGCCCAGTTGTTAATTAATAGTACTAGCTAATCCAAGACCGCCGAGATCCGAATAGCCTACGGGCAGCGGCGCGGCGGCAACAACAACTCTTATCATCATCAAATTGGCAGTTGGCTCATAATCTCACGAAATAAGGAGATCAAAGAGGTGATTGTAATGGGTATATTAACCCAATATTTATTCGTGAATGTCGATTCAGAAGGGGGCAGCTCGGCCTAGCCAATCTTAGAATCCTTCTGGCCCGCCCTAGAACATTGTTTACGAATAAATAACAAGATAAATCTTTAATAATAAATTTGGTTTCATTAAGGAAAAAATTGTTGCTACGCCTATGATTCAAAGGTTCCATAATGGATATTAATAAATAAAAAAAAACATTAGTATTTTAACATAGCCTCATCTGGGTATCCCGGGTAGGCTGAGGTGCACGCGATTATACACTCACATTTCGCCCATGGTGGTGAGCAATACCGGGCCCAATACGAGACTTCGAGCTGCAACTGCGAATTTCCCGACAGTAAAACCCAATAACACTACTCGACCTGGAAATCGAACCGAAGATCTCATGTTCAGCAGTCGCACTTGGGAGCACTAGACCGACGGGGCACTTTCATGGTATTATTGGGTTTATTTAAAGTACAATTGTATGTTTGTGTATTTTATTCTATGGGCCAATATGCCTGAAATAAAGTAAATAATAATAATAAAATAAAATAATATGTGTATTATCTATAATCAACGGTTGGTATGTCTAATATGACTCAGTAAATTATTAATAAGTAATTTACATATATAAATTTCTGGCTCAGTGATCCAAAGGCGTCTTGGCCACGGATTGCTATTTACTCGCTAATTACCGATTAATATGTTAGTGTGTTATAATTTTTGGAGCGAATTGCATCATCGCATCGCATATTGATTGCATCAAATCAATTCTGATAACATTTGACAAAAAGTTTTAAACATAAAACTCTCTGTAAGTCCAACAAAAAAAATACAAGCCTAAGTATCTTATATAAAAACAAAATAAAAAACGTCAGAAGTGACAGATGTCACCTGGACAATTCGCGCCAAAAGCCAAACCGTTCGGATACGCGTCAATTTCATGCTACAGATGCGTTCTAGTGGCGTGAAATAATCTTTGTAATGTCAAGCAGGCTTGCCTAATTGGGTTATTTGTTGATTTTACAATGTTGAGGGGAATCTATGTGAACAGCTTTGAGTGCGAAATTGTTGAGATTTTGAGCTTAATACATTGGTTACAGTCACTCCTTATTCCAAATTGTACCAGTAAAATCTATTGCACATACACATTCGTATATTTCCTGTCTTAAGTTAACAATAAAGTCTTTTGTGAGAATGAGAAGGATATAAGAGTGTGTGAGCTGGTGAAAGAAAGCAAAGTAAGGAATTCATTCCAGACGATCCCTGCATCGTTACACTCACAAAGATATGTACTAATATGTCTAGACCCTCTGGTCTGGACATTAAAAGAGACATTGACATGCGAGTTTAATTCGGCGTTTCTAAAAATTACTTGTAAAAGTGTCTATAAAAGATCTATTTATAGAAATAAAATCATTTATCAATCATATATAAGGTCCTAATTTATTAGGTAATTTCCTTTTAAGGGGTCAATGTGTAAGTGATAAGGATTCATTTAAGCCATAATTCAAATTATTAGGACAATTTTTTTTTTCTTAATGTTCGCCATTCAAGGAGCAGTTTTCGTCTTGCTAGTACTATGGTTATTACAAATAATTTGTTATTTCCATTTAATTCTTAGCTTAAGTGAATGTATTTGATTTATATATTAACCCTTTCAAAGAAAATTACCTAGTAAATTAGGACCTTATATTTAAAAATGAATCGCCGAAATGTTTGTACGCGCATAACTTCCGAACGACTTAACCAAATAGGTTTTTTTTTGTTATCGTTATTGTCAGTACAAGGTTTGTATAAAGCAAAATTAAAAAAGAAACGAACAGAAAAGAAATGCGGTACGAGGTTCGCTGGGTCAGCTAGTTATTGATAAATATGCTCGCTTGCTAACATAGTTGCGTAATCTAAGCTTCTACTCTAATATTTAAAAAAGATAATGTTTTGTAATTAATAATCTTAATAACTACTATGTACTACATTTACAGATAAATCTTTGAAAAGCATTAACGCATGCTTAGCGAACTTTAAAGTTATAATTTTTTAAGCTAAGCCTAAGCTTAATTTTTTTGACCGCTCTGAACGCTAAGCCTTCTCAAGTCGTCGTAGATGGCTTAGTGGTCCGAGCGCCTGGAGTGTTTGTCCGGGAGGCGCAGGTTCGAATCTCGCTCGTGACTGTATTTTTTGTCCACAAACATTTATAACTGTACTACTACATTATCAATTTATCACTGACTAACATAGGAGACACATTTTAGTCCAGGAGTATGATATTAGAATAACATCAGAACCTGGCGCATGGGTAACATTTGGTATGACATAGCTAGATAGAAGGAGACCGTATCGGTGGCGGTTACCACCAACAACAGCATTCCCAAAGAGGGTTGACGTCAGGCAGGCGGCCGGTCATAAAACATAGCCAAAACTTTAGCAGCATGCCAGATATATGTATGTTGCGCCGACCACAAATAAATTGGGATAAGGGCAGGGGGATGATGATGATGATGATGCTGATGATGAATAATAAGACTTCAGCCTGAAATGTCACATGGGCAATGCAGATAGTGCGAATTAAAATGACAGAGATGCGGGTGGAGCAGAGTTTAAATGAGTAAGTAATGAAAAAAATAAAATATAAAATGCACTCAAACCTATTTTCTTTTCTTTCTCGATATATATTATTTTTTACTAGCTATGCCCCGCGGTTCTACAGTGGGTGCTAGTGCACAGCTGTGGTTCTAGACAGTGGGCAAATTGAAGGAGGTGGATCTATAGGTGTAACTGATTACAAAACAATTAAAAAATGTATACCTTAGAAAATCGAATTAATTTCGCACTTTTACCGTTTTTTGCGTATACGTCGTGTCATAGCCATCGCCGCGTCGCGCGCAGTAGGTACAAGGACGGCACCGCGCGCCGACAAAGGCCGTATACGAAAATTTCACAGAGAAGCGTTAGCTGTTACGAGACGAATAGGACGTTGACCTCTTGGCTATTATTTTTATACAACATATAACTTTTTGATGTATATGTTCCTACAATATGGCCACTGTTCAAAACCACAGCCTGTATATATATATATTTTGACGTGGCCTCTTGCAATTAACCCATACGGGTTTGATCTGCGTAACCGAACACTAGCTACGGCGAGAAAATTTTATGCCTCCAGCCAGAGCATATTTTATAATAGTACAAACTAAGCAACACAGCACTAAGGGCGTCCCCTGCGGGACACGAGCCTCGGCTTAGGGCGTTGCTGACGGGACAACTAGGGACTATCTGGATCAGAGATCAGTTTCCTTATTATTAAGGGTCGAATTAAAAGCTAGTATCTCGTCGCGGGCCGGCTCGAGCAAGGGTCGGGGTATTATAATTAGCCTAAGTTACGTCTTCTATAGTCAGCTACCTGCCAGTAGAATCTTATCAAAAACAGTACAGCCGTTTCGAAGATTAGCCGGAACAAACAGCCTGACAGACAAAAAATTTAAACACCCCATTTTTACGCATACGTATCGGGCAAATAACGATACGAGCTTAAAAAAAAACTAATATTTTGACATTACAAGCAGACACTTCAATTTTATTTATTTGTATTGATATCGACGTTTTACTCTAGAAGTCTCCCCTGTATCTTGGGCTACATGCAAGTGCATGTAAGACCTGAAACAATTACCTGGTCATACAATATTTTGTTTTTTTTAAAAAAACAAAAAAACTAAAAAAAAAAAATTGTCCATGCTGGAACTGAACCCAGGACCACTGCACAGGCAACCACGCCGTCTATATTATTATTATACGACTATCTACAAAAGGAGTGTCATGTTTCTAGGGTTTATATATGTATGTAGGTAAATATACCAATATAGATAAATGTTTTTTTTATTTCTGTAAATAGGTCTTTTAAAAACATTTTTACAAGTAATTTTTATAAACTAGATGGCGCCGGCGTTTCCTATCTGACTATCTCTGAGAAGAAACGCTGAAACAAACTCAGAGGTCAACGTCTCTTTTAAAGTCCAGACATAATAGTACATATCTATGTGAGTGTAACGAGGATCGTCTGGAATAGCCTTTTGAGGAAAGAGCCATAGCAGCTTTGAGGTGAGCCATAACTTCTAAATGCCTGAACCGATTTAGATGTATCTATGAGGTGTCTTTTGAATTCTTACATTACCCCGGGTAACATAGGATAGTAAGATTTAAAAAAATATTGATATAATAGTCTGCTAAAATATTGATATAGTCTCTGCTGTTTTAGCAGCTTCCAATTTCTGATGATATAATATTATTGGGCATGGCATATCATTCTATCCAAAGCTATTAAGTTCGAATTCATCCAATTTGACCATTGTAAACCTCCCGCCATGTGTACACTTCATAAAAGTACATGAGAACTCCATCCTTAGAAAGGTACTTTGATCGATTTTTTTAAATAACACTATAAATGTTGAACCTGAAAGTGAAAATAGTACAATAATTCATATGAGGTCACTATCACAATAAAATTATCGACTTACGTACGATTCAGACATTAGTATAATTATTACAAAAAAATATACTTGCTTCAGTACCACAAGTACAACGTCCACGCTGCAAGTGTGTATTATATTTTGTCCTGTTTCTTTGGTTTAAATTAGAGTACATTAATACAATTTTTTTGTGTGGTACACAAAAAATTTTTTTAATATAAACAATTAACATGGCCGTCGTGCTTTTTTTTATAAATTTAATTTTGTCTCACAATCTGTTTGGTTTTAAAACACGAAAATAAAAGGCCTGCCTGCCTATCCTTTCCCCATTTACTCCAAGAAATATCTAAGGTGTGTTCGTAATGGGCAAGTGCGGCGACAAGAAGGGCTATTTGTCATATTCCACTTGATATATTGGTGCGGTTTTGGGCCCAAGAAATCTATTAATTTCTTGCTGGATTATTGGAAAATTTTAGAAATTGAAAACAGCAATGGGCGTTTTTTTGTAATAACTTATATTTTAAAGCTATAATATTAAATGGTAAAGAATACGGTAGTGAGCAGGATTCAAACCTGCGCCTCTCGGATAAATACTCCAGGCGCTCTGAACACTAAGCCCTGACCTGTGCCCACTGCCGTGAATTCTTCTTCCACATTTTAACGTCTTTTGGTGACGTCATTGCTATCTATTCAGTCCCTATACAGGGGACCGTTTGGTGAGTGAGACACAGGTGAGTGTTTTTCCATTTAAATATTTTAACTTTAGAGTTCGCTAAGCATGCGGTAATGCTTTTCAAAGATTTATCTTTAAATTATATTTTATATATAAATAATAATCTTTTTTTTATTTTTTATATTTTTAAATGTATATTTATATTTTAGTTATATATTTAAAAATGTATTTAGTATGCTTATAAAATAAATAAACGAAAGAATAATAATAAATTGGTTTATTTGGCAAAGTATCTATGTAATGGTAAATAACAGTGGTTTCTACACAAGCTCGCGGCTTGTATCGCAGAAACCGGCAACAGATTTCCGTTTACCGTATTAAAGTTACCAAAAATACAAAAGAAAATATACTTAAATATATATTTATGCAATGAACCAAAACAAAGAAGTAAATTGAAAGAGCAAAAATATTTACAAAATAACAAATAAAAATTGTATTTGATTGTGTGTGTATAATTTTGTGTTGGTGTGCGCGCTACCGTGTGGTATGTGTGTGTGCGTCTAAGTGTGTGTGTGTGGTAATCAATGTCAGCTCAACGTTACAGTAATATTTTCTTGATTTATTTGTATGTATGTGAATAGATTCTCGTGGCTAAGTAACAGCCGCACAGATCGATCGATCGAGGTTAAGCTGCGCTTGCCGCGGTCGGTCTGTAGATGGGTGACCATAATTTCATACCGAGACCCCGCCGTGCCTCGGAGAGCACGTTAAGCCGTCGGTCCCGGTTGCAATGCAACTTGGTCGAAACGTCGAGGTAAATAAATATTATACTTTTAGCGCGATTAAGTCCCGTTTGAATTCAATAATTATGTGTTCGAATCGCGAAAGTTTAAAAAGGTTAGATAGGCAGTCGCTCCATGTAAAACACTGGTATTAAGCTGCATCCGGTGTGACTGGAAGCCGACCCCAATGTAATTGGGAAAAGGCTAGGCAGATAGGTATGTGAATAGATTTGTTCTGGATCTACTTGTTCCATCCTCGGCCACACCGTCGCATAACATCAGGCGAGTTGGTGGCCAAACGTAAATCCAGTATTGATGAAAACAAAGATGAACACTAGCTTTTACCCGCGGTTCTACTTTTCGGAACAAATAATTCCGTCTTCCCGAAGTCTCCGCTCTCTCTATTTCATACAGGTCACATTGATCTTTGATCCTGTTAGACGTTAACATAGGAAACAGTCCTTACGGATAGGGTTGTCGTGTAGATTGACCCAAAATTTTCTAGAGGACATTAGCGTCGGACAATTCGTATCTATTGAGGCTTCTTCTTGATTGTGTGGTTGATGAACAACCTAATGTCAGGGTTTAAACCACTCGTAGGTCTCTGACGTGGTTTTACATACCATCTAGAACATCTCTCAGGTGTAATGGTTTCCTCACGATGTTTTACTTCACCGTTCTAAGCAAGTGATAATTAATTTATACCTAATAAGCATTCTAATACTTCGAAAAGTCTATGGATTCGAACTAGCGACTTTTGATTTGTCAGTCCAACGGTCATACTACTAGACCATCACTGCTATATTGAGACTGAGATGTTTTTTCTATATTTGGTTATAATTTTAGGAAACTAAAGGCATATCCATGACTTAATAGTTAACTAGATCCAATGATTCTACATTAGATCTAAATTCTATGTAAAACTTCACACACGTCTTTTGGCGACGTCATTGCTATCTATTCAGTCCCTATACACCTTATTTCGGTCACCTGTATGGGGACTGAATGGATAACAATGACGTCGCTAAAAGTCGTGTTAAAATGCGGAACAAGAATTCGCGGTGGTGAGCAGAGGTCGAGATGGCTAAGTGGCCAGAGCGCCTGGAGTATTTATCCGGGAGGCGCAGGTTCGATTCCTGTTCGCGACCGTATTCTTTTTCCATTTAATATAATAACTTTAGAGTTCGCTAAGCATGAGTTAATGCTTTTCAAAGATTTATCTTGAATTACGAATGTTTATTTATTTCATCAATTGTGTTTCTGTGTGGAAATAAATGTTCTCTTTCTTTTTTAATTGTAAATGCAACCACTACCTATTCATAAAAAAAAGCGTCGGAAAACTAAGGAGGTCTTATTACTTTGGAACTCGTCGTTGTCTACAAACCTGGATTGGTTTCCTCTCCCCCATCGCTTTCTGGTTCACTCCCAACACTGACAGGACTCTCTCTCTTTTCTTCTTCTCTGTTCTCTCTTACCGGCTGCGCTGGCACAGAACCCAACACCCTCGTCAGCCATGGCTCTGGGTATCCCAATAAAAAAGGGAAGCCATTTTGTTGTAAAAATGGTGCGTAATATCTCATCTGATTTAATCCCTCCAGTCTTTCATTTTCATCTTCTTCTGAATTTCTAGAACTTTCTGAAATATTATTTTCTATGTCTATCTCTGGTGATTTTCTATCTCCTATCAAGGATTCGATGGAAAATGGCTTCGGTACTCTCTTCCGAGTTTGGGTCTCCCCTATTTCTACGTTTGATTCCATTTTATCACACACTTTTAAAATCACTTTTGATTAATCACTAAAAAACAGTCTTTATAAATCTAAACTCTAATTATTTATGTTACATTGTTTTTCATTAAAAATCACGTTCGGATATAAACCCAATTATTTTTTCTCATCTAGGACTTTTGTATTATTCTTTGTTCAAATTATAGATGAATTAAAACAAAAACTGTCAAATAAATTCATGAGTCAGTTAGGGAACATATTAAATTTTACCATAGCACTATAAAATTATATTAAAAAATACTGTAAAATTTTATTTCAGTGTTATTCAGATTAACTTATACATTTATAAATTAAAAATCACAATTATTTGTAACGCAACCATCGCTCGAACGTCTGCACTGTGCGAGATTCCCGCGTAAACTCACTCGCCACGCCTACATACGGGGTGTAGTCAAAACGTTATTTTATTTTATTAGTACTAACCACTGGACGAGGGAATATAAGCTTTATTGCTAGCGTCATAATACTCCTGTCATTATCTCCAGCCCATATCGCTAACAAGCCTATTATTTACAAATACCCAACAAAAATATTCTCTACGACACACACATTAAAGATGCCTTTTGTTCAACACCAAATAAAAGGTACTAAACTTTCAATTAACATTGAAATTTCAACTCTGTCTTCCTCTAAATAACTCCCTTTGCTATTCGTCTTTTCTGGCACTTACAACTTTTTGGTTATGCTTAACAAGTGATTAAGAACAGTTTTGTGTGACGCGCAAAAGGGATAGGTAGTACTTTTTGCATGCGTTAAAAGGAGATAGCGCTAGTGATATTTGTGGAGGCAGTGTACAGTGGTAATTGGTGGTGATCACAATGTTTTGTCGGTGTCAGCACGGGGTATAAATTTTATCGTTTTGTGCCCCGTTTGGTGTTGACTGCGAACTTACTTTTCATCTTTGATTTTGTAGATTTTCTTTTTCTGATGTATAGGGAATTGGGGACATTGGTTTAGTTTATCTTATTGGGTTTTTATGAGAAAATATGATCGTAATAGTTTGATGGATGGATATGTATTAGTGATTAGGGGAACTAGTAGGTAAGGAATATCTTTCTTAAGAGGTTCCTAATGAAAATATTATTTTAGATGAGTTGTAGAGTAAAAGTATCCAAACACAAATTTCGTTTTGTCTTTTCATTTCTTAATTCTAATTTCTTCTTCGTTCATTCAGTTTCAATAATTTTCAATAACACATCCTATTATTGTTACTTATTAAAATAATACAAGCATGTTATGAATCTCTCTTGATGACTACATGAACTGTCTTATATTTATAATTTTGAGACAAAAAGCTATGTATCTAACTTCTACTATATTTTTCTACTAAGTATTAACCGAATCATATTCACACCCCTTTTCCCTAGTGGGAAAGCTGGCACACTTAATTCAATGTCTATCATTGTCATAAATGTTTCGCTTTACTTTTTAAGTCACAAGGGAATAAACACTTTATCTACCACAAGCAAAGTCATCTGGGAATTTGTTCATTGCTGTGCAAAGTGCTATGAAATCTGTTTTGTTTGCGTCATTTTCCATTTGTTTGACAGCACACTTAGTTTGCTGCATATCATCAGTAAGAAACATCGAGACTTACAGTTGAGATCCATGTTTTGGATGATCACTAAATAGAATATAATGATGACATTATTTGGTATGCATAGAAGGTACTGTAAGACTTACTTCGACTTCTAGCTGCTGGCTTTGTTTAGGAGACCAGATTGCTGCACTTGACATTTATTCTTAACGGGCTAGCGTTTGACCGACACCACACCTGATGTTAAGCGTTGATGTGGTTGACGATGGAACACGCTTACCCAGCAGAAACCTGTTCAGTCAAGCTCTGAAGACCACCAGATTGTATCTATGGGGAAACACAGACGCGGTTGGTAAGGAATTCATTTCTTAGCAGTACGCATAATAAAACGATTAGCGAAATGCTTCATGCGCAATGGTGGAATGTCTACAATATACCTAAGGGTGATGGTGGCTTGGGGAGATTAGGTTGTGGAATTCCAACGCACACTCACCTAAATAAAAACGATAAAACGTAATAGAATGCAAGATAACTCAATGGATCGCAAAGGTGACACGGCGCTGGTGAGCAGACTCCACAGTCTAGCTCATTAGCGTGACGTTGCTTGCTTATCAGTCTTCCACAGTCTCTACCTTGACGGTTGTGTGCAGTCGTTGTACGGCTTGATTCCGCCATTATACTATCGAACTTCCAGATGCACTGCTAAATATCATCCGCACTTGGTTGATATTCCCTCGTGTCGTACTCAACGTTTCTCTTTAACCTTCATAATGTGGACTGCCAAAATATGGAATTCCTTGCCAGCGGCTGTGTTCACTTATAACCGGATACCTTAAAGGAGTTAATAAGCATCTTCTGGGAATGCTCGTTACATCGTAGAACTCATCTATCCCTTTCCATCAGGTCAGATTGATAGCAAGAGCCGACCCATTCCGAAAAAATGAGCAGTTTACAAGAATTTTGTAATCTACTCTCCCGTTTAATCTAAAGCCAGCACCGCTACTCGCCCGACGCGGTGGTCATTAGCGATCAATTTGTCCCCTCCCCCCATCACTTAGCCACCCCCCTCTAAATTGATTGTGGCTATTTGGTACACCGCTGATGTATCTACAAGATAATTTACGATTGTGTGGAGAGCTGTTGGCGAATTTGATGGCTTTCGAGATTTGGATGTGTGACTTATGAATTTGGTTTGTGACTATGTTTGTATAAGTGAAGTATTATAGAGGCATTGTACTTAATAAATGTTTTTGAGACGTTTTTTTTTATCAAAAATGAATCTAACTCCCAAACCAACTCGCCTGATGGTAAGGGATGGCCGAGGATGGAGGACATAGGTCCATAAGAAATCTATTCACTCTAGCCTTGAAAATGTCAAGATTATATTTCTCAGGAAAATACATATATACATACATAGCATCACGCCTGTATTCCCCGAAGGGGTAGGCAGAGGTGTACACAATTGTACACCCACATTTCACCAATGCTGTTATTAAGTCCCATGTAATAGGTGGTGAGTCTATTGCCATCAACCGGGCACAGTTCCAAACTCCGGGCTGCTACAAAGAATTTCCTAACAGAAAAACTCAATAACACTTTGCCCGACCCGGGGATCGAACCCGAGACCTCCTGTTCAGCAGTCGCGCTTGGGACCACTAGACCAACGAGGCAGTTCAGTTCTCAGGTAAATAACACCTAAAATTATGTAACAAGTAAATATTCTGATAGTTCTTACAAATGATTAAAATACTGCAGTTTAGTTATCTTTAGTCATTATCACTGTTCTCTTAGCTTAACTTCAAAGTCAAAAGGTAAGTGAAAAGACAGATACGATATCTGTCCTTTTAGTCTATTACTAACATAATAAATACTAGTAACTACATCATTGGTTTAGTGGTCGCAAACGCGGCTGCTTAGCGTGACGTCCTGAATTCGATTTCCAGGTCAGGCATAGTGTTATTGGGATTTTCCTAATAAGAAAATCTCAGTAGCCACTCAGTCAGTAAGTTGGTGGTATGACACTCCCGTGCTTCGGAGAGGACGTAAAGCCGTCGGTCCTACGCCTTATCTCTCCGGTCGTGTCGGTTTGCCGTCCCATCGGACAATAAGAGTGAAGGAAGCGGGAGTGCACTTGTGTTTGCGCATACACTTGTGCACTATAATATCTCCTGCGTATTTACGTGACCAAAAATTCGGTCGGGTGTATTAATAATTAAATACTAGTGTTCCATCTATGACTTAGATTCGATTAATTAATATCACCATCAGTTGGTTAATACATTATTGTTAGGAGCCAACCTAGAGTTAAGAGTTGTTCAAACGAACGCCTAGGCCTAGGATTTGTTTAAATACTTGGCGATTGTTATTAATTTACTACACCTAGTTCCATTCCTAACAAAGCTTAGAGACATAATATAACCAGCTACCATAACTGTCCCAATGCAGGGCAAGGGCCTCTTCTCATAAAGAGAATGTACGTACACACGAGCTTAGTTATTTCGGTTAGCGATTTCAGACCATCAGTCCAGGTTTCCTCAAGATATTTTCCTTCAATGTATGTCTGTGAACTCTTGGATTAACTAAGGAAGTAGGTACATATGACGTTGAATAAGTCACACTGGTTTATTTATTTATATATTCTTTATTGTACACCAAATTATTAACAAAGGAAATTAGCTTAATATTAATGTACAATGGGCGGCCTTATCGCTTACCGCGATCTCTTCCAGGCAACCTTAGGATGGAGAAGAAGAAGTTATTGTTGAGGTAGGTTGTGGCGTACTACTTATAAACATACATACTATAAATACAACCTAATTATTTAATATATATGTATATATACAATAAATATTCTATTACGTTTATGCCAGATCTGAACTCACAACATATGGGTCAAGAGGCGGGCCCGTAACAACTCAGCCAGCTGAAACTTAGAGAAGCTTAGATGTAAATGATTCTAGACACTGCTTCACTATTAGTTTAATTTAAACAACTTTTGTCTAAACGTTAAAACCAAAGATTTATGCAAATAACTCCTAACCGTGTTTAGACCATTAAAACTCTTCCTAGTCCAGTCTCGTTCTTAGTTCTCACACAAAACTATACTAAATTAGCTTCCCAAATGTATTGCGCGAACTGAATGCGTTATTATTGCAAGGACAATAAAATTTAGAACAATAGATCATTTATTCATATTAGCCGGTAAACGTCCACCGTCCACTTGGGGCCAGACATTGATGGTCGTGAAGGAAATGTTTTATTGCATTTTGATTATAGAGTGACGACATCATCATGTCAGAGTATCACTCAGAAGTGTCAGTTGCAATCTCATATAATGAGTCTTTTGCCATCAACCGGGCACAATTTCATACTCTGGACTGCGACTGAGAATTTCCTGTTAGAAAACCCAATAACACTGCCCGACCCAAGAATCGTACCCGGGTCTCTCATTACACTCAACAGCTGTGCTTGCGATCCGTAGACCAACAAGGTTTAACCGTAGTTGTGAATCTACGGTTCACCCTCGATGGAGAATTTCCTAAGGTTGTATCTTCCGCAGCTACGCTAGCTCACTACTTATAATTTTTTGACAGATAGCTTCCACTGCTAGGGCAATAGAACCTAAATAACCAATAGAAAATAAATATATAATACCTATAACTGCCTCATTGGTCTATTGGTCCCAAGCGCGACTGCTGAGTATGAGGTGTTGGGTTCGATCGCCAGGTCGGGTAGAGTGTTATAGGATTTTTCTGTTAGGAAATTCTCAGCAGCAGCTCGGAGTTTGGAATTGTGCGCGGTAGATGGCAATAGGCTCACCACCTATTACACGGTACTCTGCCTATCCCTTCAGGGAATACAGGCGTGATGGTATGTATGTATAATAAGTATGACGTCTAAATGTTTTAAGTCAACCGTCATTGTCTTCTAATTTAGCCTACTACGTATTGTGTGATCCTCATCCATTGTTCTAGCAGTTAATGTAGCCGGCACTTTAACATGATAATTATTGTGATTACTCGTATCCTTGCCTATTGTTATGTTGTAAATGACAACGAATCTTTATTTCATACCTAGGTATCAAAGAGACCGTGGTCTAGGAAGTATTTTATCGATTATTTATTCAAATGTTTACGGAAGAGGTCATATTTAAAAAAAACCTATCAGCATCGCGGAACACAGAAAACATAGACAAAGATTTTTTTTATACATGTTAAGCCCATTTAATGCCTATTTATAAAGTATAACTTAAATGGTAAAAAACTAACGCTAAAGTTATGAATTTTATGGATATTTAAAGTTAAATACGACGGTGAAACAGCTAGGTCTACGCTCTCTTGGATCGACACTACAGGTGCTCCTTATGATGGTGACGTCATCGAAATCAATCACGATAGCTTTTTCTTTAGTAAGGGTTCGAACGAATCTGTACTATTCATATATCATGAAGAAGTTAATGAACATAGAAGAAACGAAAGAGGTGTTTCAGAATCATAGCAAGTGAAAATCGATAGTCTCTGCCTACCCCAATGGGAAACGGTCGTGATGGTATGTAAGAAATATTATGTAACACGTTACAGATATACCTAAGTATATTTGAATAAACTACCTTACTTTTACATTATAACAGCTTTCCTGAAAGCTAAACTTTTAAATGATAGACATACATAAATACCTGAATTTAATTCTAGCTAATTCTTAAATTAATAATAAAAAAATCTAGTCTCTACCAAGTTAGGCCAGAACACTCGGTCCTCTGCCTTTCAAATTGAGTCGACTCGCTGTTTGTCTATTTGCGGAGTGTCCTATTTTGGGTTTACCGAACCGTCCTCAATTAAGCACTTGTCTGTTCCAACCTTTCAACAGTGTTCAGTTCTTTGACAGTAAATATTGGTAGGTATACATAGATAAGCCTAAATTTTATCCTACATGTTATAGGTACCTACAATTCGCATCCGTACTCTCCAAATAATCTCAAATTCTCACACCTAACCAACTCTCAGAATAAATTATCTCCAGGGATTTCGTTACCCCTAATGAATCCTAATAAATGACATTTCTGAACCAAACCCACCAGCTCTAATCAAATCATCAACGACATCTAACGTGTAATTCAAACAAATCAGATTTCCAAACATTAATACGAATCGAGAACGCGCCATTAGCGCGCCCCCAACATAAATCCACAATAATAAAATAATCTTACTCATAACAAACTTAATATGGCTATAAAATTAAATATTAAAACACGCTGTGAAGTGTTCAACGATCCGAGCAAATTGCTTTCCATTGCCTATCCCTTTCTCATCCAAATACAAGCAAAAGAGATAGCAATAGGTTTGCAGCTCCATCGTCTGCGTTGTTCTGTAAGTAATGAGCAGCGTCACGCCCCGCAATCAAATTCCGGCGCCATGATTGGTCGTTTAATAGGGTTCGAAGTTTGAAACGCTTGTTTTTTTTTTTTCCGCGCGTAATTTTCTTTTATTATCTATGTGTAAATGACGCGTTCAGCCGACGGCAATTTTTAATCTGGTAAGAGAGTTTACGTTGCATTAATTTGTGTTAGTAATTTGTTTTATTGTGGATAATTTAATTTAGGGAGTGTTAGTTTATTAGTTGGTGTGTGTGGGAGACAATTTGGTTGTAAAGAAAGGCTCGAGAACTTAGACATAACATCACACCTATTATATTCCCTAAGGACTTAAGCAACAGAGGATACGGATGGACCTACCCTTGTTCACCCACCCGCACTTATTTTCGTCGATGCCATTAATAAGTCTTTTGTTACCTTACCTACTGGCCCCAATACCTTTAAGCTACAGTCTTCTAATGAAAAACGCAATAATATCTACCTACTTTGCTCCACTAGTGAATCGAATCCACGAGTCCCACGACCTCAAAGTCAAAGACGAAAGCTTTTATTTCACATAAACCATAAGGCTCCTATGAAATGTCAAAAAAGTTACACGGTTAGTTGCACTGTTCGAATATAGTTGATTCCTATGGAGAAGAACCGGCAAGAAACTCCATGGTTACTCTTTAAAACTTCATATTTTTACAGTATTTACAAACATGCATAGTTACAATTCATCAAGAGGTCTTGGGGGTCTAAAATGGCCACTTTGAGCATTTCTCCTAAAAATTCATCATTTTTATGAGCCATTTTACGAATCTCCTTAAAAAACGTTCAAATAGATGAATCCTACCTGACCTACTGTTTATGAATTGCACGCAAATCATATTATGATTTTGTCCATGAAGTGACCATTTTACGATTTGTGAAATAAATCATATTACTTAGGATCCTATTATGATTCAACCAAAATGGCCTTTTTAGACCCTCAGCTCAGCTCAGCAGTCGCACATGAGGGTATCTGTAATTGGACCAATGCGCAAAGGTTATGCATAAAAAAGTAATGCTGTACGTATTGCCTACTTAATACCTATGTATAGGGTGGCCAGGTCTTACAACCAAAAAGCCGGACAGACCAACTCTAGCCGAATATTTGGGTAAACAAGCCGGACAACCAGTACCTAATACAAAGTTTTTTGTTCATTTAACATAAAATCTTCATAATGTAAATAAAAATGGTCAAAGTTAAAATGCCTAAAAAAGCCGGACTTTCCGTACACGCCGTCTAATTTGGCCGGAAACGCAACCAAAAAGCCCGTGTCTGGCTTTATCCGGACGCCTGGCAAGGCTACCCTACCTCTAGATTTTAGTTTAGAACAAGTTTATCACAATATCATCACGACATACATACAGTACTGAGTAATCTAGTTCTCTGTAATCATCATCAGTACAAATAAATACAATTTAAGTGTCTGTTTGTAATGTCAAAATAATATATGTTTTTAAGCTCATCCAGTTATTTGCACGAAACATATGCCAAAATACCTGTTTTTAAAATTGTTGTCTGTTTTTTAAATTGTTTGTTCCGGATAATCTTCGAAACGGCCGGACTGATTCTGATAAGATTTTACTGGCAAGTAGCTAACTATATATCTAACGAGTAACTTAGGCTAATTATAATATAATTATACGCGGGTGAAACCGCGGGGCACAGCTAGTCTTTAATAATAGCACTCATCATTGTCTTATCCTTATCCCACGTCCCTGGCGAGCCAGGCGCCGGAGGGCGCTCAACGATCTCCGGCCACCGTGAGCCGTGGACTGAGGGCGGCGGATATGGGTGGTTCGCCGCCTGATCAGCAGTCCAGCCCGAGACGGCCACACGCGTGACATAGGAAGGTGTTCAGGCTAACTGTGGCCGGCCTGCACATACCTGGAGTGTACCATAACCTGCCGGGGTCGCGGTGATTGCTGCAACGAACCCGGGTCCTCGGTAAAGGTTGGAGTAGGACCGTGTGGTTTTTAGTCGGTAGGAGTCCGGCACAGCGTCCATGATGGATTTTCCACACTCAAAAAAAAAAAAAAAAAATCCCACGTCCCTGGCAACATGTTATTTTGTACCATACATCACTATTCTTTATCAGCTATCATCGGTATTCACAATAATTTCTACCAATATCCTCAATCCATTCATCCTTTCCCCGGTCGTCCTCTACTCATGTAGCCATCCAAATTCATACTCAAAATTATCCTCGTCACATGATCGGGCCCTCCATACCATGACAAACGATTTCCACATAGCTCTTCGGTTACCAGATTCATTTTCAGACTTCCTCTTACATACCTACGCATTTCTAATTCTATCCATCCGCGTCACACCACACATCCCTCTTATTATTCCCATCTCCGCTTCATACTTCTTCTTCGGTGATACACTCTTTGGCAAAGTGTCATTGTCGTATGCTTTACAATCCTTCACCATTTTTCACGTCACGTCACGTCAAACGTAGTTACTCATGTTTTTCTGTGGCATTTATTAGGTTGACAATTAATTGCAGCCTTCATCTGATCAGTACAAAGCATAGGCTGCCTACCGCGAGATCCTTAGGTTTGAAAAGAAAAGAGACATCTCAAATTCTCCAAGTCTTGACAGGTTTGAATTCTGCATGGAAAATTATATTTTTTTGCCAACAGTTTTTTTTTCTGGGTCTAGTCTACGTACCCACAACACAATAATACAGTTAAAAATCATAGAGAAGTATAACGCTTTAAAAAAAACTACAATAAAAAAAGACATTAGAAGCAAGAACTTTCCCTCCCTCCAAAAATCACTGTCACCAATAAAATATTCAAAACATCACAGAAATATGAATTGCAAATGCTTACAACAAATACTTCTCGATCCCCCAAGGGCATTACAGAATTATAATATTATAGCATTTGTTACGCGTATCCGAACGTCATATCCCATCACTATGGAGTGCACTTAAAAACCGTTACTAAATGTCACATTATAATACAAACTTAATTTTACATTTAACACAAAGAATTTTAATCCTTATTTATAGTGAATAAGTCTTATTAGTTGTGATTTAGCTTGAATTTAGATTTGCGAAATACAGAAATACATAAAATATATTTTTATTGATTGTTGTTAGAAATTCAACCTAACTTCGATAGAAATACGTTTTAAATTGCGTAAATAGTAGTGGACACTTGGCTCGTGCAAAACTAAATTATTAATGCACCTTATAAAATATTAGAATAAGTCTACCTTCTCAGAAATAAAGTTCAGAATTGTTTGTTAGTTATTAAATCAGTTGAATTAATATTACGTCACAGTGCGATTCCACGCGATTTTCTCTAGAAATGGCGGGGTTTTGACATTTTTGACAGTGTAGCGAAAGGGAAAATCATTTGTGATGAAACTAACACTCATTCCTTGAGGGGTAGGCAGCCCATTTGAGTGGGTTAAAATGGAGTTCTTTCTTAGAGTTCTTTAGTTGAATTTACAAACAGTTTTTTTATTTTATTTTTATTTACATACAACTATTGTTACAGGTTATAATACCTAATGTAATAGTGTAGTTACAATAATATACAGAACCATAAACTACAGTCAGCTCATATTAGTACAGGTACCATGATACACACGCAGCTCTTGTGAATTCATTCATAGTACAGTTAAATAAGTCAATCTGTTGTGACATCGTACTGAGCACCCGCAGTGCACGCGTCAGGGGCGCGCGCTGTAACAGGTTGGTGCGCGCGCTCGGCACCGCCAGCAACGCCGGCCTCCGCCGTCGCGCCACGCATCCATCAGGGACACACAGCTGGAGTAACTCAAGAACCCGCGGATTACTGCCACGAAATACTCTAAAGAAATAAGTGGCGACAGCTACATCCCTCTTAACTTCAATTTTATAATAGCCGACCATACCTAAAATAAATAATGTAGGATATAAATGCGGATAACCCGTGTTTGTTTTGTATACGCTCGAGCATTAATTTATATTTGGCCTCATGCGGCGACCAAACAACGGCATTACACTCCAAATTACTTTTTACAAGCGCTTCGTACAGTGCTCTCAGAGCACCTAAGTTACTCAAAGTTGTCAAAATATTTATTGAATGAAGGTTGTAGGTAATGTTTTTTACTCCAAACAGAGAGCCTAATAAATAGCCCGCTCAGTGGAGTGTGATAGTAGGATAACATCAGAACCTGGCGCATGGATAACGTTTGGTATGACATAGCTAGATAAAAGGAGAACGTATCGGTGGCGGTTACTACCAACAACAGCATTTCCAATGAGGGACGACGTCAGGCAGGCGGCCGGTCGTAAAACATAACCAAAATTTTAGCAGCATGCCGTGACAGGGAGCCTAATAAATAATGATGGCATAGCTAATAATAATTGCTATAGATTTTTGTTTTAACATATTTCTCTTCTTAGTGTATACTGAGAGTTTTTGATTGGATTTAAACTCTATTAAAATCTCATATTACATACATACTGCCTATTGTCAGGCATTACGAGTTTGTCATGCTCGCTAAAATGTCCTGCTGATGGTGGCGTCGTACATCGGGTCGTCGAGTTCCCTACAAAATGGTTGAGCTAAGCGAGGCTGATGTGCGCGTCATGCTCGTGAACGGGTGCTGTCTGTCGGGACTGGTTGGCTCCTAACTGCCTTGGCAATCGTTTTAAAAGGCTATATAAGTTTACTTGCCTTTCTTAGTCTGCTCATTAACCTGCATTATTCTCACATTACCTTATTTATTGTTAAACCAATTTATTTTAAAAAGAGTGTCTATGGAGTTTCTTGCCGGCTCTTCTCCATAAGATCAACGCCTTGGAACCGTGCACCTAGTTTTGACTTTTCATAAGTGCCTGTAATATGGTTTATTTGAAATAAAAATATTTGAATTTGAATTTGAATTAAATAGCCAAGTATTGTTTGTTTTTCCTGAGGCACAACATAAATAACTAAACGAACTAAAATAAACCAATTATGTTAGTCGAGGTAAGTATTTCAACACCCTGTTAATAAGACGTCGTTACGTCACTATAATTACGTTCAATTTTGGATCTTAAGTACATGTACGACGACAGGTGCTCAACCCGAGGTTAAACTCAAGAAGTTAAAACTAAATTATTTCAATACTATTTAATGAATTTAACCACACATGTTTAGCCCTCAAATTTGCAACGCCTGTAAAAGGCCGCTAAGTTTTAAGTTACCAATATATAAATAAGACCTATTATGTACACTTGGCTTGCGAATAAATGTTTTGAGTTTGGATTTTTGTAGATAAGAAAACAATAAATCACCTATATAATCTGACAAAAAGGCAAGGCATCTGTTTAAAAAAATCATTTGGGCCTCTATTTTGCTCCAGGGCTTCCAAACTTATATCCGGCCCTGGGTACACAGTTATATATTAAATGATTTTATTTCTGTAAACAGATCTTTTGAAGAGACTTTTACAAGTCATTTTTTTATAAACTAGATGGCGCCGGCGTTTCCTATCTGACTATCTCGGAGAAGAAACGCCGAAATAAACTCAGAGGTCAACGTCTCTTTTAAAGTCTAGACTTAAAAGTACCTGTAACCATGCAGGGATCGTCTGGAATGGCCTTTTGAGGAAAGAGACAGCAGCTTTGAGGTGACCTGTCCTGTCTGACGGCACGTATGCATCAGTCATCGTGTAGCTCAACCATAACAAAGGGAGCTCTACGACCCGTCACAAGACGATACCAGATCAGAAGGATATTTGCGTAGGTCACATAAAACAACTCAAAACCGCTAGACAGTCCATGAGGTTCATATATGAATTGCTGGCCCACATAGTACTCACATTTACATTTCAAAGGATCAATAAATATCAGAAAGTAATGTCAGAAAGAATTATCATATTCATATGTAATTAATAAATATCAAAAAAAAACATTTGAATGTCAAGATTAAGAGTGATACATTAAACAATAATTACTCATCAGTGGAGCGAGCGACACAATTCCAAGCATTACTTCTTTTTCCACAAAAACGTATAACTTTAGAGTTTGCTATCTGCATTTTTATCTTCTACATTGTCTTTGAATTTATGGTAACAGTTTTTGCAAAGAGCCTGCTTAAAATAAGACTTAAATAAAAAAAAGTTAATCGATTTATTCTTTTCTTCTTCTTTGGTTGATGAACAACTGGAATTCAGAGTTTTTTAAACCACCCGCAGTCCTCTGACATGGTTTTCCACAACATTGAGAACATCACTCAGGTCACAAGTTCGAAACCAATGCACGCACCAATGACTTGCCGCCTTCATCTATGTGTTTTAATGTTTACTTGCGTAGAACGGTGAAGGAAAACATCTTGTCGACACCAGTACACCTGAGAGATGTTGAATGAGGTATTGAGCCTTGCCAAGGCCTACGGGTGGTTTAAACTCTGACACAACCTTGTCCAACCTTTTTGTGATATGAATAAAAAAAGCTTTAAAGCGAGAGGCGTGGCAGAAGGGTAAGGAGGCCTTTGCACAGCAGTCTATTGAAGAATATATAAAATCCATATAGATATATAAAAATGAATCCCTATTTCCTTTGGTCACACCATAACTTGAGAACGACTGCACCAAATCGGATAATTCTTTTTTTGTTGTTGTTCGTAATGGTCAGGACAAGGTAAAGTTTTTTTTTTTACATCATTCAGTAACTGAACCGGGCTGAAGTTTTTAACGGGGCGGGTGAAAACGCGGGGCAGTTAGCAGTTAGTAATAAATAAATATTCTGTACTACCTTGTTTCATCAAACATTAAGTTATAATATAGTTAAAAGGAAAAATATCAGAAAGAAGAATACATATACAAGACCGATAGATCTTTCAAAAGCATTGTCTTATCCGTAGCGATCCTGTTGTAGTTATTCGGGAGGCGCAAGTTCAAATCCTGCTCACGACCTTATTTTTCTTACCTCAAAAAAAATTATAATCCAAGATGAAATTCATTAAAAAATTAACAACATGCCAGTTTTGCCTAGTTACCCTGGACAATGTAAGGATTCTAACAATACCCCATACATCGAAATCGGTTCAGGCGTTTAGAAGTTATGGTGGATTATAGGAACTCACAAACATACTCGTACATACATACATGAACCCTCAAAACATAACACTCCTTTTTTAGGCAGTCGTGTAATAAGAATACTCATGCCGTAAGCACTTTTACTTACGTACAACCAACATTTTCTTCCGGATATTTGGTGAATTCCATATTATTAAATAACAAAATACAAACTCATGACAACTGTTTATTGATTTATACATTTGCCGTCTCGCCACTTAAGTTGGAGTCCCCCAGACTAACCACAATAGAAGGGGGAATGGACAACTATAAAAAGGTAGAGCCACATTATAGCCACGTTCGTTTTAATGTTCAATAATACATATTTATATCCCTATACTGTCCGTCACTGACCTGAATCCGATCCAGCCAGTCCCTTGCTTTGCTCCCACTAGCGGGGCCCATACCCCGCAGGAGTTGCCCTTAGCGTGTTGTCGCTTAGTTTATAAATTGAATGCGGGACCTTAATTTTTTTCAGGAAAGCCCGGTTATATAGTCTACAACCTCGTAGGTTGAGCCTGTTCTCATACAAACAATATTCTAACATTATTATGGCGCGGTTGGTGCAGTGGTCGAGTGATCGGCTGTTGTGCCGCGAGTCGAGGGTTCGATTCCCGCACGGAGCAAATGTTTGTACGATCTACAGATGATTGTTCCGGGTATGGGTGTGTATGTGTATGAAATTGTGTGTCTGTAAACGACAATGCAGGAAGACATCCCTAGTGTGGGGCGACGCTTTACAAAATAAGTACATATAAAATAAAATACTATAAGGCTATTTTAGCTGTAACTAGTTGGTTTCAGTAGTGCTAGACAGAGATTATATCAAATATCAATTTGTCTATCATAGATTCTCGGATTTTTTTTATCGCTAATCTATAACTTTATCAAAAGACTTGAAACTTCAACGAAGTTCATTGCTATAGCTGACAACCCCAGACATAATTACGTGGCGCAAAAGTGAGGAAACCCAACCAATAACAAAAGAAGAATACTTAATTGCTAATGTGGCAATGCTGCCAGTCTTCTGGGCACAATACCGGATGACAGTGATGCGGAGGAGTACTTCGACGTCTAAATCTCGATTTTCTTTTTTTTCTTTTTCAGTTGTATTGTAGTCAATATAATTTAGGTTTTATTTTTGTAAATATTTTTAGTTAATATATTGCTAATTACATAGAGCTCTTATTAAAACAAAACATACAACGAACAATTTTAGTGCTTCATGAAGCCATAATGTGGCGTAAACCTTAACCTTACGCTACAAAAACTTAAGACAGTTTATAATAAATATCTATTTGTTAATAGTTTTCGAATAGAAAAGATGTCTATTTCGACATTATGAAAAGGTAAACAAATTGATATAGTCGCATAGTACCTAATTATTAACCCTAACAGTTTCATGTCCTATATTTATTGCGATTGATGGTCGCAATAAATATAGGACATGAAACTGTTAGGGTTAATCAAGTTAATACAATGCATTGAAAGTGGGTGATAATTATTTTGAAGTAAATTTTAAAACTAATTATCTTAACACAAAGATATTTTTTTAACCACCAATATTTTTGCCAAGATATATACAACGAAATAATCTATAATTATTATGAAAGTATGTGCATAATTAAAGGAAGATAAATTAGGAAAAAAAAAATAGTTAGGTACCTACATAAACAATTTAACATAGAGTGATCACAAAAAAATATCTAATTTAAATCAAACTTCAAACCTCTTTACAGCAACCCCAAAACCACAACATAAATATAATCTGTGGCATGTAATTTCGCGCGCTGTCACGATGACATCTCGGCGGAAGGGGCGTGGCTTCCGGCTGCGTTCCGTTTTACTTAACGCACGCTCTCAAAATGACACGACCCATTAAAATCGACCAGTGTTAGTTGAACTACCCTCGTGCGGCTTTGATCTTAAATGTTGACAATCTTTGAGATTCTAGTGCTTGGGGGAAGTGGGTATTTAGAATTATTATCGAATTATTTGGTTTGGATATATTAGATAACTAATTATGTGTATATTTTATTTGTCGACTTTGTAGCTTTTTTACTGCGCCTATCCCGCTTTGCATGGTAAATAAATATTTAAGCTGAGCTTTTGTGCTTGATAAAAGTGTCTTTTCCAACTTAACGATAAACTATATACTTATATGAAACTAAACGATTACTAAAACTTTAAACGAATCAGAAAACAGTAGAGTTCGCTAAGCATGCGTTAATGCTTTTCAAAGATTTATCTTGAATCAGAAAACAATAATAAAAACATCTTTATTATAAACTTATTATACCTACTTAAAAAGGTAGATAGACCCAGCATGTTTAGATCTGAGACAAGGAAAAAATATTATCCACTACTGCAACCATATCACTATACTCCTTATATCATTTCACCAAAATAAGTAAATCACCATTAAGGGTGGTCTCCTATAAATAATCTTTAACAAAATATCGAGGGCTCATCGTATACTGGCCATCTTTACTAATGGCATAATTAATTATGTCAAGATTTATGGCGCGGAACGAAACGCATGACGCCATTTTGTCAACGAAGACGAAAAAAGTTGATTAAAATATTTTTGTAGACGTGTCTTACAAATTATTGGTGATGCGGATGAGATATTTTTACGCTCATTTTGGGTTGTAAAGTGCAAAATTGTTTGTCGGTAACAAATATTTTGAATGACTCGTCACACTAATGTTAAAAATATTTTTAAATATTGGTAAAAAAAAAAACAAACGTCCATAAAGAAAAAAGTAAACATTGTAACCTTTAATGAAACTAATGCGTAGTTCGTAACAGTGGGGTGTAGGTACCAATTACTGGCGAACACAAATTGTAGCATATTATCGAATTAATATTGATCTGTTATTAGCGTCGTATGTTTGAGCCAATATTGTTGGGTCCAACGTTTGAACCAGCTTAAGAGTGTATGCCTGGTTTAAATTTTGAAAAATGGTGTTCATTATTTTGTGCTCAATTTTAGGAGTGAGGCATCAAGTCCGTTTTTATATTTGCATAGGAGATCATAGCCTCGTGCAGAAATGGTAGGGTTGAGACACTCAGCGATCACTGACCAGGGGACATTCGTAAATTAGAAGACTCGGGTCTTCTAATTTACGAATGCTTTTTCGCGTCAAAACTTGATGCAGTTACTAAATCGTCGATTGTCCATTAAATATAATTTAATAAAATAATTCCATTAAATGTAGCGAGTCTGCGGTGGCTCCAATAAATTTTTCAGGTTGCTGTATTTTATAAGGCTAAGAACTAAGATTAATTAATAAATATTACTTGGCAAGTTCTTTAGCCTAGCTATCTTCCCGTCTCTCTCTTGCACGTGTAGTTTGACAGTTGTATGACGGTGACAGGAATAAATGTAAGTCGAAACACGTGCTAATTGCTAAGTATTGTTTCATTTTATCTTGGGCTTAGAACTTCCATAAACTTGCTATTTTAGCATCAACGACCATACAATGTGTCGCTTTTCGGAATCTCGATACAGCGAACCCTGAAATGCGTGATCGAACGCAAAGAATCGCCCAAACACAATACAGGAAAGATGCAGTCACCAAATCGCCAATCGCCAGTCATATTTGTCACGAAAAGTGACGTAATATTCGGGCAGGGAACTTTTGCGCCAATGTTGGCGACCAACACCCACCAAGGGGTACTCGTAACGGCATAATTGATGGGTGGTCACGACTGATATGTGTTATTTGTGGCACAAACTGTGGGGTATCAACTGTTTGTTTTGTCATGTAGACTGTTAGAAATGACAGAGATGGCATGACATGGTATATTGTCACTACTGTGCCTTGATATAATTAAACTAAAAAATAAAACAAATCCAAGATTGAATTAATATGTGTAGATTTCTAAAAATAAACGTTGACTTTAAAGATAAATCTTTGAAATGCATATTAAATGGAAAAATAATACGGTCATGAGCAGGATTTGAACCTGCATCTCCCGGATAAATACTCCAGGCGCTCTGCTCTGACCTGTTCTGGATTCTTTTTCCATTTAATATTATATTATAACTTTAAACGTTGATTTATTAATGAAATTAAATTAAATATTTTATTTTTAGAACATTGAGGAAAAATTGCTCTAATGGCTACTTAAACAACTACAATTTCTCAAGCACGGGTAATACGTTTTTGCTGTTTAAAGACTCAAATCTCACATGCACAAATACGTAAACACAGAAAGATCATCACATTAGTAGGCCGAAAAATATACCTACTTGTTTTGTTCAAGAACCGAACCGCCAATCGCAAAACCAGTTCACCAGCCAAATCTGTACAAAAACACTCAAATTACTCAATTAGGTATCTTGTAAGCTATATAGGTATCTACGAGTACATAAAAGCTCTACAGATATCGAATTCGAACCGCCATTTCGTGACGCAGTTGCCAAAATGGCATTACCACGTCTAAAGTTCACTACTCTGTACGCTCATTTGTGTAATCAATATTTAATTTGCTAATGAAAGGGTGTGATCTGCGCTTACGCATCGATTTATTGACAGTCACGACATATTTCATTAAATATATTGTTCACTTATTTTGTATGAATTGTATCTAATTGACATTGAAAACAATAATCACATTTCAAAATCCAATCGAGTCTATTCTTTTTCTTTTACAAAAATAAACATTAGGAGTACTCCTATCGCCTAAAAACCAATAGATACAGTCCTCGAGTGTAATGATAAACTTAGCAGAATTGTATCTTAATGCACTATTATATAATACTAGCTGATCCCCGCGACTTCGTCTGCGTGATAAAAAGTTGCCTATTTCCTTCTCCAAGGTCCAATCTCTCTCCTTGCCAAATTTCATTACGATCCTTTCAGCCGTTTAGTCGTGAAAGGTAACAAACAAAACAACAAGTAAACAGAGTGACTTTCGCATTTATAATATGTATTAGTATGGATATCAATATATTTTTCCTAAAACTTTATAAAATTTGCAATAAACAGAAAAATCTATAGTCACTTCTTCAAAGAATCAAGTGTGACACAATGAAACTTGTAGCCAAAATACAAAGGGTCAACAATTGTTCGGCTCACCCCAAGTATTGTTTAAATTCAATCGATCATTCAAATTAGGCGGCTCAAGCAATAATGTAAGGGTGCATTTTGTAAAGGGTGGTATTATACTAATGGGTGGTTAGACTCACGACCGATTTAAACTGTTAAATTCTGAATATTTCTGACCATGCAGTGGTTTTTTCGGCGGCGGTGGTGAGTCGGTACCTAGACAAGTAAGTTTTTGAAATGTAGCATGTAGCAGTGTGTATTTTTTGTATGTCGTAATTACGCACTTTGCATGACTCGGAAATCGAAACCTCATGCTCGGCAGTCGCTCTTACGGCCGCATGTGATGCATTGATGAACAACCTAGTGTCAGAGTTTAAACCGCCCGTAGGTCTCTGACATAGCTTTACACACTATCGAGAACATCTCTCAGATGTGCTGGTTTCCTCACGATGTTTTAATTCACCGTTACAAATAAGTGGTCATTAATTTATTATACGCACATGACTTCGAACAGTAAGTGGTGCGTGCCTTGGATTCAAACTTGTGACCTTTGACTTGTCAGTCCAACGGTCATACCACTAGGCTGCCACTGTCAAAGTGTCCACTATGATATCTTAGATAAATTAAGAAAGTGCATCATACTTTCTTGGTTATTTTAAGATATCACATAGACATATTAACTAACTCATTCTTTTCACGTCTTGGGTTCGATTCCCGGGTCGGGCAAAGCGTTATTGGGTTTTTCTGGTAGGAAATTCTCAGCAGCAGCTCGGGTTTTGGAATTGTGCTCGGTTGATGGCAATAGTCTCACCACTTGGGACTTAATAATAGTAATGGTGAAACGTAGGTGCATAAATACTGTGTGTAAACCTCTGCCTACCTCCTCGGGGAATACAGGCGTGATACTATGTTATCACAGACATAATTGGTTAAAGAAAACATCGTGCTCTTTCATCAAAAGGTATGTTACCGGTGTAAACAAACCCATAAATAAAGATGTCTGGACTTTAAAAGAAACCTTCATAAGTCTTGTCTTATTTGGGCGTTTACAGCGTTCCAGAGGATATCATATTTGACTACCTTCCATTGTAGTCATAATTTCTATTAGAAATTGTATCATCTAGATCAGCAATTCCTAAAGTGGGTTCCGCGGAACCTAGGGGTTCCGTAGTCCGAAAGTCACCAGGGTTCCGCGAAATGATAAATTTTTGGCTGTTAAATAAGGACACACCACACCACAGATAAGTACAAATATTATTTTGAAATAGCAATTATTTATTGATAAAGCAGTGAAACAATTTCATTCGCCACATTAAAAGTTATGGTAATTAATGGAAGTGTTTCACTTTTAAAATATATCCAATAAAACTTTTTGTTCTTATTTAAATTACAGTGTATTTGAGTTGTAATCATTTGATATGAGGTTCCATAAATAAAAGATTTTTGGTGTGTGTTTCGTTATCATAAAAGTTTGGGAACCCCTGTTCTAGATCATAGAGACAATTAAAAGAGATGAAAAGATTAGTACTCCCATAGTCAAATCGATAATACGGTTTTGTGGAACTTCGTTTTAGTGATTTAATTGTTTCTGTATAATAATTTAAATAGATAAAAATAAAAAAGCCATACGTGACTGCAGTGTGCCAACCATAGACCATTAAAGTTAGCACACCTGTTTGTTTTGAAACAAAGCGGGAAACTATGAAATAAGCACTGTCATATGTCACAGACAAACATTAACAACAATGTAACAAAGGACATAAACGATACAGCCAGGTGTTGCCAGCAAAAATAAGAGACTCCAGTTGTTAACAGTTTACTTACTTAGAAGTACTATTGATAATGTTGGCATTAATCCTAATAATGTGTATTTCAGGCAATCCTTTTTTTTACTATTATTATAAACTCGAAACTGTATATGTCTGTCTGTTACTTCTAGACGCCTTAAACTACTGAGTTCCTTCAATATTTGTTACAGAGCATAAATAAATATGATCCGGAAAAATAAATATTGGTATATTGGTCCATTTGGTAAGAACTTTTGATAAATAATTAGACATTGTATTAACTGCAAAGTTAGTCGTGTCGGTTCGGTCACCTGTTTATGGACTGAATAGCAATGACGTCACCAAAAGACGTGTTAATCTGCAAGAAGAATTCTAGATAGTGAGCAGAGGTCGAGATGGCTTAGTGGTTAGAGCGCCTGGATTATTTATCCAGGAGGCGCAGGTTCGAATCCTGTTCGCGACCGTATTCTTTTTCCATTTAATATTGTAACTTTAAAGTTCGCTAAGCATGCGTTAATGCTTTTCAGAGATTTATCTGTAATAAATAATTAACTGTCGGATTCATTTCGAAAGACAGCAACTGCGCGGGTAAAGCTGCAGGCAGAAGCTAGATAATATTTCACGACAAATTAACATCATTAAATTTTGATGCAAATAAATACCGCACGGTGATAGACATTGCATGGTGTAACACCAAATTAAAATAAATACAATATCTAGCTACTTCCACAATATTGAGGGTAGTCATGCATTACCAGTGCACCGCCCGCCCGCAAATATATGCACATACGCAAGCGGTACAAAATTGCAACTACCACCAACCGACTCGGTGGCGGACACTGCACGGTCTAACAGCTCCTGAGGATGCCCCGTGGGGGGGCAAAACATGTGTAGAGTAGTTGCAATTTCTAACGGTGCACAGGGAGTTGCTTAATTACCTTAAATATTGTGAAAGTAGCTAGATATTGTATTTATTTACAACCACTATAATGGACATCCGCAAGGTAACGACTGAAACTAAATCAATAAATAACCAGCCCATAACTGTCCCACTTCAGGGCAAGGGCCTCTTCTCATACAGAGATGACTCGAGCTTGATCTCCACGCTAGCTCACTGCGGTTTGGCGTTTCAGACTACCAAGTCCAGGTTCCCTCACGATGTTTTCCTTCACCAGTGAAGGAAACTACTTAGATATAAAAAACATGAAATGTTAAAATCACTCACAAATATAATATTCGAAAGTCTTAATCGTGATCTTAATTCAGATGTCTTAGCATTATAATAAAACAACTTTTAACCGGATTAATCGCGTGTATTATTGGCAATAATACACGCGATTAATCCGGTTAAAAGTTGTTTTATTATAATGTGTAGTGATCGCGCAAACCTAAGATATTACTATGTCTTAGCATGTATACAGGATGGAATAATGCGGTCATATGTCGAATTTGCGGTGTGACCACAGTTCATTTTGTCATTATATTTGGCGATTCTAAACTCAGATTTGACTTAAGATGTTAACATAACATATCACCACGCCGGTATTCCCCGAAGGGGCAGGCAGAGGTTTACAATGTTGTACACCCACATTTAACCAATGCTGTTATTAAGTCCCATGTAATAGGTTGTGAGCCTATTTCCATCTACCGGGCATAATTCCAAACTCCGGGCTGCTACAGAGAATTTGCTAACAGGAAAACTCAATAACACTTTGCCCGGACCGGGAATCGAACCCGAGACCTCATGCTCAGCAGTCGCGCTTGGGACCACTAAACCAAAGAGGCAGTTTTAGGAATAAAAATAGGTACGTGTGTGTTTTTTTTATTGATTCAACAACTGATGTATTATTATTATATGAATATAGTATTATATTAACTGTTTATCAACAAAGATCCTTGCTCGCACTTTAGGAAAGATGCTTTGAGTCTCCTTAAAAATGCACCATTTTGTAATGTTTTTGTCCGACTACAGCAGAGTCCAAAATGAATAAAACTTATACTTCCGTAAAAACAATTCGATGCCTTATGGAATTTATAACTTAGCGGTATTTTACAAGCAATGCAATATTGAGAGCTACGTTACCTATAGCCATTCTTCAAAAGATATTTATTATTTTATCAACATCTTTAAAAAAACATAATTAAAACCAAACCCGTCAACACACATTGTCAACAGCCCTAATTAGAAACACCGTTCTATTTTTAAACATAGCAATTAAACAATTTGTTTTCGACGCTGGCAGCACGCACCGCTTGCCGCAGTTTATTACTGTGGCAACACTTTACTTGCAAGTGTGAATTACGTTTTCAAATGTCAATGAGTCGTAAAATGAAGTGTTTTCGCGCCTTTGAGTCTAAAAATGGTCGACAGCTGTGTCGCAGAGACGCAGACGATATGGATGAGTTGTTAAAGTTTTATTAGTCGTGGTGTATTTGCTAACTATACTTAGTGATTTGTTGCATTGTTTTAATTTTTGGCATTTGCATTGCAGAATAAAGGGCAATCGCAAAAATCGTTGTCCGTTTATTACCTACTAATGTACTTTGGGTTTTTGTTAAAAATCTTCGATTTCTAGGCTTGCTTTTTAATATTTAAGTCTTCTATCGAAAACGATCTGTAATAAAACTACAGTAAGTACCGACGTACGTCGTACCTTAACCTGCTGGGGTTGTGGTGAATGCAGTAAGCACTCTGCAAATATTAGTGGTGTACGAAGCCCGCGTGGTTAAAGTCGATAGTGGTTCGGCACAGTGTCCATGGTGGTTTTTCACAAGTGAAAAAAGATCTACTGCCTACTCTGAACTGTAGAGTAATTTGACTACAATGAATTAAGATTAAAATTTTTGAGGTCAAAGGTTTTAGGTAATTTGATCTCTTTTTATAAAGGGAATTCTACCCAAAGTCTTGAATAAATTACCTCCTTGAGGAAGCGTTGTGTTGGAAGTAGGGAGAACCGTTTTTGTCCTTTATATTGCTGGCGCGGCGGCTCAGCGATTCCTCTTACAGGGCATACAATTAGTACATCCGGTGTTGCAACAAACGTCTCTAAGTGGGCTATTACGGCAATCACTTACCATCAGGTGAGCAACACGGTTTGTCACCATATTGATAAAAAAATGGTGGGCCTAAAATTCGGTCTGGTACGTAAATGCCTTATTCCGCAACTGACCACTATGTCCAAAAAGGACTTATTCCTGAAATTACCTATTCTCGTAACGACTATTTCCCAAAATAACCTTATCCGGAAAGAACTTATTCTTTATGGAAATGTCTAAAATCTAGGAAATTGGTAATTTTTTATTACCAATTTAATATAGATTTTTAACTATAATTTCACTCAAACTCAAACTCAAATTTTTTATTTCAAATAGGCCCTATTACAGGCACTTAAGAAAAGTCAAAGCTAGGTGCACGGTTCCAAGAAGTTGGTCTTATGGAGAAGAGCCGGCAAGAAACTCCATAGACACTCTTTTAAAATTATGTGTTCTTTACAATTTAAATTTATTAATGTGAGAATAATGCAGGTTAATGTTGAAGAAAAGGCAGAATTTTAATTATATAAAAAGCCAAAATTATAACCAGAGCTATTACGAGCTGACCAGTCCCAACAGACAGCACCCGTTCACGAGTATGACGAGCGCATCAGCATCACTAAACTCAACCATTTTGAAGGGAACTCAACGACCCAATACACAACGCCACCATCAGCAAGACATTTTAGTGAGCATGACAAACTCATAATACCCGGTCATAGGCTGTTATATGAGAGTACTTCTTTAATGTAACGATTAACATTAATGTCCACATAATGCTCACATTTTACAGAACAGTAGTGAAGCTATAAGATATAATACAATATTTATTAAGAAAAATACATTAAATAACTGTTAAAAAAAAGAAACAGTTAAGTCAAATAACAATACAGCAAACCAAATTTTTCGCAAATTTAAACTAGTAGCAGAAGGTACTAGATTAGAATAATTGTCATGTGATTATGTAAGATTTACATAAATATCAAGAAGAAAAATTAAATATATAGGTTTATATAATATATATATATACCTAGTTGTCAAAATAAGGTATAATAAAAACAGTTATTACCAAAGTAATCTGTACAGGCTACATCCATTCATGCAATAAATTAAACAGTGCCAGTGGGTCGCTGTGTGCAGGAGGGGATCGTGCGCCAAACATCCCTATCTTCAATGTAGTGAGTGATACTATAATACGCTTTAGATATTAAAATGCGTTTGATAACTACCTTAAACTTATCATCTGGAAGATCTGTAATATTAGATGGGATCTTATTATAGAACCGAATACCGTTACCCATGAATGATTTGCTGGTCTTCCTAAGCCTAAAACCGGGGACCATAAGCTTGTGCTTATTACGAGTGTTTAGATTGTGGTTGTCACTCTTCTTATTATAATCGGCAATATGTTTGCGAATGTACATGATATTACTGAATATGTACAATGATGGCAAAGTAAGTATATTTATTTCCTTAAACAATTCACGTAATGACTCACGACAGCCAAGATTATAAATAGCTCGGACTGCTCTTTTTTGTAATATAAAGATAGTCTCAACGTCAGCAGCCGAACCCCACAGTAAGATGCCATAGGACATAATACTGTGGAAATAAGCAAAATAAACTAGTCTAGCTGTTGCTACATCTGTCATCTGTCTTATTTTCCTAACAGCGAATGCAGCAGAGCTGAGTTTGCCTGCAAGTGCCTCTATATGAGAACCCCATTGCAGTTTAGAGTCTACTGAAACGCCTAAGAAAACAGTTGAGGGAACCAAATCTAACACCCTACCATCAAGTTTTATATTTGTATTTATATGGGGTACGCTTGGTATGGAGAACCTAATACATTTGGTCTTATTCGAGTTAAGAAGAAGGTTATTAGCAGAGAACCATTTAGATACTTTATTAAGTGTATTGTTGAGTTCTATCTGATCCCTATCCTTTCTATTTACTTTGAATATAAGGGATGTATCATCAGCAAAGAGAACCATATTTGTCATGTTATCCTTGATAAGGTAGGGAAGATCATTAATATAAACTAGGAACAAAAATGGGCCCAGAATTGATCCTTGAGGCACCCCCGTTTTGACAATTGCACCCCTTGAAGTTACATTATCAATAGCCACCCTTTGATTCCGATTCAACAAGTATGAACTTAAAAAATCCATTGATCTACCTCGAATTCCATAGTAATTTAATTTCATAATGAGCGTTCGGTGATCCACGCAGTCAAATGCTTTCGAGAGGTCACAAAACACTCCTATAGCATCTTGAGCCTCCTCCCAAGCCCCCAACACTGCTTGGATCACAGTGGACCCGGCATCCACTGTCGATCGTCCCCTAGTAAACCCAAACTGTTTGGCATGCAATATTTTATTTTTATTAAAGTAAACTAACATTTGTTTTAACATTACTTTTTCAAAAATTTTGCTCAGAGCGGGTAGCACAGATATTGGCCTATAATTAGATGGGTTATTATGGCAGCCTGATTTGAAAATGGGTACGATTTTACTTAGTTTCATAAGATCGGGAAAAACACCGTCTGTGATGCAGCGATTAAATATTGACGCCAGCATTGGCGCTATCTTAGTAATTATTGATTCAACCGCCTTTATGGACAATCCCCATAAGTCCTCAGTTTTCTTAATGACAATTGTTTTAAATGTTTTTATTATGTCAATGTGGGTTATGAAATTAAATTCAAAGTTTGTGGAGTGTAACTCAACGCTTTCCTTTAGAAGAGACTCGGCCGCTATAACAGACGACGAAAGAGACTTTGTAGTCTCTGTTGGTATATTAGTAAAGAACTTTTCCAAGAATGTGGCAACTACACCTTTATCTGAAACAAGTTCGTCATCAACTTTTAGTTCTATTGTCCTATCCATGGACCTGCTATTGCCAGTTTCAGTATTAATTATTTTCCATGTAGCCTTTATTTTATTACTTGCATGTTTGATTTGATTATTAATAAAAGCGGCCTTAGCTTGTTTACAAACTTTTTTAAAGATATTTGAGTATTTTCTTACGTAATTATGAAAATTAACATCAGATGTGTAAGACTTTTTGTCATATAATTCATACATCACATCTCTACTGCGTCTTATACCCGCAGTTGCCCAGTTACTGAAATTTAAATTATGTTTTAAAGTTATTGATTTTACTTTACAAGCATTTTGGAACTCAGTAGATATAACATTAAAAAGTGAACGATACATTTCATTGGGGTCGCTATATTGTGGATTTAGTGTAAGCAACTGAGATTCTACATTAGAGCTGAACTTTTCTAAATTCTTTTTAGTTAGGGGCCTACACTGTGTAGTCTTGGGAAGTTCCTTTTTTTTAACATTGAATTTGATGATCTGACACTTATGATCTGAACGAATGCCACTAATAAGATTTTTATCTAATATTTTAAAGTTGGTTGCTATATTATCTATGCATGTGGCAGAGGTAGACGTTACTCTGGTTGGCTCAGAAAAAATATGTTTCAAGTTAAATGATCTAAATAAAGATAAAAGGTTTTGTTTATCTACGGTGTTTATCAAAATGTCTATGTTAAAATCTCCACAAACTAGTATTTTTTTGTTTATTCTTATTTTCCTAAGGGCGTCTTCTAATATTGAAAAGAAAAGGGTAGTACTAGAAGAGGGAGGTCTATAAGCACACAAAATCACGAATTCCTCTAATTCTGCACAAGCGAGCTCACATACTCGTTCGACAGAGAGATCGCGAATATCAAGTCGCTCCTTACATTTATGGTGACATTTTACCATAATTAAGGTTCCTCCACTATCAGCTGAAACTCTCTGGAACGAACTGGCTACTTTAAAATTATTAATATTAAATGTCATTTTATCCGGCTTTAGCCACGTCTCTGTAAAGCATATAACATCTACTTTATATTTGTCAACAAATAGGTCAACATCATGGATTTTGCCAGAGAAGCGATTGATATTTTGGTGTGACAGCATTAAGTATTTATGCTTCCCTGTTGTCGGGCTGGGCAGTTTAAATTAGACTGGCTAACTACCATAATGTTATTAGTACTATTCATGAACAATGGTGTACTGGGAAATGACTTTTTCATACTTCTTATGACTGACATAATATTATATGCTAACAGACTAGCTAACTGTCGTTTAAATTTAATGGGCAGATACACAGTATCTCTAGTCAGTTTTAATTTTCCAATAAAACTATTGGTGTCAAAGAACATAAACTTTTCACTATAGTGACCTACTAAAAAATGTATATGCTTATTCAGCATATGAATGTAATTATTTTGCTTATCTGATAAATGTTCAAGATATGGAAAAGCACACAGTATTATGTGATGACAATTCAGCTTTAACATCTGAGCGACACTGTCAGTGATATCCTTCTTACTCACATTAAGACTATTACCTATAAACACTGTTAAATCAGTATTTGAATTAAATTTGGATTTCATTAATGATGCCATTATCTGTTTAAATGAAGATCCAGGCATACAGTTATTAAGAAAGACATGGCCCAGGTTGTCACCTAATAGTTCTCCAAAACACTTGCCTAAGTTATCAGTATACATTATTGAGTGATAACTAACATTGTTATTTCTTTCAGTCAACTCCTTTACCATTGTTGACTCTTGACCGAGTGAATCAAGTATCACTGGTATACCTATGCTTGATTCCTCAGCCTGGGATAGGTCATCTATAGCCTCAGGAAGGGAACAATTGCCATTTAGTTGACTCATACAAGTACAGAGTTTTTCGTTGAGTGTTATTGAATCCACTCTGTCTGAATTACAATTACACATGTCAAGTAGCTTATTTGCAGCCAGAATATGTTCTTCTATTTGCTTCTGAGAGCTTACATATTTGCTGTAGAGGGAACTAAGTGAATTTTCTAATGACTTTATATCACTCTGCAAGCGTTGAGTGTCTATTTCATAGATATTTTTACTGTCTTCTATTTTTATTTGACCACCTAACATAAACGAAAATAAGGTATTAATATCTTAGGTTTTCGCGAACACTACGCATTATAATAAATACATACACCCGATTAATCCGGTTAAAAGTTGTTTTATTATAAACGTAATAGGTACTTCTCCAAATGGGTTCTTTGCTTTATAACCAGTTCTTAGATATAAGCCATTTCCGGAATGAGTTGTGTTAATAATATGTAACTATAGGAATCAGTTCTTTTCGGAAGTCATTTTCGAAAATATTCGTTTTGAGAATAGGTCGTTTCAGTAATAAATCCTTTCCGGACTCGGTAACCATTCAAAAATCGTGCGCATTAATTTGAAATACTTTTTGATAATTAAAAATTAATCTGCCTACCGTACCTATTCCAAACAGATTAATGACAAATCAGCCAACTAATCCTAGCACTATAATAAGAACCTTAAACGTCGACACACGATTTAAAATCACTAAAAATAAATTAAACATCGATTGTACTAAATACTCATCATGAAACGAACGCGACTCGATCTGTTCGCGCCAAAACAAACGTCAAAATTTCCCGCTCATTTGTATCAATCACTTTGACAGCTCTTTATCAGGGTTGACAACTAACGATCAATGGAATCGTCTAAATTGATTAAATGAATGTATTTTAATGTAACGTTTGGCTATAACATTAATTTGTGATAGCAATTCAGATATTTATAATTAGCAATTCAGATTTTTAAATAAGTATCGTATAGATAACAATATGTTACATAATTATGAATCTATGCCAACTTTGATATCATCTAAGAGAGCTAACAGAGAATTAAATTATAGATAATACAGCTATTATAATAAATATCAATCATCAATATAGTTATATTTATTTAATACTAGCTGGAGCCCGCGACTTCGTCTACGCGACTAATGTTAGCCTATGTCGTTCCGCAAGATACAATCTATCTCATTGCCAAATTTCATTACGATCCATTCAGCCATTTAGTCGTGAAAAGGTAAGAAACAAACAGTTACTTTCGCATATAATAAATAAAAAATAAATACTCATCATGAAACGAACGCGACTCGATCTGTTCGCGCCAAAACAAACGTCAAAATTTCCCGCTCATTTGTATCAATCACTTTGACAGCTCTTTATCAGGGTTGACAACTAACGATCAATGGAATCGTCTAAATTGATTATATGAATGTATTTTAATGTAACGTTTGGCTATAACATTAATTTGTGATAGCAATTCAGATATTTATAATTAGCAATTCAGATTTTTAAATAGGTATCGTATAGATAACAATATGTTACATAATTATGAATCTATGCCAACTTTGATATCATCTAAGAGAGCTAACAGAGAATTAAATTATAGATAATACAGCTATTATAATAAATATCAATCATCAATATAGTTATATTTATTTAATACTAGCTGGAGCCCGCGACTTCGTCTACGCGACTAATGTTAGCTTAAGTCGTTCCGCAAGATACAATCTATCTCATTGCCAAATTTCATTACGATCCATTCAGCCATTTAGTCGTGAAAAGGTAAGAAACAAACAGTTACTTTCGCATATAATAGTATGAAATAAAAATATATGGTTCGTAACTTCTTTGCCATTCTCAATGGTAAGAAAATGTTGCTTTACATTTTTTTTAAGTATCAAGATTCTCAGCTCTTATAAATGGCTACTGGCAAAGTGTTCCTTAAACTTACAGTTTGAACTGCAAAAGATTGATCGTAAAACTGTAGACTGCTTCAAGTTCTTCGATCATCTTAAGCGTGTGTGTCATTAAAGACCTGAAAAAGAAAAAAAACTCGACAAACATAAAAGAAACAAGCGGGATTACTCTTGAAACTAATACCAATTCCAATCTAATTCCAATATTAAATAGACGCCATAAACGGACGAGTTTTTTTTTTAAACATACATTACAGTAGCCTCTATTTTAAAGCATGTTGTCTAAATAATATCCCGAATTTATAATATTTTTTAGACATTTTGGCATTTAAAAGTAAGAACTGACATTTCCAATGTCAATCGAGTGGAATTACTTTCAAGATTAAGCCCAGCCTAATGATGTGCAAATCTGATGCAAAAGTTTTGGAGTCATTTACCCGGGAGCAGAAGTTTCCAATTTAGCTCACGATGGTAGGTAGTTTTCTGCCCTCAAAAATTGATTATAACTTTTTTGCCATCGCGGGTTAGGGTAAAACCACAGCCCTACCATTCCAAAGTCGCTCGTTAGGCATTGATGACTTCGTTAATTGTAAACCGACACGGAATTGGGACAGAATTAGATTGTAACAAACAAATGACATCGGATTGATTGCTACGCGAGTTTCTGAACGCATGGTAAGTATTCTAATTTGAATTCTTTTCACACAGAGTTTGTTAGAGTATGTTTTTGTTTGAACTGTCATTTTGATAGTTTGAATTCCGGCGTTGAAGAAGAAGGTTTTAAAGTTATTATTTTTTGTGGTAAAAGAGTATTTTAGCTCCCGGAGTATTTATCCAGGAGGCGCAGGTTCGAATCCTGCTCACGCCCGTATTCTTTTTCCACAGAAAATTATAACTTTAATGTTCGATATGCATGCGTTAATGCTTTTCGAAGATTTATCCGTAAGAAGTTTTACTTAAGTACTAGCTTTTCCTTTGCCTGCGTTGTTGGTCTAGTGGTCCCAAGCGCGACTGCGGAGCATGAGGTCCTGGGTTCGATTTCCGGGTCGGGCAGTGTTATTAGGGTTTCCTGTTAGAAATTCTCAGTAGCATTCCGGAGTTTAGAATGGAGCGCGGTGGATGTGTAATAGCATTGGTGAATTGTAGGTGTAGGTAGGTACACCTCTGCCAACCTCTTCAGGGCATACAGGCGTAATGCTATGTCAGCTTTTAGTCACGACTTTGTCAATATAGTTTGTAATATCTTTCTATATCCCGATCGCCAAAAACAAAAACATATGTACAAAGATTAAAAAAGAAAACTAACTAACTTCTGTCTGCGACTTCCTTTGCCTGGTCTTCAGAATTGGGTCCAGTTGGCATAACAGTAGGTATCCTATATGTTAATCTAGGTTATAAGGTATCTGTGTACGAAATTTCATCCAAATCCGTTCAGTAGTTATTGCGTGAAATAGTAACAAACTTCCATCTAACCCCACTAAATTTCGCATTTACAATATTACTAGCCGCAAACGTTCTTCCATATATTTCTGGATAGGGCCACCCTTATCATCTAGGGGTACAAAAAAATTGCCTACAACCTATTCTCAGACCTACCAAAAAATATATACAAATTTTTTTTTGCCGTTTTCTAGTTTGATAACAAACACTGTGACACGAGATTTTTATATATTAGATGGAAGATAGTAGGATAGCATCACAGATCTTAAAAAAATACGGACCTAGCGTTGCGTACGACACGTGAGAAGCATGCCTCGTCATCTAATTTCGCTTGTCATACACGAGCCAAACGCAGGTTACATCCGTGATTTTTCAGATCCGTGGATAGGATATACCTCATAAATAATATCTTAGTGTTTCTCCGGATTGTAGGTATTTATGCTCAGTGCAATTCGGATAATAATATGAAATATTAAGGATTAGTTATTTTGACTGCCTCGTTGGATTAGACTAGTAATCGCAGGCGCGGCTTTTGAACGCAAGATTCTGAGTTCGATTTCCGGGTCGGACAAAGTGAATTTGATTTTTCTTTTTCTGTTAAGAAATTCTCAGTAGCAGCGCGGAGTTGCGAATATTTCCCAGTAAATTAATGGCCAACTACCTATTTAGGTACTACACGGGATCGGTGAAATGTGGATGTACACCTCTGCCTACCCCGAAATTATATAGTATCTGCGAACATGTAGGTATTATATTAGTAAAATTATCATAATGTTTTAGGCGAGACACGATGATGAAGAACTTATTTACATAAAATGTATAAGATTCAGCATTACTGAAGCGACATGTAGCACTCCAATTACAAAACATTTATATTACATGGACATGCGCAAAATTTTTGTTGCATTTATGTATAATTAAGCTTCTCGGAGTAATTAAGTAACAAACCAAAATTACATACGTAAGTAAAATATATATCTTTATGGGTAGTTAACGACATCTTGTAGCCAATAGTATTAAAAAAAGTTAAATTATTATAGTGCGTATAGCGTCATCTAGTGTCGAATAGCTATTTCCAAGGTCACATGGAACTAATCATAGACAATATAATAAATCATTCGACTCGCTTCAAGTATTATGCGGTTTAATTTTGCAAACTAGATTCATAATAGAAAATATACTACAAAGATGCCTTCAGAATTGAGTCGGTTAATGCTGATTGAAAAGTCGCGTTCAGAACATTTTCATCCTACTTTTGTCAACGTATACGTTAAGTTTTTTAATTAATTGACAAGTTATTTACACATGTGTGTCTAATATTACCATTGTTTACTCTATAGAATTTAATTATACAAAATCTTATGCTACAACTATTAAATATTTTAATGAATTCCCAACGGAATTTCATAAATGTTGTAATTTCGAAACACACTTTTGCGGCGGCAAGAAAAATGAACAAAAATAAACACGTCAGCTGTCAAAATTTGTTGTGTCATGTCGCTGTAATATTTTTGTAGAAAACCAAACACTGTGAATTCGTCTTAAATAGAATTATTAACCCTCATAGTTTATAACTGAGCTAGAAAACAACTGCAGCGGTTTAGCCACCATGCATTGGTACGGGGGAAGTATCGCGGAAGCGGTGACATTATCAAAGCAAAGAAATGCAATTTTCGTCGTCTTCGTTGAAGGTAAATTCAGTTTTTCTACTTTTTATTTCCAATACAAGACTTAGATAACCTGAATGTTCCAAAAACCAGCAGTAATTTGGTCAAAATTATTAAAAAACTAGGTCAAAATTTATGTCAGTGATGTTAGGTTAACGGCAAACATTTTGACGTCAGACAGACGAACAATGTCGCAATCAAGGTATTCATTATGTATTTAGTGTGAGAATCATGTTGAAAAACAATTGTTGAACTACTAAAGTACTTGTGTTCTTAAAAGTTGAACGACCTATGTTGTATTGTAGCTGCATATGGCAAATTTTGGGTCGGTCTTCATTTTTGATCCATGATTGAGTTAAAAGTCTTAAACTAACGCTCTTTGATAAAATATACTTAATAAAGGTATAAGGTTTATTAGCACACCTGAAGGTAAAGGAAACTGGCACTGTGAGGAACTGGCAATGATAGATGTTCTCTATGGTATGTAAAGCCATGTCAGAGACCTAGTGGTGGTTTAGACTGTGACACTAGGTTGTTCATTAACCACAAGACGATTAGAAGAATAAACAGTACCTCACCCTAAAGTTAAAATATTAAATGGAAAAATAATACAGTTGTGAACAGGATTCGAACCGTGCCTCCCGGATAAATGTTGAGATGGCTTAGTGGTCAAATCGCCTGGAGTATTTATCTGGGAGGCGCAGGTTCGAATCCTGTTCACGACCATATTCTTTTTGAGTTTGCTAAGCATGCATTAATGCTTTTCAAAAGTTTATCTTGAGTATCTCACCCTTTAGCGTGATACTATGTAATATTCTTAAGGACACCATCACTCAACTCTTGAAGTTAATTAACCATTTTATTGTCTCATGAGCGACATATGCGTCTACATTGTAGACCTGCCTCATTGGGCTAGTGGTACCAAGCGCGACTACTGAGCATGAGGTCTCGAGTTCGATTCATGGGTTGGTCAGTGTTATTGAATTTTTCTGTTAGAAAATTCTCAGTAGCAGCTTAGAGTTTGGAATTGTGCCCGGTAGATGCATTAGACTCACCACCTATTAAATGGGACTTAATACAGCATTGGTGAAATGTGGGTGTATGACTGTGTACACCTCTGCCTACCCCTTCAGGAATACAGGCATGATGTTATGATGATGATGATGATGATTGTAGACTGGAAACGGTGTTGAAATAGTGTTCTCTCTCTCAATGTGAGGTTGATGGTCAACATAGTGTCAGATTAAAATGCCCAAAGACCTTTTAGGGGTCATTCAAGTATTACGTAAGCAATACAGGGAGGCGGGGGTATTTGCTTTGCTTATTTTTTATGACATGGGGGATGGGGGGTCGGGGTGGGTGATTACGACATTAGTTTTTATTTTATAATTTCGTTTTTTCTAAAAAAAATATCAATTTTGGTTTGAAGACATGGCAAATGACAACCGAGACACCAGATAAAGAAATCAGAACCTATAAAAAAAAATCATGTACCAATGTTTACATATGCATGGGAAGAGGGGGAGGTGGGGGTTAATAATTGCAAAAAATCTGCTATCTTGAACGGCCCCTTACATGGCTTTGCTTAATACTTTGACCGTAAAAAAACATGTGTAATAAGCTTGAGTCACACTTAGTGAGTCTACCTGCAGCTGTAATAATACCAAAAGAGTCCTTATTGCACATTGTCTAATTTATCAATTGTGGATACCGAATCTCTTTATATTTATGGACGATTTTAGTATGCTAGTTTGATTTTTCCGTTTTAATTTTATAAACTGTATTTTCGACGAGGGGCTCGTGGCTAAGTAACAGCCGCACAGATCGATCGATCGAGGTTAAGCTGCGCTTGCCGCGGTCGGTTTGTGGATGGGTGACCATTTCATACCGAGACCCCTCCGTGCCTCGGAGAGCACGTTAAGCCGTCGGTCCCGGTTTGTCAAATTAACATCTATGACAGCCGTTACGCGTAGTCAGAAGCCTGAAAGTCTGACAACCAGTCATACCACGAGATATCGTGTTACCCAGTAACTGGGTTGTGGAGGTCAGATAGGCAGTCGCTCCATGTAAAATACTGGTATTAAGCTGCATCCGGTTTGACTGGAAGCTGACCCCAATGTAATTGGGAAAAGTGTAGGCAGATAGAAACTGTATTTTCGACACACCGCACGCACTTGCTGTTTTTGGTACTGTGCGTGTTCGTAAGTGTGCGTAACTACATATCCTATTCACAATAATATTTTTTCTTTCCACTATTATTGTATTACTTTACAGTGCGCTACACGTAGTTAATGCATTTGAATGGTTTATCTAATACTAGCTGATGCCCGCGTCTGCGCCCGCGTAGATGTCGGTTATCGCGACGAAAAGTAATCATGAAATTTTGTTCCCGGTCCCGCTTTCCAATGACCGCGTTATAATTGCCCATTTTTTTAAGTATTTAAATGGATAGAGTATGTTATCCTTAAGAGATAGACATATGCCATCGCGGACTTTTCTATAGACCTATATAAGATACACAATTCCACCATACATCATTTAGTTATATCTCAAAGGGTTTAGGCAGCGTTATCGTTGAAAGCTCCCAGACGGCTTATTTTTTTCCGACACTTCCAACAAATATCATTATATTTTAGCCAATGTATACAAAAGCTTGCCAAATTATATACTAAAACCTTTCTCTTGAATTACTCTATCTATTAAAAAAAAACGCATCAAAATCCGTTGCGTAGTTTCAAAGATTTAAGCATACAAAGGGACATAGGGACAGAAAAAGCGACTTTGTTTTATACTATGTAGTGATATAAAATTCTCGTGTCACAGTTTTCGTTGCCATACTCCTCCGAAACGGCTTGACCGATTTTGATGAAATTTTTTGTGCTTATCCGGTATCTATGAGAATCGGCCAACATCTATTTTTCATCCCCCTAAATGTTAGGGGTAGTCCACCCCATTTTTTTTTATTTAAATGGCAAAACAACTTTTGCCGGGTCAGCTAGTCTCTAATATAAATTATTTACCATGACTGCCTCGTTAGTCTAGAGGTCTCAAGCGCAACTGCTGACCATTACGTCCTGGTTTGATTCCCGGGCCGGGCAAAGTGTTATTAGGTTTTCCTATTAGGAAAATTCTCAACAATAGTCTGGAACTGTGCCTGGTAGATGGTAATAGGCTCACCACCTATTTATTACATGGGCCTTAATGACAGCATTGTTAAATGTGGGGTACAACTGTGTACACCTCTGCCTACCCCTTCGGGGAATAAAGGCGTGATGTTATGTTAATGTTTTTATGTAGCAAAATACAAAATTGCCCATATAAGTAAAAACATCGCATAGAAAACTTTGTAAAGTTTACAAGTTCACAAATAAACAGTCTTGCCCACCTGTCCGTGAGTCACATCGTATGTCACACGCCACATTGCCAACTGCTAACACTGGCACGGTGCCAAATTGCAGCATCATTGTACGAAAATTGGCAATTGGCACCTATGACCGTGGCAAAAAAACATTTTTATTGGTTAAACTTGCAGTTAATATGCTGTTGAGGATAAAATTAACTAGGTATTTGCTTTTGACGTCGCCATAAGACGTGTTAAAATATGGAAGAAGAATTCGCGGTGGTGAGCAGAGGTCGAGATTGCTTAGTGGTCAGAGCGCCTGGAGTATTTATCCGGGAGGCGCAGGTTTGAATCCTGTTCGCGACCGTATTCTTTTTCCATTTAATATATTAACTTTATACTTTCTTTTTTATTGTCAACAGGCGACAATGATCTGTCAGCGGAGATGGCAGCGACAATTGACGACACAGACGTCCTGAACCGGCTGTCGGACCAGGCCAACTTCTTAGCTGTCAAGCTGAAGAGCGGCTCCACTAACTACACACATTTCGCGCAGATCTGTATCCTTTGAACAACAATGTTACAATGTCACTAAATAGATGTATTATTATTAAGAAAATGTTCTACAGTACGGTCCCTCGGCTGCGATGAAAAGTCTTCAGTAACTTGTAGGTCACATAGGGCAAGCGCAATTTTTAATGCAGTGGACGGCGCTGTTGGCGCAGTGGTTGAGCCACATATTAAAACCAACATATATATTTATCATTTTTATTATATGTAAATTATTATATAAGAGGGGCTCGTGGCTAAGCTGCGCTTGCCGCGGTCGGTCTGTGGATGGGTGACCATCATTTCATACCGAGACCCCTCCCTGCCTCGGAGAGCACGTTAAGCCGTCGGTCCCGGTTGTCAAATTAAGATTTATGACAGCCGTTACGGGGTAGTCAGAGGCCTGAAAGTGTGACAACCAGTCATACCACGAGATATCGTGTTACCCAGTTACTGGGTTGTGGAGGTCAGATAGGCAGTCGCTTCATGTAAAATACTGGTATTAAGCTGCATCCGGTTTGACTGGAAGCCGACCCCAATGTAATTGGGAAAAGGCTAGGCAGATATATATTATATGTAAATTATATTTCACTTAATGTGTATTACATAAGGGAATGTTGTGGAGTGAAAGAGAATGTAGTGACAAAGATTGAGAAGGGTATGCTAAGATGGTTTGGGCATGTAGAAAGGATGGATGAAAGGGGATTGACTCAACTAGTACATGAGGCGAGAGTGGATGGAAGAGTCGGGGCAGGTCGACCTCGACGAACGTACCGCAATCAAATTGCGGACATTCTCAAAAAAGGACAGGTCAGGAGCCTCCTAAATCGGCGAGCATGTATGAAGAAGCGAAAGAGGTGTGTCAGAATCGTAGCCAATGGAAATCGATAGTCTCTGCCTTCCCCAATGGGGATCAGACGTGATTGTATGTATGTATGTATTACAACTCGACTCCTGAGCAAGAGGTCTCGCGTTCGATTCTCGAGTTGGGCAACGTGTTATTGAGTTTTTTGTTACGAAATTCTCACTAGCAGCCCGGAGTTTGGAATTGTGCCCCGTAGATAACAATACGACCACCTATTGCATGGGTCTTAACAACAGCATTGGTGAAATGTGGGTGTAAAATTGTTTATACCTCTGCCTACCCCTTCAGAGAATACAGGGGCGATGCTATGTATGATTTTGGACTCATCAATATTTGCCTCCTTAATAACACTCAGATCAATTTGTCCCGGTTCCGTCACTATTTTTCATAGGTCGTAATGGTACTCCGTTGGAGGTGGTCTGCGCAGGCGTACAACCTAGCAACCTGGCCACCAGGATAGACAGGATCCTTGAAGAGCATTGTGAGTATAACTGCATTATATTTTACTCTTAACTAATTGTTTTACATACCTACACAGATATCTGGCCTGGTTAGTGGAGTGTGATAGTAGGATAACATCAGAACCTGGCGCATGGATAACATTTGGTGTGACATAGCTAGATAGAAGGAGACTGTATCGGTGGCGGTTACCACTAACAACAGCATTCCCGATGAGGGTTGACGTCAGGCAGGCGGCCGGTCATAAAACATTGGCAAAACTTTAGCAGCATGCTATTTGAAAAACAATTAGAATGTGGAAGAAGAATACATGCTGAGCCGTCCCCAAATAAATTGGGATAAGGGCAGGGGGTGATGATGACCTACACAACATTTCTGTATTCTCCGCAAGCACGGCTGCTGAGCGTGAGGTCCTGAGTGCGATTATCAGGTCGGGCAGTGTTATTGAGTTTTTCTGTTAGGATATTCTCAGTAGCAGCCCGGAGTCAGGAAGTTGGTGGTGTGACACCCCCGTGCTTCGGAGAGCACATAAAGTTGGTGCCGTGTCGGACTGCCGTCCCATTGGAATATGAGAGTGAAGGAAGAGTGTTTGCGCATACACTTGTGCACTATAATATCTCCTGCGTACTTGGCTAATTCCCGTGGAGAAAGGCCGCCGTGACCGAAATACGGTCGGGAGGAGTATATTTGTATAACTCGAAAGATAAGGCATGTTGTACATATTTTTTTATGGGATAGGTGGCAAACGAGCAGACGGATCGCCTGATGCTAAGCGATTACCGCCGCCCATGGACACCCGCAACCCCAGAGAAGTCGCAAGTGCGTTGTCGGCCTTTTAAAAGGTTTGGGCCTCCGGTACCCCCACTCGGCACACGCAAGCGTTGTCTCACGCCGGTTTTCTGTGAGGCCGTGGTATCGCTCCGGTCGAGCCGGCCCATTCGTGCCGTAGCATGGCTGTCCGACGGTGAAAAAATGACAATGACATTATGCTGTTATTAAGTTCTATGTAATAGGTAGTGAGCCTATAGCCATTGCACCGGGTATAATTAAAACTCCAGGCTGTGAATGAGAATTTCGTAACGGAAACCCAATAACACTTTGCCCGACCGAAGATAGAATCCAGAACCTCTCTTTCAACAACAAAGTAGGCGTCTTACACTCCTCGGTCTAACCCTTCCAGAAATACTGCTGTGTTGCCATGTTATGTTTGTTTTATATATTCTTTTGTTTGTAGTCAAAGACAAGCCATCCTCTACTGGCATGTCGGCATCCACGTCATCCCCCAACATCCGTGATCAGACGGTCAGCTTCGTGCAGACGGAGGCTGCTGCCTTGTCCCAACAAGCCGCTGTCCACGAGAAATCCAAAGCAGAGCCCGAATCAGGTCAGTAATTTTATTGAAAAAAGCTTTCATAATCAGTAATGTAATTTTAAAATGTAAATTAATTATATAATAAAAAGAATAAACACTCGTGACCGGTGACATACCGTGCCATGGCTCTCCCACTGACGTACCGTGTCGTATGTTCGCATCCATTAAATTTCCAGTCTCGTCTTAGGAGACGCCCTCCGATATATATTTAGCAATAATTTGAAGATTACTAAACTCAGCGTTATCACTGCAGTTGTAAGACAACATAATATCACCATAATTCCAGCATTATCGTCACCTAGTGCCAAGATCCCTAAGACCGACCACCATATATCAGCTTGCATAAATGTTCTGACTTTCGTGAGACATATTCATATCAATTATTGTTCACCGGTTAGTACTCAATTGCATTTTTCTGGATTGCCCGACTAGTTTCGAACTCGAACGGAGCCTTTAGTCATGAGCTGAGCCTGCGTGAATGTCGCGAGTCAAACTTAACTAGTCGGACAATCCCGAAAAATGCACGTGAGTAGTAACCGGTGAACATTTTTTTATACGTCTTTATCTAAAACAGTCGCGTAACATCAAAATTATTCCAGCATCAGCGTCACCCCGTGCCAAGATCCCTAAGACCGACCACCAGGACGGCGAGGGGGCAAAGTCTCCGGAAGAAGACGTGGTGTGTGTGGGTGACGTGTGTGTGCGCCGCCCGAGGGTGAAGCCTGACGAACCTGGGCCCAGCCAGGCACCTACTCCTAGTCTGCCTGACAGTCCTGTTGCAGCTGAACAGGTAATTTAATAATTCTCTCTCTTTCATCGTGTGATTGATGAACAACCTAGTGTCAGAGTTTAAACCACCCGTAGGTGTCTGACATGGCTTTACACACCATCGAGAACATCTCTCAGGTGTGCTGGTTTCCTCACGATGTATTCCTTCACCGTTTTAAGCAAGTGATAATTAATTTCTAATATGCACATGACTTCGAAAGGTAAGGGCGCATGCCTTGGATTCGGACTTGCGCATTAGACGCGCCACTCTATAGATCATATTACTAGGCTATTTTATATTTTATCGAGTTATTTTTTTTTTGATTAAGGCTTTTAGAGGGTTGTCTGTTTTTGATTGATAACTTTTTTTATTGGATGGCATATACCTCTTTTTGGTCTCATATACATTTGAAAGTAAAAAATCCACTCATAAAGTGTAGAAAAATAGGGAATCATTGATTTTTCGAGGGAATTCCTCAACGGTTTACAGCAGTTACGTCATGGTGGGCTGATTTCATTCATGTTGACGAGAACTTTAGACATACCTGTAAATGGTGTTATGAAGATATCAGCCAAAAAAAAAAAACGTTTACTAACGACAAAAAAGTTTTGCTTTGGGTAACATTTTTGTGACTATACGTGCATATATGAGTACATTGACCTCTTAAAGTATGACTGCGGAATTGTATAACACACTGTATAAAGTGTAACAACAGTTTATTGTGTCAGAAGACTGTCCTTACCATTAAAAGATATTTCAATATTATATACAAATATTTAAAACAAAATGTATAGTACAGTCAGCAAGAAAATGGGCAATTTTTACTAGTTTATTTTTATGCCAATCGTATCTTTTTTTATAATTATCTAAACGCTTTTTTAGAAATATATAAATTGGGTCTATATCGCGATATTTAATTATATATAAGGTCCTAATTTATTAGGTAATTTCCTTTCAAAAGTGATAAGGATTCATTTAAGCCATAATTAAAAATTTTCACAACAATGTAATTTTTTTATTAATGTTCACCGTTTAAAGAGCAGTTTTCATCATGCTAGTACTGTGTTAATTACAAATAATTTGTTATATCCATTTAATTCTTAGCTTATGTGAATGTACTTGACTTATATATTAACCCTTTCAAAGGAGATTACCTAATAAATTAGGACCTTATATATAATTTTTGATATATAATTTTGTTTCCCGAGTCTGCCCGTGACCACGGCCGGTGCAATTCGGTCGAAATGTCGGGAAACAAAAAAGGTATCGTAAGAGCCTTTTATATAAAATATCGCGATATAGACCCGATTTATATATTTCTAAAATGTGTACATATCGCGCAAGTTTTAAATCAATTATCTAAACGCTGTCTGAATTCAATACTGGCACAAGACTAAAAATACAATTTGAGAAATCGCTCATTAATCATTTTCATGACATTATTGAGTTCAGCCAGCGAGAAGACTGGGACAAACTAGTTAGAGACATAGAGTTATAGAAATGTCGTATATCGCTGGTGTTGCAGTTTGGCAGAAGCGGCACGACAAAACTATTTTTCTTAAACCCCCTATAGCTCCCCCGTCCTCTTCCAGGAACTTCTCCTCCCCACCACAGAGAGTATAGGCAGCATGGAGGAGAAGATGGAACGAGCCAAGGAGTTGATAGAAGCTAGGAGGAGAGAGAAAGCTGATAAGGAAAAGGAGGTAGGCAGTACAATGACAAATTAAAGTATTTGATTAATTTTTCAAACACTAACGCATTCGGTGCGAATTTTAAAGTTATAAAACTTTTACCACTAAGCCATCTCGACTAGATCATGTCGAGATCGCTGAGTGGTCAGAGCGCCTGGAGTATTTATCCGGAAGACGCGGGTTTGAATCCCGCTCACGACTGTTTTTTACTATCCACAAAAAATATTAGGCACTTTTACTTTTTGGAAAACCTTTATAATTTTTCAATATTATCTCAACGACGCATTTAGTACAATATCTAAGTAATCGGATGTGGATAGCGTGGCCTTTAAGCCGTTGGTTCGTTAATTATCAGACACAATAGATATTTATTGTTATGAAGTACGTATTTGTTCGTGACTGAGGAAGGGTTAAATAGGTATTTATTTTCTATTCCTTACGATAAATCGTGTTAACAAGATTTTATTTTAATGATTTTATTTGTTGTACTACTTTAACTTCTCTTTTCGTCTTCCACAGTTAGAGAAAGATAAGGAAATGGATCGCCGTGCCTCTGGGAAAGGAGTTGCAGAACTCAAAAGATGGCAGGCAGATCAAGAACTTAAACAAATACAGGTAACAATTACTTCTGATTAAAAAAGGGGGAGAAAGTCCCCTGCCTCTCTTCTCCCACCATCTCTCCCTTCTCCCACCACCTCTCTTCTCCTACAGCCTCTCCGTCTCTACTACTGGCCCCATCTCTTCTTCCACCGCTTCTCTTCTCCCTCTCCGTCTCTTCTACTGGCCCCATCTCTTCTCCCTCTTCTCTCTTCTCCCACCGACTTTTATGTATAACTCTTTCAAACGGATTCAAACTTGCGTAGCGAAATCAAAAGTTAAAATTTTGTGGAAATGAAGAATACGGGCGTAATGACTCGGTTAGAGAGCCTGAGGTATTAAATTGGGAGACCCAGGTTTGAATCCTGCTCACGATCGTGTTTGGCTTGATGAACCATGTAGCATGTAACTTCTGTACTTGTATATTAATATATTTTTATTATCTTGTGCTCACTCGTTCCTTACATATTATAGTTTTAATTTAAGTTTACTCTGCAGTGAGAATAAAATAAACAATGTCTTCTTTCTTCTTCTTTCTTCATCTTTTTTCTTCTTCTTACTTCATCTTCTTTTTTCTCCTTTCTTTGTCTTTTTTATTTTTTCTTCTTTCTTCTTCTTTCTTCTTCTCTTTGCTTTCCACCAACATTTATAATTCCCCTTCTTTCTTTGTCAGGAGGAGCGTCGCCGTGAGAAGATGGAGAACAACCTGGCTCGTCAGCGTATCCTGGAGCAGATCGCGCAGGACCGGCTGGAGCGGCGCGCGCGGGACGGGCCGCCCGCGCAGCCGCTGCACGCTGCGCAGGCGCCGGCCAGTACGTAGCATTTTGACGTGAATACGTCTTTAATTTTACTTTCATAGTGGGGGGCCATTCAGAAAACTTGCATATGGGTATATATATGGGCGAGCGGTGCACAGGTCTTGCATGACTACCCTCAATATTGTGGAAGTAGTAGGTATATTTTTATTTATTTGTATATAGAAGGTCCTAATTTATTAGCTAATTTCCTTTGAGGGGGTCAATGTGTAAGTGATAAGGATTCATTTAAGCCATAATTCAAATGTTTACAACAATTTTGTGTTTTTCTTTAATGTTGGCCGTTCAAGGAGCAGTTTCCGTCTTGTTAGTACTATAGTAATTACACATAATTTGTTATATCCATTTAATTCTTAGCTTAAGTGAATGTATTTGACTACATATTACCTTTTTTTTTTGTGTGTGGCATCTCGCTGGTCAACCTAGGAGGTTGTCGACTGCTTAACCGGGCTCTCTGTGGTTGCCTTAATAATTTTAAGGCCCCCAGCCAGGGCATTCGACTTATAAACTAAGCGACAACACGCTAAGGGCACCCCCTGCGGGGTACGAGCCTCGGTTTAGGGCGTCGCTGGTGGGAGGACAGCAAGGGACTGGCTGGATCGGATTCGGAGAAAATTCCCTAATAAATTAGGACCTTATAATTATATTATACAAGTTGACGTTATCGCTGACTTTGATCACTACTGAATACGAATCGTAGTGTATTAGATTATTTTAAATTAATTGTTATCTTTTAACATTTGCTCAATAAATATGAGGGGTACATATCAGCACCTTATATATATAGCGTGTAGATGGTACTGATGTGTAACTCATCAATTTTATGTGAGGATGAGGGAGTACCTCATTTTTCCTCGCGATGTCCTCAAGAGGAACTCCTCATTTGAGGTGAGGAATAGTTCAATGGCGTTTTTTTAAAATATGAACTTGGTTTTTAGACATAACATTAGTAATCAAGTGTTATTGCTTCGTTTATTTTGGCGCTCTAAAATTTGTGAGGTATTCTTCATTCGCTCGTCCGCTCACTTAGCTCGCTCCACTCACGACAAGATTTCATATTTTATCAATTTAAAATAAACGGACACCGAGTGAGATGGTTCAATTTTAAAATTCTAGTAACTCTAAAGTTATACAGACCTCTAGAGAGGTCGAGATGGCTTAGTGGTCAGAGCGCCTGGAGTATTTATCCGGGAGGTGCAGGTTTGAATCCTGTTCGCGACCGTATTCTCTTTCCATTTAATAAAATAACTTTAGAGTTCGCTAAGCACGCGTTAACGCTTTTCAAAGATTTATCTTGAATCGAATAACTCTTTCAATTTGCGTCACGAGGATCTCAAACGGAGTAACTCATGAGTGAGGGGCACATCTCTAGTAGATGGTGGAATAATACGGTGTTTCTTTCCAAAATCTATGTGTTCGATTCTGGCTAGGAAATTTGATTATTAGATTTTTCAAAAATCCAATTCATATGAGATTCCTTTGAGTACTTTTCATTTTATTTATGCCTTATAGTTTCGGATTCGACAATCCACGCCCACTTGAAAAATTCACCCTGTATTGTCGTAAATTTGAAATTTATTACAAAATTACCAAAGTAATAAAAACACTTGAAAGTTTTTTTTTTTTAATCATTGCCCCCACACTAGGTTTTTTTCCAGTATCGTGGACGCGTTTACACACACATAATCTCACATGCGCACACACCCAGACCCGGAACAATTGTCTGTAGATCATACAAATAATTGCTCTATGCAGGAATCGAACCTGCGACACCCAGCGCAGCTGCCGATCTCTCAACCACTGCACCAATCTCGCTCACTATATATGAACGTATATTAGGAACATAGTCTTAAAACATGAATCCATGTTACACGACAATATGAATTAATTGTGTCGCAGCATCAGGTGACGGCGGCGGTCGCGCGCGGATACAGTTCAAGTTGCCGGACGGCACCTCGCACACGGCACACTTCGACGCCGACGGCACTCTCGGGGACGTACAGAGATATGTTGCCGATAACTTGCAGGTAAACTTATTTTATTAAGTAAATATTAAACATTAATTGGAAATAATACGATCGTGAGCAAAAATCGACGATTGTCGAGATGGCTTAGTGGTCAGAGCGCCTGGAGTATTTATCCGGGAGGCGCAGGTTCGAATCCTACTCACGACTGTAGTCTTTTTCTATTTAATATTATAACTTTAGAGTTCGCTAAGCATCCGTTAATGGTTTTCAATATTAAACATCTTAATTTCAGAGTGAACCATCACGACAATAAAAATTATAATATTAAAAGCAAATGAAACAATTTTCTTTACAACAATAATAAATTTAATGATTTAACTAAAACTTTTCTATAACGATTATTGATTTCGGTCTTGCACAATTTACAACAAAGAAATATTTGTTAATTTTATACGATACGTAAGTGATGCGCCTGTCCGCGGAGCTGTCTCGAGCAAAAGTGAGAGCTCAGCCTCACTAAGGACTGAATTTTGAACGAGGTTACGGATGTGACGATCTGTCAGTTGATTTTGACAGTTCGGCTAACTTCAGATTGTTGATGTCTCCTTATACGGCCTCTCCTGACATACTGACGTCCTCGGCAGGTTTAAACGGCCCAGGTTCCTCATCATCGTAAGCTGGAGTGCATTGTACCTCGGACGTAGTTTCACAAACTGTTACAGGAATGGGCTCATCTGATTGGTCTGCACCTGAAATGTACATCTACTATAAATACACAGCCAGAACCTTTGATCTGTCTACATATACAGATCAAAGTTCAGGACTAACAATAAGGGTTAGGAAGGAAAGAAGGCAAGGAAAAGTAACCCCCGGGGAAAGAGTGAAAGTTTGTTTATAATCCGTGTAAGATTACAAACAATCAGTCACTATTAAGCTCACATAAGACTAGACATACCAAACTCAAGGTCTAGTGTTTATACAAGACTAGACATAACACACAAGGTCTAGTAATCACACAAGGCTAGACATAACACACAAGGTCTAGTAATCACACAAGGCTAGACATAATACACAAGGTCTAGTATTCACACAAGGCTAGACATAATACACAAGGTCTAGACATAATAAAAAGGCTGGTGGTAACAATACCTCTCAGACATTCAATGGCTACTCACAGGCAAAGAAAGCAGCACACTCATCTGGAGTCCATTCACCCTTCCAAGGCACCATGAACTGCGCCGCGGCATAGGTCACCTTGCCGTAGGCTCCAGCAATAAGCTTCAATTCGTATCGGCCATTCTCCAATACTTTCGTCACCTTATAAGGACCGCGCATTCCGGAATCCAATTTCCCTTTGGACTGTGCGTATTTAATAACAAAAGCGAGATCACCTTTTTGAAAAACATGAGGTGGCTGACGCATTTTATTGACATACTTGTCTTGGCGACTCTGATTATCCTTAAGACGTTCAGCTGCCTTCTGCCGGTCAAGTTCTCGCAAGGATCGGCGATCACTATTCGAACAGTCAATAGCGACTTCACGGACCAAGGTTTGTATTACAGGAGTTGTACCTTCAATACCGATCAACAAATTTAACGGAGATGTTTGAGTGGTCTTTTGTTTTGTGACGTTTAGTACAAGCTGCAAGCGCCATAACTCTTCGGACCACTTATTTTTCTTATGATTAGTCTCGACACGTAACATGTTAAGAAGAGTACGCACATATCTTTCCACTTGGCCATTTGCATGGTGCATCTCAGGAGTTATGTAATGTATGGTGCATCCTAAATCATTAATCCATTTAACGAAATTTGTGGATTCAAACATGCGACCTCGATCGGTAACTAGAAGCTGTGGAGTGCCAAATAAGGAAACAGCGTTTTTAAACGCTTTCTTTAATTCGTCATGGTCCTGTCTATAAAGGGGATAACTTAGACAGTACTTAGAAAAAGTATCAACCAATACTAAAATATGCTTATAGCCATTTGACTCTGGTAAAGGGCCCAGGACATCAGCATGAAGGGTATGAAAAGCAACTTCTGGCTTGGTCCATGACGTAATGGGCTGTAAAGGTGCTCGAGGAATTCTCTTATTAGCTATGCAAGTTAAACAGTGGCCTATGTACTTTTTTACAAAAACATGAAGACCAGGAAACCAAAAGTGATTTAAAATCAATCCAATAGTCTTATCTACCCCTATATGACAATTCTCATCGTGAAAGATTCTAAGTAAACTCAATCTGTGACCTTTCGGTATAAAGCAAAGTAACCGTGATTGCTCACCTACTGGCGAATATCGATAGTAAAGAATCTCATTGTTTTTAACGTAACGACTGGCATCTAACTGTCCTTCTCCTAATTGTCTAATTAAGTTTTGAGTTTCCTCATCACCCGATTGTGCAACTTGAGCCCAATTTCGCGGCCTATCTATGTTATTTACAACGTGGATGGGGTTGCGACTAAGATAATCCGCATGGGGCAGTAAAACACCTTTTCTATAGACAATTGTAAACGTGAAATCTTGTAGGTAGACCCACCATCTCGCTACACGAGGTAGTAGATCCTTCTTATTTTGCGTAGCCTTTAACGCGTTACAATCCGTAATTACTTTGAACTCAATGCCTATAAGGTAATGCCGAAAGTGCCGTAAAGCTTTGACAACTGCCAACGTTTCTAGCTCATACGAATGGTATCGCACCTCTGCCCCCTGTGTGACCTGACTATAATAAGCAACAACTGATTTACGACCATCCATACTTATCTGGAGCAATACTGCGCCATATCCTCGGCTGCTAGCATCCGTATGGACCTCTGTCACTAAATCAGGATCAAAGATAGCGAGAATAGGCTCACTTGTCAAACACTTAATAATCTTATTACGAGCTAGGTCCTGTTCTTCGCCCCACTTAAAATCTACATCTCTTTTAGTCAAACGCGCAATACATGAAGTTTTGAGAGCATAATTTTCTATGTACTTTCGAAAGTACCCCGCCAATCCTAAAAATTGTCTGACTTGACGGGTATTTTCGGGCACTGGAGAATTGACTAATGCGGTGATTTTGGATGTAGAAGGGCGTACTCTGCCGTTACTGATTACTCGACCTAGATACTCTATTTCAGTACCCAAAAATGAACACTTTTTGATGTTTAATGAAAACCCAGAGTCTGATAACGTGCGCAAAACGTCACGCAAAGTCTGTAGTCCTTCATCAATGCTATTACTCACTAATAAAACGTCATCAATGTAAACCATCACCGTTCCATTGTATATGAAAGAGCGTAGCGTGTTACTAATGATGCGCTGAAAGACAACTGGCGCATTAGCAAGTCCAAAGGGCATTTTCATATATTCATAATGCCCTTCGGGTGTTACAAAACCAGTCAAGGGAATGGACGCATTGTCAAGGCGAATCTGGTGAAACCCTGATGCCATATCTAGGGTAGTAAAATACTTGCCCTTACCTAACCGATCTATGTGATCCTCGATCAATGGTAAAGGGTACCTGTCTTTAACAGTGATTCTGTTTAAGGCACGAAAATCAACACACATTCGATCAGTACCGTCTTTCTTTTTAATTAAAAGTATAGGACTCGCGTACGCAGATTCGGATTCACGGATTATTCCTTTAGCTAGAAGGTCGTTAATTATTTCACGTACCCTCAACTTCTCATTAAAAGATAATTTGTACGGCCTATAATACACAGGCGCATCACTATTCAAGCGAATGTGCATGCTACCGGTGGTCACGGTTGAAGTAGCAGTTCCAGTAATCATAAATTTTGAAAAATCATTTATTATTTCTATAAGTTTTTCTTTATCGCTCGCAACAAGCGACGTCTGGATAGAATGCTCATTCACTTCGATAGCCGAGACTTTTGCAGGGACAGCACTAAAAGTTAAGCGTTGGTAATCCTTTGTACGTACATACATCACTCCTTCGCGATTAAGGACGTCTGTACCTATTATGATAGGTGCATTCATACTTTCACTGGGCACGATCAGTAAGTCGACTTCAAGTGTAATTTCTTTAAACTCAATAGTAAGTGTCACATATGAAAACACCCGAGTGATAGTATTTCCAACACCTTTTAACTCTCGATAAGTAGTTTTTGTAGCGCATGATAAATGATTTACCACTGAGGACGAAATTAGAGAAACATCTAAAGCGCCGCTATCGATTAGAATGTCAATGGGTATGCCCTGAATCACTCCAACGATTACATCTTTGCAATTATTAATGTCAGGTAGGGAACAAAAATTTACGTTGCTTTTTCTATTATCAGAACGTTGTTTCGCGAAGCAATCGTTGATATGGTGCCCAGTTTTCTTACAATACGCGCAAACAATTTTATTTCCCGATTTTATGTCACTGTTAGTCGCATTTGTGCTAGTAGTTGATGGTTTTTGTTTTGCATAACAGTTAATTTGTTTATGTCCGGTTTGTCCACATGAAAAACATTTGAATTGAGTCTTTTGGACGGGATGTTTGGCAAAATTTGTTTTCAAAGCCTCTTTACATACTGCAGAGTCACGATTAAAACGTTTTTCATGCTTACCCTCAACCGGTTTCACAAAAGTAGAAAAATAATTAACTAACTCGCACGGTTTAAGGTTCTCATTTGTAGCTGCTGCTTTAATGTTGGGTTCATTGATACCACGTATAACGATAGCACTAATAAGTTCGTCACTCAAACCTTTAACTATTTGTAACCGTAATAAAGATCGACGTACATACTCCGCATACGTAGCAAAACTATCAGAATTGGTACTCATGACCTCATAAAGAATGTTGGCCACGTCAATCTTTTTCACGCACAAGGATTTAAAATCTCGTTTAAAAGTACTCCAAGACCGATCTGTCGTAACCCAATCATCTAACCAAGACTTTGCATCGCCTTTAAGACAGTGACCGATACGCGACAAACATTCAGCATCATTCCACTTATTTAGAATTTGCGCTCGATCTACCTCATCAAACCAGGCATCAACATCGTTTATATTAGGGTCGAAACTTGATACGTAAAAATCACGTGTACTACCGTATTTTAAAGAATGAATAGCTTTCACAATTTTTTCCGTTGAATCGTTATTTGTGGACGGTACTTCGACATTAACCGATTTGGCAACCGACGACCTATCTTCTAACGCATTTAACCGGGACATGATTGTTTGTATAGACTCACGTAATCCTGAATTACTCCTAGATCGCGGGCTGTACGTCGAACGGTTTCGATGCCGACGTTTCGAGACTTTGCGATTCCTAGAACGCGAACGACTGTGCGAACCACTACGCGAACGATTTCGTTTTCCCATTATTGCGTTACTCAACACGATAATGCACAAATATAAACAAAATATTACAACAGAAATCAATAATGCGTTAAGTAAAATCAAATGTGGGTAGTTATCCCACTTCTGATAAAAGCAAATGAAACAATTTTCTTTACAACAATAATAAATTTAATGATTTAACTAAAACTTTTCTATAACGATTATTGATTTCGGTCTTGCACAATTTACAACAAAGAAATATTTGTTAATTTTATACGATACGTAAGTGATGCGCCTGTCCGCGGAGCTGTCTCGAGCAAAAGTGAGAGCTCAGCCTCACTAAGGACTGAATTTTGAACGAGGTTACGGATGTGACGATCTGTCAGTTGATTTTGACAGTTCGGCTAACTTCAGATTGTTGATGTCTCCTTATAATATGTAATGATTTTTACCCGACTGCCCCAAAAGGAAAGTGTTATGTTTTTCGTGTGTATGTCTATTTTTTGCCTCTTTCTGTGGTCTAAACGGTTGATGGATTTTAACATACATCGGAGGGTTCGCAGTGTGAAGTGATGGTCACCCATCCACAGAAGGACCGCGGCAAGCGAATATTAATTTATTAAGTAAATATTAAACATCTTAATTTCAGCTCTTTTGTTGGTCTACGACTTTAGTGTCTCCCGTATTTGATTACTTCTCAGAATTTGTTCCTTTGTTTTTTATTCAATGTCAGCGAGTTCGATTCCTGGCTAGAAATATTGAATTTGCATGATTTAGCCGTACAGGCCCACTTGAAAAAGTCAGCCTATATATGATTAAGTTTATAAAATTTTATAAATTATAGCTTAATTACCATTTGGAGTACCTATCCAAGTGGTTGCGGGTTCAAACCCGCTTATATTTTTTATATACAAAAATGTAAATTCTCTTTCAGTTATCGACCTCTTCCTTCTCCCTCTGGACGGCATTCCCTCGTCGTGAACTGACGGAGGCCGAGGCAAGTCTGCGAGGGCTACAGCTGGCACCCTCCGCTGCTTTACTGGTACTACCGAGACGTAATGCGCCCGTCGTAGCCAGACAGTCCTCTATTGCCACTCTTATCAGTAAGTAATAAAAAAATACCTCGAGCAGGACTTGAACCTGTGACCTTTTGTTACTATTTTTCTAAAGAAACATTGAAAAATAATAGACACGAACGGCACTTGAACCCACGATCATTAACAGTCCGTGTCATCACTCCGTGACTGCCTCGTTGGTCTAGTGGTCCCTGGCGCGACTGATGAGCAGGTCTCGGGTTCGATTCCCGGGTCGGGCAAAGTGTTATTGAGGTTTTCTGTTAGGAAATCCTCAGTAGCAGCCCGAAGTTTGGAATTGTGCCCGGTTAATGGCAATAGGCTCACCACCTATTACATGGGACTTAATAACAGTATTGGTGAACTGGGTGTACAATTGTGTACACCTCTGCCTACCCTTTCGGGGAATACAGGCGTGATGCTATGTTATGTTATCATTCACCCAACTGAGCTACCGTTTCATTGTTCGATACTATTAAATTTCAATCTTGTATATCCTACTGTGACCTTGTGGTTTAATACATTTGCTGTCGCCCTTATTACATAACAGTTCATACTAATGTCCCACCGCAGGGCGTAGACCTCTTCTCATACAGAGAAGCCGGTTATGTTATGTTACTAAGTTATTCATCAAACATACGACAAGAAGAATATAATTCGCGTACTATTAATACCAACAATTTTTCCTTCACAGCATTCTTCACTCAAATCTTCACAACAATAATACTAGAGCCGTCCCAACAACTATTCGTGTGGTTACGTACCCGCCTGTTCCCTCCCCCCTCCACCAGCCCCCGCACGACGCGGGCCCCTTCTCCCCCTGCCCCCGCCCCCGCTCCCCCGGCCCCCACAGCCCCCCAGCCCTCCGGAGGAGGTGCGCGCCGCAGGGGGAACATCCACCGCCTCCCCAGCGATAGGACCCCGGACGATGACAACAACACCTGGAATGGTAATTCCACACAACAGATGTAGAAAATCTTATATAGGTTTAAATGTATGCGATGAGCTTTGAGAGACAGTTTAGTGGGTAGTTTGGGCTTGTATTGATATCACTCGCGAGATTGAGACAGCTCTCAGAAATGAGTGCCCGCAACATTTTTAGACCATTTTTTTTATCTATAGTATCTGTGGAGGTATGAATAAATGAAGGTCCATTTGGAATAGATAATAAACTTTACTGGTACCAGATATATAAAATAAAGAATATACTAATCTACGACCTAACTCAGTGGTTGCGGGGAGACGACTGCTGCGCCGCGCTAATGCAATGCGCATCGGTATATAAAACGAATGCGTCAGCTGTGTCCCTACAGTATCTATCTATACTCTTGAGATTGTGTTCGGAAGAGCACAATGTAGTTCCAGCAACATTTTTGTTTTTTTTTTATCTATCATCACTCTTGAGTTTGTGTTTGAGACAGATCTCAGAACCTACACGGTTCCAGTTTTTTTTTTTGGATATTTTTTTCTGTCATCGCTCTTGAGATTGTGTTTGAGACAGCTCTCAGAAACAATATAGTTGCAGCTATATTTTTGGACCATTTTTATCTATCACCACTCTTGGGATTGTGCTAGAGACAGCTCTCACTATCTCAAAAACATAGTCAATCCAAAATGTTGATATTCCAAAATGAATAGACTATTTCTAATCCATATTTGAATAAAAATTAGCAAGCTCTTAACTAAACGACTTATTTATAATAAATAAGATTCATTCGTCATTTTACTTAATCTTTATGAGATTCGGATGACGTTTAGACACAATCCAGAAACAAACAAATATTAAAAAATATATATCATTTTATTGAGCATAATGAATGAAATTGTTTTGGCATTTTTACAATCGTATTTTATTTGACACTTGTGAGTAACTCTCATATGAAAATCATCTCTTATGACCCTCCTATTCTACCCTAGCGATATATTAATTAATCTCTCTCAAATTGGTGCATTTGTATAAGTAGTTAAAATTAACATCTTAATATAAAACATTGTCTTAATATTTTATTAATTTCTAAATCACCATCTTCAGTGATATTTAATCGATATTTTTAAAGTATTTTTTTATCAATACAAGCCTTGAACTATATCTTAGCGATGACTGAAAAGGATGTTGGAAGAAATACAGTAAGTGTCAAAATTATATTGTCATTAATGCGTTTAAATAATCAGAGGTTTTGGTAAAAAAATATTAAACTTATTTCTGTAGATTTTAGACTCATTTTCATGTCGTGAACTCACGTCTCTTTCCCTGTGAGGGTAGGCAGAAACTACAGAATTACGATCCTTACGTACTCCTTAGTATTTTCTCAAGTCTATGTTTTTTTTTTTATCAAATGTTTCGAATATTTTGACTACATTTAATGGCACTGTAATTTTGATTCTAACTGTACTATCTAGTTTATTAACACTATTACAAGAGTGCGAGCGATTAGCAAAACAGTTAAAGATGAATGGCATTTGAATGTATGACAAATCTTCGTCAAAAGGCCTCGAAAGGTAACTGAAATGTGAGAAAGGTTCGATACTAAAAAAAAATAGTATTTACTGTCGTATTGTGAATTTAACATCAATATATTAGTGGTTAGCAATCCATAATCACAAAAATTATTAAAGCATCTAGTTTTTGAAACGACACTGCACTGCATTTTGACAATCTTCAGTGTAAATGAATTTTTATTCGTTAATGAGGTTCAAAAATAAATCGCATTTTTGAAAAGCGATTTTGTTGGATATTTGACGCAAAATCGTAAATTTCGTTGCTGAAACAGCACTTCAAAATAAATCACACGTTTTGGAATGCGATTATGTAGGAGATGCGACGTTGTATTAAGTTTGTATTGGGCCTTAGACGCGCCATATAATACAAGGATGTTCTGCAATTAAACTTAAGTTTGAGAAGATTTTGAAATGGACGCATTAAATGCAATATCTAGCTACTTCCGCAATATTGAGGGTAGTCATGCAATTACCTGTGTACCACCCGTCTACCCGCAAATATATGAATATACGTGATCGGTGGAAATCTCATCTATAACCAGCTTCCCAGAGTAAGTTGGTTGGAGATGCGATTTTATAATTAAACATACATACATAAAGTCACACCTATTTCGCACGAAAGCGTGCGATTTATCACAAAATGGTTATTTTTGATTTGCATTTTCCGGGATTGTCCGAATAGTTTCGAACTAGCGCGGAGCCCTTAGTCATGAGAAGAGTTCGCGGTGATCTCGTCAGTCAATGTAAATGCAGTTATTATACAAAAATTGTTAGATATTGTGTTTATTTGCATCAACGGTTACGTCAGGCGACACTTGATTCTTTTATGTACGATTTGAAAAGCATGGTTGGTTATCTGTATTAAAGTCTGCAGTTAAACTTACATTAGTGAGAGTGTTAAGATTCTTGACTGCGGTTAATATTTTAACTATTAGTTATATTACATCTATGCCACTCCATACAGCAGGATTAATCAAGCATTTCTTTGGGGCCCGAGCTGTGTACTGCAATTCGGGACTTCATTTTTTTCCTTTGTGCGAGTGAGTTGATGACTAAAGTTATCTCTTTCTCGCAAGTAAATAATAATAGCGGGGAGTTAATGACATGTCAATATAAAAAACTATATATATTCCTCTGTATGGAGTTATTTGCTTCTCTATGGTTATTTCTTTAGTTTATATTATCTGTGCCACTTCGCGCCATATCACATACACTGCAGAACCACATAATTCATGTAAAATAACAAGTGATTTAAACTAAATATAACATTATCTTAGATTTTAATCATTATTGAATTGACAAAAATGAAATGTACCATCATTTCTTGTCACTATAATATTATCAACAATAAATGTATAGAACATTTTCTATGTATATAATGACCAATGTTAAAATAAAAAAATAAATTACACTTTTCGGCATTATTACCAATACAAAAAAAATAATTAAAAATAGTTGAAAATTATAATTTATGCGTTTTATTTTCAGCAATGAAACTCCGGATGGGTTTTTTATTATTTATTTCATTGTTAATATTCGGTTTCAAATAAATTCAATAAAGGATTGACCTATTCAATGTTACATTATCTTTCTATTTATTATAATTATATATTCATCGGCTGTTATAGATAATAATACACCATACAATAATATACTATAAACGAAACAAGCATTAATGAATAAAATCCCGCCGCTTACAAAAGAGGTTAGTCAGAAAATTCAAAACAGAAAAAATCTATATAATCCATACTCCTCTTCAATCTGACAATTTACTTCCAAGATGGCGTCGATATTTTCGAATTTTAAATGACAGCCGTTATATGTCGCATTGAATGGGTCAAGGCTAAATAAAATAAGTTTTCTAGATTAGTTATGAACTATTATCAAATTTTCGTTGTAATTTATATTTGATTAAATAATTGTTAAAAACATTTTGTTGTTTTATTTATTCTCTTCCTAGCTATGCGTTCCCCATGGTGTCAGACATTTGTATTCTTCTCCACTTCGCTCTGTCCTTGATATCCTCTTCGGAAGTTCTTTACGGTATGCCCTCTATTAATTTTGAGTGCGGAAAATCCATCACTGATGCTGTGCCGGCCTACTACTATTCCGACCTTTACCGAGGTCCAGGGTTTATTGCAGCAATCACCGTGACACCCTCCCTACCTCTAAGTATAACTTGAGAATTCGCTACGCATACGTTAATGCGTTTAAAAATCTTTATAGCCTCTAAGTAATTATTAACCTATAGCTCCTTTATAAAAAAAAATATAGATATCAATCTTACAGTTTGTTCAAATACCATATAGTCGTGTGAACGGCCCAATAAAGTTCATCTATAGTGCAATACACTTGCGCCTACGCAACCGTGGCCGTCGCGCACGCAACGCGTCGTTGACTTCATAAGAATTGAACAACATCACTTACACTTTCCTTTACATATAACAAACCGTTACTAACTTGTGGACAAATATTTGAAATTTTTGGACAACACTGTAATGGAAAACAGAATGATGAAAGAGACAATGAATTTCTGTGTGTAGCTATAGAAAGGAGGTTAGGCGAGGGTAAAGGTACTTAACTTGGTGAAAAAAAAAGTTATAATGAGGATTTGGCACGGCTTTTGACAGTGGGTAAAGTGGCTGGAGAGGCGGCATGGCGTCCTTAGCTTTCAGACGACACAAATGCTTTCGGATCACTGATGCTTTGGGTAGTATCTAACACTAAACAATCTCTGGCGACCGTGAGCCGTAGCCGGTGGCGGATTTACAATACAATACAATATATATTTTATTTCTCTCCACAAAAGTAACAATGCATTTACATGTACAAAAATAATGCCACAATCTATTGTTAACTTTGTGAGAGACTGGTGCCTGATGTAGGTTCATGCAACAGCATAACCTGTATTACAGGCCCTCCCGCAGTTAAGTCAATATGTTTAATTTTATTAGTATGCAGATGGTACCATTACTGTAAAATTACATAAGAAACAAGCAAAATGTTTAAGAACATAATATATCACAGGAGATACCAGTTTAAGAGTATTAGGTATGGGTCGGAGTAGATAGAGCGTGTAAGGATGTGTGAACAAAGAAGTATGACTGAATGAAAGTGTGTGCGTTTGTGAAATGTATGATGCGACTTTAAAAATGGGGCACGGAGATTGAAGTAGTTTTTTTTTTTAATTATTGTTATTTGGGAGGAATTAAAAAGCGTTCAGTTGTTTCAAAGTAAAGTGTTTTAAGATACTGGGTAAGTAAAACTTTATATTTTGCTCTGGTTACTGGGTAGATATTTAATTTATGGTTAATTTTGTTATAAAGGTAGGGGCCAGCAAAACAGAAGAAGTTATGGAAAATACTTGTCTGTAAGGTCTTTCTTTCACAAACATTGCCTTTACGTCGCTTGTCCTTTAGTAGGTCCGGATCGAATTGGAGCAGTGTATGTTGTTTAAGGACTGTTTGTAAAATGAAGCACTGTCTGACCGTGAGAACTTCCCATTTCTTGTAGAGGTCAACAGTGAGGAATCGAAACGGCAGATCAGCACCCACTTTCAGTATAGCTCGCTGAGCCCGTTCGACCTCTATGAGATGTGTTTTGGCAGCTCCACCCCATGATGTGATGCAATATTGTATCAATGATTGGCATAACGCATAATACACCATTTTAACGGTGGCTCGTATAGCTGTGTCTCTTAAGTTTTTAAAGATGTATATTAATTTGCGCAAACGTGTTACCAAAATGTCTATGTGTGGTTTGAAGGTGAGAGCTTGATCAATTATAACGCCAAGATATTTTATAGTGTCCGTTCTTTGTAAATCAGGGCAGTTGCAAGAGACCTGGTCAGGCTCGCACAGATGAGCTGTGATGGTATTCGACACCGGAGGCATTAAATTTTTTCTGGAAGCGAAGGCCACGTATTTAGTTTTGGAGACGTTCAAGGTCAAAACATTGTTTTGCAGCCAGGAACTGACCCTGTTAAACCCAATCTGAGCATTCTGAAAAACCTTCCCAGTTGTCACCACTAAACAAGAGAGCAGTGTCGTCAGCAAAGGTGATAATTTTGCCTTTTTCGAGTGGAAGTTGACATAGGTTATTGATATATATTAAGAACAGGGTTGGGCCGAGTATGCTGCCTTGAGGAACTCCATATTTTATTGGAAGCGCGTCGCTTAGTCTGTGATCTATTTTGACTCTTGTTTTCGTTCGGACAAATAGTCCTGTAATAATCTCAAAGGTATGCCCTTAACGCCTAGTGATTCCAGCTTTTCCATTAAGTGAGGGATAGAGACTGTGTCGAAAGCTTTTGCCAAATCCAGGAACACCGTTATGGATTTACGTTCTTGATCGGTTATTCAAGAGTTCATGAACAGCATCGTTAGTTGATTTACGACGACGGAAACCATACTGGTTTGATGAAAGAAGGCCGTTTGTTTAAAAAAAAAAAAAATTAACGATTATTGATTAACCGCTCCAAGATCTTAGAAAGTGTCGGCAGTATGGAAATAGGTCGGTAGTTATCGACACAATCTCTATCACCACTCTTGTGGATTGGCTTAATTAACGCTATTTTAAATGCCCTCGGGAAAACACCTGATGATAGAGCAAGATTACAAATGTGAGTAATGGGAGTGACGAGGAAATTTGCATAACGCTTTAAGATTTTCCCAGAAATTTGATCATATCCCACAGCACCTGCACAGCACACTTAGTCTTGAGGCCTAAAATAAGTTGGCGTATTTCTAATTCATCAGCAGGAAGCAATACAAGAGAGTTGACGGGGGTAGCGTGGTAATATTCTTGAGGTGTGGATTGTTGGGAGCGATTGATCCGTTCCGCAAGCCTTTTGCCAACATTAGCAAAGAACTCATTCGCAGGATTTGGGTAATTCGCTACCCGACCAGCAACAGTCCCGAGACGGCAACGCGCTTCGTTTTTCTGTGTGTCTATGCATGTTATCTGCGGCCGGTCTGGATTGATGACGGGGTCCTTCGTTGCCTTCGATGGACCATAACCTGCCGGGGTCAAGGTGAATGTAGTTAAGATCCCAGGACCCCGGTAAAGATTAAAGGAGGTACGGGTGGTTTTTGTCCGGCATAACGTCCATGATAAAATTTTCCACAATGGGAGAAAAAAATGGGTAGCATCTAATCATGGACACGGCGCAGCACACCTTTGAGGAGTACCCTGCTTGGGCTGAGCAGCGCTGTGTTCTTTTCGGGGCACTAGGAGTGAGTGATCTCTCGATTCCGGCTGTTGTCAGACAGCTTCAGGAACGAGAGCGCTTGGAAAGCCATTGCCACCTATTACGAGGACGTGATGCATGCAAAGGAGGTGGTGGATCAGGTCGGTATCCTTGTTGTATCAGGTACGAATTTGATGCTACAGGCACAACGCAGGCCAGCACGACCTAGGGTTAGGGTAATGTCAGCGTCTCAGCGAATTGTTTTATTTGAACCGTCTGTGGGGCTACTGCCTCCATGCCCCCTCTTTGGGCCCGCACTCTGAATATAGCGTACTACGTAAGTAAATTACACGACTCAATTAAGTCATAACCACAACTCCTCCCGACCGTATTTCGGTCACGGCGGCTTATCTCCACGGAGATTAGCCAAGTATGCAGGCAATATAATAGTGCATTAGTGTATGCTCAAACAGGTGCACACCCTCTTCCTTCACTCTCATAATCCGGGCGCAGGACCGACGGCTTTACGTGCTCTCTGTAGCACGAGGGTGTCACACCACCAACTTCCTAACCCCGGACTACTACTGAGAATTTCCTAACAGAAAAACCAATAACACTGCCCGACCTGGGAATCAAACCCTCACGCTTAGCAGCCGCGCTTGCGACCACTAGACCAACGAGGCGGTCAAATTACTTTAAGTGAGTCATATCACTCCTCATCTCATCGCCCTAAGTGTTAAATACATAATTTCAGTCCGCAGCCTTCCCTCCTTTATTGATAACCAGTGTTCACAACTTGACGCAAGAGAACTATCGTACCAGTACCGTAGAATTATCGTACATGGAGCAAAATTAACGTACTTTTCAAAATAATCACTATAATCAATTAATATATAGCTTATTGAATATTATCGTACCATTAGCGTACGATAATAATGATATCGTACGGCGTCCGTAGGAATTAAATTATCGTATAGGTACGATAATTATCGTACGGATGCTCACAGTGTTGATAACACACAAGAATCGTCGCCATAATAACTGGACATCTCTTACCATCAGTGGGCTTACTCTTGAAAATAATTCCGCTCGATTGACATTGGAAATATGTCAGTTCGTACTTTTATATGCCAAAATGTCTAAAACATAATTGTAATTTCGAGATAATAAGAACATGCTTTAAAATTTGGGCAACTGTAATGTACCTAGATAAATTTATTTAAAAATTACGCATTGTTTTAAGGCGTCTATTTAATATTGGAATAGGTATTAGTTTCAAGAGTAACCCCATAGACAACGTTTTGTTTTATTTCGTTCTGCTTACCGATTCGGAGATAATTTCTAAGTAGATTTGTTAAAGTGATACGCAAGTTAACTATTGTTATTAAAATTCATAATGAAAGTAACTAAGTTGGTTTTAATTTGGGCTTCAAAATGTAAGCTAGCGAAACTGATTAATTAATGTATAAGATTATAATACACACGTGCATTTTTCGGGTTCTATTCCCGAGTCGAGCAGTATTATTGGGTCTTTGTGTAAGGAAAATTTGAGAAGTAGACCGGAATTTGGAGTTGTGCCCGCTTGATGACAATAGGGTCACCGCCACTTACATAATACCGGCAAACCAGATAAGGTACCTACTTTTAGCCGAAGGCTTCAAAGATAAAGGCATGTCGCTATGTTAATTGAATATAAATAAATATTTAAGTATAGGTAGGTATATGCTTACTGAAAATGATTTTGTATTTGTCTACCAAATAAATAAAAGTTATAAACGGTAAAGTTAAAAATGTTTGTGTGAAATAAATATATCTACCTACTGTCGTGAGCAAGATTCGAATCTGCACCTCCCGGATAAATAGGTACTCCTGACTCTCTGACCGCTACGCCATCTCGATCTCTGCTCACTACTCCGAATTCTCCTTCCACATTTTAATACGCCTTAAGGTGACGTCATCGCAATCTATTCAGTCCTTATACAGGTCGAATCCTGCCCAAGACCGTATTTTTCTTTGCATAAAATAATTAACTTTAGAGTTCGCTACGCATAAGCAAAAGCGTTTGAAAGTTTGATCTGCGGTACGAGCATGCTTGTTTTTGTCGACACGTTTGTCGATTTTAAACGTCAAATTTGACATAAAGTGTTGATAAAAACGATAAAATTTAATACATAAAACTTATTGAGTCGACAAGTTTGTCGAAAAGATCCGTGTTCGGACGCCTGTACCTATTAATATTTTTTTATGAGAGGTCAACTACTAGTGATTGCGATAGTTGGTAGAGCGCCTGTAACGTTTATCCGGGGGGCCCAGGTTCTAATCCTGCTCACAACCGTACTTTTTTCCACAAAAAAATATAACTTCAGAGTTCGCTACGCATATGTTAATATGTTTGAAAGATTTTATCTGCACAAACCGAAAAACGTGGGTAATGAATCCTTACTAGACGATTTGAAAAGAGAACACGTGAACACGTGTCATTTACGTCATCCACAACAACATGGTTGCTATTTATTTAATAATAAACTTTATCCATACTAATATTATAAACTAGCTCGTGCCCGCGACTTCTTCTGCGTGACAAAAGGTAGCCTTGTCCTCCTCCAAGGTCCAATTTATCGCCTTGCATAGTCCTCTGTTTGTTTGTTACCTTTCACGACTAAACCGCTAAACGAATCGTAACGAAATTTTGGCAAGGAGATAGATTGTATCTTGGGGAACATAGGCTACCTTTAGTCGCGCAGACGAAGTCGCGGGCACCAGCTAGTGGCCTATAAATAAATAAACAGTCGCCAGTAACTGTCCCATTTGTGCGGCAAGAGCCTCTTCTGATATAATTACCCACCGGCTGGAGCTTCACTGAGGACCAGTGATTCCGGTTCCCTCATTTAATTCATATTTAATTAACTATAATAAAAAAAAACCTGTACCGTACTTAAATTATCAATGCGAAAGTTTGTGATGATGAACGAATGTTTGTTACTCTTTCACACAATAAATTTGGCACACAGATAGCTTATAACCTGGATTAACGCATATCTATATTATTATTTTATCCAGCCTGGCAGCTAGTTATACATATTGGTTGCCTCTTTTTTTTCACGCCTGGTTAACATTATTTCAATTGTCTAGGCTTGAGGCCCTCCTCAAGCCTAGACACCCAAGTTGACACCCAAAATCCTCTCTCTGCCTAGGCAGCTGGCCTATCGTAGTAGGAAGTTTCAATAGTATGCGAGGCCAGCTTACGTACGTTTTATTGAATTTAATGTTGTGATGAATTGTCAACCACACGGTCATTAGAAAAGCAGGCATCACGCTTTGTTATTAAGGTTCAATATTGGGTACGGTGTAAGTAAGGATAGAGGAAATTTCAATTAATGTCAATCATCATAAATTTCTAACGTACAATTTCTATACTTACAAAAATGTACCTTACTTTAGGTCTTGATCATAACATATAATAACAAATAACATGTACCTAGAGTTCTTTATTTAGCTCCATTAAAAAAAACTAGCTAAACGCTTAAACAAAAGTAAAGGTTTACAGGTTTTACGCTGATTAATGAGTAAGTTAGTAGTTCAATGAAAGTCCGTCTAAGTATTCTTTAGAACAAATTAAGCTAAACCGAACGCGACCTAAATACCTAAAAAGAAAAAAAACTTTCTCGGAAATTTTCTCCGATTTTCATAAAATCACTTGTTGGTTGCACATTTTAACTTAAATCGGACAGGATATGAATTTTAATGCGAAAAGCGAAAGTCGTGACAAAGTCTTTTATTTAGTCTGAACACAGTGTGCAGATGTCTTTAGCGTAGAGTGAAAGAAGAAATGGGTTACCGACCTCTTCGCGCGCTCAGTTTTGACGTAGTGATTGGCGCGAAATGACGCTTGTCAGATTTTTTTTATCATCGCGTGTCTGTTACACGAAAATAAGTTTATATTTACGCGTATAAATTCAACGATGGATTTAAAAGAAATAATCAAGTGGTTCATACCGTGTTTTCATATATTGCTACTTAAAAAATTTAAAATGTTCACTCGTTTGACTTATTTTTGTTTGTTTTTACTTCTTGTAACGCGACCCAGTTATGGCGCGAATGTAGACAGTTTAGTAAGTAATGATAATGATACCAAAAATCTAGTTAGTTTTAATTATTTAGACATTAAAAATAACCAAAGTGATAATTTTGATGTGAAAGTGGAGGAAAGTGAAAGGAGGAGTCTTGGTACCTCTATCGGTTAGTATGTTTTTTTCTTAAACGGTGTGTAATTTATTTACGTTTAATTATGTGGATAGTAGGTAGGTACACACTCAAATTTTTTTTTGCGTTTTAATTATATTATGGCCGACAAATTTTTGCGTTTTAATTATATATTATGTTATTATTATTCATTATATAATATTAATGTATCTAGTTTATAAGTTAGTTATAGCATCGATTTGGTGTAAACTGTAATGATGTTATAATTTGGTCTAATAATTAAATAAAAATATTATGGCCGACAAATTAAATACAAGATGACTACAAGTACAACCATGTTTGATTTTTTTAAGAGTATTTTGGATCTGATGTATAATTCTTTTAAATTTATTTTACAGCCAATACAAAATCAAAAACATTTTCCTAAATAAACAAACTTTATCGATTTGAGAAAAAAATATGTGGTGTTCTCATTACGATGCCAAATTTCCAAGGATCTATGCGAAGTAATAAGATATCTGACCAAACACGCGGATAATGAACTGATACGATCCAGGAATTGTTGTAATCTATTTAATTAATAAATATCTCTATAATAATAAGTGTAGAGACTACTTTGTCCCTCTTTTTAACATATTGCGAGCACGAAGTTGTGTTAGGTTTGGCATAGTTAATGTTAAAAAGATGCGAGTGCGTACCTAAAAAGACTTTAGTTGCGTTTGACCACTACGCGATAACTAGTAAACATAAAATCACCACGTGAGCTGACAAGACCCGCGATGATTTTCTCCAAAATTGCAATAAATTTGTAGAACTGGTATTGTAGTCGTCTACGTCTAGGGTGACCGTATCCAATATTTCAGAAATACATATATAAATCGGGTCTATATCGCAATATTTTATTATTATTATTTCCAGTACCCTATAATTACACATAAATTATTATTATTATTATTATAAAAGGCTTTTACGATACCTACCTTTTTGTTTCCCGACGTTTCAACCGAATTGCACCGGCCGTGGTCACGGGCAGACTCATCGTAAAATCCTTTTATATAAAATATCGCGATATAGACCCGATTTATATATTTCTAAAATGTGTACAAATCGCGAAAGTTTAAAATCGTATCGATAATTTGTTGGCTCGCTAATTAGCAGACAAAATAGATTGTTATTGTTATGCAGTATTATTAACGTTTCAGTCTATGTCGTTCTTGGACCCAAATTTCTAAGAGTTGATAGGCCAGGTATAACGCCCCATCTGCAATATGAGATTCATTTGCAGATAATAATCGAATTCTTTTTTTTCTTATCATATGGTTCATGAACAACCTAGTGTGAGAGTTTAGGCCTGACATGGCTTTACACATCATCGAGAACACCTCACAGGTGTGTTGGTTTCCTCACGATGTTTTCCTTCACTGTTTTAAGCAAGTAGTCATTAAATTATAATATGCGCATGGAGCAGTCCAATCAATGGCCCACATGGTGTCCTGTCATGCCTGCCCTACCACTTGTTTGCAGCAGGATGTACGCCACCGATACAGCAATTTGCGTTGCCAAGTTCTTAGCTGTAAAAATATAGGTTTGCCATCAACCTGTAACTGCCTCGTTGGTCTAGTGGTCCCAAGCGCGATTGCTGAGCATGAGGTCTTGGGTTCGATTCCCAAGTCGGGCAAAAGTGTTATTGGGATTTTCTGTTAGTAAATTCTCAGTAGCAGCCCGGAGTTTGGAATTGTGCCCGGTAGATGGCAATAGGCTCACCACCTATTACATGGGACTTAATAACAGCATTGGTAAAATGTGGGTGTACAATTGTGTACACCTCTGCCTACCCCTTCGGGGAATACAGGCGTGATGCTATGTTATGTTAAGCCATCGACCCGCAAAGAAGAAGAATATGAGCATGACTAAAAAAAGTCAGTGGTGGCCCTGACTTCGATTGCAAGTTTGCAACCTGTGACTTGCCAGACCAATGGTCATACCAATAGGGTCTATTGCCTATTTAATGGGCTGTCACTGCTTATTGGTTCAGTAATCTTATGCCCCCAAAGCCTGTGGCTCTGTGCCTGTGCGGTTGTACCGTATTGCCGTCCCATTGGACTATGAGAGTGAAGGAAGTGCACCTATGTTTGCTATACACTTTATCTCCTGCGTGGAGGATCTTGGCTAATCTCCGTGGAAATAGGCCGCTGTAACCGAAAATTCAGCCGGGAGAGTATAAATATAAAATTTCCTAAGGAAATTAACACGTATAACAAATTATATATTTTGAAGAGACAACTACCTATCGTATGTACCTTGCGTGTTACTATCACGCCAATTAAAATACGAGTACATGTGAAGAAAGCGAGCATTTTCAGTTAGAGACGTAATTTAAATGTTTTTGAAACGAAACTAATTTAAATTGCATTGGTGAAAAGGATTTAATGGTTTTGACGAGTGTTCTAGCTGAAAAGCTGTAATTATTCGCACAAGTTGTTAAAAAATATGTGGCAGTTATACGAAGCTGCTCTGTAAGGAGCTCTTTATCATAGTATTATATGAGGCCGTGAGCGCAAGAGTGGCCTATATTTTTCTAGGCAAAATTAAAATCAATTATGTCTCGGAAAAGACAAGCTCCTCTTGCACTCACGGCCTCATATGTTCTGTGCTATAGTAGACTCTTACCGCCATCATTAAAATCAATTATGTCTCGAAAAAGATAAGCCACTCTTGCACTCACGGCCTCATATGATCTGTGCTATCGTATGCTCTTACCGCCATCTATCAGTGCATAAATAAAACTTCACTTCAACAGGCCGAGACTGCGAGTGCCATCTAGCGGTTAAGCCGAAGAATTAAAATAGCCCGAAAAATTACCCGAGTACGGCTGTCACGTTTCTTTATCCTACTAACGACCCGCTCCGGCTTCGCATTGGTAGCATTAATTATCTTTAGTTGGACACAAATATATCAGAAGGAAGGAGATACGCTGTGTGTTTAAAAATGTACGTGAACCCTGTGATCCAATTTTCCCCTTCCATTAGTTATCTACACACATGCAGAAGATTACGATTACACTTAAACACACAGCACAGTGTATTAAGGAGCTCGATTTTAAGACATGGTCTTATTAGTCAAGATTCTAATAGTTTAAACCAATATAAATGTACGAGTGTAACTCCCAGGTACTATGTTACCGACATCTTCAACTATCATCGTCATATTTAAGCCAATTTACACAAAACCTCAATGAATTATACACCTAAACCCAATGATTTCAAAAGAAAGGATACGCCCATCTTAACATTTTACATAAAACTTCTTCATACAAGCAAAAGTAGCGCCATCTGTCATAACTCATACGAACTACGTGAGTTTTGCGTTTTATAGGTCGAAGACTAAACCTTGTACGTGCGTACATGATTTTTTTGATCACATTTTATTATTGGTCTGAATTTTTATACACACATCAGTCACGAACTGAACTGAGTTTTTACCCGACTGCGCTAGAAGGAGGGTTATATGTTTTTCGGGTGTACGTATGTATATTTGTTTGGCACGCTCTGTAGCCTAAATAGGTTGATGGATGTTAGCTTGAGAGGTGTCGTAAGAGTTTATTAGTTTTTTAAACTATAATTTATTGCGATATTAATACATGTCACAAAAAAAACGTAAGTAAAACAAATTAATATCAATCAGGTTTATTTGTAATTGTAAACAATATTGTTATAATAATTAAGTATTAATATATTAGGTACTTACTAAAATTACTTACACTAAGTTTGTAAGACAAAAATAAAACAATTAAAAAATGACGTTCGTTCAATGTTACGTCGCGCGCGCTGCCGGCCACACAATGGCCGCCAGTACGGACTTCGATAGTAAATTATTTATACCTTTAAAATGTGTTAATTTAATACCTAATTTAATTGGAAAAGAAGTCATTTAGGGTTATTTACCGATGATACGGTACTCCATGTTCCTTTTTAATCGTTATATCGTAATTTTTGCAGCCTTTTACCACGCAACTAGGCATATTTATGACAAACAAATACTCGCTCTCTCCTGCGCGCGGTCCACTGTCGACTGAGTTGCGTTGGCCCTAAATTGTCATTTTAGGGCTAACGCGTTGGTGCCATTTAGATTCGCGGTCGGCCGGGTCCTTACGCTAGTAATATACTCGTATATGTCAATGCCTAAACCTTTCTCATGAATCGTAACATCCATTGGTGAACCGAGAAAGCTTAGTGGTCAGAAGCCTGGAGTAATTATCCGGAGGCGCTGTTTCGAATCCTGCTTCCGATCGTATTTTACTTTCCACAAAACATTTATAACTTAAGAGTTCCCTCCGCATGCCTAAATGCATTTAAAATATTTATCTGACTTAGTATTTTAAATGAAGCGACTACCTATATGCCATAAGACACAGCACAGCACCGTACGGTGACCTATGAGATCGGTAGCTAGCATATAAATATATTTACACAGGTACTATTTCCGCACATGCCACGCAATCTACCAGGAAGAGAGAGCACAGAGAAACCGTTATAAATAATCATGGAATATTTGCCGAAAACCGTGAGAATTATAATTTTAGGGACATAATATCATAAACATAACATATCGATAGCATTTGGAGTGACATAGCTAGATAGAAGGAGACCGTATCGGTAGCGGGTACCACGAACAACAGCATTCCCAAAGAGGGTTGACGTCAGGCAGGCGGCCGGTCATAAAACATAGCCAAAACTTTAGCAGCATGCCAGATATATGCTGCGCCGACTCCAAATAAATTGGGATAAAGGCAGAGGGATGATGACGATGAATGTCGTAAACATAAAATATTATTTATTAAAAAAATCGTGTTGATACAGCAGCCCAAACAAATACCAAGTAATAATTCAATAGCGTACGCGCAGCCGGCAGCGAGAAACGCAACAAATGACATAAAACAAAAACGACAATAGCAATGTTTACATCGATTACCGTAAATTTTCTCTGAGGTACGGCTTTTTTGCGTATACTACATTAAGGTCAGTAGATCGACGTGTTTTCTGGTCATTTTGCATTTGTGGAAAGCTTGTATTGTTTATGATTGAATATTGTATTATAAGTATGTAGTTTTTTGCAGATGCTTTTTTAGTATAGTATTTAATTTAACTTTATTGACTGTCTCGTTGCTCTATTATACTCAAGTGCGACTGCTGAGCATGAAGCCTCGGGTTCAATTTCCGGGTCGGGCAATGTGTTATTGGGTTTTTCCATTAGAAAATTCTTGGTAGCAGCCCGGAGTTTGGAATTGTGAAAGACTTATCTATAATGTCCGACTAGTTTCGAACTTGAACTCAAACTGATATTATTAATATTTATGTGCCTCACGAAAGTTATTATATATAAATATGATATTTATTAAAGATAAATCTTTTAAAAGCATTAACGCATGCTTAGCGAACTCTAAAGTTATAATATTAAATGGAAAAGAATACGTTTAGGTTCGGTCACCGCAATGACGTCACCAAAAGACGTGTTAAAATGTGGAAGAAGAAATCACGGTAGTGAGCAGAGGTCGAGATGGTTTAGTGGTCAGAGCGCCTGGAGTATTTATCCGGGAGGCGCAGGTTCGAATCCTGCTCGCAACCTTATTCTTTTGTCATTTAATATTATAAATTTATGATATTTATGTCTTTATCTAGGTATCTTTAACTCTGTATAGGAGGAAAGTGGTCCACTGCGCTATAAGCTTACATATTGCAACCGGTTTCACAGACATACCTACGTAAAATATTAATGTAGGACAAACAGAGTTGTGTGGCTTCGATCGTATTATTGTTTTTACACGACTGCCCAAAATTGGAGTGTTATGTTTTCACGGTTCATGTATGTATGTTTATGAGTTTCTATTTTTCTTTTTTTTATCAAAAATGGATCTACGTTTGGCCACCAACTCGCCTTGTAATAAACGACGGTGTGGCCGAGGATGGAGCACGTAGATCTAGAATAAATCTATTCACTTTTTAGTAGAGTGGATAGATTTGGGGAGAACGATAGTTGGGGAGTTGATGCAACTGCCCAGACCCGTCTCCTACAACGGTTGCACCGGACTACATACCGAAACATGACTAGGTCGCTTCACGGCATGGCTTCATCCGGAGGGTGGCATCCAGCCGCGACCGATGCCTCCCACCAGAGTTGTGTTGCCTGTTTTAACCACCCAGGGGCCACGTGTAGGGATTCCATTTTAAGGGTGCACTCCTACGGACGCGGGCAACTCAGCCCCCAAAATCCACCTTAACTTTCCGATTTAGATGTATGTAGACCCCATATCATACCCCCGTATCGCTAGAATCCTTACACTGTTCCGGTTAACATAGGCTAGAAAGATTATAAATAGTAATATAATGGCTATGGTACACAAAAAGGTGTGAAATAATAACACATCTTTTTTTGGGCAGTCGTGTCAAAAATATTGTTCACATATGTCAGGCGTCCCTTAATTTTTTTTTTTTAGTCAGATAATGTCGTGCATACTGCCTCTTTGGTCTAGAGGTCCAAAACCCGACTGCTGAACATGAGGTCCTGGGTTCAATTCCCGGGTCGGGCAAAGTGTTATTGGGTTTTTCTAAGAAATTATCAGTATCGGGAGTATGGAATTGTACCCGGTAGATGGCAATAGGCTCACCACTTAATACATAGGACTTGGTAAAAATTTTGGTGTATAACTATGTACCTACACTTCTGCCTACCCTAAAATAAGCGTGATTGTATAAATGTATGTAATATTAGCATCCTTCTGTAGATAATTAAAATCTGCCTAGCTATTTCTCTACTTGTTACCTTTTCAGTCTAGCCAGATGCAACATTTCACATGGAGCGACTGCCTATCTGACCTCCACAACTCAGTTACTGGGTAACACGATATCTCGTGATGACACTAGATCAGATTTTCAGGCATCTGACTTTTCCTTTGACAACTGGGACCGACTGCTTAACATTCTCTCCGAGGCTCGACGGGTTCTCGATAAGAAATTATATCCCATCCACAGACCAACCGCGGCAAGCGAAGCTTAACTTAGATCGATCAATTTATGCTGTTATTTAGCCACTACTGTTACGAGCTTGACTTTTTTTCTTAGACTTGTATAATCTATACCAATCAATCTGCCTAGCCTTTTCTCAATTACTTTAAGGTCGGCTTCCAGCCAAACCGGACGCAACTTAATACCAGTATTTTACTTGGAGTGACTGCCTATCTGACCTCCACAACCCGGAACTGGGTAACACGATATCTCGTGGTATGGGCTGGTCATCAAACTTTCAGGCCTCAGGGGGGTTACTCTTGAAGTTAATACCAATTCCAATATTAAAACAATTTTTAATGTTAAAATAAATTTACCTTCATCATAGTTAACTTAATTTTAAAGCATGTCGGTTTATTAGTATCCCGATTCTTTAATTATGTTTTTTGACATTTTTGCATTTAAGAGTATGAACTGACAAATTTCCAATGTCAATCGAGCGGAATTATTTTCAAGAGTAAGCCCACTGACTACCCGTGACGGCTGTCATAGATCATAATTTGACAACCGGGACCGACGGCTTAACGTGCTCTCGGAGGCACGGAGGGGTCTCGGTATGAAATGATGATCACCTATCCACAGACATTGTATAATCTATACTATAGATTATACAATTAATTGGTATAGATTCTATAACAATTAATAAAATTGAAGTATCTGTCTGTGATTATAAATTAACTGCCGAAAAAGTGAAAGTTGCTATTTCTACGATGCCTAGGAAATCATGAATGACCGCTTCTAGAATGTTTGTCACAAATAGTCCCTGAAACAGCTCGACGGAATTAAATGAAAAATTAAGTTATTAAAACAGGAATTTTAACTTATGTTGTCGTGTTTGTTTCAATTTGATATCTTTCGTTAAAATTAATAGGTGCTATTTGTCCAAGTTGCTGGTCTGGTGATTTAGGAGCCGAGCAAAAAGAAAAAGAAGAAGTGGGTAAAACCGAGAGGCACAGCTAGTTTATTTTAAACTAGCTGATGCCCGCGGATTCGCCCGCGTGGATGTCGGTTATCGCGACCAAAAGTAATCATGAAATTTTGATCCCCTTCCCGCTTTCCAATTACCGCTTTATAATTGCCCATTTTTTTAAAGTAAAAGTTAAAATGGATATAGTATATTAAATGGAAAAAGAATACGGTCGCGAACAGGATTCGAACCTGCGCCTCCCGGATAGATACTCCAGGCGCTCTGACCAACTAAGCCATCTCGACCTCTGCTCACCACCGCGAATTCTTCTTCCATATTTTAACACGTCTTATGGCGACGTCATTGCAATCAATTCAGTACTTACAAGTGACCGAACCGACACGACTAACTTTGCAGTTATTACAATGTCGTAAAGAATGCAATTACCTTAATAATTCAAGATATGTCTTTGAAAAAGCATTAACGCATGCTTAGCGAACTCTAAAGTTACAATATTAAATGGAAAAAGAATACGGTCCTGTTCGCGACCGTATTCTTTTTCCATTTAATATTGTAACTTTAGAGTTCGCTAAGCATGCGTTAATGCTTTTTCAAAGACATATCTTGAATGGATATAGTATGTTATCCTTAATAGATAGACATATGCCATCGCGGACTTTTCTGTAGATCTATATAAGATACACAATTCCACCATACATCATTTTGTTATATCTCAAAGGGTTTAGGCAGAGTTTTCGTTGAAAACTGCCAGACGGCTTAGAATTTTTTTCAGACACCTCCAACAAATATAATTATATTTTAGCCAATGTATCCAAAGACTAAACAAATTACATACTAAAACCTTCCTCGAGAACCACTCTATCCATTGGTCAAAATAACATGAAAATCGGTGCAATAGTTTTTGAATTTATCAGCGAACAGACAGACAGACAGAAGCGGCGTTAAACTTTGTTTTAAAATATGTAGTGATGATACAAATATAAAAAAGAAAATAAAGATAAAATATGCAATGAACTTCATCAGAAAGTTATTTGAATGTCTTCAATTGTTTACCATTATCTTTAATGTTATATCATAACAGAATAGCTTCTTTAGCATATGTTTAGAGATCAATAACCCGTCGTGCCAGAGCTAGCGTGCATTGCGGTGCGGGCTAGTGCGGCGTTGTTTCGATGTAAATTAATTGAAGTTTGAAGTTAATTTCCATACGATTTGTTCCCGTAGTGTGCGCGCTTCACTGTGGATTATATTAGGTACATATAATAAACAAATAACAGGGTAGTATATTTGAAAGTTTTTGGGTTCTTACCTACTTCACAGATATCGTAAAAAACGCACGGATTTTTACAGCAGTGCGCGGTAAGCCATAAGTGAAACCGCATGGGATATTTTTTCGCAGTGAGCGCGCTGTAGTTCATACTTCATAAATTTGGCGGGTAAAAAACGCACGGAGTAGGCATGATGACAGATTTTGAAATCTCCTTTTATAATGTACACATCTACTATATCCTAAAAACACATTATTTTAGCAATAAACTAAGTTTCAACTCAAATGATTGAATTTTAATCTAATTTGATTTAACCGCGAAAACGCTGCTGGGTGTCATGGCGCCGTTTTGACGTCATGCCCCAGCATATTTGACATAAGTTGAATCCTTAATGTACGGCGATCATTGACATTTGACTGAGGCGTGATGTCATTCGCTGTGATTGACGTTTCAGTTAACATGGCCGATTGCAGCATTTTATACTTTTATTTTATTGAAAATCTTATTCATCTTAATGATTTTAATAAAACTAGGTGATTTTTTTGAATCCTTTGTGCCTATATTTACTTCTAAAACCATTTATTTGTTGGTTCTTTAATACTGTCATAACGCCTATTCCACCGCAATGCACGGAGGTAAATCCACATTAGTTTTTTTCCAGCAGTGTCCGCGGTGACGGTGTTCACTGTTCATAATCATACTTCACAGATTTGCGGGTTAAAATATATACGGAATGTTACTGCAGTGCGTGGCCTTACATAAAAATTCATTACTAATACAAATGACGTTAAAAAATTGCTATAACCTTCGGACAACCAAGATGTACCATGATTGATAGTATGTAGATGAATTTACTTGATTGCATGCAAATCACTGTACGTAGGTACTTACAGGCAATCTATCACGTAATTGCAACACCGTCTTCATCGAACGCCGTTATTGCCTCATGTTGTACAGTCAATGGCAAAGTCGATTTATACGCACCAAAACTGCCTTTCGCCTAGTAGTCCATTGCGCGACTGTTGAGCACGAGGTCTTAGGTTCGATTTTCAGGTAGGGCAAAGTGTTATTAGGGTTTTCTGTTAGGAAATTCTCTGTAGCTTGGAGTTTGTCCCCGGTAGATGGCAATAGGCTCACTACCTATTACATGGGACTCAATAGCAGCATTGGTGTAGGAGCATTCCTGAAGGAGTAGGGAATACATGCTATGATGATGATGCTATGTTCTTTCTTTCTTCTTATTAGGTTTTTCTGTTAGGAAATTCTCAGTAGTAGCGCTGAGTTTGGCATTGTGCCCGGTAGATGGCAATAGGCCCATCACCTAACACCACGTGGGACTTAATAACAACATTGGTGAAATGTGTGTGAACAACTGTGTACACGTCTGTCTGTCCCTTTAGGGAATGCAGGCGTGATGCTATGAATGAAAATCTGCACCGACTGTAGTGCTGATTATTGCGATATGATGAAATGACTTTTGGCAATGTTTTGTAGGTACTACTGATAGTTATAGAGCTTAGATATTTTATAAATTTAACTAAGACTTTTGTTGCTGACTGTACCCACAGTGGTGTGCGGTGTGGTTGTAGAGTTGTCCAATGACGGAGCTGATTCTGTACTTAGGTATATCGTTATTATTGATTTATTAGTAGTTTATTCCTACTTCCTACTAATATTATAAACGCGAAAGTTTGTATGTATGGATGTTTGTTACTCTTTTACGCAATAACTACTGTACGGATTTGGATGAAATTTGGCACACAGATAGTTTATAACCTGGATTAACATATAGCATACTTTTTATTCCGGCTGGCCTCAATTCTAAAATCCACGCAGATGACGAGACGTCGCGGGCATAAGCTAGTAGTATATAAGGTCCTAACTTATTAGGTAATTTCCTTTTAAGGGGTCAATGTGTAAGTGATAAGGATTAATTTAACCCATAATTAAAATTTTTACAACAATTATATTTGTTTCTTAATGTTTGCCGTTCAAGGAGCAGTTTTCGTCTTGCTAGTACTATGGTTATTACAAATAATTTGTTATATCCATTTAATTATTAGCTTAAGTGAATGTATTTGACTTATATATTACCCCTTTCAAAGGAAATTACTTAATAAATTAGGACCTTAAATATGATTATTATTATGCCCTCACAAAATATACATTTTCGCCATAATAGTCAGTTTTCCTAGTTTAGAATTATGTCTTATTTGTACATACAATCACGCCTGTTTCCCATTGGGGTAGGCAGAGACTATAGATTTCCATTTGCTACTATTCTGAAACACCATTTTCGTTCATCTATGTTCATTAACCATAATCCATAAATCATTTTCTAATTTTTATATGCATACAACTATTAATGCCTGATTTTTTGACATTCATAATTTTTGGGTATGTGCGATGAACTTTCCTTTTCTGCTTATCTACGAAAAATAATAGACCGTAAAGAAGTAATATCTGTACTTGTTTCAAGTAGGTACCATATTTGGTAATTGGTGAATTCATTGTTAGAGATAAAGAATTGTTTATGGCTCGCCGATTAAAGGTGCCGCCGGATGTGGCAAGTTTGTTGGCGACGGGAACTTTTCAATTTATTGTAGGCACTTTTTGACAATAGGACCTTTTCAAATATACCTACACGTACGGATTTGAATAAAAATACGGATGGGACCTTGCTTTGTCAAAAGTGAAGCATAGATTACGCACAAACACATAGATTACACGCAGCGTACTGGCGCCGAGTGGATGAGTTTTAAGTAATTGTATGCATGTAGCTCGTGTATGACAAGCGAAATTAGATGACTAGGCATGCTTCTCACATGTCGTACGCAACGCTCCGCCGGGTTTTTTTTTTGAAATGGGCTTGGATTGCCATATCCGGAACCATAAAGAATAGCGAAAAATACTTAAAGGAGTCTCGGGTCCAATTTTGATGAACTAAACTAACACTGCTTAATTATATTTTTGAAAAATCAATATTCTCGGTTCACAATAAGTGTAGATAGGTGTGTGTGGGTGTTTGTACCCACCGACAAAACTTGCGACAAGCGACAAGTCAAAATTGCAATACAAGAGCTGTATAGTGCTCAGAATGCTGCGTTTCTATCATTGTATAGCCTACAAATAATAGGCATCATGACAGTATTAAAGAACCAAAGAATAAATGGTTTAAGAAGGAAAATATAAACACAAAGGATTCTAAAAAAATACCTAGTTTTATTTAAAACATTAAGATTAATAAGATTTTCAATAAAATAAAAGTATAAAATACTGCAATCGGCCATGTTAACTGAAGCGTCAATCACAGCGAATGACGTCACTCCTCAGTCAAATGTCAATCATCGCCGTACAATATGGCTTCATCTTATACTGAGACAAATATGCTGAGGCATGACGTCAAAACGGCGCCATGACACCCTGCAGCGTTTTGGCGGTTAATTGAAATTAGATAGTTTAAAATGCAATAATTTGCGTTGAAACTTAGTTTATTGCAAAAATAATGTGTTTTTCAGAAATAGTCGATGTGTACCTACATTATAGAAGGCGATTTCAAAATCAGCCATCATGCTTAATGGTCCAGGTCTGAGTGAGCATGTGAGATTTGTATTTGAGAAAACTTAGGGTGTAACCCTAACCTGTAACGACATCTTTTTAGAGATATTTAATAGAAATGCTTACTGCATAACCATTACAATATTTAACCATTTGCCTAAGAATCCCAATCTCTACCATAGACATTATTAAAAAAAATTGTTTAAAGTATTGATTAATAAAAGTTATTATAGCATTAATGAATTTCTAGAAAATAAGACAATACCAATTTCATATTATTGTAAAATTGGCATTATAAAACTGGTTTTTTTTTTAAATTATTTCGATGATAATTTTATAATAATAATGAAATTATAGTACCTAATATCTCAGGTTTTCCCGATCACTACACATTATAATAAAACAACTTTTAACCGGATTAATCGCGTGTATTATTGGGATTTCTTTTTCCTGACGTTTCGAACACTTTGCAGCGTTCGTGGTCGCAGGAGGACTCCTCAGTGTCAGCTCAGCTCAGTTATTTTATTATAATAGTAATATTAATAAAATAATAATAATAACACCAATTGTACCTACCATATTTGAGCAAATAAATAATTTGATTTGATTTGATTTTAACGGATTTTTAGAGCATACTTAAAAAATCACCACTTCAGCCTAATTCTTGTCATTCCAGGCCGGACATTCGGACGACCCATGAAGAAGATGCTACAGGCTCTCATCCCGCTAGCGTTCCAGATCGGCGCAGCATCTACTTGGGCAGTGGTCGCCGCGCTGGTAGGAGTCAAGACGCTGATCGTTGCGCTGGTTATATTGAAGCTACTCCTCGTAGCGGGCGCTGCTAAGGTACATTTAGCTTAAGATTATTAAATAAATAACGTATCATCACGCCTGTATTGCTGAAGGGGTAGCCAGAGGGTACACCAATGCTGTTATTAAGTCCCATCCCATCTATCGGGCACACTTCCAACCTCTGGGCTGCTACTGAGAATTTCCTAACAGAAACTTAATAACACGTTGTCCGACCCGGGAATCGAACCCGAAACCTCATGCTCAGCAGTCGCGCTTGAGACCACTAGATCAATGAGGCAGGTTAAGATTAATATAGGGTATAGGGTTATATTGGGGCTTTGGAATCACTACATGATATAAAACAAAGATGCGGTTTTTTTTTAATAGATAGAGTGATTCAAGAGGAAGGTTTTAGTATATAATATGTCAAGTTTTTGTATACATTGGCTAAAATATAATGATATTTGTTGGAGGTGTCGGAAAAAAATAAGCCGTTTAATAAAATAAGCCGTCAACTTTCAACAAAAACGCTGCCTAAACCCTTTGAGATATAACAAAATGATGTAAGGCGGAATTGTGTATCTTATATAGGTCTACAGAAAAGTCCGTGATGGCATATGTCTATCTCTTAAGGATAACATACTATATCGATTTTAATACTTAAAAAACTGGACTACTATAAAGCGGTAATTAGAAAGTGGGAACGAGATCAAAATTTAATGACTACTTTTGGTCCCGATAACCGACTTCCACGCGGGCGAAGCCGCGGGCATCAGCTAGTGCTAAAATAGAACACACACATGGCCGGCATGATTTTTAATTTATAAATTTCCAATAACGTAATCATAAAATTATGTTTATAAAGCTATGAAGTACCGACACACGCTCAGTCAATGTAAGGTCGTTATACTTCAAATGCGCATGTACACAAAGTTAAAGTCACCGCTCCGGAATAGAACCCAGCACGTCATCTTTGACCCACTCTTCAAGGTCACCCACTCTTCAAGGTCACCCAACTGTCATCGAAATTAAATACAATCAACTTACTGTCGCACAAGGAAATGCTCATCAACTTTAATTATGGACCATCCTGGGAAATTTGACACAAAAGGTCAATGGGCGATAATGGTCCAAATGTCCGCTAAAGAGTTATGTTACTGAATAGTCCAAAAGGTCATGTTAAGTAGGTTAGTTTCTAAGTTTTCTTTATTTATATATTGTTATAGATAACGACACAAACAGTGTTTAAAGTCACAAGAGCCATGCTTCGGCATGGATGGGCCGGCTCGACCGGAGTGATACCCCGGCCTCACAAAATCCGTCGTGAAACAACGCTTGCGTTGTGTTTCGCCGAGTGAGTGAGGGTACCGGAGGCCCAAACCCTTTAAAAGGCCGGCAACGCACTCGCGACTCCTCTGGCGTTGCGGGTGTCCATGGACGGCGGTAATCGTTTTCCATCAGGCGATCCCTCTGCTCTTTTGCCACGTATCCCATTAAAAAAAACTTAATACCGCATGCGTGGTTACCCAAACAGTCGTGAGCAGGATTCGCACCTGCCCTTCTGGATATACTCTAGACGTTCTTACCACTGAACCATCTCAACCTCTGCTCACTACTCCGAATTCTTTTAATACGTCTTTAATTACTTGTATAGGGACTGACTCATTTATTTATTTATTTACACCGTTCTTAAATCTATCTTTACAGGTAAAACTAATGCGACAGAACAGTTTTACATTTCAATTTCATAGCTTTAGAGTTCGTTGAAAGATTTATACGTATAGGTACAAGAATACGGAACCCTCGATACGCGGGTCAAACTCGCACTCATGCGGTTTTTCCTATAACAAGCCTAAAGTAGGTAACGATTACGTCATTAAAGTTAATCAGCGTGTCATTACGCGGCCGTAAGTATAACACACATATTTGCACATTCCTTCCGTTAAGAGAAAGTAACTTTTAGAATCGGACCGAAGAAAGGGACGGAGATATGTTTTAGGGCGAGTTGAGAGGGAGATAGGTATAGCAGATAGTGTTGGTTTAGAAGAACGATTGTGGCTATCGATGTCGCCTTGATTTTTGTGTAATTATAATATTTATAGAGAAAGTAAGATATTTAAATTATACAAGACTAAATTACTGTTCCGTTAGTCTACTGGTCACAAGCGCGACCGCGTGAGGTCCTGGGTTCGATTTCCGGGTTGGGAAAAGGGTTGTTAGGTTTATTCTGGTAGGAAATTCTGAGTAACAGCCCGGAGTTATGAAGCTAGCGATGTGAGACCCCCGTGCTTCGGAGAGCACGTGTAGCCGTCGGTCCTGCGCCTGATCTCTCTCCGGTCGTGTCGGATTGCCGTCCCACCGTAATACGAGAGTGAAAGAAGAGGGAGTGCACTTGTGTTTGCGCATAAACTTGTGCACTATAATATCTCTTACATATTTAGCTAAGCTCCGTGAAGATAGGCCACCGGGAGTATTATTTTTTAAGAGAGTAAATAGTGAAGGAAAACAGTACGATGTGGATTAAATGGTCTAAAATCGCCAACCCGCAGTGAGCTAGCGTGGTGATCAATGCTCGTGCCTTCTGTGTATGAGGAGAGGCCCGCGCCCTGCAGTGGGATTAAACAATTCTCATGAAAATTCCCTTCATCGTACCGTGGTGACTAAATCAGCTAAATCTGAGGAGTTTGTTTGAAGGCGTTGATTCCTAGAACTGCCAGTCATAAAAAAAAAAACAAATCTTGAAGGTGATAATAAGGCTATTTAACATCACGCTCCGACATTTAGGAGCCGAGCAAAAAGAAAAAAGCGAGTGATGCCGCGGGGCACAGCTGTACAAACATACAATCACGCCTGTTTCACTTTAGAGTAGGCAGAGACAGTCGATTTCCACTTAATACGTTTCTGACACACTTCTTTTAATCACCTCACCTCGAATTCGTTTTGCGGATTTTAAATAGATAAGTACTTGAAATTCTGAGTAACAGCCCGGAGTTATGAAGCTAGCGATGTGAGACCCCCGTGCTTCGGAGAGCACGTGTAGCCGTCGGTCCTGCGCCTGATCTCTCTCCGGTCGTGTCGGATTGCCGTCCCACCGTAATACGAGAGTGAAAGAAGAGGGAGTGCACTTGTGTTTGCGCATAAACTTGTGCACTATAATATCTCTTACATATTTAGCTAAGCTCCGTGAAGATAGGCCACCGGGAGTATTATTTTTTAAGAGAGTAAATAGTGAAGGAAAACAGTACGATGTGGATTAAATGGTCTAAAATCGCCAACCCGCAGTGAGCTAGCGTGGTGATCAATGCTCGTGCCTTCTGTGTATGAGGAGAGGCCCGCGCCCTGCAGTGGGATTAAACAATTCTCATGAAAATTCCCTTCATCGTACCGTGGTGACTAAATCAGCTAAATCTGAGGAGTTTGTTTGAAGGCGTTGATTCCTAGAACTGCCAGTCATAAAAAAAAAAACAAATCTTGAAGGTGATAATAAGGCTATTTAACATCACGCTCCGACATTTAGGAGCCGAGCAAAAAGAAAAAAGCGAGTGATGCCGCGGGGCACAGCTGTACAAACATACAATCACGCCTGTTTCACTTTAGAGTAGGCAGAGACAGTCGATTTCCACTTAATACGTTTCTGACACACTTCTTTTAATCACCTCACCTCGAATTCGTTTTGCGGATTTTAAATAGATAAGTACTTAGGCGAAATTCGAAGGCCCTTGCGCTCCTTGGGAAGTGTCTGGGTACGATGCCCACTGGCAACAGTCAAAAAATTGGCATCGAGCAAACGCATCCGGATCGGATGGGCTTCGGTGAGAGTTGAGGTACTGGCAGTGCGACCTCTTCAGTGCTACCGGTGCTTTGAAACTGGGCACGTGCGTCAGCACTGCTCTAGTACTGTCGACAGAAGCAACCGATGCTACGCTTGTGCTGAGCCTGGCCATAAAGCAAGCGAATGCACGGCACAAACCCACCGATGCCCACTATGTGCGGATCTTGGCCGTTCGGCCGATCATAGGATGGGAAGTAAGAAGTGTACTCCTCCTAAAGGTAAAAAGACGAACAGGCAAGTACCTCCCTTAACGGTCGGATCCACGCAGGGGTCTACTACTAGTAGTATCGCTCCGGAGGCTATGGACGCTTCGCCTTCCCAGCCCTAAAGGTTCTCCAATGCAACCTCAACCATTGCCGCAACGCGCAGCAGCTATTTCTGCAAACTGTTGCGGAGTGGTCGGTTGCCTTGGCGGTGGTAGCAGAGCCCTATGGCCTCCGAGATCATCCTCGCTGGTTCCGGGACACTGTGGACTCTGTAGCCGTTTACTGGGCTGGTGGAGGCGGTGAGCCTCACTGTTCCCTATTGGATAGAGGACACGGATTTGTTGCGGTGGAATGGGGACCTCTCGCGGTGGTGGGCTGCTACGTTTCTCCCAACATTTCTCTTGCCGATTATGAGAGGTATCTGGACGGGGTTGCAAACTGCATTCGATGCAAATGCCTGCCCCGTCCGGTGCTTGTCCTAGGCGACTTCAACGCTCACTCCAGAGCCTGGGGTAACACCCGGGACAGGCCGAGGGGACGCGTGATACAGGAATGGGCGGCATCACTTGACCTTGGACTTCTTAATCGAGGGTCCGTTCCCACTTGCGTCCGGTGGCAGGGGGAGTCCATCGTAGACCTCACGTGGGCAACGCCTCCTGCGGCCCGCATGGTGTCGGAATGGAGAGTGGCTGAGGAGATAGTCACTCTCTCAGATCACCGCCACATTGTTTTTGATGTGGCACTCCGCCTTTTTAACAGTCCGCGCCGTGCAGGCTCTGGCCCATCAGTGCGGCGCTGGGCCCTGAAAAAACTTGATCGTGATATGCTTGTAGCAGCTGCTAACGTCACGGGTTGGCTAGATGATAGCCAACAGAGGATCTCGTCCAATCCAGAAGAAGAGGCGGCCTGGTTTCGGGACACGATGACGTTGATATGCGACGCATCCATGCCCCGAGTCAGATGCGCCCAGCGTTCCAGTGCTACTTACTGGTGGTCGGAAGAGATCGCGCAGTTGCGCACTTTATGTCTCAGGGCCCGACGTCAGTATCAGCGCGCTCGACGTAGAAGGCAACCGAGAGCTACGGAGGGAGAAATAGCCAGAGCCTATAATGCGTACCGAGAGGCGACTATGGCGCTCCAACACATTATCGCAGATGCCAGATCTAGATCCTGGCGCGAGCTTCTCGAAGGGCTGGACAGAGATCCGTGGGGGAGACCTTATAAGATGGTCATGGGGAAATTACGCCCATGGGCCCCACCTATCACGGAGACCATGGATCCGGATCTGCTGGATGGAGTCGTCAACACGCTCTTTCCAGTTGTTGGGAATAGTCCCACGCCACTCCCGTTATTTTCGGCCTGGTTTGATGACTTAGGGGTGACGCAGGGGGAATTGGACCGAGCCCTAGGTCGTTTGGCGGCCCGTAACACCGCACCAGGCCCAGATGGTATCCCTGGCAGGGCGTGGGTTCTAGCTCTAACTGCACTAGGAGACCGCCTGAGGCGGCTGTTTAACAGTTGTCTCTGTGCAGGAGTTTTCCCCTCCGGATGGAAAGAGGCCCGATTGGTCCTGTTGAAGAAGGCGGGTAGAGCTGCAGATTCTCCCTCAGCATACCGTCCCATTTGCCTGCTTGACGAGGTATCGAAGCTTTTTGAAAGAATAATTGCCGAGAGACTCGTCAGGCACCTGTCGCGGGTGGGTCCTGATCTTGCTGAAAGCCAGTATGGCTTCCGGCAGCGGCGTTCCACTATAGATGCGATCCTTCGCGTCCGTGAGCTGTCAGAGCAGGCAGTGTCCCGGGGTGGAGTGGCGTTGGCGATAAGTTTAGATATTGTCAATGCCTTTAACTCTCTGCCCTGGGGTGCTATTAGGGAGGCACTAGTTCACCATGGGGTGCCTTCTTACCTGCAATGCATCGTTGGGGCCTACTTACGCGACCGGCACATTCGGTATGTGGGTCGGGATGGTAACCTCCGGCGGAGGGAGATTAGGTGTGGGGTTCCGCAGGGATCGGTCTTGGGTCCTCTCTTGTGGAACCTCGCATACGATGCGGTCCTGCGGGTCAACCTTCCCATTGGCGTAGATGTAGTATGTTACGCAGACGACACTATGGTGTTGGCCCGAGGGGATACCTTCGAGGAGACCATCAGGCTTTCTGAGCTCGGGGTGGCAAAAGTCGTGGCGTCAATCCGCGAGCTGGGTCTAGAGATAGCGCCTCATAAGACCGAAGCGCTATGGTTCCATAAGCTGCCTAGAAGCAGAGAACCACCCAACTCGTTAGTCTGCGTAGGAGATGCACAAGTCCAGGTGAGCCGATACATAAAGTATCTTGGTATAATCCTGGACGGTCGGTGGGGCTTTGAAGAGCACTTTCAGCGCTTAGTCCCTCGGATCGAGAAGGCAGTGGGTGCTTTGCACAGACTGCTGCCCAATCTCGGGGGACCTCGAGAGGAAGTTCGCCGCCTTTACGCGGGAGTCGTGCGATCGATGGTCCTTTATGGGGCACCGGTTTGGTCATGTAGACTGTCAGGCGTCCGACGTTGCAGGGTGAAAATCAACAGCCTGCAGCGGAAAATGGCTATTCGCATCGCACGGGGATACCGAACTGTATCCTTTGAGGCGGCAACACTCCTGGCCCGCTTTCCGCCGCTAGACATCCTTGCGGATATGGACACGAGGGTCTATGATCGAATCCGTGCCATCCGCCAAAGCGGCAACAGTGTGCCAGGGCGCGCTTTTGTAAGGCTGAGGCGGCAGGAACGGCGACACGCACTCGAGCGGTGGCGCGAAAGGTTACAGCAGCCGCAATATTCGCGCAAGCGCGTTGTCGAAGCCGTCCTGCCGCACTTCGAAGCCTGGCTGAAAAGAGGGGAACGCATCTCCTACAGACTCACTCAGGTACTGACCGGGCACGGATGCTTCGGTGAGTATCTGAACAGGATTGGGCGAGAGGCCACGGCAAATTGCCACCATTGTGGAGGGGGCCTTGATTCCGCACAGCACACGCTCGAGGAGTGCCCTGCGTGGGACTCTGAGCGGCGGGTCTTGATGTCTAAGATCGGACAAGACTTGTCTCTGCCAGCCGTAGTGAAGGCTATGCTGACGGAGACTGCGAATTGGAGAGAAGTGGCTTCCTTTTGTGAGACCGTTATGGTCCAAAAGGAGGCCGCCGAACGTGATCGTGAGAGAAACGATCCCACCCGGAGAAGGAGGCGTCGAGGAAGCAATCGCCGCGGCGCCTAACATGCCGAAAGCCGGCCTGGATCATCTATAACAGGCAGGCTTTTGAAGTCGCAGGCGATCAGAGTGGGGACTCTGTCTGCCTATAAAGTGACCTCAGGGAAGACGGTGGCTCAGTGGTCACGTGCTGCCGTGTACAGCGAGGCGCAGGGGGGGGCTCTTACAGTCTCTCCAGTGAGGTGCCGTAACAGGCGTTGCACGGGGGGGTTCCGGAGCTGGTCTCTTAAGAGGACCCGGAGCTCCCCTTCAAGTGCGGATGGTGACCACCGGGGTGGTTTTAGTGAGGTAAAAATCCCACACTCCCCGGTTTTATCCCCAAAGACCGGGCGCCTTTTGAAGGTTTCCCCCCGAAAACAAAAAAAAAAAAAAAAAAAAAAAAAAAAGTACTTAGTAGAAATCGAAAGTGAAATTAATATACTTTTGAACTGGTCCCCTCGGGCCCTTTGTGTAGAAGTTGTTTAGCAACCTGTAACCCGACATGGTTGTTATTTTACGTGACCATGTCATTGTCTAGGCCGGAAATACTTGAGGCCTTGCATAAAAATATTTGGGCAAAGTTGGGTAGAACGCTTGAATATGGAGGTAAGCGGTATTCATTGCGATATGACACAGTATATAAATTTACAAATGAAGTTTGATGTATACAGAATTTTTAAAACAGATCTGCATGTCCTGATCAAAACAGAGGGGTGTTCTCCTAAATTAAAGTGGTATGACCGTTGGACTGACAAGTCAAAGGTCGCAAGTTCGAATCCAAGGCACGAACCACTGACTTTTCGAAGTCATGTGCGTATTATAAATGAATTGTCACTTGCTTAAAACGGTGAAGGATCGTGAGGCAACCAGCGAGGTGTTCTCGATGGTGTGTAAAGCCATGTCAGAGACCTACGGGTGGTTTAAAATCTGACACGAGGTTGTTTATCAACCACACGATAAGAAGAATGAATGAATCGATTTTCATTTCGTTTTATTTCATGGTGACTTTGATTGAGAATGTTTTCTTAGCTATAATTATAGAAAATCTGTTCGTTTGAAGATTACCCGTTCTTTTCTAATTGATGAAGAGATATGAGGAAATTTTGGTTACCTATTGCTGGTATGATGCAGTGCAGCAACCCATCTCTTGACTACTGCATCAACCGTGCGTTATCCTACCTTACCTTAATATTAAAAATTAAATTACCCTGCCTTACAACACGTTACCCTAACTTACCCCAAATTACCCTGCATTACCCGTCATTACCCTACCTTACCCCAAATTCAATATTACCTACCTTGCCCCAAATTACCCTATATTACCCTAGCTTACCCCAAATTACCCTACATTACACAACTTTACCCTACCTAGTTTAAAATGTCGCATGCTAAATATTCTTTCTCCGTAATTCCAGGTGGGCGCTCTTTTCGCAAACAAGGGGCACAGCTCCCACGGCTGGGAGGCGCCGAGCCAGAAGGAGATCCACCTCCACATACACAACGGGCAGCTGCATGAGGAGCATGCACCTATATGTAAGATGATTTAGTCATTTTGCCTAGCCTTTTCCCAATTACATTGGGGTCGGCTTCCAGTCAAACCGCATAATACCAGTATTTACATGGAGCGACTGCCTATCTGACCTCCACAACCCAGTTACTGGGTAACACGATATCTCGTGGTATGACTGGTTGTCAGACGTTAAGGCCTCTGACTACCCGTAACGGCTGTCATAGATCTTAATTTGACAACCGGGACCGACGGCTGCACTTGCTCTCCAAGGCACGGAGGGGTCTCGGTATGAAATAATAGTCAACCATCCACAGACCGATAGCGGCAAGCACAACTTAACCTCGATCGATCGATCTGTGTGGCTGTTATTTAGCCACGAGCCCCTCAGCTCCGCCCCAGCCCCAGCCTCAGCTAAGATGATTTATAGTTAAATATTATGAGGAAGTCAAATTATTCAGGTGGCAAGATGAATTTGGTGCGTTTACCACGGCTGGTTTGAGGTGGTGCACGGAAAAATTAGGTATATAGTATTTGGAAAGATAGTGGATCCCCGTTGAATGTAACTTTACGCTATAGCGGTTGGGAGCCTGGCCACTTTGAGATTCATTGATATGATCTTATTTAACAAACAAACACTTTTGATTTTAAAATTCATATATTTTTGTGGAAGAAAATACGGTCGTGAACAGGATTCGATCCTGCGGCTCCCGGATAAATACTCCAGGCGCTCTGACCGCTAAACCATTTCCGATTCTGCTCACCAACGCGAATTCTTCTTCCACATTTTTAATACGTGTTTTGTCATTGCCTATCTATTCAGTCCCTATACAGGGGCGGTCTGAGCGCCTGGAGTATTTATTAGGGAGACGCAGGTTCGAATCCTGCTCACGACCGGATTCTTTTTCCACAAAAATTTATAACTGTAGAGTTCGCTAAGCATGCGTTAATGCTTTTCGAAGATTCATCTGTACTTTTGATTAGATTTTACATATATCACGCGCACAGAGTCGCTATAAATTATTGTGCAGATTTTTCTGATCCTGTATTAACAACTTATTTCACATAGTCCCTGGTTGGAAGCAAGTGACACCTTTTACACCCCCTGGAGGGGTCCCAGGGACACCAGTGACTAGCCCTTACTACATCCGTGACTACGTGGATGCGACCCCAAGCTCGGCTACACGGAGAATTTTAAACATTAAATTCTAGATTTGGCTCAGTAAGTCCTTCATGGTATTTGGTAGACTGTGTCTTTAGCACCACTGGTCTTTGAGATTCTTCACATGCTTCTACACTATGTCTTCTTTTCTATAAAGAAGACTCAATATAGTGTAACCACAGCCTATTTCTTGACACCGAGTGTTCTATTCTATGAAAAAGACTCAATTTGGTGTGACCACAGCCATATTATTTTACACTAAGCATTTCTTCCCTATGTATATGACACCATGATCTTTTCTCTACAAAGAAGACTCAATATAGTGTTACGACAACCTATTTCTCGACACCAAGTGTTGTATTCTATCAAAAAGACTCAATTTAGTGTGACGACAGCTTATTTCTTTACACTTTATCCTTCTTTTCTATAAAGAAGACTCAATATAATGTAACCACAGCCTATTTCTCGACACCAAGTGTTCCTATTCTATAAAAAAGACTCATTTTGGTGTGACCACAGCTTATTTCTTCACACTTTATCCTTCTTTTCTATAAAGAAGACTCAATATAATGTAACCACAGCCTATTTCTCGACACCAAGTGTTCCTATTCTATAAAAAAGACTCAATTTGGTGTGACCACAGCTTATTTCTTCACACTTTATCCTTCTTTTCTATAAAGAAGACTTAATATAGTGTGACCACAAGGAAGACGCCTTCTGATTAAATATCGAACAAATTTGCCACTTTTGGCAGGGCTTGAGGTAACACACAAGCACAAACTACTCCAGTACTAATTCCTTGAAGATAAAGAATATCTAATTGGGCATGCCTGATTTTTCGTAAGACGTGCTAACGAAAAACTATTTGGAGATTTTTTGATTATGTGCTATATTTTGTTAATTTCCACTCGTAAGAGATTACAAAATAAAAGGCAAAAATAACTAATAACCTTCATTTGACCTGAACCACTTGCAGTGACGTCACATGTTCATATTTTATTTAATCTGTGCAATGAAGGTATGTTGTCATTTTTAGTGATGCCAGACTACGAAAATGAAAATGTTTTCTGGCATTTTTATAGTGAAGTTATTTAAACTAAAATCGCATTTAATGATACGAATGTATTTTATTTTTTGAACTAAGATTACTATGTATATTTCTACAAGTAATCAAAATACATCTATGCCCAAAAAAGTAAAAAACATGCGTTTTATATTAATAAACATCAAAATTTGAATACTAGAGTTGGCAACACTTGTCGGTTTGACGTTTATGACCTTCATTTGACATTACCAACTGACATCAAACTGACTGCTGTTTGTTTTAGTTCGAAACTAGGTGTTTTAAAAATTTGTGATACATTACGTAATTTAGGGAAATATAAAAAAAAAAACTTAAAATTAAAATAGCCAAAATAGTTTCTCATAATAAGAAAAAAATACGAAAAAAATATATATAAAAAAAATATATTTTTTTATTAAGCATGCCCAATAACGATAACCGTGGAAAACATTGTTTTGACCTGTAATTACAAACTGTCAGAAATTCATTTTCACGGTAACCTTAATCTTCTTGGTAAAATCTTTGTTCTTCTTGGTCTTATTGTTGTGTCTCATGTCTTAGTGTTCTTTTAATAAAAGAAGACTCAAGCTAGTGTGACCACAGCCTATTACTTTATACTATGTGTCTTTTTCTTGATAACATATTGTGTCTAGGCGTAATATTTTTGGGATTTATAGTGACCTTTGCAGGATTTAGGCCACCGATCTTTGTGTTTTATATCCACTGAAGAGACTTGATCAAGTCCTGATTCATGTTCTAGATTTGCGAATTTTAAAATAATTAACTTCTTATTAAATATTGTTGAACGGTTATTACTCACGTGCATTCTTTGGGATTACCCCACTAGTTTCGAACTCAAATGGAGCCCTTAGTCATGAGCTGAGCCCGCGGCGATGTTGAACCGTTGAACAATAATTAATATGAATGTGTCTCACGAACTAACTATTAAATTAACGACTTCTTGTACATTTTTTGGGGTTTCCCGACTAGTATCGAATTCAAACGTAGATATATATTCTATTTTATATTATTCTTCTATACAAAAATAATTTTACTAAGTAGGTATGTACGTAACCCGAGACACGTCAAATATTTTCATAGAACCTGCGTAAAAAGTTTGAAAAATGTCTATGAACTTAACGACTGTCGAAATAAATACGTTTTAAACTTACAAAGTTATACGTACGCGCAGCTGACAGCCCGCCAACTGTGTCCAAGTCCACCGTGATGTAAAAAAATATACATAATCGATTCTGTTACTAATTCAGAACAAACTACTTGTAGTTTTAAATAAATATATACCAAAAATAAGGTTGTACCCATAGATTGAATTTAAAAATACATAAATATAAAATACAATAACAAACTGCAGTGTCAGAGCTTAAACCACCCGTAGGTCTCTGACATGGCTTTACACACCATCGAGAACATCTCTCAGGTGTGCTGGTTTCCTCACGATGTTTTCCTTCACCGTTTTAAGCAAGTGATAATTCATTTATAATACGCACATTACTTCGAAAAGTCAGTCCAACGGTCATATCACTAGGCTATCACTGCTGTAATTTTTATGTAGTGTTAATTACACCTTGAAACTAGTTAAAAGGGGAAAGTGATACTTACTCCGAAAGGTGGACTTTTGAATGACTCACAAGTCACAACGAATGACGATACGAGTTGCCTAGATATAAAAAAAATGGTATCAGTGAAAGTTTTTGAGATAACACACCTACCTACCTACCTAGATATTTTGTGAGAAATATTCTTTTGAGATTCAAATAATTTAATAGTGTTATTTTTCACGTAGGGTGTCATGTACATACGTATTTATTATATGTCAGCATAAAAAGAGTTAAATAAAGAACTCAAAATATTCGATCGGTATACGTGATTTTCCATTTGAGTGTACTGCAAAACTCAGAGATTAACTTAATTCGTGATTTCGAATAATATCGACCGACAAATAAAGGCTAGGAGGAAAAAGGGGGAAAACCATACATACATCACCTGGAGAAGGCAAAACTTGAAATTGATAATAACGAAAAATATTTTTTAAATAGCGCCATCTATTATCGAATGGCCTTACTATTATGCAATTTAGTTGGTTACTAAGTTGTTGTGACAACCGCTAGATGGCGCTAACTACTTGTTTATTTTACGTGAATATTTGGAGATTCAGATGCGAGAATTCATTATGATTTTTATTAATTGTCATTACATCTGCTATAATTTATTTGAACATTCTTTGTAGTATACTATTTTATAGCATTTGTGTTTTTAAGATATTTACGGGCAATACTATTTCTCTACTAGATGGCGCCACAAAACGCTCTACAATAGTCCAGCTACTCCCAACTAGATGGCGCTTTAACAAACTTTTGTTCTACAGCTTCTTGGAGCAGAGATGGTACCGCCACAGCTGCAGGTACAGACAGTAAAAACATCAACCTAGTAATTAACCCTTACGCCGCCGCCGCAGGTCCTCAGACTATCAGCACGCCTTACGGGAACTATGTGAGGGTTGAAGCGCCTCACGGCATAGCATCAAACATCGGCAACTTAAGTAGTTAAGGTCAAAATGGTTGAATGTAATTGTGTGTCGTTTAATACTAATTTATTTGTGTACTGCAGGTACGTTACTGTTCTATCAGGTAGGTTCATAGTATTTCTTTAAAGGAAATAAACGAAATTTTTAATCATAATGATTGTCATAAAAACAAGAATTTTTGTGATAAGAAAAATACGATCGTGAGCAGGATTTGAACCTGCGACTCCCGTATCCATAACCGGGGCAGAGACTTTATAGTGGCGCCCCCTATCCTCCAACGTTCAAGATAATTATTATTTAGAAAATCTTACAAATTAAGATACTTTAGGATGCGTGACTTAATCAAATTAATAATTATCAATAAAACCGATGCGCTGCGATTTTTTTCATCAAACTGATGAATTTGGCGCCCCTGAAGTTGCCCCGGTTAGTCCCCCTCTAGATCCGGGGCAGTAAATACTCTAAGCGCAGTAACTTATAACTTTAGAGTTGGCAACACTACATACATAGATTGGCCTTTGATTTTATCTGTATCAGTTAACATTGGAACCCTTACGAGAGAATGACAGAGTTGCAATTACATAAATATCTGCCTAGTATTTTTCCAATTACATAGTGGTCGGATTCCAGTCTAAACGGATGTAAATAACATAATACCAGTATTTATATGGACTGACTACCTATTTTACATCCACAACCCAGTTACTGGCTGGTAATGATGACGATCATCTATCCACAGACAATCCAAGGACTTTAGCCTTTAGACTTTATGAGAGTACAGAAAGAGCGAGTGCACCTGTGTTTGTGCATATACTTTAATATCTTCTGTGTACTTGGCTAAGTGCCTCGTTGGTCTAGTGTTCCTAAGCGTGACTGCTGCGCATGAGGTCTCGGGTTCAATTCCCGCGTTGGGCAAAGTGTTAGTTAATTCTCGGTAGCAGCCCAGAGTTTCCAATTGTGACAATAGGCTCACCAACTAGGACTTAATAACAAACAGCATTGGTGATATGTGGATGTACACCTCTCTCTGCCTACCACTTCGGGGAATACAGGCGTGATGCTATGTTATGTTTTTACTTGGCTAACCTCCGTAGAGTTAGGCGAATGTCACCGAAAACTTGATCGAGAGGAGCATCATTGCTCACACAGAACTGTCATGCAAAACAGATTCGATAACATAGCTAATCGAAAACAAGTGCTAAGTAATGGCGATTTACACGTGTCGTAATATAACTGCATGTTTGAAGTTAGAGCTGGTTCACATTAGGTCGAACCGACAGTTTTATCGTTGACCGACTGTCGGGTGTTGGTGTTCACACTAGAAACTGCCGGTCCGACCTAATGTGAACTCGCTCTTAGGCTTTCCAAACGGTCGCGCAGGTACAGTTGTCTAGAAAACTGTTAGCACGCTAAAATATTTGAAAATCAACAAGACCGTATAACATTTATGGCACCGACTGTTCTCGGCCTCTGAGCAAACGAGATAGACGTATCGACGGAATGTAAAGGAGTGAGTGACACAGCACGCTGTTGCTCCCATCATGTCGCGCATGCGTCCTGCTGATTTTATCGTAAACTTGAGTACCCCGAAACGTACAACTTCAGTCGAGCACAGATAAAACACGACAGCAGAGTTTAGCCTTAGTTATTTCTTATGTCAATCGTCTACGCTTGACTTCAGAAATACGTTCGACCTTTCCTTTTAAAAGATAAGTTGGTTAAAAAAGTTAGGTTATTTGTAATGTTACCAGCAATTAACGATTACCTACGAATGGGTTAGAAAATAATTATTTATGTAGATTTTTTTTATTTTTTATTTTTGTAAGTATTAAGTTATTTTACAGTTAAGATGTTAATGTTCAAGTATAGATAGATAATAAATAAATTTACAACGATTTGTGAGTTTTATTGGTTTCCATGCTAAATCCGCCACTCCTGTTATGCCTGTGGATATTGAAAGGTTTATTACAGACAAAAACTCCAGGTTACTGAGAATTTCCTACTAGAAAAGCCAATAACACTGCTCGATCCGGGACTCAAACCAGACTCAGAACCACCTCACGCACAGCAGGCACGTTTGCGTCCGACCAACGAGACGGGAAACCGTAATAGTCTAAAATCAACTCGCAGTGAGCTAGCGTAGTGATCAATGCTCGTACCTTCTCTGTATGAGAAGAGGGCCCTTGCACTGCAGTGGGACAGTTATGGGCTGGTTATGTTATTGCATAATAAGTGTAGCTTAGCATAGCATCACGCCTGTATTCCTCAAAGGTGTAGGCAGAGGTGTACACAGTTGTACACCCACATTTCACCAAAACTGTTATTAAGTCCCATGTCATGAACCGAGCACAGTTTCAAACTCCGGGCGCCTAATGAGAATTTTCTAACAGAAAAACTCAATAACACTGCCCGAGCCGGGAATCGAACCCAAGACTTCTTGCTCCTAAGTAAGTAAATCAACTAAATGCTTGTCATGGCGCCTTCTCCAAGAATCACTGTTTTAATATCTATCGAGCGAACATGCTGCCCTTGACACGTAACCTTGTCGACTGGTTGGTTAGAATTCTCTTCTAGATATAGGAGTAATTGTATATTTCTATTTTTGTAGTTTTATTACAACACACATATATAATAAACTGCCTAAATGTATGCGATCTTCTCAAATTATATTAATAATTAAAGATAAATCTTTAAAAAGCATTAACGCATGCTTAGCGTACTCTAAAGTTAGGTATTATATTAAATGGAAAAAGAATACGGTCGTGAGCAGGATTCGAACCTGTGCCACCTGGATCTTGTCGAGATGGTTTAAAGGTCAGAGCGCCTGGAGTATTCATCCGGGAGGCGCAGGTTCGAATCCTGCTCACGACCGTATTCTTTTTACATTAAATAAGTTCGATAAGCGTGCGTTAATGCTTTTCATTGATTTATCTTTAATTGTTAAGGTAATTGCATCTTTACGAAATTGTATTAACTGCAAAGTTAGTCGTGTCGGTTCGGTCACCTGTATAGGGACTGAATAGATACCAATGACTTCACCAAAAGACGTTAAAATGTGGAAGAAGAATTCACGGTAGTGAATAGAGGTCGAGGTGGCTTAGTGGTCAGAGGCCTGAAGTATTTATCCGGGAGGCGCAGGTTCGAATCCTGCTCAAAGAAAAAGAAAACGGTCTTTTTCCATTTAGAATTATAACTTTAATAATGTGATTTATGAAAATATTGAACATAATATAATTATCGTCTACATTCGGATATTGCCTTATTATTAATAATATATTTAATTTGAATCTCAGTCATTATTTATAATTGTTAGTAATCAAATAATTTGTATGTTTACTAAGAGCCATTTTATTTAGAATGCTTGTTAATATTACAACTTATAATATTATTTGTACACCATATTATGTCGTAGGACGTAGTGCAATTCTAACATTACTTTAAGACCTGTAACTAACCTATGTTCCACAAATAAATTAATTATGAATTATATGCTATACAATGATTGGTCAGACGTTAGATGGTATTTCTTCAAGACGGTAATAATCTTATAGTTTATATGAGACTAGCTGTGCCCGCGACTCCAACCGCGTGGATGTCGTAAATTAACAACATGTCGTGTATGAACACAAATTCGAAATAATTAACAAATGTTCAACATGATTCTTTAAATTGGCATAACTTTTTTATTTATACAAACAGCTGATGTTAAGTGAAGCTTACCACAATATATTAGTGAAAACCACATCTAAATCGGATAAGCCGTTTCTGAGATTAGCGTGTACAAACGCACAGACAAACAGACAAGCAGATAAACAGACAGACAAAAAATGTTTAGTATATATAATCATTGTTTCTCATATATCTTCCGTTTACAGACAGCGATCCGTTACATTTTTATTATATGTATTGATGATTGATGTCTGCGACTTCGCCAACGTGGATTTTCAGAATTGCGTCCAACCGGGACATAAAGTATCCTATATGTTAATCCAGGTTATAAACTATCTGTGTGCCAAATTTCGTCCAAATCCGTCTAGTAGTTATTGCATGGGAGTAACAAACATCCATACATACTCACAAACTTTTGCTTTTTATTAGTAAGATTGGATTTTATTTCAGAAAAAAATAGTGAAGTTACCTGGAATTAACGTTAATTTAATACGTGGTTCACCCACGATTTTCCAGCAACACCTATATGCTCTTCTAATTCAAATAGGGCTTACTTTAATTATATATATAATATATAATGTTTTTCTAAGGAAACAGAACTAATAGACACGAACGGGATTCGAGCCCGCGACTCTTGACATTCCTTGTCATCGCTCTACCAACTGAGCTACCGTGTCGCTTGTTCTCAACTATAGAATTTCAAGATTCCTTCTTTCGATGGGACGGCAATCCGACACGAGCGGAGAGAGATCAGGCGCAGGACCGACCAACTTCCTGACTCCGGGCTGCTACTGCGAGTTATCTAACAGGGAAACACAATTACACTTTGCCCGACCTGGGAATTGAATCCAGGACCTCACGCTCAGCAGCCGCACTTGCGACCACTAGACCAACGAGGCAGTCAAAAAGGATATTATAGTGCAGATGACAGTGTTCTAATTATATAATTTTAGCTAACATTACACCTAAATTGTAGTATAAAACTGCAAATTTACTCAGAATTGCCACTCATAAAGAATTTCCTAACAGAAAACCCAATATCACTTTGCCTGAGCCGGGAATTGAACTCGGAATCGTAGTGGTACCGACCGTGACTTTTGAAGGTTAGGCCCTCCGTTAACGCAATTTTTCTATTAATGTAAAAAATTCAAAGTTATAAATATATGTGAGAATAAAAATACGGTCGTGAGCAGGATTTGAACCTGCGTCCCATGGATGAATACCAACTCAAAAACTTGATCTTTATGAAGATATCTAATCGGCTTAACTTCTAACAAACAGACTTATATAAAGATCTTGAATCAGTAAGTAACAGTGCTTGCGCATGACCTCACTGTATGACGCCATCTCAATGTAATCTTTGGACATTTAGTTATCAAGTTAACACTAGTAACTGCGCACGAGTTCACCCACACATTGACTGCGTACTTTCAGTAGTGTCGTCGGCTTCTAGTCTCACCAAATGAGTAGTAATAAACTCAGCCCTGGATCTAGGGACGGGAGACAAACCGGGCATCAGTCTCGGCAATTTCAGGGAGCGCCAAATTCATGTTAACATACATAACATACAATCACGCCTGTATTCCCCGAAGGGGTAGGCAGGAATTAATAACTGCCTCGGTGAAATGTGGGTGTACAACAGTTCTCGGCGTAGCCTTTTGGAGATACATGCTATGTTATATTTAAAAAAATACTTCGAATCGAACCCGAGACTTCATGCGTAGCAGTTGACCTCTAGATCAATGAGAAATAATCTTATATGTTTCTAATACAAACCTAATTTATATCTAATACAACCATATGGGCTTACTATTGAAAATAATTCCGCACGATTGACATTGGAAATATGTAAGTTCGTACTTTTAAATGCCAAAATCTCTAAAAATTCATTATAGATTCGGGATAATATGAAGACAACATGCTTTAAAATTGAGCAACTGTAATGTAGGTAAATTTATTTTAAAATTACGCGTTGGTTAAGGCGTCCATTTAATATTGGAATTGGTATTAGTTTCAAGAGTAACCCACAGCTCCTGGTTGCTAAGCGACGGGTTGTCAAACAACCGGTTGTTGAGCAACCAACAGCAACTGTTGCTAGCTCAGAATATTAACTAATACCTGTCTCTAGTAAGTATGTATATTCATTTTGACAACGAAATAATTTACAAGTTAATGAGACATTTATAAGCGATTATGAATATTTATATCCCTCCTTTCCTCGTTAGTCTGATGGTCGTAAGCAGGGTTGCTGATCGTGAGGTTCAAGGTTCGATTCCCTGGTGGATTAAGTGTTATTTGTTTGTGTTGGAATTTGGAATCGTGGCCGGTTAATGGCAATAGGTTCACCTCTCCAGACAGTCGTCCCTCAAAAGAAATTGAATACTATTAATTATTTTAACTGCGACTGCTGAGCATGAGGTCCTGGGTCCGATTCCCGGGTCGGGCAAAGTGTTATTGAGTTTTTCTTTTAGGAATTATGGCAGTAGGCTCATGGGACTTAATAACAGCATTGGTGAAATGTGGGTGTAAAATTGTGTACATCTCTGCCTACCCCTTCGGGCAATACAGGCGTGATGCTATGTTATGTTGTGTCTTTCTAAAACCAGCGAACTGAACCCAGGACCTCGTGTTCACCAGCCGAAAATGAGGCAGTTACAAACATAACCTTTAAAAAAAGTAATAATTTCAAAACCGGTAAAATATTTGACTTTTAAATTTTAAAGAAGTTATGTGTAGGAATGTGTGAGTGTGTGTGAGATCCAAGGGCGACAGGGTGTGACGTCATAGAATTAGTCGCCCGCGCATAGATACTGAATTGATTCTGTGATTTAGAAGTTTTTAAGTTAAATCTGAAGATTAAAATATGAAGGTTAATACATTTTTGGTATTACGAAACTTTATGTTAATATTAATTTAATTAACATAATTCTATTGAAAACGTTTGTAAATTTAATTAATAGTGAATGTTACAAAATAAGGTCGTGAGCAGGATTTGAACCTGCGTTTCCTGAGTGTGCTTTGTCAACTAAGATAAACCGAAAGGTGACGTCATCGCTTTCTATTCGGTTCAGTCACCTGTACTTAGAGGGACTGAATAGATAGCAATGACGTCACCAAAAGACGTATTAAAATGCGGAAGAAGAATTCGCGGTAGTGAGCAGAGTTCGAGATGGCTTAGTGGTCAGAGCGCCTGGAGTATTTATCCGGAAGGCGCAGGTTCGACTCCTGCTCACGCCCGTATTTTTCTTTCGACAAAATTGTTTTATGGTAGTCGTACGCTTCTGCATATGCCCTCGGAGAAAGGCTTGATGACATGTATGTATGTCATGGCCGTAACCAGGGAGGAGGGGGAAACCAAAATCAATCATAATGTGCGGCTGTTACTTAGCCACGAGCCCCTCGTATCATTTAATTGATTGATTGGACAAATCTTACATCAATCACTTTCAAAAATTAATATAAGTCCAAATATAGGTCGCTACATAAAGAAGAAAGAAAGAAAGAAAGAAATCAAGTTTATTAAACCACAAAAACCACACATAGAAACCACATAAATTGCAAATTTCAAAAAGCGAAAAAAAAAAATTGAACTTAACAACACAAAACAGTTAACAATTACACACACACAAAGACTATGATGCACACTAAAACGAATCGATCATATACATGTAATTTTAATTCAGAAATTATATACTTCTTGCCCTTATAATAGATATATTTTAGTTTTTTATTAGTCTTAGCGTAAAAATTACATATTATATTTGTTTTATTAATACTGCGGCCATTTGTACCAAGTTTATGTAAAAGTTTTAATAAATTTTTATTTTTTATTTTTATTTTATTTTAATAATTCAGGTGGTTGTCCACTTCTCTATTTGTTGGTTATAACTGCCTCATTATTCTAGTTGCCGCAAGTGCGTGAGGTCCTGGGTTCGATTTTCTGGTCGGGCAAAGTGTTATTGGTTTTTCCTCCAGCCTTAACCTTTATGATAATTATTTTTAAACCAAGAAATAGGAGCCTCCAAGGGGACCCCAAGACAGTGTGACGGGGCCGCGGCAGACCGCGAAGGAGATGACGAGACGAACTGGATGAGTTTCTTGCTAATTGGCAAGACACAACACAAAACTAGGATAGGAGGAATCCGCCCAGTAGGGGGATAAAATAGGCTGTAATAATAGATTGTTAGAAAATTCCTGCAAAATGATAATTAGACACAAAACATATCAAATTCACACATATCTACTACACGTTAATTAACATAAGACCAAACACCATCTCATCTCATTTCATCTCATCACAATAGTACAATAAATAATCAATTACGTGGGTTAGCAAAACCGGCGAAAGCTGAAATACAAAAATGTATGCCCAATAAATAATAATAATAAACACAGATAAATCGTTCAAACGCATAAACGCATGCGTGGCGAACACAAAAGTTATACATATTTGTGGAAGAAAATAACAGTTTAAGTACCGAATGGATAGCGATGACGTCACCAAAAGACGTATTAAAATGTAGAAGAGGAATTCGGAGTAGTGAGCAGAGATCGAGATGGTTTAGCGGTCATAGCGCCTCCCGGAATTATTAAGGTAATTGCATTCTTTACGACATTGTATTAACTGCAAAGTTAGTCGTGAGCGTTCGGTCTCCTGTATAGGGACTGAATAGATAGCAATGACGTCACCAAAAAGACGCGTTAAAATATGGATGAAGAATTCGCGGTGGTCGGGTGGCAGAGGTCGAAATGGTTTAGCGGTCATAGCGCCTAGAGTATTTATCGGGGAGGCGCAGTTTCAAATCCTACTCACGACCGTATTTTTATTTCCACAAAGAATTATAACTTTAATAATAATAAGTACACATACACACAAAAGCACACATAGACATAAACAAAAACAAAAGAAAATCAAGCTAAAATAAAAAAAAACTGTTAACCGGATTAATCGCGTGTATTTTGTTTTTCCTGACGTTTCGGACACTTTGCAGCGTTCCTGTTCGCAGGAATAAAAAAACACCCGAATTTCAATAGAGATGATGGTTGGCAATTACCACCTGTTTGGAACCCTGTACTGAAAATAATCAAGTCCCAAACCAAGTCAAGTCACAGGAAAAATCAAGATAGTGTGAGCGATTACTGCGTGCATCGGAACACCTTTTAGTTAATAATTCGATAAAATTGTATCTCTAAATTTAAAACGACTGTGACCTCTGAGTTTGATTCGGTATTTCTTCTCAGGGATAGTCTTAGGAAATACCGTCGCGATTTAGTTTTAACTACGTATCAGAGACAAAAATAATTTTATGAATTTTATCAATTATATGTACGGTAGACTGAAATAATTTTAAATAAATCGTTGAGACGCCTGACACCTTAGTCCTCCTGCGACCACGAATGCTGCGAATTGTTCGAAACGTCAGGAAAACAAAAACCAATAATACACGCGATTAATCCGGTTAAAAACCTAAGATATTACTATCAAGCTAGAAGTTTGTTGTCGTTTTTCTCTTCAAAATCTTCCATTCTTGTAATCCATCGCTGAAACTAAGGGATAAAACGTAACCTCTATCAGGCTATGTCTGAAATATCTCTAAGATACAGACAAAGCCAAGGAGAGGCTAGGTCAACATCCCGGTGGTGAGGAGAGGCTGGATCCCCGGTGGTCAGGAGAGGCTGGATCCCCGTTGGTGAGAAGAGGCTGGATCCCCGGTGGTGAGGAGAGGCGACGCGACAACAGCACAGCAGTGGTGGTTAATTAAATAAATAAATAAATCTTGACGGTGGTCTTCATCGTGTGGTTGATGAACAACCTAGTGTCAGAGTTTAAATCACCCGTAGGTCTCTGACATGGCTTTACACACCATCGAGAACATCTCTCAGGTGTGCTGGTTTCCTCACGATATTTTCCTTCACCGTTTTAAGCAAATTATAAATTTTCCATTCATGTAAGCTCACGCACGTATAACTATGTACGTCATAACATTTAAAATCAATTGTGTCTGCTAATTAGTGAGTCAAAGGGTTAATATTATAGCTTTGGAGTTCGTTAAGCCTGCGTTAATGCTTTTCAAAGATTTCTCTTTAAGTGATACTTCAAGCTGTTGCGTCAGTCATTAGCAGACACAATAGATTTTTATTGTTACAACGTACAGATCTGTACGTTACTGAGCCGAACGGATAACTTTCTAGATCAGGCTTTAAAATCTAGGCTGAAATGGTAGGTGTTCAAACGTAGTGATAAAATTAAATTTTTTGAATAGTTTGATAACATAAAAATTCTTTGCTAAATGCTTCTCTTTCATCTCACTCGTTGGTCTAGTGGTCCCAAGTGCAACTGCTAAGTATGAGATCTTGGGTTCTATTCCTAGGTCGAGCAGTGTTGTTGGGATTTCTGTTAGGAATTTTCGCAGAAGCAGCCCGGAGTTAGGAATTGTTCCCGATAGATGTTAATAGGCTCACCACCATTTGAGACAACAACAGCATGAAACGTAAAAGTCGCAACTTCAAACCAATCCACCTACATAACTTTTCGTCATGTTGTGTTGATGTCGTTTAGTCATGTGCGTATTATAAATTAAATTCAATTATCCAATCAAAAACAGCTTAGCAATTTCGAAAGATATAACACATATACAGATTAAATGTAATTTAAATTCATAGAACGATAAATGGTTGCTAAACGTGAGGCCCTGGGTTCGATTTCCGGGTCAACGCTAAGCGAGGATTTCAAATAAAAGATTCTTAGTAGCAACAGAAACAGGTTCACTACTTATATAACATTTATATAGCTAGATAGAAGGAGCCCGTATCGGTGGCGGTTACCACCAACAACAGCATTCCCAAAGAGGGTTGACGTCAGGCAGGCGGCCGGTCATAGAACATAGCCAAAACTTTAGCAGCATGCCAGATATAGGTATGCTGCGCCGACCCCAAATAAATTGGGATAAGGGCAGAGGGATGAAGATGATAGCAGCAGTGATAGTCTAGTGGTATGACTGTTGGACTGACAAGTCTGTTACAAGTTCGAATCCAAGGCATGCACCACTGAATTTTCGAGTCATAATGTGCGTATTAGAAATTAATTTATGTGTTATAAGAACGCCATCTTCCTCTCTCGTAATATTGTTGTACCCGACAGGGTCCATAATGATCTCATACATTGTACTTACGACCTAAGTTCACATTATGGAAACGCAATAAATAAATGTTTTATTAAAAAATTGTAGTATAATATATCTATTGAGGTTTAAATTAGTTTATAACATTTTAAAGATAAATCTTTGAAAAGCATTAATGCATGCTTAGCGAACTCTCAAGTTACAATATTAAATGGAAAAAGAATACGGTCGTGAGCAGGATTCGAACCTGCGCCTGCAATGTACATTTCTCACGTACATTTAATGTTCAATATTGCATGAATATTCTTTAGTATAAAAGATATCAACGCGTGTTCACGTACAAATAAATATTTATTTTGGACTCGTAAACAGGTATTTTTTAAATATTTATTTATTCGACAAAAACAGTGACGATTACACAATGTACTTATTAGCTAATTCTAAATTATTTTATACATTATTATTGTCTATTTACTAGCATCTGCTGCTGAACTAGGTCTATAGCCTGTATTTCAGCTAACAGCGCCTCTAGCCCCGGATATTTAGTAATTGAACATACTTTTAGCTAACATTTAAGATTTAATTGAAATATGATACGTCATACAAAGGCAAGATTTTGTTGAAAATTAATTTAGAACATTTTTAAAAAATGAGGTTAATAACATAATTATGGAAAATATCCAATTATAAAAACTAAAATTAATAATACTAAGACTAATGTACGAGACCAAAAAAGGCCCCTATCTCTGCAAAAAGCTACTCCATCGAAATGAAGCAGCGCTGGTTTTCGGATAGGACCGAATATTGTTAGTAAAATCACGGGCAAACACGTACGCAAACATGCAATAGATAAGAAATTGGTGATACATACATAATTATATTCAAATGGTTCATGGTCGTGTATTAATGAAGTACGTTATAACAATAATTTATTGAAGAAAGAAAGAAAGAAGAAAGAAAGAAACGTTTATTTGACACAGTTATTAAGGACACAATCAAAAGATACAAATTTACAAAAAAGATAAGTAGCTAGCGGGCGTTGTGTGTCTCACGGCTGCGCCAAAAAGGTCCATATTAAATAAATATGTGCGTAGAAATAAATAAATAAATATAAATTATTTAACATCAATCGCGTATACCGTATGACGTTTGCGCATGTACCTATCTCTGCCCTAGTTTCCGCAACGCTAATTTGTCTATGACATGACAAATTATGAATTATGGTCTCACCTTTTTTTTAATATTATGTGAACATAATTATCTTTATTTTAGATTTGATCTAATTTTATTAAATGACTTATTTTAATGCAAAATCGTTCAGCACGATGGATTCCTTGTAACAAGTTTTGATTGACGTACCCTAAACCCTGTGAGAGTCAAGATGAATCGTGTGTGATGTCAGAACAGAGACAGAACTTGGTCGGTTTGTGATTAATTGTGCTATGTAGCTTGTACATTGTGGTCCGGTTAGTGGAGAGTGATAGTAGGATAACATCGGAACCTGGTGCATGGATAACATTTGGTGTGACATAGCTAGATAGAAGGAGACCGTATCGGTGGCTGTTACCACCAACAACAGCATTCCCTATGACGTTTGACGTCAGGCAGGCGGCCGGTCATAAAACATAGCCAAAACTTTAGCAGAATTCTAGTACAAGTACAGAGTATGTATTGAAGAAGAATACATACTGCGCCGACCCCAAATAAATTGGGATAAGGGCAGGGGGATGGCGATGATAATTAGAAGTATTTTTTTAAATATACCATAGCATGTATCTCCAAAAGGCCACGCCGAGAACTGTTGTACACCAACATTTCACCGAGGCAGTTATTAATTCCCATGTGATAATAGGTGGCTGCCTCGTTGGTCTAGTGGTCCCAAGCGCGACTGCTGAGCAGGAGGTCTCGGGTTCGATTCCTGGGTCGGGCAAAGTGTTATTGAGTTTTTCTGTTAGGAAATTCTCAGTAGGAGCCCGCAGTTTGGAATTGTGCTCGGTTGATGGCAATAGGCTCACCACCTATTACGTGGGACTTAATAATATTACGTGCAATAATAACCGCATTGGTGGAATGTGGGTGTACAATTGTGTACATCTCTGCTCTACCTCTTCGGGGAATACAGCCGTGATGCTATGATTTGTTATGTTATGTAATAATAGGTGGTGAAATTTTGCCATCAACCGGTCACAATTCCTACTCCATGCTGCTACTAAAAAACTCAATAACACTTTGCATACTTACTTTTACTTACTTAACGTGAGGTCCAGGAATTGGACCCAGGACCTCACGTTAAGTACCTTTAAGCTGTTGCGTCAGTCATTAGCAGACACAATAGATTTTTATTGTTACAACGTACAGATCTGTACGTTACTGAGCCGAAAGGTTCCCTTTGACTCACTAATTAGCAGACACAATAGATTTTAATTGTTATGAAGTACATAGTTATACGTGCGTGAGCTTACATGATATGAACTGAATAAATAGCGATGACGTCACCATAAGTCGTATTATAATATAGACACTAGCTGTCGCTCGCGATGTATGTATGTATGTTTGTGAGTTTCCTTATTCCACCATAACTTCTAAATGCCTGGACCGATTTAGATGGATGGGAAATATACTTGGAATCCTTACATTTTCCCGGATAACATAGGCTGGTAAGATTAAAAAACATAACAAAAAAGTGTCAAATTTATTTCACACTTTTTTAAATTAATCGTTAATTATTCTTTTATTTTAATTAAAAAAAATTATTGTGATTATCTACCTATGACAGCAAATAATATACAGGTGACTGAACCGACACAACTAACGTTGCAGTTAATACAATGTCGTACAGATGCGATTACCTTAACAAATACAGATAAACCTTTCAAACGTATTAACGCATGCGTAGCGAACTTTGAAATCATAAATTTTAAAAAAAACCCGCGCCTGCCGGAAATGATATTCTGATATTCTCTCTCCCTCCCATCCTATGGTTGATGAACAACCTAGTGTCACAGTTTAAACCACCCGTAGGTCTCTGACATGGCTTTACACACCATCGAGAACATCTCTCAGGTGTGCTGGTTTCCTCACGATGTTTTCCTTCACCGTTATAAGCAAGTGATAATTAATTTTTAATACGCACATGACTTCGAAAAGACAGTGGTGTGTGCCTTGGATTCGAACTTACGACCTTTGACTTGTCAAAGGTCGCAAAACTGTTGTGGGTATTTATTCAGGAGGCGCAGGTTCGAATCCTGCCCACGACCATATTTTTCTTACCCCAAAAAATTAAAATTTTCTAGTTCGCTATGCATGCGTTGATGCTTTTCGAAGATTTATCTGTAACGGTATACCTGCTCAACTGCTGCTGCAAGTGCCTCGTTGATCTAGTAGTCTAGGGTTTAATTACCGGGTCGGGCAGTGTTATTGAGTTTTGTATTAGAATATTCTCAGTATGCCCGGTAGATGCCAATAGGCTCACCTTCTACCTACACTGGGACTTAATAACAGCATTGGTGAAATGTAGTTGTGCTACTGCGTCCAGCAGCTCTGCCTACCCCTTCGAGTAATACAGGCGTGATGCTATGTATGTACAATATACCTAAACACACTAGTGCCATCTCTTATTAACATCCGGGACCAAACACCCAAAAACCAGTAAAAAAAAAAACAATAAAACTAAATAATTAAATCAGCGCGGGATTCTCTCGTCTCTAAATAAACTTGATTAACATATATTTATAATAACCATTTTAGGTTGACATTTATACCGGTTCGTTGCCCCCCGCGGGGCCCCTGGGTATTACGGTGGGAGGGGGGCAGGGCATGTCTAGGAGAACTGGTCGAGGTTGTGATAGTAACTGTTCAAGGTTTTCTAGTATTTTTCCATTGAAACCGAGTTTCTTTTTTCTTCATAATATTCTAAGAATTCTATCTTGAATAGAAGTCTTTGCTTGATGTTTTAATATTTAATTTTATAAAGAATATCTGTGGAGATTTCTGCCGGTTCTTCTCCATAAGAAGAAGTTTTTGGAAACGTGCACCTAGCTTTCACGTTTCATAAGTGCCATGTAACCTGGTCTCTTAAAGGACCAGACGGGAGACGACTTCTGACTAAATATCGAACAAATTTGCTCGCCACTTTTGGCGGGGGGTGAGGTAACACACAAGCACAAAAGAACTTGCAGTAAAACAACAATAGCTCTCGTCATTACATTAACAGTATTAACACATAACAAAACTGAACACAAACATAAAATTGTGTCACACACGATTAAAATCGTGTACTATCATTGTAACCATACAAAAAAGGTAAAAGGTATAAAGCTGTGATTGGTAATCATATGCCAGTGGCGAGAGGGGTACGCCCGCTAAAACTACTCCAGTACTAATTCCTTCAAGTATTTTTACGATAATTGAGTTAAGTTAGAATTATAAACTGCAATAATAATATTCTGGTGAAATATTCTAATTATTTAATTCTAAATTAAGGACGAAAACATTTCTTTGCTTGTGAAGACAAATTTAAGTTAGATTTTCCACGAGAGGTTAATTTTTTAAAGTAATGAGGTATGGTTCCCCTCTAGTAGGTTTCGGTACTTGTTATCTCCACTTTGTTCAAAGAGGTACTATTAGAAATAGTCTCTTGACAACTTCTAACATTCTCCAAATATTTATTTTTATTGGATTTAAATATAGAATGGGATTGCCTTAAAAACTTATTTTTAGAACATTTAAATGTTTTGTCATAATAATTTGAGTCAATCCGAAGATTAATATAATCAAAATTATAGCATAGTAGTATCTATCCGGGAGGCGCAGGTTCGAATCCTGCTCACGAACGTATTCTTTGTCCACAAAAATATATAACTTTAAGGTTCGCTAAGCATGCGTTAATGCTTTTCAAAGATTTATCTGTATATAGGCTTCATGTGAGTGCAAGTGTTATAGTCAGTTTTTATCGTGAGGTCGTTGCTTCAAACCTGACCTCGATGTTTATATAAGGCTCGCCAATCCTGACGTAACTATTGGTTTAGTGGCGCTAATCTGTAACTTAACTAGCTTAGATAAATACCTATACGTATGTGTCAACTGCCTCGTTGATCTAGTGGTCCCAAGCGCGACTGCTGAGAATGAGGTCTCGGGTTCGATTCGATTCGAAGGCAATAGGCTCACCACCTATTACAGTGGACTCAATAACAGCATTGGTGAAATGTGGGTCTACAACTGTGTACACCTCTGCCTATACCTTCGGGGAATACAGGCGTGATGTTATGTCATGCATGTTTGTTTACGTATGTGTTCTTAAAGACTAACAAGCTATTTAGCAAAGAAATCTTTTTGGAATTGTGCGGGTGTCTCAGACAGAAACCAGCCAGAAAGAGACACCCGCACAATTCCAAAATGATTTCCCGTGTCTGTATGTCTGTTTTGAATTTAATCTTTAATTAATCTTGCGAAAGTACAAAATTGTACTTATATAGTTCATAGGTTGCAACCTATAAACTGCATTCAACAAATTTATAAAAGGATTGAGCATAGAAGAAAGAGGGATAGAAAGAAAAATCTGCTATCTTACTTCCACAAAAACTGGACACATAAATCTAACTAATTTAACTAACGTATAACGTATTTGTGTTGCTATTCAACGTGGCAATGCTGCCAGCCTTTTGGGTACGCTCCCAGTTGACAGCGACGAGGGTGAATTTTTCGATGCTCTCTTATAGTTCTAATTTTGTTTTCTTATTATTAAATTAGCTTTAGTTTTAATAATAGTTAATTTAGATAATAGTTTTTTTTTCTTATCCTTATATAAGATTAGATCATAAGTTGGTAGTACTATTAGAATAAAATTTATATAGAATTTGGACGGAAAAAAAAAATAAGTTCTGAAACTGAAGATTTCCCTATAACTAATAATCCTAGAAAAATTGCATACCATTAAATCTAATAAAACTAAAAATTGCAGACTTGTTTATTATTTAGTTGTAAAGTTATAATATTAAATGGAATAGAGTTCGCTAAGCATGCGTTAATGCTTTTCAAAGATTTATCTTTAATTATTAAGGTAATTGCATCTTTACGACATTGTATTAACTGCAAAGTTAGTCGGTTCAGTCACCTGTATAGAAGCTGAATAGATAGCAATGACATCACCATGAGACGTGTTAAAATGTGGAAGAAGAATTCACGGTAGTGAGCAGAGGTGGAGATGATTTAGTGACCAGAGCGCCTGGAGTATTGATCCGGGAGGCGCTGGTTCAAATCCTGCTCGCGACCGTACTCTTTTTCCATTTAATATTATAACTTTAGAGTTCGCTAAGCATGCATTAATGCTTTTCAAAGCTTCTCATCTTTTTGCTTTACATCTTTAATTTAATTAAAAATTTAGTTGTAATTTCATATGTTTAATAGTATATAATAACGTCAAATCAGCTCTTCAGGCACTTAGTATTTTGAAAAGTAGCTTGACATGGTTCGTGTAAAAATACACATTGGCCGTGCGCAGTGTTCACAGCTTGGAGCAAGACAACTATCGTACCAGTACCGTAGAATTATTGTACATGGAGCAAAATAAATCGTATTAAATGTGATATCAATGTTTATGCGTATGCTAAAATTAATTACTGGTAGCAAAATGAACGTACTTTTCAAAACAATCACTATAATTAATAAATATATAGCATAATGAAAATTCTTGTATCATCTGCGTACGATAATAATGATATCGTACCTCGTCCGTAGGCATGAAATTATCGTATACGTACGATAATTATCGTACGGGTGCGAACACAGGCCGTGCGTAATCCGTTTATTTCTGAATAATTAATTAAATTATTTTAATCTGTGTCTTGATATTTCATAGTTCATACTGTAAGCAATCGATGGATTCAAAACATTTTATACGCGTAGGTAATGACTTTTTGAAAAATTACATTGTTAGTTTCTTTTATGGTAGGTACTTAATCGATTCAAATTGATCGATACAATTTTTAATCGTTTATTTATTTAAAATATATTAAAAATACCTAAGCCAACAAATTTTCACGACCACAACAAAACAACAAACGAATCAATTCTAAAATCGATTTTTATAAGAATCGTTACGACTCGATACCTAAGTTTCCTTAAGATCCGGATCGCTGACGTCATATGCCACGTAGGAAGATCAAGTCAAAGTCACTTTAGAACAGGTCAGACACATTATATGCCTTTTTTTAGAACGGAGAGGACAGACCGTTCTCTCAGCCAAGGATTTAAGCGAGTGTTTGATTTTCAATTTAGATTTTGTTATGTTGGCAATGATGTTTAGTGAATGAACTGTAGATTAAGGAGTTTTGCTATTTTTGTCTATGGATGAGAATTATTTTGAAATTCGAATGTTTTTTCTAAAACGGTTTTTTCAGAGTTTCGTTGTACCTGTCTTATTGGTTTTGTAGACGTAAGCGTGGCGTGACGTTTTTGGTTAGATTCGCGGATCGGGCAAATTGTTATTCGGTTTTTCTGTTCTCTCAGTAACAGGTGGACTGTGAGGTCATTGGTTTGTTTCCTGAGTCGGGAAACGTGTTATTGGGTTTCTTCTGTGAGAATATTCTCATCAGCAGGGAATTATGCTTGGTTAGATGACAATAGACTCGCCAACTATTACATGGGTCTTTATAAAGGCATTAATTAAATATAGGTTTACTACGAAACATCTCTACTTAACCTATCGGGAGATACAGGCGTGATAATATGGAAAGAAAAGCATCTTGAGGAAACTTAGATTTAATAGCCTGAAATCACCAACTCGCAGTGAGCTAGCGTGGTGATCAATGCTCGTGCCTTCTCTGTGTGAGAAGATGCTCTTACGGGTTTTTCAGAATACAATTGTCGGCGTTGTCAAAGGACGACGAATTGTTAAGCCAGTTTTTTTTTGTGGTTTTGCACGGGTTGGTTTTTGTCGCACGCAGCACACTGGGCGAATTTGTTTGTTAACAAAAATAATGTCATTAACAAAAAAGTTTTTATTTTTGGGAATATTTTCTTTTATTCGTTTCGTGTCATCTCCGGCACGGGTACTTAACAACTCAGAAATAAATAAGGTCCTAATTTATTAGGTAATTTCCTTTGAAAGGGGTAATATATAAGTCAAATACATTCACTTAAGCTAAGAATTTAATGTTTATAACAAATTATTTGTGATTAACATAGTACCAGCAAGACGTAAACTGCTCCTTGAACGGCGAACATTAAGAAAAAATATATAATTGTTGTAATAATTTGAATTATGGCCTAAATTAATCCTTATCACTTAAACATGGACCCCTTAAAAGGAAATTACCTAATAAATTAGGGCCTCATATTGTTGGTGAACTTGGGCCCATGGCCTAAGGCCTAAGGCCTTGAGTAACAGAGATGTTCACTTTCATTTTGACATAAATAGTGGGTTGTCGTCGCTTAGGAAATGTCGATGTCAGTGTTGCCAAACTATCGTACAAAGTGTGGACATCTCTGCCTACCCGTTTGGGGAATATAGACGTGATGTTATGATATATGTTATTATGTGTAAAATAAAAGGTAATAATATTAATCATACATTTTGTTGTAGTGACAGCACATTACCTAAGTTCACAGGTTCTAATCTATGGATCAACCACTGAATAATCACTTGCATGAAAACGGTGAAACCAGCACACCTGAGAGATGTTCTCGATGGTGTGTAAAGCCATGTTAGAGACCTACGGGTGGTTTAAACTCTGACACTAGGTTGTTCACAAACAAAGCGATAAGAAAACCCATACAACAGTTAAAACCCCAGTTATTTATAATCGTGGATTTAATTTTAGCTAAAATATCCCTCAAGTCTGTTTCGTATGTCTGTCATATGTGTACCTAATAGTAGTGAGCCTTTTGCCAACAACCGCGTACAATTCTAAACTCCGAACTGCTACTGAAAATCTCCTAACTATAATACTTTGTACGATTTTGGAATCGAACCCGAGACCGCACGCTCAACTGCCGCCCTTGCGAACACTAGACCATCGAGACAATCTTATTGTTAATATCTTTTGTGCCTTGCAACTTCAAACGCGATTAGTAGACCAACGAGGCAATCGTAAAGTCCCTAAATATTATAAATGCAACTTAAAACCACGTGCAAACAATATTTGATGACGTAAACAATTGAATCTGCAAGCCTTTAAAACGGACACTTCACGTGACCCAAGGGCTGCTCTTCATTTCGCACAAAGAAATTTGTATTGCCATGCAACGTGGCAATGCTGCCCGCCTTTTGGGTAAGCTCCCTGTTGACAGAGACGCGTTTGGATTTTTCGATTCTCTATAATAGATTTCCATTTTATTATAATAGTTTTAATTGTTAATCATTATTCTGTAAATTATATGTGTCTGCAAGCAATAAATTGTTTGGCAATGGCCTCAATTCTAATGTAACCCACCTAAAAAAAAATTTAGCATTGCTGTCTATTACTGACAGATGTCATTTGAGCAAGACGGGACGAATTAAGTGATGTCAAATTCGACTTTAAACACGTCAAAGTAAAATCTCCGAACATTTTAGTAGAGGCCAATAAAATTAGACACCAAATTAAAATTGTATGGAAATTTTAGGTTGAAATGATTAAATTTGAATTTGACGTTATCTCATATTTTATTCCGTCCCGCTCTTAAAGTAACAAATGTTAGTTAAAGAATGCTCTAACTGGTTTAGTTTTCAAAATCAGAAGTGACGCCGGTTTCAAATAAAAACTTACAAACTCCCGTGCTAACTCCATTGTGGATTAGTTAATTAATAAGAAAAAAATCTGTAAGTATCCCTTTGTCTATTAAAGTAGATACATCAATTTTTTCTCGACAGATTTTACCTCAATGATTTTCACAGAATATAAAAATGGAAATTATTAACATAATAATTATTATTTATTTACATAGAACTGAACACGGAACCGTCACAATAAAATTTAAAAACTATCATATTTTTTGAATTAGGTATTCAAAATTCTTTCTTTTAAGTATTTTCGATAGGAAACTTTGACGTAAGTACGTTATTGATTTCATCACAGAATTTAGTTAAAGATGAAAATCCTCTACAATATTGTTTAAATATAAAGGTAAAGTTTATTCTATTCTAAGAAAGAGGCAGAAATGTAAATTGAAATAAAAAGAATCTGAGATTGTAATGGCGGGAAAAATATTGTATCATCGAGCGGGACAAGCAAAGGTATTCTAGTATAATGTCAGGCATGTTTTAAATTCTTGGCAATGGATACACAACCTACTTGGAAATTTTAATAAGGTAGTATCAAGAGATTTTTGCATAATAATTATAATTAAATTATATCATAAAAATGTCAAGCAAAGTAGACCTATTAATAATTAAATTAACATATTTTATAGATGAAATTCTATCATGTAACATTATTTTAATAATGTAGTGTGGTGAAATAATATTAAATACAAACTTGAGTAACGATTCGATTTGAGATAGCCATTAAAAAAATACCTAAAAAGTAAAATGAATAAAAAGAAGCTTACCGTCAGTAAAGTATCTCAAGGAATGGCAAACACGAAATTATAATATAATTTTAAAAAATCCTACCCCAGCCACACGTCCGTACACATAGACACACAATCCAAACTGAACGATAATCGCAACGGACCGAGATATCGATACGCGAATCGATTAAAAATATCGACAAAACAGGTTGTAAGTTTAATTATGTGGCATTATGATGAGACTGTTAGGTCGGCTTGGCGGATTTTAAAACGATGTTCGAAAAAATATGGCGCGGATTCGGAGACGGCCATTTTTTTTTCTTTGCCTTTTGGAGGGAAATTCTATGTTGGGTTCTGCACTTGTATTTTATTGTTTTATATAGTTATAAATAAAAGTAAATTTCTGAGACTCATAAATTTTTAAGAATAGGAGAATGATCTCATATTCTTAAAAAAAATTAGCCTCATTGGTCGAGTGGTTGCAAGCGCGACTACTGAGCGTGGTGTCATGGATTCGATTTCCAAGTCGGACAGTGTTATTTTGTTTTACGGATAGACTATTTTCAGTAGCGTACCGTAGTGTATAGCTTCGCCGAAAACCTTCGGGTCGCCGAGCAATAGGAGTTCGCTGGTTTGCCCAGAGTTTCGAGTTGTGGCCGGTAGATGGCAATAGGCCTACTACCATTTCATGTACCGTTTAATATGGTATCGGCATTGTTGATGTGTGGGTATACAACGATAGGAATATACCTCTGTCTGACTCTTCGGAGAATTATCGTGATGCTGTTTTAAGTATAATAAGAATAAATGTAGGAAATTTTAGAACCTTGAAGCCTGAAGGTGACAAAGTGAGCTGAGTGAGATTAATTATATAATAATTACGCGATGAATAATTATACTAGATGAATTTATCGGCGTGTACTTCAGAATTGAGTCAAGCCGGAATAAAAAGTATTCTATGTGTTAATCCAGGTTATAAACTATCTGTGTGCCAAATTTCATTCCAATCCGTTCAGTAGTTTTTGCGTGAAAGATTAACAAACATTCATCCATCTTCATAGACTTTCGCATTTATAATATTACTAGCTGTACCCTCGGTTTCACCTGCGTATATATACTATAATTACCTACTTAGTACTAACCAACAAACAGACAATAATTCACAGTTTGTCTCTTCTGGCTAATGCTAAGTTCTCATCGGGCGGCTAAAAGCTTATGCCGTTACGTAACACAAGGCTCGTTCGCGCGGCTGTTGAAATATTTTCATTTTACATTATCTCGTAAACTATGCGTCCAAACTCCAAATAACATACTATAAATGGCAAAGTTTATCTTCATAGAATTGTCTAGATCACAATATAACTTTCGTTCGTTAGTATTAAAATGGCATGGCATGGCAAGCCTAATATTAATGCTCATAAATCACATTATAATATATAATCCTTTTTTGCCGTTAAATACCGTATTGTAGCATGTATGTATGTATGTTTAACAGATTAGGCATATGGCATCGCAGTTTTTTTTTTTTAGTTTCACTATAAACCGACCTTTGTGTGACCACATTATATTTCGTATTCGGATATATTCGTTCGGCAGCGCTTTTTTTTCAGACTTACCTGACAAAAATCAATATTTAAGGCTAGCTAAGAAATGTAGCCGAATGGTTAGATAGCCTATACTATTCCTCATAAATCAGGCTATAAAATTTAAGTAAAAAAATCAAATTCGACTGGTAGTTTCAGAGATTAGCGCGTTTAAACAAATAAACAAAAAACTCTTTCGCATAATATTAGTATAGATTACTTGTAATCGTAACAATTTCTTAGGATCTGCTTAAACTGAGGTAAATTTCTAGTCTAATTGGATGCAGCTTGACACCTGTATTAGACATGTAGAGAATGCCTATCTGAGCTCCACAAGCAAGTTACTGTGTAACATAATATCTTTCTGATCTGGTATCGTTTTGTGACTGGTCGTTGAACTCCCTTAGTTATGGTTGAGCTGCACCATGACCGATGCATACGTGCGGTCAGATAGAACAGCTCAAAGCTGCTATGGGTCTTTCTTCAAAAGGCCATTCCAGTCGATCCCTGCATCGTTACACTCACATAGATATGTACTATTATGTCTGGACGTTAAAAGAGACGTTGACCTCTGAGTTTGTTTCGGCGTTTCTCCTCAGAGATAGATAGGAAACGCCGGCGCCATCTAGATTATAAAAATGACTTTTAAACGTGTCTTCGAAAGATCTATTTACAGAAATAAAATCATATATCATTTATCACAATAGCTTTTGGTAAGACTGATTCTCAGACTTTCAAGTAACTGAATTCTGACTACCCGTTTCGGCTGTCGTAGATGTTTATTTGACAACCGGGACCAACGGCTGAACGTGATCTTTGAGACAAAATCAAAATCAAAGTTCTTTACTCAAATTAGGCAAAAAATTTGCGCTTTTGGAACGTCAGACATTAAGATAGCCCCCAAAAAAGCCCACCCTTCACCGCTTCCTAGTGTTTTAGCGGGAAAGAAGAAGCGGCGCAACAAACTTCCCAGCAACACGTCTGTCTGTATCAAAATTATTTATAGATTCTATACAAATCTAAAATTGAATATTATAAAATTATTTTATCATGTAAGCTAGCACGAGCCTATGTACCAAGGCATATACACTATCTCTATCCCCCACATATTCAATAGTAATTTTCTGGAAAGAAGTGAAATATATCCAGTCCCTATAAAAGTGACTGAACCGACACGACTAACTGTGCAGTTAATACAATGTCGTACAGATGTGATTACCTTAACAAAGACAGATAAATCTTTGAAAAGCATTAAAGCATGCGTAGCGAACTCTAAATTTATTTTTCACTTTTCAGTTTCCCTTTTCGGTGGTAAAATTTATTGTGAAAACGTTTTTTTTTAGTTATAAATTTTTGTGGATTATTTAGCTGGGAGGCAGGTATGAATCCTGTTCGCGACCGTATTTTTTTTCCACTAAACTTTATAACTTTAGAGTTCGCTATGCATGCGTTAATGCTTTTCGAAGATTTATTTGTATAAGTTCCTTTTTTTTATTTGCGACATGCAAAAGTAACTTTAAGAATAAACGTCACCTTTTCCGTCGTAACGTTTTCTCATTGACCCACGGATCTCTAGGCCCCTTCTCCAAAATGTCAATGTTCAAGGGCGCCTGCGCAGAGCCGAAATGTCAAACGTATTTATTATTTTGTGAATAGATATTAGTCTCAAGTTCTAACATCGTTGTTAGTGGCATAATGTCGCAAAGATATTATAATAATGTATGAATTTTAATATATGTACATATATCTATCGCCATGTTACGCAGGTTTTTGGACCCGGTTTTAGAATATGTGGTTGCGGGTTGGAAATGTTTCATGTAAATTAATGTGTTTAAAAATATATATTTTCCTCAAAATTGTCATAGGTTCACGCTTGTGTCCAGGGAGTGGTCGGTAGAGTTGTAGATACTATCACATTTCAATATTATTTGTTGCAATTAATGAAAGCTATACATACGATAGGATCTGTGATTTTTGTTGCCTCAAACGTGACTGCTAAGCAAGAGATCTCGGGTTCGATTCTCGGGTCGGGCAAAGTGTTATTGAGTTTTTCTGTAAGTAAATTCTCAGTAGCAGCCCGGGGTATTGCATTTTGCCAGCTAGATGGCTAGGCAGATCATGTGGCTTAATAACAGCATTGCTGAAATATGCTATTCTAAACTGTGTATATGTATACCTCTGCCTACCCCTTCGGGGAATACAGGCTTGATGCCAATGTTATGTTGTTTTATAAGGTTAATAATACTCCTCCCGACCGAATTTCGGTCACGGCGGTATATCTCCAAGGGGATTAGCCAAGTACGAAATCAGGAGATATTATAAGTGCACAAGTGTATGCGCAAACACAGGTGCACTCCCTCTTCTTTCACTCTCATATTCCGATGGAACGGCAATCCGACACGACCGGAGAGAGATCAGTGCTAGAACCGACGGGTTTACGTGCTCACCGAAACATGGTGGTGTCACACCACCAGCTTCGTAACTCCAGGCTGCTACTGAGAATTTCCTGACAAAAATCCCAATAAAAGTATGCCCGACCCGGGAATTGAACCCAGGACCTCACGCTCAGCAGACGCGCTTGTGCCCGCTAGGCCAAATGAGGCTCCTTTTTTTGAATTATAACTGTCGTGAGACGGTGCGTTTTTCGGGATTGTTCGACTAGTTTCGATCTCGAACGGGGCCCTTAGTCATGATGACCCCGCGGCTATGTCACGAGTCAGACTGAGTTTGACTAATAACCCTTGAATAATAACCAATGAGGCTCTTTTCTACATGAGAGATGATGGAAAAGATATCTTTAAAGGTTCACAGACCTGGTGATTAAATTCTCCAAAGCCGGACATCTAACAATCATATGAAGAATGTAATGATAACGTCATCAACCAGCAACCGGTCGTTACGAGTGATGTAGAAAAACGCTTGGACAAAAAATGGCGCCGGCGCCTAGACCCAGTTCTATGGTGATTAATGGTATAGTCTATGGTCACACGTGTAAGGACTGGCTGTTTGGTTCCGTGGTCGGTCTACTAGGTACTTTGTTTTACATAACATAGCATCACGCCTATGTTCCCTGAAGGGGTAGGCAGAGGTGTACATAGTTGTATATCCACATTTCAGCGATGATATTAATAAGTCCCATGTAATAGGTGGTGAGCCTATTGCCATCTACCGGCTACAATTTCAAATTCCGGGCTGCTATCAAGAATTCTCTAATAGAAAATCCAATAACACTTTGCCCGACCTGGGAATCGAACACAGAATACCATGCTCAACAGTCGCACTTAGGACTAGTAGACCAACGAGTTTAATCTTTACCGCAACCCCGGTAGGAAGGTGTCGACGGTCGACACCATGTTCCATCCCACACCGATGGTCTATCCATCTTCCATGTGGACATTAATGTTAGTTTTAATGTCATATTACATACATACTGCCTATTGTCAGGCATTACGAGTTTGTCATGCTCGCTAAAATGTCCTGCTGATGGTGGCGTCGTACATCGGGTCGTCGAGTTCACTACAAAATGGTTGAGCTAAGCGAGGCTGATGTGCGCGTCATGTTCGTGAACGGGTGCTGTCTGTCGGGACTGGTCGGCTCCTTACTGCCTTGGCAATCATTTTAAAAGGCTATAGGTATAAGTTTACTTTCCTTTCTTATTTTGCTCAATAACCTGCATTATTCTCACATTACCTTATTTATTGTTAAACCAATTTATTTTAAAAAGAGTATCTATGGAGGTACTTGCCGGCTCTTCTCCATAAGATCAACGCCTTGGAACCGTGCACCTAGTTTTGACTTTTCATAAGTGCCTGTAATATGGTTTATTTGAAATAAAAAGATTTGAATTGAATGAATTGAATTTCAATTAATTGAATTTCCATAACAACAATTCTATCTGGTAATTTCTCATCGCCTCGTGTATAAAAATATATCAATAACTTTGCTGTCAACGTCACTGAGGGGAGAGTCACTCATTGAAGTTAAGTCGGGCATGCCGTGGTCGGTCTGTGGATGGCGACAAACATTTTCGTTTGTGACCCATCCATGCCTCGAAGAGCACATTAAAACGTCGGTCCCGGTTATCAAAATCAAGATCTATAACAGCCGTTACAGTGGCTTGTAAAACTGACAACCAGACTTATCACGAGATATCGTGTTACCCAGTAACCGGGTTGTGGAGGTAACATAGGCAATCGGCAATCGCTTCGTTGTTAAATACTGGTACTACTGGCATCCGGTTTCACTTGAAGCCGACCCCAACATATTTGGGAAAAGGCTAGGCTGACTGATCTTTGAGAATGGAATAGTACATCAAAGGAAAAAGATAGATTAACGTCAATTCCAATGTAGCAATCTAAACTAAATTTAGAGCATTGCTGTCTCTTATAAACTTTATTTGTTAACTTAGATTTAAATATCAATATAGGTATACAAACTACCTAAACCAAACAATATTATACTTATAACAAAAAATATTATAGTTACTACTAGATGACCCGTTGTACTTCGTATCACCTCGAACGTCAAATTTTTGACAGGAAAGTAGGTAGAACACATTTTCTCATCGTTTAAACCTTCCCTGGACTACGACAAACATTCCAAAACCAAAATCAGCTAAGTCGGCCCAACCGTTCTCGAGTTTTAGCGAGACAAACGAGCAGCAATATAGTATATAAATATATATATATAATTATAATTTTTAGTTCTAAGTATATTGTTTAGGTAGTTCATTATAATTAATTTAAGTTGTTAGGAGTTAAGTGGGTTTCCGTAGCGTTTAAACATTGCACCATTCCACCTCAATACTTCAGCAGCAATTGATTTTTATATATAGATAGATAGATATAGATAGCTAGAGCGTCGAAAAATTAATCCGCATCGCTATCAACTGGTAACGTGCCCAATAGGCTGGCAGCATTGCCACGTTGAATGGCAATGCTGATTCTCTGTGCGAAGTAAAGACCAGCCTCAGGTCACGTGAACTGTCGACCAATCGCCTTGCAATATCTTAAAGAGTAGTCGAGCGCTCGAACTATCCGTTACTATAAGAGCGGGACGGGATGACGTCAAATTCAAATTTAATCATGTCAACCTAAAATTTCCCACAATTTTCGTTTGACGTCTCTAATTTTAGTGGCTAGTACCTAAAACTGTGGCTTCTAAAAACGTTCGGAGATTTTAATTTGACGTGCCTAAATTCGAGTTTGACATCTCTTGATTCGTCCCAACTTGCTCATATAGTTACTCGTAGTGGAAGACGGGATTCGCTACATTAGAATTGACGCCAATATTTCTTTTCTCAGGGTCAAGGCCACTAATACTACTTATCGTGTGGTTGATGAACAACCTAGTGTCAGAGTTTAAACCACCCGTAGGCCTCTGACATGGCTTTACACACCATCGTGAACATCTGTCAGGTGTGCTGGTTTCCTCGCGATGTTGTCCTTCACCGTTTTAAGCAAGTGTTAATTAAATTATAATACGCACATGACGTTGAAAAGACAGTGGTGCGTGCCTTGGATTCGAATTTGCGACCTTTGACTTGTCAGTCCAACGGTCATACCACTAAGCTATCACTGCTCACAAGATACAAGATAAGGCCACTAATACTCAACGATTTTCCTAGTTTCCTCATAATCGTGACTTCATAATTGCTGGCAACTGGTTGCCTGACGATTGATTGCGTAAAAACTAACAAGGTTGCTATTAATTGATCAGTTATTATTTTATTATTGTTACATTGATACTATTGACATTTTGCCTTCAAGTTATTTCTTTAAATACAGGAAAAGTAAAGATTTTTTCTTATCACACCACTTTAGGGTCTTAACGACGAATGCGTGCTTTTCATAATATATTGGTTGCAAAACATATTCTGAAACTCATGTGAGCAATGGTGATTACACTCGCGGTTGCCTTATAACCCTCGCCTACGGCTTGGGCTCCAATCCACCATCTAGTGTACTTACTAACTGAGCTTACTTGTGTTATAATGTACTATTTTAAATAGTAAAATATTGACTTTTTTTTTATTATTGAATAGGAGGCAACCGAGCAGACGGCTCGCCTGATGGTAAGCAATTACCGCCACCCATGGACATCCGCAACCCCAGAGGAGTCGCAAGTGCGTTGCCGGCCTTTTAAAGGGTTTGGGCCTCCGGTACCCTAACTCATTCGGCGAAACACAACGCAAGCGTTGTTTCACGCCGGTTTTCTGTGAGGCCGTGGTATCAACCCGGTCGAGCCGGCCCATTCGTGCCAAAGCATGGCTCTCCCACGGTGAAAACTAACTGACTAAATCCCCCTGCCCTTATCCCAATTTATTTGGGGTCGGCGTAGCAAGAATTCTTCTTCTACTTTTTAATTGTTTTTGAAATTGCATGCTGCCAAAGTTTTGGCAATGTTTTATGACCGGCCGCCTGCCTGACGTCAACCCTCTTTGGGAATGCTGTTGTTGGTGGTAACCGCCACCGATACGGTCTCCTTCTATCTAGCTATGTGACACCAAATGTTATCCATGCGCCAGGTTCTGATGTTATCCTACTATCACAGTCCACTAACCGGGCAATATATGTAAATATTTACTAAAAATATGGTCCATAAATTTTATTTGACAATACGAGAGCTGTAGGTGTCTACAAGAAAGTTACTAATAGAAAAACCTATCTAATAACACAGCCCGACCCGGTAATCGAACCAAAGACCCCACGCTCAGTACCGCGATTCTGACCAGTACAGTCCAGAACTTAGATTTAACGTGCCCCAGAATTACGGAGAACAACCATTTTAGGATGCTTCTACCGGTCACCCATCCCGATGCTGACCTTTAGGCTTACTCTTGAAAACTTGAAACTGTCTCGTTGGTCTAGTGGTCCCAAGCAGGACTGCAAAGCAGGAGGTCTCGGGTTCGATTCCCGGGTCGGGCAAAGTGAGTTTTTCTGTTAAAAATTCTCAGTAGCAGCTCGGGAGTTTGGAATTGTGCCCGGTTGATGGCAATAGGCTCACTACCTATTATTACATGGAACTTAAAACAGCATTGGTGCAATGTGGGCGTATAACTGTGTACACCTCTGCCTACCCATTAGGGGAATACAGGCGTGATGCTATGTTATGTTATGTTACTCTTGAAAATAAAACCACTCGATTGACATTGGAAATATGTCATTTCATACTCTTATATGCAAATATGTCTTAAAAATAATGAATGAATCAGGATATTAGAAATTTAAAATTAAGATAACTATGATGTAGATTAATTCATTTTAACATTAGAAATTCATTTATGGCACTTATATAATATTGGAATGGGATTGGAATTGGTATTAACTTCAAGAGTAACCCCACTTATCCCAGAGATTGCTTACCTACCCGAGATTATTGCCAGTGTCTAAGTTAGAAACAGCTATGCCATCTTTTCTCACAAGCAATTATTAATTTAAAGAATCAGCTGATACCGGTCCGCCATGTTGAATATGTTTTTTTTTTATCAGACGGCAAAGGAATGCAAGGTTAAGCGAGTCACGGATTATTTAATACTAAACTTTAATGTTGTTTGTTAGAACATGTATTCGTCTCTAATGTAGGTATGTAGTTATAATAAAGTTAGTTTTACAATAGAAAATAATATTTTCTATAGGAGGTTTCACAGATATAACCTTGAAGCAATTAGTACTGGAGTAGTTTTAGCGGGCGTACCCCTCTCGCCACTGGCACATGCTTCCCAATCAAATACATTTATACCTTTTACCTGTATGGTTACAATGATAGTACACGATTTTAATCGTGTGTGACACAATTTTATGTTCGTTTTTAGTTTTTTTTTGTGTGTTAATACTGTTAATGTAATGACAAGAGCTATTTTTGCTTTAGTGCTAATTCTTTTGTGCTTGTGTGTTACCTCACCCCCCGCCAAAAATGGCGAGCAAATTTGTTCAAACTCAAACTCAAACTCAAACTCAAACTCAAATTTTTTATTTCAAATAGGCCCTATTACAGGCACTTAAGAAAAGTCAAAGCTAGGTGCACGGTTCCAAGAAGTTGGTCTTATGGAGAAGAGCCGGCAAGAAACTCCATAGACACTCTTTTAAAATTATGTGTTCTTTACAATTTAAATTTATTAATGTGAGAATAATGCAGGTTAATGTTGAAGAAAAGGCAGAATTTTAATTACATAAAAAGCCAAAATTATAACCAGAGCTATTACGAGCTGACCAGTCCCAACAGACAGTACCCGTTCACGAGTATGACGAGCGCATCAGCATCGCTAAACTCAACCATTTTGAAGGGAACTCAACGACCCAATACACAACGCCACCATCAGCAAGACATTTTAGTGAGCATGACAAACTCATAATACCCGGTCATAGGCTGTTATATGAGAGAACTTCTTTAATGTAACGATTAACATTAATGTCCACATAATGCTCACATTTTACAGAACAGTAGTGAAGCTTTATGATATAGTACAATATTTATTAAGAAAATTACATTAAATAACTGTTAAAAAAAAGAAACAGTTAAGTCAAATAACAATACAGCAAACCAAATTTTTCGCAAATTTTAACTAGTAGCAGAAGGTACTAGATTAGAATAATTGTCATGTGATTATGTAAGATTTACATAAATATCAAGAAGAAAAATTTAATATATAGGTTTATATAATATATATATATACCTAGTTGTCAAAATAAGGTATAATAAAAACAGTTATTACCAAAGTAATCTGTACAGGCTACATCCATTCATGCAATAAATTAGACAGTGCCAGTGGGTCGCTGTGTGCAGGAGGGGATCGTGCGCCAGACATCCCTATCTTCAATGTAGTGAGTGATACTATAATACGCTTTAGATATTAAAATGCGTTTGATAACTACCTTAAACTTATCATCTGGAAGATCTGTAATATTAGATGGGATCTTATTATAGAACCGAATACCGTTACCCATGAATGATTTGCTGGTCTTCCTAAGCCTAAAAATAAGTTCGATATTTAGTCAGAAGCCGTCTCCGGTTTGGTCCTCTAAGAATACACACGACCAAATTTTTCTATCCACAATAATGTATATGCATGCGTTAATGCTTTTCAAAGATTTATCTATACATATATATTCGTCTCAGAAAATTATAAATACCTTTTCAATGTAGCTGTCTCCTTCCCACGTCGGTCGAATAACCTAGACTAGACAACTGACCTTTAGCTTAGTCTAGACTTTAGACCGACAGACCTAAGCTTAACCCTGTCTTTCTTGTACCTAATTATAGCGTTCAAACTGATACGTGTTTATTAATTTAAATAAAAAAAATATGATGTTCGTTGGTAAGGGCATAACTTAAGAACGGCTGGACAGATTTTGTATTTTCTTTCTTTATGTTTCGTAATAGTCCTAAGAAGCTTAAGATTCACCTGCCTATTGCCAGGCATTATTGAGTTTGTCATGCTCACTAAAATGTCTTGCTGATGGTGGCGTTGTGTATTGGGTCGTTGTGTTCCCTTCAAAATGGTTGAGTTTAGCGATACTGATGCGCACGTCATATTCGTGAACGGGTGCTGTCTGTCGGGACTGGTCAGCTTGTAATTGCCTTGGTAATCGTTTTGGCTTTATAAACTTTTACTATTTCAATCATTTGGTTTTGTTTTCCTCTTACATTATTCTACATTATTTTCACATACCATCAAATATACGATTGTAAATAAAAATTTATTTTAAAAAGAGGGTCTATGGAGTTTCTTGCCGGTTCTTCTCCAGAAGATCAACTTTTATGGAACCGTGCACCTAGCTTTGACGTTTCAAGTGCCTGTAATCTGGTCTATGTGAAATAAAAATATTTGAATTTGAATTTGAAGGTTAATAAGGAAGGAAAATTGGAAAACTTGCCCGGGAAATTGAAAATTTGGTGAAAAATACTTACTATTTTTGAAATTTGGACAGGGCAACCGTGTGTCGTGTCAGCTAGTTTGTTTTAGATATATTTTTTTGGTTGTTTCTGTTAACTATATCTCCCTAGCCTCTTTTTCATCCGAAACTGTCCTACGTTTGGCCACCAACTCGCCAGATGGGAAGGGACGGTGTGGCCGAGGATAGAAATGTTGGTGTCCTACTATCGTATACCTCTCTTGTCTCTCGGAGAATACATAGCATAGCATCACGCCTGTATTCCTCGAAGGGGTAGGCAGAGGTGTACATAGTTGTACACCCACATTTCACCAATGCTGTTATTAAGTCCCATGTAATAGGTGGTGAGCCTATTCCCATCTACCGGGCACAATTCCAAACTCCGAACTGCTACTGAGAAATTTCTAACGGAAAAACTCAATAACACTTTGCCCGACCCGGGAATCGAACCCGAGACTTCATGCTCAGCAGTCGCGCTTGGGACGACTAGACCAACGAGGCAGTTTCAAGTTTTCAAGAGTAAGTCTAAAGGTCAGCATCGGGATGGGTGACCGGTAGAAGCATCCTAAAATGTTTGTTCTCCGTAATTCTGGGGCACGTTAAATCTAAGTTCCTCTCGGAGAATACAGGCATGATGCAATGTCTGAGATTCTAAGAAAATCAAAATTTGGTAATGCCTCGTTGTTCTAGTGTAGTGGGCCCAAGCCTGATTGCTGAGCATGAAGTCTTGGATTCGATTCCTAGATCGGGCAGTATTATTGGGGTTTGTATTAGGAAATTCTCAGAAGCAGCCCAAAGTTTGGAATGGTGGCCAATAGATGGCAATAGACTCACCACCTATTGCATGGGACATTTGTGAAATGTGAGTGTACAACTGTGTTTACCTCTGTCTACCCCTTCGGGGAACACAGGCGTGATGCTATGCTATGTTAAAAATAACACAATATATTTTTTGGAGCTCAGTTTCCTCACGATTTTTCCTTAACACATACGACTGCGATGTGTTAGATTAATCTAAAGTACATGTCGAGTTTTCAAGGAGGCTCGTGGCTAAGTAATAGACGCAGGGACTAACTGATCACAGATATGCTGCGCTCGCCAAGGTCGGTGGACAAGTTTTCATATAGGAAACCCTCTGTGTTTTGGGGAGTATCTCAAACTGTCGGTACTAGTTGCCAAATAAAAAACTAGTAATCGACACGGGTAGATACGCCTGAAAGTCTGACAACCAGTCATACCACGAGATATCGTGTTACCTATAGTAAATGGGTCGTGGAGGTTAGACAAGCAGTCACTCCATGTAATATAGGTACTGTTATCAATCTGCTTAATAATAATAATAATTCTTCATGACGAGAACCTCGTGAATGAAAGACAACTACATGCAGCTGAGATGAGAATGTTAAGAGGGATGTGTGGTGTGACGCGGATGGATAGAATTAGAAATGAGTATATAAGCGGATGTCTGAAAGTGGCACCGGTGACTGAGAAGTTGTGTAGAAATCGTTTAGCATGGTATGGGCATGTGATGCGGAGGGATGAGGGTCATGTGACGAGGAAAGTTTGGAGTATGATTGTAGATGGCTATAGGAGTAGAAGAAGACCGTGGAAGCGATGGATGGATTGTGTTAATGATGATATGGCTAGAAAAGGAGTGACTGACGATATGACAGCTAATAGAGATGTATGGAATAAGAATACATGCTGCGCTGACTCTAAATAAATTGGGATAAGGGCAGGCGGATGATGATGATGACGAGAACCTCGTGAAAGCTGAGATAGATAAATAAATCAAATATCTTGACTTAGCACACGAGGTTGGCGATATGTGGGAGGTTGACTCAGCAGTCATTGTGCCGATAGTCATCTCGGCCAATGGGTTAATCCCCAAGAGCCTCGACAAACATCTTAGGAGGGTCTCGTTAGGCAGCTGGGTCAAGAGCTTGATGCAGAAAGCAGTACTCCTTGACACGGCACGAATTGTCAGGAGGTTTCTGTCGCTGGACCCCAAACCACCGCCGGTTTGTTTTTTATTTTTATGTATTTAAATCTGTAAATAATATTTATATTTAGAACGAATAAAGTTATAATAATAATGTACTTCTGTCCGGATTTTCGGTCACGGTGAACTATCTCCACTGAGATTAGCCAACTACGCAGGAGATATTATAGTGCACAAGTATATGCGCAAACACAGGTGCACTCCCTCTTCCTTCACTCTCATAACGACGTCCCGGACAACAATCCGACGCGACCGGAGAGAGATCAGGCGCAGGACCACACGCTGCACCGTGCTCTTCGAAACACGCGAAACTTTTTAACTCCGGGCTGAGAAAACTGAGAATTTTATGACAGAAAAATCCAATGAACGGTTATAAATATTATGGTCTTAGGGCCGATTTCACCATTGAAACTAAACGCGATCAGTTCAAGCTGAACTCAGTTCACGCATTTAACTGAGTTCAGGGCTCCAGTTTGCATTTCACCAACGAAATCTGAACGCAGTTCAAGCTGAACCCAGTTTAGGCTTCTGAACGCCCGACTTTCGACGTTCAGCTTATCTAAACGCGTTCAAGGGCGGCCTTGTCAAAATGGCGGAATATTGTTTAACATAAAAGAGATTTTGTTGTTATTTGACTTCATTATGATATTACGCTATTGTATAAATAAAATGTATATAAAACTGATAACTAAATAAAATTAAACATGTATAATAGTCATAATAAAGTTTCCTATAAATATGTCAGCACCAAAAATGCTTAATTTTGTAATATTTATTGTTTACATATATATTAATAAATATAAATTTAGGTTATCACCTCTCAAAATCATTTAAATTTTTAATTGTGACAACAATTACATTAATTAACCAAGAAAACTTGGTTTTCGTGAACGCGATCAAAATGTAGCAGGTAAAATCAGTTTGACGTTAACTGAGATCAACATCAACATTTGAACTGGATCAAGTAGAACTAAGTTCTGTTAAACTCGGTTTTTAATGGCAGCGGTGAAATCGGCTCTTAATATATAAAAATCATTTTAAAAGAATTAACTACGATTTATTGGTTTCCTTATTACTGTATATATATAGCAGTAATTTAACAATTGACATTTTGTATTAATTTTAATTGATCTAAAAAGGAATTTTGTAATAAACTACTTTGAATGCCAATTTTGTGTTATATATAAATTAAAATGGCAAATTTTTGCTCCTGTGCGACATTAATCTTTTAAGGTAAAATGACAAAAGTTATAATAGATTTTGAATTCAAACAATATCATAGTCTACAGAACCCGCCAAACTGTTCCACTGCAGTGCAAGGGCCCTCTTCTCATACAGAGAAGGCACGAGCATTGATCACCACGCTAACTCATTACGGGTTGGCGATTTCAAACCATATAATGTCTTCATAACCGACTTTGAAACTGAGTATCGAATGCTTTCAAATATCAAAACGGATGGTATTTTACGTGGAGCAGCTGCCTCTCACCTCCAATACGATATCTCGTAGTACCCGTAACGGCTGTCATAGATCTTAATTTGACAACCGGGGACGAAGTATGTAAGATGATGCAGTATGAAATTATGGTCACACATCCACAGACACAGACCACAGCAAGCGCAGTTTAACTTCGGTCGATCGATCTGTGCGGCTGTGTACTTAACGAAGATCCTTTTTCGTAGCATATTGTAACTAAAATAATTAGGAGAGATAGGTCTGCTGGGGGTCTAAAAAGGCCGCTGGCTGAATTATGATAGAGTTCTAATATGATTCATTTCACAAATCGTAAAATGGTCACTTCATGGACAAAATCATTACATGATTTAAGTGCAATTCATAAACAGTAATTCATCTATATGACAGTATTCTATGGAGATTCGTAAAATGGCTCACAAAATAGGAATTGCTAATGTGTCAAAGAGCAGAATTTTAAGAAGTTACTCTATTCAAATAATGATTCGTTTTTAGGAGAAATGCTCAAAGTGGCCATTTTAGAGGCCCTGGTTTTTTCTCGGAGTTTTTTGGGGTAGGCAGAACAGTGTAAGATAATAAGATTTGTACTTGCTACGACAATGACAAATCTCTTTCGTTTCATCTGTTACAAACATTAATAAATAATTGATTATCTAATTTAAAGATTAATTAATTTAACAACTTTTCATTAACCTGCCTTGTTGGTCTAGTGGTCGCAAACGCGATTGCTGAGCATGAGGTCTCGGGTTCGATTCCCGGGCTGGGCAAAGTAGCAGCCTGGAGTTTGAAATTGTGCCCAGTGATGGCAATAGGATCACCACCTTGTTGCATGGGCCTTAATAACAGCATTGGTGAAATTTGGGTTTACAAATATATACACAAATATGTACACCTCTGCCTACCCCTTCGGTGAATACAGGCGTGATGCTATGTCATATTAAGTAATTATTAATTAGTCATACCGCTAACGTCTATATCCAAATTTAGAGTAAAACTCCCCCCAAAATGCCGAGAGCGTTACAACCGTTTGATATTCAAAATGTTGCGCGCGCGCCGGATGCGTCCGAATACCAGTATTGGTAAAAGACTAAGCAAGTCGAGATCCTTAGGAACGTCGTAAAAACTGTTGAAATTTGCATATATATTGTGACGATTTCTCGAACGACCTTGAAAGCAACGAAGTCTATTTCTAAATTGATAAAAGATTTTTGGGGAAATAAAAATACGCTCGTGAGCAGGATTCGAACCTGCGGCTCCCGGATAAATACTCCAGGACATACGGGAGGCGCGGATTCGGATCCTGGTTACTAACAGAATTGGTGAAATGTGGGTGTATAACTGTGTGCACCTCTGCCTGTCCCTCGGGGGATACAGGCGTGATGCTATGTCCTCTAACTAATATTATTCTTATATGTGAAAGTAACTCTATCTGTTTGTTTATTACTCGTATAGTTTTACACTTAAACCGCTGAACAAATGTTGACGAATTTTGGTATAGAAATAGATTGTACCTTGTAGACTAGTTTTTGTCGCGTAAGCTAGTTAAATTATATATACGGAACCGTCCGTTTAGATTTGATGGTCGGTCTTGTCTTTTTTTTTGTGTTTTAAGAAACTTAGGCATGTTAATGTTCCAACAGTATTTATGAAATAAAACTACAAAGTTTTGGATTTAAAAATATAATGAGGCTAATTTGTATGGGAACTGCTTAATTGGTGTAGTGGACGCAAATGCGGTTGCGAAGCGTGACGGCCTTGGGTTCGATTCTCAGGTCGAGCAGTTTTGGATTTTTCTGTACTATTACAGAAAAATCCAAAACTGCTCGACCTATGAAGGTTTCACTATCGGCTCGGAGTTTGGAAATGGGGCAATACTTGGGGACTTAATATCGGCATTGGCGAAATATGATTGTAATAGTATATAACTCTCCTTTACCCTTCAGGGACAACAGGCGGGCGTCATACTCGTATACTGAACACAATTCCAAACTCCGGACTGCTACTGAGAATTTCGTAATAGACAGAAAACATAATAACACACACTCGAGAATAGAACCTGTTCCCTCACGCTCAGCAGCCGCACTTGCGCTTACTTGAAGACCAAAGAGGCAGTTAAAAATATACTAAACTCCGTTAATAGTTTCGTCCGAATATCAAGGCTGTGACGTCATATACTAAAAGTCGCGATGTTGAGAAACCGTTGATCAAAAGTGTAGTTTAGGAGCTAGAGGGCGCTTGTGTAGCGTCATCATCAATCATCGATCATCGTCATCATCAATACATATAATAAAAATGAAACGTAAATGTCTGTACATGGAAGATATAGGAGAAAAAATATTATTGGAACCTTTATCAACGCAAATAGCACCCAAAACAATGATTGTTAGAATTTTTGACTGTTTCTCAGTTTGTCTGTGCGTTCGTGCACGCTAATCTCAGAAACGGCTTATCTGATTTAGATGTGGTTTTCACTAATATATTGTGGTAAGCTTCACTTAATATTTGGTGTTTGTTTCATGTCAATCGGTTCCAAAATAAAAAAGTTATGCCCATTTAAAGAATCACGTCGAACATTTGTTAATTATGAATTTGTTCATACACGACATGGTGTTAATTTACGACATCCACGCGGACGGAGTCGTGGGCACAGCTAGTAAATATTAGCAAGATTTGAAATACAATGTACCCCCTCATAGATTAGTAGAATTCGCCAACCTAGGCACTTTTTCACTCTCATATCCCGACGACGCTATAACCCTCCTCCAAGAAAGCAGTAGGTCCACCAGCACAGTATACAAAAACAGACCGCCGTCATTTCGGCCTCGCCGTCGAGGCCCGTCGCGACGTCTCCGTAATTGTCCACCCCGACCTATAGCTTTAAATTCGTCCCTGAATAATAAAAATGATTTGAATCCGATCCAGCCAGGCCCTTGCTGTCCTCCCACCAGCCACGCCCTAAGCCGAAGCTCGTATCCCGCATAGCGTGGTGTCGCTTAGTTTATAAGTTGAATACCCTGGCTGGGGCCTTAAAATTATTATGTCAACCACATGAAAGCCCGGTTAAGCGGTCGACAACGTCCTAGGTTAGTCTTTAAATTCGCTTCCATAGTATAATAGATTCTTATATTGCCTCCAATTAAATAGAGCATATTTTATGACGGACGTTCGTTACATCCTAGACGTCTCCTATTGCATCTTATAATTTTTGAAAAGGATTTTTCATTTCGAGGATATTAGTGATATCCTCCAAAAAGGTAAGGTGCGTAGTACTCGTAACCGCCGCGCGTGTATGACCAGTTGTATGAACGTGGACGAAACAAAAGGCATATGTAAGGATCATAGCAGGTGACGTTTAGTATGTAGTTTCTGCCATGAGAAAATGGCGTGAGTTTATGTATGTATGAATGTATTCATTTCTCTTTTTTCATCTTGTTTCCCTCTTTTCAGTGCAGTCGGGTCTATTGTTTTATATTATAACGGACGGAGTCGCGTACACAGCTAGTTGAATGTATAAGGTCCTAATTTATTAGGCTTTATACCACTTATCTAGACTAATATATAAAGCTGGAGTTTGTTTTTTTGTTTAAACGCACTAATCTCTGGAACTTCTAGTCGAAATTGGATAATTCTTTTTTTGTATGATATCCAGATTCATGAGGAATAGTATAGGCTATTTAGCATCAGTGCACGACCATTAGGAGCCGAACAAAAAGACAAACCGGGTGAATCCGCGGGGCACAGCTAATATTAAATAACTTTATAGATATAAAACCACATATCAACTCTAGTCTAACTCCTAAACAATAGCATCCGGGTCACCTCATACATAATGTATGTGTTGTATGTCAGCTGTGAGCCAGAGATCTCCAAACATCGTCAGAGAAACGCTTAGAATACTGATATCAAAGTATATGTTCACAACTGGTTAGATGTGAGATGGATGGTATGAGTAGACAACACGACCTTAACCAGAAATATATTGAGGGTACCCTCATGAATTTATTTCGTGAGGTGGGGGGCTGACGAATCGCCCTTTTTTACACGACTGCCCAAAAAATAGAGTGAGAAAAAAGGAGTGTATGTATGTTTGTGAGTTTATTACACCATAACTTCTAATGCCTGAACCGATTTACATGTTTATGGTATCGTTAATATACTAACATTATCCCGGGTGACTTAAGCTTGTAAATTTAAAAAAATATGATTGTGGCTATGGTACACAAACGATGTGAAATAAATTAAAAATATTCACACGTGGCATGCCTTTCTTTTAATTTTTTAATTAACTAGTGGGCTGTCCCGGCTTCGCACGGGTGAACATTTACACCTTGGGTTACATTATTGAAGTTTTAAAGTATCCCTAATATTTTCTAGTAATAAATATAGCCTATGTTACTCAGGGAGAATGTAGCATTCTAATGATGGAAGAATGATTGAAATCGGGCCAGTAGTTTTTGAGTTTATTCGTTACATGTTACTATACAAAAATACAAATCTTTCCTCTCTAGAATATTAGTGTAGATTTCATCTTGTTTCACGTATGGAACAAGTGTAGACATTATAATTTCACTTCTTGTATGGATTTCGGGGTAGGGAGGTAACCCCTTGCCCCTTTTGTAAACCGTCTTTCATTCTATCCCTCAATCAATATGAGCAAACCATCTAAGCATACTCATTTAAATTTTCGTCACTAATCCTTCTTTTAAACTGCAAAGATAGATAGCAATGACGTCACCAAAAGTAGTATTCAAATGTGGGCTAAGAATTCGCGGTGGTGAACAGAGGTCGACATGGCCTAATGGTCAGAGCGCCTGGAGTATTTATCCGGGAGACGGAGATTCGATTCCTGCTCTCGACCGTATTCTTTTTCCACAAAAATATATAACTTTAAGGTTTGCTAAGCATGCGTTAGTGCTTTTCAAAGATTTATCTGTACTTTGACTTGGGTTAGCGACTGCTAGGAAGTGGTATTTTCAAGATAGTCGATTCCGTGTTACAGAGGGCACGTTAACCCGTCGGTCCCAGCTGATGTTAATCAATATCATAGCAGTAACTAAGCCAAGTTAAAGGCCCTCCGGCGGACGCTCCCTTAAGATATTAATTTTCATTTGGAGAAGAATGAATCAAGGGCACGGGGCATGGATGATGATGACTTTCGTTGGAGAAGAATGTATACAGAATCGATGTTAGTATCAAATAATAGGTGTTCTGTTATTTTTACGGTTCAGTTTTAACCCTAAAATATAAAGTAACAAATGTTTGTGGGAAAACAATACGGTCGCGAGCAGGATTCGAACCTTTGCCTCCCGGACAAACACTCCAGGCGCTCTGACCACTAAGCCATCTCGACCTCTGCTCACCACCGCGAATTCTTCTTCCATATTTTGAATACGTCATTTGGCGACCGTATTCTTATCCCACAAATATTTGTAACTTTAGAGTTCGCTATGCATGCATGCGTTAACGCTTTTCGAAGATTTACCTAAAATATTTATGTTGTACACAAAGAATAATACACCATTCTAAGGCTGAGCCTGTATGACTGGTGACGTCAGCTTACCTGAGCAAATTCTTAGAACTAACGACTTAGACCAGTCCCCGAAACAAGGAGTTACGTAGTACGTTCATACATATTATAGATGCGGCAGTTTGGATAATCATGCACCTAAATTCTGATCTATCATAAGTGCCTTTGTATTGTTCATCACCATCAATACAAATAAATAAAATTGAGGTGTCTGTTTGTAATGTCAAAATAATAGTTTTTTTTCTTAAGCTCATAGTCAGTTATTTGCACGACACCTATGACTAGCAATCAGTTTTTAAAATTGATGTCTGTTGCCTGTTTGTTCCGGCTAATCTTCGAAACAGCTGGGCCGATTCTGATAAGATTTTAGTGGCAGGTAGCTGACTATACATATAAGGAATAACTTAGGCCAATTATAATTAAACGCGGGTGAAACTGCGAGGCACAGCTAGTATGAAATAAAAACCTTTGACTTGTCTTCATCGTCACTCGATCAAGGAAAAAATACTTTAGTTATTACATTTAAGAAATTAGAAAAAGTTTAATAAAATATAGATACTTTTAATACGTTTAAGTACTACCAGAAGTTATGCCTATAAGTATTCTAACGTTTAATACCTAAAGTTTGACATCTCGTATGCCAGAACTAAGTATTTGTACTTTATTTATGTAAATAAAGGCTTGGCATAGATAGCTACCTAATACTGGTATTAAAATTAAATTAATTATATGGGAAACATGTTTCTTTATGATTTAAAGATCGTCAGAGAATTTATTTTGGCAATCCAACGCAGTGCCGACGTTCCTCCTAAATATTCAAAAGAATACCATTTTAGCAACAGAAGTGGATTAACACGCATCGAAACTGCACCGACTGTAGTGATAGTTATTTTGATGTTGAGAAATTACATGTTGCATTAACTATATTCATTTTATAACAAGATTATTACGTATTGTACTCCAGATAGTTAAATGAATTGTTTCAGAGCCTATTTTAAACTTTTGTACCTACGTGTTCAGCGACTTTTGTTGCTGACCGTATCTACCTACTTAACTATAAATACAATAGGGCCACATCTAGAGTTCTAAACTGATATTAGCCAAACAGCATTCAAAAGCCACATCCATAATTCGCACATCGCAGTACCGACCACGCGTTCTTGGGTCATTCGTATTTTTGGGACAAATATGCGCGTTTGATTCGCCATATTGATATGTTCTGCCGTTTCTTTGTCACACAGGTCGCACACGACGATTATTAAACAAGATATGTACTTGTTTAATGAATAAATGAAACAGAGACAAACGAAATATGTTTTTAACAGGTTTTATAGTTGAAGGTGATAATTAACGTATTAATTATAAATTAATTACCCCATTTATAGAAGACTTAACTGAATAGTTTATTCGTGGAATACTAATTGATTGAAGCTGTGTTGTAATTAAACATTGAGATTAACTCTAAGGTTAAATGACTTGGAATTTAATGTTTTTGTTTAATTTTACTTTTAATAAAACCAATTACAGCGCCATCTGGGGAAAGTATTTATACAGTTGGCTGAGTGACATCTGTTAGCAAGTAGCAGTACCTTTTCAATTCGCTGACAAAAAGCGCGCCAAATTTTGTACTTTTCAAAAACTAGATGTCGCGAGTGAGACATAAATGGAGTGCGCATGTCAAAAATTCATGTCATTCACATCACACAATATCATTTTATTTAGTGATACCGTAAAAACGAGTTGAATTTGCGAAAATATAAGGACTTGGTGTCTTCGGGCATGTGTGGCATTTATAAATGGACGATTGTGTTAAATAAAATAATTTGGACAATGTATTAGTGGACGATAAAACGGATGTGTAGCATGGTCGCCAAATCCTGAAAGGAAAATCGACTATTTTCGCAGTTTCCCTCTGAATTTCCGTGTGGTGCGGTCAGTTTATTAAATAACTTGTTGTGTTTAACATTTCGAACATGATGTGACAATATTACAACTGGTGTGTGTAGTGGTTAACTAAATTATCTATTTTTGACTACGTTTACGATCTATATTTATCGGGAGTGATTCCAATATAAATGAATTACTTGCATGAAGACAGTCAAATTGCGTAAGTTTAAACATTTAGTATTTTATATTTTAGCGTTTCAACAATATTACACCCGTCAGAGTACAGTGAAAACAATGATATTATGCATAAAATACATATAATAGTATGTTTACATATATTGAACACAAAGATTGACTAAATTTCTGTTCATTGAATCGAAAAAGGCATTTTTTTGGTCTCTTTGGTACATTACCTAGACCTGAATTAACTATTTATTTAATTTAATTTGTAATCAGACAGGTAAAATTATATGTTTAACAAATCATTTTGTAATTCCCAACACATACAATGCATTTACCCTCAAAAGTAGAAAGATTCTATACTGTTGTTTATAATATTTGGTATATAGAAATAAATCATCAAGTAAATATTTTAATTTAAACTTATAAAAACTCAATGTACTTGTTTTCGTATGTTTACAATCTAGTTGGCCATGCCATTTGTAACCAACCAATAAGAAATACAGATAAATCTTTGAAAAGCATTAATGCAAACTCTACAGTTATACATTTTTGTGGAAAAAGAATATGGTTGCAAGTAGGATTAGAACCTGCACCTCCCGGATAAATACACCAGAAAAAAAAACTCAAGTTTGTGGATCGAATCTTGCTCATGACCATATTCTTTTTCCACATCATTTTATAACACTCACTTCATTTTATACTTTATTTTTGTCTTACCGGACTAGTACAAAATTTTACTTCATAACAATAAATTTTATTGTGTCTAGTAATTAATGAGCCAACAGATTACATGACAGTATAAAACATATTCATTATTCCATTTCAACACAATGATTAACAGTCTCAACACCTTTTTGTCTTCAGAAGAGATAGCTTGGTATTTCTCCTTATCATGTGGTTGATGAACCTAGTGTCAGAGCTTAAACCACCATTATAAGCAAGTGCTAATTAATTTTGAATTTGAAAAAACACGACTTGAAAGGTCAGTGGTTTATGCCTTGGATTCGAACTTGCAACCTTTGACTTGTCAGTCTAATGGTCATATTCTATCACAACTGAGACTTGGGACTAAGACCGTTGGACAGCCAATTTAAACCAAACACCTTTGACTAGAGGATATCATAAATTAATTATCAGTTATTTAAAATAATATTAATTACATAACAAAATATAAGAAACGCTATGCTGACTCTGTGGCTGGACACCCAAATGCTCCATTTGTAGTAGAACAACTAATAGTATTATAAGATAAGACAAGTAGTCCGACATTTCCCAGAGTGTCTGTTGACACCTTTCAACAGGCCATAACTTTGTGGTGATTGCTGCAATGAACCTGGGACTGACATACCCGCGTCAGTAGGAGTGCACCCTTAAAATGGAATCCCTACCCTAACCTAACTAAATGAACCATAAAAAATCTAAATACAATCAAGAATCATGTGATTTTTAACCATTACTTAACTTGTCACTCATTAAAATCAAACGGTGTCAATTAACATTAATTAACAGTAAATCTAGTATGGAGTACATTTTTCATTGATTTTGTTAATGATACTCAAATGAGTCACCATTAGGGAAGAGTGTGAAAATAATTAGTGTAACCTTGGCATACTGATAAACCCTTGATTAAACAAAAACAAATTGATAAGTGCCATGTATATGTTTGAAAATGAACAAACTATGCTGAAGTGGGACAGAGCACCGTGGGAGAGCCATGCTTCGGCACGAATGGGCCGGCTCGACCGGATTGATACCACGGCCTCACAGAAAACCGGCGTGAAACAACGCTTGCGTTGTGTTTCGCCGAGTGAGTGAGGGTACCGGAGGCCCAAAACCTTTAAAAGGCCGGCAACACACTTGCGACTCCTCTGGGGTGCGGGTGGTTACTACTCACGTGCATTTTTTTGGGATTGCCTGACTAGTTTTGAACTAAATGAAGCCTTTAGTCATGAGCTGAGCCATGCATGTGCATGTCCATGCACGTGAGTAGTAACCGGTGAACAATAATTGATATGAATAATATATCGCACGAAAGTTATTGTCATTCAATAGGCGAGTGTGTGACGACTTGACCGTCATGGTGGTCAAGTTGTTTTAGGTCAAGTTTAAACAATATGTATTTTAGTTTATCGGGCTATTTGCTCTTAGTTTATCAGTGAGAATTTACAAATGGAACCACATAATATATTTGATTCACCTTATGAATGACTTTCTACTAGAGCTGTATGAAGAAGCAGAGCGGTTAGTGAGAAAATTCTACCAAAAACATAACACTCATCTCTTTGTGCAGTCATTTAAAAAGATTTGCATAATTTATTTTATTTATTTACTAGCTGTGCCCTGCGGTTTCACCCGCTTATAATTAGTATAAGTTACTCCTTATATAGTCAGCTACCTGCCAGTAAAATCTAATCAGAATCGGTCCAGCCATTTCGAAGATTAGCCGGTACAAACAGACCGACAGACAAAATTTTAAAACCAGATTTTTAGTTATATGTACCATGCAAATAACTGTATTTTGGGGGCTCAGTTACCCGCGTCCGTAGGAGTACACCCTTAAAATGGAATCCCTACAGGTGGCCCCTAGGTGGTGCAAAACAGGCAACACAATTCTGTTGGGAGGTTTCGGCCGCGGCTGGTTAGCACCGGACGAAGCCATGTCGTGAAGCGACCTAGTCGTGTTTCGGGATGTAGTCCGGTGCAACCGTTGTGGGAGACGGGTCTGGGCAGTTGCGCCAACTCCCCAATTATGTTTTTCCCAAAATGTATCCACTCTACTTAAGAGTGAATAGATTTATTCTGGATCTGTGTGCTTCATCTTCGGCCACACCGTCGTTTACTATCAGGCCAAGAATTCAGTTTCATAACTTCGCTACACTCCCTTTAAAGCTAAACTTGGCTTTCTTAGCCATCTCAAAGCACACCAACACCCATTATACATCTAGCCGTATTCGAAATCGGCTCGAATGACATCATACATCCTCGCACTCTTCAAATCAGCTCTAATTTGCAGCATTGCAGTAATGTGCCGCTGTTTCGTCTTCCTTCGTGAATGTACACAGTTATTGTTTTGAAGTTTTGACAGTCCAAGGAGCTGCTTTTATTGTGCCTGGGGAGCGTGAGATTCTTACCTCACTAAAACCACCAGTCACCATCATGGCAACCGGGGCCGCTTAGAGCGAAAGCCGAAAAGATCAGTTGGAGAGGAGGAACGAGGTGTGGTGTTCCTCCATTGAAATGGGAAGACCCTCCGGCCAGGCGGGTGATATTGCCTAGCAATATGCAATACAAAACAGCACATGTTCACTATGCCACCGTGTTCTTTGGGGTCATTTGATGAGAGGACAGAGTCCCCTCTGAGTACCCACTGCCCTGAAATCCCGCCTGCCTTAAATGATCCAGACGAAGCTAGTGAATGGTCAGCAATGGCAGGAAGAATGTTGTCATTGCTGGAGATTGGGACTGAGAATTTCATAACGTTAATATCAATAATGCTGTTATTAAGTCCCATGTGATAGGTTTTTTAGGAGTACGCGTAGTTATGAGTTTGAAACTTTGAACATTGGTCTAGTGCAGGCTACTAGACCAATGAGGCCGTTCTCTATAAAATTTTGTATAATAAATCAAAAACCATGACCTAGTCACCTTGTATTTTCAGACGTTAACGTCACCCCACGTTTTTCTCGGAAAGGTCTATTGTACTAATTCCACGGTAAGCATAATCGGTATCCGGTCATAAATATTGTTTTATCAAGTTACGATCTTTGCCCTTTAGCCCACTCATAGGTCTGTAAGGGCGCCTGCAGACAGACGCGATGTTGCGATATTTCTCTTAAAAATATATAAGTATACATACACTCGCGATTTTTTCTGTGGGATTAGGCGGAAGCTTTAGAACACCACCAGCTACGATCCTTACATATTTCTCTTGGTTTATCAACGTTCTTACATCTGCCCATACGCGGTCTAGTATACGCAAGCGTGGACTGGTATGAGTGTGAGCTCGTGAGGTTTTTTCTTAGGAAATTTCTAGTAGCAGCCCGGAGTTTAGAATTGTGCTCTCACCACTTATTACATGGAACTTAATAACTGCTTTGGTGAAATGTTGGTGTGAAACAGTACTCCTGTCTTCGGGCACGGTTAAGTTAAAATGAAAATTATTTTTAAACTGCCCGCGTCTTCGTCTGTGTAACAAAAGGTAGCCTATGTCCTTCTCCAAGGTCCAATGTATCTCCTTGCCAAATTTAATTACGATTCGTTCAGCCGTTTGGTCGTGAAAAAGTAACAAACAAACGAACAGAGTTACTTTCGCATTTATAATATTAGTATGGATTATTACCTGTAACGGTACATTTGCCATATTTGTTAGTACCATTTTTAGTAAAAAGATGTCGTCACGTGTAGGTATCTCCATTACAATTGTTATCAATACGTTAGGTTTGTTTTTTTATTAGATTAAATATTCTGCAGTCCTAGTTCTACGAACCTCTTTTTACCCATCTAAACCAGAAAGAGGTTTGTGATTGTTCTAATGCTATTTTAAATGGAGTATATTATCAATCAATCAATCAAAATCATTTTTTCCTACTGCCATGGCCCATAGATACATATATACTTTACAAACTAGCATATAAAATGAAGTATGTTATACAAAACTGTGTTAGTAAATAACGTGATTACTAAGTAGCGTCGTTTCGCGTCGCGCCATCGTGCGTCACGCGTCAAGTCGCGTCTATGCGTGAAAGCCTTATGTAGTCTACTCTTCAGCTATCATGAATCAGTTGCAGTGAGTCAAATGACCCTGACATTTGACTTGTGTTTGCTTCGTACGGCAATTTATGTTGTTATAGGGACTTTCATGTGACTATGATTGTATATTTATGGCCTATGATTGAGCAAAATTATATTTTTTCAATATCAAAATTTGTCATACACAAAGGTAGCTTAAGTCGCTAGTATGTTATAAATTAAAGAAAAAATAAAAACGGTCGTGAACAGGAATCAACCTGCGTCTCCCGGATAATCAAACGTGGATCAGTTTTTGATTAAAACAAAACACCTATGAACATTAATTATTGTTCACCTGATACTACTCACGTATATTTTAGGGGATTGTCCGACTAGTTTTGAACTCGAACGGAACCTTTTATCATGAGCTGAGCCGGCGGCGATGTCACGAGTTAAACTAGCGAATTAATAAAAAAATAAAAAACACGCCTGCCATTTTTCAATATCTTACTAACCTATGTTACCCGGGACAAAGTAAGGATTCTAAAGATAGGCCATACATCGAAATCGGTCCAGGCATTTAGAAGTTACGGTGGAGTAAAGACTCACAAACATACATACACTCCTTTTTTGGGCAGTCGTGTAAAAATGCACGTGAGTAGTAACCAGTGAACAATAATTAATATGAATGTCTCACGAAAGTTATTATACAAAAACTTGCTTCGTTTGCGCATCGCCTTAGGGTTCAAATAATTCTTGGTACAATTACTGACCTTTAAAATGTAGTGGGTAGATCTGAAGGGCAACGTGGGTAGCTGGGTAGATGGTCCTTTTTATACCTGATACATTTCGGTGGCCTAGTGGTCGCAAGCGCGGCTGCTGAGCGTGAAGTCCTGGGTTCCATTCCCAGGTCGGGCAAAGTGTTATTGGGTTTTCCTATTAGAAAATTCTCAGTAGCAGCCCAGAGTCAGGAAGTTGGCGGTGTGATACCCCCGTGCTTCGGAGAGTACGTAAAGCCGTTGGTCCTGCGCCTGATCTCTCTCCGGTCGTGTCGGATTGCCGTCCCATCGGAATATGAGATTGAAGGAAGAGGGAGTGCACCTGTGCATACACTTGTGCTCTATAATATCTCCTGCCTACTTGGAGATAGACCGCCGTGACCGAAATAAGGTCGGAGTTTTTTCTTCAGATCTTATTCCACTTGTCCCCCTTTTAATACAGGACAAGTAGAAGAACGGCATATTACCATCCTTTCATCGTCATCCCCCTGCCCTTATTCCAATTTATTTGGGGTCGGCGCAGCATGTATTCTTCTTCCATACATACTCTCTACTCTTACTGGAATGCTGCTAAAGTTTTGGCTATGTTTTATGACCGGCCGCCTGCCTGACGTCAACCCTCATTGGGAATGCTATTGTTGGTGGTAACCGCCACCGATACGGTCTCCTTCTATCTAGCTATGTCACACCAAATGAACTACATCATACTACCACCATGTCCCTGTAATAAATCAGAAAATAAATATTCCACAACTATCACACAACGCCGTCTAGTCTCAAGCTAAGCAGAGCTTGTGTTATGAGTACTACACAACTGATAAACATACTTATATATTTCTAAATGCATACATGTTATAGATAAATTACACCCAGACACAGAACAAATGATCGTGCTCATCACACAAACATTTGTCCTGGGTGGGAATCGAACCCACGACCTCCGGCCTAGCAGTCAGGGCTACTAACCACTAGACCAACAGGACAGTCGAGATTCGTACGCAGTGATTTGTATCCACCTTCATGATACTCACTGCTCGTGAATGGAACTCCCTGCTGTCTTCAGTGTTTCCCGAGAAATACAATCTAGGCATATTCAAGGCTAGAGTGAATAGATTTCTTCTGGGTCTTCGTACCCCATCTTCGGCCACACCGTCGCTTATGATCAGGTGATTTGGTGGCCAAACGAAGAAACATAAAAAAAGTAATATTGCTTCAGTGCTTACTAACTGGTCTAATCATCTATTGGCCGCAAGCGTAGCTGCCGAGCGTGAGGTCCTAGATTCGAGTCCTGGGTCGAGCAGTGTTATTGTGTTTTCTGTTGGGAAATTCTCACGGCAGCCCGGAGTTTTGAATCGTGCCCGGAAAAAATCGAAACCACTTTTAAACACTTACAAATATACTTCACTTCGCCTACCCAAATTAGCTACACTTTTCCTCAATGAACTCACGCGCAAGTTGGTAAGATTCCATGTTATTTGTTGATCTCTCAAATCACTGTAGGTTTTGTAGTTCAATGTATTGTTTTATAAACAAAATCGATCTTTACGTATGTTGTTTGCTAGATCCGGGTGAAATGACGTCACTAGTATTTTGGGATTATATTTGGTATACGGTCTTCGTCAGTGGTTGATCTTCACTGAATACCTTATTTTTCCAGCGATGCAAAACGACAAATTTGGAATAAAGTGTCGATAAAACGATAAAACTCAATACATAAAAACTTATATCGAGTCGACAAAATTGTCGAAAAGATCCGTGCTCAGACGCCTGTTCTTCTTGGTGTCGATGGTACAATCTGCCTAGCCTTTTCCCAATTACATTGGGGCTTCCAGCAATCTCGAAAAATGCACGTGATTAGTAACCGATTAACAATATATATATTGATGACATCAGTTCAGAAACCTTGTAACCTTGAGTATAAATCACCTTCATTGTTTGGTGAAGCCAAAATAATGTTGCTGCAATAATAAAAAATGTTTTATTAACATCTTGCTACTGGCTTAACATTGCGTTTAGTGTAAACATTATTTTTATGGGGTATCGTTCGAATCCTTTAATATATATAATTTATAACATATGCTAGTAAGATTAAAAACAAATAGTAATATAATTCAAGATAAATCTTTGAAAAGCATTAACGCATGCTTAGCGAACTCTAAAGTTACAATATTAAATGGAAAAAAGAATACGGTCGCGAACAGGATTCGAACCTGCGCCTCCTGGATAAATACTCCAGGCGTTCTGACCACTAAGCCATCTCGACCTCTTCTCACCACCGCGAATTCTTGTTCCATATCTAACACGTCTTATGGCGACGTTATTGCTATCAATTCAGTCCCTATACAGATGACCGAACCGACACGACTAACTTTGCAGTTAATACAATGTCGTAAAGAATGCAATTACCTTAATAATTCAAGATAAATAATAAACAAACAAAAAACTCTTCCGCTTTGTAATATTAGTATAGGTATCTGCCCATCCTTTTCCCATCTGTGAAGGAGTCATTCTATAGGTCTATTTGACCTCAACAACCCAGCTATGGGTAACACGACAATCAGGTTGTCATTCATACTTTTCAGGACCCTGACAACATAGCCTCAACCCTTTTCATCTAGGACTAACGGCTTAATGTTCTCTCTGAGACATGGAGGGGTCTCGATAGGACTGATGCTCACCCATCCGTAGACTAACCGCGGCGAACACAGTTTTACCCCGATCAAATGATCTTTTAGTTAGCCAGGGCCTCCTCTGATATGTTTGAGCATGTTCTGCTAAAAAACAAAGATTCCGTTTTATGTATTATTACAGTATGTATTACGCGATTAGCTTGCGACTCACTGGCATCTGTTGATAGATGGCTTTTACGTGGTATTTCCGACGTTTATTGCGTAGTGATGTGTGTTTCCGAGTATCGATAGTTCTACAATGAAGAACAGATACAGCAGAAGCGTGACGTAAAAGCTTAAAATTAAGCTTTATCTCGTTTCTCGTTTTTAAGGCGAAGAAAGCTCCGACTAAAAGATTATCGGCTATTTGTGTTGACATAATATTTTTTTATTTATTATAGTATAGTAGTAGTATAGTAGTATTTTACTACTTAAGTGTCGGGGACATTAAAATTTTCCACTTAATCTCACCAGTTACAGCTGAGGTAAATATGTATGTATGAAGTAATATGGACAAGCAAACACCTTAAAAGAAAAATATCGATAAATATTCCGTTCCCATTGTCCCATCACTAAAACATTCGACATTGACCGCTGTCGATGCTCCCATTCTTGCTAGTGATGTAACCCCAACGATATTCAGTTTCTAATGAGCTATTCACGCTAGCTTTCTACACGAGGTAGGCAGCGAACTCGACTTAAAAGAATGATACACATTTATTGGGCAACGTACAAATAAACATAAATTATAAAAACATAACATAGAATCACACCTAAGATTATAGTGGTCTAAAATTTGCAATAACTGTTGGTGGTGTACCGCACTTCTACTTGTCCTGTAGTTAGAGGGGGAGGGTGGAATGGGGTCATGAAGCTCTTGCGCACACTAACTGAAATTAAATGAATCCAGTAGAAAATAGACTGACATGCTACTTCACGACGGTGCTCGAGGTTGAGAAAGTTCTTGGCGAACTTGAAGGAATTAGTACTGGAGTAGTTTTAGCGGCCGTACCCCTCTCGCCACTGATATATGATTCCCAATCCAATACCTTTATACATTTTACCTGTATGGTTACAATGATAGTACACGATTTTAATCGTGTGTGACACAATTTTATGTTTGTGTTTAGTTTTTTTTTATGTATTTTAACACTGTTAATGGAATGATGATATCTATTTTCGCTTTAGTACAAGTTCTTTAGTGCTTGTGTGTTACCTCACCCCCCGCCAAAGTAGCGAGCAAATTTTCCCGATATTTAGTCAGAAGCCGTCTCCCGTCTGGCCTAATCCTAATCCACGTGAAAGATGTGTGTAAAAGGAGTATGAATTAGCAATTTAAACTACATTTTAGTAGCACGATCTAATGAGATTCATTTGGCATACAGCCAAGCAAATATGGACAATATCCATCATCATTCTTTATCGTGTGGTTGATGAACAACCTAGTGTTAGAGTTTAAACCGCCGACGGCTGGCTTATGACATGACTTTAGACACCATGGAGCGAATCTCTTAGGTGCGTGGTTTCCTAACGATGTTTACCTTCAGCGTTTAGAAGAAAATTGATAATCCAACCGAATAAGTGCAAAAGTGATTATGTATCTGTTGTAACCTAAACCGCTGAACCAATTTTGATGATTTTTTGTATAGATATAGATTAGACCGTGGAGAAGAACATAGGGTATCTTTCGTCGTGGAAACGAAGTTGCGACACTAGTACAGTCATAAAAACAAGTATTGAATAGATTCAAACGTTACCTTGCGGAAAGACCTGTTAGATCATTACACTCGATGGACACTGCCCGGTCTAACAGCCCCTGATGAGGGGGGGGGGGGGGGGCATGTGTAGAATAGTCGGTGGTAGTTGTAATTTTTCATCGCTTGCGTAGAGGTATGCATATATTTCCAGTCGAGCAGGCGTTGCACAGGTAATTGCATGACTACTCACAATATCGTGGAAGTAGCTAGATATTGTATTTCATAGAAATAAGAATGGCTGTATTTATTTGCATCCATAAAAATTAGTATATAAATTAACAAGACAGTATCCCACAGCCTGACGTATCTTGAAATCTCGTAGATGTTTTCAATATTTCCCTCAATGCGTTAACAACGATTCCCCACCTTACTCTTGGCCTTGACAACGTTACTTAACCTCGAAACTCCATCTCTTGCAGCACGTGTTAAACTGACGACAAAGGCACATGTCACGGCGACATGTTTTAAAATTTTGTTATAACGTTCAAACAGTGACAGGTTTCTGGCATTTCTCCATTACTGCCATGACTAATTTGAATTTCTATCATAATATTTCCTTGTATTTATTTATCAGTATCATCTCATTGGATCACTGCTTCCTTGGTTTCGTGAGCTCTTGGGGTCGATTTCCAGGGCGGGGAAAGTGTTATTGGGATTTTCAGTTAGGAAATTCTCAGTAGCAGCCCGGAGTTAGGAAGTTGGTGGAGTGACACCCCCGTGCTTCGGAGAGCACGTAAACTTGTGGTCCTGCGCCTGATCTCTCCGGTCGTGTCGGATTGCAATCCCTAAGGTCTATGAGAGTGAAGGAAGAAGGAGTGCGCCTGTGTTTGCGCATACACTTGTGCACTATACTCCTGCGTACTTGGTTAATCTCCGTGAAGATAGGCCGTCACCGAAACACGTTCGAAAGGAGTATTATTATCTCATTCACAATTGATTAGGAAAAGCTCAAAGCCCGTTGCAAACTCTCGTCAGTAAGCGATCGTTGAGCAACGCTTGGCGCGGCAAATGTATGAATGGGTGACTGTTAGGAGTATTTTCATCCTACTGGTAGGGACCAGTACAGTACTGGTAGGGACTCAACAAGCAGACACCTGAAGCACGTAGGGACGTGCTTCAGGTGTCTGCTTGTTGAGAGTCCTATCTCTATCATCAACATGCCTACCATTTTCCCCAACTACATTGGGATTGGCTTCTAGTCTAGCTGGATGCAGCTTAATACCAGCATTTTATATGAAGTAACAGTTTATCTCGTGGTAAGACTTGTTGTCGGCATTCAGGTATTTGACTAACCGTAACGGCTGTGGTAGATCTTAATTTGACAACTGGAACTGCTTAATGTGGTCTCTGAGGCTCTGACGAATCTCGACATGAAATTATGGTCACCGCTCAACCGCGGTGAGCACAGCTTAATCTCGATCATTCGATCTAGCTGTCAATTAGCCTCGAGCCCCTCCTTGGGTGCTGCTTGGGTGTCTTGTATATTATAACATTTTCCTCTTACTCCACTCTCACCCATTCCCAACTATCCCTACTGAATGAACCAACATTTAATTGCCAAAAGCATCTAGTAACACATGTAGCTCACCCGATGACGTAGCGTTACATTTGCGCGTCTATAAATAAGTCCCGTTCACCGGCCCGAGCTCTGTGCCAAGTATGTATACGTGTTTACAAATACCACGCTCTGCTGGTAGCTAGTGATACGAAGATTGATGGCTAGTCTTTCTAGGAAGATACTTTCGCTTGGAGAAGTCTTTTAAGACAGTCATCTTGGAGGATTGTAGAGCAAAGCCAGATTTGCACACCAGAATTTGAGTGAACATTGCGAATCGGTAGTATACCCATCCTTTTCTTTTGATGTGTGGATATCCATCATATACATTATGCTATACCCCGGCTTAAAACTATACGGTCCTCCTCTAACCTATATCGAGGTTACTTTGAGTGAAAACTCATGTGTGGAAAGCCATAGACATTGTGCCGGACTCCTAACGACTAAAACTTCACGGTTCTCAACTAAACTAATATATCAGAGTTCTGGGACCACAGTCGCATTCACCGCAAGCTTCGCAGGTTTGGTCCTATGATCCAAAGATGTTGATGGACCCCGTCACTCTGCAGTCCAGCCATAGCTTATACAGACACTGCAGAAAGGAACGTATGTCGAAATGCTACCTGCAACCGTCTCGGGCCTGTCACTGACTCGTTGATCAAAATAGTTGAGATAATAAAACTTCTTAGCAGTTCCAGGAGATACACGCACAGTTTTATGACAGAGATATCATCATTAACCTATAGCAGTTCATTACTGGATATAGGTTTCTCCCAAGACTTGCCACTGAGCTCGGTCTTCGGCCCTTCTCATCCAATCTGATATATGTAATGACATTTGACCTGACAGACAATCTGGGCACCATTTTCCAGGCTTGCCAGACCACACGACCTAGATGACATAGGATTGATGCAAAAATAACTAGCAAAATAAAAAGAGTTCATCGTGTCGAGAATCACAAATATGAGCAGCTTTGTATCAAGATTTTTAGAACAGTTCTTTCATAGTACAGTAGGCCTATAGAATATAGGCTAGACCTGGCCTATGGAAGTAGGGAGTTTAGATAGTATGTGAGACTAGCTTATACTGGTTTTGAACTGACGTGCGGCCTACTGTATAAGAGATAATTGCTTGCTCTTTGCCAGAAATTACACAGGATGACAGGACTCCAGCTCTTTGCCCACTATATCTACTCTCTTCCATTTATAAGCAACTCAAAATCTATCGTCAGAACATATGTTTTTTTTTAGATGCTTTGTTGCTTATCCAATAGTTTATTATTAGACCGTGTATTGATTTCTCGCGGTCTACCTGGGCGAATACGTTGTAATTCTCATATGATAGCTCACACGACTTTCATTATTATAAGACTGCAGTGATGGACAAGAGGATGACCGATGGCAAATCAAAGGAAGCAAGATCAAACCCGAGGCATGCACCCTTGGGTGCCACTCCTCACGGTTTAGGGCTTTATTGGGCGAATTTGGACAGAAAGTGTTAGTTCGTCCCGACATCTCCGTCTGGGCCTGCCGCGACGTCATGTAACATTTTGTGGTACCCACTCGGTACTGAGTTTGGCTCACACCTCGTCTGACATGCGGCAGATATGTCCGGCCCAGTTCCATTTCAATTCGGCGGCTTTCTGAACAATCGTAATCATATGCGTATTAGAAATTATTTATCACTTAGAACGGCGAAGGGAAACATCCGTGAGGAAATTGAACGCTTGAGAGATGTTCTCGATGGTGTGTTGATGATGGCTGCCTATAGTGGTTCTCCTCTAAGAATGGCCAACCTTACATCCTTCGCTGCATGCCCCATCAATTGTACTCCGGAGGTACTTATGATCGCTTCTGAGGGGGCAGTCCGTTCTGCAGAATATTGTACCATACCAACCAAATTTGATAAATACCAACAAAATTTGAGTCTTTTAGCCCTCGATTCAAGAAGAAAAAATATGTTTTGCTCAGAAAGACGTGCTGGGCCACCTCCAAATGAATTAAGATAAGGGGATGATGATTTAGAGGGTGTTGTATATTTCGACCTTTTCACGAACTTGATGGAGCACTCAACTTGACTCGACCGTTTTGTACGGAACCGAACCCATACGTTATATGAATTTTGAATGGAATGCATATGTCATGCGGCATAAAAGAATTACAAAACAACTTCCTCATAACTGCTGTAGCATAAACATGAATCATAGACAAAACATATGGAAAATTCTTTTAAACTTTAACAAAAGCGTAAAAAATTACATAAACATAAAAATTACAGTTTCTTTACACGAAAAAAAAACTTCAAATGCTTTCAGTTTATGTTACAGACATAATGTATATTAAAAATAAATCCGCTATGTCTGTTCTGACATTCTAATACATCAAATAGCGAATTAGTAAGACACCGTAAAGTTTCATTCAATAAATGACGTATGTATTTATATATCTACTATGCATGTGTGCGTAGACATATGCAATTATGACGTCAATCGTCGAACATGTCTTTTATATCTTGGCCTTTCATGGCGGCGCTACTCGTTAAGATATACGTCAATCATCTGTCAACGTCAATACATTTCACTTTAGTTCTCAATTCCGCCGCGGTTCAAGATATATTGGACAGGCGATTTATGTTAGTCTGTGTGGAAATTTATACTTGTGCCGTTGGTGTGAAGAGTTTACGTATGTTATTGCTATGTTGACGTGTAGTGTTGACCTTGCATGTGTGGGTGTTGTATGTGATACAGTGGCATTTCCTGCGTCGACGCGTGTTTTAAATAACTACAGTTTGTTCAGCATTTGTAAACTGTTGTAGGAATTCGAGGGGATTTACTAAAACATGGTTGTTTTGTGTTCCGGTTGAGTGATTAAAAGCCAGTGGTTTTTACATGACTGCTCAAAAAAGGGCAGTTGTGTAAAAAAATAAATCTTTAAAGTAGTGTTGTGAATACTAAGCGGAGCTCGGGATAACTTAACAGAGTGGCTGGAGTAATCATTCAGAAGATGAATTAAACATAACATAGCATCACACCTGTATTCCCCGCAGGGTAGGCATAGGTGTACACAATGGTACACCCAAATTTCACAAATGCTGTTATTATTTCCCATGTAATAGGTGGTGAGCCTATTGCCATCTACCCCAATTCAAATATGAATTAACCTTGAAAAATAACGATTTCATAAAAAGTCCGTTTAGTTTACGGTTAGTATCTTCAATCGAACGTGTAAGGGAACCGGTTTGTCTCTCTAGACGTGAGTACCCTATAGCTAAAACATCATTCACAGATTAATTTGATGGGGTAACTCTATCTGTCCGGATTTGTAAATACAATATATTTATTTTTAATTTTATTGCGATTTAAGCACGGTGATTTAATGGATGGAACGTTATAATTTAAAACTTAAATGTAGGGTGGACATATTAAATAATGAATCATTTTATCTCTGTAAATATTAATAGTTAATCCTCATGCCTGTATCTCCGAAGGTAAACGTAACATAGCATCACACCTGTATTCCCATTACATTTATTAAGTCTTTTTTGTTCCATTTATTAAGTGACAGCGCGGTTGGCGCAGTGGTCGAGAGACCGACTGCTGCGCTGCGTGTCGCAGGTTCGATTCCTGCACGGAGTAAATATTAGTTCGATCTATGGATAATTGCTCCGGGTCTGGGTGTTTGTGTGTTTTTGAGATTATATGTCTGTAAAGGCACCCTCGACACAGGAAGAAATTACAAATGTGGGGCAACGGCAACGTTTTTAAAAAAAAAAAAAAAAAAAATAAGTCCCTTGCACCAATAGGTGGTGAGCCATCTACCGGGCACAATTCCAAGCTCCGGGCTGCTACTGAGAATTTCCTAACAGAATAACACTGCCTGACCCGGGAATCCAACTCGAAATCTCAGGCTCAGCAGTTGCTGGGACCACTAGACCAACGAGGCAGTTTTCCGAAGTTAAATCACCTTTATAACCCGTGCGATAATGACATTGCCTTCTCTCTGCCGAAGACCAAATGACACCACTAACGTCACCTCTATTTTAATGCCACATCCAAGTCACCATACCGTATTAGTAGCTACAGGGCTGCCAAGCGTCCTGATAACGCCGAATATAAGTTATTTTTTTTTGGATGCGCCTCCGACCAAATTAGGTATGTCGCCTGTCCGGTAGGTGACCAAAGATTGGAACATGTGAAGTATAAACGTAGAACCCAGGTTTCAAAATACTTGGGATCTGGGATGGATGAAGGACATTAAAGAGGCTATTACTGGTAACATAATTTCTTGAATAACCAAAGTGTCCAAAAAGCGCGGCTTGCCGTTCATGGGGGGTTAAATTACCTGTGCACCGCCAGCCTGCTACATGAGCGATGTAAACTATCAGCAACTACGCAATGCATGGGCATCATCAGGAGCAGTTAGACCTTGCTGTGTCCACCACCGACACCCTCGGTAGTTGCGTTGTATTGGCACCGACACCCCCACCGCACAACATTATAGCGCAGAAGTTGGACCTGTTCTGCTGTGGTCTAAATGAATTTAAAATTAAAGCCCTGTTTGTGATTTGTTACAACAAAATGTCGTAATACAATCCAGTACTTATTGAATATCTATATAGTTTTAGCTATCTGCAATATCGCATTGGGTACCTATAATGAAAGTTGTAAGTTTTGGATGAATAATTTTTTTTTATTAAAAACGTCTGCAGTAGTTGCTGATAGTTGCAATTTTTCATCGCTTGCGTAGATATGTACATATATTTCCGGGTGGGCGGTGCACAGGTAATTGCATGACTACCCTCGATATTGTGGGAGTAGCTAGATATTGTATTTATTTGCATACATTGTAATGGACCCCTGCAAGATAACCTGAATCTATTAATTCCTTAAAAAAGTGTCAGGACGTTTTACCTAATTTTACTTAACTACGGACCTGTGGATTTTTGGTTTTAGAAGTTGGCAACCCTGAGTCGATATCGTCGGCCCTGCTGCCCTTGAGACTAAATATAAAAGTTAACACAGCGCTACCCATGCTCTTTATAATCGACCCCCGTACCCTTTACGATCCCTGCCAGTCTTCGGATGTGTGATAATGTGAATTGATTTTTAAATTTTAGAATTATACATACATAAACTCACGCCTTTTCTCATGGGGGTAGGCAGAAACTACAGAACGCTACCTGCAACGATCCTTACATATGCCTTTTGCTTCATCCACGTTCATACATCTGGTCATACATGCGCGCCGGTTGCGAGTACTAAGCACTCGAACTTATAGATTAGGTAAATACATAGTAATAAAGTTACAATATTAAAAGGAAAAGGAATATGTTCGCCAGCAGGATTCGAACCTGCGCCTCCCGGATAAGTACTTCAGGCGCTCTGACCACTAAGCCATCTCGACCTATGCTCACTACCGTGAATTCTTTCCAACATTTTAACACGTCTTTCTTGAGTCACGTCATTGCTATCTATTCAGTCCCAATATTATAACTTTAGAGTTCGCTAAGCATGCGTTAATGCTTTTTAACCAACTTCCAAAAAAATTGGTTAGGTATTTTGGTGTTTAAGCACCGACTCCAAAAATAATAATAATTGTATATTATTGTCCTAATAAATTGATTTTATTCAGAATACTCTAATTTAAAAAAAAATATATATGTAAATTGAAGTAAGTAAATAATGCATTTTTTTTTTTACTTTTTTGTGCATTTTTGGAGTTAGTTCTTTTTTTTTTGTTAAATAATTAAACACTACTTTAATACATAGAAATACTTTAAAGTCATAACATAGTAATATAGTATCACTTGACTGTCTCGTTGGTATCGTGATCGCAAGCTCGGCTGTTGAGCGTGACGTCCTGGCTTCGATTCCCAGATCGGGCTAAGTGTTATTGAGATTATCTGTGGACTATAAACTACTCAGTAGCAGTCCGAAGCTTGGAATTGTGCCCGTTTGATGGTAAAATAGGCGTACTAACTACTAACTATATCTGCCTAGCCTTTTCCCAATAACATTGGGGTCTTCTTCCAGTCAAACCGGATGCAGCGTAATACCAGTATTTTACATGGAGCGACTGCCTATCTGACCTCCACAACCCAGTTACTGGGTAACACGATATCTCGTGTTATGACTGGTCGTCAGACTTTCAGGCCTCTGACTACCCGTAACGGCTGTCATAGATCTTAATTTGACAACCGGGACCAACGGCTTAACGTGCTCTCCGAGGCACGGAGGGGTCTCGGTATGAAACGATGGTCACCCATCCACAGACCGACCGCGGCAAGTGCAGCTTAACCTCGATCGATCGATCTGTGCGGCTGCTACTTAGCCACGAGCCCCTCTAACTACTAACATGGTACTAATAATAGCACTGGTCCAGTCAGACCGGATGCAGCTTAATACCAGTATTTTACATGGAGCGACTGCCTATCTGACCTCCACAACCCAGTTACTGGGTAACACTAAAAATCGTAGTATGATTCAAAGGTATCGAATCCAAGGCACGCACCACTGTCTTTTCGAGGTCATGCGCGTATTATAAATTAATTAACACATGCTTAAAACGGTGAAGGAAAACATCCTGAGGAAACCAGCACACCTGAGAGATTTTCTCGATGGTGTGTAAAGCCATGCCAGAGACCCACGGGGGTTTAAACTCTGACACTAGGTTGTTCATCAACCACACGATAAGAATAAGAAGTATGACTGGTTGTCAGACTTTAGGGATCGACGGCTTAATGTACTCTCCGAGGCACGGAGGGGTGTCGGTATGAAATGATGGTCATTAATCCACAGACCGACCGCGGCAAGCGCAGCTTAACCTCGATCGATTCATCGGTGATCGGTGTCGCTGTTACTTAGCCACGAGCCCCTGTTTTCATCTTATATACCTTCATAAGAAATAACATTTGATTTTAGTTTGTGATGTCTAACTTTTAACAATTATAAACAAATATATAAATATATATATACACACCAGGTATTGTACGTATAATATAACAATACACTATAGTCTTATTGTAATGCTTAATAATTGTTTTATTGTAAAATATACTTTCCTCAAAAATAGGGAAGGATAATGATTAAAATAGTAGGTCATCATTATAATAAAACAACTTTTAACCGGATTAATCGCGTGGAATATATTAATAGCCTGGTTAGTAGAGTGTGATAGTAGGATCACATCAGAACCTGGCGTATGGATAACATTTGGTGTGACATATAGGTATGTAGGGTTGCCATCCGTCCAGGTTTCCCCGGATTTGCCCTAGTTTAGAGGGCGTCCGGGCTGGGTTTCATTTGTAGTCCGGAATTGAGGCTTCTGACACATCTACCGAAAATACGCGGACAAAATTACGTCTTAAATGTAATACTGGTAATTGCTTGTTAAAACTTAATTACTCAATTTAGTTTAAATTGAAAGAAAATAAATAAAAACTTAATTTAAAACAATTAAAATTATAATTTATAATCTTAGTAACTTTAAAAAAATACAGTGTTGATATGTCCGGGTTTTCGCACCTTGTCCGGGTTAGTAGAATTTAGAGATGGCAACCCTAGATAGAAAGAGACCATATCGGTGGCGGTTAGCACCAACAACAGCATTCCCAATGAGAGTTGACGTCAGGGTGGCGGCCGGTCATAATTGCATTGTGCCCGGTAGATGGAAATAAGCTATTACAGCATCTATTACATGGGACTCCATCTATTACATATGAGTTACAGCATTGGTGAAATGTGGATGGACAACTGTGTACACCTCTGCCTACCCTCACCGTGAATACAGGCGTGATGCTGCACGCGTAAAATAGAAATCGGTCCAGCGCGAATCGGACTCGCTCATTTAGCATTCCATACCAACTATAGTTTATAGTTTAACTAGCGGCCCGCCCCGGCTTCGCACGGGTGCAATGCTGATACTAAATACACTACAGAAAAACTGTGAACGTTGTATATAAAAACATAGCGGCCCGCTCCGGCTTCGCACGGGTATAAAATATATAGCCTATGTGATTAAAATCGATCCAGTAGTTTTGATTTATTCATTACTGCCCGTGGCCCGCACGCGTTAAATTTGGAGTAAAACAATCCCCCTTTCCCTATACCATGAAGATTTCTGACTTTTCTGTAGACCTTTTTTATAACAAACGCTACGTCCCGCAATTTTTAAATCTCTAATATCTTCGAAAATATTCACTTAAATCATACGGTATAAAGGGCCATATAGATCTATATTAAATGAACAATGTATTCAAGGTATTTAATTGATTAAGGATTAATGCTGTATTGATTAAAATCGCTTCGAAAATTAGCCATTATTTGTCGTAAAAAGTAAATGACAAAAAAAGTTATTGTGGGTTATCCATAAGAGATAGACATATACCATCACGGACTTTTCTGTAGACCTTTTCAATGTGTACAATACTTAGTACATTATTTTGATAAAACTCGTAGGGTTCAGCCTGCGTTTGCAATGTAAGCGGAAAAAATGTAATTATTTACGACATCACATTAGAAACCTCAAAAATAACAGTACTTCTCCACTATTTAATGGATGTTATTATACATATAAACCTTCCTCTTGAATCACTCTATCTATTAAAAAAAACCGCATCAAAATCCGTTGCGTAGTTTCAAAGATTTAAGCATACAACCCTTTGTATGCTTAAATCTTTGAAACTACGCAACGGATTTTGATGCGGTTTTTTTACATAGGGACAGAGAAAGCGACTTTGTTTTATACTATGTAGTGATTATAACTAGTAGTCGCCTTTTCCCAATTACATTGGGATCGGCTTCCAGTCAATTCAGATGCAGCTTAATACCAATGTTTTACATGGAGCGACTGCCTATCTGTCCTCCACAACCCAGTTACTAGGTAACACGATATCTCGTGGTATGACTGGGTGTCAGACTTTCAGGCCTCCGAATACCCGTACGGCTGTCATAGATCTTAATTTGACAACCGGGACCGACGGTTTAACGTGCTCTCCGAGGCACGGAGGGGTCTCGGTATTAAATGATGGTCACTCATCCACAGACCAACCGCGGCAAGCGGGCAGCTTAACCTGGATCGAACAATCTGTGCGGCTGTTACTTAGCCACGAGCCCCGCACGAGGGCCGAACTTCGACAATAATTCATTTAAATTTGAACGTTATTTAGGTGCTATTGTCAAATGTATATGTTTATTTATTTATTAATTTAATGTATTTCTAATACATATTATATAAAAATATTATCTTTCTGCACTCCTTCTCTATATAAACTTTAACTGTGCCAAACATACTCCTTCGTCCGCGTAATTTTCTTAAAAAGTAAAACAAAGGGGTACAAAGTTTTTACTTTACGTATTTATAGCAGTGATAGCCTAGTGGTACGACCGTTGGACTGACAAGTCAAAGGTCGCAAGTTCGAATCCAAGGCACGCACCACTGTCTTTTCGAAGTCATGTGCGTATTATAAATTAATTATCAATTGCTTAAAACGGTGAAGGAAAACATCGTGAGGAAACCAGCACATCTGAGAGATGTTCTCGATGGTGTGTAAAGCTATGTCAGAGACCTACGGGTGGTTTAAACTCTGACACTAGGTTTTTCATCAACCATACGATAAGAAGAACTTTACGTATTAATATCACGATAATGCCTAACTGTAATAAGCCAGTTACAGTATTTAGTGCCTATAAGCATAGCTACTGAGCGTGAGGTCCTGAGATTGATTTATTTTCCTTTAAATCAGACATAAGCGGCAGTAGCCGACCCGACGTCCATTACACCAACCGTCCCGTACACCGTGTTCATGCGGGAATTCGGACATTAATAGCTGAAAACGGCAATTCATTGAAAATAAGCTAATGGTGAAACAGAATTGCAATATTATCTGTTCGGCTTATCGGAATACTTTGATAGTACTAAGTGGTTTTACCGGAAAATGCCTGAAAAATCAACCTCACAATATCCAACGTAATATCATGGCCCGGTTAGTGGAGTGTGATAGTAGGATAACATTAGAATCAGGCGCATGGATAACATTTGGTGTGACATAGCTAGATAGAAGGAGACCGTATTGGTGGCGGTTACCACCAACAACAGCATTCCCAATGAAGGTTGACGTTAGGCAGGCGGCCGGTCATAAAACATAGCCAAAACTTTAGCAGTATGCCAAACATGGTGCGCCGATCCCAAATAAATTGGGATAAGGGCAGGGGAATGATGATGATACTACTTATCATATAGTGGTTGTTCATCAACTATATTATATCAATCAATCAATCAAAATATCTTTATTCAAATTAGGTAAACAATTTGCGCTTTTTGAACGTCAAGACACCAGACGAAAAAGCCCACCCTTCAATAGTTGATGAACATCCTAGTGTCAGTTAAAATGTAAACCTAACTATAGTATCACTTGACTGCCTCTTTAGTCTAGTGGTCACAAACGCAACTGCTGAGCATGAGGTCTAGGTTCGAATCCCAAAACTAGCAAAGTGTTATCAGGTTATTCAGTTAACTGGAACAGTAATTGTGCCCGGTAGATAGCAATAGACTCACCACCAATGACATGGGATTTAGCAGCTTTGGTCAAATGTGGGTGTAGACTTCTGCCTACCTCTTCGGAGAATGGACGCGTAATGCTATGTTTGGTTTATTTATAATTTCTACCACACACGGGTGAATTATTCACTTTACTACCTTCACCAATTTTCCTATCATCAATTTAATCTAAAAACGATGAACGATAAAATCGCAGCATCGCTGAAACCCCAACAAAATTTTCAATAGTCGACCTATCTGCATTCGGGAAACTTCGGGCGCGGTCGGGAGAGCCGAACGATCCGGTTTCGTCCGGTTATCAGGTTATTGGGGCACGGCACACGCGCGTCGCATCCTGCCACTCTTTGTCCTGTAGATGCAGTTGCTATGCAAGGGAATGAAATAATATTAGCTACTAGTGAACCGCCCCTGCTTCCCGCGAGTGCAATTTGCTAGTGAAGAATAGATGTTTTTTTTTTAAGTGCTCCGGTATATTTTCATACAAACCTTTGAAACCTTTAACTCTTGAAAATAATTCCGCTCGATTGACATTAGCAATATGTCAGTTCGTACTCTTAAATGCCAAAATGTCTAAAAAATAATTATAGATTCGGGATAATATGAAGACAACATGCTTTAAAATTGAGGCTACTATAATGTAGGTAAATTTATTTAAAATTACGCGTTGTTTTAAGGCGTCTATTTAATATTGGAATTGGTATTAGTTTCAAGAGTAGCCCCACTGGTCCTTACAATTACTAAAACAACAAAAAAACAGGCCAATCGGTCTAGCCGTTCTGAACTGATGATCTTTTTATACATGCGGCAATCGATTTATATTTCATGTATATCTATGAGTAAAAAATTTCATAAAACAGCATCACGCCTGTATTCCCCGAAGGGGTAGGCTAAGGTGTACACAGTTGTGCACCCACATTTCGACAATTCTGTTATTAAGTCCCATGTAATAGGTGGTGAACATCTTCAGGCTGCTACTTAGAATTTCCTGACAGAAAAACTCAATAACACTGCCCGACCCGGGAACCGAACGCGAGACCTCATGCTCAGATGTCGCGCTTAGGACCACAAGCGTAACGAGGCAGTCAAAATAATTTTATAAGCACTTTCGTTTCTCAACTCCGTAGTATTGCAAAAACAAAATACACTAATATATATATATAAGACCATGCTTATGTTCGCGGAAGGGTAAGACAGAGGGGAAGGGAATTGTTTTACCCACATGATACTTATACTGTTATTAGGCCCCATATATGTAAGAGGTGGTTATTGGCATCAATCGGACACCAATTTTAAACTCGCTTTTGGTGGACACTGCACGTTCTAAAAGCTCCTGATAATGTCCCATTTGGGGGGAGGGAGGTTGAAAAACGTATAGAGTATTTGGTGGTAGTTGCAATTTTTCATTGCTTGCATATGTGCATATATATGCCGCGAGCGGGCGGTGCACAATATTGTGGAAGTAGCTAGATATTGTATTTATTTGCATCTAATCTAAACTTTCCCAAATAGATGCAATCTATGCATATACAAGCTGGAGTGAAAAGATTTCTTCTGGATCTTTTTTTCTTTCTTTTTAATATCATTGCCCCACACAGGGATCTATGTACTCCATCCTCGGCCACACTGTCGCTTACCATCAGATGAGTTGGTGGCCAAACGTAGATCCATTATTAATAAAAAAGTACTCAATTACTAATATATTTACTTATACTGCATTTTTTACTGCTAAAAAATCTGTTGATTAAAGATTTTTGAAGTGAAAACTTCTTTAGGCGCTTTGAGCACTTTTTGGGTGAACTAAAATCATGGAACTCGCGTCATCGTCACCGCACGCTTCCCATGAGCTATATGTATACTGTGTATATATGTACATAGATATACCTCCGTGCGTTATTACTACAATACAATTCACAAGTTACTTCGTCTTCACTTCTATCGGCAGTCCCCAAAGACTGCCCCGTATGCTATTTTAAGTTAAGTTGGGAATGATAATCATTAAAATTTTATTATTTTCAATTCCCTAATTTTACGTAATCTAATATTTTATCTTGTTCCGAAGCATTTTTCTTACAAAAATCTAGTTACACCAGAATTTTTGCTGAATGACCTACTTTAGTCTATCAGACAACTAATCTAAATCTATACGAAATCTAAACGACTTCCAAAAAATTACAAATAACCCAGTTTTGCCCCAAAATCTTTTTCTCCAACAACCTTGGAACAACCCATGACTAACGCTTTTCCAAAAACTATAATTTTCTGCCGCAAACCCAAGGCTGTGTCTGAGTCCGTAACCACCGTTTTACAAGGCAAGGTGAAGGCTGTCTGAATCACCCGACCAAGGTTTCTAAGGTAAATAGATGGAGCACGTGCCCGAGTTAGAAGTTCGGAGATTCTTGTAGCGATTATTTTGTGGGTAGATAGAATATTTTGAAGACTGCTTTGTTGGTGTAATGGTCCCAGGCGCGACTGCTGAGCATGAGATCCTGGGTTCGATTCCCGGGCTGGACAAAGTGTTGTTGAGTTTTCTGTTAAAAAATTCTCAGTAGCAGCCCATAGTTTGAAATTGTGCCCGGTAAATGGGATTTAATAACAGCATTTTGTTAAATGTGAGCGTACAACTGTGTACACCTCGGCCTACCCCTTCCGGAAATACAGGCGTGATGCTATATAATATTTTTATTGTTTATGGACTGAAGATGATACAGCTGAATCCCGGAACGGTAAAGATTTTTGGAGCCACAGTCAGTTTTTTAATTAGCACAAATGATGTAATTTAAGTCATAAAAAACAAGTATTACGATGTAACATTGCCTGTATTCCCCGATGGTAGACAAAAGTATACACAACAGTACATTACATGTAGTTATAAGAAAGAAAGAAAACGTTTATTTGACACAAACAGAAAGAAAGAAAAGACGTTTATTCAACACGGACATAGCGACAACACAACAGAGAATAAAAATAAAATATAAACACAAAATAAAAAAACATAAAAGAAAAAATCGGTAAGGACACAACCTTCTTATCGTGTGGTTGATGAACAACCTAGTGTTAGAGTTAAACCACCCGTAGGTCTCTGACATGGGGTTACACACCATCGAGAACATCTCTCAGGTGTGCTGGTTTCCTCACGATGTTTTCCTTCACCGTTTTAAGCAAGTGATAATTAATTTATAATACGCACTTTGACTTCAAAAAGACAGTGGTGCGTGCCTTGGTTTTGAACCTGCGGACCTTTGCTTTGACAGTCCAACGGTTATAACGCTAGGCTATCACTGCTGATGACACAATTAATGAAAGATATATACGCAGACAATCGCCCACCTTGCATCCTGCTTTACCCAGGAGGAGAAAATAATCGCTTCTGAGGGAGCAGTGCGTGTATCAGAATATTGGATCAACAAAATATGAACATTTTGCCGTCGACTCGCTAAGAAGACGCAGTGGTCTTTCTACACCCTAATTTCACCGATGCTATTATTCAATCCCATACAAGTGGTGAGCCTATTACACCAACCAGCCCCAACCAAACTCAAAGTTGCTTCTCAGAATTTCCTAACAGTAAAACCTTTGTCCGACCAACCCATCAAACCCAAAAACTCATTCTCGACAGCCGCTCTTGCGAGCATTAAACCAATGAAGCCTGAGGCATTTAACGAACTTATTCGTAAAATTGACTGTTCAGTAAACGGGGCTTTGATGACGTAAGCATATTTATTGATCCTTATAATAGATAGTTCACCTACATAGCCTAGATAGACTGGATCCTGTATGTAGGTCACCTGTACCCCCTCTTTCCTCACCCCGCGTTGACTATGGGCCCACCCAATATCTATGGAAAATACATAACATAATATAGCATCACGCCTGTATTCCCCGAAGGGGTCGGCAGAGGTGTACACAATTGTACACCCAGATTTCACCAATACTGTTTTTAAGTCATGGAAAATAATTATTTATAATTATCTGTTTTGACGAATTAGACACATAACGGATTACAATAATGTCTTGTTCTCATGTTCTAATAGATTGCTTGAACCTAATATAAATTTAGGATGACGAAAATTTAGATGAAAACATTTTATTTAATTGTACGAGTCTACTCGTGACCACGATCGATGCAACTTGATCGAAACGTCGAGGTACATAAATATTATAATTTTAGCGCGATTAAGTCCCGTTTGAATTAAATAATTATTTTATTTAATGAAAAATACGTCCGCGCGCAAGATTCGAAACTACGCCTCCCGGATAAACACTCGAGGACTATCTTTATTTTCTGTACCAAAAATATTTCTACTTTTTAATGGGTCATTGTTCAAGTTGGATTCTTTGCGTCATTTTCGTGGCTTTAATAATAACAATATTAAAAATGTTCATTAATACAGGTTCATTGTATATCAATTAACTCGAATTAATGATATTTGAAAGAACTTGAAGAATTACCCTAACATCATCCTCGGTTGAAGTTCCAACTATCAGTCGATAAATATGCACCTACGTTGAATTGGGTCCTGCAATCAGGTCACCCCCGCCCTCCTTGCACCGCGCTGCACGGTGACCTATTTGAGAGGTCGCCGACCGCAGCCCGGGATAGCCTAGTGATTTGGGGCGGAGGATATTGAGGTAGGCAGTTGGGAAAAATGTGACATTGAACGTGAATATTAAGTTTTTGAGTGATGGAATACGAGGTGTGTATAGAAAAAAGAAAAAAAAGAGAGAAAACTTAGTACTATATATTTTGATGGAACCTGGCGCATGGATAACATTTGGTGTGACATAGCTAGATAGAAGGAGACCGTATCGGTGACGGTTACCACCAACAACAGCATTCCCGATGAGGGTTGACGTCAGGCAGGCGGCCGGTCATAAAACATAGCTAAAATCATATATAATTATATTTTTTAATACATGTTGAGGCCATGTAATGCCTATATTAATTTCTATTTTTCAAAGAAACATTGAAAAAATAATAGACAAGAACGGGGCTTGAACCCGCGACCTTTGACGTTCCGTGTCATCACTCTACCAACTGAGCTACCTTGTCGTGTTCCAACCTATTGAATTTTCAATCCTCTTTGTATACGTCTTAAGGAGACGCCTGGTGATATTTACAACTGCAAAGTGGTAACGCTGAGTCTAGTAAATCTGTAAATGATTACTTGATAAATATCACCAGGCGTCTCCTTAAGACGTATACAAAGAGGATTGAAAATTCAATAGGTTGGAACACGACAAGGTAGCTCAGTTGGTAGAGTGATGACACGGAACGTCAAAGGTCGCGGGTTCAAGCCCCGTTCTTGTCTATTATTTTTTCAATGTTTCTTTGAAAAATAGACATAGCTAAAACTTTAGCAGCATGAAATTTCGTAATCAATTGAGAAAGTGGAAGAAGAATACATGCTACGCCGACCCCAAATAAATTGGGATAAGGGCAGGGGGGTGATGATATGTTTTGATAGAGATTAGATTTTCTACAGTAATTAGTACATAATGCTATAAACAATATTAAATTAATTAAAATATTTAAAAGCACTCCTGCCATGTGTAAATTATATTGTTTTATTTCACACCTTTTTGTGTACCATAGCCACTATACAATGACAATGTAACGATTCTAACAATACATCTAAATCGGTTCAGGCGTTTAGAAGTTATGGTGGAATAAATATACTTACAAACCCCGTTAAAGATTAGTTGATGATTGTGTAGTGTTGACGGTCGCGTGTCGCATATTCGATTCCTGCACGGAAATATATTTGTATGATCTAAAGATAATTGTTCCGGGTCTGGTTGTGTGTGCATGTGACATTATATGTCCGTAAACAGACCCACAGGAAGAAATTCCTAGTGTAGGGCAAAGTATTATAAAAAATAAATAGAAATCGTAGTCATACAGGATGAATCTATGAAGATGGCGTGGTGGCCAAATCCTGAACTATAAGAATTAGCTAAAAATTGATAAAGGAGTCCACGACCTGGCTTTGATAAAAATTAAAACTGCACTATTGGATTTTTAAAAATCAATTTTAGTTGTAAGTATCGATGCTATGTTCTTACGTGTAATTAGGAGCCAGCCAAATGTCCAGAGTTGTTGGCACCCACCGTGGGACCTTGACTTAGTGAGTGCTGATAAATCTTTGAAAAGCATTAACGCTTGCATAGCGAACTCTACTGTTATAATAATTTGTAGAAAGAAAAATACGGTCGTGTGCAGGATTCGAACCTGCGCCTCCCGGATAAATACCACAGGCGCTCTGACCGCTATTATTTATCCGGGATCGGTATTCCTAGACAATAATCGATGCTATGTTATTTCTTGTAATACGGAGCCAACCAAAGTCCAGAGTTGTTGGCACCCACCGTGGGACCTTGACTTAGAGAATGCTATTAATTCACTACAGCCAGTACCACCGAGGGTTTAAGCACAGATATGCTAAAACAAAAATGCGCGTAGCAGTTACCCATCTACTGTCTAACCGCGCCAAGCGTTGCTTAACCTCAACGATCGCTTATCAACCACAGTTTGCTACAAGCTATGATTTATTTAATGATAGTTTAGGTGTAATTAAAACAGCATGTTTTCGATATATAAATATGTATGAGTTTGTTATATTTTAGTAAAATGTACTTACGTTTTTCTTTAATTACTGTTTGAATTTTTGACTAATGTTCACAATCTTTATGTATTTTAATTATTGTCATTGGTATTATACCGCAGTAATTAATTACTCAATAAATAAATTACTGCTATAATTCGTAAGTCAACTGCTGACTCATCGCCGTAGCATTCGTAGCACGCGTAGCGCTCGTAGCACCTGAACTTGCTACGAAAGTAAAGCATACTATATGAGAAGTTCTTCCATTTTAAAATAACATAACATAGCATTATGCCTGTTTCCCGAAGGGCTAAGCAGAGGTGTACTGAGTAAACCCACATATTCACTAATGCTGTTAGAACTTTGTCACAGATTTCCTAACAATAACACTGCTCAACCCGGGACTCGAACCAAGGTTCTAACGCATAGAAGCTGCGCTTGCGACCACTAGACCAATCTTACAAAATACCTTTTACTCAAAATTGAAAACGATCATAAACTTTAACATCTTATTCTTCGTGTGGTTGATGAACAACCTAGTGTCAGAGTTTAAACCACCCGTAGGTCTCTGACATGGCTTTACACACCATCGAGAACATCTCTCAGGTGTGCTGGTTTCCTCACGATGTTTTCCTTCACCGTTTTATCCAAGTGATAATTAATTCCTACGAAAAACGTGACGCATACCCTATTCGAATCTGTGACCTTTAACTTGCTAGTCAAACAATCATACCACTAAGTTACATTTAAAATGTCGTATAACTCGTAACTGCTACGATGCGTAACTCAAGCGATGACTCACCTTCGTAGCACTCGTAGCGCTCGTAGCACCTGACTTGCTACGACAGTAGGTCACGGCTATTCGTGTTAGTACCGTGTCCATTGTTGCTTACGACACGAGATTATTTGTAAAATAACTTACATAACAAAATGTTTAATGTAACTTAATGTATACCTACCAATAAATTAAATTGAAGTGTCTGTCTGTGATTTCTAAATCATTGGCTAAATTTTAGTGCAATCTTTCAGTTGGCTGTTGAGTCTGTACGATGCCTAATCAACATTAAGAAATAAAGTTTTTAAAAAAATACGGACTATATCAACAATTATAACTTCTATTATCGAAATCGAAATGAGAGTGAACATTTGTGTTAAATCTTGCAGTGTTCATCATTTTGTACAGTGGCGGTGTTAGATGTCGGTGATGTCGGCGACCGCCGACGGCCTCGCGCCTGTGGGCCCCGGTAAAACAGATATTCGAGTTGTTAAAATTTTTGTTATCCATATATTTAATTATTATATTATATGGAAAAAGAATACGGTCGCGAGCAGGATGTGAACCTGCGCCTCCCGGATAAATACTTCAGCGCTCTGACCACTAAGCCGTCTCGACCTCTGCTCACCACCGCGAATTCTTCATCCATATTTTTAACACGTCTTTTGGCGACGTCATTGCTATCTATTCAGTCCCTTCATATAGTCTTTTTATGAACTTACAGTATACGAAATGACGGCGTCGTGTTTCGCTGACTGGTGTCGCACTACTATAGGCTGCCGGGCCATTATAGGCTGCCCTGTTGGCCTTGGCTGGTGGTTGGCAAGCGCCTGGGAATAGGACTCAGGACCTCATTGTCCTAGGTCCGATTCCCGAGTCAAGCAAAGTGTTATTGGGTTTTTCTGTTAGGAAGTTCTCAGTAGCAGCCCGAAGCCTGAAATTGTACCGGGTAGATGATCATCTATTACATGGGAATCAATAACAGCGTTGGTGAAGTGTATGGTATACAAATGTGTACACCTCTGCCTACCCCTTCGTGGTATACAGGCGTGATGCTATTACTCATCCATAATTTATTTTCAAACTGCCTCGTTGGTCTAGTGGTCCCAAGCGCGACTGCTGAGCATGAGGTCTCGGGTTCGATTCCCGGGTCGGGTAAGTGTTATTGAGTTTTTCTGTTAGAAAATTCTCGGTAGCAGCCTGGAGTTTTGAATTGTGCCCGGTAGTTGGCAGTAGGCTCACCACCTATTACATGGGACTTAACAGCATTGGTGAAATGTGGGTGTACGAATGTGTACATCTCTGCGTACCCTTTCGGGAAATACAGGCGTGATGCTATGTTATGCTATGTAATAATATTATAATACTTACGTATATTGCTATGAACTTATTTTCAATTGTAGCGTAAATTGTTCCGTCTGATTGTGTGTGTGTGAGATTTGTATGATCTTTTAATGACGGTACAGAAAAAAAGTCGTGGGGCTGAGCAACGTTAAAAAATATCGTGTCGTCTCAAACAATGGACACAAACAAGAGATGTCTCGATAGCGTTGAATAATTGCCGTATTTCGTTCCGGCTCACATAAGTCGCGATAGCGCTATTAAATTGTGTTGTTTTACTGCTAACACCCTTGGCTATAGCGTTATAATGTGGACAGTTCATTATAAACCGTGTAACAAAACTCTGAAATAATACTCAAGTATATGAATGTCAAATGTCAAGTAGAGAAACATCTGTAAATACAGATAAATCTTTGAAAAGCATTAACGCATGCTTCGCGAACCTTAAAGAAAAAGAGTACGCTCGCGAGCAGGATTCGATCTTGCGCCTCCCGAGTAAATACTTCAAGCGCTCTGACCACTAAGCCATCTCGACCTCTGCTCACCACCGCGAATTCTTCGTCCACATTTTAACACGTCTTTTGGTGACGTCATTGCTATCTATTCAGTCCCTATACATATTTTTCCACAAAAATGTCTAACTTTAAAGTTCGCTAAGCATGTGTTAATGCTTTTCAGAGATTTATCTGTATTTGTTAAGTAAATTGCATTTTTACGACATTGTCTCTGACATGGCTTTACACACCATCGAGAACATCTCTCAGGTGTGCTGGTTTCCTCACGATGTTTTCCTTCACCGTTTTAAGCAAATAATAATTAATTTAAAATACCCACATGACTTCGAAAGACAGTGGTCAAGCCTTGGATTCTAACCTTTGACTTGTCAGTCCAACGGTCATATCACTAGGCTATCACTGCTACCAAATTAAATAAAACCTTACATTCGATTATTAGTATTAAGTGTGTCGCAAACATTACCTTCAGAAAATTTAATAGTAAAATACGTAAAATAGGATTATCGAAAAGTCAGTCGTGACTCACTCGGACATTGACTGATTGTCTAAAGGTCATGGCACACTGTTACGGCATGGTAACGGCACAGCGGCACCACGGCTCGCACGCTTGAAGTGTGCGAGCCACTACGAGTTGTTAGGTTAGACACCCCGCCGTTGCCTTTTTAATTTGACGTTATGAAACATACGACATTTGGTGCTATAGCGCTGGGTGGTGCGCTACTACTAGTCTGCTCCGACTTTCGATATCTAGGTTCTATCGTACAATAGGATGGCGAAATAGAACGGAGCTTCAAGGACAGAATTAACACAGGGTGGATGAAACGGTGGCAGGTCATGGGAACTATTTGTGACCCCCGAATTCCCCTTAAACCTAAGGGGAAAATCTATAAAACAATTATTAGACCTGCTGTCTTGTATGGTTCAGAATGTTGGCCCACGAAGGGAATGAATGAAAGACAACTACATGCAGCTGAGATGAGAATGTTAAGAGGGATGTGTGGTGTGACGCGGATGGATAGAATTAGAAATGAATATATAAGAGGAAGTCTGAAAGTGGCACCGGTGACTGAGAAGTTGTGTAGAAATCGTTTAGCATGGTATGGGCATGTGATGCGGAGGGATGAGGGTCATGTGACAAGGAAAGTTTTGAGTATGAATGTAGATGGCTATAAGAGTAAAGGAAGACCGAGGAAGCGATGGATGGATTGTGTTAAAGATGATATGGATAGAAAAGGAGTGACTGACGATATGACAGCTAATAAAAATGTATGGAATAAGAATATATGCTGCGCCGACCCCAAATAAATTGGTGTAAGGGCAGGGGGATGATGATGATGTTATGAAACATACGATTTAAGGGTCAAATTCAAATGACAAGTTAATCGCTGGGTTGGAGTGGTGCCGTTGCCGTGCTTGCATAGTGTGCCATGACCTTAATATTGTATTTTTTTTTGGCTTCTGTCTGTGGTAGTGCGTAATTATACCTACATAATTTATATTTTTTTTCAGTCACCTGTGTAGGGACTGAATAGACAGCGATGACGTCACCAAAAGACGTATTAAAATGTGGAAGAAGAATTCGGGGTAGTGAGCAGACGTCGAGACGGCTTAGTGGTCAGAGCGCCTGGAGTATTTATCCGGGAGGCGCAATTTATGTTGTTTTTTTAACGCCCGGAGATTTTTTTTTTGTATGTATGGGAAATCCGTTATGAAGAAAATCATCAACTAACCTTTAACGTGGTTTCGTAATAATAGCATGACGCCCGTATTCCCTGTGGGGGTAGGCGGACGTCTATAGTAGTACACCGACATGCCACAGCAATGCTGTAATTAATATGTCCCAACTAAAAGGTGGTGAAACTATTGCCATCAACCGGACACAATTCCAAACTCGGAGCTGTTGCAGAGAATTTTTTTAACAGTTAAGTAGTTAATAATATTGCCTGAAATTAGAATCGAACCCAAAACCTCACGCTCAGCAGTCGCGCTTGCGACCAAACTGTTAAGTCCAGGTTTCCTCACGATATTTTCCTTCACCGTATGTCTGTGATGTCTTAGATTAACTAAGAAAGTACTTATGAGATTGAAAAAGAAACAATGGCACATGTCATATTTGAACCGACTACCTGTGGTTTATGAGGCGAGCCCGTAACCATTCAGCCATCACGACGTGTCATTAAAAGTATAAGATACAGTCTTCTTCTTCTTATCGTGTGGTTGCTGAAAAACCTAGTGTCGAGAGTTTAAACCGCCCGCAGGTCTCTGACATGGCTTTACACACCATCGAGAACATCTCTCAGGTGTGCTGGTGTCCTTACGATGTTTTGCTTCACCGTTTTAAGCAAGTGATTAATAATACGCACATAACTTAAGTCAGTGAAGCGAAGGATTCGAACTTGCGACCTTTGACTTGTCAATCCTACGGTCATACCACTAAGCTATCACTGCTTCTAAGTAACAGTTATTAATGATTTCTTTCTTTCCATTACAGGTACATGGCGTCCACGTCAGCGAAGAGACACCACCTAAACTCCCAATCTCTCCCCCTCTTATCCGCCATCTTGAAATAACGAATTGAAAAAAAAATGCACTCCGTCAACGGCCGTCCACATGCACAGATAACAAAACCGAATGTCATAAAAATACTTAAAATAAAAAAGAAAAACGAGCTTACCAACATTAAAATACGGTGTTCTAATTCTAAACTATAGTTACCAACTTAAGCGCGCCAATTTTAAGTTTTTTTTTTGTCAAAAATGTTTTTCGACTAATGAGGCTTTAACTCTGTAGTGTTTATGGAAGTAATATTTAATAGTTGCCTTCTAGTAGTAGACTGTGTTGGTCCAATCTCTAAATAAATAAATAAGTAATAACTTTTCCCCCTTTTATATATATATAAAAAACGGTGTTTTAGAGGTGTTATATTTAAAAGCGTGACTGGAGGTTAGTATATATGAATTAATTTCTCTATTAAAATCAAAAATCAAAATCAAAAATATCTTTATTCAAATTAGACCATTAGAAATGGTACTTTTTGAACGTCATACATAACAATAAGACAGTCCCCCAAAACGCCCACCCTTCACCGCTTCCTAGTGCTTCACTGGAGAGAAGAAGTAGTATTGTTTAAAGATAAATCTTTGAAAAGCATTAACGCATGCTTAGCGAACTCTAAAGTTATTATGTTAAATGGAAAAAAGAATACGGTCTTGAGGAGGATTAGAAACTGCGCCTCCCGGATAAATATATGCCCCTCCCTGATATACCTATAATAGGGACTGAATTGATAGCAATGACGTCGCCATAAGACGTGTTAAAATATGGAAGAAGAATTCGCGGTGGTGAGCAGAGGTCGCTTAGATGGCTTAGTGGTCAGAGCGCCTGGAGTATTTATCCGGGAGGCGCAGGTTCGAATCCTGCTCACAACCGTATTTTTATTCCATAAAACTGTATAACTATGCAAAACGTTCCTAGTTCGCCATTCTTAAAATTTTCCTAAAATAGAAATGAATATGTACTTAATTTTTTGCTATACCACAAAGCCATAAATTTTTAACCACTTTAAGCAAGATACATTAAGCGTTCTTCTATCACCTAAGATGGGTCTTTGTCAAGTGGAAGAAACAGATCACATTAATTATAAGAACTGTCTTCCAAACCAAATTGTATCGGTCTTAATGAAAAAGGTTTTGAACGTATCTAATTTTCATTTTTCCAGTGTGATAACATAAGCAATGGAGACTACGGAAGTAGAGAAGAGCACCAGCTCCGAGGAGACCACACAGCTCAACAGAAACAGGGTGAGTTTACAATCTCCCAATAGGTAACACCTTGCCAGACATTCGTTTATCATGGTGTAGTCCATTTAGTCCACAAAGACGCGCCCCCACTCTTTGTATAAGTCGCTACGCATAGTTAAATCTACGAAGACGCGCCCCCACTCTTTGTATGAGTCGCTTCGCATAGTTAAATCTACGAAGATGCGACCCCACTCTTTGTATAAGTCGCTTCGAATAATTCAATCTACGATGACGCGCCCCCACTCTGTGTCTAGCTCGCTACGCATAGTTAAATCTACGAAGACGCGCCCCCACTCTTTGTGTAAGTCGCTTTGAATAATCCAATCTACGATGACGCGCCCCCACTCTGTGTCTATCTCGCTACCCATAGTTCATTCTACAAAGATGCGCCCCCACTCTGTGTCTATCTCGCTACCCATAGTTCATTCTACAAAGATGCGCCCCCACTCTGTGTCTAAGTAGTGACTTCAATTATACATAGTGATGTACAGTTCAATTCAAGAGACGTCCACCAGAACCTACCAAACCAATGAGGCATTCATTTATTACTGGCCTCTAAACTATGTCGATAAAATAATGTATACTTTCTAAACTAAGTTACACTGTATGTAAGAGAACTCCTCTTATTTTACATTTACAAAATGTATACTGTTTGATAACTTACTTATGTCCTGATTAAACTAAGCCATAATGTGACTGTGTCATGGTGAAGGTTACCATATAACACTGTGTTTCTCAATGTCAAGGCGACGGACGGACGACGAAGGTTGAGAACTTGAGACTTAATTAATGCTATGTGTATTCCAATGTAAGGTTACGTCTTGCTAAGTTGCTAATGAGCTGGTTAAGCTGGGTCTTGCTGAAATTAGATTATGTATTCTCCTATACCTAGAGAATGATTCATCAAAGACAAGGAGCATGTACATGGACAGTATGGACAAGGAGCTATTTAAGGGGGCTGTGTTGCCCGCGGCCGTAGGAGTGCACCCTTAAAATGGAACCCCCACACGTGGCCCCTGGGTGGTGCAAAACAGGCAACACAACACTGGTGGGAGGCTTCGGCCGAGGCTGGTTACCCCCCACCGGACAAAGCCATGCCGTGAAGCGATCTAGCCGTGTTTCTGGATGTAGTCCGGTTGTGGAAGACGACTCTAGGCAGTTGCATCAACTCCCCAACTCTCGTTCTCCCAAAATATATCAACTCTACTTAAGACTGAATATATTTATTCTGGTGAGTTGGGGACCAAACGAAGATCAATTTTTGATAAAAAGGAAGCTATTGGAGAATTTATTTTAGAGAGATCAATTAACAAAATCATTCATCATCATCAAACATCACCAATGGTTTAATGACCTTACACAATGTTAAAATGACGTTGCCTCATTGGTTTAGTGGTAGCAAGCGCGGCTCCTGCGCAAGATTATGAATTATAATATTAACAACCTTTATTAACAAAACTCTTTTTCATTTTTCCAGAGCTTCAAATCAAAACAGCTGGTACGCAGTCAAGCTATACGCGAAACGCATTCACCACCACGCGCTTTGTCACCGGCGCAACGGAACGCTCCTATTGTCACAATTACCACCACTACTGTCGGTAGTTCAACAGCTAGCGTCGGTAGTGCAACACCTATGGTCGGTAGTGCAACACCTACAAACGGTAGTGCAACACCTACAATCGCTAGCTGTGCAAGTAGCGCGATTAATATCGGTAACGCCACAAGTAATAACGTGACTCCATCTAGCGTTGGGATTTCGACGGTTACCGTGATAAACTCGACCGATAATGTCGAGATCTCGTCGGCTAACATCGGTCCCAGTGTTGGGATCTCGCCGGCTAACATCGGTGCTATTGCTGGGATCTCGCAAACTAACTCCGGTCCTACCGATAAAGTGAATGATGTACGAACTGTAAGCGTGAACGTTAGTGAGGATTCTAGTCATGTTAGTGTTAGGTGTAGTGATGTGGTTAACAGTAGTGATGTGAAACATAGTGATAGTGATGATTTTAAGAAGAAATTACCCGTTGAGATTCAGGTGAGTGTTGAATTTTGTTTGTAAAACTTTTAAAATGAAACGGAATTCCTTCTCAATAGTTTCATCAGCAAAATATTTATTTTTAAATTCGTCCGTCATTAATTACTTTTAATATTTACGCCGATGAGCCAGTGGTTACTCCACTACAAGTTGCTGAATTGAAACGCGTCGATTCCATAAGTGAACAATAATTGAGAGAAAAATTTTAAGGGACACACAGTCACGTTCAGGCACATTTTATTACATGAGAGAGAAGAAAGATATTACGTAGAGAGAAAGAGAGAGAGTTATATATTCCGACGTCACGGAAGTAGAGCAAAAGAGAGCGACGTATACACGACTAGCGGTCCGTCCCGGCTTCCCGCGGGTGAACATTTACACCTTGGGTTACATTATTGAATTTTTAGTAAGGATCCCTAATACTTTCTAGTAATAAATATAGCCTATGTTACTCAGGGATAATGTAGCATTCTAATGATGGAAGAATTTTTGTAATCGAGCTATTAGTTTTTGAGTTTATTCGTCACATACAAAATACAAATCTTTCCTCTTTATAATATTAGTGTAGATGTAGATATAATAAGATAGTGTCACGTTGTAGATGTACCCCTCAGACGCTACATATAAACAGCTGAGGTGCCACGCACACGTTGTGGTATTATTAAGAAGTTTCACTCCCATCATCTACTGATAAAAACTACACGGTATTGTATATTTGTGTTTAGTAGATATCGTATATTCGTGATCTGCGTATTCCGTTGACAATAACTCCGTGCCTCGGAGAGCACGTTAAGCCGTCGGTCCCGGATGTCAAATTAAGATCTATGACAGCCGTTACGGGTTGACAACGGCATGAAAGTCTGACAACCAGTCATACCACGAGATATCGTGTTACCCATTAACTGGGTTGTGGAGGTCAGATAGGCAGTCGCTCCATGTAAAATACAGTATTTAGCTGCATCTGGTTTGACTGGAAGCCGACCCCAATGTAATGGGAAAAGGCTAGAATGTATACCTGATGATAATGAGGTCTCATTATTTCTCCTATCATTCAATCACTTTTGTATTCTCATTTAACTGCACAAGATTTGAATTGCGCGCAATTGATGATTCAAAAGTTTTATTTTCATATTAATTATTGTTCACCGGTTACTACTCACGTGCCCAACTTGTTTCAAACTCGATCGGAGCCCTTAGTCATAAGTTTACATCGTTATCGCGCGAGCAGTTTAGGGGCAACTCCGCGACGCAAAGCGTTGTCGCACTTCGCCATCGCGTAAATATAAATGATCGGGATATTAGTCTTTATGTTAAAAAATCGCTTTGTGTGACTGTGTTTATATATAAAGTCCTAATTTATTAGGTGATTTCCTTTTAAGGGGTCAATGTGTAAGTGATAAGTATTCATTTAAGGCATAATTCATATATTTACAATAATTTTATTTTTTTCTTAATGTTCGCCGTTCAAGGAGCAGTTTTCGTCTTGCTAGTACTATGTTAATTACAAATAATTTGTTATTTCTTTTTAATTCTTAGCGTATTTAATGTAATTGACTTATATATTAACCCTTTCAAAGGAAATTACCTAATAAATTAAGACCTTATATATATTATTCTGTCATAATATGGTATAATTAATTATAATAAAGTATATCAATAAAATATTTTGTTGGATTTAAACAAATAATAAGATTCATTCGTCGATGACTAAAACCCGTTCACATAATTTAGTTAGATTTTTTATTACACGATCCAAAAATCGGTTTATTTAAATTTATATATACGCGTTGGCGAAGTGCGAAAAGCGACAACCCTAGCGCTTCCGTGGAGTTGCCCCGAAACTGCCCGCGCGATATCGATGTTTAGTCATGAGCAGAGCCCACGACGTTGACGCGTGTCAAACTCCAGTTTATTTTCATGTAAATCATAGACAAGCAGTTTTGACACCGCAATTTTTCTACAGATAACATCAGGCGGTTGGGACGAGTCTTACCACGAGCGTCAGCGCCCGCGCCGCTGGCACTCGGATGCGCCCCGAGACTTATTGTCGAACAACCCAAGGGTCAGTTGCGTCTGCGGCTCTTGTGCTGCGTGTGTTCATTGCAGGTAAGACATAACATCACGCCTGTTTTTCCAATAGGGTCGGCAGTTATTGTACCAGAAAATAATACAAGTATTTATGTCGGAGCGGTTGGTGCAGTGGGTGAAAGGATTCTGTGCCGCGTGTCGCGGGTTTTTAAGGCCACCCCTGTGCTGCGAACATGTTTATTTTACATATACTAAAATATTCTTCAGAATATTTTACTTCAAAATCGTTATGGTAACAAAAATCTAAAGTTTAAGTACAATTTCTACAAATTTTACAAATCTAATACAACTGTAAGTATTTTCCGGGAGGCGCAGGTTCAAATCCTAAATTTTTTCTAATTTTAGAGTTCGCTACGCATGCGATAATGCGCTTCAAATATTTATCTGCTATCTGCTGTTTTGCCAAAGGTTATATACCTCTTAAAGATAAATCTTGGAAAAGCATTAACGCATGCTTAGCGAACTCTAAAGTTATGATATAAAATGAAAAAAGAATACGATCGTGAGCAGGATTCGAACCTGCGCCTCCCGGATAAATACTCCAGGCGCTCTGACCCCTAAGCCATCTCGACCTCTGCTCACCACCGCGAATTTTTCATCCATATTTTAACACGTCTTTTGGCGACGTCATTGCTATCTATTCAGTCCCTATATCTCATTGTAATACACATTATTGCTTGCAGGGGTCGCCGCCGCCGCCATTATTGTACCACGAAGCAAGACTCCGGCATCATCTGCTCTGATGACTGTGGTGACTGTTCCGACAATGACACAGGTGAACTGCTGATCTATTTAGCAATAATTTAAATATTACTTAATTATAAAAACTCATTTATATGACTGTATAGGATTGAGATGTTGTTTCGGTGCGTTAGAAATGCAGTGGCAACCCTGAGTTTTTGCTAACCTGTGCTGTCCCCCTGCTGGGCAAAAGTCTCCCCCATTTTTCCACAATAGGGTATATGCACATGCATATACCCTATTGTAAAAAATACATATTTTTTTAATATTTTTATCTGATCGTAAACGTTGGTATATTACCGCGAAAAAATATAACACATATAAAAATATGATTATTGAGTATTAAAATTATCAAACAAACCTGCAATCAGTTTCGGCCGTTTGTAACGCCGCCATCTTGGCGCGCTTTCTCTGACGTTAGTATACACGTCATAAAAGATATCTTGTACAGTATGGAGTGTTTAATTAACGATTTATACATTTTATTGAAGAGAATTTCTTTAAAGAATAACGTTAAAACTCAAAAATACCACAATACATGATAAACACCCAGTAATATCATACTCGAGTTATTGTTAACGCGGACAGTGACGTCACGTTTCACTCCAACCTATAGCGTGCGTTTTGACATTTTAAATTTCCCTCGCACGATTCTCACTTTTCAACTATATATAATATTTCATAGATAAAATACAATTAATTAAAAAAGTAATTGAATAGTTGTCATTCTACATCAATAAAGATTACGAATAAATATATTTGACCTAAATTAGAATTACATACATATTCCCTATTCTCTGTACAATGCATTATCAGTCCAGTTATCCGTGAAAGCTACAAGATCATCACGCCAGGCCATTAGGCACCCACTGGGTAGCGGTTTTGGCCCGATGGTCTGGGTCCATTCTAAATACTTGGCCCGACCCACTCCTATTTCAGTCTACCAGGTCTTGGAGAGTATTGTGGAATTGCGAATGCTGTCCACAGGCTTTATCTTTAATATGCTACATTAAGTTTAGTAATCTTTAAGTAATTGCTAAATAGAAATCGCCAGGCGTCTCCTTAAGACGAGAAGGGAACTTGAAATCTAATAGATACGAACATGTGACACGGTAGCTCAGCCGGAAGAACGATGACACGGTATGTCACAGGTTTTGAGTCGCGTTCGTGCCTTTTATTTTTTTAAGTGTCCCTGTGGAAGTAATAATTAAAATATGCACATTAATTATTGAAATTTAATAGATACGTCATATATAATTATATTTTTTTAATACATGTTGAGGCCATGTAATGCCTATATTAATTATATTTTTCAAAGAAATATTGAAAAAATAATAGACAAGAACGGGGCTTGAACCCGCGACCTTTGACGTTCCGTGTCTTTGAAAAATAGAATTAATATAGGCATTACATGGCCTCAACATGTATTAAAAAAATATAATTATATATGATTTATAAAGGATTGGGATGTTGTTCGGCGATTTACAACTGCAAAGTGGTAACGCTGAGTTTAGTAAATCTGTAAATGATTACTAGATAAATATCACCAGGCGTCTCCTTAAGACGTATACAAAGAGGATTGAAAATTCAATAGGTTTGAACACGACAAGGTAGCTCAGTTGGTAGAGTGATGACACGGAACGTCAAAGGTCGCGGGTTCAAGCCTCGTTCTTGTCTATTATTTTTTCAATGTTTCTTTGAAAAATAGAATTAATAGATACGATCATGTGACACGGTAGCTCAGCCGGAAGAACGATGACACGGTATGCCAAAGGTTTTGAGTCCCGTTCGTGTCTATTATTTTTTTATGTTTCCTTGGGAAATAATAATTAAAATAAGCACATTCATTATTGAAATTTAATAGATAAGAACATGTGACACGGTAGCACAGCTACTAGGTGGAGCTATGACACGGTAAATCAAAGGCCGCGGGCCCGTTCCAGATTCGAATATTTTATAATGTTTCATTGGGAAATAATAAATTAGGAGGAAAACAGTTTTTCTTTTCAGAGTTATTGATTTCCATTTGTTTTTTATTAACAGTTGGACAGAATAACAACACGATACGAAAATCGAGCAGTCTCGATGTCGACGACCAACCATATTATTGTAGGTAAGTTGAATTTTATAACATAATTATAACACAATCGTTTATTGCGAATATAGTTAAAACATTGGTGTTACAGTTGGTGCAGCTATATTCTGCCATTCAGCATCAATCTGCCTAGCCTTTATGTGATAATAGGCATGATGACACTACATATTAAATATACAGGGCTATTCATAGTATATACGAAACCTGAAACTAGTTTGTTCAGAATCAGTAATAGAATCGATTAAAATAATGTTTACACCGTGTTATATTTCGACCAAATAATCTTTAAAAAACCCTATAAGTTGGACACAGTAGGTACGCGGACCAGCTGATACAGTACCTAGCTACATGTTGGCGCGGCCGCATTGTATCAACCCAAGCTGTCCTCGAGCGGGCCCCACGCTGGCTGGCCCCGCGGGCCCGCGCCACCATCTCAGTCGCCCGGAAGCTAGAGATCGATACGTACATGTCGATTGCGCGCGCGTTCCCTTATCGTGTCGTGTGTAAATAATAATAATGATGACGTCGTGTAGAAGGGATAAATAAGTACTGTAAATTGTGTTAATTAACATTTTTAAACTCGCCAAGGTGTTTATTTGTACGAACGTTTTTATTTGTTTACGAAAAAGTAGGTAAGTAGGTACATAATATCTACCATTGAGTATTAAGATAGTCCAAAGTCTGCAGGTGTGATGGTATATGTTATCACTACACTACTTACAAAATTACAACGGCTCAGTGTGTTACGTTATCAATGAACATAAGGCGGTGAGCATGTTTGTGGGAGGACAAGGAGGCAAGAAATCAAGCTTGTAACTTTGTGAGTTTTCATAATAAATTTTTATATTGGTTCTATAAATGAAAATATTTGACTCGTATCTCAGGTTTCGTATATTCATATTCATAATCATATTCATATTATTTATTTGCATTCCACAATGTCAGTAAGGTGGTAAACATGGCTTATTAGCTAAAGTACAATTATGGACCCTGTAGGGCACAGCAAAATATGTTTTTATAAAATAACCAATTACAAATTACTTATATTTAACTTATACAACTACAAAAGACGAATAACTTTTGTTTAAGGTACTATTTTTTATCACAATAAACAGTTTCTTTGTCAGTTAGATATTCTTGTACAGTGTAATATGCTCGCTTGTGTAGTTATTGTTTTAGAGTGTTTATAAAACTTGTGTCACTTGTTTCATTTTTCATTGAGTCTGGTAATCTATTGAATATTTTTATACACATGACATAGGGACTGTTTGAGTGTAGTGTATGACGGGAAGTTGGTAACATTAACATATTCTTGTGTCTGAGCGATCGATTGGTATGTCCGTCTCCACGGGTTGTAAAAAAGCTTCTATATTGCCTAACGAATTTACAGATTTCAAAAATATTAATAGAAGGTAAAGTAAGGATTTTGTATTTAATAAAGAATGGTTTACAGCTATCGGTTTGTTGTATATTTGCTAGGATTCGAATTAGTTTCTTTTGTAAAATAAAGAGTGTAGGTGCATCTGTGCTATATACTAAGAATATGCCTGTATAATAGCACAAAAGATTAAAAAAAATACCTATTTTTATTATAAACATTAATATTAAAAAGATTTCAATAAAATGAAAGTACTGCTATCGGCCTTGTTAACTGAAACGCCAATCAAAGTGAATGACGTCACGCCTTACTAAATATCAATCACCGCCATACATGTTGCTTAAACTTTTGTCAAATCTTTCCCAGGGCGTGAGTTATACATTTTTGTGAAAAGAAAAATACTATTGTGAGCAGGATTCGAACTTGCGCCTCCGGGATCCACGATTTAAACGTCTTTTGGTGACGACGTTGCCATTTATTTAGTCCCTTTACAGGAAACCGAACCGACACGACTAACTTTACAGTTAATACAATGTCGTACAGATGCAATTACCTTAACAAATACAGACAAGTTAAAGCATTAACGCATGCATAGCGAATTCTAAAGTTATATATTTTTGTGGCAGAATAATTCGGTGAGCAGAAGTCAAGATGGCTTAGCGGTCAGAGCGCCTGGAGTATTTATTCGGGAGGCGCAGGTTCGAATCCTGCTCAGGGCCGTATTCATTTTCCAGAAAAATTTATAACTTTAGAATTCGCTTTGCATGCGTAAATACTTTTCGAAAATTCATCTGTGCAAATATATCTTTCAATCAAAATTATCACTAACTTAAAACGATGAAGGAAAACATAGTGAGGAAACCAACACACCAGAGAGATGTTCTCGATGGTGTATAAAACGAATATCAGTTGCAATGAAGGGTGTACCTTATGGAGAATCATATAAGGTTGATTTTTCACAAAATACTTCGATTCCTTAACGCTTTTAATCATCAATCAATACATATAATAAAAATGTAACGGATCGCTGACTGTACATGGAAGATATATGAGAAAATATTATTGGGACCTTTATCAACACAAATAGCACCCAAATAATAATTGTTATAATTTTTGTCTGTTTATCTTTGCATTTGTGCACGCTAATCTCAGAAACGGCTTATCCGATTTAGATATGGTTCACTAATATATTGTGGTGAGCTTCACTTAACATTAAGTGTTTGTTTCATGTCAATCGGTTCATAAATAAAAAAGTTATGCCAATTTAAAGAATCACGTCGATCCATTTGTTAATTATGAATTTGTGTTCATAGAAGACATGGTGTTAATTTACGACATCCACGCGGACGGAGTCGCGGGCACACTATACGTTTGAATGATTGTACGTGATATGTTAGGTTTACCATTACAACTGTTTTTTTGTTTCAGATGTCCTGAACGCAAGGAACGGCCAAAGACTATTTCACTAAGTAGGAATGATTCAGGTAATTTAATATCAATAATTATAATAATAATTTAATATTCTGCCTACCCTTTTCCCAAACACATTGGTGTCATCTTCCAGTCTAATCGGATGCAGCTTAATACCAGTATTTTTCATGTAGCGACTGCCTATCTGACCTCCACAACCCAGTTACTGGGTAACACGATATCACGTGGTATGACTGGTTGTCAGACTTTCAGGCATAATTTGCATAATGCAGCGAGTTTACTCCGTCATTGGTGTGGTTGATTTTTCTTCATCTACCTCCACGTTTCATTTATTTATTTACTTCATCATTTGATATACATAATTCATAATATATTAAAATTAATTTAAACATAACGTTAAATACAAAATTACAAATCTAAATACAAAAAAAAAACTTGAGAGGTGCAAGGGACACCCGGATGGAACAAAGTTAAAGAGAAAAACAAACAAAAAAAATATATATATATATATATATCTGGCTTGCTTTCTATAAGAGAGAGAGAGAGAGAGAGAGTGAGACAGAGAAACATGCGCACGCCGCACGGCTTACAATATTTAACTATAGCAAAAAGTGTCGTTACAACTTTTCGTCTTAATTTTTTCCGTCTAGCCCCCTTTCGCAACGCGCGATAAGAAACGTCGTTCCAACAAATGATAATAATATAATAATAATCTTTATTCATTCAAACATTAGTACAATACATACACACATTATATCAGTAAACTTAGACATTAAAAAAAACAGTATATCTCTGGCCTCCACAGTAGGATTCCCTGTGTCGTGGGGTCCAGTCCCTTTTCGTAAGTTAAAAAAATAATAAAGTAATGCATTTATTGTGTATAATAAGCTGTTAATACTTTTTACAGTAGGAAAGTTTACAATTTACTCTTGAACGAACTTGTATTAACTATTAGTTTCAGATCAGCTGGCAGTTTGTTGTATATAAGGTCCTAATTTATTAGGTAATTGTCTTTTAAGGGGTCAATGTGTAAGTGATAAGGATTCATTTAAGCCATAATTAAAATGTTTACAACAATTTTTTTTTTCTTAATGTTCACCGTTCAAGGAGCAGTTTTCGTCTTGCTAGTATTGTGTTAATGACAAAAAATAATAATTTATAGACATTTAATTCTTAACTTAAGTGAAAGAGAAACTGACTCTACCCCCCCCCCCCCCCCCCTTTTACCAATGAATAAATAATAGAATAAATAATGCTCCGATCGTATTTCGGTCATGGCGGCCTATCTCCACATAGATTACCCAAGTACGCAGGAGATGTTATAGTGCATATGTGTATGCGCAAACACAGGTGCACTCCCTCGTCCTTCACTTTCATATTCCGATGGGACGGCAATCCGACACGACCGGAGAGAGATCAGGCGCAGGACCAACGGCTTTACGTGCTCTCCGAAACACGGGGGTGTCACACCACCAACTTCCTGCCTCCGGGCTGCTATTGAAAATTTCCTAACAGAAAAATTCAATAACACTTTGCCCGACCTGGAAATCGAACCCAGGACCTCAAGCTCAGCAGCCGCACTTGCGACCACTAGACCAACGAGGCAGTCTCTTTTTTTATATTGTAAATATCAACCAACCAACAATATTGTAACTGTTTGATGAAAAACAGTAACCGTGGAGTTTCTTGCCCGTTCTTCTCCATAGGAATCTACACTTTGAAACACAGCAACTGAAAGACAAAGTCTTTGGAACATGGCAACTAACTTCTGACAATTCAGAAATGCCTGTAAATGGTCTAATTGAAATAAATGACTTTGAGTTTGACTATAGCAAAATGTTGAATTGTTAAACTAAACTCTTTTAGTATTGGCGTCATATATCATTGTTCTCACATACTATTTTGCAACAAAAACAGTGTAACCATACTGTTGTAAAAACCTATATGATGATAAAGAGTAACCGTGGAGTTTGTTGCCCGTTCTTCTCCATAGGAATCTACACTTTGGAACGTGGCAATTAACTTCTAACAATTCAAAAGTGCCTGTAAATGGTTTATTTGAAATAAATGATTTTGACTGATGCATGTGTGCCGTCAGTTAGGACTGGTCAACTTAAAATTGCTATGAAGCTTCAAAAGGCCTTTTCAGACGACCTACATGATTACGCTCACATAACCATAAACAGTGATGTCTGGACTTTAAAAGAGACAGTGACCTCTGAGTTTGTTTCGGTTTTTCTTCTCCGATGTAGTCAGAGAGGAAATACCGGCGCCTTCTAGATTAAAAAAAGACATGTAAAAGAGTTTGTAAAGACCTATTCACAGAATAGAAAAAAAACAATTTGATTTTGACCAATAAAAATAATATTTATATTAATGTTAAGATATAGGGAGAAAAATTGGGAATTACGCTTCTATGACAAAACATCACCCTTTCTTCTCTTAACGGAATTTCCGTCACTAACTCCTTCTCTTATTGCAGATGACCGCTACGAGCCAACCGGCCCCGAACTGGTGGCGTTTATAAAGGACACCCTGAACAAAAACGTTCGCGATAGAATGGCGCTACTAAAGATCGAGAGGGAACTTCACGCGCTGGTTAACGATACGGGGTGAGCAGACGCCTAAAGTAGATACCTAATGTAATTTGTCTAAGTCAAACGCCGGTGGTGAAATTAGGGGTATTATGAGGTATGACCGTTGTACTAGCAACTCAAAGGTCGTGGGTTCAAACCCCAATCACAAACCACTGACTGTGTTTGATTGAAGTTCTCGATAGCAGCCCGGAGTTTGGCATTATGCTTGGTAGATTTCAATAGGCACACTACCCATTACATGGGACTTAATAACAGCATTGGTGAAATTTGGGTGTACAACGATGTACACCTCTGCCTACCCCTTCAGGGAATAAAGGCGTGTAGCATAGACTACTGAGAATTACCTAATAGAAAATCCCAATAATACTTAGTACCCGACCCGGGTAACGAACCAGCGGTGGAAGCATGGTTCTTTTTGTCGACACTTTTGTCGATTTTAAACGTCAAATTTGGCATAAAGTGCTGATAAAACGATAAAATTCAATACATAAAAACTTTTAGCGAGTCGACAAGTTTGTCGAAAAGATCCGTGCTCGGACGCCCGGGACGTCACGCTCAACAACCAAAGCCCAACCAAAATATACTTAAATGCGCTTTTCTTTCACAGTCGCTGCATAGTCCGGTTCCCGGTGATGACGTCATACGGCCGTATGCTCGTGCACCGTTGTGCTTCTCTGTTCCAACTGTCGCATCATCTCGACCAGACCAATAAGACTTGCGTATTAGTATCTAAAAGCGGTAAGTTATATTACAATATCTTATATTTCGGTCAAAAAAATGGTGCATAGTTCGACTGCTATCTATGCATAGCTAGTTCGACTGCTATTGATGCATAGCTCGAATATTGCATACATATAATAACTTTCGTGAGACACGTTCATACTAATAATTTTTAAACGGTTATTACTCACGCGCGTTCTTAGAGATTGCCCGACTAGTTTCGAATTCGAACAGACCCTTATTCATGAGTTTTACAGTTTACCTCGTGACATCGCCACGGGCTCACCTCATGAATAAGGGCTCTGTTCGAGTTCGAAACTAGTCGGGCAATCCCGAAGTATGCGCGTGAGTAATAACCGCTGATTATAATATCGTTTATTTCAGTCAAAAAATGGTGCATAGTTGGACTGCTATCGATGCATAATTAGTTTGAGTGATAGAGATGCATAGTTCGAATATTATAATATCGTTTATTTCAGTCGGGAAAAATGTCCGTCGTTCGACTGCTATCGATGCATAGCTAGTTCGACTGCTATTGGTGCATAGTTCGAATATTATAATATTGTTTATTTCAGTCATAAAAAACGTGTGTAGTTTCGACTGATATCGATGCATAGTTCGGCTGCTACTGATGCATAGTTCGAATATTATAATATCGTTTAAGTCCATCAACAAAAAAAAATGTTGCTAGTATGCACCTATTTTTACTGATATCGCTCGATGTATAGTTCGACTGCTACTAATGCATAGTTTGACTGCTTTACTGAATTTCCTTCATGATTTTTTCTTTTCTTTTTTCAAAACGTTGCCCCACACTAGGAATTTCTTCCTGTGTCGTGGGTGCGTTTACAGACATAATCTCACAAGCACACACACACCCAGACCCGGAGCAATTATCTATAGTTCGTACAAATATTTGCTCCGTGCAGGAATCGAACCTGCGACACGCAGCGTAGCAGTCGGTCTCTCGGCCACTGCGCCAACCGCGCTATCATTATTATCTACTGTCAGCATAAGCAGTGATACTCTCATGTCATATGATATGACGATTACACTGAATAGTACTATTCGAGCCTAAAGCGTATGCAACCGAATTTTCTAAATCATGTGCTTATTATAAATTAATTATCACCTGCTTAAAACGGTGAAGGAAAAGATCGCGAGGAAACCAGCACACTTGAGAGATGTTCTCGATGGTGTGTGAAGCCATGTCAGAGACCTACGGGTGGTGAAGGCGGCGGGTTATCAACAGGTGGCAGCAATTCGGAAGTATAATGAAAATCCAAATAGGTAGGTAATTATAATAGCTATATTGAACGAAGAACGGCACAACAGTAACTTAGAGGAGCGTGAAGTGCGCGCGGGGCCCGTATTTAGGCAACAACTGACAAAACTTTGCAACGAACGTTCGCGGCGGTGGTACCGCGTCCCGCTCCCCGCACATCAAGGACACACACACACCACAATAGAAAACAAGTAAGTATAATATTAATCTATTATTGTTGGTTTTCGCGTCGCTTACAGGTGGTTTAAACTCTGACACTAGGTTGTTCATCAACCACACCACAAGAAGAAATACCTTACTGTTTGCTCTTGTTCCCAGGTACTTCTGGTGGTCGGATCCCTTGCACCAGTTTTAAAGAGTGGTGCACTGCCACGTTCCCGCCCAGTCCACAGAGGCACCAACCTGATATACCGCATGCTAAGTAAATATAACAACGTGAAATATTTTTTTTTGTTTGAAATTATCTTTTAAGGATACTGAAGACATCCAATTTTTTTTTACAATTGTGCAACTCCACCAAATCGTACGGAACAACTGGTGGACCCCTCAAAGTAAAATCTGCCTAGCCTTTTCCCAATAACATTGGGGTCGGCTTCCAGCCAAACTGGATGCGGCTTAACTTCTTTTACATGGAGCGACTGCCTATCTGACCTCCACGACCTAGTTACTGGGTAACGCGATATCTCGTGGTATGACTGGTTGTCAGACTTTCAGGCCTCTGACTACCCGTAACGACTGTCATAGATCTTAATTTGGCACCGGAACCGACGGCTTAACGTGACTTCGATCCGAGACACAGACACAGAAAGGGTCTCGGTATGAAATGATGGTCACCCATCTACAGACTGACCGCGGCAAGCGCAGCTTAACCTCAATCGATCGATTCGTGCGGCTGTTATTGAGCCACGAGCCCCTCCGTCTAATATAATGGACCTCTCAAAGTATTTCTACAGAACTCTGTTCCACATTAAATACTTTTTTTACCAGCTTTTAAAATTTAATGTGTAAAATGAATTATACCCCCCCTTTTTAAACAGGTCTATCCTAAAACGTGACACCCACTCATTGGACGAGCCCGGCGCAGGCTCTCTAGCATCAAACAGAAGCAAGTCTCTAGAACAGAGGGAGAGGGAGTACGAGAGAGTGAGACGGAGGATATTTAGTTCGGTAAGCTTATATTTATCAGCAATTCTCTAACAAGTCTTAACTGTTGAGCATGAGGTCTTGGGTTCAATTCCCAGTTCGGGCAGTTTTATTGAGTTTTCCTATTAGGAAATTGCGCCCGGTAGATGGCAATAGACTCACCACCTTGGGACTTAATGACATTGGTGAAATGTGGGTGGTACAATAGGGTTATTGACAAAATTTCACAAAGGGCCTAAATTGAAAGAATATGGTATAGATTAACTAAAAAAAAAATATTGCAATTTTTTTGTGTACCTATTGATTAAATAATAGCTGTTTAAAATTCAAATTTTAAAGGTCGTGCCAAAAGGCGCGATAATGACGATCGCCATTTTGTGACGTCATTACGCAACAGAACTATTGTAAACAAAGGAAACTATTTTGTAAATCATAACATTAGTGCGTAGTATACCAATACTTCGAAAATTGAACTGAAATACGGAGAAAGTGGTTGCAACTTGCTTCCGAAATATCAACAAATTCATCGATTTATTTTGTGTCATCTGTCACAGTGACTGCAAATTGACAATCAATCGTCTGAGTAGTGACGTCACGCAGTCATTGGTGTTTCGAGTCACGTGACATATAGATTAAAAATTATGAATTTGTTTATCGAATTATATGTATTTACGAGTTATTATTATTATTTTCAAAAATACCAAAATTTCTAATAAAATACATTCTATCATTATAGCATAGTTTCATATTTTATTTCCATCAGTGTCAAATACCCTATTATGTACACCGCTGCCTATTCCCTCGGGGAATGCAGGCGTGAAACTATGTGTTATATCGGACGATTATTGTATTCTTCCAGCAAGATGAGGCGCAATGGCCGTGGATCGCAACTGGACCTATCAAACTGCTTACACCCGAAGGAGGCAGGAATAAGCTATTAAAGGTATGTAGTTTTCATTGTTATTTACGAGCAGTGATAGCCTAGTGGTATGACCGTTGGGCTGGCAAGTCAAAGGTCGTAAGTTCGACTCTAAGGCGTGCGTGCCTTAGAGTCTTCTCAGTCTAAAAGATAAATCTTTAGTAAGCACAATAATAAAGTTATTATATTAAATGGAAAAAGAATACGGTCGCGAACAGGATTCGAACCTGCGCCTCCCGGATAAATACTCCAGACGCTCTGACCACTAAGCCATCTCGACCTCTGCTCACCACCGCGAATTCTTCTTCCATATTTTAACACGTCTTATGGCGATGTTATTGCTATCAATTCAGTCCCTATACGGGTGGAGTATTCATCCGGGAGGCGCAGGTTCGAATCCTGTTTGCGACCGTATTCTTTTTCCATTTAATATAATAACTTTAGAGTTCGCCAAGCATGCGTTAATGCTTTTCATAGATTTACCTGTAATTGTTTACGAACGCTGATCGCTTCGGTTTTCGAACAACAATAGCTTGTATTTGATTTCGATCGATTGCCTTATAAATTAAAGTAATATTTTAACTTTTACCGAACTGCCTCGTTGGTCTAGTGGTCCTAAGCGCGACTGTTGAGCATGAGGTCTCGGGTTCGATTCTCAGGTCCAGCAACCTGTTATTCAAGTTTTTCTGTTAGAAAATTCTCTGTAACTGCCCGGAGTTTGGAATTTTGCCTGATAAATGACAGTAGGCTCACCACCTATATAATACATGGACTTTAATAACAGCATCGGTGAAATGTAACATACACCTCTGCTTATCCCTTCTTTCTTCTTTCTTTCTTTCTTTCTTTCTTTTTATAAAAACATTGCCCCACTAGGAATTTCTTCCTATGTCGTGGGTGCGTTTACAGACATATAATCTCACAAGCACACACACACCCAGACCCGGAGCAATTATCTATAGATCGTACAAATATTTGCTCCGTGCAGGAATCGAACCTGCGACACCCAGCGCAGCAGTCGGTCTCTCGACCACTGCGCCAACCGCGCTGTCAAGGAAGGTGCCTTCGAGGAATACAGGCGTAATACTATGTTTGTTAATCGATTTCCAGGTACAATCGTTAGAAGGCAATAGCGCAGCTCCCACATCATGGCGCGGAGCCCGAGGACCTGTGTCCAAGAGCCACAGCTTCGGGGGATACGCTGCTGCTGAACCTCACACTCCTCGACTGCTCAGCAGACAAGGCAAGCAGATTAGGACCCACAACCTTGCTGTAAATTATTTATTGTTATATCTTAGGTTTTCGCGATCACTACACATTATAATAAAAGAAAGGAAAGTATTTATTTCGACCTCGTAAGCAGGTTAAACATACAGTGTCTCTGCCGGCAGTAGTGAGGGCTATGCTGGCGGAGACGGAGAACTGGAGGGTAGTGGCCTCCTTCTGTGAGACCGTTATGGTCCAAAAGGAGTCCGCCGAACGGGATCGCGAGAGGGCCGACCGCACCCGGAGAGGAAGGCGTCGAGGTAGCAACCGCTGCGGCGCCTAAAATCCTGCTTGAAGACAAGCGGGCCTTTGGGGTCACGGGCGGTTAGAGTGGGGTCTCTGTCCGCCCATTAAGTGATCTCAGGGAAGACGGTAGCACAGTGGTCACGTGTTGCCGTGCACAGTGAGGTCCAGGGGAGTCTTTACAATCTCTCCAGGGATTTGCCTAAACAGGCGTTGCACAGGGGGGTTCCGGAGCTGGTCTCCTTAGAGGACCCGGAGCTTCCCTACACGTGCTGATGGTGACCACCGGGGTGGTTTTAGTGAGGTAAAAATCCCACACTCCCCGGTCTTATCCCCAAAGGCCGGGTGCCTTTTGAAGGTTTCCCTACGACAACAAAAAAAAAAAAAAGGTTGAACATACAGAAAATACACAAATCATAAAACTAAAATTAAGAATACTATGGACCTGCACGAGACCAAAAATGGCCCCTATCTCAGCATAAGCTACTCCATCGAAATGAAGCAGCGCTGGTTTTCGGATAGGACCGAATATTGTCAGTGAAATCACGGGTAACCACAGCGTGCGCAAACATGCAATAGGTGAAATATTGTGATACATACATATAATTAAACTATTACATAGTCAAGTGTAATGAAAAATATTAACTCTCGTTAGGCAGCCGGGTCAAGACCTTGATGCAGAGAGCAGTACTCCTTGACACGGCACGAATTGTCAGGAGGTTTCTCTAGATGGAGCCCTAACCACCGGTGGCTTGGACCCTGTTCCCGACACCGGTGGCATACTGTTTTTTATATTTTTAAATATATATTGCATTTTTTACTTGTTTAATATGTATTTAAAATTATATTGAATATGTATTTTAAGACAAATAAAGAGAATATTTATATAAAACAACTTTTAACCGGATTATTCGCGTGTATTATTGGTTTTTTGTTTTTCCTGACTGTACGGTAGACTGAAATAATTTTAAATAAACTGTTGAGACGCCTGACACCTTAGTCCTCCTGCGACCACGAACGCTGCGAAGTGTTCGAAACGTCAGGAAAAACAAAAAACCAATAATACACACGATTAATCCGGTTAAAAAATGTTTTATTATAATATTTATTGTTAACTGAATATATATGGTCCTAATTTATTAGGTAATTTCCTTTGAAAGGGGTAATATATAAGTCAAATACGTTCACTTAAGCTAAGAATTAAATGGATATAACAAATTATTTGTAATTAACATAGTACTAGCAAGACGAAAACTGCTCCTTGAACGGTGAACATTAAGAAAAAAATATAATTGTTGTAAAAATTTGAATTATGGTTTAAATTAATCCTTGTCACTTACACATTGACCCCTTAAAAGGAAATTACCTAATAAATTAGGACCTTATATAGTCGCCCTTATCGGTTTCAATACTTAATATCTTTATTGCGTTCCATAATGTTTATAAATAGGTTGACATAGTTAAAACAAAGTGTAGTGGCCTACATAGTAGCATACGTGCGGCCGGGACGGAGCGCAGCCGCGCACTGAGACAGCTACGGCGGCATGCGATGTCCAAGGTGCACCGGCCTGCGCGCGCGCCGTCCGCGACAACGTCCCTGCGCCGAGTCATCTTAGATACTAAGCAGGAAGCTAACAAGTAGTAATTTATAACGCGCCTGTTTGAATACGCGCAAGCGTTGTCCAATTACGAACGTTACGATACTGCACCGTGATTGGCTGTTCCTCGTTTTCTAAATCGCAAACTAGCCACCACTTGAATATGATATAAATGTATATCCGTAGGAACATTTTTGAATAAATAATGGTTAAGAAATCGTACACCAAGAGTTTTATTACATTGCGTCCGAGATCCTTAAAGTGGTGACCCCGCGTTGGAAAATGTTGAGCGAAGAAGCTGTTGAAGCGATCAGCATCAAGTCCCGCATTCCGCAGTTTTGGCGTGACAAGCCCCGCCTTTGGTTTGCTCAGTTTGAAGTGGTGATTGCCAATCAGAAGCTTGGAGATGAAGGAAAATTTGGACTTGTGGTCGCGAATCTTACGAAGCCTGAAGTGGAGCAAATCAGTGATATCATCATGGCTCCTTCAAAAACTGGAAGATACGAGGAAGTAAAGCAAAGGCTGGTGTCAGTATACGAGGAATCCGAAGGAAAACAGCTGCAACAACTGCTAAATGAAATGGAGCTCGGCGACCAACGGCCATCTCAGCTATTGCTCCGAATGCGAGACTTATCGGGAGACAAGATGCCTGATGCTACGCTTCGCATGTTATGGATTGGACACCTGCCAGCTTCAACTCGTGCTGTATTGGCGGTAAGCGAAGAATCCAAACTAGATTCGTTGGCTACCATGGCAGACAAGATGCACGAGCACATGAAGGAAGTAAACTCGGTGTGTTCCTGCCACAGTCAGCTTTCAACGTCACGGCAGCCAATAACGTCAGACCAAAATATCATCAGCATGATTGAAACCCTGACCAAGGAGGTAGCTGCGTTAAGAATGGATCGTGCAAGTCATTATGGTCGTCGACCACAACGTTTTAGGAGCCAATCACGATCCAAATCTAGGGATCGAGGAAATGGTTTGTGTTACTTTCATCGGAAATTTGGCAATCAAGCTTATCGATGCAGAAGTCCTTGCAGTTTTAAAAACAATACTCAGCCGGGAAACTAAAGAAGACTCAAGCTGTGGCGGTGGCTGAAGTCGATAACCTATCTACATACCGCCTATTCATAAGAGACGTTACAAGTGGACTACGATTCCTCGTCGACACGGGCGCAAATGTTTCTGTTCTACCCGCCAGTGCGAGTGAAAGAAAAAACCGGACTCCGAGCAACTACTTGTACGCAGCTAACGGAACGCAAATACCTACATTTGGCGAGCGAACTGTTGTTTTAAATATCGGCATAAGGCGTCCGTACAAGTGGCAATTTGTAATTGCGGCGGTCAGTAGGCCAATATTAGGCGCTGATTTTCTGCATCATCATGCACTCATGGTGGATCTTCAGGGACGACGACTGGTGGACCAGAAAACGAACATGTCAACAACCGGTATCATATCACGTACTTCTGAAGGAAGCATACGCACAATCGACGACAATCTTCCATATCACGACCTACTAGCCAAGTATCCAGATATTACAAGACCTAGTTCGGGGAAATTGTGCAACAGTGAAGTCGTACATTACATCGAGACTACTGGCCCACCGCTGTACGCGAAAGCTCGTCCTCTTGCGCCACACAAATATAACGCTGCCAAGGAAGAAGTACAATTGATGATGGACCAAGGCATCTGTCGCCCTTCGAATAGTCCATGGGCAAGCCCACTGCACATGGTATTAAAGAAAGATGGGAAATATAGGCTGTGTGGCGACTACCGCAGACTCAATGCGGTAACAATACCGGACCGCTATCCGATTCCACGACTGCATGATTTCACTTATAATCTGAAAAATAAGAAGATCTTCTCAAAAATTGATCTACAAAAAGCGTATTATCAAATAAGTAATAGAGAAGAAGATATAAAGAAAACAGCCGTTATCACTCCATTTGGCTTGTATGAGTTCACGAGAATGTGCTTTGGGCTAAGAAACGCCGGCCAGACCTTTCAACGTCATATCGACAATGTGCTGCGTGGTATTCCTGTTTTTCCATTTGTCGACGACATTTTGATAGCCTCTATAAACGAAGAAGAACACAGGAGAGATCTCAAAGAAGTATTTCAGCGACTCAACGACAATGGTTTGCAAATTAACGTCGCTAAGTGCATTTTCGGTCAACCCAAACTCGATTTTCTGGGATACACAATAAGCTCAGAAGGCATCAGTCCGACAGAGGAAAAGGTCGAGGCGATCAAATTGTATCCACTACCAAACACCGTTCAAGATCTTAGACGATTTGTTGGGATGTTAAACTTTTACCGTTCAAATATACCGCATGCGGCTGAACATCAAAAGGAATTGAGCAAATATTTTCACAACGCCAAAAAGAACGACAAAACAAGGATTGAATGGAGCGAAGCGGCGAAAATAGCTTTTAACCAGTGCAAACAAGATATACAAAACGCAGTCCTTATATCATACCCATCACAGAACGAGCCATTCGCCATCATGACAGACGCGTCGAATACTTGTGCTGGCGCAGTGATTCAACAAAACATTGATGGAAAATGGAAACCACTGGGATTTTTCTCCAAGAAATTCAGTGAGGCTCAACAAAAATACAGCACGTACGACCGAGAATTGCTGTCCATATATATGGCGATACGACATTTTCGTCGTGTGTTCGAGGGACGCGAATTAATCATTTATACGGACCACAAGCCACTGATTCATGCACTTACAGCGACCGGCAACAATGAAACACCACGACGCACAAGATACCTCGAATACATAGGACAATTCACATCCAATATTCAACACATCACTGGCAAGGACAACCAAGTCGCAGACGCACTCTCACGAATAGAAACAATAACTTGTCCAACACCTATTGACTACGACCAGTTATCAAAAAAACAATCCGAAGACAATGAGTTGAAAATATTGAAAAATACCGGAAAATATGTTTTCAAAAGTATCATCGTACCTAATTCAACCACGCAGATAATATGCGAGATGTCAACAAATTCTGCTCGTCCATATTTACCTCATGAATTCCGAAAAACTGCATATCAAGCGATTCACGACCTTAGTCACCCTGGAATAAGGGCCACGAGGAAGCTAATCACTGCCCGCTACTTTTGGCCTTCGATGAATAGCGACGTAAACAACTGGACTCGAGCCTGCGACCCGTGCCAGCGAGCGAAAGTACAACAACACACAAAATCACCTATAGCCAGCTTCAAACAAACGAATCGACTGGAGCATGTTCACATCGACATCGTCGGCCCGTTACCTACATCTAATGGATATCGATACTTGTTGACGATGATAGATCGGGCTACCAAATGGCCAGAAGCTTGCCCTCTGGAAGAAATTACCGCTGAAAAAGTCGCTAGTACATTCTACGAATTTTGGATAGCTAGATTCGGTTGCCCAGTAACGATAACTACCGATCAAGGGAGGCAATTTGAATCAGAATTATTCAAGAAGCTAATGTATCGTATGGGAATACATCGAACTCGGACCACTGCTTACCACCCACAATGTAATGGGATGATAGAACGTTGGCACCGAACGCTCAAGACAGCACTCACCGCAAGACTTCAAACATCGACATGGTCACAAGAATTACCTACTGTGCTATTCGGATTGCGAGCGTCAATTAAAGAAGATATTGGGGCGAGCTCAGCTGAATTATTATACGGTCAAGCATTGCGATTACCCGGAGAATTTTACGAGGAATCATCAAGATCTAATGATACGACTTCAAGCATTATGCATAAGTTAAGCGAAGCATTTAAGAAAGCACAGGCGCAGCGGAAATCTAATGACCATCGAGCCACGTTTATACATGATGAGTTACATAAATGCTCACATGTATATGTACGTAATGATGCATTGACCAAGCCTTTGACACCAACATACGACGGTCCGTACGAAGTTCTCAATCGCAAGGATAAATATTATACTATACAGCTACGTAACAGATGTGCTAATATAACCGTCGATAGATTGAAGCCTGCATTTCGATTGAACATGGAGTCAGAAGCAGCAACGGATACATCAGCACCTACCTACGCGTACATCACCAAATCAGGAAGAATATCCAAACCCACTGTACGCTTCAGCTAGCGGGGAGTAATGTAGTGGCCTACATAGTAGCATACGTGCGGCCGGGACGGAGCGCAGCCGCGCACTGAGACAGCTACGGCGGCATGCGATGTCCAAGGTGCACCGGCCTGCGCGCGCGCCGTCCGCGACAACGTCCCTGCGCCGAGTCATCTTAGATACTAAGCAGGAAGCTAACAAGTAGTAATTTATAACGCGCCTGTTTGAATACGCGCAAGCGTTGTCCAATTACGAACGTTACGATACTGCACCGTGATTGGCTGTTCCTCGTTTTCTAAATCGCAAACTAGCCACCACTTGAATATGATATAAATGTATATCCGTAGGAACATTTTTGAATAAATAATGGTTAAGAAATCGTACACCAAGAGTTTTATTACATTGCGTCCGAGATCCTTAAATATCAATTATGGACCCTGCTAGGGCACAGCACAGATTTTATTAGGAGAGAGGAGGAAAAGTACATGCTATTTCATCAGAGATCATCAAGAGTGCATGCTCATTCATTTGCCTCATTTTTATTAACTTTGTTTTTCCTTTGCCTGTGATAGGCGCCATTGCGTCACAAAGGTTAGCGCTGAAAATCAGCGCTGTAGGTTTCTGTGGGAATCTGCAGCATTATGCTGAGCGCTTACCATTTCCCACTTGAATGGGACACACTTATATTTGTAATATTAGTCGTGAATATCATAAATAATTTATAATTAACTGAGCTGAGAGTATAAAAAACTTTAATTTCCAATATTTCCATCTTCCAAGTTAAATTCTTGAAGTTGTCACCTCTGCTGTATATTTTCCTTCCTGTTTTTTTCCTTTTGTTGTTAGGTTGGCAGTTGGCCGCTTGCAAAAAAGTTGCCAGCTTCCAATTTTGTAGACGTAGACTTATTAAAGTATTTTCTGTTTTAAATATTTAATTTTAAACTGGTTATCTATTTGTGTTTTGTCCTGCTCTAAGTGTATCAGAATTGTTATTGTTTATCTTATATTTGTAATTTATCAAAAATACTGTTTTACAGGTTGAAAATTTTATATGTAATGTCTATAATTCTTAATCTATTTCTTCTTTACTGTGTACCCATTTGAGGGGAATAAAAGCTTTTTCTTTCTTTTCTTTCCATCCATAAACAGTTAACTATTCAAATAAAAAAAAAAAAAAAAAAAAACTACTCAAATTAGGCAAAAAATTAGCGCTTTTTGAACGTCAAACATTAAGACAGCCCCCAAAAAAGCCCACCCTTCACAGCTTCCTGGTGTTTTAGCTGGAAAGAAGAAGCTATTATTATTTAATAATCTGTATTTTACAAATTTTACATGTCGTGTAATTGGATAAGGTAGTTGTTAGTTAATTGTTATTGGATAACAGCGACCGATACAGCTATTTGCCTATCGTGAGATCTAATATGACTCACCGAACTTGGTTTTTATATAACCGGGAAAATTTACTTGGGTCATCGGGGCACAGTTAAAGTGGACAAGCGGTTGCGCTGGTGCAAGCCCACTCTCTCGTCCTGCTCTTTGTAGTCCAATGTACAGGTAAACCAGTAATATTTCCAGAATTCTGGGGAAGCCCCTATTTTACATACCTTAATCGCCACTTTCGACACGCTGGGGTGGTCTCTTCTTTTCCGGAACCACACGGATTTTATTCCAACTAATGACCAAGGATCCCCGACACGAGTAAGGTAGTAGGAAGGAGAAGGAGTAAGGAGTCAAACGACGCGCAGACCTAGAGGAAGATAAATGAAAAAATATAAAACTAATTTTTAAACATCAAAAAATCCGACTTCACTGAAAAGAGAGGAACAAGATGAAAAAAGAGGATATCCACTTTTTTTTTATTGGCAGTAATTTTTATCATTTTCCTCGCAATTGTGTTGAAAAGCGTGACCTTTGATCAATACACCCTCGGCTTAATTACGCCTTCGCCTTCGGCTTGGGCTGTAATCGGTAATTTGAATTATTATGTACTACTATTAAAAGTATATCGGTGTTTGTTCCAGGTGACCTGGCGTCCAGCAGCTGGCGCCTGTCTCCATCCAGTTCAGGTTACAAGACGCTGAGTCTGCGCAGTACAGATTCCATTACTCCTTCACCCACAGGTAACATATCATTGGCCTAATTATCAAAACTAGTGGTTCCCAGTTGGCCGAAATTCGACCATACTTCATTCAAATTTTAAATTTGAATGTTAATATGGTTCTATTGTCAAAGATGTGTGTGTGTTGTGTGTGTGTCTGTGTCTGTGTGTGTTTGTTGCTGTGTGTGTGAGTGTGTGTCAAACGAATAGTAGTGTGTGTAATGTTTTTTTTATTAATTTAATGTATTTCTAATGCATATTATATAAATATATCAGCTTTCTGAACTCCTTCTCCATATAAACTTTAACTGTGTCAAATTTCATACTCCTCCGTCCTGGTAATTTTCCTAAAAAGCATTTTCTAGTAGTTTTTTTTTTATCAGCACTTCTTTATCTGGGAGGCGCAGGTTCGAATCCTGCTCACGACCTTTCTTTCCACAAAAATTATAACTTTAGAGTTCGCTATGCATGCGTTAATGCTCTTCAAAGATTTATGTGTACGTGTTTTTAATTAACAGGTGGAGCCAGTCCAGAGCCAGCGGTGTCCGTAAACGTGTCCACGACGTCCACTGAGAGTGCTTGTGTGGTGTGGGCCGTCACCGACATGTCTGCCGTACCCCCCGGGGCCATGGTCATACATCCACAGGTAATATATCCAGAAGACAGAAACACAACATTTTCAAAATGTTATTTTTTAACATGTTAAGAAAAAACATAACTCATAGCATCACGTCTGTATTCCCCAAAGTGGTAGGTAGTGTTGTACACCCACATTTCACCAATGCTGTTATTAAGTCCCATGTAATAGGTGGTGAGCCAGCCAGGGCACAATTCCAAACTCCGGTCTGCTACTTAGAATTTGATCACAGAAAAAGACTGCCTTACCCGGGAATCGAACCAGAGACGCAGCGTCGGCGCAGCATGTATACTTCTTCCACTTTCTAATTGTTTTTGAAATTGCATGAGGCTAACGTTAAAGCCATATAATACTGATTATTATTTTGTAAAGAAACATCCCGCTCGAATCTATTATTTTTCAAAGATTCCTATCCAAAGAAACATTGTATAAATAATGGACAAGAACGGGGTTTGAACCCGCGACCTTTGATGTTCCGGGTCATCACTCTACCAACTGAGCTACCTTGTCTCGTTATTACCCATTGAAATTTTCATCCTTCTTTGTATTCGTCTTAAGGACACGCCTGGCGATATTTATCTAGCAATCATTTTCAGATCTACTAATTAATATAGGCATTACAACATGTATTAAAAAATATAATTATATATGATTCCTATCCAAATTTCGAAAATAGTATAATATGCATGATGACAGATTTTGAAATCTCCTTTTATAATGTAGGTACACGTCTACTATATCCGAAAAACACATTATTTCAGCAATAAAGTTTCGCGTGGGGGCCCACTAGACTAACGAGGCAGGTTTTAAAGTTCTAATATTACAACAAACAAAACTGCCTCGTTGGTTTAGTGGTCCGTAGCGCGACTGCTGAGCAGGAGGTCTCGGGTTCGATTCCCGGGTCGGGCAAAGTGTTATTGAGTATTTCTGTTAGGAAATTCTCAGTAGCAGCCCGGAGTTTGGAAATGTGCCCGGTTGATGGCAATAGGCTCACCACCTATTACATGGGACTTAATAACAGCATTGGTGAAATGTGGGTGTACAATTGTGTACACCTCTGCCTACCCCTTCGGGGAATACAGGCGTGATGCTATGTTATGTTATGTTATGTTTATGTAATATTACAAACGCCAAAGTTTGTAAGTATGGATGGATGGATGTTTGTTACTCTTTCACGTAAAAACTACTGATTGGATTTTAATGAAACTTTACTATAATATAGCTTATACATCAGAATAGCACATAGGCTACAATTTATAAAGATATTGTGTGAATTGTACAAAATATGACGATAAGTGTCAAGTAAGTAGGAAAAAATCTACCATCTGCGAGATATTCTGGCGTGCGCTGCCTAAACCCTTTGAGATATAACAAAATAATGTATCGTGGAATTGTGTATCTTATATAGGTCTACAGAAAAGTCCGGGATGGCATATGTCTATCTCTTAAGGATAACATACTACATCCATTTTAATACTTTAAAAAAATGGGCAGTTATGAAGCGGTAATTGGAAAGCGGGACCGGGATCAAAATTTCATGATTACTTTTGGTCGCGATAACCGACATCCACGCGGGCGAAGACGCGGGCATCAGCTAGTTTGTTATATTTAATTAACATGTTTTTTCTTTGTGTCCCAGACCGGACGTCCGCTAACGAACCCGGACGGCACAGTTTATCAGTTCGACCCGGCCAACCCGCCAATACTATACGACCCGGCCGTTGCACAGAATGACCAGCAAAACGTGAGTGACTATAAATATATAATAATGTAAAATAAATAATTTTAATACCTACTTATACATATAATATTAAATACAAATATATTTCTAACACATTATATATTACAGTATATATATTTACTTATTGAGAGGGACTCGAGGGTAAGTAACAGCCGCACAGATCGATTGATCGAGGTTAAGCTGCGCTTGCCGCGGTCGGTGTGTGGATGGGTGACCATAACTTCATACCGAGACCCCTCCGTGCCTCGGAGAGCACGTTAAGCCGCCGGTCCCGGTTGTCAAATTAAGATCTATGAGTTACGGGTAGTCAGAGGCCTGAAAGTCTGACAACCAGTCATACCACGAGATATCGTGTTACCATGTGATAAATCAGAAATCTGGTACAAGCTATCTTTCCATAATTTTTTTGTTATGTTTTTTTTTTACATTTTAAAGCCGACCGTACAGAACCCACCTGCTACGATCCTTAAAAATGCGTTTTGCTTCGTCCACGTATTAATAAATTATATTTCTTGCAGTTGGATCCAAGCAATGAGAAACGCCGCGGTAGATTGGAGAAACAACATTCATTTATAGACAATGGTGAGTTTATTATTTATTTTAATGCCTTTCAAACGCATGCGTAGCGAACTCTAAAGTTTAAAAAAAAAGTTTTTAAAAAATACGGTCGTATACAGGATTCGAACCTGCGCGTCCTGGGTAAATGCTCCTGGTTTTTTTTTTTCGGAAACGGTCAGGTTTGAATCCAGGTTCAGGGATCTGGTTCGAAACCGTATTTTCCATTATTACAAATTAATCGTTTTCACATCACACATTATGTAAGCTACTACATCCTTCCTGATACTTCTGTCGATCTGTGTCGCAAATTTAAGAAAAGAAAAAGAAAGAAAGAAAAGATTTTTCTGGGCTCTTGCAGGTTAACATGACCGACAAAGAACAATCTGCCTAGCCTTTTCCCAATTACATTGGGGTCGGCTTCCAGTCAAACCGGATGCAGCTTAATATCAGTATTTTACATGGAGCGACTGCCTATCTGACCTCCACAACCCAATTACTGGGTAACACGATATCTCGTGGTATGACTGGTCGTCAGACTTTCAGGCCTCTGACTACCCGTAACGGCTGTCATAGATCTTAATTTGACAAAGAACAAATAACAATAATAAAAAAAATATTAGAATAATAAACACATGTACGAGATCAAAAAAGACTCCTATCTTAGCATAAGCTGCTCCACCAAAATGTAGCAGCGCTGGTTTTCAGATAAGACCGTTATAGTGATATCACGGGCAACCACGGTGTACGGAAACATGCAATATTAAGAATAAATAGTAAATGATAAAAAAAATGTGATAAACAACATAGCATCACGCCTGTATTCCCCGAAGGGAAAGGCAGAGGTGTACATAGTCGTACACCCACATTTCACCAATGCTGTTATTAAGTCCCATGTAATAGGTTGTTAGCCTATTGCCATCAACCGGGCACAATTCCAAACTCCGGGCTGCTACTGAGAATTTCCTAACAGAAACACTCAATAACACTTTGCCCGACCCAGGAATCGAACCCAAGACCTCATGCTCAGCAGTCGCGCTTGGGACCACTAGACCAACGAGGCAGTTGTGATAAATACATATAATTAAATAGATTCAAAGTCCATAATGAATAATTTTTGTAATTAATTTATTTACTCATTCGTGTGTATCACGTTCGCTCATGTATCCTGCCTTAGTCTCAGCATCACTGATTTGTCTATGGTAAGACAAATTAAGGGAGACCATGGCAACACTGAAGGCGAATTTCGTGAAATACTCTTTCAACATCCGTCCATTATAATAGGATTATTAATTTTGTAGTAACAAATATTTTATACTAGCTGATGACCACGACTTAGTCTGCGCGACAAAAGGTAGCCTACGATCCCTCTTCAAGGTCCAATCTATATCTATAGCAAAGTTTTTGACAGCGCGGTTGGCGCAGTGGTCGAGAGACCGACTGCTGCGCTGCGTGTCGCAGGTTCGATTCCTGCACGAAGCAAATATTTGTACGATCTATAGATAATTGCTCCGGGTCTGGGTGTTTGTGTGCTTGTGAAATTATATGTCTGTAAACGCACCCACGACACAGAAAGAAATTCCTAGTACGGCGCAACGTCTTTTTTTAAAAGAAAAAGAAAAAAAAAGAAGTTTTTCAAATTTGGTTCAATGGTTCAATGGTTTAGCCGGGAAAACGTTACAAACATACAGAATATCTTTCACGCAATAACGATTGTACGGATTTGGGTGAAATTTGGCACACATATTAGTTTATAACCTGGATTAACACATACATTTTATATATTTTGGATTAAATAACAAATTTTCTCCAATTTATTTCTTATTTTATAGACTGTGAGTGTCAGCCAAGCGAGGAGTGCCGCAACAAGTGTTGCTGTGAGTGTCGGAGACACGAGGGTTGCCAACAACAACAACAGCACCAACAGCAACAACAGAAAATCACCACAGAAAAGGTCAGTATCCTAATCTATAAATTAACTTGAAGTGTCTGTCTGGGATTTTCCAAATTAAATGTAAAAATTTACATAAACGAGTAAACACCTCAAGATATGTCTTTGAAAAAGCATTAACGCACGCTTAGCGAACTCTAAAGTTACAATATTAAATGGAAAAAGAATACGGTCGCGAACAGGATTCGAACCTGCGCCTCCCGGATAGATACTCCAGGCGCTCTGACCAACTAAGCCATCTCGACCTCTGCTCACCACCGCGAATTCTTCTTCCATATTTTAACACGTCTTATGGCGACGTCATTGCAATCAATTCAGTACTTACAAGTGACCGAACCGACACGACTAACTTTGCAGTTAATACAATGTCGTAAAGAATGCAATTACCTTAATAATTCAAGATATGTCTTTGAAAAAGCATTAACGCACGCTTAGCGAACTCTAAAGTTACAATATTAAAGTAAACACCTAATCAGAAAGACTAGTAAATAGGGTTATTGACGAAATTTCACAAAGGGCCTAAATTTAAAGAATATGGTATACATAACCTATAAAAATATTTTGCAATTTTTTGTGTACCTATTCATTAAATAACAGCTATTTAAAAATCAAATTTCAAAGGCCGTGCCAAAAGGCGCGATGATGACGATCGCCATTTTGTGACGTCATTACGCAACAGAACCATTGTAAACAAAGGAAAATATTTTGTAAATCATAACATTAGTGCGTAGTATACCAATACTTCGAAAATTGAACTGAAATACGAAGAAAGTGGTTGCATCTTGCTTCCCAAATATCAACAAATTCATCGATTTATTTTGTGTCATGTGTCACGGTGACTGCAAATTGACAATCAATCGTCTGAGTAGTGACGTCACGCAGTCATTCGTGTTTCGAGTCACGTGACACATAGATTAAAAATTATGAATTTGTTTATAGAATTAAATGTATTTACGAGTTATTAATATTATTTTCAAAAATACCAAAGAGTCAAATAAAATACATTCTATCATTATAGCTAAGTTTCATATTTTATTTCCATCAGTGTCAAATACCCTATTAATCATATATTACCATTTTTATAATTTATGTTTGTCTGTCTGTCTGTCTGCCTGTCAAAGATTTTCTAAGATAAGATATATTCATATTTTACCGTGGGAGAGCCATGCTTTGGCACGAAAGGGCCGGCTTAACCTGAGTGATACCACGGCCTCACAGAAACCCGGCGTGACGCCGAGTGAGGGTACCGGAGGGACTTTTAAAAGGCCGGCAACGCACTCGCGACTCCTCTGGGGTCGCGGGTGTCCATGGGCGGCGGTCATCGCTTACCATCAGGCGAGCCGTCTGCTCGGTTGCCCCCTATGCCATAAAAAAAAGCCACGAAATAAGTCATTAGTTATAAATAGTAAATTTCGATATTAGAACAGAAATTTTAACCAACATTTTTGTATATGTTTAATTGTTAACTATTTGTGAAAATATTCAAATTTTCTGTAAACGTTCTAGGAAACCAATACCAACACAAAACCGCCAAGTCCCAACTTCACAAATGAAACGAACACACAAACAATCGCACAAGAACCGACCAATCAGCAACCGCCATTCGAGCAACCGACCAATCAACTGCCAGAACAATTCGAACCGACCAATAAGCAACAAGTATACGAACAAACCAATCAGAAGCCGTTTGAGCGTCAACGGAATTTTGAACCGGCCAATCAGAACCCTGTAAATAATGGTTTGAATAACAGACCCGTGAAATTGGCCAATGAGGGACAAGATATGCAGTACCAGCAGTATACTCAAGGATATAGACCAGAGGAGGTAAAGCGAACTTCGTACCGCATTTTTTTTTCTGTTCGGTTTTTTTTTTATTTGCTTTTATAAAAACCTTGTACTGACAATAACGAACACAAAAAAAAAGAATTATCCAATTTGGTGCAGTCGTTCGGAAGTTATGCGCGTACAAACGTTTCGGCGATTCATTTTTATATATAAGATAGTTTCGTTTAAGGGTTTTCCTGTCTCATTGGCTTAGTGGACGCAAACTTGACTTCAAAGTCCGAGGCCGTAGGTTCGATTCCTAGGTTAGGAGTCATCAAAGAAAGAAAGAAAAATATTTATTTCGGTCTCGGATTGCCAAGACAAACTTATTTACTACAGGAAAAAAATTACAATAATCAAAATAAAAAACAAAACAAAAGACAAAAACATAAAATAAGATAAAAATCTTATAGTTATGAAATTTTATGTGACTCTATTGCCATAGACCGGCCACAATTCCAAACTTCGGGCTGCTGCTAAGAATTTTCTAAACTAAGATTGCCGGACTAAATAAACCTGTCAAGAAAATATATGAATTATGTTTGACCCGGGAATCGAACTTGGGACCTCTTTCTCAGTAGCTGCGCTGGCATCTACTAGGCTATCATGGTAAATGAAGTAAATGCGTGTGTAACGACTTGTAAATTAAATTCGATTATTAGATGGAAGAAATGGAGGGAGGCCTTTGCCCAGCAGTGGGACAAAATAGGCTAGTAATAAATAAAATAATAATAATATTAATCACCACAAATCATTTATCACCAGGTAACATCCCCACCGCAGCTGATGAACCACTTCGTCCCCCACGAGGTGAACATGCAAGTGATGCAACAAGCCAAAGTCACGCCTCTACCTCTGCCAGACCCCAATATACGTAAGTATTATAATATTATTACATAACATAATATAGCATCAATAACATAGCATCACGCCTGTATTCCCCGAAGGGGTAGGCTGAGGTGTACAGAATTGTACAACCACATTTCACCAGTGCTGTTATTAAGTCCCATGTAATAGGTGGTGACTCTACTGCCATCAACCGGGCACAATTCCTAACTCCGGGCTGCTACTGAGAATTTCCTAACAGAAAAACTCAATAACACTGCCCAACCCGGGATTCGAACCCGAGACCTCCTGCTCAGCATAACAATATATATTTTTATTGACAATACAAAACATCGTAAAACAACAGCATTGGTGAAATGTGGGTGTATAACTGTTTACACCTCTGCCTACCCCTTCGTGGAATACAGGCGTGATACTATAATATAATAAGCAGTGAAAGCTTAGTGGTATGACCGTTGGACTGACAAGCCCAAGGTCGCAAGTTTGAATACGCTATGAACCACTGACTTTTCGAAGTCATGTGCGTATTATAAATTAATTATCACTTGCTTAAAACGGTGAAGGAAAACATCGTGAGGAAACCAGCACACCTGAGAGATTAATACAAATAAATACAATATCTAGCTACTTCCACAATATTGAGGGTAGTCATGCATTACTAGTGCACCGCCCGCCCGCAAATATATGCACATACGCAAGCCACCGAGTGGCGGACACTGCACGGTCTAACAGCTCCTGATGATGCCCCGTGGGGGGGGGGGCGAAACACGTGTAGAGTAGTTGGTGGTTGTTCCAATTTTCACCGCTTGCGTATGTGCATATATTTGCAGGCAGGCGGGCGGTGCACAGGTAATGCATGACTACCCTCAATTTTGTGGAAGTAGCTAGATATTGTATTTATTTGTATTCATTGTAATGGACTTCCGCAAAGTAACGCCTGAATCTACTCAACACCTGAGAGATGTTCTCGATGGTGTGTAAAGCCATGTCAGAGACCTACGGCCCACAAGTATTACGTAAGCACCAAGGAAGAGGGGGGGGGATGATATTTTTGATAACATGGTGTATGGTCTACACGATTATATCAGCAATAATTGTAAAAAACAAAACGCAACCTAGTCTTGAAATATAATCCTTAATTATTAGAAAAATATAAATACCTGTTATTGCCGGAAGATGCCACACGTCAATATGGTTAAATGATAAATGATAAATGATTTTATTTCTGTAAATAGATCTGTTGAAGACACTTTTACAAGTCATTTTTATAAACTAGATGACGCCGGCGTTTCCTATCTGACTATCTCTGAGAAGAATCGCCGAAACAAACTCAGAGGTCAATGTCTCTTTTAAAGTCCAGACATAATAGTACATATCTATGTGAGTGTAACCATGCAGGGATCGTCTGGAATGGCCTTTTGAGGAAAGAGCCATAGCAGCTTTGAGGTGACCTGTCCTGTCTGACGGCACGTATGCATCAGTCATCGTTGCCACAGATATCAGCGCTGGTTAGGTTGCCATAAAGGAAATAAGGAATTTTAATGCATTTTTCGCACAGTTGCGTCGTAGGGTTTTAAAATACGAATGTTTATTTATTTCATCTATTTTAAGTTTATGTATCCTTACTGCTCTGTGTGGAAATAAATGTTTTCTTTCATTCTTTCAACTCTAAATAGATCGGTGCCAATACTAGGGGGGGATCTTGAACAACCCCGTACGGGTGGTTTTAACTCTGAGACTAGGTTGTTCATCAACCACACGATTAGAAGAAACCATGTTAATAAAAACGACGACGAATATGACGACGCCAGTGGTCGAGAAACCAGCTGCTGTGTCGTGTGTCGCAGGTTCGATTCCTGCACGGAGCTAATATTTGTTTGATCTACAGATAATTTAATTATTCTCGCTCTGTGTGTGTGTGCATGTAAGATTATATGTCTGTAAACGCACTCACGAAACAGGAAGAAATTAATAAATTTGGGGCAAAGTTATAACTTAAAAAAAATGCAAAATAAAATGTGTCCTGTATGTTCCAGGACCAATGTCATTGACGAATATGACGAACATGGTGTATCCTACAGCAATGGCGCCTGGCTACCCCTACCAGTGTAGAGTCGTAAGTATACACACACAATTATACCAAGCTATTTTTCCCTATTTAAGGAAGTGACTAAACCGATGATACTGAATACAAATTCAAGTTGTTTTTTATTCTGCAAATAGATCCTTGCAAACTCTTTATACAATTCAAGATAAAGCTTTGAAAAGCATTAACGCATGCTTAGCGAACTCTTAAAGTTACAATATGAAATGGAAAAATAATACGGTCGCGAGCAGGCAGCAAAAACTATAGATACTTACAATAAATATTAAATTAAGAATAGCAAATAGGTATTCTACTACATATATAATATATAATTTATTTATGTTGATATTTTAATAAATAAAAATAATTACTTACCAATGCTATAAGTACCTTCTTACAAATGTTCTTCCTCTCTCCTAATGTTTGCGTGCCCAACAGGGTCCACGATGTACTACATTATTTTACTTACCATCTTCAAACACCATTGTGGAAAGCAAATAAAAATTTTGAGTTTTAGTTTGAGTTCAGGATTCGAACCTGCGCCTCCCGGATAAGTACTCCAGGCGCTCTGACCACTAAGCCATCTCGACCTCTGCTTACCACCGCGAATTCTTCATACATATTTTTACCAAGTCTTTTTTGGCGACGTCATTGCTATCTATTCAAGTCTTTATACAAGTTATAATAAAACACACTTTTAACCGGATTAATCGCGTGTATTATTGGTTTTTGTTTTTCCTGACGTTTCGAACACTTTGTAGCGTTCGTGGTCGCAGGAGGACTGGAGGAAACGTCAGGAAAAACAAAAACCAATAATACACGCGATTAATCCGGTTAAAAGCTGTTTTATTATAATGTGTAGTGATCGCGAAAATCTAAGATATCTTTATATATCATATATAATTAAATTTTTTAATACACGTTGAGGCCATGTAATGCCTATAATAATGCCCTAAAAATAATGGACAAGAACGGGGTTTGAACCCGCGACCTTTGACGTTCCGGGTCATCAGTCTACCAACTGAGCTACCTTGTCTCGTTAGTTGGTAGAGTGATGACCCGGAACGTCAAAGGTCGCGGGTTCAAACCCCGTTCTTGTCCATTATTCTTTCAATGTTTCTTTGAATAATAGTAATTATCTTTAGACATGTTTAATTGCCTCGTTGGTCTAGTGGTCCCAAGCGCGACTGTTGAGCATCAGCTTCGATTCCCGGGTCGGGCAGTGTTACTGAGTTTTTCTGTTAGAAAATTCTCAGTAGCAACCCAGAGTTTGAAATTGTGCCCGGTATATGGTAATAGGCTCACCAGATATTACATGGGAGTTATTAACAGCACTGATAAAATGTGGGTGCACAAATTGCCTATCCCTTCGGGGAATACAAGCGTGATGCTATGTTATATTATTATTATACAAGTAATCTAAGTAGAGTTGATCATCACGCTTGAGGCTGTATTGCAGCCCGAGCCGCTGTCGTACGTTGTAATACAACCGTGTTTGTATTAACCAAAGCTCACCTTTTAATGAATCTTTACGAACCTATCATTTCCTTCCAGGAGCCATCTCTTCAGATGTACCAGCAAGTACTCCAACAAGAGGAACAGAAGCTCGCTCCATCTCCACACAACGAGACTGCCTTCAGGATTGGTAAGATTGGCATTATTATCTGCACACTGCCTCGTTAGTCCATTTATCCTAAGCTTGACTGCTGAGCATGAGGTCCCGGATTCAATTCCCGGTCGGGCAAAGTTTTATTGTGTTTTTATGTTAGGAAATTCCGCCCGTAATTTAGAATTGTGCCTGGTAGATGGTAATAGGCTTACCACCTATAACATGGGACTTAATAACAGCATTGGTGAAATGTGGGTCTAACTGTGTCTAGGGTCTTAAGGCAATACATGCGTGTTGCTATGTTAAGTTATTTTTATTTGGCATTTTTATACTAAAACAACACGCAGACACGATTTAATATATTATAACTAACTAACTAGTGCCCGCGACTTCTTCTGCGTGACAAAAGCCTATATTCTTCTCCAAGGTCCAATCTATCTCCTTGCCAAATTTCATTACGATCCGTTCAGTCGTTTAGTAGAGAAAAGGTAACAATCGAACAAACAGAGTTACTTTCGCATTTATAATATTAGTATGGAATATATTCGAATTTTTCTTTTGGAACGTAGTTCCTTATCGCGCGTTGCGAAAGGGGGCTAGACGGAAAAAATTAAGACGAAAAGTTGTAACGACACTTTTTGCTATAGTAAGCTATTGTAAGCCGTGCGGCGTGCGCATGTTTCTCTGTCTGTCTCTCTCACTCTGTTATAGAAAGCAAGCCATATATATATATAATTTTTTTGTTTTTTTTTTTTTCTCTTTAACTTCCTTCCATCCGGGTGTCCCTTGACACCTCTCAAGTTTTTTTTACTTAACATAACATAACATAAACATAGCATCACGCCTGTATTCCCCGAAGGGGTAGGCAGAGGTGTACACAATTGTACACCCACATTTCACCAATGCTGTTATTAAGTCCCATGTAATAGGTGGTGAGCCTATTGCCATCAACCGGGCACAATTCCAAGCTCCGGGCTGCTACTGAGAATTTCCTAACAGAAAAACTCAATAACACTTTGCCCGACCCGGGAATCGAACCCGAGACCTCCTGCTCAGCAGTCGCGTTTGAGACCACTAGACCAACGAGGCAGTTCTTTTACTTGCCATTATTATTTAGTTTAGTTTGCTTCATTAGAATTGACGCTGCTGTGAATAAATAAATAATGAAGTGCATTATTTGTGTAGACCCCAGCTACCCGTACGCGGCCGTGGACTATACCGCGGCGGCGTGCGGCGCATGCGTCGATACCACATCACTGCAGCATCAACAGAGAGGGTAAGCTTATTTGTGTATGGAGAACTTGAAGGATAGGCATGATGACAGTATTAAAAAAAGAATAAATGGTTTTAGAGAAATATATATGTAGGCAGGATTCAAAAAAATGGCCTAGTGTTAATAAAAACATTAAGAATACGGTCGGGAACAGGAATCGAACCTGCGCCTCCCGGATGAATACTCCAGGCGCTCTGACCACTAAGCCATCTCGACCTCTGCTAACATGCTCGAGAGGTAGGCGCATCGAATCCTGTTCGCGACCGTATTCTTTTTCCATTTAATATAATATCTTTTCAAAGATTTATCTTGAAAAACATTAAGATTAATAAGATTTTCTATTAAATAAAAGTGTAAAATACTGCAATCGGCAATGTTGACTGAAACGCCAATTACAGCGAATGACGTCACGCCTCAATTGAATGTCAATCACTGCCGTGGTGTTGCTTGAAGTTTTGTCAAATGATAACGAAGCGTGACGTCACAACCCATCATAAGCGGCGCCATGACACCCATGAGCATTTTCGCGCTTAATTCAAATTAGATAGATTAAAATGCAATAATCTGCGTCAAAATAGAGTTTATTCCTGAGATAATGTGTTTTTCGGAAATAGTAGACGTGTACCTATATTATAGAAGAATCGATAAAAAATCAATCATCATGACTATTAGTATTGGAGTAAAGTTATTAGATTAAATGGAAAAAGAATACGGTCGCGAGCAGGATTCGAACCGGCGCCTCCCGGATAAATATTCCAGGCGCTCTGACCACTAAGCCATCTTGATCCTGCTCGCAACCGTATTCATTTTCCATTTAATATAATAACTTTAGAGATCGCTAAGCATGCGTAAATGCTTTTCAAAAAAAAAAACTTTAAGTACTGGAGTTGGTTTAGCGGGCGTACCCCTCTCGCCACTGGTATATGATTCCCAATCAAACATTTATACCGTTTACCTGTATGGTTACAATGATAGTACACGATTTTAATCGTGTGTGACACAATTTTATTTGTGTTTGGTTTTTGTATGTATGTTAATACTGTTAATGTAATGACGAGAGCTATTGTTGCTTTAGTGCAAGTTCTTTTGTGCTTGTGTGTTACCTCACCCCCCGCCAGAAGTGGCGAGCTAATTTGTTCGATATTTAGTCAGAAGCCGTCTCCCGTCTGGTCCTCAAAATAGAACATAAACATAAACATAACATAAATCCTCTTTATTGCACACCAAAAATACAAAAATGACAGGAACATTTAAAAAATAATAATAGGTAAGTACAATTGGCGGTCTTATCGCACTTCAGCGATCTCTTCCAGACAACCATATGATAGGGAGAGAAGCGATTTGTAACACACAAGGGGCAGCGCGCGGTGCAGCGGATACGAAATATATATATATACATACACACTTACATAAATACATACATACACACGTAGATACATACATAGATACATACACACATACATACATAGATACATACATAAATACCCATCTAGATATATATAGAAAGAGAGGAAATTATGAAATGCGAAGAATAAGAAGGAATAATTAGAATGATAAGTAGTGTTTATGGATAAGATTCTTAAATATAGGTAAAGACTGTGCTTTTCTTATTGAAACCGGCAAAGCATTCCACATTCGCACGGCTTGAACTGAAAATGATTTGTCACGAAACTTGGTGGAATGCATCGGCATTTTTAGTTTTAGGTTTTCAGATGACCTTAAGAACCTTGAATGTGTATCATTTAGGAACTCAAAGCGTTCTTTAAGATAGGGCGGTGAAGAAGGATTGAATAGTACATTGTAAAGCAGTGAAAGTAAATGAGCATTCCGGCGAAGGCGTATTGGTAACCACTTGAGTTTAGTGCGAAATTCTGAAACATGATCATACTTACGCAAACCAAATATGAATCTAATGCAAACATTTTGAAGTCGCTCAAGTTTATTAAGTTGGTCTTCAGTGAGATCTAGATAGCTGACATCGGCATAGTCAAGGATTGGAAGTAGGAGGGATTGTGCAAGCGCAGTCTTCGTGGCAAAAGGAAGAAAGTTCCGTAGTCGACGCAAAGACCCTGCCGACGCAAAAATTTTCCGGCTGACTTCTTGCAACTGTGGTCCCCAGGAGAGGTTTCTGTCAACATATATCCCTAGATTCTTGACCTTTTCACTGAAGGGAATATTAGTGCCATCAAAGGTGACTTTAGGGAGTTGCGTCCAGTTAATTTTCGAGATCAACCTGGAGCTACCGACAACTATAACCTGCGTCTTCGTTGGATTTACTTTGAGTCCATGGGCTTTACTCCAGTGGCATATCCGTGTGAGGTCACTATTGATGGCGCAAACACCCTCCGCTAGCTTTTCAAAGGGAACTTGGTAGTAGATTTGCAAATCATCTGCATAAAGGTGGTAGGAAGAAATAAGTTGTTTGGATATAGAATTTATAAATATTCCGAAAAGTAATGGAGATAAAACGCCGCCCTGAGGCACGCCAGCAGATGTATGACACCAGGAGGAAAACGTCTGTTCTATTTGAATACGCTGCCGACGGCCAAACAGGTAACTACGAAACCAATCAATCACCGTTGGAGATATGTTAAGAGAGCTCATAATTGCCAGGAGGATATCAAAATCGACAGAGTTAAAGGCATTGCTAAAATCTAATAAAGCAAGGATCGACAACTTACCGTCTTCCATTCCCGAACGAATATCGTCCGTTATATGAATTAGAGCAGTAGTGGTGCTATGGCCAGGACGAAAACCGGACTGGAGAGGATTGAGGAGATTATTTTTGGAGAGAAACGTGCCGAGCTGATTGTGGATAAGGCGTTCAAGAACTTTGGAGAGAAATGGGAGTATGGATATGGGACGATAATCAGAGAAAGAAGATGGATTAGATTTTTTAGGTAGTGGGGTTACTTGTGCCTCTTTCCAGGTAGATGGAAAGACACCACTGGATAAGGAATAATTAAGGATGTGACATATAACTGGAAGGATATGATCAAGGATAGGAAGGATCATATACCGGCTGATACAGTCACTGCCAATAGCGTTAGACGTAATGGATAAAATACTCTTCTTAACATCACAAGCAGTGAATTGATCAAAGACGAAAGGAGAATAATCTGGGATTGGAAGCGTGGAAAGATTTTTCAAAGTATTTAACTTAGTAGTCTTTTCAAAATTAGACGAAGATGAGAAGTGTTGGTTAAGGAGATCAATATTTAAGTCTTTTGGAGATGTATCATGGCGCGATTTGCCAATCCCAAGTGTTCGGAGAAATTTCCATACTTTAGCTGGATCACCATTTTCTACAGCGTTGTGAATATGTCGGCGTTGAGCATTTCTACACACCTTATTGCAGTGATTTCGGATAGCAATATAATTATCTCGATTTAAGTCACTGGGCCGGTACTTATATTTACATTTTGCAGCTGCCTTTTTCGTTAAGAGTGACTTAATTTCTTGTGTAAGCCATGGCGATGGAAGGTGCCTTACCTTCATAGCTCGTACAGGAGCATGGACATCGTACAGCTTGACTAGGTTCGACGTAAATATGTTGACTTGGTCATCAATGGAGTTTGACGCAGTTAATAGTGACCAATCAATTTCACTGGCATCTCTACAAAGGTCATCCAGATTCATTCCACGAAAACTACGCTGCAACATTATTTTTGACTTTGCCTTAGGTGGGCGAATCTTATAAGAAAGGTAAAGGAGATCATGATATGAGAAAGCGTCAGCTGCACATTGGCCATGTTTAGCAACATGATTGGAAGAGGAAACAAATGCTAGGTCTAAGAGGGAAGGAGCTGAGTTTGGGAAATGGTGGGTTGCATTGAAAGGAAGAATGGATAGGTTATTAGAATTTAGGATAGCATGAAGTGCGGAAGAGCGCGAATCATTTTTTATTAAACAGGTATTAAAGTCACCCATTAATACACAGTGGCTGTATGAAGGCATAAGATTTTCTAGAATAATTTCAAGAGAAGAAAAATAGTTTATACGTAAAGAAGGAGAGTAATAGACACCGAGAAAGACTTTAGTGTGATTAAGTTCGACTTCCAGAAAAAGATGCTCGCCTGCATTTGACGGAGGTGGTTGAGCAGACATACTGATGATGGAGTACGATATATTGGTTCTTAGATAGATGGCAACACCACCACCACCGCCAACAGCACGATCATTTCTAATAAGCTGGAAACCTGGAAGAGAATAAGAAGTAGAAGGAAGACAGGGTTTAAGCCATGATTCGGAAACCAGAATTGCATGGAGATTCGTACATTCAAAGCTTGCCAGCATATCAGGGAAATGTGCCGGAATACTTTGGGCATTGATATGAATAACATTAAAGTTCTTAGGTACATCAGAAAAAAGTGACACCAAAGTATCATGAAGTGAAGGAACACTAGCAAAACTATCATTGTCACTGCTAATAGAATAAAAACTATCACTGTCTGAAGCTGAAAATGAGTCGGGCATTGATCATATATATAAAATAATATAAATTAAAAATATATATAATATTAATATAAAATAAATAGATATATACCAAAATTATTCAAAAGAATAACTTCTGGTCCACCTGCCGGCTGTGCATACAATCCTAAATTAATTAATAATATAACAAAAACATAGAGTTAATAACAATAATACAATTGACAAACCTCAATAGAACCCAGTCGACAAAAATGTAAATTTAATAATAATTTTGGATAAACACATTTTCAAATTAAAAATACAAAGCTTTTGCGGACTGGTACTCAAACCACGAAAACTAAAGAGAATATCATCTTTAAATTATAATAATCTAGCAATACTCGACAAAAATGACATTTCAATTTTTAGGCTGTGGTACTTTATTAAATGACAGATGTGTTATTGGTAAAGTATTGTTGTTGGAAAGTTAAGAAAGTTTCGAAAATGTTATTAATTGATAAACTTAAGAAAATAATAGGGTAGATCGTTTGGTTCGCAGTTGATCAAGTATTAGGCAGAAAAAGATAGAATAAAGTAAAGTGCACATCACCGAAACCGATGAGTTCACTTCAACACAATCATGAATCACGCCATGGCCTTTTTGGTGGCAGCAGCACGCTTGGTCTTCGTTATGGTGATTTTTGGGGCGACAGTTGGTGGATCATGAGGCTCAACTGGGATTTCCTGCTGTCCAATGCTGTTCAATTCCGAAGAGGATGTTACACGATGCCTAGTGCCGTCAGCTTCGAGGACATATATTGCACCTGCTTTAGTCCAGCAGTTTGTGACGCCAAACTTCTCCCGTGCAGCCATGAACACGCTGTGTCGAGCCTTGGTCAAGAACTCTGAAAATGTCACCCCTGAGCCCTTAAGTTTAGTTTTTGCAAACCAAATTTCATCTCGAAGTGCCACATCACGAAGCTTTAGGACTATAGGACGGGGCTTTTTCGAAGATGTTGACTGCCCCAGCCTGTGACACCGCTTGATTTGGTTCACTGTAAAACTTTCAAGCTTAAGTCGCTGCTTCAAAACATCAGCTACTGCCTGCTCCGTGTTCTCCTTCTGACCTTCAGCCACACCATGCAACAACAGCATTTTCCTTCGGCCCTGCATCTCCATATGGTCAAGACTATGGGCCAGCACCTCCACCTGCTGCTGTAGGTTGCCAAGAGCTTGAAGAATAAATGTGCGGAATGTTGCAAACTCAGCGGCCAGGTTTACAGTGTTGGAGGAGGTACCTGGATTCTTGTGCAGGTCTGCTTCAAAGGCTGTCATGCGCATGTTGAAGGCCTCCATCATGTCAGCCATGGTACTCTTGATGGAATCCATATTTTCTAATTAGTGTTCTTATTTCAATTTTATACTTTTGTCTTCTGTTTTATTTTGGACTTTGTTGTTGATTTGTGACTTGATTGTTGTTTTTATTTTTTATATTAGGAATATACACAACCCCGGCAGGTAGACACAGTTATTTCCCGATTTTTAACATTAAATATGCAAAAATTTTATTGTTTTATTTAAAAAAAGCAAAGAGCAAAAAAATTTTCACTTAACCCTGCGCCTACCCACGGCCGAAAAAAAGAACATAAAGGGATGGGCTAATCTAAGGGTTATTTTTATATAAGATTTTCTGCGATATCGTCGAGATCTTTTGCGTTAAATTTTATTTGATTTTAATATGCCTATTTTAACTGCCTCGTTGGTTTAGTGGTCCGTAGCGCGACTGCTGAGCAGGAGGTCTCGGGTTCGATTCCCGGGTCGGGCAAAGTGTTATTGAGTTTTTCTGTTAGGAAATTCTCAGTAGCAGCCCGGAGTTTGGAAATGTGCCCGGTTGATGGCAATAGGCTCACCACCTATTACATGGAACTTAATAACAGCATTGGTGAAATGTGGGTGTACAATTGTGTACACCTCTGCCTACCCCTTCGGGGAATACAGGCGTGATGCTATGTTATGTTATGTTATGTTAATATGCCTATTTGTACAAGGAAATTAATTTATTTCAGATAAATCTTTCAAACTTATTCGCGCATGCGTAACGATCTATAAAGTTCTAATTTATAGTGGAACAAAAATACAGTCGTGAGCAGAATTATCTAGACGGTCGAGATGGCATGGCCAGAGCGCGTGGAGTATTTATCCGGGAGACGCAGGTTCGAATCCTGCTCATGACGTATTTTCCTTTCCACAAAAAATTCTAAATTTTAATTTCTTACTTTCTTTTTGCTTTATTTATTTATAATTAATCATTTGTTTTCAGTTACAGTGTGCCTTACGGCCAGGTGGAGGTACCTCAAACAGTAATGCCGCAGTACCCTGTCGGGAACATGTTACTACCGCAGCCACACATGCAGCCGTACCCGGTAAGGAACCAACGCATATGTTGTACCCATTCGCCACTAACAAGACTTGTTTTTACACGACTGCCCAAAAAAGGAGTGTTATGTATGTTTTTTTTTTTAATTAAAACGTTTCCCCACACTAGGAATTTCTTCCTGTATCGTGAGTGCGTTTACACACACATAATCTCACAAGCACACACACACCCAGACCCGGAGCAATTATCTATGGATCGTATAAATATTTGCTCCGTGCAGGAATTGAACCTGCGACACGCAGCGCAGTAGTCGGTCTCTCGACTGTGCCAACCGCGCTGTCACGTACGCACGTGTGTATTTTTGTGAGTTTCATTATTTCATCATTATCTGCCTAGCCTTTTCCCAATAACATTAGGGTCGGCTTCCACTCTAGTCTAGTAGTTTTCCAGCCCGGCGTGCTTTTTAATTTATATCACTCGCTTATATACTCCTCTCGACCGTATTTCGGTCACGGCGGCCTATCTCCACGATTAGCTAAATACGCAGGAGATGCACTCCCTCTTCCTTCACTCTCATATTCCTTAGGGACGGCAATCCGACACGACCGGAGAGAGATCAGGCGCAGGACCGACGGCTTTACGTGCTCTCCGAAGCACGGCGGTGTCACACCACCAACTTCCTAACTCCAGGCTGCTACTGAGAATTTTCTTACAGAAAAATCCAATAACACTGCCCGACCTGGGAATCGAACCCAGGACCTCACGCTCAGCAGCCGCGCTTGCGACCACTAGACCAACGAGGCAGTCAGGAACTCGCTTATAAAGGTGTTAGAAAACATCGTAAGGAAACCAGAACCAGTGGTTCCAAGTGGTTTAAACTCTGACACTAGGTTGTTCATCAACCACACGATAAGAAGTAATGTTTAATTAATTGTTTTAATATTTCTATCGTTCCAGCAATACCAAGAACAGATACCATGGGCGGTTCCATCGCATGGGGTGGCTCCCCCCAAACTGATGCTACCGGAACTGTACCCCATCATGCAATATCCGCAGCCTGCCTACCCACACTACAATATTGTGTACCCACAGGTAAGTTGTAACATCACGCCTGTATTCTCCGAAGGGCAGGGAGTTCGGCAGAAGTGTATTTCACGTAGACTAGATTACAGGCATTTACGGAAACGTCAAAAACGTGCACGGTTACCAAAAAAATTGATCTTATGGAGAAGAACCGGATAGATACTCCATAGACACTCTTTTTAAAATAAAATGTTATTTACAATCGTATATTGATGGTATTTGAGAATAATGTAAGAGGAAAACAAAAGCAAATGATTGAAATAGTAGAAGTTTATAAAGCCAAAACGATTACCAAGGCAATTACGTCATGACCAGGCGCCTGAGCACGGATTTCGACAAACTTGTAGACTCGATAAAAGTTTTTATGTATTGAATTTTATCGTTTTATCGACACTTTGTGTCAAATTTGACGTTTAAATTCGACAAATATGTCGACAAAAAGAACCATGCTCGTACCGCTGTCCCGACAGACAGCACCCGTTCACGAGTATGACGTGCGCGATCCGAACTGATATCTCCAATTTATCCAGTGAACTCTGTCATACTAAGTTAAAGACCGATTAATATAAAACGCATTAACGCATGCGTAGAGAACTCTAGTTTTTTTTTTTTGTTGAAGTACATAATACCGTTTAGTTATTAAGCCATCCTAAGAGGTCGAGATGGCTTAGTGGTCAGAGCGCCTGGAGTATTCATCCGGGAGGCGCAGGTTCGAATCCTGTTCGCGACCGTATTCTTTTTCCATTTAATATAATAACTTTAGAGTTCGCTAAGCATGCGTTAATGCTTTTCAAAGATTTATCTTGTACATAATACCGTCATGAGCAGGATTCGAACCTGCACTTTCCGCACGATATTTATCCGAAAGACGCAGGTTCGAATCCTGCTCATGACGGTATTATGTACAAGATAAATCTTTTATTCGGTTTTTTTTTTGTGCGCTTGAGTGTGTCCCTGCGTGGTTTAGATCCAAATTGGATCCGGTAGGTGGCACTGCAATCGGGTTCTGGGCAGGACACCGTCTGCCGGGCCTCTAATGGGCATTTTATAATTTTGCCAATAGACATGGGGCACGTCTGCCAATCTGCCCAGCCTGTTCCTAATGACATTGGGGTCGGCCTCCAGTCTAACCGGATGCAGCTTAATACCAGTATTTTACATGAAGCAACTGCCTATCTGACCTCCACAACCCAGTTACTGGGTAACACGATATCTCGTGGTATGACTGGTTGTCAGACTTTCAGGCCTCTGACTACCCGTAACGGCTGTCATAGATCTTAATTTGACAACCGGGACCGACGGCTTAACGTGCTCTCCGAGGCACGGAGTGGTCTCGGTATGAAATGATGCTCACCCATCCACAGACTGACAGCGGCAAGCGCAACTTAACCTCGTTCAATCTATCTGTGCAGCTGTTACTAAGCCACGAGCCCCTCCTTGGTGGGGCACGTCTACCATACTAAATTCTTAACTAAACCCCATCTTTCTTTCCAGGTGATGCCACAACCATACCCAATCTGCCAGCCAGTGTACCCAGTCATAGACAAGCCGCCGGAACAACGTCGCAATAGCTTCAACTCTAACCGCCCATCAAAAAGAAACTCTATATCCGGTTCCGCCAGAAACACTCCATCACAAGAAGAAAAAGTGCCTTATGAAGATAAAAATCCAATAAACAAACAAAATAATGAAATCGCAGCGAAGATCCAACAGATTAAAAGTCAGATGGCACAGTTGAATACGCGGGATAGCAGGTTCGATAAGGATAAGAGGAGGGATGAGTGGAGGAGGAGGAATAGTGGCAATGGACTGCTGGGGAACTGCCCCGTTAATAGCTTTAATGCTCGGGTTATGGGGTGAGTAGATATGTTCTATTTACACGACTGCCCAAAAAAAGGAGTTATGTTGTTTAAGGTTCATGTATGTTTGTGAGTTTCTTTAACACCATAACTTCTAAACGCCTGAACCGATTTAGATGTATGGGGTATGGTACAGAAATATGTGGGAAATAAAAAAAAATGCATTTATGGCAGACATGCTTTTTAATTATGTCATCTTGTTTTCATGTTTTTTTGTGTCGTCCCGTGTCGAAATTCTAATTAGAAAAAGCACTCGTATCATTAAACGATATTTATTTTGACTTCATAACTGCCTCGTTGGTATAATAGTCACGAGCGCGACTGCTGAGCATGAGGTCCTGGGTTCGATTCCCGGGTCGGGAAAAGTGTTATTGGATTTTTTTGCAGTAGCAGCCCGGAGTTTTGAATTGTGCCCGATAAATAGCAAAGTACCACCTATTATATGGACTTAATAACAGCATTGGTGCAATGTGAGTGTACAACTGTGTACGCCTCTGCCTACCACTTCGGGGGATATTGGCGTGATGCTATGTGATATATCTTTCCCAGACGCGGCACAAGTGATGATGGGCACCTAAGTTCGGCCGCACGCGCCATCGTAAACTCGATAAGGAATATGCAAGCTAAAAATACATGTAAGTATTCATTATCTAAAGTTTTAAATTTTTGTGTAAAATCAATACGGTCGCGAGCAGGATTCGAACCTGCGCCTCCCGGATAAATACTCCAGGCGCTCTGACCACTAAGCCATCTCGACCTCTGCTCACCACCGCGAATTCTTCTTCCATATTTTAACACGTCTTTTGGCGACGTCATTGCTATCTATTCAGTCCCTATACAGGTGACCGAACCGACATGACTAACTTGGCAGTTAATACAATGTCTTACAGATGCAATTACCTTAACAAATACAAAAGTGGAAATAGAATTCGCGGTGGTGAGCAGAGTTCGAGATGGCTTAGTGGTCAGAGCGCCTGGAGTATTAAGGTTCAAATCCTGCTCACGACCGTTTTTTTTTTTCACACATATTTATAACTTTAGAGTACTCTACGCATGCATTATGCGTTTAAAACTTAAAGGGAATTAGTACTGGAGTAGTTTTAGCGGGCGTACCCCTCTCGCCACTGGCATAATTATGATTCCCAATCAAATACCTTTATACCTTTTACCTGTATGGTTACAATGATAGTACACGATTTTTATCGTGTGTGACACAATTTTATTTGTGTTTGGTTTTTATATATGTATTAATACTGTTATTGTAATGACGAGAGCTAATGTCGCTTTAGTGCAAGTTCTTTCGTGCTGTGTGTTACCTCACCCCCCGCCAAAACTGGCGAGCTAATTTGTTCGATATTTAGTCAGAAGCCGTCTCCCGTCTAGTCCTTTATGTTTAAAATATCTACATAAAGTGTTTTTAAACCTATTATTATACAACAAAAACCTCAATTTTCCTATAGATCAAGACAACCGACGAGATTATCAACGCGACTACCACAAACAAGACAGACCTGAGTTCCGTCGCCGATACGACAAAGACGACAAACACGACACCACTGCGGCCGCCACCAGCGACAACACCGAGCGATACGACAGGAGGGGCGTCAACCTGCCTGTGTATAGGCAGCCATATCTGTTTAGACAAGTAAGTATTACTCAAGATAAATCTTTGAAAAGCATTACCGCATGCTTAGCGAACTCTAAAGTTACAATATTAAATGGAAAAAGAATACGGTCGCGAACAGGATTCGAACCTGCGCCTCCCGGATAAATATTCCAGGCGCTCTGACCACTAAGCCATCTCGACCTCTAAGTATAAGAATATAGTAAGTATAAATTTATATATGTTCTCGATGGTGTGTAAAGCCATGTCAGAGACCTACGGGTGGTTTAAACTGTGACACTAGGTTGTTCATCGACCACCGATAAGATGAAGTACCAATTTTCTAATGACATTTACAGATAAATTTTCGAAAAGCATTAACGCATGCATAGTGATCTCTAAATTTATAAATTTTTGTGGAAAAATTACCTTTCGGTCACCTGTATAGGAACTGAATAGATAGCAATGACGTCGCCAATAGACGTGTTAAAATGTGGCTGAAGAATTCGTGGTGGTGGGCAGAGGTCGAAATGGCTCTGACCGCTATCAGAGCGCCTGGAGTATTTATCCGGGAGCCGCGGGTTCGAATCCTGCTTGCGACCGTATTCTTTTTCCACAAAAATTTATAACTTTATCGTTTAATTTATTGTGAACAATTACAATAATGTTACATTTCAGCAAATATTGTATAAAAACTCTTTGCTAAGATTTAAAATTACCTCTTTTTTTTTCTCGCAATTGTGTTGAAAATGGTCATATGAGACGCGTGATCTATGATCATTACAGCGTCTCGGCACTATTGCTACCCTCAATTCAACCGAGACTGTAATGACTTGCTTAATTCACTTCTGTCATAATCCTACATAATTATAAATACGTGTTTTCGTTTGTGAGGTTGGATGGATGTTTGTTACTCTTTCACGCAATAACTACTGTACGGATTTAGATGCAATTTGGCACACAGATAGTTTATAACCTGGATTAACACATAGGACTTTATATCCCGGCTGGACCCAATTCTGCGTACTATTATCTAATATATAAAAATCTCGTTCAACCGACACGGTTCGACCGATTTTTATGAAATTTTTGGTGCATATTTGGTAGGTCTGAGAATAGGTCGTAGGCTATTTTTTTTTACCCCTAGGTGATAAGGGTGGCCCTATCCAGAAAATTTATATGGCAGAACAACGTTTGCGGGGCACAGTTAGTAATTGTGTATAAATACCTGCCTAAAGATATTTCTTGTTATTTGTAGATGTCACCAGGGACTTGGTGCCGACGCTCTCCGGGGCCAGTACATCCAGGTATGTATGTTTAATTAAATTACAATCACTAAACTTCACTGTGTCAATTAAATATTACGATATGTCGCAATTACAATTGGGCATGCCTGATGTTTCGTAAGACATGCTAACAGAAAAACCATTTGGAGATTTTTTGATTATGTGCTATATTTTGTTAATTTCCACTCATAAAAGTAAGAGATTACAAAATAAATGGCAAAAATAACTAATAACCTTCATTTGACCTGACGACACCTGAAGTGACGTCACCAGTTCACATTTTATTTATTCTGTGAAAAGTATGATAGAAGAGGATAGAAGTACATAGACAGTTTGAGTGATGCCAGACTTCGTAAAAGGAAATGTTTTCTGGCATTTTTATAGTGAAGCTATTTTAACTAAATTCGCATTTTATGATACGAATGTATTTTTTTTTTAAACTCAGATGACTACGTATATTTTTACAAGTATATCAAAATAGAGCTATACCCAAAAACGTAAAAAACATCCGGTTTATATTAATAACCATCAAAATTTGAATACTAGAGCTGCCAACACTTGTCGGTTTGACGTTTGTGACCTTCTTTTGACATTACCAACTGACATGAAACTGACAGCTGTTCGTTTTGAGTTCTTTTAGAAACTAGGCGCGTTAAAATTTGTGAACACATCACGTAATTCGGGAAAATATAAAAAAATATGTTAAAAAAATAAAATAGCCTAATTAGTTTTACATAATTAGCTATACAATCGAAAAAAAATACCTTATTGTTTTTATGCATTCCCAATTGTCGTATTATGCATGTCTGAAAGTTGTACAGTCACGGGCAAAAACATAATTATACAGTTGCCGAAAATTGTGCACGTCTGAAGTTGTATGGAAGTATGCTGCGCGCTACTCAATTTTACTCGCGAGAGCGCAGTAACAGCTTGCTGTGTCACTCACTCCTTTACATTCCATCGACACACCTGTCTCGCTCGCTCAGGGGCCGAGAACAGTCGGTGCCACAAATGTTACCCAGTCTTGTTAATTTTCAAATATTTTAGCACGTTACCAGTTTTCTATACAACTGTACCTGCGCACCGTTTTGGAAGCCTATCTTCAAACATGCACAGTTATATTACGACAAATGTAAACATAAACTTTTGAATTCACTTACAATATCTTTATCGTGTGATATGATATGTATGATATTAAGGTATGTAACACAGATGGAAGAACCATTCCTTCTACATATAGACATACTATGGTTGCAAATAAAAACAATATCTAACTACTTCCACAATTTTGAGGGTAGTCATGTAAATTGTGAGTGGAGAGAGAATCGGTGGTGGACACTGCGCAGTCTAACAGCTCCTGATGATGCCCCATGGGGGGGCGAAACACGTGTAGAATAGTTGGTTATAATATCTGTAATCAACTGTACCAGATTTATAGTCAAATTAGTTATAGGTCATGAAAATAACACGTATAAAGAGGTTTGAATAACATTTAACATAATATAGCATCACGCCTGTATTCCTCGAAGAGGTAGGTAGATGTCTACCTAGTAGTACACCCACATTACACCAATGCTGTTAGTAAGTCATTGTAGTGACACTAATGCCATCTACTGGGCACAATTTGAAACTCCGAGCTGCTACTGAGAATTTCCGAACAGAAAATCTCAATAACACTGCCCGACTCGAGAATCGAACCCGAGACCTCGTGCTCAGCAGACCAACGTGGCAGTTTGAGAGGTTTGAATAATAATCATTATTTTTTTACTTTTCAGTACTAAATCACCCGCGGAGACCACACCCGGACACAAGGAACCCGCGTCAATAAAGCAATATTAACAATAAACATGTACATACTCGTATCTTAGGTGGGTAGGCAGAGATGTATCTTACAATACTTAATACACAAAATGAAATTAATTAAAAAATAAAAAGCAAAAATCTCACTAGCCTATGTTACCCGGCACAATGTAAGGATTCTAACGATACCCCATACATCGACATCGGTCCAGGCATTTTGAAGTTATGGTGGAATAAAGTAACTCACAAACATACATACATACATGAACCCCAAAAACATCACTCCTTTTTTTGGGCAGTCGTGTGATTCAAAGCTCCCGACCGTATTTCGGTTACGGCGACCTATCTCGACCAAGATTAGCCAAGTACGCAGGAGATATCAAAAATGGATCTACATTTGGCCACCAACTCGCCTGATGGTAAGCGACGGTGTGGCCGAGGATGGAGCACGTAGATCCAGAATAAATCTATTCACTCGTTAAGTAGAGTGGATAGATTTGGGGAGAACGATAGTTGGGGAGTTGATGCAACTGCCCAGACCCGTCTCCTACAACGGTTGCACCGGACTACATCCCTAAACACGACTAGGTCGCTTCACGGCACGTCACCCCCCGGTGGGTGGTAACCAGCCGCGGCCGAAGCCTCCCACCAGAGTTGTGTTGCCTATTTTGCACCACCCAGGGGCCACGCGTAGAGATTCCCTTTTAAGGATGCACTCCTACAGACGCGGCCAACTCAGCCCCCAAATCTTCGACAGCTACATCTCTGCTGACCCCTCTAAATAGTGATACACGGAGTCAAAGGAAACTACGTAGTCGAAAGATCTCACAAATAACAAGATCTAGTCATTTTTTTATTAAAACAATCATAGATTAGTTGTTTTTTTTTTTTTGAAAGTTTTTTTATAAATATCTACGAGAACTCCTTTGACTGTAGTTAGTGTTTAATAAGTTTAACTTATTTAAGATATTAGGTTCTTCCTTTTAATTTCTTTCAGTTATTTTTACGTGAAATTGAATTTTGTGCGTGATAACGTGATAATGATTTGACCATTTCATATATGGGCGACAGGTTGGTAAAAAAATAGTTTTTTTTTTTTTTGATTTTGGCTTTCGAAATGGCACATTAATTGGTTGTTCGCGTTAATTAAATATATTTTACTACACATTCATGGCGTTATTTTTCTTTTCAATTGTATTTTTAGCAGAATTCTGTGCAAACACGAATTCTTCTATGGGAAATATGCATTTTTAAAAAACAGTAAAACCAGTCTAAATATCAATTAAAGATAAATCTTTGAAAAGCATTAACGCATCCGTTTTCGAAAGAGACGATAAAGTACATAACAAAAATTACGACTACGTCATTAAAGTTTTTATATTAAATGGAAAAAGAATACGATCGCGAACAGGATTCGAACCTGCGCCTCCCGGATCCATACTCCAGGCGCTTTGACCACTAAGCCATCTCGACCTCTACTAACTACGTCATTAACAAAATTCAATTTCTCGTAAACAACCTTAATATTAGTTTTTAAGTTATGCTTAATTTAATATCCATCTTGAAAAAATACATTTTATTTAGGGAGAATTTATTGATTACACATTCAACCATAAAACGGAAGTTACCAATTAAATTAATTTGAATCTTATATAATTAAAAGCTAAAAATCGCAATCATAACATTTTCTATTATATAATTATCACCTAAATTAAATGCAGATTTTTTTTTAAGTTGTCGCACAGGGAAAGCAAAATTTTCTTTAAATAAAATGTATTTTTGAACAACCACAGATCTATGTAAAACGTACTTTAAAGAAAGGTAGGCAGAGTCAAAAGAAGTTGAAATACACTATGGCATTTAAAACGCCAGCCTTTCTTACAATGAGAGTCCACTTAATGTATCCAGTGACATTTCATTCGTAAAACAATATAATATTAACCCCTTTTTTCCGTACAAATACGTACTTCATAACAATAGAAATCTATTGTGTTTGCTAATGAGCAAGCCAACGGCTTAATGAACTGTCGTAGTGGCCGAATGGTGGTCCCGCTTCTTGAGCCAAAGGTTGTGGATTCAAACCTGACATTTACAAATTTAACTTTTCAATGTCATATGTACTTTCTTAGTTAATTCTAAGACATCACAGACGTACGGTGAAGGAAAACACCGTGATCGGTCGGTGACGGTGATCAATGCTCGTATCACAATTCCAAACTCCGGGCTGCTACTGTAAATTACCTAACAGAAAAACTCAATAACACTGGCCGACCCAGAAATCGAACCCGAGACCTCGTGCTCAGCAGTCGCGCTTGGGACCACTAGACCAGCGAGGCAGTTCTATCTACCTTATTTTATTTGTCTATTAGATATTTTATATCCGATACTTTGAGAGGAAAATCTTTGTAAGACTATTTCCTAATTAAATTTAAACATCATAATTTCAACTGATATAGTATAACTCTGCCCACCTTTCTATAAATAAGACACGAAAATAATAAAAAAATATAACAAAATTGTATGATAATAAATTAAAATTTACAATGTATCTACAAATACTTACATGCAGTTGTTTTTTGTCAAAATCTTTGTTCCAATACATATCATCACGCATGTATACCCGAAGAGGTAGACAGAGGAGTACTGTTTGTCACATTTCAGTCGGTGAGCCTATTGCAATCTACCGGGTGCAATCTCAAACTCTTCGGGAATTTCCTACCAGAAATAATTATTAACACTTTGCCCGACCCGCGTATCGAACCCAGCATCTCACGCTCAGTAGCCGCGGTTATGACCACTAAACCAACTAGGCAGATAAAACTCATTACATGCTATAAATCTAATGTCAATATTAAAAATAATTACATGAATATTGTTGATATGTTTGTCATTTTTATCCACTGACTTCATTAGCTTCTGGATTCTTCATTCGGGAGGTTGTCCAGGTTCAAATCCTGCTCACAGATTATTTTTGTTTCAAAAAAATATTGTCTTCAGTGTCCTTTTTCAAACACCCAAAGAAAGACGCGACCGTGTAGTCTCAAAAAATAATACGTGTCGACTTTAGAACTCCTCCCTTATTCGCCGGTTGAAAATGGAGAACATCATTTTGACATAAAATAATTGTATGTATCAATAATAATAATAATTTAATTTATAAAAATTCAGTTTCTCGTCGTATATCGATATTGGAGTAAAAAAAAATGGAAGATCCCCGCAAATTTTGTTGTGGCTACGTCATGGTCAGGTAATTTGAAGGTTCTTCACAATATGGTGGTATTCTGGTCTCTGGTTATACTGCAAGCTGTAGCCAACTAGGCTGAAACTCAGGATTTCAGATTCAAAGGAATTTCAGTGAAAAAACGCCTTTAAAAAAAAGGATTTTGTCAAGAATGAGATTTTGAAAACGTTCTGTATTTAGAAAATGAAGCAACTAGGTCCAACACAATCTAAAACTGTTGGCAAAAAATATGTATGTTGGTAACTCTTTTAGAAAAGTATATTGAAGTATATTTTTTTTAATTAATGTTGCCCTATACTAGGAATTTTGTTCCTGTATCCTGGGTGCGTTTACAGACACATAATCTCCCACTCACACACACCCAGACCCAGAACAAATAATTGCCCCGTGCCGAAATCTTACCTGCGACCTTACGATTGCAGATATGACGTAGTCACATCAAAAATGGTCTATCGTATTGCGGTACATAAAATACCGATTTGATCGTAATATTAGGCAAGCGGTATGGCAACACTGATCTTGATGTATAATTATCTAAAAAATTGCCATATTTAGTAGCAAATTTAATTGTATAAACTGACTCAAGACTCACGGATTAATTGAGGTTAAGTTGCACTTACGGCGGTGGGTCTGTGGATGGGTGAACATCATTTCATATCAACCCCTACGTCTTTCGGAGAGCACGTTATACCACCGTCAGTCCCGGTTGTCAAACAGACGTTACGGGTAGTCAGATATCTGAAAGTCAGACAATCTTACTTTGATATACACTCAAATTTGTTGCTAATTAAGGAAATATTAATATTTACTTTCGATCAGTGAACCAAAAATATTGTCCTGTCTAACATAACTTGATAATTTGACATCATTTGACAGTCGAACTGTCACAATGGCGTGACACCGTAGGACGCTATTTATAAGGAAATTTATTGTAACATGTAGAGTATATTATTGTTAATAATAAAGATTTTAGCTTATATCTTGTGTTGTTTTATTATGTAGTGTTTATGACCTTTAGTTATCAGGCCCGTGGCTAAGTAACATAACATAGCATCACGCCTGTATTCCCCGAAGGGGTAGGCAGAGGTGTACACAATTGTACACCCACATTTCACCAATGCTGTTATTAAGTCCCATGTAATAGGTGGTGAGCCTATTGCCATCAACCGGGCACATTTCCAAACTCCGGGCTGCTACTGAGAATTTCCTAACAGAAAAACTCAATAACACTGCCCGACCCGGGAATCGAACCCGAGACCTCCTGCTCAGCAGTCGCGCTACGGACCACTGAACCAACGAGGCAGTGGCTAAGTAACAGCCGCATAAATCGATCGAGGTTAAGATCGTACTCAGAGAGTACGTTAAGCCGTCGGTCCCGGTTGTCAAATTAAGATCTATGACAGCCGTTACGGGTAGTCATAGGCCTGAAAGTCTTACAACCAGTTATACCACGAGATATCGTGTTACCCAATAACTGCGTTGTGTAGGTCAGATAGGCAGTCTTCCATGTAAAATACTGGTATTAAGCTGCATCTGGTTTGACTGGAATCCGACCCCAATGTAATTGGAAGAAGGTAAGGCAGATTGACTTATCGAATAAAATTAATTTATTTGCAGGAATATAGGCTACAGTAGCAGGTATAGCTTGATGTAAGTCATCATGACGGTTGCCATCTCTACAATCTGCTAACCCGGACAATATGTGTGAAAACCTGGATTTTGGAGCTTTAAGCCTGGACATATCAACACAGCGGTGCGAGCATGGTTCTTTTTGTCGACGTGTTTGTCGATTTTAAACTTCAATTTGATATAAAGTGTTGATAAAACGATAAAATTCAATACATAAAAACTTTTATCGAGTCGATAAGTTTGTCGAAAAGATCCGTGCTCGGACGCCTGTTTAGATAAAATTACTCCGAAATCTAAATTTTTAACTTTAGTTATAATAAGTTTTAACAAACCCACTTTTTTTTTACACTAATAGTTTTGCGTTTTAGACGTAATATCAGCCGCGTTTACTCTTTAGATGTGTCGGCACTCAGCAGCCTCAAACCCGGACTACAAATGAAACCCCGTCTGGACGCCCTCTCAACCAGGACAAATCTGAGGAAACCCGGACGCATGGCAACTCTAGTCACCATCATTAACATCCCCCTGCCCTTATCCCAATACATTTGTGGTCGGCGCAGCATGTATTCTTCTTCCATACATCTATATTAGCTGTCATATCGACCGTCACTCCTTTTCTTGCCATATCATCTTTAACAAAATCCATGCATCGCTTCCTCGGCCTTCCTCTACTCTATCATATTCCGCCATATAATACACTAGCTTCTCCGCGCGACTTCTGCGTGGTTTTCAGAATTAATACCAAGAAGAGAAAAACTCACTCAAACACTGCCCGACCTGGGAATCTAATCTAGAACCTCATGTCGCAACCCGTTAATTTTACAAAGTACATTATTTTTTTTGTTTCGACGCATTTTATAGATAATTATAATGTTGAACAACTATTTTAAATTTTTAATCTCCATAACCGACAGATAATAAATACCATTTTACATCTATGCTATTTAAAAATATGTAAAATACGCCATCTGTTTGTGAAGAACTGTATTACAAAAAATACAACGCCATATATCGGCTGATGTACGCATATTTTTAGTGCATCTGGTATGCAAAAGACGCACTACTAATCACAAAACGTAAGTTTCAGAAAATCCTCAAAAGATGGCAGTCTTACACAAAAAAAATGCCGCCAGAGCTTTTGCTTTAAATTGAGCATAGTAAATTTATATAATAGAATTAAAAGAAAATGTTATATCACAACATTTTAACATATTCTAAGTATGATGTTGTAGTACCTGTACATAAGTAGTCTGTGATGGTGATACCTTAATAACCTGCTATGCTAACACGCATTTTCCCTAGATAAACCATATTTTAAAACGATGATAATTACCTTAATTGCAACATTATCTTCAAGTAGTCGATAAAATTATTTCTTGCAGGTAATAATGTGGTGAAAATGAGACTCGCGACTACGCCGTATAATCATTCTTTCTTTTGAATAGGTAGGTAAAGCACATACGAAATTAGCCAGGTAATCCCTTGTTTTTTTTTTTATGTGGAGAAATGTCCTCGCATACCGCTCTGACACAGGGAGACAGAGCGGTTATGTGGGACTCGAACCCACTAAAACTCCACAGTATACCTCCTCAGCCTGCTGCTTGAGGGCGGGACGCGGGAACGCTCTCGCACACAACCGCGAACCCGCCCGCAGCCGTCCGTTGCCGGACTCCCTCACGGGGTTGGGTATTGCACTCCCCCGCTACGGCATACCAGACTAATGGCGTGCCTCAACCACCTCGGAGACCAAGTGCAATGGGCGCCAGACGACCCCGTGTCTGGACGCCCAAGGTCCCCTGCGACGGGTCAGGTCTGTGGCCCCACCGCCTGCCACTACGGCCGCAGAGGATAGGGAGAGCGGCGCCTCGCAATACCGGCACTCCTCTTCCCCTGCGGCCCCACCGCGTCCGCCATCCAACGGTGGCGGCCCCGTCAAGGCCGCGGCAGGTAGGGAGAGCGGCGCATCGACATACCGGCACTCCTCTCCCGCCGTAGCCCCCAGCCCTCAGCTGCGGTGCCGCCCATACGACGCCGCAGCCCACCTCAGTTGCGACACCCCCCATAAGGCCCGCAACCTACGCCGGCGCCGCTCCAACATGGGCTTGAAGGCAAAACCCTGAGGAGCGGCCCTCCTCGGGTTCCGTTAGCTTCACCGTGGGTGAACAAGCCACGGCTACTAGAGCCCCCCACCACGACAAGGTGGAACCCCTGGGGGGGAGCCAGGTAATCCCTAAAATTGTGAATAAATATAGAACACCCACAATAATTAATACAACATATAAATCTGTGATAATGATGAGATGCGCCAATGTGCTGTAAAATCTGCAAAAACATCGATAACATCGTTGAAGGCACCACAGATGATATTACAAAACGTTAATTCTAAGATTCTTAAATGAATTATTGCTGCGAATAGGTACCTATCTACCTACTAATTACTTCACAGTAGCACAGATCTTATAATACTATACTAGACCGTAGTAATCATCATCATCATCCCCCTGCCCTTATCCCAATTTATTTGGGGTCGGCGCAGCGTATATCTGGCATGCTGCTAAAGTTTTGGCTATGTTTTATGACCGGCCGCCTACCTGACGACTATAGATACTCTAGTCTAGACCGTAGTAATATCTTTAAACATAGCACCTTAAAGAAAAGACTTATTGAATACTAAATTATTGTACTTAAAAGATGTATATTAAATACAATAATTTAGAAATAATGCAAACTTCCCATTTAAAGTATCTCAGAGACTGATCGAGCGCGACAATTCGTGTGCCCCGTGGGACATTCGTGTGACTCATAAAAATAATTCCGCTCGATTGAAATTGGAAATATGTCAGTTCGTACTTTTAAATGCCAAAATATCTATAAAATTATTATAGATTCGGGATATTAAGAAGACAACATGCTTTAAAATTGAGGCAACTGTAATGTAGGTAAATTTATTATAATATTACGCGTTATTTTAAGGCATCTATTTAATTCAAGATAAATGTTTGAAAGCATTAACGCATGCTTAGCGAACTCCAAAGTTATTATATTAAATGGAAAAAGAATACGGTCGCGAACAGGATTCGAACCTGCGCCTCCCGGATAAATACTCCAGGCGCTCTGATCACTAAGCTATCTCGACCTCTGCTCACCACCGCGAATTCTTCATCCATATGTTAACACGTCTTATGGCGACGTCATTACTATCAATTCAGTCCCTATATATGCGTCTATTTAATATTGGAATTGGTATTTGTTGAGTTCAACTACTCGTCAGCCCAGCCACAGCGGGCTACGTAAGGAGCGGGGCGCGCGCGACCGTTCTACGTTCAACGAGACTGCGCGGTCAGTGAGTCGTGACTCAGCGACTACGCTACGCGAACACATAACGCTCAGCCGTGCGCGCATAACTTAAGTTTTCATTGTTCGTGCCGTTACCTCATACGTCACATATTGTAATATACATTAATCATTATTATACAGTCCACTAGTGTTTTACTTATTGCTCCACGCAAGATCGATCGAAATCACACGAACATATGGTCCTTCGAGCCGGATTTGAACCAGCGACCTATGGAGTTTCAAGAGTAACCCCTCTGATAGCCTGTCTTCCAACGTGACAATGCTGCCAGTCTTCTGAGACCTTACCAGAAGACCAGCGAGGCTGGGAAATATTTTGTCTAACTAAATAGTTAAAATTGAAAATAGGTTTTCCTACTGAGAATTCTTGACAGAAAAATCTATTAACTATCACATTGTCTGAAACAATCCGCAATCTCACGAATAGCAGTTGCGCAAGCAGTGACAGCTTAGGTCTTAAATCAACTAAATATGTTATCTACAATTATAACACATTGGGGTTTCACCAAATTCTACACAAATACACGACTGCCCAAAAAAAGGAGTGCTATGTTTGTGAGTTTCTTTAATCAAATAAAACTTCTTTATGTCTCGACCGATTTAGATGTATCAGGTATCGTTAGAATCCATGAATTTACGTGAGTAACAGAGGCTAGCAAGATTTAAAAAAAATTGCTGTGGTATACAATAAACTTTGTAAGAAAAGAACTTCTAAGAAAATGTTTCACAGTACCGTCCTCCGACTGCAATAAAAAATCTTTATCTACCTTGTTTTTTAACACCTACCTTAACACAGGGCAGGCATGCAGTTTAATTATTTTTTTTTACCTCATTTAATCCTATTTTACCCCAATCAATGAATTCGCACATCCCAAGTCCGTCCCCTACCCCTGACAACAACAGAGAGTTGATTAACGCTACCACTGCGTCTGTCTCGCTCACTCTTACACACTTATTGTGCTCCGTCTCGGTCGCACAGAGGTAGCTTCACTTGCATTGTCTAGGCTTTTAATTTGAATATTGTTCTGTTTTCTTAAAAGTCCTGACACATATAAATTAAAAAAAAAAAACACTATTAAAAACATTACGCCCTCTACATTAGCCCAATTCGGCTCATAGTTAGTATCGGTAATATTTATAAAAAATGCTTAAGTAGTAATATAATAATCTTCAAAGAACTGCATATTCTAATGTATTAAGTATATATATATTTATCAATTGTATTATTTTTTCTCTTAATGTTTGCCGTTAGAGCGGTTTTCGTGTTGCTGGTATTACAAATAATTCGTTATTTCCATTTATTTTAATGGAAGTTATCTGATAATTAAGAAAAAGCTTGGCAAATTAATATTAATCGCATAAATAAGTGTTATTTCTTTTCTATATTCGTTCGTTTCTATGTTCGGGTAGACCAACAGCAGTAAACGCTGCATTTTCAACGCCGCTACTATATACTTATTACATATTTAGTGATCCGGTAATCGAACCACCACTACGCAGTATCCTATCAGTCTCTTCGCTATGGTATCCATTCGGATAAGCGTCAGACTCGCTGCGTCTCATCTTTAATTTGTTCGTTTCTGTCGGCCCACGACACCCGATACACCAGGAGCAGGGATCATGGAATAAGTATTATTTTTATGTAGATTTAGAATATAGAATCTATTCGCATTCAATAAAATAAAAAGGAATTTTCTGAATATTTCATTCTTAATACATTTTAACACGTCTTTTGGTGACGTCTAGGGACTGAATAGATAGCAATGACGTAACCAAAAGACGTGTTAAAATCTGGAAGTAGAATTCACGGTAGTGAGCAGAGATCGAGATGGCTTAGAGGTCAGAGCGCCTGGAGTATTTATCCGGGACGCGCAGGTTCGAATCCTGCTCACGAGCGTATTCTTTTTCCATTTACTAACATTTATTATCTTAATTTATTTGTATTATATAAAAAATATAAAAATTGGGTTTAATTGAATATTTTGCCAGTGAATAAATAAGGTTAAGATTGATCGTATACTTCATATTTTAAAGAAAGACGCTTTGAAGAAAATTGGCCCAGATGTTGTAGCACACTTTTTATTTTACCTTTACTAACGCGCTATTCTTAGTTTCTTAATCAATTAAATGTTTAACTCATTGTTGCTATATTTGTCTTATCTCTACATAGTAGTATAAAACAAAGTCGCTTTCCGCGTCTGACTATTTATCCGCTAACTCCTCCTAAACCACGCAACGGATCTTGATACGGTTTTCATCATCGTTTAGATAATTTTTCACAGACGACTTATATATGTATTAAATCCTATTTTTTTTTTGTAAGTAGAACATATAATATTTTGCAACCAAGTCGCCGAAAAAATAATTTACATTGCTTACGTAAGCTAAACGAAACTTCACTCTTTTTTCTAATTTATACCCGTGCGAAGCAGGGGCGGATCGCTAGTTAATTATAATATCAATAAACTATGAGTTAATATTGATTAAGAAACTGAAATTTGCGTCAGTAAAGATAGAAAGTGCGGTACAGCATCCGGGCCAGAGATCTTCGAAGCGCCATAAAAAAAAAAATGTGTACAATTCTATATATCAGTCTATATCATAATTATTCACTGGCGAAATGTTCAGGCAAACTCAATATAATAGTCTTATAAATGCAAATAAATTAAGTATCTTAGTTAAATTTTAAAAGAATACAGTGTTTTTTTTTATCTAATTCGTCTGTCTCTTTTCTTATTATAACAGAAAATATGTTATAATTTTCTGTATAGGTATCTTTTGCCTATACAGAAAAAGATACCTTTTTTTTAAGTTAACTAAAGATTACGTGATAAAGTAATTAGCACGTAATCTTTAGTTAACTTATTACCTATTGAATAAAATGCTGTCAGCCTTACATTATATATACCCAAAAAATATTCAAACAAATTACTAGACATAAATAATAATTTCAACAAACACAAAGGACCACAAAAAATTATTCCCATCTCCCGTTCACAACTCCATACCTATACACGCGAAGCACAGTCTGCTAATTGCGACAATTACTGAAAATGCTCTCTCATTGCAGTGAGCCCGCCGGAGCCACCCCCTCCCCTGCGGGAGGATTTAGGCAATAATGTCACATTATATAGACTTATGGATAGTACGGCTAGATCTGTGCCAAGTATTAAGGCCGGGATTCGGATGGGTTGGCTAGAGAAGTTGTTTAAAGATTTTATGTGTACTAGTTAGTGTGTATGGTTAGAAATTTATAAAACTTAAATTTATTTTTGTTGACAAATGCGTAACCGTCTGTCATTGGGCTAGTGGCTAGTGCTCGTAGGCGTGTATAAAGAGGAGTCCTAAGGTCGATTCCCGGGTTGTGCAGAATTATAAGGTTTTTCTATTAAGCAATTCTCGGTGGCAGCCCGGAGCATGGAATTGTGGCCAGTTAATGGTAATAGGCCTAATTCCTTTAATTTGGGATTTAATAACGGGATTAGTGAAATCTGGCTGTAGTATTGCACACCTCTGTCTATCCTCACGGGGAATACAGGTGTGAAAGCTTATTTGTATGGCATTTTACGGTATTCCTATTAACTTTTCTATAAAAAATTATTTCACTGATACCGTTATTCGATTTTACAATCTAATCAAATTAATGTCAGAGACTGAGTATACTAGGCTCTCCCGACCGTATTTCGGTCACAGCGGCCTATCTCCACGGAGATTAACCAAGTACGCAGGAGATATTATAGTACACAAGTGTATGCGCAAACACAGCTGCACTCCGTCTTCCTTCACTCTCATAGTCCTAAGGGACGACAATGTGACACGACCGGAGAGAGATCAGGCGCAGGACCGACGGCTTTACGTGCTCTCTGAAATACGGGAGTGTCACCTGCATCTTCCTATCTTCAGGCTGCTACAGAGAAGTGTGTAGGTATGTGAGACATATTCAATATTAACTAATATACACAGATAAATCTTTGAAAAGCATTAACTTTGCTTAGCGAACCTTAAAGTTATATATTTTTTTGTGGAAAAAGAATACGGTCGCGAGCAGGATTCGAACCTGCGCCTCCCAGATAAATGACGATCGAGATAGCAATGACGTCACCGAAAGACGTATTAAAATGTGGCCGAAGAATTCGCGGTGGTGAGCAGTGGTCAGAGCGCCTGGAGTATTTAACTGGGAGTTGCAGGTTCGCATCCTGTTCACGACCGTATTCGATTAAGGCATGTTCGAGTTCGAAACTAGTCGGGCAATCCCGAAGAATGCAAGTGAGTAATAACCGTTGAACAATAATTATTATATCAGATGCTTACGGGTGATTTACACTCTGACACTAGGTTGATCATTAATCCTAAGAGAAGTCGAATCGAAAAATACACTGCATATTCTAAACAAAGTATATTATATATATAATAGATATATTAGTAAAAGTTACGTAAGTTTTTAGGAGGCTGAGTTCCCCGCGTCCGTAGGAGTGCACCCTTAAAATGGAATCCCTACACGTGGCCCCTGGCTGGCGCTAAACAGGCAAGCCACCTAGTCGTGTTTCGGGATGTAGTCCGGTGCAACCGTTGTGGGAGACGGGTCTGGGAAGTTGCATCAACTCCCCAACTATCGTTTCCCCAAATCTATCCACTCGACTTGGGAGTGAATAGATTTCTTCTAGATCTACGTGCTTTATCCTCGGCCACAACATTGCTTACCATCAGGCGAGTTGGTGGCCAAAAGTTGATCTATTTTCATTAAAAAAAACGGTAACATTTTATGGAATCTCTCTGCCCCCACAGTCCGTCCCTGCCTCCCATCCAATTAGCGATGAGATTAAAGATATGCCGGGGGAGCTATTACCTAACAAATTACCTCTCGACGGCACTGCCTGCCCGCACCCCCCACGAGGTGGCGTGAGGGATGAGCGGAGGCGAGTGACGAATGCTGTTTTATTTTTCTAAGAAAACATAGAGAATTAATAGACAGGAATGGGATTCGAACCTGCGACCTTTGTCCGTCCGTGTCACTTTCCTGAGCTACCGTGTCGCCTGTTCGCATCTATAAAATTTCAAGTTTCCTTCTTTTCATATTAAGGAGACGCCTGGCGACATCTATTAGCATTCATTTACAGATTACGAATTATTATCTTAAGATGACGTCATCGCATATTTTGTACTCGTGACTATTGCCGTGTGAGGTGGCATAGCCTGTTTGCGGAGCCACGTCGTCTCACTCTCCCATATTGTACTATCAGCATCAGCGCAAGGTCCTTTATGTGTGATTAAATACGATTGACTGCCTCATTGATCTAGTGGTCGCAAGCGCAGCTGCTGACAGTTCAAGCAAAATGTTATTGGGTTTTTCTGTTAGGGAATTCTCAGTAGTAGCCCAGAGTTTGGAAGATGGTGGTGGGACACCCCGTGCTTCGGAGAGCACGTAAAAGCCGTCGGTCCTGCGCCTGATCTCTCTCCGGTCGTGTCGGATTGCCGTCCCATGGGACTATGAGAGTGAAGGAAGAGGGAGTGCACCTATATTTGCGCATTTTCTTGTGCAGTATAATATCTCCTGCGTGCTTGGCTGATCTCCGTGCAGATAGGCCGCCGTGACCGAAATATGGTCGGGAGGAGTATTATTATGTGTGAATTGACCAGGGGGCGACACTGCCTTTTTCTTTCTAGTGTGGAACATCCAATAAAGGCGCTGTGCCGAACTCCAACCGATTAAAAACCATACATACTGCCTCGTCTAATCTTTACCGAAGTCCTGGGATCGTAACTACATTCACTGCGACCCCAGCAGTTTATAATCCGTCAAAGGGAACGAAGGACTCCGTCATCAATGCAGGCCGGCCGCTGATGGCTTGCACAGAAACTGCCTACCTTTATTTGTGCAACAAAAGTGTGCGTCCAAATTGAGACTGACTATACATACATAAACTCACGCCTTTTCCCATGGGGGTAGGCAGAAACTAAAAAACGCCACCTGCAACGATCCTTACTTATGGCTTTTGCTTCGTCCACGTTCATACATCTTGTCATACACGCGCGGCGGTTGCGAGTACTACGCACCTTACCTTTTTGGAGGATATCACTAATAAGGTCAGTGTATATACTTCTAGGACGTCCGGCATTTCCACTTATACCTGCCTTGTAGATTTTCATTCATCTTCGTCTTTCATTAATTCTCTCATATTCAACCATCTTAGCATACTCTTTTAAATTTTCGTCACTACATCTTCTTTTATACCGCAACGTTGTCGTATCACATCATTCCTTAATCTATCATTTATAGTTACACCACACATACTTCGCAAGTAACGAATTTCTACAGCATTATTACATAGAATATCTATACTCTTGAAAATAATACCAATTCCAATCCAATTCTAACATTAAATAGACGCCTTAAAACAACGCGTAATTTTAAAACAAATTGACCTACATTACAGTTGCCTCAATTTTAAAGCATGTTGTCTTCATATTATCCCGAATCTATAATAATTTTTTAGACATTTTGGCATTTAAAAGTACGAACTGAAATATTTCCAATGTCAATCGAGTGGAATTATTTTCAAGAGTAAGCCCACTGATATAAATTAATAAAGTTATAAAAACCTAACATACCTACTAACTACTACTAGGCTAACCTAACATGCAAACGAAAAAAAAATTAAACTAGATTATAGTAAAGGTATAGAGCAGTCTTTCCCAACGTGGGCGATAACGCCCCCTTGTGGGCGCTGCAGGCATAAAGGGGGGCGGTAAGAGACCCAGAAAAAAAAGGGGGCATTGTGTAGGGCTTTGGGGTCGATTTATAATTTCATCTACCTAGCTAGGAAGACTCTTAGACACCGACTGAGCTCTCGACTCTCGACTACATCTTGTGAACATCAACTAATATTAATTATGATATAGCTCAAACTCGGTTCGATATAAAAGACCGCGGGCAATCATGTTTTAACAAGTTTTTGTTAAATAATCCGAATTGTACATTCGTGTTTCGCGCATAATAGATTAGCAGTACTTGATTTCAACACTTACGTATTTCTTAAAACAAAACAATGTCGGAAGTAAAAAAGAAGAGACGGCAATACTCTGCGGAATATATTAAATTCGGATTTATTGAAAATCCCACAAACCCGTCGTCGCCTTTGTGTCTTCTATGTCTAAAAACATTTTCGAACGAAGCAATGAAGCCTTCAAGACTGCAAGATCATTTGAATAAAATGCATCCAGATAAGACAGAAAAGAATGTAGCATATTTTCAAGACCTAGAGAAGAAGCATAATACTCAGCCAAGTGTATCAAAACTATTTTCGGCGGCTGCTAAGCAAGATGACGACGGACTTCGAGCTTCGTACAATATCTCTTTGTTAATTGCTCAAAAAGGCAAACCACACAACATCGGAGAAGAGTTAATTTTGCCAGCAATAAAGGAAGTAATAACTACTGTGCTTCATAAACCGGCCGCAGATATTATCCGAAAAATTCCTTTGAGTAATAATTCTGTGCAAAGACGAATTGATGAAATGGCTGAAAACATTGAAGAATCATTGTGCAATCATCTGAGGACTAGTCAATTCTCAATTCAGCTCGATGAGTCCACTTTACCAACTAATGAAAGTTGTTGCTATCTTACGTGAGGTTTATTAAAGATGAGAAAATACGTGAAGAACTATTTTATTTGAAAAATAGAAAAAAAAAATCTTTGAAAAATAGAAACTATTGTTTGCCAGAAATTTGGAGACAGATACAAAAGGCGAAACCATATTCAATACATTGGAAAAGTTTTGTGAAGAGAAAGAGATTCCTTTGAAAAATATTATATCAGTTGCTACGGATGGCGCTCCGGCTATGACAGGGCGCCATAAAGGCTTCATAGCATACTTAAAGAATAAAATTCCAGATGTCCTTGCTATACATTGCGTTATTCATAGACAACATTTGGTTGCTAAAAACTTAAGTGAACGACTATTTCAATCACTGCAATATGTCATCAAAGCAGTCAATAAAATCCGTAGCAGCTCTTTGAATGATAGATTATTTCATCAGCTTTGTGTTACTAATGACGAAGATTTCAACCGTTTGTTGCTTCATACTGAAGTTCGTTGGCTGTCAAGAGGCAATTGTCTGATTCGATTTTACAACCTGTTTGACTGATGATAGAGTTCTTGGAAACTAAAGATACAGAACTGCGCAACAAGCTCATAACATCAAAGAATGATATAGCTTACATGACAGACCTGTATAAAATGTTCAACGACATGAACCTCCAACTGCAAGGCGATGAACTAAATTTAATTAAAACAAAAAATGTCGTTGCTGCTTTCGCAGCCAAACTGCTTCTGCACAAAAAGAATATGGGCAGACGTGAGTTTCACAATTTTCCGAATTTATCAGTATACTGCAGTAACGACGACTTGTTTGCCTACTGCCAACATTTGGAAAACCTCCACATTGACTTCACCGAACGATAACAGGACATTATAAACTTGGAAATACCAGACTGGGTGTTGGATCCGTTTTCAAATGTCAACACAGCAATGTCACCTCAGCTGGAAGTAGAACTTATAGAATTGACAACAAACGAAGAAATAAAAATCAAGTTCAAAAATGGATATCAAGAATTTTGGCTACAAAAACCGATCCCGCAATTGTACCCTGGATTGTGGTCAATTGTTCAACGATTTTTGATAGCATTCCCATCGTCATATTTGTGTGAACGTGGATTTAGTGCTGTGGCAACGCTGCTTACTAAAAAGAGAAATCGTTTGCGTGTTACCGAACGTGGCGACTTGCGGCTGTTTTTGAGTAAATTGGAACCTGATATCAACAAACTTATTGAACAGCATCAGATTCAACCTTCACATTAGTTTTTATATAAGAATTGATTATGTTTGTTTTATTTTCAATAAAAGATACTCTGTCCGAATACTATAAATTTGCGTTTCAATAATCACTTATAAGTACTTAGCGGTTTTTAAGTATGTTTAAAAAGGGGGGCGTTAAAAAATAATTTATTCTTAAAGTGGGCAGTAGACAAAAAAAGGTTGGGAACCCCTGGTATAGAGAGTATAGTTGGCAGTGCGCCCGGAGTTATCCGAGAGGCGTAGGTTCAAGTTCTGCTCACGACCTTATTTATCTTACCATCTTACTTTAAATTATAGTTTGGTTTTCAAATTTCTTTTTGGTATAAAAATCTTATGAAGATAATATTTCAAATCGCTCGTCGCCCCTATTTTGCGCCAACATCCAAGCGCTGTTCGTTTCATTCGCTGTTAATTGTTTTAATCGCACTCACCTACCGTTATATACGACTATATATAGCGACATTATATACATATATTCACAGATAATACATCTCTATATAAAGACATGACAACGATGAATTAAAAATATACTTTTTATGGAAAGAGATAAACGGTCGTGAGCAGTATTCAAACCTGCGCATCTCGTATGAATACTCCAGGCGCTCTGACCGCTTAGCCATCTCGACCTCTGCTCACTATTTCGAATTCGACTTCCACATTTTAATACGTCTTTTGGGAACGTCATTGCTATCTATTCGCATCACGTATATATTATCCACAAAATTTATAACTTTAAGTTCGCTACGCATGCGTTAAAGCGTTTTTATAAATGCGATTTAACTGTATTTAAAAATATATTAGCAAAAAATCTTACTAAAAATTCTCAATAGCAGCCCGAAGTTTCGAATTGTGTCCGGTAGGCGACAATAGACTCACCGCTTATTACATGGGACTTAATAACAGCATTCGTGAAATCTGGGTGTACAATTATGCACACCTCTGCCTAGGGAAATACAAGCGTGATAATATGTGATGTTCATATATTTTTTTTTTTTTAAAACATGTTGTGGCCATGTAATGCCTATATTAATTCTATTTTTCAAAGAAACATTGAAAAAATAATAGACAAGAACGGGGCTTGAACCCGCGACCTTTGACGTTCCGTGTCATCACTCTACCAACTGAGCCACCTTGTCGTGTTCAAACCTATTGAATTTTCAATCCTCTTTGTATACGTCTTAAGGAGACGCCTGGTGATATTTATCTAGTATTCATTTACAGATGACACGGAACGTCAAAGGTCGCGGGTTCAAGCCCCGTTCTTGTCTATTATTTTTTCAATGTTTCTTTGAAAAATAGAATTAATATGTTATGTTCGTTGTCGTATGTTTCGACCAGGTTGCACTGATCGTGGTCACAAGCATCTCTGAGCGTGGTCCGCTTGTGACCACGATCAGTGCAATCTGGTCGAAACGTCAAGCGATTCAAAGGTATTTATTGCGCGTTAATTCCTGTTAGCATATAGTAATATCATGCAACGCGATAGTTTAAAAGTTATTATGTTATGTATATGTCGCAGATGGATTGTAGAATCAGCTGTTTTACAAAACTGCTAGCTGATTTACAAAACAGTACTGTTATGAAAAACAGCTGAACGACGTTTAGCGGTTTTACATAATTACTGAACTATAAACACGAAGAATTGAATGAACGTAATGAACGTAATGAACCCGCTGCATTGATAAACGCAAACGTTTATCAATGCAGCGGGTCCACGATCAGAGATTATGTAAAACAGTGTGAAATGAACTGTCAGATTGTTGATTTTAGTTCGAAATTTTGTCGCATATGGCTCTGTATGTCTTAACAATAATAACCTAACTTTATTTTACTTGTCAATAGCAAAAAAAGATGAAAATTTTGAATGACGTAAATACTAAACCACTATAATAGTCGACAATTCGGGATTATGAAAGAAAATAGGCGAAATCGATCCATGAGCGAGCGAAGCGAGCTCGGAAGTTTCGTGTATCCCGACACGGACAGGTTAGGTTCGAAGAGGATGACGGGGGCCAGTGAGCGAGCGTAGCGAGCGAACTACCTCCGTCATCCTCTTCGTGTTTAGGTTTTTTCTAATTTTACAGACACAAGAATAGGAGCCCCGCGAAGCGGGCCTCCGTCGACCCAGCCACGGAAAGTCAAATCAGAATACAGTATCTTTTTTTTACTTGAGTGGTGACTATCCATATAATATGTTTGTAGGATTGTAGAATCCATTTGCGATATATATCTCTCCACTCTTTCTCCATATAAACTTTTACTGTGCCAGATGTCATACTCCTCCGTCCGCGTGATTTTCGTAAAAACGGGTACAAAATTTTTGCTCCACGTATTAATAGGTATAATTATTAGCAAACTGAGGCTCCAGAATATACGCGGGAAAAACTGCGACGCGAAGCAAGTAGATAAACATAGATTGAATGAAAATACATAGCCTCAGTATAGAGTATATCATATATTATTATTTTATCTTGATTGCATTAAAAGGCTTTACTTTTTCGACATATACTCGTGCGCAATGGATCTATCAACGCAATTTAAATAATAATGTGAAGCAATAGATCAGGGTTTAGGATAATGGTTCCGTACATTGTTACTAATATATATAGCTAGATAAAAGGAGACCGTATCGGTGGCGGTTACCACCAACAACAGCATGCCCAAAGAGGGTTGACGTCAGGCAGGCGGCCGATCATAAAACATTACCAAAACTTTAGCAGCATGCCAGATATAGTTATGCTGCGCCGACCCCAAATAAATGTTTGTGAGAATGGATCTTGCGTGAAAGAGTAACAAACATCCAGACAGGATGTTTGTTATTCTTTCACGCAAGAACTACTGTACGGATTTGGATGAAATTTGGCACACAGATAGTTTATAACCTGGATTAACACATAGAATACTTTTTATTCCGGCTGGATCAAATTTTGAAGTCAACAACAATCTCATTATTAACATAAAACGTCAAATAGAACATCAAATTAGATTCACAAATGTGTGTAATGTTCTGGATTCGATTCCTGGGTCGAGCAAAGTGTTATTGGATTTTCTGTAAGGAAATTTTCAGTAACTGCGCGGTGTTGGGTAATTTGCCTAATTGATAGCAATATGTTCACCACATGGGACTTAATTTCAGCATTGGTGAAATTTGGATTGGTTTACTTTGAAACTGTCAACACTTCTGTCTACCCTATCGAAGAATACGGGCGTGAATTTATGTTATATTCAAAACATTCTAAGAAGTTTATGATAATTTTAGTAATGACCTAAAATTCAGGATAAATCGTTGAAAAGCATTAACGCATGCTTAGCAAAACTCTAAAGTTACAATATTAGATGGAAAAAGATACGGTCGCGAACAGGATTCGAGCCTGCGCCTCCCGGATGAATACTCCAGGCGACACTAAGCCATCTCGACCATCCTATTCGCGACCCCAGTCGAGATGGCTTAGTGGTCAGCGGGTTGCGACCGTATTTTTTTCCATTTAATAATGACCTAAAACTTCACTGATTCGACAATATTATTTGAAATAGAAACTCATATACATTTTGTAGAAATGAACCCAAAAATATAGCTTTCAGTGTTTTATCACTATCAGTAGTTATCACTGTATCACTAATTGACAGTAAGTGACGGTAAGTGATGTGAGTAACTGTAAACATAGACAAACAGCTACCGGTAGCTTAACATGTGTTTTGTGTCAATAGTATTAGATTCTGAAGGGTTGACGGTAGCTATGGATTGGGTTGTGTGATGGCCTGATGTCTGATGATGACTATATCAATTTTTACGTGAAGCATAAACTTTGTACTCCATTTTACGAAAATTACGCGGACGCAAGAGTATGAAATTTGGCGCAGTTAAAGTTTACATGGAGAAGGAGTGCAAATATTTTTAGAAAGCTAATATTTTTATTATATAATATACATTGGAAATACATTAAATTAATAGGAAACCATTACTCACACTATTATGCGGATGACACTATGTCAAACGCATAATATGGTGGGTAATGTATTTTGTCAATGTGTCAATGACACACACACACTCACACGCTGTCTCACACACACATACACACATACCTTTGACGAAAGAACCATATTTACGAATTCAATTTTATTCTATTTCAAATGAATTATGGATGAATTTCGGCCAGAGAGCAATCACTAGTAGTGATGAATATACTAATATGTGCCCACGGCCCTTTAACCAGAACGTTTAATCAATACAACATGCTCAATAAAATCTGAAAAATATAGATCAATTTATTTGTTATCTGGCAGACTGGTCAACACTTCGCGTGACCAGAGGGCTGGCTTGTTTCTTGGTCAGAGATTTAGCATTGCCATTCAACGTGGCAATGCTGCCCGTCTTCTGGGCACATTACCGGATGACAGCGTGCGGAGGAGTACTTCGACGCCTAAATCACGTTTTACTTTTTTTTCTCTTTCTCTTTTATTAATAGTGTAGTCAATATAATTTAGGTTTTATTTTTGTAAATATTTTTAATTATTATGAGTACATATCTAATATCTGATAAAAATATTAAATAAAATTTGTTAAAATATAATTCAATAGATGTTATTTAAATATTAAAGTTTCTTAAATTTTACCATTTCTGGCTTACAATTCAATCCTGAACATATTTCATCGACTCCCTGAGAGTTATTCGAGAGAAAATCCTTGATAATTATCGTATAATTAAAAATAAATCTATGAAAAGCATTAACGCATGCTCACCGAACTCTAAAGTTATAATATTCAATGGAAAAAGAACACGGTCGTGAGCAGAATTCGAACCTGCGCGTCCCGGCTTAGTGGTCAGAGCGCCTGGAGTATTTATCCGGGAAGCGCAGGTTCAAATCCAGCGTATTAACTGCAAAGTTAGTTGTGTCTACATAATCATATTTTAATTTATATGCCTGTGTAGTTGATCCTTGTTGCCCCACCACATATTCGTAATGCCCTTATAGATTTTGCGTTTTATTTAGTATTATCTATAACTATATGTATTAACTCTGTATTTAATATTAGCCTAATTATGCAGCCCTTGTCTTACGTTTGGTTCTCTTGAATGCTATATTATACACCTTTAATAGGCATGATGACATATTTTAAAATCTCCTTTCATAGTGTAGGTACACGTCTACTATTTCCGAAAAACACATTATTTCATCAATAAACCAAGTTTAAGGCAAATTATTGCATTTTAATCTATCTAATTTGAATTACGCGCGAAACGCTCATAGGTGTCATGGCGCCACTTGTGACGTCACGCCTCGCTAAACATTTGACAAAAGTTCAAGCTACACGTACGGCGGCGGCGGTGATTGACATTTACTTGGGCGTGACATCATTCCCTGTAATTGGCATTTCAGTTAACATGGTCTATTGCAGTATTATATACTTTTATTTTATTGAAAATCTTATTAATCTTAATGTTTATAATAAAACTAGATATTTTTTTTGAATCCTTGGTCCTTTAATACTGTCATCATGCCTATTTGTATATAAATTACTGTTCAACGGTTATTACTCACTTACATTCTTCGGGATTGCCCGACTAGTTTCGAACTCGAACGGAGTCCTTAGTCATGAGCTGAGTCCGCGGCAATGTCGCGAGTCAGACTGGCCTGCAAAGACCGTTGAACAATAATTAATATGTATGTGTCTCACGAATGTTTTTATATTTGTATATTACCTAACAGATAAACTCAATAACAATTTGCCCGAACCAGGAATCGAACCCGAGACTTCACGCTTAGCAGTCGCGCTTGGAACTATAGTAAACCAACGAGGCAGCTTTGTAGGTAATTTTTACATATTGACATTTAATTATTAGTTTGAATGTGTTGATATAATTTATTTAAATAAAGTACTTGCTAAAAAATGCAAAACATTTGTATATAGCAACCTTACCACTAAATAACACCAGTATCATAGACTATAGACCACAAAATGGCCTAATTACTTCCCCACCGAATTACAACCACATAATATGTTTATTTTGTCTGTTTGTTTGACTCGCCAACAGATAGCGGCTCCCACGGGCGGGCAAATACGCGGCATGCACCATGGTTTACGATTAGATTGATATTAAAATATTATTATGGGAATGAGGGCGCTGGAGATAAAAATTCAGAGTACCGATATGTTTTTTTTAGTGAAATATTTTTTTGGCGCTCCTAAAAGAATAATTTATCGTAGAAAAGTAAATATTGTCGTGAGCAGAATTTGAACCTGCGTCTCCCGGATAAATTCTCCAGGCGTTCTACCAACTAAGACATCCCGACCTCTGTTCACTACTGCGAATTTTTCTTATACATTTTAATACGTCTTTTGGTGACGTCATCGCTATGTATTCCGTCCAGTACAGGTGACTATACCAAAACTATAAAACTTTGCACTTAGTGCTTAAATAATTAATAATTAAACTTACAAGAAATGAGAAATAAACTGAATCTTTTTTTAATCTAATTATTCTTTCTACAAAAAATAATACTTTTGGAGTTCGCTAATTAAGCGATAATACCTTCAGATACATTTTTGAAAAGCATTAACGCGTGCTTAGCGAACTCTAAAAGTTAATTTATATTTTATTGTTTCAGTAATAATAAAATTTCAATCTAAAATTTCACGTGTGTTAAGCTGCGGGCACAGCCAGTGTAACATACCTATTAATAAATAATGGAAAATAGAAAACTCGCTGCCTACGTCACTAAATGCTATCCCAAACATCTCATAAACTAACTCAAATATACCAACAGATCTTCACACGCCGATAATCTTCGGAAAAAAAACCGTTTATCTATTGAGGATTTCGTCAACAAATCTTGAAGATATACAACGACATTAAAAAGTAAATAATTCATACTTAGCTTGACGTTATCTACGACACCTGTCAATTTGCCCGCCATAACTGACATGGGACGATGTTGCCAACTGTGTGAGTTTTCCCGAAATACTGTTTAAATAGCACAGCAGTGAAAGCCTAGTAGGAAAGGCATTGACTAACAAAGATGAATGGCTGAATGATTTAAGTATGGCAAATGCATCATGGACACTGTGTTGAACTTCTGCCGACTAAAAACCACACGGTTCTACTTTCACCTTTACCAAGTTCTCGGGTTCATCGCAGCAATCACCGCGTCCCTGACAAGTTATGGTCTCTTAAGAAGTGTCAACAGAAACTCCAGGATTTGTGCAGGCTGGCCACAGTTAACCTGCACAGATACTTCAGTATGTCGCTCGCGCGTTGCTGTCTCGGGTCTGGCGCTGGTCGGGCAGCGAACCACCCATATCCGCCGCCCGCAGACCACAGCTCACGGAGAAGGCTTACGACCTGCCGTAAACTGCGAATATTTAATGATGATAGCATAACAGTAAGACCGTTGGACTGACAAGTCAAAGTTCGAACTACAACCAAGGTAGGTCATACTGCCACCCATAATTATTTCATAGTAGTAGAAATTAATTTCCAAAAATGCCCAAAAATGCCCAAAAAAGAATGCTCGGTGAAGGAAAGCATATTAAGGAAACCTGGACTTAATGGATCCTGGATCTGTAATCGCCAACCCGCAGTGAGCTAGCGTGATGAACTTTTCATATCTGAAGATCAGAATTGGCCGGAAGAGGCCCTTGACCTTCATTGAGATAGTAGCAGGCTGGTTATTTTATTCTTTTTTTCTTTCTTTCTATCTGTGGATCTGTCTGTGACATCGTAGCTCCCAACCGGAGGAACCGATTAGTAGATCTGTAAATGATTGCTAAATAAATATCGCCAGGTCTGATGAATACAAGGAAGCTTGAAATTCATTTCGGGGAACTTTAGATTCGGACAACGACAAGGTAGTTGGTAGAGTGATGACACGGAATGTCAAGGGTCGCGGGTTCAAGTCCCGTTTTTGTCTTTTATTTTCAATGTGTTTTGAAAAATTGTAATTAATATAGGCCTTAACATGTATCAAAAACTATCATTATATATGAATCGATATTGATTTAGTTTTTATTGTTTGAAAGTTGACTTGATCAGGAGTTTTCTTAGCTATGATTCAAGAAAATCTATTCAGCCGTTTGAAGATCCCTAATCAACACTTTTCTAGCTACAAATTTACCTTTTTTTCAGGAGTATAACGCCCAGTGACAATTTAAATATGAAAGTAAAAAAAAAATTTGTTTATGCCCCAATTCCTGGCAACACAGACACATAATCTGTTAAACAGATAAAAATCCAAAAATGATTCAGAAATTACAATGTGATTCATTTCATGTGACATTTTCGAGTAAGATGAGTTTATCTTGTGATAACAACCATGTTTCGACATGGTTAACATGTTTAAATAGTATAACATGTTTGTCTAAAATAACTAATAATAATTTTATTATAGGTTTTTTACGCGACTGCCCAAAAAAGGGAATGTTATGTTTTTAATAACGTGACTTACTTGAATTCTACTAATATTACAAAATATGAATGTTTGTGATAATGGATGGATTTTTGCTACCCTTTCACGCAATAACTACTAAACGCATTGGGATGAAATTTGTCACACAGATAGTTTAAAAACCGGCTTAACATATAAGATACTTTTTCTGGCTGGGCCCAATTCTGAAATTCACGCAGACGGAGGGTTGAAGCTAGTCATTCTATAAAATGAAGTCTGGGGTGAGTTTGGTATGAGTATGGGATGAGTCTGAGGTGTGTATGGGATGAGTTTGGGATGAGTCTGGGAGTAGATAATTCTATTACCGCAGAAGCAGGGTGATAGGATTTACCGCTACAGCTTGCAGGTTTGTCAAATTAAATATTAACATACATATACATAAACTCACGCCATTTTTCCATACGAGTAGGCAGAAACTAAAGCCATCTGCTACAATACTTAAGTAGCATAGGATCATACATAGCATCTCGCCTGTATTCCCCGAAGAAGTAAGCAGAGGTGTATACAGTTGTTCACCCACATTTCACCAATGCTGTTTAAAGTCCTTAGGTGGTGAGCCTATTGCCATCAACCGGGCACCTGAACTCCGGGCTACTACTGAGAATTTCTTAACATAAAAACCCAATAACGATTTGCCTGACCAGGGAATCGAACACAAGACCTCATGCTGAACAGTCAGACTTGGAACCACAAAATAATACGTATTATAATTTTGCAAATAGGTATATATTACTCCAAAAGTGTCTACAAAACAATCATAAATAGGTTTATATGTCATCAAATCGGACATGACATAAAACAATATTACATTCACTTAATTAGCACTAACACGACGCACAGAAATATCAAAACTCAAATACATAAACAAAATATCAAACCTCCTCAACTCCCTCTATAATGAGCGCCGATTGTCTATGGCACTCCCCCTAATGGCGCCAATTTAAGTTTAAATGAAATTTTCATCCATTTCTCGTTCCGGAACATCCCTTACCCCTCGTAGTCTGCCGTTTATTAATTATACCCCTGACGGACTAATTACGGCGACATTAAATAATTTTATGTAGATTGCGATTTTGCGCGCGAAGCGCTTACCAAATGCGCCATGTTTGTTTTGATATAATAGAGATAGATTATTTTCTTTTTTCTATTTTTTTTTTGAACTACCACGATAAATGTAGAAAATGTGTGATGCCTTCTACAAAAAACGTTCATTAAAAAAAACCCTCTCTCATCCGGAAGTGTCGCAATCACATCTAATAAAACAAAAACAAAAAATAGAAACTGCCTCGTTGGTCTAGCGGTCCCAAGCGCGACTGCGGCGCATGAGGTCCTGGGTTCGATTCCTAGGTTTTACTATTAGGAATTTTCAGTAGCAGCCTGGAGTCTGGAATTGTGCCCGGTAGATATCAATAGGCTCACCACCTTTTTCCTAGTCCTAGTACATGGGTCTTAATAACAGCATTGGTAAAATGTGGGTGTACAAATGTAGAAGAATACCTCTGCCTACCCCTTTGGAGGATACACACGTGATGCTATGTAGATAGAATTATTTTTAATGAAATATAAATGCACTACTTTTGTGCCAAAATCACACAATATCCCTAAAAAGTGGCAAATTTTCGAAAAATATCGAAAAAATTACGGGCGTTACCGCCCGCGCCCCTAAATGCGCCCCCTATATATTCAAGTTCGGTTCCAAATTTTTTGACTAGGTTAATCTACGAAATCACGATTGGACTTCATGAAGTCCAGGTCTCAGACCATTGTCTGAAATCGCCTACCCGCAGTGAACTAGCGTGGTGATCAATGCTTGTGCCTTCTGTATCAGGCCTTGGCCTTGCAATTTAATAAAAATGTACCTTTAACTTTGTCAGGGTAATTATCTACTTACTATATTTATAACTTTTACTATTCCAGGTAGTTAAATTGAGCCAAGAAACTTCGCAAATAACTTTGTAAGTAAATGCATTGCCACTTAAATAAAACTCGAGTCATAACGCATACAGAACATAAACAAAATAACAACACAATGAAGAAACCAAAACAGAATAAATAAAATATAATTTCGCAATCTTCCCTATAACGAATATCCGAGCGGTGTGCGAGAGGGATAGCGTTATACTTTTTTCCAGCCATTGTTTTGACGAAAGGCGGGAACTTTTCAACCCAATCATGTACTGCGCGGGAAAGAGATGGGTCTATGATTTTATTTGAGTTGAAGAATGAGTGAAAGAGTAAGATGATTGTTTTAAGAATGGATTGTGTTGACAACGGTCTGTTCTCGCTTCTGAAAACCATGAGACGTTTATATTAGTATTAGTAAATATTATTTAATGGAAATTCTTAGTCATCTTATGGAGTCATTATCAGTCTAGGGTTCGGTAAGTGGGTAGGCAGGTATTTTCTGCTTTGTTTTTGTTTTATATTTACTCAAAAGGTTATTGCATTCAATTTAGACTCGCCGAAGGAAGCGGGACACTACCTACATTTTCTGGAAGCGCTTCGTCTTATTTTCGAAACGACATAGCGTCGATATGGATAATGCTAGAAAGCTGTAATTTAGTAGTTGTAATGTTAATGGTACTATAACGTGACATAACATTTAAGTCTTTATGTAACAGTTTGTGCGACAATGACGACACGGCCAGGCCATACTTTTTAACTGAGATCCGGGCTTAAAGATATAATTATTTAAAGTTATAATATTAAATGGAAAAAAAAAACGGCCGTGAGCAGGATTCGAACCTGCGCCTCCCGGATAAATACTCTAGGCGCTCTGACCTCTAAGCCATCTCGACCTCTGCTCACCACCACGAATTCTTCGTCCACATTTGAATACGTCTTTTGGTGATGTCATTGCTATCTATTCAGTCCCTATACAGGTGACCGAACCGACACGAATAACTTTGCAGCTATTACAATTTTGTAAAGACTGTCTGTTTCCATTTAATATTATAAATTTAGAGTTCGCTAACCATGCGTTAATGCTTTTCAAAGATTTATCTTTAGATACAGTCAAGAGCACGTAGAGCTATATACTTTGGACTTTAGATAGGCCCACTAGACTATGACGCGTAATACAAATCCGAGCTCAGCTATGAGTGTGGCTCTACTAGAGATCTCATAACTTTTTAACAATGAAAGCGTTATGAACATGGGAGTCTTGACAACCAACTTTATATGAAATGTATTTAGTGGGATTACTTATTTCACAGAAAATTTACGTAGAGACTTTCGAGAGCACTTTTGTATTGTTAACACTAGTTATTAAAAAGCTAGGTAGCTTTCCCAAGCTGTAAGTAGCAAGGATAACCAAGCAACTACAATTAACTTAACTTTAACTTACATATTTGCGAAAGTTCTTTTACTATATTTTCTTTTATATCTCTACCAGATTAGGGCTCTTCATTTTTATCCCTGTATAATTTGCATAATATAACTTAGCATCAAGCCCGTATTCCTTTATGGGGTAGGCAGAGGTGTACACCACCCACATTTCCCCAAGGCTGATATTAATTCACATATAATGTGGAGTTTCTCTAGTATCTAAATTATCACTCTTCATTTTGAAAACAATGTATAACTTGCTTATCATACATAACATAGTATCACGCCTGTTTTGTGTAAGGGGTAGGCAGAAGTTTACACCACCCACATTTTACCATGCCGTCATTAGGTCCCATGTGGTGGTGAGTCTATTGCCATCAACCGTGCGCAGTTCCAAACGTCGGGCTGCTACTGTTAATTTTCGAACATAACACCCGACCCGGGAGTCGAACAGGACCTCACGCTGAGCAGCCAAGCTGCACACAAGCTACGATCAAATATCTTTATCAATTATCAGTAGATACATTAAAGTGTCCAGCATTATCAATCGTGCGTGACTTTTTGCCGAATTGTGACAATAATGCCTTGTTCACATTATTCTGGTAGCATTCCAGTCCAGTGATCGAATCTAGCGCTGGATTCCAACTAAAAGAATCTAAACCGTCACTGTAATGCATTAGATCCCGTGATACATCTAGACCAGTAACTGGATTGACGGTCTACTATTCAATCTAGCACGTCTATTCCAGCGGATCTGGAATCGTGTAGAAAAAATTAAAAGAAATGGCCAAGCCAGTGCCATTTCGGTACTGCTTTCTTCTTAAATTCATTATCACTGTAGTATTCACACTGCCTCGCTTGTCTAGTGGTCGCAAGCGCGGCTGCTGAACTTGAGATCCTGCATCCTTGAAGCAATGTAAGTACAAGGGTGCTTTGAGAATCGTAAAAGTAAATTCTGAGTGACACTTAGAAGTACAAATAGTTGAAAAAGCAACGTTAATATATTGTAATGATTTATATCTGTATATCAATATTTGTAAAGTTATAGTATCTACGCTTATCAGTGGTTTTAAGCGCCACATTTTTGGTGAAATGGCGCCAAACTGAAGAAGCCAAAAGCCCTGATACTACTTCCCAAAATCACAAGTTTTTATAGTAATATCTTAGGTTTGCGCGATCACTACACATTATAATAAAACAACTTTTAACCAGATTAATCGCGTGTATTATTGTTTTTTTTGTTTTTCCTGACGTGTGGTCGATTAATCCGGTTAAAAGTTGTTTTAATAAAATCACAAGTTTTTTTTAATGTGGACTCCCTGAAACAGCATCATTGGCTCTACTCTCCGGTGGATGCAAGCAGAGTTAATAGTGTGAGGCCCTGGGCTCTCGAGTCCTGCGTACCTATTCGCTATCTTGGTTGCCAACCGTATTGATGGACACTTTGTAGTACATTGCGTCGTGTTACAGCTTGTCTATGATGAGCAACAATAGTAAAAACTTACGACGCAAAGTGTCCATCAATTCGGTTGGCAACCAAGATAGCGAATAGGTACGCTGGTTAGAAAACAGTCTGCCTCGTCAATTTAGTGGGTGTAATCATGACTGCTGAGTTTCAGGTTCTGAGTTCAAGCCTCAGGTCGAGCAAAATGTTATTGAGCTTTCCTTAGGAAATTCTCTAGATCTATCAGGCTGGAATTTGGAGTTATGCCCGGTATATGGTAATAGCTTCACCACGATTTTTTCTTGGTTTTATAACTAACGCGTGTCTACGCCAAATTTCATTACATATTTCTGTCTGTCCCCTTTGTGTAGGTGATATTACCTACACAAAAGGTTGTTGGCTCACTAATTAGCAGACACAATAGATTTTTATTGTTATATATTCTCCCATTCAAATAGTAAGTTTTGAGATATGAAAAACATTGTAAGTAATCTTAGATTAGGTAGTACCTACATGATATTTTTATTCCAAAAACATTTGTGACGTCATCAATCTATGACATAAGAGAATATACATTTTTAGTGTAATTTAAAACTTAGTAATCAATCACATGAAATAACATTGAGAAATGAATCACTGATTAAATCAAGGCTCACACTAATAAAGTCCTAATTTATTAGAGAACTTGTTTTAAAGGGTTTATAAATAAATTACGTCACGTAGGTACGTTATATACTTACTCCTTACAACCGTATTTCGATCACGGCGGCCTATCTCCACTGAGATTAGCCAAGTACGCAGGAGATATTATAGTGCACAAGTGTATGCGCAAACACAGGTGCACTCCCTCTTCCTTCACTCTCATATTCCGATGGGACGGAAATCCGACACGACCAGAGAGAGATCAGGCGCAGGACCGACGGCTTTACGTGCTCTCCGAAGCACGGGGGTGTCACACCACCAAGTTCCTGACTCCGGGCTGCTACTGAGAATTTCCTAACAGAAGAAGTCAATAACACTGCCCGACTTGGGAATCGAACCCAAGACCTCACGTTCAACAGCCGCGCTTGCCACCACTAGACCAACAAGGCAGTCAACGGTTACGGCAGTTATTTAAAAACTCCTCTGCAATTAGGTAAAAGACCGTAACACGCTTTACCATTCTAAGCTCAAGATAACAATCAATAATGACTTTCCTACCGAAAGCTAATTAGATAATTATATAATCTACAAGTATTCACCGTCAAAGCTTCTTAAAACAACAACCCGTTCATTTAAAACCAAAACCAACATCACGGTCCGCTGTAAAGTAAAAAAAAAGTAAAAGAACTACCTTCCAAATGCGTCGTTAAGAGAAAATAAGCCAGTTAAAGAACATTATTTGGTTGTACAAACATAAAATCTGCTGCGGTTTAGTTAAACGGGCAGAATAAGACGATTCATGCGTGAATCCCTTCATGCTAGAGCGAGAAACACAATATAAAAGCGAGACGCGTAACAAAGGAGGTGGGGCGTACGAAAAACCAACATAACTTGATCTTTGAACACTTGAAAAGTTGTCCGAAATGAATGGAAATGTAGGTGTCAGTGTTATGTGGGTGGACCGCCCAGTCGTTTTGTCCACACACGACACAATATGACGATAATCGGTGCTACTCGTCGCCTTAATAAAATAATTCAGTTGTTAGTAACTACTCCTCTCGGGTGGATATCCGAACGCGACGCCCTTTTTATTATTTCGTTTTTTGCGCGGCCTCTAAAACTGTTTCGGTGTGTGCCTGTTTTTTTGGTTTCATAAAAAAAAAGTGTGAAGTGAACTTCTTTGTCTGTGCTTTTTTTTTCTTTATATTTTTTTTTCTAGTCCTTAGGTGAGTGTTGCTCTATTATTAGTATTCTTTATGTTTTCAAAAATATTATACTTAATATAAAAAAATAAACAATCTAAAATTAATTTCCATAACGTAACTTTAGGCTTAAAGCATAAATTAAAAAATAAACTCCTTGATAATAACGCCAGAAATCAATTAAATGACTATCGGTGTACGTCTACTGCAAATATCTCTGACCATTGACATTTTGAGGACTTACGCGCAATAATTTAGGAGTACCTACCTATCTCCATTAGCTCTTACGTAAGTAAGAACTTACATATGGTCAGTATGTAGTTATGTAATAAAGTTTAAAACAACAAAAATGTATTCCACAAAAATGTAAACTTTAGAGTTCACTACGCATGCGCTAATGCGTTTGAAAGAATTATCTGTATTAAATTAGTAATATTATCAAAAATTGAAATACGGAAAGATTTTTTATCTTATATTATTATAAATTTGGCATACGACAAAACTATGGTGATATATGATGATCTAATGCAAAAAAAAAAACATATTTAAGTATCTTCATCATCATCCCGCTGCCGTTATCCCAATTTATTTGGGGTCGGCGCAGCATATATCTGGCATGCTGCTAAAGTTTTGTCTATGTTTTATAACCGGCCGCCTGCCTGACGTCAACCCTCATTGGGAATGCTGTTGTTGGTGGTAACCGCCACCGATACGGTATCTTTCTATCTAGCTATGTCACACCAAATGTTATCCATGCACCAGGTTCTGATGCTATTATTTATAAAATGCACTTTATGTAGGATCTATGCAATGTATATATATTGCCATGCATTTTTTACCTGTGGAAATCACAATATTACAATACCAACAGTGCCCCCAATAACATTTACCGGGGCTCTTGATAGGGTAGGTACCTTTAAAAACCCATAACTCACATAAAAACTGACGAGCAATCTCTTTATGTTATGAGTCTCCGTTATCACATCACATCACACTATCCATTAGAGTATAAAACAAAGTCGCTTCCCTCTGTCTGTCCCTATGTATGCTTAGATCTTTAAAACTACGCAACGGATTTTGATGCGGTTTTTTTAATAGATATAATGATTCAAGAGGAAGGTTTTAGTATATAATTTGTCATGTTTTTGTATACATTGGCTAAAATATAATGATATTTGTTGGAGGTGTCGGAAAAAATAAGCCGTCTGAGAGCTTTCAACGAAAACTCTGCCTAAACCCTTTGAGATATAACAAAATGATGTATGGTGGAATTGTGTATCTTATATAGGTCTACAGAAAAGTCCGCGATGGCATATGTCTATCTCTTAAGGATAACATACTCTATACATTTTAATATTAAAAATAATGGTCAATTTAACGCGGTAATTGGAAAGCGGGAACGGGATCAAAATTTCATGATTACTTATGGTAGCGATAACAAGTAAAACTTACATAGGTACATACATAGCATCACGCCTGTATTCCCCGAGGGGTAGGCAACACAATTGTAAACCCTAATTTCACTATTGCTGTTATTAGGTCCCATGTGGTGAACCGTTTAACCGGGCACAATTCCAAACACCAGGCTGCTTCTCAGCACTTTTTTAAATCCAACTTCTAACTAAATTTAGTTTAGTCTGCTACTTTAGAATTGACGCCAATGTCATTGAACCATGTGTTTGAATTCCTGTGCCTATGAATTTTAATATATAAGAAGTACCATAGACCACGGGTCTGAAAAAATTACGTATGTAACTTTGCCTCGTCATAAGCGAAGCATAGATTACGCACACACGCAGCGTATTGGCGCCGAGTGGATGAGTTTAAAGTATTTGTATGCGTTTAGCTCGTGTATGCATTAGCATTGGTTATGCATTGGCATGCATATTACATAGGCTCGTGCTAGCTAACTGTGCCCAAGATATTTTATCTCACTAGATACAATTATTTTATATAAATTCAATTTTAGATTTGTATAGAATCTATAAATAATTTTGATACAGACAGACGTGTTGCTGGGAAGTTTGTTACGCCGCTTCTTCTTTCCAGCTAAAACACTAGGAAGCGTTGAAGGGTGGGCTTTTTTGGGGGCTGTCTTAATGTTTGACGTTCAAAAAGCGCAAATTTTTTGCCTAGTTTGAATAAAGAAATTTTGATTTTGATTTTGATTATGACAAGTGAGATTGGATGACTAGGCATGTTTCTCACATGTCGTACGCAACGCTACGACCGTATTTTTTAAGGTCCGTGCCATAGACTTACAATATTTTTGCTACCACATACCTGAGAAGTACCATCGACATAGAGCCTACAGCGAAATTTAAAGGGTTCTACAAACAATACTAGCCACTTGTAACAACACTTTAGGATAATCTGCAGTGGGTGTCACTGTATACATAAATATTAATCAACCTACAAGAAATACTTGTGACTATGAATCATAGAAACTTTCGACTTACCACCCTACACCCACCAAAGCCTACAGAAAGCAGAATAGCTGCTTAACCGACACAAAATATATAAAATAACTCGATGACCCGGTGTACTTCGTATCACCTCGAACGTCAAATGTTTGACAGGAAAGTAGGTAGAACAGTTTATATGGGCAAATGAAATTGTTGTTTTTACTATCTTCCTCGCATTTTTTCTACATTTTCTCACCGTTTAAACCTTTCCTGGACTACGACAAACATTTCAAAACCAAAATCAGTTAAATCGGCCCAGCCGTTCTCAAGTTTTAGCGAGACAAATAACAGCAATTGATTTTTATATATATAGATATGTACCTAACTTTAAATTATTCCGAATTACATTTTATTTTATTAATAAAAACTGTAAAGTTATAATTTTGTAGAAAAAAAATTGAGTATATATCCGGGAGGCGCAGTTTCGAATTCTGCTTACGACCGTATTCGTTTTCCACATAAATGCATAGCTTTAGCATTCGTTAAGCATGCATTCATGCGTTTCAAAGAATCATCTGTATTTAATAAAAACTCGTTTTTCGTACCTATAAGAAATATACTAACAAACAAATTGCAAACAATATAATAGTTTTACACAATGAAAGACACACAGTGCTTGCTCTCTCTTACATTGCTGTGCGGGTCCATAATTATCTTACTGATTGTAAAATTTACCACCTAAATTACAATGTGGAACGCAATAAATAGTGAGTAGTTATTGAGTTTAAATACCAAATTCGTATGCAAACAAACAAACGGCCGTTTACAAACAAGGCCCAACACAATCTCATCTCATTTCATCTCATCACAATAGGACAATAATCAATCACGTAGGTTAGCACTTGGCTTCAGCCCATTTTCTGCCTAAAAATATCTCCTAAAAATTTATCAATACCCAACAAATAATAATAACAAACGTGATGACGTATTTATATATCTATATATATAGTAATTAACGATTTTCCTTATTATTTTTCTTTATTTTCTTCCTCTAATGTCAAGTTATTGACTTGTAAAATCGAACAAAAGTTATGTCAGAGACTTAACATACTCCCGACTGAATTTTCGGTCACGGCGGCCTATCTCCACGGAGATTAATCAGGTACTCAGGATATATTATAGTGCACAAGTGTATGCGCAAACACAGGTGCACTACCTCTTCCTACACTCTCATAGTCTGATGGAACGGCAATCCGACACGACCGGAGAGAGATCACATACTGACAAAGTTATTTGCAAGTCCAAATACTAGCCCAACAAAAAATGAAAAAGCTGATGATCTACACAATAAAAAGAAGACAAAATCAGCCTACCTCTGCGTAAAAGCTTAAGTCTATCCGTCGCTCCGTTTTGTCGTAAAAGTAGCACAAACATTCATACACCTTCGCATATTATCTTTATGAATAGAGACCAATTCCCGCATATATGAGAGATCATCAGTTGAGAATGGCTCGACCGATTTGTCGTTTGTTTTTTGTCGTGTTCGTAATTAATTATTGTTCACCGGTTACTACTCACGTGCATTCTTCGGGTTTGCACGACTAGTTTCGAACTCGAACGAAGCCTTTAGTCATGAGCTGAGTCCGCGCCAATGTCGCTAATCAGACTGAAGAGTCTGACTCGCGACTTTGCCCGAATGCACGTGAGTAGTAACCGGTGAACAATAATGAATATGACTCACGAAAGTTATTATACAAATACACTGTTCGTAATTATCAGGATAAGATTTGTATGAAAGAAATTTTTTGGAAACTGCAACGTAGAAGTCGGAGGTTTTGATGGTATTTTTGTATAAAATTGCACCCGTGCGAAGCCGGGGCGGATCGCTAGTTTATAATATAAGTTATTGACTCTGCCCCGTGGTTTCACCAGCCCCGTTAAATTTTTTACGATTAAAAAAAACTTATTTAAAAACATTGTCCTGACAATGACGAACACAACAAAAAAATAATCATCCAATTTGGTGCAGTCGTTCTCAAGTTATGGCGTGACCAAGGGAAATTGGGATTCATTTTTATATATCTATATAGATATAGATTTAGCAATGATTGATGGCTGACACGCGACTAAATAGTAGATAACAGTTTATTAATAACGATAATGTATTTAATATTATCATTGAGCTGTAATAATATATTAAAATAACCACTCCAAACTTTATCAGTTAATTAAAATTGATTTTTGTTGCATGGTATTCAGTATCATAAGAAGTGGTCGATACACCGGGTGCTGCGCCACGAGTTACGGGTTCGATTCCCGTGAAATATATATTATATATTTGTATGATTTACAGTTTAATGTTGCGGGTCTGAGTAAGATTTTGTGTCTGTAAACGCACCCACGATACAGGGAGAAATTCTTAGAAAATGGCAACATTTATTGAAAAGAAATACAGATAGATCTTTAAATCTGGAAGCCGACTTCCGTGACGAGGGATGGCAATTAGTTCACATACATACAATCACACTTGTTTCCCATAGGAGTAAGCAGAAAATATCGATTTCCATTTGCTACGATTCTGACAAACCTCTTTCGCTTCATCTATGTTCATTTTCTCTTCATACATGCTCGCCGATTTAAGTGGCTCCTGTCCTTTTTTGAGAACGTCCGCAATTTAATTGCGGTACGTTCGTCGAGGTCGACCTGCCCCGACTCTTCCATCCACTCTCGCCTCGTGTACTAGTTTAGTCAATCGCCTTTCGTCCATCCTTTCTACATGCCCAAACCATCTTAGCATACCCTTCTCATTCCTCGTCACTACATCCTCTTTCACTCCACAACGTTCCCGTATTACGGTGTTCATCACTTTATCTTTCACCAACTTTTATTTAGTGAAATTGATGATACAATTGTATACCCACATCTGCTTCGTTGGTCTAGCGATTGTAAGCGTGACTGGTCCTGGGTTCGATTCCCAGGTCAGGCAAAGTGTTATTGGATTTTTCCGTTAGGTAATTCTCGGTGGTGTGACACCCCGGTGCTTCAGAGAGCACGTAAAGCCGTCGGTCCTGCGCCTGATCTCTCTCCGGTCGTGTCGGATTGCCGTCCCATCGGAATATGAGAGTGAAGGAAGAGGGAGTGCACCTGTGTTTGCGCATACACTTTTGCATTATAATATCTCCTGCGTACTTGGCTAATCTCCGTGAAGATAGGCCGCCGTGACCGAAATACGGTCGGGAGGAGTATTATTATTATTACCTACATCTCTGCCTACCCCTTCGGATAATACAGGAATGTTATTAAAGTCCACTGTCTAACCACCGTTTAGATACCACTTGGGCTATCGCGTATTTGAGTTAAAGTTTGTTTAACTCTATTTGTGTCACTATGGACTTGCGGTCGTGATGTTGTGGATTCGATCACCGCACTGGGACATATATTTAACACCCGCTTTTCTCATAGCATCACGCCTGTATACCCCGAAGGGGTAAGCGGAGGCGTACACAGTTGTACACCCACATTTCACCAATGCTGTTATTAAGTCCCTTGGGATAGGTGGACCTATTGCCATCTACCGGGCACAATTCCACTAAGCCATTTAATATGTTTTGGTGACGTTATTGCTACTTTTCAATTCAGTCCCTTTACAGGTGACTGAACCGACACGACTAACTTTGATGTTAATAAAATGTTCTACAGATGCGATAAAATGTGGACGAAGAATTCGGAGTAGTGAGCAGAGGTCGAGATGGCTTAGTGTAATCATTAGAACATAGGCTATATTTATTACTAGAAAATATTAGGGATCCTTACTAAAACTTCAATAATGTAACCCAAGGTGTAAATGTTCACCCGTGCGAAGCCGGGACGGACCGCTATCGTTAATAAATCAATAAAATATTGGGCAGTGTAAATGACTCGCGGATTGGGAGTAAACTCAAATATTTGCGTATCGCCGCCGGTAACACTTGATCGGCCGCTCTGTTTGATAAAACTGAGATATTACTCGATAAAACAATATAAATAAATAGATGGAGATTTTAAAATACTTTATTACTTATGTTATAAATAATTTAAATGATTTTTGTTCCGCTCCTTCTTATGTATGGATATGAACAACCTAGTGTCATAATAATTATTGTTCAACGGTTCTTACTCACGTGCATTCTTTGGAATTGCCCGACTAGTTTCGAACTCGAACGGAGCCCTTAATCATTAGCTGAGCCCGCGGTGATGTCGCGAGTCAAACTGATTCTGACTGACTTCTTCTTCTTCTTGTCGTATAGTTGATGAGCCTAGTGTCAGAGTTTAAACCACCCGTAGGTCTCTGACATAGCTTTACACACCATCGAGAACATCTCTCAGGTGTGCTGGTTTCGTCACGATGTTTTCCTTCACCGCCTAATATCAAGTGATAGTTATTTGCCACGTTGGTCTAGCGGTCCTAAGCGTGACTGCTGAGCATGAAATCTTGGGTTCGAATTCCGAGTCGGGCAAAGTGTAATTGGGTTTATCTGTTATGGATATCTCTTCATCTTATAAAAATTTGCACAAAACAAATGGCGAAGTATGATGAGCTTAAGTATTACTTTTTACAACTTATTATAAACTGACTCGTTGGTCTAGTGGTCCCAAGCGCGACAGCTGAGCACAAGGATCTGGGTTCGATTGGAATTGGTCGGCCAACGTTTTATTGGGTTTTTCGGTTATGAAATTCTCAGTAGCAGCTTGGAATTTGTCCGGTAGATAGCAATAGGCTCACCACCTATTACATGGGACTTAATAACAGTATTGGTGAAATGTGGGTGTACAACTGTGTACACCTTAGTCTACCCCTTCGGCCATGGTTTCGAACTTGCGACCTTTGGCTTGTCAGTCCAACGGTCATACCACTAGACTCTTACTGCTTTTGTTTCGGAGTACTAACATATATACTCGTACATACATACAATCACACCTATTTCCCATTGAGATGTGCAACCTTACACGACGAGCATGCGTGAAAAGGTAGTAATGACGTGTGTTTAGACGTGTTGGCACCCACCGTGGGCCTCTCGCCGGCGGTTGAACGTGTTTAAATTCTCCTACCGGACACCCGTCTATAGATTGATTGCCATGCGTTGCGTTACCTTAATGATTACTTACTGATTTAACGTTACAATCGGAAAGAAATAAAGAAATTAAGTTTATTAAACCATAATACCCACACCAGACACCCCGACAGGTTATAGACTGTCAAGGTATCAACAGATCCCGAAATTTGTGTAGGCCGGCCACGGTTGGCCTGCAAAGACACTTTAAAGTGACAAAGTGACGCTCGTGTAGAAGCGCAGCGCACCGTCTCAGGCCTGTCGCTGGTCGGGCGACGAACTGCCCAAGTCCGTCCCCCGCAGGCTTCAGACCTAAGTACCTATTACCTAAATTCATCTCATAATCCTTGTCTTCTTTTCACACAGGTACATAATGTAAAACTGGACTCAAGAAACCAGAAATGTCTTCCCAAATCATGCCCCACGGTATCTACCGCCGAGACTCAAATGACCATGAGAAACCATTAGAAATCGATACAGAATCAAACCCCGACCGCAGCCGCTCAAACAGCCCGAAAAACATGAAATTCTACAAACAAATGGACGAAGAAAAAACTATATTAAACCAAGGGAAAAAGTCGTTTTGCATAGACGCTCTACTATCACGACAATTACCAGAGAGCAGTTTACAAGAAAAAATGGCGAATCAAAAATATCTAACATTAATTCACAATAAAAATTACATAGGGAGATATCAAGAAAATTATGATGCTCAAATTGAGCAGAATATGATTAATAAGTGCGAGGGGAGGGAGAGTCCCAGGTCTGGGCAGAGGAGTCCAAGGTCGGGGCAGAGTAGCCGCTCTGCTAGTCCGGGGTCTGATGATGGAAATCGGTCTGGAAGTTATAGTCCTCCCATATCGCCTGGCGTTGAAGGAGGCAATGAAGAATATGAGAGCTATAGACCGGGTGAGTTAAAGTTGAAATTAATTTATTTACTTTCTGTTTATTTCTTTAATTTTAACATACTATCAGCATCAGGGCTGCGTTACCACCATAGAGGTGCTTTTCGTGTGCACTGACCAGCCGCTGACTTATTTGTTTGTCCAAATTGAGATTTACCATAATGGAAAAATAATACGGTCGTGAGCAGGATTCGAAGCTGCGCCTCCCGGATAAATACATGACCGCAGTTGTCAGAGCGTCGAGCGCCTGGAGTATTTATCCGGGAAGCGCAGGATCGAATCCTGCTCACGACCGTATTTTTTTAACATTTAATATTATAACTTTAGATTCGCTAACTATACGTTAATGCTTTTCAAAGATTTATCTTTAATTGAGATTTACCATGTTGTAAAAGAATTTTAAAAGTTATAAAAATAAAAGGTTTATAATAAAACAACTTTTAACCGAAATAATCGCGTGTATTATTGGTTTTTGTTTTTCCTGACGTTTCGAACACTTTGCAGCGTTCGTGGTCGCAGGAGGACTAATACACGCGATTAATCCGGTTAAAATTTGTTTTATTGTAATGTGTAGTGATCGCGAAAACCTAAGAGAATAAAAGAATGTTTCAAAACATGGAAAAAAAGGACTCAGCGCCGCGTGCCCAGTTCAATACTTTGTCTTTTGCAAGTTGGTTATGAACTAGGTCCGCCTGACAATATTCCCTTTGTGTTGGAGCTCTAACAACTTAATTCTATAACAGATGGTCAGTCTCAAGTTGGACATACACTATTGGTGCACAAATAGAGGTAGGCAACGTCAGCAGCTGATTACGTCACACAAAAAGCACCCATAAGGTGGTAAGGCGGCGCCGACGCTGATAGTACATTGGTCGGTAAAAATAAAACACCTTGACGCCTGGAAATACGCGACGGAATGTTTTTTTTTTTTTATCCAAATGGATCCACCTTTGGCTACCAACTCGCCTGATGGTAAGCAACGGTGTGGCCGAGGATGGAACATGTGAATCCAGAAAAAATCTATTCACTCTTAAGTAGAGTGGATAGGTTTGGGGAGAACGATAGTTGGGGAGTTGATGCAACTGCCCCGACCCTTCTCACACCACCTATTACATGGGACTTAATAACAGTATTGGTGAAATGTGGGTGTACAGCTGTGTACACCTTTGTTTACCTTCGGGGACTACAGGCGTATTCCCCGAATGATAGGATGATATAGTGTATCAGGCTACTCTCAGTGCATCCTACCTCGAAGCTACGTGGGGAGTGGCGCAGCGCTTGTGGCCAAGCTACACTTTAAAATTAATAAATTGAAAGTAGTTTATGTAAATGTGAAATGATTACCTGATATGCTGAAATATATTAAATTATCCAAAATCTAAAAAAGGATTAAGACCTATTTGTTTTTTTATTTTTATATGTGGCTATAGTGTAATTTAGACCATAAGAGGTCTATTGTAGCGCTCGTGTATTAGCGGTCGACATTCCCCCAAAAGGTGAAGTGGTGTTTCGTCAACCTCTTCACACCGTCTGCAGGTTTGTGTCTCGCTTAGCCTCAAATTAAACATGTGCTTATTTAAGCAGCAGTGTCCAGTTAAGGCTCTTGCCACAACGCGCGAATTGTTCCTACTTAGCGCACGGACATGGTACCTTTTGTCGTAGGCTTTAATTAAGACCCAACCCGTTCTTCTCCATAGGAACTACACTTTGTAACGTCGCAATTAGCTTCTGACAATTCAAATATGGTCTAATTGATAAGCATGCTTTAATTTTGGCATCTGCCAACTAACACAAAATTTTCTCTGCAGGTATTATACCAAAACCAGGGCTCCTGCCTCAGAACCCCGCTCTGGTCGCAGCACAATCAGCAGCACTCTTCAACTACCCACAACTGTCGCAACCCGGCGCCCTGCCCCCGGGGGCTCCACTGCCGTCAGCGTTCCACCACCCTGGGGATCGGGTGCTACATCACATGCAGCTGGAGTGGCTCGCCAGGACCGGCATGTTCTATCATAGAATTCCTGAGCTAGGAGGTGGGTTATGTATGTTGGTTTTATTGATTTTTACAAGCTTTTATTTATCTTTGTGTGTGTGTTTGGGTCAAATCTTGCGACTGGTTTTTAAACCAGTTCTACCCAAGCGATTGAGTTGAAATTTTGTATACGGATGTGCGGCGGATGACATTGCAACATTTTGGTGTCATTGAGCTGGTCTGATGATGGAGCCGGAAGATGACCTTCGAATGGGCCGGCTCGACCGGATTGAAACCACGGCCTCACAGAAAACCGGCGTGAAACAACGCTTGCGTTGTGTTTCGCCGAGTGAGTGAGGGTACCGGAGGCCCAAACCCTTTAAAAGGCCGGCAACGCACTCGCGACTCCTCTGGGGTTGCGGGTGTCCATGGGCGGCGGTAATCGCTTACCATCAGGCGAGCCGTCTGCTCGGTTGCCCCCTATTCCATAATTACCTTAGGAACTTTTTAAATAAGCAATGTAACCACATTTTACACGAGTTTGGGCTCCTTTGAATAATTAAAATTAAAAAAAAATGCATTTGTATAGGGACTGAATAGATGGCAATGAAGTCACCACAAGACGTATTAAAATGTGCAAGAATTCGCGGTAGTGAGCAGAGGTCGAGATGGCTTAGCGGTCCGAGCGCCTGGACTATTTATCCGAGAGGCGTAAGTTCGAATCCTGCTCACGACCACAAAACAAAAAACAATTTTGATTAACATTTTTGCGGGTCTAACTACGAATCTTCTTTCGTGTGATGTGTTATATGAAACATTGGTTTAAACATTTTTTTTTCTGACAGGTTAAAAATAAGACATTTTTAATTTGAGGTTGAAATGACTAAAGAATTTGAAGTCTTCTAAGTCGTCCCGTCCCGTTCTGTCCTGGTTCTATAAGAACTTAACTATTAGTGACAGATAGCAATTCACAATTTTTTGTTTAATAGAGTAGCAGTGATAGCCTAGTGGTATGACCGTTGGACTGACAAGTCAAATGTCGTAAGTTCGAATCCAAGGCACGCACCACTGTCTTTTCGAAATCATGTGCGTATTAAAATTAATTATCACTTGCTTATAACGGTGAAGGAAAACATCGTGAGGAAACCAGCACACCTGAGAGATGTTCTCGATGGTGTGTGAAGCAATATCAGAGACCTACGGGTGGCTTAAACTCTGACGCTAGGTTGTTCATCAACCACACGATATGAAGAAGTTTAGTTGAGGCTATGGTCTTAGAGTAGGAACTCAAGGAGGGTCGAACGCGCAAATTCCAAAACATTTTATTCTGTCAGGGGCGCAGGGGGAGACAAGGACCATGTACAGCACTTATTAACAAGTAAAAGATACAAATGCAAAACAACATCGTATATCTATGAACTCACACTAACGCAACATTTTAATGCAAACCAAAACCACACACGCAAACACATCTATTTATTTATTTTTATTTATTTTATTCTTTAATGTACACCATGAACATACATTAAGTAATCTTATTATATAGAAATAGTACAATGGGCGGCCTTATCGCACACGGCAATTTCTTCCAGGCAACCTTAGGATGGAAAGAAGATACATTAATAAAAATTAAGGGCTGTCGGTGTACATAAATACTATTACAATTAATATAGTATAACATACTAATAACATAATTAAACAAATATAAAAAAGATTCATAGTACATAATATATAAACTTATGACTAGTGTTACATACTATTTTAGGGCAACGGTAAAGACAGATAATGTAACTTCAACAATTTCTTAAATATTGGAAGTGATTGGGCACGTCGAATAGAGACCGGCAATGCATTCCACAAACGCGCTGCTTGTATTGAAAAGGACTTGTCAATGAATTTTGTGGAATGCATTGGCATCTTCAGTCTTAGGTTCTCCGATGATCTCAGGACTCGTGTATGAGTATCACCTAGAAACTGGAAACGGTTTTTTAAATAAGAAGGGGGAATAGGAATCTATTATCCTCTATGGGCAAATGACCGAGGAATATGGCAGAGGGATACGCGTGTTCTTACTACCTCCTGCCTCGTTAGTCTAGTGGTCCTAAGCGCGAGATCCTGGTTTCAATTCCCAGGTCGGGATAAGTGTTATTTAGCTTTTCTGTTAGGAAACTTCTCAGTAGCAACCCGGGGCATTGTGCCCGGTAAATCACCATCTATTACATGGGACTTAATAATAGTATTGGTGAAATGTGGGTGTTCATACTACCGCCTATCCCTTCGGGAAATACAGGCGTGATGCTATGTTATATAAGGATGCTAACTACCTCCTTAAGTAATTTACTCTGAGGCTACGGTAGAAACGTCATAGTCCGAAAATTCTGTCTTAATTCCTCTCAAACTTGATAAATCGAGATATTAGATTTACAAACAACATCATTCATCTAATACACTGTCTATATCTAATCTTATTTTATCGATCAATATGAATCTACTTACAATTTGTGACCATCGAACAGAGAAGACTTAATCTGTCATCACGATAAATGCTATCGATCATGTCAAAAAATTGGTTAGAGGCAGGTTTTAGAGAACTAATATTGTAAAGGATCGTATTGTCTGTCGTAGTAAACTTAATATAACAAAGCTTCACGCCTGTATTTCGCGAGGGGATAGGCAGAAGTGAAATGTCGTTCACCCACATTTCATCAATGCAGTTAGTAATAATTTAAGTGAACTCACACATTTCAAACGACGTTTTTAACATATCACTATCACACCCCTGCCCTTATTCCAATTTAATTGGGGTCAGCACAGCGTGTCTTTTCTTCCATACATCTCTGTCAGCCTTCATCTCGGTAGCCACTTCCTTTCTAGCCATATCATCTTACACACACTCCCTCCATCGTTTCTTCGGTCTGACGTTTTTAGCTAGATACTTGCGAGAAAAAAAAATTAACTATTTGGTATTACAATTCGCGCGAAGGTGAGGCACTAACGAATTTGCCGAACAGCCCAATACAAAAATATAATAAAATTAATAATTTTCTATTTATAAACCAAATTAATAATAATTCGGTGACAAAAATAAATAATTTTATGAATTTTAATGTTTATTTAACATATTTTAAAACCAGTGTTTATAATCACAAAAAATGTTAAATCTTAGCAAAATGTTTTAAGACATCAAAACCCTTGATGAAATTTAAAAATAAATGTAAAGTTGCTTTGTGGCTTTTTTAGATAACTACCTACTAGTGCGGTAATGCATAGTAGTAAAACGCTTATAAAACCTCATTATGGACCTAACAGCGGCGCATTAAGATAAACTTTGCGAGCAAATTTGTTGAAAAATATTAAAAGGCTCTGGCTGGTGAGTTTATTCCGGCCCTCTTCGGTCGGATCAAGGTCCGTATGGTCCGTCGAATACATTGACGGTGACGGACCCCATCACTTTGTGCAGACACTCGCATTAAGGTCTAAAATTATTATCTCTAGACAGGCATATCCAAGTAACAATAACTAGTATCAAAAAAGTATATTAATCATTTTGTCAAATAAGAAAAATATCTTTGTTATCACCACAATCAGAGACCTTATTTCACAATAACACGTCAATCATGATAATATAATATAACATTATCGTAAAAAAAAAAATATTTTCATCTAAAAACTCAAGAAAAGTGTACAATTTATCAGTCATCACTTTGGTTTTTTGTTATCATTATTTATTAGCCCGGTTAGTAGAGTGTAATATTAGGATAACATCAGAACCTGGCGTATAGATAACTTTTGGTATGGCATATAGAAGGAGACCGTATCGGTGGCGGTTACCACCAACAACAGCATTCCCAAAGAGGGGTGACGTCAGACAGGCGGCCGGTCATAAAAAGTAGCCAAAACTTTAGCAGCATGCCAGATATAGGTATGCTGCGCCGACCCCAAATAAATTGGGATAAGGGCAGAGGGATGATGATAATTATTAAGAAGAAGTTTATAATCTGAGCGTCTGTTTCAAATAAAAAAGATATATTAATATAAACTTAGAGAACCAGACGGGAGACGGCTTCTGACTAAATATCGAACAAATTTGCTCGCTACTTTTGGTGGGGGCTGAGGTAACACACAAGCACAACAGAACTTGCATTAAAGCAACAATAGCTCTAGTATTAACACACATAAAAAACAAAACACACACATAAAATTGTGTCACACACGATTAAAATCGTGTACTATCATTGTAACCATACAGGTAAAAGGTATAAAGGTATTTGATTGGGAATCATATGCCAGTGGCGAGAGGGGTACGCCCGCTAAAACTACTCCAGTACTAATTCCTACAAGAATATAAGCCACACTACTTAGAGTGAATAGATTTCTTCTGGATCTACGTGCTCCATCCTCGGCCAAACAAAAATCCAACTAGAAAAAAATAATATGAACCAATAATATACTTCTTTAAAATTCATAGTATTGTGCTAAAACTATGTTTTAAATAAAATAATAAATTGTTTATTCTGAAAAAGTGCAATACAATACAATTTCTTATAATTAAATTTTTATTTTTTATTTATTTATTTGGCTCTTCAACAATGAGTACACTATACTCTATACATTTAAATAAAAATACATTCTTAACTTAAGTCTAAGCGTCTCACTACTTAAAGAAGAGCACTGCATGCACTATAATATGCGCAAATACGCGTAGAAAAACATTTTTTACAAATTTATTGAATTTAAAAGTAGCCAATTAGATTTAGTAGATTATTGCATAAAAACAATTTAAAATAAAGTTAATCAATTTAAAATAAAGATAATCTGTTAAAACATAATAATAAATGACAATTCCATTCCATTCATAAAGCAGACATTGCGTATTTGCCTGAACTAGGTTGAACCTGTGCCTCAGGCTATGAAGTGCATAAATTTTTTTAAATTTACAATAAAATATACTTAAATTAGAGAAAATTAACAGTAATTATACAAAAATAAATATATATTAGAAGTCACTACATTATGACAGCAGTTTATTTGCATACTACGATTAAATTTTCTGTCTGTTCATAGGAAATGTTTTGCAAATATTGTCCTTTAACATTTTTACAACTAAAATAATCTAACCTATAAATACTTAGTTCTCTATTTAACCTCTTGTACAAAAATGGGCCTAGGAAGGTAAAGAATCTCTTTATAAACGCATATTTTGAAGTTGAATTTGACGTGCAGACTATATCATTCCGTCTCTTGTTAGTAATGTTAGTGTGCTGTTTTAGTACTAAGTGCATAATGAAAACTTTGACGAACAGTCAACACTGCAGCGTGGTGACTGTGGCGTGGACAGAAGTTGGCTTTTAAAACTGCTCTCTGAGCTCGTTCAAGAGGAAGTATATTAGTTTTAGGTGCGCCGCCCCATGAAGTTATACAATATTGAATTATGGATTGACATAGAGCTAAATAAACTTGTGTGATTAATTTCGAATCTGCATTTGTCCGTAGTTTTTTGAGAACGTATATTAATTTATGCACTCTTTTAACCAGACTGTCGATATGTTGTCTAAAGGAGAGTGTATCGTCAATTACAACCCCAAGATATTTTGAAACATCACTGACAGAAAAAGAATTATAATTCCAGCCATACGGCGTACAAATAAAAATCTGCATTAATCATAATAAATCGATAAGAATTAGAGTATTCTAATTCTTATCGATTTATTACTAAAAACGATGGCATATGTGACAAATATGATTACCAGTATTAGCACCCTAGGGTAAATAACGTTAAATGTTAGGGTAACTTTAGTTAGAGGGTAAATAAAATTAAATAAATTACCCGACACTTATTTTTATTGGGCAATTTGTGTTTAATGATAGATTTAATTTTAATTTGGAATAATTATGAGGCGTGAAGGTTTACGTGCCACTTCTTGAGTAGGTAATTAATTACTTATTGTAAAAAAAACGCCAAAAGCTGCATCTCATTGGTCTAGATCAAAAGTGGCTGCTGAGCCAAAGGTCGTGGGTTCAATTCAGAGGTCGGGTAAAGTGTTATTGTGTTTTTATAGTACGAAATTCTATACATTGGACTGAATGTATTAGACTTAATGGATGACTTCTTAAAACATTTATATCCAATTTATCTTTATTAACTGCACCTAAATACAAATTTAGCATACTGTAATTTTATTTCAAATCATTTGACATAGTAATTATTTCTCATCCAACATAATTAATAAGTTATTATTAGTGACTTTATATGAATAATTAAATTGTATTCAATTGACTTCGTTAATTCCTGTGTCGTAATATGGATATTGTGTAATTTAAATGGATTATCATGATACTCTTTCGTTTAATATTGTAATATTTTAAAAGTATGTTATAAAATTCAACATAACTAAAATTGTTAATGAATAAATAAATAATAAATTATCATGACAATGAAATGTGGGTTTGCAATAGTATGCCTCTGCCTAACGCTTCGAGGGATACTGGCGTGATGCTTTAATGTGTTATGTATAATGTTCCTATATCAAAAGTAGTGACTTTCATTACATAATTAATAAAAATAAAGATATAAAAAATATATCAAAATGGCGCCCGATCATGCTACGTGACCGCCCACATTAACACATTAATCAAAAAAATTGCTCGTAAAACTGTCTCATTGGTCTACTGGTCGCAAGGGCGACTGCCGAGCATGAGGTCCTGGGTTCGATTCTCGAGTCAGGCAGTGTTATTGAGTTTTTCTGTTAGAAAATTCTCAGTAACAGACCGGAGTTTGGAATTGTGCCCGGTTCATAATAATAGGCTAACCACCTACATGGACTTAAAAACAGCGTTGGTGAAATGTGGGTTTAAAGATTGTGGACACCTCTGGCTACCCTCGTGGAATACAGGCGTGAAGCTGTCATGCAAAAACAATACCTTCGTAAAAAATACATTTTGTATAAAAAAGGTTCATTCTGATAACAAACCGGTCACCCATCACAATCTAAACCGTGTCAAAGCTTAACTGTCAACATTGTCAGCGCAGATTCGCACTACACTAGTTAATCAACCCCTATTTGCTCGCCACCCTTACTATTTGCTGTCGACACATGCCACCTGCAATGACACCTACCCTTTTATAAACACCCTTGCGTAAAAAAGGAAAAAAATACAATTGTCAAAAATAAACTGTTTTGTAAAACTATTTTTACTAATCTGTGGTGATTTTTATTTGATTAATGTCAATTTGATCTTCTTCTTGTCGTGTGGTTGATGAACAACCTAGTGTCAGAGTTTAAACCACCCGTAGGCCTCTGACATGGCTTTACACACCATCGAGAACATCTCTCAGGTGTGCTGGTTTCCTCACAATGTGTTCCTTCACCTTTAATCAAGTGATAATTAATTTATAATACGCACATGACTTCGAAAAGACAGTGGTGCGTGCCTTGGATTCGAACTTGCGACCTTGGACTTGTCAGTCCAACGGTCATACCACTAGGCTATCACTGCTGACAATTTGATGAACCTGAGTGATGAGTTAGGATTGACCCGTAAGTTATGTGTTCGATTCCCAGGTCGGGGATAGTGTGTGTTAAGAAATTCTCAGTAGCAGCAGAAACAGAGGTCTAGGCTCTTTGAAAGTCGCCACATCAGTGTAAAGGATGTCACAGAATATAATATTATTTGAGCGTAACCGTCGAAGCTAAATTTATTTGAGTGTAACCGTCGAAACAAAATTTATTGAGTGTAACCGTCGAAACTAAATTCATATTAGTACTAGCGGTCCGTCCCGGCTTCGCACGCGACTATAATTTGAGATTTAAACTATCCTATCTCTCAAGTTGGATCGAACTGCACATGGTGTGCGAATTTTATTATAATCGGTTAAGTGGTTTAGGAGTCCATTGAGGACAAACATTGTGACACGAGATTTATATATATTAAGATAGAATAGAATAGAGATATTTATTTGCTTAGAATGCAGGTAATACATTTTGCGGTGTTACAGATTTTGTGAAGCCTTATACATTCTGCCTTATGGCATGCAAAATTTTGTTAACTTAAAAGCAAAACAAAAAAATATGACCTAAAATTTAACTTAACTAGTAATATCTTAGGTTTGCGCGATCACTACACATTATAATAAAACATCTTTTAACCGGATTAATCGCATGTATTATTGTTTTTTTTGTTTTTCCTGACGTTTCGAACACTTTGCAGCGTTCGTGGTCCTCCTGCGACCACGACCGCTGCAAAGTGTTCGATTATAAATTCATATTGATGGAGATTACTCATTTGTACGCCTCTTTTGGTAGAACATGTTGGACTAAACATTGCTTCATCATCAAGAATACTAATACTGCAAAGTTAGTCGTGTCGATACGGTCACCTGTATACTGAATAGATAGCAATGACGTCGCCAAAAGACGTGTTAAAATATGGATGAAGAATTCGCGGAAGTGAGCAGAGGTCGAGATGGCTTAGTGATCAGAGCGCCTGGAGTATTTATCCGGGAGGCGCAGGTTCAATTCCTGTACGCGGCCATATTCTTTTTCCATTTAATATAATAACTTTAGAGTTCGCTAGCATGCGTTAATGCTTTTCAAAGATTTATCTTTAATATGTACATTGTTGTTATAATATGTTTATCTTCTCAACATAAACAGAAAAACACTTTTTTTTTTATGATTTAGGCGCGTTTCATTTAAAATTGTATCATCACTTACCACCCTTTAAATTTTCAAAACATTTAAATCTAACATACCATTACTAACAACCAATTACTATGCCCAAACCCCAGCGTTGGGCAACCGTACATTTAACGCAAGATTAGCTCAACATCCCGATTTTGCCCAGCAATAAAATTATTCAATTATGTGATTGCTAACAGGTGCCGCCACCCGTGTCCCGACATATGTGACGATAATAAACGACCCACCCTAGTTAGGGTGACCCTACTTAACCTTTTTAGTGGGACAAATGGAGATGGATTATTATCTTTTTAGTAGTAATGTGTGTTTTTTTTTTTGTTGAAGTTTGTTTTATTATTTTCTAAAGAATGCGTACCTCTCGGGTAAATAATTTAGGTTGACGCAAAGTACCAAGACGTTTCTATAGATAAACCTTAAAGCCAGTGGAACCGACTTTCGATGACTCGTTTAACATAGTCATAATCATAATCATATTCTTTATTGCAAATCCACAATGTAAAGATAAGATGGTAATATAAATAACATGGTAGCAATCGTGGACCCTGATGGGCACAGCAAATAGTAAATTAGAAAATTAGAAGAGAAGAAGGCGTTGTATATATAGAAATATTTGTTTATGCTCAAATCAAAATCATTAAGTAAAGTGCGTAAAGTAAAATGCACACCAATTGATAAATAAATTTTAATAAAACAACTTTTAATCGGATTAATCGCGTGTATTATTGGTTTTTGTTTGTTTTCTAACAAAGCTGCAAAATGTTCGAAACATAATACACGCGATTAATCCGGTTAAAAGCTGTTTTATATAATAAAAAAAAAATGTGTAATGATCGCGAAAACCTAAGATATTATTATGATAATTATATAACATTTAACGATTTTTTATTTTAATTGTTCACAATTGGCGACGAAATTGCTGGATATAAATGCAAAAAAAATATACAAAAAGCATACAGATGACTAGAGAACCTCCTCTTTTTTGAAGTCGGTTAAGAACAAACCATTTAAATAAACTCCTACCTAATTACCCCCGTTTAATAAAATAATCAAATAAACAGCGAGCAACGCCGCGCACAACGCATAGTCTAATTAACTGCTGATTAAATAATTAGTAGATAAATCTTAACATGGCCGCTTTTAAACTCGATTTAAAAATCAACAGTGACTCGTAAATGTAATTGAAATTGTAGGGTCGCAGTTGTAGCGATTATAATTTTTTTTATTACTTCTTAAAAAATATAGTTACTGCGAAATGATGGTTTAGAAAGAAATAAAGTATTTATTTCTGTCTCTTGGTCGGTTAAGGATTTTAACAAGATGACATTAATTAAAATAATTATTTAAAAAGCCTTCCATATGTGAATTATATTGTTGTTATTTCACGTCTTTGTTTGTAATAAATAGTCACTACATTACTGTTTTTTTTAGTCTTACAACAGTGGCAGTTACTTAGCCCCAAGACCCTTGTAAAAATATAGCACCACGCCTGTATTCCACGAGGGTGTATGCAGAGGTGTACACAATTGTACACCCACATGCTGTTAAGCACAATGCTGTTATGAAGGCCCATGTAATAGGTGGTGAGCCTATTGCATTTACCTGGCGCAATTCCAAACTCCGGGCTGCTAATGAGAATTTTCTTAAAATCTAATAATACTTGTTCGACCTGTGAATCGAACCCAAGACCTCATGCTCAGCAGTCGCGCTTGAGACCACTAGACCAACGAGGCAGTCCTACTGTGCTGTTATGAAGTCCCATGTTATAGGTGGTGAGCATTTTGCCAGCAACCGAGCACATTTCCAAACACCGGGCTGCTACTGAGAATTTTATAAAAACCCAATAACACAATGCCCGACTTGGGAATCGAATTTAGGACCTCATGCTCAGCAGTCGCGGACCGCTAGACCAACGAGACGAGTTGAAAAAGACCCTTGTTGGAGACGTTATCTGCCAACGTTTATAACTCAATCTTAAATTACAAATTTATTCTAAAAGAGATGGCTAATCATCACATCCCCCGCCACCACTCAGACCCCAGACCCCAGGGGGACTTTAAGCCAATTAACTGGCACCAATTTGTTCTAACAAACAAAGCGGCCCTTACCAAATTAGATCCCCGTGAGGGATGTGTGAGGTGGTAATATCGATATATATATTGTGTCGATAGTTTTAGATTTAATTGGGTTGATGGAAAATTTGTACAATAATGAAAAGCGTACTTATTGTAGCTTTGAAAACCTACTAATATTATAAACGCGAAAGTTTGTATGTATGGATATTTGATACTCTTTCACGCAAAAACTAATGTACGGATTTGAATGAAATTTGGCACACAGATAGTTTATAACCTGGATTAGTACATAGGGTACTTTTTATCCCGGCTAGACCTAATTCTGAAGTCCACGGAGACAAAGTCGCGGGCAGAAGCTAGTAGAAAATAAAGGGTGGGGTGCCATCGTTTTGTCTTTGATCAACTTTAAGAAAATAAGTAAAAAAATTGCAAGCCTCGCATGACATAATCTGAAATATTAATGTTATGTCTGATATCAACATGTGCCTAAGATGATGATATGATGTGAAACTAGAGACAGCTGCATATAGAATAGCCCGTTGGTCTCTAGAAAAAAAATGCATAAATAAATAAAAATATATTTATTAAAACAACTTTTAACCGGATTAATCGCGTGTATTATTGGTTTTTTGTTTTTCCTGACGTTTCGAACACTTTGCAGCGTTCGACCACGAACGCTGCAAAGTTTTCGAAACGCGATTAATCCGGTTAAAAGTTGTTTTATTATAATGTGTAGTGATCGCGCAAACCTAAGATATTACTAATATATTTATTGTTACTATATTTTATCGGATCTTGATCGCGTTTGAATATCCATACTTCCATACTTAATATCATAAATGCGAAAGTAACTCTGTTTGTTTGTTTGTTACTTTTTTACGAATAAACGGCTGAACGGATCGTAATTAAACTTAGCATGGAGATAGATTAGACCTTGGAAAAGTACATAAGCTACCTTTTGTCACGCAGATGAAGTCGCGGGCACCAGCTAGTTAGATATAAAAAGATTTACGATACCGTTTTGTTTCTCGATGTTTCGACCGAATAACACGACAGACAGTCGGTTGACTGACAGCAACAGATCTTCGAGTAATGAGGATTTTTTCACTTACACTCACACGGTCTTCATTATCGTCGGTACTTCGACACACATTGGTAACAACGTCTTCACACTGAAGCACGTCAGTATTGCCTTTTAAAATTTAAAACGCGATCTAGACCTGATATTAATTTTAAACAAAAAATAAAAACCGCCTTCCAAAACCTACTACACTAAAAAGTTTAAAATAATATCAAAATTTGCTTATAATAAAATAATTTTAAAATAACAATATATAATAATAATCTGTTAAATTTGGAGTCGGTGCCTGTACTGGGAGAGGGTTATTGTTTTCCTCTTGTTAGTCACTTATGTTCGTTGTGCTGTGGTTATGTTACCGGCGTTTGTATCTGGTTGTAAACCCCACATACATCAGGCACCGACTCCAAAATTAACAGATTATTATTATATATTGTTATTTTAAAATTATTTTATTATAAGCAAATTTTGATATTATTTTAAACTTTTTAGTGTAGTAGGTTTTGGAAGGCGGTTTTTATTTTTTGTTTAAAATTAATTTATTTTAGTCTTTTTAGTTTTAAGTCTAATATATATATTGTATAGGTCATATATAAGTTTGTATACTTCATAAATAAGTTAATTTAGTAATTTAATAATATGGGTAGGCCTTCGAAAGCCGCTAGGACTTAATAACTGCATCGGTGAAATGTTTGTGTACAACAGTGGACACTTCTGCCTACCCCATCGGGCAATACAGGCATGATGCTATGTATGTATTGAGTGGGATGAACTATACATGAACATGCGATTACAGCAATTGCGAGTGATTTGCTGTGATTTATTGAAGAATTCCATCGTCTAACTTCGAAGATCTTCATCAGATCTTCACTAAATTGAAATGGGACCACCTCTGGGGACTACTCTTTCAAACAATTATATCGACGGACATACATACAAAACAAGGTAGCTACTGTAAAACGTTGAGGAGTTCCCTTGACTGTCCTTCGTCTTCATCATCAGACCCCTAATGACAGTCACAACCTATCTAGGTGTAAAGTTCTCATCAATACAAATTAATCAAGCCCAAACACCAGGTAATTGCTGTAAATCGTTAAAGAGTTCCCTAGATCGTCTTTCGGCTCCATCATCAGATCGACTCCAGACCTTCATTAAATAGTAGTGCTTTAAAATACTTAATGAAAAAATTAACAAATGCACTAGTCGCCCCTACGATTTTCGAAGGTTTCCCTCGATTTCTCGGGGATCCATCAACAGATCCTGGTTTCCTTACCATGGTACCACCGTTGGGATATCTTCTTTCCAACAAAAAAAGAATTATCAAAATCGGTTCATAAACGACGAAGTTATCCCCGAACACACATAAAAAAAAAAAAAAAAAAAAAAAAAAAAATATACTGTCGAATTGAGAAACCTCCTCCTTTTTTGGAAGTCGGTTAAAAATATAATGTGTACTAATCGCGAAAGTTTTAAAACCAGTTAAGTATAAGTCTTACTATTGCAAGAACAAAAATATATACGCGTCAACCTGTAAACCTCCTCCTTTTTTCGGCGGTTGCAAAGCAGATTCATCGATATCGATAGGTAAATAATAACACAACCAGCACATCACTATCCCCGTCGAGCGGCACAGGGGTAAAATTTCACAGTTTTAGCGAAGAATATTTATTTAGCCTTTTGATAGTAACGTAAAAGTCAAAAGAGAGGTTAACTTGTAACTAATTCATTCATGAAAGGAGTGATTTCATACTGATTAAAATTAACTGCCTCTTTGGCCCAGTGGTGGCAAGCGTGGCTGCTGAGCGTGAGGTCGTGGTTTCGATACCCGAGTAAGGCAAAGTGATATTACATTTTTCTATTATAATACTCTCAGTAGCAGCCCGGAGTTTGGAATAGTGGTCGGTAGTTGGCAATAGATTCACCAATTATTACATGGAACTTATATTGGTATTGGGGAAATATCTATGTACAACTGTGTACACCTCTGCCTACCTCTTCGAGGAATGGAGGCGTGATACAGCCTGTCTCCCATTGGGGTAGGCAGAGACTGTCTATTTTCACACTACGCTACGATTCTGAAACACCTCTTTCGCTTCATCTATATATGTTCATTAACCTATTAGGTAATGCATGCTCGTCGGTTTACGCTGCCCTTGACCTGTCCTTTTTTGAGGACGTCCGCAATGTGATTGCGGTACTTTCGTTGAGATCGGCCTGCCGCGTATCTCCAATCCACACTTACCTCATGTACTAGTTTAGTCAATCGCCTTTCATCCATCCATTCTACATGCCCAAACCATCTTAATTCATACCTTTCTTAATTCTCGTCACTACACCCTCATTCACTTCACCACCACAATACGGAACAGAATCCAAAAGAAGTTAGGTGTCCGTGTGGCGAGAGAAACTTCCTTCAACAGCTGGTTTTATTAAACCACCCGATCAATACGGTATATCATATATTTTTTAATTTTTTTATTCGATTATATACGTTGATACATTACCGCGGAAAAATATAAAACTTGAAAAAATATGATTATTGAGTATTAAAATTATCAAACAAATCTGAAATCAGTTTCGGGGGGTTTGAAACGCCGCCATCTTGGCGCGCTTTCTCTGACGTCAGAGAACACATCTTAAAAGATATCTTGTATAGTACAGAGTGTTTATTTAACGAAATATAAATTTTATTGAAGCGATTTTCTCTAAAGAATAACGTTAAAACTCATAAAGAACCACAAAACATGATAAACACCCAGTAATAACATACTCGAGATATTGTCATCGCGCAGAATGACGTCACGTTTCACTCCAACCAATAGCGTGCGTTTTGACATTTTAAATTTCCCTCGCACGATTCTCACTTTTCAACATAAATATTTAATAGTTAAAACACGATTAATTAAAAAAGTAATTGAATAGGTGTCATTCTATAGCAATAACATAACATAACATAACATAGCATCACGCCTGTATTCCCCGAAGGGGTAGGCAGAGGTGTACACAATTGTACACCCACATTTCACCAATGCTGTTATTAAGTCCCATGTAATAGGTGGTGAGCCTATTGCCATCAACCGGGCACATTTCCAAACTCCGGGCTGCTACTGAGAATTTCCTAACAGAAAAACTCAATAACACTTTGCCCGACCCGGGAATCGAACCCGAGACCTCCTGCTCAGCAGTCGCGCTACGGACCACTGAACCAACGAGGCAGTTATATTATAGGTCTATAGCAATAAAGATTATTAATAATAATTCATGACCTAAATTTGAATCTGAATGCATATTCCATATTACCTCTCAGTAGCGGGCTGCAGTGGCCAATTCGGAAGTCCATTAACCGCCTACTGACACAAGATGGACGCTGCAAAGATAACCTCGCTAAATGGGGATTCATTGAACCATCAAAAACCAGCTGTGACTGCGGAGGTCCGACACAAACTATGTTCCACCTGCTGTCCTGCCGACTATGTCTCACTGCCTGCTCCCGGAGGATCTAATGCGAGCTTCAGTCAAGGTTGTCCACTTACTGGTCCAAATGTATTTCAGAAAAAAAATGAGAATGAGGCATACACATTGAGCAGTGATAGCCTAGTGGTATGACCGTTGGACTGACTAGTCAAAGGTCGCAAGTTCGAATCCAAGGCACGCACCACTGTCCTTTCAAAGTCAGCGGCGTATTATAAATTAATTATCACTTGCTTAAAACGGTGAAGGAAAACATCGTGAGGTAACCAGCACACTTGAGAGATGTCCTCGATGGTGTGTAAAGCCATGTCAGAGACCTACGGGTGGTTTAAACTCTGACACTAGGTTGTTCATCAACCACACGATAAGTAGAAGAAGAATTGACACGAAAAGAAAAAGGCTCCACAAACTCATGCTATTTTCAAAGGTGCTAAAGGTAGATTGGTTGGTATAGACCAACGGTTCTCAAACCTTTAAAATCTGTCAAAAATACATAAAACCCTACCCAAAACCAGAGCCTACATAAAACAATATAAACATGAGAAATAAAATCACATTGAAACAATAAAATGTACGTTTTCTCAAGAGTAGCCATTTGTATCCACGACGCATGCGCTACAAAGCCACGCCTTCGTAATTTCGGGTAACCCTCCCCCTGTATATGGCCCATATAATTGTAGGGTTGTTTCTTGAAATTAAAGATAATTAATTCTCATAGATACCATGGTTTTTTATACATGCTAACAGATACTTTTGCCAATTAAATTGGGGTCGGCTTCCAGCCAAACCGGATGCAGCTTAATACCAGTATTTTACATGGAGCGACTGCCTATCTGACCTCCACAACCCAGTTACTGGGTAACTGCCAAAGGTAAGGTATGGCCAAGAGGCTCATCAGCAACGATTCCCTTGTTCAGACTAAGCTCCAAAGTCTAGAACATCGGCGCAAGTCTAGCGGTTTTTTATCGGAGACATTTCGGAGAGTGTGCTTCAGATCTGCATGATCTTTTTCCCCCCTGCCCTTTTTTCTATCGGACGGCCAGAAGCACTAAAAGGCTCCATCGGTTCATGGTTGATAAACAAAAAACCCGAACGAAGCGATTTGATTCCACGTTTATTATAAGAACCGCGAAACAGTGGAATGCGCTGCCGGAGTGGGTCTTCCCCGATAGTTACTATCTGGGTGTCTTCAAGACGCGAGTGAATCAATTTCTTCTAGGCAATCGTGCTCCATCGTAGACCGCATTAGGCGAGATGGCGGTCAAACGCAAGCCTATAAACTAATAAAAAATAAAAAATAAACACGATATCTCTTGGTATGATTGGTTGTCAAACTTTCAGGCCTCTGACTACCCGTAACGGCTGTCATAGATCTTAATTTGACAACCGGGACCGACAGTGCTGCGTCTTAAACTAGCAGTGGACCTCAACGTAATGGGAAAAAGGCTAGGCAGATTGAGATGGAAAGGGATATCGTTTTTATATTATGAGTCAATAATCACGCTGAGGTCAAAACAGTTAAGGCCGTCAAAATGAATTAATTACAAACAAAATAATAAAAATAATAATAAAGTTACAACATAACTGCTTCGTTGTTGGCCTAGTGGTCCGAAACGCGACTACTAAACATAATGTCGTTGGGTTCGATTCCCAGTTCAGGCAGTTTTTCAGTTAGGAAATCCTGAGTAGCAGTTCGGAGTTTGGGATTAATATTCTCACCAACTATTACATGGGACTCAATAATAGTATTGGTGAAATGTGGGTGTACAACTGTTTACAGCTGTGCCTAGTCCTTCGGGGAATACAAACGTGATGCTATACTAAAAATACAATCTTTCCATACCGTTTAACTATAAACAAAATTGTTGCAAGCGGGAATCGAACCTGCACCAATCAACCGCTATGCCTAAATTGTCACCATCGAATTTAAATTGCCCTATTAACAATTTAAAACTCAACACATTTAATACCAACTAATCACCAGCTCAGTAATCACCAAAACATCACCATTTGTGATTGCGATACTAAAAATAAACAAATTATAATATATTAGTATTAAATATTATCACCCTAGTTTAGACACCCCTATAAAACATTATCATGTTAAATTCAACCTTATATCCACAGACATAAACTTATAAATTCACTAGCAATGTAAAGAAGTCCTTTAGACCAAAGTTGCCACGCGAAATTGAACCTTACTTTCTAATTCATAAAGAAATAAACTTTGGTACAATAGTTGAGGGTTGTAAGAATGCCAAATTAAACTTTATTTCTATAAGAATAAGGTCGTGTATATTAGTAACAATTATTGGGTTTATGCTGACATATGATCAGTGAGTTCCAATTAATTTTATTTATATTCAAGCTTGTTTAATTAGGGGTGGGCAGGGAAGTAAGGGTATTGAATAATTTATTTTAAGCGATTGCCACATTGGTCTAGTAGTCGGAAGCGGCTGTTGAACGAGTGTACTGTAAGTTCTATTCCCGGGTCGGGCAAAGTGTTATTGAGTTTTTCTATTGAGATTCTCTGCAAAAATTTGCCCGCATTCCCTGAAGAGGTAGGCAGAGTACACGCACATTCCACAAATGTTGTTATTAAGGCTTTGTGGGTGGTGCACAATTCCAAACTCCAGGCGGCTAGTGAGAATTTTCCAACAATAAAGTCCATGTCACTTAACCCGACCCAGGAATCAAAACCTAGACCTAACACTCAACAACTGCATTTGCGACCAATACACCAACAATGCAGACAAAAAATACTTACTTTAATTGTCTGCCTAGCCTTTTCCCAATAACATTGGGGTCGGCTTCCAGTCAAACCAGATGCAGCTTAATAACAGTATTTTACATGGAGCGACTGCCTATCTGACCTCCACAACCCAGTAACTGGGTAACACGATATCTCGTGGTATGACTGGTTGTCAGACTTCCAGGCCTCTGACTACCCGTAACGGCTGTCATAGATTTTAATTTGATAATTATTTGGGAGATGCGTTACCCGCGTCCGTATGAGTGCACCCTTAAAATGGAATCCCTACGCGTGGCCCCTGGGTGGCGCTGCACAGGCAACACAACTCTGGTGGGAAGCTTCGGCCGCGGCTGGTTACCACCCACCGGACGAAGCCATGCCGTGAAGCGACCTAGTCGTGTTTCGGTGCAACCGTTGTGGGAGACGGATCTGGGCAGTTGCATCAACTCCCCAACTATCGTTCTCCCCAAATCTATCCACTCTCCTTAAGACTGAATAGGGTTTTTCTGGATCTACGTGCTTCCATCCTCGGCCACACCGTCGCTTACCATCAGGCGAGTTGGTGTACAAACTTAAATCCATTTTCGATAAAAAAGCCAAAAAAATAGGTACCGATATTATCAAACGGAAACCATTCTGTTCACAACGCCCCATGGAGTCTTTGTCACTTTAGAAGCGCGCAAGTGCCAAAATAACACTTTAATAGGATCAATTTGGTACCAAATTAGGGTCGACACGGTATACACATGCCGATATGATCACCCCAAACCATTTGATGGGGTGCCCCATAAAAATAAAGTGCTACATTCAAATCATATGTTATGGGGTTTGAAGAGATCCGTGATAATGGTCTATCTATTATTAAACTGGTTAAAAATTATTATTTTCAACACTTGCTCCTGAAATTACCGCACCGCTTTTAGATACATATTGCATCTTATTACTGGTGCGGTAATCAAAAACAAGATTATATTAATTAAAAAGTACGCCTGCCATTTTTAATCATCTTACTTGTTACCCGGGACAATGTAAGGATTCTAACAATACCCCATACGTCTACATCGGTCCAGGCATTTAGAAGTTATGGTGAAATAAAGAAACTCACAAACATACATACATGTTGGAGATGGCAACACTGTTTTGCATTGTTGGTGGGGTAGCGCTGAGCGCTCCAGGCAATCGGCGACTATGACCTCTGATCATAGTCTTCTAACCATTCTCCAACATACATATACCCTAAAAACATAACATGAAATCTTTATTTAATTTCCATTTATAATGTCAATATAATGTAATGTTAAATTCCATGTATAATTTCTATTTTTCAAAGAAACATTGAAAAAATAATAGACAAGAAACGGGGCTTGAACCCGCGACCTTTGACGTTCCGTGTCATCACTCTACCAACTGAGCTACCTTGTCGTGTTCAAACCTATTGAATTTTCAATCCTCTTTGTATACGTCTTAAGGAGACGCCTGGTGATATTTATCTAGTAATCATTACAGATTTACTAAACTCAGCGTTACCACTTTACAGTTGTAAATCGCCGAACAACATCCCATTTTTTTTTTTCAATGTTTCTTTGAAAAATAGAAATTAATATAGGCATTACATGGCCTCAACATGTATTAAAATATATAATTATATATGATCCATGTATAATTATAATTAAACATATAGTTTTTAAGCCGATATTTGTATGCCTGTCATGGTGAAACATAGTGACACAATAATATTTATAATTTCCACCAACTTGTACTTAACACCTATGTTTAACAAATAAATTATTTTGATTTTGAATTAGATAACACAAATTTTTTTGGGCAGTCGTGTTAAAAATTTGAAAAATGCGCGTGTAATTGAAAATTTCGCCTACCATTTTTGTCCATCGACTATACTATTTCCAAAAGTCCCCAACAATATTTTAGAGTCCCCTAACATAAAGTTGTTTATACAACGAATAAGTACAGTGGCATACATATATACATGTACAGTCCGCGTCGGCTACGGCTCGGGGGCGAGAATCGAATTACGTTGATTGCCGTCTTACGCTTCACGAAGCGACTTAACGCTATTGTGTAGGATCCCAATTGTGCGACTAGTGGCTGCGATTTGTCGCAGTATATAATATTTTCGTTCAGTATTATACCTATATTGTGGGTGACTAGTCATAAAATCAAAAAACTTGTACCTACTACATCAATTTATAACTTTAAGCATCGCTATGCATGCGTTAATGTTTTTCAACGATTTTTGTGTATTTGTTAAGGTAATTGCATATTTACGACACTGTATTAACTGCAAAGTTAGTCGTGTCGGTTCGGTCACCTGTATAGGGACTGAATGGATGGCAATGACGACACCAAAAGTCGTATTAAAATGTGGATGAAGAATTCACGGTAGTGAGCAGAGGTCGAGATGGCTTAGTGATCAGGTCGCCTGGAGTATTTATCTGGGAGGCCCAGGTTTGAATCTTGCTCGCAAACGTATTCTTTTACCACAAAAATATGCATAAATAAAAAAAAACGTAATAATTTAATTACAAAAAATACACTTTCCACTATTACTAGGCAAAAAACTCCTATTCAGGATTTTGAGTCAAAATAATTTCACTTTTATCTACAACGACATTTCTCCTCTAGACATCTTACAACACAGATTAGTAATTCATGTATCTTACGATAATCTACAACACGCAATATTCGAATTTGGAATCTCGAGATCCAATTCTTTTACCATAAAGCTGGAAAATTTCCCATGGAAAATAAATGTAACCTCCTCCGTTAGATTAGAAACCATCGCATTCATGGGTACCTCTATAAATCTGCCATAGGTGCGATGCACTCGGCAAGTTGCTCTACTTCCGAGTTCCGAGATACAATATATTGTTGAGTTTTATTTTGAGCTTGTGAATTAAGACGTAATGCAGTTAATAATGATGGATAAAAAAAAGGGTCGCTCGTAGGAAGATGTCGTTGATTATAGACATCAGAAGTTGGACAAATATTGTGATCGCAGGCAATCTGATTCACCTTGTCTGGTACCTTACTGTCACTGGTTGGAGAGGCACTGCAAGAAGAAGACTTGATAATAGTCTTGAAATCGTGTCACTCTCTGGTGAAATAAATTCCACTGTCCTACTAATATTATAAATGCGAAGGTGCGGATGTGAGGATGGATGGATGTTTGTTACTCTTTCACACAATAACTACTGAATGGATTTGAATACAATTTGGCACACATTATAGTTTATAGCTTGAATTATCACATAGGATACTTGTTAACCCAGCTAGACCTAATTCTGAAGTCAAGTAAATGAAACATGAAAGCTAGTATTAATTAAAAGTTCACTTACGTCACTTAATGAAAAGGTGTTATAAAACATTGTGCTGACACAATAGAAGGTTTAAATAATAATTTACTTATCGAACCTTGGTGAAAACTCGATGTGTTGGCTAAGGTGTCAATTCTGATGTGGCAAACTAAACCAAACTTCGAGTATTGCTGTTTTTTACTAACAGTTACTATAAGAGAGGGGTGGATTAAATTATGAGTTGTCAAATCAGATCGTACCAAGGTACTTTAACGGACACTAACCCACCAGGTGGTCGATTTCTATAATGTACAGCGCCTTTTGTTTTAACATAACGTTCTTAACACGTTCATGTTCGAACGAGACCACAGACTGACACTTATTCAAAAGTTCTTAAATTATTAACAGACTTTTAATGTTACATAAAATTACGTAACCATAGCTGTTTACGCGCATAGCAATGTGCTACAGACAATGTTATTCAAAGATACACTAATTCCCGATAAACTCGGAGTAGAGCCACTATCCGTTCGTTCACATGACCGAACTTTCAGTATAAATAACCGTAGACATTCAGTAGTTAGGGGGGAGGGGGATGACAAACGGCAGAATATACGGATTTGTTTTATACTAGCTCCTTACTACGGATCCGGTTGTTTTTCTACTGGTTTATACGTTCACAAACATGTCATGACGTATCATGTGACTAAGACCTATGTATTTGTCTCATTTGACATCGTATTAATGGTCACTTGGAGTACATTGCGTTATATGTTATAAGTTCTCTATTGAGAGCAATACGATGTAATGTACTACAACTACGTCTAAATGATTGTTGTGCTAAAGACATGCTTGGCGCGGTCAATCTGTAGATTGAATGTGCGCAGTAAACATCAAATTGGTGGATTCATCGATTGTATCTTGGAAATCTAATCCATTTAGTACCTAAATGGTACTATTTGGTACCATTAATTGAATAATTTACACCTCAATGTGTTTAAAGATATTTCACATAAATAGTTGTCTTGCCATCTTGACGTTCTTTTCCAATATAAAAACATAAATTAATAACCCGACGGCACAAAAATGTTGTACTTGATGTGGTCCCTACAAAACTTCCATAGATCGTCAGCCGTGATCTCGGTAGTCATTCGAATAAGATATGGAATAATTATTTCAAAATTCGATGGTTAAATATGAAAAATACCGTTAACAGTAACTACCAATTAACACGGTTAAACATAATCAATTAAAAGAATAAATAACAAACAAAAGAAGTCGTTAAAACTTTATTATACAAAAACAAACATATTTAACAGGATGGGTCCAAACATTATTTTTAACCAAAGCTGGGCACAGGAAAGTCACGTAAAGCCAACATGACAAAGCTATTTATTTATCAAATCGACACTTGAGCACGATTTTCTATTTATTCTCTGTACCTACATCCTACATGTAGGTTTTAATGCATTTATAAGCTATTGAAAAGTTTGATTCTGGCTGTTTAAGTGTTTGCCTTTGCCCTTTGTGTGGGAAAAAAGGGTTCTTTTTGGTTGACGGATGTGAATTGTGAATGTAATGGGAATAAATTATTTTGTGATTTGAGGTTAGTTGTGTGAGTATGCCCAATTGTCAAGTAGATAGGTGTGTTCTTGAAACTTCATACAAAAACTTAGAGGACCAGACGGGAGACGGTTTCGACTAAATATCGAACAATTTTACTCGCCTCTTCTGGCGGGGGGTGAGGTAACACCAAAGCACTAAAGAACTTGCATTAAAGCAACAATAGCTCTTTACAGTATTAACACACATAAAAAACTAAACACAAACATAAAATTGTGTCACACACGATTATAATCGTGAACTATCATTGTAACTATATACAGGTAAAATGTGTAAAGGTAGTTGATTGGGAATCATATGCCAGTAGCACAAGAGGGGTACGCCTGCTAAAACTACTCCAGTACTAATTCCTTCAAGTACAAAAAGCACCAAATACTTATTTATTTGCTTTGTGACGGTCAGAATTATCTGAGATAAAAACATTCGATATTTGTATTTCAATTTCGCTAGTCAATTTCTGCTCTGTTCCGTCCGATCAGATTTTTTGTTATAATTTACTTTGTGGCCATTGTCGGCTGATAACCACCGGCCGGATGAAGACTTTTTATCTCAATCTAGAGACCATACTCGTGACTCTACAAACCCATGGTAATACCTGATATGTAATAAGGTTAAGTTGACAAAAATCATTTGATTCCTAGTTTAAAAGTACACTAATAGAACTGATTGATGAAATCCGACGGCCTATTGATTGTAAACTTCTTAGTTTATTCTTAATCCTGACTATTGTCGTAATAGCACAGAGCAGTACCAGCCAAAAAATTACCACCACTTTTAATCCACCCCAAAAGAGCACACCAATAAACAAACAAACAACAAAAATAATACAATTATCAAACACCCGAAAAAAACATGGCGGCTCGCGCCAAAACTTGACAGATGCGTTCATGACATTATCGTGTTGGGCAAACAACACCAAATGTCGCGTTCGTATTATAGTAATAGTTAATTATCATTTTTATAAGCTTAGCGGGCCGACTTTGATGCGGTAAATTAGTTTTATTAATGTTCGGTTAAATAAATACCGGTTAAGTGGTATGGTCATGTTTTTATTATTGATTGGATTGATTAATTTAGATTGGACTTGTATGGATGGATTGTATTTGTATTCATTATAGTATGCGTAATGTTCAGTTAAAGTGATGTAATGTAAATTAACAGTTACAGAGATCTAAAATAGTAACTATTGTCTTTTTAAACTTAATAAAAAGCTTAAAAAGGCTTACGTGCATTTGCGAGGGATGTTTATGCAATTTTTCTGGGATAATATTAATCCCGTGGCTCGGATACAGAGTGATACACACCAAGCTTTAGATTTAATGAAAATAACCTGTGTAAACCTAAACCTGTAGAAACTTTACTTGCATAGGTACTTTACTTTGTCTTTTACTTTACTTACGTCTCTTCAGTGGTAAACCATAGTAAACCATGTGTCAACGAACTTTATACATATTACGATGCCGACGGCCAACCAGCAGTTTTCTTTTTTTAACCTTTGTAATAAGTATTATTCTGAGATCGTCCACTGACGCTTAATGTAATGTGATTTTGTAATATTTTTGAGAATTAGAGTTCTCAAAGCATGATTCACGTATCAATCAATATTTACTGAAATACAAAATCTACAATAGATTTACTATATTGAGACAAATATCAGCTGATTTACTGCATGACGTCAGCGCCGGTGCTTGAAAGTTTGTTGACCCCAGTCAATAAAAAAGCATTGTTATAGCATGATGTCACTCCTAGAAAGCATTTTAATAAAGTTATAATACTTCGTTTCTTCTAAAGTTCTAGGTAAAGTCAGAAATCTGACAACCAGTAACATCCTTCTTCAAATACAGGCGTAACTTTAAACCCAGGAGCATGATTTTTATCTTCAACAAGCTTCTAACTATAGTTTTCTTCTAACAGGTGCTCCCCATGCGCTCCTCGGCAAGACCCGAAGACCTAGAACAGCATTTACATCGCAACAACTTCTTGAGCTGGAGAAGCAGTTCAGGATGAACAAATACCTGTCCAGACCTAAGAGATTCGAAGTAGCGACCAGTCTGATGCTCACGGAGACACAGGTGAAGATGAATTCCTATTTCATAAAAGAAGGTTTAATATAACAACCAGTCCATAACTGTCCCACTGCGGGTCGCGGCTAGCTCACTGCAGGGTGGCGATTACAATCCAATGAACCAGGTTTAAACAACTTTTTAGCGGATTAATCGCGTGTAACTATTACTGTTTTTTGTTTTTCCTGACGTTTCGAACACTTTGCAGCGTTCGTGGTCGAAAGGGGACCTCCTCCATATATCGCGAAAACCTAAGATATTACAATTTTCTGACAGAAAAACCCATTAATAACAAATACAGATGCACTCCCTCTCCTTCATTCTCACAGTCCGACGGGACGGCGTTCCGATACGGCTGAAAAGAGATTAGGCGCAGGACCGACGGCTTTACGTGCTCTCAGAAGCACGGGGTGTCACACCGCCAACTTTTTAACTCCGAGCTGCTACTGAGAATTTCCTAACAGAAAAGCCCAATGACACTTTGCCTAACCTGGGAATCAAACCCAGGACCACACGTTCAGCAGCCACGTTCGTCGCCACTAGATCAACAAGGCTAAGCTATCCTTGATTCTAGTAATGCGGCAATATTGATATATATCAAGTGTTCATGGAAAACTTAATGTATCAGCCATTTTTATCTCTGCCAATGAAATGAAAAAGAAAATAGTTTACATTAGTGATACCCCCAGCCTGTTACCACTAACAAACTTAAATTAAAAACCATTTTCCATATAAAAAAAAACATGATAAAGAATCCGTACGAAACATCATACCTACTTTTAAAAAAGTACTTAAATAATAATAATAATAATAATAATCAATAAATTATCGTTGAAGTCAAGAACGTGGCGCGATCTATCTAAAGATGGGTGATCGGTAGAGGCAGTTCAATATGAGCATGCCTCTGCTACAGAGGGCATGTCAAACCGTCGGCTCCGGCTTCTTATTATTAAATAGCTTAAGAGACAAAAAAAAATACATTAATTATTATCACGTCCATTTCTATAATAATAATAATTAATATGACATAGTCTTACACAAGTTATTATACAATAAATAAGTAGATACTTAAAAAAATGAAATTAATAAATAATAAATTGCTATGTGTGAGTTATATATATATTATTTTATAATTTTTTGTGTTCCATAGCCGCTATATTACATTTATTTTAAATCTTACTAGCCTACGTTACCTACCCGGAAAATGCAAGGATTCTAATGATACCACATTCATCTAAATCGGTTCAGGCTTTTAGAAGTTATAGTTTAATAAAGAAACTCACAAACATATATACATATTTACTTACATACATATATGAACCCTAAAACATTGAAGTCATGTAAAAAGTTAAAACATAAAACAACACTAATTCCACATAATTTTTCCAAAAGCATTTTCTTCATCACACCGACACTACAAAGAGCCCAATTTTGACATTTGTTTTGGCGCCAACACCTGTCAACATGGCGGATTTGAGATTACAAATGTATGTCAAGATTACAAGGGTGGCATCGTAAACGTTACGGCTTTACCCAGGTTTACGAAGGTTCAAAGATTAATCTCCCACCGCTGAGGGTCTTAGAAATGTATACGATATTTACACCTGTTTGGATTTACAATGTGAATATGGTTTTATAGGCGTGGGGAGAATGAACGAGGTTCTCGTATCGGGTTCGGATGTGGCAACATTAAATCAATTTTATAGCCAACTAGCGGATACCCGGCGTGTGCTACTACGTTTTTTTTTGTTTTCATTATTTTTGTGGTCTAAAACCATCTTTGCATTATTTTGTGTTCGGGCACATCGGTTGGATGGTTTCAAAGTCTATACTATAACAGACATAGGTAGAAAAAAAATGAGTTTTATATATTAGGATATTTTATAGCCAATATAGGTAAAAATATGAAATGCTCTCTGCAAGAACTTTAGCGATCTGTACACATAGAAATTAAATGACGGGTACAATGCCTTGTATCCGTGCTTGTATCATTAAATCGCATCGTTACTGACTTAATTAAATCGACCGTAGTGTCGAGCTTTTAAACTGCTAACTATGATTTTAAACACATATATAACAGCAACAGTCACAAAGAGTCAGTGCCCTATGCCTCTAGTCACAGAATTATAACTAATATCTCCTCTTGTTATATTTGACACTTATCTCAAAAATATTCATATACTACGCATAACATGAACACAACGCTGCTTACAATTATTGGCGGTACGCTTGCCAACATAGTATACGCAAAAATACAATATATTTTTTTAGATTAGATTTTATGTTCTTGAGGGTATCCTTTTTTGTTGATTTTTTAATCTCTAAATTCGCAATCATCTATTTAACCACTGTCTAAAACTCCAGCCAAGTAAATAACGGCGTCGCCATTTATTTATTAATCACAAATGGAACGGCTGACACCAATTACACCAATCGGAACAAGATCCTGTGACCTTCGTGTCGGCGATCATCAATTTAATTTTTCATACACATTGTAATAAACAATTCCTTTGTCCACAGGTAAAAATCTGGTTCCAAAATAGAAGAATGAAATGGAAACGCTCAAAAAAGGCCCAGCAAGACTCCAAAAATAAAGACACACCACAGACTGAAGAGAAAAAACCAAAAGAAATGCAAAACGACCAAGAAAAGCCCACGCAAATAGCGGGAGATTTGACAGCTGTCAAACCTATGTTAGATAGGGACAGAATTATTGCATTAGAGAGAGAAAGGGCGATGGCTGCTGCGAATTTTAATTCGAATATGGAAAATAGACGTGGATTGGTCGTTATGAATCAAGATGGTAGTCGGCCAATGGATATGTTTAGGCCCTACGTGGTATGAAAATAAATTATTTTTTCGTTTATTTTATTGATTTGTTAGTTTGTTTTAGATGAAAACTATGTAATTTATGAGAGATAGTGTTTTTTCTTTGTATTTCTACAAACTTTTGTAAACATTCCATTGAAATAGGTTTAATTTTCTATGAAATCTTATACACATCGTAGTACATTAATGGAAATCTTTTTTTTTCAATACATTTAATTTTTTTAATAACGCGCTGTCTTATTATTGGGGAAGTCATTACGTATACTATAGAAACTAAAATATAAGTTAGTATAACCATTCCTAGTCAAGCATAGTGTAAATTTCTACGTTTAGTTACTGTTAAATAATAAAATTAATAATTTACATAATAATTATTGTAATGTGTAATCTAATAATGACAATAAGGCCTTTGCAAAATCCGTGTCCAAAAATAAAAGAAATCACATTTTATTATCCTCTTTCAACCCATAATTGCAGCGTATTTGAAATTCTAAGCATTCATAGTCCTCTACAGTAAAGGATTTAGGTACTCTCAAAAATAATCACGTTCACATTATAATAAAACAACTTTTAACCGGATTAATCGCGTGTATTATTGGTTTTTGTTTTTTCCTGACTTTTGTAGTCCTCCTGCGACCACGAACGCTGCAAAGTGATCGAAACGTCAGGAAAAACAAAAACAAACGAGAAGTGCGACTGCTGAGCATGAGGTCTCAGGTTCGATTTCCGGGTCGGGCAAAGTGTTATTGAGGTATTTCTGTTGGGAAATTCTCAGTAGCAGCCCGGAGTTTGGAATTGTGCTCGGTAGATGGCCATAGACTCACCACCTACAGTCACCTACTTCATGGGACTTAATAACAGCATTGGCGAAATGTGGGTGTACAAATGTGTACACCTCCGACCCGTAGAGCTGGACCCGTCTCCCACAACGGTTGGTACATAACCGGTTGGTAGGTAACCAGCCGCGGCCGAAGCCTCCCACCAGAGTTGTGTTGCCTGTTTTGCACCACCCAAGGGCCACGTGTAGGGATTCCATTTTAAGGGTGCACTCCTACGGACGCGAGCAACTCAGCCCCCATCAGGCTATTTTAATCAGAAAAGCACACAGTAATTAGTTATATTAGATTACATACTATTTTAAGATTATTATAAGGACTGATGCAGGCCAAATTTAGTATTTAAGTTTAGTTTAGTTACACTAACATGTTGATTTTACATCGGGAATTTTGACAACAGGCAATCTGATCTCCTGACGTATAACCGCGCGGATACAGAATGGAATGTGAATTGACGTCACGTGCTACCTCTCTTTCAGTTCAATATTATGAATATGAATGAGCAAGAGGAGAATATAAATGACGCCATTTTAAGTGCCATATTTTTTTTACCGTGCGGCTTGTCGTGCTAGTAACTTTAAAAAACATACTTAAGCTCCATTTGTATTTCTGTTAAAAAGAAAATGCTCTGGGAAATAAATTTTTTATTAAAAAAAACTTAAATATAAAAAACTGTAATTTTTGTTATTTTTATTAGTCAAGAATAATTGAGTCAGTATTTATGTAGTAATTTAAAATTAATTGTGTAAAATCTATTAACAAAAAGACATCTTTCGAACCAGTATTATTGTTTTTAAGTGACTAACATTACGAAATTTTGTAAAAATGTAATTTTATGTAGTTAATTTTAAGAATACTTTGATGGCCATACTGTTGTGCAATATTAGAGAAATAAAAAATAAATTTTTAGTTTGGTACCCTTTAGAAATATTATCGTGCACCTACTCAAAAAAAAAATGCTATACAAGGTCACAATTTTATTATAAAAATATAAATCTCAAATTTTGATTGGTTTCCTATAGCAAAAAAATACTAATGTGTTTAAATTTTTGAACTACACACAATTTTAATATGCTTTGTTATAAAAAATAAATATTATCGCTCTAAAACAGTGTGGTCATGTCCTTAGCTAAATAAAGTAACAAATTGACGTAGTATTAACACAATACTTTAATTTGTGACAGAAATTACAATGCGAGCAAAAAAAATGTATCCAGCAAAATAAATAGCGCATCGGTGAAGGAAAACATCGTGAGTAAACCAGCACATCTGAGAGATGTTCTCGATGGTGTGTAAAGCCATGTCAGAGACCTACGTGTGGTTTAAACTCTGACACTAGGTTGTTCATCAACCACACGATAAGAAGATCTGTGCAATTTAAATCAGTATTACAAGATGGATAACTTTTTCTGGCTTGATCTATATTTCTGTCACAATAATACTTATAATATAAAATGTATATGTTTCTATGTGAAGTCCTGTACCATATTAATAAATAATCGTACCTAATAAATTATTATATATGCAAATTATAAATAAAAATATAGTGGATATGTTGGATGTTGTCGTTTTAATTGTTTATACAATACCGCCCTCAATTTTTAGTATATTTCTGTAATACTACCCTAAATTTTTAGTACATTTTTGTAATATCACTCTCAATTATTAGTACATTTCTGTAATACCACCCTCAATTAATAGTACATTTCTGTAATACCACCCTAAATGTATACTAAAGTTCTGTACATTTCTGTAATACCACCCTCAACTTTTAGTATATTTCTGTAATACAACTCCCAATTTTTAGTACATTTCCGTAATACCACCCTAAATTTTTAGTACATTTCTATAATACCACCCTCAATTTCCTTTACTTACTTCAAACTCTTTTTTTTTTATTCTAATTAAACATGCTATGATATAAGAATAATGTTACGATGCGAAGGTATTCGTTAAATATCATGTATCGAATATCGATACACTCAGTTGCGATACATACGAACATTGCTACAAGCAACATATGGCTACATAATCTCCATTGACAAGTTTCTAGTATTTAGTATTTACATCTACTCAATTGTAGGAAGTTCAACGATCGAGCATAGAACATAAACACGAGAAAGAATCGAACACAAAATTCATGATCAAATAAATTAGTCAGAAGAATCGATATTAACATATACTCCTCCCGACCGTATTTCGGTCACAGCAGCCTATCTCCACGGAGATTAGCCAAGTACGCAGGAGATATTATAGTGTACAAGTGTATGCGCAAACACAGGTGCACACCCTCTTCCTTCACTCTTAAATTCCGATGGGACGGCAATCCGACACGACCGGAGAGAGATGAGGCGCAGGACCGACGGCATTACGTCCTCTCCGAAGCACGGGGGTGCCACACCATCAACTTCCTTACTCCGGGCTGCCACTGAGAATTACCTAACTGAAAACTCCAATAAAACTTCAGGAGTATTATTACCTAATGGTTTATGTGATATAAAAACTTTTGCCTTTGAGTTTGACTATAATATACGATGTCAGAAACCCCATGACATCTTTAAAAGTTGTTTTTTCTTATCGTATGGTTGATGAACAACCTAGTGTCAGAGTTTAAACCACCCGTAGGTCTCTGACATGGCTTTACACACCATCGAGAACATCTCTCAGGTGTGCTGGTTTCCTCACGATGTTTTCCTTCACCGTTTTGAGCAAGTGATAATTAATTTATAATGCACGTGACTTCGAAATGTCGTGGATTCCAACTTGCGACCTTTGACTTGTCAGTTCCACGGTCATACCACTAGACTATCATCACTGCTATATAATATTGAAAGTTGGTACAGTCACGAGCACAAACATGTATACATTTGCACTTTTTAATCTCCATATAAATACAGATATATTAAGATAATTGCAGCTTTACGACATTGTATTAACAGCAAAGTTGGTAAGGTCGGTTCGGTCACCTGTATAGCGACTGAAAAGATAGCAATGACGTCACCAAAAGAGGTGTTAAAATGTGTAAGAAGAATTCGCGGTGGTGAGCATAGGTCGAGATGGCTTAGTGGTCAGAGCTCCTGGAGCATTTAATATCTATCCGGGAGGCGCAAGTACAAATCCTGCTCACGACCGTATTCTTATTCCATTTAAAATTATTTTTAGAGTTCGCTAAGCATGCGTTACTGATTTTCAAAGATTTATCTGTATCCATACAAATAGTTATCTGACTAATATAGTCATATATATATATATATATATTAATGTATGGTTATATTTAGAAGTAATGGTTCTTCTATCTGCGTTACATACCTAATTATCTTAGTAATACAAGCTACAGATATTGTCAGTGAATTTTAAAAAGTTTATATCTTTGTGGTCGTGACTGTACAGCACACAAACTATATCTGTAGTAATACGACACAGTTATATAACACAAGACTGGTAACGGTTCGCTTACAACACTAAATTAAGCTGAGGAGGAGGGGGACGTAGGGTGACCATCATGGAATAAATATGTTAAGATTCTAACGATACCCTATACATCTAAATCGGTTCAGGCGTTTAGAAGTTATGGTGGAATACCTTATTTTCTTCTTCTTCTATAACACTTCCTTTTTTAGGCAGTCGTGTAAAAGAAGTTAACGTAAAGAGTGCAGTGCAACGAGGGTAGCGAGTCCTTTCACCTGCAGTAGGAAGATAACGGCTGTAGAATTCTATAATTATTTGTTAAAGGGGTTATTAAAAGTATTAAGTCGATATAAGTTAATCATCATGAAATAGCCGACATATTTCATAATTTAGTATAAAAAGCCGACCGGTAGAGGTGTAGACATCTATACAGACATATTTCACCAATGCTGTAATTAAGGCCCATGACTGAGCCTATTGTCCTCTACCGGGCACAATTCCAAGCCCCGAGCTGCTACTGAGAATTTCGTAACAAAAAAACTCAATAACACTTTGCCTGACCTGGGAATTTAAGCCAGAACCCGATGCTTACTAGACCTACGAGTCAGTTCGTATTAAAAATATGACTTTAAAGATGTGCATTAGTCACGGTATCATCATCATCCCCCTGCCCTTATCCCAATTTATTTGGGGTCGGCGCAGCATACCTTTATCTGGCATACTGCTAAAGTTTTGGCTATGTTTTATGACCGGCCGCCTGCCTGACGTCAACCCTCTTTGTGAATGCTGTTGTTGGTGGTAACCGCCACCGATACGGTCTCCTTCTATCTAGCTATGTCACACCAAATGTTATCCATGCGCCAGATTCTGATGTGATGTTATCCTAATATCACACTCCATTAACCGGGCATTATTATTGACGGTATGTTTACTGGATTTCTTAACGAATTCGGTCAACGATATTTTAAAATTATTTGTACTACCTCTACATACATAATTCGCGATGTTTGTTTTTGAGAATGTTATAATGTTAGATACTATTGAATGCTTTGACACTGGAAATTTAACTACTTGTCAAATTTAATCTCATCTAAGTAAACTTTGTATGTTCTTATGAGAATAAAGTTTCTTTAAACCGACTTCGACATAATAAAATACGGACAAGAAGAGTCAAAATATAACAATACTCAAGTCAGGACAATCCCATATTTCTCCAAAACCATTTGCGCCCTATATTCTGAAGTGGTGTTGGCAGTATAAATTGGTGTGGAAAAACTCAGCCACTCTGTATTCCGGCCCCGTCTGTGAGCGAGAGGGAAATAGTGCCGTCCCGCTCTACTGCCTCCTGTTATGTATAGCGGGGTGTATTTATAGTGCGGCCGAGAAAAGTGAAATAAAAAGTTATCGCTCAAAAAATAAATAGACAAAAAGATTTGAGCTGTACGATTTTTGCATACAGATATTATTGAAGGTCTGCGACTTCTTTTGAACCAAGAACATTCTATACATTACATTAACATTCTTATTAATGAAATAAGTTATCTTTAATATTAAGAAACGACTACTTACGACAAACGCCTGTCTCGTAGCCATAGCCCGTAGCCCGTAGCCCGTAGCTCGTAGGCTACTACTACTGAAATACGTACTGCCCGTGCATGGAACTCCCTACCTTCTTCCGTGTTTCCTGAGAAATACTATCTAGACATATTCAAGGCTAGAGTGAATAGATTTCTTCTGGATCTACGTGCTCCATCGTCGGCCACACCGTCGCTTACCATCAGGCGAGATGGTGGCCAAACGTACGTCCACTTTTGATAAAAAAAGAACTAGATCTATAATGGGCTATACATATTAAGCTATTAATTTTTTATATTAATTAAGTACTTTGTATCGATGATTACACTGTTCTCGCTTTCCTCTTGATAAATCGTATGTACAAATACTGTAAAAATGTAAAGTATAAAAGAGTAACCATGGAGTTTCTTACCAGTTCTTCTCCATAGAAATCAACTATTTTCGAACCGTGCAACAAAATTTTTTTTTTTTTTTTTCAATTCCTGCATGGAGCAAATATTTGCTCTCTATATCTGGGTGTGTGTGTGCTTGTGAGATTATACGTCTGTAAACGCAACCACGATATAGGAAGAAATTCCTAGTGTGGGGCAACGTTTTTTTATAAGAAAAAAAATGGATTTAATGCTAAAGTTACAATATTAAATGGAAAAAGAATACGGTCGCGAACAGGATTCGAACCTGCGCCTCCCGGATAGATACTCCAGGCGCTCTGACCAACTAAGCCATCTCGACCACTGCTCACCACCGCGAATTCTTCTTCCATATTTTAACACGTCTTATGGCGACGTCATTGCAATCAATTCAGTACTTACAAGTGACCGAACCGACACGACTAACTTTGCAGTTAATACAATGTCGTAAAGAATGCAATTACCTTAATAATTCAAGATATGTCTTTGAAAAAGCATTAACGCATGCTTAGCGAACTCTAAATTGATTGCAATGACGTCGCCATAAGACGTGTTAAAATATGGAAGAAGAATTCGCGGTGGTGAGCAGTGGTCGAGATGGCTTAGTTGGTCAGAGCGCCTGGAGTATCTATCCGGGAGGCGCAGGTTCGAATCCTGTTCGCGACCGTATTCTTTTTCCATTTAATATTGTAACTTTAGAGTTCGCTAAGCATGCGTTAATGCTTTTTCAAAGACATATCTTGGATTTAATGCTTTTTTTTTTCAATTTGATTTATATAGATTTTCCGTTCACCCATTTTCCGGACTAGACTATAGATTCGGCCGGTGGGCGTGTCCACAGTGATTGATGCCTTTTGTTTAAACAACTTACCGTTGTTTGCAGTTACCGATACGCTAACGTCGATAACTGGCGACGGTTTCACGATTTTTTACATTTTTATATTTTCTTAGATGGTTTTTCTCCCAGCCGGAGTGGCAGCCTTGTGCTTGGAATTTATTTATTTATTATAATAAGCTTAGAATATAAACCTAATCACATATTACATTCTCTTATATCCTGCTAATATTATAGTTATTAATTATTGTTTAACGGTTATTACTCACGCGCATACTTCGGGATTGCCCGACTAGTTTCGAAAAACTCGTGTTTGAAACTAGTCGGGCAATCCCGAAGAATGCGCGTCATTAATAACCGATAAACAATAATTAATATAAATGTGTCTCACGAAAGTTATTATACAATATTTTAAATGCAAAAGATTGTAAGAATGGATGTTTGTTATTCTTTCACGCAATAACTACTAAACGGATTTCAATGAAAGGCACTTAAAACATGACATACCATCACGCCTGTATTCCCCGAGGGTTAACAGTTGTCCTCCCATATATCACCAATGCTGTTATTAAGTTCCATATGTTTCCACTGCCATCAACCGGGCACAATTCCAAACTCTCGGCCGCAACTGAGAATTTTCTTAAAATAAAAACCGTTTGCCCTACCCGGGAATTGAACCCAGGACCTCGCGTTCTGCAGCAGCCCTTGCGAACACTACACCAATCAAGCTACATAACTAACGGCACAATTAATTCCTCATCTAATAAAGAAATTACCATCGGGCGCCAAATTATTACTCTCCAACTCTATCTTGTCTATATCCAAACCTCTATAATCTGTGGCGTCTACAGATCCATAGAACGCCAAACACTGATGACAGACGCAAAACTGTAGCAAGTAGAAGTGCAAATAGTATCTACAAATTCAAACAGAATACAAAATCGAGGAGAGAATATCAAATATTTGATATTTGGTATTGTAACACCAACCGCTCCCGGCGACCGCCATTTTCGATTTTGCGTTCGCGCGCTTTTTGACATTTCGGGTGACAGTTGTTTTTTTAATAAGAGAATTATTACTTTTTTTTTTCATCGTGGTGAGGTAAATCTTGACTAAGAATGTGTATGGCTATAAGAGTAGATTAAGACCAAGGAGACGATGGATGGATTGTGTTAAATCTGATATGGCAAGAAAAGGAGCGACTGACGATATGACAGCTAATAGAGATGTATAGAATAAGAATACATGCTGCGCCGACCACAAATAAATTAAGATAACGCCGATTGCTCCTTTCCGGCCTGTTCCTCGGGGGCTCGTGGCTAAGTAACAGCCGCACAGGATGTGTGATGCTGTGGATACCCATCCACAGAATCACACATCCTGACCATCATTTCATACGGAGGGGCCATGCCTCGGAGAGCACGTTAAGCCGTCGGTCCTGATTTAATTAAGATCAGCTGTTACGGGTAGTCAGAGGTCTGAAAGTCAGACAACCAGTCATACTACGAAATATCGTGTTACCCAGTAATTGGATGGAAAAGAATACGGTCGCGAGCAGAATACGAACCCGCGCCTCCCGGATAAATACTCCAGGCGCTCTGACCACTAAGTCATCTCGACCTCTGCTCACCACCGCGATTTTTTGTCCACATTTTAACACGTCTTTTGGTGACGTCATTGCTATGTATTCAGTCCTTATACTATACATAATTTATACATAAGTACTGTCTTTTTAAACAGAGGTGGACACAGTTGTACACTCACATTTAATCAATGCTGTTAATAAGTCCCATGTAATAAGGTGACTAGCATATTGCGATCTACCGGGCACAATTTCAAACTTCAGGCTGCAGAAAAAAAAACATTAACTCTTTGTTTGACCGGGAATCGAACCCAAGAACCTAAGACTCAACAGTTGCGCTTACTACCACTAGAACATTATGGCAGTTATATTACTCAATTATAGTTTAACGGTTATTACTCACGCGCATTCTTCGGGATTGCCCGACTAGTTTCGAACTCGAACGGAGCCCTTATTCATGAGCTGAGCCCGCGGCGATGTCGCGAGTCAAACTCTTGACGTGCGAGTTTGACTTAAACGTTAAACTATAATTAATATGAATGTGTCTCACGAAAGTTATTATACAAAAAAAGTTATATTCCTTAATTATAATAATAAAATAGCTGTTAATTTTATTTTATTTATAATATAGCGTGTATTTAGTAGTAAATAAGATTATTTACCTAATAAAAAGGTTAGTTGTATAGATATAATAATAATTAATAATGTAAGTATCGTAATTAAATAAACTTTACATATAGGATGTCTTTAGAAATATCTTGGCGCAAAAAATAAAACACAAAAATTGTTTATGTCTATGTCCGTTATAGACTTTGAAACCATCCAATCTATATATATAATATTGAGGGTAGTCATGCATTACCTGTACACCGCCCGCCAGCCCGCAAATATATGCACATACGCAAGCGGTGAAAAATTACAACTACCACCAACTACTCTACACGTGTTTCGCCCCTCCACGGAGCATCATCAGGAGCTGTTAGACCGTGGTGTCTACCACCGAGTGCCTGCACGGTCGAGCCTCAGTATACCCTCAATATTGTGGCAGTAGCTAGATATTGTATATATAAGGTCCTAATTTATTAGGTAATTCCCTTTAAGAGGTCAATGTGTAAGTGATTAGGATTAATTTAAGCCATAATTCAAATATTTACAACAATTTTTTTTTTTTCTTAATACTCACCGTTCAAGGAGCAGTTTTCGTCTCGCTAGTACTATGTCAATGACAAATAATTTGTTATATCCATTTAATTATTAGCTTGAGTGAATGTATTTGACTTATATATTACCCCTTTCAAAGGAAATTACCTAATAAATTAGGACCTTATATTTGTATCCATTTTTCCAATACGTATTTCATTTAATTAATTATTTTTTACTTCACACGTACTTGTAAACTTATGCACGTATAAACAATTCCAGAATACTCTGTCTATGTATTTTTTTTACCTCCTAACTTTATTCTTTATTCTATTTAAAGGTTCCTCTATGTTTAAAGAAACATTATTATTACGCACGATCAGGTTTTTGCGCGTTTTATGAAATAACACGAAACTAGGGACCCGCTCCGACTTCGCACGGTTAGCACTAAGTACTTATTATACTATACATACTGAAATAAAATATAGCCTATGTTATTTCTACTTATATAAAGAAGCTTTCTAATGGTGAAAGCATTATTAAAATCGGTTCAGTAGTTTCAGGTTTATCGATTAAAAACAAACACGAATTTTTTTTTAATGTTATTATCACGAATTGAAAAAAATACGGTTGGTACCTTGCCTTGTTATAAGCGAAGTATAGATTACGCACACACACATAGATTACACGATGCGTACTTGCGTCGAGTGGATAAGTTTTAAATATTTGTATGCGTTTAGCTCGTGTATGGCAAGCAAAATTGGATGACTAGGCATGCTTCTCACATGTCGTACACAATGCTCCATCCCTATTTTTTTAAGGTCCGTGGTCCGTGGAATTGATGAAAGAAACGATTTTGTAATATTCAAAGGGAAGGGTGGAATTTGTCTATACTATAGACAAATTCCACCCTTCCCTTTGAATATTACAAAATCGTTTCTTTCATCAATTTAAATAAAAATAATTATAAATTACTTAGTATTAAGACTATACGCATTTGGAATCTAAGGCCAACATAAGTAAACATTACCTACTACTAATTGCGACATACATATATTGAAAAAATAATTATAGCCTACCCATGTATAAAAAATCTATTTCTCAAAGACTATAATACATTATAGCAGTAGTAAGCGACTTATGACTTAATGTCCTCTAGAGACCGCCATATTGAATTTAGGGTGACGTCACATAGCTTAAAACCAGCGGACAATCAAAACGCGTTTATCAATACCTCTTTTATCAAATGATGGCAAGTCGTTTAGAAGTTACGCGGGAACAGATGAACATACATACGGGCTGAAATCATAGCCCTCTTTTTAGCTTCGCCGTAGTCGGGTAAAAATAGATGACACATAAAAAGCCTTCAATTTCTAGTAGAGACCTACCTACGTAACATTCTCAACAACACATAACAAAAGATAACAAAAAAAATACCTTCATCGACCCCAAAAAACAACAAAACGCATTACACCGACCGCAAACAATCAAAGACAATGCGAGCGATATTTTTAAAAAAACAACAGCTCGTCACGTCGCGCGGGAAGGCGGGAAGACGGCGGCCGTTGATTGGTGCAAATTGAATTTGGAATCAAGGAGCGCCGGCGGGTGAAGGCGGGGGTGTGCGGGGTGCGGGGGAGGGGTGTTGTCGTGTTGGCGATCGTTCGCTGATTGCCCGTTTGTGGTGCGACTAGCTTAGAGTGGAATGGACGCATTGTTTTAAATGATTTGTTATTTTTGTATGAAAATTAAGAATTAAATCACAGATTTGCTGACAGAAGACTTCCAGAAGACATTACTTAGCTGGTTGGTGCAAGATAGAGGCGGGAACATAGTGAAACCACGTGCTTTACTGCGCACGCGTTTATTTATCTTGGTCATAATGTTGAATTAAGCTCGCTTTGTAAATGACGTCACAAATTGAATTGATGTATTTATTTTTGCGTGACAAAAGGTAGCCTATGTTCTTCTCCAAGATCCAATCTATCTCCTTGCCAAATTTCATTACGATCCGTTCAGCCGTTTAGTTGTGAAAAGGCAACAAACAATCAAAGAGAGTTACTTTCGCATTTTTATTATTAGTATGGATAAACAAAGAAAAAATAGGATATTGTATTAACTGCAAAGTTAGTCGTGTCGGTTTCAGTGACCTGTATAGGGACTGAATAGATAGCAATGACGTCACCAAAAGACGTGTTAAAATGTGGAAGAAGAATTCGCGGTAGTGAGCAGAGGTCTAGATGGCTTAGTGGTCAGAGCGCTTGGAGTATTTATCAGGGAGATGCAGGTTCGAATCCTGCTCATGACCGTTTTTTTTTTTCATTCCACAAAGTTTACAACTTTGGGGAACTTGTTATTTAATAGATACGAACTTGCGACACGGTAGCTCAGTTGGCAGAGCGATGACACGGTATGTCAAACGTCACGGGTTCTAGTCCCGTTCGTGTCTAATATTTTTCAAAGTTTCCTTAAAAGGTAATAGTTAAAAGACTATAACAAAATATTATATTTTTTTTAACGATTATGTTGCTACGATGTTCGTAGCACTTAGATTCTTCGTAGCGCTACGAGAAGTCTACAATTTACGTAGTACTTATACCTACTCTGTTTTAATAACTCCCTATAGCATCACGCACAAATATACCCGAGGGGCTATGCAGAGGGGGTATTTAGTTATTCGCAAGCATTTCGACAGTGCCATTTTTATGTCACATATCATGGAAGCGGCTACCGAATTTCCTAACATAAAAATCTAATACTACTTATCCCGACCCGGGAATCGAACCTAAACTTCACGCTCAACAGCGACAGATGAAATATATAAAATGACATGAATGAAGAAAGTATTTGACCGAGGTCTCTATGAAGTATCAAGTTGGATTCCCGGGTCGGGCAAAGTGTAACTGGATTTTATTGCAATACAATTCTCATTGTGCCCGGTAGATGGCAATATTAATAGCATTAGTGAAATGTGGGTGTATAACTTTGTACACCTCTGCCTACCCCTTCGAGGAATACAGGCATGACAAATCAAAATAATTTATTTGAAATAAACCATGTACAGGCACTTTTGAATTTTCAGAAGTTAGTTGCCACGTTCCAAAGTGTAGGTTCCTAAGGAGAAGAACGGACAAGAAACTCCACGGTTACTCTTTTTATAAAATAGGTTTTTACAATAGTATGTATTGGTTACACTGTTTTTGTTGCAAAATAGTATGTGAGAACAATGTTATATGACGCCAATACTAAAAGAGTTTAATTTACATGATACTATGTTATAAAGTTACAATATTAAATGGAAAAAGAATACGGTCGCGAACAGGATTCGAACCTGCGCCTCCCGGATAGATACTCCAGGCGCTCTGACCACTAAGCCATCTCGACCTCTGCTCGCCACCGCGAATTCTTCATCCATATTATGCAATGACGTTGCCATAAGACGTGTTAAAATATGGAAGTAGAATTCGCGGTGGTTAGCAGAGGTCGAGATGGCTTAGTGGTCAGAGCGCCTGGAGTATCTATCCGGGAGGCGCAGGTTCGAATCCTGTTCGCGACCGTATTCTTTTTCCATTTAATATAATAACTATAGTATAAAATATTATTAACACGTCTTTTTGATGTGTTAAAAATATGGCTAACGCTAAGCATGCGTTAATGCTTTTCAAAGATTTATCTTGTACTATGTTATGTTATAAAAACATATTACTTTCGCGGGAATATCTCCATTTTGCAAACAAGGCATATGGAAATGTGTCTGTGTGTTGCAACATTCACGATTCACACTTCAGTAAGCGTTGCTATTGTATATTACATTTGCTCGTTATCTCATTGGTGAAGTGACTGCAAGTGCGGCTGCTGAGCGTGCGGTCAAAGTCCGAATTTATAATTCCGACATGTATTAAAACTTTATGCGATAGAGAGATAATTAATTAATTACCTACCCATCCTTTTCCCAATAACATTGGGGTCGGATTCCAGTCAAACCGGATGCAGCATAATACTAGTATTTGACATGGAGCGACTGCCTATCTGACCTCCACGACCCAGTTACTGGGTAACACGATATCTTGTGGTATGACTGGTTGTCAGATTTTCAAACTTCTGACTACCCGTAACGGCTGTCATAGATCTTAATTTGACAAACGTGACCAACGTTTTAACGTGCTCTCCGAGGCACGAGGGTCTAGGTATGAAATTTTGTTCACTCATCCGCAGACCGACCGCGGCAAGCGTGCTTAACCTTTATCAATCGATCTGTGTGGCTGTTACTTAGCCACGAGCACTTTTATGCGATACATAGATAGCAATATTTATTATATCTTACATTGTAATAATGAAGTAATAATTTTGCACGCCATAAAATGACAGATTATGGAAAACTTTCAAAATGTTCAGGTTGTTAAAGGAGTATCTTCCCATATTATGGTTAAAGAAATTTATTTCTCAAAATAAATTACAAGAAAATTTCACATAATGAGTTAACGTGTCGTTAACTTAATTATAACTTATAACATAATTCATAAGTATGTACCTATGTTTACTTATGTATTATGTTATAATTAAGTTAACGAGCGTAACTACATACCTACTTATTCTAATAATAACACAACAAACTAAGGCTAGATTGTTTAAGATTAATGAATACAAATTGTCTTGTTACAATACAAATAACATACAAATTGTGTGTCTTAGACAATACTTACACTTAACCACTTACCTACCTGAGTTTAGTTATACAAATTACGTAACTTAAACACATCAACAAACACAGTTTATTGACGAAATAATAAATGATTCGATTTGATTCCCGGGGTGAGCAAAGTGTTATAGGATTTTTCTGTTAGGATATTCTCAGTAGCAGCCGGGAGTTAGGAAGTTGGCGGTGTAACAACCCGTGCTTCGGCGAGCACGTAAAGCCGTCGGCCCTGGTCGTGTCGGATTGCCGTCCCTTCGGAATATGAGAGTAAAGAAAGAGGGAGTGCACCTGTGTTTACGCATACACTTGAGCACTGTAATAACTCCTGCGTACTTGGCTAATCTCTGTAGAGATAGGACGCCGTGACCGAAAAGTAACTACCGTTGATACGGAACAAGAATTGATAAAGAAGACCAAGAGAAAAACGTGTGGTTAATGAACAACCTAGTGTCAGGATGTCCAGATCGGCAGGACATTTACTCTATAATCTTTAAACAATAATCTATAATCAACACCTTGTACACATATCAATAGCCGTATCTATTATATGTTGGTATATGGTTTTCTTATGAAATTATGGTCAACCCTCCTCAGACCAACCGCGGCAAGCACAGCTTAACTTCAATCGATGGATCTGTGGCGGTTACACTTCAAGCCCCCTAAATAAAGCAATAATAAAAAACAAAACTTAATACATACAAAAGTAAATGAATGCCTCACTCCATTTCACATAAAGGCGGGACCGAATTAAATCACGACTAACGCCATCTAGCGACAGCCCTCATGAATACAACATGAGCTACTGACGGATAGATGGCGCTGTTACAAATTTATCGCCACTTTTATTGTTACGACCACTTTGGCCGCGTTTCGCGGGCTTTTAGCAAAATTACTCTCATTACTTACATACTACGCTAACATATTGCTGTTTGTGTTCTAGGCAGCGATTTAAGCGCTTCTGTACTGTGCCAGATAGCATTGAAAGAATACGTGAAGTTTACTGCTGAGAAATTCTGCATTGCGCAGCTCAATAATGCAAGAAAACCAATTGTGGAGAAAATCAATAGAATACATAACGCTATATTATATAATTATATATTAAGTTGGTAGTAATTGAATGAGCTCATGGGTTTACCTACATCTTTGGTCTTAGGCAGTGTCGTATTAATCTTACATAGTTCATATTCTAGAAAAAAAAAAGTATTGCTTAGCATCACGCCTGTATTTGCCGAAAAGTTAGACAGACTAGCATACAGTTGTACACCCAGAATTCACTGATGAAGTTATTAGATCCCGTGATTGTGAGCCTATTTGCCATTTAATGGGCACATTTCCAAACATCGGGCTGTTACCGAGAATATCCTGACAGAAAAACTCAATAATACCTAGCGCGCTCCGTGAATCGAACCCAAAACTTCACGCTCAGCAGCCGCGCTTGCACCAATTACACCAAGGAGGTATTCCTGTGAAAGTTACGTCAAAAAAACGCTATAAATCAATTTTGACATCGCTTCAGCAGCTTAAATCTCACCCCCACGTGATAAACACAAACAAATCGCACAGATAACATTTGCCGTCGTAATTTGGCTAATGTATCATAAACATTTTTGCTTCATCTGTTTCACTAGGCTGAGTGGCCAGTTACCGTTGCCCGGCGGCGCGGAAGAATATATACCCTTTGTTTATGGTATTCGTTTATATTCAAAGCGCGTAATTGTGGGGTAGGCAGACTTATGAGCTTTGACGCATGATAGGTTACGTTAATTGGATTATGTATTTTCTTTATTTGTGAAAAATTTGTAAATGTATAATGGTATTATTTTTGAGCATGAATATATAAATGATATATTAAATTAGATATGAATATGCTCGATACTTGTTTCGGAAACAACTATCTTTAGCCCATAAAATTGTACTGGCCGTAGAATACAAAACCAACCTACATAAAGATTCGCCATGAAAGTATATATATATATAGTGAGACGAAATTCCTCCTCTTTTCTTCTTCAGAAGACTGGCAGCATTGACACTTTGAATTGAAATGCTAATTCTCTGACTGAGAAACAAGCTAGTACTGTGGTCACGCGCATTGTCAACCATATTTTGCGAAATGTATTTAATAAATAGCAGACGCGCACTAGGGCCCCGTAGCCCGAACGTTTCGACTCCGAACGGGTCAAAGTTATAACACGCCGTGTGGGTGTCTCTGCAGCTGCAGCAGCGGCGCCAGCACAGCCAGCCGAGCTTGAAAGATGCCATAAAGTAAGCTGCCCAAAATAAGGAGTGTTATATTTTTAGGGTTTATGTATGTATTTCCACCATAACTTCTAAATGCCTCGACCGATTTAGATGTATAGTTAGAATCCTTACATTGTCAAATCAAATCAAATCAAATCAAATCATTTTTTTCATCATCATTGTCCCGCGTAACATAGACTAAGATTAGAGACACAAAAAACGTGGGATATTAAAAATATATTGAGACATGACAGGCTTTTAAATTTTTGCATTAATTTCACCTTGTTTTAGTAATTCTAATAACCAGTTCCATTATGATGATTTCAAACAATGAACCACCCACTCACGTAACTTTCACAGACAATTTGACAAACTTTTAACCGAGTATGTTGATCGTATGGTGTTTTTATGTAAATCGGACATTGTACATGTTAGGCGAAGGGTACGGATTTCTTTGGCGGCTGAATTAAGTGGGTTTGGGATTGTAGAGAGTTGTTAGTGCCACCTCAGTGTTTTCAATTTATTTTTTGACACTTGTATTTTATTAGACAATAACAGTAAACGGTGTGAGGGCAGGAGGATGATGAATAACGGTGCTTTTTGCGCTGTGGTTGATAGATCGGCTGCTACGCCGTGTGTCGCGTTCGATTCCCGTACAGTACAAATATTTATTAAATATTTAGATCATTGTTCTAGGCATGCCAGTGAAATGTCTGTAAACGCACCCAAGATGAAAATAAAATTTTTGTGTAGTGTTCTTTTTTTTAAGATAATAGCTTTATATAAGGAAATAAAAATTTCAAAAAAAACTTCTAGATTATACGAGGCAATATTACATATCCGTTACATTCAATGATTCAATTATTAGGGTTTGTCTGACGCGTAAGCAGTCCACAGTGTGCGGGTCGTAATGTTAAATAAGTGTTATGTAGGTCAAAATAAAATCTAATTGATACCTAAATTCTTGTATCTATTATAATATATGTAATCTGAGACCTAAAGAAATTCAAAATCAGCCATTTTGCAATTATTTTATATGACAGCAATAAAATCAATTAAAAATAATTCTAATCCGTAGACTATAGTCGTACTCTATATACATCCGGCCAAATTTAATCTGTATAATGTTTTCCGATTTCCGACTTGACTTGTGGCAGGCACTTACATTTAACAAACATATATTTGCCGTTTAAATAAGCCAAATTCAACCTTATTTTACGATGACTTAGTACGTTTAGTATGAAAATAAAAGATTGTAAACGATCTTTCTCAAATATTTTAATGGCAGCCGAAAGTGCTCGCAAATCGGCCATATTGGATTGGTTTTCCCGCTTCTATTGTATTGATTTGAATTCGTTAACTTGTTATTTTCGCTGCTGAAGTGATTTTGTTCAGATTAGTTCATAAAATATATTCTGGTCTTTTTTGGTGATTGGAAAATATGTCTGAAAGCTACGATCACAGTGGTAAGGAGCCCTAATTTCATATCCGGTTCTTCAATATTATTGTCAATAGTCAAAAACCAGAAGAAAGATAAAAAACCGAATAAGTTAATCGATGAAATCTTACAAATATTTAGCACTTACCTCATTGCATAAATGTAGAGACTGAAAATTGGTTACTTCACTATTCACAAGACAGAAGCAGACGTTGAAAATGGTATTCAAAAAAATTATCTACGAAACAGCAGCAATTACCGAATAGTTTGTAGATGTGTCACGGATTTGAAAAAAATACTGACGGAAACTTGCCTTATCTTATGCGAAGAATAGATTAAGCACACACACACGCAGTGTACTGACGCCTAGTGGATGAGCTAAGTATTTGTATGCGTTTAGCTGGTGTATGACAAGCGGAATTGGATGACTAGGCATTATTCTCACATGTCGTACGCAACGCTCCGTCCGTATTTTTTTAAGGTCCGTCGGTTGTGTGTCATGGTACCTTTCGGAAACGTAAGAAAACCTACTCTATAATACGTAATATTTCCTCTACGTTTGGACCGTTTATTGTTACAATATAAGGTCCTAATTTATTAGGTAATTTCCTTTTAAGGGGTTAATTTGTAAGTGATAAGGATTCATTTAAGCCATAATTCAAATTTTTACAACAATGTTATTTTTTTCTTAATGTTCGCCGATCAAGGAGCAGTTTTCGTCTTGCTAGTACTGTGTTAATTACAAATAATTTGTTATATCCATTTAATTCTTAGGTTATGTGAATATATTTGACTCATATATTAACCCTTTCAAAGGAAATTACCTAATAAATTAGGACCTTATATATCTAATTGTTACTCTGAATAAGTTTAGATAAAGTACCATAAGTGTGTTTGAAATAGTAATTAATGGTAATGGAAATCAAAGCGAAACCAAATATGATATAAAGAATTTATTGGTACTTTATTGTAAAGCCTTTTTCGGTTTGTATTCCAACTCACTATTAGTAGCCATAGACAACAGGAAAATTTATTGTGGCCAGAAAATTAACCTCGTGGAGTGTATAAAATAATATTTTATGACACCAATCTCAGTACCCTGCCCATCTTCCAGCAATCACTATAAAATATAGATCATAAACTATTAACTGGATAACTATTGCTATAAACGCGGGGCTATGAAGTGGGCAATCATTGCTTTTATGATTTTTGAGACCATACAGAACATCCAGTATATCTTGGCTCGCGGCGAATTATTGAACTAAATTAAAAGTACTTAATTTGACATAATTGTTCACTTTCACTTTGCAAGCAACGCTGCTATGAATGGTCAAGTTAAGCTGGGCATTATTACGTGTTATTGAACGCAGTAAATTTTTTTTATGACCCTCTAGTTCATTGTTATTCTACCATTAATACTTGTTAGGGTATTGAATAAAACAAGAAAAAGATGCTATACAATTTTGTGAAAAGTAAAAATACGGTCCTGAGCAGGATTGGAACCTGCACGTCCCGGATTAAATACTCCAGGCACTCTGAACACTAAGCCATATCGTCGACAAAAATGTATAACTTTAATTTCGCTCCGCGTGCGTACGTTTGAAAGATTCATCTGTATTTAAGTAAAAGATGAATTTAAAAAAAAACACTATTTAATAGAATATTAAATATATTTTTAATATAGTAATGCTTTTATTAATTAGAAGAATATTTTGAAAACTCAAAGATAAACAATTAAATACAAAATACCGTTACAATAACTAGACTAAATTAATATTATTAATTATTTCCAGTACAGGGTTCTAAACAGGTGGTAATTGCCAACCATCTTCTCTATTGAAATTTGGTGTTTTTTAATTTCAATAGCCTCGCGGAGCATTCTCGGTATATATCGGTTTTCTTTCGCGAGGATTTGGGGTTTATCAAAACGTAGAAAATGGTTGGGTTTGTCTGTTGTATGTTCACAGCAGTGGCGGTACCTTCATATAAGCCCAAAAGCCCGGCATGCCTTACTAAAATGCTCGATAGAGAATCAATATCAAACCCGAACTATTTAAAAGTTCGCGCGCTTAATTCTTATCAAAATAACACAAAGTATCTACCTATGCCACACTACTACACATCGCGATTGTTCGCGCGCAGAGTTTCGCATTTGCAGCATCTACATATAGCTATCTCGCTTACACGCACGGGCTTTTACCGGGCTTTCAAATACTATCTCTGTCACTTTCGCACTTATAGCGATGTGCCGTATAACGAGTACATACCTTGTGCGTCTACAAATCGATCAGTATGGAAGATTTAAGCCGTGCATGCCTATGAAGTTGCACGCGTATGCACACCTTACCAACTCTGCAGTGTTGCCGTTTTAGCGACGTTGTGAGATCTTGGAGATTTTTAACGAGTTTGTAGACTTTTTTTTAGATTTAGCAACAATAAAAACTAGCGACTTTTTAAAATAATTAATAGTTTAGAGTCACGTGACACATAGATTAAAAATTATGAATTTGTTTATCGAATTAAATGTATTTACGAGTTATTAATATTATTTTCAAAAATACCAAAGAGTCAAATAAAATACATTCTATCATTATAGCTAAGTTTCATATTTTATTTTCATCAGTGTCAAATACCCTATTGCGACATTTAGCTAGATTTTTCGTATACCTGGCGACTTTTTTTGCCTAAATGACAACACTGCAACTCTCCGTAAGTACCAAGTGCAACTCACTTCAGTTTCATTTGCTTGAGTGCGAAAAGTTTTGTTGTTAGAGTTTTTTGTGTGTTTTCTTAGATTTTCTCAGTGATACAATTGTTTTGGTGACTTACAATGGAGGTAATTGTACCTTGTGAGGATTTAAAATGCGTTCAAGTTTTGATTGGCGAAGATAAGGTAAAATCTTTAAACTTTGCTCAGAAAAAACAGTTAATTTCTTCATTAAAACCGACGCCTAATCTGTGTATTTCTCAGACTAGTAAATCGCATAAACGAAAATTTAATAGATCAGTGTATAAAACTAGTTGGATTGTTGGCTGTTCGCACACTAATAAGTTGTATTGCTGGTGCTGCATATTTTTTTCGAATGAAGATTCCGAATACATCTGGTTATAATGATTTAAATAACATATCTGGCGCTATTAAAAGGCATGCAAATTCCCATAAACACCTGTGTGCAATGGTTTCTTTCAGTAATTTTGGTAAACAACGAATTGAGACATCTATATCACGCCAGATATCTGAGGAAATTTCAAAATATAACACGCGCGTTGATAACAACCGTAGTGTATTTCAAAGATTAGTCGATATTGTTTGTCATTTAGCACAACAGGAACTTCCTGTAAGAGGACATGATGAGTCCAAAACTTCATTAAATAAAGGCAATTTTTTAAAACTGGTCTCGTTAATTTCAAAATACGATGTCGTTTTAGAAAAGCATATGCAGCATCAGGAAAGTGACGAACCGGGGCCGAGAAGAAGACGGATGAATTCACTTTTATTTTAATGTACCTAACCAGTAGTTTATGAGATAATTGCGATGATACATACGTAGGTACCTACATACTCAGTCCAAAACTGAACTTTCTTTTTTTGAAATTGGTTAAAATTTTATTGGGCTTGCCTTATTTTGAAACCCTAGGCACGCCACTGGTTCACAGACTGCAGATTTTGTTGTTTTTAGACCACCTTAGTCGTCCTGCGACCACAAACGCTGCAAAGTGTTCGAAACGTCAGGAAAATCAAAAAACCAATAATACACGCGATTAATCCGGTTAAAAGTTGTTTTATTATAATGTGTAGTGATCGCGCAAACCTAAGATATTACTATGTTTGACTTTGACTTTGACGACCCTGACTTTCTTTATCTCTTTGCATTGGTACTTACAAAGTAGGTTTGCGAACTCAATTATTGCTATTAGATATTATTTATTCTGAGTACTCAAGTTAACATAATAATAACGCCTAATAACGACGAACTTCATGAAGCAAAATACTCGCTTTATTATTAAAAAAAACGGATTTTCGGGAAATCACGCCAGCTATGATTCAACCTCTCAATCTCTATATGTTTTTTAACAATGTGCTAAACAGCGCCATCTTTTAGAGTTAAACATGAGCACAATGACGGGACGAAGCGTCGAAAACATGCATAACTAAATACTTTACTTTGTAATGTATAGATGTCGCTGCAAGTGACACTATTATAATACGACTAATTTTAAATGGTCATGGCTAAGCAACCAAATCGTTTTATTCCGTCCGGTTAGAAAGTATTCTTGATTTATTATCATTACTTGAGTGAGACTAACTTTTTTTATTTTTAGTTTCGTAAAAGTTGTCGTAAGGGAACTATGTTTCGCGACAAGTTATGTTTAAACGCATTTATATAAAAAGAAAACAATGTAAAGTGATAAATAGAACGTGTTAATGAAAAGTTTCAGTGTTTGTGTATAAAATGAAAGTTATTGAAGCTAAGATAGTAGTTTTAGGATCGCAAGGTGAGTTAATTACAATTTGGTTTCCAAGTTTTTTATGGTCAAATCTTAGGGTCAAAACATGATGTCGTAACTTGAACTAAAGATTTGGGTGTCGTAGGCCGATCAGTGGTTTCGTCATATTTAATTAAAGTGAGTTCCACTATCCGTAAAAAAACACTATGAAATTATAGTTCATATATTACTTCTTCGATAATCTACTTTCGCGTACAACTCTTACAAGTATAGGATAGGATAGGTATACCTCATTGTTTACTGTTAAATGCTCAATTGATTAGATAGAGCTTCGGTCAGAGGGTCGTCTTAGGGCTTCCATTCTAAGAAATCTGTGTAAAGTTTGATAGAACCTAGTATTGTATATATCTCCTTAGAGATCCAGAAAAAAAATAGAATTTAAAAAACATACATTCTTTTTATTTACTTTTTTTTATACAACCATTCTAGCACACTTGTATAAAATTTGGTAAATCCTACCTACTTAGCCAACTATCCAATTAAAAAAAAAAACAAAAGTATTTAAAAAACAGAAGTGCATTCTTATAAATACTTTTTTTTATCTAAAGCTCATAGGAAGTCAACAAGCACACCTGTTTTTGAAAAAAGAATGCAAAACTATTTTGTTCTGACAAAATATAATTTTATATTTTAGGTGACTGTCTTTCGAAGTATCACATAAAATGTCTAGAAAAGTTATATTTCTTCATACTGAGTAAAAACTTAAGTACCTATTATAATTTTCTCTAATCTAGTATATTTTATTCTTATCTAGAAACATGAAATTGCATTAGTTTATTACTAACATAGATACAAGCATTTTATCTATGATCTAAACTGGTTTAATTGTGGGGTTGCCACAGTATTAAAAATAAAATCCAGTCTTATCAGTTATAGATTAAATTATAAAATATATTGCGATTATAACTACTTTTAATATATCATAGTATAATTGACTTAAAACACATGCTGCCCCCACCCCAAATAAATTGGGATAAGTGCAGGAGGATGATGATGATGATTGTCATAAAATATTATAATATATTTCACATTATCCTACAGTTGCAGGGTTGTCACCTATTAGTAATTTGTTCAGTGCAAAACTAGTCTTCCCCGATTATAATTATGTAGTATATTAAAATGTTTTTCGGCGGGGCTCGTGGCTACGCACAGATCGATCGATCGAAGTTATGCTACGCTTACCGCGGTCGGTCTGTAGATGTGTGACCATCATTTCTTACCGAGACCCTTCCATGCCTCGGAGAACACATTAAGCCGTTGGTCCCGGTTGAAATCAAATTAAGATCTATAACAGCCGTTATGGGGAGTCAGAGGCCTGAAAGTCTGACAATCAGTCATACTACGAGATATTGTGTTACCCAGTTACTGGGTTGTGGAGGTCAGATAGGCAGTCACTCCATATAAAATACTGGTATTATGCTGCATCCAGTTTGACTGGAAGCTGACCCCTATTTAATTGGGAAAAGGCTTGGCAGATTTTATTAAAATCTTTTTCAAACTTATATATGCATGTGTAGCGAACTAAGTAGCAGTGATAGCCTAGTGGTATGACCGTTGGACTGACAATTCAAATGCATGCACACGCACCACTGTCTTTTCCAAGTCATGTGCGTATTATAAACTAATTATCACTTGCTTAAAACGGTAAGGAAAACATAGTGAGGAAACCAGCTCACCTGAGAGATGTTCTCGATGGTGTGTAAAGCCATGTCAGACACCTACGGGTGGTTTAAACTCTGACACTAGGTTGTTCATCAACCACATGATAAGAAGAAGAAGCAGCTCTGAAGATGAGATCACCAACAGATGTATTAAAATGAATAAGAAAAATTTGGGGTAGTGAGCAAACATTGAGATGATTTAGTGGTCAGAGCGTCTGGGAGTATTTACCCAGGAGGTTCCAATCCAGTTCACGCACATATTCTTCTTAAAAAAACAACATTATAACTACAATATCTTGTTAAAATGCTAAGACAAAACCTACATTTAAAATGGAGCCCTCCACATGATTGCAACAAAAGCGATCACTGAGCATAATTTTTTAATAATACCCCATTATTATGACTTAAATCAAAATTATACATTTCTGTACCATACTGCGGCAACCCTAAGATATAATAAAATGATTAATGCAACAGAGAATGCCCATATTATATCAGTTATGATTCATTTATAATTTAGATGGATTTATATTGGAGTTTTCCTGTGCTTGACTTGGGTAGTGTAATGTAAATCATTATTTTATTATCAGCCAGTATATATTTACTTTGAAACACAGCAATAAAAGTGTAATAGCAGCTTAAAATTAAAAAACTAAAAAAACTGTTTCATATCTCGTGATGACACTGTTGCGGTTTGATGTTAACATTCATTTTTGGCTATTGTCTCTACATAGTGTAAAATAACGTCGCTTTCCGCGTCTGTCTGTCTGTTTATCCGCTAACTCCTAAACCATGCAACGGATTTTGATGCGGATTTCACTATTGTTTAGATAATTTTTCACAGACAATTTATATAGATGTATAATAAAGCCTATATCATTAAGTTTTTTTGTAAGTAGAAAAAATAATATTTTGCAACCAGATAGCTTTTAAATAAATTTACATGGCTTAGATAGGCTAAACGTAACTTCAATATTTTCTTCCGTGCGAAGCCAGGTCGCTACTAAGTAATAAAAATGAGGCATATTAAGGTATTTCACAACAGTCTATAATAATATTATAAAATTCAAGTGTTTTTATTTGTTTAAACGCACTAATCTCTGAAACTACCAGTTGGATTTGTTTTTTTTTTATGTGATGAGTAGATTCATGAAGAATAGCATAGACTATTTAACATTACGGTACGACTCTTAGGAAGAAAAAAGCGGAAGAAACCGCGGGGCACAGCACAGCTAATAAAAGATGTTTTTCTATATGGCCGAGTGCTAACGGGCCCGCCCTCCTCTTGAGCCACAGGTTGTGGGTTAAGACATCACAGACATACTGTGAAAGAAAACATCGTGAGGAAACCTAGACTTAAAGGTCTGAAATCGCCAACCCGCAGTGAGCTAGCGTTGTGATCAATGCTCGTGCCTTCTCTGTATGAGAAGAGGCCCGCGCCCTGCAGTGGGACAGTTATGGGCTTTCTTTTTCTTTCAATGTCGATAAGAATTGCTTTTAAATGTGAAAAGTCATTAAAAATCACGTTTTTAAATAGGTGTGATGATAAAAATAATGTCTTATAGTTCTCATTACTATCTACAAAAGGAAGTAAATTATGCATTATTTAGATAACAAAACATTAATTATATGTAGGGTTGCCATCTCTAAAAGCTGCTAGCCCGAACAAGAAGTGTGGAAACCCGGACATATCAACACTGTTTTTTAAACTGTTTTCTGTGTTACTCTATAATATAAATAATAGTTATAATCATTATAAGTTAACTCTTTATTTCTTTTCTTAGTTTTAAACTAAATTTTGTAATAAAGTTTTAACAAATAATGAATAATCTTGCATTTTGGACGTAATTTCGGCAGGTTATTTTCGGTACTGGTGTCAGCAGCCTCAAACACGGACAGCAACCGGACGCTCCCCGAACGCCCTCTAAATTAAGACAAATCCGGGGAAACCCGGACGGATGGCAACCCTAATTATATGGAATACTTACACAAAATCATTGTGATTAAAAATCAATAAATATTTATCAAGGAGATTGGAGAATTAATTATCACTAGTTGTGCCCTGTAGTTTTTTATGGATATCATATCTCGGTATCAAATGTGGGTCTTTCCACAGACCGACCGCGGCAAGCGCAGCTTACCCTCGATCGATCGATCGGTGCGGCTGTTGCTTAGCCATGAGCCCCAGTCTAGTAAAGTGCAAGGTGACTGACGGGCTGGCTGGGAAAGCCGAAGATCGAGCTTAGTGGAGAGCATTTTTTTTTAAATAAAAACCTTTTTTATAATAATCGTTAATTAATAACTATGCGCCACAAAACTGTTTTCACGGTTTGTCTGTGGGAATATAGCAACCGGAAAAAAAAGTGCGGACGCATAATTAACTAATCATTATTAATTATAAAACTTAAACATAAACCACGAACTTAGACAAAAATAAATACCAAATTAAACACAATCATAAATCTTTCTTGCAGAAATGCAAATACTAGCAATATAAATAGCTCTGATAAAGGATTAGTCCGCTTTTATGTAACACTAGCTGGGGCCCGCGACTTCGTCTGCTAGACGTGAAAAGGTAGCCTATGTCTTTCTCCAAGGTTCAATCTATCTCCATTACGAACCCTTCAGCCGTTTAGTCGTGAAAAGGTAATAAACAAACAAATAAACATAGTTACTTTCGAATTTATTATAATATTATTATGGATGGATACCTATAATTCGATTATATTGTTTTCATACTTGCTATGTACGATAAGAATCAGTCAGCAGTATTACTTATGTACGTACATTATATCAGATTTATTTTCGTTTCTTATCAAAGAATTCGTACAATATATTATGTACGTAATGTCAAAGTGTATTTGCACATAATGGCCTTGTACTTCATCGGGCTATAGCCGTCCACCTCCACTGCTGTACAAAGGACCCTATCTAGTGTTTGTTGATTGTTAATCAAGAGTCAAATTAGTATTATCTTTAATTTAAACGCGCGGTTGGCGCAGTGGTCGCGAGACCGGCTGCTGCTTCGCGTGTCGCAGGTTTGATTCCTGCACGGAACAAATATTTGTATGATCTACAGATAATTGCTCCGGGTCTGGGTGTTTGTGTGCTTGTGAGATTATATGTCTGTAAACGCACCCACGATACAGGAAGATATTCATAGAGTGGGGCAACGTTTTTTATAATATAATATATATATTATAGGTATTGGTGTAAAATATAATAATAATATATAATCCGTTATAGTTAGTTAGTTTAGCTATAAATAAATAAATAGTATCAAGACAGTATTCCCTGAGGGCGTAGGCTGAAGTTTAAACTCCAGTAGTTGTACGCTCACATTTCACCAAGTCGCATGCATGGTGCCTCCTTTATGAGAAGCCCTTGCCGTCGTCTTCTTATCGTGTGGTTGATGAACAACCTAGTGTCAGGGTTTAAACCACCTGTAGGTCTCTGACATGGCTTCACATACCATCGAGAAAATCTCTCACGTGTGCTGGTTTCCTCACGATGTTTTGCTTCACCGTTTTATGCAAGTGATAATTAATGATATGTCTTTGAAAAAGCATTAACGCATGCTTAGCGAACTCTAAAGTCACAATATTAAATGGAAAAAGAATACGGTCGCGAACAGGATTCGAACCTGCGCCTCCCGGATAGATACTCCAGGCGCTCTGACCACTAAGCCATCTCGACCTCTGCTCACCACCGCGAATTCTTCTTCCATATTTTAACACGTCTTATGGCGACGTCATTGCGATCCTGTTCGCGACCGTATTCTTTTTCCATTTAATATTGTGACTTTAGAGTTCGCTAAGCATGCGTTAATGCTTTTTCAAAGACATATCTTGAATTATTAAGGTAATTGCATTCTTTACGACATTGTATTAACTGCAAAGTTAGTCGTGTCGGTTCGGTCACTTGTATAGGTACTGAATTGATTGCAATGACGTCGCCATAAGACGTGTTAAAATATGGAAGAAGAATTCGCGGTGGTGAGCAGAGGTCGAGATGGCTTAGTGGTCAGAGCGCCTGGAGTATCTATCCGGGAGGCGCAAGTGATAAATAGCTTATAATACGCACATAACTTCGAAAAGATAGTGGTGCATGCCTTTGATTTGAACTTGCGACCTTTGAATTGTCAGTCAGGCCTGCTGCGGTGATAACCACTAGACTATCACCGCAGCAGGCCTTTGCCGTGCTGTGGTGAGACAGTTACGGGCTGGTTATAACATCGGATGAGGGCCCTCTCTCGCCACCAAAAAAGATTTTATTTCTGAATAAAAAAAAACTGCTATGACCCCGAGATATCGACGCTAACGCAGCTGCTCAGTGTTGGGTTGATGATCAGTCGACCGTGCCTATGTGCGAATAATAAAATGAAGGTACTTACGTATTGAATGTTCACGTAACAATATTGTTCAAAATGTGCACCATAACGAGCGATACATAACTGGGCACGTCACCTGTTGTTGTCTTATAAACTACCTAACACCAGCACATTCCCACTCACGCACACAATTGCACTACACTTGTAATTTCATCGGTGTACACTAACATTTTTACATCACCCCACAAATAAAAGTAAGGCGTAAGGTCCGGGGACAATGCAACGGCGTCTGCCGGACTGGCCACCTCTCCACGTAGATACACACTGCACCACTCAACCAATCACCGGCGAGGGCATGGGTACACGCGCACCATATCGACGTACTCACTGTTTAAAAAATGCGGTTTTGTAGGTACCCGATCGTAAATTGACCGCGCGCGATTTCAACATGTAGCCTCGTTCGCGTCAACCGACAGACTTACCAATTACCGTTGAGCCGCGGCGCTGGCGTGCGCGGGTAGGTACGCAACGCGAGCGCGAGCGCCGCCGCGCCGCGCCGCTCGTCTTTGGCGGTACCTACGCTCGACCTTTTTCGGCGCGCGGTGCCGTCTTTGTACCTACTGCGCGCGACGCGGCGATGGCTATGACACGACGTATAAGCAAAAAACAGTAAACCTGCGAAATTAATTCGAATTTCTAAAGTATACTTTTTTTAATTGTTTTGTAATCATTTACACCTATAGGTTCACCTCCTTCAATTTGGCTACTGTCTAGAACCACAGCCTGTATATTATACTCGTCGAATTGGGAACTTTTTTTTCGTCAATTAAATATCAAGTCATAATTCGCGGAATAATCGTGTAACAAAAACATTTAAAAAAACACGTTTTATATAGAGTTCGGTTAAAAAATCTCATAACTATCTAGATGCGCATTAAATATATTATATCGTAATAAAACCCACTTTCTTATTAAAATATTGTTAGTTTATGATTAGAAATCGGCTCGCTAGTGCGTTAAAGCGTAACGTGCGTTGGTATATGATACCTTATATACTGTAAATTGTAATGTATGCTCAGAATGTCGGTCAAGGGAAGCATTAAGATATTTTGCTCAGATTTCGCCTGCATTTTGCGATATTAAGATGAATGCATGCAGATTATAATCATAGAAATAAAAATCATTAATTCTCCTAACAAAAACATAAGACACAATAAATATACTTACACACAAAAGAGAAAAACAGAATTATATAAACTAATAGATAAGTTACCCGCGCTCAAAAATGGCGATACAAAAGTAAGGCAATTGCCCAACTTGCATTCCGTCATGTCCGAATTCGAAACTCAATGCCCAACCCCGGAATGTCTTAGGACTTAGCGCTCAGCAGCTGCGCTAGAGACTACTACACCAATGAGGCAGTCTGCAAGCAGCTTATAGGTACAGATGCCTTAAAAAAAAACAGAATCCACAATAAAAACCATAAAAGAAACATTATTCATTAAGGAAAGCCTGAATAAAATCCATACTCTAGTTATGGAAAATTGGAGCACAAACAGACGCCATGCGGGGCGGGGTACAGTCAGCGATAGAAGTCATTTAACAGGCATCGGAAATTCGAAACTACACCGACTGTAGTCTTTGTAGTAATCAAATGAGTTTAATACCAGTATCTTACAAGAAGCGACTGCATATCTGACCTCTACGACCCAGTTACTGGGTAACTGGTAATATGTTGTTGTATAGATCTTTATTTGACAACGAGGGTTAAACGTGATCTCCCGATATGAAATAATGGTTACCTATCCACAAAACCGCACAACACACGACTCGATCGAACAGTCGGGGCGAAACCCGATCAATCGATCTGTGCGCAACCCGATCGATCGCTCTATGCGAAACCTGATTGACTGATCTGTGCGCAACCCAATCGATCGATCTGTCGTAGCGTGAAACCCGATTGACCGCTGTATGTATAACCCAATCGATCGATCTGTGCGCAACTCGATCGACCGATCTGTGCGCAACTCGATCGATCGATTTGTGCTCAACTCGATCGAGCGATCTGTGCGGCGTTACATAGCCGAATCGGAAAAATAATAATTGAAAATTTATATTAGAGCTATACGCAAGAATATAAAGCAAAAGTTTCCATATGCTCCGTCTACATAATCCATCCTCTAATCTTATCTAGTGATAACATATAACAGAAGCCAATGTATAAGGGATCTGTAATCCATAGTGATTATTATTGACAATTTTATTATTATCTGTATTTGTGCATTGCGTCAGTTCGACCGGACTGAGTTCGGGGGTTATTCGCTGAGATAAGCATTTGATTTACCTAAATTACGTTTTATTTTAACTTTCAGATAAAAGATGAAGTGTTTTTTTTTAAACTAACTGTGCTCGCGGCTTTTCCGCGTGGAATGCAATGACTAGAAAATTACATACAATACATTTGGTTGAAAACTAGATTAATTATATTTATTGTGTACAAATACTCGCCTTTGTACATTTTTATCATAATTATATTTGTGTATGTTCCTTAATTTGTGTGCAATACAGAATAACATAATGATTGACAATAAAAACAAAATATAAACCAAGCTTAAATAAAATTATTTACAATCTATATACCTACACGTATACAATAAAATAAAAACTATTCTAATATAAAAAACCTCATGCGTTGAAGCAATCCTCCGCATCGCTGTCTTCCCAGAAGGTGCCCAGAAGACTGGAAACATTGCCATTGCAGCTGAAAACTTATTAATACTGAAATAAAAAATACAGTTCATTTTACTTCCGGATAACGTAGCCTTCTAAGGGAATTAATAAAATCAGTTCTCGGGTCTCGGTATGAAGTTTCAGTCACCCATCCATAGACCGATTGCGGCAAGCTAAGCTTAACTTGTTACGATCGATCTGTGCGGTTGTTACTTAGCCCCGAGCCCCTTTCCGTATGTTTATTATTCACATGTTTATTTATCTTGAGTGCCTCGTTGGTCTAGTGGTCCTAAGCGCGACTGTTAAGCATGAGGTCTCGGGTTCTATTCCCGGGTAGGGATATGTTGTCGGCTGCTTAACACCCACCGGACGAAGCCATGCCGTGAAGCGTCGTGTTTAGGGATGTAGTCCGGTGCTACCGTTGTGGGAGACGGGTCTGGGCAGTTGCATCAACTCCCCAACAACGACTCGACGTCGTTCTCCCCAAATATATCCACTCTACTTAAGAGTTAATACATTTAATCTGGATTTACTGCTCCATCCTCGGCCACACCGTCGCTTACCATCAGGCGAGCTGGTGGCCAAACGTAGATCCAGCGGTGCGAGCATGGTTCTTTCTGTCGACACGTTTATCGATTTTAAACGTCAAATTGACATAAAGTGTTGATAAAGCGATAAAATTCAATACATAAAAACTTTATCGAGTCGAGAAGTTTGTCGAAAAGATCCGTGCTCGGACGCCTGCGGTGCGAGCATGGTTCTTTTTGTCGACACGTTTGTCGATTTTAAACGTCAAAGTTGACATAAATGTTGATAAAACGATAAAATTATATACATAAAAACTTTTATCGAGTCGAGAAGTTTGTCGAAAAGATCCGTGCTCGGACGCCTGTTTTAATAAAAAGAAAATAAAAAAAAATTGTTAAAGGAAAATTACGGTCGTTAGCAGGATTGACGAACCTGCCCTGAATTTTCCCCTTAGATAATCCTACGATTTCATTTATAACTTGTTTATAACTCTAGGATTCATGTAATAAACTGCATTGCATTGCTATTAATCAGGTTCGCTGCACGTAATCTGTAGTGACTCACGTGGAAAGTACTTGAAACAACGAGATTTCTTGGATTGTTTAATGTTTACTAATATAATACTGCGAAACACGTCAACGACCTGCTATGTCAATTCCAATGATTGTTACCATTATAACATAGCGCGTTGGGGGCTGAGTTGCCCGCTGCTGTAAGAGTGTACCCTTAAAATGGAATCCCTACACGTGGCCCCTGGGTGGTGCAAAACAGGCAACACAACTCTGGTGGGAGGCTTCGGCCGCGTCTGGTTACCGCGCGCCGGACGAAGCCATGCCATGAAGCGACGTAGTCGTGTTTCGGGATGTAGTCCGGTGCAATCGTTGTGGGAGACGGGTCTGGGCAGCTGCATCAACTCCCCAACTATTGTTCTCCCCAAATCTGTCCACTTTACTTGGAGTGAATAGATTTCTTCTGGATCTACGTGCTCCATCCTCGGCCACACCGTCGCTTAGCATCAGGCGAGTTGGTGGCCAAATGTAGAACAATTTTACATAAAAAAAAATGCATAACGACTGTATTACACGGAGGGTTGGCATAAGTGTACACCCACATTCTATTTTTTTTTTTTTTTTTTTTTTCATCATAAAAATGTTGCACAACTCAGCACAACACTAGAAATTTATTTCTGTATCGCGGGTGCGTTTACAGATGTATAATCCCACATGCACACACACCCAGACCCGGAACAGTTACATATCTGTAGATTTTACAAATATTTGCTTCGTGCAAGAATCTAAACAGCGACACGCGATGCAGCAGCCGGTCTCTCGACCACTGCACCAACTGCGCCGTGAAATTTCACTGAAAACCTCAATGATAATTTGCCCGACCCGGGAATCGAACCCCAGACCTCAGCATTCTCGCTTGGTTCCACTAGACCAACGAGGCAGTCGTCGTCTAGCTATGTAATAATGGTCACCCATCCACAGACCAACCACGGCAAACACACCCTCGCTTCGATCGATCGATCTATCTAGCTGTGACTTAGCCACGAGCCCCTTTCAAAATAACGACTAGTTTTGCTTTTTATTCTTTAAACTGGTCATTTTTATTGTCCTAATTTGAAATCCAGATTACCGACATTTCTAACCTCCTGTACTGATTATTTGGCCTAGTCCACATAGCAACACTAATCATAAAAATAACTTGAAATGTAGAATTATAACCTACTTAAAAAAATTTTGAATAACAATCGGCAATTCATAAATAATAGAACTATTAACAATAAATAATGAAATCACGTTTCTTTCGAAATTAAATGACCTGTGGGCTTACTCTTGAAAATAATTCCGCTTGAATTACATTAGAAATATGTGAGTTCGTACTTTTAAATGCCAAAAAATATATATTAAAGATTCGGGATATTATGAAGACAACATACTTTAAAATTGAGGCAACTGTAATGTAGGTAAATTTATTTTAAGATTAGTCGTCAATATTTATTGTGTGGCCATAGTCAAGTTTCTACAAGTATAATGAAACGCTAAATAGAAAAATAAGAATAACGTTCCTGTATTTATGTTTTTCATCAATCAACTCATTCAGTCACATAGAGGTGACGTGATCTTCGTTTAGATTTATATAAAGTTGCTCTCGAAACTACAAACTTCTGCGATACATCGAAAACTCATATCTATGTGGAAGAGCCTTAGGCCTCTCCTAAAAGCGTGCCCACAGAGGTACCTCTATTATTACCTCTGTGGGAATACTTTTATTTAATGCATAATTAATGTAGTTTTCAATACTGACCACGATGTCAAAAACAGGTTTTCAAACTCATAGACATTAATAAATATAATTATTGCATAACTATGACATAACAGAATATTTTTTTACCAAGATGGCCCGAAGACATCTTTATTTTATTAGGATAAGGAGTCAATCTACCTAGCCTTTCTTCACGGTGGCGTCTAGTCTAACCTTTGCAGTTTAATACCAGTATTTTAAATGGAGCGACTGCCTATCGAAAATCTACAAGCCAGCGGTGCGAGCACGGTTCTTTATGTCGACACATTTGTCGATTTTAAACGTCAAATTTGACATAACGTCCAAGATAAATCTTTGAAAAGCATTAACGCATTCTTAGCGAACTCTAAAGTTATTATATTCAATGGAAAAAGAATACGGTCGCGAACAGGATTCGAACCTGCGCCTCCCGGATGAATACTCCAGGCGCTCTGACCACTAAGCCAACTCGACCTCTGCTCACCACCGCGAATTCTTATTCCATATTTTAACACGTCTTATGGTGACGTTTTATCGAGTTAAAAGATCCGTGCTCTGCGTCTGCGCCTACGTCTGCCGCCATACGTGCCACTCATACGTGAGAACCCTTACTAGTTTTTACCAAATATATGCCTCAGACTGTCTTGTTCTATCATCATCTGGCGAATCGAGATTTGTTATATGGATAAAAATTTTGGTTACATATCGGAATTGATGATGAGTCAAGACTACTTCGTACGTCATTCGTACGGCTACGTAATGCATAATCTTGTTTAAAGTGGCTTTCATAAACGCATTCATTGATTACTTACCTAATTAGGGCCCTCACATCAAAGTCACTACAGTATCATTTGAGATAATAGTTTCATTGATGTTTTCATTAAAGTGGTTTCTAGATAAATATAATTAATTGAAATACGTGATTGATAAATTGTGAAATACTTTTTTTAGTAAAGGGGCTTTTGTTTCGATCGATCCAACTTAAGCCGTGGTTGCTGCAGTTGGTGTCTAGATGTGTGATCATCATTTAATAGAGACCTTTCCAGGCCTCAGAGAAAACGTTAATTCGTTGTCAAATGAAGATCTATGACAGTGGTTTGGGTAGTCCGGTAGACCTGAAAGTCCAGTCCACGGCACGCGAGACCTTCGGCCGTGCTCTTATTAATTGATAGGCCTACAGGTGGCTCAAACAACTAAAACTAGGCGCGCCCCTGACCTCACGAAAAACGAAGAAGGTGGACGTATATGGCCTGTATTGTCATTAAAGATTAATGATTTATTTTAAGATTACGTGATGAGGAGAGATGAAACACATGTCACTAAGAAAGTATTGAATATGAATATTGATGGGGAGAGGTAGACCAGGGTAGACTAAAGAGAAAAAATAGATGGGTGTTGGAACGGATGACATGAATTAATACATTAAAAAAAACCGACCGCATTGAGAACCTCCTCCGTTTTGAAATCGGTTAAAAAGGAGTGAACGATATAGTGACAGTTCACATATTGCCCCGACACCAATACTTAGGACCAGGGCAGGAAGATGATGATTCTTATCAAAAGATATCGTTGTCCGTTGAGCCGTTAAAATCGACATTCGACCAGACAGGCAATCTTTCGCATTTATAAATATTAACTGTAGCATTATCGTGTTTTGCGCCGGTTAAGTGACCGATGACGTCATTCCTTATGTTAAAATAGCTTTTTACTAAATTACTCTCGTTTGAGAAGTCGTAGTGTCTTTTTATTAAAAATTTCGTAACTAAAACTGATTTCATTAAAAATAAGGTGAAGTTTACATTTTTTTAAATATTTTAGAATTTTCCTTTTGCCCCATTGCAGGGCAAAGGCCTCTTCTCATACAGAAGGCACGAGCATTGATCACCACGCTATCTCACTGCGGGTTGGTGATTTGACACATTGAGCAGGAACAAAATAATATTTTCGAGGTTTCTCCTCTTGGATTGAACTTATTATTTGCCTTAATAAAACTCGTAGTAATACATATGTTATGTGTTTTCATTGACTATCTATTACGGTTCCAAACATACTAATTTAAACAGACAGAAAGACCCACCTGACGAAGCCATGCCGTGAAGCGACCTAGTCGTGTTTCGGGATGTAGTCCGGTGCAACCGTTGTGGGAGACGGGTCTGGGCAGTTGCAACAACTCCCCAACTATCGTTCTCCCCAAATCTATCCACTCTACTTGGAGTGAATAGATTTCTTCTGGATCTACGTGCTCCATCCTCGGCCACAACATCGCTTACCATCAGGCGACTTGGTGGCCAAAAGTAGATCCATTATTCATAAAAAACAAGAAAATGACGTTAGCAAAAAGTATTTGAAATAAGAATTCAGAAATTTCGTATATATAATGAATTCATGATGAACTTTAGCCGTTTTTTATGATTCTATTAATATCACTTTTTTACAAGGTTTTGTGTCCATCAATGAAGCCAGAGTGTATGGTAAAATCTAGCATAAGTTGAATATGTCTGGGCAATGCTACTAGCTTCTGCCCGCGACTTCGGCTGCGTGGAATTCATAACTGCGTCCAGCCGGGATAAAAAGTCCTCCTGTATGTTCATATAAACTATCTGTGTGCCAAAATCAAACTGCCTCACCTTAGCTATTGACTGGTTACACAGAAAAACCTCTCTTGTAGTTTTTTTTTTTGTGATGGCCTCTTGCAGATCGCGCTCTGCAAGAGGCCAAAAAAAAACTCGTCATGTACAAAGTATGGGCTCCGCGCTCACGACATACGGGTACCGGCCACGTAGGTTTACGTCATGAGCGTAAGTGTTGCCAGGTTGACTAAGCCAAATTTCGGAACAGGAGGTTAAAAATATCGGGACTTAGGTTTTAAAATCGAGTCAACAGAAAAGCGTATCATACGATCGAACATTTTAACCCACTTAAAAATAACATAACATAGCATCACGCCTGTATTCCCCGAAGGGGTAGGCAGAGGTGTACACACTTGTACACCCACATTTCCCAATTTATTGCACTCATGTGGTAAATTGGTGTTACATACAAAGATTACAGTACCTGACATGAACCCTGTTAGGGCACAGTAAATTATATAAAAATAAAAAATTTAAACATCACATACAATTTATAATAATAAATTATTAATAATGTTATTAAGTCCCATGGTGGTGAGCCTATTGCCATCTAATTCCAAAGTGAGGCTGCTACTGAGAATTTCCTAACAGAAAAACCCAATAACAACACCCGACCTGGGAATCGAACCCAAGACCTCATGCTCAGCAGTCGCGCTTGGGAACACTAGAACAACGAGGTAGTTAAACTTAAAAATATTATTTTCTTAATTAGACATTGCATCAATATCGCGACATTGGGCGTCCCGATCTAGGGTAACGGGACGCGACACGTGGCAACACTATACGTAACGTATGTCTGCTAACGCCCATACCAATCTATGCTTATTAACAAACCAGTTTTTTTCAAGACTATTAATACAGTGGCACAGATTTTAATCCGTTGTCGATGATCTACCAAAACCAGTTTGTTTATATTAGGCAATGCTGTTATTTATGTTCTTTGTTTTTTTTTTTTTGCTCATAAGCTATAATGTTGACACGTGTAAGAATTTAGTTTTGGACCTTGAAAATTATTACTTTACACAATTCGAGTAAGTAAACAGTTTTTTTTATGTTAAAATCAAATTGATTTGTTTTACTCAATTTAGTTTGAAGAGTCTCGTGGCTAAGAAACGTTCGATCGAACTGTGCGCTTCGATCGATCGAAGTTACTTAGCCACGAGCCCCTTCAACTACCACTTATTTAGAGTTATTTATTATTACACTGATTAAAAAACACAACAGCAAAATATTAACTGTTATTAACCATATTAATTATTTGTTCACCGGTTACCACTACGTGCATTTTTCGGGATTGCCTCACTGGTTTCGAACCAGGGCCCTAATTCTAAAAAGGTTTTCGTAAACATATGAAACAGAAGGGAACAGAAACATATTTCAATTATCAAATTATATGTTTTACTATCAACTTATACCAATTTGGATAGAGTTCCGGCTACCAGTCAGTACAGAACAAGATTAATCCCAAAACTGAGCTCTCAGCGTTATTTATAATTTAATCCCCACCTACTTTAGATAACACCGGCTGTGACGTCACAGCTGTCATGGTACAGGGTTGCTAGTAATGGTGCGCTTATGTTAACCGTCGTTGACCGGTTCGCTGGCATAGCCGAGCAGCTGTCGTTGGCATGGCTGGCCTACCTTGCACGGTTGGCTGATTCTACCTGGACTTACGGCGTGGTGTAACACATGGGTACAGTCAGCAACAAAAGTGGATTAACACGCATCGAAACTGCACAGACTATAGTGTTATTGTGATGTGGTGAAATTGCATGTTGCATTATCTGTATTCAATTTATTAAAAGATTATTACGTATTGTACTCCAGATAGTTAGATGAATAGTTTCAGAGCTAAGCCATTTTAAACTTTTGTGTGTTCAGCGACTTTTGTTGCTGACCGTACATTTACCCGGACATGTACGAGAATCTGTTACACATTGTAAAGTAATGGAAATTACCTTAGTACTTTTACATGCCCAATTAATTCTTGTCCTATATCTGTTCCAGGAGTTGGGAAGACCAGCCTAGTGGTGCGGTATATAGGGAAGATGTTCTCAAAACACATATCACCCACCATCGGGGCGTCATTCTTCACATGCAATATCAACCTAGAGAGTGCCAGGGTCAAATTACAGGTAAATAACTAAATAAAATATACATTTTGGGAAGAAAAATACGGTCGTGGGCAGGATTCGAACCAGCGTCTCCCAGATAAATACTCCAGTCGCTCTGACCACTAAGCCATCTCGACCTCTGGGCAGTACTCCGAATTCTTCTTCCACACTTTAATACGTCTTTTGGTGACGTCATCGCTATCTATTCAGTTCCTATACAGGTGACTGACCTGACACGACTAAGTGTGGCATAGATGCGATTAACTTAACAAACACTGATAAAATCTCCCAAACGCATTAACGCATTATAGTTAAATGAGTGTTTATCAAAACCAAAAATCATTTAAGAACTTCGCGGACAACGTTTTTGTTAGATTTTGTTTCGAAAAGCCTCCAAACACCGATTTGACAACTCCTTCAATGCGGCATCGCGTTTTTGCGTCTTTTTTTTTAGTGTGGAAAATCCATCGTGGACGCTGTACCCCGGACTCTTACCGACTAAAAACCACACGGTCCCACTCTTACTCACTCCTTTACACTCCTTTACCGGGATCCTGGGTTCGCAGCTGCATTCACCGCGACCAATTTACTGTCCGTTGAAGGGTGTCAACAGACACTCCAGGATGTGTGCAGGCTGGCCACAGTTAACCGTCTTAGGCCTGGCGCTGGTCGGGCAAACCACCCATGTCCACCGCCCGCAGCTCACGATGACCGGAGATCGTTAAGCGATTTGGAAACTCTGCGTTCAGTTGCGAGGTAGCGTAATCGCGCGAGTCAGCGTTCGGTCGGTGTACCGAGGGAAGGCTGATTGCTGTTGCTAAAACACGCAAGTCTGCCAAGACTCTAAAAGCTCGATTTTCATCGCCGTTTTCTTATTCTACTAACGCTTGGATGTAGCCAGGGGAGTGTTAACCCTCCCCTCAAATCCCAGACATAAAATTTAAGTAAATTGATTCTTTTTTAATATTTACACTTATTCCGTACGTGTAGAAAGTGTAGAAAACTCCCCTCCAATTATTTCCTTGCTACGGCCTTGCAGCTACGCTGTGGTGATGTTCAAAGTCAACGATATATCGCGCTTTTGAAATGAAATCGAATAAGAAACGTTGTGAAGTAGTGGAATCGGGCCCCACCCTTCTTTCATGTGATCAGGAACCAAGTTACTGTCAAAAGTCGCTCGCACCGCCCGCAGGACTCTGAAATGGCTAAGCGACTGCCAGTATACAGATTCTTCGAACGAATACTATTTATACATATATGTCTTTATCTAAAATACCTAGATTATCCGGTACCAGGTATTATATTAAAACGTCTGCTGCTGTAGAAAGATAAGGTTTTATGTCGTCAATTTGACGTGCAGACAACCTTGACTTAATACAGATAATGGCATTGGATTTCAGTTCAAACGATTAGCGACTGAATTTTTTAGTATACCAGCTTGTAACTGCCCACTGCAAAGCAAATCGAATCGATATCAATTCAAATTGTGTCAACCCAAATCCAGCTACGATAACCGCCGTGAAAGGATCAAGGCACGCAATGCGCGATGTCAAGTGTCCCATAATTTGCGGATGCGTTCAATACCTGCACTCCAGGTTGCACTGTTTTATGTATCTTTTATAATATACCACCTAGACATAAGTTGTCTTGACCAACATGGACGTCTTTAAATAGACTTCAAACTCAGGTTGGCCAAAGTTAGAAAACCTGCTCAAGGAGGGATACATAGAGGATTCCAATTCCGAAAGTCTAATGGTCCATTTATGTTCGTAATCCAGGGAAGGTTTAAACGGTGAGAAAATGTAGAAAAATTGCGAGAAAGATAGTAAAAACAACCTACTTTCCTGTCAAACATTTGACGTTCGAGGAGATACGAAGTTTACCGGGTCATCCATATTTGATAAAATAAAACGTAACTGTGTTTTTTAACATTCCAGGTGTGGGACACGGCTGGTCAAGAGCGGTTTCGCTCTATGGCGCCAATGTACTATAGGAACGCGAATGCTGCTCTCCTGGTCTTCGATATCACCAGCGTCAACAGTTTTGCCGCTATCAAGGGATGGGTCAAGGAGTTGCAGAGGTACGCGTTCAAGTAGACTAGTTTTGTACTGTGTTAGTTCCAAAAGATGTATAAGCTATACCTTCTGTTAATCGTCCGTTCAGAGACTAACTGGAAGGGCAATGCCTTTTATTTCTTGGGCTCTGGATCTGTGTTTCTTTGGGAGATCAGGACTACATCCTACTCGTTGTCTACGTAACGTACCATCTAATCTAATGCCGTCCGCTTTAGGCTATAGTCCGACTGCTTTAAGCGTCTTGGTTTGCTGGACAGTACCATACCTGTAGCAGTTACACAGAAAAAACTGCGAAGCTCATCTGAGAAACCTCTCCTTATAGCAATAGATTTGTCTTCTTTCCCCCTTCCCACGTCCCTCATCAACATAAAAAAAATTACCACGTTTTCAAAGATTGGACATTTTTCGGCTGACGTTGGACGTTTTGAAAAGAACATTCTGATTTCTAAACCTGAACTGTGACAACCTGTTCAATATGGCTGACATGGGCTGGAAAAGTAGCCGAGGATAGAGTTCAGTGGCGGAAAATAAAACAAGCCTATGTCCAGCAGTGGACTGATGTAAACTGATGATGATTTGTTGGATTTCTTTGTCAATAAAGAAACTTACTGCGATTTAGTTTTCAGTAGGCAAAGAGGGAGTCTTTTTTAGGGGGAGTCGGTTAAGTATCTGGAATTCTGACTATCAGCCTCGGGATTACGTTTTACCCCATAACTGAGCTGTCGAGTGTGTGTGAACTGCTATTCGTCACCATCAAGTTAGACTGGAAGATAACCCCAACGTACTTAGGAAAAGGCTAGGCAGATTTTATCTTACCTAACTACTGTTCAATTCTAGCAATGTGCCTGAAGCCATGGTGCTGTCGCTAGTAGGCAATAAGAGTGACTTGGAAGAACTTCGAGCGGTACAGTCGAGTGAGGCGGCGCAGTTCGCAGCGTCCATCGGCGCCAGTTACTGCGAGACCTCGGCGTTACATGATCAGGTATTTAACTAGCATACATAGTATTATTTATTTTAACTAGCATACATAGTTTTATTGATAATATTGTTATACTATTAGACACTATTTGCAATGTGAATGTGAGTACGATGTGGGCCAGAAATTCATTCATACATGAACCTCATAGACTGTCTGGCGGTTTTGAGTCGTTTTATGTGACCTACGCAATTGTCCTCCTGATCTGGTATCGTCTTGTGACGGGTCGTTGAGCTCCCTTAGTTATGGTTGAGCTACACGATGACTGATGCATACGTGCCGTCAGACAGGACAGGTCACCTCGAAGCTGCTATGGCTCTTTCCTCAAAAGGCCATTCCAGACGATACCTGCATCGTTACAGTCATCATAGATATGTACATACTATTATGTCTGGACTTTAAAAGAGACGTTGACCTCTGAGTTTGTTTCGGCGTTTCTTCTCAGAGACAGTTAGATAGGAAACGCCGGCGCCATCTAATTTATAAAAATGACTTGTAAAAGTGTCTTCAACAGATCTATTTACAGAAATAAAATCATTTATCATTTACGCCTGTATTCCATGAGAATCCTGAGAAGAGAGACTCAAAAAATAGCTCCGATGCCGTTATTTAGTAGCACCAATGTAAGTAGTGGTGCAGTGTAGACTATGCCGATTCATTTGTGTTTTATCAAGAAGTGAAATTATTTTTAGTACACTTGATCCATACGTGAAAAAAGAGTAGAACTCCCCCGAAATTCCTGAAGGGGGAGAGAACCTTTCTCTCCACTCCCTGAAATCAATTCCTGGCTACATCTTACGATAACACAACTGTTTCTTTTTTTGAGGAATTTGAAACATAGCATCACGCCTGTATTCTCCGAAGGGGTAGACAGAGATTGACACAGTTTAACACTCACATTTCACCAATGCTGTTATTAAGTCCCATGTAATCGGTGGTGAGCGTATTTCCATCTACCGGGCACAATTTAATGCTCCAGGCTGCTACTGAAAATTACCTAACAGAAACTCAATATCAAGAGACCTCATGCTCATCAGTCACGCTTTGGACCCCTACACTAGCGAGGCAGTTCTCCTACTAGAACTTCTGTTATATATGCTAACGTCCAACTCCTCCATCAGCACGGTATAGACCAGGTGTTCCTGAACACGGCAACGGCATTACTCAAGCTGTCCAGCTCCAACCTGGTGTCATCACTCCGCTCCTACGACTCCGCCGATGTAGATAATACTGATAGAATACCCACAGGTAAGAACATAAAGCCTATCTCCACGGAGATTTGTCAAATACGCAGAAGATATTATAGTACACAAGTGTATGCGCAAACACAGGTGTACTCCCTCGTCCTTCACTCTCATAGTCTTTACGGATGACAATTCGACACGACCGGAGAGAGATCAGGCGCAGGACCACACGCTGCACTGTGCTCTCTAAAGCACGGGAGTGTCATATCGCCAATTTCCTGACTCTACGACCGAGGAAGCGATGGAATGGATTGTGTAGAAGATGATATGACTAGAAAGGGAGTGACTACTGATATGACGGCTGATAGAGATTTATGGAAGAAGAAAACATGCTGCGCCGACCACAAATAAATTGGGATAAGGGCAGAGAGATGATGATGATACAGAAGAACCTTTAAAAAACATAATCGCATGCATAGCGAACTCAAAACTAAAAATATATATTATTTGCGAAAAAAATCTTTCATGAGCCATGACGTCACCATAAATAAGACATTAAAATGGGGAAGAACAATTCGGAATAGTGAGCAGAGGGTGGGATGGCTTACTGGTCAGAGGGCTTAGAGTATTTATCCGGGATTCGCAGGTTCAAATCCTGCTCACGACCGCATTTTTCTTTCCTCGATAAATGTATAACTTTAGAGTTCACTACGCATGCGATGATGCCTTTGAAAGATTTATCTGTAATTATATGTATGTAATAAATAACATTACATACCTGCAATTATATTCCAGGTTCCCCAACAGAAGAAGACGCGACCCACACTGGTAAGGTGGAGCTGCCGGCCTGGAGTATCGACAGCATCGCACATGGAGACGTGCAGAAGAATATGTGCTGCTGACACATCAGTTAAATCCTAATTTATTACATAACTTCCTTTAAAGAGGACAATATACACTGTGTAACTTAAGTCCGTAGCCATAATTCAAGATAAATCTTTGATAAGCATTAACGCATGCTTAGCGAACACTTAAGTTATTATATTAAATGGAAAAAGAATACGGTCGCGAACGAGATTCGAACCTGCGCCTCCCGGATGAATACTCCAGGCGCTAAGCCATCTCGACCTCTGCTCACCACCGCGAATTCTTCATCCATATTTTAACACGTCTTATGGCGACGTCCGTAGCCATACTTTGAGAAAGAAAGAAAGAAATTATTTATTTTGGCCGTTTACAGGTTATACATGACCCACAAAAAACAAATAATAAAAATATAAAACAAACATTACTTATAACTTTGACAGCGCTGCGTGTCGCAGGTTCGATTCCTGCACGGAGCAAATATTTGTACGATCTACGGATAATTGCTCCGGGTCTGGATGTTAGTGTGCTTGTGAGATTATATGTCTGTAAACGCACCCACGACACAGGAAGAAATTCCAAGTGTGGGGCAACGTTTTAAAAAAAAATAAAAAAATTAAGCCCTGCAAGAGACCAAAAAATGCCCCTATCACAGCATAAGCTGCTCCACCGAAATATAGCAGCGCTTGTTTTCATATAGGACCGTATATATTAAGTGATATCACGTGCAATCATGGCGTACGTGAACATGCAATAGTTAAAATAAATGGTAAATAATTAAAATATTGTGATAAATACATTAAATTAAATAGGTTCACAGTCCTTGAGGACTGTTATTGTTATTGAGTGAAGTAAGTAATTAAATTTCCTATGGAACCGACTTCGAAAGCGCAACAAAGATTCAGCTGATTCATATATACATAGGAGCAGTGACAGCCTAGTGGTATGACCGTTGGACTGACTTCAAAGGTCGCAAGTTCGAACCCAAGGCACTCACCACTGTCGTTTCGAAGTCATGTGCGTATTAAAAATTAATTATCACTTGCTTAAAACGGTGAAGGAAAACGTGAGGAAACCAGTACACCTGAGAGATGTTCTCGATGGTGTGTAAAGCCATGTCAGAGACCTACGGGTGGTTTAAACACTGACACTAGGTTCTTCATCAACCACACGATAAGAAGAAGCTGCTTCATACATTTTCTTCGAGTAGTTATGAACATTTTTTGACGCGCTTTCGATATTGTCCCATAGTAAAACTTGTTCGAATAAATGAGTACATTGACCCCTAAAATATGACTACAGACTTAAGTTACACGTTGTATAATATCAATCAAATACATTCACTTAATTCAAGAATTAAATAGAAATAACGCATTATTTGTAATTACAATAGAACTGCCTCGTTGGTTTAGTGGTCCGTAGCGCGACTGCTGAGCAGGAGGTCTTGGGTTTGATTCCCGGGTCGGGCAAAGTGTTATTGAGTTTTTCTGTTAGGAAATTCTCAGTAGCAGCCCGGAGTTTGGAAATGTGCCCGGTTGATGGCAATAGGCTCACCACCTATTACATGGGACTTAATAACAGCATTGGTGAAATGTGGGTGTACAATTGTGTACACCTCTGCCTACCCCTTCGGGGAATACAGGCGTGATGCTATGTTATGTTATGTTACAATAGCACCAGCAAGACGACGACGGCTACTATAACGGAAAACATTACATAAAAATAATTATTTAATTTAAAAGTTCGCCTGCCCTGTGGACTAAAAAGTGTAAAACAAGATACTGTAGGGACACCTCTAAGAAAATGTTCCTTTATTGACATTTTTATAGCCTATGCACCTGGGCAGGTGTAAGGATTCTAGCGATACCATCTAAATGGGTTCAGGCATTTAGAAGTTGTGGTGCAATAAAGAAACTCACAAACATACATATGTGAAACCTTAAAACATAACAGTCCTTTGTTTGGGCAGTCATCAATACATATAATAAAAATGTAATGAATAGCTGTCTGTACATTGATGATATATGAGTAAAAATATTATTGGGACCTTTATCAACGCAAATAGCACCCAAAACAATGATTGTTACATTTTTTGTCTGTTTGTTTGTGCACGCTAATCTCAGAAAAGGCTTATCCGATTTAGATGTGGTTTTCACTAATATATTGTGGTAAGCTTCACTTAACATTTAGTGTTTGTTTCATGTCAATCGGTTCATAAATACAAAAGTTATGCCAATTTAAAGAATCACGTCGAACATTTGTTATTTATGAATTTGTGTTCATACACGACATGGTGTTAATTTACGACATCCACGCGGACGGAGTCGCGGGCACAGCTAGTGTAATAATATATTCTTGACTTCCACAAGACCGGATCGGAATAAAAACGACATTTATTTAATCACACAAGATCTATAATGACTTTTTGTATTATTAAGATTATTATTTTGTCACTGTTAATTTAAGAGCACTTTAAATCGGTTAATTATACATTAAGTTTTTTTTTTCAATAGTCAAGCACTTCCTTCACTGGAATGGTGAAAACGATATATAGACAAAAAACATACGATCGCTGCAACAATCGCGAGCCATTTGCTGTTAATTATTGAAGAGTTCCATTGTCTATCTCCGAAGATCTTCATCAGATCCTAATATACTAAGACTTTCACTGAAAAATATGTATTTAATTAATGAAAACGATCCAAACCGGCAAAGTAGTTTTTGATAAATCGCGGACATACAAACATACATACGGGTCGAATACAGTACCTCCTTTTTTTGAAGTCGGTTAAAAATAATATTTACTTTATATATCAGTTTTCTTGCCAAAGGGGTTTTTAAAAAGCAACTATATAATCACAAGAAAGTAGCATTTGACTAAAGTTACTTATACAGTATGCAACAGAAATCCATGGTCATACTTTAAGAGGTCATTGTACCACATGGCTACGACCAACTTTTACTACAGAGCCAAATTCGAAAAGCACCAATAAAAAAAGCAGTTATCCACAGGAATGCTCATACCTATTGCACCAAAATGTATGAAATAGTAGATTTTTTGAAGTGATACTTCTTAGGCTGTAATTAGATAATCGACAAGTGAGTATGAATTGAGAGTAAAACTTTAAGGACTCGTCACGTTCCTGAGACAAGAAAGATATCACGTAGAGAGAAAGAGAGCACTATATATTTTCAAGTTGGTTCCACAATAAAAAAAAACTTATAGATGAGTAGATTAACTACCTCCCAAAGTATGCCCACCAAATTCTGTTGCACCTTGTATAATTACGTTATAATGAACGAAAGTTTTATTGGTTAAAGAATGGCGATACGTCTTTAATGGCATGATGACAGTAATAAAGAACCAAATAATAAATGGTTTTAGAGGTAAATATAGGCACAAAGGATTCTAAAAAATTACCTAGTTCTATTAAAAACATTAAGATTAATAATTTTTCAATAAAATAAAAGTATAATATGCTGCAATCGGCCATGTTAACCGAAACGTCAATCACAGCGAATGACGTCACGCCTCAGTCAAATGTCAATCATCGCTGTACATGATGGCTTCAACTTATGTCAAATATGCTGAGGCATGACGTCAAAACGGCGCCATGACACCCAGCAGTGTTTTCGCGGTTAAATCAAATTAGATAGATTATAATGCAATCATTTACGTTCAAACTTAGTTTGTTTTCGGATATAATATAGTACCTACATTATATAAGGAAATTTCAAAATCTGTCTGTGTGAAAGAAAAATACGGTCGTAAGCAGGATTCGAACCTGCGTCTCCCGGATAAATACTCCAGGCGCTCTGACCACAAAGCCACTACCCCGAATCCTTCTTCCACATTTTAATACGTCTTCTGGTGACGTCATCGCTATCTATTCAGGTAAATGAACCGACACGACTGACTGTACAGTTAATACAATGTCTTAATATCATTTGTAACTATTCTTGCCAGAGACCAAACGAATCCTATTAATTCTCAATTAATATAAAACTTGATAATGTATTGTTTTGTGGTATCGTACGCATTCCCTTATTTCTATTAGTGATAAGACCACAGGTCTGTATTATATTATTTATAATTTTAAGTTTAAAATTAAGCAACGAATTATGTATATAATGAGACTGCCTCGTTGGTCTAGCGCGTGAGGTCTCGGGTTCAATTCCCGGGTCGGGCAGTGTTATTGAGTTTTTCTGTAAGAAAATTCTCAGTAGCAGCCCGGAGTTTGGAATTGTGCCCGGTAGATGGCAATAGGCTCACCACCTATTACATGGGACTTAATAACAGCATTGGTGAAATGTGGGTGTACAACTGTGTACACCTCTGCCTACCCCTTCGGGGAATACAGGCGTGATACTATATGAATTATATACTACCTTTCGGCTCAGCAACGTACAGAACTATACTTTGTCATACGTACGATAATTATCGTACATATACGATAATTTCGTACCTACGGCGATGTACGATATCATTATTATCGTACGCCGATGGTACGATAATATTCATTATGCTATATATTAATTAATTATAGTGATTATTTTGAAAAGTACGTTAATTTTGCTCCATGTAATTAATATTAGCATACGCAAAAAAATATTGATTTCACATTTAAAACGATCTATTTTGCTCCATGTACAATAATTCTACCGTACTTGTACGATAGTTGTCTTGCGTCAAGATGTGAACACTAACAAATACATATTAATTAATAGTGGGCTCGGCAGACGTTGTCCTGCCCTGTACCTAATTGCAGGGCCATCTATTAAGTCCAAATCATCCAGGGACCCGCTCAAACACACATTTTTTTTATCAAAATCGGTCGACACAAACGCACTGCAATTGATTTTTATATTTATAGAACAATAATTTTGTAGATTTGTTTAATGTTTTTTTTGTATGTTACACACATAATTATGTACTTTAACAGCTACTTCTGTACTGTAAGATTATTTTTTTATAATTGCTTTTCTTATTCACAAATGCTCAATTTAGAGATAATATTATCCTATATACCTACTTATTATATTACCAATTAGTTATACGCTAGTAACGGAGTATGGTAACATTGATGGAAACCAACAATAGCCAAGAAATATTACATAATTAATAGAATTAAGTATTGGTAAGTTCAGAATTGTATATAGAATACACTTATTTTTGATAATAATGTATGTTATTATATTATAAAGTTCAATGGTACGAATTTATTGTGTACAGTTAATATTTTTTGTATTAAGTTTAATAAATCGATATATCATTAATGTTTATATAGACTTTCATTTATGCAGCTTCTTTTCAAATAGGGTCAAAATATTAATTAAAAAAGTTTTTGTATCATGAAAACCCAGACAATATACCTAAAGAAAAAATAACTTTTTGTCGGTCATCATGATCAAATTTAACAATAATGAGCCCAAATTTAATGGGTTGACTAGTAGCCATTCAAGGATTTCATCACCCACCTGCCAGCTTCATCATCATTCATAAATTAAATAAGACATATCTAATTAATCAAAACTTGATGAGTTTACTCCAAAAGCCAGTGAAGGGTTACCAACCTTTCCATCTCCATCGTCAGATCAGCGATGCGAGCATGGTTCATTTTGTAGATTTTAAACGTCAAATTCGTTCAATCGTGGTTGATAAAACAAAAAATTCAATACATTTCAACTTTTATTGACTCGTAATTTCGATACTTATTTATAGTATCATCCACAGAGTACTTTATAATATAGGAATCATCGAACTGGCGTCTGAGCACGGATACTTGGGTATCGGCTTATTCAGTATTAAACAATTCGCTTCTTAGCTTAAAAAGTAGTAAAGAAGTATGTCGAAGGTTTTGCAAAATAAAGCTACTTTTTTAAAAAGTAATATTTGTTTATACGCTTGCAAAATACTAATCACCAGTGTTATTTTTAAAGATTAAGAATTAAACTAATAATAAAAAACATATACAAGGTCCAAATTTATTAGGTAATTTAGGTCAACATGGAAGACAAATATATTCACTTAAGCTAAGAATTAAATGGATATAACAAATTATTTGTAATTAACATAGTACTAGCAAGACGGAAACAGCTCCTTGCACGGCGAACATTAAGAAAAATATAAAATTGTTATAAAAATTTGAATTATGACTTAAATGAATCCTTATCACTTACACATTGACCCCTTAAAAGGAAATTACCTAGTAAATTATGACCTTAAATAGGTACTAAAAGTCATTGACAAACATTTATGAAATTTTAAAACGTTCCCCTGTGAAAGATTAAATTTTGAGACTAGTTTTCGTCCTAAGAGGATTAATATAAAACTGTTAAACGTGTTTAAACTCTATTTAGGACACTGATGATCAAGATTTATTAAGAAAAATCGTTTTATTCGTAACCTTCTTAACTGTTTTGTTATTTATTATTACCAAACACTCCCTAACAATTTAAAAAGGGGGAAGGGGCGTTGTCCTTGAACAGGACAACTAAATAAAATACAGTATACTCAAACAAAATATTTAATACCCATTTACAAATCACTCTTAAAATCACAACATAATAATTAAATAAAACAAACTCATTAGGTAACTGTACCCTTAAAAAATATACAATTAACATAATTTCATTAAAATCAAGCAAATCCGTATGGAATGTATGTAATTGTGAAAATAACATATTCTTATATTAAATTTAAAGTCGTAAGTACAACACGCAAAAGAATAATGTATGCAGGCAAAAAAAAGTTTCCAATCATATTAAAATCTGTCTAACTTTTAATATAACTCGATGCAGTTGAATACGAGTATTTATTTAATTAATAAATAAATACAGACTGCCTGTCTGACCTCCACAATCCCGTTACTGGGTAACGCGATATCTCTTAATAAGAGTGGACGTCACTTTCAGGCATACTACTAATGTCCGTCATAGATCTTCATTTAACAACCGGGTCAGATTAAAAGTGATCTCTGAGGCACGGAGAGGCCTCGATATGAAATGATGATCACCTATCACAGCCAGATAAGGCTTGGCATATATTTAGGCAATAACAAAGATCGGTTATTCTCTCCTCATTTGCCTACAGTTAAAACTCTTTTGTCGTGTGTATTAAAATATAACATTAATAATATGGATGGAATACTAAAACATATTTAGTCTAAAATATCTTAACATTTGTGAATTATTAGCATATTACCGAATATAGCGGTGTACAGTTCCATATCTATCGATAGCTATTTATCGACGCTTTTACACATATCGATCTACGAAATATGTATATTGCAAATCTCGAGGCACCATTATTGAACTTGCTATTTCTAAAATTCCTTAGGACATTAAAATAATAAGGCACTTTTCATAAATAAAACCTAATAGAGTTTCTATGAATATTAATTAATTTTACAATTGCACTTTTATTGCTGGCCAATAGTTTAGAAATGGATAAACGCTCTCTATTTTAAAACATAGTATGTTTCTTATAAAATTACACATGACAATTTTAATTTTACTGTACTTGATACTAATTAAGTACCTTCTCACGCCACGTTAACAAGCTTAAGTACAATATAATAACATAATTTGAAAAGTAACATGTAGTCCTAAAATTGCTGTGTCAATCTAAGGCCGTAGCCAGGGGGGGGGTGTACTACCCATTTCACACGTACTTTTTTCAGCAAGAGTATTAAGAATAATTTAAACTCCACTTCAGGGGTGCCAGTTCCACCCACTCTGGTTACTATTCTGCCTAGCCTTTTCCCTGGGTAACACGATATCTCGTGGTATGACTGGTTGTCAGACTTTCAGGCCTCTGACTACACGTAACGGCTGTCATAGATCTTAATTTGACAACCGGGACCGACGGCTTAACGTGCTCTCCGAGGCACGGAGAGGTCTCGGTATGAAATTATGGTCACCCATCCACAGACCGACCGCGGCAAGCGCAGCTTAACCTTGATCGATCGATCTGTGCGGCTGTACTTAGCCACGAGCCCCTCTCCACCCACTCTGGTTACACCAGGATACAAACTACTTTTTAAAAATGAAGTCTTGTTTTATCTGAAGCAATCAGTTATCAAAACACCAGATTGAATCAGTTTACAAGATTACGTAGTTTTACTGTAAAACTAAAAATATATATAAATACCACATTCGTTATCAATAATACTCCTACGGACAGTATTTCGGTCACGGCGGCCTATCTCCACGGAGATTAGCCAAGTACGCAGGAGATATTATAGTGCACAAGTGTATGCGCAAACACAGGTGTACTCCCTCTTCCTTCACTCTCATATTCCGATGGGACGGCAATCCGACACGACCGGAGAGAGATCAGGCGCAGGACCGACGGCTTTACGTGCTCTCCGAGGCACGGGATCAATAGCTTGCCATCAAATATCGCTAAAAACTACTTATATAAGGCAAAAACAAGTCTTTTATATAAAGTCCTAATTTATTTAGATGAGTTTCCTTTGAAGGGCCTAATTAAAAGAATATTTAAGCCAATAATTAAATGGAAATAACTAATTATTTTTAATTACCACAGTTTACTCGCGACATCGCCGCGGGCTCAGCTCATGAATAAGGGCTCCATTCGAGTTCGAAACTAGTCGGGCAATCCCGAAAAATGCGCATGATGCTATGTTATGTTTATGTTATGTAATCACTTACACATTAGCTAATAATTTAGGACTTTATATAATTTAAATCACATCCAGACATTAGTATTAAATTGGAAGACATTAGAATGGCAGAAAACAATGTCATGTCAAAATGCTGCAGGGTGACTGCCGAGCGTGAGGTTCTGGGTTCGATATCAAAAATCGATATGATACTATGGTCCTCTAAGCTAGGCTTGTGCCTTCCCTGTACACTAGGACGGCTGCAGGTTGATAACGTTATTATAAGTGTAAATACTTATCTTTTCTCGCAATCTTTTTAAATTAAATTCCTAGTATTGTGATTGAGGATTGGTATAAGCAGAGTTTATTTACCTATAGCGGTATTAATTGAATACATACACTAAATGCTTGTTAGAAGATACCGAAAGTCGGAGCAGACTGGTATCAGCGCTTGTTACCCAAAAATTAAAAACATTATTATTTTCTAAAGTTATTATATTAAATAGAAAAAGAATACGGTCGCGAACAGGATTCGAACCTGCGCCTCCCGGATAAATACTCCAGGCAATAGTCGAGATGGCTTAGTGGTCAGAGCGCCTCGAGTATTTAACCAGGAGGTGCAGGTTCGAATCCTGTTCGCGACCGTATTCTTTTTCCATTTAATATAATAACTTTAGAGTTCGCTAAGCATGCGTTAATGCTTTTCAAAGATTTATCTTGAATTATTATTTTCATTCCGAAATATAGAAATTGTGATTTCATATGCACTTGCTTATTTAATCTAAGACATCACAGACATACGGTGAAGGAAAACATCGTGAGGAAACTTGGACTTAATGGTTTGAAATGGCCAACCCGCAGTGAGCTAGCGTGGTGATCAATGCTCGTGCCTTCTCTGTATGAGAAGAGGCCCGCGCCCCGCAGAGTGACAGTGTTATGTAATGCATAACATATCGCTGCATTATTTAAAATTTTAACTTGTATAGAGGGAGGTATTATCCACTCTATGTTTATTTCTTTAAGATTAGATAAATATACTCTGCCTATGCCAATCTCTGCTTATTACTATTATAATAATATCTAAAGTTCGTCCTTGTTGTCGGATTCGGCGGGGATGTCGAAGTCGTCCTCCTGTTGGGGGGCATCATCGTAGTCCTCGGACACGTCCGGCATTGAGTTCTGTGGGGGGAGGCCACCAAAACCGTACGGGTCGGGGCCGTGGACCTGGAAACATAGTTTTTTAATTAGTCCGTATAAAATAGCATCACGCCTGTATTCTCTGGAGGGGTCCACTGCAGGGCAAGGCCATCTTCTCACACAGAGAAGGCAAAAATTATATACAACAAATATATCAATCCTAGCTGTGTTCCGCGGTTTCACCCGCTTTTTTCAACTTTTCTTTTGTCAACTATCTATTTAACTATATGAATGTGTATTGTACGCTTGGTTCTGCGACTATAAATACACTTTTCTTCTTTAAGCTTCATCAAGAATTGAGCTATCAAATGCAAGAAGAATTTCAAATCCGACTAGCAGTTCCAGAGATTCACGCGGTCGAAACAGACAAATTTGTAGCGACATCTACCGCGCTTCATGAATACTACGTGCATAACAGATGACGTCAAGTCCTGCATTGTTTTTTTTTTGTGTATGGCATCTCGTGGGTCAACCTAGGAGGTTGTCGACTGCTTAACCGGGCTTTCCTGTGGTTGCCTTAATAATTGTAAGGCCCCCAGCCTGCCATTCTACTTATAAACTAAGCGACAGCACGCTAAGGGCACCCCTTGCGGGGTACGAGCCTCGGCTTAGGGCCTCGCTGGTGGGAGGACAAAGGACTGGCTGGATCAGATTCAAATCATTATTATATAGGGATGAATTTAAAGCTACAGGCTCAGCGGAGCGGGCTGGCGCGAGCAAGGGTCGGGGTGCAAGCAAAGTTTGGCGACAGCCTTGCATATACTCATATGTTCAATAAAATGATGTCTGGACTTTAAAAGAGACGTTGACCTCTGAGTTTGTTTCGGCATTTCTTCTCAGAGCTAGTCAGATAGGCAATGCCGACGCCATCTAGCCAAATTTTTTTTATGACTTGTAAAAGTGTCTATAACAGATGTATTTACAGAAATAAATATCATTTATATATGAACAGCAGACTCTAGCCGTTGGGCCGTGGCCCGCCAGGCAATATCACCCACGTGGTCGGACGATCCTCTATTTTCAATGGAGGAACACCACACCTCCATCCTCCATAATTTTTTCAACTTTATATAAGGTCCTAATTTATTAGATAATTTCCTTTGAAAGGGTTAATGTGTAAGTCAAATACATTCACTTAAGCTAAGAATTAAATGGAAAATGGATATAACAAATTATTTGTAATTAATATAGTACTAGCAATACGAAAACTGGTCCTTGAATGGCGAACATTAAGAAAATAAAAATAAAAAAAATATTTAATTGTTGCTTATATGAATCCTTATCACTTACAAATTGACCCTTTAAAAGGAAATTACCTAATAAATTAAGAACTCATTTTTTTTATATAACCTTTATCGTCCCTCTGCAGAGCATAGGTCTCCCTACCCCTCTTCCACTCCATTCAGTCAAAAGCTATCTACGGCCAATCCTTCAAGTCAAGGGTCAAGCACATCCCACCATCTCCTTCTGGGCCTTCCGTAACGTTGTCCAACGTTTTGTCGGCTCCACTTATTGGTGTTTTACCCACTGCCTGCCTGCCTAGCCTTTTCCCAATAACATTGGGGTCGGCTTCCAGTCAAACCGGATGCAGCTTAATACCAGATTTTACATGGAGCGTCTGCCTATCTGTTTGCCCCACTATTATATTTATTATCTTAGCATAGATTTAATATGGATGCTCACATACCCTGACATATTCGGCTTCCATCTCGTGTGTCCACGTGGTGTCTTCATCGTTGGGTAGCATCCACTCCTCACAGTAACCGGCGTGGTTGAAGCAGATCTGTAAATATTACAGCAAAGTTTGTATAATAGGTAATTCTCCCGTCGGAATTCTCAAAGCGGCTCATCTCCAAGGAGATTAGCCAAGTACGCAGGAGATATTTATTTAATATTTATGCACAGTATGTACAAAGGCGGACTTAATGCCTTAGGCTTTCTCTACCAGTCAACCATGGGGTGGTGCAGAAACAAAAACGTGGTAGATGCATTTAAAAAAAAAGGTTATAGGATAAACAAATGAATACATAATATTATTCACATAAAGTATATAAACTAAATTTATATATAAATATTTATATAAATAACTAATACATACTTAAATAAACAAATAAAATGAATTATATGAATTACTGATGAGATGATTCTGCCAGTTTTCTTACGAGATGTTCGCGTACTTTTATTTTAAATGAGTACCGACTGGTGGCCATCCTGATTTCCTGAGGAAGCGCATTCCACAAGAGTATAGCCTGGACAAAGAAAGAGGAGTGTAGAAAGTTAGTTAGATATTATAGTGCACAAGTGTATGCGCAAACACAGGTGCACTCCCTCTTCCTTCACTCTCATAGTACGATGGGATGACAATCCAACTCGACCGAAGAGAGATCAGGCGCAGGACCACACACGCCAATTTCCTAACTCCAGGCTGCTACTAAGAATTTCCATTCACAAAATTAGTTATTTCACTATTTCTCAGATTTGTCAACACTCTTTATATTTTTTTATCAAAAATAATGTCTTTATTACGCCTTCTAATAAGAATACTCCCAATAGGGGAAATATGCATATGATTCAAATTTAGGTCAAATATTTTTATTCGTAATCTTTATTGCTGTAGAATGACACCTATTCAATTACTTTTTTAATTGATCGTGTTTTAACTATTAAATACTATAGTTGAAAAATTATAATCGTGCGAGGGAAATTTAAAATGTCAAAACGCACTCTATTGGTTGGAGTGAAACGTGACGTCATTCTGCGCGATGACAATATCTCGAGTATGTTATTACAGGGTGTTTATCATGTTTTGTGGTTCTTTTTGAGTTTTAACGTTATTAATTAGAGAAAATGGTCTTCAATAAAATTTATAAATCTTTAATTTAACACTTCATACGTATAGTATGAAGAACACGTATGATCTGAAGTCAGAGAAAGCGCGCCAAGATGGCGGAGTTTCAAACGACCGAAACTGATTGCAGGTTTGTTAGATAATTTTGTTTCTATATACTCAATAATCATATTTTTACAAATATTGTATTTTTCCGCGATAATGAACCAACGTATACAATCAAATATATATATATATACAATATACAAATATATAATATACAAAATATTAATAAAATACATGCATATTCCCTACATTTTGATAAGTAGTTTCAGAGAATTAGGCTTTTAGAGAATTGGCAATTTTGAGAACTAGTCCTTTTGCGACTCTGTTGCCATTTTTAGAATTAGGCCTTCTGCGCCTTAACCGATTAAATTAATTAAAAAGCACGCCTGCCATGTTTGTTTTTATTCCACACCTTTTTGTGTACCATATGCTACTATATTATTTATTTTTTAAACTTACAACTCCATAATAATATCTTAGGTTTGCGCGATCAGGAAAAACAAAAAACCAATAATACACGCGATTGATCCGGTTAAAAGTTGTTTTATTACAACTCCATGTTCCCCGGGACAATGTAAGGATTCTAATGATACCCCATACATCGAAATTGGTGCAGGAAGTTAGAAGTTATTGTGGAATAAAAAAAAACACAAACGCACATAAATACATACACGAACCCTAAAAAACAGAACACTCCTTTTTTGGGCAGTCGTGTAAAAATTGACAACTTGGTAAACCCAAGGCCGTAGGCCATAGGAATTTATTTCGAGGAGGGCGGTGTTGAACCGTCAATACCCTTTCCCTGGCGAAGGTCATGACCTTACCTCTCTTTCTGCATCAGGCATAATATCATCGTGGGGTCTTGTCTTGTATAGTGACGTGATCTCATCTTCATTCTCCTCAAACATGCGCTCGCACTGAAAACATATATTTAAAATTAAGAATACATAATACCATCATACCTGTATTCCCTGAAGGTATAGGCAGAGGTGAATCAACAAGAATTTCCTAACAGACAAATCTAATAACACTTCGAGCCCAGAACCTCTCGCTTAGCAGCCACGCTTGCGACCACTAGATCAGTGAGGTTGTTCAGCTTAGAACCGTGGTTCTTAATCTTTTCAATCTTGTTACCTGTATGACTTAGCTAGGGAAGCAGAATTTACCCTTTTTTTTTTTAAAATAAACATTGAAAAGAAACTCCGCGAACATTGACAGTCCGTGTCATCACTCTAGTCACTGAGCTACCTTCTATTCGTCTTAAGGAGACGCCTGGCGATATCTATCACACACACAGAATGTCAATGGTCGCGGGTTCAAGCCTCGTTCTTGTCTAATATTGTTCAATGTTTCCTTGAAAATAGATAAACATTATATTCAAAATTATTACACTTGCTGTCAGCTATGGTGGGTGTGGGTTTGGACCCTCAAACCTCCCCATGGCACGGCCACGGTACATACTGCCTTCTAGCTTCAGAGGGTATTACGGACAGCTTGAACAAGTCAAACACGAGTCTCCTTCACCACACAAAATAATAATAAAATAATTTTTAACAAAAAAAAGAAACGACTCCAAAAATCTTTCTGTTAATTAAAAATGCACTAAAAAGTTATAAAATAATTGCATTATTTACTTACTACAATTTATATAAAAATATTTTTTTTAAATTGTAGATGATTCTGAATAAAATCAATTTATTAGGACAATAATATACAATTAATATTATTTTTGGAGTCTCCTTCTTGGAAGTCGGTTAAAAAAGGGATTTCAACCAACTCACATAATACTCCAAACTCTTGTTCAAATCATCGTCAGTCACAAACTTGGTCTTGGAGAACTCCGGGTTCATGCCACCTTCTTTGGTGATTAACTGCATAATGGCCAACTTGTTGGTCGACTTGTAGTAAACGCGAACGTAATCGTCCATCTTCTTGCCTAGAAATTTGATTATAAATTTATTAAATTTATTAGTTATATAAGGTTATTTGAAGTATGTGACGTGCTTAGAAAGTACAAACATCAAAGACAAGGAACATGTTGTACCCACAAAATGTTGGGAGAAGCCCTGTTGTCCTAGCTAGATCAGAAAGGAATCTGTATTAAGGACAAACAGAAACCAATCCCTAGGGGCAGTGGCGTAGCAAAGGGGGGGGCGGCGGGGGCGGGCCGCACCGGGTGTCACCTTTTTTGGGGTGACACCCACCTATAAGAACAATGTACAAACAAAAAAAAAATCGCTAGCACAAAAAAATATTTTTCGGGGATTCCTCCACTAGCACTAGCTCAGCTCTATGTATAATTCGGGGATTCCCGCAAAAGAGCCTGCTTTTTACTTTCGATGTGGTGACACCACCTACTTCCGCTCCGGGTGCCACCCAAGATAGTTACGCCACTGCCTCGAGGCATAGCATTAACACCGAGGCGTTCATGTTTCTCGAGTCTACAATATAGATACATGTGCAGTAATACATCAGCCATGAGTATCCAATAGAAAAAAAAAGTTAAAAATTGTGACAAGAGTATCCAAACATGGTACAAAGTCAAAGTCATTTAAAATGTTAAAAACTTTGGAAAAATACGGTCACGAGCAGGATTCGAACCTGCACCTCTCGGATAATCCAGTTACTATAAATTTTATAACTTTAGAGTTCGCTAAGCATGCGTTAATGCTTTTACAAAGATTGATCTGTATTCATTTTAACTTTTAAAGTTAAAACCTTTTGTGGAAAGGAAAATACGGTGTTGAGCAGTATTTATCCGGGAGGCGCAGGTTCGGATCCTGCTCAGCACCGTATTTTTCTATCCCCAAAAATGAATAACTTTAGATTTTTCTAAAAATATATAATGTTATTGACACATTTTATGATCTTTTAGTTTATACTAAACATAACACCTTTATACCTCAAAGGGTTAGACAGAAAACTGTTTTACACCCAACTTCCACACCATTATTAAGTCCAATGTAATGGGTGATAAGCCTATTGCCATCTACAGGGCTCAATTCGTACCTGTGAGCTGCTACTGAAAATTTCCTAATAACACATCGCCCGGGATCCTCTCCTTGATCGTCTTCTTGAATAAAGAAGAAAAAAAGAAAATGAGAAAAAGAATACGGTCGCGAACAGGATTCGAACCTGCGCCTCCCGGATGAATACTCCAGGCGCTCTGACCACTAAGCCATCTCGACCTCTGCTCACCACCGCGAATTCTTCTTCCATATTTAACACGTCTTATGGCGACGTCATTGCAATCAATTCAGTCCCTATACGGGTGACCGAACCGACACGACTAACTTTGCAGTTAATACAATGTCGTAAAGAATGCAATTACCTTAATAATTCAAGATAAATCTTTGAAAAGCATTAACGCTTGCTTAGCGAACTCTAAAGTTATTATATGACTCTAAAGTTATTATATATGATGATAACTTTAGAGTTCGCTAAGCATGCGTTAATGCTTTTCAAAGATTTATCTTGAAGAAAATGAGACATAAATAAAGTATACTCACAAATTCCATCAATCAATTCAGATATGTACACAGCAGACCTATGAGCAGGGACTTTCTCTTGCATGGTGTTGCCACTCGCATCCATCCTGAAGTTGCCAACCTGAAATATATAATAATTAAATATTAAATATAGCGAGTTTTAATCAAAATTAAATAAAATTAAATATCGCAAATTGTCAATTAATGTTCACCGGTTACTGCTACGTGTAATTTTCGGGATTGCCCCACTAGTTTTAGAGTTTGACTCGCGACATCGCCGCGGGCTCAGCTCATGACTAAGGGCTCCGTTCGAGTTCGAAACTAGTCGGGCAATCCCGAAGAATGCACGTGAGTAGTAACCGGTGAACATTAATTGATATGAATATTCAAGATAAATCTTTGAAAAGCACTAACGCATGCTTAGCGAACTCTAAAGTTATTATATTAAATGGAATAATAATACGGTCGCGAACAGGATTCGAACCTGCGCCTCCCGGATGAATAATCCAGGTGCTCTGACCACTAAGCCATCTCGACCTCTGCTCACCACCGCGAATTCTTCTTCCATATTTTAACACGTCTTATGGCGACGTCATTGCAATCAATTCAGTCCCTATACTGGTGACCGAACCCACACGACTAACTTTGCAGTTAATACAATGCCGTAAAGAATGCAATTACCTTAATAATTCAAGATAAATCTTTGAAAAGCACTAACGCATGCTTAGCGAACTCTAAAGTTATTATATTAAATGGAAAAAGAATACGGTCGCGAACAGGATTCGAACCTGCGCCTCCCGGATGAATACTCCAGGCGCTCTGACCACTAAGCCATCTCTATATGAATATGTCTGACGAAAGTTTTTATACAAAAATTGCAAATTGGAATTGAAGACTGGCTCCACTTTTCGAAGAATGGGAGAATTAACTGCAAAGTTAGTCGACACAACTAACTTGTGCACTTATAATATCTCCTGCGTACTCGGCTAATCTCCATGGAGATACTATCGTATTAAGGCATTACATGGACTCGACATGTATAAAAAATATCATTATATATGATTTATAAAGGATTAGGATGTTGTTCGGCGATTTACGACTGCAAAGTGGTAACGCTGAGTTTAGTAGATTTGTAAATGATTGCTAGATAGATATAGCCAGACGCCTCCTTAAGACGAATACAAGGAGGATTGAAAAATCCAAAAAATCAAAAGTGATGACCCGGAACGTCAAAGGTCGCGGGTTCAAGCCCCGTTCTTGTCTATTTTCTTTTAAATGTTTCTTTGAAAAATAGTAATTAGTTCTCTAAACATTATCGCTTTTAAGACAAAAAGATATTCTGGTCCATTTCGTTGCAAATTGTCTATCCTAGTAAAAAACAAATTACGTAGATAATGAATTGGACCGCACATTCACTGTTAAACCGTCGCACTTTATTTTGCCGGCGTCGCATGGCCCCTGCATAACTACGAACTGCGGTACGCATGCGCGAAACCCTTTGTTATTTACGATATCGGGGCGGGCTTGCTTGATGGTGAATTACAGTAGTATGCATTGAAGTCTAAAAGCGTACACACGTAAGAATGCAGATTTAATTACTTATATAAGGTCCTAATTTATTAGGTAATTTCCTTTTAAGGGGTCAATGTTTAAGTGATAATCATTTAAGCCATAATTCAAATTTTTACAACAATTTTATATTTTTCTTAATGTTCGCCGTTCAAGGAGCAGTTTTCGTCTAGCTAGTACTATGTTAATTAAAAAAAAATGTTACATCCATTTAATTCTTAGCTTAAGTGAATGTATTTGACTTATATATTACCCCTTTGAAAGGAAATTACCTAATAAATTAGGACCTTATATAAAAACCACCCGCGTTAATTTGAGGTTTTGTTTTTCTAAAATATATTCCACCAGTGCGGTCATGAGGTCTTGGGTTCGATTCCCAGGTCGGACAGTGTTATTGGGTTTTTCTGTTAGAAAATTCTCTGTGCCCGGTAAATGGCAATAGGCTCACCACTTATTACATGGGACTTAATAACAGCATTGGCAAAATGAGGATGTACGACTGTGTACACCTCTGCCTACCCCTTCGGGGAATACAGGTGTGATGCTATGTTAATTTATTACCGATAACAAGGTGATAGGCAGGGCTAAATTACCCTCACTCAAAGATCTCCGACTGCTTCGTTGGTTGGACGTTGGTCTATTGGTCCTAAACACTACTGCTGAGCATGAGGTCTTGGGTTCGATTCCCGGGTCGGGCAGTGTTATTGGGTTTTTCTATTAAAATTCTCAGTAGCAGCCTGGAGTTCGGATTTGTGCCCGGTAGATGGCAATAGACTCATCACTTATTACATGGGACTTCATGACATCATCCTACTGCCTTCCCCTTCGAGGAATACAGGCGTGATGCTATGTTTTGTTATGTATGTCAACGATCTCCGGCCATCGTGAGCTGTAGGCTTCAGGCGTGGGTAGTTTATTGCCCGAGAAGTGATCCCTGAGAAGGCGGCGCGTTGCTCATTGGCTCGCGTGCCTCTCCGACCTGCACAGCATGAGGGGACCCGTCAATACTGTTTGCTGTGAATGCAGTGCGATCACCCCACACCCCGGTAAAAGTTAGCGGAAGACAGTGTGGTTTTTAGTCAGTAGGGCTCCGACACAGGGTCCAAAATGGATTATCCATAAACAAAAAAGTGACTGAACCCTTTTTATTACACCATTAGGGTGGTAAACTGGCCAACAAGTCAAATCATTCAACTCAAAATATTAACATAACATAGCATCACGCCTGTATTCCTCGAAGGAGTAGACTGAGTAATGAGGCAGTTTTAGTATTACTTTTTAAGGCTATTTTAAAGTGGCTGCTGCGTGTGAGGTCCATAGTTTGATTCCCAGATCAGGCAGTGTCTTTGAATTTTTCTGTTACAAAATTCTGTTTTAAACTACAAAATCAACAATATAAAAAAGAAGATGATATTTTAGGATTAAGTTATAATATTCGTTTGGTACCCTCCGACAGTTATCTCGTCACAAATAAAGATAATATATAAAGATCCTAAAATGATGTTCCTAGTCTGTTAACAGAAGAGTTGAGTAATTAAATAGTTATAGTTTATTCAATTAAAAAGTAATTTCTGTAAGAAAGGCTACAGCAAAAGATCTTTCCCAAGTAGTTTAGATTATCAACAACTTATAATTAAATAATAATATGCTCGAATATGCATAAGAATTCAATTGTAATAAAACTTTGCAGTCAAGCTATAAATTATTACTTACGTCGACTTTTTTCCATTTATCTACTTTTTTTATCTCTTGGTTAAGCTCGTCGAAGGTCGTTCGGCACACTGGAATTATAAGATAATTTCAATTTACCATAAAATCTATGAAAATTTAATATTTTAACTTTTAGACTAAAATACACACCTAAACACTTCAAGTTTTTTGGATCAATTCGCGCCGTAACCGCGACGAATAAAATAGTAAACATGAAGAAAAGTGTTGTCGAACGCATTTTTACGCCTAATTATAGTAACTATCACAAAGTTAATGTTTATTTTACAAGAAAACCCCGATAAATGTCGGGAAATTCTCTCTACGTGTGAAGAAGTTTATCTTTTTTCTGTCATACACGATCTCTATTCTGATTGGGCGAGGTTATTTTTTTTTTTTAATATAAAATACTGCCTTTTTATTGGTCTGTTTCTGACAGATATAATACGACTAAACAAAATAGTGAAGCAAGCAACAGTTCGCTGTCGCTTATCAATACAGTTTTAATTTAGCGCAACTATTGCCTCGCATAGATAATTAACTTCAATGATGGAAAGCTATTGAACCTATTATTAGCGTGAACAGTTTGAAAATAACATTCAATGATTTAAATGAAAGCAATCTAGTAAAATTTTAAAGCGAAGAGGGTAGCTTATTGCTTCTTCAATTAAAATTACCTTCCGCATCTAAAGCTACAAGTCAGCTAAATAATATAATAATACTAAGATAAAAGAAAAATACTGAATAATACATAATAAAATATTTAACACCTGTAAACACTAATGATATTATTTAAATTTGACAACACAATGACTATAAATCATTACGGTTTGTCTGTGTGAGTAGCTTGCAACAGGAAAAACATCAATGTCAAGACACTCACTTATCATATTTTTATCACATGAACTGAACTTATTGTAAATTGTAAAGCTTTCTAAAAACGTTTTATAATTTAAGTAGCGGTATATATCACTAATTTTGTATAAAATGTTAGTTAAATATTATTAAAATTTTGCCCTTTCTGACTCCCTCGATCGCCCGTTCTCCGGTTTTCCGCCCGCCGCCCCCCACCTATCAACCGACCCAACCAAACCAAACTAACCAACAGTTCGCATTCGGTCTCTATGCGCGCGGGACGTTTGCCTAACGGAATGTATAATTTTTTTATGCACATCAAATTGTTTAAAAACCTTAAAATACCTTGAATATTGCTATTACGTCGTCTCGGAGTGACGTTCCAGTGAGTTTTGTGAAGAAATACGCACGTTTCGTGTAAAAATTCAGGTAAGTGACTGGTTGACAGATTGCGTCTTTTCCTATTCCAAGCTTAATATCTGTTATTTTAGTTGATTTCGATTGCTTTCATTTGTGTAATACGCGTTGTGGTAAAATAAGAAAATGATGGATAATGCCATATTGCCTGTTAGGATTTGTCCGGCGCACCTGTGTCATTACCATACGCTACTCACGCAGTCCAATGTATTATTGCATATTTTATGTAACCTTTCAAAAAATCATCTTATCAATCGACTGCGTCATGTGCAGTTAGAAAATCCTAATTTCATAATGTGAGAGCGCGCGGTTAGCGCAACCTGGCGACTTGGCAACGCACTGCCATCCGATAAAAACTTGCTAAAAAGTTAATTTATCAAACAAAAAATATGTTATTATCCATGCACCGGCGTTTCCCTTTGTTTTCCGTGTGAAATCGTCCCTTTGTCCTTCGGTAGGGCGCGCTGGGCGCGTCGCGGCACAGGAATTTCGACTCTAGAAAAGTGCCATAATACAATGATGGTATACATTGGTAGGTCGCGCGGCTCGTCGGCCGCTCGCGTCGTTTTCACAACGCCTGTGTTCGTGCGTATCTACGTGGACGACGTCAGTGTGCTCGTGCGGTAGTTTGTTTATAGTCACTACCGCACAAATACAACATGTATTATTATTGCAGTAAAGCTCAGTATCGTATGTAGGTCGGCGTCCTCGTCCGTGTTTGTCTATCGATCTCTGCGGTGGCCAATGGCACATGTCGGCGCGGTCCTGCGCGGCCGCGCCTCACTCCGCTCTTTGGTGAAAGCCGGGCGCGCTCGGACGATATATTACAATTCATGTACATCTATACGATGTCTATAAGTACTATCTTATCATTGGAAACGCTGTTATAACACTCCCCTTCCCCTCTCCCCGGGTAGCCCCGCCCACGCCTGCCGGATTCGAAGGCCTACTAGATCATGAGTTTTTCAAATAAGAACCCGCGAAGTTGATGTATAAATTGAAATTGTGAATGTTTTGTCGAGCGCTGTTTGGCGACCTCCAGCGTCACGGTGCGCGGGGCGGGGGGGTGCCAGAAATAGAAGTGCGGATTGGAAACGTGCGACGTGGCAACGTCGCGCGCCCGACCGCGCTCGCTACTCAGACTCAGTGTCGGTTCAAAATGGCGTCTGTGCGTGATCGATACCGCGGAATTTACGTTGAAAATGACCGTATTTGTGATGTATCTGGTTGTGAGTCGGCCGGAGGGCTACCCTGGCAGCACGGGGCGAACGCTCCGCACCCGGCGCTGGCTCACGAACCTCTCAATGTACGTATCTCAACCATATTGCGCCGACACTTGGCCCCTACATAAATACCTAGGTATGGCTCGGGGACGCTTGCAATCTCGATGATCTAGACATCTACAGCATATCCGATAACTGTTATTGAGGTATCTTGAACTTCAGCCTGCACTCTACTCGGAGGCACGAGCTGACATATGCATTTTACTTCGTTGTCGACTTCCTAACGTTACGTAATAGGTATTATTTATGAGGGAAAGTGCGGCTTCAGGTCTTTTTAGGTGTGTTTTATCTATATATCAATCTAATAGCTGTAACAAAAAGAGAAAAAGTCGAATCTCATCATTTGTAACTTGCATCTAATAAATGGAAACAAAATGGCGGCCGACTTGTAAAATTAAGACGCAGTAGCGCGCTGAATGTTGGCAACGTCGCGCTTCACAGCCCGTAATTGTGTGTAGTCGACTCACTTGTTCGATAAGAAGTTTCAAGGCTATACGTCTTGTATCCTCCGCTTAACAATGGGATAAATTTAATACAAACGATAAACGAGTTTAATACTTAATGCCATCGTATTGGTGTTGTAATTAAATTTTAGTAATAACTTAAGTTAGTGTGTTGCACGCACACATGGATGAGCTAATTGAGGTTAATACTTAGCGTGCCTGTGTTGTATACCTGTTTACTGGTGCACACATGCACATAAACTAACAAACAACTAGGTTGTTATTGAGTGGACGAGAGCCTTAGATAGAATAATGATGCGGTCATAATCTGTATATAAGTATATGTTTACATCACCCCGGGCCTTCACAGATTATAAATATTGCATATTAATGAAGGTTTTTTTATTTTAAACGAGAAATGTGAATGTTTATCACACTTTTGTGTTCTGTTTCATCAAATTGCTTAATCAGTTAATTGTTACCTACTAGATTGGATGGAATTCCAGCTAGGTTCTCGAACTGTGTTGCATTTATGACTTGTAATAGATTCAACAAACGTTCCTAACTTATTTATGAATAAACAACGCCAATGATAAATTGGATTGCTTGCCGTCAGCTTTATTTCCTCTACACATTGGGAAAGGTCTTGTTTTGGTCGTCAAACTATATTTGATTGTTGTACCGTCAAGTCTTCTGAAGTATTTTTCAACCTTCTTTCTCCCTGCTTTGAATATAATTTAGTATCATTCAGTCCTGAGAAAAACATTAGATTATTTCAAGGAAAAAGGATTTTTTACTATCTTCTGTTACGTTTCATTGACATTTCGTCACGTTATCATTTGCTTTTGTAAAAGTTTGTATAACCTTCTTCCGAGTTTCTTCGACGACTCACTCTCCCTTCGCCACCTCCGAAGGTGATTATGAGCGTGCAAAACTCCGTTACGAATTGTTTTCATATAAAAGATGACCTTATTCCTTTTGCCGATCTTGATGGAGGTCTTTGACTCCTTCATGCATGCTGATCAGTTATTATGCAGGTGCATGAAACAATTTTAAAGCATATTATAGATGCTAAAAGTAACTCCAATGTGTTATTCTTATTTTGGAATACATTGCTCAATTAAAAACTCCTTTCGTGGATCTTTTTATTACCATTGGCCGATGATGAAGTAAGTTTAAACGCTCTTTGTTGGTTTTCAAGGATTCAATGAGGTACGGATATTTAGGTCACTATATATTTCAAAGGAAAAAAACTGGTCTTTAAAACCTTGGTAATGCTGGAGAGGAAGGGTAAAGACTGCAATTGTTACATGTCGAATTAAATATAATGTAGACTTTTTGCCCTAACCTTAAAAATCCCAGTATTGTGCTTAGGATTAAAACTAATTCTCTGTTAAAACTAGTTTAGTAAAGTCTATGTAGAGGGAAAACGTTAGTGAAAAGATAAAAGTTATTTGCCTGTTACGATATGATAAGATAATATTTCCGGAATAATAGATTAAACATTTTGGGTTCTACAATGCCTTTAATATAATTATTATACATGTATACATTTATTGATTATAAACTCTTTCAATGAATGTCTTTTACTCGATGTAGAGGACTTTTGTTGCCTACTTCAGTAGTAGTCATAATGATTACGGCCTACGATGCGTTTTTAATTAAACGGATATAGAATATAAAATAAATTGCTTTTCATAACAGATTTGTATGCATCTAATGATCAAATAAATACCAGAACTAGTATTTTTATAGTTTCACAAATACTGATGCTCTATAAGTCTTTTTTTAGACTACTTATTTCCTTGAAATCACCTGTAATTTCTTGGCAAGAGCCAGCTTCCGACGTTTCCTTTCCGAGCAAAACATGTCGTTTTCATGTCATCCCCGTACAAAGTCATGACTTCGCAAAACTATTGAATCCATCATGGTCATTTTTAGAAATCATACAGTTAAGTAGTCTTATTCCCTATTAAATTCAACAAAATTATATTGTAGGTATTTAAGTTTTAGTATTGATTAATTTATTCATTTTTAATTTTGTCGCATTGCTTTTCCAGAACAGTATAATTTTTTAATGTGCTCTACCTGCTCTTAATAAAATTCTATGCATATCAACATATAATTGAATGCCATAAATACGCGTTACAATACGTTGTTCTCAAAATTTAATATTCAGCTAATAGAATACAATATATTTACCCACCGCTTAAATAGTAGCTTCAAATTATCCTATATGCTGTCTTTTTTTAATATCACAACACCTTTTTTTACATCCACGTTATTCATCTAAAATTGCTTATACATAAGGTTATTATTCAGAATGAGAGGATTCAAAAATGTTGAAACATAAAGTAAGCGAAAGATGCGTCTCGGAATCGTAGCATGTGGAAATCGATAGTCTTTGCCTACCCCAATAGGAAACACACATGATTGCATGTAAGTGTATTGGACATAGAATAACGAAATAAATTGTAATTATTTAGATCGTTTCTGATACTACTTTCACCGACCCTAACTTGCTTCTTTAACTTAAAGAAATATTACTATATTTCTTTAGCTTGGTTTAGTGTAGTCGTAGCATTATTATTTTTTACCGTAGTTACATTTATATTAGTTATTAGTAGTAGATATCTCTTTTTTTTTTCTTTTAATCTACTTTTAAATAAATATTTTTTAGGTTATGCAGGACCATAGGACAGGCTTAATTGCAGCTAAAATAGAAAATTTAATAGATAATAAATACAAAAATGTTATATAATATAATTTGTTTCTTTTATGCTTTGACCTAAACCCTAAAAAAAACCTTTCGTGTGCTTAACAAAATGAGCCAGTGTTTTTGCTTTAATATTGCTCAGCCTAATAAGTTACCCATAGAATTAAGTCGTTTAACTATATATTAGGACAGTTCCATCACTTTTCTCCAGTTACATAGGCCAAAATTAATATTTTATTACATTATAATTACATTTTTGCCCGACTTATGACGATATTTAATGCTATTCGAATTTCTGCACTACCCTACAAATATAAAATATTCCTGGATACTCTAGTCTCTGTTGTTTTTATTGCATTTTATGCTTAATGAGCAAGAAAAGGACGTGCTCATATTACAAATTATAGGTATCTAATTCAATCATTTCGATTGGGTACTTCACTGATTCACTGCAGTGTTTTTATTATTCCCGTGTCGATAACAGTTGTTATTGCGGTAGGTAGATACATAGGTACAAATTGAAGCTTCCACAAATCCGCACACGTATTTCACGTAACTATGTCGGTAGGAATACAAAAATCTATAGGCACTGGATTACGCAAGGCTACAAAGATTATCGGGAACTACATACGAAAGAGTTATCGAGCATCATGCATTTTATTTAAATGTCTATTCATTCAGGACATTGTTTTTGGCGGGAAATAGACGCGCACTGGCCCGGTTGTGATCGCAATAGTGACTGTTGTATAATTTTAGAGAAAGGAGATTTTGTTTTGGTCCACCAGTGCCGCGGCGGTGGTTCGTGGCATTTCATATCGTTGCAAGTCCGTTTCGCTCGCTATTATTTCTATGGCGGCGTTGCCGTTCCGTCTAGTGGCTCGGGCTCGATTCTCGGTCGGGCCGCCGCGGTTGGAGGCGCTGTGAGCAGTCAGTCGGCCGCGCAGCTCGGTGCGCGACGTTTGTCCGAGGAAAGGCTCCGCTCGCGTCCCTCCAGTCCCGGCGCAGCAGTGTCGCGGGTGCGAAAGAGATAGCGTTATGCATGAGCGAGATAGCGCCATGGCAGTGTCGCAACCTCGCCCACCTGACCGTGTTGACGCCGCGCTCGAAAAAGTTGCGCCGTTGCGCTATTTGGAGGCGCACGAATATGCTCGCTCGGAGCAAGCCGTGACGCGCTATTATCTTTATTCATTGTCTCGAAACAGTTTTTTGAGTTATAAAAGGCGTTTTCTACATGAAATTGAAGATACCAACGTGTCAGCATTTAATATTCAACGGTATGTACTCATTTTGTTAGTTTTTGACATCAACGCGTTCGAGGCCAATCGTTATCTCAATTGCAACAGATAGATATGAGCTCAAATCTTCTCATCCAGTAAACGGGGTTGACTTCTGTTCTCCTTTGAGTAACATTGATTCGCATTGACGTTCGGTGAGTCGCGCTGTGTAATTGTTGGTATTTAGTCGCCATTTTCTACGTCGGTGACGAATACCAGCGCGCCGTCCTCGTTTCCCCCAGCTCGATGCAAACCGGACTTTACCGCTCTATTCCGAAAGATTATTATCCTTAACCGCCTTTAACTTTTTCTTCAAACGAGATCCGCTCGCTATGATTCATTGTAGAAATAATAATAACTAACGATTTTTGTGAGTGACTGTACCGTGAAACGGCCGGTCTGATATCTAATTCTAAGTAGAGGATTTCAGAACGTGGCTAGCCATGTAAAAAAGGCGGGACTTAATCAAAATATTATTCACATTCTCGATTTTGTTTTGTTGTCTGCGCTGCAGACTTGAAAGTTTAAGCGAGTAGGTATTTTGCGCCGGCCCGGTCGCTTTTGTGCACCTAGCTAGGTGTTATCGATTTGTGTACGTTTTCCGCTATAAATAAGTACGAGTTTGTGTCATCGTCGTTGCTGCCGGACCGGTTTGTGAACGAAACCAGTGTGGGTGCTGTGACCGGAGATTCGAAATTCCAAATTCGAATGCGCCTCGCCTTCTAGCTTTCGAGTACCTTTATGTTCGTGTTTTTAGTTGCGTAATATGTTTATAAAAGCTATACATTGGCCGTAGTACATCGTATTAGTCACGTTGCATATTTTCGGATCTTGCTATACTACAAATCCAGATTTTCGATAAATTTATGTTATTTGCGAGAATCATTTTATGACTTTGACCCTGAAGGCCATGCTAAAAATGCTTACATGTAAGTTGTAAGAAAGTGGAACGATGTTAAAAAATGAATCAATATAAATTCAGGACGTGACGTCATCGATCATTCACTTAGGAAACTTTTTTTTGCTAAGTGTACCTACTTGACAGCATCATAGGCCTCACATTTGATTTGATAAATATTTATTACAAGAATACAACAAAAATTATTCACTTCATCAAGTGGTAAGTTTGTTATTACGTAATGCTTTTATGGTTATCAATCAATAGCTAATTACGTTGACAGTAAGATAATTGAAACAAAACAACTCCGCATGTAAAAATGGCGGGCGCGGTTATTATCACTTGTTATTTATTCAGCTTCTAACGGATCGATGAACTAGATTCGTCAGTGAGCTGTAAAAGTAGATAACTGTGTACTTGTGAGTATAGGAGAATTTATCTAATTTGTTTAGACGAGTATTTCATACATAAAATCTTAAAATTATATGTCGTTACATGCTCGTAGTTAACCTAACCTATACGGACGCATGATAATTGATATTTAGGTACTTATTACTAACACTTTATCGATGTTGAGTCGCGTGTTCAGTTTCCTGTTCAATATAAATAACGAGAATGTGCCACGATTTAAATAATGGCAGGCCGTAATTAAGGATTTGGAGTTCTAATTTGTCGCGATCACGGAGACACGGAAATGTCGTCTTCGTTGAAATAGGACGCATGTCATTAGTTTATCATGTTTTTGGGTTACACATGCTCAGTAGAGCCAACCTTGATTATACTATCAAGAGTTGCCTTACAAAATGTTTTCCTATAAACGTAAAAGCTAATTCCCACTGAAGCCCTTGATAGGGTAGCTAGAAGACCTAAGTACCTATACAAATCCGTATTACACCTTATACAATGTTTTTAGGTCACAAAAAACGTGATCATAATGTTTGTAGACACCACTCTGAAAACTATCTACTTACTTCAGTACATGCAATCCCCCCCATCCCGTTGCTAACCTCAGTAGGTTTGACAACTGCGTACAAGGGGGTATATCAAGTTTAGCATTGGAAGCATTGCATAGTACTACACGTCTTGCAGTGTGCCGAAAATGTTAATACAAATATGTTTATCGTCACATTATGCGAAACTAAAATCATGTTAGTTTTTTTTCCTGTCTTAAAAGGAGGGTTATATGTTTAAAATTAATATTTTTGACGCAGGGCTGTTTGAAATCAATAAAGTATTTTTACGTTCCAAAAATATTTGATTTCAGACTTTCTGTTCATCTCTATTCTCCATCCAAACTCGAAAGTGGCCCCGTCTGTTTACTTGTTACATTTTCATGCAGAAACTGCTGAATTAATTTCTAAAATATTGGTATAAATATAGATTAGACATTGGAGAAGAACTTTGGCTAGCTTTTGACATGCAAACTAAGTTGCAGGCATCAAAATGGCAAATTACAACTGAAAAAAGATTACCTCCTTGTGAAGGAAGTCGCCACTTACATATAGTACTCATCCTTAAAAAATCTATTTGGAAATACATATAATTAAAACTTAACATTGAATACAGAATTTCAACTAAAATAAAATAAATGAACTAGCTTAGAAATGAACAATTTTCTAACAAGTCCAATATTTACAATTCCAGGTGATTGTGTGATGGGCAATCTCTGAATCGCAGCGATGATGAAGCGGACAGGCGTGCCGAGGCTCGGGCCTGATGAGCCCTCGTCTATGCCTCCCCAGAATCCAGCACAGGTAAGAAGAACCTCTCAATTAATTAAGATAAACATATTAAAATAAGTGGTTAAGTATTTAAGTGGAAAAATTATACTAACCCCTGTCTGGATAATAATTATAATAATAGTCCCCCCAACCGTATTTCGGTCACAGTGGAGATTAGCCAATTACGCAGAAGACATTATAGTGCACAAGTGTATGCGCAAACACAGGTGCACTCCCTCTTCCTTCATTCTCTTATTCTGATGGGATGGCAATCCGACACGACTGGAGAGAGATCAGGCGCAGGACAGACGGCTTTACGTGCTCTCCGAAGCACGGGGGTGTCACACTACTAACTTCCTGACTGGCTGCTACTGCGAACTTCCTAACAAAAAAACCCAATAACACTGCCCGACCTGGGAATCGAACCCGAACCGAAACTGACCACTAGACCAACGAGGCAGTCAATGAGTCTGGATCATAGCAGAGATAGAACTCAAATCGAGACATTTGGCAGTATGTTCGCCAAGTTAGACCATTAGAGGTGCTATGAAAAGCTTAACGCTAGGTATTCAGTTCCAAGGAGTTGGTCCTATGGTGAAGAATCACCAAGAATTCAAGATAAATCTTTGAAAAGCATTAACGCATGCTTAGCGAACTCTAAAGTTACAATATTAAATGGAAAAAGATTACGGTCGCGAACAGGATTCGAACCTGCTCCTCCCGGATAAATACTCCAGGCGCTCTGACCAATAAGCCATCTCGACCTCTGCTCACCACCGCGAATTCTTCTTCCATATTTTAATACGTCTTATGGCGACGTCATTGCAATCAATTCAGTACCTATACAGGTGACCGAACCAACACGACCAACTTTGCAGTTAATACAATGTCGTAAAGAATGCAATTACCTTAATAATTCAAGATAAATCTTTGAAAAGCATTAACGCATGCTTAGGGAACTCTAAAGTTACAATATTAAATGGAAAAGAATACGGTCGCGAACAGGATTCGAACCTGCGTCTCCCGGATAAATACTCCAAGCGCTTTGACCACTAAGCCATCTCGACCTCTGCTCACCACCGCAAATTCTTCCATATTTTAACACGTTTTATGGCGACGTCATATGGCGACCAAGTTATGTCATAAATCACCAAGAACCTCGGTAGGCACTATTGTCAAATCAGTAAATTTTACAAAAACATATAAGTAACAGCATAATGCAGGATAATGTATGAAAGGATGATATACGTATAATAGCTAATCATACGTGAAGCAAAAATGTTGGACCTCTATTTACGAACATTACGCGGACGTAGGAGTATTTTTGGCACAGTTAGTTTATATAGAGAAAGAGTGCAGAAAGATAATATTTTTATATAATATGTCTTAGAAATACATTAAAATAATTAAAAAAAAAACAACACCTTGACACACTACCATGGGTTTTTTTTTTAAACCGTTGCCCCACACTAGGAATTTCTTCCTGTGTCGTGGGTGCGTTTACAGACATATAATCTCACAAACACACGAACACCCAGACCCGGAGCAATTATCCGCAGATCTTACAAATATTTGCTCCGTGCAGGAATCGAACCTGCGACACGCAGCGCAGCTGTCGGTCTCTCGACCACTGCGCCAACCGCGCTGTCTTGATGGTGTGACACACACAGACATATATCTTTGAAAATAGAACCTTAATAGAAATAAACCTTAGATTATTACAATATTGAAATAAAGGTACAACGGGCGGCCTTATTTCTACCCGGCAACCATTGAAATGAGTAGTCTAAAACAATTGCCAAGGCAAAACTGACCAGCCCTAACATAGTAAATACCACTGAGAGTTTGTTTACCTTATGTGGTTAGGAGTGAGTCACATCACATGCTTAGGAGAGCACGTGAAACCGTCGATCCCGGCCGATCAATAACAGTTCTTAAACTGAGTCAGAGACCTACCGACGGCTTGAATCGCTGTCGCCAAGTTAACTCTAACAACACGCAAAGAAGAATAGACAGTGGTGATGAATGTTGAACATCATTTTGGAGATGACAACACTGACGGTTTTAGTGTTGCAACACTGAGCGGTTGGATCGATGGGTGGGACGGGAGGTGCCTACAATCTACATTCTGTTACAAGCCGCCATAATGGACCGACCCCTACAACCTTACTGCTTGTTAAGTAGTGTCATTATATTAGTCGGTCATTTCAGGAGATACTCCTGACTCCTCAGTTATGAGGTATCCATTAGAATCTATAGATCATTAGTCTATAGAGTCCACTGCTGGGTATAGCCTCTCAAATTTCCCGTCTAATGGTAAACGACAGTGGGCCCGAGAGCTTGTGCACGTAGATCGCCTTGAATAGGGAGTTCTATTCATGGGTTGTACGTATCATGCACGATGATCCAAATCGTTACTTATGAATTTTCGAAATATCCACGTGTGGACGGCACGCTGCGGTCTTGCTGTCCGATCTTGGACAAGTTGTTCATACACCCAGCCTTAGAGCATCTTAGTTAAATGTTAGGTTTGCTGTCTTCACCCGTGAATTTCAGCCGCTAAACCATAAATGTGGTTCTTATGCTCATCGCAGTTTCCTAGGGTCAAATTTCGGACTGTCCAAGGAAGACAACACTGCGCGCCAAAACTAAAATAACAGATGTTACCCAGAATGCTGCTAAACTTAATTGGGACTGGGCTGCATATCTGCCGCATGCCAGATGAGCTGTGGGCTAAAAGAACCGCGGGGTACCATCAAATACTAGGCGAGGTCGCGGCAGACTAAAGCGAAGATTCAGGACGAGCTTGACTCCTATAGAAAGGACTGGCCCTCACAATCTAGGAACAGAAGTGTGTAGGAAAAGGAAAGCGAGCTGTGCCAATTAGTTAGTGCCAATTAGTTAGTATCAATTTAGCATACGGCACGCCTCAATACTCAATACTCAATACTCATTTATTCATAAACCAGGTTTACACGTCCATACAGTTTTAATTCATTAAATATATAATAACAAAAATAATAATCATAGAAATTTAAAATTAATTAGCCGCCGGTTGCCGTAATCTATGGACGCGGATCTCAATTGCCCGATACCGACCCTTAATCTTTTTACGCCCTTTTTCTTTGTGTATGTTTGGTTTCGATTTTCTCTGCATGGTAAAATATACTCCCCACCTTTACACCTATAGTTACCTACCGTACATGCATAACTAATTTATTAAATAAAAAGAAACAACGTAAACACTTTAATTATATTGTTTTCTTCACCGGTGTAATGGGGAAACAAGATGGCGCATGGCCACAGTAGCTTTATTTTTTATTTTCTTTGCGTCTTAATGTTTCTTTTAAACGTCGGAAGACAGAATAGTGATAGTGGAAAATAATTACTTGCATTCTATTTTGTAATCCTTTTATTACAATTATTATTTGGCTTTAGAGTCAAACCTGGTATTTACCAATGTGAATCAAGTTAAATCTATGAAATCATAGACATACAGTGAAGGAAAATATCTTGAGGAAATCTGGACTTAAGTGTCCAAATTCAGCTATCCGCAGTGAGCTTGGCAGATGATCAGTGCTTATTCCTTATGTTAGAGAGGTGACCCTAGTCCTGCAGTAAGACAGTTTAAAGATTGTTATGTATGTACTAGTTACACTAGAAGCTTCTGGAAAAATCGAGGCCCTGTAAGCCTGGGACTCGTAGTTATCTTCCAAGTGTACTGATGTGAACGTAGTTCATGATTAACAGTCCTAAACGGCAGTGGTAGCTTTGCGGCATCACCACGAACTCGAAGACAACCGTCAGAGGTTAGATCCTAAGCACTAGGTACTGACTCTTCATGCTTATTAGACATTATCACCACTACTACCCCGTACCTCGTAGAAATCCCGAAAATTTCTTCATAAATATAGATAAATTCTTTCATGATATGTACTGCCCGAGAATGGAACTCCCTGCCGTCGTCTGCGTTTCCTGAGTAATACAGTCGAGGCATATTCAAGGCTAGAGTGAATAGATTTCTTCTGGATCTACGTGCTCCATCCTCGGCCACACCGTCGCTTACCATCAGGCGAGTTGGTGACCAAACATAGATACAATTCTGATAAAATAAAAATAAATCACTTGCTTGAAACGGTGAAGGAAAACATCGTGTGGAAACCAGCACACTTGAGAGATGTTCGATTGTTTGTAAAGCCATGAAAGAGGCCTACGGATGGAACATGGAGACTAGGTTGTTTAAACCAAACAATAAATTACAGTAGACGGCGGCACCCAAGTCACTGTTTCCTGAGCTGAGAAAGAACATGCCAAACTACAAATGATGTTTATATTATGATTTATATTTACAGTTGTAATGGCGACCAAAGTAGGTCGCTTATTTATTAATAGACATCACAAGTTGTAGTGAAATACAGTAGAACGTATTATGTCGAGAATCTTCTGAATCTAAAATTAATTATCATAACAGTTGGAAGGAGGGGCTCGTGGCTTAGTAACAACCGAAATGAACGCCAACTGTCCCGGTTTGAGTGACCCGTCATTTAATTTCGAGACTTCTGCTTACCTCTGAGCCCACGTTATACCGTTGCTTGTCAAATTAAGATCTATCACAGCCGCTACGGGTAGTCAGAAGCCTGAATGTCTGTCTGTCTTTCACGAGATATCGTAAAACAACATAACAATACGCTTGTATTACCCGAACGAGGTATTTTACCGATGCCATTATTAAGTCCCATGTAATAAGTGGGGAGCCCATTGCCAAATATCGGACATAATTCGGAACTCCTGGCTGCTACTGGGAATTTAATCACTGAAATCCCAAATTAGACTGCCGACCCGGTAATAGACCTCAGGACCTCATGCTCAGAAGTCAAACTTGGGGCCAATAGACCGACGAGGCATGATTCACCAGAATTTAATTATGTTTCCTAGTACCTAGGTCGTCGGGATGAGATAGGCCGTCGCTTCATGTATAATACTGATCATCATGTTCCCCCTGCCCTTATCCTCAAGTTATTTGGGGTCGGAACAGCATGTATTCTTCTTCAATACATACTGTCTCTACTTGTACTGGATTTCTGCTAAAGTTTTGGCTATGTTTTATGACCGACCGCCTGCCTGACGTCAACCCTTATTGGGAATGCTGTTGTTGGTGGTAACGGCCACCGACACGGTCTCCTTCTATCTAGCTATGTCACACCAAATGTTATCTATCCACCAGGTTCCCCATGAAACACTGCAAGAGGAAGGTTTAAGGATGTAATTCGTGAATATTTTCGAATGGATTTATGTAATGTTGTGAAAATCCATACACGACTCAATCTTACGTTTACAAGAAATTTTTTCGGCGATCATATAAACCTACACGTGTTTAAATTTATTTGTAAAGATTACAGATAGCGTTATTATAAAGAAAGTCAATATTATCCTTTTGTGATAATGATAATCTGTCATTGATGTTTTGTATTATTATGTTGTGTTTACATTTTATATAAAGCACACGTTAAATTGCTGTACCGAACATGATTTTTATTTACACACAAAATGGTTAAGCATTATTATTGTCTCAAAAACGCTTTTTGTTGCTTTGTCGTGTCGTCTCGATACTCGATAAAATGTTTATAGGTCAAGTTATAGACCAGGATTTACATAACGCACTTTACGGTGGAGATAGTTTTAACACATAACATTACGTCTTTATTCCCCGAGGGGGTAGGCACAGGTGTACACAGTTGTACACCCACAATTCACCAACGCCTTCAACGGGGCACAATTCCAAACTCGGGGCTATGACTGAGAAATTTTTAACAGAAAAACCCAATGACACTGCCAGGCTTGTGAATCGTACCCAGGACATCACGCTCAGCAGTCGCCCTTGCGACCACTAGACCAATGAGGCAGTTATTATATTAAAAACTGGCGAGAAACAGATTTTAATAAAAAATCTTGTATGAATTTCCTATTTTGTGTATATTAAAGGTCCCGCTGAAATCGGTTCAGCCGTTTCGGAGATTAGTCAAAACAAACAGTAATTTTTTTATTGTTTTCTTTTCTTTATTTGGTTATGAATACCATAGATACTTTCATATGCATCAAAAACAGACACTTCAGTTTTATTAGTAGAAAATAATGTTTTAAATTCAGATATGTCTTAGAACCGATTTTCCTTAAAATTTGAGCCGTCTCCATTTTAAGCGAAGACCCTTGAAACCTTTGTACAAGAGCCCAGTAAACAAAAACAAGGTAAAACAGGTCACCGCTCCATAAAATAAAATAAACGGCATTGGACGCTTTAAAGTTCACATTAGGCACGATTCGTGTCTAAATTGGAGACGTACCAAAATATTATCTATTCTGTTCGTACCGTATCGGTGCTATCCTTGGCGACAACTCGGGTGCAATGACACTGAAAAGGTATTGACTCATTGTGATTTGGACGACTCCCGAGTGTGAGGTCCAGGGTTCGAGTCTGTTCGGGTAGTGTTATTGGGTTTCTCTTGAAGAGAATTTGTCATCATCCGGCCCGGTTAGTGGAGTGTAACATTAGGATAATATCAGAACCTGGTCTGGCATAGCCAGATAGAAGGAGACCGTATCGGTGGCAGTTACCACCAACAACAGCATTCCCAAAGAGGGTTGACGTCAGGCAGGCGGCCGGTCGTAAAACATAGCCAAAACTTTAGCAGTATGCCAGATAAAGGTATGCTGCGCCGACCCCAAATAAATTGGGATAAGGGCAGGGGGATGATGATGATTCCGGAGTTTTGAATTTATGGCTATCGCCGCACCACCTAGTACATGGGACTTAATAACAGCATCGTTGAAATGTGGAAGTATAACAGGTCACCTACCTACTCCCTTCGGGGAATAGAAGCGTATTTTCGTCCGTGAATATTCGGTTGGATTTATTTAGCCGCCATTTTGAGCCAATCTTACAACAGTGGTGGATGTCATGTGTACTCCCTCCCGACCATATTTCGGTAACGACGGCCTATACCCACGGAGATAAGCCAAGTACGCAGGAGATATTATAGTGCACAAGTACGCGCAAACACAGGTGCACTCCCTCTTCCTTCACTCATAGTCCTACGGGATGGTAATCCGATATGACCAGAAGACTATCCTCTCCAAATCACGAAAGTGTCACACAACCAACTTTCTAACTCCGGGCTGCTAGTGTAAAACCCAATAACCTCACGGTCACCAGCCGCGCTTGCGACCACTAGACCAACGTAGCAGCCGATGTTATGTAATAGAGCCTTTACCGTTAGTAATTTTAATTGAAAGGAATATTAATTGATACTATGTTCAATTATAGTCTCCCAGGAATGTAGCCTTACAAATGTGACCTTTAATTTAATTGTAACTTTTTTATATAATTTCGATAAAAGTATCATTCGTAAGGCCTCTTTTATTAATTACTAGCTGACCCAGCGAACTTCGTATCGCATTTTTTTTTCTGTTTATGTTTTTTTATTTTATTCTTTTATACACACGTCGGCGTCGTCCCGACAATAACGAACACAAAAAAAAAGAATTATCCAATTTGGTGCAGTCGTTCGGAAGTTTTGCGCGTACTAACATTTCGGCGATTCATTTTTATTTATATAGATAGTTTGCTTACCGTTTACTGTAATGCCTCATTAATCTTGTGGTGCGGCTTCTTGCCGTGGAGTTCTGGGATTAATTCCCGGATCGGGTGAGATTAGTATTTCTTGTTAGAAAACTTAACCGTAGCAGCCATTATATTATGGATTCTCATTTATTTGATCAACTTATTGAGTTTTATCATCTATTCATCATCATGCTTGGAACCACCCACTGCTGTATATATATAGGCCTCCTGTCCTCCTCCATCTTGTACATAACCCATTGGGATTAAATATCGGCATAACGGAAATATATGTGTGCAACACTTCTGCCTTTACCCTTCAACAGATGCGGGCGTAATAGTCTCGTTCCCTATTACATATACGGTAGTCGTGGTAGTGGGGGCTCGTGGCTAAGTAACAGCCGCACAGATCGATCGGTCGAGGTTAAGCTGCGCTTGCCGCGGTCGGTCTGTAGATGTGTGACCATAATTTCATATAGAGACCCTTCCGTGCCTCGGAGACTACTTTAAAATGTCGGACTTTCAGGTTTCTTACACATAAAGTGACTGTTATGTGTAAGAAACCTGAAAGTCTGACAACCAGTCATACCACGAGATATCGTGTTACCAAGTACCTGGGTTGTGGTGTTCAAATAGGCAATCGCTCCATGTAAAATATTGATATTAAGCTGCAACGATTAGACTGGAAGCCGACCTCAATATAATTGGGGGAAAAACTAGGTACTAGTATATGTATTACTAGCTGTGCCCGCGACTCCGTCCGCGTGGATGTCGTAAACAACAAATGTTCGACGTGATTCTTAAAATTCGCATAACTTTTTAATTTATGAACCGATTGACATGAAACAAACACTAAATGTTAAGTGTGGCTTGCGACAATATATTAGTCAAACCACATCTAAATCGGATAAGCCGTTTCTGAGATTAGCATGCACAAACGCACAGAGAAAAATTCTAACAATCATTGTTTTGGGTGCTATTTGCGTTGATAAAGGTCCCAATATAATTTTTTCTCATATATATATGTATTGATTATGATGACTAGCTGACCCGTGCCCACGTCGTTCGGCGGTAATATTTACTAATGCAGTGTTCACAAGAAACGTTGTCGTTCGACCGTTTTTTCCGACTTTGCAAATCCGAGTACCACGAAAAAGTATTTTCATTTTCCGGATTAATAAATAGCCTATGACACTCACAAATAACGTGGCTTTCTATGGGTAAAATAATTTTCAAAATCGGTTCAGTATATTCAGCGATTACCCCCTATAACCTTACAAACTCACAAACTTTACCTCTTTATAATATTAGTAAAGAAGTAACATTAGTATAGAAGTATAGATAAATGTGAAAGTGTGAGAATAGATGGATGGATGTTTGTTACTCTTCCACAAACTCGTTAAACGTTCTTTACTAACTACTTTAACACAATCCATCCATCGCTTCCTCGGTCTTCCTCTACTCTTATAGCCATCAAAACTTTCCTCATCACATGACCTCATCCCTCCGCATCACATGCCCATACCATACTAAACGAAGGTTTACTTCATCCTACATGATATTACAAATAACAATGTTTGGTTTGGATGTATGGATGTTCGTTATTCTTTCACGCAATAACTACTGAACGGATTTGGATGAAATTTTGCTCACAGATAGTTTATAACCTGGATTAACACATACGGTTCTTTTTATCCCGGCTGGACTCAATTCTAAAGTCCACGCAGACCGAAGTCGCGGGCAGAAGCAAGTATAATAAATTAATAATATTGCTTCTCAAATATCATTTATGTAATATGAATATCTAATATAGTTACGCATTTTTCCAGTAAACGAGTAAATACTATTTCTTTTTGTGAAATAAATGTAATTTAATAGTTCAAGGGTTTCAAAACTTTACCAACTCGATGTTATTGATAAACATGCTTAGTTTGGTAACATGAAGCCTGTTACCATGTATGGTTTTGTGGTTGGTTAGCAAGGAATATAATAGATAATGTTATATTTTTTTGTGTAAAGAAAAATACGGATGGATTTGAACCTGCGCCTCTTGGATAAATACTCCAGGCGCTCTGACAACCATGCCAAGCCATTCAACCTCTGCTCACCACGAACTGTTTTCCCACATTTTAATGCAAGTTTTGGTGACGTCACAAAAATGTTAACTTTAGAGTTCGCTATGCATACAAGATCATCAAGATTTATCTGTACAATAGATAATACTTAGCTATTATAACGCATAAACACATGCGTAGCGAATTCAAAAGTTGTAAAGTGTTTGTTGAAAGATAAATACGGTCGTGAACTGGATTTGGACCCGCGCTCCCCGGATGAATACTCCAGGCGCTCTTGAGTGAGTATTTATCCGGGGAGTGCAGGATACGAGGATACACTAGATGTGCTAGCGGCTTCGCTCGCGAGGAGTTTCAGCCTCAAATCGTATTATTACTGAAATAAAATATAGCTTATATTACTCGGGGATAATGTGGCATTCTCCTGCTGATAGTTTTTTTTTTAATCGGTCCCTTAGTTTGTGAATTTATTAATTACGAACAAAAATACAAAAAACTTTATTTTTTCTATATAATATTAGTTTTTAGATGTTAAGACCTAAGACTTTGTGGTGAACACTGCACGGTCTAACAGCTCCTGATGATGCCCCGTGGGGGGGCGAAACACGTGTAGAATAGTTGGTGGTAGTTCTGATTTTTCGTCTCTTCTGTATGTGAATTTAATTGCATGACTACGTTTCAATATTGTGGAAGTAGCTAAGACAGTGTGCTTATTCGCATCCGCTAGATAACGCCTGAATCTATTAAAGTATTATATATAACCTTACGAATTATTGTGTTTGAAAGAATTATCTGTATTTAAGATCCCCCCCATCCCGTTGCTAACCTCAATAGGTTTGACAACTGCGTACAAGGGGGTAAATCAAGTTTAGCATTGGAAGCATTGCACAGTACTACACGTCTTGCAGTGTGCCGAAAATGTTAATACAAATATTATTTGTAACAATTTGTCAAAATTTCTCGTAGCGTCATGAGTTTCATTAGTTACTTATAGGGTGTTAATTTTTTTGCATCTGTGTCAATACCACGCTTAGAAGGAATACGTCATAACTAAAGTATCGCCATACTTTTCTGGCTTCATAGAAATGTATGTATACCAATATTATTGTATAAAGAGGAAACATTAGATTTTTATTTGTAAGGATTAGACTCAAAAAATGCGCAACGAATTTAAAAAATATCTGTCGCCGTTAGAAAGATATATTATCAGAGTAATATATGCTATATTTTATTTCAGTAATAATAATTAGTGCCAACCATGCGAAGCCGTAGCGAGCCGTCGAAAAATAATTTAGATTTCATATTCTGCAACAATTGTGATAAAAGCCATGAATATTTGGTAAAATATGTTAAATTATCGCGAATTAGGTACGATGCACATTAACAAAACGCAAAAAGGAAAACCCAATTTTAAATAAAAACCCGCCACGATCATGAACTATAAAATGTAAACAATTTTAAATAAAAACCCGCCACGATCATGAACTATAAAATGTAAACAATTTTAAATAAAAACCCGCCACGATCATGAGCTATAAAATGTAAACTATTTTTTTTTGTGTTTTTAACATAAACATTGCCCCACACTAGGAATTTCTTCATGTATCGTGGGTGCGGTTACACACACATAATCTCACACGCACACACACCCAGACCTGGAACAATTATCTGTAGATCGCACAAATACTTGCTTCGTGCAGGAATCGAACCTGCGACAAGCGGCGCAGTAGTCTCTCGATCATTGCGCCATCAGCGCCGTCTGTTTTAAATGCATTCCTTTAACATAACTGCTTCGGTGGTCTTTTGATATTAAGTCTGATTGCTAAGCACGAGGTCCTGGGTTCGTGGGTCGGGCAAAGTGGTAGCCCGGAGTTTGGAATTGTGACCGGTAGATGGTAATAGACTTACTCCTAATACAGTGGACATTTAATCAGCATTGGTGAGTGGGTGTACAACTGTGTACACCTCTGCCTACCCCTTCAGTGAATACAAGCATGATACTATGTCATGTTATTTCGAGTTCCTATTTTGAGATATTGTTCACTGGCGCCATTTTGAGCCGCTTATCAATACTGCCCTAAGATGCAAGTACTATACTCGCCTAGCAGATAACGTGTGCAACTTTATGTGGGGTTATCGACACGCTATCGACCTAGAGGTGTATTGTAAACAAGTTGTTTATTGCATAGCCTTATCTTGCGTATGTATGCTAGTAAATAAAGGATTGTAATGTGCATAATTCATAGATACTTAAATAAACTCACGCCTTTTTACACGACTGCCCATAAAAAGGAGTGTTATGTGTGTGAGTTTGTTTATGCCACCGTAACTTCTAAACGCCTAAACCGATATAGATGTGTGGGGTATCGATGGAATCCTTACACTATCCCGGGTACCATATATATATACTCCTCCGGTCACGGCGGCCTATCTCCATGGATATTAGCCAAGTACGCAGGAGATATTATAGTGCACAAGTGTATGCGCAAACACAGGTGCACTCCTTCTTCCTTCACTCTCATAGTCCGATGGGACGGCTACCCGACACGACGGCTACCCGACACGACCTGAGAGAGATTAGGCGCAGGGGTGCTACTCCGAAATCCGATCATCGGTAGTTCGGACCGAAACGTAATAACTCCGATAATCAAACAAAACCCTACCACCAAGTTTCTTCGGATCCGACTAGTAGTTACGTTCGGCCGTCGCTTTGAAAATAAAAACAAGCAATTGAATGTACCTATTGTAAAATATGATTGAATGTTGATTGAACTAAGTATTGTCAAACATCGAAATCGATACGTCAGAAACCATTTCGGAATAACGTCAACGAATACCAAAATGTCAAATCGCGAACTTCGATCGATCATCAGATCCGAAACACTTCATGGTAGCAAAACGTCCGATCCGTCAGTCGAAGCTTCAATGATCGGATTACGGAGTAGCACCCCAGGACCGATAGCTTTACGTACTAACACGTTACCGGTAACATAGAGCAGTAAGATTAAAAAAAATATTAATGTAGTGGCTATATTACACAAAAGTTGTATCAAAAAATACATTTCCACGTGGCAGGCGTGTTTTTTTTTTATTTATTTTTATCTTTTTGCCATGGCATCCACTACAGAATGCCACCTGATCACCTACGATCGTTACATACTCCTTTTGCTTCATCCATGGTTAATGTGCAAAGTATTATAGGGTTGGCCAGATTTGATAAATCAGCGCGGCAATATTTCGGTGTGGCCGCTTTATGCTGAAATATGGGCCTTTTTTGGTCTCGTGCAGGTGAATTTTAGTAAGCTTTGTATTTTTTATCTACATTTTTTTATCTACTATTTTAAAAACTAAGTTCGTCCACGAGACTGAAATAAATGCTTTCTTTCTTTTTTATATTTGTAATGTTTTACACTCATTTCATACAGATGCCGTTTTAAAGTCCCATGTAATAGGTCAAACATAGTCACAATTCCAAACTCCAGGCTGCACGAGAATTTCCTAACAGTATAACTTGATAACACCATGTATACCCCGTAATCGAACCTCGGACCTAAAACATATCATCACGCCTGTATTCTCTGACGGGTTACGCAGAAGTCCACAGCCACATATGCTGTTATTAAGTCCCATGTAATAGGTGATGAGCCTATTGCCATATACCGGGCACAATTCCAAACACCGGGCTGCTACTGAGAATTTCCTAACAAAACTCAACACTGTCCAACCTGGAAATCGAACCCAAGACCTAATGCTCAGCAGTCGCGCTTGGGCCCACTAGACCAATATTAAAAGTGTTAAACAATTTTAATATAGACGACCTTCGTACATAACAATATATCTTTCTTCATGTAAACAATTCTAGTAACAACATTAACTGGCAATACGACAACTGAACCGTGACTCACGGGTTATTTATAACTGCGACGCTTCAATATACCTAGTTGTTTTTTGAACATTCGTGCGTCCTTGGTTTACCTGTAAACAATGCTATTTTGACTATCTCTCCCACTTTATTAGGAGATTTGTTTATGATGTTAAAAAAAGTAAAACTGCTATTAGAAATCTTTTAATAAACGCATTAACGCATGCGTGGCGAACTCTAAAGTTAACGTGACCACTAAGAGCGCTTGGAGTATTTATCCGGGAGGCGCAGGTTCGAATCCTGCTTACGACCGTATTTTTCTTTCCGCAATAATATGGTTGTGTACTACAATAAACAATTAATTTTTTATGTGTTGAGTCAATACTGGTTTGTTGGTCCCAGCGCGACATGTTGTTTTGTGTTCGATTCCCAGGTCGGGCAAAGTGTTATTGGGGTTTTTCTGTTAGGAAATTATCAGTAGCAGCCCGGACTTTGGAATTTTGCCCGGTAGATGGATAAAGGGTCACCATCTATTACCTGAGGCTTAAGGCATTGGTGAAATATGGGTGTACCCTCTGCCGACGTGAAAGAGTAACAAACATCCATACATACAAACTTTCGCGTTTATAATATTAGTAATAATATGTTATTGAAATATCATCTTGTGATATTATCGAATTGGCTTTTTTACAGCAGAAAGCTCAATGGACGTTAGATATCTACTGCAAGCTTCTCATAAATATTGTTTTGTTAATTGATAATTGTTTATTGTTACAGATACAACAAGGTGCAAGCAACATGCACACTTTGGCCCAATCGGCCCAACCGCAGATTTTAGGTGAGTCCATATTGCTAGAAATTAATGTTAAATTAGGGTCTGTGCAACGAAAAAGGGATGGAACTTCCTACCGTCTTCAGTGTCCCGAGAAATACAATCTGAGATATTCAAAGCTAGAGTGAATAGATTTCTTCTGGATTTACGTGCTCTATCCTCGGCCACACCGTCGCTTATTATCAGGAGAGCTGGAGAGCAAACGTCGATCCAAAAAAATGCTAATCCTACTATCTTTTTAAATATTACGTAAAGTTTAGATGTTTGTTGATTTATCACACAGAAAATACTGAACGGTAAGGGTAAGACTCCTACTGACAAAAAAACAACAAGATACTTTATTAACATTTATCGGGTTCGTGCTATCGCAGTAACATTCACCACGACCCCTCAGGTTATGGTTCGTCGAAGGTAACGGACCCCAACACTTGTGCAGGCCGGCCCACATTTGGCCTGCACAGGCACTCCAGAGGGGCGCGCGTGCCGAAGCGTTCGCAGCTGGTCTCGGGCCTGTCACTGGTCGGGCGGCGAACTGCCCGCGTCCGACACCCTCAGCACAGATTACGGTAGCTGGCGATCGTTAGGCGCTCTTCGGCGCCTGGCGTATCTTCTGCGGCAGGGGTTTCAAATCAAATCAAATCAAAATCATTTATTTCAAATAAACCATTTGCAAGCACTTTCGAATTGTCAGAAGTTAGTTGCCACGTTCCAAAATGTAGATTTCTATGGAGAAGAACGTGCAAGAAACTCCATGGTTACTCGTTTTCATCATAGTTTGAGGAGTTTGTCTCTCTGTCCCTTTGCGCTGCTTCCTACACAAGCAAAAATGACGACAGCTCTCCATAGACTCTCGCTCCTGACCATGTAACTGACAACAGCTGGAAGCGAGGGATCGGCCACCCCAACTGCCCCGATTGGCGTTGCTCTGCCCAAGCAGGGCAAACCTCAGGCGTATGCTGCGCCGTCTACTCGGATGTCGCAGTGATGGCACCTTGGCGTCTGCTCCCGGCCTTTGCGACACAGATAGACTTCCTAAAGCACCCGTGGTCTGAGAGCATCTGCGTCGTCCAGAAGCTGAAGACACCATGTCATCTCCAGCTATTTCTTCATTACGGGCCTTACCACCGTTATCCCGACCCCGGTAAAGGTTTGTGAAGGACAGTGGTTTTTAATTGGTAGCTGTGCCACACAGCGTCCATTACAGAAATTCCACAAAAGAAAAATAAAAAGAATGCTCATAACAATATATGAAAAGGAAAAACAACCCTGTACCGATCACAAATTGTAATGATAATATTAATTATTGCCCATCGGTAACTACTCACGTGCATTTTTCGGTTTTACCCGACTAGTTTTGTTTCGATTAGCCCTTAGTCATGAGCTGAGCCCGAGGCGATGTCGCGAGTCAAACTGATGTGATGATAATGTTTGTAGATTATAATACCACCGCCCTTTCTACAGACATCCGTTCGCCAGCCGGCACGACAGCCATGCTGTCAGTCGGCGGCGGCTCCTTCGCCCGTACGGCCGCCAGGCCCCCGGGCGGCGGCGCCGTCATCAACTACCTGAAGACTAGCGCGGTGCAGTACGCTGCCAAGCAACCGCCGCCGCAGGTCCCGCAGAGGATTAAGGTACTATATATGCCTTCCAAACACACTATATAAGTCATTCTTCAAGTTGGATTCTTTGTGTCGTTTGCTACGCATGCATTAATACGTTGCTTATCTATATTTTGAAGTTAGTATCATAAAAACATTAATGCCACGAAAATGACGCAACTGCCTCGTTGGTCTAGTGGTCCCAAGCGCGACTGCTGAGCATGAGGTCTCGGGTTCGATTCCCGGGTCGGGCAGTGTTTTTGTTAGAAAATTCTCAGTAGCAACCCGGAGTTTGGAATTGTGCCCGGTAGATGGCAGTAGGCTACCACCTATTGCATAGAACTTAATAACAGCATGGTTGAAATGTGTGTGTGTACAAATACACCTCTGCCTACCCCTTAGAGGAATATAGACTTGATGCTATATATGTACTATTACAGTTGATGTTGGTGAAGGCGTTTTGGGGGACTGTCTTATTGTTATGTATGACGTTCAAAAAGTACCATTTCTAATGGTCTAATTTGAATAAAGATATTTTTGATTTGAGTTATAAATCATGGGGTTATTTAAAAATAGCAAAACAGCGGTTACAAAAAAAAAACATTTTGAATACCTATTCATATTTTCTATTTCTGAAATGAGGTGTATCTGCTTAACCTTTCGTAGAATACAGGCGTAATGTTGTGTTAAGCTATATTTATACTGCTTAGAGGGAAACCTTATTCCACGATTTCATCAAACTACGTCACACGTCCTACGCCTTTGGAAAATTTGTGCCAAGTGAACTCATTAAATACTGTTCAGTCTATATTTAGTTTCACTTGAAATTAAGAATTATAATGAGAAAGTTATTAATCATTATCAATGCAAATAAATAAAATTGCACTGTCTGTTTGTAATGTCAAAATAATAGTTTTTTTCAAGCTCATGCTGTTATTTGCACGATACCTATGCCTAAACATCTGTTTTAAAATGTTTGTCTGTCTGTTTGTTTCGGTTAATCTTCAAAACGGCTGGACCGATTCTGGTAACATTTTACTGGCACAGCTAGCAGCTAGTTTTTAAATAATATTATGATTTATAAATGACAAATTCGTAGTGTAGTATAACTCAATATATATCTGCCTAGCCTTTTCCCAATAACATTGGGGTCGGCTTCCAGTCAAACCGGATGCAGCTTAATACCACTATTTTACATGGAGCGACTGCCTATCTAACATAACATAACATAGCATCACGCCTGTATTCCCCGAAGGGGTAGGCAGAGGTGCACACAGTTGTACACCCACATTTCACCAATGCTATTATTAAGTCCCATGTAATAGGTGGTGAGCCTATTGCCATCTACCGGGCACAATTCCAAACTCCGGGCTGCTACTGAGAATTTCCTAACAGAAAAACTCAATAACACTTTGCCCGACCCGGGAATCGAACCCGAGACCTCACGGTCAGCAGTCGCGCTTGGGACCACTAGACCAATGAGGCAGTTAGACTGCCTATCTGACCTCTATAACTCAGTTACTGGTAAAACCCAGTATCTCGTGGTACGACTGGTTGTCAAACTTTCAGGCCTCTGACTACCCGTAACGGCTGTCATAGTACTTAATATGACAACCGGGACCGTCGGTTTAACGTGCTCTCCGGCACGGAGGGGTCTCAGTATAAAATGATGGTTACCCATCCACAGACCGAAGCGGCAAGCGCAGTGTAACCTCGATCGATCGATTTGTGCGGCTGTTACTTAGCCACAACACGACAGTGTAACTCAATCTTATAAAAAAATAATTTGAGTCAATGAAAACATTGTTGTGGTTTAATTTAATATACAAGTACTTTGATTATGATTTATAATGATAACTTATCCACGACCTACATTATCTATAGCAATGTAAACATAATATAAAGTTAATACATTTATTATTTGATCGCGTTATGTTATTATTATGTAGGTACCTTTCCAAGTTACATAATAGTGCGTGTACAGGCGTGATGCTATTTTATGTTTTAACTTTTTCCTATTATATTTCGTAATAATAACTATTACGAAATATAATAGGAAAAAGTTAAAACATAAAATAGCATCACGCCTGTCTTCCCCGAAGGGTTAAGAGGTGGGAAGTCTATTGCCCTGTACTGGGCACAATTCTAAACCCCGGCTTAATTTCATCTTTGCTGGGAACCGAATTACTGACAACTGAACGGCATACAGATTTTAACACATAAAATTTGAATTTAATGTACACCACTGTAACTGAAGCTTAATCAATTATATCAAAAAAGGACTGTTTACGCAAGTCACTAACCATATGTAAAAAAAAAGATCAGCCAGTTGGTTCATCAACACGTACTTATTAATAAGCGTATAACTATATCTTACCAAATTCTAATCGAACCCCTCCTTCAGCAGGCTCTACCACCGCAGCAGCCGAATATGGGCGCATTACCCGCAGCCCTGGGGCGCCAGTCCCCGGCACCAGCGCCGCTGCAAACGCCCCCCGGTGTAGGCGTGGGCGTGGGCACACAACAGCAGCAAGCCGCGGGACAGTTCCAACGCCTGAAGGTGGAAGACGCCTTGTCTTACTTGGACCAAGTCAAATACAAGTTCAATACGCAACCACAAGTGTATAATGACTTCCTGGATATCATGAAGGAGTTTAAGAGTCAGACGTAAGTATTTATAGTTTTTTTTTTTTTTTTTAATTTGTGTCTTTGAATTATAGTCTGTTTGTTTTAGGCAGGCTTGTGTGACAGGTGTCAATTAATGAATAATTGTAAATTTATTCGACACATGTTGTTGATCTATGAAGTTTTTGTCTATGTTCTCTTTAGTGAATAAGTACTTAGGTTAATTTGTAAATTGTTGCATACCAAATACAGTGATGATACATGCTAACAATTTAATTAATAATCATGTAACCAGTAAATATATGATTTGTGATGTGTTTAGGGCGTAACGTAAATCGGATCTTTCAGTTTTCGTCAACTTGATTAACGTACCTACGTAGGTTGTTCACAAAATTTGGCAACAATGACCCATCCTAGACACGGAGACTAGTGCGAGTGCGCACTTCCAGACCAGACCATGTCCCACTTGATGGAGTGATCTAGATGCTCATATTGCACTTTATTATACCTGCTGAGAAATGCCAATAAAGATATTATAACCTTGCCTATATACTGGGCTCACACCATATAGATATTAGTTAGTACTATTGACACAGAAAAATTGAAAGCTGCCTAAAACGACCAAACTTTAGAAACATACATCCCATAATGTCTTCGAATTTTTCTATCACTACACATTATAATAAACCAACTTTTAAGCGGATTAATCGTGTGCATTGTTGAGTCGTATTACGAGTTCAAAAACAAATATAAATAAATAATACACGCGATTAATCCAGTTAAAAGTTGTTTTATTTATAACATACATCTAAGTTAACATTTTGAGTCCATTAACACTAACATAAAGGTAGTATTTCAAAATTTTTGCTATAGCTAACTTAACATACATTGCTATAGAGTTGCCATTGAGGTCACAAGCTTTTTTAACAAAAATAAATATTAGTAGTATCGTATTAGTCCTCATGTAAATAGCTAAATCATATATAATAATTTAAATTTTCTCATTGAATTAATAGAAATTAATTTTAACCTGCACTATTCATTCATAGATACATTTTTCTATTTTCATGATGAAAAAAATTACCGTTTGACATAAATGAAAATAATAATGGCTGCAAACTTTTAATATATCTGAAGAAAATTAACACATAACACATTAACAACTCTCTAACAATATCCGCCATCTTAATTTTAGTTTATATTGCAGTATTGACACACCGGGGGTCATCACCCGGGTGTCGAACCTGTTTAAAGGGCATCCTGAGCTCATTGTGGGATTCAACACTTTTTTGCCACCTGGATATAAGATTGAAGTACAGAGCAATGGACAGGTGAGTCAAGAAATTGTATTTATTATTTTGTTAAAATAAACTTAATTTTATTTTATAGATGAAGCTTGTATTTCCATTCTTATTGGAGCAAGGCAGAAACCCAAACTAAAATAATAAATGCTAAAGTAATTCTGTCTGCTTGTTACGTTCTCTCGTCTAAACTGCTGGACAAATTTTGATGAATTTTGGTATAGAGATAGATTGGACCTTGGAGAAGGACATTGTTGTGGGCACTAGCTAGTTGTAAATTTAAGCCATCCAGATCGTAGCCACAAATTTATTGTGGGGGGGGGCATACCATTATCTCGGAGGCTCATGTTCAAATCCTGCTCAGGTCCAAGGTCCATACTTTTCTGTCCAGACAAAATAAATAAATTTCGCTACGCATGCAATAATGTGTTTGAAAGATTAATCTGTAAGCTGTCATTTTTTTTTTACCATAAATAAATTAACCTCAACTAAAATGATGACAACAATTACCGTTTGACATAAATGAAAAAATTAATGGCTGCAATATTTATTGTTCTGACTACCCCCTAACTGTTTACACTTAATTTCAGTTGTCGTTTCGATATTAACCTCCTTCAATGTCCCCAGGTGTCGGTGTCAATGCCATCTCCTACCGGTTTCGGTGGCACTGGAGGCAGCAATGTACTGCTAGGGGTTCAGCACCCGCCGCCACCACCACAACCTCAGCTGGTCCATCTACTTCCTGTGGCACAGTAAGTATTTCTTTAAGTCTATATCATCAACACAGTCCTCTAGAAAATAGGTTTCTTATGATCTAAAAAAAAAATGTGTAGCAGTGAGTGCGTCTTGTGCAAGGGTTGCATATATAAATTACATGGCGTCACGCCTGTATTCCCTGGAGGGCAAGACAGAGGTGTACATAGCTGTACACCCAAATTTCACCAATGCTGTTATTAAGTCCCATGTAATAGGTGGTGAGCCTATTGATATCTACCAGGCACAAGTACAAACTCCGCGCTGCTATCGAGAATTTCCTTACAGAAATACCCAATAACACTGCCCAACCCGGGGATCGAACCCAGGACCTCATGCTCAGCAGTCGCGCTTGGGACCACTACTGGCTAATACCGATTACATGGAACTTCAGCATCAGTGGAATACATATAAGGAATCATGAGAAATACACTATGTATATTTAAGACTAGAATGGATACATTTCTTCAGGATTTACGTGCTCCATCCTCGGCCACAGCGTCGCTTACTATCAAGAAAGTTGATACCAAACACTCGCAGATTAATATTATAAATATTCTTTTAAATATTACGTGAAGTTCAGATGTCTGTTAACTTTCACACAAAACTATTGAACGGATTTAGTTTTCTTTGCCTAAGAGGAAAAAATTCTCGGCCACACGGTAGCTTACCTGGCGAGGTGGCTTAACGTAGATCAATTTTCGATAAAAACAAAAAAAATGTGAAATACAGTCCGAACTTAAAAATAATCCCCTCCATGTAAATTTATTTCCATAAATCTAATCTATTCAAACAGTTTAAAACCTAAAACTAATAACGTGCCATACAATATTATGTAAATCGGGAACTCGCTATATGCGGCGAGTGACGCAACACAGCTGTTTAGGTTCATTCACCTCGCGCTCCGTTCGTCAATATTATTGTTGCTAACCACTGTTACTGTAGCATTTTACTTTTTGTAAAGTAACACTAGGTTTTACATTGTAACCATAAGAATTGAAACTGAGAATTTTTTAATATAGTAAAACAACTTTTAACCGGATTAATCGCGCGTAATTTTGGTAAGCGTTCGAAACGTCAGGAAAAACAAAATTACACGCGATTAATCCGGTTAAAAGTTGTTTTTTTTTACAGTGTATTGATCGCGAAAACCTAAGATTACTATGGGAATTTCTTGCCGGTTCTTCTCCAAATTTTTATGTACGTCAGTGCTTGTGATTAAGGCCTAAGAAATGATATTTTGAATATCGTTGCCTTAAAGTTTTACGTAAAAAAAAAAAAACTTACTACGTTAAAACGTAGAATCACAACATTAAAAAAAAGCGAAAAAAGTATCGCAAACTATATTAACAGTTCTAAGCTATTCTAAGATAAGAGGCCAGACAACGGCGGGTTGATTCCTGCACAGACAATTTTTTTTTTTTTATAAACTTCTCTAGCTTTGGCCATTAACTCGCCTAATGGTAAGCGACGGTGTGGCCGAGGATGGAGCACGTGATCAAGAAGAAATTCACTCTAGCCTTGAATATGCCTATGCCTGCTATATGTGAGATTTATATTTGTAACTGCCTCGTTGGTCTTGTGGTCCCAAGCGCGACTGCTGAGCAGGACGGGTTCGATTCCCAGGTCGGGGAAAGTGTTATTGAGTTTTTCTGTTAGGAAATTCTCAGTAGCAGCCAGTTGTGCTCGGTTGATGGCAATAGGCTCACCACCTATTACATGGTACTTAATAACAGCATTGGTGAAATGTGGGTGTACAACTGTGTACACCTCTGCCTATCCCTTCGGGGAATACAGTCGTGATGCTATGTTATATTAGATTTGTAAATGCACCCACAATACACGACAAATTCTTAGTGTGGTAAAATCCATTTTCCCATCGTGTTGGCTTGGTGGTTATGGGCCCGCCTTTTCAGCCATACGTTGTGGGTTTAAGTCTAGCATGAACTAATGTGACTATTTCTATGTCATATGTACTTCCTTAGTCAATCTCAGACATACGGTGAAGGAAGACATCGTGAGGAAACCTGGACTTGATGATCTATAATCGTCAACCCGCAGTGAGCTAGCGTGGTGATCAATGCTCGTGCCTTCTCTGTATGAGAAGAGGCCCGCGCCCTGCAGTGGGACTGTTATGGGCTGGTTATGTTGTTCCCATTACTTCTATTTAATAAGTATATATATGAAACCTAAGTCTTTGTCTACAGAGAGGCGGAGAAGGAAGCGGTACGGCGGGCAGGATACTCGAACATGGAAATGTAAGAAATTTACATATTCGTCATCACTTTACTATACACATAAGGCGTGTAACAGGTCCGAAATAATACTGAAGAGTGTATAAGTGTCCAATAAAGAATCCTTGGGCGTAAGTGTTGGTACCGAACCCCTTACAGTGGTTGAAACAGCGATAGTTTTCACCAAAAACATTCAAACACAGCCTTAAAATTAGTAAATATAACTATTAAATTAGTTCAAAAAACTTTACGAGTTCGCTACGCATGCGGTAATGCTTTTCAAAGATTTATCTGTGCATCTGTACGACATAGCAAAGTTAGTCGTGTCGGTTCAGTTACCTGTATAGGAACTGAATATAGATAACAATGACGTCAAACAAAAGACGTATTAAAATGTGGAAGAAGAAAGGGTAGTGAGCAGAGGTCGAGATGGCTTAGCGGTCAGAGCGCCTGGAGCATTTATCCGGGAGGCGCAGGATCGAATCCTGCTTACGACCGTATTTTCCTTGCCACCCAATTTTTAACTTGAGAGTTCGCTATGCACGCGTTAATAGTTCCCAAAGATATATATGTAGTTAAAAAAGAAATCATTAAAAATGTCTACACAAGTAGAGGAAAATCAAGGAAGCGATAGATGGATTGTGTGCAAGATGATATGGCTAGAAAAGGAGTGACTACCGAGATGATGGCTGACAGAGCTGACCGAGACCACAATTAAATTGTGATAAGGGCAGGGGGGTGATAGGGATGACTTTGTTCCATAAAGTACGTCACACATTAAGGGGGGGGGGGGGGGGTCGACGAAGTGTGACGTTATGTGACAAGGGGTGGTAGGGGTCCTAAGTTTCGTGACGTCACATTTCTAAATCGAATACATCTAAGTTTGATTTGATGTTGATTATATTAAAAAATAATTTTAATGGAAATAAAACTAATTTCGGACCTGCTGTTTCAATTTAATAATTTCTAGGTGTAAAATTGCAAAATATGTGACGTCACACTAGGGAGGGGAGGGTCTCACAAGTGTGATCAACTGTGACAAGGACGGGGGAGGGGTCAAAAAATCACGAAATTAGTGTGACGTACTTAATGGATGACCCCTTATGGGGAAAAAATGCTTCGTCATCACCATCCCCCCGTCGGCGCAGCATGTATTCTTCTTCCATTTCCTAATGTTCTTGAAATTGCATGCTGCTAGAGTTTAGCCAATATTTTATGACCGGCCCCCTGCCTGACATCAACCCTCATTGGGAATGCTGTAGTTCCCTAAAAAAATGCTTCATATTCAAAATTTTTGGTGGTTCTCTACAAAGTACACACTTATGTCTTTCAGTATTATTTCGGACTTTTGTTATAGATGTATATTATGACAAAATGCTTAGGCATGATTTATAGTTATATATGTCGATAAATAGACATACCTTATTGACTTGAGAGTTGAGCTATTATGAGTCATAGTAACATTCGTATTGTTTACGATTATACTGTAGTTTTATTAGTATTTTGATTGTTGTCTGGAATATTATTTTTATGTGAATAATTTGGGGCACGTTTATTGGATTTTGTTGTCTGCTTACTCTTTGTCGTTTTAAGAGCTTGATAATTGTATGTCGAGGTACCATTTTGGGCAAAATTTTATGTTTCAATAGCAATCTATTAAGTTAGTCTATGTATTTTAGTGAAGCGTTTTTAAAAACCTTGGGACCCTGTGTCATTTGCTTAATTTGCAATAAAGTTGTATCGAATCAGTTCAGGCTCATGTCCTTGTACACTACATCAAAAAAATTTGAAGAATCCTCTGAATGCCTTGTTTTTTTTTTGTAGCACCTTTTAAATTATTTCCTACGTTGCAATTCTGAGTGTCAATTCAAACTCCAAACCAAGCTATTTTAAATTACTATCTTATTTTTAATTACTATTTTTCAAGGAAACGTTGAAAAATTATATACGCGAACGGGGCTTGAATCTGAGAGCCTTGACATTCCGTGTCATAACTCTACCAACTCAGCTACCGTTTCGTTGTTCGAGGCTATTGAATTTCAAGTTTCCTTGTGTTCGTCTTAAGAATATGAGCATTACATGGCCAAACATATATAAAAAATTTCATTAAATATATATCTTATATTTGTTTTCCAATTTTAAAGTATCCTGTACAAAGATTTGGCTGGACTCCATACATTTTGAGTTATTCAAAACCTTATACAACATTTTGTGTAGTCTTTTTTCAATATCAATTATTTTCTTTCATTACCAATGCGTTCCTATCATCATTAACCTTTTCATCTATTCCAGACTTGAAGGAATTAGTACTGGATTAGTTTTTAGCGGGCGTACCCCTCTCGCCACTGGCATATGATTCCCAATCATATACCTTTAACCTTTTACTTGTATGGTTACAATGATAGTACACGATTTTAATCGTGTGTGACTTAATTTTATGTTTGTGTGTGTTGATACTGTTAATGTAATGACGAGAACTATTGTTGCTTTAGTGCAAGTTATTGTATTTTGTGCTTGTGTGTTATCTCGACCCCCAAAATAATTGGCGAGCAAATTTGTTAGATAAAAGTCAGAAGCCATCTCCCGTGTGGTCCTCTGAGATTCCAGACGAATTATGGTGTTAAACGGATGCCAGAGACTTTTGCGGTGTTTTTTTTTTCATTCTGTGTCCCTATACTAAGCCACCATTCATCCACAGGTCTGTGAACAACGCGATCGTACACAATTTGTCAGTGAACGCGGCGCCCACCAACACGCTGCACCAGATCTCGCAGGCACATCAGCAGATTGAAGCGGCCGCTATACACCACGCTTCTGGTCCTGGTAAGTAACACTACAAGTTATAAAAAGAAAGACAGAAATAAATTAAGCTTATTAACTAACATAATAATTATTTTCAACGAAAGAAGAACCGCCTTCAATGGAATGGTGAAAACAATACGTAGACATACGATTGCAGAATTTGCGGGTCATGTTTGGTTATAAAAGAGTTCCATTGTCTATCTTCGAAGATCTTCATCAGATCCTAATATGCTATATACTAATAACTTCAAGATAAATCTTTGAAAAGCATTAACGCATGCTTACCGAACTCTAAAGTTACAATATTAAATGGAAAAAGAATACGGTCGCGAACAGGATTCGAACCTGCGCCTCCCGGATGAATACTCCAGGCGCTCTGACCGCTAAGCCATCTCGACCTCTACTAATAACTTCCCTGAAAAATATTTATTTATATATCGGATCGGTAGTTTTTGTGAAAATCGCGGACATACATACGGGACGGATACAGAACCTCTTTTTTAAAGTCGGTTAAAAATGATTGCCTCATTGGTTTAGTGGTGCCAAGCGACTACTGAGCATGAGGTTTCGGGTTCGATTCCCAGGTCGGGCAGTGTTATTGAGTTTTCTGTTAGTAAATTCCTAATAGCAGCCCATAGTTTGGAATTATGGCCGGTGTATGGCAATAGGTTCACCTATTACATAGGACTTACTAATTAGTGAAATGTGGGTATACAACTATGCACACCTCTGTTTACACCCTCTAGTGAAAACAGGCGTGATGCTATGTTTTCTGACTGTCTACTCCAAAATGATGAAATTAATTACCGATTGATTCCTCATGATAAAAACTTGCGGCTGCTCTCTTTGAGTTCTGATTTCACTCCAGACTTCTCTACAAAACATTTACTTTAACTACAATACTAATATAATCACGCTTTTCCAACAGGGTCCGCCCAGCCGTCGAACCCGACGCACTCTGCGCCGGCACCACCCAATCAACCGGTGGAGTTCAACCATGCTATAGAATATGTTAATAAAATTAAGGTGAGTTTTTAAGCAATTTATTCAGCTATATTTTCCGTATAATATGTTAAGCATTATTGATATTTTATAAAGCTTAAAATTAAAAATTATTAAAAATCAAGTTAGTTTTTTTAAACAATTTGTTCAACTATATGTTAAGAAATATTGTTATTTTACTAATACTTAAAATTCTGTCGTGTTCGAGTGGGTGGGGAGTGGGCCCGTCCCTTGAGCCACAGGTTGTGGGTTCAAATCTGGCATGTACCAATGTGACTTTTCAAATGACATCACAGGGACACGGTGAAAAGATGTGAAATCGCCAACCCGCAGTGAGCTAGTATGATTAGCGAAAATCTTTATGAGGTTCTAAAAAAACTTTTTCGAAATTCCTAGCCTCTTGTCTAGTGGCTACAAGCGCGGCGATTGAGCGTGAAGTCCTGGGTTTGACTCCCAGGACAAGTAGTGTTATCGAGTTTTTCTTTTAGGCTATTGTTAGTAGCATCCCGGAGCTTGGAACTGTGCCCGGTAAATGGCAAAAGGCTCACCCAACTATTATTACACTGAACTTAAATTAACAACATTGGTGAAATGAGGGTGTAAAAGTGTGTACACCTTTGCCTACCCCTTGTAGGAATAAAAGCGTGAAACTATGTTTTACACCAAAAACACGCATTTGTGTTACATTTTATTTTATGAATAACTCCAAAATGATGAAATTAATTACCGATTGATTCCTCATGATAAAAACTTGCGGCTGCTCTATAAGAGTTCTGATTAAACACCACAAAATGGTCCCCAACCCTTCACCCGCATTTTCTAACCATATCTTTTTCTGCCCAGTCCCGGTTCAGCCGTCAGCCGGACAAGTACAAGCGGTTCTTGGAGATTCTGCACGCGTACCAGCGAGGACATCGGGAGATGAAGGAACCACAGGCTAAGCAACAGACAGAACAGGAAGTTTATTCTCAGGTTAGTTGGTTTTAACGCATTTTTTTTTTAATAATATGCATGATGACTGATTTTGAAATCTCCTTTTATAATGTAGGTACACGTCTACTTTTTCCGACAAACATTATTTCAGCAATATACTAAGTTTTTACCCAAATTATTGCATTTTAATCTATCTAATTTGAATTAAGCGCGATAACGCTCATGGGTGTCATGGCGCCGTTTGTGACGTCATGCCTCGATAAATATTTGACAAAAGTTCAAGCAACACGTACGGCGGTTATTGATATTTAGTTAGGCGTGATGTCATTCGCTGTGATGGGCGTTTCAGTTAACATAGCCGATTGCAGCATTCTATACTTTTATTTTATTGAAAAATTTATTAACCTTAACATTTAAAATAAAACTAAGTAATTTTGTAGAATCCTTTGTGCTATATTTTTTTCTCAAACCATTTATTCTTTGGTTCTATAATACTGTCATCATGCCAATTGCCGCGTTGGCAACGTTGCCGCATGACTCCTGGGTTTGATTCCCAGGGCGGACAGTGTTATTGAGCTTTTCTGCTAGGAAATTCTTAATAGCTGCTTGAAGATTAATAATTACTAAATAATTAAAGTATAATTTTTGTTGAAACATAATACAATCGTGAGCAAGATTTGAAGAGCTCGAGCTGGCTTAGTGATCAGAGCGCTTGGAGTATTTATGTGAGAGGCGCTGGTTCCAATCCTGCTCACGACCATATTTTTCTTTCCTCGAAAATGTATAATTTGATTGATGATTTATCTGTATTAACTAAATATTAATTTGACAGGTGGCAAAGTTATTCGAGAACCAAGACGATCTCCTGGCGGAGTTCGGTCAGTTTCTCCCGGACGCTAAGGCGGTGACCAAGCCGGCGCCCGACACCCGCCACTACCCGCACGTGCGGTCCCCGCCTGTACCTACACACCATCAGGTAACCGATACTTGCGCTACTCATTTTTACACGACTGTCCAAAGAAAACGAGTGACATGTTTTAGGGTTCATGTATTGATGGTATGTATGTATGTTTGTTATTTTTTTCGCCATAATTTCTCAACGACTGAACCGATTTAGATGTTTGGGGTATCAGTAGATTTCTTGCAATTGTCCCGGGTAACATAGGCTAGTAAGAAGTGGCAGGTGTGCTTTTTAAGTTGTTAATTAATATATTTTTTAAATTCTTTATGCTCGGCTTATAAGTGTCGTAGTCTGATGTTAATCAACCTATAACCTTCCTCAAGAAAGGCTATTAAATTCAAAAATAAATCAAATCTGACTGGTAGTTACAGAGATTAGCATGTTCAAACAAAGTTTAAGTTTTAACATAAATGATAAATGATATTTATTTCTGTAAATACATCTGTTATATGTCTATAACTTATTTTACAAGTCATATATTTTAAGCTAGATGGCGTCGGCATTTCCTATCTGACTAGCTCTGAGAAGAAATGCCGAAACATACTCGGAGGTCAATGTCTCTTTTAAAGTCCAGACATCATTTTATTCAACATATGAGTGTAATTTTGTAGGGATAGGTCTGGGATGGCCTTTTGAAGAAAGAGCCATAGCTGTTTTGAGCTGACCTGTCCTAACCGACGGCACGTATGCATCAGTCATCGTGTAGCTCAACCATAATTTAGGGAGCTTAACGACCCGTCGCAAGACGATACCAGATCGGCAGGACATTTGCGTAGGCCACAGAGAGATCTCAAAAACCGCCAGTATTTATAACCGCCATATTAGTATAGTTGGGTTCTGTCTTTTATACTAATAATACGTACATGTCCGCAGCCACCGCGCGTGGAGAGTGAACCCGAGCGCTTCCCGCCCGCGCCGCCCGCCTCGCCCCCGCACGCGCCCGCACATCACCACCATCATGCTCCTGTAAGTATTACAAAGATGTTTTATAATACTCGTTTTTTTTTTTTTTTAAATAGCAAGCCATCGTCACGTGAAAGAGAATCCAAGCTACCGAAGTAGGGCTAATGTGAAAGGAACCTAAACTCGGACAAATCAGTTACCTGTATACGGACGGAATGAGTAGGTGGCAATGACGTCACCGTCAGACGTATTATAATGTGGAAGAATACGGGTTAGGGCTCACTAACCCGAATTCTTCCACATTGAAGTTGAGATGGCTTAGCGGTCAGAGCGCCTGGAGTATTTATCCAGGCGGCGCAGGTTCGAATCCTGTTCGTGACCGTATTAGTTTTCCACTAAAATTTGTAACTTATGTTATATGTTTATATTAAAATCATTTACCAGGATAAATGTATCATGTGCCAAATTTTATCCAAATCAGCCATTTTTGCGAGACTAAGTAACCAACAATTTGAAATGATGGTACACCTCAGGACAGTAGACAACATTAAAATTTATGATGAACAAACTGCAAGACTAACATCAAATTGGGAGAAAGTGTTGCCTATTTTTTGCGCAGGTACCACCGTAATACAGTCATGAATATCACTCAATTTTCAAAATCACTGGTTCCACATTCACAGTAGCATACAATAGACACAAAAAGTATATAACATAACATAGCATCACGCCTGTATTCCCCGAAGGGGTAGGCAGAGGTGTACACAATTGTACACCAACATTTCACCAATGCTGTTATTAAGTGCCATGTAATAGGTGGTGAGTGTACTGGTATCAACCGGAACAATTCGAAACTCCGGGCTGCTACTGAGAATTTCCTAACAGAAAAACTCAATAACACTGCCCGACCCGAGACCTCCTGCTCAGCAGTCGCGCTTGGGAGCACAAGACCAAAGAGGCAGTTGAAAAAAATATATATAGAAAAAAAAAGTCTTGACAAAATACGTGTTCAAAACCGGAATCTAACTAATAAAAATATAAATATTTTTACATTTGCCAACGTACACAATACATTGCATAAGTAATGTTTGCAATCATCACGTCCCACGTTATCGTATACAACTAAATCTTTTGTATGTCGTAATGATACAATTTTATCTACTATAGGTAACATTGTAAACTGCCTCGTTGGTTTAGTGGTCCGTAGCGCGACTGCTGAGCAGGATCGGGTTCGATTCCCGGGTCGGGCAAAGTGTTATTTAGTTTTTCTGTTAGGAAATTCTCAGTAGCAGCCCGGAGTTTGGAAATGTGCCCGGTTGATGGCAATAGGCTCACCACCTATTACATGGGACTTAATAACAGCATTGGTGAAATGTGGGTGTACAATTGTGTACACCTCTGCCTACCACTTCGGGGAATACAGGCGTGATGCTATGTTAAGTTATGTTATGTTTATCTACTATAGATAACATTGTTTACTCTGTCGATAGATAAAAAACTTAGCATTTCAGGTTTTACTGATATAAGTTATATAAAAAACCACAATTTCAAGGCTGTAACTAGGAATTTATTTCAGCATTTCAGGTTCTACACTGAAAAATTTATTTGTCCCCCCCCCATAAATTCATATGAAATAATCCGTTTTTTTTTTTCTTTTCAAATTGTTTTTACTACTGGGATTTCGGGTGTTGTGGGGGGTAGACCACACCAATATCGCACCACATACTAGGCTAACTCTCGAAAATAAATCTGCACGATTGACATTGGTAATATGTCAGTTCGTACTTTTAAATACAAAAATGTCTTTAAAATTATTAAAGAATCAGTATGTTAATGCCAACATGCTTTAAAATTTATGTTACTATGATGTAGGTACATTTATTTTAACATTTAATATTGTTTTATGGCTTTGATTGCGTTCTATTGGAATTGGTATTGATTTCAAGAGTAACAGCCAAGGTGTTGCCAACACTATTAACATGTGCTTAATGGCAATAATAAAGCTATTCCAGTGCGTGGACTAAGAGTGAATGAAGGAGTACGCCTAACAAATTAAAAAGCGAAATGCATTTACTTCTCAACGGTTAAACTATAGTGATACACCAAACTACATCATTGGTCTAGTGGTCCCAACCGCGAATGCTGAGCATGAGTCTTGGGTTCGAATCAAAGGTTGAGCAAAAATGTTAAGTTTTCTGTTAGGAAATTTTCAGTAGCACTCCGGAGTTTGCAATCGTGGCCGATAGATCGCAACACTTAGTACAGGGAAATTAATAATAGCGTTAGTGCAATGTGGGCGTACAATTGTGTACACCTCTGCCTACCCCTTCGCGTCTGTTATGTTATGTTTTCATAATGATCATACATTCTCATGGTTATATTTGTGTGGTGCAGCAGCTGCCCAAGCACCCGAGCGCGGCGTCCAGTACGGTGACGGCGCCGCCGCACCAACATCACCATCTGAAGAGATCACCCAGCTTCACATCCTCCACTCAGTTGGGTAAGTTATTATATTTAGTTCTAAATATACCCGCGACTATCCAAATTTTAAAATAATAATAATTAAAATTATTTAGTTAATACATTCATAAAAGCCAAGGTAAATCGCTAATCAATATCAATGTGCTGAATAAGCAACGAGTTCAGGTAGAATGTATGCCTCTGAGACACAGAATTGAACCTCCCATTTCCGTCCAGCGGTAGGAGGTCCCCCGGCCAAGAAGTGTCGCGTGTCGGGCGTGTCGGGCGTGTCGGGCGTGTCGGCGGTGTCGGTGGTGTCGGGCGCGGCGCTGCGGGACGTGTCGTACGCGGAGGCGGCCAAGCTCGCCACCATACACGAGTTCAATTTCTTCGACCGCGCCAGGAAGGCACTGAGGTCGCAACATGTCTATGATAACTTCTTGAGGTATGTTACTATTATTAAAACAATTACTTTTTTATAGGTAAGTCTTTCTAACGCATTATTGAATGCGTACCGAGATAAATACGGTCATGAGCAAGATTAAAATGTGGAAGAAGTGTGTAAGTCGGGGTTGCTTAGTCGTCATGGAGTACTTATTTATAATAATAAAAAAAAAAAAAACTATGTTAATTAATGTAATTGGTATTGTACCGTGTTAATTAACTATAAATCAATAAATCCCAGGTTCAGCTCCTGCTCATGATCGTGTTATTCAAAGTTTTTGTTCTATATGAAGATTGTGGATAAAATATAATACAATATTCGAATAATATAACTTTAGAGTTCGCTAAGCATGCGTTAATGCTTTTCAAATATTTATCTGTATTGTAGTACAATTGAGACAATGACGACAAACCGTGCGATGTGCAAATGACAGAATGTCAGTGGTGATACACGCATGCTGCCTTCCTACTGAATGTCTCAACTAAAATAATAGCGGCTACCCTTCCTGTTGTTGTTGAGTTTTTGAAAAAATAAAAATAATATATCAAAATAATTATGCATTACTTTAGGGGATATGTTTGACTTTAGAGTTTTACTGGGTTTACATGATTAGTTTCTTAGTGAACATAAAATTATTTACTGTAAATAACACATTTGTTATATTTAACTTAATTAATTATGCTTTTCATTATAAATAAATCTTAACTTTTGGGTAAAAATACCTTTCTAAGACACGACATCAACAATTTTTTTCCTCACAAGAAGCTTATAAAACAAGTATAAATCTATATTAGCCTACCGCAATGGCAAAGTGACGGTATATACTATACCCATGTGGTGACTTCCCACAGATGCTTACTACTGTTCACGAACGAGATCATCTCATCATCCGAGCTGCTGTGCGTGACGGCGCCGTTCCTGTGCCGCCACCCGGAGCTGCACAAGTGGCTGCAGGACTTCCTCGGACCTCCATCTCCGCCGCACACTCCCACCAACACGCTGCACACCGGTCAGTACTCACTAATACTGGAACTACATCAATTACTTTAGGTGTAGGTTTCTGTTAGGTCCATAAGAAACGGAAGGACGGAAGATGGACCAAGGCAATATCGTTTATCAACAATGTGATCAAAAAATAATTAATAATTTCAGCAATGAGTCATGCTGGGTCACACGCGGAGGACTACGATAAATTGATTTGAACTTAAATATTCTTGTGTTTAAAGTAGATGAGATTAAAAGACCATAAATAATACCATTGTTCACAAAATAATTTTTATTTTCAAAGAAAATAGAACCGCCGCCTTCAATGGATTGGTGAAAACAATACTCAGAAATACGATCGCAGCAATTACGGGGCATTTGCTGTTAATTATCGAAGAGTTCCGTTGTCTATCTCCAAAGATCGTCATCAGATTCTAATATATACTAAAACCTTCCCTGAAAAATATGTATTTATATAACAAAAACCCCATACAAATACGATCAGTAGTTTTTGAGAAAATCGGGGAAATACGGGTCGAATACAAAACCTCCGTTTTTGAAGTAGGTTAATAAATTAATACCCTTTTTCGGCTTTTAGGTCGGAAACTTACAATGTAAACATAAATAATGGTTCGGAATCGCTAACACGCAGTGAACTAGCGTAGTGTAGTGATCGAATGCTTGTGCTTTCTGTATAAGATGAAGCCCTTGACCTAAGACAGCTAAACGCTAGTATGCTATAAATATATAACATAACAACATAACATAGCATCACGCCTGTATTCCCCGAAGGGGTAGGCAGAGGTGTACACAGTTGTACACCCACATTTCACCAATGCTGTTATTAAGTCCCATGTAATAGGTGGTGAGCCTATTGCCATCAACCGGGCACAGTTCCAAACTCCGGGCTGCTACTGAGAATTTCCTAACAGAAAAACTCAATAACACTTTGCCCGACCCGGGGATCGAACCCGAGACTTCCTGTTCAGCAGTCGCGCTTGGGACCACTAGACCAACGAGGCAGTCATAAATATATATATATAACCACCCTATCCTTTCCCCAGGCTACAACAACTCCGGTTTCGGCGGCGGCAGTGGCGTGGTATTTCCCCAGACTGAAAAATTAAGATATGAACCTATCGGCCAGCTCGGGGCCCAGCTGAGGCACGAGAGGCCGCAGGGAGATGCTGCTATGGATATAGGTCAGTTGTTATTCATTATTATGTGGATAGAGATGTTTGGAAGAAAAAAATCATCTTGCATGAACTCTAAATTGGGATAAGCGCAGGGATATTATAGAAGCAATATTTGTAAGGTAATATTTGCAATTGTTTGCGCAGATCTGACGACGTGCAAACGTTTGGGCACGTCATACTGCGCGCTGCCGCGTGAAGCCGCCGCCAGGCGCTGCTCGGGACGGACGCCGCTATGCAAAGAGGTAAATATTTAATAAGAAACATGATAAAGACAGCTTTAGCTTGTAGAGGGACATTCATAGCCGAATAATAGTGATAAAATACGATGATATAATTTAAAAAAAATCACACCTGTTTGTGTACCATATATACTATATTTAAATCTTACTAGCCTATGTTACCCGGCACATTGTAAGGATTCCAACGACACCCCATACATATACATCGGTTCAGACGTTTAGAAGTTATGGTGGATTAAAGAAACTCACAAACAGACATACATACATGAATCCTAAAAACATAATACAACTTTTTTGGGCAGTCGTGTAATAATACTTGTTCAGGTGCGTCTGACAGTATCAAATATCAAGCTGTGCTTATAGATTTCTTTATTAGTTTCATTTTGTTCTTCGTCAATTTGTTTCATATGAATTAGAATAATATTTTTAATATTCTTACTACATAGTTTACTAATAAATATAATCACTTGCAGGTCCTGAACGACACATGGGTGTCATTCCCAACATGGAGTGAAGATTCCACGTTTGTGACGTCACGTAAAACCCAGTACGAGGAGTACATTTACCGGTGCGAGGATGAGAGATTTGAGGTGAGTTATAGTGACCCTAAAGATCTGTCTCCATTCGAAAATCTAATTTTTTATCAATCCTTTAAGAAAGAATCCTTTACGAAGAGAAATAGGTTGAACAGTAAAAAACAATTACACAGTATTCAAACACCCACCCTTCTCATCACCAAATCAATGGTGTGAGAATCTGCCATATTAAACTCATACCTGGCAAAATGGTTACAAAGCAATGTATGTATTATAATAAAACAACTTTTAACCGGATTAATCGCGTGTATTTAGTCCTCCTGCGACCACGAACGCTGCAAAGTGTTCGAAACGTCAGGAAAAACAAAAATCCAATAATACACGCGATTAATCCGGTTAAAAGTTGTTTTATTATAATGTGTAGTGATCGCGCAAACCTAAGATATTACAATGTATGTATCTCAAAATTTAGACTAAACTGGTGGTTATTACCTGGAATACGCATGAACATAAAAAAAAATTTTGCTTATCCTACTGGCATAATCCCTCACTCGCAAAAAGAAAAGACGGACAACTTAAGTGAGTGATGATGATCAATATTCTGTGTAGTAGAAGAGGTCATTGCCCAGCCATGAGACAATTACGGTTATGTTTGGTATGTTCTGTGCCTTTATGCATTAAAATCATAACAAAAAAAAAACTCATCACAAATCCATCTCCCCACATTCCAGCTGGACGTCGTAATAGAAACAAACGCCTCAACCATACGCGTACTAGAAGGCGTACAGAAGAAGTTATCTCGGATGACACCAGAAGACGCCGCCAAGTACCGGCTGGACGACTGCCTGGGGGGACACTCTCCCACCATTCACCAGCGGGCCTTACGAAGAATTTACGGTGATAAGGTGGTACGATCGAGTCGGACCTTTAGGCATGCTGTGCAACGTAGTTAGTGAAAAATGGGGGTAGAATTGGTTTAGGGGATTGATTGTGTAGTGGTTATTTTTGTTAGAAAATCCTCAGTAGCAGCTCAGAATTTGGAATTGTGCCCGGTAGATGGCAATAGGCTCACCACTCACTACATGGGACTTAATAACAGTATTGGTTAAATGTGGGTGTAGAACTGTATACACCTTTGCTTACCCCTTCGGGGAATACAGGCGTGATGCTATGTATTATTGTGGAAGTATTATTTTGGTACAGTTTTGAGAGTAAGCTTAGTTAACGTAGGTGCAAGGGATTAGTATAGATTAAATTGAAATAATTAATACATGACTTTCGTGAGGGCTTTTTAAAATGTAATTTGGTCATGGATCTCAGATAACCATTACTTGGCTATTCCTAAACCGAGAAAGAGGTATTTGGGAGGCTAGCTATAGAATTATTTTCATATTTTGCACAAGTCCAAATTAGGTTCTTTTAAAAAAAGCTAAATGTCTAATTTCGTAATTAATATTGTGGGTTCATTAGCTACAGAATTATTTTCGCTAATTGCACAATTTTAGCTAAAAGTGTCGATGTTACGAATCTAGGTGTTAATTTGCAATTTTATATTTCACGGTCTGCTATTTTTATTTCGCATTTTTTTTTTATTTATACACAGCATTGCATGCCTTTGTCTCTGCTCTTTTATATTTATTTTTAGTTAGTTTTTAAGTGGTTTTGGTATTATTTTTATTTAGTAACAAGGTGATATTTGCGCACTTTTTTCCATGACTGACCCTTATGAGGTATTTACAATGCTTGCTAAACAAAATAAAATTTATTTGAAGGCTTATAAAATAGTGAAGCAAGTTAAAGTTTGTAAATGCTAAGTCCACGGAGTTTCTATAACCATGTGCCTATTTAGAAATGATTACTTGCTTGAAATGGTGAAGGAAAACATCGTAAGGAAAGTATTACACCTGAGAGATGTTCTCGATGGTGTGTAAAGACATGTTGGAGAGCTATGGGTGGTTTAAACTCTGGCACCAATTTGTTCATCAACCTTACAATAAGAGAAAAAATCTTTTTGTCACATAACTTGTCTTTGGAGTATATAGTATTCAACTGCCTCGTTGGTCTAGTGGTCTCAAGCGCGACTGCTGAGCAGGAGGTCTCGGTTTCGATTCCCGGGTCGGGCAAAATGTTATTGAGTTTTTCTGTTAGCAAATTCTCAGTACCAGCCCGGAGTTTGGTAAGACTGTTACCTCATAAGGATGGCATTGATAATATGTAGACCTAAGTTATGCTTCCAGATTCTTTGAAAGACAAACTTAGAAGTAGTAATGCATTCTCGACTATTGTAGTTAATTTATGGTGTTAGTGATTAAACGCAAAAACTGCAGAAGCTAACGTGTTCAAATTCTGAAACCAAAAATATCTTTATATCCATGAGGTTGCCAAAAGCCAATAACACTTAGAATCTCTTTCAGTATGAGGTCCTGAAATTGATGACCAGCGTACCTGTTGCCTATTTCAGTTACCATCCAATTGATGGTCACTATGTAGTATATTGCGTCGTACGTTACAGCTTGTCTATGATGAGCAAAAATATTAAAAACATACGGCGCAATGTACTACAAAGTGATCATCAAATCGTTGGTAACCGAGCTAGCCAATACGCAGGTCAGCCAGTGTAATATTGTTTATCGCTTGGTAATATTAACTCAGCCTGGAGATCAGAATTGTGCCGAGTAGATGGCAAATAGTTTCACCACCTATTACACTGGCCTCAAAAACTGCTTCGACAAAACACCTCTGTCTATCCCTCTGAGGAAAACTGGCGTGAAGTTATGACAAAAAAAAAACAAGTAACAATTTTGAAGACGCGGTTGGCGCAGTGGTCGTGAGACCAGGTGCTGCGTTGCGTGTCGCGGGTTCGATTCCTGCACAGAACAAATTAATTTTGTATGATCTACAGATAATTGTTCCGGGTCATGTGAGATTATGTCTGTAAACACACCCACGATACAGGAAGAAATTCCTAGTGTAGCGCAATATCTTTTGGAAGTTGAAATTTTCTTTATAATTTGTTTACTCGCTGACACCATACAGTCCCTTACCCAGCGGTGTGTTCGGGCAATGTGATTACATTTGTATGTGTTGCAGGCGGTGGACATTATCGCTGGACTGAAGAAGAATCCCGTCGTGGCCGTGCCCGTAGTACTGCGTAGGCTCAAAGCTAAGGAGGATGAATGGCGGGAGGCGCAGAAGGTAACATAGTTTTTATTTTTTATCTTTTTATCTAATATGTATCTTCATTTGGCCACCAACTTGCCTCATAGTGAGGGACGCACCGTGGTCCGAATTTTTAAAAAGGCGGACATAGGATCGAATTTGCATATTTCATTTAACATAAAATTGTTTTGTATAGAAAATTTAACGCTGATTATTACTCATCACTACTTCTTTTCAAAAAAATGTTTCAGTTTTTTCCAATGGTCCGTTTCGAAGATTAGCCGGAACAGACAGACAGACAAAAAAAAAACAGATTTTTAGGCATATGTATTGTGCAAATAACTGTGTGAGCTTAAAATAATATATTATTTCGACATTACTAACAGACACTTCAATTTTATTTATTTGTATTGTTAACATATTGCCTAGTTGGTCTAGTGGTCCCAAGTGCGACAGCTGAGCATGAGGTCTCGGGTTCGATTCCCAGGTCGTGCTATTGGGATTTGCAGTGTAAAATCACCTCTCTCTTGTGATCACCAACAAGCACTCGAGCTACATTGGCTATCAATACTCGTGTCTTCTGTACATGAGAAAATGTCCATGCCCTACAGGAGGACAGTTACTGGTTATGTTAGGGAACTGTTTGGAGAAAGGGTAGTATTGATCACCAAGCTAGCTCATAGCGGTTGCCGATTTCAGACAAAATACAGGTTTCCTCACAATGTTTTCCTTCACCGTATGTCTGTGATGTCTTAGATTTACTAAGAAAGTACATATGAGATTGAAAAAGTCACATTGGTATACAACATATTTGAACCTGTGACCTATGGTTCAAGAGGCGGGCCCATTACCACTCTGCCACCACGACATATCATCTACAAATATTCTTCCCTGTCTGGGTGTCTGTGCATATAAGTTAGTCGAAAAAGTAATAATAATTTAGATACAGATGAATCTTTTAAATGCATTAATGCATGCACATCTACAATTTTGTGGAAAGAAAAGTACGCGTGTGAGCAGGTTCAATCCTGCTCATGACCGTATTTTTCTAACCACAAAAATTCATAACTGTACAATAAGAAAGATATCACGAGACAATGATGACAAATCGTGCGATGTGCAAATGACAGAATGTCAGTGGTGATACACGCATGCTGCCTTCCTACTGAAAGTCTCCAAACCATGAAACCATTAAAAAACATATACATAAAATATATTAAGGTATATTGCCCAAAACATGCTAACAAACAAATTCCCAACAGGGTTTCAACAAGCAATGGCGGGAACAGAACGAGAAGTACTACTTGAAGTCGTTAGACCACCAAGGGATCAACTTCAAGCAGAACGACTTGAAGGCCATGCGGTCGAAGTCATTGTTCAATGAAGTCGAGTCTGCTTTCGCGTCAAGAAGACCCGGACCGCACGTGGTCGTTGACTATAATATGCAGAGCCGACAAGAAGGTGAGATAATGATTAATTTTATGTGTTTCAAATGCGTATTATATAAAGATAAAAGATAAAGATAATTTATTTGTAAAAACATGGGTACATGGTGTTAAAGAACATAGTATGACCCTTACATGAAATAAAAATATTGCCTTTCTGCACTCCTTCTCCATATAAACTTTAACTGTGCACAAATTTCATACTACTCCGTCCGCGTAATTTACGTAAAATGGAGTTCAAAGTTTTTGCTTCACGTATTAATTAATATAAAGTTTAAAGAAATTAGAGGATATTATAGTAATCAAACGGCCTAGCATTTTCCCAAATACATTGTGGTCAGCTTCCAGTCTAACCGGATGCAGGTTAATACGAGTATTTTACATGGAGTGACTGTCTATCTGATCTCCACAACTTAGGTGTAATGGGTAGCACGATCTCTCGTGTTACGACTGGTTGTGCAACTTTCAGGAATACATGTAACGCCTAGATCTTTATTAGACAACCAGTGGGGTTACTCTTGAAATTAATACCAATTCCAATATTAAGACACCTTAAAACGACGCTTAATATTAAAATAAATTTATCGAAATTGCAGTTGCCGTAATTTTAAAGCATGTTGCCTTTTAAGTATCCCGATTCTATAAAAAATTATAAGATAATTTTTCTCAAAATGTTGAATATTATACACAATAAAAATAATATTAACTCTGTTCATGTCATGCCTCGGTATGGCCGAATGTGTAGTTACACCAATATTTAATAGATCTTGTTTTTTTATTTGGCATAAAATTGTTTCGGCACTGGCCTCGTGTTGAAGGTCGCGGCACATTAAATATTCGTTAGGTTATAAACAAACTGCGCGTCAGTTTTATATGTTTTTCTCGTTTATAATTTACATTATTAATATAATTATTTATTATATTATATAACTAAGTGACACGCGTTGACTTTGCCCGCCTTATTTAGATACGATCTTTAATTATAGAAGACTCGCTGTGAGCTCCTAAGAGTCGTAGCGTGATGTTAAATAACCTTTAATTTTTTTCCAAGAATTGGTCTATAAACAAGAACAATTCTCAAATCCGACTGGTTCCAGAGATTGGCGCATTCAAACAAACAAACTCTTTAGCTTTAATTTTTAATATTTAGTATAGAAAATTACTTTTTGGCTTTGAGAAAGCTAAGCTTTAAGCGCTTTTATTTAAATGTAAAAGACAATTACATTAATTGATAAAGGTACAAAATAAATGAAGATTTAAAAATATATCAAAATACATAGAAATCTACGCGAAAATATCTACAAAATTATGTACTTTAAACCTTTGTTGAATCACTGTACATTTATTAGTGAGAATCCGAATAAAATCTGTTCAGTGGTTATGGAGAATATTAAGGACAGATCTACAAATGCGATGGGAGTTTTATACTATAAACCAGCTAAAATATTAAATTTGTTGTTGTAATTATTTGTCTCCTTAAGTTTAAGAATTTAAAAATGAATTAAAAAATGTGAGACAATGATGACGAACCGTGCGATGTGCAAATGACAGAATGTCAGTGGTGATACACGCATGCTGCCTTCCTACTGAATGTCTCACATGAATAAGAAAACAAATACCATATCTAGTTAATCAAGTTCTCTAATAATCATAATATACTTCCGACCGAATTTTCAATCACAGCGGCCTATCTCTACAGTGCCGCAGGAGATATTATAGTGCAAAAGTGTATGCGCAAACACAGGTGCACTCCCTCTTCCTTCACTCTCATAGTCCTTAGGGACGACATTAAGACACGACCGGAGAGAGATCAGGCGCAGGACCGCACGCTGCACAGTGCTCTCTAAAGCACGGGAGTGTCACACCACAAAGTCTCTAACTCTGGGCTGCTACTGAGATTTTTTTAATAAAGAACCCAATATTAATTTTCCCGACCCGGGAATTGAACCCAATACCTCAGCCACGCTTACGACCGCTACACCAATGCGGTAGTTTTCTAGTAATTACTGTATAATTAGTAAACATCTAATTAAACTAATTTCTCATTATTGTACATAACCGTCTTCCTTCCGATTCAATTGAACATTAATGCAGTTCAATTAGAATCAATTGTTTCCTGGGTACTATGACTGCTTGTTACTAGATTCTAGATAATTATTGATATTTTAGGCAATTGCTTAACTTTTGTATAGTACATAAGTTAGTATTTGTGCTTCAAAATTATAGATTTTCTGGAAAATATATAGATTTCTTAGTGTGTAGAACTAGAAATTATAGGACGTGAAAGTTTCAAATAATTGAAACTTTTGACAGCAAGAATTTTGTATAAAGCTGTCTCATTGGGCTAGTGGTGGGTTCAATCTTGAGTTGGGTAAAGTGCTATTGAGTTTTTCTGTTAGGAAATTTAGCCCAGAGTTTAGTCTCACCACATTTGGAATTCTATAACAGCATCCCAGGCTTATAGTTTTTTCTAAAAAATAAATATGAACACTTTGCATGCGATAATTCTTAAAAAAAAATTTGCAATATAAATAATAGAAACCAGAAAAAAATACTATACTCAAAGAAATACTCATATTTTTTTATTTATTTTTCTACCTAAATAACCCTTTCATATCTCCATTGTCAACAGCAATAAAGATCCTACGAGACACAGCAGAGCTTCTGATCCACCACGCGCGCCGGCAGACGGCGATACAGAAGACGGAGAAGCGACGCATCAAGCAGTTATTAAGGCACTTCTTACCAGACCTGTTCGCACATCCTCGACAACCTTTATCTGATGATGAAAGAGACGAAGGTATGTGTCTCGCCTCTCGTGGCGTTTAGAAGTTTACTCTAGAAATAGGAAGTGAAAAACGCAAGTCTCTGCTTACCCCAATGGGAAAAAGGAGTGATCGCATTACTTCTTGTTGTGATTAATTATATTGAGACAATGATGACGAACCGTGTGATGTGCAAATGACAGAATGTCAGTGGTGATACACGCATGCTGCCTTCCTACTGAATGTCTCAACTAATCACAATTTTAATATATTTATTAAGATCATGTATAATTATATTTTTTTACAAATGGTAAGGCCATGTAATTATGGCCTATATTCATTACTATTTTTCAAGGAAACATTGAATGCCGTGTTTTGTAAATCTGTAAATGATTGCTAAATAAATATCGCCAGGCGTCTCCTTAAGACCGAATACAAGTAAGCTCAGTTGGTACAGAGTGATGACACACAACGTCAACGGTCGGTATTTTTAATGTTTCCTAGAAAGATAGTAATTGTTTATGAGACCCTAAAGTTACAATATAAGTATCTTTTCCAGATGTCCTTAATTTTAAAGGATGGCCTCATTTTAAGCACTGAAAATAGACATTGTCCATTTAGAATAGAGGAAAACACATTAATCCTATAGTGACGACAAACGTTACAAGTTACCAAACGAGCTAGTGTTATGTCTTACCTCCATTTTACATAGTGTGCAATGTACAGAAAAAATACCTATCTTTGTTAAATTATTGTCCCTTATTTTCATCTTTGGTCCTTTATTTAATTGCAAGAGATCCTCTAAAACACAAAACAGGAGCTGGCAACCCTAAATATAAGGTACACTTAATGTTGTAATGTTGTAACATACATAGGTATGATACCTTATATTTTGTATGGACTGCATAGTTAATCAAAACATAATTATTCCAAAAATCTAGGTTGAGGATACACTTCTATACATAAAATACTCAATTAATGTTTAACATAGTTATAACTACTTGATGCAAATATATTTACATGCATACATAATTTTATGATAACCATTTATCACGCGATAAAATTATCATCAATGCCAAAGATCTAGTTTTAATATTTTGAAATCAAAGCACATAGAAAATGAACCAATTAATATGTAAGAAAATACTTTTTACTGTTGCGAACGCGAAAGGCCAATTTATGTCTCATTTTTATTTCTAACCAGCTGTGCCTGCGACTCCGTCCGCGTGGATGTCGTAAATTAACAAATGTTCGACGTGATTCTTTAAATTGGCATAACTTTTTTTAAAATAAAATAAATAAATAAAAATTTATGATCCGATTGAGATGAAACAAACACTAAATGTTAAGTGAAGCTTACCACAATATATTAGTGAAAACCCCATCTAAATCGGATAAGCCGTTTCTGAGATTAGCGTGCACAAACGCACAGACAAACAGACAAAATTTCTAACAATCATTGTTTTGGGTTTTATTAGCGTTGATAAAAGTCCCAATTTTTTTTTTCCATATATCTTCCATGTACAGACAGCGATCCGTAACATTTTTATTTTATGTATAGATTATCATCAAATAGAAAAACACCAAATTCTCATAAATAACCCTAATATATATCTATCCAATAGGCTATCCAATAATATTTTGTTATAATAATAAAATGCCGTGTTTGTTTGTGCAGAAGAGAAAGATGACGCTGCCAGTCCGGGCAGCCCGAGCGGCGAGACGCAGGACGATAAGAATTCTAACGCTGTTAAACAGGAAAAACAAGAGGTAAGCAGTAATTTAAATTCTAATATTGATTACTACGATTGACTCAAACTGCGTGACTGCTGAGCATGAGGTCCTGGGTTCAATTCCCAGGTTGGGCAGTGTTATTAGGTTTTTCTGTCAGGGAATTCGCTGGAGTTGAGATTGTGCCCGGTAAATGAAAATAAGTTCACCAAGGGACATGGGACTTTAACAGTATTGATGAAATGCGGGTACAACTGGATACACTTCTGCCTACCCTCTCAGGGAATACAGGCGTGATGCTGATTATCTGGTATAATACTTAGCAATTTTTTAACCATTCACAGCAAATCTGTAACATGTGTGTTTGAAATTAATAACATAACATAGCATCCCGCCTGTGTTCCCCGAAGGGGTAGGCAGAGGTGTACAAAATTGTCCACAAAAAGCATTCGTGAAATATCACGAATGCTTTTTGTGCTGTGAGCCTATTGCCATCTACTGGGCACAATTCCTAACTCCGGGCTGCTACTGAAAATTTAGTAACAGAAAAACTCGACACTTTGCTGGACCCAGGACTGGAACCCAAGACCTCATGCTCAGCAGTCGCGTTTGGGATCAACGACCAACGCCATAAAACAATGTAATGTTAAAAGAAACAATTTTAAAGCATGACATTTTGTCATTTAAAAGTACGAATTGACATATTTCCAATGTCAATCGAGCGGATTTTCAAGAGTAATCCTAATGGTATATTCACATTTTTCTTTAACTAATATATATATATATATATTTTCTTAACAGTCATCAGAATCTGATAACGCGTCGGACAAGAGCGGCAAAAATAATAAGAATAAAGAAAATAAGCCGAAGAACAACAATAATACTGATAGCAAAGGTAAGACCATGTATTTATATTACACTAGCTGACCAGGCAAACGTTGTTTTGCCATTTAAATAAAAAAAATTGGGGTGGACTACCCCTAACATTTAGGGGGATGAAAAATAGATGTTGGCCGTTTCTCATAGATACCGGATAAGCACAAAAAATTTCATCAAAATCGGTCAAGCCGTTTCGGAGGAGTATGGCAACGAAAACTGTGACACGAGAATTTTATATATTAGATTATCAAGTTGTAGACAACTTATATCCCATGAAACTATGAACCCAACCCCGGTTTGACTGGAAGCTGACCCCATTATAATTGGGAAAAGGCTAGGCAGAGAGTTAGATATTCAATAAAAAAAATTAGTTATATATATATAAGGTCCTAATTTATTGGGTAATTTCCTTTGAAAGGGGTAATATATAAGTCAAATACATTCACTTAAGCTAAGAATTAAATGGATATAACAAATTATTTGTAATTAACATAGTACTAGCAAGACGAAAATTGCTCCTTGAACGGTGAACATTAAGAATAAAATAAATTGTAAAAATTTGAATTATGGCAATGAACACTTACACATTGACCCCTTGAAAGGAAATTACCTAATACATTAGGACCTTATATAGTATATGTTAAGACATATTCAATAAACTATAAAAAATGTGTTATTGTTATCAATTGTTTTTTTGTGGAATAATATGGTTGTGCAGCAAAATATTGTAACTGAGTTCTAATTTACCTGGTAACATTGAAATAAAAAAAAAAACAAATTACACAAAAATTGCTATGTATTGTAGTTGGAGACAATGATGACGAACCGTGCGATGTGCAAATGACAGAATGTCAGTGGTGATACACGCAATGCTGCCTTCCTACTGAATGTCTCCCTTTACCAATTACTTAATAATTAAAATACCTTCATACTCCAATCAGAATTTTCTATAGAAAAATCAGGAATAATTGTTTTTTTCTCTTACAGACAGCTCAAACGCATCAGCAAACAGCGTGAAACGAACCAGCAGTAATGAGGAGATGTCAATGAAGACTGAGATTAAAGCGGAACCCCAGGACATCGAAGATGATTACAGAGACCATCCACCTAATGTAAGTTTTTTATCTTTATAATATTAATTTACGTATTAAAGCGTTTTTTTTCGTTATTTATGTCCGTAATATTATGCATAACGGAAGAACAGTTTTCCCGCGCTTATTTTCATATTTCGAACGCTGTCTAATTTATTATACCGTGGTGCCATATGCTTGGTCTAACCATACTGTATTCGAAGATGGTGTTGAATAGATTTATAAAAAAAAAACTGATGATAATTTCGATTAGGCTGAGTAGAGACAATTCATTGTCACCTTTGCCAATATTGAAATGAGACTGTTTTGAAATAAAACTGTTATGGTTTTCCGTTTTCCCGCGGCCCGCTAGAAATTTTTGTTTTAGAATTTGAGTGATAGGAGATAATTGTAAAGGAGTAATTACATAATTAACTGAGACAATGATGACAAATCGTGCGATGTGCAAATGACAGAATGTCAGTGGTGATACACGCATGCTGCCTTCCTACTGAATGTCTCAATTACGTAGTGTTTATCTTAGGTTTTAGATTTGAACTATTTTTTTTAGCCTTTCTATTATTACACTACAATGTGTCTAGTCAGGTGTTAAGGTTCTCGGTATGTTATACTAAATGTTATCATTTGTTGTACAGGAGGCGCGATTCGTGTGCACGTCGTCGTGGTACCTGTTCCTGCGCGTGCACGGCGCGCTGTGCCAGCGGCTGGCGCTGGCCCGGCGCGCCGCCGCCGCGCTGTCGGCCGCGCGCGCGTGCGAGCGGCCCGCCCGCGCGCCCGTCGCGCACGCGCTGCGCCTCAAGCCCAACAACCTGCCGCACGACGCCGCCGAGCCCGCGCAGTACTACGACGTGCTGCTGGACCTGGTGCGCGCCGTGCTCGACGGCAACATGGACGCGCCCGCCTACGAGGACGCGGCGCGCGAGATGCTCGGCATCAAGGCGTACCCCGCCTACACGCTGGACAAGCTGGTCAGCATCGGCGTGCGCCAGCTGCAGCACTGCGCGGCCGAGCCGTGGTCCGTGCGCGCGGCCGAGCTGGCGGCGCGCGGCGGCATGCGCGGGCCGCCCGCCTACGTGCGCCGCGCCGCGCGCTACCTGCGCCAGGAGCACACCGCCTTCCTCGTCAAGCTGTACGGCGGCGACTCCACGCGCGTCACCTTCGAGCTGCTGGCCGCGCCCGCCGAGCGCGCGTCCCCGCCGCCGCGCCTGTCGCCCGCCGCGCCCGCCTGGCCCTACGAGCGCGCCGCGCGGCCCAAGCCCGTGTTCCTGCTGCGCAACGCGCGCGCGCGCGCCGGCGGCTACACGCACAACGCGCACTCGCTGCCGGCGCCGGGCGAGCCGGCGCGGCCGCACCGCCGCAAGCCGCCGCGCCTGCACGACGCGGCCGACTGCTCGCTGGGCCGCCTGCTGGCCTTCCGGCCGCTGCAGCTGTACCAGCGCGGCGCGCTGTCGGCGGCGCGCGCCTCGCACGCGCGCCTGCACGCGCGCCGCCGCGAGCGCTTCCGCAAGTGGCTACGGGCGCGCGCTACGCCGTAGCCGCGCGGGCCGCACGCCGCGGTCACGTTTTAGTGCCTGCGACGCGACGCCCGGTACCCAGAGACTATTCGAGTAGCGACCTAGGACACCATGTCAACTGTAAATATTCAAGAGTCAAAGTGATAGTGTTACAATGTTGTTAACGGATCACAACACACAATATTATTATATTTATAATAACGCTGTGTTTTATTTATGTCATTATACCTCATAATCTCTGTATGTATGATCTGGCAATCACAACTGCCTGTTCACCATAGCAAAAAAAACACTAACACTACCCGTCAGACTTGTGAACGGGATAACGCTATAAAAAAATTGAAAAAAATTCTGTGCCCATAGCCTTTGATTTCCCTTTCTCACGACAAAAAATTTGATTGCTATATTTAATTAATGAGATAGTCATTAAAACCAATGTTCGCCTTAAATTGCAAGAGATTTATTCCGTAACTAACAACCTGCCTATACATTTCCTAAATACGTCAAGGTCGGATTCCAGCCTAAGTAGTTGAAGTTAATACCAGTATTTTACATGGAGCGACTGCCTATCTGACCTCCTCTCTTGGTGAAACTGGTTGTCAGACCTCCAGGCATTTGATTACCCGTAACGGCTATCATGGATCTCTTATTTTGACGATCCGATTCGACGATGTCAGAAGTGCTGTCCGAGGCACGGAGGGCTCTCGATATGAACGTGATGGTCACTCATCCACACGCCAGCCGCAGCAAGCGCTGTAAACTAGCGATCTGTAGGGCTGTTAGTTTACAACGACGATCTGATGTTTGTATTGGGTAGATAACTATGATTGTTTAGAAACAGTTTTAAGTGTACCTGTGTATTATACACGGGATTGTAATCCGCACGGAAAACACAGCAGTCGGCAAGCCGACCGCTCCATCAATATGGCCCATCGAAGCGCCATTTGCAGATAAACCCAGAAAATAAAAATAAATCGTGTTTTTTTTTTGTACGTTGCCCCACTATGAATTTCTTCCTGTATCGTGGGTGCGTTTACAGACATATAATCTCACAAGCACACACACACCCAGACCTGGAGCAATTATCTATAGATCGTACAAATATTTGCTCTGTGCAGGAATGGAACAGCAGCAGTCGGTTTCTCGACCACTGCGCCAACCGCGCTGTGTTTTATAATAATGAAATCATTTTCTTACCCAGTCTATAGTTATCTTCTTTTTTTATATTATAAACAGGAAAGATTTGATTCCTTCTTTGTTTAAGCGAAGCATAGATTACTCACACAGTCGCAGCGTACTGGCGCCGAGTGTATGAGTTTTAAGTATTTGTACGCGTTTATCTCGTGTATGACAAGCGAAAGTGGATGACTAGGCATGCTTCTCATATGTACGCAACGCTACGTCCGTATTTTTTTAAGATCCGTGATTATAAACAGGAAAGATTTGATTATTAATTTGTTTATTTATTTATTTATTTGATTCTTTATTGTACACCAAGAATATGTAATTAATAACCTTATTAAATAAAAATAGTACAATGGGCGGCCTTATCGCACACGGCAATTTCTTCCAGGCAACCTTAGCATGGAAAGAAGGGGTACATGAATAAAAATTAAGGGCTATCGGTGTACATACTTAATAAAAATATAAAGTAAAAAATACTAACAACATTAACAACATCATTTAAACAATAATAGATACGCTATTAGAAGGGAAACAGACTATTTTACAGCAAGGGTAATGACAGGTAATGTTCCTTCAGTAACCTTTTAAATATTGGATATTGTTTGTAAGAATTAAACTGAAAAACTATGTACTCAACCGACATTGGCGTATTTAAGGGGGGAGCCGGGTGGGCACACTCCAGAAACGTTTGGTGCCCACCCTAGGATGTTGGGTTATCGTCTTCGGCTCTACCAATCATCGTTTTTCACGGGCAAGGCAAGTAATACGCCGATGTCGACGACCAGATTAAAAAAAATCTTTAGCCATTGGATTTCATAGAAACCTATATTATCACCGAGCAACATGTACATGTATTTTATGGCAGTAATAACAAAATAAAAATAAATAGTGCTACTCTTGCGAAGCCGGAGCAGGTCGCTACTCTTAAATATTTTTATGAAGATTTATTGAATAGGTAAAAATAGTCATAATAAATCACCCTATTAATTTCACTGAAACCATGAAACTGGTAAATGTACTTACCAAAATGTGTAAATAAGCCATGAACTGAACACGGCTGTGATATTTTTAAAGTGACCTTGAATTGTTTTGTACACAGTACACTGAGTACAATCAAAATATCTATGAAGAATTATATTTGAATAATTACAAAGAGCGAAGAAGGAAATCTGAGGCGGGTGTTTCAAAAACTCTTGTTACATGCCTTTTCTCTAGTTAGAAACGTTCCAATTCCAATAGAAACGTTACTTCGGTGTGAAAGTTAATTGGGCATGCATGAAAAAAATAAGGTATTTATTTTATATATTTTTTCGAATGTTTATCTTATTATGAGAAACTAATTTGGGTATTTTATTTTTTAGACCATTATTTAATTTTTTATAATATTTTTAAATATTTGCCAAATTGACGTAATATGTTCAGAAATTTTTAACACACCTAGTTTCTAAACGAACTAAAACAAACAGCTGTCAGTTTCATGTCAGTTGGTGATGTCAAATGAAGGTCACAAACGTCAAACCGACAAGTGTTGCCAGCTCTAGTATTAAAATTTTGATGTTTATTAATATAAAACGCAGGTTTTTTTAAGTTTTTGGGCATAGATCTATTTTGATATACTTGTAGAAATATACATAGTAATCTTAGTTCAAATAATAAAACACATATGTATCATGAAATGCGATTTTAGTTAAAATAGCTTCACTATAAAAATGCCAGAAAACATTTCCTTCTAGTAGTCTGGTATCACTAAAAATGACAAATGACATTCAGTCCACAGATTATATAAAATATGAACATGTGACGTCACTGCAAGTGACTTCAGGTCAAATGAAGGTTATTAGTTATTCTTGCCTTTTATTTTGTAATCTCTTACTTTTATGAGTGGAAATTAACAAAATATAGCATATAATCAAAAAATCTCCAAATGGTTTTCCCGTTAGCACGTCTTACGAAAAATCAGGCATGCCCAATTCACCAGTTCACATGCAAAAAGAAAAAAAACGTTCTTTTTTCAATTTTCCCGCCCGTTTTTGTTAGGTTGGCATTACAATTTAGGAAGCATTGCTTTTTTAATGGAGATCCGCTAAAGTAACCCGCGAAATTATAATTTTTTCTAAGCGTTATCACCTTACTTCTCAGACATAGTGTAACCCATTGATATATAAAAAACCCTCAATGCTGTAACCTCTTAAGATTTTATTACACCGGATTGGAGGAAAGGGACGCCATAGGACATACATTTACCATATCGGCGATACCCTTGGCTAACTTAGTTTCCATTGAATTTATGGTCACTTTGTAGTACATTGCGTCGTATGATGAGCAAAAATATTAATAACATACGACACAAAGTACTAAAAAAATGAACATAGGTATATGAACGTGGACGAAGCAAAACCATTAAGAATCGTAGCAGGTGGCGTTCTGTAGTTTCCTACCTTCACGGTGCAAAGACATGAGTTTAGTGGATTCGGTACAAAACTACATTGGAATTTTGCAAATATATCATATTCTGAAAAAGTCACATCGCGAAACGCCACATTAGCAAAATGCAATTTTCACTCTTTCTAGACACATTTTTATGATGACCCACTGCATTGATAAACGCAAAAAGAACATTCAATTCTGCGTGTTATAGTTCAGTAATTATGTAAAACCGCTAAACGTCGTTCAGTTGTAAAACAGCTGATTCTACCATCCATCTATTTCATATTTCATTTATTATCATTAATTCAGTTTACATTTTTTATGTTAAAACAAAAGCCTTTGCCCAGCATTGGGATGATACAGGGTGACAGTAACAACGAATCGAAATGAATAAATAATGTGATTAATCATCATAATGGAATAGTAACATTACATCACGCCTATATTCTCCGAAGGGGTAGGCAGAGGTGTACACAGTCGTACACCCACATTTCACCAATGTTGTTGTTAAGTCCCATCTAATAGGTGGTGAGCCTATTGCCACCTAAAAAACAAAAAAACGGGCTGCTACTGAGAATTTTCTAACAGATAAACTCAATAACACTGCCCGACCAGGGAATCGAACCCGAGACCTCATGCTCAGCAGTCGCGCTTGGGACCATTAGACCAACGTGGCAGTTAAATATTGGAATCATAAACATATTTTTTTTTTATAAATCATACACTGCAAGAACATTTTACAATCTCATAGTATCATTAGAGAAATTTGTTTTTTTTACAAATGAGCGGCACTTTGTCTGCGAGTCTTAAATCACACAATGCGATGACATGTGAGAATGTGGCATTTTGCGAATGGGCCCGTTCAAGTATTGTTACTGAATTTTACGACAAAATGTCACTTTGTGAATAAGGCATTGAGCGTTGAATCCCGGTGTGCTCCATGGCTGGGAATATGTATTTTTTTTATTCCAACGATACCGACAATTTTTATTTCGGAATTGGATGTCCACGCCCATTTAAAACATTTAGCCTGTATTTTAATGTATCACAATAAAACGCTATTCACTTGTATACAATATGTGACAAAAACCCTGTTGTTCCTGTTAGCTGCGTTATCAGAATCGATATTCTGTAATAAAATAAATCACTTGGGAAAACACTTGTATATATAAAAATAAAAATAATAATTAATTATAAAATAATAGTGATTTATTACCTCTGTAATTCTGCATGGAGCTTTGACGCGAGGTCAGTCAGAGATAGAAAGTTATATCAAAGGCGCCGCCGCGCCTCCTCAACACACTGTTTGCACCTACACTAAGGTCATGAACTCTGAGCTCGTCACGTGTTTACACTCAGCTGTTTGCTGTTCATAAAATTAGCGATAATTGTTTTCTTCAAATTTTGGATAATACATACTTAATACACCTCACGGTCTCGGAGATGTTGCTCAATATGCATCTCTATGCACTTTTCACACAGTTTAATATTGTTTTCAAGTAAGCTTCTTAGAACAGATGTATCGGCCTTGATTTCATCGAATGCAGACTATTCGTAAACACATTTAGGGTTCAGTGTCACATGTTTTTCTAAAAACGACCTGTTGGACGGTGCCCTAGAGATAAAAGGGGTAAGATCCGGTAACCGCCAGCCAATTGAGTGGCCAGCCGCGACACCAATCACTCGCAGGTCGCCGCAATTAAATAGGTAATGAATTTCGCAATCGAATACGGACATACGATTGGAAGCAGCCTTCGCGGGACACTAACTAAAGTACTAAATATTAATACGGAGGCGGCGATTTAGAAAAAGGGGTAGACATTTTTACTAAGCCGCCACCTTCCGAAAAAGATGGCGGCGTGCATTAAAAAATTTTGTCGGCATGTGCGGCAACTTGTCAAAGACCATACCTATGCGGCCGTAGGCTAGTTAGTTAACTACTTCTAAATTCAGATGCTAAAAACATTTTTTTTCAATGTGTCGGTTTTATAAATATTTCGGTTATAAAAAATTACTAGCTACTCCTTGATTGTTTTACGAGTAGATTTTCATCAATGGGACGCATATATGTATACAACTTTCAAGGAACAACAGGGTTTTTGTTACGTACTATATATTTTAATGTCTTTGAATGGAGCCCCTCTTAACCTGATCACCATATTCAGCAGGCTAGTTTGGTCATTGCTTATTAAGGACTGTACTTATTCTGGACTCGTGTTACCTCGTAATAAAACACAACAAAACATTCATAGTTAATTTATTGAACAACTATAAGTAGTACAATGTTCACGCATCGCGGTTGCAGCGTCAGCAGACATCTAACTAGCTTTTATAATAATAATAATATTGTCGTTAATACCATTCAGTATATATTTACTTAAAATAGGCCACCATATTGTCTTGTAGCATTGTTAGACTCAGGAATTTAAATAAATCTATAAGTACTCTGTTTAAAATCATAACAATAATAAGTTATAACATGATTTCTCTGCGGAGGGAATTAAAATGGTTTCCTAACCTCACATTCTACGATTCTTATTGTGAAAAGTCACAAATTGGAATTCTTCTAGATGACACAAACAAGAGGTTTAGTTTCAACTGAGCGAACGCTCTTTCAATAAATAGACGCCCAGATTTGCTAAGAACTGTTGTAACCAGTCAATTTAAGCACTTCTATGAACACCCTGGAAATCTATAGATAGGCAGAGCTATTAAATCCAAGCGCGAAAACTGCAGGAAATTTAAAATTATTTCATAAGGTCCCGTTTCCAAGCAACAAATGAGCTAAATATGCTTGGCCAAGTGTATGTTATAAAGTGGGCACCTTCAAAGTGATATTATTCTCAGCTTGCACGTTCACGGTGGATCTGTTATGCCTCATATGGGATTTTACAAGATCTGAATTGACCAGAGCGGCCATTAGACTGAGTTCTCCCGCCAAAACTGTAGCGCATATCAGGGAGGCCAATCTTGCCGAATTTTCTGCAGGGCGTGCACCAGCACCTTTAACTCCAAGAATTTCTAAACAGGCGCCTTGTCCTGTCAGTACAGTTCCTCCACCAACAGTCCCAACTTCTAATGAAGGCATGGTGCATGTCACATATAGATCTTCACCACTCTCCCCGCAAACCTCCATGTTTGTTGAACAATTCGAGCTGGTCACATTCTGAGCTGGGTCCTGTCCCGTCGCAATATAGATTGCCGTCACCATATTAGCCGCATGAGCGTTATTCCCGCCTATAGATCCTGCCAAAGCAGATCCTGAGAGATTCTTGATCTTATTGCACCTTGCTAAGGTTCTAGCATCAGTTTTGAAGATGGTTCTTAAACTATCATTGGTTATTGTCGTCTCGCAGACCACCCGCTTGCCTCTCCCCTTCACCCAGTTGATAGCTGCAGCTTTTTTGTCTGAACAGTAGTTTCCAGACAAGCTGATAACTTCCATATCAGGGAAGTAGTTTTTAAGTAGTTTGAGGGCATTTTCTGCTCCTTTTGACACCATGTTCATGCCCATAGCGTCGCCTGTTGTGGCTCTAAATCTTAAGTACAATGTGGCTCCGTCGACTCCTATATGAATTTCTTGGAGACGAGCGAATCTTGATGTTGAATCAAAGGCTTCTTTTATTATTGCATAATTGTCCTTATCGTCTATCCATTGCCGACATTCATGGGCTCTGACAACGTTGGGAAGTTTGATTGCGGGAGCTCTTGTCATTCCTACATCTTCGACTACACTAGTAACTCCTCGGGTGCCTATAGCTTTAGCCCCTCTATTTGTTGAAGCTACTAGAGCACCTTCGGTTGTCGCCATTGGTATCATGTAAGGTTTCCCATCAACAACCAAAGGACCAGCATATCCAACAGGCACACCGACGTATCCGATGACATTTTCGCAACAAGCGTTTAATACTTTAGAATAATCATAGTTTAAGTAAGGCAGCTGTTTAATAGCTATTTCAGTTTGAAACCGCGATCCGATAACTTTCCGGCGTAGTCTTACACCACGTAAAGGATCTCCTAATACTGCTTCTAGTCTATGTAGGGGTATATGAGATTGTTCAACCAACATAACTACTTCTTCGTCACTTAGCGAGGTGCAAGCACCCTCAGATCTGTATATTTCAAGGCATTCTGCCATTGGCCGCTTTTTGGAGTTAAGTTTAGCTGCAGAAGAACTTGGGGAGAGAGTAGGCCATTCTTCTTCTAAAACACCTTCAGTTTGTGTTGACATTTCTGAATTGGAGTCTTCTCCTACTGAGAACTTTGGCTTTCGGCTCGCTTGCTCCTGAACAACTTCTTTGACCGTCATATCATTCATATCTATCACCCAGTTTCTTTGTTCCTCGAAGAACACAAATTTAATTATCAAAGCGCATAATAAAGTAGCTATGACTATGTAGTCGGCAGAAACTGAGAACCACTTCACATAAGAATGTAGCAGAATGTTATCATTCGGGGTAGGCGTCAAAGTATCTGTGGGACCTTCAATAATTCCATTATCAGCGCTCCAAGGCCATCTACTCGTGAGATGAACACATAACAATCCTGCTGCCATAATCATCTTAACTCTTTGGACCACAGGATTCGGTTTCAAATTAGCTTCAGAAAACGGACTGTCTGGGGACATTTCTTTACGTCCTGAAGCAAAGTCTGCGACCAAAGACAGACAGGCTGGGTAGAAGGTCACGAAGACTAAGTAGTCTACTAACAATGCTAGACATGCAAAGGTACACATGTGTTCTAGTCTAGGCACTCCGGATAATGCTCCAACTCCCACTAAAAGGACTGCTAGCAACGTGTCCAAAGTAGCTGTAGGTCCTAGCAATGCTAACGCTCTTCCTACCCTCTTTCCTTGGTCTTCGCCAGCCGACCATCCTGCTTTAGCCATTCTGGCACCTCTAGCCACGTCAGCAACCAACAAAAACAGGAAGGGGGCATCCTTAATACTAGCTAGCTCACTCCAAAACAGGCTAGCGACCGCCGAAGTAAATATGAAACTAGCAAATGTCGAAAACACCCCGGCAATGATGAGAAGATACTTCGAGGCTATTTTGTGGAGATTTGAGATTTGGTAGTAAGCGTACAGGAGAGCTGCACATCGGACGAAGGTCATGATGACGGCGTCTGCGGCTTGGTATTCCGCTTCGAGTCCTGGGCAGGCTCTGGCCCAGCCAGCGCAGTGTTCAGACCTATTTCCTGGGCCATTTCTTTCGACACTGGCTGCGCAAGCGAGAAGTGCTAACGTTGCGACTATGACTTCCCATTGGTGACGCGCGCAGAACTCTCCGTGTGCCCCCCAGACTTTCATTTCTACTGCTTAGCTGCTTCACAGCTGATATCTGGAATAACAGAAAAAAATATGATTAATTTTTGTCTCCAAGTCAAACCAAAACAGGTCTTCAAACATAAAATACGAAAATGTTGACGTCAATTGGGATTTTTGTTAGTTTTTTGTATTTTTGTTTTACGACATACAATTTATATATTGTCGTTAGTAAATTTATGAAATTGCTATTTTTTCCTTGAATATCAATGCATCACGGCTTCATTGAATAAATATTTATATTTAACTTCATTTAAAAAAAGAACCTTGATAAGGCATTTATTTAAGTTTTGTAAGTACGTATATTTTAACTGCCTCGTTGGTTTAGTGGTCCGTAGCGCGACTGCTGAGCAGGAGGTCTCGGGTTCGATTCCCGGGTCGGGCAGTGTTATTGAGTTTTTCTGTTAGGAAATTCTCAGTAGCAGCCCGGAGTTTGGAAATGTGCCCGGTTGATGGCAATAGGCTCACCACCTATTACATGGGACTTAATAACAGCATTGGTGAAATGTGGGTATAAAATTGTGTACATCTCTGCCTACCCCTTCGGGGAATACAGGCGTGATGCTATGTATATTTTACAAACTTTTTTATCATCAATGAATATTAAGAAAATGTAATAAAACGTAGAAAATGTCAGTTTACATTTATAGCATTACCGAAAAAATCATTAATAAGCCAAAACAATTTTATTACAGACGCCCATATCTCGGCAGATTTCGGCTCAGCCTCGGACCGCAAAACCGAAAAACTCTACTGCTGTATTCCCCGATGGGGTAGGTAGAGGTGTACACAGTCGTACATCCACATTTCACCAATGCTGTTATTAAGTCAAGTAATAGGTGGAGAGCCTATTGCCATCTACCAGGCACGATTCCAAATTCTGGGCTACTACTGAGAATTTTCTAACAGAAAATCCGGGACCCGGGAATCGAACCCAAGACTCATGCTCAGCAGTGGCGCTTGACCACTAGACCTACGAGGCAGGCGCATTTATGATGTGCTAGGCGCGGTCATGAGGGGGAGGGCGCCGGTGGAATATATTTTAGTAGATTTCTTTCCTCAAATTAACGCGGGTGAAACCGCGGTGCACAGCGATTAGTATATATTTGTGTTCACACACAACACGGTGTTAATTTACGACATGCACGCGGACGGAGTCGCGGACACAGCTAGTAGCTGATAAACTTCAAGCCCCCTTCATTATCCACAGTTCTTAATACAGTACGCCAAGTCAATTCTATTTACCCGTATTAGTTCCTCGTACGTTACGCACTATAACCACGATATAAACAACGGTTCAAATCAACAGTTAACAGGCGGACAGCGTAAACTAAAAACTCAACACATTGACCTACACATAAAACCGGTCGCAGTGTTATCCGATGCTTGGCCGTGACTACTTTCTACAAAACATTTACATTTTAGAGGTATTTCGAAAATGAAAGTTATTTAAAGACATTTCCTTGTTGTTTTTTAGGGTTCCTTGCTTATAAGGAAATACAAAAACCCTCATGAGATCACTTCGATGTCCGACCTGTCTGTCTCTCAAGAATTTTTTTCCCAGAAACGCTTGGACGTATTAAATTAATAATAATAGCTTATACTCAGCTCTATGGTCCCTTGGAACTGTAAAAAAATCTAGCTTCTAAGTCAACGCAATCAATAAAAAAGTTTATTTAAACAAGATATTATGAAACTCGCCAAAAAATTCGAATATAATCATTTTATAGCCATTTGACATAAAAAGTACCTATATTTAATCAAATTCACCTCTGAATATTTATATTTAGTTACTTATAGACTACTTAACTATGTACAAGAAAATGATAATAAAAGTAAAATTTATAACATAAAACCAAGCGTTGTTTAAGCGTCGAAGTATTCCTCCGCATCGCTGTCATCCGGTAATGTGCCCAGAAGACTGGCAGCATTGCCACGCGAATGGCAATGCTAATTCTCTGACCAAGAAACAGGCCAGCCATCTGATCACGAGAAGTGTCGACCAATCTGCCAGAAATTTCTTTGAAAAGCTGGCGGACCCCATGACCCGAGCGTATATTTTATTAAAAACCTTCATGTTACGAGTCCGACTCGCACTTTGCCGTAATTTCTTTTTCCGGGATTTTAATCGAGTTTGGGAACCTTGGCAAGAGTTATTGAAGGCAGTGTGGTTATGGCATAAGACTATGATAGTGAAGGAAGAGGGAGTGCACCTGCGTTTCCGCATACACTTGTGCAATATAATATCTCCTGCGTAATTAACCAATTTCCGTGGATAGGCCGCCGTAAACGAAAAATTCGTTCGGGGAGAATATTTATGGTAGATGAACAATCTAGTAACACAACATAGCATTACGCCTGTATTCCCCGAGGGGGTAGCAGAGGTGTACTCAGTTGTACAGTCATATTTCACCAGTGCTGTTATGTAACAGATGTCCCAAGTAATAGATGGTGAGCCTATTGCCATCAACCGGGCATAATTCCAAACTCCGGGCTGCTACTGAGAATTTCCAAACAGAGAAATGCAAGAACACTTTGCCCAACCCGGGAATCGAACCCGAGACTTCCTGCTCAGCAGTCGCGCTTGGGACCACTAGACGGGAGAGGGAACCTAGTGTCAGAGGAGATTCTTAAATAAATAAATAAAATAAATAAACCAGCCCATAACTGTCCCACTGCAGGGCAATGGCCTCTTCTCATACAGAGAAGGCACGAGCTTGATCACCACGCTAGCTCATTGCGGGTTTGCGATTTCAGACTACCAAGTCCAGGTTTCCTCACGATGTTTTCCTTCACTGTATGTCTGTGATGTCTTAGATTAACTAAGAAAGTATATATGACATTGAAAAAGTCATATTGGTTTGTACATGCCAGGTTTGAACCCACAACCTGTGGCTCAAGAGGTAGGCTCGTAACCACTCGGCCACCACGACACACACGTGATACTATGCTATATTTAAAAAATGTCGCTAGACACTGCTAGTAATAATATATGTAGACGACATATTACAATGCTTGTCACGTTATTCACAACATACAGATAGACGGCGCAATTAATGTAATAGGCCCAACAAATATTTGTATGCAAAGGACAAATACATATTAAAGACTAGCTGTGCCCGCGACTCCGTCCGCGTGGATGTCGTAAATTAACACCATATCGTGTATGAACACAAATTCATAATTAACAAATGTTCGACGTGATTCTTTAAATTGGCTTATAGCTTCTTTATTTATGAACCGATTGACATGAAACAAACACTAAATGTTAAGTGAATCTTACCACAATATATTAGTGAAAACCACATCTAAATCGGATAAGCCGTTTCTTGTTTTGTTTTGTATTTGTTGAGCGGTCAGAGTGCCTGGATTATTTATCCGGGAGGCGCAGGTTCGAATCCTGTTCTCGACAATATTTTTCATTCAGGTTACCTCACGATGTTTTCCTTTATAACAATAAAAATATTTTTAGTCACGATGACAATGCATTGGTAACAATAGAGAAGACATATTTAATAAACATAGCGACATTGAAAATCGTGGCCATCTTTATTTAGGGGCGGGGCTATATCTTGTTCTTTATTAATCGAAGCTTAAAAAGATAATGTTTCAAACGCGTTATCGCATGCCTAACGAACTCCAAAGTTATAATTTTATCTGGAAAAAAATAATACATTTGGGAGTAGGATTTGAACCTGCGACTCCCGGATGAATGCGCTTGCGCCGCCAGGCGCCCAACTAAGCCATCCCGACCGTCTGGTCACTTCTCCGAACATCTACATTTTTAAACGTCTCATTATAATAAAACAACTTTTAACCGGATTAATCGCGTGTATTATTGGTTTTTGTTATTCCTGACGTTTCGAACACGAACGCTGCAAAGTGATAGTACACGCGAGTAATCCGGTTAAAAGTTGTTTTATTATAATGTGTAGTGATCGCGAAAACCTTAAAAATTACTATATAAACGACTCATCCGAAAATCTACCAAAGTATATTCATTTTTGGTAGAAACCTGTATTTATATACTGGCAAATTTTTAACACTAATTAGTAATCACCGTTTTCAACCACTTGAATTACGTCCTATTATTATAGCAATACCACCCACCCTATCTCCTGCCCTTATCCCAATTTATTTCCATACCCATCCATATACTATCAGACATAGTGATACCAGGTGTGTTGTGCAGGACGTCCCGATTTTCAAGGGTCTGTGGACGCGTCCCGATTTACCCTTGATCACGCCCAATGTCCCGATTTTGAAGCAATGTCTAATAATTAAGAAAATCACATTATAACAACTTTTAACCCGCGTATAATAACAAAATGTTTTTCCTGACGTTTTGCGAAAACCTTAGATATTTCTATGAAGAAAATTATTCAGTTCAATTCAATCAATCAAGTTGGTTAAGATGTTCGAAGATCTGCCGCACTTTTTTTCTGTTCCGTTTTTAAAACCTATGTCCCGATATTTTTAATCTTCTGTCCTGAAATTTGGCATAGTCAACCTGGCAACACTAATCAGACGTCAGCTCAGTAGTCACTCACTCCCTTCAAGCAATATCATCTTTCACAGAATCCATTCATAGCATCTATCTTCCTCTATTCTCACTTCAAAATCAAGCGATATATTTTCTGTTGTTCACCGACTTAGCGATGCCATAAAAACTAGATGTCTGTTCATTCAGAAGTTGTTTTAAACTTTATCGGCAAGAGAATTGAGGTGATAATTGCATGTACGATTGCCTAATACGCATTCAATGTGCTATTTCATAATGGCAGTATATTGGACGACCTTGTCTTTTGCTCGAATGTACGTAACGTTGTATTTGAAGAAATATTATGTTTAGATAACCTAAAGACGGTTTTCCATGCTTTTTGTGGGTCGTAAGCAGCCTTGTGGTAGGCAAATCAAAAATCACAGGCTTGAAAATATAAACTTTCAGCACTCACCATCAAATTTTCGTAACCATCATCATCTCCCTGCCTTAACCCAATTTATTTGGGGTCGGCTTAGCATGTACTTTTCTTCCACTCTCTAATTGTTTTTGAAATTGCATGCTCCTAAAGTTTGGCAATGTTTTATGACCGGCCGCCTGCCTGACGTCATACCTCAACGGGAATGCTGTTGTTCGTGGTAACCGCCATCGATTCGGTCTCCTTCTATCTAGCTATGTCACACCAAATGTTATCCATGCGCCAGGTTCTGATGTTATCCTACTATCACATTCCAGTTTTCGTAACCATATGCGTATTCAAAATGTTTAAAACGATAAAGGAAAACATCGTGAGGAAACCAGCACACCTGAGAGATGTTCTCAATGGCGTGTAAAGCCATGTTAGAGGTCTACGGGTAGTTTAAACTCTGACATGTAAGATTATACTATTTTATTTGAAAAGAGTGTCTATGGAGTTTTGCCGGTTTTTCTCCATAAGAACAACTCTTTGGAAACGCTCAACTAAAATGAATTAACGTTTCTTGAGTGCAGGTATAACGTGTTTTTTTTTTTTACTTTAACGCTAGGTTGTTTGTCAACCATAGGATGACAAGACGAAGTATAAATCTGCGTAACTCTTCGGGAATACAGGTGAGAAGCAATATTGACCTTTACCAACTCTTAACCTTGAAGGCCTAAAGTATACCGGAAACTATATGACGTGCTTCAATAGGCTAGGTTCCTAGACATGCCAAACAGTGTAACTAGCTAATCCAGTTAGACTCGTTCTCCATATGATGGATATCGATCGACTAGGAATAGATGTCACCTTATTACTATACAGCGACCTTGCTTTTGTGTCGGCAGATAATTTATTATTGATGGGTGATAACGACTGGAGCCCATACAACGTGAGGCGACGTTGTAGCAGGCCCAGAAAGACATGGCGGGACTAGCCTAAAACCTATTGGAAGGATTGGCCGCAGAAAGCTTTAAGTCAAGAGGAGTGGAAGGATTATAGGAAGGCCTAGTCAAGAGGAGTGGAAGAGTAGGGACGTCTTTGGTCTGCAGTGGGAAAATTATGGCTCGTAATAAATAATAGTTGAACAAGCTGAACTTTGATTGATGGAGAGGAAGAGGGACGGATCAAAAGATGGATAGATTTTGTGACCTGCCGGGGTTGCGGTGAATAAAACTGGGATCCCCGGAGACCTGGTAAAGACTAGCGATGAATAGAGTGATTCTAAGTCGTCCATCCATCCTCCTAAACATTTTAATTTCGTAATCACGTTTGGAAAATCACTACGTTCTTGCCACAGAAGACGTGGCAAGCGCCGGAGGGCAGTTAATGATCTCCGACCACGGTAACCGACGGGATCTAGTAGTATGTTGCCAGAAAAGCAACAGGCCAAAAGCTTTCGCGAAGGTTAGGGGGTTTGAAGTCCAATGAACCTCACCCAGGAATGATAGATTCACTGATGCATTGCCGACTTTTTAAAAAGACTTATCACGTGAGGCTCGGAAGGGCGGAGGGAGGTAGTTTGGCAAAAATCACGAAATATCACAGGGGGGGAGGGGGGTGTAATAAGATATCACGTGTATTTATATATTTATGTTCTGTATTTAAATATAATATTCTAAAAAAATTAGGATTCTTTGTAGGTACTAAAAAATACACGTGATTTTCGGTGGGGGTGGGGGTTAGTCTTAAACCTCACCACGTATCACCAAGGAAGAGAGGGGGTTAAAAAATTTTAAAAGAACATCACGTGATTAATAGATGGCCCTTTAATTGAGTGGTATTAGGCAGACACCGGTATGAGAGTGCCAGTGCAGTGTGAAGCCATAGTACAGTTAAGTACGGATGGGGAAAACCCTATTATCCTACAGTATTAAGGACATCAAATGAAGGTAAGCAATGCCATAAGTGAGAGTGTTTAGTAGAAAGTTGGCGACATAGAATTTTAAGTGATACCGAAATCATGAGGCGCTCACTGCCCTGCGAAGTGCGCTCCGTAAACATTCAGGAAAAATATGACGCGGAGAGAATGTATGTCTGCTGGGACCATTTCTATTTTGGACCATCAAGATGAATTCGCGGTAGTGAAGAGAGGTCCAGACGTCTTAGCGGTCAGAGCCTGGAGTATTTATCCGGGAGGCGCAGGTTCGAATTCTGCTCACGCTGCAAAAACTTTAGAGTTAGCTATGCATGCGTTAATGCTTTTAGAAGATTTATCTGAATTACAAATAGCGTTATATACGATTTTAAAGGTTCAAATCGTTTATTCGTCCTACTAACTACTAACTTACCGGGTTTCGTGTTGTCCCTTATAAAATAACACCTACGTAACACGTGAATGCAATAAGAACTACCTTTCCAAGAAATACAACTGAAGTTATTTATAGTAATGCTATGGAACATAGGGCACAAACAATTTACGTCACTAAGGACCAATATTAGGGTCCAATTCCTGAATAAAAAACCCTTCTAAAATCATTTCGTTGCGCATCCGTCTATTTGTCAAGACCCTTTTTCCTCAAGAACGCGTGGAGGTATCAAGCTGATATTATTATCAAATATGAAGGCCTATCGTCCCTTGACGATTAAAATATTAGGCTTTTAAGTCAATGCAATAAAAAATACGGCCATTTATTCCCCATATTTTGAGTTTCGCTGGTAAATCAAAACATTATGGGGTTCTTCCCGTAAATTTGGCAAGAAGTATGGTCTCACAGCACAAGTATAGTTAAAATCTGAAAATCGTGAATTTGTAGTTGAATTACACAATTATTTTAAAATTACAAACTTACATATGCAGTTGGAGAACATTTTTCCAACTGCAAAGTTTAGTCTTCAATCTAACTTTTCTTATCGCTCAAACAATTATCGGATTCATCGTTTATGATATAATATTTAAAAATAAATTGTTTAAGTAATTGTACGGGACCCTCAGTGCTCGAGTCAGACCCGCACTTGTCCGTTTTTTGTTACAAAGACATAACTACTGACGACTATTCTTTATTGTGTAAAAACCATAGATAATATCTAATACGTCATCACTTACAATACATATATTGTGATTTAAATGACAAATGATGCCAGTTTACGTGTATGTAACTAATTTACATATGTACATTAAATAATATAACATATCATCACACCTGCATCTACGAAGGGCTATGCAGAGGTGTACACAGTTGTACACCCACATTTCACCAATGCTGTTATTAAGTTCTACGGAATAAGTGGTGAGCCTATTGTATTCTACCGCTTCTACGAAACATAATACGAAACACCGGATTGTTACTGAGAATTTTGTACCAGAAAACATCAATAACTTCCAATCTGGGAATCGAACTCAAGATTTCACGCTAGCAACCGACCGTCCGTTACGTCTTTTCGACCAACGCAGCGGTATTTTTTGCCTCTAAATTATTTTAAGGCATGAATTATCTTTTAAAGCCGAAAGTCTGGCAACACCGAACTGTGTTACCAGAACAAAATAACAAAAAAATACTAATTTCGATTTATGTACGCTACGGTAGAAAGATGTGTGTAAAAATACAGATAAATCTTTGAAAAGCATTAAAGCATGCTTAGCGAATCCTGCTCACGACCGAATACTTTTTCAATTTAAAATTTATAACGTTACGTGTGTACAGAATTTACTTTCTTGTCAAATTAAAATATAACACAGGTTATTACTAATAACAAGTCCCTGATTTGTTCGTTTAAGCTTATCGCACAAAAAAACATCTTGGTATGTAAATTATACTGTGTTTTTAAGGAATTCATCAATTATGAGTTTACTGTGTTTACAAGAAAAAATCATGATAAATCTGATAAATTGATTAAAGATAAATATTTGAAAAGCATCAACACATGCTTAGCGAACTCTAAAGTTATAATATTAAATGGAAAAAAGAAATACTGAATAGATAGCAATGACGGAGTATTTATCCGGAAGGCGCAGGTTCGAATCCTGCTCACGACCGTATTCTTTTTCAATTTAATATAAGTTCGCTAAGCATGCGTTAATGCTCATCAAAGATTTATCTTTAATTGTTAAGGTAATTTGCATCTTTACGACATTGTATTAACTGCAAAGTAAGTCGTGTCGGTTCGGTCACCTTTATAGGGACTGAATAGATAGCAATGACGTCACCAAAATACGTGTTAAAAAATGGATGAAAAATTCGCGGTGGTGAGCAAAGAAACGACGGACGATTCGAGATGGCTTAGTGGTCAGAGCGCCTGGAGTATTTATCCGGGAGGCGAGGGTTCGAATCCTGCTCACGACCATATTCTTTTTCCTTTGAACATGATAAATTGATTTCTATAAAAAAAAAATGACTTCGAAAGTTGTAGTTGTGGAAATTTACCCTTTTCAAATCAGCCTTCCGCATCAATAATAATTATTTTTAAGAATTTCGCGAGCAGCATCGCTATGATATAGACGGATGATGCTGCCCCACTCAATCTCGCAATCTCGTGAGATCTCGTAAAATGTGGGCGAGTTCTCGCGAGCACAAGATTGCATTTCTTTATCCACATTCGCCTCATATGCTAGGTTTATAAATTGTCTTTCATCCATCCCTGTCGAAGTCTGCACACCTTTCTCAATCTTCTTTCACTCCACAACGTTCCCTTATCACGTTATATCCTTATTCCCTTATCATACTTCTCAAAACTCTCATCTCTACTGCATATTGATTCTGCTTTCATGTTTCTTCTGCCAATCCTAACCCTTCACTACAATACATAAGTGTTGGCACCAACACCCCCTCCATGAACAGCTTACTGCATCTTTTTGGACACGTTTGGCTATTCATGAAATTGATTGGTACCCCAATTACTTTGTTACGAGCACTTACTCTCCTTTCAAAGTCCTTCATATGCATCCCATCCTCCACAGCCAAAAACCCAGGTATACCAACTCTTTCACTAGTTCCATTCTTTGGTCACCTTTAAAAATATTTCAATAGTAAAGGATGTTATTTTTGTGTTGCCATATAAATAAAAATATGTCAAATAATTTACTATACGTGAAGCAAAAACTTTGTACTCCTTTTTACGAAAATTACGCGGACGGAGGAGTATGAAATTTGTGACAGTTAAAGTTTATATGGAGAAGGAGTGGAGAGGGGGAATATGTTTATATATATATATAATTAATTCAGAACATAATTCCATATAAAATGATTAGTACGGCTTAAAAACTATGTTAGTACCTTAAAACTACTTATTAATTATTAACGTACATTAAACAAGACAGCACCAGAACTATGCACCTTATTCCAGTGCCGCACAATAGGACACTCTACCCTATCTGTTATTGTGTTTAGAAGGCCGTTGGGGCTGCCTCCCACACGACACATCAGGGAGGCCACTCTCTTGCGCACAATAGCCCTAAAGCAGTCGGTGTTAGCCTCCGCAAACATCCCCGATGCACTACAGTAACGCGGCAACCCCATCAACATCCTAAACCCATTATTGTAAAGGACCCGCAGGGCATTGAAAGCCTTCTGCGTATAGCGGACCCACAGGCTGCAGGTGTACATTGTTTGGCAGTACGCCTTAAACAGAGTAATTTTAACATCTTTTGTACACCTCGCAAACCTGCGCGCCAGCATATTACATCTAACTGCCAATGCCCTGCGTTCCCTTTCAATATCCAAGTCATCTGAGAGGTCCTCAGTGACCCAATGCCCCAAGTATTTGAACTTGGTGACTCTACTTACCGGAATTCCTCCAAGTCTGACCGGAGGAATGGTCGTGGGAGTTTTATTACCCGCCTTAAACACGAGTAGTTCACTTTTTTTGTTATTGTATCTGAGGCCATGTGACACTGCGTACCTCTCACATATGCCTATGAGCATGTTGAGGGCTTTAACAGATGGGCTCAGCAGCGCCATATCATCGGCGTAGCTAATGTTATTCATACAATTGCCATCTATTGTATTTATATAAGATGCATTAGAAATACATTAAATTAATAATAAAAAAAAAACATTGCACACGCTACCATACGTTTGATACACACAAATATCTTTGACAAAAGAAATATTTGACAATATAACCATAAAACGTTCGAATTTAAACTAATTCTTATCCAATTTCGTCCAGTGGGCGACCATTAAAAATATACGCTTGTTTCGATGTGCAAACAGGGTCACTTTTTGACCTACTATAACGGACAAGTCAGACCCGTATAACAAAAACCGGGATTTCGCATAAAATGCTAAATTATCATTAGCCTACTTTAGTGGCCAAAGTTCTACTAATGATAAACTTGTAATACCTAATTAAAATATAAATTAAACTGAGATAAAAAAAACATGACAAATTGATCATCATAAATTGCTTCGTAGTTTATACAAGTATACATAGGTAGTTTGGATCACGCCTGTATTCCCCGAATTCACAGTACACCAACATTTCACCAAGTGGCATCCATTAATCACGTGATGTTTTTTTAGGTTTAAGACTGACCCCCCACCCAAAGTCACGTGTATTTTTTAGTACCTAAAAATCAATTTATTTTAGAATATTATCTTTAAGTACAGAATATAAATACACGTGATATCTTACTACACCCCGCTCCTCCCTTGTGATATTTCGTGATTTTTGCCAAACCCCCAAAGGGGGGACCTTTCAAACCTCACATGATTAATGGATCCAATAGGTGGTGAGCCTGTTGCCATCTACCGGGTGCAGTTCCAAACTCCGTCCGGCTACCGAAAATTTCATAACAGTAAATGGACGTTGTGCCGTACTCCTACCGAAACACCACACGATCCTACTCTAACTTTTTCCGAGGTCTCGGGTTCATTGCAGCAACCACCGCGACCACGGCAGGGGTCATCATCCCCCTGCCCTTACCTCAAAATATTTGTGGTCGGCTGCCTCGTTGGTCTTGTGGTCGCAAGCGCGCCTGAAAAGCATGAGGTCCTGGGTTCGATTCCCAGGTCAGGCAGTGTTATTGGATTTTTCTGTTATGAAATTCTCAGTAGCAGCCCGGAGGCAGGAAGTTGGTGGTGTGACTCCCCCGTGCTTCGGAGAGCACTTAATGCCGTCGGTCCTGCGCCTGATCTCTCTCCGTTCGTGTCGGATTGCTGTCCCATCAGAATATGAGAGTAAAGGAAGAGGAAGTGCACCTGTGTTTGCGCATACACTTGTGCACTACAATATCTCCTGCGTACTTGGCTAATCTCCGTGGAGATAGGCCGCCGTGACCGAAGTACGGTCGAAAGGAGTAGGTATATTTGGGGTCGGCGCAGCATGTATTCTTCTTCCATACATCTCTATCAGCCGTCATATCGTCAGTCACTCCTTTTTTAGCCATATCATCTTTAACACAATCCATCCATCGCTTTCTCGGTCTTCCTCTACTCTTATAGCCATCTACATTCATACTCAAAACTTACCTCGTCACATGATCCTCATACCTTCGCATCACATGCCCATACCAAGCTAAACGATTTCCACACAACAGGACCAATCAGGCAGTCAAAAAGAAACTCATCTACATAATATATGCTTTTGGCAGTTAGAGAGTACTTTAAACACAGTTAAAGAAATAAATTTTATAAAATTGTAACAAAAAGAAGATAATTCGACTGTTATCAATCCTGCGGAGTGTTTAAAAACTTTCCGATAAAGGAAAGACATACTTTTGACAGATTTGAGAGAGATCTCTAAAATTTAGAAAAGATTATTTTACGTTATTCGGGGATCCCAAATTTTTTTTTTTGCACAGTGTTTATGACGTCTAAAGAGAGCACTAAGACTGTTTCGTTTCGGGGTTAATTTTAACAAGTAATGAGACGGAAAACCGCGACGCAATTAAAAAGATACATTAAGAAATTTTTATTCATTATGAAATTGTTCGTTAGAAATCTCCCTAGCCTTTTTCCAACTACGTTATGGGCGGCTTCCAGTCTAAATGGACACAGCTAATATAATAGTATTTTACATGAAGCCCAAGGCAGTTATAGGCTTATGTTACCATCGATAGGGCTCTGTAAACCTGCTGCTGCCCAACTGGGAAAGTACGTCCCATTGCCAAAAATTAGAGCTAAACTACTCTTTTGTAGTGTTGTGTTTCTAACGGTGAGTAAGATCCCCAGTGCTCATGAGGAAGCGATGTGTTGGCAGAAGCGGAACCACTTCTTGTCCCCCATATTTTTGTCGCAATGATTCCTCTTACAGTATGTTGCAACTAAGTGCCCAAAGGGTACACACATTGGTGGTATAAAAAATCCACAATATAACCTAAGGAAAAGAAGTTCACGACAATGTTCATTTAAAAAACAGTCGGGCCACAATGCGGAAGAATCACAATTCACAATCATCATTGAAACTGCATACAACGGACAATAAAATTGTAAATTAAACATCAAAATAATGTTTCATTGTAAGTACTTACAGACTCGGAAATTTTAATAATAATATCATATGCGTCAATCAAGGACGTTTCTCGGTAACGTACAGAATTTAAACAATCATTGTTCATTCGCTGTTCCGTGAATTTTTGAGTGTAGCGACTATTTGTGGACTCGATAGTGACACTGCTCACTTTGGTAGGTAAATCGTTGAAGACTTGAAGTTAACCTACCCTTAGCACTGTCAGTCGGTGCATTAGTTATCGTCTCCGTGTTTCGGAGGGCACTTGAAACCGTCAAGTGCCCTTTGTAACCGATTTCAAAAAGGAGAACGTTCTCAATTCTATTGTATGTTTCTTACGCGATTATTCCGCCAATTATGAATTGATTTCGATGGTTTTTTTTTATACTTCAGAGGTGGCCCCGTATAACTTTTTTTGAAAGCGCTGAATCACAGTGCTTTTTGAAAGAATCCATTCAACCAAAAAATATACTCGGATGTTGCTTTGGTTTGTGGTTACTTTCAGCAAATGTCTTGATGAGGATTTCCAATCTCTGTTTTAACTGTCATCACAGAAACATTATCCAAGACCACAGAAAATTGTATGTATTTGGAAGGAGACGTTATGATAATTATACATAACAATGGATGCAAAGAAATAAATGCATCAGGAGCTATTAGAACGCGTGCAGTATCCACCACCAGTGACTCGGTACAAGAGTTCCTGTACCCGTCGAATTGCGAACATTCTCATATTTTTTTCGTTAAAAAAATTGTCTCGACAGAAGTAATTTAGGCCAAGTTAGACATAGTAAGCATTATTGCTATCACTGTCACACAGCTGTCAATCTACATGTGCAAGATAGACACGGGAACATAGCTACGTGCTTTACGTACTAAGTCTTGAAGGAATTATTACTGGAGTAGTTTTAGCGGGCGTACCCTTCTCGCCACTGGCACACGATACCCAATCAAACCTTTATACCTTTTACCTGTATGGTTACAATGATAGTACACGATTTTATTCGTGTGTGACACAATTTTATGTTTGTGTTTAGTTTTTTTATGCTTTACGTACTAAGTCTTGAAGGAATTATTACTGGAGTAGTTTTAGCGGGCGTACCCTTCTCGCCACTGGCACATGATACCCAATCAAACCTTTATACCTTTTACCTGTATGGTTACAATGATAGTACACGATTTTATTCGTGCGTGACACAATTTTATGTTTGTGGTTAGTTCTTTTATTAATACTGTTAATATAACGACGAGAGCTATTGTTGATTTAGTGCAAGTTATTTTGCGCTTGTGTATTACCTCACCCCCCGCCAAAACTGGCGAGTAAATTTGTTCGATATTTAGTCAGAAGCCGTCTCCCGTCTAGTCCTCTAAAGTGCTAAGTTATGTTTATTTATCATCTTCTCAGGGTTTGGTTAATAACTGAATATAAATATGACCCCAACTTACGAAAAGGCTAAATCAATCATCATTTAATTTGCGACCTTGGCATCACAAGATCAACTTAAAAAAAAAAACATGATTACCAAACTCGAGTTTAAACGCTAATAAGTTAAATCACGATAATTAATCCTGAATTCGCTAGATCAATCAAAACAGGTAACACTGCGTTAGTTAATTGCGTGTTGAAACTTCGTGAAGTCCAGTTTAATTTGACACGCTGCTAAATGTGGAACTAACTTGAAATGTATTGTATCTGACGTATGATTGACGTTTGACTTTATAGACAGCGCCACCGAAAGAGGTCAAGATATATTGGACACTTCTAAATCCTGTTCAAATTAATGTTAAATTGTTATATAATTATGACCACAACATGAGTGAGTGTGTTAAGGAAATTGTAATATTTTCCGTAAGTTATGTATGGCTGTGGCCAAGTATTGCACTGCGGGTTCAAACCTGGCATGTATGACTTTTTAATAACATATTTAATTCTTTAGTAATGTTTATAACTGACTGCCTCGTTGGTCTAGTGGTCGCGAGCGGTGCCGCTGAGCGTGAGGTCCTGGGTTCGATTCCCAGGTCGGGCAAAGTGTTATTGGGTTTTTCTGTTAGGAAATTCTCAGTAGCAGCCCAGAGTCAGGAAGTTGGTGGTGTGACACCCTCGTGCTTTGGAAAGCATAGTAAAGACAGAAAAGTACAGACAGTAAAGCCGTTGGTCTAGCGCGTGATCTCTCTCCGGTCGTGTCGGATTGCCGTCCCATCGCAATATGAGACTGAAGGAAGAGGGACTGCACCTGTGTTTGCGCATACACTTGTGCACCATAAAATCTCCTGCGTACTTAGCTAATCTACATGGAGATAGACCGCCGTAACTGAAATACGGTCGGGAGTATTATTAATGTTTATAAATATTGATGAATGGAGGGACAGGAAAGTAAAGAAAAGATGAATGGATTACGTGAGGGAGGGATAAAATGAATGAAAAGGGGGGTGAATGATAAAAGTGAAGACGGACAGAGAAGGATGGAAGAAAAAAGAATTGTAATAGCTAGTAGCTACCATAAATAACTTGAGAATAGGACAGGAAGAAGATTAACTTTATAACTTATAAAGTTAATCTTCTTCCTGATCTAGCACTCCTGCCCTACAAATATTACGGGATACTCGAGTCATACCTGACGGAAGTCCTACCTATTCCAAGTAAGCGAGGGCGAAAACACATCATGCTTCCATGATATACTTGCCGGTGTGCCCCAGGGTTCTGTGTTGGGCCCAATATTGTATACATTATTCACAGCAGAATTACCACAGTGCCCTGGGGTAACAGTAGCTACTTTTGCAGATGACACAGAAATACTCAGCTCTAGTAAGGATCCTGCAGATGCCTCCAGAACCTTGCAAAAAGGCCTAACAGGTATTGAAAACTGGTTAAAAAAATGGAAAATCAGAGCAAGGGCAACTAAGTCAGTCCATATAATATTCACCCTAAGACGAGAAAACTGTCCACCAGTGAACCTCTGTGACCATCAGCTCCCGCACCACAACTGCGTCAAGTACTTAGGAATGCACCTTGACAGAACACTAACTTGGAGAGACCACATCAGGGCCAAAAGAGACTAACTCAATCTAAGATATGGGGCTGTACTGGCTGCTCAGCAGTTACAGTAAACTGTCACTAGACAACAAACTACTAATATACAGGGCTATCTTAAATTCTATCTGGGCATATATGTATACAAATATGGGGTTCCACTTGCGATTCCAATATAAGCATAATACAAACAGCAGAAGATTCCATCCTCAAGCAAATAGTGTATGCTCCCTGGTTCATAAGGAACGCAGAGGTCCATTATCACCTGCAATTGAGTACAGTAAAGGAGGAAATAAGATCCTGTGCAGAAACCTATAAAAATGGCCTCTACCAATAAACCTATACCAATCTGCTGGCAGTCCAGCTCACAATTCCTGACTCAATGAACCGTCTAAAGAGACGAAAAATTATAAACCTGGATAGATTATAATAAATCCACTCCCAATTATAATGGGTCAATCTCAGGGGAGAACTGACTCTGCACAATACATATCTGTCAACATATCTGCTAATAGTCACGGACCAATTGTAATAAAAAAAAAGTTGATCTAAGAAATAACATTTTTTTTTTTTTTTTTTATGGAATAGCGGGCAACCGAGCAGACGGCTCGCCTGATGGTAAGCGATTACCGCCGCCCATGGACACCCGCAACCCCAGAGGAGTCGCGAGTGCGTTGCCGACCTTTTAAAGGGTTTGGGCCTCCGGTACCCTCACTCACTCGGCGAAACACAACGAAAGCGTTGTTTCACGCCGGTTTTCTGTGAGGCCGTGGTATCAATCCGGTCGAGCCGGCCCATTCGTGCCGAAGCGTGGCTCTCCCACGGTGAAACATTAAACAGTGAAGGAAAACGTTGGAGAGAAAATCTCAATTTAACAGTTTGAGGGCAATATTAATACAGATAAGTCTCTCAAATGCATAAATGCATGAGTAGCAAACTCTAAAGTTATAAATTTTGGGGAAAAATAAATCGATGGGTGAAAGGCTATTTGGTTCAAATATAAAAAAAAACATTAAAACAACAGGCTTAAGAGACATTTTCATATTTCACTAAAATGCTGCTGATGGTAGCATTGGAGAGCGGGTCATTGAGTTCCCTAGAAAATGCTTGAGCTGAGCGAGGCTGATGTGCACATCATACTCGTGATGTACTCTTCCATGTCTGCTGGGACTGGTCAGCTTTTAACTGCTTTGGCAATCATTTTAAAAGGCTATATACATAATAGTTCCTATCAATTTCCTGTATTATTCTTCACATTAACCTGCATTATTCTAACGTGCATTACAATTTATTTTAAAATGAGTGACTATGGTGTTTCTTACCAGTTCTTCTCCATAAGAACAACGCCTTTGAACCATGCACCTAGCTTTAGTTTATTTGAAATAAATATATTTGAATTTGAATCTCTGCCCACTCCTGTCCAAAGTTTGGCCGTGTTATTGGGTGTTTACTAGATAGAATTTTGTACTTCCGCAAGTATGTATATAAATTTAATTAATTAATTAAGTGATTTTTGTAACAACAGAAGTATTGCTGTCAAAAATATTTATTTCATTTTTTTTTTATATTATTGCTGGACCAATTTTTTGGGGGAAGGTAATAAATATTAAATGATGTTTACTTGGTAATTCATTGAGGGAATTTCTGGTTACATTAATTGTGGTGTAGATAATATTTATTTATTTTAATGTGGCAATCATACATTGTATATCCAGGAATATGGGTAGGTAATGGGATAGATATGTACAAAATGTTTTTATTTTAATACTATAACAGTCTTTTAAATCCTAGTTTCTCAGTACATAAAGTAGCAGTATTGGTTAATAAAATACAAGAGTTCCCACAACACTTTCTATTTATGTTTCCTTTGCATCGAATTTGGGAAATAAAAGTATTGAATTGTCTATGATCTAAGAAAGTGTGTCAAGTGTCTTCCGCGCCGTGAGTAGGTCACTAGATTAAACATAAATACTTATTATTTATCAACATTCAAATCCTATTTTTCTCGTAATAATGACTTACGTGATAATATTTGCCGGCGGAACACACTATTTTTCTGCACGTTCGAACGTTCATAAGCTAAATTTAAACTGATTATCTACAATCACGCAATCCTTTTATGTAAACCACGGACTTCGAATAGTATTTTTCATTCATTTTAAACAGAAGAAGAGCTTAATACATACATCTACACACTGATAAATACACGTTAATAGAATCAGAGACGATCGGAGTCGAGATCTCTCTTTATTATTCAAATTTATTGAATAAATACACAGCCAAAGTTGTCTCTTAAATTTCATTTTTTCTAAATAATCAAATAATTTTTTTTTACTCACCAGTAGAGCGGTTAGGTGAGCTGGTATATACTGGAACTTTATTCACAATTTATGATGTCACAGCAATTATTTATCGCTTGGAAATAAAGCTCAGATTTAGTTATAAATTAAAAATGGGATAAAAGTAACACACTTCTCGCCATTTTCGGGGTGACTGACGTAAAGGGAACATTTTCTACCATCTGATTGCTGTCAAATGTCAAACTTGAAATGTCAGTGGTAATGTTGCTAGTGTATACATACTTACTTCTACATATAAAAAGTATTATTTTGATAGATGGATTTATTTATCTAATATCACGCCAGTTACGATTACGATACGGAGACAGCACAGTCATGGCTCATTCTTTGGGTTCTTTTATATAAATACAATACTATAAATTTCTTCTCTGACCGTGACCAACGATGGCACTCTTGCATTAAAGGGGATCTCCAAATATAGAGAAGTGGCCTGCTGAATACCTACTCTAAGAGAATGCCATAAAATAACTGGTGCTGCAATATTCAAAAAGGGCAATTATTTAGATTTACGCTTGTTTTCGATTGAGGTAGGCAGAGAAGAAAGAAGAAGAAAGAAAGAAAGAAAGAAGCATATAAAGGAATATATTGATGCAATGATTGAAAAGAAAGTCCAAATTACTTGTTGCAAAATGTAAATGTGTAATAAATTAATAAAGAAAATCATAAACAAAAACCTCTAAAATAAAAGTTACAATAGTTATTGGACGGCTTGGCAATGGTAAAGTTGAACCATCGAGAGGTGTATCAAATATTTCGCCTTTTCTAAAACAATATCGCCTAAATGATAAGCGAGTTGCATTTTTTTGGGGTGGTTTTGGTATGTCCTCAACAAAGACCTCGTAAAATGCATAAAAATATGGTATAACAACTGTTCTTCCAAACCACATCCATAATAAACCGAAGAATGTTGTTAAAAGAATGACTTGACAGAACATGTAGAAATAATAAGGGAAGATGATGGGGTCTGGGGTTGTTATTCTTGTTATTTTGCAGACTATCCATTGTATCATCATCCAGTAGACCAGACATTGGTTTGTTCCAGCGCATAGTGACACGCAGCAGTCCCAAAATCTCGCACATAATATATAAGGAAAGCAGAAAACTTCCCACCAGTTATACCTGAATACATCGTCTGTTTGTGCATGGAACCTTTCACCTTCAACTTCGTCGCACCGGAACCTATCACGGCGTTTCTTTTTCTTTGGCGCCATATTTGAATTTCTCTTTTAAATTGATTTCAACTTTACTACGAGTTCAGATTCATAATTTGGGATGAATGAATTGAAGTCTTTTCATATATAAAACACAAACTGACGCCATACAATAAAATAATGTAAATAAAAACAGTGATAAAAAATAAAATGTCTAAAAGTCATAAAGACTGTTGATTGTCAATTTGACACTTTTATAGAAGATTCATCGGGCACAGAATATAATATATTTTTGGTTTGGTTCTATAAATCCCTTGGATGTAGTTTAGTGTAAATATTTTTATTTATAATGTACATATGTAAGGTTGGAATGAAAAAAATAAATTAAAAATGACGTTTAGTACGTATATACAATACTATCTAAGACACATCCAGAATTGGCCCAAAATAAAAAGGAAGGAAACCACCATATATTATGTTCTATACGTATGATATTAGTTGTCTGTACATCTAACATGTTCTTAAAACTGATACCTATCTACAGAATAAGTTTAAACAACCCTGACACCGTGATTGAGTTACCAAAAATTCTTTTTGTATCACAATTCATGTTTTTATTTCAAAACATATACCAGATTACAGGTACATTTGGATTGTCAAAGCTAGGTGCACAGAAGTTTGTCTCGTGGAGAAGAACCGGCAAGAAACTCCATCAACCTTCTCCAATCCTCCACCAATTTCTATATCAAATTTCAACTTAATAATTCATTAAAAAACTATCAAGTGTGGAGTTAATACACTTTTTAATATAATATTTTATAAATAATTATATTTTTTTATACATGTTGAGGCCATGTAATGCCTATATTAATTACAATGTTTCAAAGAAACATTGAAAAAATAATGGACAAGAACGAGGTTTTAGTAGATCTGTAAATGATTGCTAGATAAATTTTGATAAATTGACAGCGCGGTTGGCGCAGTGGTCGAGAGACCCGACTGCTGCGCTGCGTGTCGCAGGTTCGATTCCTGCACGGAGCAAATATTTGTACGATCTATAGATAATTGCTCCGGGTCTGGATGTGTGTGTGCTTGTGAGATGAAATGTCTGTAAACGCACCCACGATACAGGAAGAAATTCCTAGTGTGGGGTAACGTTTTTAAAAAAAAAATCGCCAGGCGGCTCCTTATGACGAATACAAAAGAAGATTGAAAATTCGATGGACTTTGAACTAGACAAGGTGGCTCAGTTGCTAGAGTGATGACCCGTAACGTCAAAGGTCGCGGGTTCAAACCCCATTCTTGTCCATATTTTTTTCAATGTTTCTTTGAATAATAGTAATTATATATACTATGTTATGGCAATGAAAGTAAATAAATAGCACACACCAGATAATATCAATATTTAATGCAGTAAACAACCTTCAATATATCCTCAAAAGACGTACGAATTTTATGTAGTATCTGATATCTGGCGCACACAACTTAAAAGTTTTACAATAATTCAACTAAATACTAAAACTATTATAATAATAAGAAAAAACTATTAAAACTATAAGAGAGCATCGAAAAATTCATCCTCGTCGCTGTCAACTGGGAGCGTACCCAAAAGGCTGGCAGCAATTTTCATTTTTTGTGTATACAAACTAAACAAAACGATGTTGCTATAAACTATTTCGGTTCGTATATACGTACACATATTGATATACATTATGATTGGCATTAGTTCCAAAACCCGTGTCCAGAGGGCGACATTTTTCATTACTCAATTTGACCGCTAAGATAGACCTCTATTTCAGTATATAAAAAAGTACTCTGTGATGAAGCCACTAGCCCGACTCCCATTCACCCAGCCAGTAAGCGTGCGCGCTCAGCAGTAGTGATTGACGTAGTGACAAGTTCATCCCGTGTCACTCTGCAGAGCGGCTCATCCCTATGACTTTAATGGAATAGGTTGACGGGCAGGTCCGAATTAGGGCAGGCGATTTTCCAGGCATTCATAGCCTCAGCCATACAAGGTACCTCAAAATTAACTAGTGTAGAAGCTAGTATATTCCTATAGTAATATCTTAGGTTTTCGCGATCACTATACATTATAATAAAACAACTTTTAACCGGATTAATCGCGTATATTATTGGTTTTTGTTTTTACTACGTTTATACACGCGATTAATCCGGTTAAAAGTTGTTTTATTATAATAGTATATTCCTAGTTAATTTTTCAGTACTGTGGACCGAGGATAGGAATGCTGGTAAGCTTATACTTAAAATTTTGCAGACGCCAGATCACCCAGACGTATGGGAAGGGTAGCCTGTATCCAGTCCGTATTCGGTCGTCCAAAGCCACATTTAGAATAGAAGTTAACGTATTTCTGATAATTTTGTTTATTTTTTCCGGAAGGTATGCATGCTTCCATAACGGCTAGGAGCGGAGTACATACATTAATTTCGGGCTGAAACAGCAGTAACGAATTATGGTCACAGCCGAATGCATATTAATTTTGAGGACTCTTTCCGAAACGTACGAATTCATGTAAATACAAGTCGATCACTATCGCGTTTATCTTCTGATTTCTCTATTGGCAACATTTAAGAGAAAATTTACTTGATTTCATACTTAAAAAAAAGGCCCACACTAGAAATTTCTTCTTGTACACACCGCCCGGGCCTGATGGAGTTCGGGGTCGAGCGTGGGTGCTAGCGATGGCTGCTCTGGGGTCAGGCTGAGGCAGCTATTCACTAGTTGCTTCCGTCAGGGTATGTTCCCCTCCAGCTGGAAAGAAGCCGGATTTGTCCTCATAAAGAAGGAAGGTAGGGCAGCGGACTCTCCCTCTGCGTACCGTCCTATATGCCTGCTCGATGAGGCATATAAGTTATTCGAAAGAATAATTGTGATACGTTTCGTCGAGCAACTGTCGGGGATTGGTCCCGACCTATCAGACAATTCTGTAGATATGATAGATGCAATTCTGCGACTATGCGCGCTGTCGGACCAGGCTGTGGCGCAGGTAGAGTGGCGTTGGCGATAAGCCTTGATATCGTTAATGCCTTGTGGTTTATGGGGCCGCCGCCTCTTGAGCCAAAGGTTGTGTGTTGAAATCTGGTATGTACCAATATAACTTTTTCAATTACTTATTTTCTTAGATAAACAATGACATTACAGACATATGGCGAGGGAAAACGTGAGGAAACCTGGTCTTGATGGGCAGAAATCGCCAAACCGCAGTCAGCTAGCGTGGTGATCAATGCTCGTACCTTCTCTGTATGACAAGAACCCCTTGCCCTACAGTGGAACAGTTAAGGGCTGATTTTGTTAAACGCTCAATAGCCGTATATAGTATATTTTTTATTATTATTTCACGAATTAACCTACATTGCTCTCGGATATTTCTGAACACAAAAATGTAACAAAGAAAGACTGTACTTAATATTTATTTAAAAAGAGTGTCTATGGAGTTTCTTGCCGGCTCTTCTCCATATGATCAACTTTTTGGAACCGAGCAACTATAATCATTTGACGTTTCTTAAGTGCATGTAACCTTTTGACTTTGACTTTGCCGTGTTTGCGATTACAAGACCACTGAGAATTCAATCATCTTATATTTTTGTCTTTGTGTTGATGATGATTAAAAACGTAGATCTCGTTGATATGGAAATAAAAACTCTTCACATCGATTATAACAAATTTAATATTATATGTAGTCATACATTATATTGTATATTATTAAGTCTATAATTAAAGTTAACATCGTTGTTGATTCACTAAACACCGATGAAGATGAACCATTTCTCGGATTTCTCATTATTTCGCCTTTTCTGAAACAGTATTTTTTGGTACCACGTCGACGTAGTACTTTTGGGCGTTGGGTGGTAGTCAAACTTGACGAATAAATTCCGCTAAGTGTCTCGCCTAATGCTCTAAAGAATGGTTTTATAATATTGTCTCCTAAATAAACCCATATTAAAATAAATAATAATGTGATTATGAAAACTTGCAAAAACACGTAGAAATAGTAAGGATAGACAATGGGGTCTGGCGTCGTTGCTCTGGTAATTTTGCAGATAAGCCATTGAATTAATATCAAGCATATTAAAATAACATTCGTACCAGCGAATAACGTTGCAATAAAACTCCAACATTTCAAGAAGATTAAATAAGGAAAGCAGAACACTTGAAACCAGTTGGTCTTTTCATAACCCTCCGTTTGTACGTAAAATTTTTCGCCTTCACTGGCGCCGCAGCCGAACTGATTTTGTTGCTTCTTATTTGCCGCCATGACCGAATGTTTATCTTTATACGGTTATTTTCACCTCTAAGTTAACACAGTTGTACCTATTTCTCTCAATATTAAATAACGGCAGTACCACCAACTTACCAATCTATCATGTAAAGTTGAATTAAGTAGATAATAGTAAATTATAAAAACTAAAGAAAATTCATTAAAATTACCTACGTAAATTATTTGTTTAATAATGTTTTAATGGTGCGTGATGTAAGAACACTGAAACAAAAAAGAAAGACATTAATACAAATTAGAAATTACATTCTAGCAACATTGTAGTAGATATTTGAGACATGCTAGCTAGGGCCTTGCTAGGGCAATAATTACTACAGGATCGTAGCATTTTCTTGGAAACTAATAAATTGAATATTATTTGGAAATAAGGTTCAGAGTAAATACATAGAATGGGAAAGTGTAAAACAATAAAAAAATAACGACTTTCGTACTTCGCTGCGTTCAGCTCATGTTAAAGTTGATATTCCACCAGCGTACTTAATAGCTATCTAAATTACAATTGAATTTATGTTCACTTTGCAGTACATTGCATCATATGTTACAGTTATTATAATGTAAGCAAATACATTAAAAACATACGTCGAAATGAATTACAAAGCAACCATAATTCGATGGTAACCAACTAAGAGTCAATACGCTGATTGCAGCAAAAGAGCGAGGTGATGTAATAATAGGGAATACCTATGCATGTGATTCAAATTTTGGTTAAATATTTTTATTCCTAATCTTTATTGCTGTAGAATGACACCTATTCAATAACTTTTTTAATTAATCGTGTTTTAACTATTAAATTATATATTAAAGTTGCGAAGTGAGAATTATGCGAGGGTAATTTAAAATGTCAAAACGCACGTTATTGGTTGGAATGAAACGTGACGTCACTCTGCGCGATGACAATAATATCTATATAATATATAAATATGATAAAATCTCGAGTATGTTATTACAGGGTGTTTAACATGTTTTGTGGTTCTTTTTGAGTTTTAACGTTATTCTTATAACAAAAACCCTTTATAAAATTCATAATTTGTTCATTGAACACAATATTCTATACAAGATATATTTTAAGATGTTTAATCTGACGACAGAGAAAGCGCGCCAAGAAGGCGGCGTTTCAAACGCCCGAAACTTATTGCAGGTTTGTTTGTTAATTTTAATACTCAATAATCATATTATACAAGTGTATAATTATATACAACTGATATATTTTTTCTCGAATAAAAAAATTAAGAAAATACATGCATATACCCTAATAAATTTATAACTTGGTGTGACTTCCCCTAGTGATTTTCAGAGGCTTACTTCGTGAGACACCATCAGCTTTTAGTTTTCTTTTTAGCTAGGCCTGGTAGCCCGTTTATTATCAAAACATGCGTAGGAGACTGCATGAAAACAAAGTAACTACATACCACATGAAAGAAAATAGAGTAATGCATAACACACTAAAATTATTGCATAGTTACTTAATATCGAATCACAACAGACAGACGTACCAAAAGATGAAAAGTCTAATATATTATACTTATAAAAACGTATATTATACGTATTATCCAAAAGCTTTAAATTAACATTACATTACAATCAAATCCAGTGATTGACATATGACATTAGAAAATCGAAAGGAATTCTTCAAAAACCAATACCGTTTAAACTTTTTCCCAAAATTTAAAAATAAATAATGCACTGTAAAAATAAGGATTTCGTGAAAACGACAAATAAGATCCTAATCCAAGGCTGATGATTAATTGTGTAGTGGACGTAAGCGTACTTGCTGAGCGTGAGGTCTTGATTCGCTTGGATTAGGGTATATGCATGTATTTTTTTATTCGATTGTATACGTTGGTACATTACCGTGAAAAAATATAACACTTGTAAAAATATGATTATTGAGTATTATTATATAGTATAATTATCAAACAAACCTGCAATCAGTTTCGGATGTTTGAAACGCCGCCCGGTACCTTGGCGCGCTTTCTCTGACGTCAGATTACACATCTAAAAAGATGTCTTGTATAGAATGGGGTATTTAATTAACGAATTATACATTTTATTGAAAGGTGTTTCTTTATAGAACCTGGGATCTCGGTAAAGGTTGGAGTGGGACCGTGTAGTTTTTAGGAAAGCTTGGTGCTCTCTTTTTCTCTCTCTTAAATTATGAAGTTTTGTGGAAAGAAAAATACGGTCGTGAGCAGATTTCGAACCTGCGCCTCCCGGATAAATAAAAGTCTGGCGCTAAGGTTTTGTTTTCACCAAACCTTAGCGCGTGAGATGGCGTTGTATTGTCCGCCTGAGCGAGCTGAGATTTATTAAAAAAGTAATTGAATAGGTGTCATGGTATAGCAATAAAGATTACGAATAAAAATATTTAACCTAAATTTGAATCACATGCATATTCCCTAGTGTTAATGATTTTACTGGTAAAATAAATATCTTAGAAGTAATAGTTCGAAGTGTGGAATTGTACTCGGTAGACGTAACGGCTCACTACCTATATATAAACTAACTGAAGCCTATCACGAACTTAAAGTTTCATTTATATTGGTTAAACAAATCAATTGGTAAGTAATACAAACTGAATTTTATTGGCAATTTCCGGAAATGAATAGAAACATTGTCTATAGTGCTGTCATTGAAAATGTCAAAAATTGCTTATTAAAATGTCACATTCACATACCTCTTGTCTATGGTTAGTTCCGTGTTGATCATGGTGAGGTGAAGTTACGCAGAAAAAAAGCGCGGGAAATTCGTAACGATAGGGCGCCGTTTTTTAAAACAAATTTTCAAATAATTATTTTATTTATTCTAAAGTTCATTTGCTTTGTTTTCTCAAGATGGGGAAGAAAGGGAATCCAAAGAAAAGAAAAAAAGAAGATAGTTCATCTTCTGCTCTACCATTGGTGTCCTCTGAAGATGACGGTGGAGCCTCAAGCTGTTCGGAGGAATCTGTCGCAGTAGTTGATAAGTATCGGGAATTCAGGATTCCTGACTACATTAGGTCATATCCTGAAAACGGAGGCAATTTTGAATATGTTGTATTTTTAGAAAGTATCGATTTACTCCCGATCGGTGATAGAGACATGATGTCCCTTTCAACCAGCATAAAAAAATACAATAAGGGCGTAAAACAATTATTACGCATGAATCGTTACAAAATTGGTGTTATTTTTGAACGCCCTGGTTTAGCCAATACAGCGTTAATGAATCGTAAATTTTTGGATAGTTATAAATTGAAAGCCAGTATTCCTGCAACAGCTACGGAAACTACAGGTGTTATTATGCATGTTCCAACTGATTTGAGCAACGAACACATTTATAACGCAATAACTAGCACAAAGAATATTATTTCTATCAGAAGATTTATGCGTCGCACTATTTCAGAAGGAGGGGGGGTGTCCTTTCAGCCTACGAAGACAGTGTCCATCACATTCTCGTGTGCAACAATACCCGATAGTGTAGACCTGAATAGCTGGCGATTTGAAGTACGTCCGTACATTCCGCCGGTGAAACAATGCCTGAAGTGTCTAAGGTATGGTCATATAGCCAAATTCTGCAAGAACTCCCAAAGATGTTCCATATGTACAAAGGACCATAATTATAAAGAATGTCAAATACCATCAACAGAGGCTACATGTTGTCACTGTCAAGGTAAGCATATAGCTATTTCGGCACAGTGCCCAGTCAAACAACAAAAAGTGGAAGAAAACAAAAACAAAATTAATAAAAAATCATATGTAGATTTATTCAATGAAAAGTCATTTCCATCTCTTTCAAAATCCAGTCCTGCTAAACAATTACAATCATTAATTGAAACAGAACCAATTTTAAATATTTTAATACAGACAATAGTAACATTAATTTCTCAAAATAAAAATAACGAAAAGAGTATTTCCACTCAAAGCATAAAAGATGTTCTATTATCAAAAATTCAGAATAATATAAATAAACCTTAATTTTATGGATCAGCTGAATATTGTACAGTGGAATGCTCAGAGCATCAATAGTAACAAACATGCTTTTATGTATTTTTTACATGAGTATAATATACATGTAGCTTTATTGTGTGAGACTTGGCTCAAGCCTCACATGAGATTTAGTATTAAAGGATATAATATAGTAAGATTAGACTCAGGTAATACACACAATGGTGTAGCTATTTTAATACATAACCGTTTACAATTTAATAAAATAGATACTTTATATGATGATTCCATACAAAATATAGCGATTCGTTTAAAATATGGCAATAATAAAGAAATTTCATTAGTTAGTTTTTATAGTCCCGGAAATGCTTCATTTACTAAGTATCAGTTTGATAATTTAATTCGCAATATTCCTGGTCCTCTTTTAGTGGGTGGAGATTTCAATGCACATCATTCGGCTTGGGGATGTAACAGTGTGAACATCCGCGGCCGAGAGGTGCTTGAAATCATTAGTACCTATAATTTGACTTTATTGAATGACGGAGAAATGACTACTGTAGGCTCTGATAGGTGGCAAAGAAATGCACTTGATTTAACTATAGTATCGTCTTCAATTTCATTGTCTTGTAACTGGTCTGTTCATGATGATCCTTTAGGTAGTTACCATTTACCTGTAATCACAAGGTTACTTATTAATAAAAATTATAATATCCCACATGATATGGAAACTTCAAATTTGCCAAAACATTTTAATTTTAACCTGGTTGACTGGGAAATATACAAGAAGAGTGTTGATAGTTTGTTAATGGACTTTAAAATTAATCACGATAACCCATTACAATCATATAATGAGTTGATAAAATTATTAAATTTAGCTGTTATTATGTCATTACCATCAACTATAAGACCTGCTACATCTTTAGATACAACATCAGTAAATAATAATCGTAAAAAACGCATTCCATTACCATGGTGGAATTTAAATTGCACTAAAGCAGTAGAAGACTCTAGGAATGCCTATAAAGTATTCAAGCACAGTCCCACATTGGAAAATTATATTGAGTTTAAAAAATTACAAGCTCTTAAAAAGTTAGTGTTAAAAAGAGAAAGATATTTAAGTTGGTTTTCTCTATGTGAATCATTTAATAGAACTACTCCATTATCTAGAGTTTGGCAAATTTCAAAGAGATTTAATAAAACATTTACACCTCCAAGTAATAATATTTCTCCTTGGGTATTTGATTTTCTTAAAAAATATACTCCAGATACAGTTGAGGGGCCATTTCAAACAATTCCTCATGAGGTAAAAACTTCAGGACATTATGAATATCTAACTTATCCATTTTCTCTTCAGGAATTAAAATCTGCAATATCATCTAGACGTGATTCAGCTTTTGGCCTTGATGGAATACCTTATAAAATGTTGAAAAATGTAACAATTAGGGCACTTTCGGACATACTAAGCGTTTTTAATTTACTCTGGCAGGAAATGGTCATCCCAAATGAATGGAAAATAGATTGTCTTATCCCAGTACTTAAACCTAACAAAGTAAGACACAAAGCAGAATCATATAGGCCAGTAGCATTAACATCATGCATGGGAAAAACCTTTGAACAATTAATTAAACAAAGGCTAGAATTTTATATAGAAAATAATAGTCTATTACCATCTAATCAATTTGGCTTTCGACGCGGTTTCTCCACTCGTGATAGCATTTCTCATTTGCAATTAGATATATACAATTCTAATAAAATGGGTAATCATTTTGTTGGTGTCTTCTTTGATGTAGTGGGTGCTTTCAATAACATCAATCTGCACATTTTATGTGGGGAACTTCGTGCCCTTGGAATTCCTGAAAAAATTATAATTTGGATCTTTAACTTTTTACATAGTAGAGAAGTATATGTGAAAGTGAATAAACATTTAATAGGGCCACGTTTTTCATACAAAGGGGTATGTCAAGGTGGCATTCTCAGTCCATTGATTTATCTTCTTTATTTACACAGACTAAACATTGTACTTGGTCTTGAAGTGACAAATTTGCAGTTTGCAGATGATTTGGTTATCTATACTTCAGGTTCAGATATAAGTTCTGTTGTAACTATTTTAAACACAGCTTTAACTCGGCTAAAGAACTATTTTCATTATCTAAACTTGGATATTAGTCCAGAAAAATCTAAAGTTATAGTGTTTGGAGAGTGTGAAACAGACCTACATATTTATTACAATAATAGTGTTCTTCCAATAGTGAATGAAGTAAAGTTTCTGGGTATAATTTTAACAAGCAACCTGTCATGGACTAAGTATGTTGATTACTTGTTAGGTAGAGCTAATAAAGCATTTAATTTTGTAAAGTCATTGTCAATTGCAGCTGATCCTAAAATTTTGCTTATGGTATATAAATCTTTAGTCCGTAGTCATTTTGAATATGGATTTTTATGCTTTGGGTCTGATCAGAGATTGGTTCACAAATTGGAGATTCTTCAAAATCATAATCTTAGATGTGTAACTGGTGCAATGAAGACAACTCCAATTAATTCACTTCAAATTGAGTGTAACACTCCTCCTATGAATATAAGATTTCAGTTTTTAAAATCCAAATACATTCTCAAACTTTTATCTTTCGAAAATCATCCTTTATTAAAGAAAATATTATTTTATTATAGATTATACAGTCCCTCTAATTCCGTAAATGTCCCCTATATATTTCATGACTTTTGTAACCTAATCAGTATTGATGATCAATTCCAAATTGAGAAATGTAAAGGCAGATGGCCATGCTATTCTGGTAATTATATCAGCAAATTCTGGCCAATGGACATTCACATTAATCGTGACCTTCGGAGTAAAGAAGATGTCTATCAGTTAATTGCAGAGTTCCCTGGGTACAGGCATATATTTACCGATGGATCCAAAAACAATAGAAATGTTTCGCTAGCTATATACCTACCTCATCTTACTGTTGGACATGGAGTTCGGTTACCTGGAGCCATGTCTATATTTACAGCAGAATCTCTAGCCATTTTATCAGCTCTGCAGTACATACATGAAAAGAATCTTGGGCACACAACTTGGCTTATAGCGACCGACTGCATGAGTGTTCTCATGTCCTTACAAAACCCGAAACTGGACGCTAATATCGGAAACATTTTATATGAGATTCGGACTTTATACGCTGATCTTTGTTCTAGAGGATTTACAATAAGTTTAATATGGACACCTTCCCACATAGGAGTAACAGGAAACGAAAACGCGGATTATCTTGCAAGAGTTATTGTTGACGTTGACATCTTAGAAACAAAAAATGTTGCCATACCAAGTTCTGATCTGCTCACTAAATTACACGAACAAAACACCTTTATTTGGCATGAGAACTGGCAAGAAACACTGAGAACTAAAGGAAAATGGTATGCGAAAATAAATCAAACCATTGGTTCTGCGCCCTGGTTCACCAGTTCTGTTCTTCCTAAGAGCAGAAAATTTTATATTACCTTAAATCGTCTTAGATTTGGACATGGAAGATTCAATGCACATTTATTCAGAATGAAAATTATAACATCGCCTGTTTGTACAAATTGTGACTTAGGAAGTGATCAGACCCTAGATCATATAATTTTTGAATGCCCTGCATATGGTTTACAAAGAATTCTTCTAACTGATAAATTATTAGAAATATATAAAATGCCAGCAAGCATCCCGCGCGACACTCAAGGTTTGCTGGAAAATTACACTACATATACAGCACTGTATAATTTTATTGACAGTACTGGATGGGCAATTTGACCGTTCGGGGGACTAATAGAAGGATATGACCCGGATATGACCTTACTTTACAACAAGTTTATGACGAATACACGGATAATACACCATATTATTATGATTTTGACTAATGAACACTGAAGAAGTGGCTGTGGCCTTATTAATTTTTGGACAAGAAAGATAAAACTGAAGACGTGGCTTCGGCCTTACTTACTTTAAACAAGAAGGATGTAACTGAAGACGAGGCTTTGGCCTTACTTTTATTCAAGAACACTGAAGACGAGGCGGTATGGTCCAAGACCTTAGCCTGCCCGATTAGGGCGAAGGGAAAAAAAAAAAAAAAAAAAAAGAAGTTACGCAGTTGCTCTAAGAAAATAATATTACGTTTTTTATCGTAATTACTATGCTACAGACTTAGAAATTCGCCTATCTACTGCAAGATTTCGCATAATCCAAGTTTTATCAAGGATTAAGCGCAGGTATTGTGTTTTTTTAATGAATATTCTAAGTGAAAGTTTTTGTCGTAGTTCGCAAAGTATTTTAACTTATGGTTTCAAGGAAATACAAGATATTTATAAGTTGTAAATCATTCTTAATTAGACGTAGATAAAAGTTGTATTGAATTGTATATTCAATTGTTGTTTTGATTGTAGTGTAAACTGGTTTTTTTGACCTTTTAAGTTGCTAATGAAGTGACGAATAAACTTTATTCCTTCATATTGCAGCCTTGAATATTTTTTTGTCGATAAACTGTCCTCATTTGTTTATTAAAAATTAACAATAAGCTTAAATTGCAAAATTATACATAAAGCATATACAATTAATAAATCATACAAAGAAAAATAGGATTAAATAAATAATAAATAAAAATGTATTTTTTTAAATTATTATTTTCATATACAAATAAAACCTAAAAACATTGATTTGACTACTTAATTATGTACCTACAAAAATCATAAAACAAAAGTGGTTTTGGTTTTGAAGTATTCCTCCATTTATTTGTCCTCTGGTAAAATGCCCAGAAGACTAGCAGTATTGCCACGTTTATTAAGCGTAAGTTTGGCTTTAAATGTTATAAATACAAGATCATGCCTGTATTTCCTAAAGGCTTAAGTTAATATACAATTATTCCTTCCTCAATTTCACCAATGTCACCTATCACAATTGCAAACTCAAATTTCAATAAAAAAAATAAAAAATAACACTTCAGCCAATACTGGAATCAGATTTGGTCATGGTTTTAATTCATTGCATTATGTCTACAAACAACACTCATTTTTGGGCAGTTGTGTACCTAAATATTTCAATTCAGACCATCAATTACTTTTTAATTTTAAGTTTTGGGACTTAAACATATGTTAACTGATTTTTCATATATAAAGATAATTATAATACAGATAAATCTTCCAAATGCATCATCACATCTTACTTGAGCGATCACTAATATATATATATTGGGGTCGGCTACCAGTCAAACTGGATGCAGCTTAATACCACTTAATATAATAACTTTAGAGTTCGCTAAGCATGCGTTAATGCTTTTCAAAGATTTATCTTGAAGCTTAATACCAGTATTTTACATGGAGCGACTGCCTATCTGACCTCCACAACCCAGTTACTGGGTAACACGATATCACGTGGTATGCCTGGTTGCAGGCTTTCAGGCCTCTAACTACCCGTAATGGCTATCATAGATCTTAATTTGACAACCGGGACCGACGGCTTAACTTGCTCTCCGAGGCACGGAGAGGTCTTGGTGTGAAATGGTGGTCACCCATCCACAGACTGACCGCGGCAAGCGCAGCTTAACCTCGATCGATCGATCTGTGCGGCTGTTACTAAGCCACGAGCCCCTCGATCACAATATAAAAATATTATTAGTCTATGTATAGGGACTGGACATAGGACCCAAGTGCAGGCCACTCAAATCAAATCAAATACATTTATTTCATATAAACCATTTGCAGGCACTTTTAAACTGTCAGAAGCTAGTTGCCATGTTCAAAAGTGTAGATTCCTACTGCTGAGTTTGGTCATCAGCTTTTCCCATCCAGCCCCTACCAGCCATGTTGAGCGGATCGCCTATGTCCAGCAGTAGACTGCTATAGGCTGATGATGATGATAGGGACTGAATAGATAGCGATGACGTCACCTCAAGATGTACAAAAAAATTGGAAGAAGAATTTGGAGTAGTGAGCAGAGGTTGGGATAGGAAGAGGTAGACAGAGCGCCTTTTTTTTTGTTTGGAATAATGCCCTCCCATACCGCTCTGACACGGGGGGACAGAGTGGTTATGTGGGACTCGAACCCACTAAACCTCCATAGTGTACCTCCTCGGCTGCTTGGGGGCAGTACGCGGGAACGCTCTTGCACACGACCGCGAACTCGCCCGCAGGCTCGTTGCCGGACTCCCTCTCTCACGGGGTTGGGTATTGCACCCCCCCGCTACGACACACCAAACGTATAGCGTGTCGCAATCACCTCGAAGACCATGTGCAATGGGCGCCAGACGACCCCGTGTCCGGACGTCCAAGGTAGAAGGCCCGTCAGGTCTTTGGCATCTAACGGTGGCGGCCCCGTCAAGGCCGCAGAAGGTAGGGAGAGCGGCGCATCGACATACCAGTACTCCTCTCCCGCCGCCGCCCCCATCTCTCAGCTGCAATGCCGCCCATACGGCACCGCAGCCCATCTCAGTTGCGGCACCCCCCATAAAACCCGCAACCTACGCCGCTCTAACATGGGCTTGGAGGAAAAGCCCAGAGGAGCGGCCGTCGCGTTCCTCTAGCTTCATCGTGGGTAAGCACCTAATCCCCCCACCATGACAAGGCGGAACCCCTAGGGGGTAGCCAGAGCGCCTGAAGTATTTCTCCGGAGGGCGCAGTTTCAAATCCCGCTCCCGAAGACACGTAATACTTAATTAATTATACGAGTATCTTTTGTGTAAAGCAAAATCACAATAGCGATGCAACTTAATTAAGCTACGTTTCTATAAATCTCCAGAAATAAACATAAAACAGATAGGTACCGTGAAAGTTGATAAAACTGTACTGGAAGTTTTATCTGCCTATCAAATTGTTTTTCATATAGAAATATGATAATTGAAAATATGATTAAGGCTTTGCGCAGACAGGGCGCTCGTGAAAGCCATCAAGTTGTCACGACAAGACTTTTATTTATCCGGGAGGCGCAGGTTTGAAATCTGCTCACGCCCGTATTTATCTTTCCACAAAAAAATATAATTTAAGAGAGAGAAAGAGAGAGCACCTAGCCTTCCTAAAAACCACACGGCACCACTCGAACCTTTACTGAGGTCCCGGGTTCGTTACGGCAATCACCGCGACTTCGGCTGGATATGGTCCGTTAAAGGGTGTCAACGGACACTCCGGGGTTTGTGTAGGCTGGCCTCAGTTAGCTCGCACCGTTACTCCAGTGTGGCGCACGTGCAAAGCGCGGTGCGTGGACGTCTCGGGCCTGGCGCTGATCGGGCGACGAACCACTCATGTCCGCTGTCCACAGTCCACGCTCCACGGTTCGCGGTTGCCAGAGATCGTTGAGTGCTCTCCGGCGCCTGGCGCGCTTTTTGTGGAAGAGGTAATCCGGTTTCGCCTGTCTCACTCTTTCCACCGCCTCCTTCGCGAGCATTACGTCTCGCAGAAGTCGGCAACTGCTCCCCATGCTGTCTCGCTCCCGACTATGTATCGAATCATCATTATCAATATCGGCCACACCTCTAGCGTGTGCTGCGCCGTGTCGTCGGGCAGTGTGCGTTTAGCCTAATTTCTTACATATACAAGCATTGTAGGTAACAAAATATTAATAAAAATATTGACTTTTAGACCTTTGTATCCAAAATTGAAATAAACTTAAACTCCAAAGATAACGCTATCAATTCTTTTTTATCAAGTTGTTTTTATTTTCGAAAACGATATTTTTTTTTAGTTTAATAGTCGTTAGTTCAATAAGGTTATTTTTGAGTCGAATTTTAATGCGTCAATTAGCCACATTACTTAAGTACCTATTGGTTAGTAGTTGTATTGTAATTGATGAAATGTGGGTGTACAACCGTGTGCACCCCTGACTACCCCTTTGGGGAATACAGGCGTGATGCTATGTTTATGTGGTATTGGTAAAGCAGGCTGGTTTCCGCGACTCGACTCTGAGCGACGGTTTTACGTCCGTGAGAATGTATTATTCGATCCACCAGAACTCCTCAAGAAAAGCCAGCAGGCGTTTGATCTTGCTGACGACCTCTCGGTAGTGTAGTAGACTTTTCGGTAGCACCGCAGTTTCCGATGTACTTAGCCTTGTATGTGGCGATATCAGTGCAAAAGGGTATATGAACGTATTTTTTATTCGATTGTATTATTTGGTACATTACCGCGAAAATATATAACAATTGTAAAAATATTATTATGGAGAATTAAAATTATCAAACAAACCTGCAATCACTTTCGGGCGTAATACGCCGCCATCTTGGGGCGCTTTCTCTGACGTCAGAGTTCACTTCTTAAAAGATATCTTGAATAGTATGGCGTGTTTAATACACAAATTATAAATTTTATTGAAGGGATTTTCTTTAAAGAAAAACGTTAAAACTCATAATGAACCACAAAATATAAACACCCAGTAATAACATACTCGAGATGTTCTCATCGCGCAGAGTGACGTCACGTTTCACTCCAATCAATAGCGTGCGTTTTGACATTTTAAATTTCCCTCGCATGATTCTCACTTTTCAACTTTATTATTTAATAGTTAAAACACGATTAATTAAAAAAGTTATTGAATAGTTGTCATTCTATAGCAATAAAGATTACGAATAAAAATATTTGACCTAAATTTGAATCACATGCATATTCCCTATCTCTACCTTCATACAAGCTCTGCATAAAGGGCTGTTAGTAATACTTAGATTAAAGAGACGGTTTTTTATTTTTATCAACCGGCGTTTTTATTGAAGTTTGTGTCATTAACTCTTTTCAATTTATTTTCAGATCACTCACCCACAAAAATGGTCACAAAAATATTTTTTGGTTTGGCAACACTGCTCGCATACACAAACACTGAATACATACCGCCTGGTCCCTTGTACCCTTGCCCAAAAGACTCGACCACAACCCTGCTGTTCCCCTGTGTCTGTGAAAAAGGGTCCGATACAGGACTGTACATAAAATGTGAAAACACAGGGTTGGCTGTCATGAGTGTAGGGTTAGGCAATATAGCTGGGCTGGGGTTGCCAGTTGAGAGATTGCTACTAAAGGAGTGTAAAATATGTGAGTACGCATTTTGTATATTTATTTGTTATTTACGTAAAAGATAAAAACTATAGGATGGATAGAATTAGAAATGAATATATAAGAGGAAGTCTGAAAGTGGCACCGGTTACTGAGAAGTTGTGTAGAAATCGTTTAGCATGGATGGGCATGTGATGCGGAGGGATGAGTGTCATGTGACGAGGAAAGTTTTGAGTATGAATGGAGATGGCTATAAGAGTAGAGGAAGACCGAGGAAGCGATGGATGGATTGTGTTAAAAATGATATGGCCAGGAAAGGAGTGACTGACGATATGACAGCTAATAAAGATAGGACAGGGGGATGATGATAAAAAACAATTTTGACTAGCCTTTAAATTTCATACTGTCACGCTTAATAACACTCGGTTGCATTATAACCCTCGCCATCGGGTCGGGCTGCAATACAACCTCGTGCGTAATGACCAACTTAGCTCACTCGTATTTTAATGTACTATTTCAGCCAACCTCTTCGGTCCCCTCCTCCATCGTTCCACCATTCGTGTGATCGAAATGGTGGATACTCCTATTAAGACAATTGACCAGTACGCGTTTGCTGGTGTTAACAGGACCTTGCAAGAACTGTACATGACTAATACAAATATTGAAGAGTTTCCCAAAGAAGCTTTTTCGGTGAGTAATGCTCTCATTTAACATTACATTTTTAAGGATTCAAAGATGTCGCCATAAGACGTGTTAAAAATATGGGAGAAGAATTCGCGGTGGTGAGCAGAGGTCGAGATGGCTGTCATCGAGATGGGTGGTCAGAGCGCCTGGAGTATACATCCGGGAGGCGCAGGTTCGAATCCTGTCGCGACCGTATTCTTTTTCCATTTAATATAATAACTTTAGAGTTCGTTAAGCATGCGTTACTGCTTTTCAGAGATTTATCTTGATATTATTTCGTGTTAGTTTTAGTGTTTTAATTTAATTTTTTAAGGGCAACAAACAATTGCGGAACAACGCATAATACACACTTTTAAATAACTAAATTAAGTAATTCCACAACCAGCACCGTTATCCACATAATAATTCATAACAATAGCAGCCAACTACCGAAAACAATAAACGACAACAATTTTGTGTGGCTACACTCAAGGCAGCTCAGTTAATTAGCAACAATAAAACGAAATATAAACACTAGCTTAAATATAAATTACAATTTATATTGTAGGACTTTTTTTCTAAACTGAGAAGGTGACAATGCAAAGATATCCAAATCAGTGAAACAATCATTGTATGTTTTCATAATTCTTCGTAGTGGAGCACGAGCTCCTGCATTCGTTTTACATGGTTTGGGTGCAAATAAACTATGTGTGTATGTGTCTCGAATACGCTGAGAACGACTACGTATGCGCAGATATATTTGTCGCCAAATTTGTTATGACGTATTTTATTAAGAAACGTCTGTTCAAGAAGCAGTCTTCTTGATTTTAGACTATATAATGAAAATTGATTTAAAAGTGTGTGTTAGTGGTGATTCAGGCGTCTTGATCATTGTATAAAAACTTTCGTGAGACACACTAATATTAATTATTGTTTAACGGTTATTACTCACGCGCGTTCTTCGGGATTGCCCGACTAGTTTCGAATTCGAACGGAGCCCTTATTCATGAGCTGAGCCCGGGGCGATGTCGCGAGTCAAACAAGTCGGGCAATCCCGAAGAATGCGCGTGAGTAATAACCGTTAAGCAATAATGAATACGTTTTAATATTGCCTATTGTGACTTCGGCAGAGCAGTCTCTGTTGCATCTGCTGATGTGGCCTTTGTGCCCAAACATTTGCACCAGAGAAGACATTACGCGGCCAATCCAAACGCGGTTGAGGTGGCTGCTAATTATAAAAAAAAAAACTTTCACACGATAACAAGAAGATGACTAGTCTTCTAGTGTCCTTCAAGGCCATGGTATTTAAACTTTACTTAACATGTGCCTTGGATAAGCTTTATTTCCGTCTGTGTTCAATTGTGATTTGACAGTTGTGTGACAGTGACAGGAATAATGGTAAACATTTGATATTTCAATTTAAAATACCAAAATAAACCATTAACAGGCACGTTTGAATTGTCAGAAGTTAGATGCCACGTTCCGAAGTGTAGATTCCTATGGAGAAGAACGAGCAAGAAACTCCACGGTTAGAGTAATAGAGACTGAATAGGTTGCGATGACGTCACCTTAAGACGTAATATATTTTTATTAGAACGTTCTATTGGCGCTGTGGTTTGGTAATTGGTTTTTGCGGGATTTCAATAGAATTTGATCCAATAGGAGATCTATTGATCAATCTGTGGTTTAATTAGCCACGAGCATCTCTAGACTGCAGACTTTGGAAGTAACAGACAGCTATTTATATATTTTTTAATTGTAGGAGTCAATGAACTTAAGAATCTCGTTAATACTCGGCCACACGACCTTTCCCCTTTTTTGCGTCTATCTTTCCCGCAGATTACAAGTTTTTGGAAATATTTTTATGTTTATTTTCAAAGATTACTAAGAGAAAACAATTTAATGGTCATAATTCAAAATTAACGCTCTAAATTCGGAAAAAATATAATGCGGTCGTAAGCGGGATTCACCTGCGCCCACGGATACTCCAGGCGCTCTGTCAACTATTTCGACCTCTGCTTGCTATTTCGAAATTTTCTTTCACATTTTTACATCTTATGGTGACGTCATCGCTATCTATCAGTCCCTATTACTGTCTGTTGCTGTACTTTGACGTGACCGTATCTTTCTTCTCAATAAAAATCATATCTTTATATTTGCCAAAAAGTCCGATACAAAGTGGAGATGTCACTACGATTCATTGCTAGTTGAAACCAAATTTACGTTGTAAATTTCATTTGGCATTCTGTTTTGAAATGTCCATTTTATAAAGAGATAGAAGGCCACAGAAACATATCTATCCTTTTAAAATTTCCTATTTAGTTCGAGATGGATATATTCCATTGTCCACGGCCACATTGTTTGGCTTTAAGTAGCAATTCATAGTGTTTTCTCCACGTATAATCCAACTTCATTGAGTTCGCTGGATTTGCGTTTGAAATATTTTATCTCAGTTATTCCTGATTTTCTTATTGTCTTTAGATTCTAGGAAACCTATCAGTGCTCTCGATAGATGGGCACAAGATGACGAAGCTCGGTAAAGATATATTTGCCGGGAGTGAAGCGGTGGGCAAACTGGAGAGATTGCACCTATCTAATGGACTTATATCGGACATACCACCAGAAGCCTTTCAGGTAGGTAGCATGAGGGGAGGACTACATGACGGAAACGTGGGTCACGTACGTTCTGGCCGGTCAGGGTCCCTTTATGCTTTATTCCCATTTCGCTGTATGTTTTGCTATTACCAAAAAATATATAAATAAAAGGTGCAATGTATTACAAAGCGAAAATCAATTCGATGGTAACCAAAATAGTCAAGGTCGTTTAAGTATTACGTAAGCACCAAAGGGAGGTTGGGGGGTCCTTGCTTAGCCATTTTTGATGACATGGGGGTGGAGGGTTTGAATGGTGATTAACTCATTAAATTAAGACCCCAATGTATAGTATGTGTATAGTAAATATAATTCTTTGACATTACTTTTAAATTTTAAATACATATATATCTTTGGTATTACAATTTGATATATTTATTTTAACAAAATTTCATTTAATAATTATTATCTATAACCGACGAAAATTCAATGAACATAAACATAGCTTGACGCTTGTATTCCCCGAAGGGGTAGGCAGAGGTGTACACAGTTTTGCACCCACATTTCACCAATGCTGTTATTAAGTCCCATGTAATAGGTGGTGAGCCTATTGCCATCAACCGGGCACATTTCCAAATTCCGGGCTGCTACTGAGAATTTCCTAACAGAAAAACTCAATAACACTTTGTCCGACCCGGGAATCGAACCCGAGACCTCCTGCTCAGCAGTCGCGCTACGGACCACTAAACTAACGAGGCAGTTGTAAAAAAAAATCAATGAACCCCACAATCATTATTTACACGCCAGAATTGGCAGAATATTTATACTTTATTATTTAACAAAAATCTGTAAAATGACCATAAGCTGGAAAATAAAAATTGATTTGATTTGATTTGTACCCACTTTCTGCAAATAAATAAATAAAAAACAGATATTTTTTATGCAAAATTTAATGTATTCAAATTAGAATATATATATGGCAACCCTACTTGTCTATGCTTGAATACGAAAAGCATGTTCAGGGATTCCCCGAAATAATTGATAATTGCTTACTGGCTCTCACGTTGTGTTTTGTGTGTGTGTGTGTGGCAGAGCTTTGCTTACATTTCATGACAACGAGGAAAGGGGATAAAAAAAATACTAAAATTCTGCCGCGTTGGTCGAGTGATCCCAAACGCGACTACAGAGCATGAGACCTCAGGTTCGATTCTCGGATCTTTGATTTCCGTTATTCTTGAACGGCCCGCATCATCTAACATTGATATAACAAATAATTATTTTACTTTTTTTTTCTTAATTCGTTCTCGCATCACATTTTTCAGTATTCTGTAATGAAAATATTTTATTTTAATTTTTTCAATAGCATTAGCATAAGTTTACTTATTTATCTACTTAATTATACCCAACTGCCTCGTTGGTCTAGTGGTCCCAAGCGCGACTGCTGAGCATGAGGTCTCGGGTTCGATTCCCGGGTCGGGCAAAGTGTTATTGAGTTTTTCCGTTAGAAATTTCTCAGTAGCAGCTCGGAGTTTGGAATTGTGCCCGGTAGATGGCAATAGGCTCACCACCTATTACACGGGACTTAATAACAGCATTGGTGAGATGTGGGTGTACAACTGTGTACACCTCTGCCTACCCCTTCGGGGAATACAGGCGTGATGCTATGTTATGTTATGTTAATTATACCCAAATTTTTCGAGACTGAAGCTTTTTTAAAACTGTAGTTTTTTGTGGAACAATATAATATACCACTTTGGTAGGTAGCGACCCAACCTATGACCCCCTGCAGTACGTCATACTCTTTACAGGACACCTTCTATATCTATAGTTTTTACAGGTTCTAAAAAAGCTAAAGAAATTAGATTTACATGGTAACAAACTGGTGACACTAAAACGAAACCAATTCAAAGGATTAAGGGACACCGAAGTTTTGGATTTAAGGTACTTACACTTTTTTAATTGTTTTTTTTTATTATGGCCATGTAATACTTATATTTCCAGTATCATACAATAACATAAAATTTACATATTTTTTAAATATGTACAAATACATTATTTCTAAATATATAAAATATTATCGGCATCGGGAACAGGGTCCAAGCTACCGGTGGCCAGGGCTCCAGGGAAAGGAACTTCCTCTGAATGCGTGCGGTATCGAGGAATACCGCTTTCTGTATCAGACCCTTGATCCAGCCGCCTAGCGAGAGCCTTTTAAGGTGTTGATCAAGGCTCTTCGCTATTAGTCCATTAGGTGAAACGACTATCGGTACAATGATTGCAGAGTCCACGCCCCACATGTCGACAACCTCGTGCCCCAGATCAAGATATTTATTATTATGTTCTAAGGAAACATTGACAAATAATACACACGAACGAGACTCGGACCCGCGACCTTTGATATACCGTGTCATTGCTCTCCCAACTGAGCTACCGTGTCGCATGTTCGTATCTATAAAATTTCACACTTATCTTAAAACGGCTTATAAAAAAGACAAGAATATTTAGTTTTTCTGTTAGGAAATTCTCAGTTACAGCCCAGAGATGGAATTTCGCCCGGTAAATGGCAATAGTCTCACCACCACCATACATATACATGGGACTTTAATAACAGCTTCGAAGAGTTCGTCCCCTTCGTGTTAAGATTTTTCCACACTTAAAATAAGGGCTATATAGGCGTGATAGTATATAATAGGCATGATGACAGATTTTTAAATCTCCTTTATAATGTAGGTACACGTCTAATATTATCCGAAAAAACACATTAATTCAGCAATAAACTAAGTTTCAACGCAAATTATTGCATTTTAATTTATCGAATTTGAATTTACCGCAAAAACGCTGCTGGGTGTCATGGCGCCGTTTTAACGTCATGCCTCAGGATATTTGACATAGGTTGAAGCCATATTGTACGGGGATGATTGACATTTGACTGAGGCGTGACGTCATTCGCTGTGATTGACGTTTCAGTTAACATGGCCGATTGCAGCATTTTATACTTTTATTTTATTGAAAATCTTATTCATCTTAAAGTTTTTAAAAAAACTACGTAATTTTTTAGAATCATTCATGTCTATATTTACCTCGAAAACCATTTATTCTTTGGTTGCATTAATACTGTCATCATGCCTGTTATAATTTTTGTCCTTTTAAGTACTCTTCTCTTTGATTTTCAGTCACAATAGTATAACAAAGTTAGATGGAAGTCAAATAGGTGATCTGACGAAGCTTGGGTGGTGTAATGCCAGCCACAATCAAATTGGGGAGATACCCAGGTAAGTACTTATATTGGTAGAGGTGAATGACCTAGTGTCAGAGTTTAAACCACCCGTAGGTCTCTGACATGGCTTTACACACCATCGAGAACATCTCTCAGGTGATTTCATCACGATTATTTTCTTCACCGTGTCTGTAATGTCTAAAGTAAAATGAAGATAGTAAATGACTATAAAAAAGTCACTTTAGTACATGCCAGCTTTGATCCCACAACCTGATTCTCGAGAGGCGAGCTCCTCGGCTACCACGACTATAAAATATTATTTTCAACATACTTGCTTGTAAATAAATAAACTGATAAACATTTCGATTCTTCATTATTAACGTGTCTTATAATTTTCACTGTTATATTTTAATATCAGGCTGTTTGGCAACTTAGTGCCTGTCCTTTCACCTGCGCGCGCATAGACCAGAAACTCGGCACATGTTAAAAGAAATTTGCCCCAATTTAATAACAAAATAAGATTATTAGATTTCATAAAAGTTTCCTCGCAAGTGTGCTGAAAACGATGACAATTAATAAAAAAAAAAAAACAAACTCGCCTGCCATTTCGAAAATAAAAATCTTAGCCTATGTTACTCGGGACACAGTGAGGATTCTAACGATACCCCATACATCGATATCGGTTCAGGCATTTAGAAGTTATGGTGAAATAAAGAAACTCACAAACATACATACATACATGCACCCTAAAAACATAACACTCCTTTTTTGGCAGTCGTGTAAAAAATTATGAGCTTTGATCTTACACTCTCGGTTCCGATAACGCATGGAATCCAGCCTAGACTGTATTAATGTACTATTAATTATTTTACAGAGGTATGTTTGCAAGAAACACAGTGATAAAAGTAGTTCATTTGGATAATAATAAGATTAAAAAGTTGGACACAAATAGTTTTCGAGGAATGAGATTTTTGAGGTAAGTCTTATTTTGTATGAGTATAATAACTTTCGTGAGACTTAATCATATTAATTATCAACTATTTTCTAAGGAAACATTAAAAAATATTAAACACTAACAGGGTTCGAACCTTATTCTTAACTTTTGTTAAACTTACTAATAATATTTGACGGATATTATGCATTGTTTTATATAGCTTCCTTAGCTTCAACATTTTGTAAATGTGAGAACGCCGTAAACTTGTCAAATGCGCTATTAATTTAATAAGGCTTATCTAATTATCTTTTATATTAGTGACTGCATCCAAGATTACGTTGTTTTTACATCCCACCCAAAATTGTATTTACAGAAATTGTAAAAGATATATAGTTTAAAAGAGTAACCATGGAGTTTCTTGCCGGTTCTTCTGGATAGGAAGCGACTTTTTGGAACCGTGCACGTAAATTCTGACTTTTCATAAGTGCCTTTGTATGGATTATATGAATTAAAAACGTTTGACTTTGAACCCTCGACCTTCTTCTAGTTTGCCGTATATCATATATTTTGCACGATCGTTTTTTCGGCAACTGTATTCCATCTCATCATTATTAACATATTCTCAACGTTTTTTTTTCAGACGTCTATACCTTCAAGACAACCAGATCTCGGACGTGGGTCGTGGAACTTTTGCAGCGGTCACTCGGATAGGTACAGTGGATTTGGCACGAAATAAAATCACCAAGGTCGATTTCCAAATGTTCCAGCAAGTGAAATATGCCGAGGTAAGACTATAATGACTTAATCTCTACTATCTCACTTCTTATAATGGAGAACGTACAAAAAAACACCACTTATTGGTATCATCACATATATTTAAAATCATATTTCTGACGATTGGCATATTTTTTTTATTAATTCTGTGTTTAATATATTTTATACTTACGCATACCGTCCACATATATGCCCTTAAAGCGCTTCATAAAAACTGCGCTGTGTACACTACCTAAAGTACGTATTACGACTTTTTTTTTTTTTATCAAATTTTTTGCGATGCTTCAGACACCCTAGGTGACTATGCCAGCCCCATAGAGGAACGCATATATTATATTATAAAATGAACATAATGTCTATCTCACCCTTCTTGCATTTAAGCACATAACATATAAATCTAAGATGCGCCTACACTCGCGTGACATTGGTTTAGATAGAATCATATTTAAAACACCATTATGCAACTTTATGTCGGGTATTAACTGAAGTCTAAGATCACGATACTGATCACATTCCACTAACACATGTATGAGATCTTCCGGTTTCTGACAAAAGTCGCACACAGGACCTCCAACTAGGTGATGTATTACGACTTGAAAATCTATAAATTAAGTAGTTGGTATATGACATCCGAGACGCGTTAGACGTTTTGCGGGACTATATAATTAATTATTGCAAAGCGGGACTAAAACTGCCATGACTGGATGGTTGACTGCCTTAGTATATGCCAAATTTGAACCCACAACCTGTAGCTCAATAGGCGGGGCCGTAACCACTCGGCCACCACCACATTTTCCGCTACTACCTACTACATCAATTAATTTAATGTTTTTTTTTATTTCAGATAATAAATCTAGCCGAAAATAAAATAACAATTATAGAAAACCAGGCGTTTACTGATTTATATTTAGCTGTTGTTAATGTGTCTCACAACGAATTGATGACCATAGAGTCTGGTGCTTTCCAGAACTGTAATAACTTAACGTTGTTAGACTTTAGTCACAATAACTTGTCTATGATCAGCAAGGGAGCCTTCGACGAGAATAGTTACGCGTATCACCTCCAGATGGCGCATAATCAGTTTATTGATTTTTCTCAGGTAAGTTTTTTTATGAAAATGCAACATTTTGAACACGTCGTCGTATATATGGCAACATTTTAATTTTAGATATTAAAGTGGCCAAGCTGGCAACATTTTCTCGACCCAAGCTTTAGAGTTGGCAACACTGCCGCTGACTATATTACACTTGGCAGTACTATCTTTGGAAATATTAAATTCGCCCGTGATATTGTGATCGCCGCTCTTGTAATATTTGTAACAAACAAAATCACTGCCCGACCTGGAGTTCTAACCCAGGCCCATACAATCGAGATGACTTAATAGTCAGAGTGGAGTACTTATCCGGGAGGCGCAGGTTCGAATCCTGCTCGTGACCGTATTCTTCTTTCCAGAAAACACTATAACTTTAGAGAGGCCACACATGCGTTAAGGCGTTTAAAAAAAAAAACTGTGTTTGTTAAGGTAATCGCACTTGTACAACATTGTATTAACTGCAAAGTTAGTCGTGTCGGTTCAGTCACCTATATAGGGACCGAGTAGATAGCAGTGACGTCACCAAAACTCGTATTGATATATCGAAGAAGAATTCGAAGTAGTGAGCAGAGGTCGACATGGCTTAGTGGTCAGAGCGCCTGGAGTATATATCCGAGAGGCGCAGGTTCGAATCCTGATCACTCATCTTTTTTTTGTATAATAACCTCCGTGAGGTGTTTAATAATTGTTCACCGATTGCTACTCACGTACATTTTCGGTATTGCCCGACTAGTTCTGAACTGGAACGGAGCTCTTATTCATGAGCTGAGCCCGCGACAATATCGCCGAGCAATCATCTTATCGTGTGATTGATGAACAACCTAGTGTCAGAGTTTAAACCACCCGTAGGCCTCTGACATGGCTTTACACACCATCGAGAACATCTCTCAGGTGGGCTGGTTTCCTCACGATGTTTTCCTTCACCGTTTTATTCAAGTTATTATATTAATTTCTAAAGCGCATATGACTCGAAAGGTCTGGTGCCTTGGATTCGAACTTGCGGCTTTTGTTTTTTTTTTTTTATGAAAAATGGGTCTACGTTTGGGCACCAACTCGGCTGATGGTAAGCGACGGTGTGGCCGAGGATGGAGCACGTAGATCCAGAAGAAATCTATTCACTCTAAGTAGAGTGGATAGATTTGGGGAGAACGATAGTTGGGGAGTTGATGCAACTGCCCAGACCCGTCTCCCACAACGGTTGCACCGGACTACATCCCATACACGACTAGGTCGCTTCACGGCATGGCTTCGTCCGGTGGGTGGTAATCAGCCGCTGGACTATCACTGAAACCCCATTATTTCTCAACAGATACCAATTCTACATATGTCAGGCCTACAGATATTGAACGTGTCATACAACAAAATTGAATCCATACAAAAGGCGGCGTTCCCCAAATTGTATGAGTTGCACACGGTAGATTTATCACACAATAACTTGAGTGAAATCTTCAATGCTGTGTTCCAAAATCTATTTTCTTTGAGGTAAGGTGCTTTTTTTACACGACTGTTTAAAGAAGGAGTGTTATGTTTTTAGTGTTCATGTATGTATGTTTGTGTGTGTGTTTCTTTATTTAATTATAACTTCTTAATGCCTGAACCGATTTAGGTGTATGGGGTATCATTAGAATCCTTGCATTTTGCCGAGTAACATAGGCAATAGTAATTTTGAATATTAATATTATTCTCGGAGGTAAGCAGAGATGTACACAGTTGTACACTCACATTTCACCAATGCTGTTATTATGTCCCGTGTGGTGATTAAATGACAGGGATGGGAGAAGGGAGAGGCATAGAGGGTGAGATGGTGAACTAGGGTAATGGGACTGGAAGATGAAGAAAGTGGTATCAGTACATAAAAAACAACACCGCCTGTGTTCTCCGAGGAGGTAGGCAGAGGTGTACACACCAGAAGCAACTCTCATCTAATAGGTGGTAAGCCAAACATCGGGCCAGTACTGAGAATTTTCTGACACAAAAAGTTGTTAACTACGCTGGGGTAAGCTTCCAGTCTAACCAGATGCAGTTTAATACCAGTATTTTACATGGAGCGATCTCCTATCTGACCTCCACAACCCAGTAACTGGGTCACACGATATCTCGTGGTAAGACTGGTTGTCAGACTTTCAGGCTACCCGTAACATCATCAGGCAGCAAGGCTGTAGCTAGGTACCTTTTTTCTGGGATTTTGGGGGGAGGGGGAGGGGTTTGAGCCCCCCATGAGATACGACAAATGTTTTTTTTTAAACGTTGCCTCGCACTACGAATGTTTTCCAGTATCATGGGTGCGTTTACGGACATAATCTCACATGCGCACACACACACACACACAGACCCGGAACAATTATCTGTAGATCATACAAATATTTGCTCCGTGCAGGAATCGAATCCGTAAGAGCCGGTCTTCCGACCACTCCGCCAACCGTGCCGTCTAATTACTATAATTTTTTTTTGTAATATTTTTTCCTCAGATTCTTAAATTTAAGTCACAATTCTTTGGAGGTTATAAAGCCGTCCACATTCGGCACCATCCCCACGATACTAGAACTGGACTTGACGCATAACAAATTAAGGGATATATCGCGTGGAGCCCTAGCTAAGCTGGCCAGCTGTCGCCTTATAGATATCAGCTTCAATTACTTGGAGAAGCTGTTCCAAATCCCTATTAGTTTGGGGTGAGTTGGTTCTGATTGAATTATTTGTAATTATAATAATACTCCTTCCGACCGTTTTGCGGTCACGGCGGCCTATCTCTACAGAGACATAAGATAGCATCACGCCTGTATTCTCCCAAGGGGTAGGCTGTAGGTATGCTGTTATTAAGTCCCATGTAATAGGTGGTGAGCCTATTGCCATCTACCGGGCTCAATTTGAAACTCTGGGCTGCTACTGAGAATTTTTTAACAGAAAAACTGTATAACATTTTGCCCGACCCGGGAATCGAACCCGAGACTTCATGCTCAGTAGTCGCGTTTGGAACTACTAGACCAACGAAGCAGTTTAGTTAGCCAAGTACGCAAGAGATATTATAGTGCACAAGTGTATGCGCAAGCACAGGTGCACTCCCTCTTTCTTCATTTCAGCAATATACTAAGTTTTAATGCAGATTATTGCATTTTAATCTTATTTGAATTAAGCGCGAATACGGTCATGGGTGTCATGGCGCCGCTAGTGATGGGTTGTGACGTCACGCGTCAATAACATTTGACAAATTTTCAAGCAACACCAAGGCGGTGATTGACATCCAATTGAGGCGTGACGTCATACGCTGTAATTAACGTTTCAGTCAACATGGCCGATTGCAGTATATTTATACCTTATTTTATTGAAAATCTTTTAATCTTAAAACCATTCATTTTTTTATTCTTTCATACTGTCATCATGCCTATTGGTTTACATATGCAAAATTAATCATTTCCTATTTTTTCAAATATGCACCAACCCTCAGTGGTGTTTTTTTTTTTTTTTCAATTTTTGTGGGGCCTACTTTGTAGTACCCCCTATCCAATAAAAAAGTTTAATTAACATTGGGACTACTCTGAAGAAGTTATCCAATTTTGTTACATAAAAAAAAACAAATACACGCGTCACATTTCAAATATTTTTATTTCAAATAGACCAGATTACAGGAACTTATGAAAAGTCCAAGCTGGGTGCACGTGCATCGATTTCAGAACGGCCATTTCTGTCGTTGTTTAGATTTTTTTTTTCCACAGTGAATTAAACGTGGCTCACAACAAATTAACCGAAATCAAAGCGAGCACCTGGCCCTCAATGAATGCCCTCCTCCGATTGAACTTCTCGTCCAACATGTTGGCCGACACGTTGGCTTCCGACAGTTTCTCCAGCCTACTTACTCTGCAAGCGTTGGATTTATCGGACAATGGCATTAGTCGGCCGCCTTGGGAAGCCTTGAGTACGCTTACTAGTTTGCAGTATTTGTATCTACAGGTAAATGAATTATTTATTTTTTAGAAAGAAAGTACAACAATCTGCCTAGCCTTTTCCCAATTATATTGGGGTCGGCTTCCAGTCAAACCGGATGCAGCTCAATACCAGTATTTTACATGGAGCGACTGCCTATCTGACCTCCACAGACTGACCACCAGATAATACTGGGTAACACGATATCTCGTGGTATGACTGGTTGTCAGACTTTCAGGCCTCTGACTACCCGTAACGGCTGTCATAGATCTTAATTTGACAACCGGGACCGACGGCTTAACGTGCTCTCCGACACACGGAGAGGTCTCGGTATGAAGTGATGGTCACCTATCCACAATAATCGGACGACATGTCACTATTTCTTTTAAATTAAAATGGTTCTAAGACATTTCTTTTGAATTATAAAAACTAGTCTTATTAGTCTATATCTAAGTCTATCTCGACACACCTATTCCACAACACAATGCCGTATCTTAGAATAAAACATACATAGCCATAATAAGCAGTGAATACTTAAGTTTCCGCGATCTTTTTTAATCAGATTAATCGCTTGATTGCGCCGACCACAAAAAACTTTGGACCAGAGCAAGGAGAAGAGTTGAGAACGGCTCGATGAATTGGTTTCTCTTTTTTTGTTGTGTTCGTAATTGATAAGACAAGGTTTGTAAGAAAGCATTTTTTTGGTAAATCCATCTGAAGCCTCTGATATTTAAAAAATAATTATTTCATTAGTAAATTGCTTCCGTGCGAAGGACGGGCTTCTAGTTAGATATAAAATTAACTCAATTTGAGTCTCAAATTAACTCAATCTAATATATAAAATTCTCGTATCACAGTTTTCGTTGCCATACTCCTCCGAAACGGCTTGACCGATTTTGATGAAATTTTTTGTGCTTATCCGGTATCTATGAGAATCGGCCAACATCTATTTTTCATCCCCCTAAATGTTAGGGGTAGTCCACCCCAATTTTTTTTATTTATAGGCAAAACAACGTTTGCCGGGTCAGCTAGTTCGAGTATAAAATTAACTCAATTCGAGTCTCTAATAAAGGGGGTGGCATCACATCTTGTCAGCCAAGTCAATCTCCTGCACACGGTGCCCGTATTGTCAGTCAGCGCGGCGTTTTAAGGCTAAACCCTCTCTACTGTGAATAGCGCCAATCAGCCACGGCCCTCAGTCCCCAGCAGCCCTGCTATTCCAAGTTCTGGCAGCGGCTCTGGTCACGGTGGGGCAGAAGGTGCTAAGAATCTCTGGAAGGCGCCCAGCTGCCACAAGTCCACCACCCTCACCCTGCCATGTTAAAACGCCAGGACGCTGCGTAGGGATAGTCGATTATTCGAATTATAGAATAGAAGTGTTGGTTGCGACGGCAAGATGTGCTGATGATATTTCTACTATCACTGGAAAAACTTGGATGAGATTAGCACAGATTGTGGAGATTGACATAAGCAGAGAGAGGCCTATGCACAGCAGTGGGTGAAGTCGGACTGTGGATAATAATAATAAATAAATAGTTTATTTACCATATTAAATGGAAAAATAATACGGTCGCGAACAGGATTCGAACCTGCGCCTCCCGGATGAATACTCCAGGCGCTCTAACCACTAAGCCATCTCGACCTCTGCTCACGACCGCGAATTCTTCTTCCATATTTTAACACGTCTTATGGCAACGTTATTGCTATCAATTCAGTCCCGGGTGACCGAACCGGATATAGGGACTGAATTGATAGCAATAACGTCGCCATAAGACGTGTTAAAATATGGAAGAAGAATTCGCGGTCGTGAGCAGAGGTCGAGATGGCTTAGTGGTTAGTGCGCCTGTAGTATTCATCCGGGAGGCGCAGGTTCGAATCCTGTTCACGACCGCATTCTTTTTCCATTTAATATAATAACTTTAGAGTTCGCTAAGCATGTGTTAATGCTTTTAAAAGATTTATCTTGTGTTTATTTACCATTTATGTTGTACATTAACCACTTTCAAATTAAGTTCATTTTAATATTTAACATACAATATAACTAAGTAAGTAGTGTTTGTTGAACACTGCTTACTTACTAACTACTTACCATGCTAAGATTAAACTTGTGTTATGGGTACCAGCACCCTCACATATGTGGGTCTGTACGTAACGTTGCATCTGGATGGAACGTGGTTGGAGGTTGGTTGGTAACATTATGTTATTATTATAAATTCATTTACTTAAGCTGAAACAAATAGAAAGAAAGAGCCTCAAAAATGTGTCTTGTAAAGCGTTTGTCATGTGTATATGAGGAAACACGTGCGCGCTGTGTGTGTGTGGTGTGTGTGGTGTGTGTGGTGTGTGTGGTGTGTGTGGTGTGTGTGGTGTGTGTGGTGTGTGTGGTGTGTGTGGTGTGTGTGTGTGTGTGTGTGTGTGTGTGTGGTGTGTGTGTGTGTGTGTGTGTGTGTGTGTGTGTGTGTGTGTGTGTGGTGTGTGTGGTGTGTGTGGTGTGTGTGGTGTGTGTGGTGTGTGTGTGTGTGTGTGTGTGTGTGTGTGTGTGTGTGTGTGTTTGTGTGTGTGCGCGTATCTATGTTAGTTTGTGGATGATGAGTCTCTGAAATGTTTTTTAAACCGTTTCAGGACAATAACCTGACCGAACTAAGCCGATCAGCTTTCGGCAACCTGCCCACCATGTTCAAGCTAGATCTATCGCGCAACCAGCTGACGACTGTGGCGCAACGTTCGTTCAACGGTCTGCAACAATTGCTGGACCTGTCCCTCAGCGGCAACAAGTTCGAGAGTATACCGAATGAGGCTTTTAAAGGACTTGTGGCTTTAAGGTACGTAATAGTATAGATCGCGGCACGGATCTTGAGCGCTAGGCAAAATGGGAAGGGATAGTCGCGCAAGTATGCACTCAAGCACACAATTGCTAAATTGATAATGCTGTATTTTCCTTAATTATATTTAAAATATTAATGTGAGAACTAAAATACCTATGCATAAAAACAAAAGCACGTTGGTAGAAAATTTTATAAGTTCAATTTTTTTATTATTATTTAATAATCATAATTGCATAATGTATTAGTGTAGGTAAAGACTTAGACTTCTTCATAAACACTTCACTTTCTGATAAATCGTTGAAAAGCATTAACGCATGCTTAGCGAACGGTAATTTTTTTTTTGTGGAATTAGAATAACCTGCGCCTCCCGGATAAATACTCCAGGCTCTCTGACCACTAAGCCATCTCGACCTCAGCTTACCACCGCGAATTCTTTGGCCACATTTCAACACGTCTTTTGGCGACGTCATTGCTATCTATTCAGTCCCTATACAGGTGACCGAAACTTCACCTTAGCATAATTATGTATAAAAATTCAGTTTTTGTGTATAAAATTTCAGTTTTTTTTATTGTTTTTATAGGAAATTGGATTTATCGCACAATTCATTAGAAAAGATTGATAATAAGACACATGGATTGCTAGATGACTGCTTGTCTTTGGAAGAAGTAAGTGTACCCACTTCATTTATTTGTTTAGGAATAATTAAATTACACATATTATTACTAGCCGGTGCCCGCGATTTCATCGGCGTGACAAAAGGTCTTTGTCTTTCTCCAAGGTCCAATCTATCTCCTTGCCAATTTTCATTACGATCCGTTCAGCCGTTTAGCCGTGAAGCAGTACCAAACAAACAAACAAACAGAGTTACTTTCGCATTTATATTAGTATATTAGTATTCGCAAGGTTAATTAATAATATTCATTCGTTATTGTTTCTGCTTGAGACTGCTTCGTCGGTGTACTGGTCCCACTATGGGTGGCGTGACTACTGAGTCTTGGGTTCGATTTCCAGGTCGGGCAAAGTGTTATTGATTTCTTCTCTTATGCCATTGTCAGTAGTAGTACGGAGTTTGGTGTTGGGCTCAGTAGATGTAAATAATCTAACCACTTATTACATGGGACTTAATAATATCATGTGTGAAATGTGTGGGGAATACAGGCTATGTTTGTCATGCCTCATTGATCTAATGATGACTGCATGCGCGGTTGCTGTATGGTTCTGGGTTTGATTCCCAGATAGGGCAGTGTCACTGGGTTTTTCTTTTAGGAAATTCTCAGTAACCGCCCGAAATTAGGCACCCCTGTGCTTCGGAGAGCACAGTGCATCCTGTAGTTCTGCGCCTGATCTCTCTCCGGTCGTGTCGGACTGCCACCGCATCGGACTATGAGAGTGAAGGAAGAGGGAGTGCTCCTGTGTTTGCGCATACACTTGTGCACTATAATATCTCCTGCGTACTTGAATGATCTCCGTGAGGATAGGGTGCTGTGACCGATCATTCGGTCGGGAGGAGTATAAAGTGTAGTAATATGAAAGAAACATTAATATTGCTTATTGGAAATAGGGTGTACTTATGGTTTTTTTTAAATCTATTGTATACGTTGGTATATTACCAAAAAAAAATTACCCCTGTAAAAAATATTTTGTTGTGTGTTATATTTAACAATCGGGCCTTTGAAACGCCACCATATTGGATTTTCTCTGACGATGCTGACGTCAGAGAAAATGCAATATGGCGGACGCGACTTAACATGAAAAACACAGTATTAAGATACTTGAAAACAATGCCATCGCGGTCGGTGACGTCACGTTTCGTTCCAACCAATGGCGTTCGTTTTGATATTTGAAATTTTGCTCACATTTTTCTTTATTAATGTAACAGGTAAACTTAAGCCACAATAAATTCGGCTTTCTAACGAAGAAGATGTTTCCTTCCAACCCTTGGATTCCGTACAGACTGCGAGAAATTGATCTGAGTTACAACGAGATACCAGTTCTCACTCACGACTTGACATTAGGCGCTCAGAAAGTAAAGAAATTGGTGTTAACAGGGAATTATATTAATGATATCAGAAATAGTAAGTTTTTTTAAATTTATTTATATATACGAGTATGTTGGACATGGTAACACTGTTTTACATTATTGGTGTTGCATCACCGAGCGCTACGCGGTCGTCCTGCGTCTAATCTCTCCGGTCGTGTCGGTTTGCCGTCCCTAAGGACTATGAGAGTGAAGGAAGAGGGAGTGAAAGCTATGTTTGTGCATTCACTTGTCATGTCTTTGTCTTATATGTAATGTCTATAATTATTAATCTTTTTCTTCTTTACTGTGTGCCCATTTGAGGGGAATAAAAGCTTTTTCTTTCTTTCTTTCTTTCTTTCACTATAATATCTCCTGTGCACTTGGCTAATCTCCGCGGAGATAGGCCGCCATGACCGAAATACGGTCGGGAGGAGTATTATTTTCTTTCAACAAAAAATTATAATTTTATATATATATATGTTTATTTTAATACGGTGGAGAGGATTACTAGGATTATTTTCCTGTTATAATATTTTTTAACATTTTAATATATATTTTCAGATGTTCTCGGCAATCTGACGTCACTGGAAATTCTGGATTTGTCTCATAATGATTTGAAGGATTTAATATCGAGGACATGTAAGTGGATATTAATTTTTAAATTTTCCTTTTATCTCGTGTGATTTGAACCTAAATTGGCGACAGAATTGACATAATGGGACATTTTTTAGCTCCGTTACGTTTGCTGCGCTTGCCGCGGTTGGTCAGTGGGTGGGTGACCATCATTTCATACCGAAACCCCTGCGTGCCTCGGCGAGCACGTTAAACCGTCGGTCCCGGTTGTCAAATTAAGATCTATGACAGCCGTTACGGGTAGTCAGAGGCCTGAAAGTCTGACGACCAGTCATACCACGAGATATGTGAGTGTTACCCAGTAACTGGGTTGTGGAGGTCAGATAGGCAGTCGCTCCATATAAAATACCGGTATTAAGCTGCATCCGGTTTGACTGGAAGCCGACCCCAATGTAATTGGGAAAAGGCTAGGCAGATATACTTTTCAAAGTTTCCTTGTGTGTTATGTGTAACGAATTCGAAAAAATTACTGACACGTACTGGTGAATCCCGTACCGGTCGGGATTTTTTTATTTCCTTGCCTTCGCTCCATCAACTGAGCTACCGTGTCACTAGTTCGCTTCTATGAAATTTCAAGCTCTCGTCTTAAGGATACGCCTTGCGACATCTATTAGTAATCGTTACATATGCAAAGTTATTATAATAAATGGAAAAGGTCGCGAACAGGATTCGAACCTGCGCCTCCCGGATAAATACTCCAGGCGCTCTGACCACCAACCCATCTCGACCTCGAATCCTGTTCGCGACCGTATTATTTTTCTATTTAATATTATTATTTTAGAGTTCGCTAAGCATGTGATAATGCTTTTCAAAGATTTATCTTGCATTACATATGCATTAACGCATGCGTTGCGAACTCTAAACATAAAAATTTCCCCTGCGGTGATGCTATACTGCTTAGAGAAAAACCTACCTAATCATTTAACTGACTCTTTTCACATTTACAGCTGAAATAAAATTCAATTTTCCTGAAAATATAACTGAATTGTATCTACAAAATAATTCTCTCCAAGTTTTACCGACACAAAACATAATGGCCGCTAAACGGCTGAAATTGTTGGACGTGCGTCACAACGAGCTGGTGAGCTTTGAGCCGCAGATCGTCAGGAAGGTCAAACATGAGGGACTTGTTGTTTTATTCCAAGGTGAGTTTGACCACATCATGACCACACAACATGACCACACAACATGACCATACAACATGGCCACTCAACATGACCACACAACATGACCACACAACAAGATCACACAACATGATCACATAACATGACCACTCAACATGACCACACAACATGACCACACAACATGACCACACAACATGACCACATAACATGGCCACTCAACATGACCACAAAACATGACCACACAACATGACCACATATGACCACACAACATGACCACACAACATGACCACATAACATGACCACTCAACATGGCCACTCAACATGACCACTCAACATGACCACTCAACATGACCACACAACATGACCACTCAACATGACCACTCAACATGTCCACTCAACATGGCCACTCAACATGACCACTCAACATGACCACATAACATGACCAGTCAACATGACCACACAACATGACCACACAACATGACCACACAACATGACCACATAACATGACCACACAACATGACCACACAACTTGACCACACAACATGACCACACAACATGACCACACAACATGACCACACAACATGACCACATAACATGGCCACTCAACATGACCACAAAACATGACCACACAACATGACCACATATGACCACACAACATGACCACACAACATGACCACATAACATGACCACTCAACATGGCCACTCAACATGACCACTCAACATGACCACTCAACATGACCACACAACATGACCACTCAACATGTCCACTCAACATGGCCACTCAACATGACCACTCAACATGACCACATAACATGACCAGTCAACATGACCACACAACATGACCACACAACATGACCACACAACATGACCACATAACATGACCACACAACATGACCACACAACATGACCACACAACTTGACCACACAACATGACCACACAACATGACCAGTCAACATGACCACTCAACATGACCAGTCAACATGACCACACAACATGATCACACAACATGACCACATAACATGACCACTCAACATGACCACACAACATGGCCACTCAACATGACCACACAACATGACCACTCAACATGACCACATAACATGACCACATAGCATGACCACACAACATGACCACACAACATGACCACATTACATGACCAGTCAACATGACCACACAACAAGACCACGTATGTTTTTGTGTGTTCCAAGCAAGCGAGACGAATGTATTGTTCAAACGTGCACAGAACAACTCAAATTAAAATTGTTTATTCATTGTAAAAATACATAATTAATCTTAGAGACTATAAAGGTATGCAAAAGTAGGAAACTGTATTGATGTTTCATTCAAAATCTAACAACTAACCGTTTATTTTCAGATAACCCTCTAAAATGCGACTGCTTCACGCGCCCTCTGAAGCACTACCTACACCACATGACGCCATCTCTACTAAAACTTGACGTAAAATACCAAAATATTACATGCGCCGAACCGCTGACGTTACAAAATGAAAATATATTAACTGTGGACGAAGATAGGTTGTTGTGCTCTGGCAACACTGAGACGGACACAACAATTTTGGAGCACAGCAACACTGAAGGGGAGAGTGCGTTTGATTTTGTGTCCGAACCTGATTTGGCTTTCAGAGATATACAATAGTGAGTATATTGTTAATATTGTAATTTATAATTATATTTATTTTATCATCAATACAAATAAAATTGAAATGTCTGTTTGTAATGTCAAAATAATAGCTTTTTTATGCTAAGGAGGTACATACAGCTAAGGAATCCTGTTCGCGACCGTATTATTTTTTCATTTAATATAATAACTTTAGAGTTCGCTAAGCATGCGTTAATGCTTTTCAAATATCTATCTTGATTTGTTAAGGTAATTGCATTATTTACGACATTGTATTAACTGCAAAGTTAGTCGTGTCGGTTCGGTCACTTGTATAGGTACTGAATTGATAGCAATGACGTCGCCATAAGACGTGTTAAAATATGGAAGAAGAATTCGCGGTGGTCGAGATGGCTTAGTGGTCAGAGCGCCTGGAGTATTCATCCGGGAGGCGCAGGTTCGAATCCTGTTCGCGACCGTATTCTTTTTCCATTATAATAATAACTTAAGAGTTCGCTAAGCATGCGTTAATGCTTTTCAAAGATTAATCTTGACTAATACAGTTATTTGCACGATACCTATGCCTAAAAATCTGTTTATAAATTTTTTGTCTGTCTGTTTGTTCCGGCTAATGTTCGAAATGGCTGGACTGATTCTGATAATATTTTACTGGCAGGTAGCTGACTATTTAAGGAGTTACTTAGGCTAATTATACGCGGGTGAAACCACGGGGCACAGCTAGTTTTAAATAAAACATTCTTCCACACTAGAATTTTTTTCCTGTATCGTGGGTGAGTTTATTTACACACACAGACAGAAACGGAAAAAATAATAATGTAGATCATGCAAATATTTGCTCCGTAAGGTAATCGAACCCGTGACATGCGGCGTAACGGCCGATCTATCGACCACTGCGCTACCGTACCGAAAAGAATTAAATTATTAAGTGTTATTAATTGTATTAACGTGGAACAATCAAAATGAGTATCTATAAGGATCCTAGGAGGAGGTGGCGTTCTGTAGTTTCTGCCTACCCCCATGGGGAAAAGGCGTATATATATATATATATGTTTCTTTCTTAAGTATAACGGTTTATACATACATGCTTCGTTGGTTTAGTGGTCTCAGGTTCGATTCCCAGTCGGGCGGTCTTATTGACTTTTTCTGTTAGGAAATTCTCAGTCGCAGCCCGAAGTTGGGAATTCTGCCCACGGCAATAGACTCTCCACGTCCGATATGGGACATAATAACAGTATTGGTGAAATGTGGGTGTACAATAGTGTATATCTCAGCCTACCCTTTCGGGGAATACAGGCGTGATGTCTGGAAGACACTTAAACGATGATTTATATTGCAAAATATACGAATTATAGAAAAACGCACATACGTAATAATTGAAATTCGTAATACTCCTTCAGCAATAATTTTATTATTTAATAAAATTATCATATTTTATTAATAAAAATTCCAATATCAGTTTATTATAATAATAATGTGGAAAGAAATACTTGTATAGGTATCCCACCACTCTCATACATTAACGAACACATTAATTATATTAATTATATATATTAATTATTATTATATTTAATAATAACAATTAGTTGTTATTCATACACAAACAACGTTGTTTCAAAGTATAGACGTAAGAACTGGGGGGGTTAATCTTGAAGTTAATACCAATTCCAATCCAATTCCAATATTAAATCAGCGGCACAAAACATTTTTTTTATGTAAAAATAAAATTACCTTAATTTTAAAGCATGTCGGTTTATTATTATCCCGATTATTTAATTATTTAAAGAATTTTTTGCATTTATAAGTATGAACAGTGGGCTTACTCTTGAAACTAATACCAATTCCAATCCAATTCTAATATTAAATAGAGGCCTTAAAACAACGCGTATTTTTTAAATAAATTTACCTAAATTACAGTTGCCTCAATTTTATAGCGTGTTGTCTTCATATTACCCCGAATCTTTTATAAATTTTTTAGACATTTTGACATTTAAAAGTACGAACTGACATGTTTCCAATGTCAATCGAGCGGTATTATTTTCAAGAGTAAACCTAGTGATCGCGTATTTCGCCTTCACCGTCACATCTTCGGTAGTATAGTGGTAAGTATCCCCGCCTGTCACGCGGGAGACCGGGGTTCGATTCCCCGCCGGAGAGATTCTTTTTGCCTTTTTTTATATCAGTTTTCTAAGTATTCAAATAATTTTAAAGCAAGTTAGTGTGAAATAATTAATAATTTTGAAGTAAACATAATTTTCGTTTATTTTCTAACTATAATTTTAGATTGTAAGAAATCTTTTCATAATTACATTTGCAATTGAATTTTAAACCAGGATTTTGAGTCTTCAGTAAATAAAATCACATACAATTGTCATCCAAGCGCCACCCCATTGGGACTCAATTACAATATTGTGACTGAATTGGTTTTCTGCAAAAACTTCAATGACATCTCCACCGAGAAATGTCATTTTTCATCAATTTTTTTTTAATGAACGCTGGTTCACTGGAAAGTAATTGGAAATCCATTGTTCTTATTTAACTAGCAATATACTAAATGCCTAAAATCATCCCATAGATACGCCTATCAATACTCAATTGAACCATTTATAAATTCAGGCCTGTATCTTTTCAGTCCAAACACATTGTGCTAAAATTTGTTTAATACAATCCTATTACACAACTGCCTAAAGAAGGAGTGTTATGGTTTTAGAGTTCACATATGTATGTATGTTTGTCAGTATATTTATTCCACATTAACTTCTAAACGCCTGAACCGATTTAGATGTATGGGGTATCAATAGGATCCTTACATTATCCCGGGTAACAAAAATTAGTAATTAAATGTCTATGGTACAGAAAATGATGTACAGTAAAAATAAAAAATCACAAGGCAGGTGTTTTTTTATAATTTTTTAAATTAAATTTACATAACATAGCATAGCATAGCATCACGCCTGTATTCCCCGAAGGGGTAGGCAGGGGTGTACACAGTTGTAAACCCACATTTCACCAATGCTGTTATTAAGTCCCATGTAATAGGTGGTGAGCCTATTGCCATCTACCCAGCACATTTCCAAACTCCGGGCTGCTACTGAGAATTTTCTAACAGAAAATCTCAATAATACTGCCCGAACCGGGAATCGAACCCGAGACCTCCTGCTCAGCATACCTGAGACCACTAGACCAACGAGGCAGTCAGTAAGATGACTTAGTGGTTAGAGCACCTGGAGTATTTATCTGGGAGGCGCAGGTTCGAATCCCCCGACCGTATTCTTTTTCCATATAATATAATAACTTTACAGTTCGCTAAGCATGCGTAAATACTTTTCAAAAGATTTATCTTTAACTTCATCTTGTTTTTTCAGTTCACAATCGTCAATCTACGCCCACTGGTTCATAACCACAAACGAAGACGTAGGCGATTTTATCATCTACATTCGAGATGCAACAAATAAACTACACTTTTCATCCGACGTCGCTTATAATTTAAGGTCATTGACCATACCTATTGACGAAGATTTCAAAAACTCCCTCCAAGACGGCAAAGCAAATGAAGTTTGTATTCAAGCTAAAAATTCTAACAATACCCCAAGAAAATGGCACCCAAGTCAGTGTCAGAATGTTCCGAAAGATTTTAATTCTTGGCCAAAAAAGTTGGTTGTTGATAAGAGAAGAATTACTAAGAAGAAGGTGAAATACAGTTGGTTTGGGAATAGTGTTTTGGGGTTGGTAAGTGACTCCATTTTGATTACTTTGTGCATATTTTTGGGTGTTTGTCTGAAAATTACTGATGATCTTTAGACAAACTGTATTTTGGATTAAGCTGACAATTTTAATGAACATTTTTTTTAATTTAAAATGTAAGAGAAGTTTTTTTGACGATTTTTTTAAAAGAAAGTATTATCACTGCCATTTTTTTGACATTAGATTTCGTAATAATGTAAAATTTGGACTATTTTTATATTTTTATTTTATGTAATATGCAACTGATTAGGAATTGATTATATTGGGTCCTATTGAACATTAAAAGTAAAATTAAAAAACTTATTTACATTGTAGTAGTGTTTTTTCTAATGTCACATTTTTTTAATATATTTTTGACTAGCGTGTATTGAAAAATCCGTTGCATATTATAATTGATTTATTTTGTGTTTTTGTAAGCGTAATGTAAACCATCACAATTTAGCTTTAATTTATATATAAAATTTTAGAGACACTAATTCATTTAGAAAACAAACTTCATCAATATAAAGTTACAATATTAAATGGAAAAAGAATACGGTCGCGAACAGGATTCGAACCTGCGCCTCCCGGATAGATACTCCAGGCGCTCTGACCACTAAGCCATCTCGACCTCTGCTCACCACCGCGAATTCTTCTTCCATATTTTAACATGTCTTATGGCGACGTCATTGCAATCAATTCAGTACCTATACAAGTGACCGAACCGAAACGACTAACTTTGCAGTTAATACAATGTCGTAAAGAATGCAATTACCTTAATAATAATATAATAAATTTTTCCATTTAATATTGTAACTTTAGAGTTCGCTAAGCATGCGTTAATGCTTTTTCAAAGACATATCTTGAATTCATCAATATACTTAATGGATTGACGGGCGTTAGTACAGAACCAACAGAAATTTTATTGTTATGACGTCCATAGGCGTCTAATGCCCCTCAATGAGTAAATGTAGTGTCGCAACAAATAATAAATTAGAAGACAATTAAGACATGGTGTACTGGTCCCAATAGCGACTGTTAGCTTAATTCTCCGGTCGGGAAAAGTGTTATTGGGATTTTCTGTTAGGAAATTCTCGGTAGCAACCCGGAGTTTAAAATTGTGCTCGGTAGATGGCAATACGCTCATTACATGGCACTTAATAACAGCATTGGGGAAAAATGTGGGTGTACCTACCCATTCGGGGATTTCCTGTGACTTTCTATATTTTGTCTATGTTCTTAGACCATAAATAATACGAATATTAATTGTAATTGACGGTGTTGCTACAAGCAAAAAATAAAGTGTGTTAGTGAAAATGAAAACTTAATTATTTATAAGGAGTTTTTATATACCAAATTATAAAATATTTCTAAGAAGAAATACTTATTTTCTTTAATATATGATATATGATTGACTCAACTGCATTAAAAATTAAAATTGAATTTTTGTAAAACAAAATCAAACTTTGTACCTATATGTGATTCCATGTGCTCAAAATGTATATTTTTTTACACTAGTTTTTTATTGTATACCTTTTATAAAAATATATATTTTTATATTCTATCTGTGTAGTTGTATTAGATATAATTTAATTAATATAATAATAAATAAAAAATATATCTATTGATATATTTTTAAATAGACATTTTAAAATGTTTATACAAACTGAAATTGAATCTCAATATATATACATTCCAAAATAAGTTATTTTTTTTATTTTTATTACTAATTTAAATTGTATATTTTGTATAATATGTATATTTTAAGGAAAAATGAAATTCCGTCCGTATTATGATAAATTTTTATTGCAATTAATAAAGTTACCTTATACTATGTAAATGCATTTTTATTTGTCACAATATTTATTCTCTAAATCGTAGTTATACTGTGTAGATTGCGGTAATTACCTTATGAAAGCCACGCCACATTCCAAAATGGAATGTATAAAATTGGTCAAATGCAAGGTCACATATTTAAGACAAATTAGTTATTTGATGAACACAGATAAAATCTTTTTAAACGCACTAACGTATGCGTAGCAAATTCTAAAGTTATAAATTATTGTGTAAAGAAAAATACGGTCGTGAGCAGGATTCTAAACTGTGTCGTCCGGTTAAATACTCCTGGCGCTCTGACCACTAAGTCATGTCGCCATCTTAGAGCCGAGAGTTAGCAAAAAAAACATGCGGGGCAGTCTTTGGGGACTGCCGATAGAAGTGAAAACGAAGTAACTTGTGAATTGTATTGTAGTAATAACGCACGGAGGTATATCTATGTACATATATAGGTCATGGGAAGCGTGCGGTGACGATGACGCGAGTTCCATGATTTTAGTTCACCCAAAAAGTGTTCAACGCGCCTAAAGAAGTCTTCACTTCAATTATTACTTTTAAGCTCGTGCCTTCTCTGTATGAGAAGAGGCCCTTGCCAAGCATTGGGACAGTTATGGGCTGGTTGTTTTTATAACTTTTAATAATCTTATAAGGGTTCCCTCTTTTCCTTTTGAGAAGATATTCATATTTGATTATTGGTCATAATTTGTAATAGATTGTAACAAAGTGGTGGATCGCAATAATAAAACATACTTCGAAAAATAATTTAATAATTGTTGTTAGCTATTTTTTTTTTATAATTTTGACTGTTTTATTTTAAGAGTCATACTTACAGTCCTTCTTCTCATAGATTTTTATTTATATAAATAACTAATACTATCAACTACGTCTCTGCCGACCCTCTTCTTCGTACTCTGCGTCCTCATAGGTCGGTTCATTGTGTTTGTACATAGGTATAGTCTTGTACGGTGATACGTCATTTGACTCTGGGGTATAGGAGTTCCATTCCGATGGGAAGTATTTTGAGCCTGGAAGAAAAAAGATTAAGAATATATTTACTGCCTCTACTGATCATAAGGCTCCAGGTTCGATTCCCGGGTCGGGCAAAATGTTATTGAGTTTTTCCGTTAGGAAATTTTCAGTAGCAGCCCGGAGCTTGGAATTGTGCCCGGTAAATGGCAACAGGCTCACCATCTATAACATGGGACTTAATTTTTTATAGCATTAAAACATAGGTGAAATGTGGGTGTACACCTTTGTCTACCCCTTCGGGGAATACAGGCGTGATGCTATGTTATTTATATATTTCTTATACATATTTACTGTGATTTAAGTCATAGCATATCTATATTGAACAAAACAAGGCGACAACAACTTATAAATAGCATAAAAATAATTAAAAAATAAAATAACACGAGGTCACTGCCCTATTCGTCACGTAACATCTGAGTTTTATCTCGATAATTTGCGTGTAATTCAAGATATGTCTTTGAAAAAGCATTAACGCATGCTTAGCGAACTCTAAAGTTACAATATTAAATGGAAAAAGAATAGGGTCGCGAACAGGATTCGAAAGTAAAAAATAAAAATAAGACGTGTTAAAATATGGAAGAAGAATTCGCGGTGGTGAGCAGAGGTCGAGATGGCTTAGTGGTCAGAGCGCCTGGAGTATCTATCCGGGAGGCGCAGGTTCGAATCCTGTTCGCGATCGTATTCTTTTTTCCATTTAATATTGTAGCTTTAGATCGTTAAGCATGCGTTAATGCTTTTTCAAAGACATATCTTGAATTATTAAGGTAATTGTATTCTTTACGACATCGTATTAACTGCAAAGTTAGTCGTGTCGGTTCGGTCACTTGTATAGGTACTGAATTGATTGCAATGACGTCGCCATAAGACGTGTTAAAATATGGAAGAAGAATTCGCGGTGGTGAGCAGAGGTCGAGATGGCTTAGTGGTCAGAGCGCCTGGAGTATCTATCCGGGAGGCGCAGGTTCGAATCCTGTTCGCGACCGTATTCTTTTTCCATTTAATATTGTAATTTGCGTGTACTACGCATGAACACAACGCCGTGTCATTGGCAGTACGCTTACGGCGCGGCGTATGAAAAACATTGTGTATTTTTGCAACAAAAGGTAGCCTATATCCTTCTCCAATGTCTAATCTGTCTTTATACCAAAAATCATCAAAGTTAGTTTAACGGTTTAGGAGTGAAAACATAACAAATAACAGAGTTTTTTTTTCGCATATTAGATATAAACTAGCTGTGCCCCGCAAACGTTGTTCTGTCATATAAATTTTTTGGACAGGGCCACCCTTATCACCTAGGGGTATACAAAATAGCCTACGACCTCTTTACCGTGGGAGAGCCATGCTTCGGCACGAATAGGCCGGCTCGACCGGAGTGATACCACGGCCTCACATAAAACCGGCGTGAAACAACGCTTGCGTTGTGTTTCGCCGAGTGAGTGAGGGTACCGGAGGCACAAAACCCGTTAAAAAGGCCGGCAACGCACTTGCGACTGCCTCTGGGGCAGTGGCGTGCCTAGGGTTTCAAAATAAGGCAAGCCCAATAAAATTTTAATCGATTTCAAAAAAAGAAAGTTCAGTTTTCGACTGAGTATGTAGGTACCTACGTATGTATCATCGCAATTTTCTCATAAACTACTGGTTAGGTACAATAAATTAAAAGTGAATTCATCCGTCTTCTGCTCGGCCCCAGTTTATCACTTTCCTGATGCTGCATATGCTTTTATAAAACGACATCATATTTTGAAATTAACGAGACCAGTTCAAAAAAAATTGCCTTTATTTAATGAAGTTTTGGACTCATCGTGTCTTCTTATAGGAAGTTCCTGTTGTGCTAAATGATAAACAATATCGACTAATCTTTGAAATACACTACGGTTGTTATCAACGCGCGTGTTATATTTTGAAATTTCCTCAGATAACTGGCGTGATATAGATGTCTCAATTCATTGTTTACCAAAATTACCGAAAGAAACCATTGCACACAGGTGTTTATAGGAATTTGCGTGCCTTTTCATGGCGCCAGATATGTTATTTAAATCATTATAACCAGATATATTCGGAATCTTCATTCGAAAAAAATATGCAGCACCAGCAACACAATTTATTAGTGTGCGAACAGCCAACAATCCAACTAGTTTTATACACTGATCTATAAAATTTTTGTTTATGCGATTTACTAGTCTGAGAAATACACAGATTAAGCGTCGGTTTTAATGAAGAAATTAACTGTTTTTTCTGAGCTAAGTTTAAAGATTTTACCTTATCTTCGCCAATCAAAACTTGAACGCATTTTAAATCCTCACAAGGTACAATTACCTCCATTGTAAGTCACCAAAACAATTCTATCACTGAGAAAACCTAAGAAAACACACAAAAAACTTTAACAACAAAACTTTTCCTACTCAAGCAAATGAAACTGAAGTGAGTTGCACTCGGTACTTATGCAGAGTTGCAGTGTTGTCATTTAGGCAAAAAAAGTCGCCAGGTATATGAAAAATCTAGCTAGATGTCGCAATAGGGTATTTGACACTGATGGAAATAAAATATGAAACTTAGCTATAATGATAAAATGTATTTTATTTGACTCTTTGGTATTTTTGAAAATAATATTAATAACTCGTAAATACATTTAATTCGATAAACAAATTCAATAATAATAATCTATGTGTCACGTGACTCGAAACTATTAATTATTTTAAAAAGTCGCTAGTTTTTATTGTTGCTAAATCTTAAAAAATGTCTCCAAACTCGTTAAAAATCTCCAAGATCTCACAACGTCGCTAAAACGGCAACACTGCAGAGTTGGCAAGGTGTGCATACGCGTGCAACTTCATAGGCATGCCCGGCTTAAATCTTCCATACTGATCGATTTGTAGACGCACAAGGTATGTACTCGTTATACGGCACATCGCCATAAGTGCGAAAGTGACAGAGATAGTATTTGAAAGCCCGGTAAAAGCCCGTACGTGTAAGCGAGATAGCTATATGTAGATGCTGCAAATGCGAAACTCTGCGCGCGAACAATCGCGATGTGTAGTAATGTGGCATTGGTAGATACTTTGTGTTATTGTGATAAGAATTAAGCGCGCGAACTTTTAAATAGTTCGGGTTTGATATTGATTCTCTATCGAGCATTTTAGTAAGGCATGCCGGGCTTTTGGGCTTATATGAAGGTACCGCCACTGCTCTGGGGTTGCGGGTGTCCATGGGCGGCGGTAATCGCTTACCATCAGGCGAGCCGTCTGCTCGGTTGGAAGAAAAGTCGAGACCTATTCTCAGACCTACTAAATATACACAAAAAATGTCATAAAACTCAGTTTAGCCGTTTCGGAGGAGTACGATAACAAACATTGTGACACGAGATTTTTATATATTACAATATTATTATAGGATTGTATAATTAAGAAGTAAAATTCAACTCACCCGATTCGGACAGACCCCTGTCATACCCTGTAATAACAAAACAGATATTTGTATAAAAACGAACGTCAGACATATTCTTATCAATTAATGTTCACCGGTTACTACTCACGTGCATTTTTCGGGATTGCCCGACTAGTTTGACTCGCGACATCGCCGCGGGCTCAGCTCATGACTAAGGGCTCCGTTCGAGTTCGAAACTAGTCGGGCAATCCCGTGAAAAGCACGTGAGAGTAGTCAAATTTAAATGGAATTATTTGAAATATTTTAACCTTTTATTCTCAATCAAATATTTATTTATCTATGTATAAGGTTCTAATTTATTAGGTAATTTCCTTTGAAAGGGGTAATATATAAGTCATATACATCACTTAAGCCAAAATTAAATGGATATAACAAATTATTTGTAATTAACATAGTACTAGCAAGACGAAAACTGCTCCTTGAACGGTGAACATTATGAAAAATATAAAATTATTGTAAAAATTTGAATTATGGCTTAAATGAATCCTTATCACTTACACATTGACTCCTTTAAAGGAAATTACCTAATAAATTAGGATTATCCATATTTTTAACAAATTTTGTGGCGACGTCATTGCTATCTATTCAGTACATAAACAGGTGACCGAACCGACACAACTAACTTTGCAGTTAATGTAATTTCTTGAACTTACCGGAATGTTCGATATGGGGTGTCCATGAGGCATGCTGGTGACCATGTTTGGCTTTGAACGCCGTGAAGAATGACGCCACCTGGAAATGACAAATAAGTAAATAAGCACAAATCTTCCAAATGCATTGACGCATGCGTAGCGAATTTTAAAGATATACATTTTTGTGGGAGAAAATACGGCCGCGAGCAGGATTCGAACCTGCGCATCCCGGATGAATAGTCCAGGCAATCTGACCAGTATGTCCTCTTGTCCTCTGCCCACTACTCCGAATTCTTCTTTCACATTTTAACACGTCTTTTGGTGACGTCATCGCTATCTATTCAGTCCTTATACAAGTAACTGAACCGACACGACTAACTTTACAGTTAATACAATGTCGTACAGGTGAAATTACCTTAACAAATACAGATAAATCTGAGAGACCCGTGCACAAATGCACAGACAAACAGACAAAAATCTAACAACCATTGTTTTGGGTGCTATTTGTGTTGATAAAGGTCCCAATAATATTTTTTCTCGTATATCTTCCATGTACGGACAGCGATCCGTTACATTCTTAGCATATGTATTGATTGACAGTGATTATTATTATAACAAAAAAACTTTCTTTGGATCAACGAGGCAGTTCCTGAGTCTTGATGGTGTACAATAAAGCTTAATCACTCCATCGTGCTAGTATTTGTTCCTTACGGGAATCGAACGAGACAAACTAACTAATAGGCATGACGACAGTATTAAAGAATCAAAGAATAAATGGTTTTATAGAAAAACTCGATGACCCGGTGTACTTCGTATCACATCGAACGTCAAATGTTTGACAGGAAAGTAGGTAGAACAGTTTATATGGGCAAATTAAATTGTTATTTTTACTATCTTTTTCGCAATTTTTGTACATTTTCTCACCGTTTAAACCTTCCCTGGACTACGACAAACATTTCAACACCAAAATCAGCTAAATAGGCCCAGCCGTTCTCGAGTTTTAGCGAGACAAACGAACAGCAATTCATTTTTATATATATAAATAGATAGATAGATATATGAACACTGGATTGTAAAAAAATACCTAGATTTATAATAAACATTAAGATTAATAAGATTTTCAATAAAATAAAAGTATAAAATACTGCAATCGGCCATGTTGACTGAAACGTCAATTACAGCGAATGACGTCACGCCTCAATTAATGTCAATCACCGCCGTACGTGTTGCTTGAGCTTTTGTCAAATGTTACCGAAGCGTGACGTCACCACCCATCATAAGCGGCGCCATGACACACATGAGCGTTTTCGCGCTTAATTCAAATTAGATAGATTAAAATGCAATAATCTGCGTTTAAACTTAGTTTATTGCTGAAATAATGTGTTTTTCGGAAATAGTAGTCGTGTACCTAGATTATAAAAGGAGATTTAAAAATCAGTTATTATGCCTATTGTACTCGGCCACTCTCTGAGCCAACACTGTCGTCATGCATGACGGTATTATTTAAAACATGTAAAAATAAAATTATGCCTAACTGTCGGTAAGTCTAGACAGATTGTAATTACTTATTTAAACTATTTTTGAGAAAGTAATTTAGAAACAAAACTAAATTCGTAACAAACTGTAAATATAATCATGCACGCAGACACAAATCAGAATCCCTCCGAAACGGCTTGGCCGATTTTTATGAAATTTTTGGTGTATATTTGGTAAGTCTGAAAATAGGTCGTAGGATATTTTTTATACACCTACGTGATAAGGGTGGCCCTGTCCAGATTTATATGGCGGAACAACGTTTGCGGGGTACAGCTATAGGCTTACCACCTATTTAAATTCCTAGTGTGGGGCAACATTATAAAACAAAATTATATTTAAAACATAACATAGCATCACGCCTGTACTCCCATAAGGGGTAGGTAGTAGAGAGATGTACGCAGTTATACTCGTACATCTACCAATACTATTATTAAGTCCCATGTAATAGGTGGTGAGCGTAAGGCCTTATTGACTATCGGGCACAATCCTAAACTCAGGTATGCTACTGAGAATTTCCTAACAATTAACACCTTGCTGACCTGTGAATCGAACCCAAGACCTTATGCACAGCAGTCGCGTTTGGGACCACTAGACCAACGCGACACTTAAAAAAACGATATAGAAAGTTATTATAAATTATATATTACTTTCCATTTCTAAATTCAGTATTAATAATGTGACCGTAAAAAATAATATGATATGACTGAGAACACATTTTTTTATATTATATCGATGTATGGATCGTATTCCACTTGATCGATATGTGTAGTGATGCGTAAGTAATATTAAAGATATTATACTGGACTGAATAGTAGTAATGACGTCACCAAAAGACGTGTTAAAATGTGGAAGAAGAATTCGCGGTGGTGAGCAGAGGTCGAGATGTCTTAGTGGTCAGAGCGCCTGGAGTATATATCCTTCCTTCCTTTCCTTTAAAAGAAACGTTGCCCCACACTAGGAATTTCTTCCTGTATCGTGGGTGCGTTTACAGACTAATCTCACAAGCACACAAACACCCAGACCCGGAGCAATTATCCGTAGATCGTACAAATATTTGCTCCGTGCAGGAATCGAACCTGCGACACGCAACGCAGCAGTCGGTCTCTCGAACACTGCGCCAACCGCGTTGTCATATCCATATCCATATGTCATATCCGGGAGGCGCAGGTTTAAACCCCCGTACCCTTTTTTCCATTTAATATTATAACTTTAGAGTTCGCTAAGCATGCGTTAATGCTTTTCAAAGTTTTATCTTTAACATTAAAGAAAAAAAAAGTTTATATTGAGTAAGTATCTATGTGTTAGTATAGAGACGACACAATATTTTTTTTATTACGATTACGCTATTGGTTATTTGATGCGCATGGATAGAATTAGAAATGAGTAGGTATATAAAAGGAAGTCTGAAAGTGGCACCGGTGACTGAGAAGTTGTGTAGAAATCGTTTAGCATGGTATGGGCATGTGATGCGGATGGATGAGGGTCATGTGACGAGGAAAGCTTTGAGTATAAATGTAGATGGCTATAAGAAGAGAGGAAGACCGAGGAAGCGATGGATGGATTGTGTTAAAGATGATATGGTTAGAAAAGGAGTGACTGACGATATGAAGTCTGATAAAGATAATTATATCTGATTCCATCCATTTCTATCAGCCGTCATATCGGCAGTACATACATGCTGCACTGATCACAAATAAATTGGGATAAGGGCGGGGCGATGATGATGAGGTTGACTATGAGTGAGTGAGAGCAGGCCGTTTTATTTATTTATATTTAATCTTTCGGCTCAGCAACGTACAGATCTGTACGTTGTAACAATAAAAATCTATTGTGTCTGCTAATGACTGACGCAACAGCTTAGCTGACCCAGCGAACTTCGTGCCACATTTTTTTTGTTTTTTTTTTTTTTTTTAATTTCTATTTTACATACCTACCTTATCCTGACAATAACGAAAGAATTATCCAATTTAGTGCAGTCGTTCGGAAGTTATGCGCGTACAAACATTTCGGCGATTCATTTTTATATATATGATGATTACTAGCTAGGTTCCGGCGACTTCGTCTACCTACGTGGACTTCTTTTTCGACACATAACCTGGATTAACACATATATTCCTTTAATCCGCTTGGACCCAATTCTGTGGTCCACGCACACGAGTTCGCGAGCAGAAGCTACTACTCCATATGAACGTGTCTCATGAAAGTTACAAATAAATAATTCCTATGCCTACGAGCGCGGGATTCCAACACTAGGTCGAAAGTATTTTTATTAAAACGTTGCCCCACTCTAGGAATTTTTTTCCGTGTCGTGGGTGCGTTTACAGACATATAATCTCCCATGCACACACACCCAGTCCCGGAACAATTATCTGTAGATCATACAAATATTTGCTCCGTGCAGGAATCGAAATTGCGGCACGCGACGCAGTAGCCGGTCTCTCGACCATCGCGCCAACCGCGTCATCTCAGATTTCGTGTAGCAAAGCATTAACTATTTTTTATTCCATGTTCAATGTAACTCCGTCATTAAGTTTTGTAGATTATGCCGTGATAAACAAGCTGTAGGTAGCCTGCTAAATATGGTAATTACTTCAAAATTCTAGGTCAATGTACCATCTCGAGTCATGGACAATCAAAATGTGTTTATCACTATGGTTTTTTAGATGGCTTTTTTGTCAAAGTTTTTTATGTGCGGAGAAACTATGGATAGATACTTAAATAAAATTATAGGAGCGGAGAAACTATGGATAGATACTCAAATAAAATTATAGGAAAGCTATTAATAATATACTCACAACCGTATTTCGGTCGCAGCTGCCTATCTCCACGGAGATAAGCCAAGTACGCAAGAGATATTATAGTGCACAAGTGTGTGCGCAAACACAGGTGCACTCCCTCTTCCTTCACTCTCATATTACGACCGGAGAGAGATCAGGCGCAGGCTTTACGTGCTCTCCGAAGTACAGGGGTGTCGCACCACCAACTTCCCAATTCCGGGCTATTATTGAGAATTTCATAACAGAAAAACTCAATAACACTTTGCCCAACCTGGGAATCGAACCCAGGACCTTACGCTCGGCAGCCGCACTAGACCTACGAGGGAATACGTTATAAAATGCATAATATCTTTGGATATTATGCATTTTATAACGTCTGAATAAAAACTGTCGACAGGAAAACATAGCATCACGCCTGTATTCCCCGAAGGGGTAGGTAGAGGTGTACATAGTTGTACACCCACATTACACCAATGCTGTTATTAAGTCCGGGCAAAATTCCAGACCCCGGGCTGCTACTGAAGAACTTAATAGAAAAACTCAATAAAACTTTGCCCGACCCGAGAATCGAACCCAGGACCTCATGCTCAGCAGTAGCTAGAGACTATTAGACCAACGAGTCAGTTATAAAATAAATTATCTGATTAATAATATCAGAAGACGTACCTTAGCCGAGCTGACAGCAATTTTGAAGACCAATAGCGCCAAGCCGATGGCGACGGACTTGGCAGCCATGATGCTGGTCAACAGCATCCACGTCGACATGGCGCCAACGTGGAAGATGATCGGAATCATCGCTACACCCATTTTCTTCATATTTTTACCTCCTGGGGATTAAAAGTGATTTTCAAACGAATATTATATAGCATCATCCTCATCACCCCTTCGAGTAATGCAGGCGATTACTCGAAGGGGTACACAGAGGTGTTGTACACCCACACTTCACCAAAACTGTTATTAAGTCCCAATGTGTGGCGAGCCTATTGCTATCCACCGGACACAATTCCAGACTCCGGGCTGCTACTAAGAATTTTCTAACAGAATAACTCAATAGCACTGCCTGACCCGGGAATCGAACCCGAGACTTCCTGCTCAGCAGTCGCGCTGGGGACCACTAGACCAACGGGGTAGCTAACATAGCATCACGCCTGTTTTTCCTGTCGAGGTAAGCAGAGGTCTCTTTCCATAAACATTTATAGCTTTAGAATTCGCTGTGCATGTTTTAATGCTTTTCGAAGATTTATCTGTATTTATTAAGGTAATTGAATCTGTACGACATTGTATTAACTGCAAAGCTAGTCGAGTCGGTTCAGTATCCTGTAAAAGGGACTGAATAGATGGCAATGACGTCACCAAAGGACGTATTAAAATGTGGAAGAAAAATTCGTGGTGACCAGAGGTCGAGATAGCTTAGCGGTCAGAGCGCCCTGAAGTATTTATCCGGGTTTCGAATCCTGCTCACGACCATATTTTTAAAGTTACAATATTAAATGGAAAAAGAATACGGTCGCTAACAGGATTCGAACCTGCGCCTCCCAGATAAATACTCCAGGCGCTCTGGCTACTAAGCCATCACGACCTCTTAGTGGCCAGAGCGCCTGGAGTATTTAACTGGGAGGCGCAGGTTCGAATCCTATTAGCGACCGTATTCTTTTTCCATTTAATATTGTACCTTTAGAGTTCGCTTAGCATGCGTTAATGCTTTTGAAAGATTTATCTTGGACCATATTTTTCTTTCCACAAAAAATTATAACTTTTTCAGCAGATATTGTACACTCACATTTCACAATGCTGTTATTAAGTCCCATGACTGCGGTTGCTTCCTATGTTGCAGCGTTTCGTGAACCACAGATTGTGGGTTCAAATCTACCATGTACCAATGTGACTTTTTCAATGTCATACGTACTCTTTTAGTTACAAAATCCAAGGGTTGCTTACTTGCTATGTATAAGCGGGCCGGCATTGTCGTATCGGCATTTTTTGTCGAACAACGAAAGCCGACCCGAAGCAATTACTGCACTTGTTCGGTTTTAATCAGCTTGTGCCGATTACCCTAGTTCATTCGGGTCGACAAATCATATGATTAGGCAGTCCCACATTCTTAGCACTACTGAACTAACATTATCTCTAAAAGTCGACCGGCATAAGTCGGCAGTTGCCAAGCCAAGTGATTATGTGCGACAGCCGAGCGGTTTGTGATTCCCAAACATTCATCTACATATATTCGATTTTACCGCTCGGCTGTGCCTTCTTCCGCCGACTACAGGCCGTCTCAGATTAGTAAAGTCCGCCGACCACGTCACGCTCTCCTCCGTCCCGATGATAGTATCACTGTAGCTCAAGAGTCTAACAGCCACACAAGCACACTCCGACGCGCTCGACGCGAAATATGTCATCATGTCCGCCCGGACCCTTGCTCCAGCCGGCCCACGCCGGGCCAGTAGCTTTAAATTCGACCCTTAATAATAAGGAAACTGATCTGGTCCAGCTAGTCCCTAGTTGTCCCCCCAGCAACGCCCTAACCCGAGGCTCGTGTCCCGCGTAGAGGACGCCCTTAGTGCTGTGTTGCTTAGTTTGTAGTATTATAAAATATGCTCTGGCTGGAGGCATCATATTGTCTCGCCATAGCTATTGTTCAGTTACGCAGATCAAACCCCTATGGGTTAAATGCAAGAGGCCAAGTCAAAAAAATAAGGCGTTTGTGCCGATTAATGCCGGCCCGCTTATGTGTGTAGCAACCCTATGACCTCACAGACATACGGTGAATAAAAACATCGTAAGGAGACCTGGACTTGATGGTCTGAAATCACCAACCCGCAGTGAGCTAGCGTGGTGATCAATGCTCGTGCCTTCTCTGTATGAGAAGAAGCCTGCGCCCTGCAGTAGAACAGTTATAGGCTGGTTATACATACATACATATAATCACGCCTGTTTCTCATAGGGGTAGGCAGAGACTATCGATTTTTATTTAGACGATCGATTTATTTTCGAATGATATTTGCTACGATTCTGACACACCACTTTCGCTTCATCTATGTTCATTAACCTCTTCATACATGCACGCCGATTCAAGTGGCCTTCCTGTCCTTCCTGGCTAACCTGTCCTTTTTTGAGCTGGGGCAGGCCGACCTCAAAAAAGGACAGGGGTTATAAATGATATTAATCAAATAACAAGTGGGTGACGATTCAGTGTCTCCATTACCTTTTTCTGACAATAATTGGGCTATTCTCAAAAAGTCATAGACAAAAGAATAAGCCCACAATTTTCTCCACGCAATACAGAGATCAATGAAAGATTATAAAAATTGAAATCTCATTAGCGCGCTCAGAACGGTAATTTTACGAACTTTTACGAAAAGTAAAGCTAAAGGAACTGTTTTCATAGTGGTTAGATTGCGTCGTTGTTCTAATGAACGCAACGGCCGCTGAGAAGTCCTGGGCTCGATTTCCGGGTAGAGAAATGTTACAATGATGAAATTAATAAAAAATAAAATCACGCGTGCCGTGTTTGGAGTTCTTCTTTATTTCACATCTTTTTGATTACGATTATTTAGAGGGGCTCGTGGCTAAGTAACAGCCACACAGATCAATCGATCGGGGTTAAGTTGCGCTTACCGCGGTCAGTCTGTGGATGGGTGACCATCATTTCATACCGAGACCCCTCCGTGCCTCGGAGAGCACGTTAAGCCGTCGGTCCCGGTTGTCAAATTAAGATCTATGACAGCCGTTACGGTAGTCAGAGGCCTGAAAGTCTGACAACCAGTCATAACACGAGATATCGTGTTACCCAGTAACTGGGTTGTGGAGGTCAGATAGGCAGTCGCTCCATGTAAAATACTGGTATTAAGCTGCATCCGGTTTGACTGGAAGCCGACCCAATGTAATTGGGAAAAGGCTAGGCATATATATACATCATTTTGATTACCGTTGCAATATAAAAATGATATGGCTAGAAAAGGAGTGACTGACGATATGACAGCTAATAGAGATGTGTGGAAGAAGAATACATACTGCACCGACCACAAATAAATTGGGATAAGGGCAGCGGGATGATAACGATTTGCACTATATGAATTCCCACTGCAAGCATTAATTTTATTACTTGCCTTTGTAAGGATTCTAATGATACCCCATATACTTAATCGGTTCAGGCGTTCAGAAGTTATGATGGAATAAAGAAAATCACAAACATACATACATACATACATGAACCTGCCTAAAAACAGCACTCCTTTTTGTGGGCAGACGGGTAAAAATTAACAATTTAGTTTTTTAACCTACTTAAAACAGGAAGAGCTCAGGAAGAGCAGGAGACCTCTACCTTTTTCGGTTGTTTTTTTTTTGTTGTACGAAATTCTCAGTGACTACCAATTAAATTGCCTAGCCCTTTCCCAACTACATTGGGATCGACTTCCAGCCTTCAGTCACGAACCGACTGCCTATCTGATGTCCACAACCCAATTACTGAGTAACACGATATCTAGAAAGAAAGAAAGAAAGAAAAAGATTTTTATTTTTACACGCCATCCGACGCACGGTAGTGACGAAACACAAATAGGTGTACAATTTACAACACAGATTAAATTCCGCTTTCAAAGGAACTCAAATTACTAACATCTAAACTTATAAACTATGGTGCAATGTAAATGTATAATTATCTATGATTAGTGTTGTCTCCAATATGAGTATAGTGTTCTATGACTCCTGTGAGTATTAGTGTCTATATAATCTATGGTATTTGGGCATCAAAACAAAAATTACAAACTATTAATAAAATAACTGAAAACAATTTGCAAATACACATTTAAAAGCTATTTTGGATACAATATTAAGTATTCAATATCGATTAGTGGTGTGATGGGTCATACGAACAGCAATTAACGTATACTTGCCTGTGTTAGAATTAAGTTCCAAGAAAACAAAATAAGAATACATCAATTAACATGTTTGATTTGTGCGTCGCATGTGCGCAAAAACAAAGGTCGTTTGCTCAGCATAATGCTCTGACGTCGGGTTACCCTAATGCCAAAAGCGCTGATTTTCAGCAAAAACCTTAGAGTGACGTCATGGAATTCCATTGAAGAAAAACAATAACAAACAAATTCAAGCGGTAAGTAATACGTACATAGTTTGGCTATCGCTATGTTACCAGAAACCGTACAGAGTCATAAATTTACCGGAAACTTGTCCAACAGTAAATCCACAAATAATATTGACAAAAAAAAAAGAGAACAAATATGAAAAAATAAATAAAATATTAATATTAATGTAGCGGACGCCGAGCCTGCGGGAATTATCTACGAATTATTTACTTACATTCCAGACGCATGAGGGCGCCACCTGTATAAAGCCCATGTGTAACCTTAACTATAGCAAAGCTTTACCGTAACGAGAGCCAAATTGATATTTTTCTGTTTTTTAGGGTCTAAACATAGGTTTTTTAACGTAGTTTAATGTAATTAAGTAGTCCTAAGTAAGAACTACCCATGTAAAATAATTCAGGCGTTTTAACGAATGTAATAACATGGATTTTGAGCCCAATAGATTCCCCATACAAATAACGCTTTAGTGCCGTGTGCATACTTGAAACGACCTGATTGGTCGAGCCGGAATGGCTTAGTGCCGTGTGCAAACTATACGCTCTATTATTGGTCACAGACCTCTATAAAAGGAGGGCAAAAATCCATGAATATTCATTCGGTCCTCGGCAACAGGAAGAACAACAGGAAGAACAACAGGAAGAACAACAGGAAGAACAATAGGAAGGACAACAGGAAGAATAACAGGAAGCAACTAGAATTAAGGAAGATAAAAGAAAATACACGCAAATTGTGAAAACCGTGCCTTTCATTTCACACACATCATTATACAGTCCACGACAGTCTGGTCCTTCGAGCCGGATAGAAGAACGAAGAACCCGCGACGAACCCGGTCTCCGTGTTGCAGACGAAGTACGAAGATCTGTGAAGAACGGAATCGGCTAACAAGCAGGACCGGCTTGAACCCGACCGATCGTACCAAACGAACGACCGGTTCCCGATCATACCGGTTCCCGACATACCGGTTCCCGCCATACCGGTTCCCGACATACCGGTTCACGCCATACCGGTTCCTGCCATACCGGTTCCCGCCATACCGGTTCCTACCATACCAGTTCCCGACCATACCGGTTCTTACCATACCGGTTCTCGCCTAACCGGATTGAACCACAACGAAGCCGACCGAATCCGAAAGGGGTGTTGACCAAGTGCAGCATCCAGAACGCGTCAAACGTATCCGAAGAAAGAAGACTTCACGAACAATGGTGATCACAAGAAGCCAAGGGGACCTAGCAGAGATGGAAGAACAGCGACGTGCCCAAGAGCAAGAAATGCGGAACGCCCAGGAACGAGAGGCGCGCCGCAGGGAAGCGGAGCTAATTGAGAAGGAAAGAGTGAGAAGGCTCTCACTCGACCCACCGGCGTCACCATTTCCGAAAACAGTAGACACCAGCACAGCGGCACCTTCCGGACTACAAGCAATGACAACAGTAACACAGCGAAGAAGAGGATCACCAGCCAGGTCAATGCGATCGACAACAAGCATTACCACAAGACTGAAGATGGTAGAACTTGAAGCTGCAGAGAAGCTGGCAGTCATCCGAAGAAAAGAGCTGGAGTTAGAACAAGAATTAGTCAAGAAGAGATTGGCAGTCGAAGTATCCGCAATCAATGACGAGGAGAGTCTACATGAAGAACAAGAGCACCTTCCTCCTCGGGAAGAACCACATCGAAGGGTGGACGAATGGTTAAGAACAAACCCCCTCAATTCACGGGGGGAGGAGGAGCCAAGAGAAGAACCGAAGCAAATACGATTCGAAACATCCAGAGCAAGATCACCAACCCCAACAAGAACAAAGAACAGCATCGAGCACTTGGCATCAACACTTGAGAAGATGGCCAGACCCAGACCAAGGCATACTGACCTACCTACCTTCTCCGGAGCAGCCAACGAATGGCTCGCTTTCAAGGCCGCAGTACATGACACCACCAATATGTACCAGATTTCGGCAGCAGAGAACATACAAAGACTGAGAAGCTGCCTCAAAGGAGAAGCAAGAGACGCCGTGGCCGCTCTTCTGCATACAGCCAGTGACCCGGACGTAATCATGAAGACCCTGGAGCAGTGCTTCGGGAGACCGGAAGTCATTATCGACCGGGCACTGGAGGACCTGAAAAAGCTGCCGAAACCTGGAACATCGGCGGCTGAGCTCAACAGCTTTGCCATTAAGCTACAAAATATTATCTGCGTACTGAAAACAATAGATAGAAGAGGATACCTGTACAACCCATTGATGACGCGGGACGTGCTGGATAAACTCAGTCCACATCTACGATCCCGCTGGTGTGACTACGCATATGACCACGAAGGGACGGCAGACCCGGAGATCGTCGTGATGTCACGGTTCTTGATGAGGGAGGCGGACAGGGCGCTACGATACACCTACGCTCCGCCTGCGAGCACCATAGCACCGAAGAAAGAAACCCGACCCACCGTGACACTCAAGAAAAGGGCGAGCGTCTTCACTACTACCGGGGAAACAGGAGAAGAAAGAGACAAGTGTCCCAAATGCGGACAAGCTCACGTCCTGACCCAATGCCCGAGATACAAAGCGCTCACAGTAGACGAGCGTTGGAACTTTGTAAAAGACAAAAGGATATGCTTCAAGTGCGCCCAAAAATCACACAGGCGCATAAGTTGCAAAGCAAAATTGTGCGGTGTGGATCAGTGCCGACGACCACATCACGAAACTCTTCATCAAATACGCGAAGCAAAGACTGAAGACCCAAAGGAGACTGAAGAACCAAAAGAAGCAGCGGTACTGTCCGTGGCAACGCAACCAGCCACGGGACCACGGACGGTTCTACTGAAGATGTGTCCAGTAGTCGTTTCTGGACCACGGGGGGAGGTAGAGACGTACGCGCTCCTAGATGAGGGAGCCACCATCACCCTGGTGGACGAAGAACTAGCAACGAGCGTAGGGGCAGAAGGACCGTCGCAACCACTTCACCTGAACGGAGTCAACATGTCGCAGCGAGAGATGAACAGTCAATTAGTGAACATAAACGTGAGAGGATTGAAAGGTGAAGACGCCTACAAGATCAGAGCAAGAACCATGAAGAATCTCCGACTTCACCAGCAATCCATACCAGACACGATGATGAACTTTGAGCACCTGAGAGACTTGAACCCAGAAGAAGTCTGCTACAGGCAAGCGCGTCCCGGACTCCTAGTGGGAACTGACCATTGGGAATGCATCGTGTCCCGCGAACTTCGGACCGGCGGCCCCGATCAACCGGCCGCATCAAAGACACAGCTAGGATGGGTGGTACACGGCACCGCACCGCGCCGTGTCCTCTACCAAGAGGGGAACGCACTACACGTGTACGAGCACGACCGAACACCAAGGGCAGGTGACCAGGACCTGCACGACTTAGTCGAGAACCACTTTAAAATCGACACGCTCGGCGTACACGGAAAACCGAGAATTAAAGAAGCCGATCAGCGGGCCACTGACATCGTTGCAAGAACCATTAAAAGAATCGACATCGGGTATGAGGTGGGACTACCATGGCGAAGAAACGACGTCGCCATGCCGCCGAGCTACAACCAAGCGTTTCGTCGGCTAAGGAAAATTGAACAAAAGATGGACGCTGACCCACAATTCGCAGCAGAATACTCAAAACAGATAGATAATCTATTGAACAAGGGTTACGCGACGCTGTGCGACGGATCAGAAGAGACCAGCGCCATCTGTTGGTACCTGCCACACTTCGCGGTACAGAACCCCAACAAACCCGGCAAACACAGACTGGTTTTCGACGCAGCGGCAAGAAGCAACGGCGTCTGCCTGAATGATGAGCTCCTGGAAGGACCTGATCTGCTGCTGTCGCTGCCAGGAATTCTATTCAGATTCCGAGAAAAGGCGGTAGCGATAACGGCGGACATACAAGAAATGTTCTTGAGGATCAGGATAAGAGCAGAAGATCAACCAGCCCAACAGTTCCTGTGGAGGGGCACTGAGCGAGAAGAACCCCCGAGAAAATACAAGATGAACAGCATGATATTCGGCGCCGCAAGCTCCCCATACATGGCCCACTATGTGCGCAATCATAACGCGGACGTATATGGGCAGAAACACCCACGTGCCTTGGAAGCCATTAAAGGGAGCCATTATATGGACGATCTGGTGGCCAGCTACCACGACACCAACGAGGCAAGAAAAACAGTAGAAGAAACAATAATGCGCGACGTCCCTACAGAACTGCACGCCACCTCCCCTACACAACTGGGGGGAGTACAACCCGAGAACAAAATACTGGGGTTGTACTGGAACGCGGAGCGGGATGAGCTCGGGTTTAACACATCAATGAACCGAGTCCCGGCCGAAGTGCGAGCTAGAACCCGCGCGCCGACTAAGCGAGAGGCCCTCAGCGCCGTAATGTCGATATACGATCCGCTGGGACTGCTGAGCCACTACACAATACGATCCAAGATAATATTGCAGAGTCTATGGCGCCTTAAGACATCATGGGATGAACAAATCCCGGAGGAAGAGAACGAGCTGTTCGCATCCTGGCTCGAGCACCTGAACGAGCTAGCCCAGTTACGATTACCGCGATGCTACCTGACGCAGAAGTACGAACGCGTTGATCTGCACGTCATGTGCGACGCCAGCGAACAAGCCTACGCGACCGTCGCCTATTGGAGAATACGAAACATCGATGGCAGCCTGAACGTCGTGTTGGTAGCCGCCAAGGCAAAAGTAGCGCCTCGTCGAGCGCAGACGATACCGCGTCTGGAGCTGCAAGCTGCGTTGATTGGAGCCCGACTCGCCGACACCATTAAGAAGGAACATCGAATCAATATAGGTCAAACGACTTATTGGACCGACTCGTCTACCGTGATACACTGGATTCATCACGATATGCGAAGATACACGCCGTTCGTCGCACATCGGCTAGGGGAAATCGCAGAACTAACGCAGAAGGAAGAGTGGCGTTGGCTGCCCACCGCGTACAACGTAGCTGATGACGCCACCCGGCTCGTCGACACACCCATTAGAGCGACAGATCGGTGGTTCCAAGGGGCTGATTTCCTATACCTGCCAGAGGAACAGTGGCCTACGGCACCTACAGACGAGCCAGACGATGAAGAGGTCTATAACGTCGCGGAGACAGTGATACGAGAAAGCTGGTTGCCGAACCCGGCACGCTTCTCTAAATACGAGGTATTAGTACGAACCATCGCTCGAGTAATCGCCTTCACTGACATCTGCCGGCGAAGGGCGACAAAGATGGAGCACCAGCACATTCAACGCGCGGAAACTGAGCTTATTCGACAAGGGCAAGAGGACAGCTTCGGGGAAGATTTGAAAAGGATCCGGTCTGCTCGCCCGCTCACAAAGGCGAGTCGATTGTACAGATTAGACCCAGTGCTGGAAGACAATATCCTGAGGGTTAGGGGCCGGATCGAGGCCTCCTCCGCCCCGATCGAAACAAAACGACCAATAATACTGGACGGCCGCCACAAGCTGACCAAGCTCCTCGTGTTGAGGGAACACTGCGCAGCGGGTCACGCCAACAGGGAGCGAGTGACCAACGATCTGCGACAGCGCTACTGGATAATACATTTACGACCTACGGTACGCGCTGTGGAAAAGAATTGCGCCTTCTGTAAAAGGAGACGAGCGACGCCACAGATACCAGCTACGGGAGACCTACCTCGCGCACGTCTCGACCCCTTCCACCGCCCGTTTACCAATTGCGGAGTGGACTACTTCGGACCCATGATGGTCAAGGTGGGGCGCCGCCGTGAAAAAAGGTGGGGTGCACTCTTCACATGTCTCACCTCCCGCGCCGTACACGTAGAACTCGCCGCATCGCTCTCCACGGATTCAGCCATCATGGCACTGAGAAGGATGGCCGCACGAAGAGGTTGGCCTGCGATAATGTATTCTGACAACGCGACCAACTTTCGCGGGGCCGATCAGGAACTACGCAACGCTTACATCGAATGGATCCCCGCGCTGCAAGATGAAGGACTACGGCATCGTATGGAGTGGCGCTTTATCCCTCCCGGCGCGCCCAATCAAGGCGGCGCCTGGGAACGCATGGTGCGATCGGTAAAGACGGCCCTGAGCGTGACCCTTCGAGAAAAGGCACCCGCAGAAGAAGTACTACAGACTCTGCTCACCGAGGCCGAGTTCTCCATAAACGCGAGACCGCTGACCCACGTCAGTGTAAACCCCAACGATCCCGAGGCCCTGACACCGAACCACTTCCTGCTGGGGTCATCAGCCGGTCTGCCGGCAACAGGACCCTGCGACGAGGCCGACCGGAGGACCTGGCGGGCCAGTCAGGCGCTCGCCGATCACTTCTGGCGACGATGGCTGCGCGAGTATCTCCCCACCTTGATACCTCGCGGCGAGCCACGAAACAACGCGCGACCACTACAAGCCGGCGATGTGGTACTCATAGTAGACGGCACGCTACCCCGCAACACATGGCCGATGGGAATCGTCGAGCGCACACACACTGGACCAGACGGAGGCATCAGAGTCGTCGAAGTGCGAACCCGAACCGGCACCTTCCGACGTCCCGTCAGCAAGCTCGTCGTCGTGTCAACAAAGGAAGAGGCTACGCGAGCTACGCCGGGGGGAGAGCTGTAGCGGACGCCGAGCCTGCGGGAATTATCTACGAATTATTTACTTACATTCCAGACGCATGAGGGCGCCACCTGTATAAAGCCCATGTGTAACCTTAACTATAGCAAAGCTTTACCGTAACGAGAGCCAAATTGATATTTTTCTGTTTTTTAGGGTCTAAACATAGGTTTTTTAACGTAGTTTAATGTAATTAAGTAGTCCTAAGTAAGAACTACCCATGTAAAATAATTCAGGCGTTTTAACGAATGTAATAACATGGATTTTGAGCCCAATAGATTCCCCATACAAATAACGCTTTAGTGCCGTGTGCATACTTGAAACGACCTGATTGGTCGAGCCGGAATGGCTTAGTGCCGTGTGCAAACTATACGCTCTATTATTGGTCACAGACCTCTATAAAAGGAGGGCAAAAATCCATGAATATTCATTCGGTCCTCGGCAACAGGAAGAACAACAGGAAGAACAACAGGAAGAACAACAGGAAGAACAATAGGAAGGACAACAGGAAGAATAACAGGAAGCAACTAGAATTAAGGAAGATAAAAGAAAATACACGCAAATTGTGAAAACCGTGCCTTTCATTTCACACACATCATTATACAGTCCACGACAATTAATAAAAGTATTATGTAAGCCAGTCGCCATGTTGCATAAGCGCATTCCCACTATTCCGAGAAGCAGCCCAGCGACGATGCGTCGGCGTCGGTTATTACCAATTATAATTGCTTCATGGTTATTATAATACATATGAATAGTACTCTGTTATATATATAGTATAGTTCTCTGTTATATATATAGTTATATATATCTGTTATATATTGTATATCTCGCGGTAGGTATGACTGGTTTTCAGACTTTCAGACATCTAACTACCTACACTTATTGCCTGACATGAATTTTCATTGGACAACCGGGACCAGCGGTTTGAAGTTCTCTCTGAGGCACGAAGGGGTCTCGATAGGAAATGGTGGACACCAGACGGAGATACTGACTGTTTTTTGAGGAATTCCTCAACGGTCTACAGCAGCGATATCGTGTTTGGACTTATGTCATTCATCTTGATAAGAAATTCAAACCTAAAAGAAAATTGCACCCACATTCACATTATGATCTCATAATTATATGCTAAGAATCTGTATCAACCTCGTACCTAAATAATTATTACTTTTTCATTTCATAAAAACAAAAAATTGAGCTAAATTATAAACCGATAAAAAAGAAATTGAAAAGCTAAAAATGAATTAAACCTTAATGCAATGACGTATAAAAAAATACGTATAATAAAAATATGTATGTTGAAGAAGAATTTGGAGTAGTAGTGAGCAGATGTCGAGATGGCTTAGTGGTCAGAGCGCCTGGAGTGTTTATCTTGGAGGCGCAGGGTTCGAATCTTGCTTGCGACCATTTAATATTACAACTTTTACCATTTAATATTCAATACTAGCCGTGACCCGCGGTTTCACCCACGTATAATTATTAAAAATATTACATATACCGCGTAAAATATTATAGCCTGGCTTAGTTACTCCTTATAATATAGTCAGCTACCTGCCAGTAAAATCTTATCTGAATCGGTCCAGCTGTTTGGAAGATTAGCCGCAACAAACATACAGACAAAAGTTTTTTATTTATTATGAAGTTTTTTTTTTATTGCTGCCTACAGTACATACATAGTAGTACATACATAATATAATATATATTACGCGTGGACAAAAAAAAAATCCAATGATTTACTTAGGAATATTTTATAGCGGAGTTTACAAACAAAATTGAATGGCGAATGTTAATATTGTGGGGAGTAAAATGTCGCCATGATTCTCAAAGATTTAGGTGAAATTTTGTATTATCTTTTATATATTATAGTAAAAAATGTAACACTCACTTCTAGCACTTTCTATTCCGAATTTAGGTTTTAATTCTTCGTAGCGTAGAATTCTTCCTAAACCACTGTTGCCTATGTGTTCATCATTAAAATCTTCCAACCATTTTGCGACATAATTTGTACATTCACTCAATTTATTTTGAAACTTCTCTTCTAAAACTGTCATCAGATTATTTTCTTCTTCCGCCATATTATTCGTAAAATTCAAAAGTAAAATACAAAGAAACAATAACTTCGATGAAGACACCATATTGGATTTTTGAATTTCGAATGCGCGCGCTCGGTTTCGGTCCGAAAATGTGACTGGGCGGTCCGTAAAAAAAATGTGTGAACGTCTATTGTTATCTATGGTATTTAACATCCCATTTTAAATTGATCTGTATTCTCGTTATAGTTGTATAGGTGATGAGGGCTTTTTAAAATGGACGTACTTAATGGTAGGATGAAATGATTACCAAAATTTATTGACCTCTAGATCGGTTTTATTTAGGTTAATTATGGGTCTTATTAAAATGGACTTTACATTTATATTGTATTATTCTATTTATTGTTTTACTTTTCATAAAAGTAAACAGTCGTGTGCATACCTATTAACTTGCAATTTGTTATTTACAAAAATTCTCAGTAGCAGCCCGGTTTTGAATTGTGCCCGGTAGATGGCAATAGGCTCACCACCTATTACATGGGACGTAATAACAGCATTGGTGAAATGTGGGTGTACAATTGTGGACACCTCTACCTACCCCTTCGGGGAATACAGGCGTGATGCTATGTTATGTTATTTCACTGATGTGTTATGTACCATACACGGGGAAATACTTTCTTTCCTCCACAGTCCCATGTAATAGGTGGTGACTCGTGGCCTATTTACAACTGGACATTTTCATTTGACAGCCGGCACCGACAGTTTAACTCGTACTCTCTGAGGCACGGAGAGGTCTCAATATGAAATGATTGTCACCCATCCACAGACCGACCGCGGCAACCACAGCTTTACCTCGATCGATCGATTCGTGCAGATGTTACTTAGCCACGAGCCACTCTTAGAACTAAGAGATACCTACTGTATATGCGATATCGAAAGTCACATCGGTAGGTACATTTCAGATTTGAACCCACAACTTGTGGTTCAAAAGGCGGGTTCATAACCACTCAGCCATCACGACACCGAGACCACACAACGTCAAAAGTTACAAACATTTAATTAGTTACCTAATTAAATACACATTATACTTTTATACAGGCTGTAGCAAAAAGTGTATAAATCTATACTTAGGTTAGATTTATAGCTGTCCGTGATTCAGAGAGCACGTTAAGCCGTCGGTCCCGGTTGTCAAATTAAGATCTATGACGTTACGGGTAGTCAGAGGCCTGAAAGTCTGACGACCAGTCATACCACAAGATATTGTGTTACCCAGTAACTGGGTTGTGGAGGTCAGATAGGCAGTCGCTCCATGTACAATACTGGTATTAAGCTGCGTCCGGTTTGACTGGAAGCCGACCCCAATGTGGTTGGGAAAAGGCTAGGCAGATTTTAAAACAAATAAGAAAGCTCAAGTTGGAACGCGCTAATCTCTGGAACTACCTGTCGGATAAAAAAAAGCTATTATTGCATTTGATAGCCCAATTCTTAAAGAAGGTTATAAGCTATTTAACATCACGCTACGACACCAAGGAGCTGATAAAAAATTAAAAAGTGGTGATTCCGCGAGGCATATCTAGTTAATTATAAAGTGCTCAGATTTTATTGATCAGCGGGCCCGGCCTGTCTGAACAGATTGCAGCGTCAGCAGGGTCCAATTGTGAATCTAAAAACCATCCAGGAATCCACTCACACACATACACACAAAATTTCACCAAAGTCGGTCGAGCCATTTTCGAGTTTTGCGAAACTAACGTACGGCAATTGATGGATGTAACAACTGGAGTGAAGTTAACATCCTGTATAGTTAATTATATGTTGTTGATTTACTTTTTATGTGCAAGCAATTATTTACGGCACTTTTTTATACTTTCATACCTACTTGTGAGTAGTAATTAGGAATAAAATAAAATAACATTTTGAAAAATGAGAAAGTTTTCTTACTAATTTCTAGTTTTGGCGAATTTGTTTGATGTGTTGGCATGATGACTGATTTTGAAATCTCCTTTTATAATGTCTACTATTTCCGAAAAACACATTACTTCAGCAATAAACTAAGTTTTAACGCAGATTATTGCATTTTGGTCTATGTAATTTGTATTAAGCGCGATAACACTCTTGGGTGTCATGGCGCCGCTTATGATGGGTTATGACGTCACGCTTCGATAACATTTGACAAAACTTCAAGCAAATCCACGGCGGTGATTGGCATTCAAATGAGGCGTGACGTCATTCGCTGTAATTGGCGTTTCAGTCAACATGGCCGATTACAGTATTTTATACTTGTATTTTATTGAAAATCTTATTAATCTTAATGTTTTTTTTAACATTAGGTTATGTTTTAGAATCCTGTGTACATATAGTTTCCTCTAAAACCATTTATTCTTTGATTCTTTAATACTGTCATCATGACTATTGTATTATCTGTATTTTAGTACTAGACAGAAACCTTTGACAGAAACAGATAAATCTTCGAAAAGCATTAGCATAGCGAATTCCGGTTATAACTTTTTGTGGAAAGATAAATACGATTGCGAGCAGGATTGGAGCCTGTGCCTCCCGGATAAATACTCCAGGCGCTCGGACCGCTGTCATCTCGACCTCTGCTCACTACCGCGAATTCTTCTTCCACATTTCAATACTTCTTTTCGTGACGTCGGTTCATTCACCTGTATAGGGACTGAATTCTTGGGTCAGGAAAAATGTTATTGGTTTTTTCTGTTAGAAAATTCTCAGTATCAGCCGGGAGTTAAGAATTGTGCCCGGTAGATGGCAATAAGGTCACCACGTAATTACATGAGACTTAGATAATATACCACCGGTGAAATTTGGATATACCTACTAGGTACACTTCTGCCTAAACCTTCGGGGAATACAGGCGTGATGTTATTCGAGTACGTATTCAAATTCCATGTGAAAATTGGGATGCCCCTAATGTAATTGTCAAAAACTGTCATAATGTACCTACGCAAGGGCAACAAAAGTGAAATAAAAATAAAAAGTTAACGGGAAAGATTCCCACGGTGCTTTTATATGTGACGACGACGACACGTCTACGACTTCACAAACTTAAAAACACAAAAGGCTCAATTGCAACCATTTAACTTTAACCGTAACCAACAATAAAATAAATTGTAACTCACAATTAAAGTGGTCCCCACTGGCCGAAATTCGACCATAATTAATTTAAATTTGAATGTCAACACGGTTCTATTGTCAAATATATTTATGTTTGTGTGTTTCAAACGTATGGTAGTGTGTGTAATGTATTTTTTTATGCATGGTTGTATTTGTAATGTATTTCTAATGCATATTAAATTAAAATATTAATATAAATGCTTCCTGCACTCCTTCTCCATACAAACTTTAACTGTGCCAAATTTCATACTCCTCCGTCCGCGTAATTTTCGTAAAAAGGGGTAACAAAGTTTTTGCTGCACGTTTTGATTTCTAGTTAGTAACTAACATTTTTAGTTACTAGTTACTGTGTCATTTTGACAGAATTTACATAGAAAAGTTGTCAAAATAATAAAGTTAGTCGGTTTTAGTAGGGTGCGGTAGGCTGCGTGCTAATGGTAACAAAATAATTATCAATTAAGGCTAATGTAAAATATTATTTTTCATATACAGGCTGTGGTTCTAGACAGTGGCCAAATTGAAGGAGGTGGATCTATAGGTGTAACTTTTGATTACAAAACAATTATAAAAAGTATAACTATATACAATCTCAACAACCAATATCCGGGATATATATCGCAGCCCTGGAAATTCAACCAAAAAAGCTATCATTGTTGAGTTTACGAGTGTACAGGCCAAAACGGAGCTGATTTCTCACGTACGCAGCTTTAACAATAAACACCAGAATAAAGAAAACAAACTTAGTTCTCTCCTGATCGGATTAACTGGATCAAAACAACCGATATATGTTGACGAATATCTCTGCCAGTCAGCGAAGAAGCTATTTTATATAACAAGACAATTCGCTAACCTACATGACTATAAGTTTTGTTGGTCCTCCAATGGCAATATATTTCTTCGTAAGCAACCCGGCCATAAACAAATTCTCATTAAATCAGAAAGTACCTTACAAGAGCTTCGAGATACAAAATGACTTCCAATTAATACGGTAACTGTGTTAATAAATGATATGATAACTGTATTAGCTAATATAAATTCACAGTCTACCCTTTATTGCATGCGCCTAACTTTATACTCCACTTTAATTGTTTTCTCTTTACTTAGAATGAATTTGCATAATCTTCTGGTTATGATAACTGTACACACATACACCACAATACTACACACCTTAACAAACTTTCTTGCCGCAGACGCACTAAATAATTATATTATAATTAACTCCAAAATATACATATTCACTCATCCACAGAACTACGCCTACCTAATCATTTATTGTATTCTACAGCTTGAAGTTTCTACGTATTCTCAATGGCTAATTTAGCGGAATGTATTGCTTCTGACCTAGACGACATAGAAATCGCGAAAGCATACATATGCATTCCTGAAAACTGCATTAACTATATAAATAACTTAAACACATCCACTAGAATTCTTCATATCAACATTCGCAGCATTAAAAGAAATTTCGATGAACTATTGGTTTTACTTTCCATAATAAAAATAAATTGCGACGTACTTATATTAACGGAATGTTGGTTGAGCAAAATCAAAGACTTACCTGTGCTACAAGGATACAACTGCCACCACACGAAACAAAGAATAAACCAAAACGATGGAGTCGTCCTATATATCAAGAATCAGATTCGATACACCATCGACGAACCAGAATTCAAAAATTCCAACTGTCTCGTTTGCCAAATTGATAAAAAAATTGCAATAATTGCTATTTACCGGTCTCCTTCATATAACTCTAAAGAAAGTTTCGATCTTTTTCTTGATAGTCTGGACCAAGTCCTAATTTCTTTGAACAAATTTAAAAACAGAAATATATGTCTCATAGGCGATATTAATATTGATATTACACCCTCCAATCTCGATGAGCGCTCAGCCAATTACTTGACCCTCAATGTTACTCATGGTCTATTACCTGCACATCACTTCCCAACTAGAATTACCACATGTATTGACCACGTATTCTTAAAGACTAACAAAAGTACGACTGTAGTTGTAATAGAATCCTATATCACTGACCATTTCCCGCTGATAGTAGAGATAGATGATACTAAACCGGTAAATAGGAACATACCAGCATATAAAATTCCCAAAATAGACTTTCCAAGCATTATAAAAGACATTGAAGGCTTTGATTTTTCCCACCTCATAAGAACAAACGATCCTAACCTTGCTGCCAATATCCTTGTTAGTACAATTCAAAACATAGTACACGCACATACAACAATAGCCCTTCCTCCAAAAAAACAGAGAAACATAAAACCCTGGATCACCCCTGGGCTATTGCGTTGCATCCGCCATCGCGACAAACTACACAAAAAGGCTAGAAAATCTCCTGAAAATCCTATTATACAGGTAACCTATAAGAGATATCGCAATTACTGCAATAGCCTACTCAGGAAACTTAAAGTGTTACATGAAAAATGCGAACTTGAGAAAGCCAAACATAACCCTAAAACACTGTGGAATACAATAAAAGACATAACACATACAAAACGTATACGTTCCCCTCCTACCGAACTACTAAGAACTAAACCTGACCCTAAAACAGCAATCAATGGCGTATGTAACTTTTTTGCTACGATTGGCTCTGAACTAGCCTCTAAAATCCCCGCCAGTACACAAATCTCTACAGCATCTAATATCTCCCGCAACAACTCTTTTGTAGTTCTTGAAGTGGACGAACACGAGGTGAGGTCTGTAATCATGAACTTAAGATCTGATAGTGCTACTGGCTGGGACGGTATACCTACTGCGCTTCTGAAGGCCTGCCACAAGATTCTTGTTCCATTGATCACACACATCATTAACGCCTCAATTGGAAATGGGGTATTCCCAGACCCTTTCAAGAAGGCTTTGGTACATCCAATATATAAGAGCGGGACCACAGACTGTGTCAACAATTATAGACCGATATCAGTCCTTTCAGCAATTTCAAAAATAATGGAGAAGCTTATTAATAAGCGTCTTTTAAGCTACTTAGACAAATTCAAGATTATAGCAAACAATCAATACGGATTCAAAAAAGGGATTTCCACTGAAGACGCAGTTCTTGACCTAATTGAGTTTGTATCTAGAAAACTCGATGAAAAACAAAAATGTATTTGCATATTTTTAGATTTAAAAAAAGCCTTTGACACAGTCTCTGTTCCCACCCTTCTCCGCAGGTTGGAGTGCATAGGTATTCGTGGCACGCCACTTAGGCTCTTTAAGTCATACCTTGAAAATCGAAGGTTGACTGTTAAAATTGACACACTCTATAGTGACGAGGAAACTGTCTCATGTGGCATCCCTCAAGGTAGCATAATCGGTCCAACACTCTTCCAGGTGTATATTAATAGTTTATGCACATTGACACTACATAAATCAAAGATATATACCTATGCTGACGATACAGCGATTGTGACCTATGGAGACAATTGGACAGAAGTTAAAAATAATGCGGAGGAATCCCTAATCTTAATTTTAAAATGGCTCCATCAAAATTTACTTACCTTGAACCTAACTAAAACAAATTACATTCCCTTTACAATGAGCCATAAAAACAAAGCACCACCAGATTTTAAAATAATAATACATCACTGCCACGATTGTAGTACATGCGTATGCGGGCCTCTAGCCCGTGTTGATCATACCAAATACCTGGGTGTAGTGATCGATGACGGACTGCATTGGCACCACCAAATAAATCTTTTTCCATTTAATATTGTAACTTTAGATAACACTGCCTCAAAAGTCAGAAAACTTATTTACATCTTTAAATCTTTGAGAGAATGTGCAGACAAAAATATTTTAAAAATGGTGTATCAGGCCCTGTGTCAGTCAGTTATCGCTTACTGCATCCCGGTGTGGGGAGGTGCCGCAAAAACTAAGCTTATCAAATTGGAGCGCGCACAAAGGGCAGTGCTTAAGGTCTTATTCTCCAAACCGTATAGATATCCTACAATTAAACTATATAACGAATGTAGACTGCTGACAGTGAGGCAACTATATATATTCCGTGCCACTCTTAGGATCCATAAGTCTGTTCCTCTTCCAGACACAACAAAACGTAAAACTGGAATTATCTGTTCCTCAGTAAAACATAAAACTACGTTTGCCAGTCGTCAATATTACGTCATGAGTGCCTTTATTTATAACAAGCTATCTAAATACTTACAAATTGCTGAGCTAAGGAAGCATGAAATAAAAACTAAGCTACAAAATTGGTTGCTAGACCAAGACTATGCACAAACAGAAGAACTACTTCACCGAATACAGTGACAGTAAGTAGAAGGGGTAACCTCACAAACAGAATAACATCCAGAGATAATTATAATATGCACTTCACACACACTAAAACCGCTTACATACCACTCGCACACATACACCCCAACACACTCCCCATACACACACCCCCACACACTCCCCTAAACACATACACACACACACACACACACACACACACACACACACACACACACACACATTCCCCTTAACAATCACACACACAAACGCACGGTTAACCGCTAGGATAAGCTCTTTATTCATTTATTATCTTGTTAAATTATATTTTATCATAAAATGTTAAAATAATCTTACTTTTATTTAGTAACTTAAGTTCAATATCTAAAATAAATAAAATAATAGTACGTACCTCACATACATATTCTAAAGGTTTATTATTGTTGATACAGTGACAGCAGAACACTGACTCCTGAGTCACAGGATTACCTAGTTTAGGAGTCAGGGTCTACCTATGTGCTCAACCTTTTTATTATATAAAAGTCTAATTTAATCATATACTTTTGTAAAAGGTTTGTGTATGAATAAAGATATTTTTTTTTTTTTTTTTTTTTTAACTTAGGAAATCGAATTAATTTCGCAGTTTTACTGTTTTTGCGTATACGTCGTGTCATAGCCATCGCCGCGTCGCGCGCAGTATGCACGAGGACGGCACCACGCGCCGACAAAGGCCGTATACGAAAATTTCACAAAGAAGCGTTAGCGTGTAGCCGAGGCGAATAGGACGTTGACCTCTTGGCTATTATTGTTTTAATTATTTTTATACATATAATTGATGCTGTATATGTTCCTACAATATGGCCACTGTTCAAAACCACAGCGTGTATATTGATATTTTTTATTCATGTTAAGCACATGTAACACGAATGGGGCTTGGACCCACGACCCTTGACATTCCGTGTCATCACTCTACCGACTAGCTACCGACTACTGAGCTACCGTGTTCTTTGTACCGTGTTCTTGGGCATTCAATTTCAAGTCCCCTTGTATACGTCTTAAGGAGACGCTTGGCGATATTTATTTAGCAATCATTTTACAGATCTACTATATTATTTTTCACTTATCAGTTGCCACGCTTGTTTAATTTTTTGTGTAAAAGTTTTTATTTTGTGTTTGTATTGATAATCTATAAAACATTGCTGAATCTTATTTTCTTATCAAGATAAATGAAATAAGCCCTAGCACGAGGTAGCTGCTGTACACCGTTGAGGTTTTATTTTGACTTTTTTCGTCTCCATCATCAGATTAATTCCTGGTTTCCATTATGTTGTAGTGTCAATAAAACAATATATGAATGCAAAGTTTCAACAGCATCTGTTTACAGGTGAAAAATTTACCATTCCCTATTATTTTCTATTAAACGACTCGTAAGATGTTTTTTTTCTAAACCTTTAAGGAACCAACGTTGAAGTATTTTATATTATAAACTACCCATAGCTAAAACGGCTTTTAAATTATTTGTCATCCCTTTTTGATGATATGAGAGTAAAAACAACAGGTATATAATAGTCTTAATAAAATAACGGTTATTTTTATTAACATCGGGATATTTATAGGATAATGATAAATGTCATATGAAAAAGATGGACAACAGATTGTGGAGATATAAATTTTACATTAAAATTCTTTTTAAGCTCGTTTTTGAATAAGAAATTTAAAGTATAACATGCAATTAAAAGTATGTGATTAATAATTTGACACTTAATACCTTTTTCAACTCATAATGTTGAAGCAGTTATCGTGTCGTATCCGTATCGTTAGTTGCAAAATTCATTACAATGTCTTTCTTAATATACAGTGAAATTATGTGGTTTTAACGATTGTCGCTTAAATCTATTGTGTGCAATACTTACATATGATGAAATAAATAACTTTCTAAGGTATTTAAAGAGAATTTTCACATTTTTCTACAACAAACATAAAGTTTGTCTTTATAAGTACTTTCAAAATTATTATTGTATATTAAGTAGGTCGGTCTTGCACCTGATGTCTTTCCGGTCGTGTCGGATTGCAGTCTCATCGAAAATCAAATTTTTACAATAATTATATTTTTTTCTTAATGTTCGACGTTCAAGGAGCAGTTTTCGTCTTGCTAGTACTATGGTTATTACAAATAATTGGTTATATCCATTTAATTCTTAGCCTAACTGAATGTATTTGACTTATATATTAACCCTTTCAAAGGAAATTACTTAATAAATTAGTACCTTATATACATGTCATGACATGGCTTTACACACTCTCAAGGGCGCTGGTTTCCTCACGATGTTTTCGTTCGCTGTTGCACGTGGGGGGGTTGAAGACGCAACTCCCCCCCCTCCCCCGGCTACGGCCATGGTCATTGGTGATTAGGCATCGTTTAATGAACAGTTTTCACAAACATTATTAACATTAGCCCAGTTAGTGGAGTGTGATAGTAGGATAATATCAGAACCTGGCGCATGGATAACATTTGGTGTGACATAGCTAGATAGAAGGAGACCGTATCGGTGGCGGTTACCACCAACAACAGCATTCCCAATGAGGGTTGACGTCAGGCAAGCGGCCGGTCATAAAACATAGCCAAAACTTTAGAAGCATGCCAGTACAAGTAGAGAGTATGTATGGAAGAAGAATACATGCTGCGCCGACCCCAAATAAATTGGGATAAGGGCAGGGGGGTGATGATGATGATGAAACAGACATTGCAATTTTATTTATTCGTATAAATTAGAGATAGAAAGCAAGAAATTCAGATAAATCTTTCAAACGCGTTATCGCATACGTAGGTAGCGAACATACGTAATAAAACAACTTTTAACCGGATTAATCGCGTGTATTATTGGTTTTTGTTTTTCCTGACGTTTTGAACACTTTGCAGCGTTCGTGGTCGCAGGAGGAAAAACAAAAACCAATAATAAACGCGATTAATCCGGTTAAAATTTGTTTTATTTAAATGTAACTTCTTTTAAAAATTCCCTCATCAAACCGGAGTGTATGAGGTGGCTCAATTTGAAGATTTGAATCTTACTCTTCATATTTCGGTCACGGCGGCCTATCTTCACGGAGATTAGCCAAGTACGCAGGAGATATTATAGTGCACAAGTGTATGCACAAACACAGGTGCACTCCCTCTTCCTTTACTCTCATATTCCGATGGGACGGAAATCCGACACGACCAGAGATATATCAGGCGCAGGACCGACGGCTTTACGTGCTCTCCAAAGCACGGGGGTGTCACACCACCAACTTCCTGACTCCGGGCTACTGAGAATTTCCTAACAGAAAAATTCAATAACACTTTGCCTGACCTGGGAATCGAACCCGGGACTTCACGCTCAGCAGCCGCACTTGCGACCACTATGACCAATGAGGCAGTCAACTAATAACTAGATTATTATTAACATAAAACGTTGTAATTTCTCTACACAAAATTATCTTCATGACCCGTAATCACATAATCTGACTAGATTTCCATCTAAACAAAACTAATTGCTTTTTTAGTCTAAACACGAAACCATAAATTTTCTTTTTGAGAACTTTTCTCTTGTAAATGCATCCGACAAAATGAATTTAGACAAAATTATGTAGTTAGGTTAGGTTAGGTACCTACCTAGTTCATTCGTTAAAATAATGGCGTGTTTACAAAATAGCGCGAGGTGTGTGCTTAGTACGGAACGTGAAAGGACGCCATTTTGAAATCTAAAGTACAATTATAAACAAAGGTGTTTCGGAAGGCAAGCCAAACAGTCGGTGACGACTGTTGCTTAAGCAGGTTATAAATGATAATTCCGAGGAGATTATATAAATAAAAAATCAATAAAAAGAGTAACCGTGTAGTTTCTTGCCCGTTCTTCTTCGTAGAAATCTACACTTTGGAACGTGGCAACTAGATTCTGACAGTTCAAAAGTGCTTGTAAATAGTCTAATTGAAATAAATTAATGGACTATGATTATACTTAAAGAAATTATTTGAAATTAATTAATAAATTAAAAAGCAATACAGCCATGTGTGAATACTTTATTTATTTTTAAACCTTACCAGCCTATGTTACCCGGGACAATGCAAGGATTCTAACGATATCCCATACATCTAAATCAGTTTAGGCGTTTAGAAGTTATGGCATCGCAGCTGCGGGATGGGGGCCGCGGCGGGAGAGGAGTGCCGGTATATCGGTGGGCCGCTCTCCCTGCCTTCCGCGGCCTTGACGGGGTCGCCACCGTTTGATGGCGGACGCGGTGGGGCCGCAGGGGAGGAGGAGTGTCGGTATAGCGAGGCGCTGCTCTCCCTCCTTATCCTCTGCGGCCGTAGTGGCAGGCGGCGGGGCCACAGACCTGACCCGTCGCAGGGGACCTTGGCAGTCTTATTACAAAAAACTAAATAAAACTTGGTTTAAACCTGTACTATCAAGTCCAGGCTTATCTGCAGAACCATGGTTTAAATTTGTCCTTATTACAAAACCTAAAAAAACCGTGGATTTCTTAGTACCGTGATTTGAACCATTGACTATGTATTATCCACAGATTAATACAAATATCATTCGTTCACTATGATATCATTCTATTGCAACGTTCCGTTTGCCCAGAAAAGAAAATGTTTTGATAATACGCTAATGATTAAATGATGTTTAGGAGTGTTGAAAATATTGAAACTTTGTTATTTTGCAAGGATGGATTTAAACTTTCGTTATTTCATCGACTGCGGCTTTTTTTTAGGTTTAAGAACATTAATTCATTTCGTATTAATTACTAATAATATAACTTGTAACGAAACGTAACATTCTCGCGCGATATATGAAACCATAACATTAAACAAAACCATCGCAAGTTGAACAAAGTTCATTTAGCTTTGGAATTTTTATGCTATCGAAGTCTCTAAAAAGAACAATTGCCTCTTTGTTAATAATATTACCTTCTTTAGTAATTTTAATATTATATTGTGATGGACCAAAAAACGATCTGTGAATTGGAATACCGAGGAAAAGTAAGTAAGTAGACATAATTTACTCGATAAACTTGAAATCAGTCTGTAATAATGCATTACGTTTATTAAACCTATACGTTTGCCTGAAATCTTCATCGGATAATTACATGAAGGGAATTTTAATTCGAACACGATTTCTGTTGTGTCGGCGTGGTGTTTCCAACAATTCAGCGGCTTTAAAATCCTCAATATCAATTAATTCAACCATATTAATATCCATTTTCGGGTAAAAACCACACAACATAATAAAAAAATGCTATTACTTAAAAGAGAAACTCACAAATATGATTTAGACCATCGTTAAACTAGGGGGTGCCGAGGTTTAGCGTTAGACCACGATATGGTCTATGGTTTATCGCAAAACCACGATTTGTAATATCATTTTTGTTTAAACCATGCTTTATAGAGATTTAAACCTGGGTTTTTAGTTAAACCGCTTTTTGTAATAAGACTGTGGGTGTCCAGACACGGGGTCGTCTGGCGCCCATTGCACATGGTCTCCGAGGTGGTTGCGGCACGCCATGTGTCTGGTGTGCCGTGGAGGAGCCACCCAGGGGCCACGTGTAGGGATTCCATTTTAAGGGTGCACTCCTACGGAAGCGGGCAACTCAGTCCCCAATATAAGACTTCTTACTACCTCCTTATATATAATAATAATAATAATATAATATAATAATAATAATATTTTTTATTTCCAGAAAATTATTTTACAATGTTTCATTCATAGACTTTCGCTAAGAATAGTGACATAAAGTTGAAAACATTATGTATTTATTCTGTAGTTTTAATCGACTTTTGTCGCCGACTGTACCTAGTACTCAAGTTTCCGAAATACGATCCTCATTTAGGTACCGTTAGCAAAAAAGTATAAGTAATTTAATCTAAATATGTTTGTCAAGTAAAAACTTTCTAGAAAATATGAAAGTGGGGCAAATTTTGGGATTAAATATCATATGTTAACAGCCACAGTAGTGTAGATGTTGCAAGTGCAGCTGCTGAGCTGTGTGGTCGTGGGTTGCATTCCTGGGTCAGGCAAAGTTATATTAGGTTTTTCTGTTGGTGGTACTGGAAATACTGAGTAGTAGAACGGAGTTTGGAATTGCACCCGGCTGATTGTAATACATACCTATTACGTGGGACTTAACAATAGCGTTGAGAAATTTGAGTGTACTTACACCTTTTTTATTCATTAAAAAAAAAACGTTGTCACACACTAGGAATTTCTTCCTGTACCGTGTATGTGAGTTTATAGACAAATAATCACACACTCAAGGCTCAATACTCAACTTCAATCAACACGTGTTTTTTTTTAAAATTTTTTGTTTTCGTTTACTTTTTTTTAATTTTCCTTTACCTGTTTCCCTACCTTTTATTGTCCTGTCACAAAATCCTACCATACCTACCATTTTACATAATAATGGCTAAATGTACGAGTAGGCAGTAGCAAGGCCAGAAGAAAAAGAAAAATAAAACTAATTTTGGCTGATAATAATGAAGATTTAGTCGTCTTTAAATGACTGTTAAATTGTTATCGTCAGGCATCTCCATAAGACGAGAAGGGAACTTGAAATTTAATAGATACGAACATGCGACACGGTAGCTCAGTGGGAGAGCCATGACATGGTATATCAAGGGTCACGGGCTCAACTCCCATTCGTGCCTATCTTAATATATATAAATCTCGTGTCACAATGTTTGTCCTCAATGGACTCCTGAACCACTTAACCGATTATAATAAAATTCGCACACCATGTGCAGTTCGATCCAACTTGAGAGATAGGATAGTTTAAATCTCAAATTATAGTCACGTGCGAAGCCGGGACGGACCGCTAGTTATCTATAAATTTTTCCTTAAAAATAATGACATACGACATGCCTTAACATCACGCCTGTATTCCCCGAAAGGGTAGGCAGCAGTGTTCACAGTTAGACCCACATTTCACCAATGCTTTTATACAGTGCCTATCCTAGTAATAGGTGGTGAGCCTATTGCCATCAACCGGGCACATTTCTGAACAAAAAGAGAATTTCTTAACGGAAAGACTCAATAACACTTTGCCCGACCTGGGAATCGAACCCGAGACCTCCTGTACAGCAGTCGCGCTTGGGACCACTAGACCAACGAAGCAGCTGAATAAAAAAAATTATGACTTTCATATGACGATATATAATAATAATAACTCCCTTACTCTCGAAGTAGGTCATCACTGTGTTACGGGACTTAATTCCTGTCCATTTTTTATACTTACCTTAAAGGAATTAGTACTGGAGTAGTTTTAGCGGGCGTACCCCTCTCGCCACTGGCATATGATTCCCAATCATATAAAGGTACCTTTTACCAGTATGGTTACAATGATAGTACACGATTTTAATCGTGTGTAACACAATTTTTGTTTCTGTTTAGCTTTTTTATGTATTTTAACACTGTTAATGTAATGATGAGATATATTTTACCGTATGTCTGTGATGTCTTAGATTAACTAAAAAAGCACATATGAAATTGAAAAAGTCACATTGGTAGGTACATGTCAGATTTGAACCCCCAACCTATGGCTCAGGAAGCGGGCCCGTAATTACCCGGCCACCACGACAGAATAGACAGCCATTAAATTAGATTATTTTTTTATTTACTGTTACCTAAAGGAGCACCGTTAACTAGAGTAGATCAAAGCAGCGCCCCTTTGTGCCATGCCATTGGCTCCTCCGGGGAAACCAAACAGTTTCCCCAAAACCCTCACAGTTTACTACTACACGTGAGCACGGCCACTACAGGGTCGCTGAGACACAGCGCCCGCGACCCGAATTGTACCCTACCACTGAAGGTGGGGATGCGCCTTTTTCCCTACCTGGGCTGAGCGCGGGAACTGTTGCCTATCCTTCGGCGCCTACGTCTCCGAGCAGGATCGGCCCGCTCCCGATCCCGCTCTGCGGCCTCCTTCTGGAGCATAACTGATTCACACGTCCAAGCCGTCCGCCCTGTCAGCATAGCCGATACGACTGCCGGCAGAGAAAAATATTCTCCAATCTGGTCGACCAGGATTCGCCGCTCAGAATCCCATACAGAGCATTCCTGGAGCGTGTGCTGTGCAGTATCCTGGTCACCTAAACAATGGTGGCAATTAACCGTGGCTTCGTACCTTATCCTATTCAGGTACTCACCGAAACAACCGTGTCCGGTGAGTACCTGAGCAAGGCGATAGGTGATACGTTCACCTCTCCCCATCCATGCCTCGAAACATGGCAATCCGGATGGCAACGTTGCGTTGTTGTTAAATTTGGCTCTGCAGCGCTGAAAGCCTGACAATCAGTGCGAGTCTGACCGGTGCCCCGTAGAGAGCCATAGATCGCACGACACCAGCGTAGAGTAAATAGGAGTTACCCGGGACAATGTAAGGATTCTAACGATACCCCATACATCTAAATCTGTTCAGGCGTTTAGATGTTATGGCGGAATAAAGAATCTCACAAACATACATACTTATATGCACCTTAAAGACATAACACTCCTTTTTTGGGCAGTTGTGTAACAATTGACAGTCGCGCCATGTTAAATACTGGAATTGAGCTGCACCTGGTTAGACTGGAAGTTGATCCCAACGACGTTGGGAAAAGGCTAGGCAGTTTGAATTTTTTTGTCAAATGATCCAATTAATTTTGGGGCCGTCCATTAATCACGTAAGGCTCGAAAGAGAGGGAGGAGGGGGTTTGGTAAATATCACAAGGGGGAGGGGGGTGTAGTAAGATATCACGTGTATTTAAAGATAATATTATAAAAAATTTAAGATTCTTTGTAGATACTAAAAATACACGTGATTTTGGGTGGGGGTGGGGGGTTAGTCTTAAACCTCACCACTTATCACTAAGGGGCGGCGGGGTTAAATGCTAAAAAGAAATAGATGGCTCCTTTCAATGTCACTGTTAAACTAATATACTTTTTATGCTTACTGTACCTAGCTTAAAGATCTGCTTCAAAAAAATTAAATATTTACACGTTACCAAAATACCAACCATTCGACTTTCTCTTCAAATTAGAAATGAGGGCGAAGTAAAAATAAAAAAAATAAAACATGTTCAAAATATTTTCGAGATCAAATACCCAAAATAAGCGGTAACTAACTACTCGTAGGTAATGGTTAGATTTAATCTCTACTTTTACTTGTTAACGTTTGTCTGGTACTCGGCAAGGCATCTCATACCATCACGCCTGTATTCCCCGAAGGGGTAGGCAGAGGTGGACACGGTTGTGTGCACCAGCACCCTCATTTCACCAATGCTGTTAAGTCCCATGTTATAGGTGGTGAGCCTATTGCCATCTACCGGGCACAATTCCAAACTTCTGCTACTGAGAATATTCTAACAGAAAAACTTATTAACACTTTGCCCGACCCGGGAATCGAACCCAGGACCTCATGCTCAGTAGTCGCATTTGGGACCACTAGACCAAAGAGGCAGGCGTTTCTTCTGATGTATCCCATAATAGAAAATAATTTAATTTGTATTTGAATACTGCTTTCTTGGTCTAGTGGTCACAAACGCGACTGCCAAGCATGAGGTCTTGGGTTCGATTCCCAGGTCCGGTAAAGTGTTATTGGGTCTTTCCGTTAAGAAATTCTCTTCTTGTTTAGAAATGTGCCCGGTTGATGGCAATAGGCTCACCAGGTGGTGAGTTATGGTTACTAGGATAAGCACTTTATAAAAGCATTGGTGAAATTTGGTTCTAACTGTGAACACTGCTGCCTACCCTTTCCGGGAATACAGGCGTGATGCTAAGGCACGTCGTATGTCATTATTTTTAAGGAAAAATGTATAGATGATAGGCACGAATGGGAGTTGAGCCCGTGACCCTTGATATGTATACCGTTTCATGGCTCTCCCACTGAGCTACCGTGTCGCATGTTCGTATCTCTTATCCTTATATTCGGTTTTTCTGTTAGGAAATTCTCGAATTAGTATATAGGCAATCACTCCATGTAAAATACTGGTATTAAAGCTGCTTCCGGTTTGACTGGAAGCCGACCCAATGTGATTTGACAGCGCGGTTGGCGCAGTGGTCGAGAGACCAACTGCTGCGCTGCGTGTCGCAGGTTCAATTCCTGCACGGAGCAAATATTTGTACGATCTATAGATAACTGCTCCGGGTCTGGGTGTGTGTGTGCTTGTGAGATTATATGTCTGTAAACGCACCCACGACACAGGAAGAAATACCAAGCGATGGGTAACGTTTTTAAAAATAAAAAATAAAATGGACAACACTAGGCAGTTTGATTGATTGGTAGTCTTAATTTATTTAATAATATTCATAATTATAACATCATCACGAAGCCCAGCACTACAAGTACGAGAGATATATTTAGGGCCCCCGCGCTGCCTCTCTGGGGCGCGAAAAGGGCCACGTCGTGGTAGTTAGAGCTCCAACCGATTAAGGGCTCGTCCCGGTTCTGGACACGGAGCCAAAGCTCTAGTGGACGGAAATATCTGGAAAATATAGGAAAAAAAGTTAAACCTGGATTTATTCAGGGTGCAATATTAAATGGAAAAAGAATACGGTCGCGAACAGGATTCGAACCTGCGCCTCCCGGATGAATACTCCACGCGCTCTGACCACTAAGCCATCTCGACCTCTGCTCACCACCGCGAATTCTTCTTCCATATTTTAACACGTCTTATGGCGACGTCATTGCTATCAATTCAGTCCCTTTACAAGTGACCGAACCGACACGACCAGTCGTAGGTTCGAATCCTGCTGCCTACTGTTCGCGACCGTATTTTTTTTCCATTTAATATTGTAACTTTAGAGTTCGCTAAGCATGCGTTAATGCTTTTCAAAGATTTATCTTGAATTATTCAGGGTGTTTATTTAGTGAGCAAGAGGGCGTTGTAACATGAAGATAAGAGAGAGAAGGGTTGATGATGTAGAGAGGACTATTGAATACTTTTTTAATATTTTTTAATACAGCTGTGGGGGTGATGAGACTAATATTAGTATTTAAAAGAGAATACTTGAGGGGCTCGTGGCTAAGTAACAGCCACACAGATCGATCGATCGAGGTTAAGTTGCGCTTGCCGCGGTCGGTCTGTGGATGGGTGACCATCATTTCATACCGAGACCCCTCCGTGCGTTGGAGAGCACGTTAAGCCGTCGGTCCCGGTTGTCAAATTAAGATCTAGGACAGCCGTTACGGGTAGTCAGAGGCCTGAAAGTCTGACAACCAGTCATACCACGAGATATCGTGATACCCAGTAACTGGGTTGTGGTCAGATAGGCAGTCGCTCCATGTAAAATACTGGTATTAAGCTGCATCCGGATTGACTGGAAGCCGACCCCAACGTAATTGGGAAAAGGCTAGGCAGAACACATTATAATGGTTTTATAACAATTTATGTGTCATAGTCGCGGTGGCCGAGTGGTTACGAGTCGTTATTACGTCTCGAGTTATATATTGTGGGTTCAAATCTGGCATGTATTAATGTGACTTTTTCAATGTCCTATCATCACAGACATACGGTGAAGGAAAACATCGTGAGGGAACCTGAACTTGTTGGTCTGAAATCGCCAGCTCGCAGTGAGCTAGCGTGGTGATCAATACTCGTGCCTTTTCTGTATGGGAAGGCCCTTGCCCTGCAATCGTAATTGGGAAAAGGCTAGGCAGATAGATAGAAAAGTGAATACTTGAAATTCGCCATCTTCTTCCTGTGTAATTTGCAATTTCAACAAAAATCAATTTATTTAGCTGCGTTTTTTTTATATAATAAAAATTATGACTTACTTAACAAGAGCTTCAGGTGAAATCCTATTCGTCTTTCCTCTCGTCATGGACTTGATTAGCTCCGAAGCCGGCTTTGAAGAGCCGGTTTGCATTATTTCACTGAAATCAAAATATATTTTATTAATAAAACATTTATTTTTATTTTAATATAAATACCAAACTACCAAACCAATTTTCATAAAATTTAAATGGGACCAATCTGAAAGTAAATCCTTTCAAATAAAAAAATATTTTTCCAAATCGGTTCATAAATGACGGAGTTCTGAGGTAACAATCATAAAAAAAAAAAAACCGAATTGATAACCTCCTCCTTTTTGGAAGTCGGTTAAAAACAACTTTTAACCGGATTAATCGCGTGTATTATTGGTTTGTTTTTTTACTCGGTTTTTAGTTACACGGAGTTCAAAAAAAAATCCAGTAATATAAAACTCACCTAAGCACACGTCCAGCATCCCTGCTCCTGTAAATGTCACATTCGTACAAGTGTCCAGTGTGTCCCGACACTGAGCACAGCTGCTCGAAGATCTGGAACTCCAGAATGGTTGCCAGGAAGTATTTGATGTATTCCTGTAAAAGGAAAATTAATATTTAAAATTGACTGCCTATCTGACCTCCACAACCCAGTTACTGGGTAACACGATATCAGTGGTATGACTGGTGGTCAGACTTTCAGGCGTCTAACGGCTGTCATAGATCTTAATTTGACAACCGGGACCGACGGCTTAACGTGCTCTCCGAGGCACGGAGGGGTCTCGGTGTGAAATGATGGTCACCCATCCACAGACCGACGTTCTCAAAAGGACAAGCCACAACCCGACGAATGCATGAAGAGGAAAATGAACATAGGTAATATAAAAATAAAAAATAAAAATTTATTAAAACTTTTACAAAAACTTGGTACAAATGGCCGCAGTATTAATAAAACAAATATAATATGTAATTTTTACGCTAAGACTAGTAAAAAACTAAAATATATCTATTATAAGGGCAAGAAGTATATAATTTCTGAATTAAAATTACATGTAGCGACCTGCCCGAACTAGGTTAATCCAAACCTGTGTTTCAGGCCATCACTTAACTACGCTATTTTTAGTGGAACAATACATTTATGCTATAGTTTAGCATAAATGTATTGTTCCACTAAAAATAAAAATACAAAAAATATGTCTAAAAACTATGAGAACAAGCATTAAGGTATTTAATATAATCAATAACTAGTATAAACAAACATTTCTATAAAATACATACTTAATAATTAAATTCATTTCAAAATTTCTAATAACTTTTCTGTGTCTGTGTAGTCGAGATTCACTAAATATTTAGATAATATTAATCATAAAAGATGAAGCGAAAGAGGTGTCAGAATCGTAGCAAGTGGTAATTGATGGTCTTTGCTTACTCTTATCGGGAATAGGCATGATTGTGATGGATTTTCCACACGGGGAAAAACAAGGCTGACCACTGACTTTTCGCAGTCATGTGCGTATTATAATTTCAATTCACGGTGGAGGTACACATCGTGAGGAAACCAGTACCTGAGAGATGTTCTCGATGGTGTGTAAAGCCATGTCAGTGGCATACGGGCGGTTTGAACTCTGGAAGTTGTTCATCAACCTTACGTTATGAAGAACACTCCTCCTTCAATATGGATGATGATTCATTCATGAAAGTGTATTAATTTCAAGTTGTTACCTGATCAGAAATGATGTGGTATTTGGAGCCAGGGTCGAAGTCCCCTTCATGTCTTGGAATAGGAGGTATCACGCCCTGAAAAATAAAGTATGATATTATTGAATCTGAACACCAGTAACAATGCTGTTTACAAACATAAAAAAAAAAAAAAAAAAAATACAACCGAATTGATAACCTCCTCCTTTTTGGAAGTCGGTTAAAAAGGGCTTGCAGAATTATTACTAATGTATCTACTTCTGACTACAAGCCGGCCCAGAACAACAAACACCAAGACCCACGTCGCGCTCTATTTTCTACAGTGCGAGAGCCATGCTTCGGCACGAATGGGCCGGCTCGACCGGAGTGATACCACGGCCTCACAGAAAACTGGCGTGAAACAATGCTTACGCTGAGTTTAGTGAGTGAGGGTACCGGAGGCACGAAGCCTTCAAAAGGCCGGCAACGCACTCGCGACTCCTCTGGGGTTGCGGGTGTCCATGGGCGACGGTCATCGCTTACCATCAGGCGAGCCGTCTGCTCGGTTGCTAGGGGGCAACCGAGCAAAAAAAAAAAGAAAAATAACGCTCTCCATAGACCCTATGATAGGACCACTGTAGATCAAGAGTCTAGCAGATTTAAAAACACACTCCGACGCTATCGACCGCCTCGTCAGAGATCTCACCGACGAGGTCGGTCCATCGTGAAAAATCCCATCATGCCCCCCCCGACCCTTGATCGAGCCAGCCCGCGCCAAGCCTAGCTTTAAATTCGTCCCTTTATAATAAGGAAACTGATCTGATCCAGCTAGTCCCTAGTTGTCCCCTCAGCAATGCCCTAAGCCGAGGCTCGTGTCCCGCAGGGGACGCCCTTAGCGCTGTTGCTTAGTATGTAGTAATTTAAAATATCTCTCTGGCTGGAGGCATCAAACTGCCTCGCCTTAGCTATAGTCCGGTTATGCAGACAAAACCCGTCTAGGTTTCCGCAAGAGGCCATCATAAAAAAAGTCGCTACTGAAAGGAATATTATAAACATTACTCACCTGATATCGGAGCTTCATTTGCCACCATCTTGTGTTCATATTCTGGACACCGTCTTCGAAAATTGACCATCGCCACTGCAAAATTAAACTTTCTATTAATTTCGGAAATGCATGCCAATGCTCCTATTTCTTTTAAGTAGGTACACATATTTGAGGGACTCGTGGATAAGTAAACAGCCACACAGATCGTTGAAACGAGGTTAAGTTGCGCTTGCCGCGGTCGGACTTTGGATGGTTGACAATAATTTCATACCGAGACCCTTTCGTGTCTCGGAGAGCACGTTAAACCGTCGGTCCCGGATGTCAAATAGAGACAGTCGATACGAGTAGTCAGAAGTCCAACAAACAGTCAAATAATTTCTTGTAGGGGATTTCGGTGAGGATTTAGAAACCCCCAAAGTCTCCCCCTGGCTCTGAGGCCATGGATAGAGTCCATGTTAAACCTAGTGGTCGCAAGCGTTGCTGTTTAGCGTGAGGTCCTGGGTCGGGCAGTGTTATTGGGTTTTTCTGTTAGGAAATTCTCAGTAGCAGCCCGGAGTAAGGAAGTAGGCAGTGTGATACTCCCGCGCTTAAGAGAGCAAAGTGCAGTGTGTGGACCTGCGTTGTGTGACCGAAATACGGTCGGAAGGAATATTGTACATAGATACAACAGTCTTAAAAGCGTTACCTGATCCACCATGAAGGCAAACGGCAAGTAAGCCACCTTCTCCAGCGCCATGGTCATCAGGAAGTTCATGCCCACCTCGTATGGATCGTGGGTCCTGCAAAAATATTGGGAATCGGCATGGCAGAAGAATTCAGAGGACGGGAAAACTTAGCAGAACGCCTGCAAAACTGCTTCAGTTGAATATATCAATAATGTGTCAATGGGGTGCCGATTATAGGCCTTTCTGAATGTGTCGGTCTTTGGCAGCCCTCGGCTTTTCATCTGCCATTGAGCCTTTGTTTAAAAGCGTAGCTATCAAAACATTGTTTTAGTTGACAATTCGAAATAATCCTATTGAAATAGAGAATTAATTTGAAATATACTGAAATAAATGTAGGAATGGAACGTGGTGATGCATGACTGTGTGTGAAAGAGACATCACTACTTAAATATTGTATACGTAAAGGTGTGAGTGAGAAGACGAATGAATGCTATGATTGTATAGTGGTAAGACCTTGAAATTACGGATGGAAGGTTCTAGATTTATTTAGATATATGAAGGATTATATATATTATATATCTTGTGTGATATTATGTTTTGACTCACTTATTTTGGTAAAGCCCCACTCTTTGGAGGTGAGGCAGATTGTAGACTGACAGAGTGGCTGCATTTGCGACCGCCTCGTGGAAAGCTGATGACAAAATAATTATTAAATATTGTTCACCAGTTACTAATCACGTGTATTTTTGAGGCGATGTCGCGAGTCAAACTAAGAACTCGACTAAGGGCTCCGTTTCAGTTTGAAACTAGTCGGGCAATTCCGAAAAATGCACGTGAGTAGTAACCGGTGAACAATAATTGATATGAGTAGGAATGTCTTACAAAAGTTATTATACAAAAATTATTAATACTATTAATTATAATAAAATAACTTTTAACTAAATAATATTGGATTTGTTTTTCCTGATATTTCGAACATTTTGCAGTTTTTGTGGTCGCAGGATGACCATCAGTCGTCAAAATCGTCGTTTAAACCTTAAATGTACCAATGCGACATTTTTAATGTTACATGGAATCTAAGACATCATAAATAACATAACATAACATGTCATAGCATCACGCCTGTATCCCCCGAAGGGGTAGGCAGAGGTGTACACAGTTGTACACCCACATTTCACCAAAGCTTTTATTAAGTCCCATGTAATAGGTGGTGAGCCTATTGCCATCAACCGGGCACACTGCCTACCCCTTCGGGGAATACAGGCTTAATGCTATGTTATGTTATGTTACAAATATGTACACCTCAGCCTACCCCTTCGCAAGCTGCCATAGGTAGTATGGCACGACTTTCGGCCTTTTTACTAAATAGTAAATATATTTCATATTTTTCTGTGATTTTTTGGAAAAGCACTTAAATGTGTTTCTTACCAGGGTTAGCCCCGTCCCTGAAGAGTTGCGGCTGTTCGGAGTACTGCAGGTAGTACTGCACGTGCGCCATCTCGTGGTGGGTCGACACCAGGTCCTGCATCGTTACTTCTGTGCATTGCTTGATCCTGGAAAAAAAAGATTTGTTTATTTTTATATCATATATATTGATATTTTATATTTGTTATGGGCCATGTTATGCCTACATTAAAAAAAAAACAAGGAAACATTGAAAAATAATAGCCATGAACGGGGCTTGAACCCGCGACCCTTGACATTCCGTGTCATCACTCTACGAACTGAGCTACCGTATACCGTATCCGTGTATATTAAATTTCAAGTCCCCTTGTATACGTCTTAAGGAAACGCCTGGCGATATTTAGTTAGCAATCGTTTACAGATCTACTAAACTCAGCGTCACCACTTTGCAGTTGTAAGGCGCCGAACAACATCCCAATCCTTTATAAATCATAAGTAATGATATTTTAAAACCACATGGGCCACATTGGGGCCAGTCTCGGTTCAGTCATCTGAAAAGGGACTGAATAGGTAGCGATGGTGCCTCCAAAAGACGTTTTAAAATGTAGAAGAAGAATTTGCAGTATTGAGCGCAAGTCGGCTTAGTGATCAGAGCACCTAGAGTATTTATCCAGGAGGCACAGGTTCGAATCCTACTCACGATCGTATTCGTCGGCAACGCATCACTGACTCCTCTGGGGTTGCACATGTTCATGGGAGGCGTTGACCGCGTATCATCAGGTAACACGCGAGCTCATTTGCTCACTATACCAAAGAAAAGAAAATGTCTTCAGGTCACAGCAGTATTAAGTTACCTGTAATCAATCCGGTTGCACAGATCCCACGCGCTGGCTGTACACTGCACACTGCGCTGTGCAGGCCGCACCAGCATGGAGCCGCGCCAGAACTCTGGGGGGACCGGCTTAAGACCCATAGATGTGTAGAACTCTTCAGCCATCTGGAACATTCTGGAATAATAGAAGATTTATGATAATTGTTGATTGATGTCCGAGAGGTCTATGCCCAAAGTTTGCCAAAGAGCGATGGAACGGAGTATCCTGCATTAAACATGTAGACCGCCTTTTTTATCAAAAATGGGTCTACATTCGGCCACCAACTCGCCTGATGGCAAGCGACGGTGTGGACGAGGATGAAGCACGTATATCCAGAATAAATCTATTCACTCTTAAGTAGAGTGGACAGATTTTGGGAGAACGATAGTTGGGGAGTGGATGTAAATGCCCAGACCCGTCTCCCAGAACGTTTGCACCGGACTACATCCCGAAACACGACTAGGTCGCTTCACGGCATGGCTTCGTCCGGCGGGTGGTAACCAGCCGCGGCCGAAGCCTCCCACCAGAGTTGTGTTGCGCCTTCGCCTGATGGTAAGTGGTTACTGTAGCCTATAGATGTTTACAACACCATTCTCAAGTGCTCAGTAACTGCTCGAACTTTGTAATTGTTCTTGGTAGAGGACAATAGGCTCACCACCTATTACATGGGATTTAACAACAGTATTAGTGAAATGTGGGTGTGCAGTAGTATTCTTCCGATTAACCCAAGGAATACCGGCGAGATGCTTTTGTTATCATCATCATCATAATCATCTGCAGCCTGACACTCGTTGCTGAGTATAGGCCTCGCTTTGTTTGTGCCGTTCTCCTCGGTCTTGTGCCAGCCTCATCCAGGTGCGGTCCACGACGCTAACGATGTCATCGATCCATCTTGCGGCTTTGTGATTTTACCGGTTTATTGAGGGTTCACCTTGTCTTCCCTTCAAGGATGACGAAGTTTTACCTGAGTGGAGTGAAGCCCTGTCTTAACATCTCGGCTGTGACGTCCACGTTGGGGGACTGCGGGAACGGCATCACGAGGTCCATGATTGATTTCCAGTTCTGTGCCCACATGTTACCTGGTAACAAGATTATTTTATTAGTTATAGTCAAAGTAAAATCATTAGAACATTTAAAGATACTTTTAAAAGTCAATGCTATTTTCCAATATGCAGTTTCCTATGGAGAAGAACTGGCAAGGAATTCGCTGGTTACTTCTCTTTTTATTATAATATTTTTTGGTAATTTTTCAACCGCTTGCGTATGTGCATATATTTGCGGGCGGACGGGCGGTGCACAGGTAATTGCATGACTAGTCTCATATTGTCTCATATATTGGGGAAGTAGCTAGATATTGTTAAATACAACGATATTGTTTGCAACCATTGTAATAGACTTCCACAAGGTAACGCCTGAATCTATTCACTATTTTTTGGTAAGTTAACATTAAACTACCAGCATGTTCTTCTAGCAAAGTTCTAGACAATTCTAGAACAGATCTATCCATTATTCCATTCATCATCTTTTACACTTACTGAAAACCTCTTCGAAACTTCTACTACAGGTGCTGACAACACCTTTTTAAGAGCCTACATCTAGCAGTATTGCTGACATCACTCACCCAACAGATGTGCAGGTATGGGTCCATCAGAGCGCACGCTGGTCTCCCCATATCTGTGCAGTAACCTCCTCCTGACATAAGTGAACAGTTGCTTGTACAGCGGCTGCACCTGGTTGTACATTTCCTCCACGCTGGCTCTGAAGGAAGGATCTTCGTATGCTGCTCTCATCTGGTCTCCAGCGTCTCTGTAGCCTGGGTAAGAATAAAAAAAGAGTTCTATTCAAATGAATGGTTTTAGTGACACCTATGGTGGAGTTAGAAATAATCACTCAGTTTCAGTTGAGTCCTAAGTCCTGTGTTTGATTCTCTAAACAGATAAAGTGAAGAGAGAAGTCAGGAAGAACAAAAACCAATAATATGTGGGATTCATCTGGTTAAAAGATGTTTTATTTTATTGTGGAAACCTAAGATTATAGATTCTATAATATTGGATTTTCCGCTAACTATAAGCATTGAGCATAAGCTTGCATCAAGCAAGGAGTACATAACTCTTCTTGGAGCCATATTTATTATCAACGCAAAAATCTGAGCTCCCCATAACATGGTTGAGCTACACGATGACTGATGCATGTGTGCTGTCAGTTAGGACTGGTCAACTAGAAAATGCTATGGTTCATTCTTCAAAAAGCCATTCCAGATACCCTACATGTTTACGATCACATAGAGATATATAGTGATGTCTGGATTTTAAGAGACATTGACCTCTTAGTTTGTTTCAGTGTTTCTTCACAGAGGTAGTCAGATAGGAAATGCCAAAGCCTTCTAGATCATAGTGCTTGACATGTATATAAGAGTTTGAAAGACCTATTTACAAAATTAACAAATTCATTTATTTCACTTTGAAATATATATTCAACATCATGTCGTATTAAGGGGAGTTCATTTCACATTAAGAATTAGACAATAGTAGTTACACATTCAGCTATCATCATCATCATTTGCTGCTTCATATACGACATATGACATAAGCCGTCCTCCTTCTACATTGAGCTATGATACTTACTTCGTTGGCTCAGTCACCCAAAATCAGCCTTGGCTTTCGATACGAGAGAACGCCACTTGGTTCGATCTTTGGCAGTTTTTCGCCAATCATTGGCTTAAAGCTCCCGAAGAACCACCACCTTCACCATATGAATCCAGCGATATCTAGATCGTCCTACGGGACGGGTCATCCCGTCGGTCGACCAAGATAGGCTATGATGGTCACAAAAAAGTCTCGACAGACACATGAGACGATAGTACATTGAACTTGAACCAAGATGATGGTCAGTACTAGCCAAGCCCCAGAATTAGACATAGAACTCCTTAGAGCTCTTACATACGAGTGGCACGTTGTGGACGCGCGTTGACGGATGCCTCCCAGCTATCGTCGCCATTATTTTTATTCTGGACTTTGCATTAGTAAAAGAAACAAAACCATCTAGAAGTACTTACCAGTAGCCTCAGCCGCCTGATTTGCCAGCTGCACATATCTCATGAACCGATTCCTCAGTTTCGGTCCAGTCTGGTCCCGGAAACTCCTCCAAACATACAGCAGTTCGCTCTCAATCCTCGAATGGGCTAAAATCCTGGAGATTTCTGGATCCAACTGCATATCACAATAGTTTGATTCCGTGGATTCGGTGTAAGGCTGGTAGTGCTGGTATGGTTGGTTTGCCAGCTGGTAACCTTGGGCCATGTCCTGGTATTCATGGCTGTAGGGAATCCTTGGTATGTGAGGGTCGTATGGCTTCTGACCGTACGGACATATTTTAGCCGAGTTGTAGATTTCTTTCATTTCTGTTATTAGTTGTTGGAGCTGGAAACGAGATTTGGAGTTATAAGTAAAACTTCTGTAAGCTACAGACACACACTATTCCAGACTGCAGTTTGGTCACGGCGGCCTATCTCCGAAGAGATTAGCTAAGTACGCAGGAGATATTAAAGTGCCCAAGTGTATGCAGAAACACAGGTGCTCTCCATCTTCCTTCACACTCATAGTCCGATGGGACGGTAATCCGACACGACCGGAGAGAGATCAAGCGCAGGACCGACGGCTTTACGTGCTCTCCGAAGCACGGGGGTGTCACACCACCAACTTCCTAACTCCGGGCTACTACTGAGAATATCCTTATAGAAAAAACCCAATAACACTTTGCCCGACCTAGGACTCGAACCCAGGACCAACGTAGCTGTCAAAGCTGTCAATGTAGTAAGCGTTGCGCCTGGATTTCCAGAAGAGGTAGGACAGAAGTCTCAGTACTCTCAGTCAACATGATATCCTGGTAACATAGATTGTGATCAGCTCATTGTAAGTGGTCGCAAACGTGGCTGCTAAGTCCAGGCATCGAACCCAAGATGTTTTGGGTTCCAGTCCTGGGTTGTGCAAAGTGTTATTGGGTTTTTCTGTTAACATAAACACAGTAGCAGTGCGGACAGTAGTATTGTGTCAGAAAATCACAAATAAGACACAGGGAGCTAACGTGATGATCAATTCCTTTACATCTCTTTGTAAGAAGACGCTGTTGCTTTACAGTGGGATAGCTATGGACTGGAAATTATTTTTTGTTCTTCTTAAGCTTGTTTTTGGCCGCAACCTCAGTGATTGTCTCCAAAGGCTTGCCCAGAAAAAGTACGTCAACTTAATCAAGAACTTACCTCAGAAAACTTATCATCAGGCAACGCCGCTCTGCTAGCCTGGACGATCTTCATCAGCTGCCGTCTCCCCTGAGGGTCAGACAGCCTAGAGCCGTCGAAAGCAGCCGCCTTCCTCCAAGACAGCCGCTCGAACTTGGAGCTCAGAGCTAATTCCTCAAGCATTCTGCGCCGGTTATACTCCGTGATATTCGTGACGAACTTCCATTGAGACATGGTGACCCTGGAATTTGATATGGAACCTGTTTTAATCCGATCTCGATATGCGTCCATAGTGACTAAAAAGACTGTAAATCATCATGGATTGTTGTGGCGGGACCCCCACCGTCCCAATACCGCCACCTATCTAACCGGTTATTGCGCCGGAAAAGGTGTTGGGGCGAGTCTGATGGTGTTACACAAATAAAAGGTGATGCGTCGACATGTCTGCCGAGCAGGTGAGCAATCAACCCCTGGGTCCGACGTCAGCCCCTTAAGAAGTCTTTAGAAGGAATCCTTAATACCTTCTTCTATTTAGACATAGACATACAAACCAAAAAGACATAGTTTCAAACTTAATATCCTGCGCTCCATAGCTCTCAGACAGACCATGTACTCAGACTTCTGGGTGCCGTAAGTGAGTACAGCTAGAAAGAACGTAAGAGTCCATAAGTTGGGGTTTAACGTAACTTGGAGGGTCGCCCTTCATTAAGTATTTTTAATATATCTGTTATAAACTATTTATCCATCACTCGCAGTGATAGCCTAGTGGTATAACCGTTGGACTGAAACTTAATTATCACTTGCTTTAAACGGGGAAGGAAATCATCGTGAGGAAACCAGCACACCTGAGATATGTTCTCGATGGTGTGTAAAGCCATGTCAGAGACCTACGGGTGGTTTAAACTCTGACATTAGGTTGTTCATCAACCACAGGACAAGGAGAAGATTAAGTATTTCATGGACCAATAGTTCTTCGAGACAGTTTTGGTTCGTCTTGCGACTTCCTAGTCATGTAAGGCCTAAAAAGAAAATATTTGCCTCAAATATGATACATCAATTATATTATTATTTGTATTACAACTTTCGTGAGGCATATTCATATTAATTATTGTTCACCGGTTACTACTCACGTGCATTCTTCGGGTTTGCGCGACTAGCTTTGAACGGAGCGCTTAGTCATGAGCTGAGTACGCGGCAATGTCGCGAGTGAGACTGCAGGCAAACCCAATGAATGCACGTGAGTAGTAACCGGTGAACAATAAATTTTCATGAACCTATTCAATGGCCCTGCCATTTACTTCAATCCGACACTCTGCACTGTTTGTCATGAGCTTGGTCTGTGACATATTTATCCTAAATCCAATATCCAGACTCGCTGAGTTTAGCCGTTGCAGAATGGTCTGAAGCTCTGTGGCTGTTGACGAAAATAGAACTATGTCTTCGGTGAATCATTCCATCATTATTCAATGTATAACTAACAGGAATTAACGCGCAATAAATACTTTTGAATCGCTTGACGTTTCGACCAGGTTGCTCTGATCGTGGTCACAAGCAGACTGATGCAGCGAGTTTACTCCGTCATGGGTGCGGCGTTTTTATTCATCTACCTCCATGTTTTCACTATTGTTATAAAGGCCGCGGCACACCACACTGTGTCCGTATTTTTAACCGACTTAAAATAGAGAGTTTTGATATTTTAATCACTGGATTCCACATAGCTGATAATTTAAATTTAAAGATTCAAAGGTATTTATTGCGCGTTAATTCCTGTTAGTTATACATATAATGATATCATTTCATCATGTCATATGATTCTTGAATGGGGAGTCGTTTTTTTTATTGATTAACCATCTTTATTGTTTTGAAGAGAAAACGAGAAATGTCAATTGTGTGTGACTTGGATTGGTCATCAGGAATGACGGTGTCTTAATATAATTTTCCGCCGGACCATCAGACGGTGATACATACAGGACCTAATGAGGATACCAAGAGATACCGAAAAGATGTTACTTCTTCGAGTATTACCGTCAGAAGTTATTGGCGTCAGGTCTAGATGAAGTGTCTGTCATTCGCATATCACCGCATGCAACATCCCATGCGAGGGTTGGGAAGAGCTCGCGCAACACAGACGAGAGTGGTGAGCTGTACCACTGTTTGTAAGGCTGTGACCGCTTTTGACGAGCATCGGATAACAGACTTCGATGCCAAGCGCCTTAATAAAAAGACCTGTCCGAAGCCTTCCGTATATCAATACCTAAAATACCAGCGGTCAATTGCACTATGCGTCCTGCAACAGGACCTTTAACCTTTTGACTGCCGGAACGTGGATCCACGCGAGACACAATGCAATTTTTATTGTGTCTGGAAATGCGACATACGAGAGGTTAAAAGCAAATTGGGTTTACAAGCCATATTCGGGCACAGAATAGATACAAAATAAAGCCAGGGTAGCTATTTTCGGATACGACAAGGACGACACCATAAACAAAGTTAAGAAATTATTTAAAATAATAAAAAGAACGTCTGCCATTTTTTTTTATAAATTACTCGCCTATTTTATCCGGGACAATGTACGGATACTAACGATACACACACATCAAAATCGGTTCAGGTATTTAGAAGTTATGATGGATAACAAAACTCACAAACATACATTCCATGAACCCAAAAAATTTAACACTCCTTTTTTGGGAAGTCGTGTAAAAATATTTGTCATAATTTTTTATTTATTTAAATCAGGCTACAAGGCCCATATAAAATACAAATACTATAATACAATATAAAACATAAGAAACTAACATAAAATACTATATATAAACATAAATAATATTAATTTACACGAAGAGTCGGCGTCGTGTGTCGCGCGTTGTCAGTATCCGGCCTCGGAATCGCCGGAACACTACACCTCTCGGCCAAAATTCTTGGTTCATAAAGGTCGACAGATGTTCGGTTGGTGCTCTCACCACAAATGAACTGAAGTTTGCATTGTAAATAAAATATATATAATAAAGCGTAGGTACCAACCTGTAGCACATTCCTGACGCTTCCCTGTCATACTCGCGAAGAAACTGTGACGCTTCTGCGGTATTCGTGTTGGTACCCTGGAAATGAAGGAAATCAGATATCAAGCACAAAAGTTCTACGGTGGTACGAATTAAAGAAGGTCAGAAGCCCAACAGTTAAATAGGTCTCCAATCGACCGTTAAAAATGATAGCCCGTAAGGTAATGTAGCCGTGACAGCGTAACCATTAACCGTTAAGTTAACGGGTGCCTTTTGCAGCCTAGAGTTTGGAATTGTGCCCCGTAGATGGCAAAAATCTCAGGCTTTTGAACGACCGAATGAAAAACAAAATCCTTACAGGATCACTCGTGTTTCTGTCTGTTTGTATGTGTATCACAGCCAATTTGCTCCAAATCGTATTTTTGTTATCCATATTGGCGTGTGATGTAAATGAATTAATTTTGAATACCGAGTCTCTTACAGCGGCAAATTAGAAATTTTTTAAACTTTCGCTAGCTGTCTTGGTGGTCTAGTGGTACTAAGCGCGATGAGCATGCGCATGAGGCCCTAGGTTCGATTCCCAGGTCAGGCAAAGTGATATTGGGTTTTTCTGTTAGGAAATTAACTAGCAACAGTCTCAACATCTATGGAAAATAGTAACTTTTTTTAATTTATGTTTTATCAAAAATGTATCTACGTTCCACCAACTCGCCTGATGGTAACCGACGGTGTCGCCCAGGATGGAGCACGTAGATCCAGAATAAATCTATTCACTGGTAAGTAGATGAATAGACTCTGAAGTGGATAGATTTGGGGACAACGATAGTTTGGGAATTGATGCAACTGCCCAGACCCGTCCCCCACAACGGTTGCACCGGACTACATCTCGAAACACGACTAGGTTGCTTCACGGCATGACTTCGTCCAATGGATGGTAACCAACCGCGGCCTCCCACTAGAGTTGTGTTGCCTGTTTTGCACCACGCAGGGGCCACGTATAGGGATTCCATTTTAAGGGTGCGCTCCTACGGACGCGGGCAAACAGACCCCAAAATTTTTGTTGTTGAAATGTCTGCTCTGCGTAACTCTTCGGAGGATATAGGCGTGATACGGGATGTAACCATAAAGGCAGCAAGAAGGTTCTCAGTAGGCCATGTCTTACCTATAAACAGAGCCAATTTACGTCGGTCACGCCAACCTTAATCTTATTCGTTATCTGTACTAAGAAAAAAGCATAATGCGCACGATGAACACACCACAAATCGACGGAAATCCTTCTTATTAGTTGAGTTACAACCGTTTCAGTGACAATAATAATATTATTATGTGACCTTCTAGTGCTATGACATAATTGTCTTATATTAAAAAGGCCTTGAGTGATGGAAAAACCCGTGAGTATGTGGCGCCATCTATGATGCAACATGCGTACTACGTGGCAGAAAGCTACATGAACTAGTAGCGACATCTATGGGCCTTCAGATGACATCACTAAATTCTGCATCGCACAAGCAAAAATTTCCACCATGGTGAACATTCAGAATCTTCTAAATAACTGACTATCCGTGAGCGTGACGACTATCATTGATTTTCGTTTGAAAATTGGGACCGACAGCTTAACGTGATCAACGAGGCACGGATGGGTGTCGATATGATGTGATGGTTACCTATCTAAAAACAACGGCAGCAAGCACAGCTTAACCTCGTCCCATCAACCTGTACGGTAGTTACTTAATTTAAGAGCTCTTCTACCTAATATCACGCCTGTATTCCCCGAAGGGGTAAGCAGTGGTGTATACAGTTATACACCAAAATTTCACTAATGCAGTTATTAAGACCCATGTAATAATAGGTGGTGAGCCTATTACCATCTGGATACGTTTCCAAACTCCGGACCTTATAATACTTTGCCAAACCTGGAACTCGAACCCAAGACCTCGTGCTCAGCATTCGCGGTTCGGACTACTAGACCAACGAGGAAATTTTAACAGCATTATCATCATCATCATCACCCCCCTGCCCTTATCCCAATTTATTCGGGGTCAGCGCAGTACGTATTCTTATTCCATACATCTCTATTAGCTGTCATATCGTCAGTCACTCCTTTTCTAGCCATATCATCTTTAACACAATCCATCCATCGCTTCCTCGGTCTTCCTCTACTCTTATAGCCATCTACATTCATACTCAAAACTTTCCCCGTTTCCCTCCGCATCACATGCCCATACCATGCTAAACTAAGTTTTACTTTGTCATCATCAATCAATAGGGTTATTGACGAAATTTCAAAAAGGGCCTAAATTTAAAGAATATGGTATAGATTAAATAAAAAAAATATTTTGCAATTTTTTGTGTACCTATTGATTAAATAATAGCTGTTTAAAATTCAAATTTTAAAGATCGTGCCAAAAGGCGCGATAATGACGATCGCCATTTTGTGACGTCATTACGCAACAGAACTATTGTAAACAAAGGAAACTATTTTGTAAATCATAACATTAGTGCGTAGTATACCAATATTTCGAAAATTGAACTGAAATACGGAGAAAGTGGTTGCAACCGGCTTCCGAAATATCAACAAATTCATCGATTTATTTTGTGTCATGTGTCACAGTGACTGCAAATTGACAATCAATCCTCTGAGTAGTGACGTCACGCAATCATTGGTGTTTCGAGTCACGTGACACATAGATTAAAAATTATGAATTTGTTTATCGAATTAAATGTATTTACGAGTTATTATTATTATTTTCAAAAATACCAAAATTTCTAATAAAATACATTCTATCATTATAGCTAAGTTTCATATTTTATTTCCATCAGTGTCAAATACCCTATTCATATAATAAAAATGTAACGGATCGCTGTCTGTATATGCCAGATATATGAGAAAACATATTATTGGGACCTTTATCAACGCAAATAGCACCCAAAACAATGATTATTAGAATTTTTGTCTGTTTATCTGTTTGTCTGTGCGTTTGTGCACGCTAATCTCAGAACCGGCTTATCTGATTTAGATGTGGTTTTCACTAATATATTATGGTAAGCTTCACTTAACGTTACGTGTTTGTTTCGTGTCAATCGGTCCATAAATAAAAAAGTTATGCCAATTTAAAGAATCACGTCGAACATTTGTTAATAACGACATCCGCGCGGACGGAGTCGCTGGCACAGCTAGTCCTACATAATATTACATGGGAATGTTTGGTTTGGATGGATGGATGTTTGTTACTTTCTCACGCAATAATTACTCAACGGATTTGGATGAAATTTGACACAGATAGTTACCTGTATTAAGACATAGGGTACTTTTCATTCCGGCTGGACCCAAATTTAAAGTCCACGCAGACCGAAGTCGCGGGCAGAACCTATTTTAATTAACCTTTCAACTATCAACTTTCCGCAGTACTGTTTCCGGTAACAAATTAAACTTCAAAATGGTAAAGTCAAATTCAAACCACGTGACTAATATAGTCCCCACTTTCATTGAACCATTGTTTTAGAGGTGTGATAGACAGACGGATGTGCCACAAGTCACAATGGACAGACACTTTCATTTCTTTTGATATCGGTAGAGTAATCACTGTAGTTGCAGTTTTTTTTACACGACTGCCCAGAAAAGGAGTGTTATGTCTTTAGGGTTCATGTTTGTATGTATGTTTGTGAGTTACTTTATTCCACCATAACTTCTAAACGCCTGAACCGATTTAGATATCGATATAGGTATCGATAGAATTCTTACATTGTTCCGAGTATGATAGGCTAATAAGATTTAAAAAAATAGTGATACAGTGGCTATGGTACATAAAAAAGTTTGAAATAAAAAAAACATAATTCACACAATGGCAGTAGTGATTTTTACTTTTTTAATTCATTTTCGTTTTGTTTTTAATTCAAATTCAAATTAAAATATTATTAATTTCTATTTTTCAAAGAAACATTGAAAAAATAAAAGACAAGAACGGGGCTTGAACCCGCGACCTTTGACGTTCCGTGTCATCACTCTACCAACTGAGCTACCTTGTCGTGTTCAAACCTATTGAATTTTCAATCCTCTTTGTATACGTCTTAAGGAGACGCCTGGTGATATTTATCTAGTAATCATTTACAGATTTACTAAACTCAGCGTTACCACTTTGCAGTTGTAAATCGCCGAACAACATCCCAATCGACTCGCTTAAGCAGAGTCATACTGTTGTACAGCCGTATTTTATCAATGCTGTGATAATGCCAAAAACTAAGGGTTACTTCTGAAAAACCTGCAAAATTTCACTACCACATCATAAATTGCTTTTTAAAAATTTCGCTTTCATGTCATCATTAATCTTGTTCTTTAAAAATTTTGCTATCATTTCATCATTTGTTCTGTAAAAATGTCGCTATCAATTATCAAAATTTTTCTTTAATAATTTGGCTATCATATCAATATTTCATCTTTAAAAATTTCGCTATCATATCAACATTTGTTCTTTAAAAATTACGCTATCATATGATCATTTGTTCTTTAAAAATTAAGCTATCATATTATCATTTGTTCTTTAAAAATTTCGCTATCATATCATAATTTGCTCTAAACTGGCACAGGTTCAGGACATCATTATAAGACTGTATTGAAATTAGAAAGTGTTTATAACTGAAATAATAGTTAATTGTAATTTTTATGGTAGTTATATAAAAACTAAAATATCGTGGTGGCCGAGTGGTAACAGGCCCCGTTTTGAGTCTCAGGTTGTAGGTTCAAACCTGACATGTGCCAATGTGACTTTTTCAATGTCATATGTACTTTTTTAAGTAATCTAAGATATGACGGACATACGATGGCCGCGTGGATTAGTAATAGCTGCACAGATCGATTGACTGAAGTTAAGCTGCGCGTGCCGCGGTCGGTCCGAGGATGGGACGGAGAGCACGTTAAACGGGGTTGTGGAGGTCTGATAGGCAGACGCTCTATATAAAATACTGGTATTAATCTGCATCCCGTTTGACTTGAAGCCGACGTCAACATAGTTGGTAAAAGCTTAGGTAGATCGATGGCAGGCATACAGTATAGGAAAACATCGTGAGGAAACCTGGACTTAATAGTCTCACGTTCCTTAGATGATGTTCTCGATGGTGTGTAGAGTTATGTCAGAGGCCTACGGGCGGCTTAAACTCTGCCACTAGGTTGTTCATCAACCATATGATGAAAAATTGCCAACCTCATAGTTGCTCACAGCTTACTTTGAGTTGACCGCGTCCGTAGGAGTGCACCCTTAAAATGGAATCCCTACACGTGGCCTCTGGGTGGTGCAAAACAGGCAACACAACTCTGTTGGGAGGCTTCGGCCTAGGCTGGTTACCACCCACCGGACGAAGCCATGCCGTGAAGCGACCTAGTCGTGTTTCGGGATGTAGTCCGGTGCAACCGTTGTGGGGGACGGGTCTGAGCAGTTGCATCAACTCCCCAACTATCGTTCTTCCCAAATCTATCCACTTCTACGTGCTCCATCCTCGGCCACACCATCGCTTACCATCAGACGAGTTGGTGGCGAAAGGTAGATCCAAATTTGTTAAAAAAACTGATGAACACAAGGCTTAACGCAATCTGGGTACACTTATAACGTCTTTAGGGTACCGTATTTAGTTATAAAAAATTCATTTTAGAAATGATAATGTAGGATTGGGATGTCGTTCGGCGCCTTACAACTGCAAAGTGGTAACATTGAGTTTAGTAGAACTGTAAATGATTGCTAACTTAATATCACGGGGCGTCTCCTTAAGATGAGACCGTAGCTCAGTGGGAGAGCCATGACACGGTATGTCAAGGGTTGCGCGTTCGAGTCCTGCTCTTGTCTATTATTTTTCGATGTTTCCTTAGAAAATTATGTAATATATAAAATTCTCGTGTCACAGTTTTCGTTGCCATACTCCTCCGAAACGGCTTGCCGATTTTGATGAAATTTTTTGTGCTTATCCGGTATCTATGAGAATCGGCCAACATCTATTTTTCATCCCCCTAAATGTTAGGGGTAGTCCACCCCAATTTTTTTTATTTATATGGCAAAACAACGTTTGCCGGGTCAGCTAGTAACTTATAAGATCACTTCGGTGTCCGTCTGTCTGTCAAGACCTTTTTTCTCAAAAACTCGTGCAGGTATCGAGTTGAAATTAATATCAAATACTAAAGGTTTATGGTCCCTTGGAGCTGTAACAAAATATAGTTTCTAAGTCACCGTAATAAATAAATACGGCCATTTTTATCGCATATTTTGACAATTCACTAGTAAATCAAAACATATAGTATTGTACCTAAAATTTTGAGTAATTTGGCGATGCGGTCGGCGTAGCGGTCGAGATACCGGCCGCTGCGTCGCGTGTTGCAGGTTCGATTCCTGCACGCAGCAAATATTTGTATGATCTACAGATCTGGGTCTGGGTGTGTGTGTACGTATGTGAGATTATGTGTTTATAAACTCACCCACGATACAGTAAGAAATTACTAGTGTCGGCCAAAGAGGAAAATCGACGAGAATTTTATCACATAAATCGTTTTTGCTGTATCAAATTTGCTATTAGAGAATCGACCGTAACGTATATCAGTATAAGGTCCTAATTTATTAGGTAATTCCCTTTTAAGGGGTCAATGTGTAAGTGTTAAGGATTAATTTAAGCTGGTACTGCTGCTGCTTCAGCTGCGGAGACCCTCAAGCGGCGAAAATATGACAGTCTTACCAGTAATTATATCTTCGAGCCGTTTGGGATTGAAACACTCAGGTCGTGGGGTCCGACCGCTCGACTTCCCTTTAAAGAGATTGCAAGGCAGTTCACGTGACTTGAAGGCTGGTCTATTCTTCGCACAGAGAATCAGCATTGCCATTCAACGTGGCAATGCTGCCAGCGTTTTGGGCACGTTACCAGTTGATAGTGATGCGGCTGAATTTTTTGACGCTCTATTGTACATATAGGAATTATTATTATTTTTAGTTATAAGTATATCGTTTAGGTTTTTTTAAAATAATGTATGTCAAATTCAATAAATTTTTAATTTAAATACCAACATTAAATTAAAGCCATAATTCGAATTTTTACAACAATTTTATTTTGTTCTTAATGTTCACCGTTCAAGGAGCAGTTTTCGTCTTGCTAGTAATATGTTAATAATTACAAATAATTTGTTATATCCATTTAATTCTTAGCTTATGTGAATGTATTTATTATTAGTATCTTAATATATATAAATCTCGTGTCACAATGTTTGTCCTCAATGGACTCCTAAACCACTTAACCGATTATAATAAAATTCGCACACCATGTGCAGTTCGATCCAACTTGAGAGATAGGATAGTTTAAATCTCAAATTATAGTCGCGTGCGAAGCCGGGACGGACCGCTAGTATGACTTATATATTAATCCTTTCAAAGGAAATTACCTAATAAACTAGGACCTTATATATGGGGGAATATCTTTTTAACTGTAACTTTGCAGTTTGTCTTTCAATTCGATATCCTTTTTTTTCGGTGCTTTCCCAAATAATGAACTTCAGTAAATACTAATTAATAATTACACGGAACCCGCGGTGCGCGAGTTAAACACGCACTTATCCGGCTTTTTTATGGTTAATCTCAAATATAATTGTCCAAAATCAAGTTTTTATAAATCCATCTTGCGACCAATTCGTCATGCTCTGCGTCCACGAAGGTTGGAAGATGAAAAAATGTCATATGTAATGACTTTGGGTACATAGGTACCTACTTCTGAGTTCAGGACCGTGACTGAAGACAATGGAGTATCTGGGTCACGTTTATGGAGTTTCTCGGTTGGTATACATGCGTTCAGGTGTACATGAGGAACCCTGATCAGATTTCGGGGACAGATATGTTTTTTAAACGACTGCCCAAGATAAGGAGTGTTATGTTTTTAGAGTTCATGTATGTATGTTTGCGAGTTTCTTTATTCCATCATAACTCCTAAACGCCTGAACCGATTTAGATGAAAGAGGTATTGTTAAAATCCTTGCATTTCCCCGTGTAACATGACATATCATCACGCCTGTATTCCCCGAACTGCCTCGTTGGTCTAGTGGTCCCAAGCGCGACCGCTGAGCAGGAGGTCTCGGGTCCGATTCCCGGGTCGGATAAAGTGTTATTGAGTTTTTCTGTTAGTAAATTCTCAGTAGCAGCTCGGAGTCTGGAATTGAGACCGGTAGATGGCAATAGGGTCACCACTTATTACATGGGACTTAATAACAGTATTGCAATTGGTGAAATTTGGGTGTACAACTGTGTACACTACTGCCTACCCCTTCGCGGAATAAAGGCGTGATGCTATGTTATGTTGTGAATCTCACTTAGCAGGTAAGTATGCATAACTAATTACTCAGCAAAAACTACCTTAGATCTTTTAAGACAATACAGAATATATAATGAAACATTTTCGCAAGACTTGCAATTGCATATTATGTAATACACTTGATTCTGCATCACAATCCACAATGTAGGTACCTTCTAGAGTTACCAGTAACATTAGCAGATGTTTTTTGTAATAGGGAATATGCATGTGATTAAAATTTAGGTCAAATATTTTGATTCGTAATCTTTATTGTTGTAGAATGGCACCTATTCAATTACTTTTTTTAATTAATCGTGTTTTAACTGTTAAATAATAAAGTTGAAAAGTGAGAATCATGCGAGGGAAACGCACGCTATTGGTTGGAGTGAAACGTGACGTCACTCTGCGCGATGAGAATATCTCGAGAATGTTATTACTTGGTGTTTATCATGTTTTGTGGTTCTTTATGAGTTTCAACGTTATTCTTTAAAGAAAATCCCTTCAATAAAATGTATAATTCGTTAATTAAACACTCCATACTATACAAGATATCTTTTAAGATGTGAACTCTGACGTCAGAGAAAGCCCGCCAAGATGGCAGCGTTTGAAACGACCGAAACTGATTGCAAGTTTGTTTGATAATTTGAATATTCAATAATCATATTTTTACAAGTGTTATATTTTTTTGCGGTGATGAACCAACGTATACAATCGAATAAAAATATAAAAAAATACGTTCATATAACCTATTCCATAATTGTATTTTATGATTTAAATGCTGTAGGCACATCAGAATCGCTACCAGTGTCTATCATCAAAATGTAGTACGCATTTGCACATAACTCTTAAAACAGACCTCATAGAGAATGCAACTGTTTTATTTAACCCAAGACTCAGTCCAGATGTTTTATTATTGCACACGTGACTTGAGTTTCGATTTACAAATTACAATGTCGGAATCACTTTAGAAGACGTTTTTTGTATTAAAATTATAATATATTGTATTATAAGGTACTGGTTCATAATAGTTAGAAGATGATAAAAATACATGCTTATACCATATTGTCAAGATTTAATTGGAATAAAAGAGCGGGACTGGGATGCAAGAATCGTACGTAACATTTATTCACTTTTACGTTTCTTTGCTCAAAGTCTGGCTAGATGAATAATGGGGATTTTGGGCGTCCCACTCAGGGAAGCGTAGGCCCTTCTCCAAAGTGCAAGCTCTCTCTTTATCAAAATTCATCAAAATTGGTTCAATAGCTTAGGAATGAATACGTAACAAACAAACAGACAGACAGACAGACAGACAGACAGACAGACAGACAGACAGAGTTACTTTTACATTTATGATATTATATTTGGATTATTCGAAAGAAAAATCAATAGAAAAAGCACAGAAAGAGTGGTAGCCTAGTGGTACAAACGTCGTGACTGGTAGGACAAAAGTTCCACGTTCAAATCCAAGGCATTGACTCTTAGGAGTCTTATGCGTATTAGAAATTAATTGCCACTTGCTTAAAACTGTGAAGGAAACCATCGTGAGGAAACCAGCACACCTGAGAGATGTTCTCGATGGTGTGTAAAGCCATGTCAGAGGTGTACGGGCGGGTAGTATGAACTCTTACACAACCAAGATTAATAAAAAGTGCCACGTGTCATCGTAATAGAATAAATTTGAAAATAAAACTACGATTATGAAGTACCTTTTTTGTTGGTACGGTCTATAATAAGCATTACATCCTGGCAACACTAGCATACCCAAAGAGTTTCAAAATAAATAAAAAATGAGGTAAATTTTAAATTTACATAAAAGATGACGTTAATCAGTATACGCTACATTAAAATTAATTGGTAACACTTACCATTCTAAAGTACTCCTCAGATAAAACATACCGTGTGCAGAAAGCAAGCAACAACAGACGTACAGGCGCGCCTTTGCAAGCGTCCATTTTAAAAAACTTTAACTGTCAAAACTGAAACTAAAACACTAATTAGAAACGAAACGATTGATTGAATCTTTAAACTTTTAACAACTATGTTAACGTTTATTCTCAATTACAAACAACATTTTAAATAACATTAATTTATTTAACAACTTTTTTATTACTGTATTTGCATAAATATTTTGGCGGTAATTTTTGAGGGTTTGATTTTTTTAAGAATTCTACTATTAGGCAAAGGTAAGCGAGCACACAGCCAAGGTTTTGTTTAAATTGTTATTTTAGTGTATCAAATAAGTATTTGTATGGAAAACTGTCCACCGGGCTTTCTTGTCGTCGACTGGAGTAATATTTCCGTTGCTTTTGTTTTCTGCATGGTTTGGTGAACACGGCGCGGCTTACGAGACAGTGGCACGAGCCAAGATTTATCCTGGGATTTACTGTTTTCTTTTACGTCTCTCTTTCGTCTTACTATTAGGTAATTTTATGGTCCTAGAGGCTCTAACATTTGTTTTTAAATTACTGTAGGCAGAATAGTATTGATAAAGTGTGATCACGTGTATTATTGATTTTACTATCACGAGAAATAAGATGAGAATAATAATTAAATTGATAATAATTGGCAGCCAATGGGTGCTCTACCACCAGCTACTCTACACGTGTCTCGCCCCCCATTATTACAATTTTGTATCTTCTATACCTGCATCGTTATCACATAATGTATTTTACCGGTAAATATAGCTGTACCAAAAATATTGTAACACAAAATTTTAAAAGAGTAACCGTGGAGTTTCTTGCCCGTTCTTCTCCATAGGAATCTACACTTTGGAAATTGGCATTTCTTGACTTTCAAAAGTGCCATTATATGGTCAAATGAAATACATGATTTAACGTGTTTTTTTTTTACTTTTTTGCAAACGCAATTTTTTATCTATTCTATCAATCTACATCACTTTCGACTCAAGCAGTGATAGCCTTGTGGTATGACCGTTCGACTGACAATTCAAAGGTTACAAGTTTGAATTTAAGGCACGCACCACTGACTTTTCGAAGTCATGTGCGTATTATAAATTAGTTATCACTTGCTTATAACGGTGAAGGAAAACATCGTGAGGAAACACTTGAGAGATGTCCTCGATGGTGCGTAAAGCCATGTCAGAGACCTACGGGTGGTTTAAACTCTGACACTAGGTTGTTCATCAACCACACGATAAGAAGACCTTCGACTCATATCTTACTAAGATTGTTCAGATGTATCTCAAGCTAGTAACCTCGTGTGTGGCGTAGCAGGCGTCGCGCCATCGCGTGCGTTACTGCGACATACTTGACCAAGAGTAATATGTTGTAGACGAGACATATTTAATTTTACAGTTACTGAGGTTTATATATTTTTTTGGTAAGTAAAATTGGATTTGTTGTCCCAAGCGCGACTACGGTGCATTAGGTTCTGGGTTCGATTCCCAGGTCGGTTAAAGTGTTATTAGGTTTTTCTGTGGAGAAATTCCCAATAGCAGCCCGAGGTTTGGAATTTTGCCACCGCATATTACAATAGGACTTATTAACAGCATTGGTGAAACTTGGGTGTACCTACAACTGTTTACTTCTGCCTGCTCCTTTGGGGAATACAGGGGTTGAGCTATGTGAATTTTTAGTTTGACTCACGACATCTCCGCGGGCTCAGCTCACGGCTAAGGAGTTCGAGTTCGAAACTAGTCGGGCCGTCCCGAAGAATGCAAATGAGTAGTAACCGGTGAACAATAGTTGTTAAAATTTCACGAGTTTATATAGGAAAAACAAATGAATAAAGGAGGGGCTCGTGGCTAAGTAACAGCCGCACAGATCGATCGATCGAGGTTAAGCTGCGCTTGCCGCGGTCGGTCTGTGGATGGGTGACCATCATTTCATACCGAGACCCCTCCGTGCCTCGGAGAGCACGTTAAGCCGTCGGTCCCGGTCGTCAAATTAAGATCCATGACAGCCGTTACATACACATGGGTAGTCAGAGGCCTGAAAGTCTGACGACCAGTCATACCACGAGATATCGTGTTACCTAGTTACTGGGTTGTGGAGGTCAGATAGGCAGTCGCTCCATGTAAAATACTGATATTAAGCTGCATCCGGTTTGACTGGAAGCCGACCCCAATGCTATAGGGAAAAGGCTAGGCAGATATATAGGAAAAACAAATATAATTCGTAATGTCGACGATCCAACCTAGTGTCAGTGCTACAGTTGTCAAACCACCTTCATGAAAATTTTTCAGTACCTACCTTAGTTCCTATTCACCTCTATCACAACTTGTTTTTAAATGTTTAGTTTAACCCGCCATGGGCGTGCTATTCTAAAACTTTTTTTTTTTTAAACGTCGCCCCACACTAGGAATTTCTTCCTGTATCGTGGGTGCGTTTACAGACATATAATTTCACAAGCACACACACACCCAGACCCGGAGCAATTATCTATAGATCGTACAAATATTTGCTCCGTGCAGGAATCGAACCTGCGACGCGCAGCGCAGCAGTCGGTCCCTCAACCACTGCGCCAACCGCGCTATCAACTGTGTTCTTTTACACTACTGCCGAAGTGTTATGTTTGTGAGTTTCTTTATTTCACCGTAACTTCTAAATGCCTGGACCTAAGAATGAATTTCGATATCGTTGGAACCCTTGAATTTTCCCGGGTAATTATACCTAGGTAGTAATATTTTTTATATAGCCGGTGTGTTTTTTTTTATTAATTTCATATTTTAAGTTACGGCCTGTTTTATTGTTTATGTGTACCATAGATACGGCCTATATTACTTTTTGTTACACGTATGCCCATAAAACAAAGTGGTAGTTTTAAAAAGTAAGTAGGTAATTTTACTAGCCTATGTTACATGGGAAAATGCAAGGATTCTAACGATATCTCATAAATCTAAATCAGTTCAGCCGTTAAGAAGTTATGATAGATTAAAGAAATTCACATACGTACAATGATCCTTCGAAACATATCACTTCTTTTTTTTGACAGACGTGTAGAACATATCGTGACATAAGAAATGACACCTCTGCGCAATAATCATTGCATTTTATTTATATAGGTCCGTCACCGCGGAGAGAGCTTCATGATCTGAAATATAGCTAAGAAGCAGTCGAGATGTTTGATTAAATTATATTGTACACGCGAAGATTGCGAGCTGATCTAGTGTTAATGACATGTATTCAACGTAATGTAACTGTTGAACATGCAATTGTATGCGCGGGAGTTCGCAGAAAAGTTCTCCAGAGACAATCGAAAATGGTTGCGTAATACAAATATTTTTTGAAGTGAAAACTTCTTTAGGCGCGTTGAGCACTTTTTGGGTGAACAAAAATCATGGAACTCGCGTCATCGTCACCGCACGCTTCCCATGAGCTATATGTGTACTGTGTATATGTGTACATAGATATACCTCCGTGCGTTATTACTACAATACAATTCACAAGTTACTTCGTTTTCACTTCTATCGGCAGTCCCCAAAGACTGCCCCGCATGTTTTTTTTTTTCAAATGTGTTAACGTTTGTATATCGTACATTGTATTATTGGATCTGTGGTCTAACGTTATAAAATTGTGGAAAGTAAATTACGATTGTCTGTGGCGGCGTAGCATGGGTAAACCCGGGGCGGTTTTCTATTGAGCACCCCCAAAATAAATATTGTTATGGACCTAACTAATTTAGAAGGTTCATGACTTAAATGGTACATCTGTCTAAGCGGACACATCCTATGGTACATCTGCCTCGTTGGTCTAGTGGTCCCAAGTGCGACTGCTGAGCAGGAGGTCTCGGGTTCGATTCCCGGGTTGGGCAAATTGTTATTGAGTTTTTTGTTAGGAAGTTCTCAGTAGCAGCCCGGAGTTTGGAATTGTGCACGGTTGATGGCAATAAGCTCACCACTTATTACATGGGACTTAATAACAGCATTGGTGAAATGTGGGTGTACAACTATGTACGCCTCGGCATACCCCTTCGGGGAATACAGGCGTGATGTTATGTATGTCTAAGCGGAGACCATTCCTTTCTAAGCTATAGGAGTATGGCTAGTGGCTACTAAGCTGCGCGAGTGACAAGTCACCACCTTGTCACGCCACTTTGTGTTTGACACCCGGGGCGGCCCTGCCTGGCCCCTTTACGTGATTTGCGTGTAGGATTTAAAACTGCGTCTCCTGGATAAATTGAGCCATTTTGACCTCTGCTCATTACCCCGAATTCTTTTCGTATTTTTGTCGTGAGAATGCCATGCTTCGGCACGAATGGGCTCGAACAGTGATACCACGGCCTCACAGAAAACCGGCGTGAAACAACGCTTGCGTTGTGTTTCGCCGAGTGAGTGAGGGTACCGGAGCCGCAAACCCTTTAAAAGGCCGGCAACGCACTCGCGACTCCTCTGGGGTTGCGGGTGTCCATTGGCGGCGGTAATCGCTTACCATCAGGCGAGCCGTCAGGTCGTTTGCATACAAACCCAGAAAAAAAAAACTTCCACATTTTAATACGTCTTTTAGTGACGTCATTGCTATCTATTCGGTCCCTAATCAGGTGACTGAACCGACACAACTAACTTTGCAATTAATTGAATGTCGTACAGGTGCGATTATCTTAACAAAATCAGATAATCCCTCAAGGTGGCGTTTTATCTCCTTTACTTTTCGCAATTTTTATAAATTCTATCTCTGACAATCTACTTTCTTTCTACCACCTTTACGCAGATGATCTACAAATTTATAGTAGAGCACCTCTTGCAAAACTATCAGAGGCTGTTGACACTGTTAACTCGGATCTGGCTCGAATTTCTCAGTGGAGCAAAAGGTACGGGCTGCTAGTCAACCCTGCAAAGACACAGGTTATTGTGGTGGGCAGTTCCAGGATGATATCTAAAATAAATTGGACCGCACTTCCCCAAGTTTCTTTTGATAACAATTTTATTCCATTCAGTGAAACTGTTAAGAACTTGGGGATTATAATTGATAGAACCCTATCCTGGACTGCTCATCTACAGGAAACCAGCCGTAAGCTGTTTGCCTCCGCTGGATCTTTGAGAAGGTTACGCAACTTTCTTCCGATTACCACTAAAATTGCGCTGGCACAATCCCTTCTTCTTCCTATCCTCGATTATGCTGATGCCAGTTACCTTGATCTTACCGAGGACCAATTAAATAAACTTGAGCGACTCCAAAATGTTTGTAGTAGATTTATATTTGGTTTACGCAAATATGATCACGTTTCAGAATTTCGTACTAAGCTCAAGTGGTTACCAATTCGCCTTCGCCGAAATACTCATATCCTTTCGCTTCTTTATAGTGTGCTTTTCCTTCCTTTTACTCCTTCTCATCTAAAAAACCTCTTCGAGTTCCTAAGTGACAGCCATACACGAGTCCTAAGATCATCAGAGAACTTAAGACTGAAGATGCCAGTGCACTCCACAAATTTCATTGATAAATCCTTTGCGATTCAAGCAGCACGGTTGTGGAATGCACTTCCGGTTTCTATACGACATGCTCAGTCTCTTCCGCTGTTTAAGAAACTCGTAAGGGAACACTACTTGTCATCGTAGTTACGTATTACTGCGCTTCACTTATTTGCTATCTATATATAGTATTGTTTTGTTCTTTTCTTCTTTTCTATATAAGTATGATAGTATGTATCTATTTTTATTTTATATGTAAGTAGGTACACCACCTATTGCCTTAGTATATTTTATCCAGGACCCATGTTTCCATCCCAAGGTTGCCTGGAAGAAATTGCCGTGTGCGATAAGGCCGCCCATTGTACATTTGTAATGTACTTGTATTAATTTAGAAAATTTCGGTGTACAATAAAGAATTAAATAAATAAATAAAATAAATAATCTTTGAAACGCATTAACGCATGCGTAGCGAACTCTAAGTGTTTTTGTGGAAACAAAGTCGTACGGGGTAGTGAACAGATGTCGAGATGGCTTAGTTGGCAGGGCGCCTGGAGTATTTATCAGGGAGGTGCAGGTTCGAATCCTGCCCACGACCGTATTATTCTGTTTGCGTAATAGTGTGACAGTAGCATAATCATTATAATTGACAATGCATCATAAGTATGGTGGTCTCAGGATTTTTTATACCTGAGTTCCTACGTTCGATTCTCGGTTCAAACAGTTTTATTAAGTTCTTCTGTTACGAAATTCTCAATTTGGACGTCTTCCGGTAGATGGCAATAGGTTCACCTCTCACCACATCACATGGGACTAAATAACGGTAATGGTGTAATGTCCCGACCTGGGAATAAACCGTAGACCTCACGCTCAGCAGCCGCGCTTACGACCATGCAATTTCTATAAAAAGAGGAGCTTAATTACCCTCTGAAGCCTCCTCCGGTACACTGCACAACTAGGTTCTCCAAACAGACGCCATTTAACAAAAGACAGTTGTGGCAACGACCATAGACAATACAAACTATGGCCCGTACACACGTGTCATATTACGAGACTATTATGATGCGCAGGATTGTGTATACATTATAGTCTGTGTGCTGAAACAGTGGCAGCCTAGTAGTATGGCCGACCTAAAGCGCGCACCACTGACTTTTCGAGTCATGTGCGTATTAGAAATTAATTACTTTTTACTTGCTGATAAATCTTTGAATAGGCATTAACGCATGCATGCTAAAGATAAAAAAAAATGTGGAAAAAAATATGGTCGTGAGCAGGATTCGAACCTGCGCTTCCCGGATAAGTAGGTACTCCAGGCGGTCTGACCGCTAAGCCATCTCAACCTCTGCTCACTACCACGAATGCTTCTGTAATTATCACTTGCTAAAAACGGTGAAGGAAAACATCGCGAGGAAACCAGCACACCTGAGAGATGTTCTCGATGGTGTGTACACCCATGTCAGAGACCTACGGGTGGTTTAGACTCTGACTGAGGTTGTTCATCAACCACACAATACTCCTTCCTACCGTATTTCGGTCACGCGGCCTATCTCTGTGGAGATTAGCCAAGTACGCAGTAGATATTATAGTGCACAAGTGTATGCGCAAACACAGGTGCACTCCTTTCTTCACTCACATAGTCCGATGGGACGGGAATCCGACACGACCGGAGAGAGATCAGGCGCAAGACAGACGGCTTTACGTGGTTTCCGAAGCACGGGGGCGTCACACCACCAACTTCCAAACTCTGGGCACACAGAAAAACCATTGGCGTGGGCAGACTATCGATTTTTACTTGCTATGATTCAGACACACCTCTCTCCCTTCATCATGTTCATTAACCTCTTCGTGCATGCTCGTCGGTTTAGGTTGCTCCTAACCCGAGGGTCAAAAAAGCAGCTTTGGCTGAATCAATAGGATCCTAACACGATTCATTTCACAAATCGTAAAATGGTCACTTCATGGACAAAAACATAATATGATTTGCGTCCAATTTATCTATTTGAAAGTTTTCTATGGAGATTCGTAAAATGTCTCACAAAATGTGTCAAAGGGCAGAATCAGAAGTTACTCAATCCAAATAATGATAATTTTTTAGGAGAAATGCTCAAAGTGGCCATTTTAGACCCCGTCCTTTTTTGGCATACCGCCACAATTTTTGCGGACAGACTATTATACCTCTTTGGAGTCTCTTTTTTTTGCGCAAGATGGCTGACAGGGTTTGGATGAGAGTAGGCGAGGATTGTACTCAGGGGCTTGAAATTAGAGGCCTATGTTGAGGGGGTCTAAAAAGTCCACTTTGGCTGAATGATAATAGGATCCTAATACAATTCATTTCACAAATCGTAAAATGGTCACTTCATGGACAAATCATAATATATAGTTTAACGGTTATTACTCACGCGCATACTTCGGGATTGCCCGACTAGTTTCGAACTCGAACGGAGCTCTTATTCATGAGCTGAGCCCGCGGCGATGTCGCGAGTCAAACTAGCGCTGCACCGCATCGCATAGCGCTGCGCGCGGGCAGATGATGTACTCGGTGCCGGCGTCGGGAGTGTTCGTGTGTTCCCGTCATTCGTCGTGTCCGTGTTGTCCATTGTGCATACCGCGCTAACTGTGTCGCACTCCAGACTTGATATATACTACTAGCTGACCCGGCAAACGTTGTTTTGCCATATAAATAATTTCCTAAAATAAGGGTTGATCGTAGAAGGGTGAAAATTGAAGATTGTATGTATTTTTGTATGTTGTATCATAAAAAAATAGAAATTAAAAATTTTGTCAAAAAATTAAAAATAAAATTTAGGGGTAGACTACCCCTAACATTTAGGGGGATGAAAAATAGATGTTGGCCGATTCTCATAGATACCGGATAAGCACAAAAAATTTCATCAAAATCGGTCAAGCCGTTTCGGAGGAGTATGGCAACGAAAACTGTGACACGAGAATTTTATATATTAGATAACTAATATGAATGTGTCTTACGAAAGTTATTATACAAATCATAATATGATTTGCGGGCAATTCTAATTCATTTATTTGACTGTTTTCTATGGAGATTCGTAAAATGGCTCACAAAATAGGAATTGCTAATGTCTCAAAGAGCAGAATCTTAAGAAGTTACACAATTTAAATAATGATTCTTTTTTAAGAGAAATGCTTAAAGTGGCCATTTTAGACCCCCCAGCGGTGGATTGATATAGACCACAGAACATATATACCCTAAAGGATATAGACTAAGTTGACGGCAGTTGGTAGAGTGATCGGCTGCTGCACCGTGTAACCGTGGCTTCGATTTCCGTACGCAAATAGTTGTATCACAGATTATTGTTACGGGTCTGGGTGTGTGTGCATGTGAGATATATGTACCTACTTAAGTTTAAGTTTGTAAACATAGGTCACGCACATATAAATACAAAAAAATTGCTAATTAATGAGGGCACGTTTTAATTTTATTTTAATAAAAATCATTACGTCTATAATAAAATATTGCTTTATTTATTTACACAAGTATTGTATAAGAGTATAATAATAATATTTACAATAATAGTTTTTCACAAATCGGATATTCTAGCAACACGCTATGATTGTGACCAGCGGTTTCACCCACTTTTTTCCTTTTTGCTCGGTTCCTATATGTCGTAACGTGATGCTAAGTACTCCATAACCTTCCTCAAGAATTGGGCTATCAAATGCACTAAGATTTTTTCACACCCGACTGGTAGTTCCAGAGATTAGCGCGCTCAAACAAACTAACTCTTCAGCTTTATTTGATTAGTATAGATACAAGAACACAGAGGGACTCGTGACTTAGTTACAGCCACTCAGATCGACCGAGGTTAAGCTGCACTTGTTGCGGTCGGTCTGTGGATGGGTGACCACCATTTCATATCGAGACCCCTCCTCGCCTTGAAAAACACGTTAAACCATTGGTCATGGTTGTTAAATTAAGATCTATGACGGCCGCTACGGGTAGTGAGATGCCTGAGTCTGACAATTAATCTTACCACGAGATATCGTGTTATCTACTAACAGGGTTGTGGAGGTCAGATAGCAGTTGGAAGCCGATCCTATAAAGGCCATACAAACACTTACACATCATCATCACCCCCCTGCCCTTATCCCAATTTATTTGGGACCAGCGCAGCATGTATTCTTCTTCCATAAATACTCTCTACTTGACCTGGAATACTGCTAAACTTTTGGCTATGTTTTATGACTGGCCGCCTGCCTGTCGTCAACCGTCATACAAACATACATATTATGTACTAGCTGTGCCTGCGACTCCGTCCGCGTGGATGTCATAAATATATAATATAAAAAAGTAAAGGATTGCTGTCTGTACATGGAAGATATATGAGAAAAAATATTATTGGGACCTTTATCAACACAAGTAGCACCCAAAGCAATGATTGTTAGAATTATTGTCTGTTTGTCTGTGCGTTTGTGCACGCTAATCTCAGAAACGGCTTATCCGATTTAGATGTGGGTTTCACTAATATATTGTAGTAAGCTTCACTTACATTTAGTGTTTGTTTCGAGTCAATCGGTTCATAAATAAAAAAGTTATGCCAATTTCAAAATCACGTCGAACATTTGTTAATTATGAATTTGTGTTCATACACGACATGGTGTTAATTAGTTTAATATATAATCTTCATCACTGAGCCAGTTGCCTATAAACAAGTTACGGAATCAGAAATCTAAGATTCAAGAAAAATAAATATTTAAAACGCATTGTTGGTCTAGTGGTGGCAAGTGTGGCTGGTGTGCGTGAAGTCTTAGTTTCGAATCCGAGTATTTATCCGGGAAGCGCAGTTTGGAATCCTGCTCACGACCGTATTTTTCTTTCCACAAACATTAATAACTTTAAATAGGTTTGATATCAATGTATTTTTAACCTTTCGGCCTCAGCCACGTACAGAATGATACGTTGTAACAATAAAAATCTATTGTGTCTGCTAATGATCGAGGCAACAGCTTTTAAAGAGAAAATATTGCATACATGACGTTTGTATTTCCACACAAGGGTAGGCAGAGATTCACATCACACGTACTAATATAGAGTATAATTAATATTTAATTTTAAGAATTTACATAGTTGCAATCTTTGCAACAGCTGAAAACTGCAATAAGTTTTTAATAACTAACTTTTTATGTAACAGCATTTTTACACTTTTGGCTAAACAATATCTTTTAATCAGAAAACTTATCTGCAAAGTTAGTGGTGTCGGTTCGGTCACCTGTATAAGGACGGAATAGACAGCAATGACGTCACCAAAGGATGTGTTAAAATATGGAAGAAGAATACACGGTAGTGAGCAGAGGTCGAGATGGCTTATTGGTCAGAGCGCCTGGAGCATTTATCCGGGAGGCACAGGTTCCAATCCTGCTCACGACCGTATTATTTTTCCATTCAAAATTATAACTTTAAGCATGCGTTAATGCGTTTAAAAGATTTATCTGTATCTTTGAGTCACTTTTCATCAATACAGTTAAAGTTTGATTTAATAAGTGGTGTGCCTATTGTGAACTACTTAACACAAAACTCCAAACACCATACTGTCAATAAGAATTGCTGACATATAAAAAAACTTTTTAACCAAAAATACAATTGAATTAATAATTATATTTAATAACGAGGGGCTCGTGGCTAAGTAACAGCCGCACAGATCGATCGATCGAGGTTAAGCTGCGCTTGCCGCGGTCGGTCTGTGGATGGGTGACCATCATTTCATACCGAGACCCCTCCGTGCCTCGGAGAGCACGTTAAGCCGTCGGTCCCGGTTGTCAAATTAAGATCCATGACAGCCGTTACAGGTAGTCAAAGGCCTGAAAATCTGACAACCAGTCATACCACGAGATATCGTGTTACCCAGTTACTGGGTTGTGGAGGTCAGATAGGCAGTCGCTCCATGTAAAACACTGGTATTAAGCTGCATCCGGTTTGGCTGGAAGCCGACCCCAATGTAATTGGGAAAAGGCTAGGCACATATATTGAAAAATAAAATTTTATCTTGGTTTCAATAACTAAATGATACAGCTACTCTGTAATAAGTTATTACTCGTCAACTTGAAAAGCCCTCCTTTTTCCTTACTCAGTATTTGTAACCATACACTGTTTCGAATCGAACTCAAGACCTCACACTCAGCAACCATGCTTACCAGACTTGTCAGAGACAAAGGTGTCAAAATTTGGAATGTTTTCCAGATACTACCAATCTCTCCTATACATTCACAGATTTTCTTTTACAAACTGCAAAGAAACAGTTATAGTGCTAATCATAAATAGAAAATAAATACAAAATAATTGTATTCATACGAAAATAAAACTGTCTTCCTAAAGAGGGTTGACTCAGGCAGACGACTGGTCATAAAACATAGCCAAAACTTTAGTAGCATGCCAGATATATGCTGCGATGAACCCAAATATATTGGGATAAGGACAGGAGGATGACGATGACTAAACGAAAACTGTTTTCAAAACAACGATATCTTACCGCACTAATGTTCTACATTTGATTTGTCTCAACATCACTCGCTTCCATACTGGGTTCATTTCCAACAACATTATTATATCTCTTCCGTGATGTGTCAATATTATGTCTTCGTTTCATATGTTTCTTAAAATTAGACCCGTTAGTGAAGTCCCGCTGACAATAAACACATTTGTAAGGCTTTGCACCCGTATGCTGCCTCAAATGTAGATTCAAACGGGTTTTAAACCTAAAAGTCTTGTTGCAATATTCACAAACGTACGGCATTAAGTCTGTATGCACTATTGAGTGTGATTTTAAATGTCTTTTTACACGGAAGCTTTTTCCACATTGTTCACAGACAAATGGCTTTGCACCGGAGTGTAGGCTTATGTGGGATTGTAGATTCCCTCTTGCTCGGAAGGCCATTGGACAGAATTCACATTTGAAAGGCTTGGTATCGTCGTGTGTCATCATATGAGTACTTAGAGTACCTTTAGTAAAGAACATTTTTCCGCATACATGACAAGAAAAATCTCTACTACGTTCTGTGTGCACGAGTTTGTGTTGTTGCAAATTACTGCGAGATTTAAATTCCTTTTGACAATGTTCACATTTTAGTTCAAATTCTATCTTTTCACATTTCACTGTCCGTTTTCTGTAGCTTTTCGTGTAGAGTATCATGTGGTCTTGGAGTAATTCTTCGGATTCAAACGAAGCACCGCAGTTCTGACAAGTTGTTAAGTATGCGTTAACATGGAAAGTGTTTCTATGTTTTTTTAAATGACATGCCATTGTAAAACGTTTATTGCAGAATTCACAGCAGTATCGGAGTAGTTTCTTGTGTGACCGTACATGATTTATGAAGGATTTGTAGTTATTTATAACTTTGCCACAGTCAGAGCACTTGAAAATGCAGCAACGTGAGTGTATTTGTAACGAATGTAAGCGTAAAGACATAATATTCTTGCATTGGGCATCGCAATCAGCACAGCGGCACATGTATTGTTCCCAAGTCAGCGGAGGACACTTATCCAGCTCTATAATATTGCTCTCGGAGTCCAAATCAGAATTATATTTCAATTTCTTCTTTTTCTTTAGTTTTTTCTTCTTAACTGCCTTGTACAAAGGAGTATCACTGTCTGAAGTGTTGAAACCATTGGAATCATGATGGATTTCATTGTCACTTATTCGTTCTATCTTTACAGCTGACAAGTTAAGCAAAGTATTGGGATCTACGGTAACAACTTGCAATTCTTCGTTCAAAATTTCAGGTTTTACCTCTCTTTTCATGTCTTCGAAGTCTTCCCAGTCTACATTCACCGGTTTTCCATCGTCGTTTGGGTCTGTTTTCACTTCAGAAGACGTATTTTCTTTGTTTTTATTTTTCAAGAATATCTCGTTCAATTTTGTTTGGGCGGTCCTCACGTTGTGAAGGAATGCCCATGTACGTTCTAGTGAATCGAAACATGAGAAACAAATGCTTTTCGGTAGTGTATTTTCTAATGAAATGTCAACATTTATCCATAACAATTTTGTTGCTATTTTGGAATTGACTCCGACATCTTCGTCGGGCGATATAAGAGTTTCTTTGTTCGTGGGTTCAGCGCATAACCGACAGAAGGCTTCATCTTCGTCACACATTGTTGATTATCAACTAGATTTTAATAGCATTTCATTTTAATTAAGTATTTTTCGTGAAAATCGAAATTAACTCAATGATAAACAACCACTTTGACAATAGACGCGTCGATGTTGCCACTAGTCAATTTGCGGAATCTCATCTCAATATTTAATTCGAATTTTGATTTTTATTTTAAAAATGCATAAACGAGTATAATAAAATGTTTTATTCAAAATTGTTGCTATGATTAATTTAAAATAATGCAACATTTAACAATGTAGTTTTTACAATTGCTTTGACAGTGCCAGCGATAAATAATAATTTCATACATTTTTATTAGTCTACTTACACCACTTTAGAGAGAGCCATCTGTAGGATTATCTACGCAACAAGTAGCAAGCATTTTTAAACCCACTCAGGTGTTATTTATGAAACAAGATGGCGTTGTGGTCCCAAAATTGTAACCATGTGTAGAATAAGTTAGTCTTCGAAGCTTAAAACTATTTAGTGATGTCGGTTTATCTTTAATAGAATCCATTTAAAAATAATAGTGTCTCAATAAGATAGGCCACTACTGCACTAAGGGTGTCATACCTGCCTGTGGGGGAGGGGATGATGCAGATGCCCCAGACCACGGAAGTTTGGGAAGTATCTGCGTCGCATAGGCCGGGAACCGACGCCAAGGTGCCAGAACTACGACAGCTGCTCCGAGGATACGGTGTAGCATACGCTTGAGGTTTGCCCTGCTTGGGTAGAGCAGCACCATGATCTAATCGGGGCAGTTGGGTTGGCCGAACTCTCGCTTCCAATTGTTGTCAGCTACATGGTCGGGAGCGAGTCCGCATGGGGAGCCGTCGTCGCCACCTTTTACGAGGAGGTTATGCTTGCGAAGGAGGCGGCGGAAAGGGAGAGAGAGGCAAACTACTCACACAAGGGCGCTCAACGAACTCCGGCCATTAATTAAACTAAAATTGCTAGCCAAATTGCGATAATTATAATACAGCACTTTTTGAAAGTAATTTTCTAAATTTTAGTCTAAATTCTATTCTTTCTATCTGGGGCCAAAAAGCAGAAATTTCATAAGTTTTTCGCAGAGTTCAAGTTCCTCCAACTAGATCGATAAATTAAAATGTTACCGAAAATGTTTCTTCGCAGAAATAGTCAAATAGAAAATGGCGTCGCTATAACTCTACGTCATTGGTTTAATGTAAAGCGTGACTACTGAGCGTGAGGTCCTTCCTGGCTTTGATTCCCGGGTCAGGCAGTATTATTGAGCTTTTCTGTTAGAAACATTTCAGTAGCAGCCTTAGTTTGGAACAGTTCCCAGTAGATGACAATGTAATTCAATTTCAATAGCCCTTTTATCCTGAAGCTTAATTGTTGTTCCAATTTTATTGCTGTCCTTTTCTTGCTCTGTGTTTTAATATATCTCGGGGTTCAGTGTGCCTCTTGGCAAAGGACTCCTCTAAAGATTTCCATTGCTTTCTGTCTTTTGCAACTCTTCTCCAGTTTGTACCTGTTGTGAGCTTGAGTTTGACTTCCCATCTTTTTACCATTTCTAGGGTACTATTCTGTCCGGATTTTGCTCCATTTATCTGGTGACTCCATAACAAATGACTCGCCTGTTTTTTTAATGTTATAAGTGCAAACAAGCAGACGGGTCGCCTGATGGTAAGCGATTACCGCCACCCGCAACACCATAGGAGTCACAAGTGCGTTGCCGGCCTTTTATAAAGGAGTACGCTCTGTTTTTGAAGGTTTGAAGGTCGTATTGGTCCGGAAATACCGCAGGCGACAGTTCATTCCACAGTTTTGTTGTGCGAGGTAGAAAGTTTCTAGAGAAACGCACAGTTGTGGACTGCCAACCATCTAAATGTTGGGGATGGCACTGCTGTCGCAGTCAGATAAGTCTGAACAATTCCTCGGAGCACTTCCCATAGTGCCCCACAATAATTTCATTTTGTTTACCTTAGTGAGTATCTATATCTGCCCACCTGCCCACCTGTCTTAGCTCTTGTAGATGTGTTTTTACTAACAAAAAGTTTTTATTCTAGTACACTATAACTAAAGAAAAAAATTAAAACCATTTATCAAGAAAAATAAAATATTAAAAATAAAACATTAATGGCATCCCATTATTTCATGTGCATTACTAAACAGGTTGCACATAACACACATGCTAAAAAAAAGCTAACTAGGCCTAGGTATTTCAATATTAAAGCTACCCAAACCCTTTCTCTGTCTAGTCTCTATCTTTACATAGTATAAAACAAAGTCGCTTTCCGCGTCTGTCTGTCTGTTTATCCGCTAACTCCTCCTAAACCACGCAACGGATTTTGATGCGGTTTTCTCTATCGTTTAGATAATTTTTTACAGATGGTTTATATATATATATAATAAAGCTTTAAGTAAGTAGAGTAAGTAGAGTTTTTAGTAAGTAGAAAAAAAGAATATTTTGCAAGCAAGTAGCCGAAATTTTTTATATAGCTTACGTAGGCTAAACGTAACTTCACTTTTTTTTTCTAATTTATACTCGATGTTGCGATGTTTTTATATAACATTATCAACATTGGTAAAATGTGGGTGTTCAACTGTGTACAGTTCTGGTACCTCTTCGGTGAATACAGGCGTGATGTTATTTAACATAGAAAAAAAAAAAAACCTGACTTGTAAAATTGTATCTCACGGATGTGACAGTAAAATATTATAACATCAGAAATACTAAAACTATCATAAAATCTATGCAACAAATAATTCCTACAAATGAAACAAAATAAGATGGTATCAAATAACACGGTATCAATCTATTTAGATTCAGTGAACAAGCTGAATAACAATATGGACGCCGACGGAATACTGAACAGAGCCTTCGAGGCAATGACCTAAGTGAAAAACATTCCTTTTACATAACATGTTACTAAAAATTTTTTTTATTTTTAATCTAATAACTTTAGAGTTCGCTAAGCATGCGTTAATGCTTTTCAAAGATTTATCTTGAATTATTAAGGTAATTGCATTCTTTACGACATTGTATTAACTGCAAAGTTGGTCGTGTCGGTTCGGTCACCCGTATAGGGACTGAATTGATAGCAATAACGTCGCCATAAGACGTGTTAAAATATGGAAGAAGAATTCGCGGTGGTGAGCAGAGGTCGAGATGGCTTAGTGGTCGGGGCGCCTGGAGTGTTCATCAGGGAGGCGCAGGTTCGAATCCTGTTCGCGACCGTATTCTCTTTTTCCATTTAATATAATAACTTTAGAAAACTGTGCTTTATAAAACAAATTAGTTAAAAATTCATTAAAAATATTTGTGAAAAGAATAGTCATGATGAGAATCTCTGTCGTGATGTTGGATTCTAAATGGAGAAAACACTACGAATTGTTGAAACTTGGAGCCAAAAAATCAGACGTTGATTATTATCTGTCTCTTTCTAGGATAGGATTTTTTTTTGAAAGGTATAGATGATTTACTGGGGTTTACTGTCTCTTTCTAAAATTGACATTTTAAAAGACATAGAATACAGATAAATCTGTCAAATTCATTAATGCATGCTTAGCGAACACAAATCATTTTTATGGAAAGAAAATTGGGTCGTGAGCAGGATTCGAATTCGTGCTTCCCGGATAAATAGGTACTCTAGGCGCTCTGACCACTAAGCCATCTCGGTAGCGATGACGTCAACGAAAGACGTTTTAAAATGTGGTAGAAGAATTCGGAGTAGTGAGCAGAGGTCGAGATGACTTAGTGGTCAGATCGCCTGGAGCGCCACCCGAATAAATGCTCCATATTTGTCGAGGAGGCGCAGGTTCTAATCCTGTTCGCGACCGTATTTTTTTATCCATAAAAATGTATACATACATATACATACATAGCATAACGCCTGTATTCCCCGAAGGGGTAGGCAGAGGTGTACACAATTGTACACCCACATTTCACCAATGCTGTTATTAAGCCCCATGTAATAGGTGGTGAGCCTATTGCCATCAACCGGGCACATTTCCAAACTCCGGGCTGCTACTGAGAATTTCCTAACAGAAAAACTCAATAACACTTTGCCAAACCAGGAATCGAACCCGAGACTTCCTGCTCAGCAGTCGCGCTACGTACCACTACACCAACGAGGCAGTTATCGATCTAGCGGTCGAGATGGCTTAGTGGTCAGAGCGCCTGGAGTATTCATCCGGGAGGCGCAGGTTCAAATCCTGTTCGCGACCGTATTCTTTTTCCATTTAATATAATAACTTTAGAGTTCGCTAAGTATGCGTTAATGGTTTTCAAAGATTTATCTTGAAATCAGTATACACTTATAAATGTTTGAAGAAAGAGAAGTCGGTGAGTCTCTGTTACGATGTTAGATTCATCATCATCATCCCCCTACCCTTATCCCAATTTATTTGGGGTCGGCGCAGCATATACCTGGCATGCTGCTAAAGTTTTGGCTATGTTTTATGACCGGCCGCCCGCCTGACGTCAACCCTCATAAGGAATGCTGTTGTTGGTGGTAGCCGCCACCGATACGGTCTCCTTCTATCTAGCTATGTCACACCAAATGTTATCCATCCACTTGCTACAATCCTCACCTATAGCTTTTGAATAGATTCAGGCATTACCTTGCGGAAGTCCATTACAATAGATGCAAATAAATACAATATCTAGCTACTTCCACAATATTTAGGGTAGGCACCGTCTGCCCGCAAATAACATATAGTTGCGTTTGCATTTACATAGATAAAGAACATGTATACCCCGAAGGGGTAGGCAGAGGCGTACACAGTTGTACACCCACATTCCACCAATGTTGTTATTAAGTCCAATGTAATAGGTGTTGAGCCTATTGCCATAAACCGAGCACAATTCCAAACTTTGGGCTGCTGCTGAGAATTTCCTAATAGAAAAAATCAATAACAGTTTGCCCGACCCGGGCATCGAACCCGAGACCTTCTGCTTAGCAGTCGCGTTTAGGGCCACTAGACCAACGAGGCAATTAAATAAGAGATGAAAAATCATAACTACCACAAACTACTCTACACGTGTTTCGCCCCTCCCACGGGCATCATCAGGAGCTCGTAGACCTAGTCTTACAGGTCTAAGCAGTGATAGCCTAGTGCTAAGACCGATGTACTGGCAAGTCAAAGGTCGCAAGTTTGAATCCAAGGCACGCACCACTGACATTTCGATTCATGTGCGTATTAGAAATTAATTATCACTTTCAAGATAAATCTTTGAAAAGCATTAACGCATGCTTAGCGAACTCTAAAGTTATTATATTAAATGGAAAAAGCAATAACGTCGCCATAAGACGTGTCAAAATATGGAAGAAGAATTCGCGGTGGTGAGCAGAGGTCGAGATGGCTTAGTGGTCAGAGCGCCTGGAGTATTTATCCGGGAGGCGCAGGTTCGAATCCTGTTCGCGACCGTATTCTTTTTCCAATTAACTTAATTAGCACTTGCTTAAAACGGTGAAAGAAAACACCGTGAGGAAACCAGCACACCTGAGAGATGTTCTCGATGGTGTGTATAGCCATGTCAGAGACCTACGGGTGGTTTAAACTCTGACACTAGGTTGTTCATCAACCACACGATGAGAGTCAGAGAGAGCAAGATATTGTATTTATTTAAAGTTATTATATTAAATGGAAAAAGAATACGGTCGCGAACAGGATTCGAACCTGCGCCTCCGGATAAATACTCCAGGCGCTCTGACGACTAAGCCATCTCGACCTCTGCTCACCACCGCGAATTCTTCTTTCATATTTTAACACGTCTTATTGCGATTCAGTCTCTATACGGGTGACCGAAACCGACACGACTAACTTTGTAGTTAATACAATGTCGTAAAGAATGCAATTACCTTAATAATTCAAGATAAATATTTGAAAAGCATTAACGCATGCTTAGCGAACTCTAAAGTTATTATACTAAATGGAAAAAGAATACGGTCGCGTTTATCTTGTGTTTATTTGTTCAACCCCGAACAAAATTTCGAGCAACGGCAATTTGAGAACCGATCTTTATATCTACTATGAACAAGTACCTTACAATATATTATAATTTTAATACAAAAAACGTCTTCTAAAGTGATTCCGACATTGTAATTTATAATAAAAACTCAAGTCACGTGTGCAAAAATAAAACATCTGGACTGAGTCTGGGCTTAAATGAAATAGTTGCATTCTCTATGAGGTCTGTTTTAAGAATTATGCGCAAATGCGTACTACATTTTGATGATAGACACTGGTGGCCATTCTGATGTGCCTGCAGCATTCAAATCATAAAATACAATTAGGAATAGGTTATATGAACGTATGTTTTTATATTTTTATTCGATTGTATACGTTGGTCCATTACCGCGAAAAAATATAACAATTGTAAAAATATGTTTATTCAGTATTAAAATTATCAAATAAACCTGCCATCAGTTTCGTGCGTTTGAAATGCCGCCATCTTGCCGCGCTTTCTCCGACGTCAGAGTTCACAACTTATAATATATGAAGTGTTTACATTATACACAAATTTAATTTTTTTTTAATGGTTTTTTTTTAATGTATAACGTTAAAACTCATAAAGAACCATAAAACATAACATACTCGAGATATTATTGTCATCGCGCTGAGTATCGTAACGTTTCACTCCAACCGATAGCGTGCGTTTTGACTTTTAAATTTCCCTCGCATGATTCTCACTTTTCAATTTTATTATATAATAGTTAAAACACGATTAATTAATAAAGTCATTGAATAGGTGTCATTCTACAGCAATAAAGTTTACGAATAAAAATATTTGACCTAAATTTGAATCACATGCTTAATCCCTATTGTGGTAATCCCGTTATCTACCAAAGCATTTAGAATTTGTATTAGCAATATTTACCAATCATAAATAAACATAATCTCGGTCGTTCTCAGGCGTCTCTTTTTTTTATTAATTGTGACATACTAAATTGAGGGGCTCGTGGCTAAGTAACAGCTGCACAGATCGATCGATCGAGGTTAAGCTGCGCTGGCCGCGGTCGGTCTGTGGATGGGTGACCATCATTTCATACCGAGACCCCTCCGTGCCTCGGAGAGCACGTTAAGCCGTCGGTCCCGGTTGTCAAATTAAGATCTATGACAGCCGTTACGGGTAGTCAGAGGCCTGAAAGTCTGACAACCAGTCATACCACGAGATATCGTGTTACCCAGTAATTGGGTTGTGGAGGTCAGATAGGCAGTCGCTCCATGTAAAATACTGGTATTAAGCTGCATCCGGTTTGACTGGAAGCCGACCCCAATGTAATTGGGAAAAGGCTAGGCAGATTGTTTGTTTTGTTTTTTGTGACATACTAAATTGGACCTAGGTCTAATGTATCTTATCATCAAATCCAGAATTAATTTAGAAAATATAAATGGCAGAGGGAACCGTATTGAACTATGGTCCTTACGATTATGAAGCTCATCATCTTCAGCCCCTGCCCTTATCCCAATTTAATTGTGGTCAGCACAGCGTATCTTCTCCTTCAATACATCTCTGTCAGCCGTCATCTCGCTAGTCACTCCTTTTCTATCCATATCATCTTTCACACAATCCTTCCATCGTTTCCTCGGTCTTCCTCTACTCGTATAGAAATTTACAATCCTACTCAAAACGTCACATGATTCTCATTCCTCCGCATCACATGTCCATACCACGACAAACGATTTCCACACAACTTCCTCTTACACACTTAGGTCATACTGAAAGCTTCTGGATTTTCATAAATAAGACCAGATATTAGACTTATGAAACTTTTGAGGGGTTTGTGGCTATGTAACAGCCGCACAGATCGATCGATCGAGGTTAAGCTGTGCTTGCAGCGGTCGGTCTGTGGATGGGTGACCATAACTTCATACCGAGACCCCTCCGTGCCTCGGAGAGCACGTTAAGCCGTCGGTCTCGGTTGTCAAATTAAGATCTATGACAGTCGTTACGGGTAGTCAGAGGCCTGAAAGTCTGACGACTAGTTATGACTAGTAACACGATATCTCGTGGTATGCGACGAGATATCGTGTTATCCAGTTACTGGGTTGTGGCGGTCAATCGCTCCATGTAAAATACTGGTATTAAGATAGATAGATAGATAGATAGATACTCTTTATTGTTCACCAAACATAAAACTTAACAACATAAATATTATTTTACAGAAGTGGTACAATAGGCGGTCTTATCGCTAATAGCAATTTCTTACAGACAACCGTTGGATGGACAAGTGCGTGCAAGAAATGATAACGGGCCGTTGGCGGTGTACTCTAAAAACTATATAAAGTAATGAAAATAAGCATAATTATTATGATTTAAAAATCTAGATTAAGCTGCATCCGGTTTGACTGGAAGCCGACCCCAATGTTATTGGGAAAAGGCTAGGCAGATATTACCATGGACTAATTATAAAGAGGACATGGCCTAAGCGACTGTGCACCGTGATTTTAAGTGAGTCCTGACATCAAACAACAGTGTGTGTGGCCCGGTCAAGCCACGCCCACTCGTGCTCAGTCTGCCAGCAGTCATCCTGTGCATACGACGATCGCGATCGAATAGTATTTTTTAATATCCTTCGATATTATTATGAGAAATAAAGAACTGTTGTATTTTATCCTGCAAGAATTACTCGGATAAACGTTCTGATGCCATGATAGGCATCACATTTCATTCGTAAGTAATTTTAGACGCAATTTATTAGGCAAGTTCCAGAAAAATCTATGAAACGTCATATTAGTTCTATAGTTTTTCTACTCGCCGCCAGACGTCGAAATTTTTAAATATCACTTATATAGCTAAAAATGTCATTGGAAAATACTTTTCAGTTGATAATTAAACGTATGAAAGTAGATTTAACACTATACAAAGCTAATTTTGCCAAAAAAAAATCGTATTAAAATTTATCATTATTTCAAATTTTCTAATGATAGAATATTCAATAACCGCCATCTACAGTGCAGAAAAGGCAATCCTTGAATGGCCGAGTCGTACTGTTAATTACGATGTTTTGATAATGATATTTCATAACATTTAATACATATGTCATTTTATTAACTTTTTTCAATACTATCACGACAAAAATATAATTCTTTTTTAACGGTGTGTCTTATTTCTTAATAAAGTTTAAAGACACTACAGACATCTAGCGTAATTTAGCTGAATTACGTAAGAATGAATTGAATATTGTAACTTTCAGTTTTCCCTATTCGCCGCTAGGGTGGGGAATGAAGAAGTGGGCGGTGTTTTCGGCGTTTGACAGCCCCCCTCACCCCGCAAATCGTCACGCGGTGTTCCTTTAGAACAGGCCCTTAGAACATCTCCTCTTTATAATTGCTTCATGGATATTACAGACTTATGAAACTTTTATTGTTTTAGAAGTATATGCAAAATAAAAAATGTAAATTTTCACGAGTTAAATAAAATGCAAGGATTCTAACGATACCCCATACATCTAAATCGGTTCACGCATTTAAAAGTTATGGTGGAATAAAGAAACAGAAATACATACATGAACCCTATAACACTTCTATTTTGGGTAGTCGTGTAAAAAAGTACAGTTAGGCTCTTAATATGCAAAAGAGAGGCCAGTTCTAATCCTATTTACGTTCTTAATCTTACGTCACTATCAATAAAAATACCTTCACGAGAAGACAGCCTGAGACATTTTACACACACCGACCTGTTGATATCAGAAACCGTTAGAACAATATACTTGATTTAGCGTCAGATATTTACTTTAGTTAGAACAGTTTACAATCCACTCACACTAACATTCAGCAATGCAAGTGAAATACTTGCTTAAAACGGTGAAAGGAAACATCTTGAGGAGGCCTACGACACTAGGTTGTTCTTCAATCTTACTATGAAAAGAAGAACACACTTGAGAGATGTTCTCGATGGAGTGTAAAGCTATGTGAGAGGCCTACGACATGGTACACACTCGTTTTACCGTGGGAGAGCCATGCTTCAGCACGAATGGGCCGGCTCGACCGGAGTGATACCACGGCCTCACAGAAAACCGGCGTGAAACAACGTTTGCGTTGTGTTTCGCCGAATGAGTGAGGGTACCGGAGGCCTAAACCTTTAAAAGGCCGGCAAAGCACTTGCGACTCCTCTGGGGTTGCGGGTGTCCATGGGCGGCGGTCATCGCTTACCATCGGGCGATCCGTCTGCTCGGTTGCCCCCTATCCTATAAAAAGGCCTACGACACTAGGTTGTTCATCAACTGTACTATGAAAAGAAGAAGTATTTTATTATATTCAGAACACGATTTAATGTAGAGTTATGTTGTTGCAAGTGATTTAATTTCGCATGGGTTCACAGACCTTAAGACTAGACGAAAAGGTGTGGTGGAGTTGCTTTGTTCAAAAATTAAATAAATTATATTTATTTTATAAACGATAAATTATTTTATTTTTGTAAACCTTTATGCATCTATGAAGAGGTCAATAAACATAGATGAAAAAGAGGTGTATCAGGATCGTGGCAAGTAGGAATCAATAGTCTCTGCCTACCTATATCTGATCTGCCGATGATTTCAAAAGTTCTGGAAAAGATTCTGAACGGAAGCCTTAGAAACTTTTTAGATAAGTACCAAATTATAGCACAAAATCAATACGGCTTCCGTTCTGGAGTATCGACAGAAGACGCGGTATTGGATTTAAGACAATCGATCGCTAAGAAACTGGACAGTGGGGAAAAATGTCTTGCTATATTCCTTGACCTCTCGAAGGCCTTCGACACGGTTTCTGTTCCAAAATTAATTTCCAAATTAGAATACTTGGGTGTGGCATTGCACTTGAGATCTTCAAAGACTATATGAGAAATCACACCCAACAAGTGAAAATTAATTTGTACTATAGTAATGAAATATCTGTTTCATATGGAGTGCCCCAAGGAAGCATTTTAGGCCCTCCACTCTTTCAAATCTATATAAACGAACTCTGTAAAATGACAATCTCAGCCTGCAATATCTATGCCTATGCCGATGCCACTGCAGTTCTAGTACACGGATCTACGTGGGACCTCTTCCCACTTAAGGCAAAGTCGGAATCTGCTCTATCTTTGATAATGAAATGGCTTAATCATAACTTGCTGACGGTAAACTTAAATAAAACCTATTTTGTACCTTTTTCAATTCGACGTAACACCAAACCTGTAAGTACATTTACCATAACAGCTTACTCGTGCCTAAATCAGATGACATCGTGCACCTGCCCATCTATTGTGAAAACAGATAATGTTGAAACTCCCTACTACGATAGGTCAGCTCAAGGTCAAACTGTTACCACGGACCTGCGGCCTACATACATACATACTTAAATGAGCGTAACCACACAGTTCGTTGATTTATCATTTTGCAAATAATGTAAAAAATTCTCATATAAATTGAGATTCGATATATTAAAATCTCATTTTGTTAGGATCAGAATAAATTCTAATCCTAATACAATTTATTTCGATTCGAATCCAAACTAACACTGCCCGACCAGGAAATCGAACCCAGGACCTCATGCTCAGCAGTTGCGCTTGGGACCACTAGACCAACGAGGCAGTCTGACAAGTCAAAGGTCGCAAGTTCGAATCCACTGCACGCAAAACTGCGTATTAAAAATTAATTATCACTTGCTTAAAGCGGTGAAGGAAAACATTGTGAGGATACACTTGAGAGATGTTCTCGATGGTGTGTAAAGCCATGTCAGAGACCTACGGACGGTTTAAACTCTGACACTAGGTTATAAATCAACCACACGATGAGGGCAGTCACATTTATGAAAAAAAATTTGAATGAAGTCCTATGTAATAGGTGGGAAGCCTATTGCCATCAACCATTCACAATTCTAAACACTGGTCAGAAACTGAGAATTTCTTAACCATGATCTGCCTAGCCTTTTCCCAATTACATTGGGGTCGGCTTCCAGTCAAACCGGATCCAGTATTTTAGGTGGAGCGACTGCCTATCTGTCCTCCACAACCCAATGACTGGGCAACCCGATATCACGTAGAATGACTGGTTGTCAGACTTTCAGGCCTCTGACTACCCGTAACGGCTATCATAGATCTTGATATGACAACCGGGACCGACTGCTTAACGTGCTCTCCGAGGCACGAAGGGGTCTCGGTGTGAAATGATGGTTTACCTATCGACAGACAGACAGCAGCAAAAAAATTGGAAGCTGTGTTGCCCGCGTCCGTAGGAGTGCACCCTTAAAATGGAATCCCTACACGTGGCCCCTGGGTGGTGCAAAACAGGCAACACAACGCTGGTGGGAGGCTTCGGTCGTGGCTGGGTACCACCCACCGGACGAAGCCATGTCGTGAAGCGACCTAGTCGTGTTTCGGGATGTCGTCAGGTGCAACCGTTGTGGTCTCCCACATCCGATTCTGGGCAGTTGCATCAACTCCCCAACTATCGTTCTCCCCAAATCTATCCACTCTACTTGAAGTGAATTCTTTGTGATTTCTTCTAGATCTACATGCTCCATCCTCGGTCACACCGTCGCTTACCATCAGGTGAGTTGGTGGCCAAACGTAGATCCATTTCATATAAAAAAAACAAGCGCAGCTTAACCTCGATCGAAGCATCTGTGTGGCTGTGCGGCTGTTACTTAGCTACGAGCCCCGGCAGTCACTATGATAGGTTATAAAAATAATTTGCAAGTCTACTCTACTGTGTTATTCTTCAATAGATTACATCAGTCACACACGGCGGTGACTCATCGTTTTAGGGGTCACAGCTCATCAGATCTAGACGTTAGATATAGGATGCAACGTGTCATGTGAAAGGTCTAGATTTTTGGAGCAAAAAAAAACTGTTAGACCACTTTTTAGATGAAGATGTCTACGTCTGCGACATAATCTAAGCTAGGATCAATTTCAAATTGTAGACATACATATATTCATGCCTATATTTCCTGAAGGGTTTGGTAGAAATGTACTGAGTACACCCACATTTCACCAATGCCGTTGTTACGTCCAATGAATAGGTGGTGAGCCTATTGCTTTTATTTACCGGGCACAATTCCAAACTCCGACTGCGAATTTGACAACCAAAAAAGAAGCTATAACAACCTTTTTGATATCAGCTATTGAGACGTCTTGATAGGAAATTTCCAGTAGTAGTCCGGAGTTAGGATTGATGCCTGTATTACATGGGATTTAATAACAATGTATAGCTCTACCTATCTCTTAGAGCCATACAGGTGTGATGCTATCTTATATTTACATTTTCAAGTACATGTAGGTAATCTCAAAAGGACAGGAGTAACCTAAATCGACGAGCATGCATGAAGAGGTTCATGAACATTGAAGAAGCGGAAGAGATGTGTCAGCATCATCATCATCCACAGCCCGACTTCACCCACTGCAGGATATATGCCTCTCTCTGTTTGTTCCAATCTCCCTTGAAGGAATTAATACTGGAGTAGTTTTAGCGGGCGTACCCCTTTCGCCACTGGCATATGATTCCCAATCATATAAAGGTACCTTTTACCAGTATGGTTACAATGATAGTACACGATTATAATCGTGTGTAACACAATTCTTTGTTTGTGTTTAGTTTTTTTATGAATTTTAATAGTGTTGATGTAATGACGAGAGCTATTTTCGCTTTAGTGCAAGTTCTTTTGTGCTTGTGTGTTACCTCACACCCCCGCTAAAGTGGCGAGCAAATTTGTTCGATATTTAGTCAGAAGGCGTCTCCCGTCTGGTCCTGTAAGCACTCTCCACGCTCCTGTGGTAGTATCGTCCAGGTCTTTCCAGCCATTGCAGCAATATCATCCGCCCATCATGCAGCCGGGAGACTAACACGTCTACATCCTGTTCTTGGACGCGATTCGGTCACAGCTTTGCTCCACCTGTCATCATTACACCCTGACAAGTGTCCTGCCCAACTCCAGCAGCCATTATAGCAGCTGAAAATCGTTACTCTCTGCTTACCACAATGGGAAACAGGCGGGATTGGTATAAAGGTATGTAGGCATTGTCCTAGCCAAGAAATTGCTTCTAATCTGTTGGCTCATTGATTACTAGACACAATAGATTTTTATTGTTATGAATTATAATTTTGTACTTCTCCGATCATAAGAGTTAAACTCATCCCGACCGTATTTCGGACACGGCGGCCTATCTCCACGGAGATTAACCAAGTACGCAGGAGATATTATAGTGTTCAAGTGTATGCGCAAACATAGGTGCACTCCCTCTTCCTTCACTCTTATAGTCCTTAGGGACCTGAGAGAGATCAGGCGCAGGACCGACGGCTTTATTTTTAAATAGCTGTCCCGAGGATTCACCTGCGTATAATTATATTATAATTAGCCTAAGTTATTCCTTATATAGTCAGCTACCTGCCAGTAAAATCTTATCAGAATCGGTCCACCAGTTTCGAAGATTAGCTGGAACAAATTGACACAGTCTGACGAAAATTGTTTAAACAGATTTTTTGCCATGTGCATCGTGCAAATAACTGTATGAGCGTAATAAAAAAAACTATTATTTTGACATTACAACCACTAAAGTTATAATTTTAAATAGAAAAAGAATACGGTCGTGAGCAAGATTTGAACCTGCGCCTACCGGATAAATACTCCAGGCGCTCTGGCCACTAAGCCATCTCGACCTCTGCTCACCACTGCGAATTCTTTATCCATATTTTTAACACGTCTTTTGGCGACGTCATTGCTATCTATTCAGTCCCTATACAGGTTACCGAACCGACACGACTAACTTTGTAATGCAACGTCGTAAAGGTGCAACTACCTTATCAATTATAGATTTAAATCTTTGAAAAGCATTAACGCATGCTTAGCGAACTCTAAAGTTATAATTTTAAATGGAAAAATATTATTTATTTGTATTGATGAGCTTAAAAACAAAACGATTATTTTGTCATTACAATCAGACTCTTCAATTTTCTTTATTTGTATTGATTTATGATGAAACTTTTTCATCACGTTTCACTCGCGAAATAGGTTAAGACCCCGCTCCCCACTCCTAAATAAATTTTTGCTTACGGACTTGTTAGTAAGTACCTAATACTTGATTTAAAATATTCTAATTATTCTATTATGGTAATTGCATTCTTTACGACATTGTATTAACTGCAAAGTTAGTCGTGTGGTTCGGTCACCTGTATATGCACTGAATAGATAGCAATGACGTCGCCAAAAGACGTGTTAAAATATGGATGAAGAATTCGCGGTGGTGAGCAGAGGTCGAGACGGTTTAGTGGTCAGAGCGCCTGGAGTATTTATCCGGGAGGCCCTGGAGTATTTATCCGGGGTTCGAATTCTGTTCGCGACCGTATTATTTTTCCATTTAATATAATATCTTTAAAATATTCATTACACGACTTATAAAAAGTACCTTTCTTCAAACTTCCCAGTAGGGTAAAACCTACAGACCCCGATAACGAAGACGATAAAATAAAAAATCCCGTAAATTTAACCAAAATAAGTATTTTGTAAATTCGACTCACGCGCAGCCGTCGGCGAATTTTTTGCGCCCACGGCTCTAACTTAACAGTAACGTGTGTACAGTTAACTTGATTTATCACCCTCACGATATTTGGATTAAGGCTTTTGCGCTTAATATGTACTTAGAATTTGGTATTTGTTTGAAAACTAACCTTATAAATGAATAAAATGTTATGGTGGGCGAGTCGATACGGGGCGAGGTCGCACCTTGTCCCACTGCTGTGGGCTTAAACCTGAGATGTAACAGTGAAACCCAATTGGAAATCCCATTGACGTTGTGGGTGTCGCAGGTTCAATTCCTGCACGGAGCAAATATTTGTATGATCTACAGATAATTGTTCCGGGTCTGAGTGTGTCTGCATGTGAGATTATGTGTCTGTAAACGCACCCACGATACAGGAAGAAATTCCTAGTGTAGGGCAACATTAAAAAAAATATATATATAATAGGCTAGGGAGAGAAGGCACTACTGGCCAGATGCAGCCTACCAGTATTTTACATGGAGCGACTGCCTATCTGACCTCCACAACCCAGTTACTGGGTAACACGATATCTCGTGGTATTACCGGTTGTCAGACTTTCGGTCGGTCTGTGAATGGATGATTAGTGATCCCTCATTCGTACCAAGACCTCTCCGAGGCTCGGGGGCACGTTAAACCGTTAGTCCCGGTTGTTAAATGAAGGTTTATGCCAGTCGTTACGTGTAGTCCACATCCTGAAAGTGTGACAACCAGTTTTAACAAGAGATATCGTGTTACACCGTAACTGGGTTGTGTAGGTCAGATAGGGAGTCGCTTTATGTAAAATCTGCATCCGGTTAAACTGAAAGCGGACCTCAATTTCACCGTGTGAGAGTCATGCTTCGGCACAAATGGGCCGGCTCGACCGGAGCATCACAGTAAACCGGCGTGAAACAACGCTTGCGTTGTGTTTCGCTGAGTGAGTGAGGGTACCGGAGATCCAAACCCTTTAAAAGGCCGGCAACGCACTTGTGACTCCTCTGGGGTAGCGGGTGTCCATGGGCGGCAGTAATCGCTTACCATCAGGCGATCAGCCAGCTCGTTTGCCCCCTATCCCATAAAAATAAACCTAGGTAAACGCTAAGTAGCTGATTAGTACAATTGTGTATGTTTTTACAGATAAATATTTAAAGTTTTATTTAATTTTTGTGTAAAGGAAAATACACGCGTGAGCAGGATGTATTTGTTAAGGTAATTGCATCTGTACGACATTCTATTAAAGGCAAAGTTAGTCGTGTCGGTTCAGTCATCTAATAAGGGACTAAATAGATAGTAATGACGTCACCAAAAGACGTATTAAAATGTGGAAGCATTCGGGGTAGTGAGCAGAGGTCGAGATGGCTTAGCGGTTAGAGCGAATGGAAAATTTATCCGGGAGGCGCAGGTTCGAATCCGGCTCACGACCGTATTTATTTTCCACAAAAAAATCTAAAATTAGACAGACAACCAGTCTGACATTTCGGCAACCAGTCTTACCACGAGATATCGTGTTACCTAGTAACTGGGTTGTGAAAGTCAGATAGGCAATCACTTCATGTAAAAAATGCATCCGGTTAGACTGGGAGCCGATCCCCATTCTAGCTGGGAAAAGGCTAGGCAGATTGATAAGTACCACTGTCTACAGTGAAAATGCTGGGACGGGACATCCTAGAAGGATATACATTGACCTTATTAGTGATATCCTCCAAAAAGGTAAGGTGCGCAGTACTCGCAACCGGCGCGCATGTATGACCAGATGTATGAACGTGGACGAAGCTAAAGGCATATGTAAGGGTAGCGTAACCGTAGGTAACGGCGCTCTATAGTTTCTGCCTACCCCCATGGGAGAAAGGCGTGTGTACACCTTTGCTTACCTCCTCGAGGAATACAAGCGTGATGCTTGGTAAACCTATGGGTTCTCCTAAAAGACCTTCGTTGTCCCATTTACCACCGTGGGATACCCATAACAAAATACCATATATTACGTGCAGGATTCCATAAAATGTAGTCAATGGTTACCGTGCGTTAACCGATGTCCTGGCGTGGTTTTTTGTAACCACATTAAGTTTTCACGTCACATAACTTTGATACTGCCAAAGCCAAGATCAATGTATGGTTGGCAAAAAAATTGTTGCTATGAATTGTATATTTTATTTATTCAATTTTTTTCAATTTTGTTTTTTTTATCGTAATAGCATCACGCCTGTATTCCCCGAAGGGGTAGGCAGAGGTGTACACAGTTGTACACCCACATTTCACCAATGCTGTTATTAAGTCCCATGTAATAGGTGGTGAGCCTATTGCCATCTACCGGGCACAGTTCCAAACTCCGGGCTGCTACTGAGAATTTTCTAACAGAAAAACTCAATAACACTTTGCCCGACCCGGGAATCGAACCCGAAACCTCAGCAGTCTCGCTTGGGACCACTAGACCAACGAGGCAGTTGGAAATGCTGTTGTTGTTGGTAACCGCCACCGATACGGTCTCCTTCTATCTAGCTATGTTGCACCAAATGTTATCCACGCGCCAGGTTCTGATGTTATCCTACTATAAAACTACACAATTTTGCGGAGTAAAAAAAAATGTGTCTCAGATTTTTTGCTGACCTTACAAAATCATTGCGAATTCCATAGCTGAGGTATACTTCAGACATTTATAAAAGACTCCCACATCACCTCCAGTGTCCATACAGGAGTACTCGCGAGGGAAACCAGGTGTCTACACTACTATCAAAGTGAACAGTGAAAAAGTGATTGTGAAAAAATTATATTTAATCTGACATTTTTGGCTGAAGTAAGTAGTAGGTTATAATTTTTTCTGTGCAAATAAAAAAATTCCGTGGCCAGGAATCGAACTTGCATCTTTTCTGTATATTTATTTAATTGCAATTTACATTTATGAGTTCGCGACAGGGGAGCTCAAAGAGACGGCGGAAAATAAGAAACAAAAATTGGTCAAAAATATATCGTGAAAAAATTTGGACTTGATAGTCTGAAATCACCAACCCACAGTGAGAAAGAAAGAAAGAAAGAGAGAAAGAAAACATTTATTTCCACACAGAGCAGTAAGGATACATAAACTTAAAATAGATGAAATAAATATACAATCCTGTTTTAAAACCCTACAACGCAACTAATGAGGTAGCCTGGTGATCAATGATCGTGCCTTCTCTGTACGAGAAGACGCCAGTGCCCTACAACAGAACTTATAAGCTAATTATTGACAAAGACTTTTTTTTTCCTTTTTTAAAATCTTTTTTTAAAGGACTTGGTTCACAAAAGCAAAGAGCGAACATGTCGTCCTCGTAGGACTAATTTTAAACTAAAATTCTCATTTCCAACTAAAATAATTTCTTATAACAAAAACATCTTAACTAAATCTTAATATAACAAATATTATAGCTTTGCATCATACCATAAGCTTACGTTCCGGACACATTCCACTAAAATATGATGTACATCTTCAATGACACCACATTCAGAACAATTCGGTGACGTCACTTTCTTCATCATGAATGCAAATTTATTAAGCGGAATGTGCCCGGATCGAACTCTAAGAGCAGTTACTATAGTATCTCTTTCTAAGTTACTTGACACAAACCAAGGGTAATGATAAGGCTCAGATCCTATAGTTCTGTACCAGATACCCTTATCCAATGAGACATTTTCAAAATATTCAGACCAAAGCTTAAAAACAATATCCTTCAAAACAGGCAACACATCAGTGTAAAACGGCACAATGCATTGAGACAGTCCGTCAAATACTGCTTCTTTCGCTAGACGATCCGCCTCTTCATTGCCCCACAGCCCCACGTGAGACGTAATCCATTGCATGACAACTATTTTGCCGGTTTTTTTTAGTTTTCTAATGGTTTCTATTATAGTGTAAGCTAACGGAACTCCTCGAAAATTCGAGGTGCACCGAGTCATTCTATTAATGAATTTATTTTTATTTGTGAACATTTAGGTTCTTTAAATTATACCGATAAAATAATAACGAACTATTAAGGTTGCCAAGCGAAAAACTCGAAGATTGAATAAAGGGCTAACTGAGTGTCACGCCAGAGGGTTCCGTACAAAAAAATATATATTTTTTATGTGATACTATGTGGCTGTCCTGGTCTTCAGTGGCGTGAGAGCCCCCATTACCTTTCATGGAAAGTTAGGAATATAAAGATTCGAGATAATATGAAGACAACATGCTTTAAAATTGAGGCAACTGTAATGTAGGTAAATTTATTTTACAATTACGCGTTGTTTTAAGGAGTCTATTTAATATATTGGAATTGGTATTAGTTTCAAGAATAACCCCACTGGTCCGTGGTACTTTAAAAAAATACGAACGAAGCGTTGCGTACATGTGAGAAGCATGCCTAGTCATCCAATTTCGCTTGTCATACACGAGCTAAACGCATACTTAAAACTCATCCACTCGGCGCCAGTACGCTGCGTGTGTGTGTGCGTCTAATTGTGCGAATCTATGATTCGCTTTTAATAAGGAAAAGTTACATCCGTATTTTTTTTCAGTTCCGTGTCTGTTACAAAGATTTTTTAACAAAAAAAGCCTTTTATCAACACATTACCCGACCCGGAATCGAATAGGGGATCTCACGTACAGCAGTCACCCATGCGACCACTAAACCAATGAGGCAGGTAATGATGAGACAGTTAATAATAATTGTTTTTTTAAACTTTGCGTCGTTATTCTAGTGGTCCCAAGCGCGACTGCTGAGCAAGAGGTCCTGGGTTCGACTCCCGAGTCGAGCAAAGTGTTATTGGGTTTTTCTATTTAGAAATTCTCGATAGCAGCCCGGAGTTTGGAATTGTGCCCGATAGATGGCTATAGGCTGACCACCACATGGGACTTAATTACCGCTTCGGTGAAATGTGGGTGTACAACTATGTACACCTCTGCCTACCCCTTCGGGGAATACAGGCGTGATGCTATGTTATGTTATTTTAATACATTTCTAATTGTCATAATACTATGGTTGTAGAACTCTACTTATAGACTAGCTGTGCCCGGCGACTTCGTTCGCGCAGAACTTCGACGAATACTTCATTTCATCATCGCTTATTAACATAGCATCACGCCTGTAGTCCCCGAAGGTGTAGGCAGAGGTGTACACCCGCACCATCTTTCACCTAAGCAGTTATTAAGTCCCATGTGGTAGTCGGCCTATTGCCATCTACCGGGCACGATTTCAAACTCTGGGCTGATTTTAAGAATTTCTTAACAGAAAAACTCATTAACATTTTGCCCGATCCGGGAATCAGACCCGAGACCTACTCAGAAGTCGCGCTTGGGCCACTAGACCAACGAGGCAGTTCCATATAAAATACTGGTATTAAGCTGCATCCGGATTGAGTGGAAGCCGACCCCTTTCTAATTGTTTTTGTAATTGCATGTTGCTGAAGTTTTGGCTATGTTTTATGACTGGCCGCCTGCCTGACGTCAGCCCTCATTAGGAATGCTGTTGTTGGTGGTAATCGACCCCAATGTAATTGGGAAAAGGCTAGGCAGATTGATGGACGTGTCGTTGACGATATTTATAATTAGGTATCGTATGAATGAGCAGGGGCGGACCGTGAATTTTTGAGGCCCTGGGCTAATACTGTTTTTTTTTATTATTTATATGCTAGCGTTTGACCGCCATCTCCCCTGATGTTAAGCGATGATGCGGTCTACGATGGAGTACGCTTGCGTAGAAGAAACCGATTCACTCGCGTCTTGATGACACCCAGATAGTAACTATCGGGGAATACGCACTCTGGCAACGCATTCCACCGTTTCGCGGTTCTTATAATGAACGTGGAATCAAAGCGCTTCGTTCGGGTTTTTGGTATATCAACCATGAACCGTTGGCGCATTTTCGTGCTTCTGGCCGTCCACCGTCTTCTTTTTATAATTCAGTTAATTAATAATATTGTCCGTTGTCTTCAATGGGGCCTTTTACATCCTCGGGGCCCTGGGCTGCAGCCCAAAAAGCCCTTATAGATCCGCCCCTGTGAATGAGAGTATTCACAAATATTTTGGCATTTATCATGAAATCACAGACAGACACTTCAACTTTATTTATTGTTATAGATAAGTATTTTTGTTTTTTTAATAAACATAGGGTGTTTGATGGCATCGTGAATGGTGGAGAAGTGTAATACCATAAACAATAAACAATGGCCTATATATATAAACTAGAAGACATCCTGGCGTAATGGTTAGAAATATACGTTTATTATTGCGGAGAACACGCTCCCCCATCCAAGATTTGGCCGCGGCTACGACGCTTAACTTCAAAGTCAAGTGTGTATTATTAGATTAGAGTTTTGTTGTTATAAAGTGGTGTGATGTTTATGTTTTTTTTTTTCGATTGTTTTCTAAATATGCTAGTGACCTAACGGGGTAGCGGTGAATGCAGCTGGGATCCCCGGACCCCGGTAAAGTTTCGTGGACGATCGTGCAGTGAAGTCCGCCACAGCGTCAATGATAAATTAAAAAAAACAACAAAATATAAGACACGTTGACTTTAATGTTATAATTTTTTGTTAAGGGGCTGAATATATAGCGATGACGTCACCAAAATACCTTATAAAACATGGAAAAAGAATTCGGAGTAGTGAGCAGAGGTCGAGATGGCATAGTAGTCAGAGCGCCTGGAGTATTTATCCGGGAGAGAAATGCGGTCGTGAGAAAAAATCATAACTTTAGAGTTCGCTCGGCATGCGTTAATGCGTTTGAAAGATTGATCTGTACAGGCACATACTTACATTTTTTTCCTTAGTTTAGGCAGTCGTGTAAAAAAATCCCGCGAGTGCTTGGAGACTGCAAATGACGGCTGCAATAATTTAATTAATTTTTTCCAGTTAATTCAAAATGGCGTCATTTCGAGCTAGACATCTGCTGATACTCTTACTCGCTACCTTCGTGAAAGCCGAACGAATGAAGATTTCGCCTGTCACTGACAGTGTCCTGGTTAAGGCTTTAAGGGTATGTTACTTTTATTCTGTCAAATTCTTCATCATCTCATGTAATTTCTATAATGTTTGTTGTTGAACCAAAATATTGTTACGCGTTATGACGACTTAAATTCAAATTGTTAATATTAATAGGGTTATGTGGTTGAAAATTCATGGTAAATTAAACAGCATACATGCATAGTGTATGAATCACTGCATATTTAATAAAAAATCGGAAAAATTTTACTGTTGTCCCTCTAATATTGTAACATCCTATCCTATCCAATCATGTTTCTTGCAAATAATCATTTCTATTTCTATTTGTCAGTGGCAGTGAATAGGGAATTTTGCCAAATTAGGTTCAACACAATAATATTTTAGGTTTTCACGATCACTACACATTATAATAAAACAACTTTTAACCGGATTAATCGCGTGTATTACTGGGCAGCGTTCACGATGACGAGCAATCAACCTGCGAACACGAAAGCTGCAAAGTGTTCGAAATGTCAGTAAAAACAAAAACCAATAATACACGCGATTAATCCGGTTAAAAGTTTTCGGGTTAAACACATTAATTATATTTTTTCGCTGCATTTCAGAGCTCTCTATGTAAATCATGTAACATAACATCACCCCTAAATCCAGGTGTACACAGTTGTACACCTCTGCTTACCCTCATTCACCAATGTTATTATTAAGTTCTATATAACAGGGAATTAATGAAAGGCAACTACATGCAGCTGAGATGAGAATGTTAAGAAGGATGTGTGGTGTGACGCGGATGGATAGAATTAGAAATGAGTATATAAGAGGAAGTCTGAAAGTGGCACCGGTGACTGAGAAGTTGTGTAGAAATCGTTTAGCATGGTATGGGCATGTGATGCGGAGGGATGAGGGTCATGTGACGAGGAAAGTTTTGAGTATGAATGTAGATGGCTATAAGAGCAGAGGAAGAGCGAGGAAGCGATGGATGGATTATGTTAAAGATGATATGGCTAGAAAATGGGTGACTGACGATATGACGGCTGATACAGATTTATGGAAGAAGAATACATACTGCGCTGATCCCCAATAAATTGGGATAAGGGCAGGGGGATGATGATGATGATGATGATGATGATAGGTGGTGAGCCTATTGCCTTCCATCTTTAATAATTTGCTTATATTTACAGGAAATCTCAAATAAAAATGAAAATAAAACGGATACATTGAATCTACCGGCAAACGCTTCCTCCATCAGGGAGAACATTACTGATACCTTCAGGTAAGCCTTCGTAACATAGCATCATACCTGCTCCGCCGAAGGATCTGGCAGAGTTGTGCTGTTGAAAACATTTCACCAAAACCCCGGTACGCGCCATGGCGGTGAGCCTATTTCTATCTATCGGGCACAGTTTTAAACTCTGCTACTGAGAATTTCTTATCAAAAATGCCTAATAATCTTTACTCGACCCTGGATTCGAACCTAAGACACTGACTAGCGGCACTTTGCCGACTGCAGCCGTCGATGTCCCGTGTAAACGTGTACTGCAGCCGTCACACAAATCCCAGATTAGACTCTAAACAAAAAAAAAAAATTCCTTATAACAAATAACTTAAACTTACCTGCCTCGCTGGTCCGGTGGTCCCAAGCGCGACTGCTGAGCAGGAGATCTCGGGTTCGATGCCCGGCTTGGGCAAACTGTTATTGAGTTTTTTAGGAAATTATCAGTAGCAGCCCGGAGTTTGGAATTGTGACCAGTTGATGGCAATAGGCTCACCACCTATTACCTACATGGGACTTAATAACAGTATTGGTGAAATGTGGGCGCACACCTCTGCCTTTTCCTTCGGGGAATACAGGCGTGATAATATGTTATGTTGTTGAACTTATCAGAGAATTAAACGAATCTGACAGCTTAATACCATAAAATATTCTGCCTACCCTCTTTCCAAATAGATTGGGGTCGGTTTCCAGGTCGACTTAATCTAACTGGATGCAGCTTAATACTAGTATTTTACATGGATCGACTGCCTATCTGACCTCCACAACCCAGTTATTGGGTAACACGATATCTCGTGGTGTACCAAACAAGATTTGTCAACATTAAAATTATTATCCTATTTACAAATATGTAACTTCTAGCTGAGCGGACGAAGACGCGGGAGGCGTCTTCGTCCGCGCGGATGTCGGATATCGCGACCAAAAGTAATCATGAAATTTTGATCCCGGTCCCGCTTTCTAAGTACCGCTTTTTTTTTGTATTAAAATGGATGTAGTATATTATCCTTAAGAGATAGACATATGCCATTCCGGATTTTTCTGTAGACCTATATAAGATACAAAATTCTACCATACATCATTTTGTTATATCTCAAAGGGTTTAGGCAGCGCACGCCAGAATAGCTCGCAGAGCGTAGATTTTTTCTTACTTACTTGACACTTATCGTCATATTTTGGACACCCCACACAATATCTTTATAAATTGTAGCCTATGTGTTATTCTGATGTATAAGCTATACTATTGTAAAGTTTCATTAAAATCCATTCAGTAGTTTTTACGTGAAAGAGTAACAAGTATCCATCCATCCATACTTACAAACTTTCGCGTTTATAATATTAGTAGGATTGAAAAATCTGCCTATAATCTAATATTATTTTGTTCGCAGTTGTGAAAATCGTACATACGGGTACTACGCTGATGTCGACAATGATTGCCAAATCTTCCATGTCTGCCTACCGTCCCAAACCCCATCTGGTCGCAATGTTACGTATCGATGGAGCTTCATATGCCCCAACGAGACAATTTTTAATCAGGTATGATTGATTCAAGAGTTTAATGTTATGATTGATTCAAGAGTTTAATGTTATGATTGATTCAGATATTGATGTTTAATTGATCTTAACAAATACTGTTATTTCTAGTCACTACAAGGTTAGTCGTGTCAGTTCAGTATCTGTATAAACACTGAATAGATGTCATCGTTATCTATTCTGATGATGTCAGCATAAGACGTATTAATGTCAAATATGTGGTGAGTAATTGAAGTAGATTAGTTGGCAGGGAGTCATCGAAGAGCGCAGGTTCAAATCCTGCCCACGACCGTATTCCGCTCTGCACAAAATTCTATAACTTAAGATAAGGACACCCTATACATAATTGGATTGATTCACTAAACACCGAATGATTGATTCAATTCCAGGAAGTCCGCACGTGCACAAGACCGCTAGACTCAATCGATTGCAAGGACTCACCAGCGTTTTATCACTTAAACATGGATTTCGGAAAAGTGTCTAACAAAACTGAAGATACTAAAAAAGAAAAAAGAAACAATAAGAGGAAACAAGAGAAGAGAAAGGATAATATAGTAATGGATAACATAGTAATTGAGAATGTGGTGAAAGATTTTATTTACGACGAATTAAAAGAAAGGCGGCAGGCTATTGAATTTGGAGGAAACGCAAATCTAGAAGGTCCTATGCTGATTGAAGGAGTCATTGAAACCTCTGACCCCGAGATAGAAGACGTGGAGCTTGAACAGAGAAAAGAGGAAGAAATGGACAGATTGATAATGGAAAGAAATATTAGGAACTCGAGGCAAATGAAGAGAGGCGCGTTCCGATTTAGAGGAGATATTCACTGATTGATTCGAGTGTGAATGATTGATTCGTTTCAATATAGATTTTTTGTCGACCGATATTTTTTAATCAGCTTCTTGGGATCTTATTTTTTGCAACCATAACGGGTGTTTGAATCGGTTGATCTCGTGAACCGACTGACCAGTGAGACTATACCATTCCCTTAGTATGAAGGTATATTAGAACAGGTAAAATAAAAATTAGTCTTCCAGGAGATTGTCGCAAAAAGTATCGCTATTTCTTATCTTTATACCAGCTGTACACCCACACCATATTTATTGAGTAATGATAAAAAAAAAAATTAAGCAAAAAAGTTATAACACGGCTGATATTTTTAAATCCGAACTAGCCTATGTTACCCGGGACAATGTAAGGATTCTAACGATACCTCTTACATCTTAATCAGTTCAAGCATTTAGAATTTATTGTGGAGTAAATAAACTCACAAACATACATACATACATGAACCCTGAAAACATAACACTCCGTTTTTTGGGCAGTCGTGTAAAAACTTTCGTGAGACACATTCATATTAATTATTGTTCAACGGTTATTACTCACTTGCATTCTTCGGGATTGCCCGTTCAGTTTGACTCGCGACATCGCCGCGGCCTCAGCTCATGACTAAGGGCTCCGTTCGAGTTCGATACTAGTCGGGCAATCCCGAAGAATGCAAGTGAGTAATAACCGTTGAACAATAATTAATAGTCGTATAAAATATGCATAAACATGTAAAATTGACTGTCCGGTTATTTAATGGCTAATTTTTTGGGGGTCTTTGTATTTGAAATTGCATGCTGCTAAAGTTTTTGCAATGTTTTATGACCGGCCGCCTGCCTGACGTCAACCCTCATTGGGAATGCTGTTGTTCGTGGTAACCGCTACCGATACGGTCTCCTTCTATCTAGCTATGTCACATCAAATGTTATCCATGTCAAAGGTCATGGGTTGGTTTTTGTCGCGAGCAGCACCTTGGGTCAATTTATCTTCTTGGTACTGATTTTTTATTGATTCATGTTTAGTATCAGTGGTATGTCAGTCCTTGTTACCTCTTTAAATATTCTTCTACTAAACGGCTTGACTGATTTAGATGTTTTTTCTTTTTAGTTTAGTTGTCTGCTGGATGGTTATTAGCTATAGTTGGATTCGGTAGGTAGCGCTGTTGCTGAGAAATTGTGGCAGGACAACGGGCCTATCGGTTTCGTACCAGAAAGCAAGATAGGGATATAGGGAAAAAAATGTCGGCCGATCAAAAAATCGACAAGAAATATTGCCGTAAAATTGACGAAAGCATTTATTATTCTAAGTTTCTAAGTGGCCAATCAACTGTATGCTAAGTAACAATAAGATAATTCTAAGCTGTTAATGTAAATACTTAATTCAAGTTCAAATAAATGAAAATGTTCATTTGTATTATTTTGTTTCATTGAATACTAGCTGGTACCCGCGACTTCGTCTGTGTGACAAAAGGTAGCCTATTTCCTTCTCCAAGATCAATCTCCTTGCCAAATTTCATTACGATTCGTTCAGCCGTTTAGTCGTGAAACGGTAACAAACAAACAGAGTTACATTCGCATTTATAATATTACTATGGATTCTTTCTAGGGGCAAACTTTATGACAAAAAATTTTTCAAAGAATCATTTTTTTTTTTATACGTTGCCCCACTCTAGGAATTTCTTCCTATGTCGTGGGTGCGTTTACAGACATATAATCTCACAAGCACACACACACCCAGACCCGGAGCAATTATCTATAGATCGTACAAATATTTGCCCCGTGCAGGAATCGAACCTGCGACACGCAGCGCAGCAGTCGGTTTTTCGACCACTGTGCCAACCGCGCTGTCAAGCGCTGTCATTGTAAAATAATAGACACGAACGGGGCTTGAACCCGCGACATCATTCTTCCAACTGAGCTATCGTGTCGTTGCTCGATAGCATTAAATGTCAAGCTTCCTTGTATTCGTCTTAAGGAGATGCCTGGCGATATTCATTTAGCAATCACTTACAGATTTACTAATCTATAAATCTGCGGTGACATATGTCTATCTCTTAAGGATAACCACCCATTGTACTTTATGTTGTAAGAAATTTAATATTAAGTTCCTAATAAAATGTACAATACCGTAATCCACGTGGGCGAAGCCGCGGGCATCAGCTGGTTTATAAATAAATTAATTGTAAAAACTAATTTTTAAAACAAGCTTTCAAAACTAATCAATCGAGCCCAAACTCAGGTTAACTTATTTAGTTCAGAAGTTCCTATGGCCACCTTCCGACTCCAATCAGACCCTGGATTATCACGTAGCACCAAAGCACTCACTTCCTGCTCCATTATTAGAACAGCTCCATGGTACCATATTATTGTATTGTCATCGAAGATACACTCCATTGTATCCACCCATGGGCGCTACGATGACATTTTTTTTTTAAACGTTTCTCCACACTAGGAATTTCTTCCTGTATCGTGGGTGCGTTTACAGACATATAATCTCACATGCTTTTCTGTAGACCTATATAAGATACACAATTCCACCATACATCATTTTGTTATATCTTAAAGGGTTTAGGCAGCGTTTTCTTTGAAAGCTCCCAGATGACTTATTTTTTTCCGACACCTCCAACAAATATCATTATATTTTAGCCAATGTATACAAAACTTAACATATTATATACCTTCCTCGAGAACCGAACAACATGAAAATCGATGCAGTAGTTTTTGAGTTTAACGCGAACAGACAGATAGACAGACGCGGCGGAGGACTTTGTTTTATAATATGTAGTGATAACGTCATTGTTTCTCCGGATAGACTATATTAGCTACACGGGTAAGTGAATGTACCATAAATGAGTACAACTATACAAATCCATCAAAATCAAATAATCAAAATTAAAAATTGTAAGACATTAATATATTTTTTCACGGCACTGTGACCGCTGACCGGATAGTAGCTATACTTAGGTAAAATTGCAAATAGTTTTATTTTTATTGGCTAAGTGATGTGACTGTGTGCGGAACAAGTTAGTTGGTCAAGACAATAATAAAGCTGGTTTTTGTAATTTTCAAAATCTGTTTCATAGCGCGCTTTCAAACTTTTTTTTTAACTTCTACATAAACTATTTCTATGTATCGTACCAAACATACAGTGTTTAGCGCTTGAAACGCCAAAAAATGTTGCGGGTTAATTAATAATGTTAATGTCACTGTAATCGAGATACAAAATTGATATAAAATTACCTGAATTATCGCCTTTAAAACGTTATAACTTTTTAGTTTGTAGTCGTATTTGCACCAAATAGCTTTTATTGCATTTTCTAATGTATTATTATTCTAAATAAATTATAATATTGCATACATTAAAAAAAAGATGTTACGGGCTTCCAAACTCTTAAAAATTAAATTATGTACGACATTTATAAAATTAAAAAACGCACTTAGGACATGGGGTCTATAGGTGAGAACTAGCTCATGCCCCCACCTAACCCCCAAAATTTTTTGTCGGTTCAAGCGCTAAACACTCTGTATATAGCAAAAAAAAAAAAATATATATACAAAAAAAAAACGTGTGTGTTTGTGTGCTACTATATTAATACGTTTTAAAATGTTACTAACCTATTCAAGATATGTCTTTGAAAAAGCATTAACGCATGCTTAGCGAACTCTAAAGTTACAATATTTAATGGAAAAAGAATACGGTCGCGAAGAGGATTCGAACCTGCGCCTCCCGGATAGATACTCCAGGCGCTCTGACCACTAAGCCATCTCGACCTCTGCTCACCACCGCGAATTCTTCTTCCATATTTTAACACGTCTAGGTACTGAATTGATTGCAATGACGTCGCCATAAGGCGTGTTAAAATATGGAAGAAGAATTCGCGGTGGTGAGCAGAGATCGAGATGGCTTAGTGGTCAGAGCGCCTGGAGTATCTATCCGGGAGGCGCAGGTTCGAATCCTGTTCGCGACCGTATTCTTTTTCCATTAAATATTGTAACTTTACTAGCCTATGTTATGGACTCCAATGATACCCCATAAAAGATACCCAGATCGGGTCAGGTGTTTAGAAGTTATGGTGGAAGAAACTGACATGGATTAACCCCAAAAACATATTACTCCCTTTTTGGGCAGTCGTGTAAAAAGGTATGTTATGTTTTTAGCGTTCATGTATGGATGTATGTGAGTTTATTCCACCATAACTTGTAAATGTCTGACCCGATCTACATGTATGCGGTATCGTTAGAATCCTTACACTTCCCCAAGTAATATAGTAGCTATGGTACACAAAAAAAAGGAAAAAAAAAACGCCCAACTGCCATTTTTATCATCTTACTAGCCTATGTCATCCGTCCCTGGACCATGGTATGGCACTTGTAAGAAAATGTTCTACCTACCTACTTTGGGTTTTTTTTACATTCATTTTTAGTGCACACTTGGGAAGTGTGCTTTTTTTTTTTTTTTTTTTTATTATTTTGACTAATTAATTCACTGTGCTTCATAAGTATCCAGCTTCATTGGTAGAATCTTCTTAAAAATGTTGAATATTTTATATGCATAGTGTTTATTATTTTGACAATGTGCTCGAAATATTATTTTGGAGTTTTCCTGTGCGTTGAATTGCTGCGTTATGCTATAGGTTTGTAAGTGTGTAATATCTTTACTAACATTATAAAGCTGAAGAGTTTGTTTGTTTGGTTGAACGCGTTAATCTCAGGAACTACTGGTTCGAATTGAAAAAATATTTTTGTGTTGGATAGTCCATTTATCGTGGAAGGCCATAGGCTACATAACATCACGCTACGACCAAAAGGAGCAGAGCATCAATAAATAATGTTGCAAAAACGGAAAAGTATTCCTTTTGAGAGATTCCGTTGCGTGCGCTGCGTAAACGGTTATAGTTACGCATAAATCATGTAGGATAGAATTGTTTCCAAAAAAAAGTCCGCTTTTATTGTTATCAAATTGGTTCTAAAATAATGCATTATTTGCGAAGTTGATTTATAAACAGGATATTAATCCTTATCCTAATAAAAACGTTATTCATCACAAGTATTTAATTTTGAACAAAAGTGCTTATTGATTATTATATTGAAAATAGTTTTAAAATAACTCCGCAACAAAATAATGATCAAGTACCACGCGCGCATTTATAACATAACATATTTTCTCACACCTGTATTCCCCGAAGGGGTAGGCAGAGGTGTACACAGTCGTACACCCACATTTCACCAATGCTTTTATTAAGTCCCATGTAATATAGGTGGTGAGCCTATTGCCATCTTCCAGGCACTATTTAAAACTCCGGGCTGTTACTGAGAATTTTCTAACAGAAAAACTCAATAACACTGCCCTACCAAGGAATCGAACCCGAGCCCTCAAGCTCAGTAGTCGCGTTTGGGTCCACTAGACTAACGAGGCAGGCGCATTTATGATGTGCTAGGTGTGGTCACGAGGGGGGAGGGCGCTAGTGGAATAATTGGTGGAGTTAAGTAGGTTTTTTTCCTCAAATTAACGCGGGTGAAAACGCGGGGCACAGTTATGAATAATATTAACTTTGCATTGTTATACCCACATCAAAACCGAAAATTTTTCTATGCATAATATTTTGCCGGTTAACTCATTACTCGCTAGATGGCGTTGTGCATATGACGTCACAGTCTGAATCGCGGTGTTAAGATTTTCCGCATCATTCGCACGCTACTGATCCTGTAAAAGGAATCGCTGCGCCGACAATATAGGGGAAACACACCGGTCCCCCTACTGCCGGCACAACGCTTCCTCAAGCAGCACTGGTAACCTTGCTCACCGCTACGAACATAAAACTATAGAACTGTATTAATTGGTTACAATTTTCTGCAAGGAGATACTGCTCCTTGTGGACTATGTTTTGTGAAGTAGAGGTATACTTACTCTCTTATTTCTTCTTCGTATCGTATGCTTGATGAACAACATAGTGTCAGAGTTTAAGCCACCGGTCTCAGACACGAGTTTACACATAATCGAGAACGTCAATCTGGCTGGTTTCCTCACGATGTTTTCCTTCACCGTTTTAAGCAAGTAAGATAATTAATAAAAACTTTCGTGAGACATATTCATATCAATTAATGTTCACCGGTTACTACTCACGTGCATTTTTCGGGATTGCCCGACTAGTTTCGAACTCGAACGGAGCCCTTAGTCATGAGCTAAGCCCGCGGCGATGTCGCGAGTCTACACTACACTCGCGGTGAACATTAATTGATAAGATAATTAATTTTTAATATAGTAATATCTTAGGTTTTCGCGATCACTACACATTATAATAAAACAACTTTTAACCGGTTTCATCGCGTGTATTATTGGTTTTTGTTTATCCTATCGTAAAAGTTGTTTTATTATCATTTATAATAGGCACATGACTTCGAAAATCAGTGATGCGTGCCGTGGTCTCGAACTTGCGACCCTTGATTTGTGAGTCAAGGGTCATAACACTAGGCTATCACTGCTGCTCTTATATCTAAAGGCTTACTAAGATAATCAAATTTATTTTAATTTGTCAAGTTTTGTTAGAATGTGAAAATTCGTCATGGACCTCAAGCTAGACTCTTACTGAATGAGAGCACACCGTCCTCCAATAACCTTCACCGGGGTCCTGAGAGTACGGCAAACCCAGCAGGTAATTTCCAGCTGAACAAAATGGTCAATCATCCGAAAATGAAATCGGAAATAAGTTTAACAATAATGATATATAACAGATATTAGATATGCACATAATAATTAAAAATATTTACAAAAACACAACCTAAATTATATTGACTACAATACTTATATTACTACTAAAAGAGAAAGAGAAAAAAAAGGAAAAACGTGATTTAGGCGTCGAAGTACTCCTCCGCACGCTGTCATCCGGTAATGTGCCCAGAAGACTGGCAGCATTGCCACGTGAATGGCAATGCTAATTCTCTGACCAAGAAACAAGCCAGCCATCTGGTCACGCGAAGTGTCGACTAGTCTGCCAGAAATTCCTTTGAAAAGTTGGCGTGCACCCTATGACCCGAGCGTTTCGACACCCTTGCTCCATCGCATCTTCCCAGTTCGGCTGGCTGTGCTGGCGCCGCTGCTGCTGCTGCAGAGACTCTCAAACGGCGCAAATATAGCAACCTTGTCAGCTGCTACGACTTTGAGCCGTTTGGGGTCGAAACGCTCGGGTCATGGGGTCCCAGTGCACGCCAACTTTTCAAAGGAATTTCTGGCAGACTTAACAATAATTGAATTGCCGTAACTTGCCTTTTAACATTTCCAATTAAAAATGCGCGCGATACCTGAATCCATATTTAAGTCTCAAGTAGTGGGTAGCCCCAGTACTAAATCTGCATTTGTAATTAATCCGAATGATTTATGAAAACTACATAGCGACGCCAATACGAGGTATCATTGGAAAAAACTAATTATTCCTTATCATACACCCAATTATCATTGTCATGGTTGATTTCAATCAAATAACTGACTTTTTAATGGTAAATTAGTATTGAGTAGAAATTAATCAGATTCAAAACAAAAAAAAATGTTATGAACTAAAATGTTGGTGATATTCTTAATTTTATTCACGAAAGTAATTGCGGACAGTGACGAGGATAAGTATGTGGATCTCTTGCCTGACGCTGAGAAACAGCAGTTCATAGAAGACGTAGCAAGAAGAATATTAAAAGATGTTGAAAGTCAAGAGGGCGGAAAGCAACATAGTGGAGAATTATCCGACGAAGAGTTGAAGAAACACAGCGATTATGTCAAATCAATATTAAAACAAGAAACTGATTATGCCAGAAGAAATAAAGAAGAACTTGCTAAAGACAGAGACGAGAAACCAGGGTCTGATGAAAAAGATGGTTTAGATGTCAAACCTTTGGAAACTGAAAAAATTGCAGCGATTGCTGATGACCCTGATTTAGATAATGTGGATTTGACTCTTCGCAATGATAGAAGAGGTATTGGTGGTGTTGACAAAAAATCTGATGACTACAATATAAAGGTTGAAATTATAACTGATGATCCACCGATAATAAAGAGATCAGTACACAATGATACCAGCTCTGACGAATCAGATAGTGATGATTTCACATCTGAAACATCGGAAAAATTAGAACCAACAACTGTTCAATCAAATCAAAAAGAAACTGCAACAGAAACACCTGAAAATGTTATATCTACAACTCATAATATAAAAATTGTAAACACTACTACTGAAGGGCAAAAACTTGAAGAAACCACAACAGTAGCTTTTAAAAATATTAAATCTAAAAATGAGAGCACAGACAAAGTAGAGTTTGTAGTTCGAGCAGCAGATCATGTAGAGGATAATAGTAATAAATCCAAAGAAGTAACATCTACAAATAAAAACTCTGAGCTGATAGAAACTAAATCTACCAATTTATATGATGGTGGAGGAATAGGACTAACAAACAAAGTAGAGTTTGTAGTTCGAGCAGCAGATCATGTAGAGGATAAAAGTAATAAATCCAAAGAAGTAACATCTACAAATAAAAATTCTGAGCTTATCGAAACAACAACTATCGATTTATATATTGGTGGAGGAATAGGGCTAACAGCTCCTAAAAATAACGATTCCAGTGAATCGGATGATGAAATAATAAAAGTAAAAGGCATACAAGAAGTAGGTTTACGTAAATTAAATGACGAAATCGATATATCCAAAGAAAACATCACAAAAAGTGAGTCCACAACGAATGGAATGGAATATATTGGTGCTAAAGGAACTGAAAATAAATCAGATGAGTACAAAACTGCTTCAAGCACTGATATAGAAGAGATTACGACCTTGACTAGTCCCACTGAAAGTACAACGGAGAGTGTACCGACGTCTCAAAATATAAATGAAGTTACAACTGCGTATATAAATCCACTAGAAAGGGAAACGCAAAGCACTCCAACAACAGAATTTTCTACTATAACTAGTACTTTGACAGATGAAGGAACTACTGATTTGATCAGAAAAACTACTTATAAGCCATCAGCTGAAACTTTAACTCAAGCCGAAACTAGTACATTGCCCAGTACTAAATTTACTACAGAAAATACATTCAAACCAGTCGCTACGACCGAAGAAATGAACATTATTGTAGAAGAATTCACGTCAGCGCCAACATTTCGAACCAAAACCGATTTTACATTGAAAGTGGAATCATCGACAAAAACTGCTGCTAAAAAGAAAATGCCGACAATAAAAATACGCGCTCTACTACCAAGTTTGCAAATTTCCTCATCAGACGAGGATATGGCTAAAATAGTACCGCACAGAATTGAATTCCCTATAATCATACCAAAAAGAGTACATGATAATATTATTGGGAAAGCTGTCCAAATACCGAAGCGCAAGAAACCTACAGTAGTGAAACCCGATGCTGGCACAGACAAAAACTTCTTGGAGTTACAAAAAGTCTATTTTGATAATAATTACAAAGTTAAAATGGGAAAGGAATACCACGTTTATGAAATACGTAAGTTATTTTAAATATACAACATTGTTTTTAGTTTATACGTAACCGGAGACACGTGTCACATAATATATCAAAAAAAAACCTAAACGTAAAACTTAAAAACACTTTAGCTGACACGGAAATCGGATGTATGCTAGCATTAATCACCGAACTGAAAATTTCTTATGTAATGTATTTATTGTAAATTTGTAAAATTATATAAATCCAATCTCGGAATTTGTAAAGAAAGAACTAAAAAACTAGAAGCATTTTAATGTGTCTCATCCATCTAATTGAGGTGCCACCCAATATCTCGGACTATTTAACGCAAAAAGTTGAAATTTTATAAAGATTTTACAAAAGTTGACACAACATATTTATAATTGACTGCCTCGTTTGTCTAGTGGTCACAAGCGCGGCTGCTGAGCGAGAGGGTTCGATTCGCAGGTCGGACAAAGCGTTATTGTTTTTTTTTTGTTAAAAAGTTCTCGGTAGCTGTCCGGAGTTAGGAAGTTGGTGACACTCCCGTGCTTCGGACAGCACGTAAAGCCGTCGGTCCTGCTCCTGATCTCTCTCCAGTTGTATCGGATTGCCGTCCCATCGAACTATGAGAGTGAAGGAAGAGGGAGTGCACCTGTGTTTGCGCATACACTAGTGTACTATAATATCTCCTGCGTACTTGGCTAATCTCCTCGGAGATAGGCCGCCGTGACCGAAATACGATCTGGAGGAGTCTTCCTTCCAGTGGCGGTACCTTCATATAAGCCCAAAAGCCCGGCATGCCTTACTAAAATGCTCGATAGAGAATCAATATCAAACCCGAACAATTTAAAAGTTCGCGCGCTTAATTCTTATCAAAATAACACAAAGTATCTACCTATGCCACACTACTACACATCGCGATTGTTCGAGTTTCGCAGTTGCAGCATCTACATATAGCTATCTCGCTTACACGTACGGGCTTTTACGGGGCTTTCAAATACTATCTCTGTCTCTTTCGCACTTATAGCGATGTGCCGTATAACGAGTATATACCTTGTGCGTCTACAAATCGATCAGTATGGAAGATTTAAGCCGTGCATGCCTATGAAGTTGCACGCGTATGCACACCTTACCAACTCTGCAGTGTTGCCGTTTTATCGACGTTGTGAGATATTGGAGATTTTTACGAGTTTGGAGACTTTTTTTAAGATTTAGCAACAATAAAAACTAGCCACTTTTTAAAATAATTAATAGTTTCGAGTCACGTGACACATAGATTAAAAATTATGAATTTGTTTATCGAATTAAATGTATTTACGAGTTATTAATATTATTTTCAAAAATACCAAAGAGTCAAATAAAATACATTCTATCATTATAGCTAAGTTTCATATTTTATTTCCATCAGTGTCAAATACCCTATTGCGACATTTAGCTAGATTTTTCATATACCTGGCGACTTTTTTTGCCTAAATGACAACACTGCAACTCTGCGTAAATAGTTCCTGACACCCGAGTGCAACTCACTTCAGTTTCATTTGCTTGAGTGGGAAAAGTTTTGTTGTTAAAGTTTTTTGTGTGTTTTCTTAGATTTTCTCAGTGATACAATTGTTTTGGTGACTTACAATTGAGGTAATTGTACCTTGTGAGGATTTAAAATGCGTTCAAGTTTTGATTGGCGAAGATAAGGTAAAATCTTTAAACTTTGCGCAGAAAAAACAGTTAATTTCTTCATTAAAACCGACGCCTAATCTGTGTATTTCTCAGACTAGTAAATCGCATAAACGAAAATTTAATAGATCAGTGTATAAAACTAGTTGGATTGTTGGCTGTTCGCACACTAATAAGTTGTATTGCTGGTGCTGCATATTTTTTTTGAATGAAAATTCCGAATACATCTGGTTATAATGATTTAAATAACATATCTGGCGCCATTAAAAGGCACGAAAATTCCCATAAACACCTGTGTGCAATGGTTTCTTTCAGTAATTTTGGTAAACAACGAATTGAGACATCTATATCACGCCAGTTATCTGAGGAAATTTCAAAATATAACACGTGCGTTGATAACAACCGTAATGTATTTCAAACATTAGTCGATATTGTTTGTCATTTAGCACAACAGGAACTTCCTTTAAGAGGACATGATGAGTCCAAAACTTCATTAAATAAAGACAATTTTTTAGAACTGGTCTCGTTAATTTCAAAATACGATGTCGTTTTAGAAAAGCATATGCAGCATCAGGAAAGTGACAAACCGGGGCCGAGAAGAAGACGGATGAATTCACTTTTAATTTATTGTACCTAACCAGTAGTTTATGAGAAAATTGCGATGATACATACTCAGTCCAAAACTGAAAATTCTTTTTTTGAAATCGGTTAAAATTTTATTGGGCTTGCCTTATTTTGAAACCCTAGGCACGCCACTGCTTCCTTCTAATATCTTTGGGAGGAGTATTATTATTATTATAAAAATTACATGTCTGCTAAATACACCGAAAAAAGTTATTATAGTTTGTTTTTTGACAAACAGCGATTTTCAAATAGTTATAAATAATAATACATTTAATATTTGATATATTCCAAATGATTTTTGGGTAGATTTATTACAAAGGGAGTGGAAATTTGTAAAAAGAAAATATTCTGAAAAATGCATGTCTAATTTGCATGTAAACTAATGAAATGATTAACAATGGCGTACGATAAGGCTTTATCGTTAAATATGTTTTATCGTAGGTCAAGAGTCATGTATTAAGTGAAAGTGAACACTCGTCACTTGTATAGGGACTGAATAGATAGCAATGACGTCGCCATAAGACGTGTTAAAATATGGAAGAAGAATTCGCGGTGGTGAGCAGAGGTCGAGATGGCTTAGTGGTCAGAGCGCCTGGAGTATTTATCCGGGAGGCGCAGGTGCAAATCTTGTTCGCGACCGTATTCTTTTTCCATTTTATATAATAACTTTAGAGTTTGCTAAGCATGCGTTAATGCTTTTCAAAGATTTATCTTGAATTGAAAATAAAAATGTAACGGATCGCTGTCTGTACATGGAAGATATATGAGAAAAAATATTGTTGGGACCTTTATCAACACAAATAGCACCCAAATCAATGATTTTTAGAATATTTGTCTGTTTATCTGTGCGTTTGTGCACGCTAATCTCAGAAACAGTTTATCCGATTTTAATGTGGTTTTTACTAATATATTGTGGTAAGCTTCACTTAACATTTTTGTTTCGTGTCAATCGGTTCATAAATAAACAAGTTATGCCAATTTAAAGAATCACGTCGAACATTAGTTAGTAAGAATTTGTGTTCATACACGACATGGTGTAAATTTACGACATCCATGCGGACGGAGTCGCTGGCACAGCTAGTTGATAATATTTTTGAAATTTGAAAACGTTTTATGAAATTAGTAAATTTTGAGTTTGCACTCAGGATGGACATTGCGTTGTAGACTTGAAATGTGTAAGGCATCTTGTTTTTGCCTATTGTTGGGACTGCGGCAAATCAGACCAGTCTATGACGCACCTTCTGAGGTTTTTTTTCTATCAAATATTGAACTACTTTTGGCCACCAACTCGCCGGATGGTAAGCGACGGTGTGGCCGAGTGTGGAGCACGTAGATCCAGAAGAAATCTATTCACTCTAAGTAGAGTGGATAGATTTCTTGCTCTTTCAGCCATGCCGTGAAGCGACCTTCACGGTATGGCTTCGTCCGGTGGGTGGTAATCAGCAACGGCTGAAGCCTCCTACTAGAGTTGTGTTGCCTGTGCAGCACCACCCAGGGACCACGTGTAGTGATGCTATTTCAAGGGTGTCTCCTACGGACGCGGACAACCCAATGTGTCCTCTGTGCCCAAACACTTGCACGAGAGATGATCTTCACGCGGGCACTCCTAAAGCTATTGAGGTGGCTGCTAATCATTGCTATAATGTCATAATTTTTGTTTTACTTGAATGATATTCTCGATACTGTGTTAAATCATGTAAGAGGTCTAATGGTGGCTTAAACGCTGACGGAGAGGTAGAATTTGGATGAATTGGAGTTGCCAGGCTTGGGAAGTCTATCCATCTCGCAGAAAATCGTAGAAAAATAACTCCGTCCTGTAGTGTTGTGTTCCTAACGGTGGGTCAGGCCGCAGTGCTGCTTTAGGAAACGTTGTGTAGGCCTCAAGGGTGACCGTTTGCTGTCTCTTATAATGCCGTTGCAGCAAGTACACATAGTAACGGGTGGGTATTGTACCTTGCTTATCATCAGGCGAGTGGAATATCGCTCGTTCGATAAAAGTAGGAGAATCGTGTACGCGGGTCAGAGCATTTTATTGTTTAAGTGTTAGCAGTGTTATTGGGTTCGGCTGATCTACAATATAATAAATAAATCATTACTAGCTGTGGTTTCTGTAAGATCAATGTCATGAAATTCTAACTTTTATTATTCTAATTACTATTTTTCAAATTGAAAACATAATAGACAAGAACGGGGCTTGAACCGGCAACCCCTGACATTCCGTGTCATCACTCAACCAACTGAGCTATCTTGTCGTTGTTCGATTCTATTGAATTTTCAAGCCTCCTTGTATTTGTCTTAAGGAGACGCCTGGTGATATTTATTTAGCAATCATTTACATATCTACTCTCAGCGTTACCACGTTGCAGCTGTAAAGAGATAAAAAAACATTTATAATAATAATAAATAAACATTTTATATGATTTATAGAGGATTGGGATGTTATTCTGCGCAACCCCGAGCAATATGGTTTTATTATTCTGTTTTTGTGTTTTCCATAGAATCAACTCGCATTTTGTTAGGTTTGACGGTTTTGTCATTTGCCGAACCTTGATCCTCTTGTATTACTTTGAATTAAACATAATCATTTTGTCATATTAAATTGTGATTGTTATTACAGCCGCAAATAAGTCTCCTTTTACCATGGACGAGGGTATGATGACAGACGAGCCTTACTATGTTCCGGTATACAACTATTCACCAAACCATGCTTATTTCAACCCAACCAACCGCCTGGGACCCAACCCGAGTGATATTGTCAGTAAAGAAAATCTAGGCACTTTTACAGTCACAGGTGATGATGGGAAAGTTAAACCAGGAACTGACAGTTCTAACGATAACCATTCAGAAGAAATTATAGAAAACACAGAACCACAAAATGTTGATATGGATTACTCGGACTCGGCATTTAGCAATAAAAGAAAGAAATTTGGTAACCAGCAAAGACCACATACAATCCATAAAATGCCGCAACAGAGTAAATCGAAAGATAAAAAACATGGTCACGGCAAAGTGAACCCAGAAGATTATTTAGATTCCGATTATTATTTCGGCAGAATAAGAAAAGATTTGGAACGGCGAGTAAATCATAACCACAATCATAACGATCTATTTCCAAACTCGAATGAGAATGAACACCCGACCCACAGCATTCAAGAGTTAAATTTAAAAGACCATGTAAGAGCAGTCAGGAATATATTGTTTCAGCAAAAATTTTTCGGCTTGGTCACAGCTGGAAGAGAAGGGAGGACTTCAAAACCGGGAATACTAAGGCAAAAGAAGAAAAAAACCAGCCATGATAATACTGTAATGAGAAATGGTTTAGACAAGGTAAACAATAAAGATACAAATAATAAGGATCATGACGACAACATTGCTATAGACTATTATTTTGGTAGAGCAAAACCTAGTGCTGTGTTAACAACAGATATAAAAAATGCCACTAAAACCAATAACCACATACAAAAGGTAGGCTACTTAAAAGGTGAGAATGATACAAAAGAACTGTACGTAATAGACGAGTTTTTTAAGGACAACGTCATGAAATATATACACCATCTTAATACTAAAGATAATATTTATATAAAATCTGATTTGATGCCAGCAACACCATTGCCCATACCTAATATTCATGAAGACAAACCTATCCAAGACTTGGGACATGACATAAGATTCATTGACAAACACAAACAACTTAACGGAGAAATTATTAAGCAATTGAAGATTGTCGCACATAAAACTGAAGCGACAGAGGGATTAGAAACGATAATAATGACTGCAGATACAACTAACAATAAAACGTATGATAATATTGTTGACAGCGGTAACTACAAAACAGCAAATTTTCCAGATGGAAATATTAATGAAACTAGAAATTCTACGACGCCGGAATTAAATTTAAGACTTAACAGACGAAATGATGTTATCAAAGTGGGCGTATATTTAGACGTTTTGAAAGATATGATTTCGGTGGACAGTAAAGCGTTGAAGCAATATGATTGGTTGGGTACCACTGTAGATATTCAAGCATCATTACAAAAGCTATTTGAGCTAACGTAAGTAGATGAATTTGGTGTGGTTTTTTGCTAAGAAACTAACTTAATTTTTATACCCGTAGATGTCTAACATATAATTATAGTGATTGATTTGAATATTTTGAGAATTTGATTGGTTTGAATATTTTGATAATTTGATTGATTTGAATACTTGATTGATTGAAATATCTAAATACTGATTGTCAGAATATGCGGAAATATTACTATTGTAACACCAATTGTACCATATTTGAGCAAATAAATATTTTGATTGATTGATTGATTCAATTCAATTCAATTCAATTATCTTTATTGTGGATCATAGGTAGGTACATAATACAGTTCTTAAGAAATTAAAAGATTGATACAGGCATGGTCTTCTACGTGTTCATAACACTATAGACAATCGTCATGCTGCCACGGCAACTATGGCGCCGGCAGTGCCTAGTATGAATGCAGTGACTGCAGCTGCTTGACACTGAGTTGTGTCCGTCACAAAATCATCAATTATCAAAATCATCAATCATCAAAATCATCAATCATCAAATTGTTACGTGTGTATGTTGCCTTCGTTTTTGTGTCTCACGTAGACTAGTGTTTGCTGCGATGTAGGGTAGTGTAATCTAACCCAAGACCTAACGCTTAGCAGACGCGATTGCGACCAATAGACCAAAGCAGTCAATCGATGAATGCATATCAATTACATAAAATCTATTAATTTTAAAAGACTTGCACGAGTGTTCTATTACTGACGATTTTAGGGATGTGGCGTGCATGAGATTAGAAATTGTATTTTATTTTCTGTTTGTTTTATGTCTTTAAGGATCAATATCATTCATTAAAACTAAATTGTTTATTATGTCGAGCACCAACTTTAATACCGTTTGTGTTTAATACCACTTAACTGACCTGCCATCTTTCTTTTAGTGGCCTAGTAGTCAATGAAGAGGACGTTCACCCATCTGACATGGAAATTCTGAAGTACGTAATATTCCTTCACAAACTCGCGTCCGAAATTGTAGAGGCTAACGATTTCGGCATGCAATTGAGAAAGAAACTAGCTCTGCCAAGAAATAAGAGGAAAAAACTGAAGCCTCGCTTTTTGAAAGAAAAAGGCCTCATCAACAGAGTGTGGCTGTATTTGAGAAAGGAAACCCCTGAAGTGAACGATAATGGGGCGTTAAGGGATTTGAATAAATTCCTAATGGACCTCGAGGATGGTATTTTTGATGTAAGTGTTCACTCTTTTATGTCTTCATAGCTTAAAACTTGAAGGAATTAGAACTGGAGATGGCAAAAGCTCGCCACCTATTACATGGGACGGACTTAATTACGGCATTCGTAAAATGTAGGTGTACAACTGTCTACACCTCTACCAACCTCTTCGGGGAATACAGGCGTGATGCTACGATGCCATATTGTTTTTCCTTAACATCGGATGTGTACAATGTAGTATTTTCGTAATAATTATGCATAAAAGATTCAAGACTCCAAGATTAAAGAGAGGTGATAATTAATTATTTATAGTTTGATAAGATTATTCGTTGCGGCAACTATGAAATGTCAGCTGATGATGAAATTGTTACATTGGCGTCAATTCTAATGTCTACATGTCCACCGTCTCGCCGTGCATTTACCTAATCTTTGAAGGAATTAGTACTGGAGTAGTTTTAGCGCGCGTACCTCTCTCGCCACTGGCATATGATTCCCAATCAAACCTTTATACCTTTTACTTGCATGGTTATAATGATAGTACACGATTTTAATCTTGTGTGACATTATCTTATGTTTGTAATTAGTTTATGTGTTTTAATACTGTTAATGTAATGACGAGAGCTATTGTTGCTTTAGTGCAAGTTCTTTTGTTCTTGTGTGTTACCTCACCCCCCGCCAAAACTGGCTAACAAATTTGTTCGATATTTAGTCAGAAGCCGTCTCCCTTGTCCTCTAAGGCTTAAACAACTTGTTACAGAAGCCCATAGTCATACTTTAGAGGGTCAAGGTAGGTACCCTAAAATCTTACTAGCCTATTTTACCGGGAAAAATGTAGGGATTCTAACGATACCCCGTACACCGAAATCGGTTCAGGCATTTATAAGTTATGATGGAATAAAGAAACTCAAAACCTAAAAACATAACATTTCTTTGTTTTTGGGCAGTCGTGTAAAAACAGTTTCGGCTCTTTAAGACGGATACAAGAAGCTTGTAATCTAATAGTTTCGAAAAATGACACGGTAGCTCAGTTGGGAGAGTGATGACACGGACTGTCAACGGTCCCCGTTCGTGTCGATTATTTTTAATGTTTCCTTAAACAAAAAGGCTTTACATGGCATACCTTAACATATATAAAAAATATAACTATATATGATTCTAATTTACTTTTAACACTAAAATCTCTTATTACAGTTGCACGAAGCAATAAAAACTGTGGCAAAAATCACAAAATACAATAATCAACACTGGTATCAAAATATAAAAGAATTATATTTAAATACAGATGAAAAACATCTTCTAGAATTATTGTTACATGTCACGGTGTCAAGACTCTTCGGCCTGATAGAAGAGAGCGCCAAGAACGGTTTAGAAGATGATTATGTTCAATATATGAAGAAGAATAGGAAGGAAGCCAAAAAAACTTTAGAAGAGATGTTGTTTGTAATGCAAATTATTGATGAGATTAATAAAATTGTAGAATAGTACTTTTTTTTTATAACACCCTTAAAGATACAAACTGTTTTTTTAAACATTATTATCAATCTTATTAATAATTGTTTTACGGTTATTACTCACGCGTATTATACGGGATTGCCCGACTAGTTTCGAACTCGAACCTGTATCTATGGAATTGCCCTAACCATAGAATTAGAATATTTTTGCTACCCCATAGAAGGACATAGAGCTCAAAAAAGTGCAACCGTTTTTGAATTGTCAATGTGTGCGTGCAATAGTGATGTACACCGTGGAAATATACAAATATCGATTATCGATAAACAGTATTTCAGATGTAGACTTGGTATACAAAATGAAAATATTTTCAATCAAATTATGTTAAATAAGACTAAAATCACAAGCGTAAGTATTATTTAATGCACTTCATTAATTAATTACATTAAAAACATTTCATGCAATCATACTATAATTATATTTCATTGCTAATAGGTACTTTGTTAAGAAAGCAGCTTTTAAAGACCCTGAGCAGTGTATAGAGTATGACTGATTGAGATAATGATTGACTGAATGATTTTTACCTACCTATCCTAATACCATTACGAAGGTGGTCTGGACTCAGCGCAGCACACGCTTGAGGTGTGCCCTGCCTAGACCGCTGAGCAGCGGATACTAAGAGCCAGTATCGGGCGAGATCTATTTCTGCTGGCAATAGTGAGGTCTACGCAGGTAGATTTAGGGAACTGGAGAGAAATGGCTTCCTTATGTGATACTGCTGTCGTCCAGAAAGAGGCCACCGAGCGGGATTGTGAGAGGGCCGATCCCTCTCGGAAAAGAAGGCGTCTAGGAGGCAATCGCCTCGGAGCCTAACAGCCGAAACCCCGCCTGTATGATTTAAGACAGGCGGCCCTTTAGGTCACGGGTGCTTAGAGAGGGGACTCTATTTACCCATCGTGATCCCAGAGAAGACGGTGGCATAGTGCTCACGTGCTATCGTGCACAGCGAGGCTTAGGGGAGACCCATTTACAGTCTCTCCAGGGATGTGTCTTAATAAGCGCTGCATAGTGGGGGTGCTGGAGCTGGTCTATTAAGTAAGTCCCTCCATATGCTGATGGTGACCGCCGAGGTGGTTTGAGTGAGGTAAGAATCTCACACCCCCCGTTCTTATCCATAAAGACCGGGCGTGTTTTTGAAGGATTGCCCCCGAAAAAAAAAACGTATATCCTATTATCTTTTCTTATTTCTTCTTTTGCTTTATTATTTTTTGTTCTTTATCTTTATTCTTTTCTTTATCAATTAGTCTCATTTATTTTTCCTTTTCCTTAGCATCGACAGGAAACTTTTTAGTATAAAAAAATATTTCATAAAAATGTGAAAATCTCTTGAATGTGTAGTAAAAATTATGTAAACAACAGAGGTCGAGATGGCTTAGTGGTCAGAGCCCCTGGAGTATTTATCCGGGAGGCGCAGGTTCGAATCCTGTTCGCGACCGTATTCTTTTTCCATTTAATATTGTAACTTTAGAGTTCGCTAAACATGCGTTAATGCTTTTCAAAGATTTATCTTGAATTAAAATTCAAATAAATTGCGTAGAATAATAGTAGCGCAGTTCGTTAGATCATTATTATACTAAAGTCCTCACAAAGTAGGTTGGCGGTCCGGATTCGAACCGTATTTGGCGACTACTGTAATAGCGTGATGAAATATATTTATAACGTAACCTGGGCCACTAAGCTACGCTAAGCTTCTTATATGTTATGAACCTTCGAACAGACACACCGACAAACAGATAGAAACGTTTCCAAACATTTTGGTTTCATCGTATTAGGTACCCCAATTAAAATTTTGGAAATATTATTACTGTGCAGAGATAGTTGGTAGATCTACACTAATAATAAATTCTGATATCGGAACTTTTTGTTCTAAAATTTCATCGACACAATAGTCGACACTGACAAGTCACTATTTGTGTATACATGAAATGAAAATTTATATTAGAACTACGTACTCAATATTGCTTTTATGACCATTGTTTTTTACTATAGAGAAAATTCACTATTTTCTTGATAAGATTTGGATTTCAAAAAAAAAATTCTAAAGACAGATTTTTCCAAAATAAGGCCATGAAAATATATGCTGTTGTTGACAATTTACCTGTGAAATTAATCTTTTTCTGGATTATTTTTATAAAAAACATCGCGGTCACCAACACAACACGTAGGCATTGCTTATAAATTTTAAAACTGTATTAAATATACAGGATTCACTGACAATACAGCAAATACAAGTTAGCGTGATTTTTGACAGTGACACTGGAGAAAACAACATCTGCTAATAGTGCTGACCGAACCTAAATTTGCTTTCTCTTTCTAACATGTGATATTTCCGTAAGAGATTCCATTCCCATAGTAGGCTTTGTTGGTCTTTTTCTATCCGACGTTTATGGCCCTAACCACTGTCACATCGTGATGATTTTGAAACGTTCGTGATACAATATGGCCGCCGAACATTGAACAAGAACGAGCGAATGTGTCAGAATATGTGATACAAAATGGCCGCATCTTTAACTCCCGCTAAAAATTTTCCGCCTTGCAAATGCACCATCATAGACAATAAGGGCGTCTCCTTTGGTTTATAATTTATATACTCAAAGTCGGTCACACCTCCATCCATCTTTTCTTTAGTCTACCTCTCCTCCTCCATCAATCAACATTCATATTTTTTACTCTCTTAGTTACGTGTTTCATCTCTCCTCATCACGTGTCCATATCAGAACAAAGAATTTCCTTACAAAAAACCGTCACTGGGTACTTTCAGGATCCCTCTAATATAGATGCAGATCTAAGATCAAATACAATATCTAGAAGCTAGATATTGTATTTATTTGCATCCATTGTAATGGACTTCCGCAAAGTAACGCTTGAATCTATTCAATCCTCTAATATACTCGTTTCTTACCCTGTCCATCCTCGTCACTGTACACATCCATCTCAATATTTTCATCTTTGAAAGACAGAAAGAAAAATATTGTATTTGATCACAATACCAACAGACAAACAACTATAGTTTTAACACAAAAATAAAACGAAGCTAGTTATTATGTTTGCTATAAGCAAATGTTATTCATCCGTCTTCTTCATGGCCCAGAATTAAGATCTATACAGGACGACAGGTCTTTTATCGGTTAAATTTCAAAGGTAATTAAAAGAAAATATTTTTCACAACAAACTTTATTGAAAAACAATAATTCTGACACTTAATCTAATCTAACCTAAAATCACATGATTATTATTTTGGTATTTTATAAAATTCTATGAACTAAAATTTATTAATATAATTAAAACAACTTTTAACCGGATTAATCGCGTGTATTATTGGTTTTTTGTTTTTCCTGACGTTTCGAACACTGCAGCGTTCGTGGTCGCAGGAGGACTGAATGTCCTCCTATAATGTGTAGTGATCGCGCAAACCTAAGATATTACTATTTATTAATATGTTGAGGTAATATTAAAAAAAAGTTAATTTATTGGAGTTGTCTTTTGGAAGGCCTAGGTATAGTCGAAAGTATTGGCAAATGTTCCCCATTAAGGGTAAAATCGTTTGCATAAAATGTCCAAACAGCAGTAAGCACGTATAGGTAAAATAGCTTCGGCCATTCAAGGGACTTTGACGTTAGCAAAAGGTATTACCTCTAACATTGCCGACTGTAGATACGTAAAATATAATTTAAAAAGATACACTATATAGTGTTCATAAGAAAAAAGGAGAGATATTTACAACAAAATGTTTCGTGACACTATTAAACAAACAGAAAATATATTTGCTAAGATGATTATGATACATTTTACTTAAAATTATGTAAATATTACAAATAATACAACAAAAAATTGATAGTCATACACTGTCAGTAAAATTCCTGCATGTAAGATACTGGTATTAAGCTACATTCGGTTAGACTGAAAGCCAAATCCAACCTAATTGACAAAAGGGCAAGGTAAATGTTTTTTCTGTTGACAAAACTGGAGAATTTAGTTGTTACAATAATATACTTTAATAACAAAGTAATTAATTAATTACAAAGACGACATCTCCGTCTTGCCTCCCCGGTGAAAACAAAAGTCCACCAAGGCGAAATGCGACGAGACGAGGTGAGGCGAGACAAGATGCAACGAGACGAGGTGTGACGAGACGAGACGAGACCAGACGAGAATTAAATCTCGCTAACACATTTCGACCTAAAATTGCCATCGCGAGCCAGCGCGAAAATCAGTTCTACATGGCTGAGTAAATAAATACTCTATGCACATAACAATGCATTTTAATATTGTATCAACAAATATTTCAATTCTCGTCAATTCAGACCATATCCAAGAAAGATGCGCGACGAAGAATTGTAATTATACCACACAACTTTGAATGGTAAAATACAGTTGATTGTTTAAATCCTTGAGATCTTTATAATATGGTCGAGCTACACGATGACTGATACATTTGTGGCGTCAGTTAGGACGGGTCAACTTGAAACTGATACGGCTATATGTATATGCATACTAGAGGTTGTACTGTTTATAAAAAAAAAATATAAACTACTTCAAAAAGTTGAATAGCAAGAGACATAAATTGAATATAATATGTTTACCAGATAATAAAACAGCATTACTTAATAAAAGTTTATTATGTATGGCTCCACGGATTTATAATCGTCTACCAAACTCAGCCTTAGAGATTACTGATTTAATTTTAATTAAAAACAATATCAAGAAATTGTTACTAAACAAAGCATATTACTCCGTCGCTGAATATTTACAAGATAAACTTATATAATTATGCTTCGAATGTCTTTCGTTTTCATTATTGTTTAAATTATAGTTTTATAAGTGCCTATGTATTTCTAATTTGCATGCCTCATGGTAGGATATGGCTAATGGACACTATTATTTGTACTTTTAAGAACTTTTTTGTACCCATATTCGCAAATGAAGAAATTATTTGATTTTATTTCGTCAAAACGGCATTTCATATACCGTACATGGTTACGCTCACATAGCCTTGTGCAATGATTGTTGGATTTAGAAGAGACAGAACACTTCAAAGAGTTTGAAAAGGTCTATTTTTCAGAATAAACAATTTCATTTCATTTCTCGCATACTCTCGTCTCGTCTCGTCTGGACGTCGGAAAAGCAGTCGAAGCTTCCGAGATTTCAGAAGTAGGTATTATCCGCTCTATGTGTTAGTGCTTTGTGCTTCTTTGAAGTTTTTTTAAAATATATTTCTATCTTTGCAAGTAATTGTTGTGTGCCTCCTGTATGCAAAATATACATAGCGAATTTAAATATAACATTTTATATAAGTATTAACAATAATTTATTTTAAATTAATGGAATGGGTATTTTCGTTCTTATTTGGTAAATAATAAATATCATATACATAATTATTCAATCAACAATCTCTTAAACTTTTTTCTATTATTTTCAGTTCAGCCTCAAATATTACTTTAATACAACAACTTTATTTTTATTTATGTAAGGAAAAATTTGATATGGGCGGGACTTGAACCCGCGTCACTTTCCATGTTTCTATAAATATGTACTATGAATGTATCTCACGGAAGTTATTATATAAAATTAATCGTGTTTTATATTTCATGATTCAGAATTCTAATATAACCCATAGCATCATAACATAACATAGCATCACGCCTGTATTCCCCGAAGGGGTAGGCAGAGGTGTACACAATTGTATACCCACATTTCACCAATGCTGTTATTAAGTCCCATGTAATAGGTGGTGAGCCTATTGCCATCAACCGGGCACATTTCCAAACTCCGAGCTGCTACTGAGTATTTCCTAACAGAAAAACTCAATAACACTTTGCCCGACCCGGGAATCGAACCCGAGACCTCCAGCTCAGCAGTCGCGCTACGGACCACTAAACCAACGAGGCAGTTAATATAACCCAATGAAACTAAAATTGACGGGACCGAGATACGGGATGGGTTATGAGACGTCAAATTCAAATTTAGTCATGTCAACCTAATGTTTCTATTCAATTTTAGTTTGACGTCCGTAATTTTAGTGCCCGCCAACGAAAAGTGTCCCAACTATAGTTGAGAGGTTTTATTATTCTAAAATAAAAGAGGTATTACTAAATTCGAGTTTGGCGTCTCCAGTAAACGGTAATTAATTAACACGTACCAACCCAAAAATTTAAGTTTTTAGTAGATATTCACTTTTTTCATTAATTTTTAAAACAATAGTATGATTCTACAGGCCTCCCTTTTATCCGGGAGGCGCAGGTTCGAATCCTGCTCGCGTCCGTATTCTTTTTTCCATATAATATTATAGCTTTAGAGTAGGCTAAGCATGCGTTAATGCTTTTCAAAGATTTATCTGTGTTTATTAACGCTTTTATTAGCTTGTTATGGATCTCCGTATCTATGTAACGGAATCTTTGAACGTGATTTTCACCCACTTTAGAACTTCGGATTGAATTGAAACTTCGCACAATTATCAAGGACCGATGCCAATTAGACATGGGCGATTTTGATATTTTCTGTAAACCGTTACATATCTGATATGAAGTTTTTATATCGATATGAAAAACCGTTTTTAGATATCGATATGGAGAGTTTTTAGATATCTACAGCAAACGCTGAACGATATTCGCTTGGTCTCGTTTTCACACCCGGTAACGTCATCAGTTGGACAGAGAGACGGCGAATATCTAACCACGGGATAGATATGAATATGAGAAGTTGAGTAAGCTACGTAAACGGATATGGATAGTTCGTTTTTCGTTTAGTTCGATATGATTTGATCGAATTGTAAAAACGGTTTTCTGTTTGTGGCATATCGATACGATATGATATATGTACCTATATGTATGTATATCTGTTTTTAGTTACGATATGATATATCGGACTTATGTCTAATGCCAATAGAATAATTTAATAAATTTGACCGATTATCCTGATCAAGATCTTCAGGCAAAGCAAAAATAAGGAATAGTTTAAAAAAACTAAAAAATAAACGCTTCTGTAACTAGCCGAACAAAAAGGAGAAAATAATTTTATATAATTCAAGAGAAATCTTTGAAAAGCATTAACGCATGCTTAGCGAACTCTAAAGTCATTATATTAAATGGAAAAGGAATTTGATAGCAATAACGTCGCCATAAGACGTGTTAAAATATGGAAGAAGGATTCGCGGTGGTGAGCAGAGGTCGCGATGGCTTAGTGGTCAGAGCGCCTGGAGTATTTATCCGGGAGGCGCAGGTTCGAATCCTGTTCGCGACCGTATTCTTTTTCCATTTAATATAATAACTTTAATTTTATATAAGTTTTAAAAACAAAAGAAAATAGAGTGGCGACGGTAATCGCTTACCATCAGGCGAGCCGTCAGCTCGGTTGCCCATATCCCATAAAAATAAACTGGTCCTTTTGGAAATCTATTGGGGAGGCCTATATTCAGCAGTGGACGTACTATGGCTGATATGATGATGATGAACTAAAGGGTAGTTAGTGCTGATCACGCCTCCGTTTCAAGGTCTGCCTCAATTTCCTCAGGAGTCCGGAGATCTATTGCGAATCTCTTCTTCATACTGGGGGGTCTCTCGTCGGTCTCTGAAAACGGAATATTTTCAATTAGTATGTAAGTATACAATTCCTTCCTCATTGGTCTAGTGGTCCCAAGCGCAACTGCGGAGCATAAAGTCTTGGGTTCGATTCCCAGGTCGGTTAAAGTGTTATTAGGTTTTTCTGTTAGGAAATTCCCAGTAACAGCCAGGAGTGTGTAATTGTGGTAATAGGCTCACCACCTTTGACATGGACTTAATAAAAAGATTGGTGAAATGTGGTTGTACAACTGTCCACACCTCTGCCTGCCCCCTCAGCATATACAGGCGTGATGATGATGGTTTTTTCCCAATTTTATTTAAACTCATAACAAAACCAGCCCATAACTGTCCCACTGCAGGGCGCGCGCCTCTTCTCATACAGAGAAGGCACGAGCATTGATTGACAGAGACACCACGATAGCTCACTGCGGGTTGACGATTTCAGACTACGAAGTCCAGGTTTCCTCACGATGTTTTCCTTCACCGTATGTCTGCGATGTCTTAGATTAACTAATAAATAAAAATCAAAAAAGACAAAATTTACAGACATTTTCATTCTAGCCAAAAAGGGTATCAAACGACATGATAATACATTTCAAAACAATAAAAAGGTCGCAGGTTCGAATCCAAGACACGCACCACTGTCTTTTCGAAGACATGTGCGTATTATAAATTAATTATCACTTGCTTAAAACGGTGAAGGAAAACATCGTGAGGAAACCAGCACAGCTGAGAGATTTTCTCGATGGTGTGTAAAGCCATGTCAGAGACCTATGGGTGGTTTAAACTCTAACACTAGGTTATTCATCAACCACACGATAAGAATAAGAAGAATAAGACACCATACATAAATTACCCTGGACTGGACGAAGTAGATATAGAAAAGAAAAGGAAGTAGTCTGCCAAAATTAGAAAGAACAAGCGAGATAGGAACACGTTCTGAGACGTTGACGTCACAAAATAATTAATAAATAAGTTCATTAAACGTAAATATTAGAAGAACAGGTAAATCAAAATTTTAAGATGAAATAGATTTCGCTAAGTCTATGACATTGACCGTTTAGATCGATCCAGAATGGCAAAATGACTGTTTTTTTAGGAAGTACAACAATAAGAATATTTGATTGCCTTAAAACATGTACCTTTAAATAAGTGTTACAAAATTCGATCGTTTAATGGATGAGGGTCAATTGTTCGTCGATTGATAGTAAGTCGCTCATCGATCTATAGTAATTCGCTCATCGATCTATAGTAAGTCGTTCATCAATCTATAGTAATTCGCTCATCGATCTATAGTAAGCCACTCATCGATCTATAGTAAGTCGCTCATCGATCTATAGTAAGTCGTTCATCGATCTATAGTAAGACGAAATATTGTTTTATATAATTTTCATGTTTTAAAGCGTTCCATAGCGACTGGCTGAATTGAATGCAATCTGGTTGCATCTCTACACAGAAAGAGATCAACACCAGAGGTATTACTCGCGCGTACTCGACCCTATAAGAGGAATCACTGCGCCGATAAAACAGAGGACAAGCAACTGTCCCCATACAGCCAACACAACACTTCCTTAAGGAGAACTGGTGTCCTTGTCCACCTTTACGATTGCAACTCTACAAAAGAACAGTATTATTAGGGTACTATTTTCTGCAAGGCGAAAGTACTTCTCAGGTATTTCAGAGACCTAAACCCCTTAATTTAATATTAGACGACAAAAATACGAGCAAAGAAATAGATTAAAAAGAAACATAAATAGATTCAACTCCCTCTAACTTTAAGCTGTAAAAGAGTGAAGACCATCACACCATCAGAAGATGTACGACACAAAAGTTTACTTGGGAACTGCCCTCATAAGAATCATCACCTTGATACCTTCCGGGGCTGAGAGAGGTGCCAGGGGGATGGCCAGATCTCACCTGTGAACATGGTGTGATGATGTTTGAATTTGAATCAATGTACTTAAACCTTTTCCAAATTACATCGGGATAGGCTTCCTGTCAAACCAGATGCAGCCTACTACCAGTATTTTATATGGAGCGACTGCTTATCTGGCCTCCACAACCCAGTAACTGGATAACACGATACCTATCTCGTGGTATGACTGGTTGTCAGACTTTCAGGCCTCTGACTACCCGTAACGTGTCATAGATCTTATATTTGACAAATGGGACCGACGGCTTAACTTGCTATTCGAGGCACGGACGGGTCTCGGTATAAAATGATGGTCACCCATCCATAGACCCACCACGGCAAGCGTAGCTTAACCTCGACCGATTGATCAGTGCAGCTGTAACTTAGCCACGAGACCCTCGTCTTATCCATCATATCCACATCGATTATCATTACAAATACTTAAAAAAATATTTATTATATTAAGAAATTAGGTAATTTTTCTTGGGCCTGGTTAGTGATGGTATATTTTTTGTGTGAAATGTGGTCCTTGTCTTGGGTAGTCACGTCTAAAAACATGAAAAGTGTAAAAAAGGCAAGAAAATTTACTCCAAAAGACGGACTTTTGGCCCAAAGACGTGGTAAGGATTCGTGTTCAGGAATCCGATAACCAGACATATATCATAATATTCTGACTCTGCCAATAGCCTGCCAAAAACTGGACAAGCCTAATATAAAACACCATTTACTTATTTTTATTACGTGTATTCCTGATAGACTGTTCCAGGCTCCTACCGACTAAAAACCAAACGGTTCTCCCCGAGTCTTTGTTGGGGTTCCGAGAACGGAGCTGTTCACCGCAACCCAGGCAGGTTATGGTCTGTCAAAGATCTTTTTTCTTGTGTTTAGGAGCGTACTTACTTACTGTCAAGAGTTGTCGGCCTGTTGGCCTCTGCCTCGGCTTAACGACTATAATGAATTAACAAAAGCCGAGACAGTCGGTTTAAGTTGCCCTCCGAAGATTTTCAGATGTAAATGTTGCAAACAGTCACCCATCTATAGACTGATCGCGCCATCTTAACGTTCATAATCTCAACGTTCATTTATCGAACCGGGGTGCATTTGATGATGAGTTTTCGACCAGCACAGTTATTTGTGCAGGCCGGCCACAGTTGGCCTGCACAGACACTCCAGCGAGTCCCTGATATGTCTAGCAAGTCAAACTACTATTGGCTATCTTTGCCCTGGCAATTTTTGCCCTGGCAATCTTTGCACTGGCTAACTTTGCCATGGCAATTTTTACCCTGGCAATATTTGCCGTGCAGTGGAACATTTAATCTATAGACCAGTTTACTCCATAATCAGAAACTCACCTGTACTAGCTTGCATTTCTTTCACTCTTCTCGAGTAGTCTTGGAAAGCTGCCGCTAAGGAGTACGTTAGGCGTCTGGCTGCATTTCTGGAACATTCCAAATAATAGATATTACATTACCGAAACCGATTGAAAAGACTTTCTGCGGAGTGTTCTTTCCGTACCCATCTGTTCTAATATCAATTCTGTGTTTATAATAAAAAATGGAACAAGTAAATCAGTTTGTGTATTTGGGAAGTCTGATTACAAGGAATGGAAAAAAATATGATGATGAGAAATTATGAAAGAAGGTTGAATGCGGGAAATAAAGTGAATGGTGTTATACATGCGGTGGTGGCCAATCAGTAGATGTCCAAAAAGGCTGGACTGGCTGTCCACAATGGTGTGCTGGTACCTACGCTTATGTATGGAAGTGAATGCTGGGTGTGGCAAAAGAGATATGGAAGTAGAATAAATGCTGTAGAAATGCGTTCCTTGCGAATTATGTGTGGTATAACTGTGAATTATGGATTGAGGAATGATGTAATAAGACAACGTTGTGGTATATAAAGGGTATAGTGAAAAAAAAAAACTAAAAGAGTATGCTTAGAAGGTTTGGTTATGTTTAACGGGTGAATGAAATTCGATTAACAAAAGATATCAATCAAATCAAAATATACAAGACAGTTAAAGGACAATGCTGGAAAGGGACGCCGTAAAACTTGAATGAATTAGTACTGGAGTAGTTTTAGCCGGCGTACCCCTGTCGCTACTGACATATGATTCCCAATCAAACCTTTATATCTTTGACCTGTATTACGATTTTAATGTATGTAACACAATTTTATGTTTGTGTTTAGTTTTTTTATGTGTATTAATACTGTTAATGTAATGACGAGAGGTATTGTTGCTTTAGTGCAAGTTCTTTTGTGATTGTGTGTTACCTCACCCCCCGCCAAAAGGAGCGAACAAATTTGTTTGATATTTAATCAGAAGCCGTCTCCCGTCTGGTCCTCTAAGCCCTAAAAGGATATACACCGACCTTATTGGTGGGGTCCTCAAAGAAGGTTAGGCGCATAGTACTCACAACTGACGTTCGTATATTTCCAGAAGTATGAACGTGGACGAAGCAAGTAAGGATCGTAGTATAGTTTCTGCCTACTCCCATGAGGAAAAAGGCGGGACTTTATGTATGTATGTATTTTGTTATTGAAAATGGATCTACACGTGGCCAACATCAACTGCCCTGATGGTAAGCGACGGTGTGACCGAGGATGGAGCACGTAGATTCAGAAGAAATCTATTCACTTTAAGTAGAGTGGATAGCTTTGGGGAAAACGATAGTTGGGGAGTTGATGCAACTGCCCAGACCCGTCTTCCGCAGCGGTTGCACCGGACTACATACCGAAACACGACTAGGTCGCTTCACGGCATGGCTTCGTCCGGTGGGTGGTAACCAGCCGCAGCCGAAACCTCCCACCGGAGTTGTGTTGCCTGTGCAGCACCACCCAGGGGCTACGTGTAGGGAACCCATTCCAACCAGAGGTTTACTCCTACGGGCGTGGGCAACTCAGCCCCCAAATATGGTTGTGAATGCAAAGTTTTGTACATTTTATCTCTATTACAAATACAGCGAAGTAAGCCAGGGCTAATCCATGGTTTTAAAGTTCGAGAGAGACTTTATATATTGGTGCTCGTGACTGTACGTAGATATGTAATAAAAAAATACTCAATACTCAATTCGTTTATTGCACACCATATGTTTAATACAGATGTTATTTTTTGGTAATATAGATACAATATGGACCCTGTCGGGCACAGCAACGTAGAAAGAAGAGAGGAAGCCATTTTAAATAAATTATCGTTAATTGTTAATATTTTTGAGTGATAGATTTACTTTAGGAATGTAAGTTTCATAGCAATAACTGTCGAACATGAGATTAATTATCAGATGGTCGAATTATTAATTTGTTTAATTTATTATTTTATAGTAATGTTGTGGTTAATGGTTAATAATGGTTTGCGCGATCACTACACATTATAATAAAACAACTTTTAACCGGATTAATCGCGTGTATTATTGTTTTTTTTAGTCCTACTGCGACCACGAACGCTGCAAAGTCGAAACGTCAGGAAAAACAAAAAAAAAAAACGATAATACACGCGATTAATCCGGTTAAAAGTTGTTTTATTATTATTTTATATAATTGCGTGTCTATTTGTTTATTTTTTTTGTATTTATTAGTAAAGTATTATCGTATTTATGTACCCAATACTACGTCCGGTATTGTATTATACCTACGTAGTTTTTAATAAAGGTTAATTTTATGAAAGTTTAGTGTCATGGTTATTTATTTATTATTATCTAGCTATTATTATTTTAATTAAATTTGATGTAATTATTATATATTATCATTGAATTGTGTCATTTATTTATCATTAAAATATTCATTTAAGTTGTAATAGCTTTTATTTAATAGATAGGTTTTTAATTTATTAATAAAAATATTATATGCAAGTATGCTTCTGATGATTTCTGGTAATTTATATATTTTTATAGATGTGATATTTTATAAATGTGCCAGTTAACTTATCAATATAGCTTCAGTCACTCGTATTGCTACACAAACACACTCAGACACGAGAATGTCAAGTTAAATAATGAGTAAATAAAATGTCAAAATTCTCCAAATGTCAACATATTGGTTATAACAAAATATTTCATCATTCCTTATCAAATATCACATTTGTATCTCAAAAGATTCAGGTCGTAAGCGTAACTGAATTTTATAGATAATAAATTGAGAAATCATTTTATGTCTAGATTAGATCTATGTAGGTTAAGATATTGTCTCAATAGTGTAATGGAGGTAAGTGCGGCTATTGAGCGTGAAGTCTTGGGTTCGATTCGCCGGTCAATCAAAGTGTTATTTAGTTTTTCTGTCAGGAAATTATCGACTTACTTATTCCCCATGGGACTTAATAACAGTATTAGTCAAATGTTGGTGTACCTTCAACTGTGTTAACCTCTGCCTACCCCTTAGGGGAATACAGGCGTAATGCTTTGTTATGTTATCATATCACCTCGAAGCTGCTATGGCTCTTTCCTCAAAAGGCCATTCCAGACGATCCTCGCTACACTCACATAGATATGTACTATTATGTCTGGACTTTAAAAGAGACGTTGACCTCTGAGTTTGTTTCGGCGTTTCTTCTCAGAGACAGTCAGATAGGAAAGGCCGGCGCCATCTAGTTTTTAAAAATGACTTGTAATAGTGCCGTCAAAAGATCTATTTACAGAAATAAAATCATTTATCTATTAAAGATAAATCTTTGAAAAGAATTAACGCATGCTTAGCGAACTCTAAAGTTATAATATTAAATTGAAAAAGAATACGGTCGTGAGCAGGTCACCTGTATAGGGACTGGATGGATAGCATTGAAGTCGCCAAAAAAAGACGTGTTAAAATATGAATGAAGATTTCACGGTAGTGAGCAGAGGTCGAGATGGCTTAGTGGTCAGAGTGCCTCGAGTATTTATCCGGGAGGCGCCGGTTCGAATCCTGCTCACGACCGTATTCTTTTTTCATTTAATGTAATAAATTTAAAATAATTAAAATTTTCATAACATAGCATCACGCCTGTATTCCCCGAAGGGGTAGGCAGAGGTGTACACAATTGTACACCCACATTTCACCAATGCTGTTATTAAGTCCCATGTAATAGGTGGTGAGCCTATTGCCATCAACCGGGCACAGTTCCAAACTCCGGGCTGCTACTGAGAATTTCCTAACAGAAAAACTCAATAACACTTTGCTCGACCCGGGGATCGAACCCGAGACCTCCTGTTCAGCAGTCGCGCTTGGGACCACTAGACCAACGAGGCAGTGCTTAGACTTAGGTCCCTAACACTTCATGGAATAGGCGTAATGCTACAACAAAAAAAACATAATCCATGTATAAGCTCACGCCTTTTTCCATGGGGGTAAGCAGAAACTATCAAACGCCACCTGATCCTTACATAATTCTTTAGCTTTGTCCACCACCAGGCGCGTATGACCAAATGTATGAAACATTTGGTCATACGCGCCCTGGTTGTGAATACTATCGACCGGAACTTCTTGAAACTGCCTCGTTGGTTTAGTGGTCCGTAGCGCGACTGCTGAGCAGGAGGTCTCGGGTTCGATTCCCGGGTCGGGCAAAGTGTTATTGAGTTTTTCTGATAGGAAATTTTCAGTAGCAGCCCGGAGTTTGGAAATGTGCCCGGTTGATGGCAATAGGCTCACCACCTATTACATGGGACTTAATAACAGCATTTGGTGAAATGTGGGTGTACAATTGTGTACACCTCTGCCTACCCCTTCGGGGAATACAGGCGTGATGCTATGTATGTATATATGAACTTCTTGGAGGACTTCACCAAGAAGATCATCATCATCATCCCTTATCCCAATTTATTTGGGGTCGGCGCAGCATGTATTCTTCTTCCATACATCTCTATCAGCCGTCATATCGTCAGTCACTCCTTTTCTAGCCATATCATCTTTAACACAATCCATCCATGGTTTTTTTTTTTTATGGAATAGGGGGCAACCGAGCAGACGGCTCGCCTGATGGTATACCGCCACCCATGGACACCCGCAACCCCAGAGGAGGCGTTGCCGGCCTTTTAAAGGTTTTGGGCCTCCGGTACCCTCACTCACTCGGCGAAACACAACGCAAGCGTTGTTTCACGCCGGTTTTCTGTGAGGCCGTGGTATCAATCCGGTCGAGCCGGCCCATTCGTGCCGAAGCATGGCTCTCCCACGGTAAAACCCTTGCTTCCTCGGTCTTCCTCTACTCTTATAGCCATCTACATTCATACTCAAAACTTTCCTCGTCACATGACCCTCATCCCTCCGCATCACATGCCCATCCATGCTAAACGATTTCTACACAACTTCTCAGTCACCTGTGCCACTTTCAGACTTCCTCTTATATACTCATTTCTAATTCTATCCATCCGTGTACACCCCACCGTCCATCACACACAAATTAAAAACCTCACCTGGATTCACAGACGAAAGCATGACATTCAAATGGGTTTAGACCCTTAACATCAGCATTGTCCTTCACGATGATCATGGAGAAGACCCTCGTGTAGACCAGGTCTTGAACCCCATAAGAGATAGACTCGATATTAAAGAACACAGACATGTGTTCAAACTCGTCCCTCTTCGTGCCATGGTGGACGGTTTCCAGGTGAACTCCATCCACCGTGATTGTTAGTTTCACTATGGGTAGGATTTGACCTGGAGAAGAATGAGAAAGATTTTATTTAATGAATAAAATAAATAGCATGGCATCTCGCCTGTATTTCTCGAAAGGGTAGGCAGAGGTGTAAACAGTTGTACACCCACATTTCACCAATACTGTTATTAAGTCCCATGAATAGGTTTTGAGTCTATTGCCATGTACCGGGCACAATTCAAAACTCCGACCTGTTACTGAGAATTTCCTAACAGAAAAACTCAATAAAACTTTGCCCGACCCGGGAATTGAACCCGAGACCTCATGCTCAGCAGTCGCGCTTGGGACCACTGGCAGGACTACGATAGCATCACGCCTGTAGTCCCCGAAGGGGTAGGCAGAGGTGTACACAGTTGTACACCCACACTTTTCATCAATGCTGTTATTAAGTCCCATTTAATAGGTAGTGTGCCTATTGCCATCTACTGGGCACAATTCCAAACTGCGGGCTGCTACTGCTACTGAGAATGACCTAACAGAAAAACTCAATAACACTGCCCGACCCGGTAATCGAACCCGGGACCTCATGCTCAGCAGTCGCGCTTGGGACCACTAGACCAATAAGGCAGTCGAGGTCGTGTGCGAGAGCGTTACCGCGTCCGACCCTCAAGCAGCTGTGGAGGTACACTGTGGAGTTTTAGTGGGTTCGAGTCCCACATAACCGCTCTGTCCCCCCGTGTCAGAGCGGCATGCGAGGGCATTTCTCCACATAAAAAAAGGCGACTTTACCTCTCTGTATATTTCCTCTTATCGCTTACCTGGTGGTAACGCCTTCGCAGCAGCCACCATCAGGTCGACAGGTTTCCTCGTGTGTTTGATGCCCCATAACCCTCGGGCGTCACTCTGACCCAAGTACTTGACCTGGAATCAAGAAGCAAGGGTTATACAATTACATATCTAATACTAATGGATGACTAACAAATAACGAAATCACACTGTTCCCGAACTGGGAATCGAAGCCAGGACCTCATGCTCATCAGTTGCAATGCTCGTAAGTAATATGAGAATGGCTTCTGATTATATATATAACCTCGCATAACCTCGGCTCATGTTCAACAGTGGACATTTAACATCACGCCACGACCCATGGGAGCCGAGCATAAAGATGAAAATATCGGGTGAAAGGCACACCTAGTAATTCTATAAGTGTCTCTAATGGTAATATCTTAGGTTTGCGCGATCACTACACATTATAATATAAAAACTTTTAACCGGATTAATCTATGTATTATTGGTTTTTTGTTTTTCCTGACGTTTCGAACACTTTGCAGCGTTCGTGGTCACCGGAGGAGTAAGGTGTCAGGCGTCTCAACAGTTTATTTAAAATTATTTCAGTGTGATAAATTCATAAAATTATTTTTGTCTCATCAGAGACATATTTAAAACTAAATCGCGACGGTATTTCCTAAGACTATCCCTGAGAAGAAATACCGAAACAAACTCAGATTTCACAGTCGTTTTAAATTTAGACATACAATTTTAATTTAACAATTTCATCGAATTATTAACTAAAAGGTGTTCCGATGCACGCAGTAATCCCTCACAGTATCTTGATTTTTCTTGTGACTTGACTTGTTTTGGGACTTGATTATTTTCAGTACAGGGTGGTAATTGCCTTTAATATTGATACTTTATACAGAAATAGAAGATCTCATTGCCCGTTCCATGCTCCATGAAAACACAGATATTAAACTGTATTCGGTTAGACTGGAAGCCGACCACAAAGTAGAGATGATAATTAAAACTTTTATCTGATAAATTCAACCAATAAACGTCCGCTGAATGAATAAGATAAAATATTTTTGTATAAAAACTTTCGTGAGACATATTCTTATCAATTAATGTTCACCGGTTACTACTTGCGTGCATTTTTCGGGATTGCCCGACTAGTTTGACTCGCGACATTGCCGCGGACTCAGCTCATGATTAAGGGCCCCGTTCGAGTTCGAAACTAGTCGGGCAATCCCGAAAAATGCACGTGAGTAGTAACCGGTGAACATTGATAAAATATGTCGGCGTCCGTTAATTTAATTCTATTGTTAAGGGTGTTTTATTAGTACGTTATAATTATTATTTGAAACTTTATACCTAAACAAGATACACGTTTAAACAACTCTTAATTTAAGAGGATATATTTTTAACAATACATGTATAATGAATAATAAATAACTGCCTCGATGGTTTAGTGGCCCGTAGCGCGACTGTAGAAGAAGGTCGAAGAAGAATGGTCGAAGAAGGTCGCAGAAGGTCTCAGTGTTATTGAGTTTTTCTGGAGTTTGGAAATGTGCCCGGTAGATGGCAATAGGCTCACCACCTATTACATGGGACTTAATGACAGCATTGGTGAAATGTGGGTGTACAATTCTACACTTCTGCCTACCCCTTTGGGGAATACAGGTTAGTAAAATGTGATAGTAGGATAACATCAAAATCTGGCGCATGGATAACATTTGGTGTCACATAGCTAGACAGAAGGTGACCGTATCGGTGGCGTTTACCACTAACAACAGCATTCCCAATGAGGGTTGACGTCAGGCAGGCGGCCGGTCGTAAAACATAGCCATAACTTTAGCAGCATGCCAGTACAAGTAGAGAGTATGTATGGAAGAAGAATAAGAAAGGGATGATGATGTATAATGAATAATATTTATTAACATTTAATCGCATCGCTACCCTGAAGTAAGAAAAGACTTGGCAGACATATGTATTGAATGAAAGGAGATGGAGTGGCGGAGAAGATGGAGAGAGGTATGCTAAGATCGTTTGGGCATGTAGACAGAATAAATGAAAGGCGATTGACAAAACTAGTATAAGAGGTATGTGTCGAAGAAAATGTTATGGCAAATCGATTTAGATAAACATACCGACACTCAAAATGGGGCGTCCTTAAAAAAGCCCGTCCTTTTTTGAGAACGCCTACAGTTTTGTTGAAAGGTACACAGTTTTTCAGGTAGGCATACATAAATAAAATAAAGAGCAGAACAAAAAAAATTATACAGTTGAATAAGTCATCGACACATACCTCGTAGATTAGCTCGACACAAATAAATGATTTTGATTAGATTTTATTTGAAAAATCAATAAAACCTATAACATTGTGATTTGCAATAAATATTGAGTATTTAAAAAATAGTAAACCGTGTAAAAAAATAATAACATGATTATAATTTTTTTGCGTATACTACATTACATCGCAGTGTATCATCAGACGCCGCAAGCGTACCGCCTGCTGCGATCCTTGGCATAGTACACGGAAATTTCTGAGATAAACGTCAGCTGTTACGAGACGAATAGCGCACGGATCTCTCGGTTATTAGTGTTTTTATTATTTTTATACAACTTTAACTTTGTAAAGTTTTGTACAATATGACATCTTTCTTTAACATGAATCTTTGAACCACAAACATACCCAAACATGCCCAAACATAGTTGAAAATTTCACTTTCACACGATCCCTAATCATACAAATTAACAATCAAACCACGATTTTATAGAGACTTTCTTATTGGACCTTGTGTTAATGGAATATGGTCCAAAATGTTATGTAAAGTATTTAAAGGAACGGAATTATCCTGTAGTATATTTGTGTTCAATAACTTTCGTGAGACATATTCATATTGACTGACCTGTTGGTCTAGTGGTTAGTAGCCCTGACTGCTATGCCGGAGGTCGTGGGTTCGATTCCCACCCAGGACAAATGTTTGTGTGATGAGCTCGATCATTTGTTCTGTGTCTGGGTGTAATTTATCTATAATATGTATGCATTTAGAAATATATAAGTATGTTTAACAGTTGTCTAGTACTCATAACACAAGCTCTGCTTAGCTTGAGACTAGACGGCGTTGTGTGATAGTTGTGGAATATTATTACTAAAAAAAAAATTAATTAAATATTAAAATATTAATTATTGTTCACCGGTGACTCACCGGTGACTCACCGTTGTTCACTCAAGTGCGGGATTGCTCGAATAGTTTCTAACTCGAACGGAGCCCTTAGTCCAGACGTGAGCTCGCCGCTGTCTCGAGTAAATTTCCCAAAGTTTGTTTAATCGCCGAGGGCTCACATATGTTTAATTTCGAAATATTAGCGAGTTAAACAAAGAATAATTGTTTGGCATTTTCAAAGGACGGTGAGTTCCTATGCCTTTTATATTATAAAATGATATTTTTTATACATGTTAAGAATTATTGCTAAATAAATATGGCCAAGCGTCTCCCTATGACGAATACAAGGAAGCTTGGAATTCAATAGATTTGAACAATTAATTAATAGCTCACTTGGTAGAGTGATGACACGGAATATCAAGGGTCGCGGGTTCAAGCCCCTTTCGTGACTATTATTTATCTATGTTTCTTAGTTAATATATGCCTTTTGTATTTTTTGATAGTTTTAAACGGTTTGGATTTTGTTGAGTGATTCACACGGGCGAATTTGTTTGTTTAAAAAAATATCTAATAATAAAAAATAAAAAAAATATTTAATCTTAATTTGATTAAGTTGCTGACTGTCCTATTATAGATATAAAAGTACTATACACTCACACATAGACATAATATCTAAGTACTCACACAACAAAAGTATCAACATTATTAGATTGCTGTAACAATTTATCTGAAGTATCAAATCTGTTGCAGTGCGCTATAAATCGTCGCAATTAGACCGGCTGCCATATTGTTGCGAGCGGATATGACGTCACACAATGGCGGTATGCATAATGATGGACGGTAAATGAAAAATCAATAAAACCTATAACATTGTGATTTGCAATAAATATTGAGTATTTAAAAAATAGTAAACCGTGTAAAAAAATAATAACATGATTATAATTTTTTTGCGTATACTACATTACATCGCAGTGTATCATCAGACGCCGCAAGCGTACCGCCTGCTGCGATCCTTGGCATAGTACACGGAAATTTCTGAGATAAACGTCAGCTGTTACGAGACGAATAGCGCACGGATCTCTCGGTTATTAGTGTTTTTATTATTTTTATACAACTTTAACTTTGTAAAGTTTTGTACAATATGACATCTTTCTTTAACATGAATCTTTGAACCACAAACATACCCAAACATGCCCAAACATAGTTGAAAATTTCACTTTCACACGATCCCTAATCATACAAATTAACAATCAAACCACGATTTTATAGAGACTTTCTTATTGGACCTTGTGTTAATGGAATATGGTCCAAAATGTTATGTAAAGTATTTAAAGGAACGGAATTATCCTGTAGTATATTTGTGTTCAATAACTTTCGTGAGACATATTCATATTGACTGACCTGTTGGTCTAGTGGTTAGTAGCCCTGACTGCTATGCCGGAGGTCGTGGGTTCGATTCCCACCCAGGACAAATGTTTGTGTGATGAGCTCGATCATTTGTTCTGTGTCTGGGTGTAATTTATCTATAATATGTATGCATTTAGAAATATATAAGTATGTTTAACAGTTGTCTAGTACTCATAACACAAGCTCTGCTTAGCTTGAGACTAGACGGCGTTGTGTGATAGTTGTGGAATATTATTACTAAAAAAAAAATTAATTAAATATTAAAATATTAATTATTGTTCACCGGTGACTCACCGGTGACTCACCGTTGTTCACTCAAGTGCGGGATTGCTCGAATAGTTTCTAACTCGAACGGAGCCCTTAGTCCAGACGTGAGCTCGCCGCTGTCTCGAGTAAATTTCCCAAAGTTTGTTTAATCGCCGAGGGCTCACATATGTTTAATTTCGAAATATTAGCGAGTTAAACAAAGAATAATTGTTTGGCATTTTCAAAGGACGGTGAGTTCCTATGCCTTTTATATTATAAAATGATATTTTTTATACATGTTAAGAATTATTGCTAAATAAATATGGCCAAGCGTCTCCCTATGACGAATACAAGGAAGCTTGGAATTCAATAGATTTGAACAATTAATTAATAGCTCACTTGGTAGAGTGATGACACGGAATATCAAGGGTCGCGGGTTCAAGCCCCTTTCGTGACTATTATTTATCTATGTTTCTTAGTTAATATATGCCTTTTGTATTTTTTGATAGTTTTAAACGGTTTGGATTTTGTTGAGTGATTCACACGGGCGAATTTGTTTGTTTAAAAAAATATCTAATAATAAAAAATAAAAAAAATATTTAATCTTAATTTGATTAAGTTGCTGACTGTCCTATTATAGATATAAAAGTACTATACACTCACACATAGACATAATATCTAAGTACTCACACAACAAAAGTATCAACATTATTAGATTGCTGTAACAATTTATCTGAAGTATCAAATCTGTTGCAGTGCGCTATAAATCGTCGCAATTAGACCGGCTGCCATATTGTTGCGAGCGGATATGACGTCACACAATGGCGGTATGCATAATGATGGACGGTAAATTAGTTTTGTATGTATGTGAGGGTCTGTGATTAGAGGGTGCAACGAGGATTTGTGGCGCCAAACCATATTTTGCTCAAAATAAAAGGGCTCGGACAAACTGAGCTGCTTGACTGGGGAATTACCACAACCTCACACAAAATCTTAGCTAATTAACACTGCTCTGTAGTTTTGTACATCACCGCCTATATTCCGCGCAGAGGTAGGCAGAAGTGTACACAATTGTATACCAAAATTTCACCATTGCTGTTATTACGTCCCATGTAATAGGTGTTCTCGATGGTGTGTAAAGCCATGTCAGAGACCTACGGGTGGTTTAAACTCTGACACTAGGTTGTTCATCAACCACACGATAAGAACAAGAAGAAGATAGGTGGTTAACCTATTGCCATCTAGCGGGCATAATTCCAAACTCCGGGTTGCTACTGAGAATTACCTAACAGAAAAATCCAATAACACTTTGCCCGAGGCATGCAAGATTTGAACCCACCACCTGTGGCCCAAGAGACGGTGCCGTAACAACTCGGCCACTACGACAGATATATCTCTGCCATATATGCTATATTTTGTGTGACTGCCTCGTTGGTCTAGTGGTCGCAAGCGCGGCTGCTGAGCGTGAGGTCCTGGGTTCAATTCCCAGGTCGGGCAAATCGTTATTGGTTTTTTATCAATAGCAGCCCGGAGTTAGGATGTTTGCGGTGTGTCAACCCCATGCTTCGGAAAGCACGTAAAGCCTGTGGTCCTGCGCCTGATCTCTCTCCGGTCGTATCGGGTTGCCGTCCCATCGGATTAAGAGAGTGAAGGAAGAGGGAGTGCACCTGTTTTTGCGCACACACTTGAGCACTATAATATCTCCTGCGGATTTGGCTAATCACCTCGGAGATAAGCCGCCGTGACCGAAATACGGTCGGGAGGAGTATAAGTATTATTATGTTTTGTCCTGTGCATACGCTGCCTACACACCAAATGGAATAATAAGGTTAATCGTGTCAATCGGTTTGACCTTTAGGATGTTACAATTGTCATTTGTGTCAGCGATCCCACAATCCCGCAATTAATCTTATGGCCTTGCATGTTTTCTTTTTACACGACTACGCAAAAAAGGAGTGTTATAGTAATATCTTAGGTTTACGCGATCACTACACATTATCATAAAACAACTTTTAATCGGATTAATCGGATTATTATAAGGAGTGTTATGTTTTTTAGGGTTTATGTATGTTTCTTTATTCCACCGTAACTTCTAAATGCCTGAATCGATTTACATGTATGGGGTATCGTTAGAATCCTTACATTATCCCGGGTAACATACTCGTAGGCTAGATTAGAAAATGGCGGGAGTGCTTTTTATTTTTTTTTATTAATTTCATCTTGTTTAACTCTTTGAATCGGAGAACGCAAAATTCTAGTTCATAAAAATAAAAATGTATTGTCTCTGATAATTAATAAGCCAACAGATTAAGTACAATGTTTTTAAATTAGTTTAAAATTGACCCAAGATTTAGGTGGAGACAGAAAAAGGGAATTTTTGAAGTGGGCTTGGATTGCCAAATCCGAAACTATATGGAATAGCGCAAAAATACCCCAAGGAAACTAAAACGGCATCATTTGATTTTTGACTTCGGTTGGGCTTTTTTATCAAATGTATATAACTCGCCTGATGGTAAGCGACGATGTGGCCGAGGATGCATACAGAAAAAAACTATTTAAGAACGATAGTTGGGAGGTTGATGCAACTGCCCAGACCCGTCTCCCACAACAGTTGTACCGGATTACATCTCGAAACACGACTAGGTCGCTTCACGGCATGGCTTCGTTCGGTGGGTAACAAGCCGTTGCTGAAGCCTCCAACCAGAGTTGTGTTGCCTGTTTTGCATCACCCAGGGGCCACGTGTAGGGATTCCATTTTAAGGGTGCGTTCGTATGGACGCGGTCAACTCAGCCCTCAAAGGCTGAGGATTCTGTATATACTTTTTATGTGACGAAATCTAAACTAATCTAAATAAAAAAAATTGTGTCACAATGTTTGTTATTGAACTCCTCCGAAACGGCTAAACCGATTTTTATGAATTTTTTTGTGAATATTTGGTAAGTCTGAGAATAAGTCGTAGGCTATTTTTATACCAGGTGATTAGGGTGGGCCTATCCAGAAAACTTATGTGACAGAACAAGGTTTGCGGGGCACAGCTAGAATAACTATATAAATCAACGAAAAATGTGAATGTGAGAACTATATGGACCAGCAATTCATGAACCTCATTGACTGTCTGGCAGTTTTAAGTTCTTTAAATGACCTACGCAAATGTCCTCCTGATCTGGTATCGTCTTGTGACGGGTTGTTGAGCTCCCTTAGTTATGGTTGAGCTACACGATTACTTATGCATTCGTGTCGTCAGATAGGACAGGTCACCTCAAAGCTGCTATGGCTCTTTCCTCAAAAGGCCATTCCAGAAGATCCCTGCATGGTTACACTCACATAGATATGTACTATTATATCTGGACTTTAAAAGAGACGTTGACCTCTCAGTTTGTTTCGGCGTTTCTTCTCAGAGACAGTCAGATAGGGAACGCCGGCGCCATCTAGTTTATAAAAATGACTTGTAAAAGTGCCGTCAAAAGAACTATTTACAGAAATAAAATTATTTAACATTTAACGGTTTTCGGAGTGTTGAATCGGAGGATTTCATAAGTATGTTAACGGTAAGTACTCAATAGTTATAAATTAATAAAAATGGCCGTATATTTCATTGGGCTAACTTTTTAGGCTTTTTAGGTTTTGTTTTTTACTGAATTCTGAGACTAGGATGGCTCATATTCACACGAAAGAACAAGGAGAATAATGTGTGAACAACTGGAGAAGAACTTACTTGGAATGACATAGGCAGATCATCGACAGTAACTGGTCCCTCGTGCTCCGCCATCTTGAATTTGCATCACTTTTCAGTCTTTAATATTTAGATTACCAAACTGTGATTTTTACATAGCATGTTGTACCTGTAAAGAAAGAAAATCTGTGATTTAGATCAACTTAATGCGTATATGCGAAGAAATAGCAGGAAAACTAAGGACGAGATTAATGAGAGACAGGGAAACATGGAAAGAAATGGAGAAGGTCTTTACCAAAATGCACACACACGAAGGGGGCAAAGGCAGTCGGTGTCAAATAAAGATATAATAAAATGTATTTGTAACAAAATTCAAGCGAATTGGCATGCATGTTATATAAAAAGTAATTATATTTTAATAATTGTTATATATAAAGTAATCTGCCAGAAGGAATTTCTGGCAGACTGGTCGACACTTTGCGTGACCAGAGGCTGGCCTGTTTCTTGGTCAGAGAATTAGCATTGCCATTCAACGTGGCAATGCTGCCAGTCTTCTGGGCACATTACCGGATGACAGCGATGCGGAGGAGTACTTCGATGGCTAAATCACGTTTTTCATTATTTTTTTCTCTCTCTTTTAGTGGTAGTGTAGTCGATATAATTTAGGTTTTACTTTTGTAAATATTTTTAATTATTATGTACATATATATTAAGTAAGTTTCGTTATTTTGGTCTGAATAAATGGCTCTTTTATTTAATATGATAATGCGTATATTATTTATTTAAGTATATTTCGCTCACTTCTGTATGGGGTATTGTTAGAATCCTTGCATTTATTCGACTGTCCTGTTGGTCTAGTGGTTAGTAGCCCTAACTGCTATGCCGGAGGTCGTGGGTTCGATTCCCACTCAGGACAAATATTTGTGTGATGAGCACGATCATTTGTTCTGTGTCTGGGTGTAATTTATCTATAATATGTATGCATTTAGAAATATATAAGTATGTTTATCAGATGTCTAGTACTCATAACACAAGCTCTGCTTAGCTTGAGACTAGACGGCGTTGTTTGATAGTTGTGGAATATTATTATTTACTCGGGTACTTAACATACGCTAGTAATATCTTAGGTTTTCATTCGATCACTACACATTATAATAAAACAACTTTTAACCGGATTAATCGCGTGTATTATTGGTTGTTTGTTTCTCATGACGTTTCGAACATTTTGCATCGTTCGTGGTCGTCTCAACAATTTACATAAAATTATTTCATCTACCATACATTTATTTGATAAAATTCATATTTTTATTTTGTCTCTGATACATATTTAAAACTAAATCGCGACGGTATTTCCTAAGACTATCTCTGAGAAGAAATACCGAAACAAACTCAGAGGACACAGTCGTTTTAAATTTAGAGATACAATTTTACAATTTTATCGAATTATTTACTAAAAGGTGTTCCAATGCACGCAGTAATCGCTCACATTATCTTGATTAATCCTGTGATGTAGTTTGGGCCTTGATTATTTTCTGTACAGGGTTCCAAACAGGTGGTAATTGCCAACCATCTTCTCTATTGAAATTCGGGTGTTTTTTAATTTCAATAGCCTCGCGGAGCATTCTCGGTGCATATCGGTTTACTTTCGCGAGGATTTGGGGTTTATCACTTCCACATTGACTTCTTATAAGGAAGTTATCTAATAAATTGATACCTTGTCTAATATATATAGTTATAATAATTGCTAGTAATAAGTTTTAAAGTATATGCGCTACTGATAAGCGCTGATAAACATCACCTTGAATACACGAGTGAAATGTTTGCGGAACACATTGTGGAGTGTTTTCATGTTTTATTTTAACGACAACGCGATGTGGCGTAAAATGTTTTATAAGATGACGTCATCTTACATCTCACGACTTCTCTTTGGATGTGGTGTAAAATGTTTTATAAGATGACGTACACGACTTACTTAAGGAGTTTTCATTTATATATGGTTCAACATTCTTTATCCGAAATATTTTAACACGCATTAGTATCATCATAATGCTCTTATCCCAATTTATTTGGGGTCGGCGTAGCATATATCTGGCATGCTGCTAAAGTTTTGGCTATGTTTTATGACCGGCCGCCTGCCTGACGTTAACACTCTTTGGGAATGCTGTTGTTGGTGGTAACCGCCACCGATACGGTCTCCTTCTATCTAGCTATGTCACACCAAATGTTATCCATGCGCCAGGTTCTGATGTTATCTTACTATCACACTACACTAACCGGGCTAACACGCATGCAGAAGTAATATAAAATTAATTATTCATCTGCTTTTTGTTAATAATTAAATCAATTTAAGAATTGACTCAACTAATAAGAGAGAGAGAGCCAAGAACTAAAACCAACCGTCCCGTCGTGTTAATGATTATCCATTGAATGGTGCATTACTCATACAGTATTTAATGGTTTCATCTTAGAGGAACAGACGGGAGACGTCTTCTGACTAAATATCGAACAAATTCGCTCGCCACTTTTGGCGGGGGGTGAGGTAACGCACAAGCACAAAAGAACTTGCACTAAAGAACTTGCACTAAAGCAACAATAACTATCGTCATTACATTAACAATATTAACACACATAAAAAAAATAGATTAACATAAAATTGAGTCACACACGATTCTAATCGTGTACTATCATTGTAACCATACAGGTATGGAGGAACGAGAAGTTCCATAGAAAAGGGAGGATCCTCCAACCAGGCGGGTGATATTGCCTGGTGGGCCACGGCCCAACGGTTAATGTCGGGAGGTCGTATATATACACACTCGTCGTCAAACTTTGATAGCGCGATGCAGAGTGTTGTGCGCGTAGTTACCATGTAGCGAGATAGATGTCGCTACACAGGTAAAAGGTATAAAGGTATTTTATTGGGAATCATGTGCCAGTGGCGAGAGGGGTACGCCCGCTAAAACTACTCCAGTACTAATTCGTTCAAGGGTTTTATGGATACGGAAACAAATGATAATAAAATCATCTTTACAACCTGAATATTTCGGATTAATATTGAACAACCATAATGTCTTAACAGTAATAAACAATTATAATAAAACAACATTTAACCGAATTAATCGCATGTAATATTGGTTTTTGTTTTTCCTGATGTTTCAAACACTTTGCAGTCGTGGTCTAGTGGTCGAGTAATAAACAATTTAAATTGACATCATGTTAATTAAGTGCCGTCTTTCTCTAAAACTGCAAACTTTAATTTTTGTTATGTTGAATAATTATCATAATTGACACAGTAAAAAAAAGCCTTTTGTATCAAAAGGCTTGTTCGTTTGGCCACCAACACGCCTGATGGTAAGCGACGGTGTGGCCGAGGATGGAGCACGTAGATCCAATAGAATCTATTCACTCTAAGTAGAGTGGATATTAATATTATATTATTCTAATTTATATCCGTGCGAAGCCGGGGCGAGTTGCTAGTATCTTATAATACCTTTAGATTTTTCCACACTGTCCCATCTCAATACCCTGTGTTATTAATGGTGCAACATTTTGAAGATTTTTTAAAAACAAAATCGTAAAAAGATACAAGTTTACGCACCCCCCATTTCTATAACACCTGTCGTGTAATTTTGTAACGGTCACAACATATGGTTCCACAAAATTTTGACCCTCTTTCTAAACAGGTGCGTAAACGCAAACACGTTCCATCATTATCTGATTTGTGTTGTTTTAAAAGTAAGGTTTTTTAGGAATCTATACTAATATAATATTATGAAGCTGAAGAGTTTGTTTGTTGGTTGAACGCGCTAATCTCAGGAACGACTGATTCGAATTAATACAGAAAAAAAATAACAGTAAATTTATAAAAGATTAAAAAACTAAAAGATAAATCTTTGAAAAGCATTAACGCATGTTTAGCGAACTCTAAAGTTAAAAATAAATAAAAAGGAATTATTATAATAAAACAACTTTTAACCGGATTAATCGCGTGTATTATTGGTTTTTGTTTTTCCTAACGTTTCGAACGATTTGCAGCGTTCGTCAGCGACCACGAACGCTGCACCGTTTTTATTATAATGTGTAGTGATTGCGAAAACCTAAGATATCGCTATAAAAATTAATAAACCTGTACGAGACCAAAAATGCTTCTCTCATCTCAGCATATGCTGCTCCATCGAATAGGACCAAGTATAAAGTGAAATCACGGACGAGCTACCAATGTACATACCTAATGTATATTCGTATAATATACTTATAATTATAAAGGATTTCAATGAAAAACGTCTCTGCCCTTTTTGGAAAATATAGTCGGCGATGGTATGCTTTGTACAATAATGTTATTAACGTGGATACACATGAAGGTAGGCAAATATTAACCACTTGTGTCAACTGAATGAGTATTCACTGCAGTGTCTTAATTTAACCTTGAATGGTTTAATAAATTATAATAGTAGATTTATTTTATAAGTACAGGGACTGAATTGATGGCAATGACGTCACCAAAAGAGGTATTAAAATGTGGAAGAAGACTTCGCGGTAGTGAGCGGAAGTCGAGATGGCTTAGCGGTCTAGCGCCTAGGAATATTTATCCGGGATAAAAATTTGCACTATGGAGGACCTGAGTCCTCCTGCGACCACGAACGCTGCAAAGTGTTCGAAACGTCAGGAAAAACAAAAACCAATAATACACGCGATTAATCTGGTTAAAAGTTGTTTTATTATATTGTGTAGTGATCGCGTAAATATCATACTTACTATAAAAAATTCAATATATTACTATAAAAAATTGCGTTAATATTGACAAACTTACACGACATAGCATCACGCTAGTAGTTCTTGAAGGGTTAGGGAGAGGGGATGGCTTAGTGGTCAGAGCTAGAGTATTTATCCAGGAGGCAAAGGTTCGAGTCCTGCTCACGACCGTATTTTTCTTTCCACAAAGAATTATAACTATAGAGTTCGCTATGCATGCGTTAATGCTTTTCGAAGATTTATCTGTAAAAAAGCATATCATCACGCTGGTACGCCCCGAAGGGTGAGAAAGAGGGGTACTGTACGTCCACAATTCACCAATGTTTTATTAACATGATGGAATAAACAGGAAACAGTTCGAAACAAGTCGGGCAATCCCGAAGAATGCGCGTGAGCAATAACCGTTGAACAATAATTAATATCATTTTTAACCGACTTCCAAAAAGGAGGAGGTTATCAATTCGGTTGTATTTTTTTTTAATGTTTGTTTCCAGTACTCCGTCATTTATGGATCGATTTGGAAAATTATTTTAAATTTGTATTTTATTTGAAAAGATATACTTTAAGATTGGTCCCATTTTGATTTTATGAAAATTAGTTTGGTATTTTGGTATTTAAATCAAAATACCAAATCGGGTCATGGGGTCCCAGTGCACGCCAGCTTTTCAAAGAAATTTCTGGCAGACTTGTCGACACTTCGCGTGACCAGATGGCTGGCCTGTTTCTTGGTCAGAGAATTAGCATTGCCATTCAACGTGGCAATGCTGCCACTCTTCTGGGCACATTACCCGACGACAGCGATGCGGAGGAATACTTCGACGCCTAAACAACGCTTGGTTTTTATGTTATATATTTTACTTTTATTATCATTTTCTTGTACATAGTTAAGTAATTGAATTTGTTTGTTTTTTTTATATTAAATTAGAAATAAACATAGTCATTTTTAGATAATGTAAAAAAAAAAAAACAAAATATCTGTAAAATAATACGTCGTCCAAGTAAACGAAATGGTGTATTTTGCTTTCTTGTGACTTCCCAGTGGTGTTTACGGTCTCTAGAATAGTTTTAATGAACAACCTATTTTCCTGCTTCATCATCAGATGATGATGATGAAACCGGAAGTTAAGCACCGGAACTCCGTAATTTTTTTTTTGCTATTTAATACTTTTTAGTGTAAGCCCGCATTCTCAAACGTCTCTTTTTACACGGAGGAGTGTATCTAAGTATGTATGTATGTTTGTGAGTTTCTTTACCTGTTCAACCATAACTTCTAAATGCCTGAACTGATTTCGATGTATGGGGTATCGTTAGATCCTTACATTATCCCGTGAGTAACATAGGCTAGTCAAGTTTTTTTTTTATTAATTTCATCTTGTTTTACGCAGTTCACTAGTCACTACTCTCTTTTGAAATAGCCTTAGATCTAGATTTCCTACTTTGATGTAGGCGTTTTTCCCCTCCTTTGCTCGTCTCAATTAAATGGCCCTGTCTCATATGGACAACGCGTTCAGTAGGTATTTTATTTCTTACTTTTTAGTGAATCTTGTGTTCCATAAGATTCCAGATTTATCGCAAGTGAATATGCTACCCATAAAACCATTCATTACATTAACCATCATTATTATTACGATAATATAACAATACCTAATTGAACCTATTTACAAATAAACACAACAACTGCCTAAAGCGACAACATATTTACGTAATACGCTACTTCATGAATGTACTTACACGTTTGTTATCCTTTGCTGGCACCGACTCCAAAAATAATAATAATTGTATATTATTGTTCTAATAAATTGATTTTATTCAGAATCCTCTATATTTGAAAAATATTTGTATGTAAATTGAAGTAAGTAAATAATGCAATTTTTTTTTTACTGTTTAGTGCATTTTTACATAACAGAAAGATTTTTGTAGTCGCTTCTTTTTTTTGTTAAAAATTATTGTTCAATGTTTCCTTATAAAATAATAATTCTATGGCAGTGATAGCTTTGGACTGACAAGTCAAAGGTAGCAAGTTCGAATCCAAGGCACGCACCGCTGACTTTTCAAAGAATGTGCGTAATATAAATTAATTATCACTTGCTTAAAACGGTGAAGGAAAACATCATGAGGAAACCAGCTCACCTGATGTTCTCGATGGTGTGTAAAGCCATGTCAGCGACCTACGGGTGGTTTAAACTCTGACACTAGGTTTTTCATCAACTACACGATAAGAAGAAGAAAGGCCTTAAACAAATATTACAAAGTTCGTACTCTGAACCTCACAATCAGCAGCTGCAATTACGACCAACGAGCCAATGGACCATGCTATGTTATGTGACCATAGTACTTGGTAACCTTGGCGTGTTGTACACATATCAGTCATGGATGGATGACCACATTCAATCCATTTTTATTATTTTATTTTATGTTACGCTTTCATTTCCGTTTGAAAGTTATACGGCATTAAAATATAGTTTCGTAATAATCTACGATTAGATTTTTGGTATTTACACATAACATAACATAAATGATAAATTATTTTATTTCTGTAAATAGATCTGTTGAAGATACTTTTACAAGTCATTTTTATAAACTGGATGGCGCTGGCGTTTCCTTATTGACTATCTCCGAGAAGAAACGCCGAAACAAACTCTGAGGTCAACGTCTCTTTAAAGTCCAGACATAATAGTACATATCTATGTGAGTGTAACCATGCAGGGATCGTCTGGAATGACTTTTTGAGGAAAGAGCCATAGCAGCCTTGAGGTGACCTGTCCTGTCTGACGGCACGTATGCATCAGTCATCGTGTAGCTCAACCATAACTAAGGGAGCTCAACGACCCGTCACAAGACGATACCAGATCAGGAGGACATTTGCGTAGGTCACATAAAATGACTCAAAACCGCCAGACAGTCTATGAGGTTCATGAATGAATGAATGTCTGGCCCACATCGTACTCACATTCACATTGCAAATAGTGTCTAATAGTATAACAATATTATCACATAGCATAACATAGCATTCCCAAAGAGGGTTGACGTCAGGCAGGCGGCCGGTCATAAAACATCCAAAACTTTAGCAGCATGCAAGATATAGGTATGCTGCGTCGACCCCAAATAAATTGGGATAAGGGCAGGGGGATGATAATGATTACATAACATATCATGACTTCATTTGATTTCAACGAATATCTTAGGAGATATCGCAGTTTTAAAATAACTCCGTTAGGAGCAACCTAAATCGGCGAGCATGTATGAAGAGGTTAATGGACATAGGCGAAGCGAAAGAGGTGTGTCAGAATCGTAGCAAATGGAAATCGATAGTCTCTGCCTACCCCTATGGGAAACAGGCGTGATTGTATGTATGTATGTAAAATAACTCCGCAACAAGATAATGATCAAGTACCACGCTCTCATTTATAACATAACAGCATCACGCTTGTATTCCCCGGAGGGGTAGGCAGAGGTGTACACAGTTGTGCACCCACATTTCACCAATGCTGTTATTAAGTCCCATGTGGTGAGCCTATTGCCATCAACCGGGCTTTACTAATAGAAAAACTCAATAACACTTTACCCAGCCCGGGAATCGAACCCGAGACCAACGAGGCAGTCAACACATTAACAGTATTAACACACATAAAAATACTAAACACAAACATAAAATTGTGTCACACAAGATTAAAATCGTGTACTATCATTGTAACCATACAGGTAAAAGGTATAAAGGTTTGATTGGGAATCATATGCCAGTGGCGAGAGGGGTACGCCTGCTAAAACAACTCCAGTAATAATTCCTTCAACGATTGTGTAAATGGATGGCGAGACGGTGGACATGTAGACATTAGAATTTACGCCAATGTAACAATTTCATCAGCAGCTGACATTTAATAGTTGCCGCAACGAATAATCTTATCAAACTATAAATAATTAATTATCACCTCTCTTTAATCTCGGAGTCGGCATCTTTTATGCATAATTAATACCAAAATACTACGTAATCATCGTATGGAAATCTTTTGAATATTACACATTGTACACATCCGATGTTAAGGAAAAACAACATAGTATCATAGCATCGCGACAGCATTCACCGAAGGGGTAGGCAGAGCTGTACACAGTTGAACTCCCACATTTCACCAATGCTGTTATGAAGTCTCATGTAATAGGTGGTGAGCCTATTGCTATCTATCGGCACCATTCATCATCTCATTCAGCTCCATCCTCCGCCACACCGTTGCTTACGCTTGGCATCAGGCGAGTTGGTGGCCAAATGTAGATCCATTTTAAAGTTATAAATATTTTGTGGAAAAAGAATGCGATTGCGAGCAGGATTCAAACCTGCGCCTCCCGGATAAATACTCCAGGCGCTCTGACCACTAAGTCAACTCGACCTCTGCTACGTTTTCTAATACGTGAGTTAGTCGTGTCGGTTCGGTCACCTGTACAGGGACTGACTAGATAGCAATGACGTCGCCAAAAGTCTTATTAAAATGTGGACGAAGAATTCGCGGTGGTGAGCAGCTGTCGAGATCTTAGTGGTCAGAGCGTCTAGAGTATTTATCCGGGAGGCGCAGGTTCGAATCCTGCTCGCGAACATATTCCTTTTCCTTTTAATATTGTAACTTTATTACTATGTATTTACCTAATCTATAAGTTCGAGTGCTTAGTACTCGCAACCGGCGCGCATGTATGACCAGATGTATGAACGTGGATGAAGCAAAAGGCATATGTATTCTTTTTCCACAAAGAAATACAGCTTTAAATTTCGCGAAGCATGTGTTAATGCTTTTCAAAGATTTATATGAAGATCCATTTATTTCATAAAAAAGAAAACAAAATAAGCATTGCATAGCGGGACTACCGGAGCTGGTCAGTTAACAGGACTCAGTGCCCACATATGCTGATGGTGACTACCGGTGGTTTTGGTGACGTTAGAATCCAACACTCCCCGGTCCCCCCAAAAAACCGGGCGCCTTTCTGAAGGTTTCCCCCGAAAACAAAAAAAAGTTTTAGGAATTCCCTTGGTAGTGGATTTTACCCATAGATCATCCGACATACGGCAGAAACAGAACTTGCGGCGCGTAGTGTTCCACGAGCGCCCCTCTTAGACGTCACGGGGAGAAAATTACCCCCTCTCCATTAATGGGACGGGCATTCTAAAGAGGGCCAGCACCAGTCAGGGGCTGCGGACGCCGCATCCGCTCCCGGAGCCTCTGACCTAAGTGTGCGAGGGAACACCGGGATGGTTTAAGTCAGTAAGAGTCTGACAGACCCCTCCACCTTCCCCAAGTCGGAGGATTTCCACACCGGCAAAATGATATATATGAATGATGATGATTGAGCAGTGACAGCCTAGTGGTAGAACCGTTGGACTGGGAAGTCAAAGGTTGCAAGTTCGAATCTAAGGCACGCACCACTGGCTTTTAGAAATTAATTATCACTTGCCTTAAACGGTGAAGGAAAACATCGTGAGGAAACCAGCACACCTGAGAGATTTTCTCGATGGTGTGTAAACCCATGTCAGAGATCTACGGGTGGTTTAAACTCTAACACTAGGTTATTCATCAACCACACGATAAGAATAAGAAGAATAAGACACCATACATAAATTACCCTGGACTGGACGAAAAGATATAGGAAAGAAAAGGAAGTAGCTTGCCAAAATTAGGAAGAACAAGCGAGATAGGAACACGTTCTGAGACGTTGACGTCACTTAAAAATAAAGAAATAAGTTCAACAAATGTAAATATTAGAAAAATCAACTATCAAAATTTTTATATGAAATAGATTTCAAACTCAAACTCAAACTCAAAGTCTTTATTTGCATGTTATGGTATTACAGGTCTTAATTTAAATATTATGCACAGCTTAACGGCCTTTTTCAGGCGTTGCAAATTTGAGGGCTAGCACTAACTTATTATAAATTACATTTGCTTAACTTAGGACTTAGCTTAACTTATAGTAGTACTAGGTAGTATTTCTTGCGTTTAAAAACATTATTTATAAACTAAGTAGGTATATTAAATAAGTATGTAGTTCGTTATTATTTGTAATTATTTGGGTAAGTTTAAAACATCTATTTTTTAAATAATTTTTATTTATTTGTTTGGATATAGGTAAGGTATATAATGCATTATGTGGGTTAGTATAAAATGAAAGTAGGTATTCTTAAAATGTAGGATTTAGTAGGTAGGTGCTTGTGGGTGTGAGGGGTTATGTATGGGGTAGGTTTTAGCGTTTAATTTTGGTGTTCTATTTTTTTTCGCTAAGTCGATCGCATTGACCGTTTAGATCGATCCAGAATGGCAAATAAATTTCGATCGACAATCGTCGACTGTTTTTATAAGATGTACCTATAAAAAAAGACGTGTCCGGGCTAGTCACACTTGAGCTTGGCAGCTTTGTGGGTGACGCCGAGGATACGCGTTTGGAACGCAGTACTGTGTAGTTCTTTGGAGTGCGATATTTTAATATATCACTTGCGGATAAGCATTATCACGAGTGATAAGAGATAAGATTGGCAAACATGGTAAAATTGTTGAAGTGACGTGTTCTATAATTTTTAGTTTTTTACTATTATAAAGAAGAAAAAAAAATACAACCGAATTGATAACCTCCTCCTTTTTGGAAGTCGGTTAAAAACACAGTTGTACACCCACATTTCACCAATGCTGTTATTGAGTCCTATGTAATAGGTGGTGAGCCTATTGTCATCTACCGGGCACAATTCCAAACTCCGGGCTGCTAACACTTTGCTCGACCCGGGAATCGAACCCGAGACCTCATGCTCAGCAGTCGTGCTTGGGACCAGTAGACCGACGAGGCAGTCCCGAAAGGGTAGGCAGAGTTGTACACGGCTGGGTGCCACTTCTGCCTACCACTTCAGGGAATACAGGTGTAATGCTATGCTATGTGAAGAAGAAAACACCTCCGATAAAGCTTTCAAATGCATTATCGCATGCGTAGCGAACTATAAGTTATGAATTTATGCTGAAAGATAAATACGGTCATGAGCAGATTTCGAACCTGCACCTCCCGGATCAATACTGCAGGCGCTCTGACCACTAATCCATCTCGACTTTAGAAAATACCTCGTTAGTCTATGGTTGCAAGAAGAAATATAATTAATTAATGACTTACCTATTTAACAATTAAAGTCATAAATTTATGAGGACAGAAAAATATGGTTATGAGCAGGACTTGAACCTGTGCCTCTCGAATAAATACTCCAGGCGATCTGATCACTAAGCCAGACCTATGTTCACTACTCTGAATTGGGCTTCCACATTTTAGTACGTTTTATGGTGACGTCATCGCTATCTATTCAGTCCCTATACAGGTGACCGACCCGACACCACTAACTTTGCAATTAATACAATGTCGTACAGATGCAATTACCTTAACAAATACAGATAAATCATTCAAATTAACGCATAACAATATTGCTGAGTTTATTTTTTATTTTTTACTAGCTGTGCCTGCGGCTCCGTCCGCGTGGATGTCGTAAATGACAAATGTTCGACGTGATTCTTTAAATTGGCATAACTTTTTTATTTATGAACCAATTGACATGAAACAGACACAAAATGTTAAGTGAAGCTTACCACAATATATAAGTGAAAACCACATCTAAATCTGATAAGCCATTTCTGAGATTAGCGTGCACAAACGCACAGACAAACAGACAAAAATTCTCCTTCTATCTAGCTATGTGACACCAAATGTTATCCATGTGCCAGGTTCTGATGTTATCCTACTATCACACTCCACTAACTGGGTCCAACCTTTTATACAGGGTGAAATTTTGAAGTGGGCGTGGATGGGCAAATCCAAAACTTTAAGCAATAGCCAAAAATACTTAAAGGAGTCCCGGGCCCGATTTTAATGAAAACCAAAACTGCATCATTGGATTTTTTATAAACAATGTTCCTAGTGTTGAATCGAACCGGTTGAATTTGAAAAAATAAATAACATTTTAACAACGTAACCTAGCATCACGCCTGTATTCAATATAGAGGAAGGCAGAGTTGTGCATGGTTTACATTTACATTTATCCAATCCTGATATGTCTTATTTAATAGATAGTGAACCTATTTGTCAGCACAATTCTAAAATCCATGCTGCTACTGAGAGCTTGCTTTAAGAAAACTTAACAGCACTCCCCAAGCCAGGAATTGAACGCAGAACTTCATGCATGGCCTCACAGAAACCTGGCGTGAGGGTACCGGAGGCACAAACCCTTTAAAAGGCCGGCAACGCACTAGCAACTCCTCTGGGGTCCATGGGCGGCGGTAATCGCTTACTATCAGGCGATCTGTCAGCTCGTTTGCCGCTTTCCGATAAACGAAATGCATAACCTCATTTCAACCATTAGACCTAGACATGGTATAACATATCGTAGCATCGCGCCTGTATTCCCCGAAGGGGTAGGCAGAGATTAACATGATTGAACATCACATTTTACCAATACTTTATAGTAGAATTGGTAAAATGAGGCGGTACAATCGTGTGGACGAAGTTTTATTGGATATTTTTGTTAGAAAATTCCTAGTAGTAACCAGTAGTCGTTTGTCTAGTGGTCCCAAGCGCGACTGTTAGACCAGGGGTTTTGAGTTCGATTCCCTGGTCGGGCAAAGCGATATGGGTTATTTTTTGTTAGGAAATTCTCAGTCTCTGCCCGGAGTTTGCAATTGTGTCCGGTAAATGGCAATAGGCTCATCACCTATTACAGGGGATTTAATTACAGTATTTGGTGGAATGTGGGTGCACAATAGTGTACATCTCAGCTTACCCCTTCGGGGAATATAGGCGTGAGCCAGTGATATTATAAACTAAAAAAATTACATTAAAATAAAGTAAAATCTCATTCGCGGGAGCTATATTAGTATTCGCCCGGAGTTAGGAATTGAGTACAGTAACAATAGACTCACCACCTTTGGGACTTAACAATTAAAAGTAAAATCTGAGTGTCCAACAATGTATGTATACCTCTGCCTACCCTTTTGGGCAATACAGGCGTGATGCTATTGTTATTGTAAAAGTTTTTACTAATTTATCACTGCGTCCTAATGATAGTTCTTTACGCGGCAAAATTTGTTATCGTTGTAAAAATCATTCACTACGTAAGATTAATTAAGTAATTAATAAATCATACAAAGGTAAGTACTTACATACAATAAAAAATAATCACAGAAACACAAAAAAAAAACAATTCAAATCCATCGAAAATCACAAGTTTCCAAAAATATTTAGTTTTGGCACAACCAGTGTAGCACAGTGTAAATTAAAGTAAAAACAATAAAATACAAAATGGCCGCTGCGCGCGACGTCCAACTCGCGAATGAATAACTAATTTAGTTTTCAAAATCGGAACGTGGTGTACCAATACCTATTGACCTCTGAACTTCAATACATGACATCTTTACACTTCCTTCTGTAATATAAATTGGACGGACGGGGGAGTCCAAGTTAGATTGGTTATGATGCATGTCCCTACCAAGTTTTATATGCGGTTAAGGTATAATAAAAAATACTTTATGCCGAGACGTTACAGTTGCTTTTAAGGTTTAAGGTAGCAATTTTAAGTTGGTAGATTACTCATATGGTAAGGTAAAGTAGTGATAAGATATACAGTGTGATGGAAAAAGAATACTAGTTATTAAACATTCTTTTTAAAAAAATTTTACTCCTTAACTTATGCAAAGAGAAAGCGTTTTGTTAACGTATTTCTGTTCCAAAAAATAATTAGGTAGTTATTTTTTTTTGTATTTTGTACTTAAGTTATAATTTTATGGATAGAGTCACCGTCATCTTGTCAGTCAGATACGAGGGTTGCGGGTTCAAACTCCACTATCGGTCAAATTTTTAATCCACAAAAATAAAATACAATTTCGTGCATTTTGCTTGTTTTCTGGGATCAAGATACAACAATACCTCTTTTATCTACAGGTAGGTACAATCTGATGTCAGTTGGGTACATATACAAGCTTAGTATATGGCTCATTGATGACAGTTTATACCACTGATGTTACATTTAAATAACAAACTTTTTTTTTATATATCACCTGTTTTGTTATAATATGTGGAACAAACAAAAAATGTTGAAAAAATGCTCCTCATACAAGAAAGTTCAGCCTTTTTAAGATGCCTTTTATATATTCTGTAAAAAAATAATATCACTTAACTAGATAGACTAAATATTACAGTTCAGTTACGGCGCACACTTAGTAATTTGTTCGGACCGCGCTTCAAGCACGTACGACACACTAAATTGTCTTTGCAAGCTAACTGTGGCCAACTTGCACAAATCCTCGAATGTTCGTTGACACTCTTCGACGGACCATAACTCGACTTTAGTTGGTAGGAGTCCGGCAGCGTCCATGGTGGATTTTCCACCGCTCACCAAATCCGAAATCTTAAGTTTCAACGGGCCTCGGAAGGCGCCTCCCTCAGGATCCCAAATTGTCACCAATTGTTACCTTGGCTTAGTAATGTGTCAAAAGGAATTGTCAAAAATATTCCAGTTACATTCGAAAATAAAAAAAATATGTATGTATAATTAACGAATTAACGAAATATGTATATTTCATGTCAGGTTCAACGAGACGATTGAATGATTTATAAATTCTTGATTCGCAACAATAGTTGATTCATGGATGCTAATTAGTCTCTAGTCGTTGGACAAAGCTACAAGAAATGGTTCATTAAGTAGAGATAATGCTGTCATTTGCCACAGATTATAAATTAATGGTCGTTAAGAGAAAATATATATACATGTGTAGATATAAGTGAAGGATATAAGAGTTAATTTTTTTTTTATTTGTTGGGTGTAGTGTCTGGCTGCAACTAAATAAACTACGCTTTTTTTTATACATAATACATTTTATTGACACAATATCTGATACACCCAGATCCGGAACAATTATCTGTAGATTATGCAAATATTTATATCGTGTGTTCTCACCACCATTGCGCCAAGCAGCGCCGTCGAACTACGAATGTACTTCCAAACGCCAATAGTTTTCTTAAAGGAAATTCCCAAAGTTGAAGATAACATCATACCTATTAATCATACTTATTAATATTATTGAAAACCAGCGCCTAGTAGGTAGATCCTCCTACTTGGCATTAAGCTGATCTGGATACCTATTTGGTCCAGCCGTGAGAGACACACTCATGCAACTTAGTTAATTTTTTATTTTATTTTTTATTAATTTTTTATTTATGTCCCCACCAGTTACTTGTTTTAATTTTGTTTTTTTATTTTATTTTTCTTATATTATATTATATTTAGTATTTTTAAGGTTATGTAGGTTGTAGGGTTAAGTATTTTTAAGTTTTTTTGCATATATTATTGTATACCGTGTCTCTTGAGCTGTGGCTAAATAAATGTTTCTTTCTTTCTTCTTTCTTCTTTCTATTACGAATTTTTTTCAAAGTTTTTTTCTTAAAAGGAATTTTGAATCTGTCTGTCAGTTACGTTGATGAACGCCAAATTGTGCATTTTAATTAAATTTATTGCACAAAAAAAAGTCATGAGCAATGACAAACACAATAACAACAAAAAAAACCCGCTGTAGATAATCATTCGTATGTGTACACCTGTTGAACTCGGCGCTTGTGTTTGTGAGTGTCTATGTGTGTGTACGTGTGTAACATACGGATATTGTGTAGGAGAGGCGATGCGTGAGTACAACTCGTAAGTGGCTCTACTTTGTGTTTATGCAATGCAGTTATAATTTATTTAATGAGTAATCAACAAAAACAGTATAACACCACAATGAGAATAAATAATTAAAACACAATACGATTTAAAAGAGAGAAATGATAGTATTATTCGACAACATTAGACAAAAATAAAGATAATAGAAAATAAAGAAAAAAACTAATATTTCTTTCTTGATGTTGCGTACTTTGGTATATTTTGCCACATTTGTTTAGAGAATGGAATCGTGGTTGCTGAACATGAGGTCCTGGGTTAGATTCTCGGGTGCGGAAGTGTTATTGGGTTTCCTGTTAGGAATTTGTTAGTAAAAGCATAGAGTTTGGAATCGTGCTTGAAGAATGGTAATAGGCTCACTGTCCATTGCATGCTCTTCTGCCTGAGCCGTCTGCCACGCTCAGTAAATTATATTTACGGTAGACTGAGATAATTTTAAGTAAACTGTTGAGACGCCTGACGCCTTAGTCCTCTGCGACCACGAACGCTGCAAAGTATTCGAAACGTCAGGAAAAACAAAAACCTATACTATACGCGATTAATCCGGTTAAAAGGCTGGTTTATATTATGCTTTACTTTATAACCGTTACAATCGTCATAGTGTGTAACACTTCAATTTTAACAACCTCTAAGCCTTAACCTTCACAATAGCCCAGTTCTCACAACCGACAGTTACTCACGTGAAATGAATACTGATTAATGATTACATATTGCATACATTTTGAGTTATTGTGTTTTATGAATTAAGTAAATTTGAAATAGAATAGTTGTACGTAGATTAGGATAAATACATTTATTGTTCAATAAGCAATATACAAAAAACAGAGAATCAAAAGAAAAAAATGATTTAAATTAAAAATATCTATGTAGCTTTATTTATGTTTCGTAGTTTTTTAAATCTATTCTACCCAAAAAATTAAACATTATTTTGTTTATTCTGAATAATAAATTCAAACCAAGCCCTAAGAAACTTCCGAATATGAATGTTATGTTCTTTGTTTGATTTCCGGGTCAGGCAAACTGTTATTGGGTATTGTTGTGTTTAGAAAATTTTCAATAGCTGGACTTTGGATTTAAGTTCAGTAGATGGCTATAGGCTCGCCACCTATTATACTGGACTTAATATCTCTTGTATAGTTCTTTTCACTTTCGTGAGACACATTCATATTAATTATAGTTTAACGGTTATTACTCACGCGCATACTTCGGGATTGCCCGACTAGTTTCGAACTCGAACGGAGCTCTTATTCATGAGCTGAGCCCGCGGCGATGTCGCGAGTCAAACTGGTCAGTTTGACTCGCGACATCGCCGCGGGCTCAAACTGTAATTAATACAAAAAATTCTTGTAGAACATGGAATATAGCCGTGATGCTATGTTTATGTAAAGTAGAGCATCTTTTCCTCCATATCACACCGGTAGAGTTTCCACGCATGGTCTCTCACACGGTTCACGAAACAATATGGTTCAGTGGTTAGTGTGGCCCGACACAGGTTCGATGCCCGGATGGTGTCAAAAAGGTTACGGTGCTGGTTTTCAAGAAAGTGGGATTGCTTTAAGGTTTTTTTTTTTTAGTTATCTTTCACGGTACATAATCGTATTGTATAGATAGTATTTTGGTCAGGAATTCAATGCCCACGTCAGTTTTAAAATAAGCAATTAAGTGTAGCATCATTTGGGGGCCGAGTTGCGCGCGTCCGTAGGAGTGCACCCTTAAAAAGTAATCCCTACACGTGGCCCCTGGGTGGTGCAAAACAGGCAACACAACTCTGGTGGGAGGCTTCAGCCGCGGCTGATTACCACCCACCAGACGAAGACATGCCGTGAAGCGACCTAGTCGTGTTTCGGGATGTAGTCCGGTGCAACCGTTGTGGGAGACGTGTCTGGGCAGTTGCATCAACTCCCCAACTATCGTTCTCCCCAATTCTATCCACTCTACTTAAGAATGAATAGATTTATACTGGATATACGTGCTCCATCCTCGGCCACACCGTCGCTTAACATCAGGCGAGTTGGTGGCCAAACGTAGAACCATGTCTGATAAAAAAAAGTTGTGAAACCTTGCATAAGAAATACAAAACTTTAGTAAAGTTATAATTTTTTGTGGAAAGAAAATTACTGAATAAATACGGATTCAAACCCGGATAAATACTCCTGGATTAGTGGTCAGAGCGCCTGGAGTATTTATCAGGCAGGCGCTTGTGCGAATCCTGTTCACGACCGTATTTTTCTACTTTAGAGTTCGCCATGCATGGGTTAATGCAGTTGAATGATTTAAATACCTAAACATAAGAGTGGTCCCAAGCGCGACTGTTGAGCATGAGGTCTCTGGTTCGATTCCCGGTTCGGGCAGTGTTATTGAGTTTTTCTGTTAGAAAATTCTCAGTAGCAGCCCGGAGTTTGGAATTGTGCCCGGTAGATGGCAACAGGCTCACCACCTATTATTACATGGGACTAAATAACAGCATTGCTGAAATGTGGGTGTACAACTTTGTACAGCTCTGCCTATCCTCTTGGGGAATACAGGCGTGATGCTATGTTATGTCATTAAGTTTTTTTTTGTGTAAACTAACGACCAGCGTTCCTATTAGCTATGTCGGATGTCATCGAATTGATGGTCACTTTGTAGTACATTGCGCCGTATGTTTTTAATATTTTTGTTCATCACAGACAAGCTGTAACGTACGACGCAATGTACTACAAAGTGATTATCAATTCGTTGGTAACCGAGTCAGCCAATAAGTACCTACGCTGGAATCAAGCCTGTGCTATTCCAGGATAAAATATTCCAAATGCTCTGCTAGCTATAACTTTTAAGTTAATAATTCGCTTTAGTTTTTACTGAAATAAACAATAGCAGTAACTAGACGTGTGGTGGTGTACCCACATCCCCAATGCTGTTATTAAGTTAGTACCGTGTAGTGGGCCTATCACCATCTGCCAAGCACGATTCCAAACTCCGGACTACTAATATCTTAGGTTTTCGCGATCACTACACATTATAATAAAACAACTTTTAACCGGATTAATCGCGTGTATTATTGATTTTTGTTTTTCCTGAAGTTTCCAACACTTTGCAGCGGTCGGGGTCACGTAGTCCTCCTGCGACCACGAACGCTAACAAAAATTAATAATACACGCGATTAATCCGGTTAAAAATTGTTTTATTAAAATGTCCGGACTACTATCTAGAATTTCCAAAAAAAGATTCTTATAACACTGCCCAACCCGGGAATCGAACCTTACGTTCAGCAGTTTCACTTGCGACCACTAGACTAATGAGACAATTTCAATTAAAAATAAAGTTTTGTTAAATTTTAATAGTTTATTAGTTAGTTCCTCGTTGTCACAGGTTCTATGCTCCGGCTAAATTAAAATTAAAACTTAAAACAAACGGAGGTGTTAACTCTCAAAATCATGGTTCAGTTCACATACCGTCTGGCGCGGGTTGCCCGGGTGCGACTTATGGAAAGGTCACGCAAGGGTGGTTTTGTAAAGGTGACTGTTTTCCCACTGGGGGTGAAAAATAGGGGTTGTGAACTTACTATGGTTCGGTGGTTAACAAGGTGTTTGGTGCGGGTTTTTTTTTTATGGGATAGGTGGCAGCCGATCAGTAAGCTCGCCTGATAGTAAGTGATTACCGCCACCCATGGACACCCGCAACCCCAGAGGAGTCGCAAGTGTGTTGCGGGCCTTTTAAAGGGTTTGGGCCTCCGGTACCCTCACTCACTCAGCGAAACACAACGAAAGCGTTGTTTCACGCCGGTTTTATGTGAGGCCGTGGTATCACTCCGGTCGAGCCGGCCCATTCATGCCGAAGCATGGCTCTCCTACGGTAATAAGTTATATTGATACTGTATGATTATGTCTTCAGAGAGTTCCTATTTTGACAGAATAAGGGTTATGTTATAGTAATATCTTAGGTTTTCGCAATCACTACACATTATATATAATAAAACAACTTTTAACCGGATTAATCGCGTGTATTATTCATGCGTGGTCGCACGACCGCTGCAAAGTATTCGAAATGTCAGGAAAAACATAAACCAATAATACACGCGATTAATCCGGTTAAAAGTTGTTTTATTATAACGGCTTGTTTTTCAAGTGTATGTATGTCTATTTCTTTATGGCAAAATCTATACTTTATTTATCACTAGCGACCCGCCACGGCATCACACGGGTATAAATTAGAAAAAAAAAACAGTGATGTTACGTTTAACCTACGTAAGCCATGTAAATTTATTGTTCGGCGACTTAGTTGCAAAGTATTTTTTTTTCTACTACAAAAAAACTTAATGAGGCATAAATATCTTCGAAAAAAATTAAAGCATCCATAGCGAACTCTAAAGTTATTTTTTGTGGAAAACAATACGTCACGACTGTAGATGTGTAGTCAAACTTTGTTGACACGCGACATCGCTGCGGGCTCAGCTCATGAGGGCTCCGTTCGAGCTCGAAACTAGTCGGGCAATCCCGAAGAATGCACGTGAGTAATAACCGTTGAACAACATAACATAGCATCACGCCTGTATTCCCCGAAGGGGTAGGCAGAGGTATACACAATTGTACACCCACATTTCACCAATGCTGTTATTAAGTCCCATGTTATAGGTGGTGAGCCTATTGCCATCAACCGGGCACATTTCCAAACTCCGGGCTGCTACTGAGAATTTCCTAACAGAAAAACTCAATAACACTTTGCCCGACCCGGGAATCGAACCCGAGACCTCCTGCTCAGCAGTCGCGCTACGGACCACAAAACCAACGAGGCAGTTGAACAATAAGTAGAAAATCTGCTGAGGCCCTTTGTAAAAGCTGTTTCGTTTCTTTTTTTTCCCTGCTCTGGTCCCAAGTTATTTGGGGTCGGCGCAATATGTTGTTCTCTTGCATTCTCCTCTATCAGTCGTCAGATTATCGTTCACTCCCTTTTCATTCAAATCATCCTCCTTAGTTACCCTGTTCTTTGCATGACAATAATTAATTTGTATAATCTTACAAAGCAAAGTAAGCGCCACGTGTAAAGAGTATTAATATTTTATCAGGCGTTTTATGAGTAAACTAGAGTTATATTTATTCACTAGCTGTGCCAGTGACTCCGTCCGCGTAGATGTCGTAAATTAACACCATGTCATTTGTGATAATTAACAAATGTTGGACGTGATTATTTAAATTGGCATAACTTTTTTATTCATGAACCGATTGACATGAAACAAACACTAAATGTTAAGTGAAGCTTATCACAATATTTTAATGAAAACCACATCTAAATCGGTTAAGCTATTTCTGAGATTAGTGTGCACAAAGCCACAGACAAACAGAAAAACAGACAACTCAAAAAATTCTAACTATCATTGTTTTGGGTGCTATTTGCGTTGATAAAGGTTTTAATAATATTTATATTGCACAGACAGCGATCCGCAACAAGATTACTAGCTCTACCCACGACTTATTTCAAGCGGGAATTGGACCAATACTTTACAAATATGCATATTTATATCTTCTCAAGCCTGTAAGGTATAGAAAGGGAACATATGGTAGGCAGACTTTTTAATTTTTTAATCATTATTTTCGAAAGTAACATTAAAAAATCATAGACTCGAACGGGACTCAACCCCGTACTATTTGATAGTCCGTGTCATAGCTCCCCTGAACTGAGCTACCGTGTCGCAATTTCACATCTAATAAATTTTAATTTCCCTTCTTCTCGTCTTATGGAGACGCACCGTACCGTAACCGAGCCATGCTTCGGCACGAATGGGCCGGCTCGATCGAAGTGATACCACGGCCTCACAGAAAACCGACGTGAAACAACGCTTGCGTTGTGTTTCGCCGAGTGAGTGAGGGTACCGGAAGCCCAAACTCCTTAAAAGGCCGGCAACGCACTTGCGACTCCTCTGGGGTTGCGGGTGTCCATGGGCGACGGTAATCGCTTACCATCGAGCCGGCGAGCCGTCTGCTCGGTTGCTCCCTATACCATAAACAAAAGACACCTGACAATATCTATGTAGCAATCATTTTAAAGATTACTAAACTCAGCGTCACTACTTTGCAATTGTAAGGCGCCCAAACGATATCCCAATTCCTTTAAAATCATTTTAAATGCAATTTTTATACAAGTTCCGTTTGCGTCTATTATTTTTAAATGTTTACTTAAAAAATAATAATTAATAAAGGCCTTAGAAGTAAAAAAAAAAAAAAACTATTAATAATATTTTATTTACAATATGACATAACATAACATAGCATCACGCCGGTATTCCCCGAAGGGGTAGGCAGAGGTGTACACACTTGTACACCCACATTTCACCAATGCTGTTATTAAGTCCCATGTAATAGGTGGTGAGCCTATTGCCATCTACCGAAAAAGTCAATAACACTTTGCCCGACCCGGGAATCGAACCCGAAACCTCATGTTCAGCAGTCTCACTTGGGACCACTGGACCAATGAGGCAGTTCTTATTATTATGCATGTTATACATAATTACTACGTATGTCGCATGTTTAACAACATAACTTAACATTATGTAAATCAATTCGTGCATCAACTGTCATATTGTCAAAATGGCGAGCGCGAAATTTCCGACATTAAATGTCAATGTTAGAATTTACAAGGAAATGATTTTTCGCTAATATTGTCAAACACACACGGCATAGCATCACGCTAGTATTTCTCGAAGGGTTAGGGAGAGGGGATGGCTTAATGGTAAGAGCTAGAGTATTTATCCGGGAGGCGCAGGTTAGAATTCTGCCCCCTCACAGTTCAGTAGAATTCACCGACCTAGGCATTCACTCTCATATCCCGACGACGCTATAACCCTCCTCCAAGAAAGCAGTAGGTCCACCAGCACAGTATACAAAAACAGACCGCCGTCATTTCGGCCTCGCCGTCGAGGCCCGTCGCGACGTCTCCGTATTTTTCCACCCCGACCCTTGCACGTGCCAGCACGCGCCGCTGAGCCTGTAGCTTTAAATTCGTCCCTAAATAATAATGATTTGAATCCGATCCAGCCATTCCCTTGCTGTCCTCCCACCAGCGACGCCCTAAGCCGAGGCTCGTACCCCGCAGGGGGTGCTCTTAGCGTGTTGTCGCTTAGTTTATAAGTTGAATGCCCTAGCTGGGGGCTTCAAAATTATTAAGGCAACCACAGGAAAGCCCGGTTAAGCAGTCGATAACCTCCTAGGTTGACCTGCGAGATGCCAAACACAAAAAAAAAAATAGAGTTCTGGTGACGACCGTACTTTTCTTTTCACAAGAATATATTACTATAGAGTTCGTTACGTATGCGTTTATACGTTTGAAAGATGATTATCTGTAATAACGGATTAACCATCGCGTGCGACGACAACGACTCTTAGAAAACATATAATAGAATAATTACTGTCTATGCGCATGATTGGTTTTTGTTTCACTTTATTGTTAATCACGTGGTGTTTGGTTTTCATTTGGCGCGTGATTAAGGAATAAGGGTTCTCGGAGAAGAAGCAACTTCTTCATCAATTGTGGTGAAAACCTTCTTCTTCTTATCGTGTGGTTGATGAACAACCTAGTGTCACAGTTTAAACCACCCGTAGGTCTCTGACATGGCTTTACACACCATCGAGAACATCTCTCAGGTGTGCTGGTTTCCCCATGATGTTTTCCTTCACCGTTATAAGCAAGTGATAATTAATTTATATTACGCACATGACTTCGAAAAGACAGTAGTCAGTGGCTTGGATTCGAACTTGCGACCTTTGAGTTGTCAGTCCAACGGTCATACCACTAGGCTATCACCGCTACTAACAATCTTGTGTCAGAGTTTAGACAATCTGTGGGTCTCTGACATAGCTTTAGACACTATCGGTAACTGCCTCATTTGTCTAGAGGTTACAAGCGCTGCTGCAGAGCATGAGGCCCTAGGTTCGATATCCAGGTAGGGCAGTGTTATTGGGTTTTCCTTTAGGAAATTTTCAGTAGTAGCTCGGAGTTAGGAAGTTGGCCGTTTACTTCAGAGAGCACGAAAAGTCACGGTCCTGCGCCTGATCTCTCTCCGGTCGTGTCGGATTGCCGTCCCATCGGATTATGAGAGTGAAGGAAGAGGGAGTGCACCTGTGTTTGCGCATACACTTGTGCACTTTCATATCGAACGGGCTGAAGATCTTAGATGAATAAGAATAATAACAGACAGCCAGACAGAAACTAGGTACTACGGAACACTAACACATAATTTAAACATGCCGTGAAAACAGTACATTAAAAATTAAAACAAATAAAAAAAAAAGAATTTCCCATCATTAATAATTATAAATGTAGGTACAATTCCACGTAATCATCCTCCTTCTAATGAGTGCAATTAAAAAAATATTAATTGGATTGTATTGTCTTTGGTCAATGATTAGTATCAACTATTCATCTCTTTCTGAGTAAACGTATGGAGTCAGTCCCGTCATCACTACCTTTTTTATCAATAATGGATCTACGTTTGGCCTCCAACTCGCCTGATGGTAAGCGACGGTGTGGCCGAGGATGGAGCACGTATATACAGAATAAACCTATTCGTTAAGTAGAGTGGATAGATTTGGGGAGTTGATGCAACTGCCCAGACCAGTCCGGTGGTCCAGTGGCCGGGACCCACCCGGAAATTTACAAAATAATAACTTTAAGTCATTATAACTTTTATAACAGACTTAACAACAATTTAAATCACGCGCGGTCAGTGTTAGAGAGCCAGAGGTCAAACAAAGTCCACGCCATCTATCTACCGAACTTAGAACTAGATAATCCACCGCTTGTTGGTCACCTTAATGGATATGGTAAAGGCGAAAGTCCAGACAAGTCAAAATTTTAGTCACTCCTGCACAGATTTTTTTTAAATGCTTGGTGATCCTATGTCCATAAAAATATAGAAGACACAAAAAAATAAAAAAAAATAAAAAATACAAAAAAAAAAACTTGAAACATTTCAAAGATTTTTTTTTGTGTTTTTTTACCCCGGATTCGACGCCAGAAAATCTGGCAACCCTAATTCTGACACAACTCACCTCACTCTAAACATATGATATCATTTTATAAAATACAATTTTTACCCAACATATTGTTCTTTCAAATCACCAAATTAGTAATGTCACAACAATCACCATTACATATTATCATTACGGCCATGCTAAAGCGGTTATTAGTGGGTCAGCAGTGGTGTAAGACCGCGGGAAACGATGTTCGTAAGTTGAGATTGCGAGTTTAATGTAACAGTCCTTTAGTTAGCCTATAACGGTTTTGATACTTTTGAGTATAAATTTTTTCTTTAAGTAATTTTGTGCAATGATTTATTATTTATACCCACTGCTTTGTTGGTCTAGGGGTCACAAGCGCGACTGCGGAGCATGGAGTTCTGAGTTTGATTCCCAGCTCGGGCAGTGTTATTAGGTTTTGCTGTTGGAAATTTTTAGTTCTGCCTGGTAGGTAGGCTCACCACCTATTACATGGGGCTTAATAACAGCATTGGTGAAAGGTGCACAACTGTGTACCCATCTATCTACCCCTTCGGGGAATACAGGCGTGATGCTACGTTAGGTTATTTGTTACAAATGTATTACGTATTTACGTTTATGTACTGTTTCGCGATTCGCTGTTTAGTTTCTGTGATTTGCGATAAATTAATTATAATGAATACCTAAAAAAATATTCATAAAAGACTCAAAGTCTTTATTTACAATTTTATTTAGTCTCAATTTTAGTCTTTTCATTAAGATAATTATTATAAATAAAAAAGATTTCAAAAAGAATGGGGTAATTATATAATAAAGTCTTTCTCTCTCACAAAGGCGTGTGATGTAACTTTTATTACCTTTAACGTAAGGTTCAAATTGTAACGATTAACCCGCCTTCGGGACATTATTTAACATCAATAAAGAAGAAAATCTGCACCCAAAACACAAAAAACCTACCTGCGTACTCGGCTAATCTCCATGGAGATACGCTGCCATGACAGAAATACGGTCGGGAGTATTATATGGTACCCGGGATAATGAGAGAATTCTATCCACACCCCATACATCTAAATCGGTTCAGGCGTTTAGAAGTTACGGTGGAATAAACAAACTCACAAACATACATGAACCTTAAATTTTCGGGCAGTAGTGTCGTGTAAAAAAACAATCAAGTATCAAGACAGTTGAACCTCGCTGCCCTATAGTTTGTTTTGCAAACAAATTGTTCTGGGAACGTTGATAATAAAAGCTGCACTTACGACCATCCCGCGGTGACCTTGTACCTACATTCTTTCGCTTTTTGAGTATAGGCAGAGTAAGAGGTCAAAGATTGACTTTAAACAAACACATATAATTTCGACTGTCGTGGTCTAATTTGCGGAATCACCGCTTTTGAAGCCTGGATTTCCGGGTGATAGCATCACGCCTGTATTCCCCGAAGGGGTAGGTAGAGGAGTACACAGTTGTACACCCACATTTCACTAATGCTGTTATTAAGTCCCATGTGATAGGTGGTGAGCCTATTGCCATCAACCAGGCACAATTACTAAGCTGCTGCGGAAAGTTTCCTAACAGAAAAACCCAATAACATGTTGCTTAACCTTAGCATCGAACCCAAGACCTCATCAGCTCAGCAGGTTTTTTTTTTAAACGTTGCCTCACTCTATGAATTTCTTCCTGTATCGTGGGTGCATTTACAGACATATAATCTCACAAGCACACACACACCCAGACCCGGAGCAATTATCTATAGATCGTACAAATATTTGCTCCGTGCAGGAATCGCACCTGCGACACCGCGCTGTCTTTTATCTTGGAGTCTTGGCCCACGATTGGGGTCAGCCATCAACATAGTACATCGTTGTCCATTCTCCGGTCACACTGAGGATTGTCCTTTAGGAGAATGGCCGCACTCAAAAGTCAGACATTCGCTGGTACGGTCACCGACAAAAGAGGCCGAATAAATCGAAATTTATTACACGTCTAAACTATAAAACTATCTAACATAATTGGAGTAGACATACAGTAGTTTGACCTTGTTATCTAATTTTGTAAATTTTTATGTTTTTTTTTCTTTTCTGCTGTCCTAAAACTAGTAAAAATCTAAACATATAATAAAAATGTAACGGATCGCTGTCTGTACATGGAAGATATATGAGAAAAAATATTATTGGGACCTTTATCACAGCAAATAGCACCCAAAATAATGAATTTTTGTCTGTTTGTCTGTTTATATGTTTGTCTGTGCGTTTGTGCACGCTAATCTCAGAAACGGCTTATCCGATTTAGATGTGGTTCACCGAACAGACACGACTAACTTTGCAGTTAATAAAATGTCGTAAAGATTAGCAGTAGAAGGTAATTGCACCTTAACAATTAAAGATAAATCTTTGAAAAGCATTAACGCGTGCTTAGCCAACTCTAAAGTTATTATATTAAATGGAAAAAGATCTTTCGGTCACCTGTATAGGGACTGAACAGATAGCAATGACGTCACCAAAAAACGTTTTAAAATATGGATGAAGAATTCGCGGTGGTGAGCAGAGGTCGAGATGGCTTAGTGGTCAGAGCGCCTGGAGTATTTATCCGGGAGGCGCAGGTTCGAATCCTGCTCACGACCGTATTCTTTCTCCATTTAATATAATAACTTTAGAGTTCGCTAAGCATGCGTTAATGCTTTTCAAAGATTTATCTTTAAGTGTGTAAATTTTTTTCTTTAGATTCTTACGTAATAAATATTAAACAGGGGGGAGGGGTCAGCCTATTCTAATTTTTTCTTTTACAGGGGGGGAGGGGTTCAAAAATTAGCAAAAATAGTATTATATTACGTAATAAATGTACTGCCTCGTCACTAGACCAACGAGGCAGTCTCTATCCCAAGCGCAACTGCTGAGCATGCGGTCTCGAGTTCGACTCCCGGGTCGGACAAAGTGTTATTGAGTTTTTCTGTAAGGAAATTCTCAGTAGCAGCTCGGAGTTTGGAATTGTGCCCAGTAGATAGCAATAGGCTCACCACCTGTTACATGGGACTTAATAACAGCATTGGTGAAATGGCGGTGTACAACTCTGCCTATCCCTTCGGGGGATACAAGTGTGATGCTATGGTGCTACTTATAGTTGGTGCATTTTTGGTGCGTGTTGATCGAATTTTGTCGCCGATTGTACATGAAGTGACATTTAAGATCACATTCCCTTAAATACTAGGTCAGATGTTTTTGGCATAGGAGGATGCTCGTGGAATATAGCAGTGCAATGGGTTCAGTTTCCAAGTAAAAAAAATAATGTACTTTTCCTTTTTAGGGTTCCGTACCTCAATAGGAAAAAACGGAACCCTTATAGGATCACTTTGTTGTCGGTCTGTCTTTCAAGACCATTTATCTCGGGAACGCGTGGAGCTATCGAGTTGAAATTAAAATCATATACTCAGGTGTACAGTCCCATGAAGCTGTGAACAAATCAAAATAAATCTTTGGCCCAAGATAAATCTTTGAAAAGCATTAACGCATGCGTAGCGAACTCTAATTATGAAATGGAAAAAGAATACGGTCGCGAACAGGATTCGAACCTGCACCTCCCGGATAAATACTCCAGGCGCTCTGACCACTAAGCCATCTCGACCATATTTAATATAATAACTTTAAAGATACGGCCGTTTATGCCGCAGAAAACGTATATTTCGACACTCTCAAGGGAATCAAAATGTCTAAGGTACCCTCCGTTGACCTAGAACTATGAAATTTGGCAAGTAATATCGTCTTATATTACAAGTACAGGGAAAAATCTAAAACCATTTATAATTAAATTATTAAAAATATAGTTTTTATAGTTTGGAAACTGAATAGCAGTGATAGCCTAGGGGTATGACCGTTGGACTGCCAAGTCAATCAAATTAAATCATTTAAATCAAATATAATAATTTCATATCGAATCAAAATCATTTCAAATCAAACAAAATCATTCCAAATCAAATCAAAATCATTTCAAATCAAATCAAAATCATTCCAAATCAAACAAAATCAAATCAAAATCATTTCAAATCAAATCATAATCATTCCAAATCAAATCAAAATCATTCCAAACCAAACAAAATCATTCCAAATCAAATCAAAATCATTTCAAATCAAATCAAAATCATTCCAAATCAAATCACAATCATTTCAAATCAAATCAAAATCATTTATTCTCGATGGTGTGTAAAGCCATGTCAGAGGCCTACGGGTGGTGTAAACTCAGACACTAGGTTGTTCATCAACCATACGATAAGAAGAATTACCAGCCCATAACTGTCCCACTGCAGGGCGCGGCCCTCTTCTCATACAGAGAAGGCACGAGCATTGATCACTACGCTAGCTCACTGCGGGTTGGCGATTTCAGACCATCAAGGTTTCCCTTCACCGTATGTCTTTAATGCATTATAATAATACATTAGATTAACTAAGAAATTTCATATGACATTAGAGAGGTGCCAGATTTGAACCCACAACCTGTGGCTCAAGAGACGGCCCTATAACCACTCGGCCACCACGATCCATGGCCATAGAGTAGCAACCATCACAGTTTTTTTTTTCAATATTACATAACATGGCATCACGCCTGTATTCCCCGAAGGGGTAGGCAGAGGTGTACAAAGTTGTACGACCCACATTTCATTTCTGTTATAAGTCACATGTAATAGGAAGTGTTGCCATCAACCGGGCACAATTCCAAAATCTAGGCTGCTATAGAGAATTTCGTAAAATCGAACCCGAGACCTCCTGCTTAGCAGTCGCGCTTGGGACCACTAGACCAACGAGGCGATCTTTTTTTTTAAACTATTACCAAAGAAGATTCCCACAAAACTAATTCTATATCAACATCATCTATATTGTTAAAGATAAGTTCAACTAAATAATTATAATAGTTTAACCTTTTGAAACAATTCGTAATGATAGGTTTAATGGTCGAGGACCATTTGATCGTCACGAATTTGTAACTAGTCCGATGATACCATAACAATAAAAACATAAAAAAATATTGTTCTAATAAAAATTCATTTTTTTTTTAAACTTTGCCCCACACTAGGAATTTCTTCCTGTATCGTGGGTGCGTTTACAGACATATAATCTCACAAGCACACATACAACCAGACCCGGAGCAATTACCTATAGATCGTACAAATATTTGCTCCGTGCAGGAATCGAACCTGCGACACGCAGCGCAGCAGTCGGTCTCTCGACCACTGCACCAACCGCGCTGTCGATTATCTTTTCCACTCATAAACAAAATCATTTTTTTTTTTTTTTTTATTTATTCATTAACAATTAACAATATTGTATCTGAAATTCTTATAACTACACATTAATGCAATAATGCTATTAAATTATTAATATAACATGGCCAATTATATCTATTCAAAAAATTATCAAAAAATTAAATAAGCCAATTCGAATTCGACAAAAGAGCGTTATAATTAAAATACTGTCAAATAAAATTAAAAATGTCAAATTAAATGTCGGTGTTATTTTAAATTAATAACATAAAATTTCCAATAATGTACGTTCAAAAAAATTAAAAAATAAAATAGACATTTAGAATTTGACAAAAGAACGTTATACTTTCTTTCTTTTTTTAGGGAAACCTTCAAAAGGCGCCCGGTCTTTGGGGATAAAAACGGGAAGTGTGGGATTTTTAACTCATTAAAACCACCCCGGTGGTCACCAGTGGAGACCAGCTCCGGAACCCCCCCGTGCAACGCCTGTTACGTCACCTCCCTGGAGAGACTGTAAGAGCCCCCCCCTGCGCCTCGCTGTACACGGCAGCACGTGACCACTGAGCCACCGTCTTCCCTGAGGTCACTCTATAGGCAGACAGAGTCCCCACTCTGATCGCCTGCGACTTCAAAAGCCTGCCTGTCATAGATGATCCAGGCCGGCTTTACAATAATTTATTACCTACTGATACATTTTTACTGCCTCGTTGGTCAAGTGGTCCTACGCGCGTCTGCTGAGCATGAGGTCTCGGGTTTGATTCCTGGGTCGAGCAAAATGTTATGAGTTTTTCTTGTTAGTAAATTCTCAGTAGCAGCTCGGAGTTTTGAATTGTGCCCGGTAGATGGCAATAGGCTCACCACCTATTACGTGGGTCTTAATAAAAGTATTGGTGAAATGTGGGTGTACAACTGTGCAGAACTCTGCCTACCCGAGGAATATAGGCGTGAAGCTATAAATCTAAAGAAACGCATGCTCAGCAAATTCTAAAGATACAATATGACAGTTAAAATAAATTTACAAATATTGTAACTTAAGAGTCCCGTGCCTCGGAGAGCACGTTAAGCCGTCGGTCCCGGTTGTCAAATTAAGATCTATGACACCCGTTACGGGTAGTCAGAGGCCTGAAAGTCTGACAGCCAGTCATGCTACGAGATATCGTGTTACCCAGTAACTGGGTTGTGTAGGTCACATAGGCAGTCGCTCAGTGTAAAATAATGGTATTAAGCTGCATCCGGGTTGACTGGAAGCCGACCCCAATGTAATTGGGAAAAGGCGAGGCAGATGATGATTGTAACTCAAGAATTCGCTGTGCATGTGATAATGTGTTGAAAGATTTATCTGTGTTTGTTCAGATAATCGCATCTGTACGACATTGTATTAACTGCAAAGTTAGTCGTGTCGGTTCAGCCACCTGTATAGGGACTGAAGAGATAGCAGTGACGTCAGACGCTAACACCTATTAAAATGTGGATGAAGAATTCCGGGTAGCAAGCAAAGGTCGAGATGGCTTAGTTGGTAAAGCTACTGGAGTGTTTATCCTAGAGGCGCAGGTTCAAATCCTGCTCACGAACGTGTTCTTTTTTCTAAAAAAATATTGTTTGTTACTTAACTATACATAGCATAGAGGTCTTTATACCACGAAGGGTGGGCAGAGAAATGTTGTTGTTTTTCCACATTTCACCAATATGCTATGTTATTAAGTCCCATGTGAGGAGTGGTGAGCCTATTACCATTTATCGGGCACTGTTCTGAAATTCAGGTTATTACTGAGAATTGTAGATTAAAAAAAGAACCAATGCCAATTTGGTTTCACTTTATATTAAGAGAAATATTTGCACTTTAAAGAAACGACATCTGAATTTGTTTCGGGAATTCTTCAGGGTGGTCCATTTCTTATTCATATCGTACGGTTGATGAACAACCTAGTGTCAGAGTTTAAACCACCCGTAGGTCTCTGACATGGCTTTACACACCATCGAGAACATCTCTCAGGTGTGCTGGTTTCCTCACGATGTTTTCCTTCACCGTTTTCATTACTAAATTTTTTTAACATCCGGGAACATAACAGAACGCAAGGTCGTTTAAAAAAGGTTAATAAATTAATAGATTAGCTAGGCATTTATTACGCATTCCCATATAAATGTGGTAACACTCAGCCATAGACAATTTAATAATGTTTTTATATAGTTGCGCACACGCGGTGACCGGCGCGCGTGGGAACTGTGGCGGAATAATGTGGACGTGCCTGCATCAAATATTTCTATAATTATTTGTTTAAATTCCTTAATTATTTTTTTTTAATATATATTTTTGGCTGCGATTCCGGATGATAATTGTTGAGTTTGACTGCTGGGCCGCCTGTTCGATTCCCACACGAATTAAGTATTTTTAAGATCAATTAACACACACACCCACACAAACACACGCGCACGCACACACATGCACACACACACACTTATACTTATTTGTTACTCCCATAATACGTATATACGTACTCATGAACGGATGGATGACCCCCATAATACAGTATTTTCCTAGCATGGGGGTCACGGATTGCATATTTTGTATCACTATATTTATTCCCTTAAGTATAATTGTGACATCTGTATGATTGTGCTTCTTCTGTCAAATGAGTTTATGTTAATCTTAATTGTTCCGGGTCTGGGTGTGAGTGCATGTAAATTTCTGGTGTTTCTTTTCAATATGTTTATTTATTCGTTAAAGAAAACATCGGAATTTAGCTATAGATTACTTTTCGGTTTAATCATCTACAGGCAGCTAAAAAGAAAGACAATAAAAAATTATCAATACTCCTTACGCGATTATGAGCCCACCTCGTGAGCCACAAGTCATGGGTTCTAATTTGGTATGTTTTAATATGACTTTTCAGTATTAAAATATGTACTTACTTTCTGTAATTTAATTTATCACAGATATATGGTAAAGCGACCGGCAAGCGAGGCGTAGTACGTTCACTAATAAGGTGGACAGACGATCTGATTAGGACCGCAAGATCGCGCTAGATTCAAGCCGCTTATAACCGGTCCTATTGGTAATCTATAGGAGAAGCCTATTTTCAACAGTAGACGTCCTATGGCTTATATAATGATGATGATATAGTGAAGGATTTAGGTTTACTTGTCTGAAATCACCGAGCTAGTGTAGAAGATCAATGCTTAAGCTTTCTTTTTATGGAAAGAGACCCTTTCCCTGCAGTGGGACAGCTATGTATAACTTTATAAATATTGTTCACTAGTTAAGATATCATCCACCTCCAGAACAGAGGTTGCATAAAATCCATTTTACCGTAGACCACTTACCATAAACACTTATAAGCCTATTATGTATTTTTGCAAACTCACAGCGTAATATGTGAAAGTGTGTTTTGTAGTGCGAATGACCTGTTCATAGTTTGTTGAACAATTTGACGATCGGACGTAATATATCGTAAATATTATGTGAAAGATGAGACTTTTTTAAGCACGTCGGAAGTCGTGTTTGGCTAAACTGATGAAAGATGCAGTCATAAAAATTTATATTTTTATTCATGAAGGAATGGGTTTTTGTATTTAGTAGATTCTTAACTGGTTTTCAATTTACTGGGTTTTTAGATCAAAATCGTTTACTTTTATTACTGTTCATGTATTATAACAATCGTTTTTAGGGTTCCGTACCACAAAAGGTAAAAAAGGAACCCATATAAGATCACTTTCTTGTTCATGTGTCACCACCGATTTTCTCAGGAACGGGTGGACCTAGTAAGTTGAAATTTATACCAGATACTGAGTCCCTATTAGGTGTATAAAAATCAAGGTCCTGAGTTAACACGATAAAAAGATATAGGCCAATTTAGATTTTCGCAAAAACTTGTAAGTACCAAAATTTACCATAATTTTCTAGGCCCACCTGTTCCTGAGAAAATCGGTGGTGACACGCGGCCGGACGGTGTAATGGGTAGGTACGGAATCATCGGCGCACGAGTTCGACTCGCATTTGACCGGTTTTTTTTTTTAAATAATTTTTGTACTATTTTACAAATGCCTGACCAATTACGAGCCTGTGACCGTAGCGCGTTGAACTTCGGCACGCACGCCTCTCTTTATGTGTCTATGCAGGCGAGAAAGTATGAGGTCCGTCAATACCTTCAACAGACTATGACATGTGGAGTTATGATGAATGCAGTTTCAATCGTCTGCCCAGCCCTTTCCCAACTACAATGGCTCTGGTTTCCTGTCTAGCCGGATGCAGCTTAATATCGGTATTTTACATGGAGGGACTGTCTATCTGACCTACACAACCCAGTTACTGGGTAACACCATCTCATAGTAAGACTATTTATATGACTACCTGTAGCGGCTGTCAAAGATCTTGATTTGAAAACCAGGACCGACGATTTAAAGTACTTTAAGGGGCATGGATGGGGTCTCTCTATGAAATCTACAGTCCGACCGTGGTAAGCGCAGCTTATCCTGCGATTGACTGATCTGTGAGGCTATAAATTAATAATTCTTTAATTGCATAAATGTGGTTAAATAGAGATCGTGTAATTAACATTAGGAAAGGCAAAGTTTCACACATGAGCCCTTCTAAAGCGAAAATAAAAATCTAAGACATACCAAAATCTGAGTTTTATTGTCATAAATTATAATATCAGCACTACATTACTATCTTATTGCATCGGATATAACTTTAATTACCATTTATTATAAAGTTTAATAAGAAATATTTAATATAGCTTGGATCCTGTTCCGGATGACTCAAATGTCAAAATGTATGCCAGATATAGATATGCTGCGCCGACCCCAAATAAATTGGGATAAAGGCAGGAGGATAATGATGATGATGTTGATTTTAAAATTTAGATAATTTATATGCTCTTAAAACAAATGAACGAAATAAATAATTAAATCTTTAATACATTTTTAGCCATTCGAATTGTCGTATCCATAGAAATCCAACGTTACGTATAAAACAGTTGGGCGACTGCACTCACATTTCAGTGAAGTGCTGTGTTTACAACAGTGTGCAGTGTTACACTATAGCTGGTTAAAGTGCGAATTGACTGGGTATGTACTGAATTGGACACTTTTTTTTTCTAAGAAAAATTTATGTAAAATATTTCAGTGACCGCGTCAATAATAATTACATAATTTATTGTTGGGGTCAATTTTTTTGACCTTTACGCGTGAAATTCTTTTATTCTAATTTATGCAAGGTCAAAATTTTTTAGGTAACTTTTATTTTAAGAGGTCATTAAGTAGATGACAAGGATTTATTTAAACAATAAATTAAAATTCTTTTACAATTATTTTGTCTCACAATATTTCCTGTTAGAGGGTTAGTTTTCATATTGCTAGTACTATTATAATTACAAATAATGTGTTATTTCCCTTTAATTACGGCTTCACATTTGACCTATATATTCCCCTTCAAAGGAAATTATCTAATAAATTAGGATCTGTCGAAATTCGGCCATAATTTATTTAAATTTAAAATTTGAGCGTTATTAAGGTTCTATTGTCAAAAAAGATATATAATTTATAATATAAAATTAAAATGATAAAACTATAAAATTATTTAATTATAAAAATACATTAATAAATTTTTAATTTGGTCTTTATTAAGTTCTATTATTTAAATTTGATGTTTATTAAACTCTATTGTCAAAGGTATGTGTGTGTGTGTGTGTGTCAAAGCCATGGTAGTGTGTGTAATAGTGTTTTTTTTGTATGTTACGGCCATAAAACGCTTTATTTTTCTTTTATATATTTTTTTTATTAGGAATATTGAAATATTGTATACACCAAAGGAATTGGACTCCACGAACTTTGTCTTGTTTTTTGTCTATTCAGAACTAAACAGATTTTTAAAATACTATCTCTGTCTGTCTATCCGTCTGTTACGGTTTCAAACCTAAACCGGTGAGCCAATTTTTATGAATTTTGGTAAAGAGATAGATTGGACATTGGAGAAGGACATAGGCTACTTTTTGTCATGCAGACAAAGTCGCAGGCATCAACTAGTATTCAATATTTGTTTTGTTCCACAATGCAATTTAGGTGGTAAATTTTACAATCAATATGATTATTATGGACCCTGTCGGGCACAATAATGTAGAAGAGAGGCAGCGCTATGTGTCTTCGGTAATATCATGATATAATTTGTTTCTTATACTAACCTATACCTATTAATAATCAATTTTTATTTAAATAAAATAAAATTGAATACGGAATAAATTAATGTAGGTTAGGACACATTTTTCAAATAGTTACTAGCTGGTGCGCGTGACTTCGTTTGTGTGGCAAATGGTAGCTTATGTCCTTCTCCAAGGTCCAATCTATCTCCTTGCCAAATTTCATTACGATCCGTTCAGCCGTTTAGTCGTGAACAGGTAGCAAACAAACAAACAGAGTTACTTTCGGATTTATAATATAAGTATGGATATCTTTTATAATATAAGTATGGATATCTTTTATAATATAAGTATGGATATCTTTTATAATATAAGTATGGATATCTTTTATACTATAAGTATGGATATCTTTAAAATATAGTTTTATCTAGGAGCACACTTTCAACCCTTACTTGCCATTATTTTTCTTTTCGCAAAAAAAAATATAGTCTGTCCATAAATTTTGAAAGAAAGAAAGAAAGAAAATATTTATTCTGGGCTCTGGCAGGTTATACATGACCGACAAAGAACAAATAAAAATAAAAAATATAAAAGTATAAAAAATCAAAAAACAAACAGAATAATTAAAACCTGCACGAGACCAAAAAAGGCTCCTATCTCAACATAAGCTGCTCCACCAAAATGTAGCAGCGCTGGTTTTCAGATAGGACCGGTATAGTGATATCACGGGCAACCACGGTGTACGGAAACATGCAATATTAAGAATATATAGTAAATAATTAATAAATTGTGATAAATACATATAATTAAATAGATTGGAATTCCTTAATAAATAATTTATGTAACTTATTTATTTACTCATTTGTGTATATCACGTTCGCGCATCCATCCTGCCTTAGTCTCAGCATCACTAATTTGTCTATGGTAAGACAAATTAATTATAATATTGACCGCACAAAGCCGCAGACTTACAAAAATAAATTTAAATCATATATTTTTATAATCATCATATAATATTAATTTAAATCCTCGTTACCAAGCTAGGTTTTTGCAAAAAAAAAACTTTAGTGTAATATTATGCATTATATACAAAAACAAAAAAACTACGCAGTTTTTGTTTGGTTAGTCAACTTGGTTTACTAGTTCCAATTAAATTAGGTGACTACTTAAATTAGTCACTTATATAATCTAAAACTGAATTTTAAATTTATTATAACAACACATTTGAAAATTCTGCGAAATATGCATATGACGGCGCGGTCGGCGCAGTGGTGGCTGCTGTGTGGGTTCCATTCTTGCCGAGCAAATATTTGTATGATCTACAGATAATTTACTACTAAACAGATTTAATTATTATTAAAGATAAATCTTTGAAAAGAATTAACGCATGCTTAGCGAACTCTAAAGTTATAATATTAAATTGAAAAAGAATAGGATTCGAAGCTGCGCTCTGACCACTAAGCCATCTCGACCTCTGCTCACCGTGAATTCTGTTTCCACATTTTAACACGTCTTTTTTGGTGACGTCATTGCTAACTATTCAGTCTAAGGGCCTGTTCTCAAACAGAGAAGGCATGACGGGCGTTGATCACCACGCTAGCTCATTGCGGGTTTGCGATTTCAGACTACCAAGTCCAGGTTTCCTCACGATGTTTTCCTTCACCGTATGTCTGTGATGTGTTAGATTAACTAAGAAAGTACATACGACATTGAAAAAATCACATTGGTACATGAAAGTGGGGATACTCTTGAAAATAATTGACATTGGAAATATGTCATTACGTAATTTAAATGCTAGAATGTCTAAAAAATCATTATAGATTCGGTATAATAATTATGAAGACAACATGCTTTAAAATTAATAACATAACATAACATAGCATCACGCCTGTATACCCCGAAGGGGTAGGCAGAGGTGTACACAATTGTACACCCACATTTCACTAATGCTGTTATTAAGTCCCATGTAATAGGTGGTGAGCCTATTGCCATCAACCGGGCACATTTCCAAACTCCAGGCTGCTACTGAGAATTTCCTAACAGAAAAACTCAATAACACTTTGTCCGACCCGGGAATCGAACCCGAGACCTCCTGCTCAGCAGTCGCGCTACAGACCACTAAACCAACGAGGCAGTTAAAATTAATCAACTGTAATTTAGGTACATTTGTTTTAAATTACGCGTTGTTTTAAGGCGTACAACTGTGTACACTTCTGCCTACCCCTTCGGGGAATACAGGCGTGATGTTATGTTATGTGTTATGTTTATCATAGTTGTCTAAATTTTAAAGCATGTTGGCATATTAGTATCCCGATTCTTTAATAATAGTGTGATGATACATTGGCGGCTCGTGGCTAAGTAACAGTCGCACAGATCGATCGATCGAGGTTATGCTGCGCTTGCCGCGGTCGGTCTGTGGATGGGAGACCATCACTTCATACCGAAACAACTCCGTGTCATGGAGAGGACGTTAAGCCGCCGGTACGGGCTGTAAAATTAAGATCAATGACAACCGTTACGGGTAGTCAGAGGCCTGAAAGTCTGACAACCGTAAAGTCATACCACAAGATATCGTGTTACCCAGTAACTGGGTTGTGGAGGTCAGATATGTAAAGTACTGGTATTAAGCTGCATCCGGTTTGACTGGAAGCCGACCCCAATGTAATTGGGATAAGGCTAAGCAGATAGAATATAGCGTGATGATACATCCAGTCAAATCCTCAACAGGTGTGATTGAGTGTGATATTATTTATAGCATCACGCCTGTATTTCCCAAAGGGATTGGCAGGGTACACAGTCGTACACCCACACTTCATCAATGCCGTTTTTAAGTCCCGTGTTATGCAGTGATAGCGTAGTGGTATGACCGTTGGACTGACAAGTCAAAGGCCGCAAGTTCAAATCCAAAGTACGCACTACTGTCTTTTCGAAGTCATGTGCGTATTAAGAATTAATGATCACTTGCTAAAATGGTCGTGGTGGCCGAGTGGTTACGGGCCCTGCTCATGAGCCACAGGTTGTGGGTTCAAACCTCGCTGTACTTACGCACCTCATATCACAGACATATTGTGAACGAAAACATCGTGAGGTAACTTGGACTTGATAGTCTGAAATCGCCAACCCGCAGTGAGCTAGCGTGGTGATTACGCTCGTGCCTTTTCTGTATGAGAAGAGGCCCTTGCCCTGCAGTGGGACAGATAACTGTCCTGGGCTGGTTATAAGTCTATTTTAAACGGTGAAGGAAAACATCGTGAGGAAACCAGCACACCCGAGAGATATTCTCGATGGTGTGTAAAGCCATGTCAGAGACCTACGGGTGGTTTAAACTCTGACACTAGATTGTTCATTAACCACACAATAAGAAGAAGTCCCAGATAAGAGGTGGTGAGATCGAACCTAGGACTTTACACTCAGGCGCGCTTGCGACTACTCGAACAACAAGGCAATTTGACATATCACGAACAATACTAAATGGAAAAAGAATGCGGTCGCGAACAGTAGGTTGTAATTTTTGTTTTGATGCCCGAATACCATAGATTATATATGCACTAATACTCACAGGAGTCATAGAACACTATACTCTTAATGGAGCTAACACTAATCATAGATAATTATATCTACATTTAGATTGCACCATAGTTTAGATATTAGTAATTTGAGTTCCTTTGGAAGGGGAATTTAATCTGTGTTGGAAATTGTACACCTATTTGTGTTTCGTCACTACCGTGCGTCGGATGGCGTGTTAAAATAAAAGAAATTTTCTTTTTAACAGGATTTGAACCAGCGCCTCCCGGATAAATACTTCAGGCGCTCTGACCACTAAGCTCATATCTTTTTCCATTTAAATGCTTTTCAAAGATCTTGAATATTATGAACAAACATGACATATAGATTATTTTACACAAACCTTTCACAAGTTAGAAAGTAAAAGTCAAGTGTAAAATAATCATGACTATAAATAAAAATCACCTCGTCCATATTATTAGCATGCACGTCATTTGATGATTTGTCATCTAACACATAATTTTTTTTTAAAGAAAGAAAACGACTAACAAAATGCGGAAGATAAATTCGGAGTATTGAGCAGAGGTCGAGACGGCTTTATCTGGGAGGCGCAGGTTCGAATCCTGCTCACGACAGATTTTTTCTATCCACAAAAAAAAAAATAGAGATCGCTACGCATGCGTTAATGCCTTTGAAAGGTTTATCTGTATTTGTTAAGGTAATCGCATCTGTACGACATTGTATTAACTGTAAAGTTAGTCGTGTCGGTTCAGTCACTTGTATAGGGATTAGATAAAGATAGCAATGTGGTCAACAAAAGATGTACGTATTAAAATGTGGAAAAAGAATTTGGTGTAATGATCAGAGGTCGAGATGGCTTAGTGGTCAGAGCTTTCGAGTATTTATCTGGGAGGCACCGGTTCGAATCCTGCTCACGACTATATTCATGTTTCCATAATTTTTTTAACATTAACATAACATAACATAGCATCACGCCCTAAGGGGTAGGCAGAGGTGTACAATTTGTACACTCACATTTCACCAACGCTGTTATTAAGTCCCATGTAATAGGTGATGAGTCTATCGCCATCTACCGGACACAATTCCAAACACCGGGCTGCTACTGAGAAATTCCTAATAGAAAAACTTAATAACATTTTGCCCGACCCAGGAATCGAACCCGAGACCCCATGCTTAGCAGTCATGCTTGGGACTAGACACTAGACCAACGAGGCAGTCACTCACAAAAATTTATATCTTTAGATTTCACTCCGGATGCGTAAGATTTATCCGTAGGTTGATATTTTCTTGAAAATAAAGGGTTATATTTGTCGTGGTCCTTGTCTACCAGACAATGATCCTCATCTTGAAGAGTACGCAGTCACTAGAGAACAGGGACTAGTCCTTACTGAGGTTCCTAAGGTCAGACTATTGTCACAACTTGTAGTGCCTTGCAAAAACCTGTCAAATTCGAGTTGAATTATTTGCAGAGTTTAAAGTGCATGATTTTAGGGGGCTGAGTTGCCTGCTTCCGTAGGAGTGCACCCTTAAAATGGAATCCCTACACGTGGCCCCTGGGTGGTGCAAAACAGGCAACACAACTCTGGTGGGAGGCTTCGGCCACGGCCACCCACCGGACGAAGCCATGTCGTGACGACCTAGTCGTGTTTCGGGATGTAGTCCGGTGCAACCGTTGTGGGAGATGGGTATGGGCAGTTGCAGCAACTCCCCAACTATCGTTCTCCCCAAATCTATCCACGCTACTTAACGAGTGAATTGATTTATTCTGGATGTAGATTATAGACGGACAGACAGTCGAACATGCGCGCTACAGTTGAACGGTTATCGCGAATGTTCAGTCATGAAACAAAGAAAATAGAAAGTTTGGTAATAGGAAATTTTAACATCACGCTATCTAATAAATGAGTGTATATTCATAAGGAAAAACTGATGTAACCCGTTCGTAGATTATTTGGCTGGTTTTTAACTTAAAACTTATTTAATATAAAACATATAAAAACATAGCATCACGCCTGTATACCCCGCGGGGTAGGCAGAGGTGTACACAGCTCGAAAAAAGAACAAAAAATTAAGTCCCGTGTAATAAGTGGTGACTCTATTGCCATCTACCGGCACAATTTTAAACTACGGGCTGTTAGTGAGTATTTCCTAATAGAATATCTCATTCACACGTTGCCTGACCCGGGAACCGAAACCAAGACCTCCTGCTCAGCAGTCGCGCTTGGGACCACTAGACCAGGGGTCACCAAATGGCGGACCGTGGTCCAGATACGGACCGCCGACCTATTTTGTGCGGACCTTGGTTGCTAGTAATCGTTTACCAAAAGAACCGCGACAATCACATAATTTTTTTAACTGACCTCGATTGAAACTAATTGGTGATCCCTGCACTAGACCAACGAGACAGTAAGCCGGTTGGTATGTTAAAAATTTAATATTTCCTCTTTCACCCATAAAAGCGATGGGATTTTTTTGAGTTAAGGGAATCAAACTCCCACCTCTGCACTTGCAGCAACATAAATTATCATAATCATAATCATAATTCATTTATTTGTGGAACATAGGTTATTTACAGGTCTTAAAGTTATGTTAGCAGTTCACTACGTCCTACCACATAATATGGTGTACAAATAATATTGTAAGTAACATTTACAGGCATTCTAAATAAAATTACTCTCATTAAACATATAAATTATATATATATCTACACAAATCATACAATAAAACAAAATTGAAGTGTCTGTTAGTAACGTCAAAATAACAGCTTTTTACGAAATGCATATGATAGTTTATACAATATAAATAACAAGTAAATATTTTTTTGTCGGTTGTTCTGTTTGTTCTGGCTAATCTCCAAAACGGCTGGTCCGATTTTGGCGGAACTTTCGCTGGCACATAGCTGATATTTTAAGGAGCAACTTAGGTTACTTTGGTAAGTAAATATAGTACTAAATGTGGATCCATGTAATTAATAAAAATTACATCAAATATTGTACCTTATCTAATCATGTTACTAATTTGTAAGCTTTCCGAAAATGAATAAATAAAATACATATAAATCATCATCCCCCTGCCCTTATCCCAATTTATTTGGGACCGGCGCAGCATGTATTCTAATTCCATACATCTCTATTAGCCGTCATATCGTCAGTCACTCCTTTTCTAGCCATATCATCTTTAACACAATCCATCCATCGCTTCCTCGGTCTTCCTCTACTCTTATAGCCATCTACATTTATACTCAAAACTTTCCTCGTCACATGACCCTCATTATATATATATTAATAAATAAAATATAAATATAAAGTGATATTTGTCCAAGTCCAACGCGAACGCAGTCACGAGTAAAATTTCTTAAACTAGCTGTGCTCCGCGGTTTCACCTGCGTTCATTTAAGGAAATGATCTTTATTTTGTTGCGGAGTTATTTTAAAACTATGATGTCAATACATATAATAAAAATGTAACGGATCGCTGTCTGTACATGGAAGTTACGAGTATATGAGAAAAAATATTATTGGGACCTTTATCAACACAAATAGCACCGAAAACAATGATTGTTAGAATTTTTGTCTGTTTGTCTGTGCGTTTGTGCACGCCAATCTCAGAAACGGCTTATTGGATTTAGATGTGGTTTTCACTAATATATTGTGGTAAGCTTCACTTAACATTTAGTGTTTGTTTCATGTTAATCGGGTCATAAATAAAAAAGTTATGGCAATTTAAAGAATCACGTCGAACATTTGTTAATTATTAATTTGTGTTCATACACGACATGGTGTTAATTTACGACATGCACGCGGACGGAGTCGCTGGCACAGCTAGTCTCCTAATATATTCATTGCAATCAAATGATGTCAATTTTGTTTAAAATTAAATACTTGTGATGAATAACGTATTTATTTGGATAAGGATTAACATCATGTTTATAAAAACACCTTTGCTAAGAATGCATTATTTTAGAACCAATTTGATAACTATAAAAAAGGTATATGGATAGACATATGCTGTTGCAAACTTTATTTTAGAACTTTTAAAGAGTAATAATTCTGTCATACATGATTTTTGCATATTTTTAACCGTTTACGCAGCGCACACAACGGAAGCTCTCAAAAGGAATATATATTTCCCGTTTTTGCAATATTTTTCATTCATACCCGGCTCCTATTCGTCGTAGCGTGATGTTATATAGCCTTTGGCCTTCCTCCATAAATGGCCTATTCAACACGAAAATATTTTTTCAATTCGAACCAGGGGTGCTACTCAGAAATCCGATCATCGAAGCTTCGACTGACGGATCGGACGTTTTGCTACCATGAAGTGTTTCGGATCTGATGATCGATTCGATCGAAGTGCGCGATTTGGCATTCGTTGACATTATTCCAAAATGGTTTCTGACGTATCGGTTTCGATGTTTGACAATACTTAGTACAATCAACATTCAATCATATTTCACAATAGGTTCATTCAATTGCTTGTTTTTGATTTGAAAAGCGTCGGCCGAACGTAACTACTAGTCGGATCCGAAGAAACTTGGTGGTAGGGTTTTGTTCGGTTTTCGGCGTTATTACGTTTCGGTCCGAACTACTGATGATCGGATTTCGGAGTGGCACCCCAGTTCCTGAGATTAGCGCGTTCAACTTTTTTTTTGTTTTAAATTAAATAAATGACTGCATTACTAGTTTTATGAGCCGTTGAAGCTGTATTTTATTGTATTTAAATATTGACTCACTACAAAATTGTCATTTTTAATTAATAGCATTATTTTGATTGATTTATATAAATCAATATTTCATTTAACTTCATTAAATTTGCATGTTATTAAGGTAGAATAAAATAAGGTAGGATTCAACTGTTTTATGCCATCAACACCATTATTTTGTTACCTACATTCCTTGCAGATAAATAATTTATATTTCTATTATATTTCTAACGAAACAAACAAACAGCTTTATAATATTAGTATAGATATAAGTACTGGGTGCTCTCTCAAACATTAATCTATTGTTCTTCACATGCGAACAACTTTTGGAACACAATTACAAAACCGAATTGTTTAAGTTTTTAAACAAGATATTTGCAATAATTTGAAGCTGTGAGAATCTTTTGAAATGCTCAACATTGTAATGTTATCTCGTGGCCATCTTTAGTGGGGTTGATGTGATGTGATTTTGGTTACAAATAGAATGTAAGTACGTTCGTAAAAATATATATTTATAACATAACATAGCATCACGCCTGTATTCCCCGAAGGGGTAGGCAGAGGTGTACACAATTGTACACCCACATTTCACCAATGCTGTTATTAAGTCTCATGTAATAGGTGGTGAGCCTATTGCCAACCGAGCACAATTCCAAACTCCGGGCTGCTACTGAGAATTTCCTAACAGAAAAACTCAATAACACTTTGCCCGACCTGGGAATCGAACCCAAGACCTCATGCTCAGCAGTCGCGCTTGGGACCACTAGACCAACGAGGCAGTCCAAATTTATATTTAACTAGATTTTTTTGTTTTAATATATTTATAATTTTTAAATACAGGAGAATATTAGAAAAACATAGCATTCGTAAACCGCTATGGTTTGTAATTGATGCTTCATTTAATAAGCACCGATAAAAACATTAAAAAACAATTATAGATTAGCTGTGCTCGCGGCTTCTCCTATGTGAAATTTGAGGCCAAAATCTTATTATTAATGTAGCTTAATTACTCCTTATAAAATCAGCCATACGCCAGTGAAAGTCCCATCAAATCGGTTCAGCCGTTTCGGAGATTAGCCGGAACGAACTGACAGACAAAGACTTGAGTTTTTTTTTTGTTAGAAGTACCATAAATACTATATATGCATTTAGTAAAAGCTGTTATTTTGACATTACATACAGACACTTCAATTTGATTTATGTACTTACATCTAATTTAATGAAAACCAAGCGTGTCACAAAGTCAAAGTCAAAGCATTTAAAGTTAATATATTAAATGGAAAAAGAAAGCATTTATTTCAATTAGACCATTTACAGGCACTTTTGAATTGTTTAAAAAAAAAAACAATTTGCCACGTTCAAAAGTGTAGATTCCTATGGAGAAGAACGAAAGAAACTCCACGGTTACTCTTTTTCATCAAACAGTTACAATATTGTTGGTTACATTGTATTTATAATATAGAAATCATATGTGAGAACAATGTAATATGAAGTCTATAGAGTCTAGTTACAATTCAAAACTTTGCTCTGACAGTTTAGAGATGACCAGCCCCAACCAACGGCGCCCGTTCACGAACATGACGCCAGCGTCAGCATCACTAAACTCGACCATATTGTAGGGAATCTAATGACCCAACACAAACGCCACCATCAGTGTGACATTTGAGTGAGCATGACTTACTTTAGCTACCAGATCATACACATTTTGTGTGACTTCATTAAATTCAATATAGCAGTAAAATGAGTTCGAAAAATACGAGGGGACGCCCTAGAAGCTTTGCGTATTTTTAACAGAGGTTAAATTGTCGGAAGCCTTTTGAAAGATAGACTGTCTTATCACGACCTAGACAGAAATTCCACGCAAAAATGAAATTTTTGGGTGCAAACTAGTGTTGCTCGTTGTCCCGCTTTTCAAGCCTCTCGGGACACGTCCCGCCAGCATCCAGAGCGGGACGCCTAAAGTCCCGCTTTTTCATCTACCCCAGGGCGTGCGAGCGAAAAAATAATAAGATAAAGCGAAATTTGTTGATCTCACTGTATTTGTATGATTAGAATTGATTATGGAATAAAAAGTTAATTAATTTCCCGTTACGCCTTTTTTCCACTTAAGTCGCGTCATTTAGAAAAACAGATCTGGCAACATTAGTGCAAACTGACTATCAATTGGTTGGTAACCGAGATAACCAACAAACTGGTCCGCGTACGTGCCCTAAGTAATATAGCCCTCACTAACAGGCAGTTGTGTCATCTTCTATTGCCTTCTTAATCTCGATCTAACCAACAATCCTTTCTAATGATGGGAAGGTATGAAAGCCAAACAACGGGGCTACTTGCGAATACCATACAATTTATTGAATCGATTTTGTAATATCCTGAGAATGGTAGATACGTACATTATATTTTATCTTCATCTCTCTAGCATGTTTGGCGCAATGTTTATTCGTTTGGTTTTCTAATAAACGTCACAGGCGTCCGAGTGACGATGGATCTTTGTCGAGTCGATAAAAGTATTCAGTATTAAATTTTATCGTTTCATCAACAATTTATGTCAAATTTGACGTTTGAAATTGACAAATGTGTCGACAAAAATCATGCTTGCACCGCCGCAGGGAAGCAGGGATGTCAACGTATAATCATTTTTGAAAAATTTGGGAAGGAGATTCTGTTGAGCTTGAGGTCCTGCTGCGGAGTTTGTTGCGCCGCTTCTTCTTCCCAGCTAAAACACTAGGAAGCGGTGAAGGGTGGGCTTTTTGGGGGCTGTCTGAATGTTTGACGCAAATTTTTATCCATATTTGAATAAAGAAATTTTGATTTTGATTCCTGGGTAAGATATTATTGGCGTCTTCTCTGCCTTGGCATGCACCACTGATTTTTTCGAAGTCATGTGCGTATTATAAATTATCACTTGCTTAAAACGGTGAAGGAAAACATCGTGAGGAAACCTGCAGCATACCTGAGAGATATTCTCGATGGTGTGTAAAGCCATGACAGACATCTACGGGTGGTTTAAACTCTAACACTAGGTTCAATAACCATACGATAAGAATAAGACCAGTCCATAACTTTTCCACTGCAGGGCGCGGGCCTCTTCTCATACAGAGAAAGCATCCCCAAGTTATCTCACTGCGGGTTGGCGATTTCAGACCTTCAAGTCCAGGTTTCCTCACGACGTTTTCCGTATATCTGATAACAAAGAAAGAACACGATGTCACATTGGTACATGGCAGATTTGAACCCTCAACCTGTGGCTCAGGAGGCGGGCCAAACCACTCGGTCATAAAAACGTGTAAAAAGATATTAGTGAAATTAAAATTACATATTAATTAAAATTACGATCTCAAGATTACGTTTATGATAAATTTAGCATATTAATGTTCATGTAATTTCTAATAATTAGCATATCCTACTAATATTATAAACGCGAAAGTTTGTATGTATGAAATGAAATGAAATGATTATGGATGTTTGTTACTCTTTCACGCAATAACTACTGTACGAATATGGATGAAATTTGGCACACAGATAGTTTATAACCTGGATTAACACATAGAGTACTTTTTATCCCGGCTGGACCCAATTTTGAAGTCCACGCAGACAAAGTCACGGGCAGAAGCTAGTATTATATAATTTTATGGTTTATCCTGAATTAATTGAGATTTGGGCAGTTAAATTTCTGTTATGCAGGCTTGGTTTTGGATGGCTTAACATACATAACATATCTTCACGCGTGTGGAGTATACACGCTATACTGACTGCCTACCCCCTCTATTCTAACTGCCTCGTTAGTCTAGTGGTCCCAAGCGCGACCCCTGAGCTGAGCATGAGGTCTTACATTCTTATTTCATTTATTGGTAGATATACGATCTAATTAATGTCACATTGAGATATTTAAGTAACATTGTCACATGATCTGTGTCGTTTCCCAAGCGTGTTGTGGTCGCAAGTTCGTTTCCTGAGTGTAGCAATCGTTGGTAACATGTAATTGTGTTTCTCACATGTAATGGAGTAAGCAGAAGTATTTGTTTGTAATAACCTTATTTGATAAAAACTTCCTGGCTTGGTTCCTGGGCAAGCGCGGTTGCTGAGTGTGAGTCGTGGGTTTGGTTCTCGGGTCGGGTAAAATGTTATTTTTGTAACTTGATAGACAGAGACGTGTAGCTGGGGAGTTTATTGTGCCGCTTCTGCTCTCCAGTGAAGCACTAGGAAGCGGTGAAGGGTGGGCGTTTTTGGGGACTGTCTTATTGTAATGTATGACGTTTAAAAAGTACTATTTCAAATGGTCTACTTTGAATAAACATAACATAACATAGCATCACGCCTGTATTCCCCGAAGGGGTAGGCAGAGGTGTACACAATTGTGTACACCCACATTTCACCAATGCTGTTATTAAGTCCCATGTAATAGGTGGTGAGCCTATTGCCATCAACCGGGCACATTTCCAAACTCCGGGCTGCTACTGAGAATTTCCTAACAGAAAAACTCAATAACACTTTGCCCGACCCGGGAATCGAACCCGAGACCTCCTGCTCAGCAGTCAGTTTGAATAAAGATATTTATTTTATCCAAAATGGATCTACGTTTGGCCACCAACTCACCTGATATTAAGCATCGGTGTGGTCGAGGATGGAGCATGTAGATCCAGAAGAAATCTATTCACTCTAAGTAGACTGGATAGATTTGGGGAAAACGACAGTTGGGGAGTTGGTGCAACTACCCAGACCCGACTCCCACAACGATTGCACCGGACTACATCCCGAAACATGACTAGGTCGTTTCACGGCATGGCTTCGTCCGGTAGGTGGTAACCAGCCGCGGCCGAAGCCTCCCACCAGAGTTGTGTTGCTTGTTTTGCACCAACCAGGGGCCACGGTTAGGGATTCCATTTTAAGGGTGCACTCCTACGGACGCGGGCAACTCAACCCCTAATAATTTTGATTTTGATTTAGGTTTTTCCGAGAATTTCTCTGTAGAAAATCGGAGTTTATTTATTTATTTATTTATACTTTATGCACATTGGTACAAAGGCGGTCTTAATGCCATAGGCATTTTCTGCCAGACAACCTTGGGGTGACGCAGAGACAAAGCATGGTAGATGCACTAACGGTTAAAAAAAGAGTAATTTACCAAATTTTTAATACATACATATAATATAATTTATACCTATCTTAAGATATATATAGGTATAATATAAATATTATATACATAATCATATATATATAAATATATAATATCAAAACTAATCAAAGACGCGAACGAGGTGTGGTGTTCCTCCATAGATGCTTCCGTACCCTGACTTTAAAAGAGTGCCGACTGTTTGCCATCCTGATTTCGACAGGGAGAGCATTCCACAATAGGATAGACTGCACAAAGCAAGTAGTTTTGGAAATCTCTCTAAGGAAAATGTGGAGTGTACCTGTGTACCGTGTAACTGACTGATGATTAGTGAGGGGGTCCTAATTGCAATAGGAGATACTGCCACCGGCCTTCACGCTACAAGAAAACAACTGAATTCCCCAAAATATAATTTACATTTATTTTCCAAAGTAATTCAACCCAAACACGCGTACCGGCCAGTGCGCAGTAACTGGCCGAGCGCCTCGCACACCGTTCGCTCCATACCCAATTTTGCTGACACAGTCTCAACCGTACATACGTGTCCCTACAGTAGAATGAACAAAATCAGAGCGATGAAAGGGGCAATGAAGAAGACGATTGTTTGAGATTGTTTTCGGTAGATCAATCAGCTTTGAGCCGAAGAATCCCCAAAACAGACGGGCAGCGTTAGGGAATTTTCACTATATCTTTTCGACAAACATATCACAGAGTTCAAGTAAATCCTCGAAAAGCATTAACGCATGTTTAGCGAACTCTAAAGTTACAATATTAAATGGAAAAAGCATACGGCCGGATACTCCAGGCGCTCTGACCACTAAGCCATCTCGACCTCTGCTAAAGATAAAGATAATTTATTTGTAAAAATTACTACACCACCGCATCTTGAATTATTAAGGTAATTGCATTCTTTACGACATTGTATTAATTGCAAAGTTAGTCGTGTCGGTTCGTTCACCTGTATAGGTACTGAATTGATAGCAATGACGTCGCGAAAAAGACGTGTTAAAAAATATGGATGAAGAATTCGCGGTGGTGAGCAGAGGTCGAGATGGCTTAGTGGTTAGAGCGCCTGTAGTATTTATCCGGGAGGCGCAGGTTCGAATCCTGTTCGCGACCGTATTATTTTTCCATTTAATATTGTAACTTTATATCACAGAGTCTCATGGAGAAAGTTATCTACCCGTGAACTTTGGTAGTGATGATATATAGCAATGAGACATGGTCGTTAACTATAGGCCTCGTGCATAGGTTCAAAGAGTCATAGCTCAGAGGGCTATGAAAACATCTCGGATAACTACGTGATAGAATTTCCAACGAGAAAATCCGTTGAAGAACCAAGGTCATCGACATAGCTTTCAGAAGCAGTAATAGCCTAATGCTATGACCGTTAAGCTGACAAGTCAAAGGTCGCAAGTTCGAATCCAATGTACGCACTACTAACTTTTCGAAGTCATGTGCGTATTATAAATTAATTATCATAGTAATATCTTAGGTTTGCGCGATCACTACACATTATAATGAAGCAACTTTTAACCGGATTAATCGCGTGTATTATTGTTTTTTTTTTGTTTTCCCTGACGTTTCGAACACTTTGCAGCGTTCGTGGTCGCAGAAGGACTAAGGTGTCAGGTATCTCAACAGTATATTTAAAATTGTGGCAAGCTTCACTTAACATTTAGTGTTTGTTTCATGTCAATCGGTTCATAAATAAAAAAGTTATGTCGATTTAAAGAATCACGTCGAACATTTGTTAATTATGAATTTGGGTTCATACACGACATGGTGTTAATTTACGACATCCACGCGGACGGAGTCGCGGGCACAGCTAGTAATATTTATATAGATTCTATACACCACTACAAACTTACGAGTATAGGCATAGTTTTTGACAATTAAAGGCCGCCATGACACAAAAATTTGATTGACATTTGTAAAGTTAATTATCTAGGAACAATGTCTTTCTAATGACAAATCACAGAAACAGACAGACAGACAAAAACTCGAATAATGTATGTGGAAGTGAGAAAAATCGTATTGGTTAAGATTGTAATCATATTTTTTTTTTTTTACTCGTGGGAATTTATTTGGTGGAGTTTGGTCGGAACTCGGGTTCCATTAATTTCTTGGAAAAAAAATGAGTTTTATCATAATGACTGTATTTCGCGCTTCAAGCTGCTTCGTTGGTCTAGTGGTCTCAAGCGCGACTGCTGAGCATGAGGTCTCGGGTTCGATTCCCGGGTTGGGTAAATATTATGTATTTTCATTAGGAAAATCTCAGTTACAGAGTATGGAACTCAATACCCGGTAGATGGCAATAGGCTTTTTTTTTTTTTTTTTTTTTTATGTGGAGAAATGCCCTTGCATACCGCTCTGACACGGGGAGACAGAACGGTTATGTGGGACTCGAACCCACTAAAACTCCACACTATACCTCCTCAGCTGCTTGAGGGCGGGACGCGGGAACGCTCTCGCACACAACCGCGAACCCGCCCGCAGCCGTCCGTTGCCGGACTCCCTCACGGGGTTGGGTATTGCACCCCCCCGCTACGGCACACCAGACTAATGGCGTGTCGCCACCACCTCGGAGACCATGTGCAATGGGCGCCAGACGACCCCGTGTCTGGACGCACTAGGTCCCCTGCGACGGGTCAGGTCTGTGGCCCCGCCGCCTGCCACTACGGCCGCAGAGGATAGGGAGAGCGGCGCCTCGCAATACCGGCACTCCTCTTCCCCTGCGGCCCCACCGCGTCCGCCATCCAACGGTGGCGGCCCCGTCAAGGCCGCGGTAGGTAGGGAGAGCGGCGCATCGACATACCGGCACTCCTCTCCCACCGCGGCCCCCATCCCTCAGCTGCGGTGCCGCCCATACGACGCCGCAGCCCACCTCAGTTGCGACACCCCCCATAAGACCCGCAACCTACGTCGGCGCCGCTCCTACATGGGCTTGAAGGCAAAGCCCTGAGGAGCGGCCCTCCTCGGGTTCCGTTAGCTTCACCGTGGGTGACCAAGCCACGGCTACTAGAGCCCCCCCACCACGACAAGGTGGAACCCCTGGGGGGGGGGGAACCCCTGGGGGGGTGGAACCCCTGGGGGGGAGACTTACTCATAACCTTGGTGAAATGTGGGTGTACAACTGTGTTTACTTCTGCCTACCCCTTCGGGCAATACAGGTGTGATGCTATGTATGTATAGTCACAAATTCGATAACAATTAAAATCCGTAACAATTCGAGCAACATTTGCTTTTTTTTTGGCATGTTTTTACCCATGGTCATGGATCCTGACCTGGCAATATGTCATACTATTTACTGCACATCCTGTATATTCACCTCGAACTATTGTACCACTGTTTAAAACTACACCATGTATATAAAAAAATATAATGACGCTGATGACACAGTTCGGTACTCAAATTGTACTCGAACTTGCGACCCGCACTTAGGTACTACTCGTATGTTGTAACAAAAATACTTAAGTTGCAAAATAAAATGTAACTAGCTAATGCCCACGGCTTCGCCCGCGTGGATGTCGGTTATCGCGACCAAAAGATATCATGAAATTTTTTATTGCGAGAAATCGCAACGAAATTAGTGAGATCTCGCTTTGCTTAATCAAAATTCCTCTCTAAAAGCATCGCTACTTTTACTAGAAATTAAAAAGGATAGAGTATGTCATACTTAAGAGATAGACATATACCATCCCGGACTTTTCTGTAGACCTATATAAGATACACAATTCCACCATACATCATTTTGGTATATCTCAAAGGGTTTAGGCAGCGTTTTCGTTGAAAGCTGCCAGACGGCTTATTTTTTGCCTACACCTCCAACAAATATCATTATATTTTAGCCAATGTATACAAAAACTTGACAAATTATATGCTAAAACCTTCCTCGAGAACCACTCTATCTATTAAAAAAAACTGCATCAAAATCCGTCGCGTAGTTTTAAAGATCTAAGCATACATAGGGACAGACAGACAGCGGGAAGCGCCTTTGTTTTAGACTATGTACCAAAATTATTCATATAATAAATTATTGTTCTTTATAGAACACTTTTGTAAGGCCATTCAGAGTGGCACCCACTAAAGTCAATGCGTATTTCTTTGCGTTAACAAAATTACAATTAATAAACACAGAGGGGCTCATGGCTAAGTAACAGTCGCACAGTTCGACTGATCGAGGTTAAGCTGCGCTTGCCGCGGTCGGTCTGTGGATGCATGACCATCATTTCACACCGAGATCCCTCCGTACCTCGGAGAGCACGTTAAGCCGTCGGTCCCGGTTGTAAAATTGAAATCTATATGAGACAGCCGCCTAGCCGTTACGGGTAGTCAGAGGCCTGAAAATCTGACGACCAGTCATACCACGTGATATCGTGTTACCCAGAAACTGGGTTGTGGAGGTCGGATAGGCAGTCGCTCCATGTAAAATACTGGTATTAAGCCGACCCCGATGTAATTGGGAGAAGGCTAGGCAGGTAGATACAAAATTACAATGAATATTACCCTATTACCATCTACCGGGCACAATTCCAAGCTTCGGGCCAATTTCCCAACAGATAATCTCAATAACACTTTACCGGATCCGGGATAGAACGCGGGAACTCATGTTCAGTAGCCGCCCTTGGGGCTACATTTTTTTTAATCAGATTGTTCGTGAAGTAAAAAAAACCTTGAAGAAATTAGTACTGGAGTAGTTTTAGCCGGCGTACCCCTCTCGCCACTGGCATATGATTCCCAATCAAACCTTTATACCTTTTACCTGTATTGTTACAATGATAGTACACGATTTTAATCGTGTGTAACACAATTTTTTGTCTGTGTTTAGTTTTTTTTATGTGTGTTAATATTGATAATATAATGACGAGAGCTATTATTGCTTTAGTGCAAGTTCTTTTGTGCTTGTGTGTTACCTCACCCCCCGCCAAAAGTGGCGAGCAAATTTGTTCGATATCTAGTCAGAAGGCGACTCCCGCCTGGTCCTCTAAATTACTAACTCATTTACCTACAGGTGAAGAGTACATGGCCTATTAGTTGCAAAACATCGCACCAAAATTAGTAAGACCTCGCTTTGCTTAATCAAAATTCCTCTCTAAACGCATCGTTAAGTACTTTTACTAGAAATTAAAATTTTGCAAAATGTAAATTTTATTTAGTCAACAAATTGTCCAGACACGATTGTTATTAAACTTTGTAATTATTTTAGTAATTGTTAATAATTAAATTATGCAAGTTTAATTTTAAATAGCAGTTATCCTCCATTTTGAAATGATAATGTCATGATTTGTACAAAACATTCAGATTTTTAAAGAAGTTGGAATGCCTCATTTTAATTAAAGTCAAAGTAAATTTTTTTATGTCACATTCACCAACACACGTGTGAAACGGTGTCGTAGTGTCGTTGTAGTCGAGTGGTTACGGGTTCACCTCATAAGCCACAGGTTGTGGGTTCAAATCTAACATGTACCAATGTGACTTTTTCAATGTCATTATGTTCTTGCTTAGTTAGCAGATATACCAAAAAAAAACGTGAAAAAAACTTGATGGTCTGAAATCGCCAACCCGCAGTGAGCTAGCGTGGTGATAAATGCTCATGCCTTCTCTGTATGAGAAGAGGCCCGCGTCCTGCAGTGGGACAGTTATGGGCTTCGAAAGATATCCAAAATGGCTGCGATCCTATATTCCAACTTTACCCAATGGCTAGACAATAACATTTCACATATGTCACTTTGCATAATACCCGGCGATTGTGTGCAATGACTAGGCAATTATGTACAATTGTAATGAAATATTTTTGTTTCTTATCATGCCCGTTGTGCTAACATTGACATATTTTTTGTTATAATTCACATAATTAATAATTATTTAGCAGTATTGCTGGGTAATTTACGTTGAAATTTGTTGTTATGTAGGTACCTATGTACAGTGGACCGCTCGTTCATGGTCTTCTATTCGTGTGGTTGATGAACAACCTAGTGTCAGTGTTTCAACCACCCGTAGGTCTCTGATATGGTTGTACACACTATCTAGAACGTCTCTCAGGCGTGCTGGTTTCCTCACGATGTTTTACTTCACCGTTTTATGCAACTTGATATTAATTTATATCTACTAATTATTTCAACTGTCTCATCTTGGTCTTGTGGTTGGTAACGCGGATGCCGAGTGTGATGGGTTCCATTCCTGAGTCAAACAAAGGGGCAAAGTGGTATTGAATTTTTGTTAGGACTTTCTCAGTAGAAGCTCGGAGTTGGTCAGTTGACGATGTGTCACCCCTGTGCTTCGGAGAGCACGTAAAGCCTGTCGGTCCTGCGCCTGATCTCTCTCCGGTCGTCTGGGATTGCCGTCCCATCGGACTATGAGAGTGAAGGAAGAGGGAGTGTACCTGTATTTTCGCGTGTTTTTGTTCTTGTCCCCATGCTGAACGTGAGGTTCGATTCCCGGGTCGCAAAGTGATGTTATGAGAATTTTTTGTAAGGAAATTCTCGGTAGCAGCCCTGAGTTTGGAATTGTGCCCGGTAGATGGCAATAGGCTCACCACCTATTACATGGGACTTAATAACAGCATTGGTGATAGTGTACAATTAGGATAACATCAGAACCTGGCGCATGGATAAAATTTGGTGTGACATAGTTAGATAGAAAGAGACCGTATCGCCACCGATACGGTCTAACCACCACTGGTTACCACCAACAACAGCATTCCCAAAGAGGGTTGACGTCCGGCAGGCGGCCGGTCATAAAACATAGCCAAATCTTTAGCAGCATGCCAGATATAGGTATGCTGCGCCGACCCCAAATAAATTGGATAAGGGCAGGGGGATGATGATGATTGTTGATAGTGTACAACTGTGTACACCTCTGCCTATCCCATCGAAGAATACAGGCATGATGCTATGTTATGTAATGTAGTGTAAAACATTTAAATTGGATGATCACATTGACACCAAAACTGTGTCGTTTTGCAGGTCACGACCTTCATGTTGCAATCGCATATTGTTTTAATATTTCGATAACATCTCTCTCGCATTGTTACAATAATAATTAGGTACTTGACTGATACAAATCTCTACATAATTAATACCCGTTTTCAGATCTACAGTTAAAAATAATTGCATCATGTATTTAATTTATCATAGTAAGTCAAGTTGACTGCATCGTTGGTCTAGTGGGCGCAAGCGCGGCTGCTGAGCGGTACCTCGGTTCGATTTCCAGGTCGGGCAAAGCGTTAATGGGTTTTTTCTGTCACGAAATTCTCAGTAGCAGCCCGGAGTCAGGAAGTTGATGGTGTGACACCCCCGTGCTTCGGAGAGCACGTAAATCCGTCGGTCCTGCGCCTAATCTCTCTCCGGTCGTGTCGGATTGTCATCCCATCGGAATATGAGAGTGAAGGAAGAGGGAGTGCGCCTGTGTTTGCGCATACACTTGTGCACTATAAAATCTGCTGCGTACTTGGCTAATCTCCTCGGAGATAGGCCGCCGTGACCGAAATACGGTCTGGAGGAGTATTATCATAGTAATTTTTTTGTCTCTTATTTGATTGTTACCTTTCACGCCGTTTAGTCGTGAAAAGGTTACAAACAAAAAGAGTTACTTTCGCATTTATAATATTAATAAGGATAATTTCTAACATGTTTTCTTTATTTGTTACAGGTTTAAGCAGAACCCTCAAAATTAGGGTACCACAGCCAAGATGACACAACAAAAACGACTTTGCGGAGTCAGACTGGGTTCCGTTGGAGTGCTGACTGTACTATTTTATTTGATTGACAGATCGCTAGCAGTAAGTGTAGTAATTTAAACTAATAATAATGAAAATGGTAGGTGATGGTCACCACCTACAACAGCATTTCCCAATGAGGGTTGACGTCAGGCAGGCGGCTGGTCATAAAACATAGCCAAAACTTTAGCAGCATTCCAGTACAAATAGAGAGTATGTATGGAAGAAGAATACATGCTGCGCCCACCACAAATAAATTGGGATAAGGGCAGGGGGGTGATGATGATGAATAATGAAAATGGTGAAGGATCCCGGTCTGTCTGTATGTTACGTGTTTCCGCTTAAACTGCTGAATCAATTTTTATGATTTTTGGTGAACTTAGAGATAGATTGGACCTTGGAGCCCGACCTAGGATACCGAGACCTAGGATATATTTGGGTTTGTGAGCAGAGGCACGTAAAGCAGTCGGTCCTGCGCCTGATCTCTCTACGATCGTGTCGGATTGACGTCCCATCGGAATATGAGAGTGAAGGAAGAGGGAGTGCACCTGTGTTTGCGTACACACTTGTGCACTATAATATCTCCTGCGTACTTGGCTAATCTTCTCTGAGACAATCGGGATCGACGGCTTAACATGCTCTCCGAGGTACGGAGGGGTCTCGGTGTGGCGAGCAGGGCACGCTGCAATAGCGGCGGTAAGACCCGTAATGGAAGAGTGGCTGGAGAGGCGACATGGCGCCCTCGGCTTCCGGATGACGCAGATGCTCTCGGACCACGGGTGCTTCGGGAAGTATCTGTGTCGCATAGGCCGGGAGCCGACACCGAGATGCCACCACTGCGGTAACTGCCCCGAGGACACGGCGCAGCACACGCTGGAGGTGTGCCCAGCTTGGGTTGAGCAGCGCCACGATCTCATCGGGGCAGTAAGGGCGGGCGATCTCTCGCTTCCGTCCGTGATTAGACACATGGTCGGGAGTGAGAGTGCATGGAGAGCCGTCGCCAACTTCTGCGAGGAGGTGATGCTCGCGAAGGAGGCGGCGGAAAGGGAGAGAGAGGCAAACCCCGCTCACCCCTGCCGCAGAAGGCGAGCCAGGCGCCGGAGGGCGCTCAACGATCTCCGGCCACCGTGAGCCGTGGGCGGCGGGTATGGGTGGTTCGCCGCCTGATCAGCAGTCCAGCCCGAGACGGCCACACGCGTGACATAGGAAGGTGTTCAGGCTAACTGTGGCCGGCCTGCACAAACCTGGAGTGTACCATAACCTGCCGGGGTCGCGGTGATTGCTGCAACGAACCCGGGTCCTCGGTAAAGGTTGGAGTAGGACCGTGTGGTTTTTAGTCGGTAGGAGTCCGGCACAGCGTCCATGATGGATGTTCCACACACAAAAAAAAAAAAAAAAAAAAGCGGTCTCGGTGTGAAATGATGGTCACGCATCCACAGACCGACCGCGGCAAGCGCAGCTTAACCTCGATCGATCAATCTGTGCGGCTGTTACTTAGCCACGAGCCCCTCCGTGAGTAATACTAATAACCGTTGAACAATAATTAATATTGAATTTTTCACACGAATGTTGTTAATTATAATTATAACAATGCAGTTGTTAATCGTTATAAAATTGTTGAGCTGTCAATACTTTTTTTTTATCAATAATGGCTCTACGTTTGGCCACCAACTCGCCTGATGGTAAGTGACGGTGTGGCCGAGGATGGAGCACGTAGATCCAGAAGAAATCTATTCATTCTAAATAGAGTGGATAGATTTAGGGAGAACGATAGTTGGGGAGTTGATGCAATTGCCCAGACCCGTCTCCCATAACGGTTGCACCGGACTACATCCCGAGACATGACTAGGTCACTTAACGGCATGACTTCGTCCGGTGGGTAACCAGCCGCGGTCGAAGCCTCCCACCAGAGTTGTGTTGCCTGTGCAGCACCACTCAGGGGCCACGTGTAGGGATTCCATTTTAAGGATGCACTTCTATGGGCAACTCAGTATCCAAATATAATATTGCCCCAGAAGATAATACTTCCTACAGATTTACGACTTTGCGACTAAAATTAAATTCAGCAAGTATTCAAGATAAATCTTTGAAAAGCATTAACGCATGCTTAGCGAACTCTAAAGTTATTATATTCAATGGAAAAAGAATATGGTCGCGAACAGGATTCGAACCTGCGCCTCCCGGATGAATATTCCAGGCGCTCTGACCACTAAGCCATATCGACCTCTGCTCACCACCGCGAATTCTTCATCCATATTTTAACACGTCTTATGACAGTCAGTAAGTATTACTTTTGCGTAAATAAGTCTCATGTGATGTGGTGAGCCTATTGCCCTATACCGGGCATAGATTGAGCAAAAAAGCTCCGGGCTGCTACTGAGAATTCTCTCTAATTACATATTGCCCGATTTGGAAATCGAACCCAGGATCTCACGCTCCGCAGCCTCGGTCGCGACCGGTCCTTTTTACACGACTGCCCAAAATAAAGAGTTATGTTTTATATTAATTCAAACCGTTTGACTCGCGACATCGCCGCGGGTTCAGCTCATGAATAACGGCTCGACTCGAGTTCGAAACTAGTCGGGCAATCCCGAAGAATGCACGTGAGTAATAACCGTTAAACAATAATTAATATGAATGTGTCTCACGAAAGTTATACAAAAAAAGTTATGTTTTAGGTTTCATGTATGTTTGTGAGTTTTTTATTCCAGCATAACTGCTAAACGCTTGATCCGATTTAGATGTATAGGATATCGTTAGAATCATTGTTTTTTCCTGGGTTAAACAAAGACTAATAAGATTTAAAAAAAACTGGTTGCCTCACAATGTTTTCCTTCACCGTTTTAAGCAAGTGATAATTAATTTATAATACGCACATGACTTCGAAAAGTCAGTGGTGCTTGGATTTGAACTTGCGACCTTTTACTTGTCAGTCCAACGGTTTATCTAACTATTAACTTCAAATTAATGTGGAAATGAATTATTAAAAATACCTATCGCATGCGACACGACACAAAAGTCGCACCAAAAAAGTCGTAGCGTGAGTACACGCGAACATGTCATATTAAAGGTTTGATTTGATAAATAGGTCTTATTAAATAGTAATTATTGTTTAATACAATTAAATTGTCATTAGAAAAATTATCTACTAGGAAAATCTGTTTAATTAAGTTTTCTATAAAAGTTAACTGTTCATCACGCCTGTAATCACCTGGATAATACAGGTTGTTTTGCAATCTAGCGAGAAGGACTATAGCTCATACAATTATTTGTTTATTAGGTTTAATAAAAAAAAAACTGATTATGTCATTAATACCTATCTCAATATTAAATTTAATTCTCATAATATAATCTTCGCTAGTTCTTTATCTTAAACAATTATAATAATATAAAAATAAAATTAATAATAAAGCATGTGTAAAATATCTTGTGCCTGAATTGTGTGTGTATTTAAATACCTAATACTAACCAAGTTTAATAGTGATATTATTACTTCAAGATAAATCTTTGAAAAGCATTAACGCATGCTTAGCGAACTCTAAAGATATAATATTAAATGGAAAAAGAATACGGTCGCGAACAGGATTCGAACCTGCGCCTCCCGGATGAATACTCCAGGCGCTCTGACCACTAAGCCATCTCGACCTCTGCTCACCACCGCGAATTCTTCTTCCATATTTTAACACGTCTTATGGCGACGTTATTGCAATCAATTCAGTACCTATACAACTTTGCAGCTAATACAATGTCGTAAAGAATGCAATTACCTTAATAATTCAAGATAAATCTTTGAAAAGCATTAACGCATGCTTAGCGAACTCTAAAGTTACAATATTAAATGGAAAAAGAAAGGGAGGCGCAGGTTCGAATCCTGTTCGCGACCGTATTCTTTTTCTATTTAATATTGTAACTTTAGATATTATTACTATTACTGTATATTTGTACGCCAGTTATTTGGCGGGGCATAGTGATACTCTATATAAACTTAATATCTGTATCTTTACCTATGTTTCACAAATAAATATGATTGATAGATAGATTGATTGATTGACATGTACCAATCACATATTATATACCCACTACCTACTACAAATACCCTTATGATTAAAAATAAAGATTTATTTATTCATCGCCATCCCCCTGCCCTTATCCCAATTTATTTGTGGTGGGCGCAGCATGTATTCTTCTTCCATACATACTCTCTCCTTGTACTGGAATGCTGCTAAAGTTTTGGCTATGTTTTATGACCGGCCGCCTGCCTGACGTCAACCCTCTTTGGGAATGCTGTTGTTGTTGGTAACCGCCACCGATACGGTCTCCTTCTATCTAGCTATGTCACACCAAATGTTATCCATGCGCTATACCATTCATAATCCTAATACCTTTATTGTAGACACGATACATAATTATGACTTAGATCTTCTTCTTATCGTGTGGTTGAAGAACAACCAAGTGTGAGAGTTTAAACCACCCGTAGGTCTCTGACATGGCTTTACACACCATCGAGAACATCTCTCAGGTCAGGTCCGTGCGCTAAGTAGGAACAATTTGCGCGTAGTGGCAAGAGCCTGAGAGAGAACAGGACACTGCTGCTTAAATAAGCACATGTTCAACCTGAGGCTAAGCGAGACACAAACCTGCAGACGGTGCGAAGAGGCTGACGAAACACCACTTCACCTTTTGGGGGAATGTGGACCACTGAAACACAAGCGCTACGCTCATCTAGGGAAGCATATTTTGGGCCCGGATGAAATGGGGGAGCTCACCAGCGGCAGGGTTCAGGGATGAACTCTAATGTAATCGCAAAGTGGCGATCACAATAGACCTCTTATGGTCTAAGTCACACAACAGCCACACAAAAAAAAAGTCTCATGTGTGCTGGTTTACTCACGATCTTTTTCTTGACCGTTATAAGCAAGTGTAAAATTAATTTCTTAATACGCACATGGTTTCGAAAAGTCAGTGGTGTGCTGGATTCGAACTTGTGACCTTTGACTTACCAGTCCAACGGTTACACCAAAGTCTCTCTAAAACTTAGTTGAAATTAATGTATTAACAATTACCATTATATTACATATATCTTCCATAATTTTTTACATTATATCCGGGCTTTATGGGACAATTAACACTATATGGGGGCTATATCCGGGCTATATGGGGCAATGAACACTATATGGGGGCTATATCCGGGCTATATGGGGTAATGGGCACTATATCCGGGCTATATGGGGCAATTGGCACTATAGGGGGCTATATGGGGCAATAATAATTTATTTAATTAATTATAATAATTTGTTGATTCATTATCTCAATGTAACTTCATGTTTTCTATGCTGTGCCCTAACGGGGTTTCTTGTTGCTACTCACCAAATTTATAGACTGATGTATATTTACACATGAAGCAATGAAGAACATTGACTTTGACTTTGATGGACTCTATATGGGGGCTATATCGGGGCTATATCGGGGCTATATCCGGGCTATACGGGGCAATGGACAGTTATGGAGATTAATAAAAAATAATTAAAAAGCACGGTCGCCACCTGTGATATTATTTATTTCACACATTTTATTGTACCATAGTCACTTTATTACTTATTTTTAAATCTTACTAGTCTATGTTACCCAGGACAAATGTAAGAATTCTAACGATATAACAAACATCGAAATCGGTTCAGGCATTTAGTAGTTATGGTGGAATAAAGAATTTCACTAATATACATAATTACATACACGGATCTTAAAAAAATACGGACGCAGTGTTGCGTACGACATGTAAGAAACTTGCCTAGTCAACCAATTTCGCTTGTCATACACGAGCTAAACGCATACAAATACTTAAAACTCATCCACTCGGCGCCAGTACGCTGCGTGTGTATGTGTAATCTATGCTTCGCTTATGACAAGGCATCCGTATTTTTTTCAGATCCGTACATACATGAACTCTTAAAACATAACACTCCTTTTGGACAGTAGTATACAGCCCGAACCGGGAATCGGATCCGGTGACTAGACAAGTAATTAATTCATGCAGTTACACTTGAATTCACACTATAAGGAAAGAAAGTGCAACGCAAATAGACATTACAATAATTACAATATTAAATCGTGAACAACTGTAGAACTATGAAATTAGAATGCTGTAAAATAGAAACATAACATAGCATCACGCCAACATTCCTCGAGTGGGTAGGCAGAAGTGTACACAGCTATATCTAGACCCATAAAATAGGTGGCAAGTTTATTGCCATCTACTGGGCAAAGTCCAAAATTTAGGCAGTTCCTGTGAGAATTCCCTAACAGAAAAACACAATAATACTTTGCCCGACCTGGGAATCGAACCCAGGAACTCATACTTAGCTATCGCGCTTGGGACCCGTAGAGGACCAGACGGGAGACGGCTTCTGACTTAATATCTAACAAATTTGCTGGCCACTTTAGGCGGGGGGTGAGGTAACACACTAGCACAATAGAGTAGTGTTTATAGAATATTTTTCGGGAGCTAACTAATGAAAAACCAAGTCAACGAACCAACTGTTTATTTGCGGCCTACCCGCTACTTATAATTATAACACAGACACCACAAATAGAACTTGCACTAAAGCAACAATAGCTCTCCTCATTACTTTATCAGTATAACAAAATCTAACAAAAACATAAAATTGTGTCACACACGATTAAAATCGTGTACTATCATTTTAACCATACAGGTAAAAGGTATAAAGGTTTGATTGGGAATCATATGCCAGTGGCAAGAGGGATACGCCCGCTAAAACTATTCCAGTACTAATTCCTTCAAGTTAGGACCCTTAGAACATTACAACGAAGCAGTCAGGGCAGACTTATTGCCTTCAACCGGACACAATTCTGAACTAAGAGCTGCTTTTGTGAGGATTTCCTAACATATTTATTTACTTTAATTAAAACGGTGGCACACCAATTCCATTAATTAAAGACAAGGCAGTGAAAACAGAACACAAAAAAGAGATCATACATCCTTCTCACAGAATCGCAAACATTCTAACATAATATCCTGCCATCCATCCGCAAACAAGTCACAGTCAGGATTGGCACACAAGACAGCGTTAAGTGCATACTCGTAAATGGTGCGCGGTATAGGTGATTTAGCACGTGCACCAATGCGACATGTTGGCATGGGAAAGAGCATGTACCTTCGGCTTTATTGAAAACCTGTTGGTCTAGTGGTTAGTAGCCCTGACTGCTATGCCGGAGGTCGTGGGTTCGATTCCCACCCAGGACAAATGTTTGTGTGATGAGCACGTTCATTTGTTCTGTGTCTGGGTGTAATTTATCTATAATATGTATGCATTTAGAAATATATAAGTAGGTTTATCAGTTGTCTAGTACTCATAACACAAGCTCTGCTTAGCTTGAGACTAGACGGCGTTGTGTGATAGTTGTGGAATATTTATTTATTTATTATTATTATTTATTTATTATTATTATTTATTTATTATTATTATTTATTTATTCGTCGGTTATTGTCGAGGGCAAAAAATCGACACAACTCGTCATGCAAATCTGGGGCATAAATTTTCCCCCTGAGGATTTTACACATGTCAACCAGTTGATGATTGTCCCGTCTGACTTCCAATGAATGGTATCCCAGATAACCCAGCAGAAACTTTGTAGGATACACGTATGGATAGTATCAATATTGGCAGATAATTAGTGCCTCGAAGAACACGTTCAACCGTCGGTCTCTGTTGCCCAAATGATCTATATGAGCCGTTACAGAGGTAGTCAGATGCTTAGAAGTCTAGTCTTACTATGGGTTTTGCAGGTCAGATAGGCAGTCGCTCCATGTAATAATGGTATTAAGCTGCATCCTGTTAGACTGGAAGGCGATCTCAATGTGGTTGGGGAAAGGCTAGTTAGATTTTTGTGACAGCATCTTCAAAGTGACTGATCCTAATCAATGTGGATTGCTCGAATGGAATGGTTGAATGGTTCTTCTGTCTTCCTCTACTCGTGTAGCCATCTACTTACTCAAAACTTTCCTCATCACATAATAATCCTCATTTCTCCGCATCACGTTTTTGCTTATAATTTCTAATTTAATCTTTAATCTTTGCAGTCGCTAGACGGATATATCCCTGGTGAAGATTATCCGGTATTCACGGAGGTGCCAAAGGGATTGTCATTCACGTGTGATGACAAGATACCCGGGTATTATGCTGACCCGGAGACTATGTGTCAAGTAAGTGAAATTACACAAACTAGTGGTCGCGCACTGGTCGAAATTCGACCATAATTCATTAAAATAAAGTATTCGCCTATTATAAAATTACTTGTATTCTTATCATAACATAGCATCACGCCAGTATTTCCCGAGGGGCTAGGCTGTGTTGTATACAGTTGTAGACCCATATTTCAACAACGCTGTTATTATGTCCCATGTAACAGGTGGTGAGTCTATTGCCATCTACCGGGTACAATTCCAAGCTCCGGGCTGCTATTGAACTAATTTTAATAATACTTTTCCCGACCCGGAAATCGAACCCGAGACCTCATGCTTGGGAACACTAGACCAACGAGGCATTTTTAACTTTTATTCCTTTGTGTATTTATAACCTATTGCCCTTTAACTTTGAAACCTAAAATGCCTGACATTTTCTAATAGCAAATGTTAATTCGTCCTAGTGTTGCTATACAAGAATATGTAGGCTATATAAGAATATTTTTACAGATCTCCTTAACTAGTAAAAGCCAGTGCAAAAAACCCGGAGTAATACTAGCAATTTAAAAAAAAATGATATGCATTAATATGTATTTTAAATTTAAATATTTTTAAACGACTTTATTATTAACTTCATAAACGCCTACACAAATATCATGAGCATCACGTTTCTCTCCTACAGGTTTGGCACTGGTGTGTGCCAAGTATAGGCGGCAACCAAATGTACTCCTTCGTGTGTGGCATCGGCACTGCTTTCAACCAGAGGACTAGGGTCTGCGACTGGTTCTTCAAGGTAAACATGATTCAACGATAACTATTTATCACTCCTGTAGCTAATAGTTATAATTATTGTAGTAGGAATTATAAGAAAACGACTTTTAACCGGATTAATCGCGTGTATTATTGGTTTCTGTTTTTCCTGACGTTCCGAACATTTTGCAGAGTCCTCCTGCGACCACGAACGCTAATCCGGTTAAAAGTCGTTTGAAAAATTTGCGGTGCTGAGCAGAGGTCGAGATGGCGTAGTGGTCAGAGCGCCTGGAGTATTCATTCGGGACGCGCAGGTTCGAATCCTGCTCACGACCGTTTTTTTTTTGCATTTAATATAATAACTTTAGATCATTCAACTTGGGAACACGTGTAGACTACTATCTTCAGGTAATAGTGTTTGAGGTAATAGTGTAGGTAGTTGGTGGTAGTGGTGATTTTTCATCGCTTGCATATATGCATATATTTGCGGGAGGACGGGCGGTGCACAGCTATTACATGACTATAAGAGAGAATATTGTATTTATTAGCATGCATTATTAGAATTTAGACATTCAGTTCATGTTCCGTTACCCCCCTTCCAGCTCCATCATCAGACCAGCTAGATGGAACCATATTAATGTGGTATAGTCCCCTGAATTAAATATATTTGTATTCAAATTGATACGGCTACTAGAAGGGGGTGTAATTTGAAGTATTCTTGTTTTTAGTGTGTTTTTAACAATTCACATATTGGCTTAAGTTTCAAAGCCAAAATGGATACGTAATATATTTTTTAAATATTGTTTTTTCTTTTATCTTTTCAGGTGGATTGTCCGAATGCTCCAGCATATTATGGAATAAACGAAGATCTGTACAAGGATGAAGCCGGCAACTACATAAACGGGAAAAAGTAGATTTTAAAATAGGGATGTACCAACTAGTGACAATCGACTAAATTAATCGACTATTTTTTTATTAACAAGAACAAAAATATACTACCAAAACTATTTTTAATCGTGTAGATGATCAGCGTCAATTCTAAAAATTGAATAAAAATGCAATATCTGCTTTAAGTGAAATTAACACAGAGGTTTTTTTTAATATTATATTTGATAATATATAGAATAAACCTGTGTCTTAATTTAAATAAAAACTGTCATTCTTAAAACTATACACCTTAGAGATATTTTAACTAAAATACATTTTAAGTACGATAATTAATATAGGGGTTTATGTTTTATTCGTTTTTTTGCTAAAGTCACAATTATCTAATTCATTGCGGATATTTATGATTTTAATGAACATCACATTCGATAGTCTAAATTAATTTGTAGTCGATTAAGTTATTATAGTTGGCACATCTCTATTTTAATAAAATATAACAAACTAGTGATAATTCTCGTACCTACAACTATTTTAAATTAATTTAAGTGCAAAAACGTCATAAGTACAATTAGATTATATATTTTTTATTTAAACTTAATCTTTACGAAGTTAAATAATTTTAACCGAGAACAAAACACATTTTATAGGTGTCAAAATCTGGCCATACACGTACGATTTCCGAATACATATTTTATTTCCGAATATGAAATACAGGTTCGGAATTCACTGAACACAGATGTTGTTCTATTTCATTTAGAATTTGTACTGCTAATGAAACGACCGAAAGGATTTTTCCGAATGGAAAATATAATATCGTTTTGCATCATGTATTAACACTTTGTATGAAAAGGGTATGTTTGGGTGCCCAAAAGGAAAACAATATTTACTCGACAGTCAGTCAGGATACATTTACTCAGCATACAAAAATATAATAAAGAAGGAAAAACAAAAAACATATAACATGACCATTGTGTGTCACACGGCTGCTCCTGATAGGTCAAGTTCAGCAAAATACGAGACCAGTAGTGCCTGGCGCTGGTTTTCAACTGGGACCTAATTGTGAAGTATCACGGATAAAAATCAGTATAATAGAAAAAAAAAAACGTTAATCAAATTTGGAAACTATACTTGTGAGACCAGACTAAATTCAAAGCTCCTCGGATTTAAGTTATCTGACATTGGTAAAAATTGTACTTAGAGATTTAAAAAAAATCTACCTACGTTAATAGAAGAAAAAACAAAATGATAGATAAAATAATGATGTGATTGATTTAAAATTAAAGATGTGATACATATTTCTTATTTAAGTGATAATGATTAATAATTGAAGTTACCTTAAAAAACTAAGTTATACATATTTCTACTATTGTATAGAAACCTTAATTATTTGAAAATACTATGAAGATTTATAAAAAAAATACGTATTTGTAATGAAAGCTTGCTACTATACTACAAATGTTATCGCCAAATAGATGGCGCTAGGCGTCTCCATAAGACGACAAGAATGGAACTTGAAATGTATAGATACAAACGTGCGACATTGTTGGTTCAAGGTCGCGTGTTCGAGTCCCGTGCTTGTTTATTATTTTTTAATGTTACCTTAGAAAATAATAATCTTTATCACAGTCACCTTGACCACACGTATCTAATCAAAATTCACCATTTTCCAGGAGTTATTCACACAACAGTGAATACGACAGACGAAGACTGACAGCTAGACGAAAAAGACAGGAATACTCGATGAGACGGTCACGTAAGACTGACCAGACAGACAGAATACAAGACAGAAAAGACAGGCTGCAAGTTATACCTAAAACAAGATAGACTGACGATTTTTCTTCTTCAATGAAACAGTTCCACCGTTTCTAACAGAAACCTAAAGGTCATAACAGACCCATTAGGTCACGGGCCATTAAAAGTAGCTTATTGTATTTTTTGTAATTGAAATTCTTTGGTCTCATGCAAATGACAGACGTTGCTGTACTATTACTTAAACTTTTGAATACATTCAGACAATTAAAGATAAATATTTGAAAAGCATTAACGCATGTTTAGCGAACTCTAAAGTTATTATATTAAATGGAAAAAGAATACGGTCGCGAACAGAATTCGAACCTGCGCCTCCCGGATAACTTTAGAGTTCGGTCACCTGTAAAGGGACTGAATAGATAGCAATGACGTCGCCAAAAGATGTGTTAAAATATGGAAGAAGAATTCGCGGTAGTGAGCAGAGGTCGAGCGCCTGGAGTATTTATCCGGGAGGCGCAGGTTCGAATCCTGTTCGCGACCGTATTCTTTTAATTTAATAAATTCAGACAATGACTAAAATTTATGTCAACGTTGAAAACTATCTATAGTTTTAGTACTAAAATCAGTAAAAGGCAAAAAAATTATCATCAATAGAAATCATCACTAATTTCCTGAGTTGATGCATTATAGGTGAATACAACGAGTTATTCGATTTTTAAATTCACATAAATATTGTTTATAATAAAAAAATAAAAAGCAGGCCAGTTGCATTTAAAAAAAAAAAAAAAAAATATTACGAAATTTTGTTCTATCGTAGCCCAACTAACCTAGACGGCACTACTTTATGGCGTCAATTACAAACTTAGTTATGTTAACCAAAAATTTCCATATACCTTTAGTTTGACGTCTCTAATCTTAATTGAACAGCCACCTAAAAGTGGGCCGTCTAAAATGTTCGAAAATTTTGGTTTGACGCGCAAAAATTCTAATTTGACGTTTCAGAATCCACTATGTCTTGCTCTTATAATAACTTTTAGTAAATAAAAGATAGCAATGCTCCACTTTTAGCTGAGTTGGACTACGTTGTATCTATTTCAGATACCATTTCTGTAATACATACATAAACATGCTTAAAATAAAATAAAACCTTATCCCTTTGGCTTAGCCACGTAAAAATACGTACTTCATAACAATAAAAATCTATTATGTCTGCTAATTAGCGAGCCAACAGATTAAGGAGACGCCTGGCGATATTTACAAGCAATAATTTAGAGAGATTTCAGATTAGTTGAAATTTAAAAGATGCGACCAAGCGACACGATAGCTCAGTTAGGAGAGCCATGTCACGGACTGACAATGGTCAATCCGGTTCGTGAATATTACTTTTCAAATTTAAAAAAAAAAAAAATTGCCTTTGAAATGTAAAAAAAATATTATAAGATAAATTCGTTAAAAGTATCGATACTTGGGTATTTAAAATAGCAAGTGGCACATCACTAAAATAAAAACTTGAAATTTAATTTGCCATACAAATCGTCACCACTAAAATTATGATTTTTATTATGTAAATAATAAATTAATATAATGTTAATTAACTATATTTTTGTACCTAATAATAAATAAATTAATATAAGTGGTTTTATTTTATTTTTCTCTTATTTAAACATCCACATTGATCTAGTGGTCGGAAGCGCGACTGTTGAGCATGAGGTCCTGGGTTCGATTCCCGGGTCGAGCAAAGTGTTATTGAGTATTTCTGTTAGAAAACTCTCAGTAACAGCCCGGAGCTTCGAACAGAGCCAGGTTCATGGTAATAGATGGTCTATTACATGGGACTTAATAACAGTATTGGTGAAATTTGGGCGTACTGTATACACCTCTGCCTACACCCTCGGGGAACGGGTGTGATGCTATATTGAGTTATCTCCTCTTAAGGATATTCGTCTTAAATAATATATAGTCCTCCTGACTAAATAGTTCGGAGGCCCAGGTACTCTCCGAGAGGTCGCCAGCAAGATCAAGTTCCTGCTGGCCTTTCTTGAGGGGTTGGGGTGGATCGAATAATCCATTCCCACCCCGGACGCAAAATAATCGCCGAGAGCGGGGAGTTGCGGAAACCAGCTCGTTACACCAATACCAATATTGTCCTCCTTAACGGTTTCGATAATAATAGTACTCCCGACCGTATTTCGGTTAGCCCGGAGTCAGGAAGTTGGTGGTGTGACACCCCCGTGCTTTGGAGAGCACGTAAAGCTTTCGGTCCTGCGCCTGATCTCTCTCCGGTTGTGTCGGATTGCCGTCCCATCGGACTATGAGAGTGAAGGAAGAGGGAGTGCACCTGTGTTTGCACATACACTTGTGCACTAAAATATCTCCTGCGTACTTGGCTAATCTCCGTGAAGGTAGGCCGCCGTGACCGAAATACGGTCGGGAGTGTATTGCGCAAAAAAAAGTTAAAAAGTAAAAGCCTAGGTAGACGATGACACAAATAAAACCAGTCAAGCGTGATTCGAACCCCGCAATATGTTCCGTACCATTACACTTTAATCTATAATTTCTTTGAAACAATTCATTTTACAATGTTGCCGTATCTATTGACTGTCCTGTTGGTCTAGTGGTTAGTAGCCCTGACTGCTATGCCGGAGGTCGTGGGTTCGATTCCCACTCAGGACAAATGTTTGTGTGATGAGCACGATCATTTGTTCTGTGTCTGGGTGTAATTTATCTTTAATATTGAGCATTTAGAAATATATAAGTATGTTTATCAGTTGTCTAGTACTCATAACACAAGCTCTGCTTAGCTTGAGACTAGACGGCGTTGTGTGATAGTTGTGGAATATTATTATTATTTTTATATTTACTTTTCTTTTTCCTCGGTGAACCGGGGTTACTGATGGCACGGGCCTAAGCCAAGTGTATAACAGTGGGGTTAAGTTAAGCATGGGTGGGAATATTCATATGGTTATAATGAATTATTGGATTCGCATTGTAAAAACTTTCTAACCAGTCTGCATGTGTTTAATATCGCTGCCTTTTGTAGTAGATCATAGGTATTCTGGGGTAGGTTTAGTGACTTGATAGACTGATGAAGTTGTTTGGGTATAACTCCTGTTGTGGACAATACTATTGGGACTATTGTTACTTTATTTAGATGCCAGATTCGGGTTATTTCATCCTTTAGTTCGATATATTTAGATAGTTTCTCTGAAATTGTAGTCTGTAAATTGTGGGTGTTCGGTACTGCAATGTCTATTAGGTATCCAGTTTTATTAATCTTATTTATTAATGTTATGTCTGGTCTATTGTAATGTATCGTTCTGTCGGTAAGAATGGCTCTGTCAAAATATAGTTTTGTGAATTCGTTCTCTAACACAGTTTCTGCGTTATACTTATAATATGGGACAGATGTTTGTAATAGTTTAAATTGCAAAGCTAGTTTTTGGTGTATTATGTTGGCTACTTGGTCGTGTCTATGTTTATAGTCTGTCTGGGCTATTGACTTGCACGCACCAGTAATGTGTTGTATAGTTTCTGGGGAGCTATTACATTTCCTGCAGGTGTCATTTATTATTATTATTATTATGATTTCTTTAAAATAATAAATACATTGTTGCCATGCTTGTCCTTTTTAATTATATAGCTATATGGTGGATCGAAATTATGTTATACTAGTTGGTGCCCGTTACTTTGTCTGCGTGACAAAAGGTAGCCTATGTCCTTCTCCAAGGTCCAATCTATCTCCTTTCCAAATTTCATTACGATCCGTTCAGCCATCTAGTCGTGAAAAGATAACAAACAAACAGAGTTACTTTCACATTAATTATACTCCTCCCGACCGTATTTCGGTCCATATACAGGTGACTGAACCGACACAATTAACTTTGCAGTTAATACTATGTCGCACAGATGCAATTACCTTAACAAACACAGATAAATCTTTGAAAAGCAGTACATGCATAGCGAACTCTAGAAAAAGTTAGTTGTGTCGTTACGGTCACGTGTATAGGGACTGAATAGATAGCAATGACGTCGCCATAAGACGTGTTAAAAATTTGGAAGAAGAATTCGCGGTGGTGAGCAGAGGTCGAGATGGCTTAGCGGTCAGAGCGCCTGGGGTATTTATCCGGGAGGCGCAGGTTCGAATCCTGCTCACGACCGAATTCTGTTTCCACAAAAAAAATAGGATTTTATTGCATAAAATTGTGCTTACTCCCTATTCCATGGGACTTATAACAGCATTGGTGAAATTTGGGTGTAAAACTGTGTATATTTCAGCCTATCCCTTCGGGAATACAGGCTTGATGCTATGAATTCAAGATTTTATGAAAATAAATTATATCGTGCGCTGGTCTGCCCAAAACTGCCTCGTTGGTCTAGTGGTCCCAAGCGCGACTGCTAAGCAGGAGGTCTCGGGTTCGATTTCCGAGTCGGGCAAAGTGTTGAGTTTTTGTGTAAGGAAATTCTCAGTAGCAGCCCGAAGTTTGGAATTGTGCCCGGTTGATTACAATAGGCTCACCACCTATTACATGGGACTTAATAACAGCATTGAAAGAAAGAAAGAAAATGTTTATTTGACACAGTCAGAAAGGACACAATTTTTGTAAGTAGGTATACAAAAGATAACAGGTATGAATGTTGAGCAGTCATTGTGTGCCACACGGCCGTGCTTAGCCGTGCTAGCTTAAATGGTGAGTAGTCACAGATGTAAATCATTAGTAGTAGGGTAGACCTCTGCACACCTCTGCCTATCCCTTCGGGCATACAGGCTTGATGCTATACATGCTGGATTTGAAGCTTTGAGTATTCTTCTGGTGTTTTTTTTTATGGAATAGGGGGCAACCGAGCAGACGGCTCGCCTGATGGTAAGTGATTACCGCCACCCATGGACACCCGCAACCCCAGAGGAGTCGCAAGTGCGTTGCCGGCCTTTTAAAGGTTTTGGGCCTCCGTTACCCTCACTCACTCGGCGAAACACAACGCAAGCGTTGTTTCACGCCGGTTTTCTGTGAGGCCGTGGTATCAATCCGTTCGAGCCGGCCCATTCGTGCCGAAGCATGGCTCTCCCACGGTTCAAATCCAGCTCACGGCCTATCGTACGTTTATTTCCATAAAAAACTGATAACTTCAATGATTACAGGTACCTTATTAAGCAATATTGAAACCACATTTCCATATACATTATACATAGGTATCTTCAAGCCATAGCCTTGGTGGTGTATGCAGGGAGAATGGTAAAGCTCTTTAATATTTATAATGCATTCTAGTCGTGTCGCACACATGGGCAGGTACAGTTAACTTGCATTGTGTTTGTGTGTGCGTGCGGGCAAAGGTGCGGTTATAAAGTGACAAAAAGTTCATGAGACTTTTTAAGGTTTTCTTGTTTTATTATATTATAAATTTATTTATTTTCGGAGCTTTCACATACTTTATTTTTACACGACTGCGTATAAAAAAGAATATTATGTTTTTAGGATTAATGTATGTTTGTGAAGGTGAGGGGCTCGTGGCTAAGTAACAGCTGCACAGATCGATCGATCGAGGTTAAGCTGCGCTTGTCGCGGCGGTCTGTGGATGGGTGACCATCATTTCATACCGAGACCCCTCCGTGCCTCGGAGAGCACGTTAAACCGTCGGTCCCGGTTGTCAAATTAAGATCTATGACAGTCGTTACGGGTAGTCAGAGGCCTGAATGTCTGACGACCAGTCATACCACGAGATATCGTGTTACCCAGTAATTGGGTTGTGGAGGTCAGATAGGCAGTCGCTCCATGTAAAATACTGGTATTAAGCTGCATCCGGTTTGACTGGAAGCCGACCCCAATGTAATTGGGAAAAGGCTAGGCAGATTCTATGTTTGTGAATTTCTTTAATCGACCATAACTTCTAAACGCCAGAACTAATCTAGATGTATGGGGTATTGTTAAAATCCAATAGGCTAGTAAACTAACTAAACTCTAAACTCCTCTGGCTCAGCGACCCAAAATGAGCCTCCGAAATGAGAATTCTCCACTTGGCACGACCTTGATAATATTGTTAGTCTATTAGACACTATTTGCAATGTGAATGTGAGTACGATGTGGGCTAGAAATTCATTCATACATGAACCTCATAGACTGTCTGGCGGTTTTGAGTCGTTTTATGTGACCTACGCAAATGTCCTCCTGATCTGGTATCGTCTTGTGACGGGTCGTTGAGCTCCCTTAGTTATGGTTGAGCTACACGATGACTGATGCATACGTGCCGTCAGACAGGACAGGTCACCTCGAAGCTGCTATGGCTCTTTCCTCAAAAGGCCATTCCAGACGATCCCTGCATCGTTACACTCACATAGATATGTACATACAATAGTATGTTGGTGCATAATAATGCCTGGACTATAAAAGAGACGTTGACCTCTGAGTTTGTTTCGGCGTTTCTTCTCAGAGACAGTCAGATAGGAAACGCCGGCGCCATCTAGTTTAAAAAAATGACTTGTAAAAGTGTCTTCAACAGATCTATTTACAGAAATAAAATCATTTATTTATCATTTATCACTTGCGCGGTTTCTCGCCAGTTACTGGCTTGAATCTCCCGCAGATCAACCTCCACTATATCACACCAGCGGTATTTGGGGCCACCCACCGGTCTTTGTCCGGAAGATCGACCTAGATATGCTCTTTTGACTGCCCGTTCCTCCCCCATACGTTCGACATGTCCGAGCCAGCGCAGTCGATGTGATTTGATCGCGCCATTTATATTGGGCTTGTCCATGAATGCTTCGATTTCGGCATTTTTTCGGACTCTCCAACTACCATCTTGTCTTTTTGTTGGAACTAAGATATTACGGAGAACTATATATTTTTTTAACATGTTTATATAAAGTTAATTTAAATGAGCTTTGGTAGTAACGCAATGCAATACAAAACTAAGAAATTAAATCTGTACACAATATGGAAAAACCCTGCCTCTCAAACTAGGTAAACCTGTATCTTGAGAGACAGTGGTTCAGCTTAATATTTGATGCTATAAGTGTAACAGTAGACTGTGTCGATCTACCTGAGCAATTGAATCTATTTTATAAAGCTAATTTAGCTTAAATTAGGTATATATTTTAATCGTGATGTGTATGTGCGTATGTGTGCGTATGCGTATGTATGTGTGTGTGTGTGTGTGCGCGTGTTTGTGTGTGTGTGGGGGGGGGGTTGTGTGTGTTGTGTGTGAATTGAGATATGTATTAGGCGATGTACTTAAGTAAGGATTCTATTTGTAAATAGTACCGTTCCAGTAGCCATTCCGTTAATTTTGATTTAATTTCATATTTATTTAGATCGATAATGTTTACTTTTTTGTGAATTTGCTTGTAGATGTATGTTTTTAATGTCAAGTATTGGTGTTGAGCGAAGGTGGTATTGTGAGGAGTACTTACGAGTAGTTTTTTTTTTTTTTAGGGTCAGTTGGGTGGACGCTGGCGTGTTTTCTAACAATAGACTGCAGTACATAATTCTATCTATCTTTCTGTGACCAATAGTTTGTTTTCCTCCTTGAGTTTTAGTATCCAAGCCTCACAGCCGTACATTAATATAGGTCTGATTACGGTTTTGTAGATACGAAGTTTTGATTTTCTGCTAAGATACTCGGACACCACCACCTTGTGAAGGGCTGCACTGCATCGCAAGGTGTTGTGGATGCGAATTTGAATTTCTTCATCCCAAGTATTCTTATCCGTAATAATACAATCGAGATATTTGAATTTGGTCACTCCTTTATATGTGTCTCCAACCTGTACATCTTGTCTTTGGTTGCGAATGTTTTTGTATCGCTTCATGTGGAGATACTCGGTCTTATCATAGTTGATCTCGAGTCCAACTTTTCTTGCCTCTACTTCTAAGATCTTAGCGGCCTGAGCATCTCTCGGAGCTTCACTGTTTATCCCCAACAAGACCAAATCGTCAGCGTACCCTATCACCGTATGCCTTCCGTTCAGTTCTCGACTCGAGCATAAGCACTTTTCTAAGGACAGTCAAGGACTAAGTTAAAAAGGACAGGTGCCAGAGCGTCTCCCCGTTTCAAACCGGTAATCACCGCCGTCACTCAGCTCGCCTCCGACTCCTACACATTTTACTTTCCGCGGTAGCCGTGACTATCTTGTCAACTAACTTTTTTGGTATGTGATAATGTGTATTTGGAGTGAGGCTAGTAAGATTAAAAAATATTTCAAGATAAATCTTTGAAAAGCATTAACGCATGCTTAGCGAACTCTAAAGTTATTATATTAAATGGAAAAAGAATACGGTCGCGAACAGGATTCGAACCTGCGCCTCCCGGATGAATTCTCCAGGCGCTCTGACCACTAAGCCATCTCGACCTCTGCTCACCACCGCGAATTCTTCTTCCATATTTTAACACGTCTTATGGCGACGTCATTGCAATCAATTCAGTCCCTATACTGGTGACCGAATTCGGTCACACCTTAGTCCTCCTCCGACCACGAACGCTGCAAAGTGTTCGAAACATCAGGAAAAACAAAAAACCAATAATACACGCGATTAATCCGGTTAAAAGTTGTTTTATTATAAGATTAAAAAAATATATAGTGGCTATATATGGTAATAATATATGGTACACAAAATTGCCAAACCGCCTCGTTGCTCTAGTGGTCCGAAGCGCGACTGCTGAGCATGAGCTCTCGGATTCAATTCCCGGGTCGGGCAGTTATTGAGTTTTTATGTCAGGAAATTCTTAGTAGCAGCCAGGAGTTTGGAATTGTGCCCGGTATTTGGCAATATGCTCTCCCACTTAATAACAGCATTGGTGAAATATGGTTGTACAACTCTGCCTACCCCTTCCCGGAATCCAAGCGTATGTTTGTCAAATTAATATCTTATTGTCTAAATTAATAACATACAAAAAGTCGCAACAATTTTTCCCACCACTATGACTAAAGCTCTACTCCTGTCACTTTACCAAAGATGGTGGGGCAACCAGCCAGTCCACACAACACCTTAGCCACGAACAGACGTGGCTCAAGACAAAAAATAACAAAAGAATAAAAAGTGTTTTCTAAAACAACAGTGATAGTGCAGTGCAAATTTGAAAACTACAGTGCTATTTCTGGATAACGGTAAATGCTATTTTTAATGTGTTTATTTATTAAAACGTTATTATGTAATAATATTATGTTATTTCGGTAACGTAATGTTGAAAACTCGTTTTGTAATCGGAACGCGAAGTTTTGAATTTCTGTTCGTATATTCACGGTTTAAGTAAGACGGATGGGCAGAGAATAAATTATTTACGGCCATAAAAAATTTTTTTTACATAACTCTTTTGAGATTTATGGATAACGAACGTCAACTTTTTCCATTCACAAATTTCTTCATCTTTAACGCAACATTTGTGACATTTGAGTAGTGCATTACTTGTCAAAGCATTGCATAAGTTGGTCTCATAACTGAAGCTCATAACTGTTGTAATATTAAGCATTTTTTTATTAAATACTCTACTTATAACACATTATAATAAAACAACTTTTAACGATTTCGTTCGTTCGTTTCGAACACTTTGCAGCGTTCCTCGTGCGACCACGAAAGGGTATTCGAAACGTCAGAAAAAAAACAATAATACACGCGATTAATCCGGTTAAAAGTTGTTTTATTATAATGACTAGTGATTGCGAAAACCTTGCTATAGAAACTATTTTTTATGCACAATCGATCCGAATGCAATAGCACTCACGACTTGCACCGGACCTAATTTTTAACCGTAGTGTCTCGTCTCTAGAGCCATAGTCATTGTGGGTTAAACTGTGGCATGTACTTATGTTATAAGTACCTATTTTCTAAGTTAATCTAAGACATCCCCAACATAGACCGAAATTACAACTTAATGGTCTGGAATAGCCTGCAATGAGCTAGTGTGATCTTTTTGTATGCGAAGAGGCCCTTAACCTGCATTGGGACCGTTATGGGCTGGTTTCGTTACTCTTGTCGTGTTAAAATGTGGAAGAATAATTCACGGTAGTGAGCAGAGGTCGAGATGGCTTAGTGGTCAGAGCGCCTGGAGTATTTATCCGGGTGGTGCAAGTTCGAATCTTGCTCACGACCGTATTTTTCTTTCCACAAGAAATTATAACTTAAGAGTTCGCTACGCGTGCGTTTCAAAGATTTATATGTAAAACCATCTCATTTATTCTAACAAATGTTACACTTTAAACAATTTTCTCAATTGTTTTCTAATCAGTGTGCAATGTTACATCAGTTACTTGTTATTCGAACGAGGGTAGGCAGGGAATATTAATGTCCTTACTGTTGCTGCGTGGTACACTAACTGGGCATGTATTGGCAACGTATTGCCGGTATTAGGTGTTGCTCAATACTATATTAAATTGATTTTAACTTTGATGTCAAATATGATGTACCTAAAGTTATTATATTAAATGGAAAAATAAGAATAAGGTCGTGAGAAAATCCCGGATAAATACTCCAGCTAAGTAGTCAGAGCGCCTGGAGTATTTATCCGGGAGGCACAGGTTCGAATCCTGCTCACGACCGAATTCTTCTTTTTCCATTTAATATAATTATTGAGTTTTTTTTAATTTCATGAAAGTAAGTATATGTATGTATGTTTGTGAGAATTTTTATTCCACCATAACTTCTAAAGGGCTGAACCGATTAAGATGTATGGGGTATTGTTAGAGTCCTATATTATCCCGGATAACATCTAGGCTAGTAAGATTAAAGTGTATGATTAAAATAATACTCCTCCCGACCATATTTCGGTCACGGCGGCCTATCTCCGAGGAGATTAGCCAAGTACGCAGGAGACATTATAGTGCACAAGTGTGTGCGCAAACACAGGTGCACTCCCACTTCCTTCACTCTCATATTCCGATGGGACGGCAATCCGACACGACCGGAGAGAGATCAGGCGCAGGACCGACGGCTTTACGTGCTCTCCAAAGCACGGGGGTGTCACACCACCAACTTTCTAACTCCGGGCTGCTACTTAGAATTTCTTAACAGAAAAACCCCATAACGCTTTGCCCGACCTGGGAATCGAACCCGGGACCTCATGCTCAGCAGCTGCCTTTGCGACCAATAGACCAACGAGGCTGTTGGTATGATTAAAATAGTAAAATAGTGGGTATAGTACACCAAAATATAACAGGATTAAGTATATAATTCACATATGACAGGATTGCCTTTTTTTTAATAATTTTATTTTGTACTAAAAGTTAATATATGAGCTAATGTATGAATTAAGGGAAAACAAATTAAAATTTAGGCACGTCAAACTTCTTCTTATCGTGTGGTTGATGAACAACCTAGTGTCAGAGTATAAACCACCCGTAGGTCTCTGACATGGCTTTACACACCATCGAGAACATCTCTCAGGTGTGCTGGTTTCCTCACGATGTTTTCCTTCATCGTTTTAAGCAAGTAAAACGCACATGACTTGAAATGTCAGTGGTGCCTTGGATTCGAACTTGCGACCTTTGACTACAAAGTCCAACGGTCACAACACTAGGCTATGACTGCTAACTTACTCAGCAAAAACCTGTTCTCTCGGGAGTATTGAAGGTGACAATCTCTCACTTAATACATTTCCTCCACAAACCAAGGTGACGATATACTGACGTGGATGAAATAAAGGCGTGTTTCATCTGTAAAATTACAAATTATTGTGGAAAAAGAAATACGGTCGTAAGCAGGATTCAAACCTGCGCCTTCCGAATAAATACTTCAGGCGCTCAGTGTACCTATTGACTAGTGTCACTTTGTAGAACATTGCGGCGCATGTTTTCAATATTTTTGTTCATCATGCACAGTACGACGCAATGTACGACAAAGTGACCATATTAAATGTTAACAGAGTCGGCCATGTGTAGTTTATTTTTATTTCACAGTTTTTTGTTTAAAAAGATTTGGGGAGAACGATAGTTGGGGAGTTGATGTAACTGCCCAGACCCGTCTGCCACAACGGTTGCACCGGACGATATCCCGAAACACGACTAGGTCGCTTCGCGGCATGGTAACAAGCCGGGGCAGAAGCCTCCCACCAGAGTTGTGTAGGGATTCCGGTTTAAGGGTGCACTCCTAAGGACGCGGGCAAATCAGCCCCGAATTATTAGCCTATGTTACCCGGAAAAATTTAAGAATCCTAAGGATACCCCATATATCGAAATCGGTTTAGGCGTTTAGAAGTTATAATGGAATAAAGAAACTCACAAACATACATACATACACACATTAACCCTAAAACTTAACACTTCTTATTTAGGCAGTGATTAATTTTTAAATGATTATATAGGATTGTGATACCGTTTCGGCAGTTTACAACTGCAAAGTGTTAACGCTGAGTTTAGTAATATTAAAATGATTGCTTAATACATATCGCCATCTCCTTAAGACCAGAAGAAGGGAACTTGAAATTTAATAGATGCGAACAGCGACACGGTAGCTCAGTTGGGAGATCAATGACACGGTATCTCAAAGGACGCGTGCTCGAGCCACGTTCGTGTTATTTCAATGTTACCTTAGACAATAATAAATACTAAGAATGGCGCCTAACTGACGTCTAATTTCGCAAAAAGTTTTTATGCTTCTCAAATTGCAAATTTTCCATTTAGATTGTTTGCTAACAACTTATTTATTTCTAAATGTTTTGTGTAGATTGTCAATTACAACATAATTGTTGCTACACGCTTTGTAATAAAGTTACGTACATCCTACTTCATTACTATAAAACAAAGTCGCTTCCCGCTGTCTGTCTGTCCCTATGTATGCTTAGATCTTTAAAATTACGCAACGGAGTTTGATGCGTTTTTTTTTAATAGATAGAGTGATTCAAGAGGAAGGTTTTAGTATATAATTTGTCAAGTTTTTGTATACATTGGCTAAAATATAATGATATTTGTTGGAGGTCTCGGAAAAAAATAAGCCGTCTGGGAGCTTTCAACGAAAACGCTGCCTAAACCCTTTTGAGATATAACAAAATGATGTATAGTGGAATTGTGTATCTTATATAGGTCTACAGAAAAGTCCGTGATGCTATATGTCTATCTGTTAAGGATAACATACTCTACCTATTTAATACTTAAAAAAATGGGCAATTATAAAGCGGTAATTGGAAAGCGGGAACGGGATCAAAATTTCATGGTAACTTTTGGTCGTGATACCCGACATCTACGCGCCCGAAGCCACGTGCATCAGCTAGTAATATTATAAACGCGAAAGTTTGTACGTATGGATGTTTGTTAGTCTTTCACGCAATAACTACTGTACGGATTTGGATGAAATTTGGCACACAGATAGTTTATAACCTGGATAAACACATAAGGTACTTTTACTGAAGGCCACGCAGACGGAGTCGCGGGCAGAAGCTAGTGTTTAATAAAAATGTACTGGGTGTAAGGGGTGCAATAACCTCCTCCCGAGCGTACCTCGGTCACGGTGGCCTATCTCCACGGAGATTAGCCAAGTACGCAGGAGATATTATGGTGCACAAGTGTGTGCGCAAACAAAGGTGCACTCCCTCTTACTTGACTCTCATATGCCGATGGGACGGCAATCCGACACGACCGGAGAGAGAGGCGATGGACCGACGCACGAGGGTATCACACCACTAACTCCCTGACCCCGGGCTGCTACTGAGAATTTCCTAACAGGAAAATCCAATAACACTTTGCGCGACCTGGGAATCGAACCCAGGACCTCACGCTCAGCAGCCGCGCTTGCATCCGCTAGACCAACGAGGCAGTCGCAGTAAGGGGTGCACTGTCGTGGTGGCCAAGTGATTTTGAGCCCAACTCTTGAAGCCCAGGTTGTGGGTTCAAAACTGGCATGTACCAATGTGACTTTTTCAAGGTCATATGTACTTTCTTAGTAAATCATCACAGACATACGGTGAAGGAAAACATCGTGAGGATCACGACTTAATGGTCTGAAATCACCAACCCGCAGTGAACTAGCGCGGTGATAATTGCTCGTGCCTTCTCCGTATGAGAAGATGGCCTTGCCCTGCAGTGGGTCAGTTATGGGCTAGTTGTGTTTTGGGTACAAGGACACCGTATTAAAAACTGGTACAATTAATCCAGAACTTGATTTTGGTCTCCTCAACCTTAGAATAATGCGTCACATATTATGTTATAAAGTTAGTCGTATCGGTTCAGTTTCCTGTAAAGCAAATTAATAGATAGCAATGACGTCACCAAAAGACGTGTAGAAGAATTCGCGGTGATGAGCAGAGGTCGAGATGGTTAGTAGTCAGAGTGCCTGGAGTATTTATCCGGGAGGCGCGGGTACGAATCCTGCTCACGACTGTATTCTTTTTCTTCAAAAATTTATAATTTTATAATTCGATAACCTAGCACTTGTTGCTTAAAAGTGACACACAACTCGAACTTTGCTAGTAGCAAGTGGTTGCTCAACCGCTGTCAACCAGTTGTTGAATAACCAATCGAGGTGTTGACATCGGTAAGCGGTAACCATTCACTGCAAAGGTACATGTATGTGGTCACATATATTTCTTAAGTCAACATAGAACGTTGACTTTAGTGATATAGCTGGGCCCGAAATGTTAAATCTAAAGTTAAAATATTAAATGGAAAAAGAATACGGTCGCGAGCCGGATTCGAACCTGCGCCTCCCGGATAAATACTCCAGGCGCTCTGACCACTAAGCCATCTCGACCTCTGCTCGTTACCGTGAATTCTTCTTCCACATTTCAACACGTCTTTTGGTGACGTCATTGCTATCTTTTATTCAGTCCGTATACGGCGGTTGACGGCGCGGTTGGCGCAGTGGTCAAGAAACCGGCTGCTGCGCCGCGTGTCGCAGGTTCGATTCCAGCACGGAACAAATATTTGTATGACCTACAGATAGTTGTTCCTGGTCTGGGTGTGTGTGTGCTTGTGAGATTATATGTCTGTAAACGCACCAACGATACAGGAAGAAATACCTAGTGTGGGGCAACGTTTAATTAATAAACAAACAAACACTTCAAAGATAAAAACAGAAAGGCAAAATTACATTCATACACTCGTCTCACAGTACTGAAGACATACTAAAAAGAGCGCCTTCCATTTGTCCACAAACACATCGGCTTCAGGCTTGACGTCCAAGAGAGTGTTGAGTGCAGTGAGAACGCGCAGGACAGTGAATGAGCTCGTGAAACAGTGCGTCAAGCTGCCACTGCCAACAATCTATGCCTTCTGTCACGGCTGTAGCTTACTGGGGGAAAAGTTGGCAAAGTCCTTCATTTAGTTCTGTTGCATCAAATTCTCTTATGGAGAGAATTGTAATATGTAGACATCTAAGTAAATATGTATATGCTTTTTTTGGAAAGTATTAAAAGTAGCAAAAGTGTAAGTAGCCTCGGATGGAAGTAGCCTCGTGCAGTTAATCCATAGGGGTTTGATCTGCCTCGTAGGTCTAGTGGTCGCAAGCGCGGCTGCTGAGCGTGAGGTCTTGGGTTCGATTCCCAGGTCGGGCAAAGTGTTATTGAATTTTTCTGTTGGGAAATTTTCAGTAGCAGCCCGGAGTCAGGAAGCTGGTGGTGTGACACCCCCGTGCCTCGGAGAGCACGTAAAGCCGTCGGTCCTGCGCCTGATCTCTCTCTGGTCGTGTCGGATTGTCGTCCCATCGGAATATGAGAGTGAAGGAAGAGGGAGTGCACCTGTGTTTGCGCATACACTTGTGCACTATAATATCTCATGCGTACTTGGCTAATCTCAGTGGAGATAGGCCGCCGTGACCGAAATACGGTCGGAAGAAGTACTAATTCACTGATCTGCGTAACCGGACAATAGCTAAGCGAGACAATTTGATGCCTCCAACCAGAGCATATTTTATATTACTACAAACTAAGCAACACAGCACTAAGGGCGTCCCCTGCAGGACTGAGCCTCGGCTTAGGACGTTGCTGGGGGGACAACTAGGGACTAGCTGGATCAGATCAGATCCCTTATTATTAAGGGACGAATGTTAATAGGCTCTCCACCTATTGCATGGGACTTGATAACAGCATTGGTGAAATGTGGGTGTACAACTGTGTGCACCTCTGGCTAATCCTTCGGGGAATACAGGCGTGATGCTATATGTTTTAAGGAACGAATTAAGGTCGGGGCGGACATGATGAGATTTAATTATGTATATGCATATTCATTTTGACTCATATGCCAAAAAATATCACACACACAGACAGACGCACTAGCTCCATTATTAGTGTGAACAACTCGTTTCTACTACCAATCCTTAATTCTCGATTTTAATAAATGTGAAATAAAATGATGCAAGACTTCTAAAACCACTTCACAAGTTACAAACTCGATCCGTTCACGCGATAAGTAGGTATATAGCATTTTATTAACGGTATAGGAAAACATTGTGATGAAACCTAGAGTTAACAGTCTGAATTCGCAACCCGCAGTGAGCTAGCGTGGTGATCAATGCTCGTGCCTTCTGTAGAGAAGAGGCCCGCGCCCTGCAGTTGGTTGGTGGTGATCGTATAGTGGTTGAGCACCTTAGAGGCACTATCATCAGTATGACGTAACGTAAGTATCAAGATGAAATTATCTTAGGTTTACTCGATCACTACACTACATTATATTAAAACAACTTTTAACCAGATTAATCGCGTGAATTATTGGTTTTTTGTTTTTCCTGACCTTTCGAATACTTTGCAGCGTTCGTGGTCGCAGGAGGACCTTTTTGTGTATTATAGCCACTATATGTTATCCGGGATAATGTAAGGATTATATCGATACCCTATACATCTAAATTGCTTCAGTTGTTTAGAAGTTATCGTAGAATAAAGAAACTCACAATTTTTTCATAAAAATTTATAACTTTTAACACTCCTTTTTTCGGTAGTCGCGTAAATATGGGTATTTTGTGGTCTCGTGCTTCTGGTTTTTAGTAAGTCGTTAGATTCTCAGTAGCAGCCCGGAGTAAGGAAGTTGGTGGTGGGACACCCCCGTGCTTCGGAGAGCACGTAAAGCCGTGGGCCCTGCGCCTGATCTCTCTCCGGTCGGATTGTCGTCCTGAAGGACTATGAGAGTGAAGGAAGAGGGAGTGCACCTGTGTTTCTGCATACACTTGTGCCCTATCATATCTCCTGCGTACTTAAACTGCGTGGTTAATCTGCGTGGAGATAGGTCGGGAGTATTATCAGCTTTGTATCATTGTCATCAAATTTGTATTTATTTTGCGATAGGATTGGAATTATTGAAAGACAAAATACCTAATGCACCCCAAAATTTGGTTTCGACCTTTTCATCCATCGTTTTTCAGGGGGAGTACCTCCTCCAAGGTACGCATGCGCGGGCTAGGCCCCGAGTAAAAGTTAATTAATATTTTAAATACGAAAGTGAGTGGTTGATGAAATATTTACGACTAAATAAATAATAAATATTTATGACTGAATATATTTATGTTATGTCTGCATAGTTCTCATGTCTGACCGCTTCTGACATTTATTAGAAAGGATTTAAACCTCAAACCAAGAAGGTTAGACGAAATACAAATAAATCCTGCCTCGTTGGTCTAGTGGTCCCAAGCGCGACTGCTGACCAGGAGGTCTCTGGTTCGACTCCCGGATCGGGAAAAGTATTAGTGAGTTTTGCTGTTAGTAAATTTTAAGTAGCAGCCAGGAGTTTGGAAATATGCCCGGTTGATGACAATAGGCTCACCACCTATTACATGGGACTTAATAACAGCACTAGTGAAATGTCGTTGTACTACGGCCTACCTCTTCGGCGAATACAGGCGTGATGCTATGTTATGATAAAAATCAACAATATATTGCCCGAGCCTTATCGCAAATTCAGAAACTCGCGGTTGGGAAAAATACAGATATACCTGCGACTCAACAGCATTGACAAAATGTGGGTGTACAATTGTGTATGCCTCTGTCTACCCCCTCAGGGAATACTGTCGTGATGCTATGTTATGTTATGAATGACTAGCTGTGCCCGCGGTTTCACCCGCGTTAATGCTCCGCTCCTACTGGTCATAGCGTGATGTTATATAGCCTATGTTACCCGGGGATAGTGTAGCTTCCTAACGGTGACAGAATTTTTCAAATCGGTCTAGTAGTTTTTGAGTTTTTTCGTTACATACAAAAATACAAATCTTTCCTCTTCATAATATTAGAGTAGATTAGTGTGACTGCCTCGTTGGTCTGAGCGTGAGGTCTTGGGTTCGATTTCCAGGTCGGACAAAGTGTTATTGAATTTTTCTGTTAGAAAATTCTCAGTAGCAACCCGGAGTCAGGAAGTTGGTGGTATGACACCCCCGTGCTTCGGAGAGTACGTAAAGCCGGTCCTGCGCCTGATCTCTCTCTGGTCGTGTTGGATTGCCGTCCCATCGGAATATTCATGAGAATGAAGGAAGAGGGAGTGCACCTGTGTTTGCGCATACACTTGTGCACTATAATATCTCCTGCGTACTTGGCTAATCTCAGTGGAGATAGGCCGCCGTGACCGAAATACGGTCGGAAGGAGATTAGTGTAGATTGTTGTGACGTAAATAATTTTTGTTGTGTTGTGTGATAAAAAATATAAACGCGGCGTCACTGAACACACTGTGTGGTATCACCCTTATACTAAATGGTGTAATATCTTAGGTTTTCGCGATCACTATACACTATAATAAAACAACTTTTAACCGGATTAATCGCGTGTGTTATTGGTTTTTTGTTTTTCCTGACGTTTCGAACACTTTGCAGCGTTCGTGATCGCAGGAGGACTAAGGTGTCAGGCGTCTCAACAGTTTATTTTTTATAGTTAACATTTAATAAACCATAAAAATAAACTGTTGAGACGCCTGACACCTTAGTCCTCCTGCGACCACGAACGCTGCAAAGTGTTCGAAACGTCAGGAAAAACAAACCAATAATACACGCGATTAATCCGGTTAAAAGTTGTTTTAATATAAATGGTGTAAATTAAACTAGAGCATAATTAATTCTCAAGGTATTGCTAAATCACTAAGTAATGGGTGTCTCTGGCATACCCGGTAGTGTTACGTCGATATATATATTAAATATAATACGAACCGTTCTAATTTATTTTATGTTCTCTTCCTTGTAAGTAATAGTGATGGGGCTTTAGTTGCATTATAATTATTATCGATAAAAAATTGTGTGCAATCCTTATCGGCTTTGAATCACATAGAAATGGATATGGTAGACATATTTTTTTCAGTAGGAGACAAATTTCGACACGCGATAAAAATGGTACATACATACATAGCATCACGCCTGTATTCCCCGAAGGGGTAGGCAGAGGTGTACACAGTTGTACACCCACATTTCACCAATGCTGTTATTAAGTCCCATGTAATAGGTGGTGAGCCTATTGCGATCAACTGGGCAATGACACGCTTATATTTGACTTAATATAAATTCCACTGTGTCATAAAGTCAAAGTCAAAGCATTTATTTCAATTAGACCATTTACAGGCACTTTTGAATTATCAAAAACTAATTGCCGCGTTCCAAAGTGTAGATTCCTATGGAGAAGAACGGGCAAGAAACTCTACGGTTACTATTTTTCATCAAACAGTTACAATATTGTTGGTTACATTGTATTTATAATATAGAAAACATATACTATGTGAGAACAATGTAATGTGAACTCTATATTAAGTCTATTTACAATTGAAAACTTGGCCATGACAGTTTAGAGATGACCAGCCCCAACTAACGGCGCCCGTTCACAAACATGACGCCAGCGTCAGCATCACTAAACTCGACCATATTGTAGGGAATCGAATAACCCAACACAAACGCCACCATCAGCGGGACATTTGAGTGAGTATGACATACTCTAGCTGCCACACAATAATCAAATATATATATTCATGTTACACTGTACTCACAATACAAAAAATGGTAAACAATTAAACAAACGTATTTCAGATTGAAGTATAATTATAATATAAACAAAAACAATTATGTAAAAAACAAAAAAGATTACAGCAACAAAATATTAAACAATCGATATTGTTGCTTTCACCGTATCAAAGAGAGCGTTAAGTTTAACAAAATTTTCCAATCAAATTTAAATGGTTTGAAAATCGATTCGAAAAATTTCCCTATTTGTAAGCTTGTACATTTCTGTGTCGTGGTAGCTGAGTGGTTACAAGCCCAGGTTTAGGCACAGGTTATGGGTTAAAAACCATATCAATGTGATTATTTCAATAGCATATACGTATTTATTTCTAAATCCAAGAAATTGGATATATATGGTTAAACAGATCGTGAGAAAACTTGGACACATAAGTCTGAAATGTCAATTTAAAAATATTCGAATGTAATCTATGAAAGAAATAACAAAAAGAAACTATCTACCTAACGTTTTTCCAATCACATTGGGATCGGCTTCCAGTCAAACCAGATGAAACTTAATACCAGTATTTTACATGGAGCAACTGCTTATCTGGCCTCCACAACCCAGTTACTGGGTAACACAATATCTCTTAATATGACTGATTGTCAGACTTTCAGGCTTCTGACTACCCGTAACAACTGTCGTGAATGTTTATTTGACAACCGGGATTGACGGTTTATGGTGCTCTCTGGGGACGAAGGGGTCTCAGTATGAAATGATGGTCACCCATTCACAGACCGACCGTTGAACGAACCTCGATCGATCGACCTGACCGGCTGTTACTTAGTCCCGACCCGCTTAAATTACATAAAAAAAATAGCAATAAGTACTTGCAGGGGTGGCGCTGAGGTATTGGATTTTAACTATTATGTTATAAATAACAATAACATTACCAGCTTTTAACTGTCCTACTGCAGCGCAAGGGCTTCTTCTCATACAGAGAAGACACGAGCATTACTCAACATGCTAACTCATTGCGGGTTAGCGATTTCATACCATCAAGTTCAGGTTTTCTCACGACATTTTTCTTCACCATATGTCAGTGTCTCAGATTAACTGATACAGTACACAAAAAGTCACATTGGTACATAGCAGGTTTGAATCCGGAACGCGTAGTTCAACAGGCGGACCCATAACCACTCAGCCTACCAACGACTCCAACAAAAAAATCTTAATTAACTTTGAATTGAATTATCTTCAGATCGATATTTCATTAACCTAACCTGTCCCCTCCCTAGCAAGGACTAGACAGTAGACGGTTGCCACAGCATTGCACAAGTGTTGCACGACTCGATTACATAATCGATGTATTATCGATAACCCGTTCTGTATCGAGAAGTTTTTGTTTTTTATGATGTCTGTATTGTATGCCAAATATTTAGGTTATGAGTTAAGATATTGCTTCAAATATCGTGAGGCTAGGTCACGAATAGAAATTAGCTTAAGAATTTAGATTAAAATTCTGGTTTTAAGTAAATTTGATGCAGTAGTATTCAGTTTTTAGTTAAACTAAGACATTACAGATATAATAGTTATAATGCGGCGATGTCGCGAGTCAAACTGACTCGCGACATCGCCGCGGGCTCAGTTCATGAATAAGAGCTCCGTTCGAGTTCGAAACTAGTCGGGCAATCCCGAAGTATGCGCGTGAGTAATAACCGTTAAACTATAACTAATATGAATGTGTCTTACGAAAGTTATTATACATTACAGATATGCATTACATAGCATAACGCCTGTATTCCCCGAAAGGGTAGACAGAGGTGTACACAGTTGTGCTGTTATTAAGTCCCATGTTATAGGAGGTGAGCCTATTGCCATCTACCAGGCACAATGCTAAACTCCGGGCTGTCACTGAGAATTTCCTAACAAAAAAATTCAATAAAGCTTTGCCACACCCGGGAATCGAACCCGAGACCTTATGATCAGCAGTCGTACAGTATAGTACAGATATACAGTGAAGGAAACTATAATGAGGAAACCGGGTCTAAGTCGTAATAGTACGAATCGCGAACCCTTCTCTGTTTTTGTATAATAACTTTCGTGAGACACATTCATATTAATTATTCAAAGCGTTTGACATGCGACATCGCCGCGGGCTTAGCTCATGACTAAGGGCTTCGTTAAATTTTTCAAACTAGTCAGGTAACTTTAAAAAATGCACGTGAGTAGTAACCAGTGAACAATAATTAATATACGAGTGGGGATAAACTACGGGCTGTATGTATTGTAATATACTTCCAATCGTATGTCGGTCACGGTGGCTTATCTCCATGGAGATTAGCCAAGTTCGCAGGAGATATTATAGTGCACAAGTGTATGCTCAAACACAGGTGCACTGCCTCTTCCTTCACTGTCATAGTCCGATGGGACGGCAATCCGGCACGACCGGAGAGAGATCAGGCGCAGGACCGACGGCTTTACGTGCTCTCCGAAGCACCGGGGTGTCACACAACGAACTTCCTAACTCTGGGCTGTTATTGAGAATTTCTTAACAGAAAAACCCAATATTCCTTTGCCCGACCGGAATAGAACCCAATACCTCACACTCGGCAGCCGCGCTTGTGACCACGAGACCAACGAGGCAGTAAATATATAATCAATATAATATATTATTATTATTATAAAAATAAATATATGATCACATATCACCATAAAACATTGAAAAAAGACAAATTTTGTTTAAAAAAAAAACCTTCATACAAAAGACATCAACGCGTGTATTTAAACAAATTAATTATACAGTTATTATTTCAACAAAAATAAAACAATTATGTTAAATTATCAGAATTTGAGTATTTAGGTAATAAATTAAACATAAACATAGCATCAAGGCTGTACTCCTAAATGGATAAGCAGTACAGTTGGTCCTACGTTTATGGTCATTTTTCCTTAAATATACTTTGACTTTGACTTCTAAAGGGTTAGGCTGTAAAGTTGTACACTCACATTTCAAAGATGCTGTTATTAGGTCCCTACGGTGGTGAGCCTATTGCCATCTATTGGACACTAATTCAAATTCCAGGCTGCTATTGAGAATTTTCTAACAGTAAAACCCAGTAACAAACGGATTATACAATAAGTACGGAGACGCTCAGATCAAAATGCATCTAGCGCTCACCCATCTACAGAGTGACCACGGCGAGTGTTGCTTAACCTCAATGATCGTTTACCGACCACAGTCTGCAACGAGCTACGAGTCTCTGCATGATATTATAAATAACATTCCTAGACGAAATGTTTACAGTAATTGGACTATAAACTAAAAGATTTCTAAATGCATGCACCTTGTTTACGATATAATTAAATTTTATTTACTTATAGAATTAAATGAGGATGCAATGTTTCTAGAATAAATGGTATGTGGCTCGTGGCTAAGTAACAGTCACACAGATCGATCGATCGAGGTTAAGCTGCGCTTGTCGCGGTCGGCCTGCGGATGGGTGACTATCACTTCACACCGAGACCCCTCCGTACCTCGAAGATCACGTTAAGCCATTGGTCCTGGTTGTCAAATGAATATCTATGACAGCTGTTACGTGTACTCAGATACCTGAAAGTCTGACAACCACTAGATATCGTGTTACCCAGTAACTGGGTTCTGCAGGTCAGATAAGCAGTTGCTCCATATAAAATACTGGTATTAAGCTGTATTCATTTAGACTGGAAGCTGACCCTAATGTATTTTCGGAAAGGCAGATAGTTTGTTATAAAAACAAATTTTTAATCGGATAAATCGCGTGTATTTATGACGTCATAACAGATTACTTATAATTATTTCAGTCTACTGTACAAATAATTGATAAAACATTGTTGTCTCCGACATAGTTTTAAAACTATATTTTGTTATTGATATTTCTAGTAATTTATGTAAAAAAAAATATTTATCGTGGAATCAATCATCAAAATTAATTTCAAACAGAAATCAATCTTTGGTCCCACGCGATTCAATTAATCACTATGCCAATGTTACCTTCGACATTTCAAGGATATTACACAAAAAAACGACATAGTAAAATTCCATTTTAAAAACAAAAATGGCGCCCATAACTAATTTGTTTAAATTAGATCAGTAATAAAACCTTGTATTGTTCAAATTGAATAGGATAATTATGGAAAATCCAAAATGGAGGCTATCATACCAAAAAAGTTTAATTGATTTACATTTAAATTCGATTTAGAAGGATGTTCTGTTTTATTTATTACTAGCTGTGCCCCGTGGCTTCACACGTCTCGTAAAAAAAGAAACACGTACGAAGCCATCTCGACCGCTTAGTGGTCAGAGCGCCTGGAGTATTTATCCGGGAGGCGCAGGTTCGAATCCTGTTCGCGACCGTATTCTTTTTCCATTTAATATTGTAACTTTAGAGTTCGCTAAGCATGCGTTAATGCTTTACAAAGATTTATCTTGAAAGAATTATCAAATTTAGTGCAGTCTTTCTCAAGTTATGCGTATATGCGTTATGGCGTAACCAAGGGAAATAGGGATTTATTTTTATAAATATAGATTTGTCTAAAATGCTTTATCAATAAGTAGGTAGTAATCATTATATTAATACGTGAAGCAAAACATTGTACCCCCTTTTACGAAAATTACGGGGACGGAGGAGTATGACATTTGGCATAGTTAAAGTTTATATGGAGAAGGAGTGCAGAAAACTAATATTTTTATATAATATGCATTATATATACATTCATATAATAAAAAAAAAATAGATATCATATGGGACTTAATAACTGCATCGGTGGAAAGTTGGTGTACAACAGTGCACACCTCTGCCTACCCTACGGAGATACAGGCGTGATGCGTACGTAATGTGTATACCTATGTTTATTAAGCAATCATTCATAAACTAAGCTTCACAATCTCACAGTTCCCACAGCCTGAGCGATTGACTTAAAAGGTCACGTAAATGATGTAAACATAATTGTCATTTCTGGTTAAATCGTTTACTTTGACGTCACTATAACATACATAGCATCGCACCTGTATTCCCCGAAGGGGTAGGCAGAGGTGTACACAGCTGTACACCCACATATCACCTATGCTGTTATTAAGTTCAATGTAATAGGTAACATAAAATTCTTAGTAGCGGCCCAGAGTTTGGAATTCACATCTACAACATGGGACTTATTATTAGCATTGCTGTATAACTGTGAACACCTCTGCCTACCCTTCGGGGAATACAGGCGTGACGTATGTGTAATAAGGTGACAGACGAATTGACAAAAACCTATTCGCAAAAAAAAAATTACCACCGAAACTGAACACCGAATTTTAATTGAGTGTAACTAGTTTTAAGTCGAGTTCGAAACGATTGGAGAGAGATCAGGTGCCAGAGAACCATTCTGCTCTACAAAGTAGGGCTGCTACAAACAATTTTAGAAACAGAAACCCGACCCAACCAAAGTTTATTCTGAGAAAAGTTATTATATTAAATGGAAAAAGAATACGGTCGCGAACAGGATTCGAACCTGCGCCTCCCGGATGAATACTCCTGGCGCTCTGACCACTAAGCCATCTCGACCTCTGCTCACCACCGCGAATTCTTCTTCCATATTTTAACACGTCTTATGGCGAAGTTATTGCTATCAATTCAGTCCCTATACGGGTGACCGAACCGACACGACTAACTTTGCATTTAATACAACGTCGTAAAGAATGCAATTACCTGAATAATTCAAGATAAATCTTTGAAAAGCATTAACGCATGCTAAGCGAACTCTAAAGTTTAGCTAAACTTTAGAGTTCGCTAAGCATGCGTTAATGCTTTTCAAAGATTTATCTTGAATTTATTCTGAGAAGCTATGTGAGCATTTATAATATATAAATTTCTAAAATGTTAAGTTACAATATTAAATGGAAAAAGAATACGGTCGCGAACAGGATTCGAACCTGCGCCTCCCGTACTCCAGGCGCTCTGACCACTAAGCCATCTCGACCTCTATAATCAGAGGTAATTTGAGGTAATTCGAATCCTGTTCGCGACCGTATTCTTTTTCCATTTAATATTGTAACTTTAGAGTTCGCAAAGCATGCGTTAATGCTTTTTCAAAAAGACATATCTTGAATTCTAAAATGTTGTACATCGTTTCATGGTAGGATATTCTGAACTTTTCTGCAATCATGTAATAACTAACTGACAATATTTTAACAAATAAAAACATGTTTATCAAACTACAAAAACCTCAATCAAACTTTGCCCGACCCAGGAATCGAATCGATCTGATGAAGGGCGACTGCCGAGCATGAGGTCCTGAGATCGATTCCCAGGTCTAGCGGTGTTATTTAGTTTTTCTGTTAAGATATTCTCAGTAGGCCGGAGTTTGGAATTGTGCCCGTTAAATGGCAATAGGCTCGCCTTCAATTAGATGAGACTCATAAGGGAAATGTGTGTGTACAATTACTGGTGTGTAGAATTCCTCACATAGTTACTCACTAACACAGACGAGATGCTATGTTATTTTTTAATTCAATATTAAGGAATGACCAACAGCTGTTGGTCAACAGCTGGTTGCGCTTGCGCTGATCCCAGTTCAATGACCGGTCGATGACCTTTTATTAACATCGGAACAAAACCATTTTTAAATCTTTATAAATAATAAATTTGTCGCTGAATTATGTTTGAAAGTGGAACTATGCTGCTTTAATAGTCTAGTGGTTGCAATTGCGATGGTTAAGCGTGAAGTCTTGGGTTTGAATCTCGGGTCGGACAGTGTTAATGCATTTTTCTGTTAGGAAATTCTCAGTAGCAGTCAGGAGTTTAGAATTGTGTTTGGAATATGGTTATGCTGACTGCCTCGTTGGTCTTGTGTTTCCTAGAGTGACTGCTGAGGAGGTCTCGGGTTCGATTCTGGGTCAGGCAGTGTTATCGAATTTTCTGTTTGTAAATTCTCAGTAGCAGCCCGCAGTTTGGAATTATGGCCGATAGATGGCAAAAGGATCACCACCTATTACATGGGGCTTAATAACAGCATAAGGGAACTGTGGGTGTATACGTGTGTAGGCATACAATTGTGTACACATCTGCCTCTCCCTTCGGGGAATACAGTTGTGAAGCTACTTAGAACCTATCTTTTTGTAAATACGTTGACTGTTCTTCTATGCCGATATTAGGGGGTCATATTTAATATTTTTAATTCATTTAATTATTTCTTTTGTTATGGAAGAGCGGAGACTTCTACTACAGGCTTTATTTGCTTAAAAGAAGGCTCCAATCACAATTTAACTGTCAATAATTTGTTAAAGAAATAAACTAATTTGAATTTGAATTTGTATTTGAATATTCCTAATACCGGTCACAATGCCAAATTCCGGACAGCTGCTGCTAAATTTTATAGCACAAGCTCCCAATATCTCACACCCCGGACTCGAACCTATGTTCTTCCGCTCAACAGATGTATGCATGCGTCCACTACATTAATGAAACCGTCTCTATAGAACATAATATGGAAGGCTTTATTTTGATTCAGAAACTACGCAACGAAATAATAGTCAATCAAATACTCACCAATTTATCAAGAACCCACAAACATAGTTATTTCAACAGCTATCAAGGTCAACTTATACTAGCTTATCAAACCAATATAAATAGATCTACGTTTCTTAGTAGTTTGCTCTAGAACTGAGATCAATATACACTGGGTGTCTAATATAACAAGAACTGCGTTTGTGCTAGACTTCAGTGGGAACAGAGTTCAATATATACTGGAAATTCATGCACTATTTACTTTCACTATTGTATGTGTAAGTTTTTACCGTGACTTCACTCGCGTTTTGTAATACTAAGTATACTATAGGTATATAATGCAATGGTATAAGTATATCTGCCTTTTTAGTTCAGTATGCGCACGCGCAGGTGTCAACCGCGAAGTACCAAATTCGATATTCGGGTCAGGCAGTATGTTGTTGATTTTTATCCTGACATAGCATTACGCCTGTATTCCCCAAAGAGGTAGGCGAAGTTGTAAACAGTTGTACACCCACATAATGTCACCAATGCTTTTATTAAGTCCCTAGTAATAGGTGGTGAGCCTATTGCCATCTACCGGGCAGAGTATATATGAGAATTTCCTAACAGAAAAACCCATTAAGACTTTGGGTGACCTGGGAATCAAATCTAGGACCTCGTGCTGAACAATCGCGCTTGTCAATCATTATCATCCCCCTGCCCTTATCTCAATTTATTTGGGGCGCAGCATATACCTGGCATGTTGCTAAAGTTTTGGCTATGTTTTATGACCAGCCGCTTACCTGACGTCAACCCTCATTGGGAATGCTGTTGTTGGTGGTAACCGCCACCGATACGGTCTCCTTCTATCTAGCTATGTCACACCAAATGTTATCCATGCGCCAGGTTCTGATGTTATCCTACTATCAGAGGAATACCACCAAAAAGAAACACCAAATTCCAATATTTCGAATATGATTAATTCCGTATTTTTTAAAGAATATGACATGAATGTCTGCCTACCCCTTGTTGATCTAGAACATTTATTCTTCTTCCTTCTTATTTCTTCTGGTTAAGAAACAACCCAGTGTCAGACTTGGCTAAGTCAAGTCAATCTGCCTAGCCTTTTCCCAATCACGCTGGAGTCGGCTTCCAGTCTAACCAGATGCAGTTTAATACCAGTATTCTACATGGAGCGACTGCCTATCTGACCTCCGCAACCCAGTTACTGGTTAACACGATATCTCGTGGTATGACTGGTTGTCAGACTTTCAGGCCTCTGACTACCCGTAAAGGCTGTCATAGATCTTAATTTGACAACTTGGACCGATTGTTTTACGTGCACTCCGAGGCATGGAGGCTTCTGGAAATTAAATTATAGTCACCCATCTATATACCGACCGCGGTAAGCGCAGCTTAACCACAATCATTTGATCGATGTGGCCGTTATTTAGCCACAAGTCAAGGCTACCAGAGTATTACTCACAATATTTTCAATTATTTTTTTAAGGAAACTAGAAAGTAACTTGCCATTTCATAATTACAAGGTCAAGTCTATAATTGCGTCACAATAATTGTTAGTTCAATTATAATTATGTAATTATTCATTATTCATATATATAATTACATACACTTCAGTTCTCCCTCAGGGTTTAATGTAATATACGACACACACAGATTCTTAATCAAGTTATTTAATCTTATGTAATACGGACGATAATATAATTATATTATAACACAACTCTGGTGGGACACTTCGGCCGCGGCTGGTTACCACCCACCGGACGAAGCCATGCCGTGAAGCGACGTAGTCGTGTTTCGGGATGTAGTCCGGTGCAACCGTAGTGGGAGACGGGTCTGGGCAGTTGCACCAACTCCTCAACTATCACTCTCCCCAAATCTATCCACTCTACTTAGAATAGATTTCTTCTGGATCTACGTGCTCCATCCTCGGCCACACCGTCGCTTACCATCAGGCGAGTTGCTGGCCAAACGTAGATCCATTGTGATTAAAAATAAAATATATATAATTTATTACGCTATATGAGCTTTGGGCCCGCATAGCAAAGGACTGGAACCCCGAGACAGCAAGACGGGGCCGCGGCATACGAGAAAAAGATGGCGGGACGAATTGGATGACTTTCTTGCTAATTGGCAAGACGCGGCACAAAACCGGGATAGATAGAAGGAGTGGAAGAAGGCCTGTGCCCAGCCTTGGGACAAAATATGCTAGTAATAATGATAATAAATTAACATTTTAACATAACGGTTGTTATTAGGGGCTCGTGGCCAAGTAACAGCCCCACAGGACATCGATGAAGGTTAAGCTGCGCTTGTCACGGTCGGTCTGTGAATAGGTGACCATAATTTCATATCGAGATCCGTTTATGCTTCGGAGAGCACGTTAAACCGTCGGTCCCGGTTGTCAAATAAAGATCTATGACAGCTGATATGGGTAGTCAAAGGCCTGAAAGACTGACAACCAGTCTTACCAAGACATATCGTGCTACCCAGAAACTGGGTTGTGGAGGTCAGATAGGCAGTTGCTCCATGTAAAATACTGGTATTAAGCTGCATCAAGTTAGACTGGTAGTCGAACCCAATATAGATTTTTTTGGGGGCTGAGTTGCCCGCGTCCGTAGGAGTGCACCCTTAAAATGGAATCCCTACACGTGGCCCCGGGGTGGTGCAAAACAGGCAACACAATTCTGGTGGGAGGCTTCGGCCGCGGCTGGTTACCACCCACCAGACGAAGCCATGCCTTGAAGCGACCTAGTCATGTTTTGGGATATAGTCCGGTGCAACCGTTGTGGGAGACGGGTCTGGGATCACGGGGCACCAACTCCCCAACTATCGTTCTCCCCAAATCTATCTACTCTACTTAGAGTGAATAGATTTCTTCTGGATCTACGTGCTCCATCCTCGGCCACACCGTCGCTTACCATCAGTCGAGTTGGTGGCCAAACGGAGACCCATATTTGATAAATAAGTTGGGGACAGGTTAGGCAGACACAGATAGCCTTACGGTTATTCTCTGCAGGTTAAGGGGGGTACCGTAAAACCATACTACTTTAAGATGTTCTGAGAAAATACACTCACTTTTCAAAGATGTTGTTATTACGTCCCATATATAGCTATGAATAGGACACAATACCAAACTCCGGGCTGCTATTGAAAAGTTAAACATAAAACATAACAGAGCATCACGCCTGTATACTCCGAAGGGGTAGACGGAGTTCTACACAACTATAAACCCACATTTCACCAATGCTGTTATTAGGTCCCATGTAATAGGTAGTGAGCCTATTGCCATCTACCAGGCACAATTAAAATCTCCGGGCTGTTACTGAGAATTAACTAACAAAAAAAAAACTCAATAACTCTTTGCCCGACCCGGGAATCGAACCTGAGACCTCATGTTCAACAGTCGCGATTGGGACCACTAGACCAACGAGGCAGTTAAGTCGCAATGTTGTCAAATATAAACCGTCGTAGAGCCATGCTTCGGCACGCATCTATATATATATATACCACGGCCTCACAGAAAACCGGCGTGAAACAACGCTTGCGTTGTGTTTCGCCGAGTGAGTGAGGGTACCGGAGGCCCAAACCCTTTAAAAGGCCGGCAACTCACTTGCGACTCCTCTGTGGTTGCGGGTGTCCATGGGCGGCGGTAATCGCTTACCAGCAGGCGATCCGTATGCTCGGTTGCCACCAATCCCATAAAAAAACCTACGGAAAATACGAAACAGTTAAATTGAACCTCAGTTCTTATACAAACGAAATGACTTAACCGAAAATCGTTTAAGTCTCACTTTCACTCCGAGCTATTACGCAAAACTATAGCGGTGCGCTCGCCCCTAGCATTACAATGCGACCCGGCGCCGCTTGCATACAAAATTAAATTAGATCAATTTGTGACGATATCTAGAAAGAATTTTGTACAATTGGAAATTACTAGGAAGTGTAGACTAAAGAAGTTTCATAGTTAAAGATATATCTTTGAAAAGCATTAACGCGTGCTTAGCGAACTCTAAAGTTATAATATTAAATGGAAAAAGAATACGGTCGCGAGCAGGATTCGATACTGCGAGAATGTGGAAGAAGAATTCACGGTAGTAAGAAGCCCAGGGGCCTCGTGTAGGGGTTTCATTCTAAGGGTGCACTCCTACGGACGCTGGCAACTCAGCCCCCAAAGCGATACAACGCTTAGTTAACAGCAAAGTTAGTCGTGTCGGTTCAGTTACCTGTAGAGGGACTGAATAGATGGAAATGACGTCACCAAAAGACGTATTAAAAGAAGAATTCGGAGATTGAGCAGAGGTCGAGATGGCTTAGCGGTCAGAGCGCCTGAAGTATTCATTCGGGAGGCGCAGGTTCGAATCCTGTTCGCGACCGTATTTTTATTTGAGCAATGATGACACCAAAAGACGTCTTAAAATGTGGAAGAACAATTCGCGGTGGTGAGCAGAGGTCGAGATGGCTTAGTGGTCAGAGCGCCTGGAGTATTTATCCGGGAGGCGCAGGTTCACGACCGTATTCATTGTCCACAAAAAATTATAACTTATAGGCAAGCGTTAGCGTGTGGGAAAGCTATAAGTAAGACAACATGAAGACGTTGCAAAACTTAACTTAAATAGGTTATATTGACAAGTACTGTTCTGTCACTTATAGCGTGGTATTCGCAATCTGTGCCACATTTTTTAATATTATAAAAAGTTCTATTAACTAGATAGAAGGAGACCGTATCGGTGGCGGTTACCACCAACAACAGCATTCCCAATGAGGGATGACGTCAGGCAGGCGGCCGGTCATAAAAGATTGCCAAAACTTTAGCAGCATGCAATTTCAAAAACAATTAGAATGTGGAAGAATAATGCATGCTGCGCCGACCCCAAATACATTGGGATAAGCGTAAGGGATGATGTTAAGAAGACCCAAGCGTGGTAGTGGTCCCAAGCGGGACTGCTGAGTAGGAGGTGTCGGGTTCGATTCCCGGGTCGGGCAAAGTGTTATTGAGTTTTCCTGTTAGGGAATTCTCAGTAGCAGCCCGGAGTTTGGAATTGTGCCCGGTTGATGGCAATAGGCTCACCACCTAGTACATGGGACTTAATAACAGCATTGGTGAAATGTGGGTGTACAACTGTGTACACCTCTGCCTACCCCTTCGGGGAATACAGGCGTGATGCTATGTTATGTTATGTTTTAATAAGCTATAATATTTTATGCAAAGAAAACTACGTTCGAGAGCAGGATTGGAACCCGCGCCTCTCATATTTAAGTCCCATGTGATGAGCCTATTGCTATCTACAGAGCCCAGGTCCAAACTCGGGGCTGCTACTGAGAATTTCATAATATAAAAATGAAAAACTCAACAACACTTTACCCGACTCGGGCATTAAACCCAAAACTTCACTGTCAGCAGCCGCGCTTGCAACGAAGGAGGCAGTCATTAAAGTTTTAATTTTTTTGTTGAAATTATATGTAAGTGTGGGTTTTGTGCCAAATACATGTCACATTATTTATTTTCAATAAATAATCATCATCATCACCCCTCTGCTACATGCTGCGCCGGTCCCAAATAAATTGGGATAAGGGCCCAATGTATTTGGGACCGGCGCAGCATGTATTCTTCTTCCATACATCTCTATTAGCCGTCATATCGTCAGTCACTCCTTTTCTAGCCATATCATCTTTAACACAATCCATCCATCGCTTTTTTTTTTTTTATGTTATAGGGGGCAAACGAGCTTCCTCGGTCTTCCTCTACTCTTATAGCCATCTACATTCATACTCAAAACTTTCCTTGTCACATGACCCTCATCCCTCCGCATCACATGCCCATACCATGCTAAACGATTTCTACACGATATTTTTCAATAAAATAATATTGAAGAAAATCTATTATGACGAATAAACCCTTACTCATTTTAAAACAATGAATGCTTCAATGTACCTAAGTAAAACATTATTTTGTAATAACAAAAAGCCATATTAAACACAATGTTACTTGTTTAATACTACTTTATTTTAAAAGCATTGCAATTGTTTCCATTACATAATAATGCTTTAGGTTTTTTTATTAATACCACATCATATTAATACTATAATTACTCACGTACCCACAAATTCCAGGGCTGTTTTCTGACGCGAGGGATCAGCGTGTAACTCATGTTCGTGAACGGGCGCCGTCAGTTGGGACTGGTCATCTCTAAACTGTCATAGCAAAATGTTGAATAGTTAAACTTAACTCTTTATTGGAATCATCTTACATTGTTCTCACATAAAAATTTTGCATCGGAAACAGTGTAACTATGGAGTGTATGGAGTGTGTATGGAGGACTATTAAAAAATATATTTGATGAAAATGAGTAACTATGGAGTTTCTTGCCCGTTCTTCTCCATAGGAATCTACACTTTGGAACGTGGCAACTAACTTCTGACAATGCAAAAGCGTAGTTTAATGCGCTAATTGTAAATTATTTGACTTTGATTTGAATGCTTTACGAGTGTTATACGAGGCTCACTGACCAGAAAAAAAAAAACCAGAACTTATTTTGATAATAAAATGATGTGGATCTCATGCGCGATGGCACCAATAGTTATGTTAGTGTGAACCTCGGGCGTGCACTTACCGCACTAGAACGCCAATGTAAATTAGAAAGCACACGTGCGCGCGCACTTTTTTTCTTCTGGTGTGGAAATCTATGATGGAAATATACCGACTTAAAATCACCCTATCCTCCTCTAATCTTTACCGTGACCCCTGCAGGTTATGATCCATCGAAGGTGACGAAGGACCTACCACTACGCACCTATGTAAGCCGGCCACAGATGGCTTTTACATTGTTCTCACATATTTCAATTCTATTTTTTTTTTTGCAACAGTGTCAGTGTAACCAATACCTGCTATTGTGTAAACCTATTTTATAAAAAGAGTAACCATGGAGTTTCTTGCCCGTTCTTCTCCATAGGAATCTACACTTTGGAACGTGGCAACTAGCTTCTGACAATTCAAAAGTGCCTGTAAAGGGTCTAATTGAAATAAATGATTTGACTATGATTTGACTTTGACTGGCGCCCCAGAAAGTTGCGCGTGCCGCGTGTTTTGGCACTGTCGCTGGTCAGGTGACGAGCTACTCAAATCCGTCACCCGCAGGCTACAGCTCACGGTGGCCCGAGACCGTTTAGTCCCTTCGATATCTGGTGCGTCTTCTGTAGCAGGGGTGAGAGGGGTTCGCCTCTTTCTTTTCGCCGCCTCCTTCACAAGATTACACATACACATTATCACGCAAAAAGTGGCGACGGCTCTCCATTCGCTTTCGCTCCCAACCATGTCACATGGTCACAGTCGGCAAAGAGAGATTGCCTTCCTCTGATGCCCTGAGTCATGGCGCTGCTCGACCCAAGCCGAGCGTCCTCTAGCGTGGGCTTCACCATTTCTTCAGGTCAGTCACTGCAGTACAGCACTTCGGCGTCTGCAATAAGAACCTAAAAGCGGTGCAATAGAGTAACTTTTCGAGCAAGTGTGTTGATAAAATATCGCCCCGTGTGTGACAAAATGTAATTATAAATATCGTGGGTAACTTATGCTAGCACTTTCATTTTTATAACAATACACAATGCGAGCGTTGAATATAACAGATAATCACATATTAGTCACCAGGAACTTTAGACATTGTAATCTAAGTTTCCTCATAAACTAATAACATAGCTAAAGATATTGTAATGTGTGTTTCGTGTGGTCGACTGTCGTGGTGGCTTTTTTTTAATGTGGAAAATCCATCTTGGACTCTGTGTTGGACTCCTACCGACTGAAAACCACACGGTCCTGCTCCAACCTTTACCGAGGTCCCGGGTTCGTTGCAGCAATCACCACGACCTCGGCAGGTTATGGTCCACTCCGGGATTTGTGCAGACTTATTCACCGTGGGAGAGCCACCCTTTGGCACGAATGGGCCGGCTCGACCGGATTGATACCACGGCCTCACAGAAAACCGGCGTGAAACAACGCTTGCGTTGTGTTTCGCCGAGTGAGTGAGGGTACCGGAGGCCCAAACCCTTTAAAAGGCAGGCAACGCACTCGCGACTCCTCTGGGGTTGCGGGTGTCCATGGGCGGCGGTAATCGCTTACCATCAGGCGAGCCGTCTGCTCGGTTGCCCCCTATTCCATAAAAAAAAAAAAAAAAATAATAAAGACTGGCCATAGTTAGCCTGCTCGAACGCCTCCCTATGTTGCACTGCTGATCAGGCAATTTGAGCCGCAGGTTATGAGTTTAAACCTGGCAAGTACCAATGTGAATTCTTCAATGTCACATGTACTTCCTTAGTTAATCTAAGACATCACAGACATACGGTGAAAGAAAATATCGTGAGGAAACCTGGACTTAATGGTTTGAAATCGCCAACCCGCAGTGAGCTAGCGTCGTTATCAATGGTCGTGCCTTCTCAGTGCCTTCCACAGTGAGATAGCTGGTTATGTTATGTTATCTGTAGCATATATTTCTTTCTTTCTTTACTTTGATATAAATAAAATGAGTTAATTGACAAACCAAGTCTGTAATTTTCAACACACGTTCGTGAAATGGCTCTTACTGCACCGCTTTTAGGGTCATAATGCAGCTTATTACGGACACGTGTTTTTTTTACTTTGCGTTAGTCCACTACTGCGTTAATGTAATACGAGTTTGTTTGCACGTAAGCGGTACCGCTAGTGATCCCAAGCGCGACTTCTGAGTATGAGGTTTTTGGTTCGATTCCCAGGTCAGTTAAAGTTTTATTAGTTTTTTTTGGAAAATCTCAGTAGCAGCGTGAAGCTTAGAATTGTGCCCGGTAGATGGCAATAGGCTCACATGGGACTTAATAACAGCATTGGTGAAATGTGGGTGTACAACTGTGTACACCTCTGCCTACCCCTTCGGGGAATACAAGCATGAAGCTATGCTACTATTTTTTTTTATAAAATAACATATCCATAAAAGCATGAACAACAAATTGCGATATTATGATATATTCTGCAACAAAACCTAAAATGGCCGCCATTCCATTGTTTGAAATTAACCGTTTAATTGTAAGCATTCATGACAGTTAATATAGGCATTGAACTCGCGCGCAGCCAACCGAACGCCTTTCTAACAGTTATACCACACGTAATTTTTATCTATAGAAAGTGCCAACATAATATTACGTACATTTTTTTTTTATGAATAATGATTTTTAATCCATTTTTTTTTTTCATATACTTTCTGCCTCGTTGGTCTATAGTGGTCCCAAGTGCGACTGAGACTGAACATGAGAGTTCCGGTTCAATTCCCGGGTCGGGCAAAGTGTTATTGAGTTTTTCCGTTAGACATTTGTCAGTAGCAGCCCGGAGTCAGGAAGTTGGTAGTGACACCCCCGTGATTCGGAGAGCACGTAAAGATGTCGGTCCTGCGCCTGATCTCTCTCCGGTCGTGTCGGATTGCCTTGCTATCGGAATATGAGAGTGAAGGAATAGGGAGTGCACCTGTGTTTGCGCATACACTTGTGCACTATAATATCTCCTGCGTACTTGGCTAATCTCCGTGGAGATAGGCCGCCACGGCCGAAATACGGTCCCGAGGAGTATTAATAATTAATAATATTAATAATAATATTCCACAACTATCACACAACGCCGTCTTGTCTCAAGCTAAGCAAAGCTTGTGTTATGAGTACTGGACAACTAAACATACTTATATATTTCTAAATGCATACATGTTATAGATAAATTACACCCAGACACAGAACAAATGATCGTGCTCATCACACAAACATTTGTCCTGGGTGGGAATCGAACCCACGACCTCCGGCATAGCAGTCAGGGCTACTAACCACTAGACCAACAGGACAGTCTAATTATAATTCTAACAAGTGTAGTTTACATCAGTTTTCACCATTTAGGCTACGCTCTGATTGTTCTGCAAAAGTTTATGAGTCACGCGATTGGTCTATTTATCATACTAATTAGACACACCTGATGATGTAGCATCACGCCTGTTCCCCGAAGGTTTAGGCAGAGGTGTACAGTCAGGAGCATTCCTATCAGAAAAAATTTAAAACATTTTGCTCGATCTGGGAATCGAACCCAAGTCCTCAAGCTCAACAGCCGCGCTTGCGACTACTATAACAACTATATACCTACAAGCTGTGCCTGCAACTTCGTCCGTACTTGGAAAAATAGCTCTTTCTATATTGGTCATGATACCCGCTAGACCAAGGTTAGGAGCGCACTCAAAGATCCGGCCACCGTATTCGTAACCGCCTTTGGACTAGGACAGTTCGTCACCCGACCAGTTACAGGCCCTAGACAGCAACGCGCCACGCTTTTTTTTTTCATTACGAAAAACTTCTATAAACTTTAAACGTATGAAAACATACTTAATGGCATACTTGAGGTTGCGTCGTCTGAACTGTACTAATTGGTAGATTCTCGTATTTCACCCCTTTGAAATCTCTCTACGCCTCCCTTAGGGGTTTTTCCCTATGGGAAGGGAACTCCTGCGCTAGACGGCAGCAGTACTAATGGCAATACATATATAAGGTCCTAATTTATTAGGTAATTTCCTTTTAAGGATTCAATGTGTAAGTGATAAGGATTCGTTTAAGCCGTAATTTAAATTTCTACAATAATTATATTTTTTTCTTACTGTTTGTCATTCGAGGTGCAGTTTTCGTCTCGCTAGTACTATGGTCATTACAAATAATTTGTTATTTCCATTTAATTCTTAGCCTAACTGAATGTATTTGACTTATATATTAACCCTTTCGAAGGAAATTACCTAATAAATTAGAACCTTATATATAAATTTATACTACCTTCTTCCCACGCCATCGTCTATTATATATTACCAATTCCGTAGAAGTCAACACTTCAGAATTGCTTTAGTATCACGCCTGTATTCCAAGAAGGGGCAGCCAGAAATGTACACAGTTGTACACCCATATTTCATCAAATGCTGTTATTAAGTCCTATGTAATAGGTGGTTAGCCTATTGTCATCTTCTGGGAAAAAATCTCAGCTCCCGGCTGGTAAGAATTTCCTAACAGAAAAACTCAATAACATTTTGCCCGGTCCAGGAATCGTACCGAGACTTCATGTTCATCAGTCGCGCTTGGGTCCACTAGACCAAAGAGCTAGCTCGTTCTTTCCAATCAGAAATACCAATCGAATTTCAAAAAATATTTTTGCATTTTATATTCCTATACTTGAGGTGGGTTATACGCTATTTGTCATCACGCTACGACCATTGGGAGCCGAGCAATAACAAAAAAACAGGTGAAACTACGAACCAGCAGCCAATGTAATTATAAATTCAAATTTCTTCTAGACCGGCAAATATAACTGACAATCAGTGGCACTAACTTTGAATTTAAATTGTAATCAGAGTAGTTTCAATAATACTAACTACTGGGTTTACAACCCATAAAATATGTCGGTAATTAACTTTTTCTCGATCGCTTACATAATTTTTTTCATTGATAATAATCTCTGACTTCAATTGTACACACAATTACCTTTCTCTTAAATATCATTGTTGATGTATCAATTAGACAAGTTTTTGATCTGTACCACGTCGTGATAGCCTAGTGGTATGACCGTTGGACTGACAAGTCAAAGGTCGCAAGTTAGAAATCCACGGCACGCACCACTGACGTTTGGAAGTCATGTGCTTATTACAAAATAGTTATCACTTGCTTAAAACGGTGAAGGAAAACATCGTGAAGAAACCAGCACACCTGAGAGATGTTCTCGATAGTGTGTTAAGCCATGTCAGAGGCCTGCAGAATTCCAAACTGTCACGTCAACCGGCTCGCGGCCTATGTGACTTCCGAAGCATCTGCGTCATCCGAAAGTAGAGGACACCGTGACGTCGGTACTACGGCGTGCTCTGCCCAGGCAATGATATAGTTCAAAGCCCCCAAAAACCGTTCCACTGTAAAAGAATTACTTAAACTAATCATGTGGAAAACAAAAATTTCACGTTCATAACATTTTTCCGGCGGAAATTGAAAAAAATGCTTCAACAACACACAAGGGAAACGGTAAATCATAAGGAAGTGGAATACTTAATTGCATGAATTGAGTTCGGTCGGTTAGAGGAAGTTTGGTTTCACGATATCATGATATACAATCATGCCGGGTAAATATCCATTGGGTAAGGCTGGGACTGGTACGAAGCGCTAAATTGAGGGGTTCGACCGATGCTGTGGGAACTCTCGGCTTAGCGGTCCGAGCTCCGACAGATCCTGGTGGTGAAATGGAGGGCACAACTTGCGCGGCTGCGGGCAGGGCACGCTATAGTAGCGGCGGTACAGGGCGTAATGGAAGAGTGGCTAGACAGGCGCCATGATGTCCCCAGTTTTTGGATGACGCAGATGCTTCGGAAACTATCTGCATGGTATGCACTGGGAGCTGTCGTTGACGTGCCATCACTGCGGCGAATGTCCCGAAGATACGGTGCAGTACTCGTTGGAGTCGTGCCCGGCTTGGACCAAGCAAGGCCATGACCTCATCAATACAGCAGGGTAGGGTGATATCTGGAAAGAAAAAAGAGTTTTTATTTTTACGTACTATCCGACGCACATAAGAAATTATAGTGACATTTTGCTTCAATCTCGCATGAGAAGCTGTCACCATCTTATTCCAGGGGAAGATTCTCGCAAAGAATACGACAGAAAACGAGGTGAACCCTTCCCATAACCCTTTTTTTTTGGAGTGTGGCCAATCCATGTTCGCTATGCCAGACTATTAACGACTAGAAACCATACGGTCCTTCTCTAACTCCAAAGCAGCATTCATCGTGAGAGAACCCCCCGTGGAAAACAAGCCAGGTGACGGAAAGCACTTGACAATCTTTGGCTACCGTTAGCCGTAATTTGCGGGCAATGGACTTGGGTATTTCGTCTCCCAACCAGCGACATAGCGACTTGCAGCTCTGGAATTCGTTGCAGGTCATCTGCGTGCCAGCCAGTTCCACCGACCTTTATTAACCTTCCCTTGTGGCTCAAGAAGCAGGTCATGGTCACGCAATTCTGTTGCCAAGACATCTACGTTACAAAATATGTTTTTTTTTTCTAACTTCTTCTGTCCCACTGCTGGGCGAAAGTCTCCCCATATTCTTCTACACCTCTCTCTCTATGGCAAAAGCAAAAAAAAATATAAAAATAAAATTGATTTCATCTCTCAACGCTTGGAAATCGCCTAAACATAAAATTGAATAATTCATTCAAGCCTCAAAAATGTCTTCTCTTAAGCACACCTATTTTTATTATGTTGTTTTTTATTTATTCTGTAGGCGTACGATTAATATGTTACAAATGCTAGTTCGATTTCACGCGATACGATGCGCGGGCGCCGCGGCCGTCGAGTAGGGTCACCATGTGAGGCAATAATTATGTAAAAGAATTTCCAATACTAGGATTTTTCTTTAAATAAATGCCAATTCTTTGTTAATGTACCAATAAAATTGGTGTAACGATAATAATTTGGACACAGCATACCTTTTGTTGCGTCATAACAAAGTATCAAGGAAAAAGAAAGAAATAAAGAAAGAGTTTTTATTTATACGCGTCATATTATACTTAAGACTATACAAATATACATAAACCTAACTGCCTCGTTGGTCTAGCGGTCGCAAGCACGACTGCCGAGCGTGAGGTCGTGGGTTCGATTCCCAAGTCGGGCAAAGATGGAATTTTCTGTAAGAAAATTCTCAGTAGCAGCCCGGAGTCAGGAAGTTGGTGGTGTGACACCCCCGTGCTTCGGAGAGCACGAAAAGCCGTCGGTCTTGCGTCTGATCTCTCTACGATCGTGTCAGATTGACGTCCCATCGGACTATGAGAGTGAAGGAAGAGGGAGTGCACCTGTGTTTGCGCATACACTTCTGCACTATAATATCTCCTGCGTATTTGGCTAATGTCTGTGGAGATAGGCCACTGTGACCGAAATACGGTCGGAGGAGTATATAATATACATAAAACTAGAATATTATTATAAACCTAAACTAAAAAAACATCACAATGGTTGCCGTAAGAAGTGAAGATGTAAAAAGGTGTTAAGGTCCTAAAATTTGTTCTCACTCCAACCTAAATCTGGCCTCGGACTGACACTACCACCGGGGTGGTTTCTAGCCCTGTTCCCAATCTATTTTTGGTCAACGCAGAATGGTTTTCTCTTGCATTCTCCTTCATTTCGGTGGAGTAGCTTATGCTGAGATAGGGGCTTTTTTGGTCTCGTGCAGGTCCTTAGTATTCTTAATTTTAGTTTTATGATTTGTGTATTTTCTGTATGTTTAACCTGCTTACGAGGTCAAAATAAATACTTTCATTCTTTCTTTCTTTTATCAGTCGTCAGTTTATTACTGTCTTTTCCAAGAATCCATCCATCTTTTCTTTGGTCTCCCTCTTCCCCTCCATCCATCTACATTTATATTCATTACTCTCTTAGTCATATGTGTCTCAACCCTCCTCATCACGTGTCCATACCACGACAAACGATTCCTTTAGAACTTTTGACACTAATTTTAATGAGGTAAATTTCTCACATACCCCGGTCCTCTACCCAAAGAACGGGCGCCTTTGGAAGGTTTTCCACTGTAATAAAGTACCCTAAATGTGTACGAAACCTCAACTATTATTAATTAAAGCAATGGTTATGTAAAAACAAATTAATGGTATTTTTATGGCAAGTGTACACGGTATGGTCTTTAGGAAGTAGAGTAATGAAACAATAAAGATATGAAGACATGTAGGTGGAAATATTGTTCTGAATATGACATAATACTTACCTACGAAGCGGAACTGCCTCTTTGGTCTAGTGGTCCCAAGTGCGACTGCTGAGCAGGAGGGCTCGGGTTCGATTCCCGGGTCGGGCAAATCGTTATTGAGTTTTTCTGTTAGGAAATTCTCAGTAGCAGCCTGGAGTTTAAAATTGTGCCCGGTTGATGGCAATAGGCTCAGCACCTATTACATGGGACTTAATCACAGCATTGGTGAAATGTGGGTGTACAATTGTGTACTCCTCTGCCTACGTCTTCGGGGAATACAGGCGTGATGCTATGTTATGTTTATGTTTTACGAATACGAATGGCTAGTGGCTAAGTAAGAGCCGCATAGATCGAGGTTAAACTGCGTGTAGTAGTTGCTCTGTGCATGGAAAGCCATCATTTTAGATCGAGGTCCCTCCATACCTCGGAAAATATGTTAACTGTCGGGACTGGTTGTTAAATGAAGGTTTATAACTGTATAATAACTTTCGTGAGACATATTCATTTCAATTATTGTTCACTGGTTACTGCTCACGTGCATTTTTTCGGGTCAGTCTACCTGTTGGACTCGCGACATTGTCGCGGGCTCAGCTCATGACTCCTTTAGTCAAGTAGTCTCCGGGAGGTGCAGGTTCGAATCCTGCTCACGACCGTATTCTTTTTCCATTTAATATTATAACTTTAGTGTTCGCTAAAATCAAGGATAAAATGAAAGATTTATTTATTTATATATTTATTTATACTTATATGCACGTGCTATATGCCATTTTCTGCCAGTCAACCTTTGGGTTATAGGGAACAGAACAAAAAAAAACGAATAGGTACATAAATATAATGCTTTATATAGATACAATGAAATAAAAATTCATTTATAATTATATATATTTAATACATATTTTACCAGATAAATGTTAATAAATATAAAATAAATTACACAAAGAAAAATAAAAATATAATAAATTATAACGATGACAGAGAAATCAGTTAAATAATTATAATTATTTAATTTGCTGCGCCTTATAGTAAAAATCGCGTACGTTTTATTTAAAGGGGAAGGGCGTTCCAGATTTTTATTTATCTGTATTTGTTAACTTTTCTCTTAATAATGCACAATATTTCCTTCTGATAATTATTTTATTGATGTTATCAAAAATAACAAAAACTCATAAATGAACTATCACTGTTTAAACCACAAGCAAAAAAAAAACTAAACATTATGACCACAAAGGCAAAGTCACCAAAGCGAAAATAGATTGCAACAAAACTAAAAAAAAAGTTCCATTTAAAACAATATTAAGTTTACTCAACATCGAAGTCGATACGCGGTACTGTCAATAGACCTTGGGCTCTGTCCCCTCATTGCTTAACTTGTACACACCGTAGCCCCCCACTACTTGTGACAGCAAGCGCTTACCAGTCCGAGTTGCGCGCGCGGTGATCACAGTACCCGATTCCATTTAATTTTTACCTTTTTCTATATTTAATTAAACTAATATTATAGTTTTTTTTTTTTGTAGTTTTGTTTTTTGTGTGCGGCAATTATTGGTTTACTTTTTTCACTGTTTCTGGCAAGTTTTTTTTTTCTAATTATTTTCGGTGAATGTGTGTGATATAAGTGTTGTATTGTTTCGTAAGTATGTGTGTGTGTGGTCGTGAGATTTTCTATGCTAATCTCTGTGTATCTATATTCATAGAAACTTATAGTTTGGAGTATAAATAGAATACTAAGATATTTTTCTTGGCAATTTGTCAAGAATTTGGCTCAATATTTTCACTTTAAATGGTACAATTTCCTTGTAAGATTATTGGATCTCTTTTATACTTGCATTCTTATGAGTTGAGTAATATTTTACATTGGCTTTTTTCTTTTTTTTGTTAACAGATGATATTTAGGTAATTATTTGTGGTGTTTAATAATATAAAATTAGTTGTATAGTATTGTCTTTATATAATATCGTAATTTATTACATAACTTCCTTTTGCGTTAAGTATTAACTGGCAATAAAAAAATATGAGGAAATGACGTAAAAAAATATAGTTTACCTATATACATTATAATTTTTTGTGGAAAAAGAATACGGTCGTGAGCAGGATTCGACTGCGCCTCCCGGATAAATACCTCAGGCTCTCTGACCGCTAAGCCATCTCAACCTCTGCTCACTACCGCTAATTCTTCTTCCTCATTTAATACGTCTTTTGGTGACGTCATTGCCATCTATTCAGTCCTTTTACAGAAAACCGACCGTAATATATTTCCATAAAAAATTTATAACTTTAGAGTTCGCTAAGCATGCTTTAATATTACACATGTATACAGAATTTTTTAATTTTAATATTCGGAATGTATAAATGAGGTTTTTTTTTTAAATTTATAAAGCTTGTTTGACCAGATGTATGAACGTGGACGAAGCAAAAGCCATATATAAGGATCGTAGCAGGTGGCGTTCTGTTGTTTCTGCCTACCCCTATGGGAAAAAGGCGTAAGTTTATTTAAGTATACAAAGAAATAGGCCACCGGCATCGGGAGCAGGGTCCAAGCTACCGGTGGTTAGGGCTCCAGAGAAAAGAACCTCCTCACAATGCGTGCCGTATCGAGGAGTACCGCTTTCTGTATCAGGCCCTTGATCCAGCCGCCTAGCAAGAGCCTATTAAGATGTTGATCAAAGCTCTTCATTGATATTATTATTTGCCCGTTGTTTCCCACTGCAGGGCGCGGGCCTCTTCTCATAGAGAGAAGGCACGAGCATTGATCACGACGCTAGCTCACTGCGGGTTGGCGATTTCAGACAATCAAGTCCATGTTTCCTCAGTTTTCCTTCACGTGAGTCATTGACCTCTTGAGGCCAAACTAACGGTGAAGGAGGCAGTTTTGAAGTGTTGGGTTCGTTTTCCGGGTCGGGCAAATTGTTATAAGATTTTTTTGTAAGGAAATTCTCAGTTGCAGCTTAAAAATGGGTATGTTTTTCGGTAGATGGGAATAGGTTGACCACATAGCACATAATAACGGCATCAGTACCTCTGCCTTTTCCTTTCGAGGATACTGGCGTAATGATTTTTATAAAAAGCCAAAGTTCACGAAACAGACACACTCATACATACAAAACATACAATAAAAGGTACATAAAACTTTTACAGAAAAACAAAATGGCGTTTTTATTATTATAAATGCATAATAACGCCGACCAGAACCAAAAGGGTGCAACCCAAAAAATTTTATTTTATATAAAAGACATTTTTTATCTGTATTTCAAATTTGCACTGTACGCCATAGTTATTTATATAATTTTCTACTATTACGATTATTATTTTGGTTAATAATACTGTTGTTTTTTTGTCAGAATAGAGATGTGAATTTTTAAGTGTTAATAGTGAAGTGACTAGTGTTATAAAAAGCAGTGACTTTTAGTGACTTTTGTTTGACAGAAGAATAACATTTTGGTAAGTTGTTTGTCTCTCTTTTATCTCGGGATTAAACCCGGTCCTTTGGAGGGCTTGCCTGGAGACACAGTCTAACACACAGAGGCCCCTGTGAGAATTTAATCTAAATTGAGTTGGGATACCAACCGGAGACTCTCCAAGATTGTACTATAGAAATACAGCCATGGAGAGTTCCCGATAGGTGCAGAACTATTGTGTTAAGCAATTTTTTTTTTAATTGGGCTATTGCTGTGTTGTGCTGCTTGGAATATTTAAAATTCTTTCTTTTAAATTTATTATTATTTGTTTATTTAGGGTCTCCCAATAGAGATATACACAGAGCATACATTTAAACATATTTGAGATCTAGGTTAGTGTACTCCACGTGTAGGGATTCCATTTTAAGGGTCCACTCCTACGGACGCGGGCAACTCAGCACCCAAAAAACATCATATCATGATCACGACAGCGATTTTCTTTCCACGAAAAATTTATTTTTTTATTTTATTTTTTGTTTTTATTGTACACCAACATTTTTAAATAAATCTAAGTACACAACAAAAGTACAATGGGCGGCCTTATCGCACACGGCAATTTATTCCAAGCAGCCTTAGGATGGAAATATGGGTCCTGGATAAAATATATTTGGGGCAACAGGTAGTGTACCTACTTACATCTATCTATCTATATATATAAAAAATCAATTGCTATTCGTTTGTCTCGCTAAAACTCGAGAACGGCTGGGCCGACTTAGCTGATTTTGCTTTTGAAATGTTTGCCGTAGTCCAGGGAAGGTTTAAACGGTGAGAAAATGTAGAAAAACTGCGAGGAAGATAGTAAAAACAACAATTTCATTTGCTCATAAAAACTGTTCTACCTACTTTCCTGTCAAACATTTGACGTTCGAGGTAATAGGAAGTACACCGGGTCATCTAGTATGAAATAAAAGTAGATACATATATCACAAACAGAGAAAGTACAAAACAATACTATATACATTTATAGGGCAGATAATATGTGGAGCACAGTAATAGCGTTACTACGATGACATGTAGTGTTCCCTATTATAAATCTACTAGTTCATCTTCTGTTTAAATCTTTGTCCAATATAGCCTAGATGGCAATGATGTAATACAAATAAAAGTAGGTTGCATACAACTCTCAATAGGTTGTTAAAGTTATTATGACATACTTAAATAGCTACCGGTAACGCCTGAGGGCGATCTGAGTAATACACACGTAATCACATAAACATCTTCACTTTTAATCTGTGAAATAAAAAAAAATATTATACAGGTTGATTTATACGAACATATTCGGTTGTGTATAATTAAATTTTGTATAAAAAAAATTGTATATGTTGAGTCCTCCTGCGACTACGAACGCTGCAAAGTGTTCGAAACGTCAGGAAAAACAAAAACCAATAATACACGCGATTAATCCGGTTAAAAGTTGTTTTATTATAATGTATATGTCGAGTTTGACACGTGAAATCGCCGCGGTCTCAGCTCATGACTAAGGGCTCCGTTCGAGTTCGAAACTAGTCGGGCAATCCCGAAAAATGCACGTCAGTGGTAACTTGTGAACAATAATTGATATGAACATGTCTTACGAAAGTCTTTATACAAAAATATATTATGCACATCCAAGTATGTTGAATTTAAGATGAAATTAATAAATAAAAAAACACGCCTGCCAAATCACACCTTTGTGTGTACCATAGCCACTTATAACAATTTTTTAAATCTTACTACCCTATATTATAATAGGGATAGTGTAAGGATTCTATCGATACCTACATACATCTAAATCGGTTCAGGCGTTTAGAAGTTATGATAGACTAAATAAACTCACAAACATACACACATGTTGGTTTGGGATATTTTAGTAGTTTGCAAAGTAAACACCGTGGAATCTTCAAATTTCTTGTATTTTTCTCAATAGTCTCCGTTCCTCTTACAACCCCTCTCACGCCATCTTAACTTCCCTCTTCCGTCTCTTTCTTTCATTCATCACTCTCTCACTCACTCGTACTTACGTTCCGTTCCATCCTACATAGATAATAATAATAATAATAATATTCCACAACTATCACACAACGCCGTCTAGTCTCAAGCTAAGCAGAGCTTGTGTTATGAGTACTAGACAACTGATAAACATACTTATATATTTCTAAATGCATACATATTATAGATAAATTACACCCAGACACAGAACAAATGATCGTGCTCATCACACAAACATTTGTCCTGGGTGGGAATCGAACCCACGACCTCCGGCATAGCAGTCAGGGCTACTAACCACTAGACCAACAGGACAGTCATACATACTTACATACATACCCTTAAAACATAACACTCCTTTTTTGGGCAGTCGTGAAAATAGGCTTATATTGACGTCGGCTGACAGCGTGGTCGGCGCGACCGAGAGACAGCTACACATGTCGTGAATTCGATTCCCGCAGGGTGCGAATATTTGTGTGATCCACAGATAATTGTTCCGGGTCTGGTTGTGTCTGCGTGTGAGATTATGTCTGTAAACGCATAAAAATATATGAGAAATTTCTTGTGTTAAAAAATCTAAATAATATTGTTTAAGATATGTCTTTGAGAGGTCGAGATGGCTTAGTTGGTCAGAGCGCCTGGAGTATTTTTCCGGGAGGCGCAGGTTCGAATCCTGTTCGCGACCGTATTCTTTTTCCATTTAATATTGTAACTTTAATATTGTTTAATTCTTCAACGTTTTAAAATGTCTACAGCCTGTATATAAATTATGGCTCGGAAGTCGTAAAATTTTGAGGTCGATGGTATGAATAGCGATTGTGAGCTAGCAATGGCCTGGCCCTATATGTACACAGTGGCCATTGATGGCAATGCTGTTAGAAGTAAAATAAAACGGGAATTTTAACTGTAACATAACATAGCATCACGCCTGTATTCGCCGAAGGAGGGGTAGGCAGAGATGTACACAGTTGTACACCTAAATTTCACCAATGATGTTTTTAAGTCCAATTTAATAGGTGGATGCCCAGTCAGCCGTCATGTCGATAGTCACTGCTTTTCTATCCGTATCATCTTTCACAAAGTGGGTACGACCTTCATACGAAATAGTTTTAGATTGGACGCTTTCGGTAATTTTGCATTGTTTCTTGATTAATTTAATACTTTTATTATACGTTGGCATACATATTACATAGGCTCGTGCTAGCTAACTGTGCCCAAGATATTTTATGCCAATAGATAGAGAGACAATTATTTTATATAAATTCAATTTTAGATTTGTATAGAATCTATAAATAATTATGATACAGACAGACGTGTTGCTGGGAAGTTTGTTGCGCCGCTTCTTCTTTCCAGCTAAAACACTAGGAAGCGGTGAAGGGTGGGCTTTTTTGGGGGCTTTCTTAATGTTTGACGTTCAAAAAGCGCAAATTTTTAGCCTAATTTGAATAAAGAAATTTTGATTTTGATTTTGACACAATCCATCCATCGCTTCCTCGGTCTTCCTCTACTCGTGTAGCCATCTACACCCTATCCTTGTCATTATTTTTATGTATAAATATTATCTCAAATATCATAACACTGTAAATAACACAATAAAAACTTACTTCAAAAATATTGGTAGCAATTTTATTTTGTTTTTAATACAACGTTGCCCCACACTAGGAATTTCTTCCTGTATCGTGGGTGCGTTTACAGACATATAATCTCACATATGTATCTGCCTAGCCTTTTCCTAATTACTTCCAATCAAACCGGATGCAGCTTATTACCAGTATTTTACATGGAGCGACTGCCTGTCTTACCTCCACAACCCAGTAACTGGGTAACACGATATCTCGACTGGTTGTCAGACTTTCAGGCCTCTGACCCGTAACGGCTGTCATAGATCTTAATTTGAAACTGGGAACGACGGCTTAACGTGCTCTCCGAGGCACGGAGGGGTATCGGTATGAAATGAAGGTCACCCATCCACAGACAGACCGCGGCAAGCGCAGCTTAACCTCGATCGATCGATCTGTGCGGCTGTTACTTAGCCACGAGCCCCTCCTTGTGCTACTCGCAGGCATATAATCTCACATGACCTGGAACAATTATCTGTAGATCGTACAAATATTTGCTCCGTGCAGGAATCGAACCTGCGACTTGCGACGTTGCAAAACTGTTGCAAACTGCCTCGTTGGTCTAGTGGTCCCAAGCGCGACTGCTGAGCATGAGGTCTCGGGTTCGATTCCCGGGTCGGGCAAAGTGTTATTGAGTTTTTCCGTTAGAAATTTCTCAGTAGCAGCTCGAAGTTTGGAATTGTGCCCGGTAGATGGCAATAGGCTCACCACCTATTACATGGGACTTAATAACAGCATTGGTGAAATGTGGGTGTACAACTGTGTACACCTCTGCCTACCCCTTCGGGGAATACAGGTGTGATGTTATGTTATGATGCTATGTTATGACTAGCGACGCAGCAGCCGTCTCTCGACCACTGCATCAACCGCGCCGTCCGCCATTGTGTCTTTACCGAGATGAACATAAAGTGGTTATGTAATAACAAACATTTCCGTCGTTTTATCCGCCTGCGTTATTGTGTTCTCGTAAACATGCTTCACGGTTTTTTTTTGTAGTATAGTTACAATTCTAGTGCTGTTATATTTGAAACCGTACATAAAAACGATTGTTATTCGGGTAAAATTGTTTTACTAAACAAGTTAGTATTTTAGCCAATAATACACGCGATTAATCCGGTTAAAAGTTGTTTTATTATAAGCTAATATTTTATAATAAAACGCGAAAACCTAAGATATAGCTAATCATTTATTTTCCTGCAGCATGAAACCAATTATTATTATTTAAAAAAATGGATCTACGTTTAGCCAGCAACTCGCCTGATGGTAAGCGACGGTGTGGCCGAGGATGGAGCACGTAGATCCAGAATAAATCTATTCACTCGTAAGTAGAGTGGATAGATTTTGGGAAAACGATAGTTTGGGAGTTGATGCAACTGCCCAGACCCGTCTCCCACAACAGTTGCACCGTTCTGTCGCTGCTGGTTACCACACACCGGACGAAGCCATGCCGTGAAGCGACCTAGTCGTGTTTCGGGATGTAGTCAGGTGCAACCGTTGTGGGAGAAAGAAAGAAAGAAAGAAAGAAAAATGGTTTATTCTGGCACACAGAAGACATGACAACAACAACATACATACAAAGAATAATTCATAATAGTATAAAATAAATAAGTCGATAATCCATGAATATTATAAATATTATATGCCACTCTGTGCTATGCCAGAAAAGGCCCAAATCTCAGCTCTATGCTACAGCATTGTTGGCTGCAGCGCTGATTTTCAGTTTAGGCCTACTTTAAAAAAGACGTCACGGCCAATTTAAAAAATTATAATAATAATAAAAATAATAAAAAAATCATTAATACAAAACCCAAAAATAATAATTATCTAATACTATCATCATACAATATCAAATCAAATCACAATAATAAATTATAAATCACCAAAGTTAATTAAAATATTAAATTAGTAATTTTAATAATTTAATGAAATGTACATTAGTAATATCCAGATACAACACTAGACAATTGCTCAATTTATCATTCAGTCATTCACATCTCCACATCCTTTGTCTATGACAAAGAAGGGAGACGCGCGGTTCGCAGAACATTTAAAAGTTCAATCAAACCATTCATTCTTTCTGAAAATGTACTAAAAGAAAATGGCTGAAATTAATGTTTTCTTATTTGTTTCTATTTCTTTATTTTTAATCTTTCCAATGTTCTGTTTCGTGTTATATGTATACTATTCCCTATTAAACATCTACTGTGGCCGCAGTAAGAAAGAAAATGTTTGCTGTTTGCTGTGGAATGTGGAAAACTTTGTATTCTTTCTATTTTCTGTGAAGTGTGTTTACTCAAAAGGCGTCACTGATTTTATTCAGATTTTTTATTTTTTATTTTTATTTATTTATTTGGGAAAACAAACAGTGACACATTATGTTTTACACGATAGTTATATAGATAAAAAATATGAGTAAATGTGCAACCAACAGCATTTTCCACAGTATATAAATCTAGGAATACTCTATAAACATCATGCGATTTTTTTTTTGTACACCAACAATCTACAAACATTTTTAAGAGATAAATTTTTAAAAAGTAAAAGTATTACATTGAGATACACTTGATAACATAACGGATAAACTCATCAAATCATGCAAACTTACTTGTTTAATTTGAATTCTCACAAATTGTTTTTAATATATGTTTTTTGAATGTCCCAGCAGAAAGAACAAACATGTCAATATGGTGGAAGGACTTATTGTAGTTCCTTGTAAGTCTACGCAGAGGCGCTCGCATCCCCGCGTTTGTTCGACAGGAGGTTACGGCGAACAGAGGTTGCGCGCGCACTCCACGCAATACTGTAGTTCTAGGCACTATGTAGCTTATTCTATTGCGAATATCAATACAATCATATACATTGCTACACAGATCGAACAGAAATACAGTCTCCAGGAGAGTGCGCCTAGATTTCAAATCAGGCATTTTATACTTATCAAGTAAAATATCATACGATAGTGAGGTATGATAACAGCGGTAATGCATTGCCTTTAAAAATTTGCGCTGTACTTTCTCTATATAATCTGAGTATTTTTTGTAGAAGGGATTCCACACAGATACTGCATATTCCAACTGTGATCTAATCAATGATTTATAAAGGTACAGATAAGTTGAAGGGCGCCTAAAGTTTGTAGTAGATCTCATTACAAATCCATACATCCGATAAGCATTATTCACTATTTTATCAACGTGAGCATCAAGGTGAAGTTTTTCATCAAGGAGAACCCCGAGATCGCGAACCATAGGTACTCTAGTTATAATAGAGCTATCTAAAGAATATGGATATTTTATAACATTCTTGTTCTTTGTAAAACTAATACATAAACACTTGGATATACTTAGCTGTAGTTTTTTTACTTCTACAATAGTTAGTAAAGCAATCCAAATCATTCTGCAATAATCTACCATCCTGAACATTTTTTATTGGTCTATATATCTTTAGGTCGTCAGCATAAAGCAATATTTAGAGCAATATTTTGAGTTTTTAAAGCATGCATCTATATCATTTATGAATATAACAAATAAAAGCGGCCCCAAAATCGATCCCTGAGGTACTCCGGAAGTGACACGAATAGTAGCAGAACGAAAACCATTGATTACTACTCTTTGGGTTCTATTTTTGACATATGAGGAGAACCATCGCCACAGATCACCACGTATTCCGTTAAATGAGATTTTATTTAACAGTAAATTATGGTCAACCTTATCGAATGCCTTTCGAAAGTCAGTATATATGGTATCCACTTGAGTACGTGAATCTATATTGTTAAATAAATAATCTACGAAGGATACCAGATTAGTTGTGGTTGATCGTTTCTTGATAAATCCGTGTTGTTGTTGGATAATGCTACTATGAACTAAAGCATATACTCTGTTGTGGACTAACCTTTCGAAAAGCTTCGGCAAGGCTGAGAGGATGGATATAGGACGATAGTTCTCGACATCTTGCTTAGACCCCGATTTATAAACGGGTGTAATATTCGCCAGCTTCCATGCCTCGGGAAAAATACCCTGTGTCAGAGATTTGTTAAATAACATTTGTATAGGAAGGCAAAGACATTCCGCAGTAGCTTTAAGAAAAACTACTGGAAGGCCATCAGGTCCTGGCCCCTTCGAAGAGTCTAAAGATTTAAGTGCCCTCAATACTTCACCAACACTTAAATCAATCTTACTTAAGATGGAACTGTTTTCTGAAACATCTTTATTCTGATCTGGTGTAATATTAGAAGACGGTTGTTCATAAACGGAATTAAAAAAGACAGAAAAGTAATTACAGACTCTATCGGGATCGTTGGTGATCTGGTGCTTATATCTCATGTCAGAGGGGATTCCAGTTGTAAATATATAAATATGAATAGTGCAGGTGAATTGTATTGCTGCTAAGATGTTTGCTGTATTTAGTGGCACGGTGTAAACCCTTAAGTGAGTAATAAAATAATAATATTAATAACTCAAAAAGAAAAAGAAAAAAAGAAAAAAAGAAAAGAAAAGAAAAGAAAAAGGAGACGGGTCTGGGTAGTTGCATCAACTCCCCAACTGTCGTTCTCCCCAAATCTATTTACTCTAGAGTGAATATATTTATTCTGGATCTATTTGCTCCATCCTCGGCCACACCGTCGCTTAACATCAGGCGAGTTGGTGGGAAAACGTAGATCCATTTCTGATTTAAAAAAAAACTGCACAGCTGAAACAGTTGAATAAAAAAAACTGTTCTCCATGTAATATATTTTTGTCATATCAATGCCTCCATGCTAACATCACGCAATTTTTTAGGGTACAAGCAACTTAACGGTCACATAAAATATTCAACTCAGGTTCCTGCGTAACTATACATGGATTGTGTAACCCATAACCTCCCTTTTACGGAGTAGGTTACACAGTAACCTGGTGTATATAATGCGGTCGTATGCCTTTGGCCTTGGTCTGATTTCTAAGCCCTTTTTAACTACAGATAGAAGAGTCGGGACGACCTCAATAAACTAATTGAGGACGTCCTCAAAAAAGGATAGGTCAAGAGCAACCTAAATTGACTGGCATGCATGCATTAATGAACATAGATGAAGCGAAAGAGGTCAGAATCGTTGCAGGTAGAAATGATAGTCCCTGCCCTGGATTGGAACCCAGGAGCTCCGCAGCCGCACTTGTGATCACTATACTAACGAGGAAGTAATCTAAATTACTTAAGTACCAATCGTTATCAAAATCTTTTTAGCAGATTTCAAGTAAATTGAGTAAAAAACATACAATCTGCCTAGCCTTTACCCGATTACATTGGAGTGGGCATCCAGCGGCGGCTTCAAACCGCATGCAGGTTAATACCAGTATTTTATATGGAGCGACTGCCTATCTGACCTCCACAACCCAGTTACTGGGTAACACGATATCTCGTGGTATGACTGGTTGTCAGACTTTCAGGCCTCTGACTACCCGTAACGGCTGTCAAAGATCTTAATTTGACAATTGGGGCCGACGGCTTGACGTGCTCTTCGAGGCACGGAGGGTCTCAGTATGAAATCATGGTCACCCATCCACAGACTGACCGCGGCAAGCCCAGCTTAACCTCGATCGATCGTTCTGTGCAGCTGTTACTTAGCCACGAGCCCCTCCACTGAGTAAAAAACATACATACAAACTTTATGAAGACGTAAATGCAATTTTAAAATAATAAACTATAAAACTGGATGTCACAATATTACTCAACTATAAAATCGATTCTTATGATCGATTACAATCGATTAGACACAGTGTAATCGTCAGCTTTCAAATGATTTATAACGACAACACTGCGTAATCGATTAAGAATGTTGACTTTAAGAATCGAAATTGGTTTCACTGTGGTGTGAAAGTAATGTAATATGGTTATAACAGGGCCGGATTATGTTTCTAAGCAAATCGACGCCTAAAGGACTCAAATCTTGTTAGGCCAGTTCAAATTCAAATACAAATTATTTATTCTGTAAATAGGTCCTCACGAAGACTTTTATATGTAACTTTTTGATTTAGATAGCGCCGGCATTTCCTATCTGACTACCTCGGAGAAGAAAACACCGAAACAAACTCAGAGGTCACTATCTCTTTTAAAGCCCAGACATCAATTTATCGGTACGTGAGCGTAATCATGTACCCAGAGTACCAAAGTAGTAGTAAAGTCCTTTTGAAGAAAAAGCCATAGCAATAAGGCCACGACCATGTGCATGTATTTTTAATTTTATTTTATTCGATTTTATACGTTGGTACATTACCGCAAAAAAATATAACACTTGTAAAAATATGATTATTGAGTATATAGAAACAAAATTATCAACCAAACCTACAATCAGTTTCGGGCGTTTAAAACGCCGCCATCTTGGCACGCTTTCTCTGACGTCAGAGTACACATCATAAATAATAAATGATGATAAATGACTAATATGTCTTGTATAGTATGTAGTGTTTAATTAACGATTAATAAATTTTATTAGAGGTATTTTCTTTAAAGAATAACGTTTAAACTCAAAAAGACCACAAAACACCCAGTAATAACATACTCGAGATATTGTCATCGCGCAGAGTGTCGTCACGTTTCACTCCCACCATGCGTTTTGATATTTTAAATTTCCCTCGCATAATTCTCACTTTTTAGCTATAACATTTCATATTTAAAACACGATTAATTAAAAAGTAATTGAATAGGTGTCATTCTACAACATTACATAAAGATTACGAATAAAAATATTTCACCTAAATTTGAATCACATGCATTCATGCAGACATGTGTGCAGGAACGAGGTGTGGTGTTCCTCCATTGAAAAGGGAGGAACCTCCAACCAGGCGGGTGATATTGCCTGGCGGGCCACGGCCCGACGGTTAATATCGGGCGGTTGTATATATGCAGATTTGCCGTCAAACTTTGCTTGCGCGTAGCGTGTTATGCGCGTAGTATCCATGTAGCGAGATAGATGTCGCTACACATGCATCAGTCATCGCAGCATTCTGTAACATGCACTGTCTCCTCAGAAGCACTCATATTAAGCGAAAGTACGTGAATTAATCTTAATCTATCTTACATTAACTTAACGTATAACCATACATAAAATGATAATACCTAATAATCCTAACATAACATCACGCTTGTATTTACCGAAGCGGTAGGCAGAGGTGTAAACAGTTCATCAACCCCCATTTCACCAATCTGTTATTAAGTTCTATAGATGGTGAGGTTATTGCCGTCTACCAAGCATTAATTCCAAATTCCGGGCTGCTACTGAGAATTCTGTAATAGCACTTTGCTCAACTTTGGAATCGAATCCAACACCTTATACTCAGCAGCCGCCATTGGGCCCGCTAGACTAACGAAGCAGGTAGGTTCTATAGTAATATCTTAGGTTTACGCGATCACTACACTTTAAAATAAAACAACTTTTAACCGTATTAATCGCGTGTATTATTGGTTTTTGTTTTTCCTGACATTTCGAACACTTTACAGCGTTCGTGGTCGCAGGAGTACACCAATAATACACGCGATTAATCCGGTTAAAAGTTGTTTTATTATAATAGGTACGTACTATTTATTATTAGGTATTATTTTTCTTCTTTGAACTACCTACAGGTGTATACATAGATCATAATAGAATTATAAAGACAACTGTGGAGAGTTCGTGGCCTCTTTATTACATAATACCGTATTAGCAATACGGTATTAAATAGGATCATCGACCATTTTAAACCATATGAAGTAATAAAACCAATTAAATCAGTTTTAGACCAGTTAGACAACTTTATCGAACGCAATTAATTTGTCGTGTTTTTGTTACCAATTTTAAAAACGGATAGGATTTCGTGATATATATTTTTATTAACTATATTCTATTTAAGTCAAATTATGCCTCAGAGAGCGCGTTAAGCATTCGCTCCCGGTTGACAAATTAAGATCTATAGCAGCCGTTAAGGGTAGGCAGGGGCCTGAAAGTCAGACAACCAGTCATACCACGAGATATCGTGTTACCCAGTAACTGGGTTCTGGAGGTCAGGTAGGCAGTCGCTCCATGTAAAATACTGGTATTAAGCTGCATCCGGTTTGACTGGAAGCCGACCCCAATGCAATTGGGAAAAGGCTAGGCAGATATATATAAATTTATTGGTGTTTAGTCTAAACATATAACCAGTCCAAGATAAATCCAAGATAAAGCTTGAAAAGCCTTAACGCATGCTTAGCGAACTCTCAAGTTATTATATTAAATGGAAAAAGATTACGGTCGCGAACAGGATTCGAACCTGCGCGTCCCAGAGAAATACTCCAGGCGCTCTGACCACTAAGCCATCTCGACCTCTGCTCACCACCGCGAATTCTTCTTCCATATTTTAACACGTCTTATGGCGACGTCATTACTATCAATTCAGTCCCTATAAGGGTGATCGAACCGACACGACTAATGGAGAAAGAGTCTGATAGTCGAGATGGCTTAGTGGTCAGAGCGCCTGGAGTATTTATCCGGGAGGCGCAGGTTCTAATCCTGTTCACGACCGTATTCTTTTTCCATTTAATATAATAACTTTATATAACCAGTCGTTTTTAAACAGCGTTTTTATGTATTCATGACTGGTTTCTTTCAAGTTTTTTCACCTCAAAATGTCATTGTAATTCTAGCGATTCCAGATATTTATAAAGATAACTACCTACTGACGAACCGATGACTTGTAAGGTGAATGCACCTGTTAATGTCCATTCGGTTATATTGTTGTTTAAAAAATACGAATATAAATAAAATTGTTAAGCTTGACATGTTGACCGACGATGTTTGATAATAATAAATATAAAAGAGATATAGGAATTGTATTTAATATTATTAGTAGTTAACATAATGGCCATTGCTTATAAAAGTGACTTATTATATTTTATTAATGTGGCTTTACTATATTGGTATTTTAAAATTATTATTTTATCTCTAAAACGGTATTTTTATGTATGATACAATAACTTATCATTTTATAAAAGATGATAAATGATTATAGATAAATCCTTAAAAAATATTAACGCATGTTTAGCGAACTCTAAAGTTATTAAATTATATGGCAAAAGAATACGGTCGTGAGCAGGATTCGAACCTGCGCCTCCCGTATGAATACTCCAGGTGCTCTGACCACTAAGCCATCTCGACGTCTGCTCACCGCCGCGAATTCTTCATCCATATTTTAACACGTCTTTTAGCGACGTCATTGCCATCTATTCCATCTATTGTTTTGTTCCAAATAAAATTTTTATTTCTTTCTTTCTTTCTATTCAGTCCCTATAAAAGATGTGTGTAGTGTTCACATGAGATTTTCTGTTAGAACACTCTCAGTAGCAGCCAAGAGTTTAGGTGTATACCTCTGCCTACCCCCTCGAGAAAGCATGTGTGATGTTATGTTAAGTTTTATTCACGAAAGTACTCGAAAATTGTAATAAAACCACTTTTAACCGGATTAATCGCGTGTATTAGGAGTAGGAGTATGCAGGAGGTTCTCCTGCGACCACGAACGCTGCAAATTGTTCGAAACGTCAGGAAAAACAAAAAACCAATAATACACGCGGTTAAAAGTTGTTTTATTAAATGTGTAGTGATCGCGCAAACCTAAGATATTACTACTCGAAAATTTTCATAAAATATGAACCTAAATGTTCCCTTTAAACAATTAATTAGTGAAAGCCCAAATAAAATCCGTTCCGCAGTTACGTAGAAAATTGTGCATAGACAAATAGACAGACAAACGGAGGTTACTTATTATGAAATTTTAGAGTACCCTGCAAATAATTATTAATACAAACCTCTTACCGTCTTTTAATACAGAGACGTGTTCATAAATGAATGAAAATCGCGACGCAATCGAAGGAAAGTGCTGATATGCTCCGGTGGTTCAACACGATGCGTTACAGCGGGTGAAAATATATACAAAAAAAGAAATCCTACTGCATACACGTCAGAGCGAACTTTATTTGTCTATTTTTAAATGATAGGGCATATCATTATACTACCCTATACATGATAGGCTGGGTGATGAGAAATGCTAAATTTATGCAATAGAATCAATCTGCCTAGCCTTTTCCCTTATTACATTGGGGTCGGCTTCCAGTCAAACCGGATGCAGCTTAATACCAGTATTTTACATGGAGTGACTGCCTATCTGACCTCCACAACCCAATTACTAGGTAACACGATATCTCGTGGTATGACTGGTTGTCAGACTTTCAGGCCTCTGACTACCCGTAACGGCTGTCATAGATCTTAATATAACAACCGGGACCGACGGCTTAACGTGCTCTCCGAGGCACGGAGGGGTCTCGATATGAAATAAAGGTCACCCATCCACAGACCAACCGCGGCAAGCGCAGCTTAACCTCGAACGATCGATCTGTGCAGCTGTTACTTAGCCACGAGCCCCAAATTTATGCAATAGAATCTGAAACAAATACATTCTGCCTAGCCTTTTCTCAAGTATGTAGTGTTGGGGTCGGCTTCCAGACTAACCAGATGGTTATTTCACCTCCACAACCTTTTATTTAGAGTCTGTAATTGTCGTGGTTACCTCGAGCCTCTTGAGCAACAAGTTCTGGGTTCAAATCTAGCATTTACCAATGTGACTTTTTCAATGTCATGCCTGAAGGAAAACGTCGTGAGGAAACCTGGACTTGGTAGTCTGAAATCGCCAACCCGCAGTGAGCTAGCGTGGTGATCAATGTTCATGCCTTTTTTATATGAGAAGAGGACTTAGCCTTGCATTGGAACAGTTATGGGCTGGTTATAAAACCATCTTAGCGCTGTGCTGGACTCCTACCGTTTAAAAACCATCTTAACTTTACCGAGGTCCCAGATTCGCAGCAGTAGTCCACGACCCCGGCAACAGGGTTGTTTTACCAAAAGTAGTAAGACTTTCGGGCCTCTGACTGTCCGTAACGGCTGTCATAAATCATAATGATAAATGATATTTATTTTTGTAAATACATCTGTTATAGACACTTTTACAAGTCAAACATTCTTTTTCCATTTAATATAATAACTTTAGAGTTTGCTAAGCATGCGTTAATGCTTTTCAAAGATTTATCTTGAATTATTAAGGTAATTGCATTCTTTACGGCATTGTATTAACTGCAAAGTTAGTCGTGTCGGTTCGGTCACCAGTACGGGGACTGAATTGATTGCAATGACGTCGCCATAAGACGTGTTAAAATATGGAAGAAGAATTCGCGGTAGTAAGCAGAGGTCGAGATGGCTTAGTGGTCAGAGCGCCTGGAGTATTCATCCGGGAGGCGCAGGTTCGAATCCTGTTCGCGACCGTATTCTTTTTCCATTTAATATAATAACTTTAGAGTTCGCTAAGCATGCGTTAATGCTTTTCAAAGATTTATCTCAAACATTCTTTTCTAAGCTAGATGGCGTCGGCATTTCCTAACTGACTAGCTGTTCACGGCGATAAGGTCGAGTTTTGCTTGGTAGACTTAATGCATTAAAACTACGTGTGGACTGTTTGATGGTTTATTTTCGACTAATTAAATTAAAGTAATGTGGACTGTAGATACATGCATAGGTACATATGAATAGCTATATATAGACTATTAAACATCGTTTGTTGTGATCTTGGACATTCCGCCCACCAAAGGATCTATCCTTTAAATAAAAAAAAAGAAAAACAAAGCAATAAAACAAACTTATATCATATTGATTGATGTGCGTAACTTGCACTGGACAAAAATCAGATACACAATAGAAATAGGTATAACGATACAAGGATTTGAAAGGTAAGTTAACCAAACGCAAGTAGGTATTATTATAAATAGTTATATCTTAGGTCTAGGTATACATAGATACCTACTTCATTACGATTACGATAGGTATGCTGCGCAACTAGAAAATAGTTGGTAGGGTAGGTAAGTAGCTACATTATAGTTCAAACGTAAACACATAAGATAATTAGTTTTTTTTTTTACTAATGTTTAGGTACATAATTTGTTGCATTAATAACCTCTAACCGCCCACCGTTATATTCTAGTTTAATAATGGTTTGTCACTAAGGAACATATAAGTAGTGTATATATAGGTAGGGTGTATGAAGTTAGGAATGCCTATTCCAGTTCATTTACTACATAAAGCGAGGTAAATTCTTAAACAATTATGTTGGTGTAAACATTAAGTGAATAGAAGGTAAGGTATACAATGCTTGTTAACTTAGTACGTAAATAGGTAAACAATATTAAAGTAAAGTCAAGGAGTAGGTTAATTACTAAGATACATTTGGTTTATACCCCTTTTTTACGTTATTTAAACTTAATGTGACTTTTGTTTAGGTAGGATATATAATTTACTCGTCGGTCGTTTATAAACACCGTTCTTACATTTGACTGACACCACACGAGTAATACCATCAGGACCCACATGTTTTTCAATGATTTTACCCAATATCCACTTACTTGGAGGAATATTGTCTTCCTTTAAAATTACTATGTCATCGATTTCTGGCTCAGTACTTTTGGTATTCCACTTATGTCTTAGGTTCAGATTTGTGAGGTACTCCTTGTGCCATCTGTTCCAGAAATCGTTGACCATTTTCTGAGTTAGCCTCCATCTATCTAAACTAGAAATATTATGATTTGTATAATTTTCGTCACTTAAATTTAACAAAGGTTCGCCAATCAGAAAGTGGCCCGGTGTCAGTGGAAGAGGGTCATTAGGGTCATCACTTAGCACAGTTATGGGCCGTGAATTTAAACACGCCTCGATTTGTGCCAATACTGTTGCTAGCTCCTCGTAAGTGAGGGTAGCATCACCAATCACCTTTTTAAGGTGAGTTTTCGTGCTGCGCACCCCAGCCTCCCATAAACCTCCGAAATTAGGTGCATGAGGAGGTATGAAGTGCCATGTAGTACGCGCTAGGGCTAACAACTCGGCTACTTCACCAGGAATTGAAGATTTGGCACTGTTGAACATGTCCCTCAGCTGCTTGTCTGCTCCCACGAAGTTAGTGCCATTATCACTATAAATATCATTACAATGGCCACGTCTCGATGTGAATCGCCGAAAGGCTGCGATGAATCCTTTCGCAGTCATGTCGGTGACAGCTTCCAGATGTATGGCACGCGTAATCATACAGATAAACAAACATATGTAGCCCTTGTACGATTTAGATCCTCTACCGGGTGAGAAACGAATATTGATGGGACCTGCGTAGTCCACACCAGCTGATTTAAAGGCTCGGTCAGGTTTTACTCGCACTTCTGGCAACTGACCCATCAGTTGTGTGGTATTTATTTTTGAATACCTAATACACTTGACACATTCTCGGTAAGTTTTCTTTGTTATGTCTTTAGCTCGTAATACCCAGTATTTGGATCTCAAATAATTAGACATTACTTGAGGACCACCATGTAATGTCCTATGATGGGCATCCTGAATTATTAGCCTGCTGAGATGGCTCTTAGCGGGTAAAATTATAGGGTGCTGAGTATCGTAGGCTATTTGAGATTTTTGGATACGCCCACCAACTCTTAGAATCCCGTTATCGTCAATAATAGGACAAAGATTGCGAAGCTTACTACTTTTAGGTACATAGCCGTGAGATTTTAACTGCTTTATCTCCTCTTTGAAATCAATAGCTTGGACTTGTTTAATACAATTATTCAATGTTGCCTTCACTTCTGAAGGCGTAATAATTTTAGAGAAATGTTCGCGTTTGTCTTGGGGTAATTTAAAATTAAGAAATCGTCTGCAATATGAAATAACTCTCAACATTTTTGATAACGTAGAATATTTAGTCCAAATAAATTCCTCTTTAATATTATTTATAGCAGTCAAAGACCTCATACGTTCCTCCTCTTGGGTATCTTCGATGATAGGAGCAGTGATACTTAGATTTAAGTTAGACAACCAAACCGGTCCATGCCACCATAGTGAATGGTTCGACAACTCCGGACCTTGTAAGCCTCGTGACGCACAGTCAGCTGGGTTCGTATCTGTGGATACGTGCCCCCACTGCTCGTAATCTATAATGTTTAGTATTTCTGACACTCGGTTGCTCACGAATGTGCTCCACCGACTTGATCCGCCTCTCAACCAAGCCAAAACAATAGTGGAATCGGTCCACGCAAATAAACTATCTTTAGGTACTCCCAATACTTGAGATGTCTCTGAAATCAGTTTGGCTGCCAATACAGCACCACAAAGTTCCAATCTAGGGATGGAAACTTGCCTCTCGATTGGAGCTACCTTCGTTTTGGAGGATATTAGGCTTACGTACACTCGCTCTTTATTAATGACTCGCATGTACACTGCTGCTCCGTATGCTGCCTGAGATGCATCTGCGAAGACGTGTAACTCAACTCTTGATACACGTGTATAGTGCAACCATCGTGGTATGCTTAGGCCTTTGATGCACGTCAAGTTTTCTCGATATCGTAACCACTCTGCTTGCAGAACACCGTCAATAGGCTCATCCCATTCTAGACCTGTCTTCCACAATTTCTGCATGATCATCTTTGCTATTACCACAATAGGAGCTATCCATCCTAAAGGATCATAAAGTTTAGCTATTTCGGAAAGAATATGTCGTTTGGTTATGGGTTGCTTAGGTTCTGGCAAATTAACAGTATATTCGAAGGTGTCGGCTTCCCTATTCCAGCTCAACCCTAATACTTTAACAACACTATTAACCTTAAAGGGCAACTCATTATCATCCCGTTTATTTTCTCCAATGTACTGTAACAAAGCCACACAATTACTGCTCCATTTTTGAAGTTGAAAACCTCCTGAGTTCATGAGGCTGTTCATCTCATTATAAATATCCTCAGCTTCTTCCACTGTCTCGCTTCCTGTAAGGAGATCGTCGATATAATAATCAGTTTCAGTAATTTTTGAAGCAATAGGGTACTTTAATTTCTCGTCGTTGGCAAGTGTCTGAAGTGATTTTACTGCAAGGTACGGTGCACATGCTGTACCGAAGGTCAGCCTCAGAAGTTTAAAGTGCTTTATTGGCTCATTAGGTGCAGCTCTCCATAATAATCTCTGGTAGTCCGTATCTTCTTCCGCTACACGCACCATTCTGTACATTTTAATTATGTCTGCTGTAATACAGATTTTGTGTGTCCTCCATCTCATTAATATATGACGTAAATCCTGCTGTAACTGAGGACCAACACATAAGTTGTCATTTAAAGAAATGTTATTAGAACCCTTGCACGAAGCGTCGAAGACCACGCGAAGCTTTGTGGTAGTCTTGTCCTCTCGAACGACGGCATGGTGAGGAAGATAGACAGCCTTAGAGTTATCAATCTCGGAAGAATTTACTGGTACCATGTGATTTAAACTAATGTACTCAGCCATAACTTTATGGTATTCTTCCCGAAGCTTAGGATCTCTTGACAACCTTTTCTCCAAGTAACTAAACCTTTTAGTTGCTATCTCCCTCAACCCACCATATTGACATTCTGGATTGTTGTTTTGAAACGGTAACCTTACCACGAATCTTCCTTCTTTGTCTCTGACTGTTGTAGCTTCATAAAATTCTTCGCACTTTTCTTCTTCCTTTGAAAACCTCTTGCGTATGCTGTTAGGTTCCTTTTCTATCTCCCAAAATTGACGTAGTAGCTCGTCTTCCCTTACTTGGACGTGTAGTGTTGTAATTTGTGTCTTTGCTGAGGTAGATGCTTGTAACATCCTTCCAGAGATCACCCACCCGAAGGTTGTATTTTGTGCCAATAGATTTCCCTTGGGGTGCTTTATAACTCCATTTATTAATACGTCGCTGTATACCTCAGCTCCAAGCAGAATATCTATTCTACCTGGTGTTGTGAATCCTGGGTCAGCTAATTCTAGTTCCCTAAGTTCAGCCCAATCAGGCAATTTGAAATTAATGGTTGGTAGCAGTGTTGTTAGTGTACGCAATACATATGCATTAACTCGAATAGACTCTCTGGGATTGTGGCGTGATTTCACGCAGAGTGAAACCATGTGTTTTATTCTTGTTTGCCCCTCTCCCACACCGGACACCCAACCACTCACCGATTTACGTGTTAGATTTAATAACTGAACGGTCCCCTCAGATATGAATGATGCTTGCGACCCCTGGTCTAACAAAGCCCTAATGATATGTTTGCAACCGTTCTTACTACTTACTAACACGTTAGCAGTAGCTAATAATACAGAATTTGTATGTATATGCTCACAATGACAAGAAACAATATGTGCATCAGTTGAAGAAGGAGTGGACTTACCTCTAAACTCATCACTAACGGTACCTGTAGCCGTGTTTTCTCCTTCCTTTGATTTCTCCGTGTTCTGCTGTCTCTCGAAGTGGAGAAGGGAGTGATGTCGCCGCCCACATCTTTTGCAACACGCTGGCTGTCGACATTTATTCACCGAGTGTGATGGCGCAAGACAGTTGAAACACAATTTGTTCTTCTGAACATAGTCCTGTCTTTCCTTGGTAGACATTTCGGCGAATGTTTTGCAATGGTAGATATAGTGCTCGCTGTTACATAACGCACACTTATTGTCGCGTTCTTTGCCATCCTTGTAGACGTTCGAATGAAAGGCCTTAGGTTTAACTGCTGGTTTTGTTTGCAAAGATTTTATCTTGTTATTCTCGATCATTTCTAGCGATCTGAACCTTGACTCCAGAAAATTTCTCAAATCTTGCCAAGTGGGCAGGTCGCAATTGGTCGTACTAAGTTGTTGTTCCCACTGCTTCATTGTTTCTGGATCCAGTTTGGACACAACTAGATAGTTGATAATCATGTCCCACTTGTCAGACTCAACCCCTAAGTTTTTCAATGCTTTTAAACAAGTTGATGTCGTATCTACCAAGTTTTTAATCAAACTCGCAGACTCAGTATGTACATATTTTTGTGTAAAGAGAACTCTCAAAATTGCGTTACAATTAAATCTCTTGTTGTTATAACGTTTCACTAATTCGTTCCAGGCGTCATCATAATTCGCATCTGTAGTAGTAAAATTTCGCAATATTACTTCTGGTTCTCCTGACAAATTGCTCTTTAAATAATGCAGCTTCTGTACTGGTGACAGCTTTGTGTTTTTATGTATTAAGGAAGAAAAAAGGTCAAAAAATGTCTGCCATTCCTCATATTTGCCGCTGAAGGTGGGTATTTTAATTATTGGCAATTTAATTTCGTTGCTGTCTGATGACCTTTGACCTTCAGCAGTATCATGCATTGAAACTTGAACCGTTGCATCGAGAAACGGCTGAAGAGCTTCCTTCATGGCTGCCTTATATTGCACATACAATTCTTGAAATATATCGTATGTCTTGTCTTTAAAGTACGGATCTTTTCTGTCTTCATCTTTTGTCAAGCTCACAATAATACTTTTGTGTCCGTCCTTAAAGTTCTTCCAAAGCTCTTCTAGCAATTCTAACCTCGTTTCCAAATAAGGTCTTTTAATCCTATCTTTAGGCGACTTTTTAAAGTTCTTTTCTGCATTCTTTAAGTTTTCGAGTAATTCATATTGATAAGGCACAAGAACCTCCATTGTAACTTAATATTCTCAATAAAAATATTCTTAACAAAACAAAAATATTTTTGCACGGAAAATAAATGTTCACAATGTCCACAAATAGAAGGTATATTGCACTTTTGTTAACTACGCACTTATTTGTTGTATTTGTATGTTAATTCGTAATCCGATCACTCACAGAATAATTATAAGTACTTAGTTATGTTCGTGTTTTTAATACTGTTCATAAAAATCACGAGTTTACAACAGTTTGTATTCACTAATATAGCAATAAAAAACTTCCATAGAATCCTTATCGCTTTCTTTTGTTCTCGCGACGCGCTCGTCCACTACCGGTCAACATTAAATATCCGCTCGAATTAGGACCAAATGCTCACGGCGATAAGGTCGAGTTTTGCTTGGTAGACTTAATGCATTAAAACTACGTGTGGACTGTTTGATGGTTTATTTTCGACTAATTAAATTAAAGTAATGTGGACTGTAGATACATGCATAGGTACATATGAATAGCTATATATAGACTATTAAACATCGTTTGTTGTGATCTTGGACACTAGCTCTGAGAAGAAATGCCGAAACAAACTCAGAGGAACATAGAACTTCATTTGTTTAACCGACACGACACCAACAGTTTAAAGTGCAGACACCCATGTCTCGCAGAGCACGTTAAACCATCGTCTCTAAATGTAATGATGTTCACCTGTCCAAAAATCATCTGCAGCAAACACAAGTTAACCCCGATCGATCTTTGCGGTGGTTGTTCACTAAATCTGATACGAAATAAACAAAAATATTGGCCCATTGCGAGTAACTTTGTACCTTACTACAGTTTGCATTGTTTTTATTATTTTTTATTTAATTATAGCGCATGCGCTATAGTTAAACCAAATTTGAAGGCTGTATGTATTTTTTTTGTATAGTAATTTTCGTTATTATACAAAAATTATGTATGTATTGACGTTTTTATTATATATATTTTTACAGAAACATTCTTGTACCGATTTTTTTTTATTAGAGAAGCCTCGGAATCGAACCTTAGACCTCACGCTTAGCAACTGCGCTTTTAACACTAGTAATAAAATAAAATTACTCGGCCGACAACTTACCACTTTACCCTATAAGGTGTCGTTTTACAACATTTCTTTGTTTATTTCTGTTGTCTCAGACACAATATGAATACAAATTAATAATACTTATTTATCTATTCAAGATAGCGATGACGTCACCAAAAGAGGCATTCAAATGTCAAAGAAGAATTCGGTGTAGTGAGCAGAGGTTGAGAATTAGATAGGGAGCAGACCGCCACGAGTATTTAAGCGGAAGGCGCGGGTTCAAAATCCTGCTCACGACCGTATTAACACACCGTTTTATTTTACTTTCATTTTCTTCGTCATAATTATAATTAGCGTTAATATATTACAATAAAATACTGCCTAATTAGGTGATCAGTGATTTAATGCCACTAAGTCATCTTAATGCCATTTGAAAACTATTTTGAGCATCTCATTTACATTAAATTATAATAATAAATTTTACATAATGTTGCATAAGAATTTTTAAACATGAGACACGTAAATACAGATAAATCTTCGAAAAGCATTATCGTATGTATTTTTTTTTGTGGAATAAAAATACGTTCGTGAGCAGGATCCGAACCTGCGCCTCCCGGATAAATTGGTCACTTGTATAGGGACTGAATCGATAGCAATGACGTCACCAAAAGACGTATTAAAATGTGAAAGAAGAAAAAAGTGTTTTTTTTTTATAAAAAATGAATCTACGGTGTGGCGGCGGATGAAGCACTTATATCCAGAATAAATCTATCCACTCCACTAAGGAGGTTTTGGGAGAACTATAGTTGGGGAGTTGATGCAACTACCCAGACCCGTCTTCCACAACGGTTGCACCGGACTACATCCCGAAACACGACTCGGTCGCTTCACGGCAGGCTTCGTCCAGTGGGTGGCAACCAGCCGCGGCCGAAGCCTCCCACCAGAGTTGTGTTGCCTGTTTTGCACCACCCAGGGGCCACGTGTAGGGATTCCATTTTAAGGGTGCACTCCTACGGACACGGGCAACTCAGCCCCTCAAAATCCTGCTCAGAAGCGTGGTCGTTTTACACAAAAAAAAAATGGGCCACGCACTTATTTTAAATAAAAAAAATTACGGTTCTGGGCAGTTGCATCTACTCCCCAACTGTCGTTCTTCCCAAATCTATCCACTCTACTTCGAGTGAATAGTTTTCTTGTGGATCTACGTGCTCCGTCCTCGGCCACACCGTCGCTTACCATCAGGCTAGTTGGTGGCTAAACGGAGATCAATTTTGGTTAAACAAAAGACGCTATATTTAAATATTATTATAGCCTGTCACTCCTGGCATTGAGACGTATCCAATGACACCACGTATGTTAAAATTCATCAAGCCGTTTAAACTACAGAGCGTGCCAAAGAAATACACATACATACATACACTCAAAAAACATGACGCTTCCTTAAGGCAGTCGGGTATAAAAAAAAAAAAAAAAAAAGAAAAGAAAGAAAGAAAAAGTTTTTATTTGGCGCGCATATTAACCCACACTACATAAAATTACACAATAAGTAACATCAGTAAAACAGGTAACATCTACACGATGTACCTACAACAATATAAAAATTATACATAAATCGGCAACCCCGCACAAATAACTAATATAAAAATATATTAAAAAAATTATATACATACGTACACCCAAAAAACATAACCCTCCCTTGGGGCAGTCGGGTAAAAATGTACTTAACCAAGTCTTCTCATAATGTCACATTCATTTGGTGACATTACATGAATCATTGCAAAATATCCACGTAACTGGCTAGGTAGATTTTAGATTATATAATAAATTTGTTTAGGTCATCACGTAAGAAATAATGGTTAGACCTAGATAGGTATGTTCTATAGGTACTGCTTCGTTGGTTTAGTGGTCGCAAGCGCGGCTGCTGAGCGTGAGGTCCTGGGTTCGATTCCCAGGTCGGGCAAAGTGTTATTGTGTTTATGTTTTAGGAAATTAGATTCTCAGTAGCAGCCCGGAGTTTGGATTTGTGGTCGGTAGATGGCATAAGGTCACCACCTATTACATGGGACTTAATAACAGCATCGGTGAGATGTGGGTGTACAACTGTGTACACCTCTGCCTATCCCCTCGGGGAATAAAGGCGTGATGATATGTTATGTTTATTTTTACATTGACATCTAAAGGGCAGAACGTTATCGCCTGTAATCTCCCTCAAGAATTGAGCTAACAAATGAAAAAAGTTTTTTCAAATTCGACTGGTAGTTTCAGAGATTACCGGGTTCACAAACACTACTTTACTAAAAAAAAGTATAGCCTTTATTACTTCTAAACAAAGTAGCATTCTAATGGTGAAAGGATTATCAAAATAGGTTCAATAAAACTTAAAACTTAAGATACCACCACGCCTAGATACCCCGAAGGGGTAGGCAGAGGCATACATAATTGTACACCCACATTTCAACAATTTCAAACTCCGGGCAAATACCAAGTATTTTCTAATAAAAAGAAACATACCTTTGCCTGACCCGGGAATCGAACCCAGGACCTCATGCTCAGCAGTCGCACTTGTACCCACTAAAACAAAAAGTCAGTTCGGTTAAGTAGTTTTAGAGTTTATCGATTACAAACAAACAAACAAATCTTTTCTCGTTATAATATTTGGTAGTATTGTCATATAAAAATGAAAATAGGTACCTACATTCATAAATTATAAGAAACGTCAACAAAACCTAAGTAGGTAAGCAGGTCGCGCGGTCACATCATATTATTGAGGTAATAATTTACACCTGCGCACACGCAATGGTAGGTGTCATATTTTGGTGACTATATTTTTAATGGAATGTTGTTATATTCGAATTGAGGGGATTCCTTTGTTTAACATTTTCGTAATTAAAGAGATTAAATTGAATAAGGTAATTTAGATTTAATTATATTAAGTAATATCTTAGGTTTTCGCGATCACTACACATTATAATAAAACAACTTTTAACCGGATTAATCGCGTGTATTATTGGTTTTTGTTTTTCCTGACGTTTCGAACACTGCATCGTTCGTGGTCGCAGGAGGAACAAGAAACGTCAGGAAAAACAAAAACCAATAATACACGCGATTAATCCGGTTAAAAGTTGTTTTAGTATAATATATTCGGTTATATAATTTGATGTAATTTATATATAAGTCATATACACTTGAGGTAATAATTAAATGGAAAAAAAACAAAGTTTTTTATTACCATAATAGTAGCAAGACGGAAACTGATCTACGAATGGCAAACATTGTGAAGAAAAAAAAACATAACATTACAATACGCCTGTATTTCCTCGAATAGGTAGGCAGAGGTGAATAACAGCTTTGGTGAAAAGAGCATTTTCACCAAAGCTGTTATTCATATTCAAGGCTAGAGTGAATAGATTTCTTGTGAATCTACGTGCTCCATTCTCGGCCACACCGTCGCTTACCAACAGGCGAGTTGGTGGCCAAAAATAGATACATTATTGACAAAAAAAATCACAGCATAGCTACCATGTCTATTCTACCAAAAAAAGGTCAGCATGTTTACGAAAACACAACAAAACGACGGAAATGTTTGTTGTTACATAACCTCTTTATGTTAAAGTCGGTCAAGAGACAATGGCTACCTACCGTTACTTGTAAATGAAGTATTGTACTTTACAATGTTATGTTATTGAGGTAATAGTCATACATAACAAGACTGGGCGCTCAGTAGGCTTTTGAGCGTGTGGTCCTCGGTTCGATTCCCGGGTATTGCAAACTGTTATTGGGTTTATAAATCATAAATAATTTATTGATGTTACGTTAAGTTATAGCACAGTACATATTTCACCCTCATTACGGGCATGCAAAATTATAGTTTTTATGATTATTTAGATTACAATTATTTGAATAATAATCATTAGAATTCTTAGAATTACAATGAAAAGAACTATTAGAATTATTGAAATTACAATTATTAGAAATATTAGAATTACTTAAATTATTGAAATTACAATTATTAGAAATATTAGAATTACTTAAATTATTGAAATTATAATTAATAGAAATATTTGAATTATAGTAATATCTTAGGTTTGCGCGATCACTACACATTAAAATATATTTTTTGTTTTATTATATTCGAATTACTTAAATTATTTAATTATTTTTATAGAATAAATCACAGGAAATGAAACGAAGAGCCAGTATTAGTAGTGTTATTTTTGTATTGTAAGCGTAGCGAACCTCTTTATTTATAAATATTATTTGTTAAGGCTATAATCGTATGACAACTGACCTTTAAAACCTGTGACATTTGTCGCTCAAATAAAACATGGAAATTATTAACTGATATTTACCTAAAGGCACTAATGATGTAGAGGAATATTAAGTATATAAAGGTTAATTAAATATACGTATAGATAAATACAATATCTAGCTATTTCCACAATATTGAGTGTGGTCATGCACCTGTGCACCGCCCGCCCGCCCGCAAATATATGCACATATGAAAGTGATGAAAAAACATTATACAACGTTATAATAAAACAACTTTTAACCGGATTAATCGTGATCAGGGAGAGATTTATTGGCATAGCGGCTGAAGTATGTATCAAGTTTTTGACAGCGCGGTTGGCGCAGTGGTCGAGAGACCGACTGCTGCGCTGCGTGTCGCAAGTTCGATTCCTGCACGGAGCAAATATTTGTACGATCTACGGATAATTGCTCCGGGTCGGGGTGTGTGTGTGCTTGTGAGATTATATGTCTGTAAACGCACCCACGATACACGAAGAAATTCATAGTGTGGGGCAACGTTAGAAAAAAAAAGTTGAAGTCCTGCACACGACCCTATTTTTCTTTCCAGAAAAAGAAATATTTAAAAATTATGACCTTACAATGTTATAGTAGCGCACAACGACACGGTTGCACAGTTGGGAGTGTGGTGACACGGGCTGTCAAGGGTCACTGGTTCAAGCCCAGTTCATTTCTATTATTTCTCAATGTTTCTTCAGAAAAATAGTATCTAATTAAATATTATAATTTAAAAACATGATCAAAATTAAATAATGCAAAACGTTTTATATAGCGTATCTACAACTAATCGTTTAGGCATACAAATATGATTAGTCACACACACACACACTATGACGAGATATTAAACACACTCTTGGGAACTTCAAATCCAATTGTGCAATGCCCTTTACGAATAACATAATTAAGTAAATCTTTGTGTGTACGTACATAATAATATAAATATTACAATTCAAGATAAATCTTTGAAAGGCATTAACGTATGCTTAGCGAACTCTGAAGTTATTATATTAAATGGAAAAAGAATACGGTCGCGAACAGGATTCAACCTGCGCCTCCCGGATAAATACTCCAGGCGCTCTGACCACTAAGCCATCTCGACCTCTGCTCACCACCGCGAATTCTTCTTCCATATTTTAACACGTCTTTTTGGCGACGTCATTGCTATCTATTCAGTACCTATACAGGTGACCGATACTGGCTTAGTGGTGGAGCGCCTGGAGTATTCATCCCGGAGGCACAGGTTCGAATCCTGTTCGCGACCGTATTCTTTTTCCATTTAATATTGTAACTTTATAAATATCTATATCTACTACCTTTGGGGTTACTCTTGAAATTAATACCAATTCCAATATTAAATAGACGACTTAAAACTATGCGTAATATTAAAATAAATTTATCGAAATTGCAGTTGACTCAATTTTAAAGCATTTTGCCTTATTAGTAGACTTAATAGTACAAAAGGGGGCCTTATCGCACTCGGCGATTTCTGCCAGGGAACCTTTGGATGGATAGATGTGACATGAACTGGACAAGGGGCAGTATGGGGTAAACAAATATTTATTATATAACAATACACACGATTATCATCAATCATCATCAATACATAAAATAAAAATGTAACGGATCGCTGTTTGTACATACATGGAAGATATATGAGAACAAATATTATTGGAACCTTTATCAACGCAAATAGCACCCAAAACAATGATTGTTAAAAATTTTGTCTGTTTGTCTGTGCGTTTGTGCACGCTAATATCAGAAACGGCTTATCCGATTTAAATGTGGTTTTCACTAATATATTATGTTAAGCTTCACTTAACATTTAGTGTTTGTTTCATGTCAATCTGATCATAAATTAAAAAGTTATGCCAATTTAAAGAATCACGTCGAACATTAATATAATGGAAGAAATGTATTGGGTGATTGTTCGTGATTGCGACAAGTAGTGTTCCTTGGCTAGGGTTTTCAATATTGGCTAGGATCGAGCCCGTTTTATGATCTAGAAGGCGCCGGCATTTCCTAACTGACTACCTCTAAGAAGAAACGCCAAAACTAACTCAAAGTTCAAGATCTCTTAAAGTCCAGACATCCCTATGTGAGCGTAACCATGTAAGGTATCTGGAATGCCTTTTGAAGAAAGAGCCATATCAGTTTCAAGTTGACCTGTCCTAACTGACGGCACACATGCATCAGTCACCGTGTAGCTCAACCATGTTATAGGGAGCTCAATGACCTGTCACAAAGCGCACCAGATCGGCACAAAACCATATAAAAAAACCTCTAAACCACCAGATGGGGAACCCACAACCTCTTGCTCAAGAAACTCACCAAACCTACCGTAGGTTGGTCGATTTGAATACAATATCAAATTATTTCTGAGCACGTAATATTACCGTTACATAAGCGGTGACAGACGGACTGACATACGTGGCCGAACTGACCCACTTCTAATATAAATGAGGGGAAATTTCATTAATAATATTATATTAGTTTTGTATCAACTGCCTCTTTGGTCTACTGGTCCCAAGCGCGAGTACTTCTCGGGTTCGATTCCCGGGTCGGGCAAAGTGTTTTCAGTTTTTCTATTAGGACTTTCTCAGTAAAAGCCCGGAGTTTGGAATTGTGCCCAGTAGATAGCAATAGGCTCACCACCTATTACATGGGACTTAAAAATACCAGCATTGGTGAAATGTAGGTGTACGACTGTGTACACCTCTGCCTACCCCTTCGGGAATACAGGCGTGATGCTATGTTATGTTAGTTTTGTATACAGTATCCCGAGTGCTACCGAGGCGCACGATTATGTATGAATGTCTGCGTAAGGAAATGAAAAATCAAATTCTTAATCTAGTCTATCTATATATATAAAAATCAATTGCTGTTCGTTTGTCTCGCTAAAACTCGAGAACGGCTGGGCGGACTTAGCTGATTTTGGTTTTGAAATGTTTTTCGTAAACCAGGGAAGGTTTAAACGGCGAAAAAAATGTAGAAACACTGCGAGGAAGATAGTAAAAACAACAATTTCATTTGCCCATATAAACTGTTCTACCTACTTTCCTAACATTTGACGTTCGAGGTGATACGAAGTACACCGGGTCATCTAGTCCTATATAATTACTATGTTACCCATACACTATACAACGAGTATCATTCGTAAACCTCAACTTTATATTGAAAAAATGCACTCAAAAAAGAAACGTCAAATTGGACTTCATAGATTGTAGCGAGTATAGTAAAGTGTAAAGCTCCTATTTTTCTGACCTTACAGACACAAAAATAGGAGCCCCAGCGTCGTCCCTGCCACGGAAAAACATATCAGAAAACAGTATCTTTTTTTTTACTTGAATGGTGACTATCCATTTAATATACCTATATAATAAACAAACCTTTTCCAGTGTATGTCATTCTGCATTACGTCTAAACGTGGGTAGCAGTTTTGTTAAACGTGTCGCAATGGCAATCCAGCTGACCGTTGTTTAGCTGTTTTATAAAACAGTACTGTTTTGTAAATCAGCTAGCAGTTTTGTAAAACAGCGGATTCTACAATCCATCTGCGACATATTTAAATACAAGAATTGCTCGTGTAAAGGTATAGAATTACGCAACACATTTTAACTAGGTACCTACTATTTTTGAATAACTTAAACTACTCATTAACAGAAAAAAAAGAGTAAAAACAACATTAAAAAAATACTTTTTACCACAATTAACAGCGCGTAAAGATAATAAATAAAAAATTGCATAATACAAAATTATCATAATAAAAGTTGAAAATTACGCAATGTACCAACAAAACATTTGAAACAATACGTCTTGTGTAGTAGCTTCAATCTAGTAGAGAAAGTGGGTAGGCAGCGGACCGTGGCGAGCAATGCGCGTACGTACCTACGTCATTTGTAAAATGTTATGACCTTCGATATAGAAGGTAGATTTAGCAATATTGCCTCATTGCAAACACGGCTGTTGAGCGTGAGGTCTTCGGTTCGATGCCCAGATTGGACAGTGTTATTATGTTTTTCGGGTAGAAAACTCTCAGTAGGAGATTTATGCCCGATTAATGACAATAGGCTCGCCAACACACATGGAACCTAATAACGGCATCGGAAAAATGTTAGTGCACAATTAAAACACCTCTCTGCCTATACTTTTGGGGATACAGCGAGAAGCTATGTTGTTTAAGTTATATAATCTCAGATGCTCTCCTGATATCACTAACCTTCAACATTCTACATGAGGTCTCGGGTTCGATTCCCGGGTCGAGCAAAGTGTTATTGAGTTTTTCTGTTAGAAAAATCACAGTTGCAGCCCGGAGTCTGGAATTGTGCTCGATAGATGGCAATTGGCTCACCACCTATTACATGGGACTTAATACCAGCATTAGTGAAATGTGGGTGTACGACTGTGGACCTCTGCCTACCCTTTCGGGGAATACAGGTGTGATGCTACGTTATGTTTTTGTGAATAAACAGATTCGCCCCTTGCTAACTGAGAATTTCTTAACAGAAAAACTCAATAACACTTTGCCCGACACGGGAATAGAACCCAAGACCTAAATATTTCCCGACATGGGAATCGAACTCAAGACCTCATGCTCAGTAGTCGGTTTAATATATATTTATATATCTGCCTAGCCTTTTCCCAATTACATTGGGGTCGGCTTCCAGTCAAACCGGATGCAGCATAATACCAGTATTTTACACGGAGCGACTGCCTATCTGACCTCCACAACCCAGTGTTTGAGTAACACGATATCTCATGGTATGACTGGTTGTCAGACTTTCAGGCCTCTGACTACCCGTAACGGCTGTCATAGATTTTAATTTGACAACCGGGACCAACGGCTTAACGAGCTCTCCGAGGCACGGAGGTCTCGGCATAAAATTATGGTCATCCATCCACAGACTGACCGCGGCAAACGCAGCTTCATCTCGATCGATCGATCTATGCGGCTGTTACTTAGCCACGAGCCCCTCGTTCGAGTAGGTTTAATATATAGATATAAATAAATAAAATAAAAAACTAGCCCATAATTGTCTCACTGCAGGACGCGGGCCTCTTCTCACACAGAGAAGGCATGAGCTTAATCACCACTAGCTCACTACGGGCTCTCGATTTCAGACTGTCAAGTCCAGGTTTCCTCACGTATTTTCCTTCACCGTATGAATTCTGTGATGAAAGTCACATTGTGTTCATTACAGGAACATAAGAAATGAAAGACGACTCAAACGATAGAATTAACAGTATATAAAAAATTATAAATTAATAACTTTGGCTCTCTGAACGAAGGCGATCTATCCGCGAGTGTCTGGGCGCGCCGTTGGAGCGAACAGTAGGGCCCTAAAGCATATTGACCCCCTCCTGTCTCCGCAGTCCCCGCGGACAACGTCGCGCTGACAACATTGGTACATATCAGATTTGAACCCACAACCTGTGGCTCAGGAGGCGGGCCCGTAACCACTCGGCCACCACGTTTTTTTTTTATATAAATATAAATAATAAAAAATCCTTTTTGTATTTAGTGTTTCTGTTTATTTATGTTTGGTTTCAACGGTATAGTCCCTAATTGACACAAATTCAGATCAATATTTTATAATATGTATCTAAGATAAATCTTTGAAAAGCATTAACGTATGCTTAGCGAACTCTAAAGTTATCATATTAAATAGAAAAAGAATACGGTCGCGAACAGGATTCGAACCTGCGCCTCCTGGATGAATACTCCAGGCGCTCTGATCACTAAGCCATTTCGACCTCTGCTCGCTACCGCGAATTCTTCTTCCACATTTTTGACACGTCTTATGGGGACGTTATTGCTATCAATTCAGTCCCTATACGGGTGACCGAACCTGGAGTATTCATCCAGGAGGCCCAGGTTCGAATCCTGTTCGCGGCCGTATTCTTTTTTCCATTTAATATAATAACTTTAATATGTATCTACACAATTCTTTCTCTTTTAAAGCCGTACTTACTAAAAATCTTTACATTACCTGTTTAATATTTGTTGTTGCATGTACAAGTACAGAGCAAGCAAGGACACCGCGAAGGTGAACGACCTAGGTTGCATTCTCTGGTTATAACTACCTACTCTATGTTGAGTATAGAGGTATATGCTCTGTGGTACTCTATATTGTTTATGCGGTTTTGTATGTTCATTTTATTAGGGATGGGCTTTTACAACATAACTATGTGATTTATTAACAAATCAAATTTTATATCAATAAATCACTATAATAGTATTATTTTATAAACAATGAAAATAATAATTAAGTGCCTCAATGGTCTGAGTGTCACAATTGTGACTGCTGAGTGGTTCGATTCCCGTGTCGCGCAAACTATTAAAGTATTCGTTCTGTTAGAAAATTCTCTGCTGGCTCACTACCCGGGACTTAGTAATGGCATTGTGGGTGTAAAACATTGTACATCTCTGCCTACCCCTTCGGGGAATGCATGCTTGATGCTATTTGGTGGCATATGTAGATATGTATAAGACATAATACATGTCATAATAATTCTTTAATTGGTTTTCTCCCGTCCCGGTTTCTGTCGGTAGGTCATTCGTAAAAAAAGTATTTTTTCTCTACAGACATACAAACATTGGTTTAAATAACAAATTGTACATTCTAGTAATCACAATGATAGGAAGTGGCAACCGTATCGCCATATCAAGCCTATTGTCTTGTGTAGTGATGAGCAAGTATCGGTGGATATTGTCGATAGTTTTGTAACAAGTGTCGATAAAAAACGCTTCACCACCTTTTCGAAATGTTAGAAATATACTTGTGTAAACTTTTTAAAGTCTTTTAACTCTATAATACTCTTTGGAACAATACCTCAAATTCCTCCACCCATTTTAGTTTATTGTACATTAAATTATTTTGATGGGGAGGGGCTCGTGGCTAAGTAACAGCTGCACAGATAGATCGATCGAGGTTAAACTGCGCTTGCCGCGGTCGGTCTGTGGATGAGTGACCATCATTTCATACCGAGACCCCTCCGTGCCTCGGAGAGCACGTTAAGCCGTCGGTCCCGGTTGTCAAATTAAGATCTATGACAGCCGTTACGGGTAGTCAGAGGCTGAAAGTCTGACGACCAGTCATACCACGAGATATCGTGTTACCCTGTAATTGGGTTGTGGAGGTCAGATAGGCAGTCGCTCCATGTAAAATACTGATATTAAGCTCTATCCGGTTTGACTGGAAGCCGACCCCAATGTAATTGGGAAAAGGCTAGGCAGATTGTACATTAAATTATTTTCCTAACCATGAGGGAAATTAAAATTATTTAATAAAATAGTAATTAAATCATTCCTATTTAGTAATTTTAAACAAAAAATATCAGCTTAAAATTGTTCTCGTAGGACAGAAACTCAAAGTCAAAGGCTAATAATTTATTCCAATTAGACCATATAGATGTATTTTTGAAAGACAAGAAATGGCACGTTCCAAAATGAAGATTCCTATGGAGAAGAATGGGCAAGAAACTCAATGGTTACTTAAAATGTTAACTTTTAAAATGTTGTGTTACAATAATTATTGGAAAAGCTCAAATAAAATGACTTAACTTTTCAAAGTATATGTGAAACAGTCATGTTCAATGTTTTTATTTCACATTGGCAAAGCTAGAGCTTTTCCAATGTGAAATAAAAACTTTTAACTTTGAATACCTCTGGTATCTTCAGCAAATCACATTTCCACAACCCATGTACGTATATGTGTATATTAAATTTGTGTCCATAAACTCGCTCAAGAAAAATTATGTATTTTAGAGCAATATTGATTTAATAAAAAAAAGCGTGCATAATATACAAAAACTTTACTGGTGACTTCTCTAAAATTGACAATACAGTGCCTGCAAACGATCCCTATCTTATGTAGTAACCAAGCCCACTTCAAAAAAATATATTTTCTTAGCTACCACAGTTATTTTATAATAATAGCTTTCGTGATTTTGCATTGCCCGACTAGTTTCGAACTCGAACGGAGCCCTTAGTCATAAGCTGAGCTCCATTCTTCAATTATTTAATACAACAGATGTTGCAGAAAAAACACTATTTATAATACCAATCTTCATATATCAAAGCACAGATATTTAATTATAGCTCATACATAAAATTCTTATCATTTTATTCGAAAGGTGAACTACTGCCTCAAGTATTTTAACAATGCACGTATACTGTCGCTTTTTTAACCTTGAAGAATAAATAGTAAATTGTAGTCATTTTTTATTCAACTATGTGGACGAGTACTATTAAACAAGCTGTCGATCGAAAGTTCAGTAGGGGTAGAGCGCCTGGAGTATTTATCCGGAAGAAGTAGATCCAAATCTTATATTTCTTTCATATAATTGATAACTTCAAGTAAGGCTAAGGGTGCATTAATGCTATTGAAAATGTTATCTGTATTTCTCATCGTGTGGTTGATGTAAAACCTCGTGTACGATTTTGAACCACCCGTAGGCGTCTGACATTTCTTACACACTAACTAGAACATCAAGATCACGTCGGAAACCGGTATGAAACAACGCTTGCGTTGTGTTTCGCTGAGTGAGTGAGGATACCGGAGATCCAAACCCTTTAAAAGGACGGCAACGCACTTGCAACTCCTCTAGGGTTGCGGGTGTCCATGGGCGGCGGTAATCGCTTACCATTAGGCAATCCGTATGCTAGTTGACCCCCTATACTATAAAAAAAAACAAGTATGCCGGATTCCTCACGATGTTTTTCTTCGTTTTATGCAAGTGATAATTTTAACGCCCATGACTCGAAAAGTCAATGGTGTAGTGGTGCCTGGCTTGGATTCTAATTCCAAAAAGGTCATACCACTAGGCTATCACTGCATACATCTGTATTTAATAATAAATACGTTTTAAAAAGCGCACCGGACTAGCTTTTTTCGTGTTTCTCAATAATTACTGCAGAGGTCTTAATGACTAATAAAATAGATGAATAAGTTTCGCAAAACTAATGTCATACAATAGTGAGAATTCATTTTAATATAGTTTAATCGTTTTTATGAGTTTTGCTCCACGAAAATTGCAAAAAAATGTATTTATCATGTCATCATCAATGTCATGTTGTGATGTAGCTACAGTGAAATACTAGACTGTCTCATTATTATAGTGAACGCCCGCGCGATGGCTGGGCATAAAGATGTGACTTCGATAAAAAAAAGATTTCGATTATAAATTCTATCAAGTCATCATCAAAGAAATATACTGTCGTGAGCGAGTACTGCCAACTAAGCCATATCGACCTCTGCTCACTGATTCGAATTCTTTTTCTGCTGTTTAACTCGTCTTATGGTGACGTCAGTGCTACCAGTCCCTATAAAAGTTATTTCCAGGTGACTGAATCGACATGACTAATTTTGCAGTTAATTCAATGTTATGCAGATGCAGTTACCTTAATAAATACAGATTAAAATACTATAAGAGGAAAAATACTATAAGGTGCAGAATTTAAACAATGAAATGAACACTTTTCCTCAGAAGTGGCTCGAAGCTTGGAATACTGCCTCGAAAAACACAATCATGATCATATTTATGTTATGGTTTTTAAACATTAAAACCGATAACAATTGATTTACATATCGATAAACGTGTCCCATCACTAGCAACAACAAAGCAAGGTCTTACACATTTCACTTTATCCAACTACGGAATACAGGGAGTGTTGTGTTTGACTATCTATGGTAATAAACTAATTAACTTTATTTATAGTTTGTATCAATAGATCAGGTGCGTAGTACTTACTGGCAACCGGCGCGCGGGTTGACCATGGTATTAACATACTATAAATGCGAGAAGTATTTAATCAATATACATATAATAATAAAAATACATTTAATAAAAATGTAACGGATCGCTGTCTGTACATGGAAGATATATGAGAAAAAATATTATTGGGACCTTTATCAACGCAAATAGCACCCAAAACAATGATTGTTAGAATTTTTGTCTGTTTGTCTGTGCGTTTGTGCACGGTTATCTCAGAGACGGCTTATCCGATTTAGATGTAGTTTTCACTTATAAATTGTGGTAAGCTTCACTTAACATTTCGTGTTTGTTTCATGTCAATCTGTTATGCCAATTTAAAGAATCACGTGGATCTTTTGTAAATTATTATGAATTTGTGTTCATACACGACATGGTGTTAATTTGCGACATCCACGCGGACGGAGTCGCTGGCACAGCTAGTTTTAAGAATATATCTTTTTGCAACGCCTCACCAAGATGGAATTATTTACAATTTTAAAATGCACGTCTGCCGTGTGCGAATATATTTTTTATTACAAATTTTTTGTTTACCATTTATATATGACTATATGACCCGGTGTACTTCGTATCACCTCGAACATCAAATGTTTGACAGGAAAGTAGGTAGAACAGTTTGTATGGGCAAATTAAATTGTTGTTTTTACTATGTTCCTCGCAATTTTTCTATATTTTCTCACCGTTTTAACCTTCCCTGGACTACGACAAACATTTTAAAACCAAAATCAGCTAAGTCAGCCCAGCCGTTCTCGCGTTTTAGCGAGACAAACGAACAGCGATTGATTTTTATATATATAGATAGATAGATTAGCCTATGTTACCCGGAATAATTTAAGGATTCTAATATGTGGGGTATCCCACACACTATATCGGTTTCGCGTTTAGAAGTTATGGTGAAATAAATAAACTCACAAAACACATAAATACATGAACCTTAAAAACATAACACTCCCTTTTTGAGCAATCGTGTAAAAAGGCTGTTAAGTTTGTTTAGAACTACTTTTATTATGTAACACCAATATTAAATTTAGTTAGCAAATTATATATCTATAAACGTAGATGTATGAAAGATAAATTAAAGATCGTGGCAGGTGGTCCACGGGTGGCGAAAAAGTCTCTCTGGACAATAGGTAGGCTTCTAAGAGAAGATATAGAAAATCTTATGAATGAATCAGTTTTTGAGGATGAATCTGTGTTAGAGGCGGTTGGCCTGTGAATGGCTGACTATTTAGTCCAAAAATTGGAAATACTCCGCCGTGTACGACTAAGTTACCTATGACTCCGTTTTCCTAAATTTATAGATAATATATATATAAAAAAAAAATTGATTTGCCAGGTCTGTTTTAATTGATAACCCAGTACTTTTGATTTTTTATGTTCCAAAACATCGTTTTTTTTTTAACGAATGTACTAATAGAATGTGTATTTCTTTGTCTTCAGGTGGAAGTGACAAAATGAAGCGTTCGCGACACAGATGGATTGGACTCAGCTTATTTTGTAAGTAAACAATAAACTACAGTATCTTCGGCCACGGCGGCCTATCTCCACGGAGATTAGCCAAGTACGCAGGAAATTATATTAAATGGGAAAAGAATACGGTCGCGAACAGGATTCGAACCTACGCCTCCAGGATGAATACTCCAGGCGCTCTGACCACTAAGCCATCTCGACCTCTGCTCACCATGGCATTCTTTTTCCATTTAATATAATAACTTTAGAGTTCGCTAAGCATGCGTTAATGCTTTTCAAAGATTTATCTTGAATTACGCAGGAGATATTATAGTGCACAAGTGTATGCGCAAACACAGGTGCACTCTCCCTTCCCTCACTCTTATAGTCCGATGGGACAGCAATCCGACACGATTGGAGAGAGGTCAGGCGCAAGGCAGACGGCTTTACGTACTCCCCGAAGCACAAAGGTGCTTAATTCCTAACTCCAAACTGCTACTAACAATTTCTTGACAGAAATACCAATAAAACATTGTCAGGGTCTCATCGTCTAGCAGGACATCATCATATTACACATTTTGATAATTTTTATGTACCTTTTTAATTGTATTAATCGATATAAAATAATGTTTAACATATGTTGCATCACTACAATTCTATTAAAAAGTCAAGGACTCTAAAATGGCGAGACTTAAATTGAAATGCCGAGTTTTGCATCACATTATAAAAAACTGAGAATCGTAGGAAAATTTATAATAATTATTAATAACTAGCTTTGCCTGCGACTCCGTCCGCGTGGATGTCGTAAATTAACACCATGTCGTATATGAACACAAATTCATAATTAACAAATGTTCGTAAACTTTTTTATTTATAAACCGATTGACATGAAACAAACACTAAATGTTCAGTGGAGCTTACTACAATGTATTAATGAAAACCACGTCTAAATCGGATAAGCCGTTTCTGAGATTAGCGTGCACAAAGGCACAGACAAAAAGACAAAAATTTTAACAATCATTGTTTTGGGTGCTATTTGCGTTGATAAAGGTCCCGATGATATTTTTTCTCATATATCTTCCATGTACAGACAGCGATCCGTTACATTTTTATTATATGTATTGATATGTTGACTGCCTCGTTGGTATAGTGGTCCCAAGTGCAAATGTTGACTACGAGGTCTCGGGTTCGATTCACGGGTTGGGCACTTTGCTGATAGGAATTTCTCAGTAGCAACCCGGAGTTTGGAATAGTGCCCGGCAAATGGCAGTAGGGTCACCACCTGTTAAATGGGACTTAATAACAGCATTGGTGAAATGTCGGTGTACAACTGTGTACACCTCTGCCTACCCCCCGGGGAATACAGGCGTAATGCTAAGTATGTCTGTATTTTACTGTCGACTGGCTATAAACGCGGGTGCTGAAAATGAGGTCCTGGGTTCGATTCCCGGGTCGGGTAAAATATTATTTGATCTTTCTGTTTGGAAATTGGTGTGACACCCTCGTATTTCGGAGAGTACGTAAAGCCGTCGGTCCTGCGCCTGATTTCTCCCCGGTCGTACCAGATTGTCATCCCATCGGACTATGAGAGTGAAGGAAGAGGGAGTGCATCGTGTTTGCGCATACACTTGTGCACTATAATATCTTCTGCGTACTAATCTCTCGGTTAATCTCCATGGAAATAGGATCCGGAAATTCGTTCTTTTACTTAATTTAATTTTGCCTTTTTTAGATAAATCTTTGAAAAGCATTAACGCATGCTTAGCGAACTCTAAAGTTATTATATTAAATGGAAAAAGAATACGGTCGCGAGCAGGATTCGAACCTGCGCCTCCCGGATAAATACTCCAGGCGCTCTGACCACTAAAACATCCCGACCTCTTGCACATTTTAATACGTTTTCTTGTGACGTCATTGCTATGTATTCAGTCCTTATACAGGTGACCGAACCGACACGACTAACTTTGTAGATAATACAATGTCGTGCAGATGCAATTACCTTAACATTTGCACTTGGAGAATCGACTGTGACGTGTATCGATGTAGGGTAGAATATTTTGTTAATTACAAAGCTACTCGTAACTTTGTCTTTCAATCTGAATTTTCTTTTCGTGAGAGCAATGTTCGGTTAAAAAAGCACGCCTGCACGCAATCTGACTAGCCTATGTTACCCGGGACAATGTAAGGTTTTTTTTTGTCTTTAATTTTTTTGAAAAAGCTTTGCCCCGCACTAGGAATTTCTTCCTGTGTCGTGGGTGCGTTTACAGACATATAATCTAACAAGCACACTAACACCGGAGCAATTATGCGTAGATCGTACAAATATTTGCTCCGTGCAGGAATCGAACCCGCAGCGCAGGATTCTAACGATACCTCATGCATCTTTCTCGCTCACGACCGTATTCTTTTTCCATATAATATAATAACTTTAATTATGCCTATTCGAGAACTTTCCAAGGTTATATCGTGCGTATTTGGCATAAAACAGTAAAATTAGATTGTTTTAGTCCGCTTCCTCAATCATCACCTTGACTTAGTATTCAAAATTGTAATTTGACATTAAAATCGATCTAGACTACTGAGAATTGTATAAAATTAATGCTGTTTTACACGACTGCCCAAAAAAGAAGTGTTATAATTTTAAGGTTGATGTATGTATGTAATGCCTCGTATGTATCGCGGTCGCAAGCGCGACTGCTGAGCGTGAGGTCCTGGGTTCGATTTCCAGGTCAGACAAAGTGTTAATTGGATTTTTCTGTAAGGAAATTCTCAGTAGCAGGCCGGAGTCAGAAGGATGGTGTGATATCCCGTGCTTCGGAGAACACGTAAAACCGTCGGTCCTGCGCCTGATCTCTCTACGGTCGTAATATGAGAGTGAAGGAAGACGGAGTGCACCTGTGTTTGCGCATACACTTGTGCACTATAATATCTCCTGCGTACTTGGCTAATCTCCGTGGAGATAGGCCGCCGTGACCGAAATACGATCGGGAGAAGTGTTATGTATGTTATGTGTTTGTAAGTTTCTTTATTCCACAATTACTTCTAAACGCCTGAACAGATTTCGATGTATGAGGTAGCGTTAGAATCCTCACATTGTCCCGGGTAACATACCTATGTTAACATAACATACATAGCATCACGCCTGTATTCCCCGAAGGGGAAGGCAGAGGTGTACACAATTGTACACCCACATTTCACCAATGCTGTTATTAAGTCTCATGTAATAGGTGGTGAGCCTATTGCCATCAACCGGGCACATTTCCAAACTCCGGGCTGCTACTGAGAATTTCCTAACAGAAAAACTCAATAACACTTTGCCCGACCCGGGAATCGAATCCGAGACCTCCGGCTCAGCAGTCGCGCTACGGACCACTAAACCAACGAGGCAGTACCTATGTTACCCGGGACAATGTAACTGTAAGACCACCTGTACTAACCTGTACTAGTAAGATTGCGTTTTTTAACCGAACATTGCTCTCATGAAAAAAAAAGTCAGATTGGGAGACAAAGTTAACGTTGTGCCAAAATATTTTACCCTATATCGATACACGTCACAGTCGATTCTCCAACTGCAAATGTTAAGGTAATTGCATCTGCACAACATTGTATTTACTGCAAAGTTAGTCGTGTCGGTTCGGTCACCTATATAGGGACTGAATACATAGCAATGACGTCGCCAAAAGACGTATTAAAATGTGCAAGAGGTCGGGATGACTTAGTGGTCAGAGCGCCTGGAGTATTTAACCGGGAGGCGCAGGTTCAAATCCTACTCACGAACGCATTTTTCTTACCACAAACAAATATAACTTTAGAGATGCATGCGTTTGTGTAATGTATTGTGTAAAGCCTGATATAGTGGTGATAGATCGATTAGAGCGCCGCACAATGATTGTTGATATCACTATCCCTCATAACGAGAACCTCGTGAAAGCAGAGAAAGATAAACAAATCAAATATCTTGATGTGGCGCACGAGGTTGTCGACATGTGGGGCGTGGACTCTGCAATCATGGTACCGATAGTCGTTTCAGCTAACGGACATCAACACCTTAAAAGGCTCTCGCTAGGCGACTGGACCAAGGGCCTGATACAGAAGGCAGTACTCCTCGATACAGCATGCATTGTGAGGCGGGTCCTTTCTCTGGAGCCCTAACCACCGGTAGCTTGGACCCTGTTCCCGATGCCGGTGGCCTACTATTTTTTATATTTTTAAATTATGTATTGTATATATTTAAACCAAATAGAGCGGCTCGTGGCTAAGTAACAGTCACACAGATCGATCGATCGAGGTTAAGCTGCGCTTGCCGCGGTCGGTCTGTGAATGGGTGACCATCATTTCATGTCGAGACCCCTCCGTGCCTCGGAGAGCACGTTAAGCCGTCGGTCCCGGTCAAATTAAAATCTATGACAGTCGTTACGGGTAGTCAGAGGCCTGAAAGTCTGACAACCAGTGATACCACGAGATATCGTGTTACCCAGTAACTGGGTTGTGGAGGTCAGATAGGCAGTCGCTCCATGTAAAATACTGGTATTAAGCTGCATCCGGTTTGACTGGAAGCCGACCTCAATGTAATTGGGAAAAGGCTAGGCAGATATATATGTTTAAAAAAATAATAATTGTGGGTTATTAATTAATACTGGAAATAATAATGTATAGTTAATATTATTAAACATATTTCGACAGAATGTCCTTCATTAAGTAATTTCGAAATTTTCCTCATAGCTTGACGATTCTCAGAACTTACGATTTACCTTTAACATTGAGGTTTTTTGGTTTGAATAACAAGAAATGTAATAAATTGCTTGTTGAGTGTGTCTTAGAATTTCAATCAGTTATTACGTACATAGGTACTAACATTATTGCCTCGTAGGTCTCGTGTAACCAAGCGGTTGGTCATTCTTTGAGTTGTATCCTTTGCGTCATTACTCGCTTTAATATTTATATGAAACTAACTTCGAAATAATAAAGTTTTCATTAATACTTCTTCCGACCGTATTTCGGTCACGGCGGCCTATCTCCACTGAGATTAGCCAAGTACGCAGGAGATATTATAGTGCACAAGTGTATGCGCAAACACAGGTGCACTCCCTCTTCCTTCACTCTCATATTCCGATGGGACGACAATCCGACACGACCAGAGAGAGATCAGGCGCAGGACCGACGGCTTTACGTGCTCTCCGAGGCACGGGGGTGTCACACCACCAGCTTCCTGACTCCGGGCTGCTACTGAAAATTTCCCAACAGAAAAATTCAATAACACTTTGCCCGACCTGGGAATCGAACCCAAGACCTCACGCTCAGCAGCCGCGCTTGCGACCACTATACCAACGAGGCAGTCAAGTTTTCATTAATACACGCTGATTGTATATCCATGAACTTATATTAATGAAAATTATAACATTTTGAAGTTATTTTCATAAAATTAATTGCGCGAGGGAAATGACGCAAGGAATTCAACTTGAAGAATGACCAATGAGGCAGTGAAACATTTATAACTTCCTACTACACTAGCTTTTGTCCGCGGCTTCGCTCTCGTTAATGTGGAGGAAAAACCAGTCTATCGACACTCGAGACTCGCACAATGTATTAGTTAACTAAATTTAAAATTTAATTGCCTCGTTGGTTTAGTGGTCCGTAGCGCGACTGCTGAGCAGGAGGTCTCGGGTTCGATTCCCGGGTCGGGCAAAGTGTTATTGAGTTTTTCTGTTGGGAAATTTTCGGTAGCAGCCCGGAGTTTGGAAATGTGCCCGGTTGATGGCAATAGGCTCACCACCTATTACATGGGACTTAATAACAGCATTGGTGAAATGTGGGTGTACAATTGTGTACACCTCTGCCTACCCCTTCGGGGAATACAGGCGTGATGCTATGTTAATGTAAAATTTAATCATGCTTTTAAAGACACGTGGCGCCATCTATTATCATAAGAACGTTATTGATGTTTTCCTCGGGAACAGTACTTTTTTTCGGGATGAAAGGTATCCTATGTCCGTTTCTGTACACCTGACAACGTATATGCAAAATTTCAGGATGATCGGTTCAGTAGTTTAGGCGTGTAAAGGTAACATACAAACAAACTTAGTTTCGTATTTATAATATCAGTTAAGATTAGAATTAAGATTAGGATATCATCTCCCTGCCGTTATCCCAATTTATTTGGGGTCGGCGCAGCATGTATCATTCTTCCATACATACTCTCTGCTTGTACTGGAATGCTGCTAAAGTTTTGGCTATGTTTTATGACCGGCCGCCTGCCTGCCGTCAACCCTCATTGGGAATGCTGTTGTTCGTGGTACGGTCTCCTTCTATCTCGCTATGTCACACCAAATGTTATCCATGCGCCAGGTTCTGATGTTATCCTACTATCACAGTCCACTTACCGCGCCAGGATTAGGATTAGGATAATAGCTGTGTAGCATATATAGTTAAGTTTAATTGAAAAATAAATATCTTCACATATGTCTTACTCTCTTTTCCAGGTATTTCCTTCACACTCCTGGCTGTGGAGTTACCGACTACATCAGCAGTTAAAGCCACATCTCTGATCTTCTCCAAGTCTTCTACCACCACAGCAGCTCCTGAGGAAGCTGCGCCTGAAGATGGGACAGAGGTTGGTACCAACATCTCATCATAACGCCACGAAGGTTGTATATTTAGTTTCATGCCAACGGTTAGTGATAAAGTCTGATAACCAGTCTTACCACGAGACATCGTGTTACTCTGTAACTGGGTTGTTGAGGTCAGATAGGCAGTCGCTTCATGTAAAATACTGTTAAGCTGCATCCGGTTTGACTGGAAGCTGATCAAAAAGTTATTGGAAAGAGGTCTTTTTCGTGAGGTTGATGAACTACCTAGTGTCGAGAGTTTAAGCCACCCATAAGCCTTACACCATCGAGATATGATTTCGAAAAGTCAGTGGTGCGTTGGAGTCGAACTTGCATTACCTTTGACTTGCCAGTCTTGCCAACGGTCATACCTCCTGATATATTTCTGTGGTCATACCACTAGGCTATCATTGCTTACATTGGAAAGAGGCTAAGCAGATATATATTAAAACCTACGAGCGGTCGCCTGCTGTTCGAAATTTAACAATAATTCAAATAAATTTTAAATTTGATTGTTACTAAAGTTTTATTGTGAGAAATATGTATTTCCGTGTGTGTGTGTGATGTGTGTATGTGTGTCAACGGATGTTAGTTTGCGTAATGTTATTTTTTTTATATTAGTTAATGTTTTTCTAATGCATTTTATATAAATTATTAGCTTTCTGCACTCCTTCTCCATATAAACTTTAACTGTGCTAAATATGATACTCCTATGTTCGCGTAATTTTCGTAAAAAGGGTGTACCCCTCTTGGCTTCACGTGTTAATTTAATGATATCTAATGCCGGATATAAATAAACCATTATCTAAGCAGCCAAGGTGGTTAACTTTTATATTCTCACTGATTTATGACGTTATGAAATATTTATAAGTTAAGCTTATGTTACTGACAGATGACGTTGTTAAAGCGAAAGTTTTGTGGCGACGGTCATTCAATAACTTAACTAACTTTTAAGTAAAGCGCAGTTCAGACTAAGGTTTAATATAGATACAAAGAAGTAATATTCAAGATAAATCTCTTTTTCCATTTAATATAATAACTTAAGAAGTAATATATTTATTCTTCTTCTTATCGTGTGGTTGATGAACACCTAGTGTCAGATTGGCCGCCCGTAGGCCTCTGACATGGTTTTACACACCATCGAGAACATCTTCTCAGGTATCATATTATATTTATTAGACTATCACAAAACCACACATAAACAACAAAGTTAAATAAAATATATTTGGAAGGTTCCCCAGTCGGACAACTCCAGTTTTTCTGAGCCCTACCTTTTATAATATACAGGGTGTTTGGTGCATTGTTTATCAAATTAAACGGGTGGATAGGAGGGATCTTTAGCTATATCTTTTACTACAAGAAGTCATCCTTGGCCTAACGGATTTCTTTAATATTAATGTAGGTTTCTGTGGGAATCTGCAGCATTATGCTGAGCGCTTACCATTTCCCACTTGAATGGGACACACTTATATTTGTAATATTAGTCTTGAGTATCATAAATAATTTATAATTAACTGAGCTGAGAGCATTAAAACTTTGATTTCCAATATTTCCATCTTCCAAGTTAAATTCTTCAAGTTGTCACCACTGCTGTATATTTTCCTTGTTAGGTTGGCAGTTGGCCGCTTGCAAAAAAGTTGCCAGTTGCCAATTTTGTAGACGTAGACTTATTAAAGAATTTTCTGTTTTAAATATTTAATTATAAACTAGTTAGCTATTTGTGTTTTGTCCTGCTCTAAGTGTATCAGAATTGTTATTGTTTATCTTATATTTGTAATTTATCAAAAATACTGTTTCTACAGGTTGAAAATTTTATATGTAATGTCTATAATTCTTAATCTATTTCTTCTTTACTGTGTGCCCATTTGAGGGGAATAATAGCTTTTTCTTTCTTTCTAATATTTCTCATGCTGACCATGAGGTCCTGGGTTCGATTCCCAGGGTGGGCAACATGTAATTGACTTTTCTATCAGGAAATTCTCAAAAGCAGCCCGGAGTTTGGAATTATATCTGGTAGATGGCAATAGGCTCAACAATGGGACTTAATAACAGGATTGGTGAAATGTGGGTGTACAACTACGTAGGTACACCTCTACCTACCCCTTCTCGAAATACAAGCGTCATGCTATGTATGTATGGTCGAGATAAAAGAGCGAATTGTCAAAGGGTTTAAAAAGACTTCATTACATTTCATATATTTAGCAGTATCGGGTTAGATTGGAAACCGGCTCGTATTAGGTCCAAGGCTGGGCAGATGAGTAAGTCTAGATATTAAGCAGTTTCACACGAAGAAACAATAAAGTTTGTCTGTCTGTGCAATATGTTTATGATGACCTATCACGGCAAAACTAAGTTATTGACTCGAATTAAAGTGTCAAGGATGAATTAAGAAAATGTTACTCGATGACATCAATTCTGTGGGGTTACTCTTGAAACTAATACCAATTCCAATATTAAATAGACACCTTAAACCAACGCGTAATATTAAAATATATTTACCTGCATTACAGTTGCCGCAATTTTAAAGCAACATGCTTTAATAATCTTCATATTATCCCGAATTATAATTATTAACCACAAGAAGATAGTCCGATGGGACAACAATCCAATACGACCGAAGAGAGATCAGGGGCAGGACCACAGGCTGCACTCTTTGAACCACGGGGGTGTCACACCACCAACTTCTTAAATCCGGGCTGCTACTGAGAATTTCCTCGCAGAAAATCCCAATAACGCATTGCCCGGCCTGGGAATGATGGATGAGTTTACTTACTTCTTCGAAAAATGTTGGCACACAGCGCATTAATGAGATAGATGCTGATGATTCTATACGCATTTATATACGTATTACGTACTCTGTGGTCAACACATCAATCAGCTGACCTCTCTCGTTCATTCTGTTGATACCCACGAGCGCGAAGCGCAGATGGCGCGAGGTACGCTTTGTAGCTCGCTCGACGCGTTGCACTTAACTGCCGTGGCGCAATTTTGAGTTAACTCAATGAGCCGGCGCAGTAAGTTGCGCCAGAGTTACAGAGTTAACGCAAGGAATTTTGCTGAGTTACCCATCTCTAGTCCCATGTGGAGGTAGTGATAAGTGGGAAAAGAGTAGGAAGACCCGTGTTCTGCAGTCATAAAGCAAAACGGGAGACCAGGGCTCCAGTCCGCTGTTGGACACACGTAACCAGTCTATGACTGTCCCACTGCAGGGCGCGGGCCTCTTCTCATACAGAGAAGGCACGAGCATTGATCACGACGCTAGCTCAAAACAGGTTGGTGATTCAAACCAGGTTTCCTCACGATGTTTCCCTTTACCGTATGTCTGTGATGTCTTAGATTAACTGAGGAAGTACATATGACATTGAAATGTCACATTGGTAAATGCCAGGTTTGAACACACAACCTGTGGTTCAAGAGGCTAGCCCGTAGCCACTTGGCCACCACGATTACTACAGTCCTAAACTCTGCCAATCGTGCTGGTTCACCAGTCCATTGGACCATAGGGAGCAGGACGAATGAGTGGGCATGCACCAGCGCAATTGTTTGTCCACTTTAATTTTGCGCTGATGACCTAACTATTTAAAACCAAGTTCAGCCTAGCGAGTCATATTAGGGCTGACGAAAGGCTAGCTGTTGGGGTCGCCGTTATCGAAACCGATAAGGAGGACTATATACATATCTACAGTGGGTCACTCTAGGCTTGAAATAAATATGTGGAGTCTGGCGCCTTGCGTCGTGGATTCAAGGCCCGCCCGTTACCGTCAGTTCAATATTGATACCTTACAAAAATAATTAAATACTTCTTAGTTCCTGGCATCATAGCATGACGCCTGTATTCCCCGAAGGGGTAGGCAGAGGTGTAGACAATTATACACCCACTATTAGACCAATGCTGTTATTAAATCCTATGTAATAGGTTGTGAGCCATCGACAAACTCCGGGCTGCTACTGAGAATTTACCAACAGAAATACCTAATAACACTTTGCACGACCTGGAAATTGAACGCGGGACCTCATGTTGAGGTTGATTTTTGAGTGGAGGATGCACTGCGAGTTGTTGTTCGGGGCTAGATTTGTTTCTAACGGATTTTCTGACTCTTTTTGGCAATTTGTGGTGATTTCTCCATTTTTAATCTAGCTTCATGGGTTGAATCAGGCACAGATTGCACACGACTTTTCCTGTTTACATTAAATATGTTTGTACAGGGGTACCATCCAAAACGTGTACTAAATTATAATTTATGTTTAGTTTGTTTAGGTTACTTATTATAATTTTATATATATGTGCGATTTAATGTTGTGTGCGTCAAAATGTAGCACAAAATAAAAACTTTTTCTTTCTTTCTTTCTTCTATGTTGCAGCAGTCGCGCTTGGGACCTCTTAACCAACGAGGCTTGAGAGTTCATAGTTCCTATTTCACCAAACTATTAATTCCTCTTACCAACCCTTTTTCTTCTTCTTTGCAGCCCGAAACGACAGCCGAGGGGGGTGAAGCTAACACTACAAACAGCAAGTTGACTGGACACCCTCAAATGGACTATATCTACGACCCCAACCTGCCCAGAGAGTTGAACGGGTACAACCTTTCTGATTACCCCTTCTACGCGACCGTGCCTAAGCCGGAGACCATGGACTTCAAGTGTGATGGACTGCACGATGGGTTTTATGCCTCTATACCGCATGGGTGTCAGGTAAGACTGAGAAGGTGGATTTTATTATGTTAAAGATAAATCTTTGAAAAGCATTAACACATGGTAATATCTTAGGTTTGCGCGATCACTACACATTATAATAAACACTTTGCAGCGTTCGTGGTCGCAGGAGGACTGTCCTCCTGCGACCATGAACGCTGCAAAGTGTTCGAAACGTCAGGAAAAACAAAAAACCAATAATACACGCGATTAATCCGGTTAAAAGTTGTTTCATTAACACATGCTCAGCGAACTCTAAAGTTATTATATTAAATGGAGAAAGAATACGGTCGTGAGCAGGATTCGAACCTGCAGCTCCTGGATAAATACTCCTGGAGTATTTATCCGGGAGGCGCAGGTTCGAATCCTGCTCACGACCGTATTCTTTCTCCATTTAATATAATAACTTTTATTATGTTTCTCAAGACTGGCCAAAAAAAGGAGGGTTATGTTTTTAGGGTCCATATGTGTATATAGTTCCAGAGATTAGCGTGTTTAAACAAACAAACAAACAAAAAAGCTCGTCCGTTTTATAATATTAATATAGATAAAGAAACAAACACACACATACATGAGTGGGCACATCCTTCATTGTGGGAGAGCCATGCTGCGGCACGAATGGGCCGGCTCGACCGGAGTAATACCACTACCTCACAAAAAACCGGCGTGAAACAACGCATGCGTTGTGTTTCGCAGAGTGAGTGAGGGTACCGGAGGCCCAAACTCTTTAAAAGGCCGGCAACGCACTTGCGACTCCTCTGGGGTCTCGGGTGTCCATGGGCGGCGGTAATCGCTTACCGTCAGGCGATCACGGTAGTGAACAGAGGTCGAGATGGCTTAGTGGTCAGAGCGCCTGGAGTATTTATCCGGGAGGCGCAGGTTCGACTCCTGCTCACGACCGTATTCTTTTTCCAATATAATAACTTTAGAGTTCGCTAAGCATGCGTTAATGCTTTTCAAAGATTTATCTTGGAGGAAAAAAGTCAATTATTAATGTAACAATGCTTCTCTTTGTATCTTCCAGGTCTACCACCACTGCCTCTTCGGAACCCGTTACGACTTCCTATGTGCCAATTACACGGCTTTCGACCAGAAGACGTTTATCTGCCAATTCGTCTCAGTGGTCGACTGCAAGAATTCGGCTAATTACTTCAGCAGGTAAGTTTGCACCACCAATCTTCTGTTTCTCTACTTTTTAGTGTTCGGTACCTTCAAAGGAAAAAACGGAACTCTTATAGGATCACTTTGTTGTCCATCTGTCTTTCTGGATGTCTTCAAATTAATTTATTTATTTCACCTAGAGCAGAATACAAATTTCTAAGTTAAAGTAAAAAAAGATGCGGCCGTTTATGCCGCAAAAACGTATATTTCGTCACTCCTAAGGGAATCAAAATGTATAGGTTATTTTCCGTTGACCTGGAACTATGAAATTTGGCAAGTAATATCGTCTTATACTACAAGTACAGGGAAAAATCTGAAAACTATACATTTGTAATTAAATCATAAAAATATAGTCTGTATACATAGGTTTTGGAAACAGAATTTCGGGCTCGTAAAACACTGCCAGATTCGATTTCTTAACTATTTATAATATGTACCTACAAATTTATACGGAACCCACGGTGGACAAGATTAACTCGCACTTGTCCGCCTTTTTTGTAGAAGGTAGCAATTGCTCTGCGCTCTTCGGAAGAATACTTAAGGCATTGGGGTTGTTATACTTTCCTGACTGTATTTGGGTCACAGCGCCCATCGCACGGAGATTAGCCAAGTACGCAGGAGATATTATAGTGCACAAGTTTATGCGCAAACACAGGTGCACTCCCTCTTCCTTCACTCTCATAGTCCGATGGGACGGCAATCCGACACGACCGGAGAGAGATCAGGCGCAGGACTGACGCCTTTACGTACTCTCCGAAGCACGGGGGTGTTACACCGCCAACTTCCTGACTCCGGGCTGCTACTGAGAATTTCCTAACAGAAAACCCCAATAACACTTTGCCCAACCCGGGAATCGAGCCCAAGACCTAGGAAGATGCTCAGCAGTCGCGCTTTGAGAACCAGACCAACGAGGCAGTTGGCTAACTCATAATTTATAATTTCATATCTGACTCAAATTCATCTTCCAGAAACGACGCTCTCTACCAGGCAGCGACCACCACCACACCAGCCCCACCGCCCACCACCACCACCACGACGACGACCACCCAGCGTCCCCCCCGCCCCCCGCGCAGGAGACCAGCGTACAGATATGATTACGAAGATGATGATTACTATTACGCTAGAGACGATTATGATTACGAAGACAGGTTGGTATCATTCTTATATTTTTTTTTTTACTGCCTTCAATGAAGAGGTGAAAACAATCGAGGTTCATTTTTTTATGGGGTAGGTGGCATACGAGCAGACAGATCGCCTGATAGTAAGCGATTACCACCATGCGATTAAGCCATGGACACTTGCAACACCAGACCCACAAGTGCGTTTCCGGCCTTTTAAAACGGAGCTTTTATTATTGCAAATTCCATTGTCTATTTCCGAAGATCTTCATAAGACCATACTATAATATCAGACGGTTTATCTTTTATTGGTTTGGAGTGGTCATCTAAACCAAACAAAGTACTCAAAATGGATTCCACTTGGATTCTTTTATTTATTTTTTCTTTGGCTCCGGCAACCTAACCTCAAACCATCCTCAAACCATGCGGCGTGGCAAGTCGCTATACTTTTATATTTAATTTAATATCAATACTAAGGATGCAATAATGACAATATGGTAATTAATTACTATCTAACATAATGCTGTACTTTATAATTTACATTTAATTATTTAACTTTGGTTTAAAAGAAATCTTACGAAATTATAACAAGTCTAATACAAGCATTGACTTTTATTAGATATTTCCCCGACGGCAGATTAAAGGCTTCAATCTCTACGCATATTTGCTATCAGGTACTATTTGTGACTCCAGGCGCCCGAGACATTTAAACTTAATTTACTTTATATTTTGTATTAGGAGATCACACTATTTCTTGTTAAAAAATATTAACTCAAGCATACCTCTATAAATAAAACATTACATAAATTGGCCTTCCCTGAAAAATATTTATTAAAATAACGAAAACTCCATCAAAATCGCGGACTTAGAAACATACATAGATCCATAAATACAATCAATCAATCAATCATTTATTGCGTTCCATAATGTACTTAAATGGTCTTAAAAATATAAAAGTACAGATCCGTATACATATACGATACAGTCCGATCACACTGCACAAATAATAAAGATTCCAGTCAAACAGACATGCAAAATTGAAAACTGGAGAATAGAAGTTCGAGACTACAGTAAAGAAAACCTAGAGAAATTTAAGTCTTGTATTGGTGCAATATCATTTAATGACGTTTATTTGACTGAAAATCCGGATATGTCTTATAATTACTTTTTGGAAATATTTCTGCTTTTCTATGACTTGTGTTTTCCGTTAATTTTAAGAAATATTAAAGCAGTCAATGATCCTAGTTGGATCACACCAGGGATAAAAAAATGCTGCAAAAGAAAAAGGCAAATGCTCTGGCAATATAGAACTTGTCCAAATAACAGTAAACTACTAAAACTAAAAAGTTATTCAATTCGTCTTAAAAAAATTATGAGGTTAACGCAAATTGTAAAAAATTACTTTAAAATAGCATCATCAGCTAATAAATGTAAGACTACCTGGAAAATAATAAACAAAAATAGACAGAACACTACTAATCATGACTTCATAACGGAAATAGAAAACAATAATAAACTAATAACTAATCCTAAAGATATTGTTAATGCTTTCAACAACTTTTTCATAAACGATGCTGCGAATCTAAGAAAGACCTCGAAACTAAATATGACTAGTCAAAATTATCCCTCTACATGTAGTCAATCAATGTTTCTTTTGCCTACTACTCCACAAGAGGTAAATAGAATTATTCAAGGATTAAAAAATAAAAGTAGTGTCGGCTATGATGGTATCTCAACCAAAGTTCTTAAATATGTATCTAGTATTATATCCAATCCTCTTAGCCATATAATAAATGTAAGCATTTGCTCTGGAATCTATCCTGAAAACCTCAAAAGAAGCGTCGTAAAGCCTTTGCATAAAAAAGATAATAAAAATAATATGAAAAACTATAGACCCATTGCTCTGATACCAGTAATTTCAAAAGTATTCGAGAAAATAATTTATCGATCTTTATACTCTTATCTTGAAAAATATAATATTCTAGTAGATGAACAGAAAGGTTTCAGGAAAAACAGATCAATAAACATGGCAATTTATGACTTCCTTAATAAAATAATTATAAATATGGATAAAAGAACTTCAGTTTCCGCCATATATATGGATATGACAAAGGCGTTTGATTTAGTTGATCACCAAATATTACTATCTAAACTGAATGCATATGGAGTAAGAGGCACTGCTTTAGATTTAATACAATCTTACCTTAGTTGCAGAAGACAATATGTAGAAATAAAACGCATTTGTGTAAGTACAAAAAGAGAAATTAAATATAAATCATCTGAACAATTTGTGACTACAGGGGTGCCACAAGGCAGCGTGCTAGGCCCTCTTTTATTTTTAATATATATAAATAACTTTCCGAAACATATAAAATATCCAATGGTTCTGTTTGCAGACGACAGCACCGTCATAATAGAACACAATACTAGTCAAAACTTAGAAAATGATATAAAAACAGCTTTAGAGCAATCAATAAAATGGCTTGAACTTAATAAACTATCCATAAACTTGACGAAAACTAAAATAATGAACTTTTGTCAAAGAATACCAAAAGATAATAACATAAACGTAGAATTCAATAAGGAAGCCATAGAAGAAGTGTCACATACTAAGTTCCTCGGCCTTGTTATCGATAAGAAACTTACTTGGAAAGAGCATATATATAAATTAAGTAAACAATTAAGTAAATTTGCTTTCGCTCTTTACAGGCTTAAAACAATTGTTAACCTTGAGGCAGTTCTAACTGCTTATTTTGGCTATGTAGACTCTATACTTCGTTATGGGGTTATATTTTGGGGCAATTCCTGCGAGAAAGACATTATTCTAAAAGCCCAAAAAAGATGCATTAGGGCTATGTGCGGCCTTAAGTCTACGGACAGCTGCAAAATGTACTTCACTCAATTAGGGATACTAACCTTGCCATGCTTATATATTTACGAAACGGCTATGTTTGTAAGGCAAAATAATGATCTTTTCGAAAATGCTAGTACAAATAAAACCCGATCTACTAGGGATATTTACAAACACAAATTAAAAATTAGACCATCAAAAACAGCATTACTGCATAAAAGCATTTTCTGTATGGCACCCAAAATTTATAATAAGATACCACACGATATTAAAGCTCTAAATTCAGCCCAATTTAAAAATAAATTACGAAAAATATTAATTAATAAAAGCTACTACTCTGTTCAAGAATTTCTGACTGACAATTTCTAAAGTGACTGACATGATTGTTAATTAATAAACTATGTATTGTTTTTTGTATTCATACGTAATTCAATATCAATGTTAATTGATTTAATTTTGATAAATTTAATATTGTTGACATTAATTTAAATATGTTGATATGGTTGTAATAAATGTTTAACAAAGTTGACAATTTATAAAAATGATATAGCTACTAACTAATAACATAAGTTCACGATAGTTAGGTGGTATTACTAATATAAATAATATACGTATTGTGTAAGCCAGCAGGCAGGTTTTGGAGACACCTATATTTATATAAGCTAACTATAAGATACCTGTATACCCAAAATCACACAAATAAAGATTCTGATTCTGATTCTGATTCTGATTCTGATTCTGACAGAAGCATTATGGACCCTGCCGGGCACAGCTAATATGAATGAATGAATGAATGAATGAACTTTATTTTCCTTAAATGTTGGTACAATTAGTTAGATCGTAATAACAAGGTATAGAGCCGTAACTTTTAGTCATTAATTAGTAGTGACATGCAAATATTGATTTGTTACAACTAATTATTCCATAATTGTTGAAGTTATTGAAATTGATAATATATTCAAATTAATTGATTACATTTTATTTACAATATAATTTATATAAAACAATATGCATACCGATTTATTTTATTAATTGCCTAGTCTTAAACTTAATACAAACATACGGGTCGAATACAGATCCTCCATTTTTGAAGTCGGTTAAAAAGGTATTACTTACAGGGTTTTTGTGGGCAAACGTGTTCCATCTTAACCTTACCAAATGCTCAAACGCAGAATGATTGCTAAATAGATATCCAGGCGTCCCCTGGAGACAGGAAGAAGAGAACTTGAAATTTAATACGTGCTAGCACGATACGGTTGCTCATGAGAGCCATGACACGGTATATCACGTGACGCGGGTTCAAGTCCTGTTCATGGCTATTATTTTCAATGTTTCCATAAAAAAAATACCTCTAGGAGATTCTGTATTCAACCCGTATGTATGTAGGTATGTATGTATGTTTGTAAGGCCGCGATTTGGATGGGGTTTTCGTTATATTATATACTTACTACATATATTTCAGGGAAGGCTTTAATATTTAACATATTCGGATCTAATGAAGATCTTCTTAGCTGCGATTTAAGTATTATTTTCACCATTCCGAACAGTCATAACCTAGTGGTATGACCGTTGGACTGACAAGGCAAAGGACGCAAGTTCGAAACCAAGGCACGCACCATTGTCTTTTCGAAGTTATGTGCGTAGTGTTATAAACTAATTAACACTTGCTTAAAACGGTGAAGGAAAACATCGCGAGGAAACCAGCACACCTGAGAGATGTTCTCGATGCTGTGTAAAGCCATGTCAGAGACCTACGGGTGGTTTCAAATCTGATACTAGGTTGTTCATCAACCACACGATAAGAAAGACCATTCCATCGAAGGCGATTCCTTTTTCATCGAAAATAAAAATTATTTTTCTTTGTGTTTCACAAAAATATCAATTTTTCTGCTTTCAGACGGAGGCCCAGACCCCGTGGCAGACCCGGCAAAAAGAAGAGACCAGCAGTAGACGACTATGAAGACGACAGGTATATAAAAATAGATATTGGATTTAAATCGTAAAGCAATAAAGAATTGAACAACTATCCAAAAACTCAAAATAAATCTTTGAAAAGCATGCTTAGCGAACTCTAAAGTTAATGTATTAAACGGAAAAAAACAAAAATGGACATAATTGAATTATTAAGGTAATTGCATTCTTTACGACATTGTATTAACTGCAAAGTTAGTCGTGTCAGTTCGGTCACCCGTATAGGAACTGAATGGATAGCAATAACGTCGCCATAAGACGTGTTAAAATATGGAAGAAGAATTCGCGGTGGTGAGCAGAGGTCGAGATGGCTTAGTGGTCAGAGAGCCTGGAGTATTCATCCGGGAGGCGCAGGTTCGAATCCTGTTCGCGACCGTATTCTTTTTCCATTTAATATAATAACTTTATCCAAAAAATACCTAGAAATCATATATATGCCTATATTAATTAGTATTTATCAAGGAAACATTGAAAAATAATAGACACGAACGGGGTTTGAACCCGCGACCCTTGACATTTCGTGTCATCACTCTACCAACTGAGCTACCGTGTCGTGTGTACCAGGCGTCTCCTTAAGACTTATACAAGGGGACTTGAAATTTCATACACATGACCACCCATCAACTTACCATCACTAACAAAATATTTGAAAATTTACAGATACGAACGTCGTCCACGACCAAGAGACGAAGAACCAGAAGAAGATTACGAAGAACGAAGACCATACGACAGGAGACCGGCTAAAAGACCACAATACCCTGAGCGAAGACCATATGACGAAGATGAAGACAGAAGGCCTGGACCGAGAAACCGTAGACCCAGACCGAGGGAAGAAGAAGAAAGATATAGACCAGATGATGAAGAAAGGCCAAGAATGGGGCAGAGAGATCAGAACAGGGAGGAAAGACCTAAACGGCCAAGACCTAGGGACGAGTATAGGCCTAGGGATGAAGTGAGACCCAGAGACGAAGCTCCCCAAGATGAAGTAAGAACAAGGGATGAGATTAGACCCCGTGATGAAATTCGGCCTAGAGATAGCATAAGGCCTCGAGATGAATCTAGATCTAGGGAAGAAATTAAACCGAGAGATGAAATAAGGCCCAGGGATGAAATAAGACCAAGAGATGAAGTTCGATCAAGGGATGAAGTTCAACCAAGGGAGGAAATAAGGCCTAGAGATGAAATCAGACCTAGAGACGAAATTAGGCCTAGGGATGAAATTAGGCCCAGAGACGAAATTAAACCCCGGGATGAGATAAGACCGAGGGATGAACCCCGTGAGAGACCTGAAAGAGATCGCCGCCCTATTAGGGAAGAAGTAGAAAAGCCTAGACCATCCAGACCAAGAGAAGATAGATTCTCAGAAGGCCGAAGGTTCAGAGGAGAAAGCCCTTTCAAATCTAGGGACGATAGACCTTATACCAACAGTGACTTGGTTCCAAGGCCAAATTCTGGCGATGAGAGAACTCCTGACGAGAAAAAATATGGACCAACAGCTAGTGCACCCGAAACCCCAGCTCCTGTCCTCGTAAAACCAAATGGGCATGGTCTTTTCAGTCAACCTCGGATGCCTCCTAAGGTCAAAAGACCAGTTCCAGTGAATGAGAGAGATAAATACGATTACGTTCCCGTCGTCACAACTAAAGCACCTCCCAAAGTAGACGATGATGAATACTACGATTATGAAGATGATGATACGAGTAGACCTTCTTCTTCTGGAAAGACCAGCACGATACAGCAAAGACCAAAGCTTGAACCTGTAGAGAAGGAAAAATTTAAGCCATCACGACCTCATTATCCAGCTAAAGGTCGAAAAACCAAAAGGCCGATAGATTACGAAGAAGAAATGTATGATGAACCAGTGAAAACACAGAAGTATACATACAATCAGAGAAGTCAAGAAGAAAAGGTCAAACCAAAACCTGTAGAAGACGATTATTACGATTATGAAGATGAAAAGATAGAAAAAGAACGATTTAGACCTGGAGAAGATATAACCAGCAGGATTAAAGACTTGAAACCAAATGTGAAAGTAGTTAAACGTCCTTTTTTACCTTCTAGGGGTGGAAGCCCATACCTTCCCCGTGGACTACAGCCCGTCGCGGGAAGGGATGTCAAAGCACCACTAAATACCACCCCGAAACCTACCACCACTTCTCCCAAACCTACCACTACTACCACTACCACCACTACCACTTCTACTACACCTAGCACCACCACCGTCATAACGACAACAACACAGAAACCCACAACAACAGTTACAACAGAAGCAACCACAGAATACGAAGAAGAATATTACGACGAAGAAGACGTAGATTACGATAAGAATAAAAAAGAAACAACAACAGTTGTAGCTACCACACAACCGACAACAACTAAAGCAACAACAGTTGCTCCTACTAGTAAAACAACAGAAGAAACAACAACAACTGAACAGAAAGCTAAAAATTTAGCATCAAAAGTGCTCCGAGTGTACAATGATAATTACGAAGCAATTCGAGATAAATTAGAATCTACTCTATCACCTGGAGATTATATTAAACCCTATTTAGCAACAGCTACACCTGCAGATATACCATACAGGTCTCAAGAATCATACAGAAAAGAGATCAAACCAGAAATCTCCAAGCCTTACACTGCAACAGGGAAACCATTGCTGCCAGAAAATATATCAATAAAACAAAATTTAGCTGACAGCATAGAAAATGACTATGATGTCAGGTTAAATGAAGCTCTAAATCCAACTCTGCCAGTGTCCAGGATCCCATCTGGCTTCGCTATACCCTCAGACAGAGACTACACTTTTTCCAGATTTAGAAGTAATTTGCAACCAGTTGACCCGCAGTATGCAGCATCTGATATTTCTAGTTTTCAAGTGCGAAAGAGACCTCAGGTCTCAGGAGTCAGTATAAGAACTCCATCTTCTTACTATTTACAACCACAAAGACTGGTCTACCAGGAGGACCCGTCGCATAGGTACCCTCGACAGTTATTTTATAGGTCTGTAGACTTCTATTAGAGATGTTATGTGATATGAAAACGTGTAGGGATATACTTTTCGGAGCAACATTATTTATTTATTTATTTATATAAACTTTATGCAACAAATGTACAGAGGCGGACTTAGTGCCTTAGGCATTCTCTCCCAGTCAACCTTTGGGTGTTGCAGAGATGAAACAAAGTAGATGCAAAGGTTTACTGACAACAAGTGAAGAAAAACACAGATAAAATAAACGAATAAAAATACATATCTAATATAAATATATACACAATATATAATATATATCATATAAATCATTATTTCAAGGATTTTTTTTAAGAAGTTTTATAAAAAAGAAACTTAAATAGTCTTTAGATCACTGTTTAAGAAATCGGGGATTTTGGACCAAAAACAAAAATTAAGAAAATAAAAAAGTTTTGTAAATAAAGACGTATAAATTTAGAAATTTCCTTTGAAAGGAACAGACTTTTTAATTACAAATGTTGCGAGCTCGAATACTTTTGTTGCCAGAACAAAATATTTGTATTCCAAATATTACCCTACAGGTTTTCGTATAAAAAAGTACATAAAAAATTATAAGTCAATTAATTAAATTTTAAATTATGTAAAAAAAAAATATAGAAATATTTTCAAAAAATTTGAATACCACTGCCAATTCTTTTTAATTTATAGAAATTAAAGAAAAAAATATGTGTAATAACAATACTCTTAGTTACCTGTATTTTTAAGAAAATTATTGTTGTATATTATCGAGAAAAAAATATTAAAAGTATCGAAAAAGTACTTCCTACAAGGAATTATTAAAAATACAATGTATCTATTAACGTTTTAATTGATATTCTAATAATTCATTATTATAGTTGCATATAATTGGTCAATACGTACGTAAAAAGGCGCCAGCAGTTATGTTTTTTTATCGCAAAAAAACAAAAAAAAAAAATTTAAACAAGATAGTTTTTATTTTCTATAAATTGTAACTTTAAAAAAAATGTTTTGCTTGTAAAAAAATCCAAAAAAAAAAATTAAATTTAATAAACTAATTCTTCTCGGTCTTGATCGTACCCAATCGATGAAAAATAACTGCTTAGTTATTTTTTCGTTAGTAACTGTCGAACTGAACAGAGTACTCCTTGGTAAGGTTAAGCAACGCATCTGAGATGCATTTGGTATTGCAGATGTGTGTGTGACCTGTTTAACTGCAACTATATGACAACAAATAAAACAATCATCATAAATTATACAAAAATTAAAAAAATATATATTAATTTTTTATCCGAAAAGATATATTAATAGATGTTTTTTCTCGATAATATTCGCTCCCAAAATATTTGTACATTTTATAAATACGAACAACATTTTTTATTATTTTGTACACAATAGTTATAAGGAGACTTTCTTATAGTAAAAAAATATGTAAAATAATTTTGTATTGTTTTTTTTGGATTTCCTCTCATCGCCCCTTATCCCAATTTATTTGGAGTCGGCGCAGCATACCTATATCTGGCATGCTGCTAAAGTTTTGGCTATGTTTTATGACCGGCCGCCTGCCTGACGTCAACCCTCATTGGGAATGCTGTTGTTGGTGGTAACCGCCACCGATACAGTCTCCTATCTAGCTACGCTATACTATGGTTTACCTCTAGTGGTTACAAATCTCTCTTTGTACGACAATGTGAATATAATTATAACTTGCAGCATTAGCGGTAGCGCAGTTGATTAGAGCCTAACCACGATTCAACGAGTGCCGCGGGTTCAAGCCCCGTTTATAACAATCTTTTTTTTTTTAATGTTTCCTCTAAAAATTTAATCAAAAGGCATCCTGTCATATAATTTTAATTAAGTTCTAATATATTGCGATTAACACAGCATGACGCCTGTACTACGAGGGGGTGTGCAGAGAGGTACACTGTTATACAATAACATTTCAACATATTACCCAGGTGGTGAACTAACTTCCCATCTCTCGCACACAATTCCAAACTCCGGGCTGTTACCGAGAATTTCTTAACAGGAAACCCCAACAAATTTGCCGATCCGGGAATCGAACCGAGGACCGACATTCAGCAGCCGTGCTTGCAACCACTGGATTGATGAGGCAGACACTTCTACTAAATTGAGATCAAAAATGTATTTACTATGTGATATATATCGTCTAAAATAAAATTAAATAAAACAACAATAAAAAATTTACTTTTCTATATTTTTCTTAACTTTAATTAAACATATATAAATTCTTTTAATTATAAAAAATATTGCTTTTTAAATACTATGTATCCTACCTAAAACCCTCTTACTACAAAACGAGATCTAAATCTATCTAAAAATATATAGTTCAATATCTGACTTTAGCTTTACTGAAGTTGTCAGATTTTGTAAACATATCTTACCTGCATCGGAATAAAGTTCATAATTCAATAGGCCTCGATTTGTAATAAAAGTAAAAATTACGAAAATACGAATCTGGAATAATTCGAATAATTCCCAAAAACTAAAATTTCAAAAGAAGGAAATGAAGAAAGTCGAAATTTATTATTTTATACTTTCGTAATTTTGATCTGTAATTCATATAAAACATTTATATACATATAATAGTTATTTGAAAAGGCATTGGCCAATAAATATTATTTATTAAGTTACTTTAATCACAAAAAATAGATTTCTTTGTTTGATATGCACCAATAAGAACCGAATTATATAAAACTAATTAATAATTATTGTCGAGACATACTTCGAATAATTATACTAAATTTAATGCCCCCATTTAGACTAGTGATGGGAAGTTCACACTTTACACAAAATAATTTGGATCACAAACTTACTTTTTCCCTTCATTACTAACAAAACAAAATCTAAACAAAACTCACTTAAAGTCTGTCAGAATAATGTAAGGTTAAAATATGAAGAATAATATAAGTTCAAAAATATTATTCGGAATAAAAAATAACCCTATTCTTTTGGTTTGTCATATGAAAAGAAAATTGAGGATCTCTTTTATTTTTCTTTCATTTGACAAGTAATTTTCTTAAAAAAAGATACGAAAATATAATAATTAACAAGTGTCGGTTAAAATAGCCAATAATAAGGTATATGTCCGCATAGTGTGGTAATTTAATTTTTACATACATTTTTACGACCAAAATTAAAAGAAAAAAAATATTAGACTTTAAAAAATGAAAACACAAAATTAAAAAAAAACCGATACCTAGTTTTTTTTTCATAACTATACAACAATGTTAAGTGACTACATTGTTGCATGAATTGTTATAACATTTGTAAGAAGTTAATAATATAAATATAAATGTTATTCAGACTTCAATATTATTGTAGATAGTTAGTTTTTGGGAGACTAAGGTCCTGCTATGGAGTCATTATAATATTTTTTTCCGATTGTTTAGTACCTAAAGCCAGAATTGGTTCCATTACTTACCTATTCTGACTAGTCAGGTTACGAAAGAAAGATGGCGCTATTCAACTGTTATAGCTCTGTCTCTCTCTATCGCCTTTATAAAAACCTGGGCGAAACGTTGAAGTTACCTCATGATATTTTTCTTCAGCGGTAGCCATAAAATCGGGGCTAAGGGCTAACGGCTCCGTTCGAGTTCGAAACTAGTCGGGCAATCCCGAAAAATGAACGTGAGTAGCAATCGGTGAACATTAATTGGTATATATGGAATATTAATATTGGACAAGTATTGACGCATGCTTAGCGAACTCTAAAGTTATAATATTAAATGGAAAAAGAATACTATCATGGGCAGGATTCGAACCTGCGCCACCCGGATAAATACTCCAGGCGCTCTGACCACTAAGCGGTCGAGATCCTATGCTCACTACCGCGAATTCTTCATACACATTTTAACACGTTCGGTCACCTGTATAGGGACTGAATAGATAGCAATGACGCCGCCAAAAGACGCGTTAAAATGTGGATGATAAATTCGCGGTGGTGAGCAGAGGTCGAGATGGCTTAGTGGTCAGAGCGCCTGTAGTATTTATCCGGGAGGCGCAGGTTCGAATCCTGCTCACGACCGTATTCTTTTTCCATTTAATATTATAGCCATAAAATTATTACAATTCTTAGAACTATTCAAATATTATCTCATAAAGAGTCTGATTGCTTAAAATGCTGTTCTGTATTTTTAACTGACAAGTTCTGTACACGCGCCATTTTGAAACGTTCGGAACCTCCACGTCCAGTAGTTAACAAACCATATCCATTTTTTTAAAGATGGGGGCATTCAAACAGACGCAACAATCACCCAATTTTTTTTTACTCTATTCCAAAAATGTTCTGTTCCATTCCAATCAGAAACTGGAATTCTGAATCTGGCTTTTAGATCTATGCTTCAACCAGCTCTCTGGCTCAACACTAGAGTCTGAACTGAACGCTCCATTCTGAATCCCACTTTTCTGTTCCTGGATTGTGTATTTTTGTTCACTGGACTCTTCTCTATGGAAGAGCCGATTGATGGGAAACTGGATGAAGTAGAAGATGAAGGTTGAACCCCAGATCAAGAGCTGGTACAGGCAGACTTGCCACCACGTCATGATTCCGAAGACAGCGTAGAGCCACCGGTTCGCGAAGAAGTAGATTGAGTAGTACCTGAAACAGTAGATATTGGGGATAAGCAAATGGGTTTTTACGGCAGGATTGCCTACGGTTTCTACGTTGCAGGTCAAAGGTAAAAAGGTGGAAATATTCCTCTAATTACTCTTAGATGCGTATTGCTTCGGCGATGATTACCGACGTACGAACTGACAGTTTCGACGTAGTCTGGTGTAAGAAACCTGCGTCGTATCTTCGCCAGTTGCGCGGCAGCCCCAACATCATCCTGAAAGCGATAGTCGTCCGTTCAGACAGCCCGCTTGTTTGGGCGTTAACCAACCTTCCGCGATCTATTTTAGTCCATAAGTACTAACATGGGCTGAGTAAAATTTGTGACTAACACAATAGACCTTATTAATCAATAAATAAAATAAAATATATCAATATTTTGTCAAAATCTTGGGCGTACTCCACTCCTGTCAATTGTCATAACAAGGTAATTTATTTTGAGTGTTTATTGAACGACCCTGTTCGTTGACGTAGAAGGACTGAGAGACTAGCAGTAAAATGTTATGTAAAAATAATGCCAAGTTTTTTTTAAATTTATTTATTTCCAATTCGCATATCCTAATTTTACAATATTAATTTTGCCGTACCACGTAAACCTCTTAGGGTTTATACGTAGTTACTCAGGTGACGATCACCAGGTGTGTGGAATTCAATTTTTTTTTATCATAAACAACATTTCAAAAATCAACACCGTGTAGCATCTCTTGGCATTGGCCCTCTGCTTTTTCGTCTTTTCGTGTATAAACCATCAATAGGCTTCTGAAATGGCTTTACATACGGTCGAGAACATCCCTCAGGTGTGGGTTTATTCAAGATACATTTGCAGTTAGAAAACAATGCATGGCTTCAAGCCCCTATTCCTCGAAGGGGTAGGCAAAAGTGTACACTTCTAGCCAGTCCACAGTAAAATACATACATAGTATCCTGTATTCCCCGAGGGGGTCGGTAAAGGTGTCTACAGCTGTACACCCTCATTTCACCAATCCTGTTATTAACTCCCATGTACGCAATAAGCCTATTGCCATCTACCAGGCACAATTCCAAGCTTCAGGCTGCTACTGAGAATCTCCTAACGGAAATATCCAACTTTGCCCAACCTGAGAATTCAACCTCATGCTCTGCTGACTAGCAGTCACAGTCAGTTTGGGACCACTAGACCAACGAAGCTGTAATTTGCAGTAAGTGGATTTCTATCACGCCCATGATTTTCCATTCCAGCTGTCTACCCAGTCTTATCTAGTGGCAAGATTGGGTAGCAACTTGACCAATCTATCGAGCAGAAATTTAACTCTCTCTTGTTTATTTTAGATAAGGTCGGATATAATGAACCGAGGGTCTGGAGGGAACTCGAACTCTTCACTTATATCCTAAAAATAATCAGAGGGAAGATAGACAACTCAGATAATATATTGGAGAGAATGTATTTATATGTCCCGGATGAGTACGTGAGTCGTCGCCGGCGGCCACGGCTGCTGGCGGTGCCGCGCGCACGCACAAACTTACTGCACGAGGCGCCACTGACGCGCGCACTTCGCACGCTCAACCTTATCGCTAGCGGTGATTCGGACATATTCTGTTGTTCTCTGAGCGAGTTCACAAGACTTGAATTACATAAAATAAGCTATGGGACTGTTCTGTAATTAGTTGCTTTGGATTAAGCCTGTAAAGACTCTGTAAGTGTGAAATAAACTGCAACAATAGAATACTCACACAATCGCATACAGTATACCGGCTGCGGCGTTTAGCGCTAACTCTAGCTTGAAGTGTACAGGATGTCTTCTGGCCTGCAGAATTGTCTCGATGAGCACCACAATCGCTATATTGGTGTGCACACAGTGGTTGAACCACCAGGGCACCAGCTGGTCGAAGACCACGGGGAACACTAGCTCGCGGTCGATCCAGAAAACAGTCCAGAACATGGAACTGATGAACTGGAATGGAAAATTTTGTTATTAGTAAACTATTAAGTACAAAATAGCATAACCAAACTAATCCCACTACGGGGCAAGAGCCTCTTCTCATAAAGAGAAAGCACGAGCTTTGATTCTATTCTTCTTATCGTGTGGTTGATAAACAACCTAGTGTCAGAGTTTAAACCACCTGTAGGTCTCTGACATGGCTTCACACACCATCGAGAACATCTCTCAGGTGTGCTGGTTTCCTCACGATGTTTTCCTTCACCGTTTTAAGCAAGTGATAATTAATTTATAATACGCACATGACTTCGAAAAGACAGTGGTGCGTACCTTGGAATCGAATTGGCGACCTTTGACTTGGCAGTTCAACGGTCAAACCACTAGGCTGTCACTGCTCTCCACGCTATTGATATCAAAGAATTAAATAACCCGGAACGTCAAAGGTCGCGGGTTCAAACCCCGTTCTTGTCCATTATTTTTTTCAATGTTTCCTTGAAAAATAGTTATTAATATAGGCATTACATGGCCTCAACATGTATTAAAAAATATAATTATATATGACTTACAGTATGGCTTGTGTAAATGTAAAGCGTTGAGTATGAACGGGGATGGTTTTAAGAACAGAGGAAGACAAAAAAAATATGACGCATTTGTATGACTCCTGAGAGGGGCTCGTGGCTAAGTAACAGCCGCACAGATTGAGTGATATAGCAAGGTGCACTTGCCACTATCGGCTGTAGATAGGTGACCATAATTTCATACCGAGACCCCTCCGTGCCTCGGAGAGCACGTAAAACCGCGTCCCGGTTGTCAAATTAAGATTGGTTGATTCATGTAAAACACTAGTATTAAGCTGCATCCGATTTGACTGGAAGCCGACCCCAATTTAATTGGGAAAAGGCTAGGCAGATTGATTGGATGGATTTGTGTGGAAGATGAGTGGAAAATGGAGTGTCTACAAAATGACGGCTGATGGATATGTATGGAAGAAAGAGACATGCTGCGCCGACCAATATTAAATTGGGATAAGGGCAGGATGTAAAAATGTGGTGGTGTGGTTAAAGATGTTAGTCGCCTGGGTAGATGATATTGCTACTATCGCTGGAAAGACCCGGATGAGACTAGCACAGGAGCATGGAGATTGGAACAAGCAGAGAGAGGCCTATAACCTGCAGTGGGTTAAGTCAGTCAGTCAGTCATTGCGGATGATGATGATAATGAAGGGCAGGTGGATGATGATGATTTTGACAAACTTACCAGTTATAATATTAAATGGACCAATAATACGGTTGCGAGCAAGATTCGAACCTGCGCCTCCCGGATGAATACTCCAGGCGCTCTGACCACAAAGCCATCTCGACCTCTGCTCACCACCGCGAATTCTTCTTCTACATTTTAATGTCTTTTTTGGTGGCGTCATTGCTATCTATTCAGTCCCTATACAGGTGACCGAACCGACACGACTAACTTTGCAGTTAATACATTGTTGTAAAGATGCAATTACTTTAACAAGTATAGATAAATCTTTGAAAAGCATTAACACATGCTTAGCGAACTCTAAAGTTATAATATTAAATGGAAAAAGAATACGGTCGCGAGCAGGATTCGAACCTGCGCCTCCCGGATAAATTACCAGAGTCAATGGCACCACCAGTCCAGAGAACATGACATCGATGATGAACTTCAGTTTCTTGCCCAGGTTGGTCTCGTGACGGTCCATCCATTCCATTATGTCATACACCAGAGACATCGTCAGGAACATGGTTTGAAGGAGCTGGAGAGAGAGAGAGAGGGATTAATTTCATAATTCATTGTAAATGTGAGCATCATATAGGATAAGTACTTTTATATCATGATTCGTAACCCTTCTGGTGGTTTTGAGTATTTTAGCTGGCCCACGCAAATGTCCTGCCAATCTGGTATCGTCTTGCGACGGCTCGTAGAGTTCCCTTAATTATGGTCGAGCTACACGATGACTGATGCATACGTGCCGTCAGTAAGGACAGGTCAACTTGAAACTGCTATGGCTCTTTCTTCAAAAGGCCACTCCAGACGCCCTACATGATTACGCTCTCATAGCCTTATATACTGAAGTCTGGACTTTAAAAGAGACTGTGACCTCTGAGTTTGTTTCGGCTTTTCTTCTCAGAGGTAGTCAGACAGGAAATGCCGGTGCCTTCTAGTTTTTAATTTGACATGTAAAAGAGTTCCAAAAAAATCTATTTATAGAATACATTTGATTTGATTTAATTAAATAAAGCGATATTGGAATAGAAAGAGATAATACGTGAAACAAAAACTTTGTACCACTTTTTCAATACTTAATACTCAATAACTTTATTGCATCCCATAATGTATACAAAGGCTGGTGGGTAAAAATTAAAGAGAAACAATTATGGACCCTGTCGGGCACAGCAAGTTAGTTTTTAGAGGAGAGGTTGAAGAGCGCTTTTTAAAACATAATATATTGAAATAAAGGAAGAAAATCTGATATTTTGATATTTAAGTAGGTATTATAATAAAACAACTTTTAACCGGATTAATCGCGTGTATTATTGGTTTTTTGTTTTTCCTGACGTTTCGAACACTTTGCAGCGTTCGTGGTTTGCAGTCCTCCTGCGACCACGAACGCTGCAAACTGTTCGAAACGTCAGGAAAAACAAAAAACCAATAATACACGCGATTAATCCGGTTAAAAGTTGTTTTATTATAATGTGTAGTGATCGCGCAAACCTAAGATATTACTATTTAAGTAGGTATTATTATTGTATAGATTTATTTTCATTTTATTTATTAATATTAATTTATTTATTTATTATTAATAGTTATATTCTAGATAATGTATTATTTTTTATTATTTATTTTATATATTTATTTATTTTTACGAAAATTACGCGGACGGAGAGTATGAAATTTGGCACAATTAAAGTTTATATGGAGGAAAGCATCTTCACGCTTGTATTCCTCGAAGGGGTAGGCAGAGGTGTACCCAGTTGTACACCCACATTTCACCAATGCTGTTATTAAGTCCCATGTAATAGGTGGAGAGCCTATTGCCATCTACCGGGCACAATTCCAAGCTCCGAGCCGCTACGGAGAATTTTCTAACAGAAAAACTCAATACCAATTTGCCCGACCCGGGAATCGAACCCGAGACCTCATGCTCAGTAGTCGCACTTGGGACCACAAGACCAACGAGGCAGTTATATGGAGAAGGAGTGCAGAAAGCTAATATTTTTAAATAATACTAGCTGGTTCCCGTGAATTTGTCTGCGTGACAAAAGGTCTATGTCCTTCTCCAAGGCAGAAGTGAACACAGTTGTACACCCACATTTCACCAATGCTGCTATTAAGACCCATGCAGTATGATGAGCCTATTGCCATTAACCGGGCAAAAATTCCAAACTCCGGGCACTTACTGAGAATTTCCTAACAAAAAAACTCAATAATAACATCATTGGTGAAATGCGAGTATACAACTGTGTACACTTCTGCCTACTCCTTCAGGGAATACAGGCGTGATGTTATGTTATGTTTATAAACTATCTGTGCTTCAAATTTCATGCAAATGCTGCAACCACTTTTGGGTACTGCAATAATGCGGTTGGTGTGTAGCTTTAGGGGCGCTGTGGAGCAGATTTTTTTCTTTTCATAAATCTATCAATTTTATTGCAGCATCGGGTAAATATTTTCCATAGAAGCGGCAAATGATCACACACGGTACAATATGATATTCGTTCAATAGTTGTTGTGTGAAAGAGTAAGAAACATTCATGATTCCACCCTCATAAACATTCGCCTTTTATAATTTGAGTAGGATTAAAGTGTCATTTTGCATTTTCTTTGGACACACGATGGGTTTTATGCCTCTATACCGCATGGTTGCCAGGTAAGACTGAGAAGCGTTTAATTATTTTTACACGACTGCCCAAAAAAGGAGTGTTATGTTATTAGGGTTCATGTATTTAAGAATACAGTTCCAGAGATTAGCACGTTTAAACAAAGAAACGAACGAAAAACTCTTCCGTTTTATAATATTAGTATAATAATAATACCAGTACCCCTCCCTACCGTATTTCGGTTACGGCGGCCTATCTCCCCGGATATTAGCCAAGTACGCAGTAGATATTATAGTGCACAAGTGTATGTGCAACAAATGCACTCCCTCTTTTGGCTGAGCAAATGCCTTTGTTTTTGCGCACATAACATAACATTAACATAACAATATCAATTTTGTAGATAATAGACAAACGTAAACAGTTATCACAGGCTATCACTGATAAAATAAACCACAGGTTACATATTAGTAGCTAGAAATAAACCTCAGCAGTTGTGAGTTGTGACCACAGATTATTAATTGTATCGGTTCAATTTTGGTTAAAATAAGAGGTTGATTTTTGGTTGTTCGGGGCTAGATTTGTTTCTAACGGATTCTTTTTGGCAATTCGTGGTGATTTCTCCATATTTAATCTAGCTTCTTGAGTTGAATCAGGCACAGATTGTACACTACTTTTGCTGTTAACATTAAATATATATGTACAGGGGTACCATCCAAGACGTGTACTAAATAATAATTTATGTTTAGTTTGTTTAGGTTACTTATTTTAATTATATATATTATATGTGTGACTTAATGTTGTGTGCGTCAAAATGATAAGCAAAAAAAAAATTATTTTCTTTTCTTCCTTCACTCTCATATTCCGATGGGACGGCAATCCGACACGACCGGAGAGAGATTAAGCGCAGGACCGACTTTATACAAAGTCGCGACTAGAAACTAGTTAGAAATAAATCGCTTACAGTGGGACCGCACCTTATCACGTCTACAGTCTATGACAGACATCGTCTAGTTCTAACGATTTGAACTTTGGACGTCTGATAGCAAGCAGACATGATTGACCTTAACGTCACAATTAACTTATTATTATTAGTTTATCATGGCGTATGTAGGTGTAATTTCGTGTATCAGTCGTGGTGGTCGAGTGGTTACGGGGCCACTTCTTGCGTAATTGTGGGTTCAAAGTGTTCAAATGTAACTAGTATAAAAGTCTAGAAATTACTATCCGTTGTACTATTGCGGCCTTTTCCGCCTGCCCAATAATTTTTTTTTTTTGTCTAAATCTGCGCCGGCGCCATTCCACGCCTCATTAAAGTGTTCGCCTATTAGGAAAGCGAGAACGTAATTAGTTGCAATATGCACTGCGCGGCTTAGTGACGCATCACGTGTATTCCCTTTTGTGAATTTTAAGGACGATCTAATTTGACCTTGGTGGGGCTACAGAGCGCTTCTATTTTTTGAGTGCAAGCAAAAATTAACTCGGTGGTGGTCAGGCGGGAGTGTCCGCGATAGTACAAAACATTACAATCATAAATAAATAATGAAAATGCAAGTTTGACTGCCGCGTTGGTCTACTGATCACAATAGCGGCTGCTAACCGTGAGGTTCTGGGTTCAATTACAAAAATGTTATTGGAATTTTCTGTTAAAAAATTCACAGTAGCAGCCCGGAGTATGGAATATTGCATGGGACGTAATAACGGCTTTAATTAAACCTTCGGGGAATTTAGGCATAATGCTATGTTATATTTTAACAGGTATGTCCACGAAGCAGACACAATAGTAAAAAATAGTGAATCATAAGTGGTTCATTGGACAGGGAAATACTTAATTAGGAAGTCGGTTTAAAGAAATTGATTACTTATAAAAGCTACACAGTTAATTGACAATAAGAAATAGGTAATTAAATTTAAAATAACACTTTCATTTAATTCTGACACATGCTTATACATTTATGGCAGTATAATTCATTTTAATTATAATTTATTTTTAATAACTTAATAATAAGATTTTTTTTTTTTTTATATAAAATAGATTTTTTAATTTTATAGATTCTATTAATCTATATTTGTAATAAATAACAATAATTATTTTTATAAATTCTTATATTAATATTATTTCTCTGTGATAGTAAAATGTTTATTAATATTCTGACTAAAATTTTTCGCAATTTAAATATGATAATGTTGTTACATAAGTAAAATATTTATAATTTTTATATTAAGATCGTGCTTACATACTTTCTTAGTTTAGTTTAAAAAATAATTAATATCTAATATTTCACATCCTTTTATTTCTGCTTTTAGTTTTTTTTTTCTTATGGGTTTACGCGGCAACCGAGCAGACGGATCGCCTGATGGTAAGCGATTACCGCCACCCATGGACACCCGCAACCCCAGAGGAGTCGCAAGTGCGTTGCCGGCCTTTTAAAGGGTTTGGGCCCTGGGTTTTTTTTAAACGCCAGTTTTCTTTGAGGCCATCGGGTATCACTCCGATCGAGCCGGCCCATTCGTGCCGAAGCATTGCTCTCCCACGGTTAAGTAGCTTATTATACATCTGTGCGTCCCCCTCAAATGTTATCGTTTTTATACAGTAGTTTGTAGTCATACGGCAAACTCACATTTCACGATAAATATTTTTTAAATACCTGATATCTTTTAATACCAATATTAAAATAAAGGTCTCGACTTTGATAACCAGCATTAAGATTAAGGGCTTATCAAATACAATTCTTGATACTACTCCGATTCTTCCGCGAACGGTTATCAATACGCTACGCTTCCCGCTGATATTCAGACCTTATCTTAAGGAAGAGTGCCTAATTTCTATTTTTCAAAGAAACATTGAAAAAATCATAGACAAGAACGGGGCTTGATCCCGCGACCTTTGACGTTCCGTGTCATCACTCTACCAACTGAGCTACCTTGTCGTGTTACTAGATAAATATCACCAGGCGTCTCCTTAAGACGTATACAAAGAGGATTGAAAATTCAATTGGTTTGAACACGACAAGGTAGCTCAGTTGGTAGAGTGATGACACGGAACGTCAAAGGTCGCGGGTTCAAGCCCCGTTCTTGTCTATTATTTTTTCAATGTTTCTTTGAAAAATAGAAATTAATATAGGCATTACATGGCCTCAACATGTATTAAAAAATATAATTATATATAAAGAGTGTCTAGTCTAGACCAAATATAATAAAGATAAAAATTTCCGTGGAGTAATTTGATAGCTTCATTTATTTGTTATTTTCTGCTCAAAAACAAAGGAGAGGAGTGTTATGTTTTTAAGGTTCATGTAGTATGTATGTTTATATATATGTAGATACAATTATGTATGTAAATGAGTTCCTTTATTCGACCATAACATCTAAACGCCTGAACAGATTTAGATGTATGGGATATCGTTAGAATCCTGTCCTGACATTATCCCAGGTAACATAGGTTAGTAAAAAAAATATTAATATCAATGATTTCAAAAGAAAGGATACGCCCATCTAAACATTTTACAGAAAACTTCTTCATACAAGTAAAAGTAGCGCCATCTGTCATAACTCATACGAACTACGTGACGCCGCGTTTCATAGGTCGAAGACTAAACCTTGTACGTGCGTATATGTTTTTTTTTATTACATTTTATTATTGGTCAATATTTTTATACACACATCAATCACGAACTGAACTGAGTTTTTACCCGACTGCGCTAGAAGGAGGGTTATATGTTTTTCGGGTGTATGTATGTATATTTCTTTGGCATGCTCTGTAGCCTAAACGGGTTGATGGATGTTAGCTTTAGAAGTGTCGTTAGATTATATTAGTTTTTTAAACTATAATTTATTGCGATAATAATACATGTCACAAAAAAATACATGTAAAACAAATTAATATCAATCAGCTTTATTTGAAATTGTAAAAAATATTGTTATAATAATTAAGTATTAACATATTAGGTACTTACTAAAATTACTTACACTAAGTTCTTAAGACAAAAATAAAACAAATAAAAAATGACGTTCGTTCAACGTTACTTCGCGCGCGCTGCCGGCCACACAATGGCCGCCATTACGGACTTCGGTAGTAAAATAATTATACCTTTAAAATGTGTTAATTTAATAATTTGATTGGAACAGAAGAAATCTAGGGTTATTTACCGATGATACGATATCACATGTTCCATTTTAATCTTTTTATCGTCATTTTTGCAGCCTTTTACCATGCAACTAGGCATATTTATGACAAACAAATACTCGTTCTCTCCTGCGCGCGGTCCACGGTCGACTCATCGACTGAGTTGCGTTGGCCCTAAACTCTCATTTTAGGGCCAACGAGTTGGTGCCATTTAGTTTCGCGGTCGGCCGGGTCCTTACGCTAGTAATATATATGTCAATGATTAATATAGTGGCTATGGAACACAAAAAAAGTAAAATATATAATTAACACATGGCAAGCGTGCTTCTTAATTTTTCAATGAATTTCGTCGTTTATTTTAGGTATACAGAATTAAAATATTTTTGACCCTGCTCTCTACTAAAAAGACTGTTTAATTTAGGCCTTTATTATCGTATTTTTAGGTTTCTGTAAGCAAAGGGTTCCGACTCCCGAGTGGGGGGATATTCCTAGGTTTCCGTAAGCAAGGCTTCCAACGGTATAAATGTTCTGTCCGTCTGTTCATTTGTCTAAAATATTAGAAGTTTAGGATGATTCCTAAATCAATTAAACGATTACATTATAACCTAACCCTACTTAATGATATTTATTATACAAGGTATTGCCGGGTAAATGCGCGAGGGGCCCGTGGCTAAGAAACAGCCGCACAGATCGATCGATCGAGGTTAAGCTGCGCTTGCCGCGGTCGGTCTGTGGATGGGTGACCATCATTTCATACCGAGACCCCTCCGTGCCTCGGAGAGCACGTAAAGCCGTCGGTCCCGGTTGTCAAATTAAGATCTATGACAGCCGTTATGGGTAGTCAGAGGCCTGAAATTCTGACAACCAGTCATACCACGAGATATTGTATTACCCAGTTACTGGGTTGTGGAGGTCAGATAGGCAGTCGCTTCATGTAAAATACTGGTATTAAGCTGCGTCCGGTTTGACTGGAAGCCGACCCCAATGTAATTGGGAAAAGGCTAGGATATATTGCCGCGTAAATGCCTATGTTAATTACCATTTTAAACGGAAACATTAAAAACAATAGAAACGAATGGGCCCCGAACCCGCGACTTTTGGCGGTCCGTGTCATCGCTCTCTCAACTGAGCTTCCGTGTCACTGTTCGCATCTATTAAATTTCAAGTTTCCTTCCATTCGTCTTAAGGAAACGCCTGGCGATATTTATTTAGCAATCATTTACAGATTACTTGACTGCCTCGCTGGTCTACTGGTCGCAAGCGCGGCTGCTGAGCGTGAGGTCCTGGGTTTGATTCCCAAGTCGGGCAAAGTGTTATTGAGTTTTTCTGTTAGGAAATTTTCAGTCGCAGGCTGGAGTCAAGAAGTTGGTGCTGTGACACCCCCGTGTTTCGGAGAGCACGTAGAGCCGTCGGTCCTGCGCTTAATCTCTCTCCAGTCGTGTCGGATTGCCGTCCCATCGGAATATGAGAGTGAAGGAAGAGCGAGTGCGCCTGGGTTTGCGCATACACTTGTGCATTAAATATCTCCTGCGTACTTGGCTAATCTCCGTGGAGATAGGCCGCCGTGACCGACATACGATCGGGAGGAGTATTCTTATTGCAGATTACTTCAGACTAATCGAAGGGAACTTGAAATTTACCTACTTTTAATTTTTATTATTAATTATTTTTTATTTTATTTGCAAATTATACAGGTACTAAAACATACCTGTTACTGCGTACGAGCATCGTATCTGCGACCTGCAACTCAAACAAACCAACCCTTCAAATTGCCCAATATAAACAAAAGATAACAACGCTTGCGCTTATCGCTTCGCTTATCGTCTCCCGCTGCTCGCTAGCAGTGGGACCTTATCAAAAGAGGTCAAACCAGATAAGTCTGTCCAATAGTATCCGGAGGGCCGGAGTGCTGATATTGAGGGCATACACGTGATTGTCTTCGGACCTCCGCATATAAATAAAAAAGATAAGGTTCGATGTCCGGTTGAAGTTAGTTAGTTATGGCGTAAACATGGTATGTATGTTATTTGGGACTTTGAGTCAAAGTCTTTGACCTCGTCGAGAGATCGGCTGCTGCACCGGTCGTGGGTTCGATTCCCGTACGGAACCACTATTTGAATGATCTATAGGTAATTGTTCGAGCCTAAGGCCTCCACTGCATCCTTGGTCTAGAGGTCCCAAGCGCGACTGCTGAGCATGAGCTCCTGGGTTAGATTCCCGGGTCAGGCAAAGTTTTATGGGGTTATTTTTATTAAAATTCTCGATAACAACTTAATAACAGCATTGGTGAAATGTGGGTGCACAACTATGTACACCTCTGCCTACCCCTTCAGGGAATACTGGCGTGATGCTATGTTATGTTATGTCTAAGGCCTCGATAAAATACTCCGCCCATGCTTTGGCATTATTCCTGTCACCCTCATACACACTAAAATAGCGAGAGAGACAGGAACATGGGTATGCCGTGCACTTGCTAATTAATATTTAATTATCTCGACCTCGGACTAGATGTGCTGGACCCCACGTAACATGAAAAGATTAATGATAAATCATTAAACAGTACAGTATGAAACATTGAAAAAATAATAGACAAGAGCGGGGCTTGAACCCGCGACCTTTGACGTTCCGTGTCTTCACTCTACCCACTGAGCTACCTTGTCGTGTTCAAACCTATTGAATTTTCAATCCTCTTTGTATACGTCTTAAGGAGACGCCTGGTGATATTTATCTAGTAATCATTACAGATTTACTAAACTCAGCGTTACCACTTTACAGTTGTAAATCGCCGAACAACATCCCAATCCTTTATAAATCATATATAATTATATTTTTAATACATGTTGAGGCCATGTAATGCCTATATTAATTCTATTTTTCAAAGAAACATTGAAAAAATAATAGACAAGAACGCGGCTTGAACCCGCGACCTTCAATAGGTTTGAACACGACAAGGTAGCTCAGTTGGTAGAGTGAAGACACGGAACATCAAAGGTCGCGGGTTCAAGCCCCGTTCTTGTCTATTATTTTTTCAATGTTTCTTTGAAAAATAGAATTAATATAGGCATTACATGGCCTCAACATGTATTAAAAATATAATTATATACAGTACAGTATGATAAAAAACAGTGTCCGATCCGTTAAAGTATTATTGGGTATCGAGATTGTAATAAAAATTAATAAACATAATTATTAACATACACATTTTAAATTTATAAATTTAAATGAAAAAAAAAAAACGTAATAATCACAATAAAGTGTTATTTTTAAATATAGTCACAGTATATTAAAAGGCCTATTCAATCTGAAAGCATTTGTCCCAATATCATTGTCCCCGCAATTTATTTGGGGTCGGCGCAGTATGTATTCTTCTTCCATACATACTCTCTACTTGTACTGGCATGCTGCTAAAGTTTTATGACCGGCCGCCTGCCTGACGTCAATCCTTATTGGGAATGCTGTTGTTGTTGGTGGTAACCGCCACCGACACGGTCTCCTTCTATCTAGCTATGACACACCAAATGTTATCCATGCGCCAGGTTCTGATATTATCCTACATCACACTCCACTAACCGGAGTTTTTTATAGATAGAGTGATTCAAGAGGAAGGTATATAATTTGTCAAGTTTTTGTATACATTGGATAAAATATAATGATATTTGTTGGAGGTGTCGGAAAAAAATAAGCCGCCTTGGAGCTTTCAACGAAGACGCTGCCTAAACCCTTTGAGATATAACCAAATTATGTTTTGTAGAATTATGTATCTTATATAGGTCTAAAGAAAAGTCCGCGTTGACATATGTCTATCTCTTAAGGATAACATACCCTATCCATTTTAATACTTAAAAAAATGGGCAATTATAAAGCGGTAATTGGAAAGCGGGAACGGGATCCAAATTTCATGATTACTTTAGGTCGCGATAACCGATATCCGCGCGGGCGAAGCCGTATGCATCAGCTGGTACAGAATATAGAAATAAATAAAGAACTTATTATTACTTCAAATTAGAAGGTACGAGACTAAAAAAGCCCCTATCTCAGCATGTGTACTGGACAACGTCTATATGAGACTAAATTAGAATGTTATCAATAATATTATAATAATTAATTGAGCGAGATTGGTTCATAATAATCATACGATTGTTTAATGATTTCTAACTAATTATAACAGTAATAGCCTAGTAATACGATCTTTGGACTGACAGGTCAAAGGTCGCAAGTTCGAATCCACGGCACAGATTCACCACACGCTTATCTCGTTCATGTGCGTGTTAAAAATTAATTATATATGCTTAAAACAGTGAAGTAAGAATACAAATAAATAAAATTGAAATGTCCGTTTGTAATGTCTAAATAATAGTTTTTTTTTAAGCTCATACAAGTATTTGCAACATAACATTTCACTATGGCAAAAAAACAGTTTTTTTTTTGTTTCTCTGTTTGTTCCGGCTTACCTTCCAAACGGCTCGACCGATTCGATAAGATTTCACTGGCAGGCAGCTTGGTTTAATAATTAAACAGCTACTATAGAATACTTAAAATTATCTATATGAAAATTATATAAATCATATATATGTGTTTAAAAATCAATCGCCGTGCGTAAGTCTCGCAGAAACTCGAAAATGGCTCGACCGATCTTGATGAATGCTTTTTTGTTTTTTTAATTGGGTCTTTGGATGGTTTAGGTTCACAATTGGACATTGTAGGTGGCGCTGCAATCGGGTTCATGGCAGAACAACGTCTTCTGAGCCCACTAGATTTATATAAATACAATTTGTAATTTATATCTAATCTAATATATAGAAATCTCGTGTCACAGTGTTTGTTATCGAACTCCTCCGAAACGGGTTACCCGATTTTTATGTTTTTTTTTTTTGTGTATATTTGGTAGGTCTGAGAATAGGTCGTAGGCTATTTTTGTACCCCTCGGTGATAAGGGTGGCCCTATCCAGAAATTTATATGGCAGTACAACGTTTGCGGGGCACAGCTAATAAAATTATAATTAAAGTTATTACCACGCTCTGACCACTAAGAGAGAGAGGTCGAGATGGCTTAGTGGTCAGAGCGCCTGGACTATTTATTCGGGAGGCGCAGGTTCGAATCCTGTTCGCGACCGTATTCTTTTTCCATTTAATATAATAACTTTAGAGTTCGCTAAGCATGCGTTAATGCTTTTCAAAGATTTATCTTGAAATTATAATTAATTATGATACAGACAGATATGTAGTTGTGGAGTTTAATGCAAAATCCATATTATTATTTAAGAGATAGTCATAACGGTATTAATGAGATTAAGAGCAGTGATAGCCTAGTGGTATGACCGTTGGACTGACAAGTCAAAGGTCGCAAGTTCAATCCAAGGCACGCACCACTGTCTTTTCGAAGTCATGTGCGTATTATAAATTAATTATCACTTGCTTAAAACGGTGAAGGAAAACATCGTGAGGAAACCAGCACACCAGAGAGATGTTCTCGATGGTGTGTAAAGCCATGTCAGAGACCTATGGGTGGTTTAAACTCTGACACTAGGTTCTTCATCAACCATACGAAGAAGAAGAAGAAGAACTGTATTAATTGTCTCTTTGGTCTAGTGGTCGCAATATTTCGATCCACTATTCCTGCCTGTATTCCTCGAAGGGGTAGGCAGAGATGTAGATACATAGTTCTACACCCATATTTCACCAAATGCTTTTAATGAGTTCTGTTTAATAAGAATAGGATAGGTGAGCCTATTACCATCTACCGGGCACAACTTCAAACTCCGGGCTGCTACTGAGACTTTACTGATAGAAAAACTAAATAACACGCCTGGGAAACGAACCCAGGACCTCATGTTCAGCAGTCGCGCTTGGGACATTTCTCTATCATTATAATTAATAAGGAAGGGGACACCCTAGAAGGACATACACTGACCTTATTAGTGCTATCCTCCAAAAAGGTAAGGTGCGTAGTACTCGCAACCGCCGCGCGTGTATGACCAGATGTATGAACGTGGACGAAGCTAAAGGCATATGTAAGGATCGTCTTGTGTTCTGTAATTTCTGCCTACCCCCATGGGAAAAGTCGCGAGCTAATGTATGTGTCGCAGATGGATTGTAGAATCCGATGTTTTACAAAATCTCTAGCTGCTTTACAAAACAGTACTGTTTTACGTATCGCAATGGCAATCCAGCTGAACGTTGTTCAGCTGATTGCCATTGCGATACGTTTAACAAAACAGCTACCCACCTTTAGACGTACTGCAGAATGACATATCTACAGTGGGACAGGTTTGTTTATTGTATAGGTATATTAAATGGATAGTCACCATTCACGTAAAAAAAACCTCTTCGAACCTAACCTGTCCGTGTCGGGATACGCGAAACTCCCGAGCTCGCTTCGCTCGCTCATGGATCAATTTCGTTTATTTTCTTTCATAATCCCGACATATTTTGTAGACTATTATAGTGGTTTAGTATTTACGTCATTAATTCATTGCTTTTGACAAGTAAAATAAAGTTAGGTTATTATTGTTAAGACACACAGAGCCATATGCGACAAAATTTCGAACTAAAATCAACAATCTGACAGTTCATTTCATTTCACACTGTTTTACATAATCTCTGATAGTTGACCCGCTGCATTGATAAACGCAAAACGTTCATTCAATTCTGCGTGTTATAGTTCAGTAATTATGTAAAACCGCTAAACGTCGTTCAGCTGTATTTCATAACAGTACTGTTTTGTAAATCAGCTAGCAGTTTTGTAAAACAGCTTATTCTACAATCCATCTGCGACATATGTATAATGAGTTTCGTTATCTAGAAAGTCCGACCTATGACCGGCGCATGAGTCGATAACAAAGATTAATGTAAACTGAATAAATGGATAATAATATTAAATCAGAAAACATGATAGTGTTGATAAAGAGGGCTTCATTGTTCAAATGGACACAAACACGGTTGTTGAACGTGAGGTCCTTAGGTAGATACAGATATATCTATGAAAAGCATTGACGCACGCATAGCGAACTGTAAGGTTATAACTTTTTGTGTAGAAAAGAATACATAGCATCACGCCTCTATTCCCCAAAGGAGTAGGCAGAGGTGTACACAATTGTACACCCACATTTCACCAATGCTGTTATTAAGTCCCATGTAAGTGAGACTATTGCCATCAACCGGGCACAACTCCAAACTCCGGGCTGCTACTGAGAATTTCCTAACAGAAAAATGCAATAACACCGCCCAACCCGGGAATCGAACCCAAGACCTCCTGCTCAGCAGTCGCGCTTTGGACCACTAGACTAACGAGAGCAATTTCCTAGCAGAAAAAGAATACGGTCGTGACTTAAGTTTATATCTGCTAGCTGTGCCCCGCAAACGTTGTCCTGCCTTATATTTTTCCTGTATAGGGCCACCCTTATCACCTAGGGATATAAAAAATAGCATACGACCTATTCTCAGACCTACCAAATATACATAAAAAATGACATAAAAATCGGTCGAGCTATTTCGGAGGAATTCGTTAATAAACACTGTGACACGAGATTTTTATATATTAGAAGATAGATGTATAGAATAGATGTCAATGACGTCACCAAAAGACGTATTAAAATGTGGAAGAAGAATTCGCGGTGGTGAGCAGAGGTCGAGATAGCTTCGTGGTCAGAGCGCCTGGAGTATTTATCCGGGAGGCGAAGGTTCGAATTCTTTTACCACAATGACCTTAGACAGATTTGGATAAAATTTGGCAAACATAACATAACATCACGCCTGTATTCCCCGAAGGGGTAGGCAGAGGTGTACACAGCTGTTACAAACCTATGCTATTACCTCTTACTTCTTGTTCCATTCCTGCTCTCGACCGTATTTTTATTTCCACAAAAATTTGTAGGTATTTAACTTTAGAATAAAATTAAACAAAATGTAGGTAGGTACTTACAAAATTCCATCCAGTCAGATATCCTGCCCTAAATCTGTACAAGTTGTCAAATTCTATGATATCTACATTATTTAAACTAAAACTTTTAATGTCTAAAGAAGCGGCGAAGATACTCATATAGGCATGGTGTAGGACCCCAAAAAGATGATAAACTGTCACCCAGTACAATTTAGAATCACTTCTGTCAAATAATTTCTCATTTTCCGTTATCAGAAAACATAAAACGTTATAAAAAATATTACTATCCTTCCACAAGAATTCTTCCATTGCAATAAATTCTTAAAATCAGAACACTTTTTAATAATTAAAATAAAAAAAGATTTTTGAATTTATAAAAGGAACACTTAAATAGATTTTGAACAATAATTTGAAGTTAAAAAAAGAACACTTCCTAGATTTAGAATAACGATTTCGAATAGAATGAGCACAAATTTTAAAAATATTTTTTGTTTATAATAGTGATTATTTTTTAAGATTTAAATTTAAATTATTATTTATAATTAATTACAGTAAAAGACGCCCGTTTCCCGTAACGGTTTAGGGCGACTAGTTAAAGATAACTATAATAATTAGTATGTCGGTATCATTTGTTAGTAATTTATCATCGGAATCATGTTTATTGTGTACCCTCTATTATTATTATTTTCACGTTGAAACTAAGTGGGTTTATGTTATTAACGATTAACTTACTTAAATGCGTAATTAATAATATTTTAATTAGGCCTTAAAAGTACATCCTAACTAGTGATGTTTTTTTTTTCACTTGATTAGGGAAGACAGGGTATAAAAAATTATATTTACCTCTGCCAAAATTACAAAGCAGACGGAGTGTTATTTGAAATGAGAAAAATACTACCAACTAACCGAAGAATATTTGGATTATTTCGAAGAAACTATTTTCTTATTCACAAAGTATAATAAACATAATTATTATGTAAACTTTGGAAATTATTTAAGTAGGTACGTACGACGTAATAAATACAGTTGATAATAAAATTCATTGCGCCTACACATATTTTCATAGCAAACGTCGATTTCTTAACTTATTTTGCTAAAGTAATTTACAGGAGTCTGCAATAGATTTAAAAATGTTGTTTTTCAAATAAATCTTTCTTCTTCTTATCGTCTAGTTGATGAATACTTGTGTCAAAGCTTAAACCAATCGTAGATCTCTGACATGGTTTTACACACCATCGACATCTCTCAGGTGTGCCGGTTCGTCACGATGTTTTATTTCACCGTTTCAAGCAAGTGCATAATATAATACGCACATGCCTTTGAAAAGTCAGTGGTTAGAACCCTTGACTTAGCAGTGCAACAGTAATACTCTGCCACTTAGGTACCACTAATTAATACACACCTTTAAAAGTTTCCTTTATATTTAAACGTATGCTCCAAAAATGAGTGTTATGTTTTTAGTGTCCACGTATGTATGTATGTTTGTGAGTTTCTTTAATCAACCATAAGTTCTGAACGCCTGGACCGATTTAGATGTATGGGGTATCGTTAGAATCCTTATATTATCCCCGGTAACATAGGCTAATAAGATTTAAAAATAGATAATGGCTATGGTCAAAAAGGTGTGATTAAAAAAGTTTATTCACAAATGGCAGGCATGCATTTAATTTTTTTTTAATTAATATCATCTTGTTCAACTAGATGTCGCGGACATTTCCTGTCTCACAACTGACAACATGACATTTACTAGTATTGAAATAACTCGTAGATCGCATAAATATATATTCTTGTTAAAATTAATAATAAAATCGTGTAACAAAATTGAATAACAATAAAGGAAGATTATAGAACAATCTCTGAGAAGAAACGCCAAAATAGACTCAGAGGTCATCTGCTTAAAAGGCCAGACATCATTTTAAATTAAAAGGCAAACCATTTGAGCTGATGGCCTTTAAGGAGGGAGCCAACAGCTTAAAGGTGACCTGTCCTAACAGACGGCAATAATGCATAATAAAAAATCAAGTATGGTTAATAATAAATAAACATTCTTAGCAGTTGTTTGCAAAAGTTATCGTTTGACAAAACTGTCATTTTTATTAAAATAATTTCTTGATTACAATAAAGTTATTAAGTATATTAAACGGAAAAAGAATACTGTCGCGAACAGGATTCGAACCTACGCCTCCCGGATGAATACTCCAGGCTCGCTAACCACTAAGCCATCTCGAGCTCTGCTAACTGAAAGTGGTAACGCTGAGTTTAGTAGATCTGTAAATGATTGCTAGATAAATATCGCCAGGCGTCTCCTTAAGACGAGAATACAAGGAAGCTTGAAATTTTATAGGCTCGAACAAAGACACGGTAGCTCAGTGGTGACACGGAATGTCAAGGGTTCAAGCCCCGTCCGTGTCCATTATTTTTAAATGATTCCTTGAAAACTTTTAATCATGATTCAAGATAAATCTTTGAAAAGCATTAACGCATGCTAAGCGAACTCTAAAGTTATTATATTAAATGGAAAAAGATCCGGGAGGCGCAGGTACGAATCCTGTTCACGACCGTATTCTTTTAAAAATAATGGAATGGACGAATACAAGGAAGCTTGAAATTTAATAGGCTCGAACAACGACACGATAGCTCAGTGGTGACACGGAATGTCAAGGGTTCAAGCCCCGTCCGTGTCCATTATTTTACACACCTGACACCTTAGTCCTCCTGCGACCACGAACGCTGCAAAGTGTTCGAAACGTCAGGAAAACCAAAAACCAATAATACACGCGATTAATCCGGTTAAAAGTTGTTTTTTTTTTTTTTTTTTAAACTGCCCCACACTAGGAATTTCTTCCTGTGTCGTGGGTGCGTTTACAGACATATAATCTCACAAGCACACTAACACCCAGACCCGGAGCAATTATCCGTAGATCGTACAAATATTTGCACCGTGCAGGAATCGAACCTGCGACACGCAGCGCAGCAGTCGGTCTCTCGACCACTGCGCCAACCGCGCTGTCAAGTAAGTGGAATGTGATAGTAGTATAACGCCAGAACCTGGCGCCATTCTCATGACTATTCCACCATAACTTCTTAATCAATAATGGCTGAACCGATTTAAATGTACGGGGCATCGTTAGAATCCTCACATTGTCCCGGATAATATAGACAAAAAAAAATTTAATGGCAGGCGTGCTTTTTATTTATTTTTATTAATTTCGTCTTATTGTCATTATTGTTTAAAATATGTGTACAACAATAAAGTTTTTAATATTTATTATTATTAATATTCTATTATAATTTTTACGTGAATTAATAAATATTTTTTTTTTTCCACATAAATAGGAACATTTTATCTACAAAAACGCTGTTAAAAATTAAAAAAAAACTGTTATATTACAACATAAACAGTAAAAACTAATAGACTACATTAGCAGTTGTTACATGAAACATCAATTTAGCCTCCAAATGGCATGTGAACATTTGCTAGCGATAAAAATAAATCAATGCATAGACGAGAATCTCGTAAAAGATACAGAAATCTAATATCTTGACTTGGCACTCGAGGTTGTCGATATGTGGGAGGTTGACTCACTCATTGTGACGATAGTCGTCTCAGCCAACGGGTTAATACCGAAGAGCCTCGGCAAACACTTTAGGAGACTCTCTATAGGCAGCTGGGTCAAGGGCTTGATGCAAAAAGGACGCCAGAAAGAGCCGAAGGAAGGGGGCACTACCTACCTTTTCTGGAAGCTCTTCGACGTATTTTCGAACCGTCATAGCGTCGGTCTGGGTAATGCTAGAAAGCAGAGAGTCAGCGTGACATCTGGGTTAAAAAATATGGCCTGGCCGTTTAATGTTCATTGAACTACAAGTGATATAAAATATGGAATAGTTTGTACAACAATGACGAAACGGCCGAGCCATACTTTTTAAACAAGCTGTAGAGTTTGCAGAGCTAGGGCTTAGGCTGCCTGTCCACTGCAGCGGAGCCAGGCGGCGGAACTGTGAGCGAGGTAAAAATCCACCAATAGAATTTAATAAAATCTCCGCTCCTCTTCAGTGGACAAGGAGTTGCGAACTAGTTTAAAAATTCATACAAAACCGGGAAGCGGAGTGAGGATGCAGAGCGAGGAAGAGGAGCGGGGAAGCGGAGAGGAGAAACAAGCACGGGCGTATCAACTAAACCGCCGCTGGCATCTTAAATGACTCGTCGCGTGCTCGCGGCCTAGCTCTGCGTATGGAAAAACACAGTCCGTAACTCTGCTCAGCATTACTTTCTTGCTCCGCTCCGCTACCTAGCTCGGCGTCTATGGACAGACACAGTCCGCATTACTCCCTCGCTCCGCTCCGCCACCTCGCCCCGCTCCGCCACCTCGCCCCGCTCCGGTGGACAGGCAGCCTTATGTGTGGAGTTATCTGTTATTCATTGTCACAAACGTGGTAAAATCGGGTTCGGGTTGGGAAATGGCTAGCCAGATTTTTGGTCTAGTAAACACAGGCGCGGCTGCTGAGCGTTAGGTCTCGAGTTTGATTCCCAGGCCGAGCAAAGTGTTATTCCTAAAATTCTCAGTTACAGCGATTGGTTAAAAATTGGGGCCGGTATATGGCAATAGGCTTACCTATAAATCGGACTTATTATCAGCATCAGCGCTGATTCTTTACTGATTCAAATTTAATGAAATGTTAGTTAAAATGTCAAAGTTCAAGATAATATTTAAAACAATTCTTAAATGAGCACTTTTACTTTCAAAATTTCAATTTTTATTTCTCATATTGACACAAAATGAAAGTGAAATTTTCAATGAAAAAACGAAAGTGTAAGAAAATAATTAATTGATTTCGCAATAACCATAGCGTTTTAATGTTTATGACTATATTCTTATTTAATAACATAGTTATGTCTATTATGGGGCTCGTGCTAAGTGACCGACGCACAGATCGATCGGGGTTAAGCTGTGTTTGCCGCGGTTGGTCTATGGATGGATGACACCAGATGTCATATTAATATTAACCACTAAGCCGCGAGGAACACAATAAGAGTGACTTTTTCAATGTCATATCTATTTTCTAAGTTAATCTAAGACATCACAGACATACGGTGAAGGCCTGTGGGCTAACTCTTGAAAATAATTCCGCTCGATTGTCATTGGAAATATGTCAGTTCGTACTTTTAAATGCCAAAATGTCTAAAAAATATAGTATACATTCGGTATATTATGAATGAACATGCTTTAAAATTGAGGCAACTTTAATGTAGGGAAATTGATTTTGTAATTACGCGTTGTTTTAAGGCGTCTATTTAATATTGGAATTGGTATTAGTTTCAAGAATAATAAGAATATGACAAATAAGTGTCAGAATGACCTTGTAATTATTGAATAGATTCAGGCGTTACTTTGCGGAAGTCCATTACAATAAATACAATATCTGTGGCGGACACTGCACGGTCTAACAGGTCCTGATGATGCCCCGTGGGAGGACGAAACACGTGTAGAGTAGTTTGTGGTAGTTGCAAGTTTCACCGCTTGCGTATGTGCATATATTTGCGGGCGGTGCACAGATATTAGCATGACTACCCTCAATATTGTGGAAGTAGCTAGATATTGTATTTATTTGCAGACATTGTCTTCGTAACCTTTGCTTTTATATCTTAAGAATTATGTCCGAATGAACTAATCGCCGCTGTCATTTTTTTAATGTATCTACGTTTGGCCACCAACTCGCTATGGTAAGTTACACTTAAGGAGGGTGGTTAGATTTGGGGATTTGATGTAACTTCCCAGACCCGTCTCCCACAACGGTTGCACCGGGATACATCCCGAAACACGACTAGGTCGCTTCACGGTATGGCTTCGTCCGGTGGGTGGTAACCAGCCGCTGCCGAAGCCTCCCACCAGAGTTGTGTTGCCTGTTTTGCACCACCCAGGGGCCACGTGTAGGGATTTCATTTTAAGGGTAACTCAGCCCCTGACGACCATAAACAACAACATCCTTGTATTCAGAATATCGACTTTTCTATAGTAACCTTCCTATTCGGCACGTTAAGCTTAACAAATATAATATAATAATAATGTTCGTTCGTGTATGATAAATGGTATCAATAAAATATACCTAATTACCTGGTTTTGAGGTTATTTTAGATTTTGTTAAATATCTCCGAAACGCGGGTTTTGTTCAAAAAAAGAACTTTTGCAAGAGTTAATTTGATAAATGTAGACTATAAAAACAAAGTTTTATATTGATGCAGCACGGTACGGGATTCCATACATCCATGAGCATTGTCCTTTGTAAAATATTACAACTTTATTAACCGGTAGTCGCACACGTCCGCACCGCAACGCGCAGCGGTATAAAGTGTAAAGTTCCTACTGTCCTCTTCCTACTCTAGTAAGAAATACAACGCTCAACCATCACCTTTGACAGCGCGGTTGGCGCAGTGGTCGAAAGACCGACTGCTGCGCTGCGTGTCGCAGGTTCGATTCCTGCACGGAGCAAATATTTGTACGATCTACAGATAATTGCTCCGGGTCTGGGTGTTAGTGTGCTTGTGAGATTATATGTCCGTAAACGCACCCACGACACAGGAAGAAATTCCTAGTGTGGGGCAATGTTTCAAATAAATAAATAAAACACCGCACCGCACCGCGTCACCTCGGCCGCGCGCCGCGCTCGACGTCTGTTTGTAGCACCGCTACGTCCCGCCTCAAGTTGTAAAGTGACCGTCACATTGAATGTGTCTTACAGAAATGACCGAGAACTTTGGACATATTCTCTACTTGACCGGACACATTCGTCAAATATTGTCTATTATGGACAAATGGATTTTAAACGTTACTAAGACAATGTTGCGGTATAAAAGAAGATACAGTGAAAAAAAAATACCTTAATGGTGTGTAGTATTCACAATCGGCGCTCGTGTATGAGTAGATGTATGAACGTGGAGGAAGCAAAAGAAGTGTGTAAGAATCGTAGGAGGCTCTATAGTTTCTGCTTATCCCTATAACCTATAGGGATATATAAGGGGTGAGTTTAAGTGTGAATGTATGAATATATGTATTATTAAAAAAACAAGTGTTTAATTCAAACAATATCTTAATTGTCTATAGAAAATAAAGTAATAATACCTTCGTGACATTAAATGACCATTGTGACCGAGCATTTATTATAAATGACGGACGCTTAAAGCATATGACCGTCACTTTACAACTCTAGTCCTGCCCCGAGACCGCATCGCTTAGGGTTGCTACACACTTAAGCGGGCCGTCATTAATCGACACAGCCGGGCGGTTAAAATCGAATGTGTGAAGATGAATGTTTTTTTTCTTGATCCCCACAACATTTTAAAAGTATTGTGCATCTACTACCTACTAGTTTACTGGAGCATCTAGATTTCTTAAGAATTTAAGAATAACTTGTATTTCTCAAATTAAGTGAATTGTATTCTTTTTGAGGAATAAATGTCCTAAACCGAATGTTCGGGAATCACAAACCGCTCGGCTGTCGCACATAATCACTTGGCTTGGCAACTGCCGACTTATGCCGGTCGACTTTTAGTTCAGTAGTGCTAATTAATTATTAATTATTTTTTTATTAAATCAGGCTACAAGGCCCATATAAAATACACATACTATAATACAATATAAAACTTAAGTAACAAATATGAAGTACTATATATAAACATAAAAAATATTAATTTACACGAAGAGTCAGCGTCGTGTGTTGTCAGATATCCGGCCTCGGAATCGCCGGAACACTACACCTTTCGGCCAAAATTCTTGGTTCATAAAGGTCGACAGATGTTCGGTCGGTGCTCTCACCACACATTTAATGAAGTTTGCATTGTGACGAGACTCTAACCGCTAAGAATGTAGGACTGCCGAATCGATGATGTGCCGACCCGAATGAACTACCCGATCGGTACAAGCCGAATGAAACCGAACAAATGCAGTGATTGCTTTGGGTTTGTTGTTCGACAAATACTGCCGAACCGACAATGCCGGCCCGCTTATGTGTATAGCAACCCTTAGCCAATGCTCGCGATCGTGTGTGTAATCTTGTAACGAATTCTAATATTACAAACAAACCGTCTTCGCCTCCGCTCTGCCTCCGCTCTCTGTGTGTAAAGACTTTAAATGCTAACTAACTGCAGTACCTACCTACACTTCTGCCTACCTCTCTCGTGGACTAGTCTGACGTGTTTTAACAAGAAATGTGATTGTGACCTTCACAATAAGAATGAAACTCAACATTATAATTTATTATTGTGTACAGATTTTCCGTTAAAACTTTTTGTTTAGTGTTTACAACTTGCGTTTAAAACAAAAATCGACTGTTTTATTTTTTATTGCAACCTTGTATAAAGTAAATATCATATATAATGATATTTTTTTTATACTTAAGGCCATGTGACTATATTAATTTTTTTGACAACCTCGTTGGTCTAGTGGTCGCAAGCGCGGCTGCTGAGCGTGAGGTCCTGAGTTCGATTGCCAAGGCAGTGTTATTTAATTTTTTTCAGTAGCAGCCCGGAGTTAGGAAGTTGGTGGTGTGACATCCCCGTGCTTCGGAGAGCACGTAAAGCCGTCGGTCCTGCACCTGATCTCTCTCTGGTCGTGTCGGATTTCCGTCCCATCGGAATATGAGAGTGAAGGAAGAGGGAGTGCACCTGTGTTTGCGCATACACTTGTGCACTATTATACCTCCTGCGTACTTGGCTAATCTCACTGAAGATAGGCCACCATGACCGAAATACGGGCGGAAGGAGTATTTTATTTTAATTAAAAAAAACTAGCAATGTAAAATAATAGACACAAACGGGGCTAGAACCGGCGACCCTTGACTGACACTCTCCCAATAAATATCGCCAGGGGTCTCCTTAATGTACAAAATAAACAGTGTTGGGCCCAATATCCTGCCTTGGGATACTCCACAGCAGTTAAGTTTACAGTAACACGGGCAAGTCTCTCTTTAAAAAATATTTTTAGAGGTCTTAGACATTAATTTTATTACAACACATTGATATCTATCTTCAAGATAGCTTACCAGTCGTGTGCTACCCCCCTAATACCGTGTTAATATCGATTATTTGCTAAACTCTCATGATCTATGAAATCAAAAGCTTTGCTCATATCAAAGTGCAATGCCGTAACAGGCATTCCCTTATCTACAATTTGAAATACAGATTTAATTAGTTTTAACATTACCATCGTTGTATTTTTGTGTTTTCTAAAGCTTAATTATTCTATTCTTATTTAATATTGAACTTATCCATGAAATATGTAAGCCTTGTATGAGCCACTTTTGAAATACTTTAGCCAAAATTGTGATAAGGGTTATAGGCCTGGAATTATTCAGCTCTGTTTTAACACCTCTCTTAAAGAGTGGTTTAACAATAAAATATGTTAATTTACTGGGAAAAATACCTTGGCTAAATGAATGATTTAAATAAGGCTAAGAACTGGAGCTACATGCTCAGACACTAGCTAGTATGGAACCCTATATTAAACTGAAAATTACAACTACCACCAACTACTCTTCACTTGCTTCGCCCCCCCCCCCCCCCCACCGGGGCATCATCAGGAGCTGCTAGATAGTGCAGTGTCAAAACTGTCAAATCAATTCATCGGGCTAGTCCATTTGACTGCCTCGTTGGTCTAGCGGTCGCAAGCGCGACTGCCGAGCGTGAGGTCCTGGGTTCGATTCCAGGTCGGGCAAAGTGTTATTGGATTTTTCTGTTAGAAAAATTCTCAGCAGCAGCCGGGAGTTAGGAAGTTGGTGGTGTGACACCCCCGTGTTTCGGAGAGCACGTGAAGCCGTCGGTCCTGCGCCTGATCTCTCTACGATCGTGTCGGATTGCCGTCCCATCAGAATATGAGAGTGAAGGAAGAGGGAGTGCACCTGTGTTTGCGCATACACTTTTGCACTATAATATCTCCTGCGTACTTGGATAATCTCCGTGGAGATAGGCCGCCGTGACCGAAATATGGTCCGAGGAGTATTATTATTACTAGTACATTTTCACCGCTTGCGTATGAGCATATATTTGCGCGCGGGTGGGCAGGGCACAACTTTAACTACTCTCAATATTGTAGAAGTATTATAATATTGTAGCAATTGTAAAGCACTTACCAAATTCCAATTTGTGAGCAGATAGTAGGAATAATTCGAGATTATGTCGAAAATAGGATCATTACACTGTTCCTTTGTAAACTTAGTCTTAATATTAGAACCGAAGCCAAGCATAAAGTAGATTATAATACAATTAAGTCCATGAAACACTGTCTTTAAAAAAAGATGGCGGCCGCCACTCAAACCGAAAGTCTTTGTCATTTTACAATTGTCACTATTTGCTTCGTTTATAAGTTTGATCATAAATTACGTCGTAATTGCTTGATGGATTATGATAAAAAATTGTCGATAGATAGCTTGTGAACTTGGGGTAAAAACAAACTTGAAGGGGATTTATGGTCTCCTTTACTACCTATAGTGGAGTTTGAGGAGTAAATTGTGTTTCATAAAATGCGAAAGCTAGTATAATAAGGATTAAATGGAAAATAAAACTCATTATTTATGGCCAGCGTAGCGAACTTTAAAGTTATAGTTTTTTGTGGAAGTAAAATAGGATCGTGAGCATGGTTAGAACCTGCGCCTGTCAGATAAATACTCCAGGCGTTCGCGCTCCGAGTTCTTCTTTGTCTTTAGGGACTGAATAGATAGCGATGACGTCTCCAAAAGACGTATTAAAATGTGGAAGCAGAATCTTGAGTAGAGAGCAGAGGTCGAGATGGCTTAGCGGTCAGAGCGCCTGGAGTATTTGTCCGGGTGGCGCAGAATCGAATCCTGATCACAACCGTATTTTTAAATTTAAATTTAGAACTTTAGTGTTTGCTATGCATGCGTCATTACACATTTACCCCTCAAAATAACCCCCCCTAATTCAGTAAGACCATTTTTGACTAAATATTTAAGTATTTACTACACGAATTCTCACTGTCAAATGATTACTATGAATAAACTGAAAGTCTCAAGCAGTTGATTAATGTAAAAAATTTGGTAGTTATGAACAAATAACAATACAGGGAAACCCTAATGGATTTTTGCTCAGTTATCTGTCATTTGTGTTGAGGAGAATGGGGTAATAGCATCATAGTTCTCTGCCCTTGTCCCTATTTAGCAGTGATAGCCTTGTGGTATGACCGTTCAAATTCAAATTCAAATTCAATTTTTTTTAATATATAATTATATTTTTTTAATACATGTTGAGGCCATGTAATGCCTATATTAATTCTATTTTTCAAAGAAACATTGAAAAAATAATAGACAAGAACGGGGCTAGGTAGCTCAGTTGGTAGAGTGATGACACGGAACGTCAAAGGTCGCGGGTTCAAGCCCCGTTCTTGTCTATTATTTTTTCAATGTTTCTTTGAAAAATAGAATTAATATAGGCATAACATGGCCTCAACATGTATTAAAAAAATATAATTATATATGATTTATAAAGGATTGGGATGTTGTTCGGCGATTTACAACTGCAAAGTGGTAACGCTGAGTTTAGTAAATCTGTAAATGATTACTAGATAAATATCACCAGGCGTCTCCTTAAGACGTATACAAAGAGGATTGAAAATTCAATAGGTTTGAACACGACAAGGTAGCTCAGTTGGTAGAGTGATGACACGGAACGTCAAAGGTCGCGGGTTCAAGCCCCGTTCTTGTCTATAATTTTTTCAATGTTTCTTTGAAAAATAGAATCATTTTTTTTTTCAAGTAAACCATATTACAGGCTCTTATGAAATGTCAAAACTAGGTGCACGGTTCCAAGGCGTTGATCTTATGGAGAAGAGCCGGCAAGAAACTCCATAGACACTCTTTTAAAATAAATTGGTATAACAATAAATAAGGTAATGTGAGAAAAAGGTTAATGAGCAAAATAAGAAACGAAATCGCTAGAAACAAGTAACTTATATAGCCTTTAAAATGATTGCCAAGGCAGTTAGGCGCCGACCAGTCCCGACAGACAGCGCCCATTCACGAGCATGACGCGCACATCAGCCTCGCTTAGCTCAACCATTTTGTAGGGAACTCGACGACCAGTACTGAACCGACTGACCAGACCAGACTCGTTGGACTGACAAGTCCATGTCTTTTCGAAGTCATGTGCGCATTTTAAATTAATTATCACTTGCTTAAAACGGTGAAGGAAAACAGGATTCGAAACTGCGCGTCCCGGATCAATACTCCAGGCGCTCTGACCACTAAGCCATCTCGACCTCTGTTCACTACCGCGAATTCTTCTTCCACATTTTAATACGTCTTTTGGTGACGTCCTCGCTATGTATTCAGTCCTTATAGACGAAGAAGCATTCAGTAGAGGCCAGCATAGTTTAGTTGTCAGAGCGCCAGGAGTACTTATCTGGGAGGCGCAGGTTCTAATCATGCTCTCGACTATATTTTTCTTCCACAAAAAACTATAACTCTAATGTTCTCTACGCATGCGATAAGTAATGAGTTTTATTTTCCATTTAATAAAACACAATTTACTCCTCAAACTCCACTATAGGTAGTAAAGGAGACCATAAATCCCCTTCAAGTTTATTTTTACCCCAAGTTCACAAGCTATCTATCGACAAATTTTCATCAAAATCCATCAAGCAATTACGACGTAATTTTAATACGTCCTCGCTATCTATTCAGAGTGATTCAGACCCTATCTATACAGGTGACAGAAAATAGGTACTTTTGTTTGCACAAATATTAAATTACACTACATATTGCGATGTTAAATGTAAATAACATCTCTACATAGTATAAAACGAAGTCGCTTCCCGCGACTGTCTGTCTGTTTATCCGCTAACTCCCCCTAAACCGCGCAACGGATTTTGATGCGGTTTTCACCATCGTTTAGATAATATTTCACAGATGGTTGGTTTATATTCTAATCCTAACTAGTATTATAAATGCGAACGTAAGTTTGTTTGCTTGTTTGTTACCTTTATACGCCTAAACCCTTGAACCGATCGTCCTGAAATTTTGCAATGTTGTCAGGTGTACAGAAACGGACATAGGGTACCTTTCATTCCTAAAGAAGTACAGTTCCCGATGTAAACAACAATAACGTTCTTATGATGATAGATGGCGCCACGTGTCTTTCGAATCATGGTCAAATAATAAATTAACACGAACGAAGCCGCGGGCAAAAGCTAGCCTATAATTATAATAAAGCCTAATTTCTTCAAAGACAAATCTTTGAAAAGCATTAACGCATGCTTAGCGAACTCTTAAGTTTTTATATTAAATGGAAAAAGAATACGTTTTTAATTTAATTGTTAAGGTAATTGCATTCTTTACGACATTGTATTTACTGCAAAGTTAGTCGTGTCGGTTCGGTCACCTGTATAGGGACTGAATAGATAGCAATGACGTCGCCAAGAGATGTGTTAAAATATGGATGAAGAATTCGCGGTGGTGAGCAGAGATCGAGATGGCTTAGTGATCAGAGCGCCTGGAGTATTTATCCGGGAGGCGCAGGTTCGAATCCTAATTTATTTCTTTGTCAGTAGACAAATAGAATATTTTGCAACCAAGTCGCCCAAAAATAAATTGACATGGCTTACGTAGGCTAATCGTAACTTTATATTTTTTTACCTGTGCGAAGCCGGTGCGGGGCGCTAGTCAAGAATAAATAAGAGAGGTCTTAAGGATACCAAGATAATTGTACTTAATTATTAGTAGTTCTACGTATTGGATTCTATGAATAGCTTGGAATAAAACCATGCAATTATTAATTATAATTGTTTTCAATGATGTTGTTACGGAATCAGTTTATTTCCTATATTTTAAAACCCTATAAGCCAAATGTTTTTTCTTTGTATAATAACTTTCGTGAGACATTATAATAAAACATCTTTAAACCGGATTAATCGCGTGTATTACTGGTTACTGGAATAATACACGCGATTAATTCGGTTAAAATTGACGACGCGGTTCGCGCAGTGGTCGAAAGACCGGCTGCTGCGTCGCGTGTCGCAGGTTCGATTCCTGCACGGAACAAATATTTTTATGACCTACAGATAGTTGTTCCTGGTCTGGGTGTGTGTGTGCTTGTGAGATTATATGTCTGTAAACGCACCCACGATACAGGAAGAAATTCCTAGCGTGGGGCAACGTTTAAAAAAAAAAGTTCTTTTCTACCATATGACGTCGCCATAAGACTGGATTGAAAACTTTATGTCGAGAGGAGTGGAAGGGTAGGGAGGTCTTTGCACTGCAGGGGGAAGATTATGGCTGTTAATAAAAATAAGGATTGTGAGGAGGTTCCTCTCTCTGGGGCCCTAACCACCGGTAGCTTGGACCCTGCTTCCGATGCCGTGGTCTGCTATATTTTATATTTTTAAATGTATATATCTGCCTAAACTTGTTTTCCCAATTACATTGGGGTCCTCTTCCAGTTAAACCGGATGCAGCTTAATACCAGTATTTTACATGGAGCGACTGCCTATCTGACCTCCACAACTCAGTTACTGGGTAACACGATATCTCATGGTATGACCGGTTGTCAGACTTTCAGGCCTCTGACTACATGTACCGGCTGTCATAGATCTTAATTTGACAACCGGGACCGACGGCTTAACGTGCTATCCGAGGCACGGAGGGGTCTCGGTATGAAATTATGGTCACCCATCCACAAACCGATCGCGGCAAGAGTAGCTTAACCTCGATCAATTATTTATCAATTTTATGTAGGTCTCTGTGCAAGTCCAAAATGAATTAGTCCTATCATTCTTTATTTCCTACTTTCTTTCTTTACCAATAACAGCTTGCAATGGGCTGTGAGGGTGTTTCTCTGAATATTGCTAATTGACTAATTTTGGAAAACCATTATAAATTATTCTTTATTATATAATAAGCACACCATATTGATATTTCTGTAAAAATATCAACGAATTTCATAAAAAAACCAATGTTAAACTTAAAATTTTCGCGCGAAATCCGCTATTCCTATAAAGGCGTTGGTCACGTGATGCGTTTGACGTCACATGCCAGTAAACATTGTGTATTATCCTCAGTGATTGAAGCCGTGTTTACTGGCGTGTGACGTCACCAGCCTTGTCAAGAATCACAGGGCGTATTTGTCACAGAAAAAAAAAAACAAAACTTTTTAAATTTTTATCGGTGAAGTTTACAACAAATATACAAAATTTAGTTTAAATTATATTCTAACATGTAGGATGACCACAATTTGTGGTATATTTTCAATGTTGTCAAATAGCCTATTAGCATTTTTAATCCACTTTTACCACACTTCCTCTGTGTGGAAAAAATATATAAAATGTACATAAAAACATATTTTGAGTGCCTTGTAAATAAAAATAAATGGCTTGCTTCAACATAGTTATTGTATTCGGTTAGAACGTCGAACGAACGCCGAGATTATTTTTAGATTTACCTGTACCTAACTTTATAAAAATCATCAATTTTGGTGGCTGAGTAACCCGCGTCCGAAGGAGTGCACCCTTAAAATGGAATCCCTACACGTGGCCCCTGAGTGGTGCTGCACAGGCAACACAACTCTGGTGGGAGGCTTCGACCGCGGCTGGTTACCACCTACTGGAAGAAGCCATGCCGTGAAGCGACCTAGTCGTGTTTCGGGATGTAGTCCGGTGCATGCGTTGTGGGAGACGGGTCTGGGCAGTTGCATCGACTCCCCAATTATCGTTCTCCCCAAATCTATCCACTCTACTTAACGATTGAATAGATAATAATTCTGGATCTGCGTGCTCCATCCTCGGCCACACCGTCGCTTACCATCAGGCGAGTTGGTGGCCAAACGTAGATCCATTGTTGATAAAAAAAATATCCTCATTGGTGTTTTGGTCATAACAGCGGCTGCTGGGAGTGAGGACCCGGGTTCAATTCCCACGTGCGTCAAAGTGTTTTTGGATTTTCTGTCAGATTTCTGCGTAGCGACCTGGAGTTTGGAATTGTTTCCGGTAGATGGCAATAGGCTCACCACCTATTACATGGGACTTAATAACAGCATTGAAATGTGTGTAGGAAACTATGTGCACCTCTGCCTACCCCTTCGAGGAATACAGGCGTGATGCTATGTTATGTTATGTTCATCTTCTTCTTACCGTGTGGTTGATGAACAACCTAGTGTCAGAGTTTAAACCACCCGTAGGTCTCTGACATGGCTTTACACACCATCGAGAACATCTCTCAGGTGTGCTGGTTTCCTCACGATGTTTTCCTTCACCGTTTTATGCAAGTGATAAATAAAGCTAAATTTATCAAAAGCATTAACGCATGCATAGCGAACTGTAAAGTTAACTTTACAGTTACATGAGCTAATGCTTTTTTTTTAAGAAAGAATACTACTGGCTTAAGCAGCATTCGAACCTGCTCCTCCCGGATAAATATTCCAGGCGCTTGGACCACTAAGCCATATCGCCCTCTGCTCACGACTACAAATTCTTCTTCCACACTTTAATAAATTTTTGGGACGTCATCGCTATCTATTCAGTCAGAAAAGTCATGGATGCGTGCCTTGGCTTCGAACTTGCGACCTTTAACTTGGATTGCCAACAGTCATATCACTAGGCTATCACACATCACACTATCGCTGCTTTACTTCTTTTTTTTTTTTTTATATTTGACTGCATTTGTCCCTTAACGGGTGCTGTCTGTTGGGACTGGTCAGCTCGTAATAGCTTTGGTTATAATTTTGGTTTTTTATATAATGAAAATTCTGCCTTTTCTTTTCTATAGAAAAGAAAAGGCAGAATTTTCACATTAACCGTGGGAGAGCCATGCTTCAGCACGAATGGGCCAGCTCGACCGGAGTAATACCACGGCCTCACAGAAAACCGGCGTAAAACAACGCTTGCGTTGTGTTTCGCCAAGTGAGTGAGGGTACCGGAGACCCAAACCCTTTAAAAGGCCGGCAACGCACTTGTGACTCCTCTGGGGTTGCAGGTGTCCATGGGCGGCGATAATCGCTTACCATCAGGCGAGCCGTCTGCTCGGTTACCCCCTATCCCATAAAAAAAAATGAATTTACCTGCATTATTCTCACATTAATACATTTTATTTGTAAAGAACACATAATTTTAAAAGAGTGTCTATGGAGTTTCTTGCCGACCAACTTCTTGAAATCTAGCTTTGAATTTTCATAAGTGCCTGTAATATGGTCGAATTGAAATAAAAAAAAAAATAGTTTATGTTAGAATGACCATATTATGGTTCATTCTTCAGGTGATTAAATGCAAAAAAAAATTACAATTCTTACGTCATCCAACCTTTTATCACTCTGTCATCTATTACATGAATAATAAATTAATACTTATTAATAATGTTTCCGTTACACGCAAGTCAGTTAATAACCTGTCATCATTACACACTATAGTTAGTTTTAACCCTGAATTGAAACGCAACCACGGACCTTAAAAAAATACGGACGGAGCGTTGCGTACGACATGTGAGAAGTAAGCCTAGTCATCCAATTTCGCTTGTCATACACGAGCTAAACGCATACAAATACATAAAACTCATCCACTCGGCGCCATTACGCTGCGTTTGTGTGCGTAATCTATGCTTCGCTTATGACAAGGCAAGGTTACATCTGTTTTTTCAGATCCGTGTACGCAACTATGTAATGCAATTACCTTAACAATTCCAGTTTTTTTTTTTTCCATTTACTTTTTTTTTCTTTTTCCATTTAATATAATAACTTTAGAGTTCGCTTAGCATGCGTTAATGCTTTTCAAAGATTTATCTTGAACTGTTAAGGTAATTGCATTCTTTACGACATTGTATTAACTGCAAAGTTAGTCTTGTCGGTTCGGTCACCTGTATAGGGACTGAATTGATAGCAACGACGTCGCCATAAGACGTTTTAAAATATGGAAGAAGAATTCGCGGTGGTGAGCAGAGGTCGAAATGGCTTAGTGGTCAGAGCGCCTGGAGTATTTATCTGGGAGGCGCAGAATCCTGTTCGCGCCCGCATTCTTCTTCCATTTAATATAATAACTTCGCTATTTTAAGTCGGTTAGAAATACGGACACACTGAGTGTAGTGCCGCGGGCTTTATAATAATAATAAAAACATGGAGGTAGATGAAGAAAAATCTACCGCACCCATGACGGAGTCAACTCGCTGCATCAGTCTGCTTGTGACCACGATCAGTGCAACCTGGTCGAAACGTCAAGCGATTCAAAGGTATCGATAAATCTTTGAAAAGCATTAACGCGTGCATAGCGAACTCGAAAGTTATATATGCTCACCACCGCGAATTCTTCTTCCATATTTTTTTATTATTTAATATAATAACTTTAGAGTTCGCTAAGCATGCGTTAATGCTTTTCAAAGATTTATCTTGAATTATTAAGGTAATTGCATTCTTTACGACATTGTATTAACTGCAAAGTTAGTCGTGTCGGTTCGGTCACTTGTATAAGGACTGAATTGATAGCAGTGACGTCGCCATAAGACGTGTTAAAATATGGAAGAAGAATTCGCGGTGGTGAGCAGAGGTCGAGATGGCTTAGTGGTCAGAGCGCCTGGAGTATTCATCCGGGAGGCGCAGGTTCGAATCCTGTTCGCGACCGTATTCTTTTTCCATTTAATATAATAACTTTAGAGTTCGCTAAGCATGCGTTAATGCTTTTCAAAGATTTATCTTGAATTATTAAGGTAATTGCATTCTTTACGACATTGTATTAACTGCAAAGTTAGTCGTGTCGGTTCGGTCACTTGTATAAGGACTGAATTGATAGCAGTGACGTCGCCATAAGACGTGTTAAAATATGGAAGAAGAATTCGCGGTGGTGAGCAGAGGTCGAGATGGCTTAGTGGTCAGAGCGCCTGGAGTATTCATCCGGGAGGCGCAGGTTCGAATCCTGTTCGCGACCGTATTCTTTTTCCATTTAATATAATAACTTTAGAGTTCGCTAAGCATGCGTTAATGCTTTTCAAAGATTTATCTTGAATTATTAAGGTAATTGCATTCTTTACGACATTGTATTAACTGCAAAGTTAGTCGTGTCGGTTCGGTCACTTGTATAAGGACTGAATTGATAGCAGTGACGTCGCCATAAGACGTGTTAAAATATGGAAGAAGAATTCGCGGTGGTGAGCAGAGGTCGAGATGGCTTAGTGGTCAGAGCGCCTGGAGTATTCATCCGGGAGGCGCAGGTTCGAATCCTGTTCGCGACCGTATTCTTTTTCCATTTAATATAATAACTTTAGAGTTCGCTAAGCATGCGTTAATGCTTTTCAAAGATTTATCTTGAATTATTAAGGTAATTGCATTCTTTACGACATTGTATTAACTGCAAAGTTAGTCGTGTCGGTTCGGTCACTTGTATAAGGACTGAATTGATAGCAGTGACGTCGCCATAAGACGTGTTAAAATATGGAAGAAGAATTCGCGGTGGTGAGCAGAGGTCGAGATGGCTTAGTGGTCAGAGCGCCTGGAGTATTCATCCGGGAGGCGCAGGTTCGAATCCTGTTCGCGACCGTATTGTTTTTCCATTTAATATAATAACTTTAGAGTTCGCTAAGCATGCGTTAATGCTTTTCAAAGATTTATCTTGAATGTTTAATTCTTTCCACAAAAATGTATAGACTCAAAGATATTATTTGCGCGATAATTCCTGTTAGAAAAAAAAATACCTTCCCATATAAAAATCTCACTTGCGGTATGATTATTTTATGGAGGCCAACATGTTTTTTTTTTAGGCTGAATACCCGTGTTTCTTAGGCATTCTTATTCAGTTTAATTGGTAGAATCCACTTAAAAAAAATTTTCGACTCTTTTTTATTAACATAGACTTAAATAATTAAAATTAATGAGCAGAATGGCCCTGAGTTAAATATGTTATAGCATGAGATATAAAATATCATATAAAGTCGGCATAAAATTGAAATACCGAGTTTCATGTCGAGATTCGAGGACGCTCTCGATCATCAACTTAAAAGGCAAGTTTTACTTAAAAAACTAAAAGATATCTACCGATAATTAGAAATGTTACCCTTATGATAAAATGATTGCGAATACAAATTCAAATTCAAATATTTTTATTTCAAACTAGCTGACCCAGCGAACTTCGTACCGTTTTTTTACTGTTAGTTTTTTTTTATAATGTTTGTATAAAATTTGTTATTGTTTCTTTTATAAGTCCTGATAGTACTGAACACAAAAAAAAAAGATTTATCCAATTTGGTGCAGTCGTTCGGAAGTTGTGCGCGTACAAACATTTCAGCGATTCATTAATTTTTATTTATATGTACTTAAAGATAGATAGACCATATTACAGGCACTAATGAAAAGTCAAAGCTAGGTGCACAGTTCCACGACGTTGATCTTATGGAGAAGAGCCGGCAAGAAACTGCATAGACACTCTGTTAAAATAAATGGGTATTGTTAAACTAATTTATTTTAACAGAGTGTCAGCATCGATTGCCCGAACCGAGCCAGATATCAATGTTATTGTTATATATTTTGAACGTTATTGTAATATTAACTAAGGGAACTGAATACGAATTTATGATTTTTCAACCATTTTATGTGAGTTACATCAAAAACAAGCAATATACAAATTGTCATTAAAAACTTTAAAACAGCTTTTGTTTTTTATTTAAATCATGCTCGGTTCGGGCAATCGATGCAGCGTCCCATCGATATGACGTACTGTCGATACAACGTATTATCGATATGGTATACTGTCGATATAGCGTACCGTCAATTTGGGGTACTGAGGATTCATTAACCCGTCGATGGAACGTTTTCGATACAGCGAGCGTCGATGTAGTGACTGTCGATATTATGAACCAGACCCCTAAAAACAGTAACTTATATAGCTTTTTAAAATTATTGCCAAATCAGTTAGGAGCTGACCAGTCCCGACAGACAGCACCCGTTCACGAGCATGACGCGCACATCAGCCTCGCTTAGCTCAACCATTTTGTAGGGAACTCGACGACCCGATGTACGACCTCACCATCAGCAGGACATTTTAGCGAGCATGACAAACTCGTTATGTCTGACAATAGGCAGTATGTATGTTATATGAGATTAAAACTAACATTAATGTCCACATGATGCTCACATTTTACAAAGGTCCTAATTAAGGTGTAATTTCCTTTGAAAGGGTTAATATATAATTCAAATACGTTCACTTAAGCTAAGAATAAAATGGATGTAACAAATTATTTGTAATTCACATAGTACTAGCAAGACGAAAACTGCTGCTTGAACGGCGAACATTAAGAAAAAATTAAAATTGATGCAAAAATTTGAATTATGGCTTAAATTTATTGTTATAACTTACACAGTGACACCCCTTTTAAGGAAATTACCTAATCAAAAATTAAAATCAAAATCAAAATTTCTTTATTCAAATTAGGCTAAATATTTGCGCTTTTTGAACGTCAAACATTAAGACAGCCCCCAAAAAAGCCCACCCTTCACCGCTTCCTAGTGTTTTAGCTGGAAAGAAGAAGCGGCGCAACAAACTTACCAGCAACACGTCTGTCTGTATCAAAATTATTTATAGATTCTATACAAATCTAAAATTGAATTTATATAAAATAATTGTATCTATTGAGATAAAATATCTTGGGCACAGTTAGCTAGCACGAGCCTATGTAGTATGCATGCCAATGCATAAAAATATTAAATTAATCAAGAAACAATGTAAAATTACCGAAAGCGTCCAATCTAAAACTATTTCGTATGAAGGTCGTACCCACTTACACATGCCAAGAGATAGAAACTGCATATTAACTAGGACCAGCTTGGCAAATTCCTTAAATAATAAGTTAGGACCTTATATTATGGAAAATTTCATAAAAGGAAATTATTATGTAAATTTGAAACTAAAACAATTGAATGCAATACGGCATAGGCATTATAGAAGATAGATCGTATCAACCTACAGTACTCGTAGAACAACAAGCAGTACTCGGCGTTTGTCACATATATCTCTGCCTAGCCTTTTCCCAATTACATGGAGCGACTGCCTATCTGACCTCCACAACCCAGTTACTGGGTGACACGATATCTCGTGGTATGACTGGTTGTCAGACTTTCAGGCCTCTGACTACCCGTAACGGCTGTCATATATCTTAATTTGGTAACCGGCACCGACGGCTTAACGTGCTTTCCGAGGCATGGAGGGGTCTCGGTATGAAATGATGGTCACAATCTGTGGATTGTGAACGACCGCAGCAAGCGCAGCTTAATCTCGACCGATTGATCTGTGCGGCTGTTACTTAGCCACGAGTTTCCGATCCATTTTTTTTTTTGTAATTTGTTGATTCCTTATTTTGTTTTTTTTTTGAGGAATCTAAATTCTTATAGCCACAGGAAGGCCTTGGCCTGGTCAAGTGTTTATTTCAGACTGTCTTTCCACCCTGTCAACTCGACTTTTCTTAAGACCTTGTTTGTCGGGGTTCAAGATCAAACAAAGCTCGCGATAAAAAAAAACAACGAAATATATAACGCTGGAAACTAGAGGCCGCTTCGCATGCGTCAGTGCGTTTGACAAAATATAGTCTAAAGTTGCAACAAAAAAAAAAAAAAAACTTTTTTTGGTTTCACCATTATTTTTTGAGATAATTTTAAAATGTTACAAGTTAGCACTCAAAAACGTGAGATATTGTAATGAAGTAGCCTTCAGCAGCTCAAAACATTAAAAATAACAAAACAGGTAAAAAAAACTTAGACAGCATATACCATTAAGTTCAGCAAAAAAACTAGTGTTAAGGTTAAATGTAGGTACGTATCTCTGAGGTCATTTTAGTTTAAAATTAGTATCAAAACATAAAAGACCAAACTTTATCGTCCCATCTGTGTCTAAATTAATTTGTTAATGTTTTTTCTTTAAATCAAAAATGGATCTACGTTTGGCCTCCAATTCGCCTGATGGTAAGCGACGGTGTGGCCGAGGATGGAGCACGTATATCCAGAATAATTCTATTCACTCTTTAGTAGAGTGGATAGGTTTTGGGAGAACGATAGTTGGGGAGTTTATGCAACTGCCCAGACCCGTCTCCCACAACGGTTGCACCGGACTACATCCCGAAACACGACTAGGTCGCTTCACGGCATGGCTTCGTCCGGTGGGTGGTAACCAGCCGCGGCCGAAGCCAAGGGGCCACGTGTAGGAATTCCATTTTAAGGGTACATTCCTACGGACGCGGGCAACACAGCCCCCAGTAAATCTATTTTAGTTTAAAATATGTTGGTTGCTTTAAGAAAATAGAAATATAAAACTAATACATACAGAGGGGCTCGTGGCTGAGTAACAGCCGCATAGATTGATCGATCAAGGTTAAGCCTATAGATGGGTGACCATCATTCCATACCGGTCGGTCCCAGTTTGTCAAATTAAGATCTATGACAACTGTTACGGGTAGTCAGAGGTCTGAAAGTCTGACAACCAGTCATGCCACGAGATATCGTGTTACCGAGTATCATAAGTAATCGTATCAGGTCAGATAGGCAGTTACTCCATGTAAAATACCTGTATTAAGCTGCACCCGGTCAGACTAGAACGACGACGGCGCGATTGGCGCAGAGACCGGCTGCTGCGTCACGTGTCGCTGTTTCGATTCCTGCACGGAGCAAATATTTGTATGATCTACAGATAATTGCTCCGGGTCTGGGTGTGTGTGTGCATGTGAGATTATATGTTTGTAAACGCACAGGATACAGGAAGAAATTCCTAATGTGGGACAACTTTTATTTAGTAAATAAAAAAGAACGACATCACATCTCCGACTACCCCACCAAAATTAACGAGCGTGACGGCAACAAATATAGTCGAATAGGAAATACTACAAATACGACGCCATATTTAATAATAAAAAACACAGTAATTGTATAAATTAAACGGGTTTTTTGAACTCGTTACAAGGATCATGGTTAAGACTCAGCGCTTATAAGAAAAATAATACAAAAATATTCTTTCAACACTCTTGCTCCTAAATGACTCTTATGACACCGGTTTTAGGTTCAAAATGCAGATTATTACACACACCTGTGCTATTCACTCATCTGAGACCTGATTTCACTACACTGTCTCAATAGATCCACGCTCCATTTATACAACAAAATTATGTTCAAATAATTTTATTCATTTTCCTCGCAATTGGGCATGCATACAATGCATAAAAAAAAATTGGCAATTAAATTTTTTAGGACATTTTTTTTTCAGGCGCAGAAACAACGGCTTTATGTGCTCTCCGAAGCACAGAGGTGTCACGTGTCACACCGCCAACTTCCTAACTCCAAGCAAATAAATACTTACGCCTTTTACCACCAACCAGTCACAATTCCAAACTCCGGACTGCTACTGAGAATTTTCTACGGAAAAACTCAATAACACTGCCTGACCCGGAAATCGAACTCAGGATCTAACGCTCAGCAGCCGCACTTCCGGCCACTAGACCAATAAGGCAGTTAAGGTACATGTTAATAAACTTTTGTCGCTGACTGTACCAGGTTTTGAACCTAACTCGTTGTGCTTAAAATTCGCTTCCGGAGGACCTGAGGGTCGACCAGGCTATTATTTAAATTAAATAGGAAGTTATCATATATACAAAATAGTTATGAGACATTGAAAAATGCCGAACATCCACACTAATATCACGGATTTGCAAAAAATACGGATGTAACCTTGCCTTGTCTTAAGCGAAGCATAGATTACGCACACACACATGCAGCGTACTGGCGCCGAGTCGATGAGTTTTAAGTATGTGTATGCGTTTAGCTCGTGTATGACAAGCGAAATTGGATGACTAGGCACGCTTCTCACAAGTCGTACGTAGCACTCCGTCCGTATTTTTTTAAGATCTATGACTAATATATATAATATTATAAATGGGAAAGTAACCCTGCTTGTTAGTTTGTTTGTTACCTTTTACGTCTAAACGGCTGAACGGATCGTAATGAAATTCGGCAAGGTAATAGATTGGACCTTGAAGAAGGACATAAGCTATCATTTGTCACGCAGACAAAATCGCGGGAACCTGCATTTTTAAAACGAAGAGACGGTCAAGTATGAGTCTAGCGCACTGAGGGTTCCGTGCAATCGTTCAATTATCATTACTGAAATACATAAACTCAATCTGCCTAGCCTTTTCCCAATTACATTGGGGTCGGCTTCCAGTCAAACCGGATGCAGCTTAATACCAGTATTTTACATGGAGCGACTGCCTATCTGACCTCCACAACCCAATGTTTGAGTAACACGATATCTCGTGGTATGACTGGTTGTTAGACTTTCAGGCCTTTGACTACCTGTAACGGCTGTCATTGGCTGTTATGGATTTTTGACAAACTAGGGGGGCTGAGTGCAGTCTTAAAATGTAATGCCTACACATGGTCCCTGGGTAGTGCAAAACAGGCAACACAACTCTAGTGGGAGGCTTCGGCCGCGGCTGGTTACCCACCGGACGAAGCCATGCCGTGAAAAGACCTAGTCGTGTTACGGGATGTAGTCCGGTGCAACCGTTGTGGCAGACGGGTCTGGGTAGTTGCATCAGCTCCCCAACAATCGTTCTGCCCAAATCTATTCACTCTACTTAGAGCGAATAGATTTTTCCTGGATCTACGGCTTGTGGCCGAGGATGGGCCATACCGTCGCTTACCATCAGGCGAGTTGGTGTTCACCGAGATGCCACCACTGCGGTAACTGCCCCGAGGACAAGGCGCAGCACACGCTGGAGGTGTGCCCAGCTTGGGTTGAGCAGCGCCACGACCTCATCGGGGCAGTAAGGGCGGGCGATCTCTCGCTTCCATCCGTGATTAAACACATGGTCGGGAGTGAGAGCGCATGGGGAGCCGTCGCCAACTTCTGCGAGGAGGTGATGCTCGCGAAGGAGGCGGTGGAAAGGGTGAGAGAGGCAAACCCCGCTCACCCCTGCCGCAGAAGGCGAGCCAGGCGCCGGAGGGCGCTCAATGATCTGCGGCCAACGTGAGCCGTGGACTGAGGGCGGCGGGTATGGGTGGTTCGCCGCCTGATCAGCAGTCCAGCCCGAGACGGCCACGCACGCATGACATAGGAAGGTGTTCAGGCTAACTGTGGCCGGCCTGCACAAACTTGGAGTGTACCATAACCTGCCGGGGTCGCGGTGATTGCTGCAACGAACCCGGGTCCTCGGTAAAGGTTGGAGCAGGACCATGTGGTTTTTAGTCGGTAGGAGTTCGGCACAGCGTCCATGATGGATTTTCACACAAAAAAAAAAGGCGAGTTGGTGTCCAAACCTAGATTCATTTAAAAACTGGAATACCACTATGAAACCGAAAATAGCTCGATCCTGGATTATTCATCTGGGAGGTGCGGGATCGAATCCTGATCACGTCGTTATATTTCCTTCCAGTTATTTTTTTTATAAATATCGCTTGAGCCGTTTCAGAGCTTATTCTAGATAAACTTTTAAACAAACATCTTTTCTAAATACAATTACGTATCGTATTAATTAACAACTTTCACTTAAATTATGTATTAATTTTAAAATCACAGACAGACACTCCAATTTTATTTATTGGTTTAAATAGTAGACACAGACGACGGACAGACACGTATCGGAATATTATTAATTTAGATAATACAAGAAAGATTTTAACACGTAACAATGATATTGCAAGTTAGCAAAATCAGTCACGTAGATTTGCTCAAACGCTAGTAAATTTTAAGTAAAACTCTAATCTCTGACTTGCCTTGTCATTTTAGGAATGAGTGAACGAAGCAACAGTATAATACATAATCATCATCCCCCTGCAATATCCCAATTTATTTGGGGTCGGCGCAGTATATATCTGGCATGCTGCTAAAGTTTTGTCTATGTTTTATGACCGGCCCCCTGCCTGACGTCAACCCTCATTGGGAATGCTGTTGTTGGTGGTAACCGCCATTGATACGGTCTCCTTCTATCTAGCAATGTCACACCAATATTATCCATGCACTAGGTTCTGATGGTATCCTTCTATCACATTCCACTAACTAATACTTAATAATAAATAAATAAATGGACGAAGGTATAATGACGAGCAACTCCCAGTGGTATATTCTAATGGATGGGACGGCTGACATATTTTGGGCATGTCATCGCCCGGGTAAATCCCTTAGACACATCATCTCCGATTGTTTTTGTCTTGCTAACGGGGAGGTTACACAGGCATAATCTAGTAGCCAGGATTATCCACCAGCAACTTGCTCTGCAATACAACCTTGTGGAGTGTACGGTGCCATACTATAGGTATACACCCGACCCAGTTCTTGACAAAGCTCATATCACATTGTACTGGGATCGATCTATCATCACTGATGGGACTATTGTTACCAATAAGCCTGATATAGTAGTGATAGATCGATTAGAGCGCCGCACAATGATTGTCGATATCACTATCCCTCACGATGAGACCCTAGTGAAAGCAAAGAATGATAAACAAATCAAATATCTTGATCTGACGCACGAGGTTATCGACATGTGTGGCGTGGACTCTGCAATCATTGTACCGATAGTCGTTTCGGCTAATGGACTAATAGCGAAGAGCCGTGATACTACACCTTAAAAGGCTCTCGCTAGGCGGCTGGATCAAGGGCCTGATACAGAAAGCGGTACTCCTCGACACGGCTGGCATTGTGAGGAGGTTCCTCTCTCTGGAGCCGGAAGCACCGGTAGCTTGGACCCTGCTCCCGATGCCGGTGGCCTACTATATTTTATATTTGTAAATAATGTATTTTTACATATACTTTTTTTTAAATGAATGATATTGGGAAATAAAAAATAAATGTTATTTTCAAAATATATACAACAATATGTGCGCCATATTACATAAAAGTTTAGTAAGATAAAAAAAAAACAATAAATCCCGTATATATAAAATTAGTATAGATAGGAACTAACTAACAATATATAGCAAAAGATAAAAAATAAAAGTCTGGCCATTTGTGTTGTTCTTCTATACTTTTCTGCCTACCCTTTTCCCAATTATGTTGAGAGCGGCTTCCAGTCAAAACGGATGCAGCTTAATACCAGTATTTTACATGAGCAACTGCCTATCTGACTCTAATTCCTAGTAAATGAATAACACGATATCTTTGATAAGACTGGTTGTCAGATAAATACTCCAGGCGCTCTGACCACTAAGCCATCTCGACCTCTCGAATTTCGAATCCTGCTCGCGACCGTATTCTTTTTCCATTTAATACCTATTATAACTTTAGAGGTCCCTAAGCATTCGTTAATGCTTTTCAAAGATTTATCTTTAACTGGTTGTCAGACTTAGAGAAATTTGACTACCCGTAACGGCTATCTTACATCTTCATTTGACCACCGGTACCGATGGTTTAACTTGCTCTTCGAGGCAGTTAGGGTATTCAAACTTCATAGCAAAGATTTTTCTTAGGTAACACTCACTCAAAGCTGACTTAAAACTAGAAAAATATCCGACTACCCCACCAAAATTAACAAGCGTGACGGCGAATTACGTCACCCATCCCCAGACTAACCGCTGCAAGTGCAGCTTAACCTTGATCGATCGATCTGTACGCTTACTAGCCACAAACCTCTCCGCAAAACTATAAAGTATTATAATAAAACAACTTTTTACTGGATTAATCGCGTGTATTATTGGTCGAAACTTCAGGAAAACCAAAAACCAATAATACACACGATTAATCCGGTTAATAGTTGTAATGTGTAGTGATCGCGAAAACCTAAGATATTACTATATAAAGTATTAATAAAGCACTTACGAAATTCCAGTTGGTTAGGTACAATGGCGTAAACCATTTCACCGTCAGTATTTGAGGATCGGTCACATTTTCCATGATCAACTGGTACCACAAGTAGCCACCATAACATACAACCGAGTGAAATATACCACAAGATACCACATGAAATATAATTCTCAAATAAAGGCGAACTGATCGTTTTCTTTCAAATTCTTCTGCACTCACTGTGATTTTCACTTCAGTCATTTTTTTATTTATTTATTGTATGATTCTATTTATTTTGCGGAAATATTTAATGTTATTTTTATTTATTTGTATTGTTATTATACTACAATATAATTAAGGTGTTATTATTTACACTTCGTCGATAATGTTATTTTTATTATATTTTTCAATGTTATTTTTATTATATTGTATTGTTATTGTTTTTTATTGTAATTAAAGTTGTTATTATTTACACTGCTGTTATTTTAATTGTCATTTAAGTTATTATTTGCAATTTTAGTAGTTTAATAAGTAATATTGTGTATCGCTATTATTATTTTAGTTTTAAATACGTGTAGACCGGTTGAGGTCACACTATATTATGTGATCAGGTAGTAGATATGTAGCAGACACTTTAGAGTTCCTCATTATCTCAGATGAATTTGTAAGTTATTATTAAATTAGTTGTGTAATTTTCTTAATGCATTGCCATAAATCGTCTGAAATAGATAAAGTCTTTGGTTATTATAAAATATAATATAAATTCGAATGATATAGTGGTAGAGAGACTGGGGATCGTGTCACGGTTTCGATTGCCGCACGAAGGCAATATTTGTATTTATTTTTACAGCACAATAAAATAAATACAAAAAATGTTAGGTACCGTCGACACGAAGAAGTAGATAAAATATGAAATAAATTTAAATATTTACTTATTTAGTTTTTTAGGTATCTGTTAGTTGAAATATGCATGTCCTCAAATAGGATCTACATTTTTTTGTATGTACAAATACAAGTAAATGGATTTTTTTATATGTAATCTCTATTTCTCCAGAAAAAAAACAAAACATTACATTTTGCCTTAGTAAATTTAATATAGGTACTATACGATTAGGACAGGAACTTCAGGGACCTGCATCTGTCACTTGAAAAATAAAATTTGTATTTTAATGTGTTTTCTTTTTATATGGCGGCGTGTATTTAATAATGTAGAAATAAGTCAACCTACTTGCAGAAAATGCCTATTTCATTAAGACCGCCTTTGTCTCTTTTGTGTGTAAAGGTATAATTAATTAAATAAAAATCAATAATTCATCTATATTCTTATTAAATTGCAAAGTAACTACACTTAAAAGAGTGTTATGTTGTTATGTGTTGGGTTTTCCTGTTAGGAAATTCTTAGTAGCAGCCCGGAGTAATTGTGTCCGCTAGATGGCAATAGGCTCACCACCTATTACATGGGACTTAATAAAAGCATTGGTGAAATGTGGGTGTACAATAGTGCCTACCGCTTCGGGGAATACAGGCATAATGCTATGCTATGAGTTTTGAAGCGCAGTATACTATTCCTTAAATGGTCTGATACTCAGACCCCTAAAATGCTGCGGAACCTTATTAAAATATAATTTAAACTTTGCCAATAAAACCTGCTTCGATCCTGCGCGTCGCTGACGTTATAATTCTCAGATTACTTTATAACAACACTGTGATATGCTACTTTTTATAACTTGTTTTGATATAAATAAACTTGGCATAACTATGTATAGTATAGATTAATAGACTATTATGTATAACCACACAAAATGGCTGCGGGATGTTTTTTTTTTGTGTTTATTTATAATAAACGTTTTATATTGGAGTTTTTGTATAATAACTTTCGTGAGACATATTAATTATTGTTCAACGGTTATTACTCACGCGCATTCTTCGGGTTTGCCCGACTAGTTCGAACTCGAACCTTAGTCATGAGCTGAGCCCGCGCCGACGCTATGTCGCCAGTCAAACTCCTCGGGCAATCCCGAAGAATGCAAGTGAGTAATAACCGTTGAACAATAATTAATATATTGGAGTTTGTTAAAAGATTTCGTGGTGGCCGAGTGGTTACGGTTGCGGCTCTTGAACCACTGGTTGTGGGTTCAAACCTAGCACGTACCAGGCTAGTGGGCCCACCGTGCCCACAACCCTAATCCAGGCAGATGGCCTGATGCCATAATAAAATTTACAAGAACAAGATTTAATTATATAATTATAAAGCACGCCTGCCACTTGTCCACGGTCTCTATACAACAATTTTTTAATTAGCTTATGTTACCCGGGACAATGTAAGGATTCTAACGATGCCCTATACATCTAAATCGATTCAGGCGTCTAGAACTTATGGTGGATAAAGAAACTCACAAATATACATACATACATACCACATGAACTCTAAAAACATAACACTCCTTGTCTGGGCAGTCGTGTAATAAAAATCCGCAATTCGGAAATTAGCAACTTTTAACCTATATACAGCTACGAGTACATGCGTGAGCGTCCACGTCTCGGCACCATGTCATGGTAGGTAGAATAAATTGGTTATAGAAGCGGGCCTTAAGACATTGTCGAATGTCTGCCGATTTCAATTACTACCCTATTTACTATTTCATCCAATATACTAAATGCAGTCCCCCCAAACTGTATCCTTCGCGATATTTCCATTTGTTTAACAACGGAAATATCCCGAAGCTTTTTGGCTAAGGACAGCACACACAAACAGGTACAAGCTGTGGGTTCAAACCTGGCATGTACCAAGAATGTTTCAATGTCGTTCAATTCAATTCATTTATTTTGAGAATATGAGTACATAGGTCACAATACATAGTCATATGTACTTTATTAGTTAATCACCACTGACTTTTCGAAGTCATGTGCGTATTATAAATTAATTATCACTTGCTTAAAACGGTGAACGTGCCGGTTTCTCACAATGTTTTCCACATTGTGAGGAAACCGGCACACCTGAGAGATGTTCTCGATGGTGTGAAAGCTATATCAGAGACCTACGGGTGGTTTAAATTCTGACACTAGGTTGTTCATCAACCATACGATAAGAAAAACAAGTTGTAAATTCTTCGTCAAAATCGGTTCTAGGGTTCTAATTTGAGTCTAGGTGTTATATTCTGAATTCGTATTGTGCAAAAAAGTACCTACGCGTTTACATTTGTAATTTCCGTGAATTGGTTCGCATTGACATTGCAATTTGTACATTACACAAGGTCGTTGCCGAGGTGTCATAAATTTATAAACGTTTCCTTTGATTAGTAATGCAATATTAATGGATCGTGAAGAAGTCCGTAATCTGACCATTTTTGTTTGGTTGTGACAACAATCGTTTTTGAGGGTTGAATCCGCGCCTGGCACGTGTAAGTACCATCATCATCCCCCTCCCCTTATCCCAATTTATTCGGGGTCGGCGCAGCATGTATTCTTCTTCCAATTTGTAATTGTTTTTGAAATTGCATGCTGCTAAAGTTTTGATAATGTTTTATGACCCGCCGCCTGCCTGACGTCAACCCTCATTGGGATTATTTTAGCACATATTAAACGTCAAAATTTGGCTGCATAGTTCCAAATAGTCGTTTCTTGTCGAGAATAACCGGCAAGAAACTCCGTGGTTACTCTTTTAAACCTCCGTGGTTATTTTTTATATGTAAGAATAATGCAATTTTGGATGTAATCACTAATATTATTAAATTGGGGGCTGAGTTGCCCGAGTCTGTAGGAGTGCACCCTCTAAAATGGAATCCGTACACACGGCCACTGGGTGGTGCTGCACAGGCAAGACAACCCTGGTTTGAGGCTTCAGCCACGGCTGGTTACCACCCACCGGACGAAGCCATGCCGTGACGAGACCTAGTCGTGTTTTGGTATGTAGTCCGGTGCAACCGTTGTGGGAGACGGGTCTGGGCAGTTGCATCAACTCCCCAACTATCGTTCTCCCCAAATCTATCCACTCTACTTAAAGTGAATAAATAGATTTCTTCTGAAACCACCGTACTCCATTCTCAGCCACACCGTCGCTTACCATCAAGCGAGTTGGCGGCCAGACGTAGATACATTATTTATAAAACATTTTTTTTTTTGTTAACATTAATAAAATGGCATCACTATTATTTTTTCATTTACTAATGCAACTGACCAGTCCGGTTTTCGACCAAACCAGTCTATAACGCGAATAGTTTTGTGGAATAAGACGTATTAAAATAAGAAATATGGCTGCGGTGATGTCCTCCAAAAAGGTCAGCCATCGGTGCGCGTGTAGATGTATGAACGTGGAAATAAGGAATGGATGCAACGATCGTAGCAGGTGGAGTTCTATTTAAGTAAAGATTCGGTATAGTGCGTAGAGTCAAAGTCAAAGCCAGACTTAAAGTCAAAGTCTAAGTTAGACTCAAAGTCGAAGTCAAAAGTTTTTATTTCAAGTAGGCAAATTTCATGCACTTAAGACACGTCAAATGATTCCAGTTGCTCGGATCCAAAAAGTTGATCAAAGGAGAAGAGCCGTCAAGAAACTCCATAGACACTCTTTTAAATTAACTAAATAAACGGGTTATTGTTCAAATTGGATTCTTTGCGTAATTTTCGTGGCGTTATTATTTTATGAAACTAAAACTAACTTCTAAATATTTAAAACTTCATTAGATAATACAAGTTCATTGTACATCAATTAACTTTAGTTTTATAAAAATATTAAATCCACGAAAATGACGCAAATAATTCAACTTGAAGAATGACCCAAATAATAATATAGTCTTGCATTGTAACATTGGAGATGGGTATAGGCAGAGGTAGCTCAATTGACAAAGTATTTATCCGGGATGAGGTTAATATCCTGCAGATTACGGCCTCCAACCGTAAACTTTATCAGTCCACAGTATTTTTTTTTTGGACTGAAAAATACTGTTGTGAGAAGGATTTGAACCTTCGCCTCCCGCATAAATAATCCTAGCACTCTATTCTTATTTTTCGTGGTAATCCTGTGACTATGAACGCTACAAAGTATTTGAAATGTCGGGAAAAGCAAGGACCTATAATACACGCGAAACAAAGAAATTCAACTATAAACTAGTTTTAGACCGGACATAGGCACAAAATCGTAGTCGAAAGTTATCACTAATTGTAGTGTAATTATTTCCAGTATCATTTATTAATATATTATATTTAAAAAAATACAAATACATTCAAGATAAATCTTTGAAAAGCATTAACGCATGCTTAGCGAACTCTAAAGTCACAATAATATATGGAAAAAGAATACGGTCGCGAACAGGATTCGAAACTGCACCTCCCGGATTAATACTCCAGGCGCTATGACCGCTAAGCCATCTCGGCCTCTGCTCACCACCGAGAATTCTTCTTCCATATTTTAGCTCGTCTTATGGCGACGTCATTGCAATCAATTCAGTACCTATCCAGGTGACCCAACCGACACGATCAACTTTGCAGCTAATACAATGTCGTAAAGAATGCAATTACCTTAATAATTCAAGATAAATCTTTGAAAAGCATTAACGCATGCTTAGCGAAATCTAAAGTTACAATATTATATGGAAAAAGGAGCGAGGCAGAAGCAGAGGTCGAGATGGCTTAGTGGTCAGAGCGCCTGGAGTATTTATCCGGGAGGCGCAGGTTCTAATCCTGTTCGCGACCGTATTCTTTTTCCATATAATACAAATATATTATTTAAAAATATAAAAAATAGTAGGCTACCGGCATCAGGAACAGGGTTCAAGCTACCGGTGGTTAGGGCTCCAGAGAGAGGAACCTCCTCACAATGCGTGCGGTATCGAGGAGTACCGCTTTCTGTATCAGGCCCTTGATCCAGCCGCCTAGCGAGAGCCTTTTAAGGTGTTGATCGAGGCTCTTCGCTATTAGTCCATTAGCGGAAACGACTATCGGTACAATGATTGCAGAGTCCACGTTCCACATGTCGACAACCTCGTGCACCAGATCAAGATATTTGTAGTGTAATTATTATTAAGAATGTTGGCTTGCAAGTCCTAGATCAACGGGTCTAGTGGTTGCTAGCGCCTCTGCTGAGAGGGTTTTGATCAACCGGGTACTACCGCTACTGAACACAGCCCTGGATCTACGATTTTTCCGAACCGGGGCAGAGACTTGATAGTGGCGCCCCCTCTCCTCCAAAGTTTGAGATAATAATGATTTAGAAAATCTTACAAATTTAGATACTGGATGCAGGATGCGTTACCAAATCATATGAATAATAATCTATAGAACCAAGTGTCTCATTAACCTGCATTATTCTCACATTACCTTACTTATTGTTATACCAATTTATTTTAAAAGAGTGTCTAGGGAGTTTCTTGCTGGCTCTTCTCCATAAGATCAACGCCTTGGAACCGTGCACCTAGCTTTGACTTTTCATAAGTGCTTGTAATATGGCATATTTGAAATAAGAATATTTGAATTTGAATTTGAAATTTGAGTGCGTTGGATGCTAGGTAGGAGTTTCGGTATTTTTTTCATCAAACTGATGAATTTGGCGCCCCTTGAAGTAGCCGCCCGGGGCAGATTCCCCGGTTTGCTCTCCCCTAGATTTGGAGCTGCTGAACACTGCCATAATCAAACATCGAACTCAGGACCTCAGCCACGCTGGCCTCCACCATACCAATGAGGAAGTCCCACTCCCACTTCTGGTGATACATGACCTTTCTTATAATAGGAAGAATGCAATGACGCATTAGATATAAAATATTCCAAGGTGAAAACAGCACTAAGACATTATAAAGGTGAACGCAGACTTGGCCGCACCGCACGCGCCGCAGTCTTCGCATTCGAATTCTTTATATAAAGTTCTATGCAACCTCGCACACCCACCCGCGTCGCAATCGCCGCAGTCCCTGAAACGACCGAACTCCCCAAGCCGCAGCTGATGACGTCACCAACGCATTTTTAACTCTTGTTGGTATTTCATTTTCTTCCTCTAATAATAAACAACTGACAACATATTGTTCGTCAAGAGCCATACTGTAAGACACGCCCACTCTTAATTTATATTACAAACTGAATGAAAGAAATCAAGTGAGATGCGTGCGGCGACGGGAACGACTGCAGTGACTGCGGTGCGGATAGATGTGCGAGGCCATTAACAAAAAGCGATGACTGCGGAGACTGCGGTGCGGCCAAGTCTGCGTTTACCTTAAAGCACAGTTTAGACCACGCTATAATAAACAAGCTGTGGTTACAACAGCGGCCATATTCCAAGAAATTAAACTACAAATATATAAAATGAAAAACTCCTAACACAAGGAAAAACCCTCTAAAAAGTTATAATATTTAGGTATTGGGCCTTTAAATCTATCTTCTATATATATAAAAATCAATTGCTGTTCGTTTGTCTCGCTAAAACTCGAGAACGACTGGGCCGATTTAGCTGATTATGGTTTAGAAATGTTTGTCCAGGGAAGGTTTAAACGGTGAACATTTTTGAAAAGTTGCGAGGAAGATAGTAAAAAGAACAATTTCATTTGCCCATATAAACTGTTCTACCTACTTTCCTGTCAAAAATTTGACGTTCGAGGTGATACGAAGTACACCGGGTCATCTAGTTTAATATAAATATTTATATTTTGATCCAAGCTTCATTGCGTAGGGGGACTTTCCAGTTTTTGAACTTAAAAATCAATAAATCAAAATCATAATATCTCAAGATAAATCTTTGAAAAGCTTTAACGCATGCATCCAGGCGCTCTGACCACTAAGGTCGAGATGGCTTAGTGGTCAGAGCGCCTGGAGTATTTATCCGGGAGGCGCAGGTTTGAATCCTGTTCGCGACCGTATTCTTTTTCCATTTAATATTGTAACTTTATCATAATATCTTTAACTAAATTAGACCATTTGAAATGGTACTCTTTGAACGTCATATATTACAATAGGACAGTCCCCAAAAGCGCCCTACTTCACTTTTATTTATATAACCTATTCATTGTAATTATACAAATTAACCCAAACACGATAGCTCTGCTGTAAGTTGGTGAAGTGGTTGGTATACTGCAGCATCAGGTCAAGGTTCCCATGATCTTGCAGTGCCATTAAAGTAATATAATACCGAATTTTGCCAGACAATCAAAAATTCGGTCTTGAGCAGCATTTGAAACTGCGCCTCCCGGATAAATAATTTAGGCGCTCTCGACCATCTCGACCTCTGTTCACTACTTTCTTACGTCTTTTGGTGATGTCACCGCTATCTATTCTGTACAATATACAACACTGATGCTACGACCTACACACTATCGACAATAGCTTGATGGCGGCTGTCAACGCTCGTCAATGATTGCAGTCGAGCGTCGACGATTGCCGCCGAGCGTCGTCGACGATTGCCGCCGAACGTCATCGACGATTGCCGCCGAGCTTCGCTGTCGAGCTATCGTCGAGAACGTGCCGCTCATAAGAGCCACATAATCCACGAAATAAGTTCACATGTTTTCTATTTCAAATGCACATAGGCCTGATGGTCGCAATTACTTTAAACTTGTTACAATAACTCGACTAACTAGTTTGAACATTCGTTTCGTAAATCAAGTAATTGAAGATTGATGGAAATTTTAATTCAAGTAAATAGTCACACATAAAATAAAATTTGACAGAAAATCAATTTTACACAAGCCTCTGAATAGTATTGTGATTTTATAGATTTTATTTTTGTGTAAGCTGACGCGCTCCTGTTTTGCTCGAAACACTAGCGATATCTATTTAGCAATCATTAGCATCACCACTGAATTTAGTAATCTGCAAATTATTGCTGAATAAATATCGCCAGGCGACTCCTTAAGATGAAAAATAGGGAACATTAAATTTAATAGATGTGAACAAGCGACACGATAGCTCAGTTGGTAGAGTGACACGGATTATCGCGGGTCCGAATCCCTATACTAGTGTTTTTTAAACGAATCTAACACATAATTATTGCAATTAAACGAGACTTAATCGCGCTAAAAACTTAATATTTATATACCACGACGTTTCGTTCAAGTTGCATTGATCGTGTTCACGAGTAGACTGACAGACTGCTTTTTACACGCCCAAAAAAGGAGTGTTATGTTTTTAGGGTTCATGTATGTATGTATGTAAGTAAGACATGACATTCTTTGCTAACTACTTAAGAGATCGGTGTCAGTATGTTGACTGTAGCGGGAGCCTTTCTGAACCATACTTTACTAGATCAGGAGTAAGTCAAGGCAGTAATTTGGGGCCTTTACTCTTCATTTTAACCATATCGGTCATTCTCAAATGGCTCAAATAGGTGAGTCCTGGTCGAAAACCACAATGAAATCGATTACTAACCACTTGATATTTTTTTGTATAGTAGATAAGATTAAAATATGAGGAGGGGCCTGTATCCTTTTTTAGATAAACTAAATACAAGTTAGGTAAAAAAAATGAAAACCTTTAAAATATTGACCTCTTTTATATCTTTTTTTCTCTAAGAACTTATGCTATTTTGCATGTATTCACAAATACCATAATAGTTACTCTCTATACTCATGACTCTCTATACTATCAAATCTTGAATTATTAAGGTAATTGCATTCTTTACGACATTGTATTAACTGCAAAGTTAGTCGTGGCGGTTCGGTCACTTGTATAGGGACTGAATTGATTGCAAAGACGTCGCCATAAGACGTGTTAAAATATGGAAGAAGAATTCGCGGTGGTGAGCAGAGGTCGAGATGGCTTAGTGGTCAGAGCGCCTGGAGTATTCATCCGGGAGGCGCAGGTTCGAATCCTGTTCGCGACCGTATTCTTTTTCCATTTAATATAATAACTTTAGAGTTCGCTAAGCATGCGTTAATGCTTTTCAAAGATTTATCTTGAATACTTTTACAAGTCATTTTTATAAACTAGATGGCGCCGGCGTTTATTGACCCGTGACCTGTCCTGTCTGACGTCACGTATGCATCAGTCATCGTGTAGCTCAACCATAACTAAGGGAGCTCAACAACCCGTCACAAGACGATACCAAATTAGGAGGACATTTGCGTAGGTCACATAAAAACGACTCAAAACTGCCAGACAGGCTATGAGGTTCATGTATGAATTTCTAGCCCAATTATAAAATTATCTCTAAACGCCTCAACTCATTTCGATGTAAGAGGTATCGTTAAAATCCTTACATTGTCCCGAGTAAAATAGGCTAGTCAGATCTAAAAAAAGACATGCGTGCTTTAGTTTTTTATTTAATTTCATCTTCTTTTGATTTTAGCGCGGTTAGGTTCCGTTTAATTTCAATAATTATCCGTTCATGTATTTAATTTCGAGGCGTCCTTAGAATATAATAAATAATTAGCAATGCTACTCTGAATTTAGTTTAGCTGGGCTATAAAACGAAGTCACGAAGAGGTTAATTTGAAAATCAGCGCCGGGCGATGATGTTCGGCATTAAGCTGAAATGAACCTTTTTGGTGCAGCCGTGAGTCCCACCGGGTCCCGCACATTTTATATAAGTTTAGTTTGATTTATATTCATATATATTTTTACGATTGTTCTGGTGGCTGGCTGCGACCAAATAAATTATTTTTCTTTCTTTTCTTTCTTTTTTTCTTTCTATATCCTTGAATAATTAAAAGCAAAATTTATCTAAGCTCCCAAATTATAACGTAAGTAAGTAATTTTGAGTCAGCGCCAATTCCACGTTGTGCATTTTTTTTTTATTATTCCTTGATTTTTTTTATGTTGTTGAGTTGTGTAGAAATCGTCTAGCATGGTATGGACATGTGATGCGGAGGGATGAAGGTCATGTGACGAGGAAAGTTTTGAGTATGAATAAAGATGGCTATAAGAGAAAAGGAAGACCGAGGAAGCGATGGATGGATTGTGTTAAAGATGATATGGCTAGAAAAGGAGTGTGTGCCGATATGACGGCCGATGGATGGCAAAGAATACATGCTGCACAGACCCGTAATTAATTGGGATAAGGGCAGGGGGTGATAATGATGATGAGAGTGGCCAACAAGCTGATGGCCCACCTGATTGTAAGTGGTCACCGCCGGCTATAAACATCTGCAATACCAAAAGCATCTCAGCTGCGTTGCATACCCTTCAAACTTCTATTTGTTTGTTTGACGTCGACTCACGGTGGCCCTTCTGTGAATAATCTGTTATGTGGTAAAAAAAAAACTTTAACGTACTTTTTAAACAATTACAACTAAAAATTACTTTCCTTTCTACTGTTTTACGTTTTGTTGGCCTACCGTTATTATTCATGGTTATTATGAAGATAGTATTTATTTGAAGATAGTAAAGACAAACAAATAGTTATTGGGATAGGTCTGGTAGTTCTTTTTTATGGGATTGGAGGCAACCGAGCAGACGGCTCGCCTGATGGTAAGCGATTACCGCCGCTCATGGACACCCGCAACCCCAGAGGAGTCGCGAGTGCGTTGCCGGGCTTATAAAGGTTTTGGGCCTCCGGTACCCTAACTCACTCGGCGAAACACAACGCAAGCGTTGTTTCACGCCGGTTTTCTGTGAGGCCGTGGTATCAATCCAGTCGAGCCAGCCCATTCGTGCCGAAACATGGCTCTCCTACGGTAATACCACGGTGTAGTGAATTGCAATAGTTAACAGTTATATTGATGGTTAAAATTAAATCCCAATTGCTTCATTGGTCTAGTATAGTTTAGTGGCCACAAGCGCGGCTACTGAGCATTAGATCCTTGGTTAGATGCCCAGGACGGGCAAAGCGTTATAAGGTTGTTCTGTTAAGAAATTCTCAGTATCAGTTCTAAGTTATGAAGTTGGCAGTGTGACACCCTGCCTGATCTCTCTCCGGGCACGTCGGAGTGCCGTCCGATCGGACTAAGAGAGTGATGGAAGAGGTAGTGCACCTGTGTTTGTGCATACACTTGTTCACTATAATATCTCCTGCGTACTTGGCTAATTTAAGTGGAAATAGGTCGCCGTGACCGAAGTACGGTCGGGAGTATGTTATTCAAGATATGTCTTTGAAAAAGCATTAACGCATGCTTAGCGAACTCTAAAGTTACAATATTAAATGGAAAAAGAATACGGTCGCGAACGTCGCCATAAGCATGTTAAAATATGGAAGAAGAAGTCGCGGTGGTGAGCAGAGGTCGAGATGGCTTAGTGGTCAGAGCGCCTGCAGTATCTATCCGGGAGGCGCAGGTTCGAATCCTGTTCGCGACCGTATTCTTTTTCCATTTAATATTGTAACTTTAGAGTATGTATTTGGTGTTTTGTCCGGAAATTCACAATAATAGTTCGAAGATTGAAATTGTGCTCCACAAATGAGTACAGACGTTACGTTACAAATTATATGGGACTTAGCTATTAGATCAATGAGTTAGTTGCAGTGATAGCCTAGTGGTATGACCGTTGGACTGACAAGTCAAAGGTCGCAAGTCCGACTTCAAGGCACCACTGACGTTTCGATGTCATGTGCGTATTATAAACTAATTATCACTTGCTTAAAATGGTGAAGGAAAACATCGTGAGGAAACCAGCACACCTGAGAGATGTTCTCGATGGTGTGTAAAGCCATGTCAGAGGCCTACGGGTGGTTTAAACTCTGACACTAGGATGTTCATCAACCACAGGATAAGAAGACGAACAGACATTAAGTGCCCCGTTATTAATTTATTTCAGCATAAATTAGTAATTATCATTAAAATTAATTACTATTATTGTAGTAACACGCATTAATTAACACAAACAATGTCTTGTTTTGTTTTTCTTGTAACAGGAAGTGATTAATTAGAATTAAAACTTAATTGCATTACCTTAAATAGTATGTCGCTTATGTGGGATTAATCTTGAAATTAATATTAAATACAAAGTCACATTAAATAGCTAGATAGAAGGAGACCGCATCGGTGGCGGTTACCACCAACAACAGCATTCCCAAAGAGGGTTGACGTCAGGCAGGCGGCCGGTCATAAAACATAGCCAAAACTTTAGCAGCATGCCAGATATAGGTATGCTGCGCCGACCCCAAATAAATTGGGATAAGGGCGGGGGGATGATGATATTTAATGGAAAAAGAATACGGTCGCGATTTATCTTTAATTTTTAAGGCAATTGCATCTTTTACAAGATTGTATTGTCTGCAAAGTTAGTTGTGTCGGTTCGGTCACCTATATAGGGACTGAATAGATAGCAATGACGTCGCCAAAAGACGTGTTAAAATATGGATGAAGAATTCGCGGTGGTGAGCAGAGGTCGAGATGGGGAGACGCAGGTTCGAATGCTGCTCACGACCGTATTATTTTTCCATTTAATATAATAACGTTAGAGTTCGCTAAGCATGCGTTAATGCTTTTCAAAGATTTATCTTTAAGTTTCTATATATTGAATTTTATCATTTTATCAACACTTTATAACAAATTTGACGTTTAAAATCGACAAACGAGTCGACAAAAGGAACCATGCTCGCACCGCATGTTTGATGTGCTGTATATTTATTGTGAATAATATATTCAATTTACAGATTAAAGTTTTTTTTTTATAATAACTTTCGTATAAAAACTTTCGTGAGACATATTCATATCAATTAATGTTCACCGGTTACTACTCACGTGCATTTTTCGGGATTGCCCGACTTAGCCCTGTGCCCTGCTTCGCCGCGGGCTAAGCTCATGACTTAGGGCTCCGTTCGACTTCGAAACGAGTCGGGAAACCCCGAAGAATTCACGTGAGTAGTAACCGTTGAACAATAATTAATAAGAATAAAGATTAACTAATAAAACTATAAAAATTAAAACCAAGAACTAAATCAAAACTACGAATTTATAAATATTCTTTCTGAAGTTATAAATTTTTCTCAATCCCGACGACGCTATAACTCTCCTCCAAGAGAGCAGTAGGGCCACCAGCACAGTACACAAAAACAGACCGCCGCGCCGCCGCCATCATTCCGGCCTCGCCGTAGACGTCGTTGTCTACCCCGACCCTTGCGCGTGCTCGCTCGTTTAAATTCGTCTCTAAATAATAATAATGCTTTGAATCCGATCCAATCAGTCCCTTGCTGTCCTCCCAACAGCGACGCCCTAAGCAGAGGCTCGTATCGCAGGGGGTGCCCTTAGTGTGTTGTCGCTTAGTATATAACTTGAATGCATGTGTTTGACTTAAGAAATTTGAGGCCCCCAGCCTCAAATTTCTTAAGTCAAACACAGGAAAGCCCGGTTAAGCGGTCGACGACCTCCTAGGCTAAAATGCGAGATGCTGCACACAAGAAATAAAACACAAAATATATATTGTTTTCTAGAAAGTAAAATGCGGTCGCGTGCGGGATTCGAACCTGCGCCTTATTTATCCGGGAGGCGCAGGCTCGAATCCTGCTCACGACCGTATTCTTTTTTCCACATACATTTATAACTTTAGAGTTCGCTAAGCATGCGTTAATTAAACCTTTTCAAAGATTTAACTATATTGTTTATAACCTGGATTAACAAATGAAGTCCCTGCAAACGAACTCCCGAACGGTGGGGTTACTCTTGAAACTAATACCAATTCCAATCCAATTCCAATATTGAATAGACACCTTAAAACAACGTGTAATTTTAAAATAAATTTAACTACATTACAGTTGCCTCAATTTTAAAGCATGTTGTCTTCATATTATCCCGAATCTATTTATTTTTTTGACATTTTGGCATTTGAATGTACGAACTGCCTCGTTGGTCTAGTGGTCCCAAGCCCGACTGCTGAGCAGGAGGTCTCGGCTTCGATTCCCGGGTCGGGCAAAGTTTTATTGAGTTTTTCTGTTAGGAAATTCTCAGTAGCAGAGTATGGAATTGTGCCCGGTTGATGGCAATAGGCTCACCACTTATTACATGGGACTTAATAACAGCATTGGTGAAATATGGGTGTACAATTGTGTATGTACTACTCCTTCGGGGAATACAGGCGTGATGCTATGTTATGTTATGTTAAAAGTACGAACTGACATATTTCCAATATCAATCGAGCGGAATTATTTTCAAGAATAAGCCCAGACTCCAGTTAGATAATAATACATACGTAAATACTTATATTACGACAGTACCAACCTATATCCACCGACGGTATTATCATTTAATGCGAAGCTTATGTCGCATTCACATCAACTGATTAATCATCAACTAACGGTATGCTATTTCCAAGCCTAAGCAAACAGGTTTAATACGCTTTTATTTCATACCAAACTCGATAGATGGCGTTGCTTTATACGTTGCTTAAAATAAACAGTTGCTCTAGAGGGAGAATGGAAGAGATCGCAGTGTGTCAATATAACTTAATGCATAGCTTCACGCCTGTATTCCCAGAAGGCGTAAGCAGAAGAGTACAAAGTTGTACACCCGCATTTCACCAATGCTGTTATTAAGTCCCATGTAATAGGTGGTGAGCCTATTGCCATTTCCTCGTACAAATACAGGAATTGTGCCCGGTAAATGGCAATAGGCTCACCACCTATTACATGGGACTTAATAACATCATTGGTGAAATGTGGGTGTAAATTCAAAACTGTGTGCACCTCTGCCTACCCCTTCGAAAAATCCAGGCGTGATGCTATGTTTATATATAGGTATACGTGTTAGTAAACACTTCTATACAAACAGCCGATTTCATATAATATTTATAATTGAAAAAGATTATTACAAAATTGCACCATCACGTAACCAAAATGGCTCACCCATCAAATTCTAGTCCTAGCCACCGCACTCTTAACCTGCCCCTCCGCTTCAAAAGAAAGTACTCTCAATAAAACCCGTGCGAACCACTCGCGCATCTCAGTGCAACCTTGAACGCATGCGCGAAAGTAGCCATACCGTATGTAAAAGCGAAAAAGAAAAAATAAAATAAAAAAAAGGTCAAAGATGGCGTCGAAATTTTTACTAATTTTTCTTCTAATATTTTGTTCGGGAGTACAAAGTGCTACGTTATTGGAAAAAGGATACGATTATTTCGTGAATTTGGGCAAAAGTTTGGCGCCAAATTTTCTATCTATATTAGAATGTGTGGGGAACGATGATGCTTGGGGTTGTGCGCGGGAGAAAGCAGGCAAAATGTTGGATGGGTGGGAACAAGACGTGGAGAAGGAACGCAGAAGCTGGGAAGGTAAGCCTTGATTACGACTTTCTAGTAAAGCTTTCATTTCCTATACTAGACATAGACTATACTTTCATGAAATCGATCATAGTATTTTAACCGACTTCCAAAAAGGAGGAGGTTATCAATTCGGTTGTTTTTTTTTTTATATTTGTTACCTCAGAACTCAGTCATTTGTCAAACGATTTAGAAAATTATTTTTATTCCTGGCTGTCACCGACTCCAAAAACAATAATAATTGTATATTATTGTCATAATAAATCGATTTTATTTATGTATTTGTAAGAAAACTGAAGTAAGTAAATAATTCAATTATCTTTTACTATTTAGTGTATAAACTTTTTTTGTTTTACACAACCGAAAGAATATTTTTTGATAAAAAATATTTTATTTGTTACTTTTTAGTGAATTTTATATTAAATTAGCTGCTCACGGTAAAAAAATATATTAAAAAACGTTTGTATATTAACTTCTGCCCGCGACTCCGACCGCGTAGACTTCAGAATTCGGTCCAATCGGGATAAAAAGTATCCTATGTGTTAATCCAGGTTATAAACTATCTGTGTGCTAAATTTCATTAAAATCCATTCAGAAACAACTTTTAACCGGATTAATCGCGTGTATTATTGGTTTTTTGTAGAAGAAATACCGAAACAAACTCAGAGGTCACGTGTTTCGGTATTTCTTCTCAGGGATAGTCTTAGGAAATACCGTCGCGATTTAGTTTAAATATGTATCAGAGACAATAATAATTTTATGAATTTATCAATTATATGTAAGGTAGACTGAAATAATTTTAAATAAACTGTATATACTGAGTATGGAATTCTGCCCGGTTGATGGCAATAGGCTCACCACTTATTACATGGGACTTAATAACAGCATTGGTGAAATATGGGTGTACAATTGTGTATGTACACCTCTGCCTACGCCTTCGGGGAATACAGGCGTGATGCTATGTTATGTTATGTTAAAAGTACGAACTGACATATTTCCAATATCAATCGAGCGGAATTATTTTCAAGAATAAGCCCAGACTCCAGTTAGATAATAATACATACGTAAATACTTATATTACGACAGTACCAACCTATATCCACCGACGGTATTATCATTTAATGCGAAGCTTATGTCGCATTCACATCAACTGATTAATCATCAACTAACGGTATGCTATTTCCAAGCCTAAGCAAACAGGTTTAATACGCTTTTATTTCATACCAAACTCGATAGATGGCGTTGCTTTATACGTTGCTTAAAATAAACAGTTGCTCTAGAGGGAGAATGGAAGAGATCGCAGTGTGTCAATATAACTTAATGCATAGCTTCACGCCTGTATTCCCAGAAGGCGTAAGCAGAAGAGTACAAAGTTGTACACCCGCATTTCACCAATGCTGTTATTAAGTCCCATGTAATAGGTGGTGAGCCTATTGCCATTTCCTCGTACAAATACAGGAATTGTGCCCGGTAAATGGCAATAGGCTCACCACCTATTACATGGGACTTAATAACATCATTGGTGAAATGTGGGTGTAAATTCAAAACTGTGTGCACCTCTGCCTACCCCTTCGAAAAATCCAGGCGTGATGCTATGTTTATATATAGGTATACGTGTTAGTAAACACTTCTATACAAACAGCCGATTTCATATAATATTTATAATTGAAAAAGATTATTACAAAATTGCACCATCACGTAACCAAAATGGCTCACCCATCAAATTCTAGTCCTAGCCACCGCACTCTTAACCTGCCCCTCCGCTTCAAAAGAAAGTACTCTCAATAAAACCCGTGCGAACCACTCGCGCATCTCAGTGCAACCTTGAACGCATGCGCGAAAGTAGCCATACCGTATGTAAAAGCGAAAAAGAAAAAATAAAATAAAAAAAAGGTCAAAGATGGCGTCGAAATTTTTACTAATTTTTCTTCTAATATTTTGTTCGGGAGTACAAAGTGCTACGTTATTGGAAAAAGGATACGATTATTTCGTGAATTTGGGCAAAAGTTTGGCGCCAAATTTTCTATCGATATTAGAATGTGTGGGGAACGATGATGCTTGGGGTTGTGCGCGGGAGAAAGCAGGCAAAATGTTGGATGGGTGGGAACAAGATGTGGAGAAGGAACGCAGAAGCTGGGAAGGTAAGCCTTGATTACGACTTTCTAGTAAAGCTTTCATTTCCTATACTAGACATAGACTATACTTTCATGAAATCGATCATAGTATTTTTAACCGACTTCCAAAAAGGAGGAGGTTATCAATTCGGTTGTTTTTTTTTTATATTTGTTACCTCAGAACTCAGTCATTTGTCAAACGATTTAGAAAATTATTTTTATTCCTGGCTGTCACCGACTCCAAAAACAATAATAATTGTATATTATTGTCCTAATAAATCGATTTTATTTATGTATTTGTAAGAAAACTGAAGTAAGTAAATAATTCAATTATCTTTTACTATTTAGTGTATAAACTTTTTTTGTTTTACACAACCGAAAGAATTTTTTTTGACAAAAAATATTTTATTTGTTACTTTTTAGTGAATTTTATATTAAATTAGCTGCTCACGGTAAAAAAAATATTAAAAAAAGTTTGTATATTAACTTCTGCCCGCGACTCCGACCGCGTAGACTTCAGAATTCGGTCCAATCGGGATAAAAAGTATCCTATGTGTTAATCCAGGTTGTAAACTGTGTGCTAAATTTCATTAAAATCCATTCAGAAACAACTTTTAACCGGATTAATCGCGTGTATTATTGGTTTTTTGTAGAAGAAATACCGAAACAAACTCAGAGGTCACGTGTTTCGGTATTTCTTCTCAGGGATAGTCTTGGGAAATACCGTCGCGATTTAGTTTAAATATGTATCAGAGACAATAATAATTTTATGAATTTATCAATTATATGTACGGTAGACTGAAATAATTTTAAATAAACTGTTGAGACACCTGACATCTTAGTCCTGCGACCACGAACGCTGCAAAGTGTTCGAAGCGTCAGGAAAAACAAAAAACCAATAATACACGCGATTAATCCGGTTAAAAGTTGTTTTATTATAATGTGTAGTGATCGCGCAAACCTAAGATATTACTATCCATTCAGAAGTTTTTGCGTGAAAGAGTAACAAACATCCATACATACAAACTTTCGCGTTTATGATTACAAGTAGGATACTATTTAAATACTCATAATCATAATACCTACACTACAATAAAAAAAATGGATCTACTTCCTTTACATAAATAAAACAAAATAATATTCACTATTCCGATTTCTCTTCCACATTTATAATACGAAATACAATTCTTAACTATTGTTTCTACAAAAAAAATACAACTTATAAAGAGAGATTACGTATTTCTATAGTTGAAAGAGACAATTTTAGAAAAAATAACCTAAAATTTTCCTTTCTTTTTCAATAATCTGATTTGAACCTTATGATTGTTATTAACATGAATTAAGATCTATATCTGCTTACTGGCCTACTCACCTCAAAACGAAAACAGACCGTGAATATTAATAATTTCATTTTCTAGATCTTTAATAACTAGGTACATCCAATTTACATAAAATAACATAAAGTCGCAATAATTTAATTTTTTTCTAAATTATAGTCTGTTTATTTTAGGAACGCTTACATGACAGGTATCAAATGATAATTTTAGGGATGTGGTGTAATGTAAATCAGAAATAGGTTTCTCGATTATCGGTAAGTTTTTAGGACAAATTGTTATGGATACCAAGAATATTCTTTAAATCGATTCAAGTTGTGTTTAAGATATATTTTTAATAATGTGTCGTGTCACCCTAAAATGAAACTCATTGACTCGTTTTTGAAGATTAGAAATCCGATACTACTGTTCGGTTTCAAATATTTAAGACTTTTAAGAAAAACTATAATTCTTCTAGTTATCGTGTGGTTGATGAACAACCTAGTGTCAGAGTTTAAACCACCCGTAGGTCTCTGACATAGCTTACACACCATCGAGAACATCTCTCAAGTGTGCTGGTTTCCGTACGATGTTTTCCTTCACCGTTATAAGCAAGTGATAACACATGATTCCGAAAGATAGTAGTGCATATCTGAGGTGGAACCTGCAACTTTGTCTTCAACCATCCAACTGTCATAACACTAGAGGCAAAGAGAAGTTTTTTTTTATGATTTTGTGCTATATGTAATACTAGCTGATGCCCGCGGCTTCGCCCGCGTGGAGGTCGATTATCGCGACTAAAAATAATAATGAAATTTTGATTCCGTTCCCGCTTTCCAATGACCGCTTTATAATTGCGCATTTTTTAAGTATTAAAATGGATATAGTATGTTATCCTTAAAAGCTATCTCTTACACTACTATCTCTCACATATGCCATCGCGGATTTTTCTGTAGACCTATATAAGATACACAATTCCACAATACATCATTTTGTTACATCTCAAAGAGTTTAGGCAACGTTTCGGTTGAAAGCTCCCAGACGGCAACAACTAACCGACACCAAAAAATATCATTAATCAAGATAAATCTTTGAAAAGCATTAACGCATGCTTAGCGAACTCTAAAGTTATTATAATAAATGGAAAAAGAATACGGTCGCGAACAGGATTCGAACCTGCGCCTCCCGGATAAATACTCCAGGCGCTCTGACCACTAAAGTCGAGTAGGCTTAGTGGTGAGATATTACATTATATTATAATAAATTTAATATCATTATATTTTAGCCAATATATACAAAAACTTGACAAATTTTATACAAAAACATTCCTCGAGAACCACTCTATCCATTGGTGAAGACAACATGAAAATCGGTGCAGTAGTTTTTGAGTTTATTGCGAACAGACGGACAGACAGACGCGGTGGAGGACTTGGTTGTATAATATGTAGTGATAGTGATTACTGTTTTTAAGCGTTTTGTTTTCTCTAATTAAGCGAAACATCATTTGTATTATACTAGAAGTCACGATCTTTCGCTCGTTAGCCGGATGCTTTAACCGCTGAACTATTAGCACTTAAAATTTATGCATTTTCATGTTTTCTATTAACTTTATGGTCTAACCATATAGCGTTATGGTCATAGGCAGATATCTCGTAAGTGAAATTAACATCTCTAACTATTTTACATAATAAATACGAGAAAGCGTCCAGGTCTATGCTATAATAAATGCTATACTTGCGATAAAAAATATATTAACATAGCACATAATATCACGCCTCTATCCTCAAAGGGGTAGTCAGAGAAGTAGGTTTATTGCTGTTTGGTGTGCGACTGCCTTGTTGGTCTAGTGGACCCAAGCGCGAATGCTGAGCGTGAGGTCTCGGGTTCGATTCTGGGGTCGGGCAAAGTGTTATTGAGTTTTTCTTTTAAGAAGTTCTCAGTAGCAGTCCGGAGTTTGGAATTGTAACCGATTGATGGCAATAGGCTCACCACCACATGGGACTTAATAACAGCATTGGTGAAATGTGGGGGTACAGTTTCGTACACCTCAAGGGAACGTAGTGGAGTGAAAGAGGATGTAGTGACAAAGATTGAGAAGGGTATGCTAAGATGGTTTGGGCATGTAGAAAGGAATGTATGAAAGGCGATTGACAAAAATAGTACATGAGGCGAGAGTGGATGGAAGACTCGGGGCAGGTCGACCTCGACGAACGTACCGCAATTAAATTGCGGACGTTCTCAAAAAAGGACAGGTCGGGAGCCATCTAAATCGACGATCCATGAAGAGGTTAATGAACATAGATGAAGCGAAAGAGGTGTGTCAGAATTGTAGCAAATTGAAATCGATAGTCTCTGCCTACCTCAACGGGAAACAGGCGTGATTGTATGTACGTTTGTTTGTAGATATATCTTACACAAGAAGTGTTGAAGAAAAGTGTTAAAAAGTTAAACTAATACTATGGAAAAGTGATGACTAATTATTAGTATGGAGGTGTTAAACATTGCGAAATTTATTACGAATTTACACTTTCACTGTGACAAAAATGTATGTTAGTAAGAGAAGGTTGCATCTGAATAAAGTGGTGTTTTTGAAAAGCATTAACGCATGCTTAGTAAACCTTAAAGTTATAAATTTCTGTGGAAATATTATCTGTATTTGTTAAGGTAATTGAATCTTTACGACTTTGTATTAACTGTAAAGTTAGTCGTGTCGGTTCGGTTGCCTATATAGGGACTGAATAGATAGCAATGACGTCGACAAAAGACGTATTAAAATGAGGACAAAGAATGCGCGGTGGTGAGCAGAGGTTGAGATGGCTTAGTGGTCAGAGCGCCTGGAGTATTTATCAGGTTTTCCAAAAAATTTATAACTTGAAAGTGGTGTATTTTATTAGCATCAATCAATTTTAGTATCTTTAAATAAGACGGCCTCATTAGTCTTTAATGTGAGTGTAATCATGTAGGGCATCTGGAAAGGCCTTTTGAAGAAAGAGCTATAGCAGTTTCAAGTTGACCTGTCTTAACTGACGGCACACATGCATCTGTCATCGTGTAGCTCAATTCACAATTTAGTGAGCTCAGCGTCGACGTTATTCGATAACAATTAATAATAATTTATAAGACTATTATCGCAAAACGTCATCCGGTCTTTTTTTTCTAAAGAGGCTGTAACCACCTTCTGTCAATATATAGACATACCATCGCAGCAATGGCGGGTCATTTGCTGTTAGTTATTGAAGAGTTCCATTGTCTATCTCCAAAGATCTTTATCAGATCCTCATATATTAAATACTCAAACATTCCCACGAAAATATGTAATTAAATAACGAAAACCCCATTCAAATCGGATCAGTAGTTTTTCAGAAAATCGCGGACATTGAAACATACTTACATACATACATACAGGTCAAAGACAGAAGATTCTAGTCGATTAAAACATGGCGCCATTTCACTGATATATACTTTTACCAAGCTTTTCTATAATTTTATATTTAATCATATATGAACACACTCACACACAGACGAACACTCACACACACACCTCTTCTACGTAAATTACAATATTTTTCTTAAATTATGTAGGAAAAAAAAACTAATATTCCACACAGATTCCACTCAAATGGACTGTAGCCCTAACCCATATAATGTATAATCTCGATAAGAGGGGGGACCTGGTGTCCTAAGATAGGCTTCGGCTTAGTTTAGGCACCACTCTCCTACAAATTATTTTTTCTTATTGTATCACTTTATAATTTGTGGAAGAAAATAAATGCATTTTTTTTTATTTATTTATTATTTTAAACATATTTTATGACACTATACTTATAATATTCACTGGATACAAGGCAATTAAGTGAGTTCCTGTTAAACAGACAGTGTGTTAGTAATAAGGATGTATATATTTGTCTGTGCGTTTGTGCACGCTAATCTCAGAAACGGCTTATCCGATTTAGATGAGGTTTTCACTAATATATTGTGGTAAGCTTCACTTAACATTTAGTGTTTGTTTCATGTCAATGTCGGTTCATAAATAAAAAAGTTATGCCAATTTATAGAATCACGTCGAATATTTGTTATTTATGACATCCACGCGGACGGAGTCGCGGGCACAGCTAGTTACAAATATAATTTGTTATATTATATAAAGGGTTCGATCGATTATCGGTTTGTTTTCATAAGAAATTATTCTATAAATCGATTCAAGTTGTTTGAAAGACAAATTTTCAACCAAGAATAGAAGGAATAATTCTCAAGTCGACGCGTGCTTATTTGTTTTTTTAATGTATCTCGTGCGTGCCTAAAATAATCAGACATTTTCGTGCGTAATTTACTTCCTAACCCATAAATGTAATACAATTTCATCCTTTCTAGACACAACCTTGATGTGTAAATGTGATAATTTAGAACACAACCGCGTCACAGTTACTTAAATGCCGCCATCTTTATAAAACAATTATAGGGCTGTGCCTTATCGTTTTTACGAGGTGTTAGAGATTTATTATAGTGATGTGACAAGGTTAATTGTTGAAAAGATTAAATAAGAAATTAAATTACGGTTTATGAGTATCGTTATGACTATTTTCACCAATGAAAAATAAAATATGTAGTTGTTTGTTTTTGTAGAAAGTAAATTATGGTTGTGAGCAGGATTTCAGGAGCTCTGCCGAACTAAACAATCCCGATCCTGTTGACCTTTCCTCAAAAATGATTATGACGGGAATTGTACAGAAATTATTTCATATTAATTTAAGTAATATTAAAATTAGAAAGAAAAGAAAAAGAATACGGTCGTGAGCAGGATTCGAACCAGCGGCTCCCGGATAAATACTCCAGGCGCTCTGACGGCTAAGCCATCTCAACTCAGACCTCGGTCGAGATGGCTTAGCGGTAAAATATATAACTTTAGAGTTCGCTATGCATACGTTAATGCTTTTCGAAGATTTAACTGTATTAAGTAATATTAATTGTTGAATAACTTTCGAGATCTCTACATAAAATAAAACAAAGTCAGTTTCCGCGTCTGTCTGTCTGTTTATCCGCTAACTCCTAAACCACGCAACTGATTTTGATGCGGTTGTCACCATCGTTTAGATAATTTTTCGCAGATGGTTTATTTAACTGTAGGTAATAAAGCCTAATTAAGTTTTTTTGTAAGTAGAAAATTTTTAATATTTTGCAAACAAGTCGCAGAAAAATTAATTTACCTTGTAATAATTCAAGATAAATCTTTGAAAAGCATTAACGCATGCTTAGCGAACTCTAAAGTTATTATATTAAATGGAAAAAGAATACGGTAACGAACAGGATTCGAACCTGCGCCTCCCGGATGAATACTCCAGGCGCTCTGACCACTAAGCCATCTCGACTTGGGGTCGCGAACAGGATCGAGGGTCGAGATGGCTTAGTGGTCAGAGCGCCTGGAGTATTCATCCGGGAGGCGCAGGTTCGAATCCTGTTCGTTACCGTATTCTTTTTCCATTTAATATAATAACTTTACATTGTAATATCTTAAGTTTTCGCGATCACTACACATTACAATAAAACTACTACGTGATTAGCCAAGTACGCAGCAGATATTATAGTGCACAAGTGTATGCGCAAACACAGGTGCACTCCCTCTTCCTTCACTCTCATATTCCGATGGGACGGAAATCCGACACGACCAGAGAGAGATCAGGTGCAGGACCGACGGCTTTACGTGCTCTCCGAGGCAGGGAGGCATCACACCACCAACTTTCTGACTCCGGGCTACTACTGAGAATTTCCTAAAGAAAAACCCAATAACACTTTTTGCCCGACCTGGGAATCGAACCCAGGACCCCACGCTCAGGAGCCGCGCTTGCGACCATTAGACCAACGAGGCGGTCATTTTTTGTATTTATTTGGTAGGTCTGTGAATAGGTCGTAGGCTATTTTTTATACCCCTAGATGATAAGGGTAGCCCTATCCAGAAAATTTATATGGCAGAACAACGTTTACGGGCACAGGTGACAGTTAGTTAATTTATATTTTGGCATTATTAATTTATCAATGTTTCAGGAGATATCCATAAAATATTTCTTAAGAGACATTCCAACACTCGTTTAGCGACTAAACTATTACGGTAGTGGGTTCGATACCCGGTTGGTATTGACACGGAACCCGTCGCCATAAGCGTGCGGTTAACGACAACTACCGTTTAAATGATACCTGTTACTCAGATTAGGGTTACCAGTACGTACTTAAATTTAACTGTATATTTTCTAAGCATTAACGTCAAAGGAAAAAAATTGTGTAGTATCTATGTTTCTATGTGTATTTTATGTGTAGGGGGGCCTCGTGGCTAAGTAACAGCCGCACAGATCGATCGATCGAGGTTAAGCTGCGCTTACCGCGGTCGGTCTGTAGATGGGTGACCATCATTTCATATCGAGACCCCTCCGTGCCTCGGAGAGCACGTTAAGCCGTCTTTCCCGGTTGTCAAATTAAGATCTATGACAGCCGTTACGGGTAGTCAGAGACCTGAAAGTCTGACAACCAGTTATACCACGAGATATCGTGTTACCCAGTAACTGGGTTGTAGAGGTCACATAGGCAGTCGCTCCATGTAAAATACTGGTATTAAGCTGCATCCGGTTTGACTGGAAGCCGACCCCAATGTAATTGGGAAAAGGCTAGGCAGAGATATATATGTAAGTAGGACTGGGCTGGCCATGTCTGCCGTATGCACGATCAACTGTGGGGCAAGATCACAATTAAGTAGAACACTAACACCAAAAAAAAATATTATACGGGGATGGGTGAAACCGCGGGGCACAGCTAGTATAAATTAAATATTACTTGCTTAAAACTGCGTGAGAGAAGTTCTCTATGGTGTAAACCCATATCAGAGACCTACGGGTGGTTTAAACTTAGACACTACGTTGTCCATCAACCGCACGATAAGAAAAATATACAATATTAAAATCCCCGAAGGATTCGGAATACTTAATCGTTACAATTAAAAACATTCATATTTTTTAGATTTTATTATAAAAGCTCATGTCACAGACAGCGAGTCACCTGTCATCATACAAAATAAAATGTAGTTGAAGAATTCGCGGTGGTGAGCAGAGATCGAGATGGCTTAGTGGTCAGAACGCCTGGAGTATTTATCCGGGAGGCGCAGGTTCAAATCTTGCTCACGACCGCATTTTAAGTGTATAACTTTAGAGTTCGCTAAGCATGCGTTAATATGTTTGTAAGATTTATCGGTACCACAGAGTTTGCCTCCTTAGATAGCTTACTGACCAAGTGCACTGCCCTTATCCCAATTTATTTGGGGTCGGCGCAGTATGTATTCTTCTTCCATACATACTCTCTACTTGTACTGGCATGCTGCTAAAGTTCTGGCTATGTTTTATGACCGGCCGCCTGCCTGACGTCAACCCTCATTGGGAATGCTGTTGTTGGTGGTAACCGCCACCGATACGGTCTCCTTCTATCTAGCTATGTCACACCAAATGTTATCCATACGCCAGGTTCTGATATGTTATCCTACTATAACACTCCATTAACCGGACTAAGTTATCTTATACTACTTAAAAATTACCTACGATTAACTTTCTCAGCCAATCCGCAACCGGTTTTTTGATTCAACGATTCATCTCTTAACGTAACATAACAACCCACTTTTACTCGGCATGGGAATCGAATTTTGGAAATTTCACTTTTATATTTTGATTTTCGTATTTTTTTATCGTTAGATCTGAACGCTGTTTAATTAAGTAGTAGATTTTGACGTTTTAAAAGCAGTTTTTTGAAACTTTCATTTCTCATTTTTGATTATCAAACTTTCACGTGTGTAAACATTAATTGATGGAAGTGGTTTTTGTATAATAACTTTCGTGAGACATATTCATATTAATTATTATTCACCGGTTACTACTCACGTGCTTTTTTCGGGATTGCCCGTCTAGTCTACCTAGGGTTGCCATCCGTCCGGGTTTCCCCGGATTTGTCCTAGATTAGAGGGCGTCCGGGGAGCGTCCGTGCGGAGTTTAATTTGTAGTCTGGGTTTTAGGCTGCTAACACATCTACCGAAAACGTCCGAGATTACGTCTAACATGCAAAACTGCTAATTGATAACAATAAAATTTACTGAGTAATTAAAAAAATATACTGTTGATATGTCCGGGTTTAAATTGCCAAAATCCGGATATTCACACTTCTTGGCCTGGATAACAGATTTTAGAAATGGCAACCCTAAGTCTACCCGACTAGTCGGGCAATCCCGATAATGCACGTGAGTAGTAACCGGTGAACAATAGGTAATTGAAATGGAACTGGATTTTATATCATGGTTGTCAGGTGTACAGAAACGGACATAGGGACATAGACATCCCGAAAAAAAGTACTGTTCCCGAGGAAAACCAGCAATAACGTTCTTATGATAATAGATGGCGCCACGTGTCTTTCGAATCATGATTGAATTTTAAATTTAAGATAGATACATTTTGAGAGTCTAGAGTTTTTTTTTGTCAAAATTAGAGCCGTTTGGCCACCAACTCGCCTGATGGTAAGCGATGGTGTGGCCGAGGATGGAGCACGTAGATCCAGAAGAAATCTATTCACTCTTATGTAGAGTGGATAGATTTGGGAGTTGATGCAACTGCCCAGATCGTTCTCCCACAACGGTTGCACCGGACTACATCCCGAAACACGACTACGTCGTTTCACGGCATGGCTTCGTCCGTTGGGTGGTAACCAGCCGCGGCCGAAGCCTCCCACCAGAGTTGTGTTACCTGTTTTCCACCACCCAGGGGCGAGTTTAGGGATTCCATTTTAACGGTGTACTCTTACGGACGTGAGCAACTCAGCCCCCAAAACTATCGATATACCGGAATTTCCTTCTAATTAACGCGAGTGGTGCCGCGGGCAAAAGCTAATTCATAGATTGTTAAGCGAAGCATTTCGAGTCGACAAGAAAAAATATCATGGGAAACTATTTTGATTGAGCGTAGAAAATCGCCCACTATGTATCGAAAGTAGTAACATATTGTTTGCCATGAGAAAACCTCCGTATATTTGCTGTGATTATTTGTGCTAAACACATATTTCAACTTTCGCAAATTAGTTAGCATGTGATTTTTATGGTGGAGACAATGGAAATAAGTAAAGATAAATCTTTGAAAAGCATTAACACATGCTTAGCGAACTCTAGTTATAATATTAAATGGAAAAAGAATACGGTCGCGAGCAGGATTCTTACCTGCGCCTCCCGGATAAATACTCCAGGCGCTCTGACCACTAAGCCATCTCGACCTCTGCTCACTACCGCGAATTCTTCTTCCACATTTGAACACGTCTTTTGGCGACGTCATTGTTATCTATTCAGTCCCTATACTATAGTGGCATACATACATAAACCCTAAAAACATAACACTTCTTTGTTCGGGCAGTCGGTTCTAATAAAAAGAGACAAATAATGATAATGTTATACATTTTGGGGAAAGAAAAATACGGTTGTGAAGAGGATTTGAACCAGAACCTCTCGAGAAAATACTCCAGGGCTCTAACACTAAGCTATCCCGACCTCTGCTCACTATTCTGACTTACTTTCCAGGTTTCGGGTTCGATTCCGGGTTGGGCAGTGTTATTAAGTTTTTCTGTTAGAAAATTCTCAGTATTAGCCCGGAGTTTGGAATTGTGCTCGGTAGATTGCAATAGCCTCACCACCTATTACATGGGACTTAATAACAGCATTGATGTAATGCGGGTGTACAATTGTATACACCTCTGCCTACCCCTTCGTGGAATGCAGGCGTGATGCTATGTTATGTAGTTCAAATTATATTTATTATTTTATTTTTCACAGAGGAAGCTGATGCTGAGATCCGGACTTCTGGCAGGTCTATAGAGGAGATGCCTTCGAAAGTGGGGAAGGAGATCACAGAATCACTGAACTCTTTAACCGACATCTTTGGAAGAGGCGTGGCGAGGTAATTATGGCTTTTTTATTACAGTAACTCTTACAGATGCCTCCAACCCAGTGTTGCCAGATCTGCCCCTGGGCAGCCCTTGGTCCCTCATCAGCTTTTGAGCATTTGTTTGACAACGAAATCAACACAAATAAATAAAATTGAAGTGTCTGTTTGTAATAACAATATAATATTTTTTTCAAGCTCATACAGTTAAACTTACAATATTAAATGGAAAAAGAATACGGTCGCGAACAGGATTCGAACCTGCGCCTCCCGGATAGATACTCCAGGCGCTCTGACCACTAAGCCATCTCGACCTCTGCTCACCACCGCGAATTCTTCTTCCATATTTTAACACGTCTTATGGCGACGTCATTGCTCATACAGTTATTTGACCGAACCGACACGACTAACTTTGCAGTTAATATATACTGTATAGATAGCAATGACGTCGCCAAAAAGACGTATAATATGTGTGAATTCACGATGGTGAGCAGAGGTCGAGATGGCTTAGTGGTCAGAGCGCCTGGAATATTTATCCGGGATGCGCAGGTTGGAATCCTGTTCGCGACCGTATTCTTTTTCCATTTAATACTGTAACAATTTTTGTTTTAAAATTTTTGTCTGTCTTTCTGTCTGTTTATTGCGCTTATCTTCGAAACAGCTGGACCGAATGTGATAAGTTTTTACTGGCAGGTAGCTGAGTATATAAAGAGTAACTAAGGCTAATTATAACATAATTATACGCGAAATAGAGATCTAACATGGAGAATATACCTACTATGACCCTTTCTGCCTATATTCGCTACTATTCGGATATTTTTGAATGTTAGTAATACAATTCATCCCTTTCAAATCTATCTCTTTATCAAAATCCATTAATATTGATTCAGGGGTTTAGGTATAAAAAAGTAACAAATAGACACACAGAATATTTTTTTTATCCAAAGTGGCTCTACGTTTGGCTACCAACTCGCCTGACGGTAAGCGACGGTGTGGCCGAGGATGGCGCACGTAGATCCAGAATAAACCTACTCACTCTTAAGTAGAGTGGATAGCTTTGGGGAGAACGATAGTTGGGGAGTTGATGCAACTGCCCAGACCCGTCTCCCACAACGGTCGCACCGGACTACATCCCGAAACACGACTAGGTCGCTTCACGGTATGTCTTCGTCCGGTGGGTGGTAACCAGCCGCGGCCGAAGCCGAACCAGAGTTGTGTCACCTGTTTTGCACCACCCAGGGGCCACGTGTAGGGAATCCATTTTAAGGGTACACTCCTACGGACGCGGGCGACTCAGCCCCCAATACTAATAGTAGTTACTTGCGCATTTATTAGATTAATTTGGATTTAAAGCATTTTCTAGAGGTTCTTACTCACGTGTATATTTCGAAATTCGAAAAATGCACGTGAGTAGTAACCGGTGACAATAATTAATATCCTCATTTAGTTTGTCTTTACCGTTTAAAGTAACTGATTTAATATTTTTTATTTTTCTTAGTACTTATAATAATTATAACTTTGTTTTTTATGTTTATTTCGTTATAAAAATAAAGTATATGATTTTTTTTTAAGTCTGTCTCAAAGATTTCTCTTTTATAATATAACTGACTTATTAACTTTCATTTAAATGTCATTATAATTATTGTAAAACATTAGATTTTATGGCTGTGATGTTATAATTGTTGGTTTTGGTGTGGTTCGTGATATAGAATAGGCTTGTAGGTGTGCTAGTGTGGTGAATAAAACTCGTGCATTTTTATCACGAAAAGCGGCCCTCCCTTTTCTTAATTTAATTACAATAGTTAAAAACCAATTACAGTAACTGATTCTTAACAAAATTTAAAACACATTACTACGAAACATATTAAGTAGTAAAAAACGTTAACAACTCTTTCATGGATCCCTCTCACAGTACTTCTGACATGCCAATAGAATCTCCGTCCATTCATCCGCAAACAGATCGTTTGTTAGATTATAATACAAGAGATCATTAAGTGCAGACAGAGTGCGAGGGATTGGAGACTCAGCACGCGCAACGGTGCGACATTTATGTTACTCCTACCGAAAACCAAACGGTTCTGTCCAAAATTTTACCGAGATTCCAAAATTACAATTACTATTCACCGCCACGAATTAAAAACGTTTAAAAAAACCGGTTTTTGGTTGCCGTAATTGGAACCGAAAAAGGAACCGGACCCCAAATTAGAACCTTTATTTTACCGGTTGTTGAACAAAGTGAGTCCGAACTTATTTGAGTTCACATACTAAGCTAAATGTAATCGCTGACACTGGACAGTATAAACCTCCATGTTCCACCTTACACTCCAAGATGACGAACAAAGGCGATCTGAAAGAAAAGGTACGCGAGGAACACGTTGAATGCATTAATTTAATATAACTTAACATAATATAGCATTACGCCTGTATTCCCCAAAGGGGTAGGCAGAGGTATACACAACTGTATACCCACATTTCACCAATGCTGTTATTAAGTCCCATGTAATAGGTGGTGCGCCTATTGCCACCTATCGGGCAGAATTCCAAAGCAATGTTCGGGCTGCTACTGCTAAACCCAATAACACTTGGCCCGACCTGGGAATCGAACCCAAGACCTCATGCTTAGCTGTCGCGCTTGGGACCACTTGATCAACAAGGCAGTTTAAACAAATCAATTTAGATGATACGATACCGATATTATGGAACCTATATTAATTTTAAACCGGTACGTCAGAACTGAAACCAGTACCGGCACGAATCCGTACGAAAAAGTGGAACCTTTATGAGAACCTAAATGAAGAACGGTACCGAAAAATGGAACCGGTTTTCAAAGCCTACCAAAGAGATTAAAAAAAAAACCCTGTTCACGGCAACCCCGACCGGTTAGCGATTTCAGACCATCAAGTCGAGGTTTCCTCACGATGTTTTCCTTCACCAGTCTGTCTGTGATGTCTTAAATTAACTATGAAAATATATATGACATTGAAAAAGTCACGAAACAGTAACTTTCGGGTCAAAAGGCGGGCCTGTGACCACTTTTTTCGTACTCTCTTATTGAATGTGATTTATTTACTTCATTTATTTCTATCTATATAAGCTTGTATATATATAATCTGAATCTCGGAAACGGCTCCAACGATTTTCATGAAATTTAGTATGGAGGGGGTTTCGGGGGCCATAAATCGATCTAGCCAGCTAGGTTTCATATTTAGAAAACGTCGTTGTACCAAAAAAATCATGCGGGGCAGTCTTTGGGGACTGCCGATAGAAGTGAAAACGAAGTAACTTGTGAATTGTATTGTAGTAATAACGCACGGAGGTATATCTATGTACACATATACACAGTACACATATAGCTCATGGGAAGCGTGCGGTGACGATGACGCGAGTTCCATGATTTTAGTTCACCCAAAAAGTGCTCAACGCGCCTTAAGAAGATTTCACTTCAAAAAACGATGAGCGCGCATAAATTCTAACTCGGCTAAGTAGGTCTGCTTATTATGTTAAGGTCTTTTTGCTTTAGCTAATAGAGATGTACCTACTTTTTATTAATATAATCGTAAATCTAGTTAAGTAGGTTCAATCAATAAAAATGAAAAATTTAGAACGGATAACCTAATAATATAATGTACTAAAATACAAAAAATATACTTATATCTAAATACCTACAAAAAATACAAACATAAATAACAATACTATACATACTTAGATACATTATAAAGGAATATGAATACTTGAGCATAAACAAATATTTCTATATATACAACGCCTTCCTCTCTTCTAATTTACTATTTGCTGTGCCCATCAGGGTCCACGATTGCTGCCATGTTATTTATATTACCATCTTATCTTTACATTGTGGATTTGCAATAAAGAATATGAATATGAATATGAATGAATATGAAATGCTGAACGTCGTCGATAAGCATATAATATAATGGCTTTAGGGAAAGAATAATCCCACCAAAAACATTTCATGTTATGTTGGTTGCCAAGACACCCAAGGTCATAATGCTTTCACTGTTAAAACGTCATGAGATCTCTAGTAGAGCCAAACTCATAGCTGAACTCGGATTTGTATTACGTGTGTGTGTGTGGCAAGAAAAATACGGTCATCCGTCATCCGTGAGGTACAGGTTTAAATCCCGAGGGAGCGGCAGAACAGAGGTCTCTGCTTTCTATTCTAAATTTTGTCTTCTACATTAACCCTTATGCCTTTTGCTTCGAACACGTTCATACATCTTGTTAGACACCGGTTGCGAGTACTATCCTTCTAGGGCGTCCCCTTCGGGCTTTCCACTTATACCTTTTGTTAGTCGTCTTTCAATAATTCTCTGACTGCCTCGTTTGTCTAGTGGTCGCAAGCGCGGCTGCCGAGCGTCAGGTCCTGAGTTCGATTACCAGGTCGGGAAAAGTGTTATTGGGTTTTTCTGTTAGAAAATTCTCAGTAACAGCCCGGAGTTAGGAAGTTGGTAGTGTGACACCCCTGTGCTTCGGAGAGCACGTAAAGCCGTCGGTCCTGCGCCTGATTTCTCTCCGGTCGTATCGGATTGCCGTCCCATCGGAATGTGAGAGTGAAGGAAGAGGGAGTGCACCTGTGCGCATACAATTGTTCATTATAATATCGCCTGCGTACTTGGCTAATCTCCGTGGAGATAGGCCGCCGTGGCCGAGATACGGTTGGGAGTATATTATTATTCAACATACATAGCATCACGCCTGTATTCCCCGAAGGGGTAGGCAGAGGTGTACACAATTGTACACCCACATTTCACCAATGCTGTTATTAAGTCCCATGTAATAGGTGGTGAGCCTATTGCCATCAACCGGGCACATTTCCAAACTCCGGGCTGCTACTGAGAATTTCCTAACAGAAAAACTCAATAACACTTTGCCCGACCGGGGAATCGAACCCGAGACCTCCTGCTCAGCAGTCGCGTTACGGACCACTAGATCAACGAGGCAGTTATTATTATTATTCATTCTCTCAATATTACCAATTTAAACCATCTGAGCATACTCTTTTAAATTTTCGTCACTGCGCCTTCTCTTAAATTGCAATGTTGTCTTATCACATCATTCCTTAGGATCTTAGCAGGTGGCGTTCTGTAGTTCCTGCCTACCCTCATGAGAGAAAAGCTTAAGTATATTTATAATACGTCTTACGATGACGTCATCGTAATTTATTCAGTCTCTATTTAAATTCAATATTTTTTATTTCACGTAGACCAGATTACAGGCACTTATAAAACCTCAAAGCTAGGTGCACGGTTCCAAAAAAGTCTTATGGAGAAGACCGGTAAGAAACTCCATAGAAACTCTTTTTAAAATAAAATTTATTTACAATCGTATATATATCTGCCTAGCCTTTTCCCAATTACATTGGGGTCGGCTTCCAGCCAAACCGGATGCAGCTTAATACCAGTATTTTACATGGAGCGACTGCCTATCTGACCTCCACAACCCAGTAACTGGGTAACACGATATCTCGTGGTATGACTGGTCGTCAGACTTTCAGGCCTCTGACTACCTGTAACGGCTGTCATAGATCTTAATTTGACAACCGGGACCGACGGCTTAACGTCCTCTCTCTTTACAATCGTATATTGATGGTATGTGAGAATAATGTAGAATAATGTAAGAGGAAAACAAAAGCAAATGATTGAAATAGTACAAGTTTATAAAGTCATCTATAATTCCGGTATCGTAGCTCAATCGATAAACTAAACCAAGGCTGCATATATCCGCGTATTACACTAGTATAGAACTAATCTAGTTCGCCCCGCGGTTTCTCTCACATTACTAAATAGATTGTAGATGCTTAGCCATTCATTGTTTAAAGCAATGTGTATCACTTATGTGTGTCAGTGAAAGTGACACAGGTTCGGTGCTCGGCCGTCACACACGCTCTTTTGGTTTGAATAATTTTCACATCAAATTAATCGATTTTTAAGTGTTTTGCGTATGGTTTGTGTTAATTTATAAATATTGTATTTTTGGTGTGGTATGTAATTTTTAGGCTTTCTCATATTTGAATATGTATGACACGAATTTCGATATGAATCTGAAATTTCTATTCCTAGAACATTTTATTCTAAATCGCAAAAACTTTTATGGCCACATTTTTATTTCTCTGTTTAAATCATTTTGGTATTAGTATCATTTTACATCACATCAGGGCCTTATCCCAATTTATTTGGGGTCGGCGCAGCATGTATTCTTCTTCGATACATACTTTCTACTTGTACTGGCATGCTGCTAAAGTTTTGGCTATGTTTTATGACCGGCCGCCTGCCTGACGTCAACCCTCATTGGGAATGCTGTTGTTGGTGGTAACCGCCACGGATACGGTCTCCTTCTATCTAGCTATGTCACACCAAAAGTTATCCATGCGCCAGGTGCTGATGTTATCCTACTACCACACTCCACTAAACGGACGTAGTACAATTTTATACTTCTCCCATTCCAAGAGCATACCGCTAAGTTTATTATGGGTACTTGTGACATATTCACAGGTGCACTCCCTCTTCCTTCGCTCTCATATTCCAATGGGACGGCAATCCCACACGACCGGAGAGAGATCAGGCGCAGGACCGACGGCTTTACGTGCTCTCCGAAGCACGGGGGGGGGGGGTATCACACCACTAACTTCCTGATTCCGGGCTGTGACTGAGAATTTCCTACCTGAAAAATTCAATAACACTTTGCCCGAACTGTTAATCGAACCCATGACCTTACGCTCAGCAGTCGCGCTTGCAACCACTAGACCAACGAGGCAGTAAAAAAAATACAGTAAGTTACAATATTAAATGGAAAAAGAATACGGTCGTGAACAGGTTTCGAACCTGCGCCTCCCGGATAAATACTCCAGGGGCTTTGACCACTAAGCCATCTCGACCTCTTAAGAGGTCGCTAAGCATGCGTTAATGCTTTTCAATGATTTATCTTGAAATACAGTAAGTTTAAGTACATCGTAATGTTGAACATACTTTGAAACATCTCGCTAGTTTTCTCTTAAACAAACATTGCCGTATCTTTAACAGTTTGACCTACAGTTAACTTTTAACTGAGAGTTAATTTAGTGTACTATACCTACAATAGTACGAGTATGATACGAGTGAGTTATTTATTTATTTATTACGTCACTTAAACGGGCATTACGTAATAACAGTGCCGTGATACCTTTATCACAGCGTTTACTGAGTAATGTCCGGGTTTGGCTCAGGTGGGACACAGACTTTCCCTTGTTAGAACAAACATTTAAAATTGTATACATTTATAAATATTATTCTCTGGGCACTACTGGCACCTACACCGGTTATACGAAACGCCGGAAAACATATCCGAATCCGATGTCGTCGGTGTTGCCCTAATTATAATTAGGTTATAATAAAACAACTTGATTAATCGCGTGTATTACACGACTGACCTGACATGACTGACCAGTCCTCCTGCGACCCCGAACGCTGCAAAGTGTTCGAAACGTCAGGAAAAACAAGAAACCAATAATACACGCGATTAATCCGGTTAAAAGTTGTTTTATTATAATGTGTAGTGATCGCGCAAACCTAAGATATTACTATATAATAAGGTTTTTTTTTATCTGTTTTTTTTAATTATTATTTTTATATTCTTTTATGTTTTATGTTTTGTTTGTTTTTATTATTATTTTCTCCTTGTTCCTCTTTATTTTTGTGTGTCTTGTATCTGTGTTAAATAAAAAAAACTTTCTTTCTTTCTTTCTTCTTTCTTTCTATTTGGGATAAAAAACAGTAGAACAATATTTTACCGTGGGAGAGCCATGCTTCGGCACGAATGAGCCGGCTCGACCGGATTGATACCACGGCCTCACAGAAAACCGGCGTGAAACAACGCTTGCGTTGTGTTTCGCCGAGTGAGTGAGGGTATCGAAGGCCCAAACCCTTTAAAAGGCCGGCAACGCACTTGCGACTCCTCCTGGGTTGCGGGTGTCCATGGGTGGCGGTAATCGCTTACCATCAGGCGAGCCGTCTACTCGGTTGCCCCCTATACCATAAAAATAAAAAATAAAAAAATAATTATTACTTAGTACACAATGCTATGCTTATTGTATTCCCCTAAGGGGTAGGCAGAGGTGTACACAATTGTACACCCACATTTCACCAATGCTGTTATTAAGTCCCATGTAATAGGTGGTAAGCCTATTGCCATCAACCGGGCACAATTCCAAACTCCGGGCTGCTACTGAGAATTCCCTAACAGAAAAACTCAATAACACTTTGCCCGACCCGGGAATCGAACCCGAGACCTCCTACTCAGCAGTCCCGCTTGGGACCACTAAACCAACGAGGCAGATTACATTTAAAGTTTATTGTTAACAACATTTACAATACATAGGGACTGGTGTACCCTCCGTGAGATAAATGAAGAATTAGTTCAACTGTAATGTTTTAAATACTCCAATAAAAGAATATTTGACATAAAAATAATTGAATGAAATTGTAAAATCGTAAAAAAATACTAAAATTGACATTTAAACAGAAATAATATATAATAAATATAATATAAGTATTGATAAAAAAAATAAACACTTTAATAAGAATTCCTAAATTAAAACAAATAAATTAAATTACAATTATGAACCGTGAAAACGCTTTGACCACTAAGCCCGACTTCTGCTCACTACCCCGAATTTCTTATCTTCAATACATATAATAAAAACGTAACGCATCGCTGTCTGTACATGGAAGATATATGAGAAAAAATATTATTGGGACCTTTATCAACGCAAATAGCACCCAAAACAATGATTGTAAGAATTTTTGTCTGTTTATCTGTGCATTTGTGCACGCTAATCTCCGAAACGGCTTATCCGATTTAGATGTAGTTTTCACTAATATATTATGATAAGCTTCACTTAACATTTAGTGTTTATTTTATGTCATTTATTCATAACGTGATTGTATAGTTTTGACTTCTGTTTCAGGTTAACAGAGGCCTTCATGGCATACATACCCATATGTCAAAGAATAATAACGTTAAACCTTAACCTCAAGGCATGCTTATGTCAAATCAAAAATAATTTATTCATTTATTCGAGATTCAAATGTATACATTTAACATAACAATGGTTCACTATTTTCGTATAATTACTTTCGTAACACATATTCATATTAATTATTTGTTCACCGGTTACTACTCACGTGTCTGACTCGTTGGTCGCAAGCGCGTCTGCTGCGCGTGAGGTCTTGGGTTTGATTCCCAGGACATTTATGGGTAACAGTGTTAGGTTCTACAATAAGATCCCCTCTAATATAACTGAACTGCCGGATTTCAAGTTTAAGATTGTTATTAAACGCATATTAATGTCCAAAGCGTACTATAGTACTAATCATTATATGGAAGATAGGGATGCCTGGCTCACGATTCCTTCCTGCACACTGCGACCCACTGGCACCTTGCCTACTTGATTATGGCGACATTTTGTTTGCTTTCAGCTTATAAAAATATTTCTGTTTTTTCCTTTATTTTGTCATTTTTGATTTTTGTTTTTTTTTTAATTTATACAATTTATTTTATTGACGTACAATTAATCCAATTGTATAATTATTTTATTTGACTCTTGGTTATGTAAATTTACATATCGATTGTATAACAGCTAGTATCGAACCTACTAGTTTTAAATTTACATTATTATTTCTTTATGAAATTTTCCATAATATATAACTTTGTAAAATGTGAGCATCATGTGGATATTAATGTTAGTTTTAATCTCATATTACATATTACTGCCTATTGTCAGGCATTACGAGTTTGTCATGCTCGCTAAAATGTCCTGCTGATGGTGGCGTCGTACATCGGGTCGTCGAGTTCCCTACAAAATGGTTGAGCTAAGCGAGGCTGATGTGCGCGTCATGCTCGTGAACGGGTGCTGTCTGTCGGGACTGGTCGGCTCCTAACTGCCTTGGCAATCATTTTAAAAGGCTATATAAGTTTACTTTCCTTTCTTAGTCTGCTCATTAACCTGCATTATTCTCACATTACCTTATTTATTGTTAAACCAATTTATTTTAAAAAGAGTGTCTATGGAGTTTCTTGCCGGCTCTTCTCCATAAGATCAACGCCTTGGAACCGTGCACCTAGTTTTGACTTTTCATAAGTGCCTGTAATATGGTTTATTTGAAATAAAAATATTTGAATTTGAATTTGAATTTGAGGACGGGCAAAGTGTTATTGAATTTTTCTGTTAGGAAATTCTCAGTAGCAGCCCGGAGTCAGAAGTTGGTGGTGTGACACCCCCGTGCTTCGGAGAGCACGTAAAGCCTTCGGTCCTGCGCCTGATCTCTCTCCGGTCGTGTCGGATTGCCGTCCCATCGGACTATGAGAGTGAAGGCAGAGGGAGTGCACCTGTGTTTGCGCATACACTTGTGCACTAAAATATCTCGTGCGTACTTGGCTAATCTTAGTGGAGATAGGCCGCAGTGACCGAAATACGGTCGGAAGGAGTATATACTTCTCACGTGCATTTTTCGGGTTCGTCGACGCGACATCGCCGGGAGCTCAGCTCATGACTAAGGGCTCCGTTCGAGTTCGAAACTAGTCCGGCAATCCCGAAAAATGCACGTGAGTAGTAACCGCTAACAATAATGAATAAGAATAAAGACAATAACTGCATAAACTATTTTATTATAAATAAAAATAAATATTAACAACTAAATTAAAACTATAAAGAGCATCAAAAAACTTGTATTCTTTATTTATAAGATATTTTGGCATTTAAAATAATAATTTTTTAGTCATTTTGCCATTTAGAAGTACGAATCGACATACTCGTATTTCCAATGTCAATCGAACATTGACATGACTTACTATTCTTGAAAATAATTTCCCTCTATTGACATTGGAAATATGTCAGTTCTTACTTGTAAATGCCAAAATGACTAAAAAATTATTATAGATTCGGGATATTAAGAAGACAACACGCTTTAAAATTGAAGCAACTGTAATGTAGGTATATTTATTTTAAAATTACGCGTTGTTTTAATGCGTCTATTTAATATTGGAATTGGATTAGAATTGGTATTAGTTTCAAGAATAACCCCACAGATTTATATTCAAGACCCCACTAATTCAAATTATTTTTAGTTCCATACCTACAATCAAATTACAAGTTCTGATTGAAGTACCCTAAGCCCTGTGAGTTTGACATGATTAAATTTGAATTTGGCGTCATCCCGTCCCGCTCTCATATTAACAGTTAGTAAAAGACAGCAATGCTCTAAATTTTGCTACATTAGATTTGACGCCAGAGCTAATGGTGATGATTGAAGTAAATTATTTTAGGCATTTGGTATTCTCCTAGTAATTTCTTTCTACTGAACCACCATTAAAAATGACAATTCTTGGTGGAGATGACGCTGAAATTTTTGCAGACCACCAATTTATTTATAATTGTAATGTAGTCTCGATAGGGTGGCGCTTGGATGACCATTGTATGTAATTTTATTTAAAATTCACTGATTCAATTCAAGCCCCATTCTTAATTACAGGTATGTAGGAGAACAGACACATGAAATCCCACTAGTTTAACTCTTTAACGTCTTCAAGAAAATGTAGAACCTTATTTCGTTATGAAGTTATGTACAATTAGTAATATCTTAGGTTTGCGCGATCACTACACATTATAATAAAATAACTTTTAACCGGATTAATCGCGTGTATTATTGGTTTTTTGTTTTTCCTGACGTTTCGAACACTTTGCAGTGTTCGTGGTCGCAGGAGGTCCTCCTGCGACCACGAACACTGCAAAGTATACAAAATAATCCTGTATCACATTGGAGGCACAGACTTGATTTCTCCCTTTGCTTAATCTTTAAACTAATTCTGCTCTTCTTCCACAGAGCCTTTGAAAGCAAGAAGCATGACAGTGGCGGCGGAATCGACAGCATCACAATCTCTGCCGGCGGGGACAAAAAAAAGATGAAGAAAAAGCAAAAACCAGCAAAAATCCACCTCATTCATCCAGTTGTGATGCCTCTGCGGAAGGCCCAGAAGGAAGAGAAAGGTCGCAGCTTTGGGCAGGGCGTTCAGTCCTGGGTGGTTGGGGAAAGGTCGTTGCCGGAAGGTCCCGAGGCTGTGAATGCAACCCCTGCAGTGGTGCCTAGAGGAATAGTGTCGGATTTCTGGTCTATGGGACAGGATGCCCTGGATAAATTGGCAGAACATGTGGTGGAGAATGAAGATTTGGAGAATGGGATTAAGGATCGGAGTTCTGTAGAAGGTTGGTGGTGGTTGTGATGGTATTATATCTACTTTACAAACGATTTCTTCGGTGGTCTAGTTGTCGCGAGGGTGATTGCTGAAGAGCGTGAAGTCTTGGGTTTGATTTCAGAGTCGAGCAGTATAACTGGGTTGTTCTGTTAGGAAATTCTCAGTAGCAGCCCGGAGTTAGGAAGTTGGTGGTGTGACACCCCCGTGTTTCGGAGAACACGGAAAGCCGTCGGTCCTGCGTCTGATCTCTCTCCGGTCGTGTCGGATTGCCAACCCATCGGACTATGAGAGTGAAGGAAGAGGTCCACCTGTGTTTGCGCATACACTTGTGCACTATAATATTTTCTGCGTACTTGGCTAATCTCCTCGGAGATGGGCTGCCGTGACCGAAATACGGTCTGGAGGAGTGTGATGTCTATTTTCCAACGACTGCCTAGTTAGACTGCCCAGTGGTTGTAACGGCGACTCCTGAGCGAGAGGTCCTGGGTTCGACTCCTGAGACGAGCATTATTATAGGGTTGTTCAGGTAGTGACCCGGAGTTCGAAAATGTCCGGTAGATGACTAAAGGTTCACCACCTATGGTTGTCGACGCCCGTAGGCCTCTGAATTGGCTTGCCCTCCGCGGAGACACTCAGATGTAAATGCTCTTAACGGTTACCCATCTACAAATCCACCCCGCATAGGGGAGGTTCTACCTTTTTTTTTTCACATAAAGTATACAAGGAATAATTTCACTTAGTAATATCTTAGATAGTATTTTTCGCGATCACTACACATTATAATAAAACAACTTTTAACCGGATTAATCGAGTGTAACACTTTGCAGCGTTCGTGGTCGCAGGGGTCCTCCTGCGGCCACGAACGCTGCAGTGATGGAAACGTCAGGAAAAACTAAAACCAATAATACACGCGATTAATCCGGTTAAAAGTTGTTTTATTATAATAATTTCACTTCTTCGGGTTTAACGACCTCGCCCATTTATACGATTGATTGAATGTAACATCTAAACGTTATTTTATAAAATTAATTGCACGTAATTACGATCTTTTTGCGCGCGTATAATTTTATCACTGCTTTCGAGAACCGCAACAGCGTTTTCGATTCGTCATGACATCAGTGCAGGCCATGTTAGGTGAGTACCGGTTTTTTTGCAAAATCACCGTAACTGTTGATTTTGATGTTAAACTTTCTCTGAATAATTTCATTCTAAGAAAGTTTCTTTGAAAAGATTAATATGTCCAAGATATGTATGTAGACATTGTAGATATAGTATAACATCACGCCTGTACCCCAAAAGGGTAAGGTAGCGGAGTACTGTTGTACGTCCTCTGCTGCATATGCTGCTTCTGAGAATTTCTCAAGAAAAAACACAAAATTATTGTCCAACCCTGGTATGAACCAAGAACCTCACAAACCTCGCTTACGTCCATTAGTAGATGAACGAGGCATACTTAAAAAAAATACATCATTACTTTTAGTAAATGATTTTTTTGCGACCCAAAAAATAACAGTATTTTTTTACATTATGTTACAGGACACTCTATCACAATATTGGTAAAACTTTAGAAACTTAGAAGAGCATTTTTGAACGCATGGAATGTTAGAATTATTATGCTCATTTCAAATTATTTTTGTAATGTAATTGAGCATGTGAGCGTATGAGCACAAGCATAAAATAAGTTTAAGCATGATAAGCATTCATTTGTGTCTAAATAAGGACATGGTTAAAATGAAATGTTATTTTGTAGTCTTTAAATTTAAGGCATTTGAGCATGAGCATAAGATACGATGAGTTTAAGCATGATTAGCATTTATATTTGTTTGATTAAGGATATCAATGAGTTGTTATTTCGTAGACTATCAATAAATAAAACAAAAGATGAGTTGAAGCATGATGGTCATTTATTTTTGTGTAAAGTAAACATTATATAATAGTGATAAATTACTATTTTCATGTCTATTAAATTAATTTGAGCATTGGTATGAAATTATATCAGACCATAATATGAATTCAAGCATGTTTTTTTTTTTGTTTTATATTTATTTATTCGAATTTCTAGAGCAAAGAGGCAAGAAGAAGAAGAAAAAGAAGGCTATCCTCAAGCTGTTGATCTTAGGAGCTGTCCTGAAAGCGAAGATCGGTACACTGTTGCAAATTTTGACTTACAAACTACAGGTAAGATTTTTATGTGTAGTTTTGTTTTATATTTCTCGCTATGTGTCATACTAATGAAGCGTGAAGTCCTGGGTTCGATTCCCAGGTAAGGCAGTGTTATTGAGTTTTTCTGTTAGGAAATTCTCAGTAGCTGCCTGGAGGAGTTGTGGCCGGTACATGGCAATAGGCTCACCACCTATTATATGGGACTGGTACAATAGACCGCACGTTACGATTATTGCTATTTTTAACTAATATGGCAAACCATATTGTGATATGACATGGGAAACTTTTCAGTCGGAACCATTAGAGGACTTTTCAGAATAACCCCCGAACGGCCTTAAAAATAACTTGTTGGTATTTTCGAAGGTTTCGAATTCCGATGCCCATTTTTTGGTGATTTGCACGGGTTGGTTATTGTCGCGCGCAACACACGGGGTGAAATTGTTTTTTATTTTTTTTTATTGATTTTTTGTTGTTTCGTATTCAGTAATAGCGGTACAATCAACTCTTTAAATATGGCACAAGAAGATACCAATAGCTTGTTTACTTGTATGTAGTTGTTTACCTACTTTTATAGTAAAACAACTTTTAACAGGATTAATCGCGTGTATTATTGGTTTTTTGTTTTTCCTGACGTTTCGAACACTTTGCAGCGTTCGTGGTCGCAGGAGGAATAAATTATTGGTTTTTTAATATTATTATTATTATTTTTTAATATTATTTTTTAATATTATTGGTTTTTTGTTTTTCCTGACGTTTCGAACACTTTGCAGCGTTCGTGGTCGCAGGAGGACTGTGACCTACTTTGATTGTATTCTTTTCTGTTTTCTGACAACATAAGAAAATTGAGGATATCAATTAATGTTCACCGGTTACAACTCACGTGCATTTTTCGGGATTGCCCGACTAGTTAGCGGGCTAACTAATTAATTGATATAATTATGTCTCACGAAAGTTTTTATACAAAAATTGAGGATGCATTTTTTCATGATATTGTTTTTAATTACAGATTAAATTCTTCATAGTAGCCATCCTTGGATTAGCCATCAACCTGGCGAGACTCTGGATTGATCTGAAGAACAAAAACAGTCAACAGCCACAGAAGGTAAGCAGAATATCAAGTTAGAGGGGCTAAGTGGCTAAAAAACAGCGAATTTGAACACTTCTTTCTTTCGACAAAAAAATATAACTTCAGAATTGGCTACGCATTCGTTAATGCATTTCAAAGATTTATCTGTATTTGTTAAGGTAATCGCATCTGTACGACTGTATTAACTGCAAAGTTAGTCGTGTCGGTTCAGTTACCTGTATAGGGACTGAATATATAGCAATGACGTCATCAAAAAACGTATTAAAATGTGGAAGAAGAATTCGCGGTAGTGAGCAGAGCTCGACATGGCTTAGCGGCCTGGAGTATTTATCCGGGAGGCGCAGGGTCGAATCCTTCTCGCGTCTGTATTTTTCTTTCCACAAAAAAGATTTTGCGAAGAAGAACATTGCGTTCATGCATCCGCATATGCATGCATATTCAAATTTGTTGTGTTAAAGATAAATTGATGTTTTTTAAGGTTGATGATATAGGTAGGTACTTCAAACATCGAAATGTCGATATCAATCAATACAATAAAAAATAATAAAATAGAGTGATTATGAATAAAACATTTTACGATAAAATGTTTTATTCATAATCACTCTATTTTATTTTTGCATTTATAGAAAATTATTTTCTACTTTTTAGTTAGACTAGTTAAAAAAGTGTGTTTTTTAGTTTTTTAAACTATTATTTATTTTTGCTTTTTTAGTCCAATACTTTTCGAAAATTTATTTGAATAATATTATTTTGCTCGCCATTTTGGAGCGTCCACCATATTGAATTTAGTGTGACAACATTTTATTTTTCGTATTCTTCTTAGCAAAGCCTTTCATTTGATACCCATATCACACACTCCCATAAAAATGACTAGTCCGCCATTTTTGGTAGTCCGCCATGTTGGATTTAAGATGACGTCATTTTATTTTTCGTATTCTTCTCAGCAAACCCTTTCATTTGATACCCATATCGCGGGAGCGCATAAAAAATTACTAGTCCGCCATCTTTGGAAGTCCGCCATGTTGGATTTAGGATGACGTCATTTTATTTTTCGTATTCTTCTCAGCAAACCCTTTAATTTGATACCCATATCGCGGGAGTGCATAAAAAATTACTAGTCCGCCATCTTTGGGAGTCCGCCATATTGGATTTAGAATGACGTCACTTAGCTCACCATGCATTGTCATCCAAACTAAACATGTATGCAACATTTCAGCTGAATCGGAAACCGGGAAGTGGGTATAATTTAACTTCCAAGATTTTCTTACATAGTTACAAGTGAAGCTAATAAAAACGTGTTAAAAAAACGTATCAGCGGGACCTTGCACCTTTAGAACTTTAAAAAGCATAGAAGCCGGTCTGCGCCAGTGCTACAGATGTTCTTTCAAAAACTAGCTACCCAAACGCGCCAATTTTTTTTTATGAAGATGGCATCTTCATAAAAAAAAATTGGCGCGTTCGGTCATAAAGTTTAGATAATAATTTATTTCAAATGAAACAGGAATCGCCTTCAATGGCTTGGTGAAGACAATATTATGTAGACACGATCGCAGCAATCGCGGGTTTTTTGCTGTTAGTTATTGAAGAGTTCCATTGTCTATCTCCGAGGATATATGATATACTAAAACCTTCACAGGAAATTAAGTAATTAAATAACGAAAACCCCATTCAAATTGAATCAATAGTTTTTGAGAAACTCGCGGACATACAAATATGCATACATACGGGTCGAATACAGAACCTCCGTTTTAGAAGTCGGTTAAAAATTATAGCTAATACTCGCTAAACTGATCAATTCAGTTAAGCAACATAATAAAACCCACTTGAGAATTAATTAAAAATAATGCAGGTACTAACAAAAAACTCCACACTTTCACTCGTTCGTCACATAATTGGCACAGATTAAACATAAATTCAGAACAAATACAATGGCTAATATAACTTGGCATGTCATGGCGGCGCTGCTTGCTAAGGAAATGGTAAATTATACGTCAAATTAGGTACATTTTAATTGAGTTCTGTAATTCGCCGTAGGCCTAGTTATACTGGGCTTTAATGAATTAATTTGGACATAGAATTGTTAATATAGATATGAATCATTCTTAAGCCTATTCATTTATTCTTGTGAATGAGTCATTGAGTGAATGAATGAAAGTAAATCTTCTCGGGGTTTTCTTTTATAGTTAAAAGCTTCTTAGGATTTGAATTAATCATAATATGCAAGTTAACAGTATTAAAGAATCAAAGAATAAATGGTTTTAGAGAAATAAAAAAGATACACATAAAAAATGACCTAATTTGAATATAAGCATTAAGTTAATAAGATTTTCAATAAAATAAACGTCTGAAATACTACAATCGGCCATGTTGACTGAAACGCCTATTACAGCGAATGACGTCACGCCTCAATTGAAAATCAATCACTGCCGTGGTTTTGCTTGAACTTTTGTCGAATGTTATCGAAGCGTGACGTCACAACCCATCATGAGCAGCGCCATGACACCCATGAGTGTTTTCGCGCTTAATTCAAATAAGATAGATTAAAATGCAATAATCTGCGTTAAAACTTAGTTTCTTGCTGAAATAATGTGTTTTACGGAAATGGTAGACGTGTACCTATAGTATAAAAGACATAGCATCACGCCTGTATTCTTCGGAAGGGTAGGTAGAGATGTACACAGATACAACTACTTTCACCAATGCTAATAATAAGACCCTTGTGGAATTATGCCATAAACCGGTCCTGGGTTCGATTCCCGGATCAGGTAGTTTAATTGTTATTTTTTTAGGAAATTCTTAGTACCAGCCCGGAGTTTGGAATCGTGCCCGGTAGATGGCAATAGACTCATCACATATTACATGCGACTAAATAACAGCATTGATGAAATGAGGGTGTACAACTGTATTCACCTCTGCCTACCCCTTCAGAGAATACAAGCGTGATGCTATGTGTGTATGTATCATTTATACATTATAATGGACCACGAAAATTATTTGAACCCCCACGGGGTACTCCAAGGGACAACTAACTAATCCATGGCGACCATCACAAATTCAGCCGAATTATTTCTCCACATTTTAATATGTCTCATGGTGACGTCACCTTCATCCATTTACACACCGCCACGTTTTCTATTATTTCTTCAATTCCTTTTTTTTCTTCAGTCATCGTTAAACATATCTTTTAACTGCACTTTTAATGCGTAAAACCACAAACATGTTAATTTAACCGCGTTCTGAAGTGGTTACGTGATTTCACAATTTTAAAACTGCAAAGTAAAAGTTTTGCTATAATTTTATTATTAGCTAAACACTAAAAAAAAACCTTATATAAAATCACGCCTGTATTCCCAGAAGGGGTAGGCAAAGGTGTACCTAATTGTACACCCACATTTCACCGATGCTGTTATTAAGTCCCATGTAATAGGTGGTGATCCTATTGCCATCTACCGGGCACAATTCCAAACTCCGGGCTGCTAAAATAAATAAATACAATAAAAGCATAAACTACTACAAATATTTATGTCATAATATTTAGCCCGATTAGTGGAGCGTGGTATAATAATTAAAATATTTACAAAAATCAAACCTAAATTATATTGAAACTATATATATATACTATACACTACTACTTAGAGAGAGAGAGAGAGAGAGAGAAAAAAAGGGAAAAACGTGTTTCCGGCGTCGAAGTATTCCTCCGCATCGCTGTCATCCGGTAATGTGCCTAGAAGACTGGCAGCATTACCACGTTGAAACTAAAATAACCTTGTAACCTTGCTCAAATATTACTAAAGTCGTTCATATCCTAAAACCGGTTGTAACACTTCTCCCTCCCACAATTAACATGTTCAAACAACTCTATAAGTTAGTTAAACAAATATTTGTCACGACCCGGCCCAACGTGGGAATCGAACACCGTTCCGTCTGTCATTCAACTGCAAATGTATGTCATTTAAGACATGTCTACTGTAACAATGACCACCAAGTAAAATTGTACAGAAAACCCACTGCAAACAAAATGCCGAAAGCCTTCTCTTTATCGTGTCGAAATGAATGAATTAAATGGCATTTTTATATTTATGTCGGGCCAGTATGTAGCCATGCACACGGCAGGTACAGAACAGAAGTACAGGTCGCAGGACACGCTGGGCTGAACCAGCCCTCAACTGTCCCACTGTAGGGCGTAGGCCTCGTCTCACACAGAGAAGGCACGAGCATTAATCACCACGCTAGCTCAGTGCGGTCCCAAGGGACCGGGTTTCCTCATGATATTTTATCTAAGAAAGTACTTACATATGACATTGGAAAAGTCACATTGGTACATGTCCGACAGATTTGACATGTGGCTCAAGGGGCCGGCCCTTAACCACTCGGTCATTACGACGCACGCGCTCAGACCCGGAACAAAAAATTACCTGTAGATCATACAAATATTTACTTCGTGCGGGCATCGAACACGCAGCGCAGTCTCCAGTCTCTCGGCTATTATATAATAAAAATGAATATATATAAATATAATAAAAATATATTTTGTTGATGACCTCTTGCGGAAACACACAGGGTTTTGTCTGCGTAACTGGGCAATAAATAGCTTAGGCGTGGCAGTTTGATGCCTCCAGCCAGAGGATATAAAAAATTACTATAAAAAAGCAATAGCGCCAAGGGCGTCCCCTGCGGGACACGAGCCTCGGCTTAGGGCGTTTCGTTAGGCGTCAGTTTTTCTTAATATTGAGGGTCGAATTTAAAGCTACTGGGTCAGTGCAAGCAAGGGTCGGGAAAGGTGGAATAATAAAAAATGAAGACATGAACATCTTATGAATATATTTTTAACCGACTTCAAAAAAAATAAAAGGAGATTCTTTATTAGACCCGTATGTGTGTATGTTTGTATATCAGCGATTTTCTCAAAAACGATTGATCCGGTTTGGATGGAGTTTTTGTTATTTAAATACATATTTTTCAGCAAAGGTTATATAATAAATTAGGATCTGATGAATATCTTCGGAGATAGACAATGGAACTCTTCAATAACTAACAGCAAATGACCCGCGATTGCTGCGATCGTATGTCTATGTATTGTTTTAAAAATATATTATATCGTTTACCTTCTGCAGTTTTCTATCGATTGTCCCATGTATTCGATACGCAGTTTCGATTCAATCGAACGCATCGAGGTATTCGGTACGGTCGTGATGGCATCCTCGATGTCTGCGCCACAGTTGTGTATGTAACATTAATGAAATAGTTAACTTGATAGACAGACAGACAATTTGTAACGGTAATATGATAAATATGGATCATCGTGATAGCTTAATTGCCTCGTTGGGTTAGTGGTCCTAAGTGCGAATGCTGTGCATGAAGTCGCAGGTTCGATTCCTGGGACGGACAGTGATTTTGAGTTTTTCTGTTAAGAAATTATCAGTAGCAATATAGCCAGGAAAATATAGTCTGAGCATGAGGTCTCGGGGTCGATTCCCGGGTCGGGCAAAGTGCTATTGTCATTTCCTGTAAGAAAATTCTCAAAAGCAGCTCGGAGTTTTTAATTGTGCCCAGTAGATGGCAATAGGTTCACCACCTATTATCTATATCGGACTTAGTAAGTGTACACATCTGCCTACCGCTTCGGGGAATACAAGCGTGATGCTATGTTATGTTATGATAAATATAGTCATATTTTTTAACCTAGTTTTATCTCTATTAGTTACAATTAACTAAACCAGCTTAACTACTAAACTATGGTGACATGTCACTTACCTACTTTGTTGATCTCGAGTCGTTTGTTTGTCTATAAGTCGCTTTCTCGCGAATAATCAAGTCATCATGTATTCAGGGCTGTCAAACATATTTACATTAAAAAATAAACCTGTCTTACTATTTAAGAATAGTATCTAGTTTTTTAGCTCCAAATTTTATTTGATATTTTTTATTATACTAATTAAAATTAAAATAAAACTAAATTAGTAGCTATGAGAGCGAAAATCCCTTACCGGGAAAATAATAAAAGATAGAAGGAAAAACCAACACAACCAACCAATAAACATATGTAGGTAGGTATTTTTTTTAGAAAAGAATCACTACTTCCTTATCTGTGCATGCAGTTAGGTTGTGGAACTCGCTTCCTACTGAAATTCGAGACTGTAAGAACATCTCAATATTCAAGAAACGTGTTAAGGAACACTATCTTTCTTTAGCCCAATAGTTGTTTTGTTTGCAAGTTATATATATGTGTAAGTTTATGTAAGTTTATGTAGGTTTATGTAAGTTTATGTAAATTTATGTAAGTTTATTTAGTTCATCATTTCATAATAAGTATGTTTATTATTTTGTTTTATATGTTCTTTTAATGCAAAGTATATGTATTATGATTAATATGAATTTACACACCGTGTCTACATCTCATGTATTAAATTTTCCACTCGCAGGGCTGCTGGCAGAGATTTCTTTTAGAAATAAGCAGTACCTTTGTACATCATATTCATAAGCAACGATCCTATAACTGTATGTTGTGTGTACATGAATAAATAAATAAATAAAATAAATAAATACATATTACAAAACGAAGTCCCCCACCGCGTCTGTCTGTCTGTCTGTTCGCGATAAATTAATAACAACTGAACGAATTTTCGTGCTGTTTTAACCATTAAGAGCGATTCATGAGCAAGGTTTAAGTATTAAGGTTTTGTGCAAATTGATTGAAATATGACGATGATTGTTGAAGATGTCAGAAAAAATCGGTCTCACATGCGATGCCGGGGCGGGTCGCTAGTATAAAATTAATCGACACCTACTGTATAGGACACCTGTATAGGGACTGAATAGATAGCAATGACGTCACCAAAAGACGTGTTAAAATATGGATGAAACTTCGCGGTGGTGAGCAGAGGTCGAGATGGCTTAGTGGTCAGAGCGCCTGGAGTATTTATCCGGGAGACGCAGGTGTGAATCCTGTTCGCGACCGTATTCTTCTTCTTTTTCCATTTAATATAATAACTTTAGAGTTCGCTAAGCATGCGTTAATACTTTTCAAAGATTTGTCTTTAAAATGTAATTAATTAAAACATTAAATATAAAGCACGCCTGCATTTGCGTAAATTATATATCTTTATTTCACACCTTTTTATGTGCCATAGCCATTAAATTACTATTTTTGAATAATCTTACTAGCCTATATTACCCGGGATAATGTAAGGATTCTAACGATACCCCATACATCTAAATCAGTTTCTGCGTTTAGAAGTTATGATGGAATAAAGAAACTCACAAACATACATACATACATACATAAACCCTAAGGTAGGCAGAGGTATACACAATTGTACACCAACATTTCACCAATGCTGTTATTAACTCCCATGTAATAGGTGGTGAGCCTGTTGTCATCTACCGGGCACAATTCCAAACTCCGGGTTGCTACTGAGAATTTCCTAAGAGAAAAACCCAATAACACTTTGCCCGACCTGGGAATCGAACCCAAGACCTCATGCTCAGCACTCGCGCTTGGGACCATTAGACCAATGAGGCAGTTAGTAAAAAAGTTACCATAATTAATCGGTTATTACAACTCTAGCTTTTCTTTTTTTTTTTGAGATGGGCTCGTGGCTAAGTAACAGCCGCACAGATCGATCGATCGAGGTTAAGCTGTGCTTGCCGCGGTCGGTCTGTGGATGGGTGACCATCATTTCATACCGAGACCCCTCCGTGCCTCGGAGAGCACGTTAAGCCGTCGGTCCCGGTTGTCAAATTAAGATCTATGACGGCCGTTACGGGTAGTCAGAGGCCTGAAAGTCTGACAACCAGTCATGCCACGAGATATCGTGTTACCCAGTAACTGGGTTGTGGAGGTCAGATAGGCAGTCGCTCCATGTAAAATACTGGTATTAAGCTGCATCCGGTTTGACTGGAAGCTGACCCCAATGTAATTGGGAAAAGGCTAGGCAGATACAACTCTAGCTTTTTCAATAACGTACATAATCACCATATTCAATATGACAAATAAAAATGATTAAATTTATTAACAAGCAGTAAAAAATGTTACAAATAAAAGTTTGACCTCTACAAACACGTTTTTAGAAAATCAATTAACATAAATTATTGAACACAAAAAATAAATATTCATTTAGAAATCAATTTTCGTGTGTTAACCCTAAATAGTAATGAATACTTGCCAACGGGCGGGTGAGAAATACCACGATTAAGGTCACTGACACCGCGTGGGTCACAGTGAAAGTGACCCACCGCAAAGGACGGGTTGCGCTTGCGCACCTTAGGCTGAACAGGAAAACAGGTGATAAAGATGAAATGTTTGTTATTGTAAACTTTATGGTTAAAGATCTTTGGATAAATAATTTTTAAAGTCTAGACTGCTTGGTTGGTCTAGTGATACCAAGCGCGACTCCTGAGCAGGAGGTCTCAGGTTCGATTCCCAGGTCTAGCAAAGTGTTATTGAGTTTTTCTGTTAGGAAATTTTTAGTAGCAGCCCGTAGTTTGGAATTGTGCCCGGGTGATGGAATTAGGCTCACCACCTATACATTGGACTTAATAACAGCATTGGTAAAAGGTGGGTGTACAACTGTGTATACCTCTGCCTACCCCTTCGGGGAATACAGGCGTGATGCTGTTATGTTATTTTTTAAAGTATAATTCTAACGCAGTTGGAATCAGACTTCCTCAGTTGTCTAGTAGATGGCTACTGAGCTTGAGTTGCTGGGGTCAATTCCCGGGTCGGGCAAAGTGAGTTATTTATTTATTTGAATAGTAGGTACAGTACAACCCAATTTCACTACTCAACAATTACACAAAAAACAAAACATTAAAAAAAAACGGTTATACTAAGTTACATAGCTAAGAAAAATCAGAATACTAATAACAATTAAAGTTAAAAAAAATGTGGAAAAAGACTACGGTCGCGAGCAGGATTCGAACCTACGCCTCCCGGATAAATAGTATTTAAGCATAAGTAAGCATTTATGCGGGAGGCGCAGGTTCAGGTTCGAATCGAACTCCGAGGCACGGAATGGTCTCGGTATAAAATGATGGTCATCCATCCACAGACCGACTGCGGCAAATGCAGCTTAACTTCGATCGACAGATCTGTACGGCTGTTAGTTAGCCACGAGACCCTTAGTAAAATCCTTGAGAAAATCTGAACTTAGTGACCTTAATCGCCACCCCGTAGTGAGCTGGCGTGGTGATCAATGCTCGTGCCTTCTCTGTATGAGAAGAGGCCCGCGCCCTGCAGTGGGACTGTTATGGGCTGGTTATGTTATGTATGTAATCATTTTCATAGCACATAACCGTGCCTCATTGTTCTAGAGGTCTCAAGCGTAACTGCTAAGCTTGAGGTCCTGGGTTCGATCCCCAGGTCGGGCAGTGTTATTGAGTTTTTCTAACAGGAAGTCCTCGATAGCAACCTGGAGTTTGGAATTGTTTCCGGTAGATGGCAATAGTGTCACCTATTACTTGCGACTTAATAATAGCATTTGTGAAATGTGAGTGTACTATGTACACCTCTGCCTACCCCTTCGGGCAATACAGGCGTGATGCTATGTTATGTTATATCATAACCACTACGAGAGTTTTACTCGCTCTCGCCAAGATTTTTTCTATAAAGCAATTTTAACAACTATAAATGAGTCTTCCATAAGAAATGCCAATGGAACCCTATTACTTACCTATAGTTATAATCACCTATAATTTAGTAAATAACTCGAAGTCGGCACGCGGTAGCATCCGGGTGGGTCACAGTGAAAGTGACCCGTACAGTGAGCCCAGCGCGGTGTAGGGTTAACTTATTCACGATTGTTTTAGTACCAAAGTACTTACATTGAAAATAATCATAATTTATACCTGATATACCACTATTACTAATTACTGAAAAAAGACAGCTCGCAATATTTCTATCAAAAACATAAGAAAATTTAAGATTCCAATAAATCTCTCAAACCAAATAATGTGGAGCGAACACAAATATTAAATCACCTGTATACATATTGAATAAATGTGGAAGAAAAAATTTGGCGATAATTGTGTTTTACAAGTATCCATATAGATACAAAATTAAATACGCATTTATAAAGATATATTTTTTTTTTGTGGAAACAAAAACACGCTCGTCAGCAGTATTCAAACCTGCGCCTCCCGGATAAATATTCCAGGCGCTCTCACCGCTAAGCCATCTCGACCTCTGCTCACTCCCCGAATTCTTCTTTTAATACGTCTTTTGGTGACGTCATTGCCATCTATTCAGTCCCTCTACAGGTAACTGAACCGACACGACTAACTTTGCTGTTTGCGGTGTTTATACAACGCTTTGAGGGCTGAGTTGACCGCGTCCGTAGGAGTGCACCCTTAGAATGAAATCACTACACGTGGCCCATGGGTGGTGCAAAACAGGCAACACAACTCTGGTGGGAGGCTTCGGCCGCGGCTGGTTACCACCCACCGGACCAAGCCATGCCGTGAAGCGACCTAGTCGTGTTTCGGGATGTAGTCCGGTGCAACCGTTGTAGGAGACGGGTCTGGGCAGTTGCATCAATTCCCCAACTATCGTTCTCCCAAAATCTATCTACTCTACTTAAAAGTAAATAGATTTATTCTGGATCTACGTGCTTCATCCTCGGCCACACCGTCGCTTACTATCAGGAGAGTTGGTGACCAAACGTCAACAAAATGTCGTACAGATACAATTACCCTTAACAAATAAACAGTTTTAAAAAGCATTAAGCAGTACATAGCGAACTCAAAAGTTATATTCCAACCACAAAAAAAAGTTTAGAGTTCGCTATGCATGCGTTAATGCATTTCAAAGATGAATCTCTAGAATATTCACAGACATCGTTAATCTCGACAAAACAGCTCCCGACCACTCGATAAAACGATCAGTCGTTAACGATTTCCACTAGGTATAGAGAAAACTAGTCTATGATACCTCTGGGGGATAAGCAGAGACCGTAGATTGCATGTTAATTATAGTACTTAATGTTATGTAGTTGCAATCGTTAGTTAATCTTGCTAAGCGTGATATATTTCATTAAAATACAAGTGAAGTGAGTTGGTCATTATACACGAAGTTCGATTACGGCCCGAGCCACAGGCGTGGGTTGTTATACAACCGAGAGTGTAAGACTAATGCTCACAAGTTGCAAAAGTCGTTTTCCCAAATATGTGCGAAGAAATAGTTTTTGATAATAAAATAGCGTGAATGTCATAATACGAGCTCCAATGCACCGCGTCGTATTACTTATATAGCATTGAAAAGCATGCGTATATAATAATCGGGTGTGATTCCCGGGTCGGACAAAGTGTTATCGGGTTTTTCTGAAAGGAAATTCTCAGTAGCAGCCCGGAGTTTGGAATTGTGTCCAGTAGATGACAATAGGCTCACCACATAGAACATAGGACTCGATGAACTGTAGGTATACCTTCAGGGAAAACAGGCGTGATGATATGTTTATGTTTATTTTTTCTTTTGTCCCACAGATTATATATTACGAGCATGCCCAACACCAGCACCATTACGACCATGAGGAAGAGGAGCATGGCTGGGGGCCATGGTCACGGAGCATAGTACCTGATGTGAGTATAGAGGTAAATATAGCAGACGACCACTTCTCTGCTTAGCCCCTTTTCTCAATTACATTGTGGTCGACTTCCAGTCTAACCAGATGCAGCGTAATACCAGTATTTTACATGGAGCGACTGCCTATCTGAGCTCCACAATCCAGTTACAAGGTAACACGATAACTCGTGGTATGACTGCCTCGTTGGGCTCGATTCCCGGGTTGAGCAGAGCTATTGAGCTTTTCTGTTTAAAAAAATCTCATTAACAGCCCGGAAATTGGGATTGTGCCCGGTAGATGGCAATAGACTCACCACATGGGACTTAATAACAGCATTGGTGAAATGTGGGTGTGCAACTGTGTTCACCTCTGACTACCCCTTCGCGGAGTACAGGCGTGATACTATAAAAAAAACTGGTTGTCAAACTTTCAGGCATCTCACTACATGTAAGGGCTGTCATAGACCTTCATTTGACCAACCGGGACCATGGTTTTAGGATGCTCTCAGAGGCACGACCTTGAGGTCGTTTATATAATAATGTAATCTGATACCATTGAATCCACAAAACATCTTGGTGAGGTGAATTCAAAAGTCATGTCAAAGGCTTTTTGTTGACCTACATTGATTTGACAGCGCGGTTGGCGCAGTGGTCGAGGGACCGACTGCTGCGCCGCGTGTCGCAGGTTCGATTCCTGCACGGAGCAAATATTTGTACGATCTATAGATAATTGCTCCGGGTCTGGGTGTGTGTGTGCTTGTGAGATTATATGTCTGTTAACGCACCCACGACACAGGAAGAAATTCCTAGTGTGGGGCAACGTTTTAAAAAAAAAAGCAATTTTGTAAGCAAAATAAATAGAGATAGTTCTTTGAAAAGCATTAACGCGTGTTTAGCGAACTCTAAAGTTATTATATTAAATGGAAAAAGAATGCCGTCGCGAACAGGATTCGAAACTGCGCCTCCCGGGTATATACTCCAGGCGCTCTGACCACTAAGCCATCTCGACCTGTGCTCACCACCGCGAATTCTTCATCCATATTTTAACACGTCTTTTTGGCGACGTCATTGCTATCTATTCAGTCTCTATACAGGTGACGTATTCTTTTTCCATTTAATATAATAACTTTAAAATAAATAGAAGAAATCCTGAACATAATTATCAGAGATGGCCAACCCGCAGTGAACAAGATTTGTGATCAATACTCGCGCCTTCTGTTTGAGAAGAGGTCCTTGCCGTGTTGTGTCACAAACAGTGTTAATATTGAAGCATACCACACGTATTTTTAAGGCAAAACAAAATTTGTTTTGTCTACATAATATAAAAACAGTCTAGAACATTGGGGACCCCCAATGATTACCCAAAAGTTATAACAGATCTCTAAAAACCGGTTAGTCCCGAAAATCGGAACATCTGGCAAGAATATCAAGATCAAAATCATATTAATTAAGTATGTACATACATGGGGGCTGAGTTGCCCGCGTCCGTAGGAGTGCACCCTTAAAATGGAGTCCCTACACGTTGCCCCTGGGTGGTGCAAAACAGGCAACACAACTCTGGTGGGAGACTTCGGCCGCGGCTGGTTACCATCCACCGGACGAAGCGATGCCGTGAAGCGACCTAGTCGTGTTTCGGGATGTAGTCCGGTGCAACCGTTGTGGAAGACAGGTCTGGGTAGTTGCATCATGTCCCCAACTATCGTTCTCCCAAAATCTATCCACTCTACATAAGAGTGAATAGATTATTCTGGATATACGTGCTCCATCCTCAGCCACACCGTCGCTTACCATCAGACAAGATGGTGACCAAACGTAGATCTATATTAGATATAAAAAAAAGGAAAAATTTATGAAAATACAACATAATTAATCCAAATAAAACCCGTTACTCACTACCGGTTCTTCCACAGGAAAGCGAGACAGACGTCAGTGAAGTATCGCCCTACAAAGCGCAAGAAAGAAATCCCCTGGTGTATAGCCATCCTTATCTGACGAGAGTGTAGGATTGCTCCGTCTCTTTCACTCCAGTCATAGCGTAAAACCTGACTTGCAATGTGACACTGTTTTTTTTTGTACAGTCGAGCATGCTTTATAAAATCGTTAGATTTGATATAAAAGTTGGTATATAAATGCGTAGATTTTTTAGAGGTTAAAAAATCCACTAATGTAACATAAAAACAATGATTATGTCACACGGATAGTAGGATAACATCAGCATAGCATCAACATAGCTAGAAAGACGGCGGTTACCACGAACATCAGCATTCCCAATGAGGGGTGACGTCAGGCAGGCGGCCGGTCATAAAACATAGCCAAAACTTTAGCAGCTTTCCAGTATAAGTAGAGAGTATGTATGGAAGAAGAATACATGCTGCGCCGACCCCAAATAATTTGGAACAAGGGCAGGGGGATGATGACGATTATTATGACACACGGGTCTTCAGATAAAAAAAAATCGTCTCAAGTAACATTAATGTACGAGAAATCGATTCCTTTTCTAGCCGTCGGCACATCCCACTAATATTATAAATGCAAAAGTTTGTGAGTTTAAATAGATGTTTGTTTTCCCGCAATAGCTACTGAGCGAATTGGAATGAAATATGGCAAGTCGCGGGCAGAAGCTTCTTACATAAACACACGCCTGTTTCCCATAGGGGTCGGCAGAAACTACAGAACGCTACCTGCTACTAGCTTTACAAACTCCTTTTGCTTCGACCACGTTCATAAACGGAATTAACGAAAATTTTCGGTTAACGGCTACCCATGTATAGATTGAGGCACCAAACAGTATTCACCATCAACGATCGATTGATATCTCAAATGTCTTTAATGGAAAATATATGCCAGCCAATTACTTGCCGTTTTTTCGCCGCAAAACTTCACGAGATTGAAAACTGCGAGTAAATATATGGAGAAAGTGTGTTTTTATATCGTTTTCTCTAGATGAAGATGCGATAGATGATTGATAGCATCACGCTTGTGGCCTGCAAAGAGCTAGGCAGCGGTGTACTATCCCTCAAATGATTATAAGTAGATTTTTTTGGGAATGCTTATCCTATGACGAAATGATAATTTTCTACGAATTGTTTGTTAGTTATAGGTAATTGGTTTTGTCCAAGGCCGTTTCCAGGTATTTAGTTCATGCCCGCCCCCCCTTCCGCCACCGAAATAAATGACTCAACCCTGAGGAATTTCCTTATATTTCGCGTCTATATCAAAAATATTAACGTCTGACGATTTCCTGAAAGCGTGAGGTCGGCTTTTCAATTTATTTAACTGATATGCAGTGGAATATTGCGATTTCTTGTGGTATAACGGCATTTATTAGAATTGGTAATAATAATATAAAGGTATGCATTTACTTGTAGGTATGTATGTAATTAAATTAATTGTAAAATGTAAGTTAAATTTCAAGTTTGAGAAAAACTGTGTTAATTATGAAACTTTGTAGTATTTTACTTAGTTCTTTATTATTAAAAAATTATGTAACTTTTTTAGTTTAACAACGATAAAGTTGTACTTTTTACAACACTATTTACTTTACTCAGGGGCGGACCGTGAGGTTGTGAGGCCCTGGGCTATTACTACTAGGGGGGCTACCTTTATATGAGTGGAAAATCCATCATGTACGTTGAGCCGGACTCATACTGATTAAGAACCACACGGTTAATTAATGGTCTTTCATGGGGGCTTTTTATATCGACGTGGCCCTGGGCTGCAGCCCAAAAAGCCCTTAAATAGATCCGCCGCCCCTGACTTTACTAGCAAAATGATTCAATAATCTATAATGTTTTTTAAACATGTTAAAGCCCTATAATTAATTTATGCAATAATGACAAATTAATAAGAATAATGGTGTCTTTAGTGAATGCTATTTGACGTCTAACTTTGAAACTGCAAAGTTGTAATGGTGAGTTAGAATTAATTGTTAAAACTACTAATAGATGGCGCCAGGTGTCTTCTTTATATTAATAACGGGAACTTGAAAGATGCGAGCCAGCGAACCGATATCAGTTGGTAAACTTTATCACAGGTTCAAGTCCAGATCGACATGTTAAAGAAGTTGACGTTATATAAAAAATTACCGTGAAATACGGATAGGACAGACAAAGTTTTCAATATTGTATTTTACATTTATTTATTTACACAACATATTGAATTCTACTTCGAATCAAAGCGACGAAACGGAATATGTATTATAATTAATTACATTTAGAAAAACTTACTTGTCTGTCCATTTTACTGTACCACAGATGATATAATTCTATACTAGACTGTATCAAGTTACCTCAACAATTATTAACTTTTGCATGAGTAACTTTAAAAAAAGTAGCAATGACAAACCTATTTGTTTTTATTTATTTATTAAGTATTTAGCAGACAGACTAACTAATTGCATTTATAAAATTCCGCCAAGAAGTCCGTGTTGCCAATACAAAAAACAGTCAGTGTTGCAAGTTCAGAATACGATTATACCTAAGATTTAAGAATAAATTTAATTAAGGCATTATTAATTAAGTTGTGGCCATAGTGTGATTGTTATTTATTGTGTGCTTGAGTGTACGCCTTTATTTATTGACATTAAATATATTTTTCATGAATATTTTGGTTTTAATTGTGTTTCCAATAGAATCAACTTATTTCTAAAGTTACAATATTAAATGGAAAAAGAATACGGTCGCGAACAGGATTCGAACCACACTTGTATAGGTACTGAATTGATTGCAATGACGTCGCCATAAGACGTGTTAAAATATGGAAGAAGAATTCGCGGTGGTGAGCAGAGGTCGAGATGGCTTAGTGGTCAGAGCGCCTGGAGTATCTATCCGGGAGGCGCAGGTTCGAATCCTGTTCGCGACCGTATTCTTTTTCCATTTAATAGAACTTTTGTTTTAAAATTTGGAAATCCTGTAGAACTGTATCTACATCGCCCCCTAGGGTCCCGTCGTCTAAGTACCACACGTTAAATTTAGAATTTAGAATCATATATGTATAGTGATATTTTTATACATGATCAGGCCATATAACATGGACATAGCCTCAACATTTATAAGATAATAACACTATATATGATTCTTAAAGGATTGGGATGTTGTTCGGCGATTTACAACTCCAAAGTGGTAACCCTGAGTTTAGTAGATCTGTAAATGATTGCTAGATAAATATTGCCAGGCGTCTCCTTAAGACGAATACAAGGAGGATTGAAAATTCAATAGGTTTGAACACGACAAGGTAGCTCAGTTGGTAGAGTGATGACACGAAATGTCAAGGGTAGCGGGTTCAAGCTCCGTTCTTGTCTATTAACTTTTCAATGTTTCCTTGCTTTTTTTAATTTACAACAGTAATTGTGCGTCCTGAAAATATTATTCAAATCATATGGTGGCGAAGCGAGATTTAATTGAGAAAATATAAATTGACAGCACAGTTGTCGCAGTATCAGATCGAGAGATCGGACTCGGCGCAGCGGATCTCGGGTTCGATACCCGCGTATTTCTTTTTTTAACTTTAATTTTATTTGGGGTTTTTGTCCAAGAAGGATATGTCAACCCCATCGTACCTTATTATGATATAGTATCTCTTATTAAATTTAATTTTAAAAACCAAACCCACTGGACGGAAAAGTCTAGTTTTCATCAAATAGAATGAAAAACAATCATAAATACAACTAGATATAAATATAGATAAATCTTTGAAGAGCATTAACGCATGCATATATGAACTCGCTAAGAGTTCAGTCTCCTGTAAAGGGGCTGAATAGATAGCAATGACGTCACCAAAAGACGTGTTAAAATGTGGAAGAATAATTCGCGGTGAGCAGTGGTCTAGAGATGGCTTGGCGGTCAGAGCGCGTGGAGTATTCATCCGGGACGCGCAGGTTCGAATTCGCTCACGACCGTACTCATTTTCCACGGAAAAACTTATATCTTTACAACTAGATATATTTTGAATAACTATGTATGTTTGAAGTGTATGACTGCCTCGTTGGTCTAGTGGTCCCAAGCGCGAATGCTGAGCATAAGGTCTCGGGTTCAATTCCCAGGTCGAACAAAGTGTAATTTAGTTTTTCTGTTAGTAACTTCTCAGTAGCAGCCCGGAGGTTGGAATTGTGCCCGGTAGATGGCAATTAGGGTTTAATAGCAGCATTGGTGGAAAAAAATGCAAATATTGAAAAAAAAACATTGAATAGATTCAGGCGTTACTTTGCGGAAGTCCATTACAATGGATGCAAATAAATACAATATCTAGCTACTTCCACAAAATTGAGGGTAGTCGTGCATTACCTGTGCACCGCCCGCCGAGTGTCACTCGGTGGCGGACACTGCACGGTCTAACAGCTCCTGATGATGCCCCGTGAGGGGCGAAACACGTGTAGAGTAGTTGGTGGCAGTCGGAATTTTCACCGCTTGCGTATGTGCATATATTTGCGGGCGAGCGGGCGGTGCACAGGTAATGCATGACTACCCTCAATTTTGTGGAAGTAGCTAGATTTTGTATAAATTTGCATCCAAAAAAAATGAGTGATGCTATGCTATGTTGTCTGAAATTGTTTAATGCAAGTGGATGTAGTTTCTTGCCGGCCCTTCGCCATAACATCAACGCCTTGGAACCGTGCACCTAGCTTTGACTTTTCATAAATACCTGTCAATTTGAAACAAAATATTTGAATTTGAGTATTCAGTTAAATAGTAAAAAAACGGCAGAAATGTAGTTAAAATTGAATCGCTCCCGAGCAGAAGGCGAAGGTTGTGATGCATCTGGGCAGGGGCGGATCTATATAAGGGCTTTTAGGGGTTCCGCCCAGGGCCCCGTGGATAAAAAAGCCCCCCAGACCCCACTGCAGACAATGGACAATGTTAATAATTAAGCGTGTTTTTTTGTCGGTATGAGTTCGGCTCAAATTTTATGTTCCAGTAGTATGAGCCCAGAGCCCCACAAACTCTCAGTCCGCCCCTGCAACTGGGTGCGAATCAAATTTCATTACTTAAATCGTAACCCGAAAGCCCAAAATCTTCAATTGCTTGTTTTTGATTATTTTTCTTCCATAATGTCTCCTACAATCGACACTAATGTCGTCTTCCGATCCGTTGTCTTTAATACTTGAGTATTTTTGTCTGTTAGTATATCCGACGTTGGCGCCACAACTAAAAGACAGAAGCAACGGAAAATTTGAACTTTCAACTGAAAAGCGATTTTGATAATATAATTACTTGCAATGGTGACACTGCGAGCTCCACCGCCCGTATCAACTCATACTAATTTAAGGGAAAAGCACCCTTATGTATAGTCGACCATACAATTGCTTTAACACCCTAATGCTGAATTTCGTTTGCACATCATAATATGACAAGGTCTATTTTCGCTTACAAGATCAAAGTGTCAGTCAGATACTGTCAACCTTATTGACATTTTAATTTACTGGAAGGTTTTATCAAATATGGTAAAGCACTTTCGTGGTCGACTATATTAAGCAGAATTATGAACCTAAAAGCGGTGTAATAATGACGTCCGAACCTAAGAGCGATGTAATAGAGCCACTTTACCGAGTTTTATTGAAAATACTATTATTATAGATCCAGTAGTGCGTAGGAAAGACTTTCATCCTATTTCTGACTCATCATCATCAGCCCCCTGTCCTTATTCCAATTTATTTGGGGTCGGCGCAGCATATATTCGTCTTCCATACATACTCTCTACTTATACTGGCATGCTGCTAAAGTTATGGCTATGTTTTATGACCGGCCGCCTGCCTGACGTCAACCCTCTTTGGGAATGCTATTGTTGGTGGTAACCGCCACCGATACGGTCTCCTTCTATCTAGCTATGTCACACCAAATGTTATCCATGCGTCATTTTCTGACTGTGACACATACACTTGAAAAACTTTACCCTCATTTTTGGGCAGTCGGGTAAAAAATCAAAAACACAACTTTATAAAAACCAAAAATATATTTTCTCATTAATACATACTGATAACACGAACAATCATTACATACAGGCACTAAAAACGAAAACCGACGACCACCGAAATCTACGGGCAACCTATAACCAGCCACGAAAATTCACGAACGCCTCCGAAGATACCCGAAGATCTCCGAACTATCGAGGCGAATACTTCGGATTATCTGGCGCATAAGTAAAACTTCTCAGTTCATAAGACACGCCATTTTGATTCTCGTAACCGATTTCTTTTTTGAAATCTTCGAATTCCGAACAGCCGCCGAACACGCGGTTTGGTTTGCGGTCGGGCGTGTTCGGGTCGCGTTCGGCAGTCTTCGAGTCGGATGGCGCGCTGTGATTGGTCGGCAGCGGTCGGAATAAGGCGGAATGGGCGGTCGCCGTGTCGAGATCGGCTTTCCTCGATACGATTATACGTATGTCGGTGTGCAGGTATAGTTTCCCGGATTTTGATGTCATAAATCTGAAAAGATTGAAAATACACAATTAATTTCTAGATTTATCTATGGATTTAACAATATAACCAACCAGGATAATCAGTAGAACCTATGACTAGTGTCCAGAGCTTAAACCACCCACCCGTAGGTCTCTGACATGGCTTTACACACCATCGAGAACCTCTCTCAGGTGTGCTGGTTTCCTCACGATGTTTTCCTTCACCGTTTTAATAAGCAAGTGATCATTATTATAATATGCACATGACTTCGAAGTCGGTGGTGCGTACCGTGGATTCAAACTTGCGACCTTGTCAGGTTGTTCATCAACTATTATACGTCAAGAAGTAGAATCTATGAGACAATAATCCATACTAATATTATAAATGCGAAAGTAATTGTTTGTGACCTGTTCGGGACCGCATTCTTTTTCCATTTAATATTATAACTTTAAATTATTTTGTATTAGAACCTTGGGGACTACCTCTTTAGGCACCTGATTAATTCAAGATAAATCTTTGAAAAGCATTAACGCATGCTTAGCGAACTCTAAAGAGGTCGAGATGGCTTGGTGGTCAGAGCGCCTGGAGTATTTATCCGGGAGGCGCAGGTTCGAATCCTGTTCGCGACCGTATTCTTTTTCCATTTAATATTGTAACTTCAGAGTACCTGATTAACTTTGGAAAACCAAGATTTTTATGAAAAACTTGCGCCCTGCTCGTGCCCTGGAACTTTGAGCAGCTGGGGCACTAGAAATTACCAGGAGTTAACTTCACATAATTTTTCACTTTCACGTCGTGGTGGCCGAGTGGTTACGGGCCCGCCCCCTGAGCCGCAGGTTGTGGGTACAAACCTGGCATGAACCAATATGACTTTTTCAATGTCATATTTACTTTCTTAGTTAATCTAAGACATCACAGACATACGGTGAAGGAAAACATCGTGAAGAAATCTGGACTTGTTAGTCTGAAATCGCCCGCAGTGAGCTAGCGTGGTGATTAAGCTCGTGCCTTCTCTGTATGAGAAGAGGCCCGCGCCCTGCAGAGGGACAGTTACGAGCAGCTTTTTTTTTTCTTTTTTCACTGACCGCAGATGTATAAGGTACCGCAGCCACTTGTGCGCGTGGTGGCGGGGCGGGGGCGGCGCGCCGGCCGGCATGTACAGCGTGCGCTGGCGCAGGAACGTGCGCGCGCCGCCCGGCATGCGCGTCAGGTCGTACAGCACCACGAACATCTTCACCAATGTGCCGTGAGGGTTGAACAGCGACACTTGGATTGTACCGGAGCGGGCTACTCGGTAGCCGCTTGACCCTAAGTTTATGTGGCCCTGTAAAGAGATAAAATAATAAGCAAGTTGAAATGTGATGGACATAACATAACATAGCATCACGCCTGTATTCCCCGAAGGGGTAGGCAGAGGTGTACACAATTGTACACCCACATTTCACCAATGCTGTTATTAAGTCCCATGTAATAGGTGGTGAGCCTACTGCCATCAACCGGGCACATTTCCAAACTCCGGGCTGCTACTGAGAATTTCCTAACAGAAAAACTCAATAACACTTTGCCCGACCTGGGAATCGAACCCGAGACCTCCTGCTCAGCAGTCGCACTACGGACCACTAAACCAACGAGGCAGTTGGAATATAGTAATATCTTAGTTTTTCGCGATCACTTTATAATAAAAACAGTTTTTTCAGTCCTCCTTTGACCACGAACGTTGCAGTGTTCGAAACGCCAAGAAAAACAAAAACAAATAATACACGCGATTAATCTTCTTTCGTGAGACATATTCATATCAATTAATGTTAACCGGTTACTACTCTTTTTTTTTTAAGTTGCCCGGGTCTAGGAATTTCTTCCTGTATCGTGGGTGCGTTTACAGACATATAATCTCACAAGCACACACACACCCAGACCCGTAGCAATTACCTATAGATCGTACAAATATTATCTCCGTGCAGGAATCGAACCTGCGACACGCAGCGCAGCAGTCGGTCTCTCGACCACTGCGCCAACCGCGCTGTCAAAAATGTCTGATTGTCCGACTAGTGGCGCGTTTGACTCGCGACATCGCGGGCTCAGCTCATGACTAAGGGCATCGTTCGAGTTCGAAACTAGTCGGGAATTACAAATTAATCCCGAAAAATGCACGTGAGTAGTAACCGGTGAACAATAATTGATATGGGATTGTTTTTTATAGTCCCACAATATCTCAGGACTTTTTAAACACTGGGGGTGTGTTGTGCCTATATTCCCCGAGAGGATAGGCAGAGGTGTACACAATTCTACACCTACGTTTAACCAATACTGTTATTAAGTCCTTTGTCATGGTAGCGAGCTGATTGCCATCTACCGGGCAAAGTCTCAAACTCCAGGACGCTACTGAGAATTTCTTAACCAAAAAACGCAATATAACATTGCCAGACCTGGGAATAGAACCCAGGACCTCACGTCCCGCATTCATCCTTACGACCAGTAAAAGTAGACTTTATTGTTTCTGATTGAGTGAGTACAGCTGTTATACATATATGATAGTGTTGGATACATCAATCAGCCCATTTTGGGCATACAATAATTTTAGGATAAAATCTAGGAAAAAGAAGGAAGACCAAATGTAGGAAGTTAGTTACAATCAAATTTAGTCGCTTTTAGATTCTAAAAATTCCTTATTTGTATAGAAACATTTTTCTGCTAACCATTTTTTTAACTGTGCATGAAATAATCTTAAGGGTAATTCTCTTATAGTCTGAGGTATTTTATTATAAACTTTAACACACATAAACATACTATTTCTATGGTAAAGGGTGGTTCTACATTTTGGCACAACTATCTTTGTAGGATCCCTTTGGCTGAACAAACTATTCTCACAAATTTTTTCAAACAATTGTGGGTGTTTCCTGACAAATAGTCCAATTTCAAGAATATAGAGCGAGCTTAAAGTTAATATTTTAGTTCTTCTAAAAAGTGGTCTACAGGAATCTAGAGGCTCGGTATTGCATATTGCTCTCAAACATTTCTTTTGAGATATAAAAACTTCGTTTCTTAAAGTTGAGTTGCCCCACAACAATAGACCAGTAGACCATTGAGGCCATAATTAAATAAAAATAACGTAATTTAACACTGGACAGATTGATTCACCAACAGATTGATTCACTACCTGATTGATAAATGCACTTCATGTTTATATTGCATTTCTTATTCTATAAATTATTCATTTATTAAACTCACCATATGAAACGCGTAGAAAAACACGGTGACGATCAGTTTTTTTGTGGATAGATTGATTCACTCAGTGATTGATAGATAACTATCATACACATTTTTTTATTGTATTTCTGACTTGTTATTAATATATTAAACTCACCATATAAGGCGCGTTGGTCCCTCCCGGTGCGTAGAAGAACACGGTGACGGGCAGTCTCTTGTGGGGTGGGCAGAAGGACCCGTAAGCTCCTAGTTCAGCGGTAAACCCGTGGACTGTGGCTACCGGCTCCAAGCGACCCTTTAGGGCTGATTCTTCAAAACTCCCTAACAGAGATACGTAAAATTAATTTTATTACTAACAATAATACTCCTTCTGACCGTATTTCGGTCACGGCGGCCTATCTCCACGGAGATTAGCCAAATAAGCAGGAGATTTAGTGCACAAGTGTATGCGCAAACACAGGTGCACCCCCTCTTCCTTCACTCTCATAGTCCGATCGGACAACAATTCGACACGACCGGAGAGAGATCAGGCGCAGGACCGACGGCTTTACGTGCTCTCTGAAGCATGGGGGTGTCACACCCCTCCTGACTCCGGACTGAGAATTTCCTAACCGAAAAATTCAATAACACTTTGCCCGACCTGGGAATCGAACCCAGGACCTCACGCTCAGCAGCCGCGCTTGCGACCACTAGACCAACGAGGCAGTCAGTTACTAACAATACCAATATAGGAAACATTACGAATGCCAAATACATACATAAACTCAAGCCTTTCTCCCAAGGGGGTAGGCAGAAACTACTGAACGCCACCTGCTACGATCCTTACATATGCCTTTTGCTTCGTCCACGTTCATACATCTGGTCATACACGCGATAAGTATATCTGCTCGATTCATAAACAAGTAATTAAAAAAAAAAACATATCATCATCATCATCTGCCTAGCCTTTTCCCAATTACATTGGGGTCGGCTTCCAGTCAAACCGGATGCAGCTTAATACCAGTATTTCACATGGAGCGAATGCCTATCTGACCTCCACAACCCAGTTACTGGGTAACACGATATCTCGTGGTATGACTGGTCGTCAGACTTTCAAGACTCTGACTACCCGTAACGGCTGTCATAGATCTTAATTTGACAACCGGGACCGACGGCTTAACGTGCTCTCCGAGGCACGGAGGGGTCTCGGTATGAAATGATGGTCACCCATCCACAGACCGACCGCGGCAAGCGCAGCTTAACCTCGATCGATCGATCTGTGCGGCTGTTACTTAGCCACGAGCCCCTCTAAAAAAAAAAAAAAAACACATATAAGGTCCTAATTTATTAAGTAATTTCCTTTGAAAGGGTTAATATGTAAGTCAAATACATTGACTTAAGCTAAGAATTAAATGGATATAACAAATTATTTGTAATTAACATAGTACTAGCAAGACGAAAACTGCTCCTTGAACGGCGAACATTAAGAACAAAATAAAATTGTTTTAAAAATTTTAATTATGGCTTAAATGAATCTTTATCACTTACACATTGACCCCTTAAAAGGAAATTACCTAATAAATTAGGGCCTTATTTACAACGACAGCCATTTTTTTTTCTTATAAGATATACTTGGCAGTGAGTTTTTTTTTTTTTTATGTTTCGCATTAGGTTGAACATACACACGAGCGTATTATACTAATAATAAACCAATTAATTTGTTAAGATCAAATAATGAAAATTTTACAATATATAATTCCTTTTTTTTTATGGAATAGGGGGCAACCGAGCAGACGGCTCGCCTGATGGTAAGCGACTACCGCCGCCCATGGACACCCGCAACCACAGAGGAGTCGCAAGTGCGTTGCCGGCCTTTTAAAGGGTTTGCCCCTCCGGTACCCTCACTCACTCGACGAAACACAACGCAAGCGTTGTTTCACGCCGGTTTTCTGTGAGGCCGTGGTATCAATCCGGTCGAGCCGGCCCATTCGTGCCGAAGCATGGCTCTCCCACGGTGAAAATTCCTATTTTCTTAGGAAACATTGACAAATAATAGACACAAACGAGGCTTGAACCCGCGGCCCTGACAGTCCGTGTCATCAGTCTCCCAACTGAGCTACCGTGTCTTTGTTCGAGCCTATAAAATTTCAAGCTTCCTTGTATTCGTCTTAAGGAGACGCCTGGCGATATTTATTTAGCAATCATTTACAGATCTACTAAACTCAGGGTTACCACTTTTACAATATAGCATCCCTAGAAATATCACTTCCTCACCTAGGAACTTACAAGATCGCATAATTTACGGGTCTTGATGACCTTCGTGGTGGACTAACCTAGTAATCCAGTGCTGGGCTTGATCCTGAGCTTGGTGGTGGTGGTAGTGGTGGCGGTGGTGGTGGTGGCAGTGGTGGCGGGCGCGGGGGGCGGCGCGGGCGGCGGGGAGGCGGGGGACGAGGGCGGCGCGGGGGACACCGGCGTGTACGGGTGGAACAGTGCACTGCAAGCAACAGAATTAATATTATTAAACGATAATCTTCATAGAATTCAACGTACACACGAACAGACAAAGCCGAAATGATAATAAGTTAAATATTTGTGAAATGATTTGTGAAATTATTGAAATGATAATAAGTTAAGTATTTCTAGGAGGCGCCGGTTCAAATCCTGTTCGCGACCGTATTCTTTTTCCATTTAATATTGTAACTTTAAAGTTCGCTAAGCATGCGTTAATGCTTTTCAAAGATTTATCTTGAATCTTATTAAACTTAATGTTTTTATTAAAACTAGGTATTTTTTTAGAATCCTGTGTAGATATTATTTTCTCTAAAACCAATTATACTTTTTTTTTAATACAATCATCATGCCTATTATAGTATTAATAAATTACTATTCTACAAGCAAATATATAAAAAATAGGAACTCACCTCTTAATACCAGAAATTCCATTAATCGAATCGTCAAAATCGAAGCAATTATTTCCTCTCCTCAATGGCGCTGGACTCGAAGTTAACGGCAAGCCAGTCTTTGTATGAAACACCATTGAAGCTGCCGAATCAAATCGCCAACGAAACCTATCCATCTCAGTAGGGGACGGCACTTGATTCTCCTGTCCTTTCTTGGGGTCAGGGAATTTGAAACCTTTATCGTCCTTAGGAGAATCACCCCCATCAGAATTCTCGTTAACACAACGATCAAATGTCCCATAGTCACATTTTTCGTACAAAACGTAGTCCTCATCGCTAATGGAGAATGTCTTCTGACGTTTCGGATCTCTTGGTCGTGAAAAAACCGTGTCTTCCTTCTCCAACTGCAATTCTTCTATGTCCTTCTCTCTCTGAGCAAATCTGTCACACACGATTTTCTCAATCTTGTCCACTATAGGAAAAAACCTCCGCAGTTTAGGTCTCTTTATAATGTCATTACTATTACTAATACTAGGATTATTATCACAAAATGTATCACATTTATGCTTCTTAATCGTTTTATCTTCTTCGCGCTTTCTTCTGGCTCCATTTTCTTGGTTCTTCTCTATTGATGCTAGATTGTAGTTGGCTTCTGATCTGACCATGCCTCTTTCGTTGCAAGTTTCACATTTCATTTGTATTGTATTTCCACATTGGCATGATAATTCTTCTGTTTGGGTGGCAACGGTATTCGTTTTTTTGAACTCAGCTGGTGGTGGTATATCTGTGTCTACAAAGGGGGATTTTGTCTCGATTCTGCTGGCCGGCAAGGTCAAATATGTCTGATTTCTATAGCACCCAATAGCTCTAAACCTATCAAATCTCGACGCTTGTAAAATTGGTATCGATGTATGTGTTTCTTTCAATTTTTGGAGCCCATCCCCTTCAGAAGACGTGCTGTCATGGAGTTTTTTGATCTTACACTCTTTGCGAAGCCTCCGTTTGTATTTAGCGATTTCTTTAAGCCTTCTATCGTCTAGTTTCTTCGGTCTATCCTTCCCGTCTGACTCATCATCACAATTACATTTATGTTTACCACTTTCGCTGCACGGCGTCAGCATTCTGTCATCAACAACTTTGTTACTAGAGTTATCGAACCTACTTCCTATACTGAGATCATTTAGTTTGCCGACTAACTCTTCGTGTATATTTGGCGGGGTGTCCTTGCTGGATTTTCTTTTTGGACAGGAGCATTTTATATGTGGGATATCGTCCAATCTGGGTAAGCTTTCTAAGATGACGTTGAGGTAAAGATTGCTACCGATATCTGTGACTGGGAATTTGTGGTCGTTGGGGGGTCGGCTGAAGTCGGCTTTCTTGTAGCTGTCCTGGGAGATCTGTATGGAGTAAACGATGTTTAGTTTGCGATCGTTGTCGTCTGTGTCGTCACAGTTCGCTTCGATTTTCTTATAGTTGCATGTTTCTCGGCTTAGCTTGCGTCTGTAAAGAAAGGTATGGTTTAGGAATTGATTTCAATATTAAAGGTGGATTCTGACGGTTTTGATAGCGATATTCACGTGTTTGAGTGGGATATTAGACAATACATTTTAAACTAATGTAAGAAACATTTAAAAAAGAGATACTGGCAGAAATACCAGACACTTGTCGAGTGTTCTAACTAATTCAGTTATCGTATCGTTGCTCGGAACTATCTTTTTACACGTTCATTTATTGCCTTAGAGCGGACGCTTGGTATAAAAATTATAATTAATAAAGGGCAATAGACATCACAATATTATCGATACATTTTAAGATTGTCTTTAAATGCAAGACATATTGTACAGATAAATCTTTGAAAAGCATTAACGCATGCTTAGCGAACAGAATACGGTCGTGAGCAGGCATCGAACCTCCCGGTTAAATACTCCAGGCGCTCTGTCTGCTTAACGATCTCGACTTCTGCTCACTACCGCGACTTCATCTTCCACATTTAATATGGTGACGTCATTGCCATATATTCAGTCCTTTTACAGGAACCGCTTTATTAAGACGCAATATGCTATATAATATAATATTTAGCGTAGCCTTAACTGTGCTTTAACCTTTGTAACATTACAAAGCTTACTTATAAAACAATAATTTACAACTTTATGGGAATATTAATTGTTCACCGGTTACTACTCACGTGCATTATTAGAATTTGCCCGACTAGTTTCGAGCTCGAACGGAGCCCTTAAGTCATGAGCTGAGTCCGCGGCTATGTCGCGAGTCAGACTTTCTGTCTTTCGACCTCGAAGCTAGTCGGGCAACCCCCAAGAATGTACGTGAGTAGTAACCGGTGAACAATAAATAATATGAATATGCCCGCGAAAGTTATTAACGTGAATAATTCGCCATCAAATATGCATTATCTAAAATGCTTGTCAGAATACACCTTCCACCTAATTCTATGTTAGTCACTTAACATTTTCATCATCAGCTAACAGACGTTCACGTTTAGGACCTTCAGCGAGTCTGCCTTCAGCGAGGATCTTTGAGAAACAAAAATTTTTATCTTTCAATACTACCGCGGTTGGTATTTTTTTATTGCCAAATGGAATTAGGAATGACTATTAACTCTTATAACCGGAGAAGTACAAAATTGAACTTCATAACAATAAAAATCTATTGTCTGATAATTAATGAACCAACAGATTGATGTAGAATTTGTGTAAAATTTTAGCCGATGCGAAGGATGCTCGTTTGGGAAGTAGAGACCATAAGAAATACTAAAACAACTTTTGACCGGATTAATCGCGTGTTTGTAGCGTTCGTGGTCCAACTTTTAACCGGATTAATCGCGTGTGTTTATAGCGTTCCTGGTCCAACTTTTAACTGGATTAATCGCGTGTGTTTGCAGCGCTCGTGGCCGCATCGTGTAAAAAAATTACACTAATTCTATCTGTTGGCGATGCGAAGGATGCTTGGTTGGGAAGAGAAGTAGAGATGATAAGAACTCGTGTGTTATTACACACTCGGCTTCATTACACCCTCGCCTTCGGCTTGGGCTGCATTTTAGCATCGAGTCTAAAGACAAATTTTGCTAACTTATATCATAATTATCCTAAAACAACTTTTAACCGGATTAATCACGTGTATTATTGGTTTTTGTTTTTCCTGACGTTTCGAATACTGCAGCGTTCGTGGTCGCAGGAGGACCGACACCATGTCCACCTGCGACCACGAACGCTGCAAACACACGCGATTAATCCGGTTAAAAGTTATTTTAATATAATGTGTAGTGATCGCGATTATCTATAATATTACTATTATCATAGTTTTTGTAAGAGGATCTTTAGAGGAAAATTCGGTTGGAAGTAGCTGGATAGACCCTCGAAAACGTTCCATCTAATCCTATAGAGTAGCTTAACTTTCTAGCGAGGCTACAATTGAGTGGTACATATAGCATCACGCTTGTATTCCCGTAGGAAGTAGGCAAAGGTGTACACAGTTGACCCACATTTCACCAATGCCGTTATTAAGTCACATGTAATAGATGGTGATCCTATTGCCGTCAACCGGGCACAATTCCAAACTCCGGGCCGCTACTGAGAATTTCATATCTAAATGAGACATTGCCCGACCCGGGAATCGAACCCGAGACCTCATGCCCAGCAGTCGCGCCACTAGACCAGCGAGGCAGTCGTAGAAGAAGAAGATCTACACAAGCCATTTGCTTACCTGCGTTCAGTGGGGCTATCATCGGCGCTGGTCTCCTTGAGCCTGGCGAGCCACGCGGACAGCTGCGAGAAGTGCAGCTGCGACCGCACCGCGTTCAGCAGCCACTGTGACGTGCTGAACGCTGGGCTCTGGTGTCCCCTGGAAATACAATTTAATGGTGAGGACACATCATCATGATTGCCGTAAATTTCGGCTGCGTTTCCACCAGATATGTGCGAGGAAGCTGAAAGACGAAAATTCCACCAATAGTATCTATCACGAGGATAAAAAAATTAAGTGAAAAAAACACACAGCTCAGCTGTCTGGCAAATCTCTGATGGAAACGCAGGCTTATCCCAATTTATTAATTTTCAGTGAAGGTTCAAGCGTTACTTTGCAGAAGCCCATTACAATGGATGCAAAATCATCATCATCAATACATTTAATAAAAATGTAACGGATCGCTGTCTGTACATGGAAGATATATGAGAAAAAATATTATTGGGACCTTTATCAACGCAAATAGCACCCAAAACGATGATTGTTAGAATTTTTGTCTGTTTGTCTGTGCGTTTATCCGATTTAGATGTGGTTTTCACTAATATATTGTGGTAAGCTTCACTTAACATTTAGTGTTTGTTTCATGTCAATCGGTTCATAAATAAAAAAGTTATGCCAATTTAAAGAATCACGTCGAACAATTGTTAATTATGAATTTGTGTTCATACACGACATGGTGTTAATTTACGACATCCACGCGGACGGAGTCGCAGGCACAGCTAGTAGTTTATATATCTAAGCTTAATATACCTAAGGTAAATTATTTCTATCAATAACAAAGAGGAACACAAGAATCTCATAACCAAAAACTAATATTAACAATTTACATTTATGGATGCATATAAATAAACTATCTAGCTACTTCCACAATATTGAGGGTAGTCATGCAATACCTGTGCACCGCCCGCCCGTAAATATATGCACATACGCAAGCGGTGAAAACTGCGAGTACCACCAACTACTCTACACGGGTCCCCCCCCCCTCCCCACGGGGCATCATCAGGCTGTTAGACTGTGCAGCTTGATAGCAGACACTACTAGCTAGATATTTTATTTATTTGCATCCATTATTTATTTTCTTCCTCCATACATCTCTGGAAAAAGAATATGGTGGCGAGCAGGATTCGAACCTGCGCCTCCCGGATAAATACTCCAAGCGCTCTGACCACTAAGTCATCTCGACCTCTGCTCACTACCATGAATTCTTCTCCCACATTTGAACGTCTTTTGGTGACGTCATTGCCATCTATATTCCGTCCATATACGGGTAACCGAACCGACACGACTAACTTTGCAGTTAATACAATGTCGTAAAGATGCAATTACCTTAATAATTAAAGATAAATCTTTGAAAACCTGAGCTAGCATTCTGAAGCGAAACATTCTATAGTTCTTTGGAGATTGTGTTGAGAAATATATTCCCTATAGTCACCCAAATGTAGCCTACTCCCAAGTCGTTACAATTTACAAAGACGCACTCCACTATTTTCTGCCTAATGTTTGGGCTGTGTCCAGCAGCCCGCGATTCCCCCTCAGAGAAAATATAAGGCGTATACTTGCAGAGGGGCTGTAACAGCCGCACAGATCGATCGATCGAGGTTAAGCTGCGCTTGCCGCGGCCGGTCTGTGGATGGGTGACCATCATTTCATACCTAGACCCCTCCGTGCCTCGGAGAGCACGTTAAGCCGTCGGTACCGGTTGTCAAATTAAGATCTATGACAGCCGTTACGGGTAGTCAGAGGCCAGAAAGTCTGACAACCAGTCATACCACGGGATATCGTATTACCCAGTTACTGGGTTGTGGAGGTCAGATAGGCAGTCGCTCCATGTAAAATACTGGTATTAAGCTGCATCCGGTTTGACTGGAAGCCGACCCCAATGTAATTGGGAAAAGGCTAGGCAGATATATAGACTTGAAGATTGAACTATCTACAACAGCTTAGACAAAAAGACGGGCGCGTTTCGTGGACTGACTGACTGATGCCATTAGTTCTAAAGTAATACAGTCATCCTTGCTTGAGGACCATAATTGAGCAGGGCATTTTTTTCTTAATCAACATTCTCAACCATTCTGCCAAGACTTTGCTTGGCTTGCCCAGAGAAGACTACAGCCATCCCGTGTTCCAACTAAAAGGCGATTTCTGCAGGGTCTACTTACTTCTTAACCTGCGCCCTCATGGTCCACCTCTCGAGTAGCAAGGCTCGATGCGCATGCTTGTCGAACGAGTCACCTTCACACAGCGAGGAGTAGCAGTCCTGGCAGTCTGGGGCTAGCAGCACCTGGAACATTTGGTGACAGCGTTATATAGATGATGGTTGAGGCTTCAAAGATGCAAGAACTCGTTCTAATATATTTTTAAAACGCACCAACGCATTTATAGACTAAAGTCACGCCCTCTGGGTTTGAGAGCGACAGCGCGTAAGACCTAGACGGAAATGGAGGGGTGAGCCTTCTTCCAAAAAGACGGAAAAAGAGTTGGGAGGCATTTGCCCTACAATAGGACACTAGTTTAGCTTACAATAATAATAATGAACGCATGGGAAGCGTATACTAAAGTTATATTTTTCGTGGATAGAGACATATGACAGCAAGTGGGCTCTGAATTCTACTCCTTTGATCGGTAAGTATTCCAAGTGCCAACTAAGGTATAACGACCACGAACTGACGATCGCAGTGTAGGACGCTCCCCATTTGATGGAGCGATAGCCGAGGACCTATAACATCATAAGGGTCGCAGCCGCAGACGGTCAATGGAATTGACTCAAAACCTATGACTATAAACTAACCTCAATGCAGACAGGGATCTGTTCGTCCCACAGCGCCTGCACGCGGGTGTTCAGCTTGGCCTCCACGCCTGGCCTCGGCTCCTCGGGTGCGGCTGGCTTTGGCTGGGTTTGGACCTGAAATGGAGAGAAGGCTATTTCATTATTTATTAATTATTGACTATTTAATCAGAAGCAAACGAATATCAGTGGTTTAATCGCTTTTTGATAACTAGCGACTGAATGCTGAACTCAAATGCAAATAGTGGCCGAAAGACATGCGAATCTATCTCTGACACGCGTTTTGACTCTCGCAGAGAAGCCAAAAGGACTTAAAGTTTTGTTTGCTAAGGCCCTAAATAAACTAAGGTTTAGGCCGACCGCTGTAAGCGCTGCCTTCCCACTGGTTGAATGGACAGCAGCATATGTAACAATCACAAAGACAAAACAGCGCAAGTTCTTCTGGCAAACGTCTATCACTGCCGACAGCTGGCAGTAGACTAACTTGTTCGTCGGTTTTGTTTCCCTACCACGTCCTGCAGACAATCGGGAGAGCCACGCTTACAGCAGTCGATGTATATAGCAGATCTCTGAGACATTCGTTTAAACAGAGACCTCTGATCAAAATTTAAAAAAAATACACAGAAAAGCAATGGACATACCTGATGAATGGCGGTACCTTACGAGTCAAAATACCATCTGGTCTAGGTTCGGTGATCGCAATGTCTAAACTAATTTATGACATTTTACCACAAAGGCCGGACACAGACATACGGCCCGCATGGTGGTTATTAAAGGTCACTGTAAAGTAGCGTTTTGGTGACTGCCAGAACATCTTGAAACCCTTGATGATGTACTGTCTCAACTACTAGGATATCATACCTGTTGACTGGTGGACGGGTTAGTAGCGAGTAGCTTGGCGTGTAACAGTCGGTCGTGAGCCGGTGCGCGGGCGGCGGGGCTGGAGCTGCGAGACCTGATGATGAGCCGGCCTAGCTGCAGCAGGAGGTTGGGGCCTGACGATGGGGGCGCCGCCGCCGGCACTGGATCACAACTATGCATCTGGAAAGAGAAAGAATAGATGAAATCCTTGTCTGGCATGCTAGGCTTTTAGTGAAAACTAGACGTTTTTTTTACAATTATTGTATAAGCCATATTTTTGTTAATTGGATCACGAAATTCACAATCCACAAATCAATGATTTTAAATGATAAAATATTGAAAAAATGTTTAATAATAATAGGATAATGATATTGGAATATTCAAGTTCTATTACCAAAAAATATCGGCATATACTTTGTTTATATTCTCATTAGCCGGTGTCCGTGACGTCGTCTGCGAGACAAAAGGTACATACGTCCTTCTCTAGATCATCATCATCATCCCCCTGCCCTTATCCCAATTTATTTGGGGTCGGCGCAGCATGTATTCTTGTTCCATACATCTTTATTAGCTGTCATATCGTCAGTCACCCCTTTTCTTGCCATATCATCTTTAACACAATCAATCCATCGCTTCCTCGGTCTTCCTCTACTCTTATAGCCATCTACATTCATACTCAAAACTTTCCTTGTCACATGACCCTCATCCCTCCGCATCACATGCCCATACCATGCTAAACGATTTCTACACAACTTCTCAGTCACCGGTGCCACTTTCAGACTTCCTCTTATATATTCATTTCTAATTCTATCCATACGTCCTTCTCTAGATAAGGTCCAATATATCCCTATGCCAAATGTGTTCAGCTCTTTTTGCGTAATCGACGTATCAAATATCCAGCCATTAAAATCATATAAATAAAAATGAATCACCGAAATGTTTGTACGCACATAACTTCCGAACGACTGCACCAAATTGGATAATTCTTTTATTTGTGTCCTCTATTGTCAGGGCAAAGATTGTATAAAAGAAAAAAAAAGTAGAGGTACGAGGTTTGCTGGGTCAGCTAGTTAATAATATTAGTAAGATAACAATATATTTTGTTGTCGTTTCGGTGTTTTGAGGAGTGAAGTTGTCATTATGAGGTGTTAGCATTTTAAGAAGTTGGCATTACCTATGCACAGTTGATGTTTTGCGACTGGTTCTCATTTTGCGAAATTGGCATTTTGAGCGTCGATGTTTTAATCATTTAAAGGCGTATAACAGTCCAAATCAAAAAAGCACTGTAGTTAAATTCATTCTAAGTAAATTATTCCAAATATAACATATTTTCAATACTTTACTTGTTTATTTAAGTCAAGTAAACATAAAGTAAAAAGTCGAATAACCGAAAGATGCGAGTGTCAGAATCGCAACAAATGGATATCGACAGTCTCTGCTTACCCCAACGGGAAACAGGCGTGTTACTATTTACATACATCATACATATTATCACACCTGTATTCCAAGAAGGGATAAGCAGAGGCGTACACAGTTGCACTACGGGCTGCTACCGAGAATTTCCTGAACCTTAAACCCCAATAACACTTTGCCCGAACTGGGAATCCAACCCAGGACTTCGTGCTTAGCAGTCGCGCATGGGACCACTAGACCAACGATTTTTCGTTTCCGGACCAACGGTATTTTTTTTTGCGAAAAATCTGTGAAAAATTTTCACATCATCAAACCAGCAGAGCAGACATTACATCATCAAAAGACAAAGCAGCCCACACAAAGGTTTCCATTCTCGCTAATACGTCACAAAGAGCCGTAAATCCAGGGCAATAGGGATCCGGGTCATTTGGGGGGGTGGAGAGGGGAAGGGTGCATCGGAAACTGGGCCAAGGACAACCGCGCCTACATAGACAATGGACTATCTGGTACTCTCGTTGAGGTAGTCGTAATATTATTGATTACATAAGATCAAGCCTAATCATACCCCATAGATTAATCCAAAGGAGAGGGCTGAGGTGTACATTTTTGTACACCCACATTTCACTAATGCAATTGTCAAGCCCCATATAATAGGTCCCTTAATACCAAACTCCGGACTGCTAACAGAACAACGAAATTATATTTTAGAGATGTCGAATATAAGCACGCAACAAGCTAAAATAATTAACCTTTCTGTGTTACTAAGGAATTTTGAAATCATGTGTTACAAGTAGTGACCAGTGTAGCGCGTACAACTCTCATTAGCCAATAACCTTATCGATCGGTTGCTAAGCACAATAACGAGTAATGAAACGGTTGTCATAATTTGTCACGTTTGTTTTACATGTACTTTTTAATTTGTTTTCAAACGAGTAATAATACTGTTATTTTGTATATTTGTGTTAATTTTAAATTACTTTGTGAAATGTATAATATTACTAGAATAATTGGTCACTGTTCCGTTTCGTGGATCATCAGAAATTCTCAGTACTAGCCCAGTGTTTGTATTGTGCCTGGTTGATGGCATAAGATCTCCACTCTCCACCTATACATGGGACTTAATAACAGCATTGGGCAAATCTGGGTGTACTGTGCATGCCCTTGCCTACCCCCTTGGGGAATACAGTAGATGCTGATGATGCTATGTAGACTAAGAGGGCCGGATAAACCTTCGGGAGCTATTCTTCATTGAATTTTGCGAAATATCAAAACAGACGCCAGCTAATTACTGGGTGTACCTAGGTACAGTTTCTGCGTCCAGTTGCATCATGCACCACTGATCATGTGCGTATCATAAATTAATTATCAGCTTAAAACAGAAAAAGAAAACAGTGTGAGGAAACCAGCACATCTGAGAGTTGTTCTTGATGGAGCCATGTCTGATGCCTAGGCGGTTTTCTGACACTGGGATGTTCATCAACCATAAGATAAGCAAAAGAGTTCAGCACTACAAACTTGCACTGCATCCGAAAAGCGTACATCGCCGATAGTATTAGCGAGTTAGCTCAGACTTTTAGGGCTGAAGCGATATTATTTTTCTTTCAATATTGATGCAAGATGATACAAAACAAAATCTTGTAACAGATCCATGCCGATCACGACCGCTTAACCGCTATTCTTAACTCCAAACCGAATATAAACAGATTTTAACTGTAAGAATACGATTTCACTCTTCAGAGAGAATTTTGGATGGGTTCCAAAAACGTGGAACGTTGTAGTGTATTTTAGTTTATTTATTTATTTATATACAAAATGACGGAAGAGTTGTTGATATATCTTTTACTAGATCTGTTAACACCTCGTCTACAATATGTGCATGTTCATCTGAGCATCTCCATGCATCGGAGGGCATATTAATGTTCCGGTTGCAGTAAATAGTCAATAAAATAAGTCATAGGGTTCCGGATGAGTTGATCAACTTTTTACTCCAGTATAGCAAGAATCCGCCTTCCTTCTTACATAAATGCATGCAGTCTATAGAGTAGATTTCGGAGAGGGTAGAACACCACCACCCCTCTTCCAAAATCTTTCGAGCCTGCTGCTGTCAGGTAACGGCCTACTCAAGTCCAAAGGCTGCGTTTAACGATGACTGGGGATCATTGAGTGTCCGGCAAATCTAATATATAAAATTCTCGTGTCACAGTTTTCGTTGCCATACTCCTCCGAAACGGCTTGACCGATTTTGATGAAATTTTTTGTGCTTATCTATGAGAATCGGCCAACATTTTTCTACTCCTACTTAACTATTTTTCATCCCCCTAAATGTTAGGGGTAGTCCACCCCAATTTTTTTTATTTATATGGCAAAACAACGTTTGCCGGTTCAGCTAGTACTCTATAAATTTCTAAACGTGAATACAAAATATAATTGGGGGGGAGTGTCCAATCGCTCCCCGGAATTAATATCCCTGACTACGGCTTTAAGCCAAGTATTAACCAACTGAATACTGACCAGCGATATACCCTGTCAAGAAACACATTTAACTTAAAATTGTATGGTCTCCAACGCGACCAAATGTACGTAATATAGTCATCACTATATTGTTTTTTTCGCCTTCAAACTGCAAATATGTAACCTATATATAAGCTATGATAGCTTATCGTTACTGTTATCAAATGCGATGGTATCGCAAGGCCGTCTATGTTTGATAATATTGCCTTTTACATCAGTATTTTTTTTATATGTCGACATTCTATGCAATGGAGGTAACTGTGTGTGTGGAAATAGACTAGCCAGGGGTATATTGTTGTACACCCACATTCTACTAATGCCATTATTAAGTTCCTAGCCCATAACTGTCCCACTGCAGGGCGCGTACCTCTACTCGTACAGAGAAGGCACGAGCATTGATCACGACGCTAGCTCCAGGTGCTCACTATATGTCTGTGATATCTTAGATTGAAGAAGATGATATCTTAGATTCAAGAGGCGAGCTCGTAGACACTCGGGCACCACGTCTGACTAGCTAATACCGAGCACCATTCTAAACTTCAGCGTGTAACCAATAAATTCCTAAGTAATTGTTTGCGTCTTAGCCCAATTAGGCAGTTCATCAAGATGACAAACTGTAAAGGAAAACATGGTGAGGAGGCCTGGATCTATTTATAGCCCGAACACGCCAACACGCAGTGATCTAGCGTTATGATCAATGCTCGTAACAAGTGATGTTCCATCCCCAGGAATATTTCCAAAAAGTGAATATATTCCAACCGGCCTTTGGGAGTTCCCAGACGTATATAAATACTAGTATCTCCTTTGCATGAGAACAGGCATTTGGCCTGCAGACATCGCAAGCCAATATAAAGTTGAAATTAAAACAGCTGATTTAAAAGTTTTTCCATGCTCTTATCAACAAGTCAATTGATTCTTTATCTTTATGAGGAAGACTGAGCGTGCTATCAGCATATCTTAGGAGGCACGTTCTGAAGGCATGCAGTTTGCAGCGATAACAATATAATAGTTATCGGTAGGTACTAGAAACTAACTAAAAAAAATTACTCCGCTAGCTCAGCGAAATGAGTCTTTGCACGATCTTGCGCAGTTTCTCGCCAATTACTGGCTTGAATCTCCAGCAGATCTACCTCCACCATATCACACCCGCGGTGTCAGTTGCGACTCACAGGTCAACATCCGGTAGATCGACCCAGATATGCTGTCTCGACTCCTCGTTCCTCTCCCATATGTTCGAGCCAGCGCAGACGATGTGAGTTGGTCGCGCCAATTATATTGGGCTGATCCATGAATTCTTTTATTTCAGTATTCTTTCGGACTCTCCAATTACCATCTTGTCTTTTGATTCTACTATCCAGTAGGTAGTAGTGTTGTAGGGCAGAGCAATCTCTCGCTACCGCCTGTGATCAGATACATGGTCGGCAACGAGAGCGCATAAGGAGGAACCATAACCTGCTGGGGTCGCGGTGAATGTAGTTAAGATCCCTGGATCCTGGTAATGATTAGAGGAGGTGAGTGTGGTTTTTAGTCGGTAGGAGTGCGGCACAGCGTCCACGCTGGATTTTCCACTGGATTTTTTTTTTATTAGGCAGTAGTGTTAATGCAATTTGCAATTTCATCTTTGTGTGGTCAGAAGCCAGTCTAGTGTCAGAATTGGCGCCTGTTGTAACTCTGACTTGCTTAGCAATTACTTAACAGCCGATACCAACAGCTTAACGTGGTCCTTTATTTTTGTTTTCGGGGAAAACCTAAAGACACCCGGTCTTTGGGGATAAGATCGCGGAGTATGAGATTTTCACCCCGGAGGTTACCATCAGCACTTAACCTCGAGCTCTGGGTCCTTTTAAGAGATTAGCTCCGGTGCAACGCCTGACGTCTGGCACGTCCCTAGAGAGACTGTAAAAGTGGATCTTCTGAGCCTCGCTGTGCACGGTAGCACATGACTTTTGTGCGACTGTCTTCCCTGAGATCACTCAATAGGCCGACGAAGACCTAACTCTGATCGCCCGCGTCCCCAAAACCTTGCCTATCCTAAAGGCGAGGCGGGTTTTTAATGAGTTGAGCGTCGCGACGGTTGCTACCTCGGCGTCTCCTTTTCAGTTCAAAGTGCCCTGGTGACGCGACATGTTTTTTTTTAACGATCACCTAACTGCACAGTACTACGCATCTTTAAGCCTTTGTTAGAAACGATGCGCAAGATCCTTTGTGACGTAACAGCAATTTTATGATACTATATTCGAGAATTCAGATGTCGCATTATATGAAATGCGTGTGTAAATACGTCAACATCTCTGCGTAATTCTACGCGCCTGTGCAACTACGCAAATCCACTGCAATCTTGCTTCTGCGCATATTATGTGGCAAAAGCTTTAGGATACCATTCTCTTCTGCAGTTAAAAGCATATTAACCACTAGAGAGAAGAAAATAAAGAAGGGGTTACCCGTAAAGTTGCGCAGGAATTCCCAGAATCGTCCTCCTATGTGCTAAGGGTTGCCATCTCTAAAATCTGCTAACAGTGTGAAAACCCGGATTTTAACTTCGGATTTTTTTAAACTCAGACATTGCAACACAGTTTTTTTTTTATAATTACTAAGAAATATAAATAATAGTTTTGATCGTTATAAAATAACGTTTTATTTATTTTCTTACACTAAATTTTGTAATAAATTAACACTCTTGCATTTTAGACGTAATTCCGGTCGCGTATTTTTGGTAGAACCCGGACTACAAATTAAACCCCGCCTGGACGCTCCCCGGACGCCCTCTTAACAATGACAAATCCGAGGAATGGACCGGACGGATGGCAATCCTATATTATCATCATCATCATCATCATCATCATCATCATCATCATCCCCCTGCTCTTATCCCAATTTATTTGGGGTCGGCGCAGCATGTATTCTTCTTCCAAATCTAATTGTTTTTGAAATTGCGTGTTGCTAAAGGTTTGGCAATGTTTTATGACCGGCCGCCTGCCTGACGTCAACCCTCATTGGGAATGCTGTTGTTGGTGGTAACCACCACCGATACGGTCTCCTTCTATCTAGCTATGTCACACCAAATGTTATCCATGCGCCAGGTTTTGAGGTTATCCTACTATCACACTCCACTAACCGGGCCATGGCAATCCTATATGTGCTTAAGATAGCCACCGCGTTGTTTAAGCCAAAAAAGAGTTCACATGACCTCATTCAGAATAATAGTGAGGGTTTTTCGCAAAAAAAAAATCGTATCCTACTTCTGTCAGCGGATTTTCCAAACAGATACTACATGGCCTTCAAGAAAAAAGCGTAAGTCTTCTTGACCGGTCGGTAACGCTTCAGTGAGATTGCAGATGTCCATTGGCGGCGTTAATTGCTTGTACAGCGCGGCCGCACGACAGTGGTAACAAAACCAGTATACTAGTCTCGTACACTATTAAAACTCACTACTACGACAGGCCAGGTCAAGGTCAAATTGTTACCACAGTCGTGTGACTTACTGTACCTTCAAGTACATGCATTTTTGCCTACTAAACCATTCACAAATTCGATTAATTTTATACAACCTTAATTTATTTATATAGGTAAAGTTACCGCATACTTTTTATCGGGCTAACAGGAGATATATCACTCTACAGACGTCTCTGCCTATCCCTTTTCGGTACAGAGGCGTGATGCTATTAAACAGCCACTGCAGAGTAACTATAGGCCTCAATCAGTACACATAAAAAAATCCAAGTCCACCCCACTTGATAAATAGAGTCGCTGTATCAATTTTATCGCCGGTCGGTGTACTGGTGGGTTTTAGTAGAATAACATAAACATATAGATTGGTACCTACTATAATTTTCGCTCAACAATAAAAACAGATAAGACATTTACTTCGTCTCAATAATTGGCAACAATATGCGAAAACACACTAACCTAGAAATGATATCTAATTTGTAGCCACGGAAACGTTCTAAAATTACTCTGCATGTTGACAAACATTCGTTCGTCTCCTTCTCTCTTGTGTGTAAAGATGTGCCGTCTCTTTCGCACGCACTCACTACATATGGCTGCTATGTGTGATAATTTAATAGTGGGGGGCAACTTGTTTTGATTATTATTATGGGTTAGCAACCTGTCATAATAAAAGTTGTTTTTAATCATCGCAGTTAGGAAAATTACTTTGACCCGTACGTTTAGGTACCTATTCAAAGCATGCAATGCCTAGTCTCAAATACGTTAAGGTCGTCATCCAGTCTAACCGGCGGCTTATTTCCACGGAGATAAGCCATACGCAAGATATATTATAGTGCACAAGTGTATGCGTTAACACAGTGCACCTGCTGCTTCCTTCACTCTCATAGTCCAATGAGACGGCAATACGACACGACCGGAGAGAGATCAGGGGGTCTAAAGAGGCCACTTTGTCTGAATCATAATAGGATCATTTCACAAATCGTAAAATGGTCACTTCATGGACAAATCATAATATGATTTGCGTGCAATTCATAAACAGTACCTAATCCATCTATTTGTCAGTTTTTGATGGAGATTCGTAATATGGCTCACAAAATAGGAATTGCTAATGTGTCAAAGAGCAGAATCTTAAAAAGTTACTCAATTCATAATTATGATGATTCATTTTTAGGAGAAATGCTCAAAGTGGGCATTTTAGACCCCCAGGAACGGAATCACAGGCTTTACGTGCTCTTTGAGGTACGGGCGTGCCACACCGCAAACTTCTCTACTCAATACTCAATTCGTTTATTGCACACCATATGTTTAATACAGATGTTATTTCTTGGTAATATAGATACAATATGGACCCTGTCGGGCACAGCAACGTAGAAAGAAGAGAGGAAGCCATTTTAAACAAATTTTGTTAATTCAAGATATGTCTTTGAAAAAGCATTAACGCATGCTTAGCGAACTCTAAAGTTACAATATTAAATGGAAAAAGAATACGGTCGCGAACAGGATTCGAACCTGCGCCTCCCGGATAGATACTCCAGGCGCTCTGACCAACTAAGCCATCTAGACCTCTGCTCACCACCGCGAATTCTTCTTCCATATTTTAACACGTCTTATGGCGACGTCATTGCAATCAATTCAGTACCTATACAAGTGACTGAACCGACACGACTAACTTTGCAGTTAATACAATGTCGTAAAGAATGCAATTACCTTAATAATTCAAGATATGTCTTTGAAAAAGCATTAACGCATGCTTAGCGAACTCTAAAGTTACAATATTAAATGGAAAAAGAATACGGTCGCGAACAGGATTCGAACCTGCGCCTCCCGGATAGATACTCCAGGCGCTCTGACCAACTAAGCCATCTAGACCTCTGCTCACCACCGCGAATTCTTCTTCCATATTTTAACACGTCTTATGGCGACGTCATTGCAATCAATTCAGTACCTATACAAGTGACTGAACCGACACGACTAACTTTGCAGTTAATACAATGTCGTAAAGAATGCAATTACCTTAATAATTCAAGATATGTCTTTGAAAAAGCATTAACGCATGCTTAGCGAAACCCTAAAGTTACAATATTAAATGGAAAAAGAATACGGTCGCGAACAGGATTCGAACCTGCGCCTCCCGGATAGATACTCCAGGCGCTCTGACCAACTAAGCCATCTCGACCTCTGCTCACCACCGCGAATTCTTCTTCCATATTTTAACACGTCTTATGACGACGTCATTGCTATCTATTCAGTCCCTATACAGGTGACCGAACCGACACGACTAACTTTGCAGTTAATACAATGTCGTAAAGAATGCAATTACAAATTAATTTTTTTTTCCATTTAATATTGTAACTTTAGGGTTTCGCTAAGCATGCGTTAATGCTTTTTCAAAGACATATCTTGAATTATTAAGGTAATTGCATTCTTTACGACATTCTATTAACTGCAAAGTTAGTCGTGTCGGTTCAGTCACTTGTATAGGTACTGAATTGATTGCAATGACGTCGCCATAAGACGTGTTAAAATATGGAAGAAGAATTCGCGGTGGTGAGCAGAGGTCGAGATGGCTTAGTTGGTCAGAGCGCCTGGAGTATCTATCCGGGAGGCGCAGGTTCGAATCCTGTTCGCGACCGTATTCTTTTTCCATTTAATATTGTAACTTTAGAGTTCGCTAAGCATGCGTTAATGCTTTTTCAAAGACATATCTTGAATTATTAAGGTAATTGCATTCTTTACGACATTGTATTAACTGCAAAGTTAGTCGTGTCGGTTCAGTCACTTGTATAGGTACTGAATTGATTGCAATGACGTCGTCATAAGACGTGTTAAAATATGGAAGAAGAATTCGCGGTGGTGAGCAGAGGTCGAGATGGCTTAGTTGGTCAGAGCGCCTGGAGTATCTATCCGGGAGGCGCAGGTTCGAATCCTGTTCGCGACCGTATTCTTTTTCCATTTAATATTGTAACTTTAGGGTTTCGCTAAGCATGCGTTAATGCTTTTTCAAAGACATATCTTGAATTATTAAGGTAATTGCATTCTTTACGACATTGTATTAACTGCAAAGTTAGTCGTGTCGGTTCAGTCACTTGTATAGGTACTGAATTGATTGCAATGACGTCGCCATAAGACGTGTTAAAATATGGAAGAAGAATTCGCGGTGGTGAGCAGAGGTCGAGATGGCTTAGTTGGTCAGAGCGCCTGGAGTATCTATCCGGGAGGCGCAGGTTCGAATCCTGTTCGCGACCGTATTCTTTTTCCATTTAATATTGTAACTTTAGAGTTCGCTAAGCATGCGTTAATGCTTTTTCAAAGACATATCTTGAATTATTAAGGTAATTGCATTCTTTACGACATTGTATTAACTGCAAAGTTAGTCGTGTCGGTTCAGTCACTTGTATAGGTACTGAATTGATTGCAATGACGTCGCCATAAGACGTGTTAAAATATGGAAGAAGAATTCGCGGTGGTGAGCAGAGGTCGAGATGGCTTAGTTGGTCAGAGCACCTGGAGTTTCTATCCGGGAGGCGCAGGTTCGAATCCTGTTCGCGACCGTATTCTTTTTCCATTTAATATTGTAACTTTAAATTTTGTTAATATGTTTGAGTGATAGATAGTTAGGAATGTAAGTTTCATAGCAATAACTGTCAAATATGAGATTAACTCAGGGCTGCTACTAAGAATTTCCTAATAGAAAAACGAAAAACCTAATAACACTTTGTCCGCCCCGGGAATCGAACACTCACGGACTCATCGGACCTCAAGCCACAAGACTAATGAGGCAGTTATGTTTAGCCATATAATGTATCAGAAAGACAGACAATTTGACATTGTTTTTATTTGAGATTAGTTTGCTCTTGACTCTAGTCTAGGTCAGAAGTGACAGAGACAAAGTCGATGATGGAGTGAGCTTACCCAGAAGAAGCCTGTTCACTCTAACAAAATCAAAATCAAAATTTCTTTATTCAAATTAGGCTAAAAATTCGCGCTTTTTGAACGTCAAACATTAAGACAGCCCCCAATAAAGCCCACCCTTCACCGCTTCCTAGTGTTTTAGCTGGAAAGAAGAAGCGGCGCAACAAACTTCCCAGCAATACGTAACTTTGAAGAGATGAGGGTTGAATGCGTTTGGAAACACAGACGCAGGTAGAAAGTCCTTTGCTGTGCGCATTATAAAAGACGTTTGGAAACGCTTAGTGACAAATAGCAACAAGGTAGGGATGGTAACTTGCAGTGCGTCTAGATGTCCTATGGTAGAAGGGGGCTGGTGGGATGAGGTCGTGGAGTTCTTGGGCACACTCACCGAAGTACAATCTGCAGAAGACCGACAAGCAGGCAACCTTACAGCGATGAGCCAAGCTGTGAAGCTTGGTATCCACCAGTTTTACGTCGCCAATGAGCCTCTTAGCTCAGCGTTCCACCGAGTCAAGCGCGGCAATTTGGTATTTACCTTGGAGAAGGACATATGCAGGTAGCATATGTCCTTCCTTCCTTTGGGTACCACCTAGTATAATATAGATATTTACATTGTACATCAATAGAAAGTGAGCCAAGTTGGGAAGCGTTACTATGGTAATCCTGGGTCGGAGCCAGATGGCTGTCAGTCACTGTGGATTCTCTCGGGCCATCACGTGTTCAACTCGTGTCGTCTATTAAGAGATTTTATCACCATAGATTTGATGTTAAAATTAAATTCGTATAGTGAAACCAATTTTCTTATCTTGTGGTTGATGAACAACCTAGTGTCAGAGTTTAAACCACCCGTAGGTCTCTGACATAGCTTTACACACCATCGAGAACATCTCGCAGGTATTCTGGTTTTGTTAACCGTTTTATTTACGAAAGTGATCAATTATATTGTTTAATACGCACGTGACGTCGAAGTTTGTGGTGCGTGCTTTAGGTTTGAACCTGGAAATTTGACATCTTATGATTGCTCAGATCACGGGAACTTTTTTTTTCGCTAAAATGTTGTCCTATACCGTGGATGTGTTTCCCTAACATACAATTAATTTTTGGGAATCGAATCCGGGAACGCTAACAGCAAGTGCTCTGTTCAAACATTGCACCAATCGATCTGCTTTTCGTCATCCATTATTATTATTTTTCTTTTTTTTATATATACCTTGCGCAACACTAGGAATTCTTGTATTGTGAGTGCATTTCCACACACATAATCTCACATGCACACACACACCCAGACCCGGAACAATTATCTGTAGAGCATACAAATATTTGCTCCGTGCAAGATTCGAACCTGCGACACGCGGCGCAGCAGCCGGTTTCTCGACCACTTCGCCAAGCGCGCCGTCAAATTGACATTGAAGTATTCTGAAAACGTCCCTATAAAATGTGCCACTGTTTTGTTTGTAGGCGCGTTTCTATTTGCCAATGAAAACAAAAGAAGAATCAATTAAAAAAAAAACAATTAAACCAAGGTCACTTATAGATAAATCTTTGAAAATCATTAACGCATGCTTAGCGAACTGTAAAGTTATTATATTAAATGGAAAAAGATAACGGTCGTGAGCAGGATTCGAACCTGTGCCTCCCGGATAAATACTCCAGGCGCTCTGATCACTAAGCCATCTCGACCTCTGCTCACCACCGCGAATTCTTCATAAATTTTTTTAACACGTCTTTTTCACATCGTGACTCTATTCAGTCCCTATACAAGGTCCCAAGGTCCCTAGGTGACTTCTAAAAATTTTTGCTTCCAATTCTACCTACCTTACACGTGTCAAAACCGTGATAATATACTCACAGATGTTCGCAAATCATGCATTACATTATGTAACTGCGCACATTGTGTACTAGGCAACCAGGAAGTTGAGGAGTTCCACTGACGCTAATTTGAATAAACCTTCGAAGTATACAGCGAAGGAAATACTACTCTATAACGATACAAGTAAAGTTGAATATCGCGTGTATGACTATCGATTACCAAAATAGTGACATGATTAAATTTGTGAATCGCGTAGATTTGGTTCTAAGCTTTCGAAATGGATAAGTATAGTTTCCACCCAGTATCACTTGACACGCCGCGAAATATGGTACTAAAATATGTTTTGAATTATGAGGTATATTGTTGAAACATGCCTTACAAGTAGCGCCACTTTGGAAGGTCAAGATATACTGGTTAAAAATGTCTATAAATAAATATTATAATTTTGTTTTGTTTTCAAATAAATTTCCATTTTCCGAGACCGTTATTATGAGAAATATTATTATTTTGACCTAAACTTTTAAAACATTATTGTCTCATTTAATTCTTATTGTTTATTGTTCTCGATTGTTTTAATAATAATATTAATTGTTTTGTAAACCAATGCGGCGGTATAGTGAATTTCGATATATTTTTCACAAATGTAAACAAAGAAATATTCCATAGCATCACGCCTGTACTCCCTGAAGGTTCAGGCTGAATTGTACTGTCTATGCGATCACTATAATAAGACATTATAATAAAACAACTTTTAACCGGATTAATCGCGTGTATTATTGGTTTTTGTTTTTCCTGACCGCAGGAGGACTGTGGTCGCAGGAGGACACTATATTAAGAATAGGTAAGACATCTTCCTTCTACAAAAATAATATTCTTTAGAGTTCGCTACGGATGCATGAGTTATTGCGTTCAAAAGATTTCCCTGTATTTATTAAGGTAATTGCATCTGTACGACATTGTATTAACTGCAAAGTAAGTCGTGTCGGTTCAATCATACACAGGGTCGGAATAGATAGCTATGACGTCACCAAAAGACGTATTAAAACGTGGTATTTTGAGTAGTGAGCAGAGGTCGAGGAGGCAGATCGTCTGGAGTATTTATTCGGGTGGCTCAGGTTCGAATCCTGCTTAAGATCGTATTTTTCTTACCACTTTTTTTTTATACTTTCATGAGAGCCGGGAACGAGAATCCTTTGAGCATTTTTCACTATCCTAACTCTAATATTATAAATGCTAAAGTTAGTTTGTTTGTATGTTACCTTTACACGCCTAAACTACTGAACCGATCATCCTGAAATTTTGCATATACGTTGTCAGGTGTACAGAAACGGACATAGGGTACCTTTCATCCCGAAAAATAGTTCTGTTCCCGAGGAAAACATCAATAACGTTCTTATGATAATAGATGGCGCCACGTGTCTTTCGAATCAAGCTTGATTTTTTTAATTTAGATTTTTAAATTTAAGTAACATAACATAGCATCACGCCTGTATTCCCCGAAAGGGTGAGCAGAGGTGTACACAATTGTACACCCACATTTCACCAATGCTGTTATTAAGTCTCATGTAATAGGTGGTGAGCCTATTGCCATCAACCGGGCACAATTCCAAACTCCGAGCTGCTACTGAGAATTCCCTAACAGAAAAACTCAATAACACTTTGCCCGACCCGGGAATCGAACCCGAGACCTCCTGCTCAGCAGTCGCGCTACGGACCACTAAACCAACGAGGCAATTTAAGTACCTAATACATTTTGGGAGTTTAGAGTGTCGATAGACCGGTTTTTCCTACAAATTAATGCGAGCGAAGCCGCGGGCAAAAGCTAGTTCCTTATATAGTTTAAAATTAATTGTTATCTTTTTCTTTTTTCCATACACGCCCACTTGAAAAATTCATAACATAACATAGCATCATGCCTGTATTCCCCGAAAGGGTGAGCAGAGGTGTACACAGTTGATGCTGTTATTAAGTCCCATGTAATAGGTGGTGAGCCTATTGCCATCAACCGGGCACAATTCCAAACTCCGAGCTGCTACTGAGAATTCCCTAACAGAAAAACTCAATAACACTTTGCGCGACCCGCGAATCGAACCCGAGACCAGCTACACAGGAGTTGAAAAAATTCAACCTGTATATAAAACGTCATTGTCAACACCTTGTATAAAGTGCATTGCCACGCTCATAGCCTATACCCCCAGATGACCTATTGCCCTAGTTGCTATGCTCGGATGAAAATCTGGTCGCTAGGCGCGATATTAATATATAGGGACTGAATAGATAGCGATGACGTCACCGAAAGACGTATTACAGTGGAAGAAAAATTCGGGGTAGTGAGTAGAGGTCGAGATGGGTTGGTCAGATAGCCTGGAGTATTTATCCGAGAGGCGCAGGTTCGAATCCTGCTCAGGACAAACGACAGAACTATACCTACGTTACGAGGGTATAAAGGTTTTATTGCTATCAGTCATACAGGTCATACTCGACGCCTATAAGCGTCATAGTCTATGACGTGTATAGACGTTTTTTATGGGATTTTGGGCACCCGAGAAGACGGTTCGCCTGATGGTAAGCGATTACCGCCGCCCATGGACACCCGCAACCCCAGAGGAGTCACAAGTGCGTTGCCGGCCTTTTAAAGGGTTTGGGCCTCCGGCACCCTCACTCACTCTGCGAATCAACGAAAGCGTTGTTTTACGCCGGTTTTCTGTGAGGCCGTGGTATCACTCTGGTCGAGCCGGCCTATTCGTGCCTAAGCATGGCTCTCCCACGGTAATAACGTCGTGTCCCTGAAAGTGTTAAAGTAGGTAGACTAATGTTTGAAATATTTGTGGGTAGTTTTATACCTAAGTTTATTTTAGTTTATAAAAAAAAAAAAACTTGTTCCCTAAGTAGGCACCTAGCTATGTTTTTGTGTAGATACACGAAACCTGTTTTTACTACGCCCATAACAATTATATATCTATTAAAACTGTGGCCATTGACCATAGTGAGCACAAAATGCTCATGAATACTAAACAAACTGTAAATCAAAGATCACGCTTCACCGCTCACCCGGTCACAATGTACTAGGCGCTTATAACGCTAAAGAGCTTTTTGTATGTTAATAAGACCTTCATAACATGCCAACATAACGCAATAGACAAACCACAATCAAATCCCAACCTTATCCTAACAATATAAGATCCGTAATTCACAAATAATGGCTAATACGACCTTTGATAAATAAAATAGAGGCAAGGTAATTCGTAATTAAATCGGTAAATTAAATTTTCGTCTCTATTAATTCGTAATAGCGTTAGTATTACAACGAACGCTGATTGAATATACGTTCTTTTTGAATTGGGGGCTTGTGTTCGAATGCACTATGACGTCAGGCTTCCCCGAGCCCTTCTGACCTAGATCAGCTGTCGTCAAGCGGAAAATATCGCAACGCTACAGCGAAAAGCGCTTTATAGCGCATAAGGCGTCTAATGGAATAAAAAGGAAACGGCTAAAATTAGGAGTTTGTAAATCAAGCGATTGACGCTAACAACTGTTTAAAATTAGAATGTTTGAGTGACGCGATGCATTCGCTGAGTGGTTCGACGTTTAAAATGGCGTCGTTAAGTCTAGACTGGTTCCTAGTGATGTGTGTTCTTGGAATCAATCGATTAATCGTTCTAGTTAAGATTACATTGTAAACGGTCTACTTTTAATTCCTTTGTTAGAAGAGAAACACAAACTTTCACTGAATGACTGGAAGTTGAGACAAAAAGCCCAGTTTGCGTTGTTGATAAAATCATAATTGGACAGCAAGTAATTAAGTTACGTACACAACGTGCGAAGACAATTCGATGTAACAGAATCTTCGTTTTCAACACCATGCAAACATATTTCCGTTAAGTATTATTATTGGTCCCTATATTTCTTTACTATTCTTGGTATTTTCATGTATTTAAGAGCCAACAAGGTCAGGCCATCCGCAGGCCTCTGAATTACCTTATCAAATAACAACAAAAGAAAGATAGAAAGAAAAATATTTATTTCAGTCTTCTTCTTATCGTGTGGTTGATGAACAACCTAGTGTCAGAGTTTAAACCACCCGTAGGTCTCTGACATGGCTTTACACATCATCGAGAACATCTGTCAGGTGCGCTGGTTTCCTCACGATGTTTTGCTTCACCGTTTAAGCAAGTGATAATTAATTTATAATACGCACATGACTTCAAAAAGACAGTGGTCAGACGGCCTTGGAGTCGAACCTGCGACCTTTGACTTGGCAGTCTAACGGTCATACCACGAGGCTATCACTGCTACTTTATTTCAATCTAAGGTTGCCAAGAAAAAAGAAAATCATCTTACTTCCTACAGAAAAAAAAACAAAAAGCTCCGACGCGACCTTACATGCCCTTCGCAGCACGGAGACGCGCAGATGAAAATTCTTTTAGCTTTGTTTTATCTCAACGAATCGTTTCCCAACTAGAAGCTGATAATGGCTTTGCCTCGGATCTTTTTAACTTTTCCTGCTTAATATAGGCCTCCTATTACCCAAAACCGGAAGTGTAAGTCGGACTGGCGCATTTAGTTCCGTACCTTACTACCAAAACTTAAAGATTATCTTATTTTTATAATTAACTGTTATTCTATATTTTTTTACAAAAGTGGCTATCTACGTTTGGCCGCCAACTCGCTAGATGGTAAGAGACGGTGTGCCGAGGATGGAGCACGTAGAGCCAGAAGAAATCTATTCACTTTAGCCTTGAATATGTCCAGATTGTATTTCTCAAACACTGAAGACGGTAGGGAGTCCATTCACGGGCAGTACGTATCATGAACGTGGATCCAAATCGTATTCACTACAATAAGACCAATCGACGGTTGCATGTAATTATGTAGTACCGTTTTTAAGAGTAGCAAAATGAAACGGCCAGACAAACAGCGAAGAATACTAAGTACAAATAACACCCTTTGCGAAAAGCAGCCCTAAACATGACGTAATACACCATAACCTCTTAAGAGATCACCTAGTTTAATATTTTTTTATACGAACCACTTTCTTTTTATGTTTTTATTTCTTGCACAGGTTCGTTGAATCCAAAATGAGTGATCAAATAAACGCTATTATTAGTACCTTTTTAACAGGACTTCTGCCTATACTCTGACGCAATCCCTTTAACGACCACCAAGGGTAGGTCAGAGGGTCGGCTATTTATAGCCTGGGAAACGAGACTAAATATAAAAGACCTATATCAACGCCTTAATGAACGCAAAAGGATAAAAGTAGATTAGGGGGGAAATGGTTCTGTTCTGGCTTGATCTTCATGTGTCTATTGGTCTATCCTCTTCTTCTAAATCAGTCCCGCGTTGTTGAGAATAGTGACGCAACTTCCTTGTTTCGTCATGGATAAGTTTGCGCCATCCACTTTAATGTTTTTGCACTCCTCGCTGCTTCGTAAAACGACATGCCCAACGACTGGTCTACTGCCTCGCGGTCTCTTTCCTGGTCGTTTGCCTGTTATTATAGACTTCCAGCGTATTTGAAAGTTTGTGCATGATAGGACCAATAAATTGTTGATATTAGACTTTATTGGATATATTATTAGACATCTATCAACCCTTTTGTAAGCTTTTGTTTATCTTCACCAGCTATTTAATTAGTAAGTATAATATGTTTGGGGAACAGCCCCGATAGTCTGGAATTTGTGAAGTTCTGGGGTCAAGCATAGTGTTACTGGGTTTTTCTGTTAGTAAAGTTCTCAGTAGCAGCCCGGAGTTTGGAATTGTGCCTGGTTGATGACAATAGGCTCCCCACCTATTACAGGACTTAATAACAGTATTTGTGAAATATGATGGAAAGGAAGGATGTACATGTTTTGGACAAATTTGTAACTGAATTTTAAACCTGTTCCCCCCCCCCAACCCCTCCTTGGCACCGTCCGACTGAGTTGAAATTTAGCATTTTTGGTTAGATACAGTTAATATAACCGATTTTGAAAATATGATGAATGAAATATATCCGCAGCAGAAAACAGTATGAAAAATAAAGTAATTTTTTTAGTGTTTCTACCGAGATAGCCCAGTTTTTCGTTTTAAGGATCACATGGTAGACTATAGTGAGGAATCGAAAACAACATATTTGCACAAGATTTATAGTTCTTGCGTAAGTGAGAGTCAATCCTTTTTCTGGTTGCAAGGTGTAATTATATTTGTATGACAAACAAAGCCATGATGAATATGTCAGTAAATATGTTTTATTATAGCAAAATTAGGGAGGTTAAGCAATGCCTGACTAGCTGTTTTTATCTGAGCCTCTCCGTGCTTCGAAAGGCACGTTAATTAATTGTTAATTATTAAGAATCGCTAAGCCAAGCCAGAGGCCTACATGGCTTGAACAATTCTATCAGTAAGGTAATGTAATGTCCACGAAAACTAAGAAAAAATAAATTACCAATTTATTTCTTATTTCTATCACTCATCATCATCATCATCCGTAGCCTGACTTTACCCACTGATAAGTATAGGCCTGTCTTTGCTTGTGCCATTCTCTTCGGTTTTGTGCCAGTCTCATCCAGGTGTGTTTCTATTATTAACTAGAACAAAATTAGAAAAACCTATTCATTCTTTAAAAAAAAACGCTTCATTTGTGTTACGGAAAATGATGAGAGACGACCTCGACGTTTCCATAAATAATTGGCCCACAATTGCAGAACAACTATAAATGTTATGCAGCAATAAGTTGTTTGAGATTCCTGACGAAAGTCTACAATCTAACCTTGATAACTAAAATAAAAGCTATCACATTAGATACAGTCGACAATTAAAATCTGATAAGCCAACCATTCTTTGTCAATAGAAGTTTAACATACTATTAAAGATAAATCTTTGAAAAGCAATGCATGATATTAAATGGAAAAAGAATACGGTCGCGAGCAGGATTCGAACCTGTGCCTCCCGGATAAATACCCCAGGCGCTCTGACCACTAAACCATGTCGACGAGAGATGAAAGAGTCCAGATGGCGACCGTATTATTTTTCCATTTAATATTATAACTTTAGAGTTCGCTAAGCATGCGTTAATGCTTTTCAAAGATTTATCTTTAATTGTTAAGGTAATTGCATCTCTACGACATTGTATTAACTGCAAAGTTAGTCGTGTCGGTTCGTTCACCTGTATAGGGACTGAATAGATAGCAATGACGTCACCAAAAGACGTGTTAAAATGTGGCAGAAGAATTCACGGTAGTGAGCAGAGGTCGAGATGGCTTAGTGGTCAGAGCGCCTGGAGTATTTATCCGGGAGGCGCAGTATTCTTTTTCCATTTAATATTATAACTTTATAACCTACTTATTAAAAATTTAAAATGTGTTATAAATAACAACTATTATAGTATTTACTCTCACGCAATACCAACAATAATCAATAAATACCAAGATAATCGATAAAAAAATGCGTTACATTCACATCACTATTTGCGCGTGCGTAAAGGAATTGACGCAACTCTAACTCGAACCTTGGCACCGATTATCATATGCCGATCACGATTTAAAACGTACACATTAATATTTCGATTAATGTTTCATGATTAATATTGCAGTGAACAATAGCGCATATTTTAGACACGAATTATTCTAAGAATAGACTTTCAATAACTTCCTGTATGCAATGTAAGATTAAAGAAGCAATTTTTATTAACAATATTTTCTAATAAGCCGTTTTCTTCTGACTGAAACTATGGCAATATGACATAAAAACTATAGCATAAAATGTATTCATATAAAATTAATTACAATAAATTTTATCGATATAATCGTGCCACTGGTCCAATCCACAACCCTATAGATGGAACAATTTATGTATGTGGCTTACCTACCTATTTCGACCTCTACTTTATCAAACATAACTGAAGACCTAGGTCTCTCAGAGGCAAATGTAATCTCGTTTGAATTGAAAGGCTTTAGGTTCATAATCAGCTGGCATGCAAAGATAAACTATTTTTGTAACATAATGAGTCTTATAATAGAAATAAAAAATGCAACATTATATAACACAGCATCACGCATGTATTCCCCGAAGGGGTAGGCAGAAGTGCACACAGTTGTACCCCACATTTCACCTATTCTGTTAAGTCCTGTAACAGGTGGTAAGCCTATTGCTATCTACCGGGCACAATTCCAAACTCCGAACAGCTACTGAGAATTTCTTAACAAAAAACGTAATAACACTTTGCCCGAGCTGAGAATCGAACCCAAGACCTTATGCGCAGCAGTCGTGCTTTGGACCAACAGACCAACGAGGCAGGTTTTGAAAAAAAAAAACATATATAATATCCTCTTTAACCCAAGAAACCGGAGTATTACCCGAAACGGGTTCTAAATCACACTCATTGCAAACAAAGGTCAAAACATGACGTCACTTCTCAGCAGTTATGTTCGCCTAGTACTGTGACTCAATAATGGTCTATTATGTTTTTCCGTTTATCCGATAAGTGCGTAGTTAATTGTGGAAACACGTGGAAGCTATTAAACGACACTTTAAATAATTGTATAATAGTTGCGCCACTGCTGAGCAGGAGGTCTTGCGTTCGATTCCCGGATCGGGCAAAGTGTAGCAGCCCGGAGTTTGGAATTGTGCCCGGTTGATGGCAGTAGAGTCACCACCTATTACATGGGACTTAATAACAGCATTTGTGAAATGTGGGTGTATAATTCTGTACATCTTTGCTTACCCCTTCGGGGAATATATGCGTGATGATATGTTATGTATAATAGTTATAATAGCCCTATCATTTCCCCAATTTAATAGGGGTCTGCGCAGCATGTTTCATTCTTCCATACATCTCTGTCAGCCGACATCTCGGTAGTCACTCCTTTTCTAGCCATATCATCTTCATTTATTTTCGTCCGAAAGTGTTTATTTAACCAATAAATAAAAGGAGGATGTTCTGAAATCAACGCACAATTTTTTTTTGTTTTTAATTAAGCTGGTATGCAGGAGATATTATAGTGCAAAAGTTTATGCGCAAACACAGGTTCTCTCCCTCTTCCTTCACTCTCGTTGTCTGATAGAGATCAGGCGCAGGACAAATGACGATAATTGGTTAGATGCTTATTGCGTAGGACTGACGGCTTTCCGTGCTCCTTTCTGAAGCACGGGGAGTCACATCGTCAACCCCCTAAATCCGGACTGATACTGAGAACCGCTCCCAGTACCTCGCGCTCAACAGCATAATACGCAATTAGTACGAAAAGTGGGTGATACTTGCCTAGGGTTCAAATCTGTGAGCTTTAAATTGCCTGTCCAACAGTCATTCCACTAGTCTATCACTGTTGTTTGGGGGCTGAGTTGCCCGCGTCCGTAGGAGTGCAGCCTTGGAATCCCTACATGTGGCCCCTGGGTGGTGTAAAATAGACAACACAAGTCTGGTGGGAGGCTGCGGCCGCGGCTGGTTACCACACACCGGACGAAGCCATGCCGTGAAGCGACCTAGTCGTGTTTCGGGATGTAGTCCGGTGCAACCGTTGTGGGAGACGGTCTGGGCAGTCGCATCAACTCCCCAACTGTCGTTCTCCCGACTGCCTATCTGACCTCCAAAACCCAATTAATGGGCAGCACGATATCTCGTGGTATGACTGGTTGTCAGACTTTCAGGCCTCTGACTACCCGTAACGGCTTTCATAGATCTTAATTTGACAACCGGGACCGACACTTTGACGGGCTCTCTGAGGCACGGAGAGGTCTCGCTATGAAATTATGGTCACCCATCCTCAGACTGCCCGCGGCAAGCTCAACCTCGATCGATCATTCTGTTCGGCTGTTATTAAGCCACAAGCCCCGACATCAGTTATCAGTAAAGATAATAAATATACCACATAGTTAATTAAAATGCACAATGATGATAACAAGTGGTTATACATTGTAACATTATCGCATAGAAACAGCGACATTGGAAACAGTAACTGTGTGCTGTTACCACAACCACATTAATATGACGATGTGACTGCAATCTATTTAAAAATACATAATAGGTACCTACTTACATAGTACTAGCGGTCCGTCGGCTTCGCACGAGTTAACATTTACACCTTGGGTTACATTATTGAAGTTTTAGTAAGGATCCCTAATATTTTCTAGTAATAAATATAGCCTATGTTACTCAGGGATAATGTAGCATTCTAATGATGGAAGAATTTTTGAAATCGGGCTAGTAGTTTTTGAGTTTATTTGTTACATACAAAAATACAAATCTTTCCTCTTTATAATATTAGTGAGATAAATGATGCGAGTACTTCACCACAAGTTTAGAGAACTAAGTTGGTCACTATATTGAACTAGCTGGTGCCCGCGACTTCGTCTGCCCGACCAAGGGTACCTAGGTCCTTCCCGAACATACAATCTATCTCATTGCCAAATTTCATTACGATCCGTTCAGCCGTTTAGTTGTGGAGAGGTTACAAACAAACAGAATTACTTTCGTATTTATAATATAAGTATGGATAAATTCAGGCGTTACCTTGCAATGGAAATATATTAAATAATAATATTTTATTTTTATTTTTATTGTAAAATGACATACCTTATTGCAATTTAATTTATAACTTGACATGACACGTTTGTAAAGCACTACCTATTACCTATTCTGTAATAATTGTTATTATATTCTTCTTTTTACTACCTACCGACTACTGCAATCTGACCAAATATGACCATATGTGTGTTATCGGGTGTGTTATTGTTTATTGTTTACTGTCTATTATTGTTAATTGGACATCATAACTAATTCTAGACATGTATTTTTTATTTTATTTTATTTCTAAAATGTATTGTGTTAATTACGAGTATTACTGTTTCATAATCTCAACAGCAAACCAAAATTGTGATTTGCAGTGCCCTGACAGGGTTCATGTACAAAAACCGACAGTTAATTATTGTAAAATGTGTGATGTGCATGAGAGCAAATAAATAAATAAATAAATAAATTATAAAATTTAATGAAAGTCCATTACAATGGATGCAAATAAATACAATATCTAGCTACTTCCACAATATTGCGGGTAGTCATGCAATTACTTGTGCACCTCCCGCCCGCAAATATATGCATATACGTAAGCGGTGAAAAAATTACAACCACCACCAACTAGTGTAGTCAGTGCCTGGAGAATTTATCCGGAAGGCGCAGGTTCGAATCCTGCTCGCGACCGTATTCTTTTTCCACAAACTCACTCTCTCGTCCGTTCTTACCTGGACCCAATGGACCAGAAGCCTGGTACGACTGGTGTTAGAAGAGATGCAGTGGATTAGCCATGCGCCATGGTCTTGGCTGACGTTCTTTGGGGCTTAAGACATAATCTTTCTTGCACTGGCACAGTAGCCGGAGGCAGTTGCCTATGGACGTTTGGGTTTTTTATTTTCATGTGATTAGGATAATGGAGCTGACGGATCGCTTGATGGTAAGCGATTACCGCCACCCATGGACACCCGCAACACCAGAAGAGTAACAAGTGTGCTGCCGGCCTTTTAAAAAGGAGTACGCTCTTTTCTTGAAGGTTTGAAGGTCGTATTGGTCCGGGAATACCGCAGGCGACAGTTCATTCTACAGTTTTGTTGTGCGAGGCAGAAAGTTTCTAGAGAAACGCACAGTTGTGGACTGCCAACCATCTAAATGATGGAAGGGTTGGGTTTTTGGATGGTTTCGAAAGTTTACATCGCTTAGATAGGTTGCAGGTTTATGCTGATGAGGCCTATCTCCCCAGATTTTATTAGGGAGTTTTTATGTCTTATAGGTGGGTTGCAGACCAATGCTAACGACGCCTATCCCCCGGTGTGTTTGGTGATCAAACTAATGTCAGAGTTTAAACCACATAACCATAACCGGATTAATCGCGTGTATTAGGTTTTTGTTACGTTTGAAAGATACTGTGGTGAATGCAAAACTGTTCAAAACAATGGATTCTTTGCTACGAGTTCCGATTGAAGTACCCTAAACCCTGTGAGAGTCAAGATGAATCGTGTGTGTTGTTAGAACAGAGACCGAACGTGGTAGTTTTGTGAATAATTATGCTATTTAGGTATTCGGATTGTAGGCCGTATATGTTATTATAGCGGTTAGTGGAGTGTAATATTAGGATAACATCATTACCTGGCGCATGGATAACATTTGGTATGGCATACTAGCTATGCTATACTAGCTATAGAAGGAGACCGTATCGGTGGCGGTTAACACCAACAACAGCATTCCCAATGAGGGTTGACGTCAGGCAGGCAGCCGGTTATAAAACATAGCCAAAACTTTAGCAGCATGCCAGATATAGGTATGCTGCGCCGACCCCAAATAAATTGGGATAAGGGCAGGGGGATGATGATGATTAAGGGTTTGTTTTTTCTGCAAAAACTGCAGCGTTCGAAACGTCAGGAAAAACAAAAAACAATAATACACGCGGTTAAGAGTTGTTTTATTATAATGTGTAGTGATCGCGAAAAAGAATCAGAGTAACTGAACTTAAAAAACATCTCAGAATTAATAATATTGTAGTTTATTTTTATTGTGTTTTCCGATTATTTTGCATACACTGCAAACTGTATACGTATGTATGTGATTTAATTATTATTTAATAATCACTGCTCGCGTAATAATTTGATTTTTTTTAACTTTTGTGCCCCACAGCTGGGCAAAGGTCTCTCCCTCAGCTTCCAGCGAGCTTGGTTCCTCGACGCCTCCAATAATATTTAATTTAATCCAAGACAAAATCCCAGTAAAAACATTTGACACAAAAAAAAATGGAGAAATACCAATAAATTTACCATAAAAACCCCAAAAGGAGATAGTAATTTAAATTCTAAGTACCAGGACAACAGAAACTGGTAGGAGGTATAAAAACTCACGGTATCCACTTGCTCATCGTCGTTCGAATCGAACACGCCGACACACTCACCTGTAAAGAACAGAATAAATTAATTAATTAAAATATTTATTTAAATATTATTGTTCGATTTTATGCGCGCTTGGTAACTAATTCGACGGAAGGTCATGTATAATTTTGTCTATTTAAAATTTCCATATTTTACTACGTTTTATTTTGTGGATTTGTTGACGAAAACTCATATTGAAAATATGCTACGCTGTTGCATATTTTAGATCGGTTTCCACAATGTTTATTACATAACGTTAAAAGCGAATTAAACAGTGGAGTGTATAAAAAAAGCGCTTAGCTTTTAAAAACAAACATTATAAAGTTTTATAGAATCATCTCAACTCTCAGTAAGAGGGGCTCGTGGCTAAATAGCTTGCCGCGGTCGGACTGAGCATGGGTGACCATAATTTAATATCGAGACCTTTCCGTGCCGCGGAGAGCACGTTAAACCATCGGTCACTATTGTCAAATAAAGGTGACCGTTACGTGTAGTCAGAAGCCTGAAAGTCTGACAACCAGTCTTACCACGAGATATCGTGTTACCCAGTAACTGGGTTGTGAGGGTCAGATAGGCAGTCGCTCCATTTAAAACACTGGTATTAAGCTGCATCCGGTTTAACTGGTTCAAATTTCACGAGGTTAAAAAGTCTGTCTTATACAGATGCATATTTCAAACAGATTAACGGATGCGTAGCGAACTCTAAAGTTATAATTTTTCGAGAAAAGAAATATAAGGTCATGAGCAAGATTCAGATCACGTCACCAGAAGACGTACTTAAATTTGGATAAAGAATTCTAAGTAGTGAGCAAAGGTCGAGATGGCTTAGTGTTTAGAACGCCTGTAAAGATACTCCAGGCGCTCTAAGCACTAAAACGAGAGGTGCAGATTTGAATCATACTCACGACCTTATTGCTTTTCCCAACCAATTTTAAATTTGTTCCCAGTGCCATCAACCCTTTAAAACAGGCCAACCCAACTCCTATACAAGAAGTATCATGTTATATTTAGACAATCTATTTTATCAAAGGGCCTTGAGCAGTTCGGCTCTTCAAGAGTTACGCTACTCTGAACGGGTAATGAGCCGAATCCGGCAAATTATTGATGTTTATTATAATGAAGACTGTTGCATAGATTAATGTAGCGTATAAAGGTTATGCATGTTTTGTTTTAGTATAACAAAATAGTAATGTACCGTACTACAAATATGTGCCCGAACCAGTTCTCGAAAATGGTAGTGCCACATTGTACTGGGAACGATCTATCATCACTGAAAGAACTATTGTTGCCAATAAGCCTGATATAGTGGTGATAGATCGATCAGAGCGTCGCACAATGATTATGGATATCACTATCCCTCATGACGAGAACCTCGCGAATGCCGAGAAAGATAAAGAACTCAAATATCTTGACTTAGCACTTGATGTTGACTCAGCAATCATTGTGCCGATAGTCGTCTCAGCCAATGGGTTAATACCCAAGAGCCTCGACAAACATTTTAGGAGGCTCTCGTTAAGCAGCTGGGTCAAGGGCTTGATGCAGAGAGCAGTACTCCTTAACACGACATTAATTGTTAGGAGGTTTCTCTCGCTGGAGCCCTAACCACCGGTGGCTTGAACCCCGTTATTTATATTTTTAAATCTATATTGCATATTTTATTTATATGTATTTAATATTATAATTAATATGTATTTTAAGACAAATAAAGACAAAAATAATTAATTAATCAATTAAAAACACGCCTGCCATGAAAAAGTTAAAAATAAGGTACCGAGGAATTTTCACCGCAGTCTGGGAGATTCTGTACCACAGTAGCAGTACCTACTGTCCCTCGCCTGCCCGATGACAAGTCTTCAGGTATTTACTCTCACACACAATCGGAGGCCATATTCAAAGACAGACTCATTAAAACACTTATCATTACTTTAATACGTGAACCAAAAACTATGTACCACTTTTACGAAAATTACGCGGACGGAGGAGTATGAAATTTGAATTTGCAGAAGGAGCCCAGAAAGCTAATATTTATATGAAATTAAATAATTGAAGAACCCTTCTAATTTAAAGGAATTATGGTGGAATTTCGGCCAGTGGGTAACAACTAGTAATTTTAAATATATATTTTTTTTATTATTCGTTCTAAATGCACATATTAATTATAATTTTAAATAGATATCAAATATAAAAGAGAAAATATATATATATTTAAAAATATAAAAAAATAGAAGGTAGACAAATTGTTTTTATTTGTTTTTTTGTTTTTTGGAATTGCAAACCAGATTATTAGCACAAATATTTATTAACTTCAGATTTTTAGCTTTTGCTAGTTTTGTAATTTTATATACCGGGGAGTGGCGCCGGTAGCTGAAAAGATGTTACCTAGTTCTGCAACGGATGCTGTTTCTATCTTTTTGTCACTATTCAAAGCATAAGGTTGTGACTGAAATATTGTAAAACACTTTTCTAGCAATAAAAAAAAAAAAAATTATGACCTACAGATAATATTGTTCCGGGTATGTCACCCACGATATAGGTAATTGCAAGTACGGGGCTTCTTTAAAAAATAAAACATAATTCGCCAAATAAAACTAATTATTTTCATAATTATTATTATCAAACTTTTTCTAAATCTAATAATATAAAATAGAAGTTATTAAAATATTTTTGTTTCAAATTTACCAGATTACAGGTTTTTATGAAAAATCAAAACTAGTTGCACGGTTCCAACGCGTTGATCTTGGTGTAAAGCCGGCAAGAAACTCGATTGACACTGTTAAAGAACTGTCAAAAATTCAGAGGTTAAAAACAATTTCTTACAAAACAAAATTCATTTGAAAAGATACGAAATCAATTCCTTATAACTTTCGATATAAAAATCAAAATTGCAATACTCCCCAAATTAAATTCGTGTGGATTGGGGGGTGTCTAGACGGGGTCTAGACGGTGGGGAGTTGGGGACCTAACCTAGGTCAACGTTCAGACGACAAAGGGTCTGTAAGCGCGTTCACCTGGCAGACTGCGATATGTATGTAAGTGGAGACAGGGAAACGGATGGGTAGCGAGGATGTAAACAAACCAGCCAAGTGCGTGTACAACGCGATACCGAGGATTTCGAATAATTAATATTACTGCAGTTAATAAACCATGAACGCACCGAATATTATTGAACGACAAACTTATCTTTGCAGTTGAAAAAATATTTTCTCTTACATCGATATACGACACGTTCGATAATCCAACGTTCGGGTAATATAGGCGTGTAGTATCTATATAATAACTGAGACAGCAAGTATGTATGTACCTACCCAGAGGTTGTAAAGTATAAAAGCCTTAAAATAAATAAATTAAAATTTGTTGTAATAATTATGTAGTATTTGTTTTATATGTATAAGATTATGTACATAATGTACACATAATTATTATAGTATAGTTTTCTTTGTTATGTATAGGACCTTGTTTTTTGTTTTATAACAAGGCGTTGTGACCTTTTGTGCACCTGTGTAAATATATACATATATGTATGTATTTGTGATCAGAACCTGGGGCATGGATAACATTTGGTGTGACATAGCTAGATAGAAGGAGACCGTATCGGTGACGGTTACCACGAACAACAGCATTCCCAATGAGGGTTGACGTCAGGCAGGCGGCCGGTCACAAAACATAGCCAAAACTTTGGCAGCATGCAACCACAAAAACAAAAGAAAGTGGAAGAAGAATATATGCTGCGCCAACCCCAAATAAATTGGGATATGGGGGATGATGATTACTATGCTTGAATAATGTACTTCAAGTGAATATCAATTCGATGGTGACCGGTATAGCCAATAGTTACGTTGGTCGGTAAACAATCTTTAAGGTTAAGCAATGGTTGGCAAGGTCATTCTGTAGATGGGTCAGCGCTCGGAGCATTATCAATTAAGCGTCTCCGTTCTTCGTGCACGTGAACCTGTCGGTCCCAGGTGTCTTAAGACTACCTGTCGGGGTGGTTGAGTATTAACGGCATGTACGAATGTGACTTTTTTAATGTCATATCTACTTTCTCGTCTCGTCGTCGACCAAATACCTCTAGTGTCTGGTAGTCCAAAGCGTGACTGCTGAGCATGAGGTCTCACCTTCGATTCCCAGATACGGCAAAACATATTTGAGTTTTCTGTTAGGAAATTGTCAGTAGCAGCAAAAAAACAGCTTTGGTGAAATGTGTATGTACAACTGTGTACATCCCTGCCTAGCCCTTCGGAGAATAGAGGTGCGATGCTATGAAGCTAGCTATATATACTTTCTTAGTTATTCTAACTTCACAGACAAAAATATCGTGAAGAAACCGGGATCTAATAGACTGAAATCGCCAACCCGCTGTGAGTCGTGATAAATCCTCGTGTCTCCTCTGTATGAGAAGAGCCCTTGCCCTGCAGTGAACAGTTATGGGCTGGTTATTTTATGTTTATATAGTTATACGAGAAATTCAAGGCACCATAATAAACAGTGAAAGAAAACATCCGAAAACATCTAGAATAAACTTGAACCTTGTGGTCTGAAATCGCCAACCCGCAGTGAGCTAGCGTGGTGATCAATGCTCGTGCCTTCTGTACGAGACGAGGTCTTTGCGCTGCAATGGGACAGTTATGGGCTGGTTATGTTACATAAAACGGTAAAGAAGGACATTGTGAGGAAACCAGCATACCTGAGGAATGTTCTCAGTTGTATGAGGAATCATTTCAGAGTGTCCTAAACTCTTTTTCTATATTTCTTCTGTCGTATGGCACGATTTATATTGTGTTAGCACAGTACACACGTACAGCACTTTCGTCGGCGTTCATCAGTTCCCCCTGGGTGCAGGTCTAAGGACATGCTGGACAAGACGAGGTGAGCCATGGTTTGTATCTCACCTTCATACCTTAGGTCGAAACTGTTCGTTTAAAATCTGACACTAGTTGTTCATAACCACAAAATAAGAAGAACTGGCGTTAAATTAGAGAGGTCTATCTATGTCGAGGAGCAGTGGCGTGCCTAGGGTTTCAAAATAAGGCAAGACCAATAAAATTTTAACCGATTTCAAAAAAAAGAAATTTCAGTTTTGGACTGAGTATGTAGGTACCTACGTATGTATCATCGCAATTTTCTCATAAACTACTGGTTAGGTACAATAAATTAAAAGTGAATTCATCCGTCTTCTTCTCAGCCCCGGTTTGTCACTTTCCTGATGCTGTATATGCTTTTCTAAAACGACATCGTATTTCGAAATTAACGAGACCAGTTCAAAAAAAATTGCCTTTATTTAATGAAGTTTTGGACTCATCATGTCCTCTTAAAAGGAAGTTCCTGTTGTGTTAAATGACAAACAATATCGACTAATCTTTGAAATACACTATGGTTGTTATCAACGCGCGTGTTATATTTTGAAATTTCCTCAGATAACTGGCGTGATATAGATGTCTCAATTCGTTGTTTACCAAAATTACCGAAAGAAACCATTGCACACAGGTGTTTATGGGAATTTGCGTGCCTTTCAATGGCGCCAGATATGTTATTTAAATCATTATAACCAGATGTATACAGAATCTTCATTCGAAAAAAATATGAAGCACCAGCAATACAACTTATTAGTGTGCGAACAGCCAACAATCCAACTAGTTTTATACACTGATCTATTAAATTTTCGTTTATGCGATTTACTAGTCTGAGAAATACACAGATTAGGCGTCGGTTTTAATGAAGAAATTAACTGTTTTTTCTGAGCAAAGTTTAAAGATTTTACCTTATCTTCGCCAATCAAAACTTGAACGCATTTTAAATCCTCACAAGGTACAATTACCTCCATTGTAAGTCACCAAAACAATTGTATCACTGAGAAATACAAAGAAAACACACAAAAAACTTTAACAACAAAACTTTTCCCACTCACGCAAATGAAACTGAAGTGAGTTGCACTCGGTACTTACGTATAGTTGCAGTGTTGTCATTTAGGCAAAAAAAGTCCCAGGTATATGAAAAATCTAGCTAGATGTCGCAATAGGGTATTTGACACTGATGGAAATAAAATATGAAACTTAGCTATAATGATAGAATGAATTTTATTTGATTCTTTGGTATTTTTGAAAATAATATTAATAACTCGTAAATACATTTATTCGATAAACAAATTCATAATTTTTAATCTATGTGTCACGTGACTCGAAACTATTAATTATTTTAAAAAGTCGCTAGTTTTTATTGTTGCTAAATCTTAAAAAAAGTCTCCAAACTCGTTAAAAATCTCCAAGATCTCACAACGTCGCTAAAACGGCAACACTGCAGAGTTGGCAAGGTGTGCATACGCGTGCAACTTCATACGCATGCACGGCTTAAATCTTCCATACTGATCGATTTGTAGACGCACAAGGTATATACTCGTTATACGGCACATCGCTATAAGTGCGAAAGTGACAGAAATAGTATTTGAAAGCCCGGTAAAAGCCCGTGCTTGTAAGCGAGATAGCTATATGTAGATGCTGCAAATGCGAAACTCTGCGCGTGAACAATCGCGATGTGTAGTAGTGTGGCATAGGTAGATACTTTGTGTTATTTTGATAAGAATTAAGCGCGCGAACTTTTAAATAGTTCGGGTTTGATATTGATTCTCTATCGAGCATTTTAGTAAGGCATGCCGGGCTTTTGGGCTTATATGAAGGTACCGCCACTGTCGAGGAGTGGACTAAGGCTAAAAACTTTCGTGAGACCATTTGATATTTATAATAATCGGGGGTAAGGGATTTAAGGCAAAACTTAAGTGCTGGCGCGTACATAATGCATTCTACTCCATTGAAGAGTTTACGAATAAATAAATAAATTATAAAAATAATAATAATTGTATGTGACAGAATAATAATGCTAAATATTGTGATGTTATAATAAGATATTTTATTGTGTAGTAATGATTAAATGAACAATAATAATATAATTAATAAAATAATTGTAATAAAACGTGAATCGTAAAATTAATTTTAAAGAATATTATTTGTAGATTTTATATTGACATGTAATTTTAATTACCAATAAATGTGTTTATTTTTGTATATAACTTTCGTGAGACACATTAATATTAATTATTGTTCAACGGTTATTACTCACTTGCATTCTTCGGGATTGTCCGACTAGTTTCGATCTCGAACGAAGCCCTTAGTCATGAGCTGACCCCGCGGCGATGTCGCGAGTTAAACTAGTCGGGCAATCCCGAAGAATGCAAGTGAGTAATAACCGTTGAACAATAATTAAATGTGTTTATGTTTGTTTATGTTTAATCTACAGTTATAATTCACGTCCATTTTCGTAAAAGATTGTTCACGATGTCGCTGCAGCTCATGCAGGGCTCTGTTCGAGTAGGAACCTAGTCGGGCATATAATAGTGACCGTAATCTCGCAGCTTGTAGCAACTTGCAGCACGAGATATATAACTTACGCTATACAGGGTCATGTTATTGTAAAACACACTGCATTGACAAAATAGAGGACAAAAAAGCTAGTAATCTGTTAGTAAAGTACAGTTTCAAAACAACTTTACAATTGAAACACGTTTTTATTAACTTTTCAAATCATTTGGCCATTGCTTGGCCCTGAGGTCAAGTGCTTGAAGTTAGCCATCGTAAAACCGAGAACTCGGTAACAAAAACCGAAGTAAAACCGGTTCAAAAGTCAACATTATAAAAGCGATCAACATTATAAAAGTTTTGTAACTTGAATTTATTTTTGTAAGTATGAATGGGTGTGGATTCATTAAATAAGGAAAAAAATACATATGTACTTCAGCTGATTTGATACACCAAATTAAATTCTTAAAATAAATAATAAATACTTACTAGCACTAAACAAACAAAACATTACATAACACTACACTATCACAGATAAAAAAAATCACAATACAAAACTATCACAGACCACGCGTACACGTCGAAACTTTCAAATTTCGAAAGCGCGGTACACGATCGCACCCTTCGACGTTTAAACGCAAACTGAAAACATTGTTGCATTTTTTGAGTACCTACAGGTTGTCTAGACGGGTGGTGGGGGTAGGGGTTATTTTAACAGGTCTATGCACTGACGAAAAAGATTTTAGTTCAATCAACGTGAACAAAGAACGGTCAAAAACCTTCGGGAATCAGGGAGTGGGACATATTTAGAGAACATTTTATTAGTCATATACATAGTTTTACTGTGCACTGAACTTATTTCTAAAATCAAGGTGGCTAGGGACAATTTTTTTAGAAGAAGAAATCGTGACAACGCTATGGATATGAATATGCAATTCATTACTAAAATTATAAAAAAGAAATACGATTAGTAAAATGTTGGTGACACCTGGCCCCTTTCCAAATTTCCATGACGGTGTAACATCAACATTTATCTTTTATCGTGTGGTTGATGGACAACCTAGTGTCAGAGTTTAAACCGCCCGTAGGTCTCTGACATGGCTTTACACACCATGGAGAACATCTCTCAGGTGTGCTGGTTTCCTCACGATGTTTTCCTTCACTGTTTTAAGCAAGTAATATTGAAATGCCAGTTCTCAGTGGAGATATCATTTAAGTGTTTACTGACTACCAATTCGTGACAATTGTGATAGAGTCTCAATTTGGATGACTTGTATGACATTTTACTTAAACTAGTAGTTGCCCACTGGCCAATATACGACCTTATTTCATAAAAAAAAAAAATGTACGTTTTTAAGGTTATATTGGCAAAGATTTCTATTATCAAAGATATATGTGTGTGTGCTTCAAACGCCTGTAGTGTGTGTAATGGTTTTTTTATTATCTAATGTATTTCTTATGCATGCTAAGCAGGAGGTCTCGGGTTAGATTCCCGGGTAGGGCAGTGTTATTGAGTTATTCTGTCAGGAAATTCTCAGTAGCAGCCCGGAGTTTGGAATTGTGCCCGGTTGATGGCAATAGGCTCACCACTTATTATATGGGACTTAATAATAGCATTGGTGAAACCTACATCTACACCTGCCTCCCTTCGGGGAATACAAGCGTGATGCTATGTTATGTAATATTTTATATATACAAAAATATTAGCTTTCTGCACTCCTTCACTGTCAAATCTCATACTCCTCCGTCCGCGTAATTTTCCTAAAAGGGGATACAAAGTTTTTGCTTCACGTATTTATAATGATAAGTTGAGTCAACTTATCATTATATATAATGACTTTCCATACAAGAAAGTAGCAAAGGAAATATCTTGAAGAAATGAAATCGTATTTTTTTCTACTCGGGACTCCCTGAGAAGAGATGTCCAGATAACATTCTAAAAAGACTAATAGCGCAATCATGTGGGACATGTCATTCCAAGTCTGGACAACAAGACCTATAGAAGTTTTAAGTTGACCTGTCCTTCCTATCACACATGTATCAGTCATCGTGCAGCTCAACCACATTAGACTAAGCTCAACGACTTGTCACAAGCGTTGGCCGTATCAAATACTCAAAACCGCCAGAAACCAGGAGTTAATAGTCTGAAATTTCTAACCCGCAGTGACCTAGCGTAGTGATCAATGGTCTCGCTTTCTGTAAACACCATCTCATCCAAACCCACTGTAAGGCCACACTAGAGGAAGCTCAACGAGTAGTCAAAAGCGTTGACCACATATTAAGTTAAAAACCGCCAGAAACTAGGAGTTAATAGACTGAAATCGCCAACGCACATCGAGCTAGCATGGTGATCAATGCTCGTGTCTTTTGGATGAGAAGAGGCCTTTGCCCTGCAGTGGAACAGTCAGAGGCAGCCATTTTATAGTCCTGAAAGTCATACGAGTCACTCAACCTTTTATACCCTCACTTTAAACATCTCATTGGTTACAGAATTAATCAAAGTACTCAGTTTGTCATTTGTTTCTCAAGTCATAAAAGTCGCGAAGGGTATAAAGGTTTTAACCTTGAAAAGAGCAATGCCGTGAAGCAACAACTTTGAAGGTACTGTATTTTGACAAAATATTAGGCCCAATTATTGTATCTCGGAGAGTAACCGTCGCGCATCGATGCCGATTGTCAAACAAAGAACTATGACAGTTGTTAAGGGTAGGCATATGTCTGAAAGTCTGACAACCAGTCTTACAACGCCATATTGTGTTACTTAATACTCCTCCCGACCGTATTTCGGTCACGGTGGCCTATCTCCACAGATATTACCCAAGTACGCAGAAGATATTATAGTGCACAAGTGTATGCGCAAACACAGGTGCACTCCTCTTCCTTCACGCTCATATTCCGATGCGACGGCAATCCAACACGACCGGAGAGAGATCAGGCGCAGGACCAACGTGCTCTCCGAAGCACGGGGGTGTCACACCACCAACTTCCTGACTCCGGGCTGCTTCTGAGAATTTCTGCCGCGCTTGCGCCCACTAGACCAACGAGGCAGTTAACTGTGTTACTTAGTAACTGGGTCTTAGTCAGATAGCAGTAGCAACCCAGCCATAGTAATACAGCGCAGCGTAGCTTAACTTCGATTGGTCATAGACTTAAGATATTGGAGATATTATGTGTTAGCTATGTTTTACATTATTCTCATTGCCGTTTCCTAAAACTTTGTACACCATATTTTAACAAAACATCGTGCACTGTCCTTTAAACAATTTACTGTCCCGTATATTCCTATTTTACAAACTAAACTGATTAATTGAAAACATTATCCAAGAAGAAAATCGTCATTAACGAGACGGCAAGAAAGAGATCCACTGGTAGATAAACGGGTGGGATTTGCTGAGAAATACACGGTAACTAACAAAGGACAAACTAACAGTGTTTAAACTACAGTATTCGTCTAACTATAGTCTCTTAAACACAAGGTCGACTTCAAAACTGGGTCAAGCGGCCCAGTTTAAAACTGTGGCTATCCAGAGACACGCGAATTAAATTTCAATGTAACGGCGACATTTCCCAGGTTCATGTAGCGAGGGAAGTTGTGGGAGATTGAGGAAACGCTGGATGGATTGTGTGAAGGATTTAAAAGGAGAGGGTAGAAAAGGACTACCCAGATGACGACTGACAGGGATGTGTAGAAGAGACATGCTGCGCCGACCACAAATAAATTCAATAAGGGTATGGAGATGACTAGACCCCTCACTAGGATTCTTCGTTTCGTGGGATCTATATAGTCTTTTTCAGTCCAAAAGACTATTTTTTATATATTTACTATTATACTATTTATTATATCTATTTTTTTATATATATTTGCTATGTATGAACTGTGTCTCATACATAGCAAAAAAAAACTTTATTAATATGCGACTGCCTCGTTGGTGTAGTGGTCCCAAGCGCGACTGCTGAACAGGAGGTCTCGGGTTCGATCCCCGGGTCGGGCAAAGTGTTATTGAGTTTTTCTGTTAGGAAATTCTCAGTAGCAGCCCGGAGTTTGGAACTGTGCCCGGTTGATGGCAATAGGCTCACCACCTATTACATGGGACTTAATAACAGCATTGGTGAAATGTGGGTGTACAATTGTGTACACCTCTGCCTACCCCTTCGGGGAATACAGGCGTGATGCTATGTTATGTTATGTTAATGTGTGAATTTTTTTTTTCTGTCCCTTTTATTTACAATTGTTACTATATCACTACTTTTTTAAATCTAACTGCCTTTGTTACCCGGGATGTAAGGATTATAACGATACACCATACATCTAATTCGGTTCAGGCGTTCAGAAGTTATGGTGGAATAAATAAACATAAATACATGAAACTGCCTTGTTGGTCTAGTGGTCCAAGCGCGACTGCCGAGCACAAGGTCTCGGGTTTGATTCCGGGTCGGGCAAAGTGTTATTGAATTTTTCTGTAGCAGCTCGGAGTTTGGAATTGGGCCCCCTCGATGGCAATAGGCTCACCACCTATTACATGGGACGTGCTAACAGCATTGGTAAAATGTGGGTGTACAACTGTGTACACCTCTGCCAACCCCTTCGGGGAATACAGGCGTGAACTCTAATAACATAACAGTCCTTGGTCAGTCATTTAAAAAAAGAACAGGAGACCATGAAAGCAAAAAATTAAACCAAACACACCTACGCTCTATAAAATTTTGTAGTTAGGATTAATTCATTAAAATGTTTCTAGGTCTTCGGGTTACCCGAACATTTCCGAACTTGACCGAAAACTTATGCGCAAAATCGTCACGTGAAGACTTTGTAAGGTCTCCTCTAAGTCTGGCACGTGATTAAAGCCTTAAGAATTACCTATAAACAAACTTTTTCCCCGTCGCATTCAATTTTGGAACTTCAAGATTTTATTTGTTTGGATAACTTGATCGGGCATACCAGTGCCTCGAAGAATCCGAAGAAACCGTCGGTATCGGTTTATGGTAATTAACGTAAAGAAATTAGCTATACACAAAAAATGCATAAATAAAACCTCACTAAGTGTCTTAATTAGATTATGAATGAGACACATCATCATCAATACATATAATAAAAATGTAACGGATCGCTGTCTGTACATGGAAGATATATAAGAAAAAATATTATTGTGCACCCAAAACAATGATTGTTTGATTTTTGTCTGTGCGCTAATCTCAGAAACGGCTTATCCGATTTAGATGTGTTTTCACTAATATATTGTGGTAAGCTTCACTTAACATTTAGTGGTTTTTTTTTCATGTCAATCGGTTCATAAATAAAAAAGCTATACCAATTTAAAGAATCACGTCAAACATTTGTTAATTATGAATTTGCGTTCATGCACGACATGGTGTTAATTTACTACACCCACGCGGACGGAGCCGCGGGCATAGGTAGTCATAAATAAGAACATAATATATTACAGGTATTAAAGTTAGTAAAGTTATAATATTAAATGGAAAAAGAATACGGTCGCGAACAGGATTCGAACCTGCGCCTCCCGGATAAATACTCCAGGCGCTATGACCACTAAGCCATCTCGACCTCTGCCCACCACCGCGAATTCTTCTTCCACATTTTAACACGTCTTATGGCGACGCAATCAATTCAGTACCTATACAGGTGACCGAACCGATACGACCAACTTTGCAGCTAATACAATGTCGTAAAGAATGCAATTACCCTAATAATTCAAGATAAATCTTTGAAAAGCATTAACGCATGCTTAGCGAACTCTAAAATTACAATATTAAATGGAAAAAGAATACGGTCGCGAACAGGATTCGAACCTGCGCCTCCCGGATAAATACTCCAGGCGCTCTGACCACTAAGCCATCTCGACCTCTGCTCACCACCGCGAATTCTTCTTCCATATTTTAACACGTCTTATGGCGACGTCATTGCAATCAATTCAGTACCTATACAGGTGACCGAACCGACACGACCAACTTTGCAGCTAATACAATGTCGTAAAGAATGCAATTACCCTAATAATTCAAGATAAATCTTTGAAAAGCATTAACGCATGCTTAGCGAACTCTAAAGTTACAATATTAAATGGAAAAAGAAACGTTCGCGCAATTTTAATTGTTTAACCACAATTAAAACCTAAAACAATAAGTAAATATAATAAATAAAATACATAATATTGATTTCAACTTGAAAAATATAAAAAGAACAAAGTAATATAACATTTAGACACGTCTCCCTCTCTCCTACTCAGCTGTTCTGTGCCCACCAGGGTCCCTAATTGATCCCAAGATTTAAGCCTACCACCAGTTTTATATTTGTGTACATCGTGTATTGCAATAAATGAATTGAATTGAATGTCAATTTGTTAAGCCAAGTCAGAAGCCTACGGGTGACGACAATAAAGGTGAACGCAGACTTGGCCGCACCGCAGTCCCCGCAGTCATCGCTTTTTGTTAATGGCCTCGCACATCTATCCGCACCGCAGTCACTGCAGTCGTTCCCGTCGCCGCACGCATCTCACTTGATTTCTTTCATTCGTTTGTAATATAAGTTAAGAGTGGGCGTGTCTTACAGTATGGCTCTTGACGAACAATTTGTTGTCAGTTGTTTATTATTAGAGGAAGAAGAAAATGAAATACCAACAAGAGTTAAAAATGCGTTGGTGACGTCATCAGCTGCGGCTTGGCGAGTTCGGTCGGGACTGCGGCGACTGCGACGCGGGTGGGTGTGCGAGGTTGCATAGAACTTTATATAAAGAATTCGAATGCGATGACTGCGGCGCGTGCGGTGCGGCCAAGTCTGCGTTCCCCTTTACTCACACTAACTTGGGTCCGAACCATACGAAAGAAAAAGAAGGTCTAATTAACATTTCCTTTTCGTTTTGAATAGATTCAGGCGTCATCTTGCGGAAGTTCGTTACAATGGATGCCAATAAATACAATATCTAGCTACTTCCACAATATGGTGGGTAGTCATGCAATTACCTGTGCACCGCCCACAAATATATGCACATACGCAAGCGATTAAAAATTGCAACAGACTACTCTACACGTGCACCCCCCCCCCCCCTCCCCCAAAGCGATGAAAAATTGCAAACAATTACTCTACACGTGTTTCGTCCCCCTCCCCCCCCCCCCACCACGTGGCATTATCAGGAGCTGTTAGACCGTGCAGTGTCCGTGTCGATGGCGGAAGTAGCTAGATATTGTATTTATTGGCAGCCATTTTGTTTATTATAAAACGGTCATTCACATTCACAAATTCATTCCTTTACCTTAGAACTGCTACATCATCATTACCATCCCCATAAGCCTAGTCGGATGATCATTGCGCTGGCAAGTCAAATGTCGCAGGATCAAACTCAAGGCACGCACCACTGACCTTTCGAAGTCATATACGTATCAGAAATTATATACGTGCACTTAGTTTTGACTTTTCATAAGTGCCTGTAATATAGTTTATGTGAAATAAAATATTTGAATTTATTGATCTATTGCATATAGGGTTGCCAGGTATCAAAACCGAAAAGCCGGACAGACAAGCCAGTTTAGCCGGACATTTTGGTAAAAAAGCCGGACACTCTTTATTTTTCGAGTCTTAGTATACCACGACATTTTTTTTTATAAAAACAAGTTTATGTATAAAATCTTATTAATGTAAAAAAAATTGACAAATATAAAAAGCCGGACAGGCCGGACACCGAATTTAGCCGGACACGCAACAAAAAAGCCTCACTGTGTCCGACTTTATCCGGATGCCTGGCAACGCTAATTGCATAAAACGCTGTAGGAAAACATGGTGAGGAAACCAGCACACCTGAGAGATATTTTCGAAGCCTACAAATAGTGTTAAGTCTGACACAAAATTTTCATCACCCACTCGATACGTTGAAGACATCTAGCGATAAATGTTCAAGAGGTAAAACCACATTCAATCTACGCCGAAATTTGACCGCCACCGTCCTCAGTCAAGTTCAGGGTCATTCATCAGTTTTTGCGTGACTTTTTTAGCACAAATCTAATTGTATGTAAGCCGCCCACGCAGGACGATGTGGCCAAGAATTCAGAGCTGGAGTGGAAAATCTTATTAGAAACGAAACCGTTACTTTGTTTTTGTTGTGAAGTCGGGAGTAATTAGGATTTGAAGGAAAGAGAAGGAATTAGAATAGTGACTTTTGGGTAAATTTGACAGCTTGTGTGAGTGAAAACATAAAAAAACATAACATAGCCTCAAGCCTGTATTCCCCGAAAGGGTAGGCAGAGTATACACTTGTACACACACATTACACAAATTTTTAAGTCCCATGTAATAGGTGGGGCGCCTATTGCCATTTACCGAGCACAATTCTAAACTCAAGGCTGATACTGAGCAGTATTGCTTTGCCCAACTCGCGAATGGAATTACCTGCTATGATCGTTACATACTCACTCTTTGCTTCATCAACTCTCATATTTCAGGTCATATACGCACCTGACCTTTTTGGAGGATATCACTAATAAGGTCAGTATATATCCGTTTAGGGCGTCCCGTTCCGGCATTCCATTTACACCTGCCTTGTAGACACCTTCTGTTATTCATCTTTCTTTAATTCTCTTAACATGATCAAACCATTTAAGCATACCTTTTTTTTATCAAATATGGATCTACGTTTGGCCACCAACTCGCTGATGGAAAACGACGGTGTAGCCGAGGATGGAGCACGTAGATCCAGAAGAAATTTATTCACTCCAAGTAGAGTGGATAGATTGGGGAGAACGATAGTTGGGGAGTTGATACAACTGCCCAGACCCGTCTCCCACAATGGTTGCACCGGATTACATCCCGGAACACGACTAGGTCGCTTCAGGCTTCGTCCGGTGGTTAACCAGCCGCGGCCAAAGCCTCCCACCAGAGTTGTGTTGCCTGTGCAGCACCACCCAGGGGAGGGATGTGTAGGGATTCAATCTTAAGGTTGCACCCCTACGGACGCGGGCAACTCAGCCCCCGATACTCTTTTCAATCACCTCATCTTCTCCTGAATCCTACTAATATTATAAATATGAAAGTTTGTGAGGATAGATGGATGGATGTTTGTTACTCTTTCACGCAAGACCTACGGAACGGATTTGGATGAATTAAAGATAAATCTTTGAAAAGCATTAACGCATACTTAGCCAAATCTAAAGTTATTATATTAAATGGAAAAAGAATACGGTCGCGAGCAGGATTCGAACCTGCGCCTCCCGGATAAATACTCCAAGCGCTCTGACCACTAAGCCATCTGCTCACCACCGCGAATTCTTCATCCATACTTCTAACATTGCAGTTAATACAATGTAGTTAATGCTTTTTAAAGATTTATCTTTAATTGTTAAGGTAATTGCATATTTACGAAATTGTTTTAACTGCAAAGTTAGTCGTGTCGGTTCGGTCATCTGTATAAGGACTGAATAGATAGCAATGACGTCGCCAAAAGACGTGTTATAAAATATGGATGAAGAATTCGCGGTGGTGAGCAGAGATCGAGATGGCTTAGTGGTCAGAGCGCCTGGAGTATTTATCCGGGAGGCGCAGGTACGAATCCTGCTCGCGACCGTATTCTTTATCCATTTACTATAATAACTTTGGATTTGGATGAAATTTGGCACACAGATAGTTTTTAACCTAGATTAACACATAGGATACTTTTATCCCGACTAGACCTAATTTTGAAGTCCACACAGCCGAGGTCGCGGGCTTAAACTAGTAGCCAATAAAAATAACCCAGGAAGCAATCATGATGCAGCAAAACCCAGGACATTCGCAAACGGAGTCATCAACCGACCCAAGGCCACAAAACCGGGGCAACGCACCATGTGCCAATACCCTGTTCGAATTAAAATGCGCCCGCGCATGTAACGTGGCCTGCTAATAATAGGCCCGTGTTGCTTGTTGCATGGACTTTTGACAGAAGCTTTGCATGATCCAAAAGGTAGAAAGCATTTCTAACAATAACATAACATAGCATCACGCCTGTATTCCCCGAAGGGGTAGGCAGAGGTGTACACAATTGTACACCCACATTTTACCAATTCTGTTATTAAGTCCCATGTAATAGGTGGTGAGCCTATTGCCATCAACCGGGCACAATTCCAAACTTCGGGCTGCTACTAAGAATTTTCTAACAGATAAACTCAATAACTGCCTCGTTGGTTTAGTGGTCCGTAGCGCGACTGCTGAGCAGGAGGTCTCGGGTTCGATTCCCGGGTCGGGCAAAGTGTTATTGAGTTTTTCTGTTAGGAAATTCTCAGTAGCAGCCCGGAGTTTGGAAATGTGCCCGGTTGATGGCAATAGGCTCACCACCTATTACATGGGACTTAATAACAGCATTGGTGAAATGTGGGTGTACAATTGTGTACGCCTCTGCCTACCCCTTCGGGGAATACAGGCGTGATGCTATGTTATGTTATGTCATGTTATAAACTCAATAACACTTCGCCCGACCCGGGAATCGAACCAAGGACCCCATGCTCAGCAGTCGCGCTTGGGACCACTAGACCAACGATACAAAAATAAATGAATAGTGTAGTATTACACACAGACTGACAGCATATTTTACGATTAGTATATTTACAAACAATTACTAATCAAGAATGTGATGACGCGTCACTATAGACTATAGACTATTGTCTATTTACAATATACATCATGAGAGACACGTGCAATGGCCACATTGGTTTCGTGGTCGGAAGCGCGGCTGCTGAGCGTGAGGTCTTGAGTTTGATTCTCGGGTCAGGCGGTGTTATAGGGTTTTCTTGTTAAAAAAATCTCGGTAGCAGCGGACATTGGAATAGTGTCCCGTTGCTGTGAATAGGCTCTCCAATTAGGACTTAATAACTGCATAGTCGGTGAAATGTGGGTATAATAATAACAGCACATAAATAACTCCAATAACACTGCTCGGCCCGGGAATCGAACCCAGAACCTCACGCTGAGCAGCAGCGCTGCAACACTTAAACAAACAGTCAAAAACAATATAATGTTATATAGCGCTATTTATATAACACTAGCTGATGCCCGCGACTTCATCTGCGTGACAAAACGTAGCCACCTTCACCAAGGCCTAATCTATCTCCTTCCCAAGTTTCATTACGATCCGTTCAGCCGTTTAGTCGTGAAAAGGAAACAAACAAACTAACAAACAGAGTTACTTTCGCATTTATAATATTGGTATGGATTCAGTACTGGTGCAGTTTCTATTGGCACGCCTATTAATTAACATTCTACAACTTTCATTTACAACTGAATACTAAAGTATTAAAGTTACAATATTAAATGGAAAAAGAATACGGTCGCGAACAGGATTCGAACCTGCGCCTCCCGGATGAATACTCCAGGCGCTCTGACCACTAAGCCATCTCGACCTCTGCTCACGACCGCGAATTCTTCTTCCATATTTTAACACGTCTTATGGCGACGTCATTGCCTCATTTTTTGCGTCATTTTTTTTTCCATTTAATATTGTAACTTTACAGTTCGTTAAGCATGCGTTAATGCTTTTCAAAGATTTATCTTGAATTATTAAGGTAATTGCATTCTTTACGACATTGTATTAGCTGCAAAGTTGGTCGTGTCGGTTCGGTCACCTGTATAGGTACTGAATTGATTGCAATGACGTCGCCATAAGACGTGTTAAAATATGGAAGAAGAATTTGCGGTCGTGAGCAGAGGTCGAGATGGCTTAGTGGTCAGAGCGCCTGGAGTATTCATCCGGGAGGCGCAGGTTCGAATCCTGTTCGCGACCGTATTCTTTTTCCATTTAATATTGTAACTTTAGAGTTCGTTAAGCATGCGTTAATGCTTTTCAAAGATTTATCTTGTACTAAAGTATTCTTCATCCGTTTGTCAGTGAGACAGATCATCTCAAATCAATTAAATCAAAACTGCTATGGCTGTTTCCTCACGAGACCATCCCAGACTTATTCCTATATAGTTACACTCATATGTTGAGTAATATAGTGTCTGGACTTTAAAAGAGACAAATTACACAATGACCATACTCCTCCCGACAAGGGTTGCCATCTCTAAAATCTGCTAACCAGGACAAAAAGTGCGATAACCCCGATTTTGGAGCTGTAAACCCGGACATATCAATGGAGTATTTTTAAAATTACTTAGTAAATTAAAGAACATCGTTTTAATTGCTATAGATTGACTTTTTACTTATTTTCGGCCGCGTAATTTCGGTAGATGTGTATATATAGCACCCTAAACCCCGGACTACAAATGTACCGCTCGGACGCTTCCCGGACGCCCTCTAAACTAGGACAAATCCGAGAAACCCCGACGGATGGCAATCCTACTCCCGACCCAATTTTCGGTGACGACGGTCAACCTCCACGGAGATTAGCAAATACGCAGGAGATATTATAGTGCACAAGTGTATGCGCAAACACAGGTGCACTCCCTCTTCCTTCACTCTCATAGTCCGATGGGACGGCAAACCGACACGACCGGAGAGAGACCCCGAGTGCTTGCGTCTTACTTCATACGTGCAGAGTTATAATGCGAAAACTGTACAAAGATTTTTGGTATCGCTGATTTGCAGAATGGGTTCATCATTTAACAGAAGAAACCTTTGCACTGTACCGAAACAGTAACAATATACAGAGAGGTCGACAGAATGATATTCGCGATGCAAAGTTGAAAAAACTGTACGGGTCACAGACCGCGTAGGGTTGTTGCAATTCCAGTTAAACGGCGGTAGGGACGTGCAACGATCGATACACGCGCTCGTGAATTATCGATGATTGCGGTAGGTGACGGTTTTTTGTTTTTCGTTTCAATGTTGTAAGTATATTGAAGCGTTTATTGTTGTAAATTGTAGTTGAGAAGCGCTTGACAGCGCGGTTGGCGCAGTGGTCGAGAGACCGACTGCTGCGCTGCGTGTCGCAGGTTCGATTCCTGCACGGAGCAAATATTTGTACGATCTATAGATAATTGTTCCGGGTCTGGGTGTTTGTGTGCTTGTGAGATTATATGTCTGTAAACGCACCCACGATACAGGAAGAAATTCATAGTGCGGGGCAGTGTTTTAAAAAAAATGAGAATGTGAAATGGGTTGAGAAGCGCTTGGCGTTGGCGAGGTTAGTGAGTAGATGGGTGAGTACAAGGTCTTTTTTTAATTTTAGCGTCTCGTCACGTGGTACAGAGGCAACTTCAAACGGTAGTCCCTGGCTGTTATTAATTAATAACCGTCGCTAGAGGCTTACGAGCGGTTTGAACAACTATTAACAAAACAGCATCACGCCAGTAAACGCCCTAGGGGTAGGCAGAAGTGTACACAGTTGTACACACACATTTCACTAATGCCGTTATTAATTCCCAGGCAGTGAGCCTATTGCCATCTACCGAGCATAAAACCAAACTCCGGGCTGCTACTGAGAATCTCCTAACAGGAAAAACTCAATAACACTTTGCCCGACCCGGGAATCGAACCCGAAACCTCGTGCTCAGCAATCGCACTCGGGACCACTAGACCAACGAGACAGTCGTGAACAACTCATAGGCTAAGTTAATCATTGCAACACGGGTTTTGACTTCACAATGTTTCTGTCTCTTTCGCACAACTGTCAAACTAGAATTGCAAGACAAAGACGAAAACATATTGATGCTAAGTAATTATTACTTCAAGATAAATCTTTGAAAAGCATTAACGCATGCTTAGCGAACTCTAAAGTTATTATAATAAATGGAAAAAGAATACGGTCGCGAACAGGATTCGAACCTGCGCCTCCCGGATGAATACTCCAGGCGCTCTGACCACTACGCCATCTCGACCTCTGCTCACCACCGCGAATTCTTTTTCCATATTTTGACTCGTCTTATGGCGACGTTATTGCTATCAATTCAGTCCCTATACGGGTGACCGGTCGAGATGGCTTTGTGGTCAGAGCGCCTGGAGTATTTATTCATCCGGGAGACGCAGGTTCGAATCCTGTTCGCGACCGTATTCTTTTCCATTTATTATAATAACTTTAATTATTACTTATCTTGGCTTCTTATACACAAAAGAATGAGAAGAGGTTGTATGTTCTTCAAATAATCTATTTAAATAAATATCAATTCCTACACGTAGTAAAGATCATAACTTCTGAACGAACAGCTCGACCAATTTAGCTGATTTGTTTTTGTGTTCGTTAATATTTTTTTAATAAAAAAAATTGTAAAATCTACCGGAATAGCCGAAAATTTGAATGGTATTCATTGAACCCAAAACCTCAAGCTCTGCAGGCCAAAGAGGCAGTTGACATGAAATTAATAAAGTTTATTGTTTGGTAAATTTAGAAAGTGTACAGTCAGACAGATATAAATTATTTCTGCACGCATGCTCTAGAAATGTTTCCGCAATTAATTATCTTATATAACAATACAATTATCATGATGATTTGTACATAATTATAATTAGCACTTCGCTATCTTAAAGCTAGAACAACATAAAACGTTATAACACTTATAACATAAAAATGAAGTTTGCAATCGAGTTCCGATTCCTGTACGGAATAAATATTTGAATGATCTACATAGATGTATGACAGCGCGGTTGGCGTAGTGGTCGAGAGACCGACTGCTGCGCTGCGTGTCGCAGGTTCGATTCCTGCACGGAGCAAATATTTGTACGATCTATGGATAATTGCTCCGGGTCTGGGTGTTTGTGTGCTTGTGAGATTATATGTCTGTAAACGCACCCACGACACAGGAAGAAATTCCTAGTGTGGGGCAACGTTTTATTTAAAAAAAAAAAAAAACAAAAAATTGATAAACTACTGTGCCCGCGACTCCGACCGCGTGGATGTCATAAATAACAAATGTTCGACGTGATTCTTTAAATTGGCATAACTTTTTTATTTATGAACCGATTGACATGAAACAACACTAAATGTTAAGTGAAGCTTACCACAATATATTAGTGAAAACCACATCTAAATCGGATAAGCCGTTTCTGAGATTAGCGTGCCCAAACGCACAGACAAACAGACAAAAATTCTAAAAATCATTGTTATGGGTGCTATTTGCGTTGATAAAGGTCCCAATAATTTTTTTGTACATATATTTTCCATGTACAGACAGCGATCCGTTACATTTGTATTATATGTATTGATTGATGTTCCGGTTCTGGGTATGCATGTGAAATACAACATACATCATAGCATCACGCCTGCTTTCCCCGAAGGTGAGCAGAGGTGAAGACAATTGTAGTTGACATCTACTGAACTCACATTTCACCAAGGCCTTTAACTGAAAATTGTTGGCGCCGGTTACTTTATTATTTAAGTCCATTAGAACCAGTGGAGAGAAGATGAGAGAGACTGAAAGCGGTAGAATTATAGAGAAATCTCTACAGATATCTCTGCCAAGCTGTTAGGAATAACCCGACGAGAGATCCACAAGTTTGGCGTGTTACTGAGAAACCATGGAGTCGAGTGGATATAGATTTTGCAGGTCCGTTTCAAAACAAGGTATTTTTGGTTATGGTATTCGATTGGTAGTTTATCCTCCATGACGTTTTAAGCAAAACTTAGGTCGGAGTTGTCCAAGCTGTCCGAAGACTTCTGATAGAAGTCGTAAGGTCAGAGACTACTATCTATTGACATTGGCAGGCATATTACATAGGCTCGTGCTAGCTAACTGTGCCCAAGATATTTTATCTCACTAGATATAATTATTTTAAATAAATTCAATTTAAGATTTGTATAGAATCTATAAATAATTTTGACGTGTTGCTGGGGAGTTTGTTGCGCCGCTTCTTCTTTTCAGCTAAAACACTAGGAAGCGGTGAAGGGTGGGCTTTTTTGGGGGCTGTCTTAATGTTTGACGTTCAAAAAGCGCAAATTTTTAGCCTAATTTGAATAAAGAAATTTTGATTTGATTGACAACAACCAGGACGCTTTTCTCCCACAAGCTAGTTAGGGTTAGAGAGCCGCCCGGAGACCTCCAACTTGATCAGAACATGCCTTTAAAAGCACGGAGACGCTCATAGGACAATGTATATATATAGTACTAGCTGATGCCCGCGTCTTCGACCGCGTGGATGTCGAATATCGCGACCAAAAGTAATCATGAAATTTTGATCCCGGTCCCGCTTTCCAATTACCGCTTCATAATTGCCCATTTATTTAAGTATTGAAATAGATGTAGTATGTTATCCTTAAGAGATAGACATATGCCATCGCGGACTTTTCTGTAGACTTATATAAGATACACAATTCCACAATACATCATTTTGTTATATCTCCAAGGGTTTAGGCAGCGCACGCCAGAATAGCTCGCAGATGGTAGATTTTTCCTACTTACTTGACACGTTTTTCGTAATATTTTGGACAATTCACACAATATCTTTATAAATTGTAGCCTATGTGTTATTCTGATGTATAAGCTATATTATTGTAAAGTTTCATTAAAATCCATTCAGTCGTTTTTACGTGAAAGAGTAACAAACATCCATCCATCCTACTTACAAACTTTCGCGTTTATAATATTACTAGGATTCCACGTTTTAGGGAGATAGTTCATCTCCCTAAAACGTGGAATACTGTTATCTATGTATGAGTCTCCGACACTCCACATTCAAAGGTATGAATTAAAAAACAAATGGAACCTACACGACAGTTGCCGCGGACCGTTGCTTTCAAACATAAGTACCTCGTTTCTATGATAATCTCGCTTAAAGCGGCTTGTGCACTTTAGAGAGCTTTAAACCCAAATACTTTTAGCTGAGCCCTCGAATAACAAAAAAAATAACAATATAATAACATATTTTGAACTCAAACACGACATTTTCTTTGTAGGCACATATGTATTCGCATTTCCTACCCACTCAGAAAACCATTTAAGTTTGCGAGACAGCTTATATCTAACCTTCATAAATGCATTCTAATCTTGTTTTCTTTCGCCTGAAATCTTCAAATATCTCAAGGTTTTAATGTAACGTGAACAGAAACGTGTCTACTACCCGAAATATGTGCAGTATCGTACACGTTTGCAACACTTACATAAATAAAAACCTCCATAAAGGAAATGCGTCATAGGAGATAAGTCAAAACTATAGCGAAACACCTTGGCAGAAAGACTGATTTCTTAAAATTGGTGACGTAATATCCGAGATATAAAAGCAATTTTAATCCATATCATTCGTACAACCAGAATCTCTTCTGAGAACAGTGCTCAAGACACCCAATATCTGACTCATACCAGCCTATTTCAATTACCCATAGGAGAAAGGTCCCCTGTTTTAACCCCAATAAACTCCATACTGCGCTTGCAGGTCACGAAGTTCAAGAATTACCCAAATTTAATTGTATGGTCACGGAAAAGCCGTGTTCCCTTAGTGGAGCATAACTTTTTCCAAATACCTTTATAATTATTTATATCTGCGTAATCATAAGAAAAATTTGCTGAGTATATGCTGCATTTGACGCGGTTGGTCTATAGATGGGGAGCTCATCATTAATATCGAGACGCCTTCGTGCCTCGGACTCTAAACCTTAAATAGTCAATCTCCATCGTCAAACGTAGATCTATGACTGTCTCTACGGGTAATCAGATCCCTGATAGTCCGACAACCAGTCTTACCAGCAGATATCGCGTCACCCAGTAATTGAGATGTGGAGGTTAGATTAGCTAGTCCCTCCATGTAAACTTACTTACTTACTTACTTACTAAAATACTGGTATTAAGCTGCGGGGACTGGAAGCCGACCCAAATAAAGTTAGACAAGGGCTAGGCAGACATGTTTTGAATTCCAAGGTATTTGACCCAAGTATCCTGTCACAAATATGAACGCTAAATCTCTTTAAGGAACGGAGGTGCACAGTGCAATATACTTTGAAAAATATGGAGCGCGCCATATTGGTCAGCCATTACGTGATGCTATTCCAAATGAAAGGACAGGTTCAAGGTGTTTTAAAGGGCACAATTTTATGATCTTTAAATCGATAATTTATCGAGTTGGTCGATAAAGATGCGACCTTCAGGCAAAGATTTGCTTGGTAACACGGATACATGGACGGATTTATATTTTCTATCTTCGTTATTTTATTTATTCAGGTTCATAAACGTCTACTTAAAAACGTTGTGAGGAAACCAGCACACCTTTGAAAACCAGTGCGACGCGGCGACGCAGCAAAGTCCTGACTGACTGTCAAGAACGTGGGATAATGTAGATACTTCTTATTAGAAGACACTACTCCTTATTAGAAGACACTACTTCTTTCTTCTCCATGTCGTATTTGACGATGTCCACGACGATAGGGAGGTGAGTATTTAACGCTGGTAACTTTTTTTTTATTATTATTTATAGCCTTGCGCCATCTCCCATGATGTTAAGCGATGATGCGGTCTACGATGGATCACGCATGCCTAGAAGAAACCGATTCACTCGCATCTTGAAGACAACCAGATTGTAACTATCGGGGAAGACCCACTCTGGCAACGCATTCCACCGTTTCGCGGTTCTTATAATGAACGTGGAATCAAAGCGCTTCGTTCGGGTTTTTGGTATATCAACCATGAACCGATGGCGCCTTTGCTATAGCTCAAATTGTAGCACCCTATGAAAACAGCGAAGGACGTGCCGTCGAACATCAAACGAAGCTGCACCAAAAACAAACGACGCATCGACGTACATACCACCACAAATATTGTCACTTTACTTATTAATATTTTATGAAAGACGAAGATATCTTTAATAGGAGAACACGGGTGGTAATTCCGAGAACATTTCTAGTGCTGAAGAATGGTGTTAATGTTTTTTCTAGTTAAGTTAAATGTAGAGTTGTAAAGTGACAGTCATATGCTATAAGTGACCGTCATTTATAATAAATGCTCGGTCATTGATTGTCACGAAGGACATAATTTTTATTTTCTATCGACAATTACGACATTGTTTTATTCAAACACTTATGTTTTTGTAATAATATATGCATACAAACATAAAGTCATGTTTTATTCCCGTACAAGTAGGCAGAAAATATAGAATGCAACTTAATACGATCCTTACATACTCATTTTGTTCCATACATAGCATCACATAACATAGCATCACGCCTGTATTCCCCGAAGGGGTAGGCAGAGGTGTACACAGTTGTACACCCACATTTCACCAATGCTGTTATTAAGTCCCATGTAATAGGTGGTGAGCCTATTGCCATCAACCGGGCACAGTTCCAAACTCCGGGCTGCTACTGAGAATTTCCTAACAGAAAAACTCAATAACACTGCCCGACCCGGGGATCGAACCCGAGACCTCCTGTTCAGCAGTCGCGCTTGGGACCACTGGACCAACGAGGCAGTCCAGAATTTTGTTCCAGTTTTCCATATAAACTCACACTTCAGTTAATATTACACTAAATAACGTTCTGTCATAGAAATAATACTACTTAATAACGATTACAACGTTTATATGCCATTTGTCTGTAATTATAATATTTGAAGAATGTGATCGGTCAAATAGAGAAAATGTCCAATCTGCTCGGTCACTTCACAACACTAGTTAAATGTCTTTAAAATTAAAAGAAACTGCCAACACTTTTTACCACCTTACTTAAATGGAAGCCGGAGCGAGTCGCTAGTATTACACCGTGTCTATGTCGTTTCGGTTTACCGCCACTGTTTCAGCGGACATCGACGTGTATAGTCATACACGAATCACGATGCTCCCATCAACAAAGAAGTCTTCATAAACGTATACTTTACAACAATGTTGGCTTCTCGTGTTCACAGATAACGGCGTATTAACCAAGCCGGAGCCATTACGGATATGACGCATAAATCTTTGAATCACTCAATCATAACGAGTTTGTTCACTCGTTATTCAAATTTTATTTGGATCAGTAATTCAGAATTCGTTAGCCTTTGTTTTATGTTTGCAGACCTAAGTTTTGCTAGCTGGTCTCCTGATCTGATCTGATCGTCACCTGCACATCTGCAGGTCAGGAACTTTATGGGAATAATACTGCGATACCTGAGTCAAAAATTTAAATCGTAAATTTTTTTGTCATACCAGTAAGGTTATTTGTATGTAAGTGTAAGTTTATATAGTTGAAGTTACAAATTAAATGGAAAAAGAATACGGTCGCGAACAGGATTCGAACCTGCGCCTCCCGGATAAATACTCCAGGCGCTCTGACTACTAGGCCATCTTGACATCTGCTCACCACCGCGAATTGACAGCGCGGTTGGCGCAGTGGTCGAGAGACCGACTGCTGCACTGCGTGTCGCAGGTTCGATTCCTGCACGGAGCAAATATTTGTACGATCTACGGACAATTGCTCCGGGTCTGGGTGTGTGTGTGTGCTTGTGAGATTATATGTCTGTAAACGCACCCACGACACAGGAAGAAATTCCTAAGAAAAAAAATAATCTTAATCCATATTTTATGACGTGTTAAAATGTGGAAGAAGAATTCACGGTAGTGAACAGAGGCCGAGAAAGGTTAGTGGTCAGAGCGCCTGGAGTATTTATCCGGGAGGCGCAGGTTCGAATCCTGCTCGCGACCGTATTACTTTTCCATTTAATATTATAACTTTAGACCGTGTGGTTTTTTTAATCGGTATGAGACTGGCACAACATCCATATTGGATTTCCCACAGTAGAAAAAAAAGGAGTATTTATATCACTCGCACTTTTTTATTCAGTACTGTGGAATCTCACTCCAGAACGTGCTCAAGATTGGTGGAGGAGGACAGTGTGGTTCAGTTGATAGGAGACCAGTAGGCTTACTCTTGAATATAATTCCCCTCGATTGACATTAGAAATGTCAGTTCGTACTTTTAAATGCCAAAATTTCTATAAATAATTATAGATTCGGGATAATATGAAGACAACATGCTTTATTTGAGGCAACTGTAATGTTGATAGATTTATTTTAAAATTACGCGTTTTTTTTATATTGGAATTGGATTGGAATTGGTATTAGTTTCAAGAGTAACCCCACAGAGAGATATTTTCTTAGGCGGGATATTGAATCAATTCTGACCCATTCTTTAATTAATTCGTAGAAGCTTCTTTGTGTGGCCCATGAGACACAAGTTTCAAATCCCATCTGTCTTTATAACAATATTACAAAAGTACTTTACTATTTCGGATTAGGTCACACCCACTACCAAACACTCGTTAACATTTAACATCAACTTATTTATGCAAAGCTGTTTCCAATACTTTATACAAATAAAGTTGTTCAAGGTGTCCGTAGACCTCCGACTTAGCGACAGATGAAAATGCTGATAGCGTTCACCCATCCATAAACTAACCGCGCCAACGTTTCTTGACTCCACATCAGTGCGAGTGATATAAATACTTCTTCTTTTTCTACTGTGGGAAATCCAATATGGATGTTGTGCCAGTCTCATACCGATTAAAAACCACACGGTAAAAAGATATAATTATAATAAAAAAAACAAAACGTAGCCACCTTCACCAAGGCCTAATCTATCTCCTTCCCAAGTTTCATTACGATCCGTTCAGCCGTTTAGTCGTGAAAAGGAAACAAACAAACTAACAAACAGAGTTACTTTCGCATTTATAATATTGGTATGGATTCAGTACTGGTGCAGTTTCTATTGGCACGCCTATTAATTAACATTCTACAACTTTCATTTACAACTGAATACTAAAGTATTAAAGTTACAATATTAAATGGAAAAAGAATACGGTCGCGAACAGGATTCGAACCTGTGCCTCCCGGATAAATACTCCAGGCGCTCTGACCACTAAGCTATCTCGACCTCTGCTCACCACCGCGAATTCTTCTTCCATATTTTAACACGTCTTTTGGCGACGTCATTGCTATCAATTCAATCCATATTTATAAACCGATTGACATGAAACAAACACTAAATGATAAAGTGAAGCTTACCACAATATATTAGTGACAACCACATCTAAATCGGATAAACCGTTTCTGAGATTAGCGTGCACAAACTCACAGACAAACAGACAAAAATTCTAACAATCATTGTTTTGGGTGCTATTTGCGTTGATAAAGGTCCCAATAATTTTTTTTCTCATATATTTTCCATGTACAGACAGCGATCCGTTACATTTTTATTATATGTATTGATGGTGATATTGATGATGACAGAAAATACACAGATATGACAAAACATTGCGTTCTTCTACTGTATCAGTGAAGATACTGATAACTGTCACGTTAAGGGACTTGTAAGTAAGAACAAAGATGTTTTGTTCTCATCTACGCTGCACGCGCATATTGCGTTGTTAATCAATTACCATCTAATTTGCATTATCATTACCATTCTGATATGGGCACTTACAACACCTGCTTGATGACAATTCAGGGAAATATTTAATTAGAATTTAACAAACTATCATGGAAGTTTCTTTGCTAGAAAGTCGTGTTCTAGAACACGATGTGGGAGTTCAATGTTTCTCTTGTCATATGGTTGATGAAAAACGGTAACGTTTACGAGGAGGTTTAAGTTCTGACACTAGAACTTAAACCACCGTAAACTGGCAACCATACGTACCATATGACTGCCTCGTTGGTCGCAAGCGTGGCTGCTGAGCGAGAGGTCCTGGGCTTGATTCCCCCGTGGGGCAGTGTTATTGAGTTTATCTGTTTGGAAATTCTTAGTAGCAGCACGGAGTCAGGAAGTAGGCGGTGTGACACCCCCGTGCTTCAGAGAGCACGTAAAGCCGTCGGTCCTGCGCCTAATCTCTCTTCGGTCATGTCGAATTGCCGTCCCATCGGAATAGTGGAGAGTGAAGGAAGAGGGAGTGCACCTGTGTTTGCGCATACACTTGTGCACTATAATATCTACTGCGTACTTGACTAATCTCCGTGGAGGTAGGCCGCCGTGACCGAAATACGGTCGGAAGGTGTATATATGTCGCAGATGGATTGTAGAATAAAAAATTACTGTTTGGTAAAACAGCTGAGTCTACAATCCATCTGCGACATATACACACCATCGAAAACATCTCTCAGGTGTGCTGGTTTCCCCATAATGTTTTTCTTCACAGTTATAAGCAAGTGATAATATCTATTAACAAAGTATGGTTGTCACGGTAAGTTATGTTTTATTATTATGAAGTCTTGAGAAACTTAACAATTTCTTGGACTATTCAACTCAATCTTATCTACTGTCCATAAAATGCTTTGAAGAGGCACAAATGCACTTTATTTACCTTTACTGGAGAGAGACAATAACCTGAGTCCCGGGTTATTATCACTAGAAATTGCGTCTTGCAGTAAATTTCTCATTAGTATCTCGAACGTATTGTTAAGATTACATTTTGCGCCGTACAAATATCCACAACTGACTGATAAAGAAATGTTAATTATAGATGCAATATATTTCTATTATTTCAATGTATCTGGAGTAGATCTCGCCAATTTTCTCATAACATTATCTATACTTAATATTATAAAGCTGAAGAGTTTATTTGTTTAGTTGAACGCGTTAATCTCAGGTTTTTGTGTTGGATAGACCATTTATCGAGGAAGACTATAGGCTATATAACATCACGCTACGACTAATAGGAGCGGAGCATCAATGAAAAATTTTGCAAAATCCGGAAAAAAATATTCCTTTCAAGAGCTTCCTTTGCGAACGCTGCGTAAACGGTTAAAGTTACGCATATATTTTAGTATAGTATCTCAAATTAACGGGGTGAAACCGGATTACGGTTCCACAGGGTGAGTCCCATTCCGACATCCACGTGGACTAAGTTGCGGGCACAGCTAGTGCATTATATATATTACCCAAAGTGCTTGTGCACTGAGTCCTATCGAAAAACTGTTCCCAACCCAAGTCATCGCAATAAAAACGTTATATCGTGTTACCCAGTAACTTAGTTGAGAAGCAGTTGTTCCATTTAAAATACTGTTATTAAGCTGCATCCGGTTAGACTGGAACCCGCAGCCGAGCTGGGAAAAGGCTAGCCAGACCCATCCATGCTAATTTGATTGTGAAAGACAAAAGGTGGAGGCATCTTATCTCTACGGGTTATATGCAAAAATGACGTGTTTATGAGAATTACACAAATATTGACAATGTTGCACGGTGACAATCTTCCTTCTGCTGACCTTAGGCGCGTGGCTGATAAAAGTTATTTACAATACACTACTTTCAATTGGCGTGGTGATAAGATGATAGGAGTACTTACTCTTGAACCGGATCTTCAGGAAATTCGTCATTCAAACGGAGACAAAACAGACAGAGAAAAAATACAGTAGGGATCCAAAATATGGATGGATTATATTCATAGCTTGTTATCCATTTTTTTTATTGGAATGAGTTGGCAGACGGATCGCCTGATGGTAAGCATTTATCACCGCCCATGGACACACGCAAACCGAGAGGAGTCGCAAGTGCGTCGCTGGCCTTTTAAAGGGTTTGGGCCTCCGGTACCCTCACTCACTCGGCGAACCACAACGCAAGCGTTGTTTCACGCCGGTTTTCTGTGAGGCCGTGGTATCACTCCGGTCGAGCCGGCCCATTCGTGCCGAAGCATGGCTTACCCACGGTAAAGTTCCGAAGGCAAAATGAGCGAAGTGAGCTCGGGAACCCAGTGCACCCTGACACGGACTGGTTAGGTCTGTCATTCCCTTTGTGTTTAGGTTTTTTGCGACTTTACTGACTCGGAAATAAGAGCCCCGTTATGTTACATAACTGCGAGCGTTTTTAAGCCGACGACGTCGTATGTAAACGGCGAAATCATACAAATTGCCTGCGACATATGCATCAGGAGACCTATTGTCAACTTTAAATTGTAATAATAATAATAAAATATTTTATTGACATTAAATAAGGTGTTACATTTTAATTTGAAGCCCTAAGTCCCGAGCTGGGTGGTACCTCTGTCACAGAGTCCCGAGCTGGGTGGTACCTCTGTCACAGGAGTTAAGTGTCCTATTTTTGGAACAAAGACAATTAATGCAATCAAATTAAAATATCGTAAAATTAAAGGATGTGCATGCATGCTCTTTAGTTGTTTTAGTATGTGTGTGTGTGTGTGTGTGTGTATGTGTGTGTTTGAGTGTGTGTGTGTGTGTGAGAGAGAGAGAGAGAGAGAGAGAGAGAACGCGCGTGTGTGTGTAATTGTATCTTCTTCATAACGTGTAACATTAAGTTAGTGTTATATTTTAAATCACCCGTAAAAATTGCTATAACTTGACCACATACTAGGCCCAAACGTTTAGTAAAGTTGACACGAAAAGAAAAAGATTTAAAAAAAGATGCACCCAGGGTACAGGCCTGTGATATGGATGAAGAAAAAGAAATTGACTTATTCTGACATACAGCAATAGAGTAAAAAACAACAGTTAAGAGAGGAAGATATTCTCATTATCCTGTGCGATGTCGTCAAGCCATAAAAAATAAATAACATTTTATTATTAGCCTAGTTGAGATAACTCATGGGCAGTGATAGCCTAGTGGTATTACCGTTGGACTAGTAAGTCAAAGGTTGCAAGTTTTAATCCAAGACACTGACTTGTCGAGTCATGTGCGTAGTAGAAATATATGTATAATCATCACTTGCTTATAACGGTGGAGGAAAACATCGTGAGGACACCAGCGCATCTGAGGTATTTTTTCGATGGTGAGGCCTACATTACATAGCATCACGCCTGTATTTACCGAAGGGGTAGGCAGAGGTGTACACAATTGTACACCCACAGTTCACCAATGCTGTTATTAAGTCACATGTAATAGGTGGTGAGCCTATTGCCATCTACCGGACACAATTCCAAACTCCGGGCTGCTACTGAGAATTTCCTAACAGAAAAACCCAATAACATTTTGCCCGACCTGGGAATCGAACCCAAGATCTCATGCTCAGCAGTAGCGCTTGGGACCACTAGACCAACGAGGCAGTCAAGTGACGCCTACAGACGGTTTAAACTGACACTAGATTGTTCATCAACCACACGATGAGAGAGTGGGAGATAACTCATAACATTCGAGTAAATAAAAGGTAGGTAGCATGACAGAAATACATAAAAAACCCGCAAATTTCTAAACAGTCATTTAATTAACTAAAAAAGCATTTCCCCAGGTTGACTCACAATTTCGCACGGAATTCTAATAATTCTAATGACCTAATTTAATAATAAAAACGTAACGAGTTTGACTTTGAATGTTAACTACTCTTTAAGTATATCAGACAGCTTTTATTTAGAAAATGGCCACGCTATTTGCAGTGTAACTATGTAAATTCCATATATTTTCGCAAACTATGCCAAGGTAAACGTTATGCCAACTTGTAAAGGCTTTACTTTATTCGAAACCGATTTTAAAATAGTCTTGAGTATTTGTGTTGACTTTAGTTCCTAACCTTTCCACTTCCAAACAATGGCGGTAGTAGCTTTGATTTTGAATAAGGTTTGTAATGAATCTGCTTACAATGTGAATGTTATTATGCATTAATTCGACGCTTCCTTTTGTTATAATAATACCCAATCGATGTTAATTACAACTAGGTACGCATAATTAGCAAATATTTATAAATAACCGGTAAATACCGGTAAGATAGTGTCATTTAAAAACATGTTGTCGATATTTTCACCGTTACATTTTTCGGTAAACTATGATTCACAACAATTACAGCTCGTAAAAGTAGGTCGGCAGTAAAAGTGAATAGGTATTTCTTTTTTTCATAAAGCACTTCTCTCAAGTCTTTTTAAATTTACTATTGAGACTCATAAACAGCTAATAAATGTCTTTCGAACGTTGTAAACCAACCAACTACAAGTCTTTGTAAGTTCATGTTAATAAACGATAATCCAAAATACTTGCAATGTAATATTAATACCAGTTTATGATGCAATACATAATTTGTATGTAAAGTAATTTGAGTCATGATTTGGCAATCTATTGCAAGGTGATGGATAAGTTCAAATATTAAAGCGTCTGATAGTTAGTACCTATAATAATATATTTCAACAAATTTGGTAACTGCAATTTTTTGGTCGGGCTGGCGAAGACGCACACAGATATATCAACACATAGGTACGCTAAATTCTGTGTGAGGAGCAGCAGTGAGCTACTAGAGAGAACATCGGCTAATATCAGAATCAGAATGGGATGCTTGAATTTAAGTATCCAGAGCGATTTAAACAAAAAGTATATAGACCACGATTACATTTGAAATTAATTTCAATATCAATGCAATACCTAGACACCAGTCTTGAGATTAATTCCACTGCATCGCAACCATTTCAGTTATGAGCAATACGTTGACATTGTTACCAGTCTGGCTGGTCCTCTGTCCTTTTCAGCCTTCAACAGAATATCCTTTTTTACTCAATGTGACTGACCAATAGTCAACTCACACGTCATCGACCATTGTTTCTATATACAATTACTCATTTTAAGTAGCTATTGATTTAGAAACCAGTGGCAAAACTGCTTACAATTGAACCATTAGCCACAGAAATAAAGTTCCTCCTCCAACTATAGTCTAAACTAGCTTCTGCCCGCGACTTCGTCTACGTGGATTAGTTTTTTTTTTAAACATTGACCCACACTAGAAATTTCTTTCTGTATCGTGGGTGCGTTTACAGACACATAATCTCACAAGCACACTTACACCCAGACCCGGAGCAATTATCTATAGATCGTACAAATATTTGCTCCGTGCAGGAATCGAACCTGCGACACGCAGCGCAGCAGTCGGTCTCTCGACCACTGCGCCAACCGCGCTGTCAAATCCATCCATCGAATTAGGTCCAGCCGGGATAAAAAGTACCCTGTGTTAATCCAGGTTATAAACTATCTGTGTGCCAAATTTCATCCAAATCCCTACAGTAGTTATTGCGTGAAAGAGTAACAAACATCCAGACATACAATCTTTCGCGTTTATAATATTAGTCGGGTAGTAGGATAATCTAAATATAGCCTACACGCAACAATATCTCATAAAATATAGAAACTTAATGACTCCTTTGAATACAGGCATAAAGTATTTTTCCTATGCCACGCACAAAAAGTAGAAAGTACAGAACGTCGTGTATACCAACACGCAAACATTGTGTGAAAGTGAATTTTTTGATGCGGCAACATGCCATGTTGTTTTCCGTTACGTTCGAAAAATAGAACGGGCAAAATTATGGAATTAAGACTGTTTCTCATCCCTACAACACTATAAGTCAATCCGCAGGTGTATTGGCTATCTCGGTTGACATCAAATTGATGGTCACTTTGTAGTACACTAAATCGTAAGTTTTTAATATTTTTGCTCATCATAGACAAGCCGTAACACACGACGCAATGTACTACAAAGTGTCCATTAATTTATTTGGTAACCGAGATAGATAGGTACGCTGGTGCCAGAGTAGTTGAAGCCATACAGCAACTGGCCTGACTTACTGACGTATTAACGTGAATCTCGAACCACGATGAAGTTCCTAGCAACCTTGCGTACACCAAGTTAAACTGACCGTGACATTGTCACGGTGACAATCATAAGAGTGGAAAATCCAATATGGACGCTGTGTCGGACTCCTACCCACAAAAAAACTACACGATCCTCCAAAAACCTTTACTTAACTCCGGGATCGTAGCTGTATTCACCACGACCCCGACAGGATTGCTTAACCTCAACATTAAACCCCTCTTTCGAAAGGAATTATTTCTATCAGGAAATAGCCCTTTTCAAGAATATCGTTAGCTAAATAGCAATTTTCTAACATTAATCTATCTGTCAAGCATGGTTTTTTTTTTCGGATGGTCTGTTATTGTGTATGAGTTAAGTTTAATTAAATAATTTATTATCATATCTTTAAGGTAATTCTATCGCCTTCAGAAAAAATACTAAAAGTAATAAAATATCAAATTTATTCACAATACCTACTAGAATATTAAATATCTAAAACTTAAATAGACCTACAGATTTGGAAGAGGCTTAGAGAATTCAATAACTACATTATCTAAAAACTGCTCATCACACTGTAGTGTAGGTACAATTTTCATATTTAAGTGGGTATATTATCAGTCAAGTAAAATTCCATTATCCTAGTTTTAAAACCGTTACACAAAAACAGTCAAACAACCTAAACTGTGACATCATTCGCAAAGTACACAAAGTGGGTAATTAGACGCATGAAATTAATTAATTTTATGATACCAATGTTAGTAAGGTCGGTAGGAACATTGAACAAAGAATAACTTACTTGAAGCGCATCGCATCGATATGCGAATATCGATAACTGCACATCACTAACGGGACTGGCTGGACCCGAAACGACCTGAGCCCGTCGGAACTTGTTTATAAAAAAAAACCAAACGGCCCTTTTGTTCCGCTCACAAAAGGGAACAGCTGATTTTTATTATTATTTTCTTCTAAAAATCACTTAACAACACAATGTAAAACTAAATTGAAATACATAATTGCATTCATGAACTATTTTACGCAATAAAAGGAACTTGTGCACAGTTAACACTGCCGATTTGGAAAACCACTTTCCACGTATAAAATGGAGTAACATACTAATCACCTTAACCGAATCGTATTATAGCCTAATACTTCATGTCAAATTAGCTTTCTAAAACGCAGGATTACGTTACACATGTACGAAACACAGGAAAATAGAAATAATCAAACATATGTTAACGCATTTAAAATAGATTTACCTTATTCGGTCGCAAACTATTTCGTTCAACTCCACTCGGATACACCTGGGCTATAATATAACACTCCGGTAATCGTTTCTTTTTCTCTTAAAATACATTATTACACTGTTTAATCAATGTCCGGACGCGAAAACGCAGTCCAAAATTGAGATTTTAATGCAAATTCGGCTGTCGCAAGAGCGAGCGTCCTATATCCGCCCGCAACAGTAGCACACTAAGATGTCAGCTGGGTTGAGTTCGTTCTCATTGGTAAATCGATTGAAAATCTCTGTCGCACACTTTAACAAGTATCTGCATCTCTTTCTTTTTTTCAACCTTCTCACTCAAAGTGTAACGACCTTGATAAGATTTTACGGCAATCCAGACGATATTTTAAAACAATTTCTTGATAGATACAAATTTTTTGGATATATCTTTAAGTGTGACATGTTAATTTTAGGATTAATATCGGGATTTTCCCAATCTAAATCATATGGGAAACAAAGCAATGTGTCAACAAGTACATAAATGTGTGTGTGTACGTAACAAAGAAAACATATTGACATGCGTAGAGGCCTTCCTGATTGGTTCTTGCACAGCTGTTTTTGACACGAGTAATATTTAATGAAGTTATTCAGCAACACCCATAGATGGCAGCATATTCTCATTAACACCAACTAATGTAATGTAATAATAGTAACTCTGCAGTATCATTTAATCATTTCTTAATTTGTTGAGTTATACTGATCCTGAAAATCTCTGATATTATCTTTTTTTAAGACTAACTTTTAGAAACAGTAATGATATTGAGTACGTTAGGAAACAGTTGGGACTTTGTTTGATCAAAGTGCATCTGGTAACCATAGCAACAGAGTTTACTAGATGACATTATAATCCGACCAAATTAAACACAGTTCATTGTCCTTGCGAAACAAAATATACGAATGTCTTTTTAATTTTGGCGTGTTAAAGTCTCTAAGTCATTGCATTGTTTTTGTATCGGTAATCTTATCGTTCAAACTATAAATAAAGTAATAAAATGGACTCTCTAGACTTATTAGCACGCGAGGATGAGTTCAAGAAACTCAACAAACAACTGGAGAAGAAAACTGAGAGTTTGATGAAGGAGATTGAGCATGCTATGGTTGGTATTAACATTGAGAAATTTCAACTTAAATTTTATTAAAATACTAAATCCTAATACACTTCATAATACTACTAAATACTGTGTCATGCTGGAGGCCACCGGCCAATAATAAATAGTTAAAAATGTCAAACATTTATAAACTGTTCCCTTAGTTTTCGGGTTTCGAAAAATAATAATGAATTATTAGCATGGCTTATCAAAAAGACAAAGTAGGTAGTTATTAGAATTAGATTCTGTAGTGTATTTTCTTTTTTTTTACCTATTTCCCACTGCTGTGCAAAGGCCACCCATGTTTTTCCAAATCGTTTTACCCTTCGCCGCCTCAAACCAGCATTGGTGGCACACATCAACGTAGTGTACATAGATAAATCAACTCATGCCTTTTTCTCATGGAAATATACAGAAACTACAGAACCTCACCTTCTATTATCATTACATATTCCTTTTGTTTCATCTATGTACATGTGGTTGTATGAATAATTGTATTTAGTAGGTACAGAAAATTATAAGAACTGTAAAGGTTCCTCTATCAGGGCTGGGGCAGTGCCTTATTAACACAAATCAAATCAAATAGTTTATTTTACGACATATGGGTATTGTAGATTGTAGACATAGTTCTTAAGTGTAGGTACAGAGTATCACCATATTCAGCCATCAAGCGGCATGTTAAATTAGTACAAACAATATCAAAATAATATAATGATCAACCAAAAAAAAAAAAATATAAAGAATTGTCAACCTAATAATAAATGTCAACCCATCATTAAAAAAATCATGATTAAATTATAAAGTGATGTCATGGATCAGGAATACAATATTCTATCACTTAAATATTAATTAATCGAGTAATAACATTTTTTAATTAATATTGTTTTTATTTTATTTTCGAATACCTACATTAACATCTGAAGTATTGAATAGATTCAGGCGTTACTTTGCGGAAGTCCATTACAATGTATGCAAATAAATACATTAACTAGCTACTTCCACAAAATTGAGGGTAGTCATGCATTACCTGTGCACCGCCCGCCCGCCCGCAAATATATGCACATACGCAAGCGGTGAAAATTCCGACTACCACCAACTACTCTACACGTGTTTCGCCCCTCCACGGGGCATCATCAGGAGCTGTTAGACCGTGCAGTGTCCTGGTCGGCACCTGGCACGGTCTTGGTCACGGTTGCGGGCGGGCGGGCGGTGCACAGGTAATGCATGACTACCCTCAATTTTGTGGAAGTAGCTAGATATTGTATTTATTTGCATCCATTAACATCTGAAATCTCGAGTATTGTTTTAGGCAAATGATTATAGATATGTGATACATAATTCTACATTACTATTAACATAACAAAACCCCATATCTATCCCACTGCATGGCTCGCGCCTCTTCTCATACAGAGAAGGCATGAGCATTGATCATCACACTAGCTCACTGCGGGTTGGCGATTTCAGACTATCAAGTCCTGGTTTTCTCACGATGATTTCCTTCACCGTATATCTGTGTAGGTCAAGGATTAAATGTCTTTTATAAATAAATTAACTTATCATTTAAATAGGCACAGACAAATAAGGTACTTTAGAAACACATGTGTATTTTCTTATATCATAGGAATTCCTATGAAGTAGAATAGACAAGAAACTCCTGGATTTTACCTTTAAATGTTGTATAGAAACTCCACAGTCTTTGAAAAATATTGTTTTCCAATATTATTGGGTACATTAACATTGTATCATTTACATGACACCGCAGTGCGATTTTTTTGCTGGGAGATGGATAGATGTGTGTTGTGCATGTTTAGGATTTTGTGAGAAGATGGATGAGAGATGAGATGTTATTTTTATTCTCCTGTTTGAATCTTTAAATATTTTGTTATACCTAATGTTTGAAAATATTCTTAATATTTTAATGTGTGTTTACATCTCTTTTAATTTTAATGTGTTCATATTTCTTTATTTTTTTCTCATTTAACTTTTTTATATATCAACCTTTTCAGACTTTTTTCTTTTTAATTTGCACTGTACAACACTTTAGATGACCATCTGTAATGTTGTTCATGTACATTTAAATAAATAAATAAATTGTTTGTTAGATTAAAAACACTAAGAAATCCCAATTAAATGATTTTTCCCCAAAAAAATAGTATATTTAAGCGAGCATGACTCAACAACTATGATTATAGTTAGAGACCAATTATGTTGAAAAATTATGAAAATAGTTATACTTTTTGGCTGATAGAAAAATATTACTGCAGACAGAATTTGAACCCACCCTTGAACTTTTATTTATTGTTCATTTTACATGCATTAGTGTGTTTTCAATTAATACCCTGCATAACATAGATAAATAAAAAGAGGTGACTGAGAATCATTGCAGATATAAATTCAGAATCTCTGCCTACCCCAAATGGAAAACGGCGTTGTTTGTATATAATAGTTTCATCAGCTCCCTCATTACTATATTTAATTTGAACATAATAACAATGCTAAAGTTATTATATTAAATGGAAAAAGAATACGGTCCTCTAGAGACTCCTGAGAGGTCGAGATGGCTTAGTGGTCAGAGCGCCTGGAGTATTCATCCGGGAGGCGCAGGTTCGAATCCTGTTCGCGACCGTATTCTTTTTCCATTTAATATAATAACTTTAGAGTTCGCTAAGCATGCGTTAATGCTTTTCAAAGATTTATCTTGAATTAATAACAATGCTTCTTTATTTTCAGCAAAAGCAAGACTTCTTTGCAGAATTCTCACCGAACCTCACATTATCGCCTGTGCACACAATAAAAAAACATAACTGTGATACCCATAGACCAAACACTCCATCGCCTTTGCCAACACACCACAAAACAGTACAAAAAAAGAAAACAAGACGTCAGAACTGTGCACAAGACTCTGTGCAAAATACAATTAGTGCAAAAGTTGAGAATGTTGCACAAAATGATGATGCATGCACAAATAGTGCAGAGAGAAAAGTTGAGAGCACAAAAAGTTTAAATGTGTGTAGTTGTTGTTCAAATGTCAAAGTTGTTAAGATTGGAAATGATGAAGCGTTTCTATATGCATTTGTAGCTGTGAATGTTAAAGATAATGTGCTACCTCAGTCTTTCTTGAAAGGTAAGTTTTAAGATTGTTTTTATCTGTATTTTTGGTCTAGTGGTCCCAAGCGCGACTGCTGAGGTTTGATTCCCGAGGCGAACAAAGTGTTATTGAGTTTTTCTGTTAGAAAATTCTCAGTAGCTTGGAATTGTGCCTGGTAGATGGCAATAGGCTCATCACCTGGGACATAATAATGGCATTAGTGAAATGTGGGCGACAACTCTGCCTACCCCTTCTCAGTATACAGTCATGTTGTCTTTTTTATTTTATTTGGATAGCCTCATTGGTTTAGTGGTCGCAGGTGCGGCTGCTGAGCATGAGGTCTCGGATATGATTCCCAGGTTGAACAAAATGTTATTGAGTTTTTCTGTTAGAAAATTCTCAGTGGGCGACAACTCTGCCTACCCCTTCTCAGTATACAGTCATTGCCTCATTGGTTTGGTGGTCGCAGGTGCGGCTGCTGAGCGTGGAGTCTAGTTGTTGGGTTTGGTTGGGAGGAAATTCTTAAAAGCAGCCCCGAGTTCGTAAATGTGCCATGAAGATGGCAATAAAGTCCCCATAGTGGGATTGCATCTGTGAGATGTGGATGTACAGAATACAGTTCTACCAACCTGTTTGGCAAAGACAGGCGTGATGCTGGGTTAATTTAATATGAATCAAGCATGCAAAAGTCCAAACTCTGGGGTGCTACTGAGAATCCGTTACCAGAAAAACCCAATATCACTGCCTGACCTGGGAATCGAACCCAGGACCTCACGCTTAGCAGCTGCGCTTACGAGCACTTGACCAACGTGGCATTATTCTTCTTCTCATACAGTTGATGAGCAACATAGTCTCAGAATTTAAACTTACAGAGAAATCTTCCATACGCATTAACGCATGCGTAGCGAAGTCTTAAAGTTATATTTTTGTGGGAAGAGTTCGCTGTGCATGCGTTAATTCGTTTGGAAGATTTATCTGTGTAGTGATAGATCTGAACGAAATACGGATGTAACCTTGCCTTGTCATAAGCGAAGCATAGATTACGCACACACGCAGCGTACTGGCGCCGAGTGGATGAATTTTAAATATTTTTTGCCTTTAGCTCGTGTATGAAAAGCGAAATTTGATGATTAGGCATGCTTCTCACATGTCGTACGCAACGCTCCATCCGTATTTTTTTAGGGTCCGTGGGATTAACTATCACTTACAGATAAATCTTGCAAACGCATTAACGCATGCGTAGCGAATCTTTCAACAACAATATAACTTTAAGAGTTAATGCGTTTGAAAGATTTATCTGTAAGTTTAAATTCTGGGACGTAGCTTGAGAGATGATGCTTGTTTTGACCCTCGCTTATCTGTTATAAGCTTTGGTTCTTTTTTTATGATGTTTATTTACTTCTTACAGCATATCATGGCTATGTTGCATCCCTTTTAAGGTATTGTGTTGTTTTTTGGGGTAATTCTACCGAAAACCAAAAGGTCTTTAAAGCGCAAAAGAAATGTATTCGAGCCATATCCAATATAAAGCAGACAGATAGCTGCAAAACATTCTTTATAAAATTAAATATCCTTACGTTACCATGTATATATGTACTTGAAGTTGTATTATTTGTCAGAAACAACATGCACTATTTTAGTAAATTAAAAAGTAAAAGACATAATCATAATATATGTATACCAAAAAATAAAACAGCACTACTCAATAAAAGTATTTTTTGCATGGCGCCACGCATATATAACCATCTGCCTAGATCAGTCCTCGAGATAGCAGATATTAACATATTTAAGAAAAAAATGAAGACATTGTTAGTGTCAAAAGCTTACTATACTGTTAGCGAATTTCTAGAAGATAAATTGTAATTGTTATGTAATATTAATATCCATAGAGTTCTACTAACCTCAATGTTATATGTGTTTCTAAAACCGTTTATCTGTACAATATTTGCTATTAGTTTTGCATGCCTTATGGTAGGATATGGTCAATGCACATTTTGTTAATTAGTTTAAGATCTCCATGTACCCATATTCGCAAACAAATAAATGAATTGAATTGAATGAATTTCTTATTTTAATGTACCTATAATAGTCGATGGATACTGATGCACGTTAAAACTCGAATGAGTTTATGTTTGGATCTATAGAATGTGTTTCTGTTATTCTTGTAAAAAACTATTAAACAAAAAAACAAACCTAGCATCTTTTCCTGAAAGTATATTTTGCTAATCCTCATATTTTGTCCGTTTTCCAGATAGACCAACAGTCGAGAATATATGCAAGTTTCTGTCGTCCAAAGTGAAGTTATTGCAAGAACAGATAGATAAACTTCAGAGTACATTGGATAAAAAGGTATGTCATCACTAGAGCCCGGATTATATGCATTTGCATGTTGCATATACATTTGCAAGTTGCATATACATTTGCAAGTTACATATACATTTGCATGTTGCATATGCATTTGCATGTTGTATGTTTTTTTTTAAAGACGTTGCCCCACTTTAAGAATTTCTTCCTATATCGTGGGTGCGTTTACAGACATATAATCTCACAAGCACACACACACCCAGACCCCGATTAATTATCTATAGATCGTGCAAATATTTTCTCCGTGCAGGAATCGAACCTGCGACACGCAGCGCAGCAGTCGGTCTCTCTGCCACTGCGCCAACCGCACTGTCTATGTATACATATACATTTGCAAGTTGCATATACATTTGCATATTTAGCCCTTTTAACCGGTTAATGTATATTTTAACTAAAAACTAGTGTTGACGCATATTTTCGCAAGATATTTTTCTCAAGATATTTTAAGCAATACAAAGACACAATCTTGCTATTGAATTTTTTTTTAAATACCAGCGGTGCGAGCATGGTTCTTTTTGTCGACACGTTTGTCGATTTTAAACGTGAAATTTAACTGAAAGTGTTGATAAAACGATAAAATTCAAAACATTTACACTTTTATCGATTCGACAAAGATCCGTGCTCGGACGCCTGGTCGTTGATATTTACAATAGTAGCAAATTTATTAAGTTTCCTATTCATGTTGCATATTTTGACAGTAGTCATACATATTTGAAGCATATTTCATGCATATTGCGAGATTTTTATGTTGCATATAATCCGGTATCTAATCATCATTAGAAGGGGGTTGGAAATTCGTAGAGGTGCTGACATTCGTCGCTAATAAGTAGTAGAGTGCCTGACATTTATAGAGAGAGAAATATTCGTCCATACATTAAAACATAGCGCATGTATTCCTCGAAGGGGTAGGCAGAGGTATACACTATACACTAAAATTTCACAAAGGCTCTTATTAAATGCCATTTAATATATATGTGGTGGGCCTATTGCCATCTACCGGGCACAATTTCAAACTCCGGGTTGCTACTGAGAATTTCCTAACAGAAAAATCCAATAACACTACCCGACCAGGGAATCGATCTCAGGACCTCTATGCTCAGCAATCGCGTTTGGGACCACTATACCAACGAGGCTGTTACCAACTTTTTGTGGAAAGAAAAATGCGGTCGTGAGCAGGATTTGAACCTGCGCCTCCTGGGTAAATACTCCAGGCGCTATGACCACTAAGCCATCTCGACCTCTGCTCACTACTCCGAACTCTTCTTCCACATTAATACGTATTATGGTGACGTCATCATCATCCAATCTTTGTACACGATGACCCACAAACAGGAGTGTTATGTTTTTAAGGTTCATGTGTGTATGTATGTATGTTTGTGAGTTTATTTATTCCAACATAACTTCTAAACGCCTGAACCGATTTAGATGTATGGGATATCTTTAGAATCCTTACATTTTCCCGGGTAACATAGACTAGTAAGGCTTAAAAAATAGCAATATAGTGGTTATGGTACACAAAAGGGTGTTAAAAAAATGGCAGGTGTGCCGTTTTAATTTTTTAATTCATTTCATCTTTCCTAAAGTTATTATATTAAATGGAAAATTAATTTGGTCGCGAGCAGGATTCGAACCTGCGCCTCCCGGATAAATACTCCAGGCGCAGACCACTAAGCCATCTCGACCTCTGCTCACCACCGCGAATTGTTCTTCCACATTTTAAGACGTCTTTTGGTGACGTCATTGCTCAAATAAAAATGCGGTCGTGAGCAGGATTCGAAGCTGCGCCTCCTGGGTAAATACTCCAGGCGCTATGACCACTAAGCCATCTCGACCTCTGCTCACTACTCCGAACTCTTCTTCCACATTAATACGTATTATGGTGACGTCATCGTCATCCAATCTTTCTACACGACGACCCACAAACAGGAGTGTTATGTTTTTAGGGTTGTGTGTATGTATGTATGTATGTATGTTTGCGAGTTTCATTATTCCACCATAACTTCTAAACGCCTGAACCGATTTAGATGTATGGGATATCTTTAGAATCCTTACATTTTCCCGGGTAACATAGACTAGTAAGACTTAAAAAATAGCAATATAGTGGTTATGGTACACAAAAGGGTGTTAAAAAATTGTCAGGTGTGCCGTTTTAATTTTTTAATAAATTTCATCTTTCCTAAAGTTATTATATTAAATGGAAAATTAATTTGGTCGCGAGCAGGATTCGAACCTGCACCTCCCGGATAAATACTCCAGGCGCTCTGACCACTAAGCCATCTCGACCACTGCTCACCACCGCGAATTCTTCATCCATATTTTAACACGTCTTATGGCGACGTCATTGCTATCTATTCAGTCCCTTTACGCCTGGAGTATTTATCCGGGTGGCGCAAATTCGAATCCTGCTCGCGACCGTATTCTTTTTCCATTTAATATAATAACTTTAGAGTTCGCTAAGGATGCGTTAATGCTTTTCAAAGATTTATCTTGAATTTATCTATCCTTTTCAGGCAGCGCAATGTGATGGACATCTCACCCAGTTGGCGGAGCTGGAGAGCGAGAGAATGGCTCTACTTAATAAGGCCAACAATTTGAAGGCCAGTACAGCAGACATGAAGGCTAAGAACTTGGTACTGCAGGCTAAACTAAATGTAGGTACCTATTAATTTAATAATTAATACATTAATACAAATAAATATACTTGAAGTGTCTGTTTGTAATGTCAAAATAATAGTTTTTTTTTTTAAGGTCATACATTTAATTGCACGATACCCATGCCTAAAACCAATTTTAAACACCTTTGTCTGTCTGTCTATCTATCTGTTTGTTCCGGATAATCTTCGAAACGGCTAGAGCGATACTGATAAGATTTTACTGGCAAGTAGCTGACTATATAAGGAGTAACTTAGGCTAATTTTCTAACCGAAAATATTTAGAGATTCCAACTAAAAGGTTTTTTTTATATCAAATTCCACGCGGGCGAAGTCGCGGGTATCAGCTGGTCCTAATATATATCTGCCAAGTCTTTTCCCAATAACATTGGGGTCGGCTTCCAATCAAACTGGATGCAGCTTAATACCAGTATTTTACATGGAGCGACTGCCTATCTGACCTCCACAACCCAGTTACTGGGTAACACGATATCTCGTGGTATGACTGGTTGTCAGACTTTTAGGCCTCTGACTACCTGTAACGGCTGTCATAGATCTTAATTTGTCAATTTTCGGCTGGTCCTAATAATAAAACAAAAGTTACAATATTAAATGGATCAATGAAATCAGGCGCTCTGACCAGTAGGGTTACTCTTGAAACTAATACCGATTTCAATACAATTCCAATATTAAATTGACGCCTTAAAACAACGCGTAAGCTTAAAATAAATTTACCTATATTACAGTTGCCTGAATTTTAAAGCATGTTGTCTTCATATTATCCTGAATCTATAATAATTATTTAGACATTTTGGCATTTAAAAGTACGAACTGACATATTTCCAATGTCAATCGAACGGAATTATTTTCAAGAGTAAGCCCACAGGTCGAGATGGCTTAGTGGTCAGAGCGCCTGGAGTATTCATCCGGGAGGCGCAGGTTCGAATCCTGTTCGCGACCGTATTCTTTTTCCATTTAATATAATAACTTTAGAGTTCGCAAAGCATGCGTTAATGCTTTTCAAAGATTTATCTTGAATAAAACAAAAATTATTTCTACCTTTGTCCATTATAGACTTTGAAACCATCCGACCGATGTACCCCAAACTGGATACATTACCGTTTTTTTTTATTTATACTATTATTTATTTTATCACTTAGACCATAAGAGGTCTATTGTGATCGCCACTTTCCGTTTAAATTAGAGTTCATCCCTAAACCCTGCCGCTGTAATGAACTGCAGGATTTTTCTAGTGGTGAGCTCCCCCATTTCATCCGGGCCCAAAATATACTTCCCTAGATGAGCGTAGCGCTTGTGTATCAGCGGTCCACATTCCCCCAAAAGGTGAAGTGGTGTTTCGTCAGCCTCTTTACACCGTCTGCAGGTTTGTGACTCACTTAGCCTCAGGTTGAACATGTGCTTATTTAAGCAGCAGTGTCCTGTTAAGGCTCTTGCCACTACGCGCAAATTGTTCCTTCTTAGCGCACGGACATTGTTTGTGTACCTTTTGTCATAGGCTTTAATGTAATAATAATAATAATATTCCACGACTGTCACACAACGCCGTCTAGTCTCAAGCTAAGCAGAGCTTGTGTTATGAGTACTAGACAACTGATAAACATACTTATATATTTCTAAATGCATACATATTATAGATAAATTACACACAGACACAGAACAAATGATCGTGCTCATCACACAAATATTTGTCCTGGGTAGGAATCGAACCCACGACCTCCGGCATAGCAGTCAGGGCTACTAACCACTAGACCAACAGGTCAGTCCAATGTGAGGACTTTAGAATGAGTCGTGCCCAGCGATTCCGTCCAGAGCTTGATTGCATTTTCATTACCGTTACTCGTTGGTCTAGTGGTCCCAACCGCGACTGCTGAGCATGAGGTCATGGGTACGATTACCAGGTCGGGTGAAGTGTTATTGAGATTTTTTTTTGTGTAACTCTCAGTTGATACCCGTGGTTGTCCGGTAGATGGCAATGGGCTCACCACCTATTACTTGGATCTCAAAAAACAGCATTCGTTAAATGTTGGTGTACAAGTGTGTACACCTCTGCCTACCCCTTCGAGGAATAGAGGCTTGATGCTATGTTATAAAGAATCATGGCGATATTTGTCCAACAAATAAAGATTTTTAAAGCCATGCAATTAATGGTCAGCCTATCGCCATCTACCGGGCGCAATTGGAAACTCTAGGAATGCACTGAGAATTCAAAAAATCATATTATCACTGACTTCCACTAACCCAAGACTTCATGCTCAACAGTCGCACTTGGGACCATTACTTACACCACCGAGGCAAATACGAAATAGTACCTACCTAACTAAATATGTTCCTATACAGGCTGTGGTTTTGAACAGTGGCCATATTGTAGGAACATATACAGCAACAAGACATATGTTGTATAAAAAAAATTATAACAATAATAGCCAAGAGGTCAACGTCCTATTCTTCTCGTAACAGCTAACGCTTCTCTGTGAAATTTTCGTATATGGCCTTTGTCGGCGTGCGGTGCCGTCCTTGTGCCTACTGCGCGCGACGCGGCGATGGCTATGACACGACGTATACGCAAAAATCAGTAAAACTGCGAAATTTATTCGATTTTCTAAGGTATACTTTTTTTAATTGTTTTGTAATCAAAAGTTACACCTATAGATCCACCTCCTTTAATTTGGCCACTGTCTAGAGCCACAGCCTGTATATTAATTATTATTAATTTAATAGTTTATGTACACACAATAAGAGTAAAGAAATAGAGTGGAAGAAACAGGAAATATAAGTACAAAGGTGCTGCTTATTTCTTGAGAAATCTCTTCCAGCAGACCTGCGAGAGGAGAGTGAGAAATAAATAGAAGTAGACTTAAGTGTGTCGTCAGGGAGTAAGAAAAAACAAGAGATAAACACTGAATAAACTATTGGCAACATATTAAACTTAATATCTACATAAATATCCATATACGTTACAAATACATTTAAATAAAATACACACGACTACATGAATAAGGGTTCTATAATATAACTATTTAATTCAATAATATAATTATCATAAATCATTATTATCTTATTATCATATATTTTTATACATGTTGAGGCCATATAATGCCTATATTAATTAATATTTTCCAAAGACACATTGAAAAAATAATAGACAAGAACCGGGCTTGATCCCGCGACCTTTGACGTTGCGGGTCATCACTCTACCAACTCAGCTAACTTGTCGTGTTCTAAATGCATTGAATTTTTCAATCCTCTTTGTATTCGTCTTAAGGAGGCGCCTGGCGATATTTATCTAGCAAGGCATTACATGGCCTCAACATGTATAAAAATATATAATTATATATGATTTATAAAGGATTGGGATGTTCTTCGGCGATTTACAACTGCAAAGTGGTAACACTGGGTTTAGTAGATCTGTAAATGATTGCTAGATAAATATCGCCAGGCGCCTCCTTAAGAAGAAAAATTCAATGGATTTAGAACACGACAAGGGAGCTCAGTTGGTGAGTGATGACCCGGAACGTCAAAGGTAGCGGGTTCAAGCCCCGTTAATGTCCCTATACTTTAATTCTTAACATCTTCTCAATCTTCTCTTTCAGGAAAAAGAGAAGCTCTACAAAGAACAAAGGAGTGAGACGGACAGACTGACGTGCGATTTGAAACGTTATAAAATTAAATGCAACGGCGTGGAGGCCAAGTCTGCGGCGCAACAAGAGACGATAGACAACTTGAGACAACAGATTGAAGTCGCTAAACGTTCTGAAAAGGTACATTATAAATACATAAGTACTATAATATAATCTTATGTAATTTCTTGTTCTCCGGACTACTCGTCACACCTCAAGTCGTTATGATGGATCATTTACTCAGCCCCGGATCTACGATTTTATCGAACCGGGGCAAACACTTGACTGTGGCGCCCCCTCTCTCCAGCGTTTCAGATAAATTAAATAAAAAGGTCTCGCAAATATATAATACATACATAACATAGCATCACGCCTGTATTCCCCGAAGGGGTAGGCAGAGGTGTACACAGTTGTACACCCACATTTCACCAATGCTGTTATTAAGTCCCATGTAATAGGTGGTGAGCCTATTGCCATCTACCGGGCACAATTCCAAACTCCGGGCTGCTACTGAGAATTTTCTAACAGAAGAACTCAATAACACTTTGCCCGACCCGGGAATGAACCCGAAACCTCATGCTCAGCAGTCGCGCTTGGGACCACTAGACCAACGAGGCAGTTCAAATATATAATGGTTGACATTTTTCATAAACACTCTTTATTATCTGTTGGCGACGCGAACTTTAGGTAGGCTAGGTATCACTATGTGAATATATCTTTGTTATTAGTTTATAATTTGTTTAAATTTGTTTATTAAATATTACTGTGTGTCGTAATAAACGATTCGTCTCGTACAAGTGTTTGTCCAGGCGACATAAGGGAATGAAGGACTCGCGGGGGGCGCGAGTCACGTAATCATTAGCTATTGGTTAGAATGACAGTCCGGTTCCGCGCGCCAGGGCACCCACTTGTTTTCGCGGCGGACACGAATCGATATCCTGCCTATCATTTTTAAAACCCTCTCCCTGTCGTCTACATTATCTATGCCAACTTCATCAAATACTTATTCATTGATGTTGCCAATAATCTGCCGCAGCGCATTTTGGAATGAGCCCAATAGAACATAGTGCGCTGCATGCTAGGCGCTTATTATTTTCAACCATATTATATTATGATTTCGGCGCCCCCTGAAACTGGCCCCCGGGGCGCATGCACCGGTTTGCCCCTCCCCCCCTAGATCCGGGGCTGCATTTACTATACATGCATTCCACCTTTGGAATTCTCTTCCACATTCGCTTCGTGATAGCCCTTCGTTAGATGAGTTCAGGAAAAGAGTCAGGGAGCATTTCCTTTCGATATAATTATTAGGTATGCGATATATCAATACATATAATAAATATGTAACGGATCGCTGTCTGTACATGGAAGATATATGGGAAAAATTATTATTAGGACCTTTATCAACGCAAATAGCACCCAAAACAATGATTGTTAGAATTTTTGTCTGTTTATCTGTTTGTCTGTGCGTTTGTGCACGCTAATCTCAGAAACGGCTTATCCATACATTAGGTTCCTTAAAAACTTGCCTATTAATAGCACACAAATGTTGTTATAATAAAAAAATACCGTTTTCTTTTGATATGAATAACGAATTAAATATATATTAAATGGAATACAATAAAATGTCAAATCAATTCTCAAAATAATTTGCAACTACAATAAAATAGTGTCATAATTTTACAATTGAATAAATGTCACACATTAAACCAGAACATAGATTTTAAAACAGGTTGACAGGCGGCCGGTCCTAAAACATAGGCAAAACTTTAGCAGCATGCCAGATAAAGGTATGCTGCGCCGAACCCAAATAAATTGGGATAAGGGCAGTGGGATGATGATGATGATAGATTTTAAAACATCAAAACATATCAACATAGCAAGAAATATTCATTTAAAGAAAAACAGCTAGTAAAGAATATATATGATACTACTACTAGCGACCCGCCGGATATATATTAGATTGAAGGTGTAATACTAAATTTATTTTTCGGCTTACAATCTGCCTAGCCTTTTCCCAATTACATTGGGGTCGGCTTCCAGTCAAACCGGATGCAGCTTAATATCAGTATTTTACATGGAGCGACTGCCTATCTGACCTCCACAATTACTGGGTAACACGATATCTCGTGGTATGACTGGTCGTCAGACATTCAGGCCTCTGACTACGAGGCACGGAGGGGTCTCGGTATGAAATGATGGTCACCCATCCACAGACCGACCGCGGCAAGCGCAGCTTAACCTCGATCGATCGATATATGCGGCTGTTACTTAGCCACGAGCCCCTCTTTTTTCGGCTTACAATAAAACTTTATTAGGCTTTATTAATGAAATAAACCATCTGTGAAAAATTATCTAAATGATGGTGAAAACCGCATCAAAATCCGTCGCGTGGTTTAGGAGGAGTTAGCGGATAAACAGACAGATAGACGTGGAAAGCGACTTTGTTCTATATTATGTAGAGATTTGTATAAAATCTATAAATCATTATGATACAGACAGACGTGTTGCTGGAGATTTTGTTGCGCCGCTTCTTGTTTCCAGCTAAAACACTAGGAAGCGGTGAAGGGTGGGCTTTTTTTGGAGGCCGCTAATTTTAAGCCTAATATGAATGAACCTCTGCTCGGAATTCCGATTTCCGATTCTTATGGTGACGTCATAGCTATCTACTCCGCCCCTATACTGTAACTGAACCGATACACATAGTTTTTATTAACAAAATAATTTATTTATTATTTCAGGAATTCCGCGAGTCATCCCGGAGTCTTTCAACGTCCCACCAGAACGCCATCTCTCGGCTAGAAGCGCACATTAAAGTGTTAAACACGCGCAGTGACCGGCAGATGGCGCTGATCGACAATTTGAGACGTCAAAACATTTTATTGAGCACAGAGGGCGCTTTAAAAGTTTTGGAAAAGGAGTATAGTGATTTTTTGAATCAGGATTTTTAATAAAACTGGTTAAATTTATGACGATGATGGTTTTTTTTTCTAATCTAGCCTATTTTTGGTATAAACACTGCTTAAAAGGTGGAAGACACACGCGCTTTCAATAATAATGGAGGCACAACAGTGCCCCGTCAAGACGAAAAAAGCGAGCGGGGGGACCTTGCGCGTTTGGGGTTGTAAACCCTGATTGGGGAGGGGGGGGAAGGCTCTGTTGTAAGATGAGCCGAACCATCATATGTATATCAAGTTCCGTCTCATTAATATTGAAGTCCATACCACAAGCTTATGTAGTGTTACGGCACAGCATAAGTCCAGGGAGAACCAGCCAACCAACTGTACTCTGTGCAGACAACCGTGCTAGCTATGCCAGCGAGCCATGCCACCCATGTCACCCATGCCACTCATGCCACCCATGTCAATTATGCCACTCATGCCACCCATGCCAATGCTAGCTGCTCAGCTATGCCAGCCATGACAGCTGTGGCTGTGTTGCCTTAAGTAGGCAGGGATTTTTCAAATTTTGTTAATGTTTATAACGTGTTTTATTCAACCTTGACATTGGCAGTTGGACTTGGAATCGGAAGTAGGTAGGGATTAAATTATAAATGACGGTGAGAGGTGGGTGGTTTTGGAATTAATCTTGTTCTGTACTGACTGGTAGCCGGAACTCTGTCCAAATTGGCATAAGTTGATAGTAAAATGTACCATATAATTTGATTATTGAAACATGTGTTTCTGTTCCCTTGTGTTTCTTGTAGATAGCATGGCACTGCTAATGTCCAAGTCACTGTCTCTAGATATGCGATGTTTCCAATGCATGTCAAAGACAGCGAAGTGGAAAAGAAGTATAAAGAAGGCTGACCTCTTCCTCTTCACGACTCTTAATACCTGATGATGGTTGCCTCATCATTATAAATAGCGTTAAAATTGCCATATAATCACTGAACTATCCAATACCTAAAAATAATAAATCCGATTTGGCAGACCTGTGTGTTATGTTATATTCGTAAAATAGGTGGTTTAGATGGTTGGCAGTCCACAACCGTGGGTTTCTCTAGAAGCTTTCTGCCTCGCACAACAAAACTGTGGAATGAACTGTCGCCTGCGGTATTTCCGGACCAATACGACCTTCAAACCTTCAAGAAAAGAGCGTACTCCTTTTAAAAAGGCTGGCAATGCTCTTGTGACTGCTCTGGTGTTGCGGGTGTCCATGGGCAACACTAGAGGAGTCGCAAGTGCGTTGCCAGCAATTTAAAGGGTTTGGGCCTCCGGTACCCTCACTCAGGGAAACACGACGTAAGCGGTGTTTCACGCCGGTTTTCTGTGAGGCCGTGGTATCACTCCGGTCGAGCCGGACCATTCGTGCCGAAGCATGGCTCTCCCACGGTCGTAATGTTCAGGACATGGCTTGTCATCATCAAGCTCCTGCCCTTATCCCAATTTCCGTATATATCTCTGTAGTCACTCCTTTTTTAGCCATATCATCTTTCACACAATCCATCAATCGTTTCCTCTGTCTTCCTCTACTCGTGTAGCCATCCACATTCATAATCAAAACTTTCCTCGTCACATGATCCTCATTCCTCAGCATCATATTTCCTCATAAGGTCATTCCAGGTGATCCCTGCATCGTTACACTCACATAGATATGTACATACTATTGTCTGGACTTTAAAAGAGATGTTGACCTCTGAGTTTGTTTCGGCGTTTCTTCTCAGAGACAGTCAGAAAGGAAACGCCGGCGCCATCTAGTTTATAAAAATGACTTGTAAAATTGTCTTCAACAGATCTATTTACAGAAATAAAATCATTAATAATATCATATGTCTATACAAAAGATTTCCACAGGACGTTTCGGTTACCGGCGTAACTCTCAGACTTCCTCTTACATACTAATTTCTAATTAATATACCTATGTAACCGATGATAACTTTGCATGCCGTAACTGGTCTAATGTGGGACTGCCAGTGTTTATGACTAAGAACTTATTGTACCTATGTTCTGCAAATAAATCAATCAATAATTCTATCAGTTTGTATGAATAATAATTTTTGGATAATCCACCGGAAAAGTCAGGGATATTTGAATGGAAATAAAACCAAAATCACATAATCTGGTGATAATAAAACCATTATCACATAATGGGCATGTGATGCGGGATGAGGGTCATGTGACAAGGAAAGTTTTGAGTATGAATGTAGATGGCTATAAGAGTAGAGGAAGACCGAGGAAGCGATGGATGGATTGTGTTACAGATGATATGGCTAGAAAAGGAGTGACTGACGATGTGACAGCTAATAAAGATGTATTTAATAAGAATACATGCTGCACCGACCCCAAATAAATTGGGATAACGGCAGGGGGATGATGATGATGAATCACATAATCTGGTGATAATAAAACCATAATCACATAACCTGGTGATAATAAAACCAAAGTCACATAATTTGGTGATAATTTTAATGATAGAAATAATCCTGTACGTAAATGCCTATGTCGTAGCTGAGGGCTCTGCCGCGCTCACTCTTCATTCTCAGGTTCACGTACGAATAGCCCACTCCTCCAGCTGTTATGTTGATTGTAGACTTGCTGTGGTGGTTGTCCAAAGCCTGGATACCCTGGAAAGAGGAGAGGATACTGGTTTTTATTGCTAGTTGATCTAGTTAGTGGCTATGTGTCGTGGTTAGCATTAAAAGATCTGTTTCCTAAATATCGAGACTTTTGTGGAGAAAAAGCGGGACCGGGATGAAAAAATCGGGACGCAAAAAAAATGCACACGCTTTAACTTACGAATTTTTATCTCTAAATCAATTATTATTATAGGTAATACTATGAGATCAAACAATTTAACTTTATCTCAGTAATTTTTCGCTGGCGTCCCGCTCAGGGTGTTGGTAGGACGCGTGCCGAGAGGCCTGAAAAGTAGGATGTCCCGCCAAAAGCGGAAAATCTGGCAACACTAGTCGTGGTGGCCGAGCGGTTACGGGCCCACCTTCACCCATAAGTTGAAGGTTTAAATCTGACATGCACTTATCAATGGCATATGTACTTTCTTAGTTAATCTAAGACATCACAGACATATGGTGAAGGAAAACATCGTGAGAAAAACTGGACCTAATAGTCTGAAATTGCGAACTAGTAGTGAGCTAGCGTGGTGATCAATGCTCATGCCTTCTCTGTATGAGAAGAGGCGCGCGCCCTGCAGTGGGACAGTTATGGGCTGGTTATGTTGGCTGGCGCGGCTAGGTCGGGCAGTTTTGGGTTCTTTTGTCAAGAAATTCTCCTAAGCTACCCGGACTTAGGAATTCTGCCCGGTAAATGGTAATAGTCTCATCTTTATCTGCCTCATTGGTCAAGTGGCCGCAAGCGTGGCAGTTGAGCGTGAGGTTCGATTCTCAAGGCGGCCAAAGATTTAAGAATATTTGAGTACAATATTTCGTTCAGATACGGTGCGCAAGCGCTCTGACCCTTACTATTCTGATAAGCAATGATAGACTAGTGGTATGACAGTAGGGCTGGCAAGTCAAAGGTCACACGTTCGAATCCAAGGCGCACACCACTGATTTGTCGCAATCATGTGCGTATTATAATAATCACTTCATTTAAAATGTTTTTTTTTATTTATACATGTTAAGCCTATGTAATGCCTAATAATTATTATTTTCTATAAAAATAATAGACACGAACAGGACAAGAACCCGCGCCTTTTGACATACCATGTCATCTAGCTAATATTACCCGGTATAATGTAAGGATTCTATCGATACGCCATCCATCTAAATCGGTTCAGGCGTTTAGAAGTTATGGTGGACTAAATAAACTCGCAAACATACATACAAGACCCCTAAAAACATAACACTTTTTTACTAACTTTTAAACTATCGCGTTGCATGATAGTATTATATGTATATATCTAACAGGAATTAACGCGCAGTACATACCTTTGAATCACTTGAATCGGTTAAAAATACGGACACAGTGAGTGTAGTGTGTCGCGGCCTTTATAACAATAGTGAAAGCATGGAGGTAGATGAAGAAAAATCTACCGCACCCATGACGGAGTAAACTCGCTGCATCAGTCTGCTTGTGACCACGATCAGTGCAACCTGGTCGAAACGTCAAGCGATTCAAAGGTATATAATGCGCGTTAATTCCTGTTAGTTATACATATAATAATAACACTCCTTTCGAACCTGCGCCTCTCGGATAGATACTCCAGGCGCTCTGACCACTAAGCCATCTCGACCTCTGCTCACCACCGCGAATTCTTCTTCCATATTTTAACACGTCCTAAGGCGACGTCATTGCAATCAATTCAGTACCTATACAAGTGACCGAACCGACACGACTAACTTTAATATAATAATTTTAGAGTTCGCTAAGCATGCGTTAATGCTTTTCAAAGATTTATCTTGAATAACACTTCTTTTTGGGCAGTCGTGTAATTAAAACTATCACTTACCTGAATTAACCTTTGATCCGGCTGCGTATAGAAGAAGTATTTCACTCTTTTAATAAAAGGTATCGCATGATAATCAATTTTAGTTTGATTTGCTAAAATAACCCTATTCGACACATTTCCTACAACTAAGTGATCTGCCGTTACAGTAGCTAGAGCGAGAATAGACAATACAACAAATAATTTCATTTTTGAATTATATTTTTAAATCTAAAATTGACGACGTTTAAATCGAGTTACACTACGACTGATAATGACGCGAAGTTCATAGAGTTATCGCCTTATTATGAACTGATTGTGCGTTGCAGGCACGGTGGGAAATCGGGCAGAGTATAATATGCCTAATAGGCATGATGACTGATTTTGAAATCTCCTTCTATAATATAGATACACGTCTCCTATTTTCGAAAACACACTATTTCAGCAATAAACTTTGTTTTAACGCAGATTATTGCATTTTAATCTATCTAATTTGAATAAGCGCGAAGACGCTCATGGGTGTCACGGCGCCGCTTATGATGGGTTGCGACGTCACGCTTCGGTGACATTTGACAAAAGTTCAAGCAAAATCACGGCGGTGATTGACATTCAATTGAGGCGTGACGTCATTCGATGTAATTGGCGTTTCAGTCAACATAGTCGATTGCAGTATTTTATACTTTTATTTTATTGTAATTCTTATTAATCTTAACGTTTCATTAAATATTTTTTTATAATCCTGTGTACATATATTTTTCTCTAAAACCATTTATTCTTTGGTTCTTGAATACTGTCATCATGCCTATTGCCACATTGACACTTTCCCATGCAAGCGTTAATGGATTATTTATTAATAGAACATAATATAGCATCACGCCTGTATTCCCCGAAGGCTCGGCACCTATTACATGGGACTTAATACCAGCATCGGTGAAATGTGTGAGAAAGGTGAATGTACGTTATATTAAGTGACTTTTTTATAAATACAACCTTTAGCATTCTCTGAATAGTCACGTCACTTTTGCCATTTTACAGAAAGTCCTAATTCATACATGATCACAACACGCTCACTACATTATGAGAATGAAACTACTACTTCAAATCGTGCCAAATTGAACCATACACCTATACATATAAAGTCGAAAACATATACCAATAATAGACAGTCCATGAAAATTATGACTAGGGTTTGGTATATATTATTAATTCTCATTGTTTTAATCTAATATTATATAATCACTTCCTCTCATAGTCTGAGAATCTGTGAATGTGTAGGAAGTACCTGTGTAAAGAATGAAGGTATGTTGTCTAAAGAAACAGTGGAGCCAGGGGCGCCGACACCGTGGGTGTTCCGCGGCTCGAGCACCACAGGAGGTAAGTAGTGGGTGGGGAGCACCCATAGGCGCTGGCAGGATTATTTTCAGGGAGATGCATCTGCATCTAAACATTAAAACTCATCATAGAAATAAGATAAGGCAAGATACTCAAGTCATTGACAAGGTGTACACTTTTGTACTAAGGGCACCTCTTGCATCCCCATCCCGGCGCCTATGGAAGCAGCTATGATCATAATCTTAATAAATAATAGTTTACTATTTTAAATAATATTTATAAACTAAAAAAACACGCTTTTGTATCTAGCCGAACTAAATAGTAGAAAATGTTGTGTTGTTAAAAAAATAGTTGAGAGATTAAGAAAAAAAAAATTTATTGTAAAAAAGCGTGGGCGTGCTAGATGTCAATTGAAATTATTGTGAATATTATATTGATAGATATTTGTAAAAGTAAAGTCATTATAAAATATCAAAAGAAGCGGTACCCCACGCTTTTTTACGATAAAATGTTTTTTGTTTATAAACTTTTTTTTTACTTATAAAAAAATATTTTCTTCTTTTTAATTCGGCTAGTTACAAAAGCGGGTTTTTTAATTTTTTGTCGAACTATTATTTATTTATGCTTTTTTATTCAATCGTTCCTGAAGATCCTGATCAGGATAATCGGACAAATGTATTAAATTGTTGTATTGTCATCGGTCCTTGATAAATGTGCGAAGTTTCAATTCAATCCGAAGTTCTAAAGTGGGTGAAAATCACGTTCAAAGATTCCGTTACATAGATAAGTAGATACATATCAAGCTAATAAAAGCGTGTTAAAAAGTATATAAAACAAAACTCCTACCGACCGCGTTTCGGTCACGACGACCTATCTCCACGGAGATTAGCCAAGTACGCAGAGGATATTATAGTGCACAAGTGTATGCGCAAACACAGTTGCACTCCCTCTTCCTCCACTCTCATATTCCGATGGGACGGAAATCCGACACGACCAGAGAGCGGTTTTCGACTCAATGTGTTTTCAAACGGGCGTACCAATCGTAAAGTTTTTCAAAATTGCGTGCGTCGCAGTAACGTCATTCGAATCTTCATATCACTCCCAGCTACAACACCATCATCTGTTTTCTGAATTACCTCCCACTATTTAAATACATTCACGTCAAATCAAAAGTAGGTAGAAAAATGGATAAATCGATGACTTTCTAAGATGTAGAGGAATCCCCAGATATTATAATTTCTTAATCAGTTTATGTATCTAAAGCATTAACACGATGACTCATAGGTATTACCCATAACTTATCATCACACAAACAAACCTCTGAACTGTATTAACAAGAACTGCGGGGTGCGGGGTCATTGCGTAATGCACTTGTCTCTAATAATCTTTATTCAATTCTTCAATACAAAAAAAACATGCGGGGCAGTCTGAGGACTGCCGATAGAAGTGAAAACGAAGTAACTTGTGAATTGTATTGTAGTAATAACGCACGGAGGTATATCTATGTACACATATACACAGTACACATATAGCTCATGGGAAGCGTGCGGTGACGATGACGCGAGTTCCATGATTTTAGTTCACCCAAAAGCGCGCCTAAAGAAGATTTCACTTCAATAAGATTGCAGTGTCTGTTTGTAATGTCAAAATAACAGCGTTTTACTTAAACTACTAAGTAAATAGGTACGGAACTTAGTTATCAAAGAAATAATTTTTAAAATTTTTGTCTATTTGTTTTTTCTGGCTTATCTCCGAAACGGCTAGACCGATTTTGATGGAGATTCACTGGCACATCGCTGATGATATAAGGAGTAACTAAGACTACCTTTATAAGAAGAAAAAAAAAACTAACAAGATGGTTTCGCATAGTTTTTAAGTTAGTGAGTATGCTTTCTTAAATGTATCCGGCAAAGGAGCACGGAAACTGAAAAAAAAAAACAAATATAAACAAAAATAAAAATATAAACAAAGGCGCGGACTACCATGTCCGCGGTAGATTAACTCATAATAAAAAATAAAAAAAAGATTCAAATATAAAGTGCTATTTGTCTGAGTTCGGAGCTGAAGAATTTTCATCGCAGTGGGGTGGGGCTTACTGTGAAACATTTTCTTATAGGGCCCACGAATGCGATGATAATTCTTGTTTTGAATTTTTTAGTTCACAAATGGCAGGCGTGCTTTTGAATAAATTTTTATTTCATAAATTTTGTGTACTACAGCAGTATTTTTTTTAATCTTACTAGCATATGCCTCTCGGGAAAAATGGAAAAATGCGAGGAATACTTACATCTAAATCAGTTCAGGCATAGAAGTTATAGTGGAATAACTATATGTACTATCGCGGCCTTATCCGCCTGCCCACTTAAATTTTTTTCGTGTTAATCCTGCGCCGGCGCCATGTCACGCCTCCTTAAAGTGTTCGCCTATTAGGAAAGCAAGAACGTAATTAGTTGCAACATGCACTGCGCAGCTTAGTGACGCAACACGTGTACTCCCTTTTGTGAATTTTAAGGACGATCTAATTTAACCTTGGCGGGGCTACAGAGCGCTTCTATTTTTTTAAGTGCAAGCGAAAATGAACTTAGTGTTGGTCAGGCGGGAGTGTCCGCGATAGTACCTATATGTATATATTTACGGGCGAGCGGTGCACAGGTGAATGACTACCCTCAAAATTGTGGAAGTAGCTAAATATTGTATTTATTTGCATCCATTGTAATGCAGAGTTATCCCATACATTAAAATCGGTTCAGGCATTTAGAAGTTATGGTGGAAGAAAGAAACTCACTAACATACATACTCGTACATACAGAAACTAAAAACTAAAAGAATAACACTATTTTTTATAGATAAAAAATCCATAGACAACAAAAATGAATTGAAACTGATTGAACCTGCCCAAAGACCAACAACTTTCAGAAGAGTAAAACTTAAAAATGACAAGCGAGAATGACATAAAGAAAAACAATAGCATATCGTAGTGCGATCGTGGTTGATAATTATATTAGTTTTATTTGTTAGTTCATCGACATTTACATGGTATCATGCAAGGAGCGAATTTTTTAATTAGTAGCCAATGTTATTTATCAATTTTTTATGGTGAGTCCATGTTGTTTTTTTTGTTAGATTGGCGGATATCTTTGGTGCGCCATCTTGTCGATTGACGCAACGGCCTGGAGCGTTTTGCTTCGGAAATCGACTGAGAAGGTAAATTTTTATCAAATGTTTAACTTGTAGTTGGTGGTGCAGATTTTGGTCTTAAAGTTCTGAGCTTGGAACCTCATTATAACGATGAGGGGGCAAGGTATAGTGTCTATATGGACGTTGAATTGTTTTGCATTGATCCCGGTAAAGGCTCTACCCCTACCAACTGTACTGGAATAGGTGATGAAGTGTCACGTTGACATGTGATGACGCAATCTGACCTAGGATTAAAATACCGATGCTGTCAAATTGGCGTCCTAGAATAGTGTTATGAAAGTGATATAATTTGGGTAATACAATTTTTTTTTATGATTCGTCATACTAATTATATATTATAATAAAACAACTTTTAACCGGATTAATTGCGTGTATTATTGGTTTTTGTTTTTCCTGACGTTTCGAACACTTTGCAGCGTTCGTGGACGCAGGAGGACTAAGGTGTCAGGCGTCTTAATAGTTTATTTATAATGATTTCAGTCTACCATACATATAATTGATAAAATGCATAAAATGATTTTGTCTCCGATACATATTTAAAACTAAATCGCGACGGTATTTCCTAAGACTATATCTGAGAAGAAATACCGAAACAAACTCAGAGGTCACAGTTGTTTGAAATTTAGAGATACAATTTTAAAATTTTATCGAATTATTAACTAAAAGGTGTTCTGATGCACGCAGTAATCGCTTACAGCATCTTGATTTTTCTTGTGATGTGTTTTGGAACTATATTTTCAGTACAGGGTTCCAAACAGGCGGTAATTGCCAACCATCTTCTCTATTGAAATTCGGGTGTTTTTTAATTTCAATAGCCTCGCGGAACATTCTCGGTATATATCGGTTTTCCTTCGCGTGGATTTGTGGTTTATCAAAACGTAGAAATTGTTGGGTTTATCTATTCTGTTGTATGTTTACAGACAACAGATTTGTTGAGCGTCTATTCTAATTACTTTAAAGTAGTGATAGGCAAATGGAATCTCCGTTGGACTAGCCATTTAAAGGTCGGAAGCCATGCATCACTGACTTTTTAAAGGCCTTTACCAGTTCATTAACCACACGACAAGAAGGACACTTTATAGGGCACGAATGACAATGTTTTATTGTGTACCAGTGGTCGCCCATTGGCCGAAATTCGACCATAATTCGTTTAAGTTTTAAATTTGAATGTTATTATGGTTCTATTGTCAAAGATATTAGGTATGTATGTGTCAAACGCATGGTAGAAGTGTAATCTGTAATTTTTATTTTTTATAAATGTTTTTTATAATTATTTCTAATGCACATTATTTAACAATATTATCTTTCTGCACTCCTTCTCCATATAAACTTTCACTGTGCCAAATTTCATACTCCTCCGTCCGCATAATTTTCGTAAAAAGAGGTACAAAGTTTCTGCTTCGCGTATTTATACATATAATGATAATTAGACGAGGCGCTTGACGTTAAGCAACTCTTGACGCGGACAGTCTTTAGATGGGTGAACGGTTACGAGTATTTTATTTAACATAACATAAAAACATAGCATCACGCCTGTATTCCCCGAAGGGGTAGGCAGACGTGTAAATACACAGTTGTACACCCAAATTTCACCAGTGCTTTTATGTGTCCGATGTAATAGGTGGTGAGACTATTGCCATCAACCGGGCACCGTTCCAAACTCCGGGCTGCTACTGAAAATTTTGTAACCGAAAAACTCAATAACACTTTGCCCGACCCGGGAATCAAACCCAAGATCTCCTGCTCAGCAGTCGCGCTTGGGACCATTAGACCAACGAGGCAGAAATCAAATTTAATACTTGCGTTCATAGATCAACTACAGCTGATATGAGAATGTTAAGAAGGATGTGTGGTGTGACGCGGATGGATAGAATTAGAAATGAGTACCTATATATAAGAGGAAGTCTGAAAGTGGCACCGGTGACTGAGAAGTTGTGTAGAAATCGTTTAGCATGGTATGGGCATGTGATGCGGAGGGATGAGGGTCATGTGACGAGGAAAGTTTTGAGTATAAATGTGGATGGCTATAAGAGTAGACGAAGACCGAGGAAGCGATGGATGGATTGTGTTAGAGATGATATGGATATAAAAGGAGTGACTGACGATATGACGGCTGATAGAGATGTATGGAAGAAGAATACATGCCGTCCCAACGCCAAATAAATTGGGATAAGGGCAGGGCGATGATGAAATGCGTATTTAGATTGGAAAATATCATGAAGAATGTTTATTTTATTGGTGAGTTATGGAAGTCTGCTAGCGGCAGATACCATCGCCTTGAGGTAAGGTTTGAAAAAGGTAAGAAGGTAAGGTTTGGAAAGTTTTGAGTATAAATGTGGATGGCTATAAGAGTACACGAAGACCGAAGAAGCGATGGATGGATTGTGTTAAAGATGATATGGCTAGAAAAGGAGTGATTGACGATATGACAGCTAATAAAGATGTATGGAATAAGAATAAATGCTGCGCCGACCCCAAATAAATTGGGATAAGGGCAGGGCGATGAAAACTTGCGTATTTAGATTGGAAAATATCATCAAGAATGTTTATTTTATTGGTGAGTTATGGAAGTCTGCTAGCGGCAGATACCATCCCCTTGTCGTAAGTAAGGTTTGAAGTTTATAGGTATTAAAAGTTAATGCTGTTCTTTGCTACGTTTCTTTAGGATTCTATTCAACATCATCTGCCTAGGCTTTCCCAACTATGATGGGGTCGGCTTCTAGTCTAACCAGATGCAGCTTAATACCAGTATTTTATATGGAGCGACTGCCAATCTGACCTCCACAGCCCAGTTTTTGGGTAACACAATTTCTCGTGGTAAGATTGGTTGTCAGACTTTCAGGCTTCTGACTACCCGTAACGGCTGTCATAGATCTTCATTTGACAACCGGGACCGACGGTTTAACTTGATGGAAGGATCTCGTTAGGAAACTATGGCAACCCATCCACAGACTAACCGTGGCAAACACAGCTTAACCTCAATCGATGAATCTGACCGTTGGACTGACAAGTCAAAGGTCGTAAGTTCGAATCCAAGGCACGCACCACTTTTCGAAGTCATGTCCGTATTATAAACGAATTGTCACTTACTTAAAACGGTGAAGGAAAACATCGTGAGGAAACCAGCACATCTGAGAGATGTTCTCGATGGTGTGTAAAGCCATGTCAGAGACCTACGGGTGGTTTAAACTCTGACACTAGGTAGTTTATCAACCACGCGATAAGGAGCAGAAGAATTTATAGTACACCTCTGTCTAAACCTTCGGGGAGAACAGGCGTGATGCTATGTATTGACATCCACTAAATTCACATCACTGAGCGCTACCATTAGCTTATTCATTTTCTTCGGTTATTTTCACAACAGACTAATTGTCAGCAGTTCTTAACATGTCGTCATCATAGTCCCCCTGCATTTATCCCAATTTATTTCTGGTCGACCCAGCATGTAATTTTCTTCCATACATCTCTGTCAGCCGTCATGTGGCGGTTACCACGAACAACAGCATTCCCAACGAGGGTTGACGTCTCAGGCAGGCGGCCGGTCATAAAACATTGTCAAAACTTTAGCAGCATGCAATTAGAAAACAAATAGAAAGTGGAAGAAAAACACATGTATTTTTTTTATCAAAAATGTATCTACGTTTGGCCACCAACTAGCCTGATGGTAAGCGATGGTGTGGCCGAGGATGGAGCACGTAGATCCCGAAGAAATCTATTCACTCTAAGTAGAGTAGATAGATTTGGGCAGAACGTTAGTTGGGGAGTTAGTGCAACTGCCCAGACCCGTCTCCCACAACGGTTGCACCGGACTACATCCCGAAACCGACTAGACAGGAGACGACTAAATATCGAACAAATTTGCTCGCCGTTTTGGCGGGGGGTGAGGAAACACACAAACACAAAAAACTTGTACTTAAGCGAAAATAGCTCTCGTCATTACAATCAGTATTAAAAATTAGGGAAACCCGCAGAAGTTTTTATTTTAACTAGTAGCAAGGGGCGGACTGAAAATCAGCGTTGACAAGTGCTGGGCAACCGCGGAGGAGAGGTTGTCCGCGCACTGCCAACATCTGCTGAGTCCGTTCCTATTGCCAAGCCTCTTTTGTTGTACTACCTATTTGTCTAGTTTTTGTTTCTGTTTTATTATTTTGTACTACAATATTTATGTATATCATCATTTATATATATATATAGTATATATGGTTCGGTAATAAATGTTTTATTTCTTTCTATTGTTTCTTAAAATACATAAAAAAACTAAACACAAACAAAAAATTGTGTTCACACGTTTAAAATCGTGTACTATCACTGTAACCATACTGGTAAAAGGTACCTTTATATGATTGGGAATCATATGCCAGTGGAGAGGGGGGTACGCCCGCAAAAACTACTCCAGTACTAATTATTTCAAGCTCTCTCCCTATCATTTTGCGCACAATCTATTCATCGTTTCCTAGGCCTTCTCTACTCCTATAGCCATTTTCTAACTACTTCACTGAAAGTATAACAGAATTAACATTATAAGGCAGCTTAATGAATGCTTAACTATCATGTTTTCCCCCGTCAGAAACTATATTGAAATTGTTAATGAAACTAGTACCTAATAATAAAAAAATTGTTCAGAAAAACCCATACGTCAGCCCTTATCCCAATCTATTTGGGGTCGGCGCAGCATGTATTCTGATTCCATACATCTTTATTAGCTGTCATATCGTCAGTCACTCCTTTTCTAGCCATATCATCTTTACCACAATCCATCCATAGCTTCTTCGGTCTTCCTCTACTCTTATAGCCATCTACATTCATATTCATAACTTTTCTCGACTCATGAGGTTCTTTAGCCGTAGTGAATTTATTTATTTTGATGAAAAACAATATTATCCCATTCCCATCTCATGTTAAATATAAATACTTATGAACAAAACTAAAAAAATCTTATCTGTTTCAGTTTATTATATCTGATGGTGCTTATCGACAGCCATACTATATCTAAAAGTATTGATAACGACGAAAAAGTAGATGATATATTTGACTCCATTACCGACTTAGACCACACAAAGAACCCCAAGTTCAGAAGAGACAGATTTATTCACAAATATAGATCAGAATACAAGGATGACTATGTAAGACAATCTGACGTTTCAAAAGATACCAAACTGTTCTTCCCCGATAAAATTACCGACAGAACTACTGCAAAAGTATTAACAGAACATAAACATCATAAGTCACCTAAAAGAAAAGTCGGTGGTTTTTGGAGAAAACTCAGAGGAAAAGACAAAAAGAACAAACACAATGACGTCAAGGAGAGGAAAAGAAGAATATCAAAAAACAAAGAATATGCATCGACAAATTCTTCTTCGAAAGATTTGCATATTTCAAGCCGAAGAAACAAAAGCAGACGGAAAAATAGAAACCAATTTGTACTACGACAACCTGAAACTAGTTTTGCTAAGAGAGATCTTGGCGATAAGCTCTTATTTACCACTAGCAAGGACCGAAAAGCACATGCCAATAAATTGCAAATTGGAATCACACCGCAAATAGATATATCTAAAAATCACTCGCCGTACAGAGTAAAAACTATACACGGATTCCATAAAACCACTGAACCTAATTTAAATAGAGTCTTAGCAACTATGACTACCGAGTTAAATCACTTGAAGCAAGTTTATGGAATCGACAAAATAGAGGCTGGTCCTTATTCACTTACTCCCTCTGCTTATGGTGCACATACTGAAACTCCAAAAAGGACAACTGCTAAGCGGACTAAAACCACTTCAGTCACACGGGAACCTGAATATCCAGGCACCGCACAGATAGAAAAATTACTTAATGATATTAAATTAAAGGCCATTCAGATGGTTGCAGAACAAAATCCATCTGTGACTGACATCATTTCAAATACCGTCACTGAAGCTACTTTCGAAGCCGACCCCCTCCTCACACATATTGATATGGCCTTACCGGGTTATTATATGAGCACTTTTGTATCAATAAATAATATGCCTAATGACAATAACAAAAGAACCATTACACCTATGACATCAAATGAATTTTATTTAAATAATTCCATCTTAGTAACAAACACTGAATCACATTATGTAGTAGCCAGGTCAATAAAAGACGATACGATGACTATGGCTCATAATGTAGAAGATATACTGCAGAGAGAGATAAAGAACCTATACAAAAAAGTGAAGAATAAAGTATCCAGCGATTTCCACAAAGAAGTGAAAAAAGCAAAGTGCACAGTGAAAGATAGTATAACTAAAATTACCGGAAAATTATCCTCAAATGCTACAACAACGAAACCTTGTAAAAAGCCACAAAAGGAAAACACGACAGTTACAACGACTACGGCTACGACGGCCCCGAGACACAATCGAGGAGATAGCAAATATAATCAAAAAGAAGAAACTGAGGAAACATCCAGTCCTGCTCCTACATATGACGATTATATGATGTTGACTTTATACGAACAAATGCTAGTAAAGACCCAAGAAGATAACGTTAGAAAATTGCTTTCAACTGCTGATGTACCGCTTAAAAAGAGAAGGCATCACTATAAACTATCTAAAAGAAATGCAGAAACGCTAACAGATGTCAAACTGAGAGAAGATGTTCAGAAACTATATGATGATGGAGGCAATATGCCCGATTATGACTATATGGACCCTCAGCCTACAGATAATCCTTCTGGATCGTCTGATTCAAATGAAGATCCAACTGAAACAATGGATACCAGTTCACAAGGGCATAGTAGCGATTCTGCAAAATCTGCAACTCCGTCTCGACAACCTTCGACAGTAACATCAGCAGAAGAAACAGACGGAGTCTTAGACACAAGTTTAGAAGGTTTGAGCAACAAAATATCATACAAAGACTTCGTCAATGGGTATAGACACTACCTCAAATTCCAAAAAGAGGAAAATAGACAGAATTTCTCCAATTTAATCAAATATCAAGCTCACAGACACCATAACGTTGATGATATAGGGAAGTTCATTCTTAACAAAATTCCCCAAATACCAAACAGACAGAGGAGATTCTTTGATGATACCGATATAGAATACCAAGAAATATCAACCAAAAGTGATGATTCTTGGTTTCGGAAGCATTTCTATCTATTTATTGATAATGGTGCTCCTAAAAAATACCATACTTCGCAAACTATTGAACTGAAATCTGCTGTAACGGAACCGGATTTGAAGTTTATGTCTGAATCAGTAGCAAGACCTAAGGATCAGGTCTTTATTAAAATCAGTAATGATGATCAGGAATCACCAAGAAACACTAAAGATACAGAAGACATGAATCTAGATGATCTCACTCGAATCCTAGATTCAATTAAAGAGAAGCAAACTATCTATCATGGTACGAATTTTTTATTTAAATTCTTGTCATAATCTCCTATTTAACTATATAATATTTCCTAACCTCTATCCTATTTGCATATTTTATTTTCAGCACAATTTTAGTAAAAATTTAGAGAATTTTTCTAAACCTGTGTCTCATGCTTTATTCTAATACAGAATAAAGCTTACAATATTTTAATCGTTAGTTCTGCTAGTTGCGATGTTTAGTCGGTAAACTACAAAATCATTTGGTGTCTCTGTGTTCCAAAGCACCTGAATCCATTAGTTCCCTGTTGTTACCAAATAATGTTCCTAAACTAAAAAATATCAGATGTACCCAGATGGCTTTCACAGATGTCCAGGTAATTACTAAGCACTCAACAAAAACTGCTAATGTTTGTATACTTCCAGAGCCGAAACCAAAAGAAAAAATCACCGTCGATCCTGCGACTACTCCAAACTTCTACTCTGCAACAGACGACACAGTTAACGTAAAAATATTTCCACAAAGTTTTATAGGCAAACTTTTCGGCAGTAGACGCAGGCAAGTGCCAAAGAATTCCCAAACTACAGAATATTATCCTGAAGTAGACATGTTAACTGAAATGGTTAACAAAAGATTTAAAAGAAATGCTTCAAAAGAAGACAATGACAGCACTGCATTGGATGATTTTTTGACTAAAGATTTAAAAGATAAACCTTCATCTAGTGCTAAAGATATTAGCATTGATGCAGCTTTACGAACTACTAACAAACCTAACAATAAATATGGCTATGTGGACGTTGATCTGGTACCTCAACAAACTGCGATCATTCAACTACGGGAAAACACCTCCAAAAAGAGCAGAATCAAGGATTTCTTCAAAAAGTTTCATTTCAAAAAGCATAAGGACAAGAAAAAAGCGAAACGCTATTGTCAGTATAATAATTATAACAATTATAATTATTATTATACGCGACGAAGAGCTAGGTTCAATCCATTACAAAAATTGAAAGATATGTTCAAAGTGAAAACTGATGACAAGGAGGTAAATGGGATGTATCACGTTCCGATGCCTGATTATGAGATGATGACTTCTCATATAGATTCTTTTAAACCAATAAAATATGATAAGCCAATGAGCATAGAAGAAATGAAGCTACAGATACCAAATATTAGTGATGTGCTAAGTCTTGATTCGTATACGAGACGAACCACAAAGCTATCGTCGTACATGTTTAAATTGGACGAAAACGACAGAAATCTACTTTACAATTATCATATTCCATCAACTCCTCCTGCTCCAAAATTTGTCACCTCTGCGTTACTGAGTAAGTAACGTTTAATTTTTTGTAGTAAGAATACCAGTAATAATTTAAATGGCAATAATAAATAATACTGAATATACGCCACTATTTTTTAATTACCAGAAAAAAATTATTAAATTTCAGAAATTCAAAATTAACTTTATTCCAAATTTTCTAAATTTGCTTAGCGAGGGTAAATTTCATTGATAGATAGTACGTGAAATGATTGTATTGATCTAGTAAAATCTAGTTAAATAGAAAGTTCTTGTCAAGTCAACGTTAATGAAAATTTATTTCTAATTTCGTATAGGTGATAGTTAAAAGCCTATATTTTTGTTCTGGTAATTTAGATTTTAGTGGTGTATTGATTTTAATTTTCATAAAAAGCTCTTCAATACCAATAAACATTGCAAATGATTTCTAATTAGAATTTTGCTATACTATCAAAGATTCTACACATAAATTGTCATCCAGCCACATATTTTAATAGCGATAAGTATTGTCCATAGAGACATAAAATCTACCACTGCGGAACATAAGCCAAGTGGTATATCTCATTTAAAGCGGTACTACAATCGACGCTAAAATAGTAAATGTATTAATCAACACAAAATCTTCATGGAAGGATTGTGTGAAGCATGATATGATTAGAATGGGAGTGACGACTGAAATGACGGCTGATAGAGATGTTTGGAAGGAACAAACAGATACGCTGATCACAAATAAATGAGGATAAGGCCAGGAGAATGATGGACATTGATTAACAAAGACAGAGGCCTTTTTAAACAATATTCAGGAGATTGTTTATATCGTCTGTATTTTAACAACAGCCACTGGTAATGATGATAACTTTTGAACAAAAATCGTTGCAGTTTCCAGTAATGCAAAACTCTCTCATATGATAACTTAATTTTTTATTTTTAAATGTGCCGTTGCCCCACACTAGGAATTTCTTCCTGTATCGTGGGTGCGTTTACAGACATATAATCTCACAAGCACACACACACCCAGACCCGGATCAATTATCTATAGATCGTACAAATATTTGCTCCGTGCAGGAAACGAACCTGCGACACGCAGCACAGCAGTCGGTCTCTCGACCACTGCGCCAACCGCGCTGTCAAACTTTAATAATATATTTTCGTTCTAGGTAAACAGTTGCCTATAAGCGCTATTGCTACTACCACTATGGCTCCTATAATTACATCTACTACAATTCTTAGTACGACTACATTTACTACGACCACTACTACGCCTACTACGACTACGACTACGACGACTACGACTACGACAGAAGCACCAACAACACCAGTGACGACAACCACCCAGTTTACGACGACAACAAAAAAAAAGAAGCTGAAATATCCACCGAGCAACGTTATGACAGTAAACGTTAAAACATTGAAAGACACGGCACGGCCCACCACAACCTTAGTTAAGCACGCAAACCGCAGTAATTTTATGACCTTAGATGACATGGACAGTGTATTAAACAAGCTTCAGTGGAAACTTGCAAAAACAACTAGAAATCATCACAGGTTTTCCACTCCATACTATAAAAGAAAACCTAAACCTGAATCGAGTCACAGCAGAAATGATATGTCACGATATATGTCATATAATATAAATAGTAATAATAAGAAATTCAAGAGACCTATCGAAGAACTTACAATTAAAAGTAAGCTGACTAGAATTGCGCAGTTTCCGATTACGAAGCGTAACTTTAAAACTAAGCTCGAAGAATTACAACAGTTCGCTGGTAATGACTACCTAAGCTTACAAGAGGAACCTATAGTCAAAGACTATGTACATAACCTAAGACATAGGAACGCACCCACTGACAAAAAGAAAGCTAAAGGTACAAAAAAACAAAATACTAATGATCCACCAAGAAATATTGGAAATGAAAAATGTAGATACACAGATTACTTCAACGATTTGCTGATGTGGCATAATGATATCCTTAATCTAGACTCGGTTCCAAATCCAATCTGGAAGAATATATTGAGGAATATACAATCAGAATCCGGGGAGATCTATACAACTCCTAACATGAACAATCTCATGCAGGAAGTTAATGAAATGAACCGATTTTTGGCTCAAGATAATGCTGATAATAAATTGGCTGTCACGCGTAAGAAATTACCGTGGCTGACACAAAAAGGAGGAGGATATGTTTCCGTCAGGAGTGTACCTAGTATTCAAGAGGGGGTCATTAGAAGCTTTGCTATGGATGATAATGCTATAGTTACTAGTAAAGATATGATCATCAAGGGCGAGGCTAAGTACTATCAGTACAATAAACCCAAAGATGCAGAAAGTATACAGTCTGGTTTTGTCTCTGAAATGAATAAAAACAATGATAAAAATGATAAAATAGTTGCAAAAATAAGAAAGATGTCGAAAGCAAAAAAGAAAGTTAAAGGTAGATAAGTCGTTTCTTTTTTATTGTAAAAAAATTATTTTGACTGCGCCTATTTCACTATTTGTAATTTTTCCTGTGTTTTAGTTACTCGAAGAGACTTTGCATCTTCTAAAGAGGAGCCAGCAATCCTGGTTGACACAACCCTCATGGCGTATGACGATGCTGTAGATTCCATAACCAAGGATATGGAAGTCAAGAAACTGTGTAAGTATTTGAACATAATTGAGGAGCCTAGGATCGTGCTCAGTCCTTCTGTGAATCAGTTATACTCCAGAAGGAGGCTGCAGAGCGAGATCGGGAGAGGGCCGATCCTACTTGAAGATGTAGGCGCCGCCAGAGAGGCAACAACAGCTCCTGTGCTCAGCCTAGGTAAGGAAAAAGCCGCATTCCCACCATTACTGATAGGGGACAATTCGGGTCGTGGGCGTTGTCTCTCACTGACCCTGATGTGTACGTGCTCACATGCAGTTATACACTGTGAGGATTTTGGGGAAACTGTTCAGTTTCCCCTGGCCAAAGGCATGGTGCAGAAGGGACACTGGTTCGATCTACTCGTTTTAACAATGCCCCTTCTTTAAATACTAAGCTGGTCGTGAGGTTTTAGTCGTTAGGAGTCCTACATATCCCTCGCCGTCAGGTGGATCAAGCTGCCACCTTTTCATCCATGAGGATTTCAACAGGCTATTAAAAAAGAAACATCTTAATAGCTTTGATAATGGGGTGGAAACTGAAGAAATAAAGGCTAACCATTGGCTGAAACCATTTTGACGTCGTTTCAAAATGCCACGTTTTGATTGGTTGTAGTTGGGACATGCGTAGATGCTTTTACTTTGAGAGTTGCCTTCACCATTGCGTGAGACTTTCGTCTTTTGGAGATCACGATAAATCGTCGGTCGTATTTGTCAAACCAAGATATATGACAGTGGTTACAGGTAGGTTGAAAAGGACTAAAAGTCTGACAACAGACCTTGTTAGCAGATGTAGTGTTACCCAGTAACTGGTTTATGGAGGTCAGATAGGCAGTCGCTCCATGTAAAATAGTGAAATTAAGCTGCATATATTTAGACTGGAATCTGACCCCCGTATTGTTGGATATAATCATCATCATCAAGCCTTATGACATATAGATCAGAAGATTTAAGCATCGTCTGAGGAATTTAAACACTTTTGTTTGTGGCTAAATAAGCCAATACGGGATCTGCAGCAACAATCCTACGCAAGTTGTGGGGGTTCAAGGGAGGTCCTAAAATTGCCTCTTTATTGCCGGCGTGCACGCTTTCGGGCTAACCGTATACCTGTTGGTTATAGGCAGTCTAATATTTGAGTTAGTGGTCTAACCGAATTTGTGAAGTTGGAAGGGCACTCACGATTTTGAGTCGTCAGTTTATTTTAAATCTTATTCCGTCAGAACCCCAAAGGGTGGGCATACAATCTATCTTTACTCATTAACTGACAAAAAATGAGAATACAATGGAGTAATGGGATAAGATATAAATATATCCCCTGCTCGCAAATGCTGCTGAAAACTTTTTATTACTACTTATTTCCTGATTAAGATTATTGACTTTTTCTCAACAGCTAGAAATTCACAGAAGTCGACTAAGGCCCCACACAAGGCACCAAAAGTAAGTTTTAAAGTTTCTCCAATTGCATAAGATTCACTATTAATTATAGACCTAAAAATAATACGAATATGACCTCAAATAACAGGTGAAGCTTACAAATATCCGCCCACTATATGTGTGTAGAGGCAATTCTGTCGCCGATTGTCGGACCTAGATGTATTTGTGTGCGTGTAGCTCTTCTATTGTCAAGGAAAATTGTCGGACTTAAAATGTTACACACATAAAGTTATAAATTTGCGTTCTCCAGATCGAGATGGCTTAGTGGTCAGAGCGCCTGGAGTATTTATCCGGGAGGTGCAGGTTGGCTTTCCACGCAAATTTATAACTTTAAGGTTCGCTAAGCATGCGTTAATGCTTTTCAAAGATTTATCTGTATTTATTTCACGCGTTTTTTGTTGGACATTACGTCCGTATTATTTTCATGTATAGAAACAATCAAGTTAAATGATGCTGTTAATATATTCATACCCTTAATCAAAATCGTGCTTGTAATCATACATTTGACACGTAAATGTCCTCTAGGGGCTCGTTATTTATTCCCATTGACATTTAAAAGACAAAAAATGAACTGTTTTAACAATTACTGGCCTAAGTGTCGACCTAGTTTTGCAATCGTTTCTTTTATATTGTTCGAATTTACCATGATTTATCAATTTCAACTACATATTAATCTCTCACTTAATAATGTAGTAAATGAACACTATAATATTCAGATTTAAATAGTAACACTAAGTTGCTTCCCAATACTTCACTAATAAAAAAAAAACCTCAAGTGGCACATAAGGAATTTTTTGTGTTAGTATGTCTTCTATAAATATAAAAATTCTGGTTCCGTATACACTAACATAAACTAGCAAAACTCGAAAAATAGTAATAATAGAAAGAAATTTTTACACAACATTGCATTTTTATAGAAGAGTGTTTTCTTTATAATATATTTTTTTATTGATTTTTTTCAGCATCATCAATTCCTGAAAACGAATAAACCGCCACTGCAATACTTCACAACACCTTTACCAATGAAGTCAAACGATTTCGACAAGTTCCTGAAAGACCATAAAATGGATGTCGAATCAGTTACATCTCCAATGTTTGAACTGCCCGCCTATATGGAATGGAACACTAAAAACACCTTTAAGAATGCTGCTCATACAACACCAAAATTCGTACAACATAAAAAACCAACAAAAGCTACTATATCCAACCTAAAAAAAGTCTCACTAACATCCCAAAAATGGACCAAAATGGATAACTTCAAAGTGTCACCTGCAGTCAAATCAATGAATTTGACAAACAAACTGATAACAAAAACTCTTCCGTTATTCTCAAATCGTACCCCAAACAAAAAGAGTAACCAACTGTTTGACGATTTCGATAGATATAAAAGATATAGTGAACTAAACAAAAATCAACGAATTGCCACATCACTTACCACCACAAAAGCATTTAAAACAACTCAAGAATTGAACTACTACAATATGATTAAAAAGAAGATGAGACTATTTGAAAAGAAAGCACCACCACCACCACCACCACCACCAGAGAAAATTACTACAGAAGTCTTCACTTTAGACCCTAGAAATAAAGAAGTCGAGATAACTATAATAAATTTTGACGATATAGATAAACTGACGACTAGTGCAAAAGGATACGAGACTTTCACGCTCCCTATCTCTAGAAAAGAAGATTCCGCAAATTTCCCCGATTTTGTAGATCACGTTGAATCAACCACTGAATCGTCATCTAGAACTTTTGACTACAATCCACAAAAAGAAGATTCTATGCACAATGAATTGCTTTACAAAGATATATTTAAAGAAAGAACTGTTAAAGAAACTACAACAACAGAATATACTCCTATAGATTTCGTACAGCATACAGAGTTTGATAATCCTGTAGGAATAGAAACCTCTACGATGTCAATTAATAGAATACGTTATCCATTTGATTTCTTAAATAAAATACCACATGCCAAGACCTATAACTTGCCGAAAAGAGTACATATAAGTAGCCATCATTACAAATATGATATCTTCTACAATGATGACAAGAAAATTGTGAAATCAGGGATTGAAGATTGTAAGTATATTTAAAGAGCCTTTTTTTGTATTGTTGGTACAATGCCGACCGTCCATCTTACGGGCCTTTTTTAAGCTTGAGATTACAGTTAGTGACTTTTTCTATATCATATGCCACGTAAATCTGTAATTTCTACGTGGCAGGAAATCTTGGTGTAATGCTTTGTAATCCATCCATACCAGCCACACAGTAGATCATTTTGATAAATGCGTATATTCTCGAATGAGAAGAGACTATTACCTTGTTGTAGGACTATTACAAGCTGGTTATGTTATGCATGTGCACTCAGCAACAGAAGCCGATTAACACGCATCAAAACTGCACAGACTGTAGTGCTGATTATGATTAATGTACATTTGGCATTTTTTGTATTTATATGATGACAAAATTGTAATGTAACTCCAAACAGTTTGATGTAAGCTTGAGCTTTGAGGTCAGACATATTAATCACCAATACTAAGAGTAGCAAGTCTGTTTTGTCTCTAACATTGACGTTTGTTGAGAAATCCATCAGTGCGTTGTGTTACGGCCCACTTGTAATATGCGATGATTCATGGAAAATAATATATAATATTTTTGTCATGCATTATGTTGCACATAGAAATACTAACTTTCGCAATTCAACGACGTTATCATTTAATTCTAAACGGGACTCAATGGCACTATAAAGTAATATTTACTTCGATGATTTAATCAAGGTCTTCTCGGGATCATGGTTAGTGCAAATTAATGGAAACCAAAATAAATAAATGTTTACATTAACATTTATCCCTGACCCTTGATAGCAAAACACCCATTTATGTCAGTAATTGTAAAAACATATTAATGCTATTTATAATGTTCCCAGTCCGACCGAAGCTATCAATCAACACGGCGACACCTCTGAATGTGGCGCGACAGATAAAATTTACACAATACAGATCTCCTACTAGTGAGTACGCGTCATTTACTGAAAATAGTTTAATTATCAAAAATACATTATTAATATAGATAAATCTTTCAAACGCATGCATACCGAAGTTGTACATGGTAGAAAGTAAACTGTAACTGATGAACTGAAGCACGTGCAATAATGGTTGGAAAAATTAATCTGTATTTGTTAAAGTACATGAAATTAACTGCAATGTTAGTAGTGTCGGTTTGGTCAGGTGAGTTAGGATATAGTATATTCTTAAATTCCTGTTCACGGCTGCATTTTTCTTTCCACAAAAATGTATGACCTTATTAAAAGTCATACATTTTTGTGGTACTTGATTTTGTAAGAAACTTTTTTCTTAAGACTCACTACTTATCATCGTGGTAATTTTTTGAGTCTTCTCAAACAGCCCACCTTCACCACTTCCTAGTGTTTTAACTGCTAAGCCAACTCAAGAGGCCCACGGTGGGTGCCATGTAAAACTACAACATTGGTCTAGAGAACGTAAACGTGGCTGCTGAATGTGAGATCGTGGGTTAGATATCCGGATCGATGATATTGGGTTTTTCTATTAGAAAAAAATTAAGTAAACCGGCGTTTACAATTCTGCCTAAGAGGAGGGACTTATCATGTGGCTCTTCATACCGGCATTAGATATGTATGTAAAAATATATACAACTGCCTCTGTTATTCCTTTCGGGGTATGCTACGTATTACAAGCGGTATGCTATGTTATATTTATCATATAAATAATATATCTGACGTTCCAAAAATCAGTTCTCAGTAAAACAATAGGCATGATGACTGATTTTGAAATTTCCTTCTACAATATAGGTACACGTCTACTATTTCTGAAAAACACACATTATTTCATCAATAAACTAAGTATTAAGATTTTAATCTATCTAATTTGAATTAAGCGCTAAAATGCTCATGGGTGTCATGGCCGCTTATGACGTCACGCTTCGATAACATTTGACAAAACTTCAAGCAAAAAGTATGGCGGTGATCAACATTCATTGAGGCGTGACGTCACTCGCTGTAATTGGCGTTTCATTCAACATGGCCGATTGCAGTATTTTATACTTTTATTTTATTGAAAATCTTATTAATCTTAATGTTCATATTAAACTATGTAATTGTTTAGAATCCTGCGTACATATATTTTTCTCTAAAACCATTTATTATTTGATTCTATAATACTGTCATCATGCCTATTGATATCTAAGAATGTGACGGATAAGTAACTCGTCTAAAGTTTTTAGAAAAGGCGAACCCTACACTGAGATGATAAAGAAGATTGACAGAACTGGCAAGAGGAATCGGCACGTGAGAGATGGTGAGATCCTTCTTTCTAATATTACGTAGTCTTCTGGATTCTTAAACGGCCCCATTGGTCTAGTAGTCGCAAGGGTGACTGCTGAGCATTAGGACTTGGCTTTGATTCCCAGGTTCGAAAATTCTCAGTAGCAGCCCGGAGTTTGGAAGTGTGTCTGGTTGATGGCAATAAGCTCACCACCTATTAAATGGGACTTGGTGAGGCATTGCTGAAATATGGCTGTACTCTTCTGAGGAATGCAGGCGTGATGCTAAGTTGTGTTAGATTCTTCTTTCTCTTACTACAGTTTGTTAAAACATCTTATTCAGCATAACAAATTATATCCATAGACAATATAAAAAAAGAGATCTGAAAAGTATGAAGCAAGAACATAAAAGTATAAATATACTTACTTCATCTGTATCGAACGAAAGGCAAGGCTTGAAAAGACAATTGCGCGGAAGGCCATTTGCGTGAAAGACACTTCCAGGAAAGGCCATTTGCGTGAAAGACAGTTCCGGGAAAGGTCATTTGCGTGAAAGACACTTCCGGGAAAGGCCATTTGCGTAAACGACTTTTGCTCGGAAGGCGATTTGAGAGCAGACATTTGCGCAGAAGGCAATTTGCGTGAAAGATACTTGCATGGAAGGCCATTTGCATGAAAGGCATTTCGATATTTAGTCAAGGTCTGGAACAGTCCACTAAATCCTTATTTCTTTTTCTGCTTTTGTTTTACTCTCTCTTTTCTTCAGCTTCCAAGTTGTTGAAAGCAACCCTGAAGCACAGGCCGTTCACGCAGGGGGTTTATAACACGCAGTCTGTTGGTATAATAAATATTCTCGAAAAGCCTCAGAAGTCTCCAACAACTGAGAATAGTCTCCGAATCTCATCCGAAAAAAGGGAAGTCATAACAGGTGAGTAGACATAAAAAAATATTCCAGAAAATGCATACGCCTTTCTACCCCTTCTAATACTTCGACACACAATATGACAATGAATTTTCTCTCATCTTCTCGAGTGGTTGATGAACAACCTAATGTCAGAGTTTAAGCCTTCCTTAACCTCTGACATGGCTTTACACACCATAGAGGCCATCTCGCAGGGGTGCCGGTTTCCTCACGATGTTTTCCTTCACCGTTTTAAGCAATTTCAAATATGCACATGATTCGATAACTCGAAGCCATGCACGAAACGTTCAAAGTTTGACTTGTTGGTCCTACGGTCATACCACTATGCCGTCGCTGCTTATACAATATCTTATCTTACTCCTAACTTCCTTGTATCCTATCCTATCCTATCCTTTTTTTTTTTGTGGAGAAATGCCCTCGCATACCGCTCTGATACGGGGGGACAGAGCGGTTATGTGGGACTCGAACCCACTAAAACTCCACAGTGTACCTCTACAGCCGCTTGAGGGCGACACGCGGTAACGCTCTCGCACACAATCGTGAACCCACCCGCATCCTATCCTACTCCAACTTTTGCCTGTTTCTTCCTTAATGGGTCATTCTTCAAGTTGGATTCTTTGCGTCATTTTAGTGGCGTTAAAATTTTACGTAAAATGTCACGCAAACACAGACACCGATCCAATTTTGAAATCCACACAGAAGATTTCGCTGCAGAAGCTTGTACCTTATCTAATAAGTGGCAAAATGGTCACGTTATCCAAATACCCGAGAGGCAATTTTGGCGTTTTAATATTCACGGGACACCGAGGTAGTGTCATATAAAGGCTAATAACTTTCGCCTCTCGATATGTCAAAAGTGAAACTGCGAGGGTTGTAGACATTTCATCATCAAGCCTCTCTCTGCATCTACATTGTCCTGTGGTAGTCTCATCCAGGTAGTTCTAGGGATAGTTATGAAATATGTTACATAGCAACAATGGTTCGAAAATGCCAACCAGTAATGAGACTGGTGATCAATGCTCGTCCCTTCTCTGTATGCGAAGCGCAATTCTCTTTATTCCTGGAATCTGACAGTTACAAGCTGGTCTTGCCTTCCACCCTACTTCGTCTTTTTGACAAGAAAAGAAGAAATAACATAAACGATCCCCCACCTCACATTTGCCGGCATTCCAGAATCGTAGCTGCATTCATCGTCAGGTTACGATTCCCCAAGTCTGGCAGGCTTTAACCGTTGCAATATACAATCATCTTGCGAACAACACCTGTCAATCCTGAAACCCTGGTAAAGGCTTCTCAAGGCACAATAATTGTGCTTAAGTCAGGAAAAATAGTCAGGTGTCTTCATCAAGTATTTTCTTTGCTGTGTCGTCTGTACCACAACGTGGCAGTGTTAAAGCAGGAAGCTTTTGTCTAAAATCTTGATACTTTGCAGTCATTACCGCAGACACTGAGCCGGAGACGCAGCCAGGGTCACTAGTATACGACCTCAAGAATTTGAAGCGTTCGCCCTTAGGTCAAACGAAGGGATGGGCATTGACCACCAAAGAAGTTTTGCCCAGGAAGGAACGCCATAGAAGGCTGTTTAAGATATCTGCACGTAAGTCGTCAATAAGTATTTAAAGGAGGGGTGGTTAAAGAGAACAGAGGAAAGGAAATGTTGGCGTTAAAGAAGAACCTTGTTGCTATGGAACTGGTGATTAAAAGACCAAAACTGAAAGACAATTATACCCTTTAAACTTTAGAATCATAATGCTTAATTTATAAAGATGGGTTAGGAGGTCGAGTTACGTTACAATGAGGTGTTACATATATTGGTGAGTGTACCACAAACATATTTGTTTTCAGTAATACAAGACAGATTGAAGAATCTAATGACGAAAAATATGAGTAGCAGCAAAGTGTCAGCCGAAAACAAACGCGATCCGAAATCCAAGTGTAACTGCACATGTAAGCAACATCACCCATTAATCAATCGTCCATCCATAACTTCATCCATAATGACTTCAATAGCCAATATTAAGCTATACTGCACTGTGCTGCGCTGTGCTGTGCTGTGCTTTTTAGCCAATTATAATGAGGAAGAACCAAAACGTGCCGAGCTTCACTTTTTGTGGATTTGGTAAAACAGCAGGGTTCACGCGATGCGTGGTGACGCTGACTCGCTCCTCACCGCAATGCCCATCCCGCCCGGCTATCATCACATTCACAATGTTGGTTGAGAACTATTATAATATTTCTTTTGGGATAGTACAGAGGCGCATGGTAGCTAACATGTGCCTTATACATTGAATCTCATACCGATTAGTAAAAAAAAAAAAATTGTATAAACTTAATTTTGATTTGTATAGAATCTATAAATAATCATGATACAGGAAAACGTTTTGCTGGGGCGTTTGTTGCGCCGGGGGCTATCTTAATGTTTGACGTTAAAAAAAAGCTAATTTGAATGAATACATTTTGATTTTTTGTCTCTCCCACACATAGTACTTGCATATATTTATGTCACACCTTGCACCAGCTCGCGCAGCGCGTTTATTTATATAAAAAATAGCCTCAGAATATTAGCTCAGCTAAGCATAGCACAGCTCAACATATCATAATATTGCTTTCAAAAATTCATCTACTCATGATGAAATATCATTGGAATTTCGTACATTTGTACTGTTTCGAACAGTTGCTCATAAAAAAATTGAATTATTAATTCATCCATTGATAATATTTAACTTAGGAAGACATTAACAAATTATTTATTGACAATATGAGTTTATGACTACGGAGGGGCTCGTAGCTAAGTACAGCCGCACAGATCGATCGATCAAGGTTAAGCTGCGCTTGCCGCGTCGGACTGTGGATGGATGACCATAATTTCATACCGAGACCCCTCCGTGCCTCGGAGAGCACGTTAAGCCGTCGGTCCCGGTTGTCAAATTTAGATCTATGACAACCGTTACGGGTAGTCAGAGGCCTGAAAGTCTGACAACCAGTCATACCACGGGATATCGTATTACCCAGTTACTGGGTTGTGGAGATCAGATACGCAGTCGCTCCATGTAAAATACCGGTATTAAGCTGCATACGGTTTGACTGGAAGCCGACCCTAATGTAATTGGGAAAAGGCTAGGCAGAATAATATGAGTTTATGACTACATATTAAATCCGTGTTTATCGGTCTACAATACGGCATGTCAAGATGGCTTAACCCTTTAATGAGATGAAGGTGAAAAACAGATAATAACATTTCTACTGTAGTATTTCGGAAAGTACGTTAATCTGCTATCAATAGACAGTAGACGCATTCACGTGACGCAAGAAAATAGACATACGAAAAACAAAACAGTAAAGTGTGATACTAAAAAAATAATTAATTATATTACAGGTTCAAAAGAAGAGACAACAACACAATCAGTTACAATTGAAGAACTGGGCGAGGAAGTTGATGGCTTCAGAATAAGCTGTGGACCCGATGAACATACCACTGAGGTAAGGTTTAATCATATTTTTACTTACTTAAGAAAACTCTACCAAATTATAATTGGTCTACCTCTGGAGATTATTTAAAGGACCAGCTCTGCACGAACCGAGGAAGCAGGTATCCTGGTAATCAGATGGCGCATACAAATTCAGGTGATTTTTTTATTCTTCATGACAAATCTTAGGATGTTTGAAAGGAAATGTCTGCTGCAATTAACGTAGGAGAGTTCCAAATGGTAAGATGGCGGATGGGATCGTCGCCAGTTCTTCAGAGATTCAGGTGACATCCTCCCCTTTATGGCCAATGATCGGAATTAGGTGAGCCATTTTATGTACTTTTCGTACGCCATAGTAGCTTCAGTATGAATTTTACCATTTCCCAAATATCTATTTTTGATCTATGATAGCATATATTTTTGAGACTTAAATGTTAACATTTTAATTTCCACGCACATTTTTGTAAAAAGTGTCTCTCAAAAGTTTCAGCAGTAAATTTCAAAAACACGATTCAGCTCACTAATTCCGATCGTTGTTGATAGCACCAGACGCAACACCCAACAACAACAACAACGACAACACCAACAGCAACGACAACACCATCAACTTCTTGTGAAACTACGACTGAGTCGACTACAAGACACCACCACCACCCACCAGCCACGCCCGTGGATCAACACAGATGTTTCAAGTATAAGGGGCATGTGTTGCACGATTTACCGAATGACACGCTTTATATGGAGCCCGATACTTACAATGATCAGGTAATGTAGCAGGAGTATTCAATAAAATTTGGTTTAAACTTTAAAAGTTTATGTGCGAGTTTCGAAATAGACAAATATTTTCGGAATTATCCGACTAGTTTCGGAATTGCCCGACTGATTTCGGAACTGCTCGACTAATTTCGGAATTGAAAGAAAGAAAGAAGAAAGAAAAAACATTTATTCAGCACTAGACACAGTGACAGCGTAAAATAAAATGATAATAATTGCCTGACTAGTTTCAGACTTGCCCGAATAGTTTTGAACTAAAACTTATCATGGTGTGAGGTTAAAGACTGCGTAATTTCAGCACGACAAACTAGTCGGACAATCCCGAAATAATGATAAATTTAAACAGAAGAGTATTTGATGCAAGCAAAAATTTTAGAAGTGTGAGACACAGTTACTCTAAGGAAGACAGTAATAATTGCAAATGATATTCTCGTTGAAGTGAAATAGTTTTTCCTAAAAGTACATAATCATTATTTTATGCTGCAATATCTTCGTAACATATAAACTGAGCAGTATTTATTTACTTGTGCCTCATTCGTCTAGCGATAGCGGTTGTAAGTGCGGCTGCTGAAAGTGAGGTCCTGTGTCCGAGTTCAAGGTCGGGCAAAGGGTCATTGGGTTTTTTTTGTATGAAAATCGACAATAGGAGCCGCTTATACCTGGTGGATGGCACTATACTCACAACCTATTTCATGGTGCTTCATAACTGCATCAGTGGAATATGGAACTATATCTCTGTCTAGGGGATGCAGGCATTACGCCATGGTATGTTATTGTTATTTTAAGACTCTTACCATACGAGTGGCACGTTGTCAACGACTCTCAGCTCGGCAGCTGTAGTTAACCTCATAATGTCCGTGGAACAATAACATTTATTTCTACAATAGTCACCTATCATAGCCATGAAAGGCAACCTATGGCCTCAAGTATTTATTATATCATTAAACTTAATTTTCAGTGTTACTACGAAGGTGGGCCTTTACAACGACCACCACAAACAACAAGCACTACCGATGATCCAGACTATTACGCAAAACACTTTGACAAAAAGAGGGATGTTCAAACTCAAAATACTTTCACAGCCAAAGATGTGGCAGCCCTAGAAGTTATTGTAGACCTTATGAAGAACACCCTTAGTTATGAAGATAAAGATATTGCTAGTGTTTTCAACAATAATATGTTAGGACAACCACATGCTACAAAGTCTCTTTCGCATAATGAGACCACAAACTCCATACAAGTCCACATTGCCATACCCTTTGATTTCCAAAGTGGAAAGAAAAGGTCTCCTTTAGATCCTGTTAGAGTAAGAAAGGTGTTCTCAGCAAAGATGTCAACGCCCGTCGACTTGGAGTATCAAGTCCATTCTTTTGAAGATACCCTTGATAGTACAATTCCCAATGGTGGCACCAACTTCACCACCAAGGCTGTCAAGCCAACTGAAGGACTGTCCCCAGGAATGTACTTACTAGTTGATAAGCCCAGCAGTGGTTATGCCCTGAAACCCGTCAGGACTAAAATTGACTTGTCAGAATTAAAGACACGACAGGTGGGTCCAACAGTCGGCATGGCAGAAGAAAATCCAACAGATACAAGATCATTGGAAACGACCAGCTTAAAGAATCTAGCAAGAGTTACTTTAAGCAAGGATTTCATAGCAGCTGTAAATAAACACTTGATAGAATTGTATGAAAATATGTCGAGTATAAACAAAGTTAATAAAGCAAGAAAAACTAGATCAGTTTGGAATTCCTATAAGACAAAAAACAAAAAGAGAGAAGGAACAGATGGGGGATACGCTGAAAAGATTTTGCGCAAAAGACGTATAGATTGGGATGCAGTGAAACAATATTTTGGACATGATAGAGTTTGTAACTGTAAATGCAAAGCGAATAAAGCCATGTGCAGAGCTTGTGCCGCCAGCGATGCAGTTATAGACGAACTTATATTTGAATTCGATAACCTTGGTCGTTACATGCAAGACCACTGCACAGAGATACAAACATTTTTCTGGATGAACCCAAACGGTGGTCAAAAACTGAGAGATGCAGTCAACAAGATAGACAAAAGTTTAAGTGATTACTATAAAAGAGCCAAAGGAAAATGCCAAGGAAAAACTTGCAAAACTTTCACTACTTATATTGATAAAAGGCAAATTGTTAAAACCGCTAAAGTACCGAAACAAGATGTTATCGGTCATTTGAGCAATGAATTAACATACCTCGCAGATGATTTAAATAAAACTGTAGCTTTACAAGCTTGTTTTAACAAAAAACTTAAGGAGGAAGGCGAAAAATTTCTTCATGCCGTTAACAATTTTATGATGCGAAAGTCCGTGGATAAACGATCTACTACAAACATAACAAAAAAGAAGCTAATTAAAAACGTGTATTCGCTTGATAATATTAATGTGAATATAATATGTAAGCCTGAAGTTCCGACCACAACTGACCAAATCTTTGAGCCAGCGTCAAATGCTGTAGTCTTACATGCTGACAGTAGTGCAACCCGAACAATCAACGATCATTTCTTCGATTATGATATAGAGGAGAAACATAAAAAACGTAAGGGGCTAAAAAAACTATTACCACGTAAAAGCAAAAAGCACAAACTGTTTACATACTATGTTGCAGACGACAACAAAAAACCAAAATTAAACTTTAAACGTTATGCAAATGATTATATTCCAACTCCGTTGATATCTGACGGTGGTGGTGCATTCTGGTATGATTACATTAAAGGTAGTACATATGAACCTCGCTTTGTTAGAGAATCTAGTAAGGAAACCAAAAACACCAGTCCTAATTTTGAGATAGCTGTTGTACAAAAGGGACCAGATGGGAAAGCCAAAGTCCAAAAAGTGCCTAACATGAAAACTCAGTCATCTCCAAACGCGATATATTTAACAGTTAAAACCAGCCCAAAGAGAGCGGCTCAACAAGTGACAGAAGCAACTACAGATTACCTCAGCAATAACATAAATCAATTGTTGCAATTGTTCGGAAGTCTACAAGATATAGAGTCTATGAATATGCACTCAAACCGATCAACAATGTTCTTAAACCATTCATCGGATGACCACGAAATGTCAAAGAGCACAACTAAAACTAAGAAGTCTACTAAATGCGTAAAGAAGGTTACAACTAAAATCCATTATAAAAATACCACACCAAGTAAACCGACTACACCTGCTAATATAAGTACAAGTACGGATTATTCTATGGATTCCAAATTACCAGATCTACCCTCTATTAATTATACGTCTCCAGCAGACCCATTGGCATCTAAAGTTATTAATCCAAAGACAACTAATCCAATGCCAATAGAATCTTTAACTGCAGTTAATGAAAAAGAAAAATCAACTACTTTGAAAAAGCAGGAATCTACTACAGCTTCATCAACAAAAACAGCGGCATCAAAAACAACTAAAGCTAATAAAAAAACTCCAAAAACAACGGCAACTACAAAACCTTCATCTATGACAGCAGAAGTGAAAAAACTAACGAGTTTGGTTCAAGTTGATGATACAAAAAAAACCGAAAGTGATCTCTCGGACATGAGATCAATCTTCAGTGAGCCATTGATTGGTAGAAAGACAACCAAACCAGCAAATCTTTATGGAAAGCTTAAAACAGCTACGCTCAGATTCTTTGATAACATGGGTAAAACTTATGCAGACCAAGAAGAGACATCTCCCCTTACAACCAGTACCAATGATCACACATACCCTCACACTATTGAAAAATTTAGTAATAATGAAATAACAGGCACATTAATTGACATAGAAGAATCGTCTCAAGTAACTACTCATATGAGTCCTACAATAGTTATCATCAATGAATATGACAATCAAATAAGCAATAATATTTTTAATGAACCTAATAAAGATACAGATAGCTATAAGAATTTGCTCCTTTCTATCATTCAATTTGAAACCAATAAACTGCATGATGAATGGTATAAGATAGCATATGGCAGTGAAAAAGATGAGAGAGAAGGGGACTTTAAACGGAGTATAATGGAATATTCGAAAAGTGAAAAATGTGAAAAGTGTGATAAATGTGAAACTACTACTAAGTAAGTATGTATAACAATATTATACTTATAATAGGCATGATGACATAGTCATAGTCATTTATTCATTAACAATAATTTGTATCTGAATTTACTCAATGTTAGAGTCATCTTATAATAAAACAGTAAGTATAAAGTTAATAATAATTAAAAATAATAAATAAGTACTAGTAATTAGGGTTTCTAGAGCATAACATGCAGGTGATACCGACGCATCAATTGCTTTAATTCTATTTCCAGTTTAGCAGTCGGTTTATATATGTGTATACCTAGGAATTTTGCATCATCAACGAGCTCAACTTTGTCTTCATTCAAGGCAAAATTTAAGTCATCCCCATTACGGGCTGTCGTTTTAAATAACATAATTTTGGTGTTCTTACTATTCATTAATAATTATTTGCTGTAAACCACACATGAAATGCTTGTAATATAGCGTTCACCCTTTCTGTCAATTTTACCATGTCTTTAGCTGCCACTACGGCATTTGACTGCGTCATTAATAAATAAGATAGGTCCTGAAATAGATCCCTGTGGAACACCCGTTATTATGCTTACAATTGGGGATTTATAAACTTTTTTACGGCTGCTTTGTGTTTTGTCAATTTTAACATACATTATTTAATTTTTTAAGTAGGATGAGAATAGTTGTAAAGCTTTGCCTCTCACTCCGTAATGCCTCATTTTAGCCAAAAGTAACTCATGATCAATTGTGTCAAATGCGGAGCTTAAGTCTAGAAAAATCCCTGCAACACTCATTTTATTAATAATCGTTTTTGTCACACCAGCTGTCTGTGACAAAAAAATATTGATTATTTTGAAAAATCCAAAAACTTATTAATCGTAATGTTTTTAATAAAACTAGGTATTTTTTTAGAATCATTTGTGCATATATTTTTGTCTTACATCATTTATTGTTTGGTTCTTTAATACTGTTATCATGCCTATTGATACATTCGACCGTAGATTAACTAATATTGAATATTATAAGATTTTAAGAGAGTGACGTTACAAATGAAGTAGTCTAATTAAAATTTCGGCGCGAGTTTTTTTTTCCGATTATGTTGGTGGCTACAAAAATTAAAGACGAATCCTCTAATTATTATAGTTGGGTAGATTTAGAACAGAGTTTTGTTTTTGTCGAGTTTAAGCAGTTTCATTGTATCACTTCAACATGTCAAGTGTTTCTGAACACGAAATGATACTAAGCTAACATAAACCTTATATATGTAAATATATATGTATTTATTATGATTTTACACATGTTTTGGAAATAAAAATTATCTCTAAGTTATCTTTAACTAACACAATTTATTATAAATCACAAAAATCTTTACAAACTAAATTAATTGTAGTTATTTATAAATATGTAAAACTTTAATATAGTTTTACATATTTATAAATTAAGTACAGTATTATGCTCGAATATTTTAGATTTTTTATTTGTACGAAACCCTTTTGCGAGGGTCCAACCTGCTGTAATCAGGCTCCTTTTGTGCATAAATTGGCCATAAGAAAAGTATCTGTAAACCAAGCTACTACATTAAGTACAGGACACACGAAGTGGAAGCTTAACAGCTTGAATTCCTATGAAATGAATTTCAAATAATGATATTTTTTTCATACTAGCAGACGTCTGCTTACCGGAGATGTTGTGCTGCCATATTTTCTGGATCTCGAGAACATCGCTAACTATATAAAGTTCCAACTATCAGTGGTGGCGTAAAAGGGGGCTGGTGGGGGCGGTCCGCCCTGGGTGCCAAGCATCAAGGGGTGATAACTCACTCGTTCACCTTAGTAGCCACTAGCCATGGTCCTATAGCTTACTACAATAGTAGGGTAGTGTGATCCGGATAGTTTGTAAAGGCCTCCGCTTGGAAAGATTTATCATTTAAGTCATGAACTTTCTAAATTAGTCGCATAGCAATATTTGTTGTTTTATTTTGGGGATGCTCAATAGAAATCTGCCCCGGGTGCCAACCCACGCTACGCCCCCACTGCCAAATAATATATAGTTAACAACCGTTCAGGCGACCCCATAACTACAAACAAAATATACCAAAATCGGTCAAGCCGTTTAGAAGGAGAAGAATTACGAATACACCGGAATTTTATACTTAATTAAAAATAATAATCTATACTAATATTATAAAGCGGAAGAGTTTCTCGTTTGTTTGTTTGTTTAAACACGCTGATCTCTGGGACTACCATTCAGATTCGATAAAATTCTATTTGTATATGATAGCCAAATTCATGAGGAATTGTATAATCTATTTAACATCACGCTACGACCCTTAGCAGCTGACCAAAAAGGAATAAAAGCGGGTGTAACCGCGGGGCACAGATAGTGATTTGTATACATGTTACGGCGATGCATTAAGGGCACAATGATTAACTTGTCGAACCGTAGCAATGCTCTAACTGATTTACCTTATCACTGTTCACACTGATTGACATTCATTACCAATCTTAACAATCACTAATCCTTATTTTCCTTCCAAATTCAGACCAACAACCTGTAAGCCAAAAACGAACGCAACAACGAAGTGTGATGTAGAATATGACCTTTTTCAAGGAGTGAAGTCTTTATCAGATTTGGAAATACCTGACCCTGAAGAGAAAAAGAAAAAGGGTGGAGCTAAGAAATGCCCTGGACTACTGAACAAGATCGCCAGCAAGATCGGCATAAAGATGGTCCCATCAAAAAAGAAGGTAATATGATTTTAGGATAATTAATAATGGAGGTTGACAGCAAATCAGATAATCCGTGGAATTGATTGCTTACCATCAGGTTACACGCAAACTCCTCGGCTTCAAATCATTTATTCCAATTGGATTCGTCTTGTGGGGCTGCTGAATTTGAGTTCCTGAGTTGGACTCCTGGGTCAGGCAAATGGATTATCCTGTTAGGAGAAATCCAGAGTTCAGAATATTGTAAAGCGCGACAGATAGCTCATGACTCACATACAAAGAATTCTAAAGTCCGTTTAATAAGAACCGTCCAATGCATACGATGCAAGATTATGGACTTTTTTGTTGAATGATAATCTAGATATTTAGTAACTTTGATTGTTCAAAGGTAGCCAAGAAGCCAACGCTCAGACAAGTGACCAAAAAGTTTAGACTTAACAAAAGGAGGAAAATAAAAGTAAAGTCCTTGAAACCAACCGATGCTACCATAGAAGGTATAGACTATATTTCTATTATGTATTAAGTATTAATTAAACAATTGGCTGAGAGAGAGATAACCCTTTGCCTAGCATTTTGACGCTAAAAGCTAAACTGATTATACACACTAATATAAGGCCGTGAGCACCAGAGTGGTCACTGTGTTTGTCAATTTGTCTGTCTGTGTGTTTGTTATTATCTCAAGGATTAAACAGCTGACTGATATGATGAAAGTTTGTACAAAGATAGCATGCATTTTGGAGGCGGATATAAGCTACTATTCCACATCAAAACAATTTGCTAGGGTTTTATTCATGCCACTAGAGCAGCCAATAAAATAAAGTATACCTTGGAAGTGTGGTTTTCGGAATTCATGGTATTTAAAAGAATTTTGGAGATCCTTGTCCAGAAATTGACACTTACAGATGATATAATGGTCTTACAATAGTAGCGAGATAGCAATATGTTTTAGATTTAGCAAAAATTTGGGCGTAGTCAAAAAGATGGTTGATAGACAAGAATAATCTACCGCCAGACTGAAGGTGTGGTCAGGTTTAGTCACCTTTTACGAAAGGCCGTAGGGAATTATACTCTTAATTAGTCCCCATAAAGTTGATACATTGGTGAAGCAGTTTTAAGATGTAATGCCAGCCATTTCAAAACTGATACCAATATTATAAATGCCAAAGTGAATTCACGGCAAAATAAACATTAGTTAAGTGAGGGTAATTTATTGTCCTGAAAAAAATATGATGGAGCTGCAGGCAGCAGATAATCTAGATTTTATTTTGTAGTTCCTCTGTATTTGTCCTATCCAGTAGACGACCTTTCCCACAGTCGATTCTCAGGACGAGAAGCAACTAAATACACACTGAGTTGTTTTTCTTCCCCAGATCGGCAAAGAAAGCTAATGCTTTTATATTTCCCGAATTTAACACACGTGCTTTGTTTCAAGAGGCCTGTGATACTCGTCGGACATCCAAATCAAGTCAAATTTGTGACATTAAGGCCACAACAGACTACGTCCTAGATCTCCAAAAAACTTTACCTCCAAACGACTTCGAAAACTTCGTTAAAAATATCTCCTGCTTCAAATATAGGAATGTTGACACCAACTTCTTTATACCTTACCAGACGAAAGGAACAAAATGGGATTGGATAAGAAACAGGAGATCGCTGAAAGTCCGTTTTAGCAGAGTTAAAGATGAATCGGAATTTGATGATGAGGTTGACGTCGTGAATTTCGATAATGATTACGATGTGTTTGAGAAGTACGTGAAAGGAGATGATGGTATATATACAATTATTAAGAGGAAGAAAAGAACGACTAACTTGAGAGCTTTGGATCTTGGCTTGAGAAATATTCCAGCTTTGAGACCTGCAGAGGTAAGTTTGTTATCCTAAAATAAATCAGCTTAATTTACATTGGGATTAAAACGTTGAGTACTGTTTAATATCTAATAGGCTCTAAAATGTTAATTAAATAAGATTAAACGTGCTTCCTAATTGATGAGACTGATGCGGCGAAATATTCTTTTAAGATTACGCATTATTTTATGACGTTTAATTTTTTGTTGATCCTATGGACAACGCTTTAAATGACTTTTTTAACGTGGTTTTATGCATTATTTATAATATATTTGTCATGCTAACGAAATGCTCATGTTGCGCAGTGAAAAATTGTTGATTGCTTTTATTCATATTCATTTAGGTGTTTATTGTTGATATTCAAGTTCAAAGTAAATCTTGTTTTGCTTCAACTGCCTCATTGTCTCAAGACTGGTAAAGTGGGTTATTCTGTAAAAAGATTCTCAGTAGGAGCCCCAAGTTTGGAATTGTGCCCGGTAGATGGTAATAAAACCACCTTACCGCAAATCTTGATACTTGTAATGGGTGTGTTCACATGTCGTGTCTTTTTCGGGGAATTCATTAATTATACTTTATTAAATGTCTATTTGTTTGATAACCGAGCTCTGGTAACCTGTATTATTTTTTCCAGAATGAATTATTCGCCATGGTAGGGGATTCCATTACCTTAGACTGCATTCCCAACCCTAAATCTTCAAAACACTTCGTCGATGGTAAATACACTTGGAAAACTGATAGAGAGAATATGTTAAAACTGGATAATGTTGAAATTTCTGGCATGAAAATCACAATACACAATGTGGAACCCAAAAACTTCGGCAAATATACTTGTAGCCAGGTAAGATAGCAGGAGGTTTTGTGGCCTCTCCTTCTTTCGGCTGGTCAGCCAACCTAATGTTCAAGAGTCAAGTGTTATTGGCAACGCCCGTAAGCCGCTGACTTGTGGAGAGGCGGGATCAACGGTTTAATGTGTCCGAAGCACGGAGACCATTCAAGTGGAGTATGGATGAGTGACCCACCAGTGACCGGATTGCACTACTGACTTTACCTAACCAGTCCAGGGTATCACTGCTCTTACCTCCTAATTATTAAAATAACTTATTTCAGGATAAAAAAATCAGAAGAAACTTAAGATTGAATGTAATGACCATACCAACCTTCGACGTGGTCTTCATGCCGGTATATAATCCAGAAAAGAGCTGTTCTTATGATGTAAGTAGCATATAGATTATCATTGCGGCCCGTGTACTGTATAGTGTAGGACTCCTCCATTTTTCTCCCCCTCCTGGCGGTCTTAAAACCTAAATGTGACGAAATATTTAATATGAGTAGCGTGAGCGTGGTCACTTGCCTGGTCACTTGCGGGGTCACTTGCGTGGTCACTTGCTTGTTCAATTACGTGGTCACTTGCCTGGTCACTTGCCTGGTCACTTGCGGGGTCACTTGCCTGGTCACATGCGTGGTCACTTGCTTGTTCAATTACGTGGTCACTTGCCTGGTCACTTGCGTGGTCACTTGCGTGGTCGCTTGCGTGGTCACTTGCGTGGTCGCTTGCGTGGTTGCTTGCGTGGTCGCTTGCGTGGTCGCTTGCGTGGTCGCTTGCGTGGTCGCTTGCGTGGTCGCTTGCGTGGTCGTTTGCGTGGTCGCTTTCGTGGTCGCTTGCGTGGTCGCATTTAAGTGCAGATGATTGCCAGTACTATCCAATCTGAAATATCTCCAAACGTCTGCGTGGTCCTTCCCGTAGTCATGTGCTATTGTGGTCGCCACACTAGCAATCTCCACGCTTTGACTTTCATCCTGGTGTGTGTATAGTGTTTATGAAAGAAAAATAATTAAGCGGGTCCAGAGTACGACCCTGCGCTCCCAGAATGAATAGTCCAGGCGCTCTTCCAACTAAACTATCCCAGTTGGCAGAGTGTCTGGAGTGTTTATTCATCCTCTGCTCACTTCTCCGAATTCTCCTACCACGTTTAATGTCTCATGGTGACTTCGGCACTTTCTTTCCTTTAACACTTATCTTTCCAATTCATTCAATTCAGCACGTCGTTACAGATTTGATTTGATCTTAATTTCTTTTGGCTTTCTTTATTTTTAGGACCTCAAAGCTATCCAGAGTCTAGGTTCTTTGATGACTGAAATGTCTGGTTGTGGGAACTCCTGCGCTGTGAGGATTGACGAGCCACTTTGTCAGTTGGACAGGGTAAGAATCTTCTTATTATTCCTGGTCTCTTTTTCTTCAAACTAAAGAAGAATGTAAAACCCTGATGATCTCCAAGATGACATTATAAGTTTAAAATATTGAAAAAACCTTGATTTTTTTTGAAATTTTTAATTATACTAAACATTTTTGAAGAAAACGACATGCTGTACCGACCTCAAATTATTGAGATAACGGTAGGGATCATAACCTACCGGGATTGCAGTGAATGCAGCTCCCGGTACCGCGGTAAAGGTAAGTGAAGGACCGTGTGGTTTTCGCTAGAAGTCCGGTACAATGTCCATAATGGACTTTCCACACTAGGTTAAGAGCAGGGGAGGGGGATGATGGTGAAGACTTCACAGTGATTAAGAGCCCACCATAATGGACCTACTGTTACTAACGGACCGATGAAATAGGTGTAGTGTCTATTGCCATCTACCGCCACAATTCCAAACGACGAACAGGGGCCTAATTCTGCTAATTTACTAATGCTTTAGTTGAGTGTCGATAGTGTGTCGATGGAATGATTTTAGTTAGACCGGTGGTCTTACTAAGCTAGCTGAATACGAATTAACTAAAATCATTCCATCGACACACTATCGACACTCAACTGAAGCATTGGTAAATTATCAGAATTAGGCCCCTGCTTGCGAGAATTTCCTGCCAGGAAAACTAAACAAGACTATCCGAACCGGAAATTAAACGATAAACCGTATTCGCGGTGGTGAGCAGAGGTCGAGATGGCTTAGTGGTCAGAGCGCCTGGAGTATTTATCCTGGAGGCGCAGGTTCGAATCCTGCTCACGACCGTATTCTTTTTCCATCTAATATTATAGCTTTAGAGTTCGCTAAACATGCGTTAATGCTTTTGAAAGATTTATCTTTAATTGTTAAGGTAATTGCATCTTTATGACATTGTATTAACCTCCTGTCCTGTATAGGGACTGAATAGATAGGAATGACGTCGCCAAAAGACTTGTTAAAATATGGATGAAGAATTCGCGGTGGTGAGCAGAGGTAGTGGTCAGAGCGCCTGGAGTATTAATCCGGGAGGCGCAGGTTCGCGACCGTATTCTCTTTTCCATTTAATATTAAAGCGATAAAACGTATACTTAGCAAGAACGCGACCACTCGAATAATGAGGCAATCGAGGACAATGAGATTCTAATCTTTTTTCCTCTCCTCCTCGGTCAGGCTACCAACCGCTCCCTGGTCACAGCCACGGCCGTTATCTCGCTGACTCCTCGACCCTTCCAGTGCAGCGTGCAGTGCCGAAGAGACATCATCTCCTCTCTCGTCATGCTGTGCGCTACTAACACTCCAGTTTTATCTTCTGTAAAAGGTTTGTTTCACTAGGGTCTTGGAATACATCTTCATACGAATTTCATGCTTGTTTTCAATCTGCCTAGCCTTTTCCAATCTATGTTGTGGTCAACTTCCAGTCTAACCGGATGCAGCATTCCAGTATTTTACATGGAGCGACTGCCTATCTGACCTCCACAACCCAGTTACTAGGTAACACCAAAACAAAACATCTTGGCAAGATTGGTTGTGTCACTCACTCTCTCATCGTGTGGTTGATGAACAACCTTGTGTCTGAGTTTAATCCACCCGTAGGCCTCTGACAATAGCCATGTCAGGGGCCTACGGGTGGTTTAAAACCTCTCTCACCATCGAGAACATCTCTCAGGTGTTTTCCTTCACCGTTTTAAGCACTCATGATTCGAAATGTCAGTGGTGCGTGCCTTGGATTCGAACTTACGGCCTTTGACTTGCCATTCCAACAGTCATACCACTAGGCACTCACCGCTATGGTGGTGGTTGTGTCACTGCAGGTTGGCGATTCCAGACTATTAAGTCCAGGTTTCCACATGATGTCTTCTTTCACCTTCTTCGATTTACAAGTGCTGTACATATTTACAGTCTTCTCTCACCTTCTTAGATTTACAAGAGGTGTACATATTTCAACAACATTCACATCCAATCAGCCACCACGACATGTAGCTAACTTTATCATTAATATTGGTTTTAGTGGTGATTTCAAAAGATGGAGTCAATGAAACATTGAAGCCATGCAAGGATATCTATAAACCTGTTGTCACACACACTCTGAAAAAGAAAGGTACGTAATAAAATTTTTGTTTTTTTTTATTACCAAATATTTTGGCCCGTGCTAGTGCAGGGGTACTATTGAGGATGTGCTAATTGCCTCACGATGTTTTCCTTCACCGTTAAAAGCAAATGATACATGCAGAGTAGGGGTTTAGCTACCGCCGTATAAATGATACGGGGCCCCCGAGCCACAAGAGCCCCGACGTCTGTACTATGTAAGCAAAAAATCTTAAAATGTTATAAAAAGACCCGAATATGAATTTTGATACAGCCCTTAAGCATTATCTACGCCACTGATGCACAGCATTGAAAAAGACAGCTTTGGCGAGGCTATGATGTGCGTGAGATTGTTGTTCGATTTCTGGGTCAGGAAGAGTGTTATTTGGCTTTTCTTCATAGATCAACATCTCATTCTTCTCACCTTCATTCTTCAACTCATGGCAATCCTAGGCTCACCCTTATGACAGTCACCACCATCGCCACCACAAACGAATATGAAATATCTGTGCTGACGTACTTTTTTTGGATCTGCAACTGTGATGCTACTCCAACGGCCATACCACTACATCATCTGCTTTATTTCGTGTATTCCGTCACCAGACTCCAACGGGCACCGCGAGTACCACAAGCTGGTGTCACTATTGTCTCCTGGCACAGTTAACGTCGTACTCATCTGCCCAGCGGGATACTACCTTATGCCGGAACAAAAGATCTGTGGTAAGTATAATCTTTTAAAAATAAGGGAGCTCGGTGCTAATCGCTTTTGATACCACAAAGATGGCAAACAAGTGTATGGTCGACCTGATGATAAGAGTTACCGCCTAGATTCTTGCAACGTCAAGCGTATCAAACGCTGTTCCAGGAAAGCGGTGCATGCAGTTGCGATGCTAGAACCCTGGTAAAGGTTTATGGTGAACCGAGTGGTTTATAGTCTGTAGGAGCCCTGCACAGCGTCCATGATGGATTTTCCACACATAAAAAAGGATATCCAAAGTTACCTGCTTGTTAGAGTAATCCCTGCCGCCGGAAATAAAGGGGACAAACAACGAGAGACCTTCTGACAAAACATTGCTTCCTCAAAGAATATTTCTCTAGCAGCCAACCTGGTCTAAGTACAAGAAGTTGGTGGTTGGTTATTATTATGCAGCCGAGTGGACATAGTGCTACACAAGCATAAGATCTGCTGAGTACAGTTTTAAAATACTTTGTAAATACTCTCATGGGGCTCCACTTCAATTGGAAAAATGTCCAACAAGATGATGGCTTTTCTGAAACACTGACTGTTTCAATGGTTAAGGAAGCTCAGAACAAACACCATGCCCAGGGTCATCAGTTAATTAATGAAGTCCAACTAGCTGCCCCGTGAGAGCCTAACAGCTGAGAGCCTCCATCAACACCACTAGGTGTTGGTCATTGGTCGAAAAAAATCCTACACATCAGTAACTTTGTATCTTCAAGTCATTCTCTTTCTCGGCTTTCACGACATCTGACGACTCTAAAAAGCTCGCATGATAAATTATTTTACCACTGTAAATAGATCTTTTGAAGATACTTTTACAAGTCAGTTTTATTTAAAAACTGGATGGCGCTGGCACTTCCTATCTTTGTGAAGAAACGCCAAAACAAACTCAGAGGTGTATGGAGGAACGAGGTGTGGTGTTCCTCCATAGAAAAGGGAGGATCCTCCAACCGGGCGGGTGATATTGTCTGGCGGGCCACGGCCCAACGGTTAATGTCGGGAGGTCGTATATATACACACTCGTCGACAAACTTTGATTGCGCGATGCAGAGTGTTTTTTGCGCGTAGTTACCATGTAGCGAGATAGATGTCGCTACAGGTGTCTTTTAAACTCAAGCCATCATAGTACATAATTATGTGTCATGCCATTTTTAGGGAAGAGCGATAGCAGCTTTAAGCTGACCTGTCCTTAACTGACGGCAAATAAGCATCAGTTATCATGTAGCTAAACCATGTTAACCTATTTCACTCCTACAGCGTCGTGCCCCCCCAACACGAGCTCACTGGCGGGCGACAACACGTGCACGTCGTGCCCGCGCGGCACACGCGCGCCGCCCGGCGCCGCCGCGTGCTCCGCGCTCGGCACTCAACTGCGCAGGTATGATGTACGTACTCTTATGTTGTGACTAGTATATACCTGCGGCTTCTCTTCCAATACCAATTTTCTTGAAGTAAACTACCACCTTCATAACCGCACCTGGATGAAGATGCCACGAAACAGACAGGTATATGGAGACCTATAGCCATGACTGGGTATAATCAGGCGGCTGATAAAAACGATCTTCTTTTATTGTATGGTTGATGAACAAACTAATGTCAGAGTTTCAAACCTCCTGTATGTGTCTGACATGGCTTTACAAACCATGGAGAACATCTCAGAAGTGCTGTTTTCCTCACGATATTGTCCCGTACCTTGGGTTAAAAGTGACTTTTTTCAGGCAATTGGTCATATTACCACTGAGCTTATGCTGTGTAGGAGATGATAAATTCTAATATATTAACGCATGCGATGAAAAGCCAAGAAGATGACGCCACATATAAGATGTATTGTAAAGCTGGAAGGAAGATTCGACTTATATGGTCGCGATACTTAGCTTAATTGACACTTGCAGTTTAGAATTGCTCTTCCACGGAGTGCACGTCATATCACACTCGCTGTTTATTTTCCTATCCACAACAAGCAGTGAAAGCCTAGTGGTATGATCGCTAGACTCGCAGGTAAAATATCGCAAATTCCAACCCAAGGCAAAAACGGTGAAGCAAAACATCGTGAGGAAACCAGCACACCTGGGAGATGTTCTCGATGGTGTGTAAACCCATTTCAGATGCCTACGGGTGGTTTTACTCTTACACTAGGTTGTTCATCAACCACACCATAAGAAGAAGATCCAGAAAACTTCAAAGTGAAAAGTGGACCTCCTTCCTAATGTTTCAGTGGTGGTGGTATCCACCATGTGGCTACCTGGTGGCGTGTTGCGTCGTGTGTATTAGCTGTGGCGTGTGCATGTTGCTGGCCATGATCGTGCATCTGATGACGCGGGAGCCTGCCCCTGACGACGAGATCAGCTATGAGGAGGAGGTCGAAAGATGCCCAAGGGGTGAGTGCTGAGCTCAGAAAGGCTAATCCGTAGTCATGTAATGCTTAATGTTGTTTGTTAGTTCTTGACGCCTAAACTACAGAACCTTACATTAACCTGCATTATTCCCACATTACCTTATTAATTTTTATACCAATTTATTTTTAAAAAATGGGTCTATGGAGATTCTTGCCGGCTCTTCTCCATAACATCAACGCCTTGACTTTTCATAGACACTACAGGTGTCTATGAAAAGTCAAGGCGTGGTCTATATGGTCTATTTAAAATAAATATACCTATTTGCATTCGAATTTTAACCGATTTTAACGAATTTTGTCATGAATCTAAAATATTACCCGGAGCAACATATAAAAAAAAATTATCCAAAAAAAAGCTTTTTTCAGCATTTATATTACATTATTGGGATTAAAAAATACCACGAATTATTATTTTTAGGATTAATTATAATTTTATTAATATAAAGTGGAAGAAGAACTCGCAGTAGTGAGCAGATGTCGAGATGGCTAGTAGTGGTCAGAGCGCCTGGAGTTTTGATCTGGGAGGCGCAGGTTCAAATCCTGCTCACGACCGTATTTATGTTTCCTCAAAAACGAACTTTTAATTAATTGACTCCTATGTAGGGTATTCCTTTGGTATTGCGGCCAGCATTAGCAAGCAATTACAAAAGGTGTAATATTTATAAAAAATGTAACTCTTTAACCTGGAGATGATATTTGAGTTCGCTACGCATGCGTTAATGCGTTTGAAAAATTAATCTTTAAATACCATGAAGTTTTATATTTTGAAATTTACCGAAACTTCACTAACTCACAAATCTTGCACTGCAGGGCAAGGCATCTTCTCATGCGAATTGGCGATTTCAGTCCAATTCCTTTCCGATATTTTCCTATACCGGTCTTAAATTTTTAAATAAATTATAGGATATATATAACTTGATCCGAATTGCTACTGGAGTAGATTTAGCGGGTATACACGGCGCTGGCATATGATTCCCAATCATATCTTTATAGCTTTTACCTGTATGGTTTATTTATTTATTTATTTTTATTTGGGAAACAAACAGATACAATATAAAAGAAAATACATACAAATCAAACCATACATTATCCAACACAGTTTCCACAATAATTTAGAACATTTGCGCCGTACCATAAACTCTAAACAAATCAAAGTATCAGGCCATTAAAAAATTAGGAGCTTGTAAAGTGAATATTATAAAGAAAATTGGAAAAACAATTTTTTTTTTTTTTTTTTACTTTGATGGAACCAAACTGTCACTTGTCGTTTTTTTAAATTTCGGAAAAGATATGTGGAAAATATCTATGAGGTTATCATTACTACAATTATTATTATTATTATTATTTTTATTAAGGAGGTTATTATATATTATGTTTACAATGATAGTACACGATTTTAATCGTGTGTGACACAATTTTATATTTGTGTTTAGTTTTTTATGTGTGTTAATATTGTTAATGTAATGACGAGAGCTATTGTTGCTTTAGTGCATGTTCTTTTGTGCTTGTGTGTAACCTCACCCCCCGCCAAAAGTGGCGAGCAAATTTGTTCGATATTTAGTCAGAAACCGTCTCCCGTCTGTTCCTCTAATTCCTCCTTATAAATACATGCTTCCTCTGACTACAATCTACCACAACCGGTCGTTAAGGAAGCGGATTCGTAAAACGCAATACCATCAACTTCCTTTCTAACCTCAGCCACTCTTCATTAAAACTTGTAACTCCGCAGTCAAGGCCACGTTCACAGCGATGACGTCATCAGCATACCCCCACACTCCCCGCACTCGTCCACTATCCCCGTCGCGCGTCATCCTCGCGCGGTTCTTCAAGCCGTCGCTCACTTCCTCTAGGGCTACCGGTAAGTATGTCTTCAATTAGAGTTTGACTGGGGAAGTCCTTCTCTAGACACAACGCTCTATAACCATCAGCCTTGCAGAAAATCGTAGCCAAGTAAAGCTGCTGTAACTTAGCACCGCGCCTGTATTCCCCGAAGGGGTAGGCAGAGGTGTACTAATCTGTACACCCACATTTCACCAATGCTGTTACAAGTCTCTTGTATATAATACCAAACTATGAGCTGCTACTGAGAATTTCGTAACAGAAAAACCCAATATCACTTTGTCCGACCTGGGAATCGAATCCAAGACCTCATGCTCAGCAGTCGCGCATGGGGACACTAGACCAACGCAGCAGTTAGTAACCTTGCTGAATACTACTGTGTTACTAACGGTGAGCGAGGTGGCCAGTGCTGGTTCAAGAAGCGTTTTGTTGGCAGTGGGAGGACTATATTGCTGCCGCAGCAATTGCTTTAACAGGAGGTCGGCATCGCGGGAGTACCCCCTAGTGTTGCAATCGTCCATAGGCTACAGTAACCACATACCATTAAGCAAAGCTTGTTTACCACCTTAATGATGTTTCTTGGCATAACTATGATTTTAACCAGGGGAGGTATGCAAAATATAATATTGATCGTGGACATTTTGCTACTGTCTTTGAAACATAGGCGTAGCAAAGGTTACAACTACATTCACCGCAACCGAGGCAGGTTGTGGTCCGTTGGGGGTATTGACGAACCCTTGGACGGGCCCCATCAATATTAAATTTCCCACCACTTTCCTCAGAAAGAGAGTATCGAAAGAGGATACAAAGATACTAACATAGTTTTTATTAATGTTCCTTGAATTTCAGATTCCCAAGAAACCAAGTTTGAACTATGGAAAGAAAGAAATATACCACCGCCGTTGCCGCCAATAGATTTTTGAAACGGTCGGATTTTGAATTCTCAGTGACATTGACAGTTTCAAACGTCAAATATTTGGTGGCGGGCAAATGTTGTAAACCAATTACAAAAAGAAACAATTTATGATATAGCCCTAGGATTTAGGTACTAGATTGAACTTAGATACTAGAAGAAGAATGAAACCATATTTCATGATATGATTTTGAAAATGTTTCCTACTACGATATAGTTTTCCTGACAAAGGTTATACAGACAGACGCAAATAAAATTATTTCCAATTTGACGTCCAATCGGCTTCAGGCAATATGGGTTTAACTCCTGCAAGTAATAAAGGTGTACTTTCTACCGAGGGTTGGGCCTAATTTGGCTCCCAATTCCTGCTGCAGATTGGATATCAAATTCTGCATTTTAATTCTCATTTCTAAAAAGTTGCTGACCTAAATACAAACTATTTCTTCAATCCAAAAGAAATAGTTACTCTAAAAAGTTGACAGTTCATGTTACGCCATATTCTAACCACAGATAATTTATACATTCGTGTACAAACTATTTTGTATTTAAGTGTATTGTTATTTTAATACTTTTAGATATAGTATTTTAAGAAAGCGTTCTAGTTATGATATATTTTATAAGTATTATTTTGTCGTCCGCACTGTCTTTTGGTAAGTTGTAATAAAGTCCAGTGGTGTTAAATTGTGTTTCATTTCGGACCGTTGGCCTAGCAAATTCGTCGAAATTTTGGATTCAAAGCACTGAATAGATGCTACAGAGGTATCAAAGACCCGCTCTTTTCAAATTCTATTGCGTATTATAAACTAATTATCCTCATTGATCTAATCACCGCAAGTGCAGCTATTGAGCGTGAGATTCTGGGTTCGATTTCAGGTTAGCGTCAGAACGGCTGGGTGCCAATGGCAAGTGGCTCTGAAAGTATATTCAAGAATTGCTATCCAATTGCTTAAATTTGCTATATTTCTTGAGATTTCTGGGTCGGGTAATGTTTTATTAGGTTTTGGGAGTTAAGGAGTCGTCAGTAATACCTCCGTGCTTCGGAGAGCACGTAAAGGTCCTGCGCTTGATCTCTCTCCAGTCGTATCGGATTGTCGTCCCTAAAGACTATGAGAGTGAAGGAAGAGGGAGGGATTGACCTGTATAATATCTCCATTGCCTACTTGGCTAATCGCTCAGATATCACCGCCGTGGCCGAAAATTTGTGAACGTCAAAATGGCGGGACCATTGGTTGTATCTAGAAAGTCTTATCACAAGCAGGTAGTACCTAATTGGTAATGTTTGGTACCTCTATTAGAAAAACTGGTACCTCAATGTGTTCAAAGATATTTCCTGATATAACCCAAAAATAGTTGCCCGCCATCTTGACTCTGACTTATGGTCACTCCTTTTCGAGCCATATCTATAGTCTGCTGCCGATATGACGGCCGATTTAACACAATCCATCGCTTCCTCGATCTTCCTCTACTCCAATAGCATTCACAATGAAAACTTTCCACGTCACACAATCCTTTATTTCAATTTCTTATTTCTTCGAACGATTTCCACACAAGTTAAAAATATATTTTTTTGTAGATAATCTAAAAGAAATTAAAAATGTTGTGACCATTCAATGGGTGTACGTGTATCTCAATCTTTACCGAAGGGAACATATATCTCGGTACATCGATGCATACATGAGCAAGGGATCTGTTAGGTGCTGTAACCCAGCATATATTGCTAATCTGTGTAACCTAGCATTTAAGTGTACAGAAGAAAATGTCGGTAAATTGTAAAGAATGTCAGTGAGGTCCGATTCAAACCACGTCTAATGAACACTAATTACGTACAAAATTGCATGAAATGTGCTCCGCTGTATGTCAATGCACTGCAAAAATGTAGGTCACGATCAAAGTGCAGGCTCGCGGCCTATCCAGCTAACTTATTATAGTAATTATTAATATAATAAAACCCATGTACGTGCACCGTACAGGATCTACCTCGATGAAAAACGAGTCCTTCGCGGAATACAATAAGTTGTTTTACATTGCCCTATATCATGAATGATATTCACAGCAGTCAAGACCTTCCCTCTTTTACTTTAGGCCCTCCTACTGAGGTACCTCACTACCCAAACATCAAAATAAAAGACAACATTTACAGAAATCAATCTAATCTAGTCGGTAAAATAACATAGCAGTCGAGCCATCTAAACTAACAATCAGATGATTTCACTGAATCGTTACAAAATCTCCTCCGCTCAATCTGTCTTCTCGAAATTTTTCTTGACGTCCTTCCATAGTTTATGTTTGTTTATACGTTCGAAAATTGCAATGGACGCCATCTCGAAGGCTCTTTCGAAGAAAAATGCGCCTACTGTGGCCGCTAAGTAAAATGTAGACGTTCTTTTAAACACAGAACGATTCAACGATGACCATAACGACATTTTGGACAATTTATAGAAGTCACTTTTCCGTTGAACTCGATTAGCGGACCATAGACAAAATCGGTTTTACTTTTCCTGATTCTCTTGTCAAAATATTTTTATTAGATCTTGTCAGCCAAGCGATAGACAAGAACGTCAAACTCCTTTTGAAATTATCTAAGAAGGATAAGGTTGACTGGCAGTTACAGCCGTCTATCGTAAGATACAAGGTAAGATATTTATATTACTAATCTGTGACCACTAGGGTCTTTTAATCTGAGCGTCTTCCACAGAGTACATTATACTATAGGCTAGCGTTTTCGTGCTTCAGAGGCTCGTCAAACCGTCGGTCACTGCTGTTGTTACGTACAGTTGTTGAAGCTAAATCAAAGGCCCACGGTAGGCGCCAATTCTTGACAGTTTAGTTCTAAATACACGAACGAAGAACGTATGGCCGGTAAAAAGAACACAATTGTATTGAATAGATTCGGCAATCCTTTACAATGGATGCAAATAATTACAATATTTAACTATACTTTCACAAATATTGAGTGTAGTCATGCAATTATCTGTCCACGCCCGCCCGCGAACTTATGCACCAACGCAAGCGCTGAAAATGTGTCCGCGGGCGCCACCGAGCCTTTCTGGCAGACACTGCACGATCTAACAGCTATTGATGATGCCCCGTAGCACTATGGAGAAATTGAGTCGTTTTCATGTCATAAATCTGTAACTTCTATTTGATGTTTAGGTGATTTTTTGTCTGATGATCTTGGATAAGTATACTTTCAAATAATATAGATATTAAATTCCCTATCAAAAGACACTATTTACAGACCTTTGGCAAATTTCGGCAACAGTTAAAGCTAATTGAAAATTTGAGATACCCAAAAACTACTCGTTATGAGATATACAAGCTGTGGTTCTAGACAGTGGCCAAATTGAAGGAGGTGAATCTATAGGTGTGACTGATTACAAAACAATAAAAAAGTATACCTTAGAAAATCGAATTAATTTCGCAGTCTTACTGTTTTTTGGATTTACGCCGCGTCGCGCACAGTAGGTATAAAGACAGGGGCCAAGCGTAGCGTAGGTACCGCCAGAGTCGGGCGGCGCGGCGCTCGCGCTACGTACCTACCCGTGCACGCTCGCGCCGCGCCGCGGCTCACAAAATACGAATACGGTTGTTCGTTAGTGGTTGACGCGAACGAGCGTACATTTTGAAATCGCGCGCGGTCAATTTACGTTCGGGTACCTACAATGCCGCATTTTTCAAACTGTGAGTACGTCGATGTGGTGCGCATTTACCTATGCCCTCGCTGGTGATAGTGGTTGAGTAGTGCAGTGCGTATGTAAGTGGGGAGGTGGCCAGTCCGACAGACGCCATTGCATGCTACGATGCTGGCTGCTACGCAACACTGTACTGGGTGCATTACAGGCAGTTTGAAATACCTGTATTACCAACCAGCATGATGGTGCACCATCAACTACCAACGACACGTTTGGGGCTCAGTGGGTTGGACGTGATAGCCCAGTGTCTTGACCTCCTCGGTCCCCGGACCTTACGCCGCTAGACTTTTATTTGTGTGGTGACGTAAAAAAGTTAGTGTACACCGATGAAATTACAAGTGTAGTGCAATTGCGTGCGTGAGTGGGAGTGTGCTGGTGTTAGGTAGTTTAAAAGACAACAATAGGTGAAGTGCCCAGTTATGTATCGCTCGTTATGTTACGAGTAACATAAGTTCAGTAGTGAACATTCAATACCTAAGTACATTTAATTATTCGCACGTAGGCACGGTCGACTGATCTGTTGACCTTAATACCAATAAAATAACCCTATCTTGTAACTCACTTGCGATGCATTGCATTGTTTAGATTTCTAAGCATTTACAAACAAACCTCTCATGCACATACCTACACTTAGACTTGGAACATAACCAAACCCGCGAACCGCGGCGCAGAAGATCTCGACTCTCGACAATCAACTCGGCAACTACATGGTATACTGTATTGATAACACTGTCTAATCAATGTGATTATGTTACGTAATTAGCTTGCATCTCGCGGTAATAATATCGTACACATGTAATCTAAAAAAAACTATCATTTATGAATGGGTGTTTAGAAACCAATAATGAGACAAAAACACAATCCTAAAACTACATTGTAGTCTTATTATGTCCGTTAGGTCTTTATCGTTGACTTGTATGCAACCTACCTACTTGTCGGGCGGCGCGCTCGTTGCTGCGTTGTGCTTAATATGCGAAAATTTCACAGAGAAGAGTCAGCTGTTACGAGACGAATAGGACGTTGACCTCTTGGCTATTATTGTTATAATTATTTTTATACAACATATAATATGTTACTGTATATGTTCCTACAATATGGCCACTGTTCAAAACCACAGCCTGTATATCTTTAGTGAATATATTTACAAATAAATTTAATATTTATGTACACCATAAGAAAATATGTATTTCGAGCTTTCTGAAATAGTATAATACTTGCACATTTTACACTGCTAGGTCACTAAAACTTTATATCTACTGAAAAATAAATAAATTGAGAATTATTTGCAACCATTTTGCAATCAACATATTTCGATGCTCTTTGTCCTATATACTCAATACTTTATTGCACTCCATAAGTTATAAAGGTGTTAAATATAGTAATAATTACAGTACAATATGGACCCTGTAGGGCACGGCAACGTAGAAAAGAGGAGGATGCTAACATTTCTTCTGGTTAACTATATTTATGTGAAGAATTCGTTATTGAGAATGATTATTATTATGTATTGTTTGTTCAGACTATAATATATTTATGTGTTTTTATAAAGTATTATATTCAATATTTATGTATGTATTTTATTATTGTAATGTATTATTTATTAAAATATAAATTTATTGATGACTCTATGATAATTAATAATTATTAATATTATTATTAATATATAATATACAATCATTTAATTTAATTAGTTATTTATTTTAAATCTTTATCATTAATGTATTCTTTAATATGATAGTATGCTTTATTAATAAAATGCTTATTTATAAAAGTTTTATTTCTGGTTTCTTCTTTTAGGGCTTCTGGGAGTTTATTATATAATTTTATTGACATTACATACGGACTATTGGAATGTAGGGTCATGTTGGAAGTAGGTAACATTAATCGGTTTCTATGTCGAAGCGATATTTTAGTATGTCTGTAAATGCAGATGAATAATTCATACTTAATATAATAGAGTAACTTCTTAGCTACAATTTGAGCTATAATACATGTACTTAAGCAGATTTTCGATAAATGTATTTATGGCATGGCTTTCTTAAGCGCTTTCCTATAGTGTGTAGGGGGGTGAAAGCCGTGTAGAGTAGGCAGATGGTGTGGTAGTTGCAAAATTTTGACCGCTTGCGTATGTTAGTGCATATAATAGCGGACGATGCACAGGTACCTAATTGCATAACTACCTCAATATTGTGGAAGGTTTTTTTGTTTTTTTTATTAAAAACGTTGCCTCTCTCTAGGAATTTCTTCCTGTATCGTGGGTGCGTTTATAATCTCACAAGCACACAAACACCAAGACCCGGAGCAATTATCTATAGATCGTACAAATATTTGCTCCGTGCAAGAATCGAACCTGCGACATGCAGCGCAGCAGTCGGTCTCTCGACCACTGCGCCAACCGCGCTGTCTTTATATATATATAGTTAGATTTTGTATTTATTTGCATGCATCAGATCACAATTGTGAAATATGTACCTACACTCATTTATCGTGAAGGAGGGGCTCGTAGCTAAGAAGCAGCTGCAAAGATCGATCAATCGAGGTTAAGCTGCGTTTGCCGCGGTCGGTCTGAGAATGGGTGACCATCATTTCATACAGACTCATCCGTGGCTTCGAGAGCACGTTAAACCGTCGGTCGCAGTTGTCAAATTAAGATCTATGATAGCCGTTATGGTTAGTAGAGAGGCCTGAAAGTCTGCCAACCAGTCATACCACGAAATATCATGTTACACAGTAACTGGGTTGTGGAGGTCAGATAGGCTGTCGATCCATGTAAAATACTGGTATTAAGCTGCTTCCGGTTAGACTCAACACAGTTAGGAAAAGGCTAGGCAGATTCACCCATTTACTGAGAGGGAATTGAACCCACGAGCTGTGAACTACGCTCAACGGACAAAGAAGTCCACTGGACTGTTTGTCGTCTGCCTAAGCCGTTACTCAAATTTAAACCTTACCATCTAAATCGTTGTTATTTTTACACTAGCTGGTGCCCGCAACTTCATCTGTGCGATAAAAGGTCTAACCTATGTCCTTCTCTAAGATTCAATCTATCTCTGTACCAAAATTCATCAAAATTGGTTCAGCTTAGCTCATCAGTTCAGTTTAGACGTAAAAACGTTACAAACCATAAACAGTTACTTTTTATGTCAACATATCATCACGCCGGTATCTTCAATAGGTAATGCAGCGGAGTACTGTTCTCTGTTATTAACTCCCATCTAACAGGTGGTCAGCTCTACTATCCATCAGGCACAATTCCAAACGCCGCCGGGGTGATACTGAGAATTTCCTAACAGAAAACCCAATAACACTGCCCGTTCTGGGAATCGAACCCAAGACCTGATGCTCAGCAGTCGCGCTTGGGTCCACTAGACCAACGAGGCAGTTATCAATCGATATCACAAGTACATTGAACCTATAAAAGGAAATGTCGCGGTTTCTTCAATAATTCTCAAAATAAAACACCGGTATCAGCAGATATGTATAATTTAAATACAAAATCTAACGTAAGTTTGGTACAAATTATTTCTAGATATTATATAAAATCTAAATACAATTATAGTCTTACGAATAACAATCAATTCGTTAATTTATATTGCGTTCATAGCAGTACAAATCGGAAATAATTTCAATCCCCTTTCAGTACAGACGATGAAAGAGTTTAGTCTACAGCCAAGTAACGCCATCTTCATCAACTTCGCGAAGTTTCAACAGACGTATGATACATGTACACTCGACAGTTTTATTAGTTAATAAAAGGAGACCCAACAATGTTTTGTTTGCAAAATATTTCACTGTTTGTGTCATAGAGAACCTGCGTACGATATCTAGCGCATAAATAAGTGAATATATAGATAAAAATGTCTACGCACAAGACCCGTATACCCGTACCGGTAAAAAACAGGTGTCAGAAAGGAGCCAGAGCGTATGATCTCAAATTGAGGTGAAATTTTCAAGATAAGAATAAGATCTTAGCAACATAAAATTAGCATCAGAACAAAGGTCTGCTCCAAAATTAGATTTGAACCATTAATACGGGGCTAGAACATTAATTACACAAACTGCAGATGTCGTTAGTTGCCTGCAAACTTATCTCTTACGCGGCCTGTACAAACGTTTACCTTAGTTGGAGGGATACACAGGAATATTAGTAATGCTTAAACACATGAACAACTTGGTCTAGTAAATAGATTAGTACATTATTGGCCTACTTTTTATGGACAAAATTCACCAACATAATAGATGATTTAAAATAGATCACCAACATGAACATTATTAACACGTCATTGCAAATCGCGCGACGTCGCGTGTTCTCGATGATATCCAATTTGGACCAAAATGTTCTAAAAGTTTTGAATGAAGATTATTACGTGGGCCGTAGCGTTTTCGCGATGTGTTTTTTATGGGCCACTAGAGCAAGGACTGAACTATTGTAAAGGGGGCGTGGCCTATAGAATCATACAATATTTTTTAAATGAATGAAAAGAATTTGTAATGGCCACCCACAAAAAACTCAAGTTTTTGGTTTTGGCAATGAACGTGTTAATGTTTTTTTTTAATGAACAATGCCGTGAGCGTTATTTGAACCTGCGCCCCCGGATGGATAGTCCAGGCGTTCTGCCAACTAAGTTATAAGCCGAGTTTGCTCACTATACCGAATTTTTCGTCCACACGTCGTTGGTGCGCTAATTAGCAGACACAATAGATTTTTATTATTATGAAGTACGTATTTGTACGTGGCTGAGCGGAATGGGTGACGTTTAGCTACGTGTATTGTCTTCTTAATGACTTTACATTACACGACTGACCAAAAAATTTATGTTTTAGGGTCCGTGTATGTATGTATGTTTGTGAGTTTCTTTATTCCATCATAACTTCTAAACGCCTAAACCGATTATGACGTATGGTTTTTCGTTTGAATTCTTACAGTGTCGGGTAACATAGGCTAGTGAGTGTTTTTAAATATTTTAATTAATTTCATCTTGTTTAAGTTTTATTTTAACCGCTTTTATTTAAAACATCGGTTTTATTGTTGGTGAATAACCGTTTACTAGCAAAAAAAAAGCATTACTTTTATTCTTTTACATAATCAGAACTTAAAAATAACGAAATTCAAATTTCCTTCCAATTACATAACACTGCCGTGCAGAATTATTCGTTCGCTTTTCTATAGGAATGTCTCAGTTCGTTCTTTTTTCAATAATTTTAAAATATAATGACCGATTAATTCTGCATTACAGTTTATATTGGTTAGGATTACAAGTAATTTATTATTTGAGACATTTTAGTTAACAATAAGAATATTCAATTAATTATTTCCGTAGACAATAATTCAGTAATGGCTCCGATTCCGTTGCACATCAAACAATATTAAAAATATTGCTACTTACGTGCTATAAATATTTGGGTAAAACAACAATCTGTTTTTAACCACTAACACTTTGTAGAACACATGACGATACACATTAGAAGTTTTACAGTTACGACGTCTATACACGTCATGTGTCACTGAAAGTGTTAAAAAAGCAGTACAGGTTCTAGTGATCATTTTTACTTTATTTTTGTCTGTTAGTAAAATATATGTTTATTAATATTAAGTAAAATCGGCCCGCATTAGATTGGTCTAAATCGAAAATATTGAAATTGCAAACTCTACATTGCAAATGTAATTTTCCAATATTATATATATTTGTGACAAGAAAAATATGGTTGTGAGCAGGATTTGAACCTGCGTTCAGGGATGGATACTCGCTCGGCCAACTAAGCCGTAAAATTATTTGCACAGAAATTTAAAACTACTTAATGCTCCTTAAAAATATATTCGTAATTTTCCAGATTTATTTAATGTAAACTTATATGTTGGTAAAATAACTGAAGTTGGATTATCAAGTGGAGATAACAACAAATTAATACTTGAAGCCAAAATATTTGACTTCGAATATTTCCTATCTCTTTCTAAATATGATGTTTTGAAAGGGATATATAATTTTCGGTGGCATTCTGTCTCATTCTAAAAGGGACATTTTAAAAGAGATAGTATGAAATGAAATTTTCAAGTATTAAATAGATTCAGGCGTTAACATGCGGAAGTCATATTATAATGAATGCAAATAAATGCAAAATAATTAGGTGCTGCACGTTCTAACAGCTCCTGATGATGCCCAAAAGGGAGGGAGGACACGTGTAGAATAGCTACACGTGTCTTACCCATCAAATAATCATTAAATGATTGCTAAATACTTGAAATCTTCAGGCGTCTCCAAAGAAATGAACTTTAGGGGAATTAATAGATACGAACATGCGACACGGTAGCGCAGTGGGAGAGCTATGACACGGTATGTCAACGATCGCGGGTTCGAGAGAGGCCGGGTATAAAATAATAATTATGATCAAGTTTCACGACAAGCCTTCTTGACACACCCTAGCTATAGAGAATGTCTTTTATCCTCCGTGAGGAGGGAGGACACGTGTAGCTACTCTACACGTGTCCTCCCCCCTCATGGGCATTGCGTTGTATGTTTTACAATAATTTGACCTACTTTTAAACAAATTTAGGGGCTATGATTTTATCTCTTCAAAAGACAAACATCCGACACAATTTACTACAAAGTGAATGTCAAAATTGTAGCAAATGGAAATCGATAGTCTCTGCCTACCCCACCGAGAAACAGTCGTGATTTTATTATTGGTAATTTATGTGATTATAATTTCAATGTGAGTCAACGACCACGCCGCATATGGTATTGTTTTCATAGCATCACGCCTGTAATCCCCGAAGGGTTAGGCAGACGTGTATATAGTTGTATACCCACATTTCACAAAAGCCGTTATTAAGTCCCATTCGCCGATTGCCATTTACCGGGCACCATTCCAAACTCCGGGCTGCTACTGAGAATTTTCTAACAGAAAAGCTCAATAACACTGCCCGACCCGGGAATCGAACCCGAGACCACATGCTTAGCAGTCGCGCTTGTGAACTGTAGACCAATAACGTAGGCGAGGTATTGTTTACAATCATATTCATAAAATCGATAAATTATATTTCCAATAAAATCCGATGACATTAAACTTTAAAATATTAGTTGGTTCCACGAAAAGCGAGTAAAGACACAGGAAAAACTATCATCATAAAATAAAATGTCTTATAAACACGTATATTTTGATTAATCATGTTTTTTTTTTCTGTTATATTAGGTACAGTGGCGTGCATAAAATAGGACGCCCACACAATTTTATCACAGAATCAACTTTACTATTCGCCTAAATAATAAAAAGAAAAGAACATCTACACAACATTATTTTTACTCGACTGCCAAAAAAGGAGTGTTATATATTTTTTTAGAGTTCATTTATGTATGTATGTTTGTGAGTTTCTTTATTCCATCCTATCTTGTAAACATCTGAACATATTCAGATGTATGGGGTATCGTAAGAATCCTTACAATATCCTGGATGACATAAATTTGTAAGTTTAAAAAAAAAATGTTGGCCATGGTACACAAAAAGGTGTGAAATAAGATAAAAGCCTGTATAAAAAATTTGATAAATGTCTTATGGAAACTCACAAAGTTACTCGCATGCGCAGCTTAAAGTCCGCGGCCTATGTCCAACGCGAACTCTTTTATGTATTAATTGGACAAAATACAACACGATGTAAAAATGATTACAATCGACTTTTTTACCGATTCTGTACAAGCAAAAAGTAAAATTAAAGATTTTTTTTTGTGGAATTTAAATAAAATCCGCCGTGAGCAATATTCCAACTGTGCCTCCCGGATAAATACTCCAGGTATCCCGGAGGCACAGGTTCGAATCCCGTTCACGATCGTTATTCTTCTTTCCAAAAAATTTATACTTTAGAGTTTTGCTACGCATGCGTTAACGCATTTAAATGATTTATCGAACTTTTTTTGCAAATATATATATCTGAGACAAAACCACATAAAAATAAAAAGACCATATTTTCCAAATTCCACCGAACAATTTTTCTTGCACGACTGTATATTCATACAGAGGTCTGTTTCAATGCACGCCAGTGTACGCTTCACATACAACTTACACTGTAAGTGCGTTCTAAGTACAAAAGTCTCTCTCCCAACACTTTCTTTACACATAACACTTTCCAACTGTCTGTGTGGGTGTGGTACATTTGTGGTGCCACTTTAAGTACCAAAATTTGTCCTAGCAGAAAACCCCAGTAACAATGCCCGACCCGGGAATCTATCCTAGGACCTCACGCTCAGCAGCCGCGCCTGCTACCTTCATCTCGACAGTTCTAAATCTGACAGGAACTCTCATTCAACACCGTGGCAGATATTTTTGACAAAATTAATGTATGACTCTCTATAGTTCAAATATATCGGTAATATGAGGCTAAATAGGGCCCTTTGCAGTTTGTACATCGAATCTCCAAATATTTTTATTAAAGATACAATGTAAAAGAGATGGCTACAGACCGCGTTTGAAACATTTACACTTGTCGAACCGTAACAACACTCTTCCATATGGAAGAGCGCTGGCACGGTTAGATATCTTTGGTGATATGTATAAAAATAAAAAACATTACACGATTCTTTACACAATTTTAGACCTGAATGTAGAAAGATCTTTTTTGAAAATCTTGAAACCGGAGTTCTAAAAAAACGAATCGGCACTATAGTATATATCGACCCTTACATTTCGGTACCACACCATCAAAACCAAAAACCAACAATACAAAAATTCCAAAAACCACTTCACAATTTACCACCCACACAAACACCAAATTCAGAGCCAACAGAACATACCAGTTAACAACCTGAGAACCGCTCTGGTCGAGCGGCTTACTAATCACTGAGCCTCCTCGACCTCCGGTTCAGCAACGACCTCCGGTACCTCCTCATCCCTCACCCGATTCGCATCCAATTCTATGACAGGATCTGCAGTAGCTTCTGCTAAATTCGTCACAGATTTTGACTTAAAGCATTGAAAATCAACATGGCGGCTCTTTGCTTCCTCTTTTTCCCATGACATGTGAATAAAAGGTCGTTGGACGTAATTGTATATGACCTCTGCGCGACCTCCGGGTCGTTTGCGCACCTTTTCTTTGTATGTTGGATAACCTTCGACCCCTAAACGGATTTTTTTCAGACCCCGTTCTTTCATTACCTGTTTCGCTACGTCTCTGTAATTAAAAAAAATATATATTATATTCAAGATAAATCTGTGAAAAGCATTAACGCATGCTTAGCGAACTCTAAAGTTATTATATTAAATGGAAAAAGAATACGGTCGCGAACAGGATTCGAACCTGCGCCTCCCGGATCACCACCACCGCGGTGGTGAGCAGAGGTCGAGATGGCTTAGTGGTCAGACCGCCTGGAGTATTTATCCGGGAGGCGCAGGTTCGAATCCTATTCACGACCGTATTCTTTTTCCATTTAATATAATAACTTTATGAAAACTTAATTCAGAATAAAATTGTATTTATCACTAGCTGATCCGATATTTATTACATACCATCAGGCCAGTTTTCCCCAAGGGGATAGGCAAAAGTGGTACAGAATTGTAAATCCAAATTTCACTAATGTTGTTATTAAGTCCCATGTAATAGGTGGTGAGCCTAATGCCATCAACTGTGCACAATTCCAAACATCGAGCTACTTCTGCGAATGTCCTAAGAGAAAAATTTAATAACTCTTTGCCCGATATGGGAATCCAACCCAGGACCACACGCTCAGCAGCCGCACTTGCGACCACTAGATCAACGAGGCAGTTCTCAATCTGTAAATTGTTCTGAATTACGCAAAAAGCGTGCACTTGGAGAGGCCTATGTCCAGCAGTGGACTACTATAGGCTGATAATGATGACGCAAAAAGCGTATATATGTAAGGTCCTAATTTATTAGGTAATTTCCTTTGAAAGGGGTAGTATATAAGACAAATACATTCACTTAAGCTAAGAATTAAATGGATATAACAAATTATTTGTAATTAACATAGTACTAGCTAGACGAAAACTGCTCCTTGAACGGCGAACATTTAGAAAACATTTAAATTGTTGTAAAAATTTGAATTATGGCTTAAATGAATGCTTATCACTTACACATTGACCCCATAAAAGGATATTACCTAATAAATTAGGACCTTATATATTCTTGTTTCAAAAAACTAAATATAAAATATATAATTAAATATATAATCCCTAAGACAGATCTTTCGGAAACCACCTGAATAGATTTGTAATTGGCTTCAAAGTACCAGGCCCACATAAATGAGTAGAAGCTTAACTCACCTGTTTTCAATATACTTGAAGAACCTATAAAGCGGCGTGGACAGCACAGTCTGTGAGTACTCATCACCCATCTGCGGAGGGTACTGCTCGTCCCACTCCACGGAGTCGTCGTCCAGGAGGACCACTACATGGCACTCCCTGTCCCCCCTCTGCGCGGACTCCACCATGAGGGGGAGGATGAGACGTTCAAGGAACGACTCGAATTGACGGCGGGCACCTTCGTTTGAGAGCTCGTGTAGGAGGCCTCGAAGGTTCTGGAAACAGACATATGGTATAAATGCAGATAAAAAGTTTTCAAACGCATTAACGCATGCGTAGCGAAAAGAAAAATACAAAAAGTTATGATATTTTGTGGAAAGAAAAATACAGTCGTGATCAGGATTCGAACCTGCGCCTCCCGGATAAATACTCGAGGCACTCTAACCACTAACAATCTCGATCACTGCTCACTACTCCGAATTTTTCTTCCAAATTTCAATACGATTTTGGTTGACGTCATCACTATATGAAATAGTTTCCGTAATACATTTATAGCGACATCTATCACGCTACATGATTACTACGCGCATAACGCTACATCGCGCAATCAAAGTTTGACGACGAGTGTATAGATATACCACCTCCCGACATTAACCGTCGGGCCGTGGCCCGCCAGGCAATATCACCCGCCTGGTTGGAGGATCCTCCCTTTTCAATGGAGGAACACCACCCCTCGTTCCTCCATACATTAAAGTGATTTTGTTTTCTAAGCTTTACATTTTTATTAATAGTAATAAGCACTGTAGAGACATTTTTTTATAAATGCACCTAAAGTAGACTTCAGTCATTAAAAGTATCATTTCAGTTACACTGTCACTAAAACTATTCGACCCGCCAATTATGTCTGTCACTAAAAGTCTCACAATAGTCACTAAGTGTGTAGACGTAAAGAGTTGCACCAGTCAAAGTACTAAAAGTAATTCTCTTGTCACTAAAAGTTATTGCCATATCAGTAAAAGTGTCATTCCAGCAACAATGACACTAAAATTATCCCACCCACAATTGTATCTCACCTGTCACCAAAAATGTCTCTTCTGTCACCAAAAGTGTCTCGTCTGTCACCAAAAGTGTCACATATTAGTAAAAAGCATGACCGTGTCACAAAATGTCACTAACCTGGCACCGCACGGTATTCGCGTCAAAAGGCACAAGCAGATAGTCGCACGCCTCCCTCAACTCCTGCACGGAGACTGTGGGGGGGCACCTGATGCTACCAAGCCGGTAGTACTCAAGGATCGCGCGGAATACCGTCGCTGATATGCCCTCAGCCACTTCGTACTCTCCACGCTCGTTTGGGTGTGTAAATTCTAGACCTGAAATGAAATGGTTGGTAGATTAAGTTATATCCCATTAAAAACAAATATGAAAAATCGGACAAATGCGAGTCGGACTCGCCCACCGAGGGTTCCGTACAAATTTGTAGGTACATATTATAAATAGTTCAGGAATCGAGTCTCGTAGTTTTTTGTTTTACGGTTTCCTGAAATTCAGTTTCTAAAACATATAAAGACTATATTTTTTTATGATTTAATTACAAATCTATATTATCAGATTTTTGCCTGTACTTGTAGTTTAAGACTATATTACTTGCCAAATTTCAAAGTTCTAGGTAAACGGAAAGTACCCTTTAAATTTTGATTCCCTTGAGAGTGTCGAAATATACGTTTTTTGCGGCATAAACGGCCGTACCTTTTTTTACGTTAACCTAGTTAAAAGTTTTCTCAGCTACAAGGGACTTACGTATATGGTTTTAATTTCAACTCGATAAAGGGTCTTGACAGACAGACCGACAGATGGACAGACAGACAGAGGGACAACTAAGTGATCCTATGAGGGTCCTGTTTTTTTCCTTTTGAGGTACGGAATCCTTAAAGGGGCAAAGATCGGTACTAACAACATCGCCAAGGGTTAACAGTGTTGCCGAAAAAAAGTTAAGATAATTATTTATTTGCTAAAATGTAGGTAAAATGGCTCTTATAAATATTATTTATGTTTCTGTACATTTTGCCTTATCAGTAAGACATGCAAATATCTCGTAGAATGAGTTTCCACGAAAGAAGTCGAGTTGAGATCTAAATGGGCGCCAAGTCAATCGCACTTTCTCAAATAATAACTAGCTATAAAAACAAATAAATAAAATTTATAACTTGGCAAATTTTATATCGAAAAGAAACAATAGTAATGTTAATAAGTTAAGTCACCTTCACAAGAATTTTAAAATATATATATTTGGATTAAAACTTGCCAAGTTATAAACAACTAGAATTATGTGGGCCTATTAGTTTCTTACTTATGGGGGGGGGTTAAAAGTATCTCCAAATGGTTCGTGTAAAGATACACAATGGCCGTGCGTCGCCCACTTCCTACTTCTACTTCCTACCTAATATGAACAGAAGTGCGGCGACTGAACATGCGGGTTCAAATACAAATAAATACTTTGAAATGCATTATCGCATGCGTAGCGAACTCTTGTGGATGTTTTCGAGATGTAGTGCTGTAGGAGAATATTGCGCATCCCCTGGACAGCAAAAAGGACGAATGTCTCCATACCCAAGGAACTCAAAATCACCACTAGACTATCATCCACCTGCCTCCAACGGGTCCTTGAGTATTTTGGTCATAGCCAGGAAGAAGGGAACCAATCTCGAAATGCTGATCAACACAGGCAAGATCCAAGGAAAGAGACCACAGGGTCGTAGCCCAATGCTGGTACGACCAAATCCGCACGACACCGGCCACTAATATGCATGAAGTCATACACGCTGCTGAAAACAGACCCAGATGGCGTGACATTATCAAAAAGAAAAAAACATCGCGAGGAAACCAGCACACCTGAGAGATGTTCTCGATGGTGTGTAAAGCCATGTCAGTTTAAACTTTGACACTAGGTTGTTCATCAACCACACGATAAGAAGAAGATCAAAAAGAAAATGATTCTTGGAGGGGGTCACGGCCCTCATTGCATTGAGGAACACGACGCGAGAAGGAAGAGCGAACTCTTATTTAATTTATTAATTTTTGTGGAAAGGAAAATACGAATTCTTCTTCCATACTTTAATACGTCTTGTGGTGACGCCATCGCCATCTATTAAGTCCCACTACAGGTGACTGAACCGACACGACTAACTTTGCTGTTAATTCAATGTTCTATAGATGCAATTATATAATATAATATTTTTATGCATTTGCATGCATATTACATAGGCTCGTGCTAGCTAACTGTGCCCAAGATATTTAATCTCACTAGATATAATTATTTTATATAAATTCAATTTTAGATTTGTATAGAATCTATGAATAATTTTGATACAGACAGACGTGTGTTGCTGGGAAGTGTGTTGCACCGCTTCTTCTTTCCAGCTAAAACACTAGGAAGCGGTGAAGGGTGGGCTTTATTGGGGGCTGTCTTAATGTTTGACGTTCAAAAAGCGCTAATTTTTAGCCTAATTTGAATAAAGAAATTTTGATTGATTTGAATTACCTTAACAAAGGGTTCGAGCCTAGGGTTGTGCATAATGTCTAAAAACACAATGTCACAATGTTTTTCTGATAGGAAATTCTCAGTAGCAGCACAAATTGAACTGTACCCAATAGATAACACGGCAATAGGCTCACCACCTAATAACAGCATCAAAGGTGTACAATTACTATTATTATGCAATACTTCTGCCCAGCCCCTCAAGGAATACAAGCATGATGCAATGTTATTTCAAGTCATTGTCTATTACAGAGGTGCAAAAAGTTCATTCGTTCGTTCAATCGACTTTCGCGGGATGACCGTCTACAGCCCGGAGTGAATGACCCGTCAGCTTGAGACTAGACAGTCATATTGACTGAACGACGTCTCTTCTGCATCAGAGGACTAAGGGAATGACCAGTTTGAACTTGTCAATGTTTATCTATAATCATATGTAATATAATGCTGTGCCCGCGACTCCGTCCGCGTGGATGTCGTAAATTAACACCATGTCGTGTATGAACAAAAATTCATAATTAACAAATTGTCGACGTGATTCTTTCAATTGATATACTTAACCTTTTTATTTATAAACCGATTGACATGAAACAAACACTAAATGTTAAGTGAAGCTTACCACAATATATTAGTGAAAATCACATCTAAATCGGAAAGGCCGTTTCTGAGATTAGCGTGCACAAACGCACAGACAAACAGATAAACAGCCACCAGCCAAAAATTGTAACAATCATTGTTTTGGGTGCTATTTGCGTTGATAAAGGTCCCAATAATATTTTTTCTCATATATTTTCCATGTACAGACAGCGATCCGTTACATTTTTATTATATGTATTGATATAGTTATATATATAGTTAAGCTGTCGATTTGTACCGGTGCAGCGATGCCATATCTAAACATAGCATTAATAATAATAAAAAATACAATCCAATCGATAAACTCCACCTTTTCGGAAGTATTTCTTTTTTATGTTTTAGGGGTCAACGGAGCAGACGGATCGCGTGATGGTAAGCGATTACCGGCGCCCATGTACACCCGCAACCCCAGAGGAGTCGCAAGTGCGTTGCCGACCTTTTAAAGGGTTTGGGCCTCCGGTACCCTCACTCACTCGGCGAAACACAACGCAAGCGTTGTTTCACGCCGGTTTTCTGTGAGGCCTTGGTATCAATCCGATCGAGCCGACCTATTCGTGCCGAAGCACGGCTCTTCCACGGTGATAAATCTTAATCATGTAAAATGACTTTAACTAGGTGAAATAAGTTATAATATTAAATGGAAAAAGAATACGATCATGAGCAGGATTCGAACCTGCGCCACCCGGATATATACTCCAGGCACTCTGACCACTAAACCATCTTGACCTCTGCTCACCACCGCGAATTCTTCGTCCATATTTTAACACGTCTTATGGCGACGTCATTGCTATATATTCAGTCCCTATAAATTTTTATATATTTTCCTATATTTTATTTTATTTTGACGGTTTATAATCATGTATCAAATTGCGTAAAGGTTATTTATTTATGTCACAAAATGTTTTGCTTTCCTTCTTCAACGAGACCTTTCTAATATATAATAAATGGAATATACTTCAATCTAAAACTCCCTTACCTAACTCCCTCATGATTCGGGTTGACCTACCCTCAAAGGGTGTCCGGACGGCTAGACATTCAACTAAAGGTTGATGACCAAGCCTAATTTTTCGCACGAACTCGAAGGGTCACAAAGAACTAATCAATAGAGCGATAAGTTCAATATTATAGGTTAGGTAGGCTTAAGGCCTGTTGCAAACGGTCTGTAGATGGGTGACCGGTATGTGTTAAACCGTCGGCGCCGGCTATTGTTAAATAATAAAAGTCACTGAACTACGTTAGAGACCCAAGGTGGGCGCCAACAACTCTTGACTAGTGTCAAATGTTACTTTAACAAATACAGATGACCCTTTCAAACGTGTGTGTATTTTAATTGTTTTTTATACAATAATATACTTTATTAGTCTAGTGGTCGCAAGGACAACTGCCAAGTGAGGTCTTGGGTTCAATTCCCAGGCCAGGCAGTGTTATTGGGATTTTCTGTTAAGAAATTCTCAGTACCAGCCCTGAATTTGGAATTGTGCCCGGTAGATGGCAATAGGCTCACCACCTATTACATGGGACCTAATAACAACATTGGTGAAACGTGAATGTACAATTATTATTGAATAGATTCAGGCGTTACTTTGCGGAAGTCCATTACAATGGATGCAAATAAATACAATATCTAGCTACTTCCACAAAATTGAGGGTAGTCATGCATTACCTGTGCACCGCCCGCCCGCCCGCAAATATATGCACATACGCAAGCGGTGAAAATTCCGACTACCACCAACTACTCTACACGTATTTCGCCCCTCCACGGTGGCGGACACTGCACGGTCTAACAGCTCCTGATGATGCCCCGTGGAGGGGCGAAACACGTGTAGAGTAGTTGGTGGTAGTCGGAATTTTCACCGCTTGCGTATGTGCATATATTTGCGGGCGGGCGGGCGGTGCACAGGTAATGCATGACTACCCTCAATTTTGTGGAAGTAGCTAGATATTGTATTTATTTGCATCCGTACAATTATTATGTACGTGAACGGGCGCTGTCGGTTGGGACTGGTCATCTCTAAACTGTCATAGCAAAATGTTGAATTGTTAAACTAAACTCTTTTAGTATTGGTAGTATTTTTGTAACTCTTACATTGTTCTCACATACTATTTTGCAACAAAAACAGTGTAACCAATACTATTGTAAAAACCTATATGATGAAAAAGAGTAACCGTGGAGTTTCTTGCCCGTTCTTCTCCATAGGAATCTACACTTTGGAACGTGGCAACTAACTTCTGACAATTCAAAAGTGCCTGTAAATGGTTTATTTGAAAATAAATGATTTATTGATTTTTGTACACCACTGCCTTTTATTTTTTTCTAGTGTGGAAAATCCATCATGGCCGCTGTGCCGGACTCCTACCGACTAAAAACCAAACCGGTCCCACTCTAACCTATACCGGGGTCCCGGGATGTACACCTCTGCCTACCCTCTTATAATGTTTAGTGTAGAATGTTTTACCTTTATAACTTTAACACAACTTTCGCAACAGAACTGCCCCAGACAACCTAAGTCAATGAACTCTCAATTTGAACCCTATGCGGTGCGTTGTAAGGTCTGGAGTCGAATGACCTTTCGTAGCGGCGCTTTGAATGTAAAGGTATTTGTCAGAGAAAGTATAACTCGATTTAGTAAGATTTTAATAAAAAATAATGTAGACAATACTAAAATAACAGATAAATCTTTAAAATAACATAGCATCACGCCTTCCTCGTGGCTAATAACAGCCGCACAGATCGATCGATCGAGGTTAAGCAGCGCTTGCCGCGGTCGGTCTGTGGACGGGTAACCATCATTTCATACCGTGACCCCTCCGTGTCTCGGAGAGCACGTTAAGCCGTCGGTCCCGGTTGTCAAATTAAGATCTATGACAATCTCACACGCACACACCCAGAGCCGCAACAATTGTCTGTAGATCATACAAATATTTGCTCCGTGCAGGAATCGAACCCAAGACAAACAACGCAGCAGCCAAACTCTGCTGCTCTGCTCTGCTGAGCGTGAGGTCCTGGGTTCGACTCCCGGGTCAGGCAAAGTGTTACTGGGCTTTCTTGTTATGAACATCAGTAACAGCCCTCAGTCAAGATTGTGACCGGTAGATAGCAATAGGCTTACCCCGTACTACATGTGTCTTAATAACAGCTTCGGTGAAGGGTGAAGTTCAAAAGCCCTCTGCCTACCCCCTCAAAGATAGAAGCGTGATGTCATGTTCTTATTGCAAAACAGAGACATTAAATCATCACAATTATCATAAGCTAACTATAAACAAATAATAATTTCTATAATAAATAATAAATAATAAACTCTCCATTCTGACGTGACCGTTACGTCAATTATCTTTGTCACTCGGCGTCATTTCGTCAAATGCGTCATTCGTGCAAGCCACGTGCGAGTCAAAGACAGTCAAAGTTCGTAAATGCAATCTTTATCTATAACTAGCTGACCCCGCAAACGCTTTTCTGCTATGTAAATTTTCTGGATAGGGCCACCCTTATCACGTCTGCTCAGATTCTCAGACCTACCAAATATACACAACAAAATTCATAAAAATCGATAAGCCGTTTCGGGGGATTTCGATAACAAACACTGTGACACGAGATTTTTATTATATATGTATATAATAGATTCTATTATATTTTTAAATTTAATAATACCGCTGAATAGTTTGTTTGTTTGACCACGCAAATCTCTGGAAATAACAGCCGGATGTGAAAAAATCTTTTTACATTTCATAGCCCAACTCTTGAAGAAAGTTATAGGCTTTTAACATCACGCTAGGACCCTTAGGAGCCGAGCAATAAAAGCGGAAAAGCTAATGGAAAATATATGTCGTTATATCGAAACATCAAATGCTTACATATTATCTGATGACCGCTATCGTAAACGGTCAAAGAATTATGTAGCAAATATAAAATGGCGTCATTGGCGGCTCGGCTGCACCAACATAATAATACTCCCAGCCGTATTTCGGTGACGGCGGCCTATCTCCATGGAGTAAGTAGCCAAGTACGCAGAAGATATTATAGTGCACAAGTGTACGCGCAAACACAGGTGCGCTCCCTCTTCCTTCACTCTCATAGTCCGATCGGACAACAATTCGACACGACCGGAGAGAGATCAGGCGCAGGACCGACGGCTTTACGTGCTCTCCGAAGCACGGGGGTGTCACACGACCACCAACATAAGTTAAACCATAACCAACGTGTACCTTTATCATTTTGAAATGACACAGTATAGTCCTCCTTAATGGTTTCGATAACGGCGACCCTAACGGCTGTTAGCCTTTCGTGAGCCCAAATATGACTCGCTAGACCCAACTTGGCCATCGGTACAAAGTTAAAGTGGACAAGCAGTTGCGCTGGTGTAACCCCACTCTCTCGTCCTGTGGGCTTACTCTTGAAAATAATTCCGCGATTGACTTTGGAAATATGTCAGTTCGTACTTCTAAATGCCAAAATGTCAAAAAAATAATTATAGATTCGGGATAATATGAAGACAACATGCTTTAAAATTGAGGCAACTGTGATGTTTGTAAATTTATTTTAAAATAACGCGTTGTTTTAAGGCGTCTAAGTAATATTGGAATTGGAATTGGTATTCGTTTCAAGAGTAACCCTACTGGTCCCCGTGGTACAATGGACTGGTAAACCAGTACGATAAGCAGAGGTGAAGATGCATGATTTATTTTGGGGAACTTTTCAATCGATCTTAAATGCGTCACAGATAATATTTATCGCACTGTGTTAGTGAATCAGTCAGCATTCTAGAGTAAGATTCCGATAACAAACAATGATTGATGAACATACTTCGTTGTTGCCATGTTATCAATATAACATAGCATCACGCCTGTATTCCCCGAGAGGGTAGGCAGAGGTGTACACAGTTGTAAACTCACATTTCACCAATACTGTTTTAGTCCCATGTAATATCATGGTGAGCCTATTGCCATCTGCCGGGCACAATTCTAAACTTCGGGCTGCTACTGAGAATTTACTAACAGAAATACTCAATAACACTTTGGCCGACTTGGGAATCGAACCCGAGACCTCATACTCAGCAGTCGCACTTGGGACTTTATCTAGATTAATATTGCCTCAATGGTCTAGAAGGCGTAAGTGCGACTGTTAAACGTCAGGTTCTGGGTTCGAATAAGATTGGACTGTTATTAATTATTACAATTGACTTTCAAGTAACATTTACGAGTATAATTTATGTAGTGACATATCATCACGCTTGTATTCCTCAAAAGAGTAGACAGAGGAGTACCGAATTAACTGTATTAACTGCAAAGTTAGTCATATCGGTTCAGTCACCTGTATAGAGGCTGAATATATAGCGATGACGTCACCAAAGGACGTAGTTATTAAAATGTGAAAGAAGAATTTGGGGTAGTGAGCAGAGGTCGAGCTGGCTTAGTTGGCAGAACGTTTGGAGTATTTATCCGGGAGGCGCAGGTTCGAATCCTGCTCACGATCGTATTTTGTTTTCCACAAAAATTTATAACTTAAGATAATATACATCTAAGGAGTGCATACATACAATCACGCCTGTTTCCCATAGGGGTAGGCAGAGACTATCGATTTCCATTTGCTACGATTCTGACACACCTTTTTCGCTTCATCTATGCTCATTAACCTCTTCACACATGCTCGCCGATTTACGTGGCTCCTGACCTGTCCTTTTTTGAGAACGTCCGCAATTTAATTGCGGTACGTTCGTCTAAAGAGTGCAAATGTTATGAAATCTCTTTTGATTCAAATCTCAATGTCAAATCATATGACACTATTGATAAAATATACATACGCCATCACTATACTTAATCAGCTTCATGAGAAATGTCTGGAAAACAAGCGCATACTAAAATTTTAAAACTATGACATCTTTTCCAAGAATCCAGATTCAATTCGAACAAAATTTCCAAACTCATTATCGCATGCGTAGCGAACTCTTAAGTAATACATGTTTGTGGCATGAAAAATACGTTTGTGAGTGGTTGAAATCTAAGCTCCAGGCGCTCTTAGGTCTAGATGCCTCAGTTGGTAGCACGCCTAGAGTATTTATCCGGGAGGCGCTGGTTCAAATCCTACTTAGTATGTACTGTTTCTTAGAATGTAGTTTTTTTTTTTTTTTTTGACTTAGTTATTTAATTTTGATGGACAATTTTTTTTTGTCTTGTTCTGTCCTAAATCTAATAATATTTAAAAATACGTTTGTTTAATAATTTAGCATTTCATTTTTATTATACTGTAAATGTGAGTACCATGTAATCATTTACATATTCTACATGAATATATATATTTGATTATTGTCTGGCAGCTAGAGTATGTCATGCTCACTCAAATGTCCCGCTGCCGGTGGCGTTTGTGTTGGGTCATTAGATTCCCTACAATATGGTTGAGTTTAGTGATGCTGACGCTGGCGTCATGTTCGTGAACGGGCGCCGTTGGTTGGGGCTGGTCATCTCTAAACTGTCATGGCAAAGTTTTGAATTGTAACTAGACTCTATAGACTTCATATTACATTGTTCTCACATATGGTTTCTATATTATAAATACAATGTAACCAAAATATTGTAATTGTTTGATGAAAAAGAGTAACCGTGGAGTTTCCAAGCCCGTTCTTCTCCACAGGAATCTACACTTTGGAACGTGGCAACTAGTTTATTTTTTTGACAATTCAAAAGTGCCTGTAAACGGCGTAATTGAAATAAATGCTTTGACTTGACTTGACTTGACTTAGGACCGAATTTTCTTTTCACCATAATGTATAATGCGTTTGAATTATACATATATCTGTAGTTCTTGTTTCAATAAATTATGAATATACATAACATAACAGTATCACGCCTGTATTCCCCGAAGGGGTAGGCAGAGGTGTACGCAGTTGTACACACACATTTCACCTGTTATTAAGTCCCATGTAATAGGTGTTGAGCCTATTGCCAGCTACCGTGCACACTTTCTAACTCCGGGCTAATACTAACAAATTCGTAACAAAAAAACTCAATAACACTGCCCGATCCGGGAATCGAATCCGAGACCTCCTCATGCTCAGCAGTAGACCAACGAAGCCAACGTAAGTATGAAGATACGTGGAAATATATCATACCTAATCTTAGAGGACCAGACAGGAGGCTTCCAACTAAATATCGAACAAATTTGCTCGCCACTTTTGGCGGGGGGTGAGGTAAAACGCAAGCACAAAAGAACTTGCACTAAAGAAACAATAGCTCTCGTCATTACATTAACAGTATTAACACACATAAAAAACTAAATACAGACATAAAATTATGTCACACACGATTAAAATCGTGTACTATCTTTGTAACCATACAGGTAAAAGGTATAAAGGTGTGACTGGGAATCGTATGCCAGTGGCGAGAGGGGTACGCCCGCTAAAACTACTCCAGTTCTAATTCCTTCAAGTATCTAACAGAAAGTAGGTCATTCCACTCCAGAGTCAATGGTTCTTCAATAAATATTTACAAAAGATATGTACGAGTACATGAAAAAAAAAACACTAAAGTGGTTTTTAAACATTCTCGATTTAGCACCATAACTTTTTGGACAAATTAGGTCACTACAAAGTGAGGAGGTCATATTAATCTAACAGTCCCAATTCTTGTCTATAAATTGTTTATAGTTCTTTTCAACTTATTCCTCTATTTCTGGAGTATTTTTATAGACACAAAAAGTTTTTTACACATAGACCATAATATTAATACTTCTCCCGACCGCATTCCGGTCACCGCGGCCTATCTCCACGGAAATTAGCCAAGTACGCAGGAGATATTATAGTGCACAAGTGTATGCGCAAACACAGGTGCACTCCTTCTTCCTTCACTCTCAGATTCCGATGGGACGGCAATCCGACACGACCAGAAAGAGATCAGGCGCAGGTCAAACGGCTTTACGTACTCTCCGAAGCACGGGGGTGTCACACCACAAACTTCCTAACTCAGGGCTGTTACTGAGAATTTCCTAACAAAAAAACTCAATAACACTGCCCGACCTGGGAATCGAACCCAAGACCTCACGCTCAGCAGTCGCGCTTGCGACTAGTGGTCGCAACCAACGAGGCAGTTAGTTATATAGACCATAACAGTCCCACTTAAAGGCAGAGGCCTCTTTTCATATTATAGAGTAGACACAAGCATTAATCTCATGGATCTACGGATCAAAGGATACAACGGCTCCCGAGACAACAACATGGTGGACGAGCTCGCAAGGGGAGGAACGAGTGTGGCTGCTATACGTCCAGGACCCATAGTACCACTCCCCTTCGGACACCTACGTACCCTGGTAAGACAACGCACCAAGGACCAACACAGCAACCATTGGACGAAGCATCGATGCCCGTATCACGAGACAGCTTCTTCAACTAACAAAACAACACGTCCATGACTCTTTTAATAAACATCTCTTTGTTATATGAGATACTGTCAGCCCTTTATGCAGAGCATGAAGGAAGACGAGACGGCGGCGCAAGTAGTGCTGAATTACCCTGGCCACAAACAGGGATAAGTACATCAGAAACCCTACTTGGGTCCGATCTCCGAGAGATCGCCATCAAGATCAGCACCATCGTTACCGTCCCAACACGACGCTGGCTGAATAATCATCAAAGAACAACAATTAAAAGAAAAACAAAATTCTGCTGGCCTTTCATGAGGTGTTGAGGTAGATACAATAATCTGTCCCCACCCGACGTCAAAATAATCGTCAAAGCGGAGAGTTGGGGAAACCAGTCCGCTTCACCAATACCAATTTCCAGTCTGTGTGTGTAGGTAATTTCAGAGCATTAAGTCGAGGTTGCCACACAATGTTTACCTTCACTATTAATATCTATCATTAACTAAGAAAGTGCATATGAAATTGATAGCCACATTGGTAGATGGTTTCAACCCACCAGCCCATGATCACGGCCACCTCAACATCGTAAATCACAGACATAGCTAAGGTTAATTAGACCAACGACCTGCCAGTGAACGTAATGACCTACAATTGGCTTACACACTGATGATTCAGAGTTAATAAAGAAATGGTGCTATAAACATAGAAATGCTTTGGAATATTAGTGTATCATACTAATATTATTCATTCAACAGTGTTTGTTTTTCCTTGCTTTTGTTTATTAAAAGTATATGTATAATCACGCCACGTCATCATTGGGGTAAATTCAAATTCATTCATGTGTCATTTACCGTGGGAGAGCTTCGGCACGAATAGGCCGGCTCGACCGGATTGATACCACGGCCTCACAGAAAACCGGCGTGAAACAACGCTTGTATTTCGCCGAGTGAGTGAGGGTACCGGAGGCCCAAAACCTTTAAAAGGCCGGCAACGCACTTGCGACTCCTCTGGGGTTGCGGGTGTCCATGGGCGGCGGTAATCGCTTACCATCAGGCGAGCCTTGCTTGTCTGCTCGGTTGCCCACTATTTCATAAAAAAAACCAACAAGCACTTATAAAAAGTCAAAACTAGGTGCATGATTCCAAGGGCATTGATCTTATGGAGAAGAGCCGGCAAGAAACACCATAGACACTCTTTTAAAAAAACATGGTATTACAATAAATAAGGTAATGTGAGAATAACGCAAGTTAATGAGCAAAATAAGAAAGGAAAGCCCTAGAAACAATAACTTTTATAGAAATTTAAAATGATTGCCAAGGCAGTTAGGAGCTAACCAGTCCCGACGGACAGCACCCGTTCACAAGCATGACGCGCACATCAGCCTCGCTTAGGCGATAGGCAGAGATGGTCAGTATCCATTTGCTACGATTCTGATACCTTGCTTATGTTCATTGACCTCTTCATACATGTTTATCGGTTTAGGATGCTCTTGAACAGTCCTTTTGTTATTATCTATAGATAGCTATTTACAACAGAAGTTAGTTCAATATATGGAAGTGAATCATACAGTTAAAAGCTAGTATTTAAATACGTGTATTTGTTAATGCTACCTATACCACACAACTACATGCAGAGCCGCCCACCCACACAACCAGCTGATTGGCTAGTACTACTGCAGACCACAGGATGGTGCTGACGTGAAGCTATATAAGGACCGCACCGGCAGCGCACCGGTCTCTTGCAAAGGCCCGCTCAATTACTTAAATCTTCTTTACAACTCGTTTTATGTTTTGTACATTGTCATAATAAACGTTATTATATCTGCCTAGCCTTTTCCCAATTACATTGGGGTCGGCTTCCAGTCAAACCGGATGCAGCTTAATACCAGTATTTTACATGGAGCGACTGCCTATCTGACCTCCACAACCCAGTTACTGGGTAACACGATATCTCGTGGTATGACTGGTTGTCACTTTCAGGCCTCTGACTACCCATAACGGCTATCATAGATCTTAATTTGACAACCGGGACCGACGGCTTAACGTGCTCTCCGAGGCACGGAGGGGACTCGGTATGAAACGATGGTCATCCATCCACAGACCGACCGCGGCAAGCGCAGCTTAACCTCGATTAATCGATCTGTGTGGCGGTTACTTAGCCACAAGCCCCTCTTATGTCATAATATACATTATTAAGTTTAAAAAATAAATTATTCATTAGCCAGTCTTAGCCCACTCTTAGCCCAGTCTGATTCCTCTGAGCACCCAAGAACACACAAATACCAAAGCAAAAACAGTATTTAAATGAGAAGTTCTGAGTATTGGCATGAGTAATTAGTGAAAGCAATTAGCATATTTCTAATTAGACAACTATGTGTAGGTGGAAAAGGTAATTCCCAGTAATTATTATGAGTAGAAGGTAATTATTTCAATAGAATACTTGAGAAATATTAATATGGTGATGTTTATTATATCTTGTTAATGATTATTGCACAGATATGGAGACAATGTTTAATACATGTATATATATTTTATTTGTCATCTTAGTACAGAAAAAAAAAAAACTTTTCAGTTTCAGGAACAAAGTGATAGTTGAAAAAATAAAAATGAATACATTTTACTAATTACAAATAGTTGATTATTTGATGAATTGGCATTTATGTTTGATTTGAGTTTGATTACAAGTACTTTTTCTTGTCTCAGGCTATATTAATTATTAAAACATAACTTTATAATAAAACAACTTTTAACCGGATTAATCACGTGTATTATGGTTTGAGTGATCGCGAAACCTAAGATAAAACATAACTTTATTGTATCTTAATAAAACTGAAAATTTTCTAAAAATATTAAAACTTTTTTTTTATGGATTTGCTGTGGACTCTAATCTAGGTCAGAGGTGACATAGACAAAGTTGATGATGAAAAAAAAAACCTATAAACTATTATATATTTAGCAATGCATTGTAAATAAAATAAAATTTTATTTACAATGGAGACTAGTCAAATATAATATTTAATAAGAACTTAAGAGTCATAAGAAGCAGAAAACAACTTTTTTTTTTCATCTTTGCACTGTGACGTCTATGTACATAAAAAAAAAAACTATACCACTTTCCCAACTTTCTGACCCTAAATAATTTGTTGACACCCTGTCCATGTTCTATGAGGACTATGATTTTATAGGGTCAAATTGGGTAATTAGAAACAGCCATTATAAATCCTCTTATATATCTGACTAAAAATATTAAAATTTATAATTTTATTATTTCCCATTTGGAAAACAAAACTTTTAGAAGTTATGAGTTTTTCTTATAAGAACTTTCCAGAAGTCCCTTACTGGCATAAAAAGTTCACCACACACAAGGAAAAAAGTATCACAAAAATTTAATCTCTGACCTGAACTGAACATCCTGCCCAGCATTGTGTTGGGATGAGCTGTGAACTGTGCTGGATCCACCACGAACCGAGTATTGTCCACCACAAGCGTAATCCTATCCTCCCCGAGCTGGTTCTGACTCTTCGGACCGTTCCTCGGCGGCTCTTGGGCAGTAGACGTCGAAGGTGTTGGAGTGCTCGCGCTCAAATTTTTCGGCGGCATTGTCGGACGCGTTCGGATATTCGGACCAGTACGCTTTGATAACCGCTTGCGACGCTCCTCGTCTCTTCTGTACTCCTCGGTATCACTGCTACTGTCGGGATAGAAGAACGGACGACGTTCTGTCATGGCCTCGGGGCCCTGAGTCTGGGAGTCTGACATAGGCGCGTGCTCGTCCCCGCGAGCCCTCACATCACGGTCGACGCTCCTTTGTCCACGCGACGGCGACCCGTTACTGGAGGCCGTTTTTGATTTTATTACAATTCTAGTAAAGTAAAGAAAGGATTTTCGCAAAAACGTCAACGTAACAAGTTTGACAGTTTCTACAATGGTTGTCAGGCAGAAAAATATTTTTGATGGCATCTGTGTTGCCAGTTACTAGTCTAATGATATAAACAAAATGTTTTATCAATGTCATTTTATTGCATTATCAGTCTTTTATCAGCCAATTAAAAGATGTTGTGTTTTTATGAAATGCCTTTTATAACTAGTAAATAGTTAACAGATATCGATAATTTTCTCAATGACCCCTCGGCACGTGGGTTAGCCATGTGCAGCCTGTTATTGAGCAATGGAATATTTCTGCAATTTAGAGCTTTGTTATGCTTATTTCAATGCTGTGCAGGAAAAGGCAACTTAAATATCTTCAATTTCACAATCGCTTTAAGTTAACACCACCTAAAAATTGTTTAATGTCCTGCAAGCCTGACAATACGACATTGTGTTGAATGCATTTAAAAAAAAAGTTAAAAAACTTGAATGAATCGGCTGTGGGGTTTAGGCGGGAAAATGTAAAGTGCACGTTGTCAATTTTATATTGTTTTCCAAAACTTGTGTTTCTCCGAAGTATAATGTGTAATTATGGTGGATAATTAACCATTATGTGTTCATGAAGGTGTGCGAGTGTGGGCAAATTGTATACAATTGAAAATCATGACTTTTTGTGTTCACTCCTAAACTCCATCGAAGACTCAGTAAAATTTCCACCGTTTTACTGGGGCAATAACTGCAATAACTTTTTATACTTGATTATAACAAGAAGGAAGTAACTGAAGACGAGGCTTTGGCCTTACTTTTATTCAAGAACACTGAAGACGAGGCGGTATGGTCTAAGACCTTAGCCTGCCCGATTAGGGCGAAGGAAAAAAAAAAAAAAAAAAAAATGAATCGGCTGTTGACCTTTCCACTGTCAAATGCGGAAATTGGTTAATTATTTTAGTTGTTTTTTACTAAATAATGTTTGTATAAACATCCCACCTAACCGAGCTGTGAATAAATGTGATATACAACCAAAAACAAAAGTGCCGTGACTCAAAAAATAGTGATAAAAGTGTAATAATAAGACGACGCTTGCAGGGCGTTACTCGTTTTTAACTGTAAAAATTGTTACAAATGGAACCAAAAGAGGAATACCATGATCCTGATTACCCTGAAGCTCCGGTCTGCGTCAAAGAAGAGCCCCCAAGCCAGTCTGAAGATGAGAAAGTGGAGAAAATCAAAGAAATTATCAGGCGGGAATTTTTGAATGAACTCGAAATTAGAGAGAACGAAGTTATGCTAATAGATCAACGGTTAGTGAGAGTGTTTATATGTTATATCTATTAATTAGACCTTCTTTGACGTAAATGAGAAAGTAAATTAATCATTTAACATGTATACTAAGCCATGTGGTGATTTATTCATCATGTTTTGCATGTACAGGAAATGGAATTCGTAACTACGTTTATGACTCATTTTGCCAAAAGTATTGGTTTTGTACTGATGTACTGGGCTTAACAAACATGTGATAAATGAGGTAAATATTTTTATAAAATTATTTGAGCACTGAATAGCTAGGAATTGAACATAACATAACCTTTATAATTGATATAATATGTACTTTATAGGTAGAGTTGTCTGTTTCTAGTGTATTGCAAACAATAATATAGCATCACATCTGTATTCCCTGAAGGGGTAGGCAGAGGTATACACAGTTGTTCACCTACATTTAACCTCCTGCCCTTATCCCAATTTAATTGGGATAAGGGCAGGATGTCTTTTTCTTAACACTGAACAACCTGAGAATCGAACTCAAGACCTCATGCTCAGCAGTCAACTTGGGACTGCTAGACAAACGAGGTAGTTTTATTTTAATTGTTATAGCTTAGTAATATATTTTTCAGCAGGAAATGTATAAAAATAATAACATTTGTTTATTGTATTTGTTATCAGGGCTGCTACATTTTGATGGAGCAGCATATGCTGGGACAGGCCTTTTTTGATCGCATATATAACATAACATGGCATCACGCCTATATTCCCTGAAGGGGTTGTATATTGTTGTACACCCGCATTCACCAATGCTGTTATTAAGTCCCATGTAATAGATGATGAGCCTATTGCCATTTACTGGGCACAATTCCAAACTCCGGGCTGCTGTCGAGAATTTCCTAATATAAAAATCCAATACCACTTTGCCCAATCCGGGAATCGAACCCAGGACCTCATGCTCAGCAGTCGCACTTGGGACCACTAGACCAACGAGGCAATTGTGATCTCATACAGGTTGTTAATATTCTTAGTATTCATTTTTTAATCATTTAGTTACAAGTCTGAAATAAATATTTTCTTTCTTATTCTAGTAAGAAAACTAAACTTTGTCATGTTGCATATTAAACCAGAACCAGTGCCAAGCATCATATAGAACTATTACACAAGTTGACTGCTGAGCATGAGGTCTTGAGTTCGATTCTCAGGTTGTTCAGTGTTAAGAAAAAGACATCCTGCCCTTATCCCAATTAAATTGGGATAAGGGCAGGAGGTTAAATGTAGGTGAACAACTGTGTATACCTCTGCCTACCCCTTCAGGGAATACAGATGTGATGCTATGTAATAAAATATAAATTTACAATCATATAATATTTCCATTAAAGAAACAATGTGTGTGTGAGTGTGGATAAATCTTTTAAACACATTAATGCCTGCATAGTAAACATTAATGTTATAAATTTTTGTGGCAATAATGTCTACAAAAGTCATATTAAAATGTGAGGGAGAACAATTCTGGGTCTGAGCAGAGGTTGTGATGGCTTATTGGCCGTTTTTAGAACAATTATCCATTACGCTTGATTTGAATGCCAAACTTCATTGAGGAGTAGTGACTGTTAATTCTTGTATTTTTAAAGCCCTATGCTATACAATAGGGCAGTGACAGGTCAGTAAAGATAATCATAGCCCATTGTTGCAAAGTTTGGAAAATAATCACTAAGGTTAGCAATTCTTGCCGCAATCCGTCTATAGATGGGTGATCACTACAAGCATCTTCACTGCTTTTGTTTGACAACAGCTGGTACCAATGGTGCTTCAGAGGACAGGAAGTCAAAGGTCGCATGTTCGAATCCAAGACACGCACCACTGACTTTTCGAGTATTGTGTTTATTAATAATTAATCATCACTTGCTTAAAATGGTGAAGAAAAACATCGTAAAGAAACCGGTACACCTGAGAGATGTTCTCGATGGTGTGTAAAGCCATGTCAGAGACCTATGGGCGCTTTAAACTTTGACTAGGTTGTTCATCAACCACACGAAGAGAGATTTATGCAGCATGTCTTTTCTTCCAGTCTTCTCTACCAGCCACCAGTTCAGTTGTCAATCCCCTTTCAAGCCATACCTGACTAAATACAATCTTGAAAAAAAAAACATGCCAGTAATACTCTCCCTGCCTTGCCTTTTCCCAATTATATTGGGGTTTGCTTCCAGTCAAACCAGATGCAGCTTAATACCAGTATTTTGCATGGAGCGACTGCCTATCTGACCTCCACAACCCAGTTACTGGGTAACACAATATCTCGTGGTATGACTGGTTGTCAGACTTTCAGGCCTCTGACTACCCATATCGGCTGTCATAGATCTTAATTTTGCAACCGGGACCGATGGCTTAACCGAGAACCTGGTTCCGAGGCATGGAGGGGTCGCGGTATGAAATAATGGTTATCCATCCACTGACCGACCGCGGCGAGCGCAGCTTAGTCTCCATCGATCGATCGATCTGTGCGGCTGTTGTGTTTGTGAGCCACGAGCCCCTCATGAAAACATGCCAGTAATATTAATAATTATAAATTCCAGGATGGCCACATCGCGTCGCTTACTCCACCGTCTCCGGTACACGTTGGTGAGCAGCTACTACAAGGAGCAGAAGTTGCAGCTCTCCAACGGACAGATGGTGGACGAGATTGCTGCACAGCATGAACCAAGAGCTAGAGCTGAGGTGAGGATCAAATCTAATATGAAGTAAATGTATTTATAATAATGATAAATATTATTAATTTAAACTGTAATTATTATTTAAAACAGAGTGGACATTCTTGGAGTAACTGGCTTCGACAGAGGTCGAGATATCGATTTTTAGTACCGTGGGTCGCGGGTTCGATTCCCGCACGAAACATTCAAATGAAATCAAAATCATTTATTTCAAATAACCCATTTACAGGCACTTTTGAATTGTCAGAAGTTAGTTGCCACGTTCCAAAGCGTAGATTCCTATGGAGAAGAACGGGCAAGAAACTCCACGGTTACTCTTTTTCATCATATAGGTTTTTCAATTTTTTGTTTGGCCTTTTTTTATAATTTTCTAACAAAACACTTAAACTTACGACTGTGATGTGGTATGCTGAGTTTAGTAATATTTAAATTATTGCTAATAGATGCCTGGATGGCCAGGCGCCTCTTTAAGACGAGAAGAAGGGAACTTTAAGTTTAATAGGTACGAACAAGCGACACGGTAGCTCTATCGTCGCATAGCTCGTGGGCTAGATCAAATTCATTTTCAAATGTTTATTGCTTTTCATAATGTTGAACAGATGGTAGGCTTAAAAAAAACTATAGAAACAATTATGGACCCTGTCGGGCACTGCATACTTTTGGAAGAATGCTACTTTATAAATATTATTGTATAAAATATTTATTATTATTCTTAAGTTTTTATTATATTGAGGTTTTTATTTATTCCATGTAATTAATGTAATTATGTCATTGCACAATATATATATATGTATTTGATTTGCCTGTTTTTACAGAGAAGTCTTTTAAACGCATTAACGCATAGCGACCTCTAGAATCATACAGTTTTGAGGAAAGTAGATAAATCTTTGAAAACCAATAACGCATACTTAGCCAACTCTTAAAGTTATATATACTCCAGGAGTGTTTAACCGGGAGGCGCAAGTTCGAATCCTGCTCACGACCGTATTCTTTTTCCATTTAATATTATAACTTAATGTTTTCCTGTATTGTGGGTTTGTTTACACACATAAAATCTCACATGCACACACACCCAGACGCGGAAAAATTATCTGTAGATCATACAAATATTTGTTCCGTGCAGGAATCGAACCTGCGAGACGCGACGCAGTAGCCGGTCTCTCGACCACTGCGCCAACCGCGCCGTCACGATTTGAAATTTGTTTAGGTTATCGCATTTTTACGATCAATTGAATTAACTGCAAAGTTAGTCGTGTCGGTTCAGTCAGTATAGGGACTGAATAGATAGAGATGACGTCACCAAAAGACGTATTTAAATGTGGAAGAATAATTCGATATGGTGAGGAGAGGTCATGAGAGCTCAGTTGGCAGAGTGCCTGGAGTATCTATCCGGGAGGCGCATCTTCAAATACTCCTCACAACCATTTCTTTTTCCACAAAAAATATATATTTTACTTTCTACCCTTCATCTCCAACTTTTCCACACCGATTGCGTCGTTGGTCTGGTGGTACCTAGCGGGACTGCTGAGGATGAGGTCCTGTGTTCGATTCCCGGGTCGGGCAAAGTGTTACTGTGTTTTTCTATCAATAGATTCTTGATAGCAGCCCGGAGTATCGAATCGTGCCTGGTAGATGGCAATCGGCTCACCATCTATTGCGACTTAATAACAGCATTGGTGAAATGTTTTGTACAATTATGTACACCTGTGCCTACCCCTTTCGGGGAATATAGGCGTGATGCTATGTTTTGCTATGCTTATGTAATGTTTTCCTCACCAGGTATCCACAATCCTGCGCGATGGTCAGCGCCGCTTACACCCGTCAGTCCGCAAGCTCCTGGGTAAGCAGACAGTTGACCTGGAAGAGATCTTCAAGACCAGAGCGCCGAGGAACAAGACTAGGAAGGATTATTCGGTGAGTGTGATTTCATATGATTCTTATGAACCAACATAAGTGAGTCTGAGTTATTGGCACCCACCGTGGGGTCTGAGTTATTGGCACCCACCGTGGGGCTTCTGACTTGGCCTAGATTCTACCCGCTTCGCGTGAACTTTAAAATCGAGTCCAACTGGGATAATAAGTATCGTATGTGTTAATCCAGGTTATAAACTATGTGTCTAGTGGTCCCAAGCGCGACTGCTGAGCAGGAGATCTCGGGTTCGATTCCCGGGTCGGGTTGAGTTTTTCTGTTAGGAAATTCTCAGTAGCAGCCCGGAGTTTAGAACTGTGCCCGGTTGATGGCAATAGGCTCAACACAACATTACATGAGACTTAATAACAGCATTGGTAAAATGTACAATTGTGTACACCCCTGCCTACCCCTTCGGGGAATACAGGCGTGATACTATGTTATGTTACATTCATAATCAGCAAGTTGGAATCCAGCTCACGACCGCATTTTGATTCCACGAAAATTGTTTGCTTCAGAATTCGCTACGCATGCGTTTTAATATACTTATCTGCTGTCTTCATCTATAACATCTTTCCGTCACAGGCGATGCTCCAAAAACGGAACTATACCATATCGGCTGACACTACCAAGTCTCTCCGGCCGGACCAGAAGCCGGATGACCTGGACATAGAGGACCCAGGCACCAGCAGACCCAAGAAGGTCCCCCGGCACCTGGACCCCAAGATCACCAATGTGGTGACATTGGACGAGGTTACGAGAAATAAAACGAAGTATCGGTACAGGATTATTATTGGTAAGATTCCTTATTATTCTCTTCTAAAGAAACATTGAGAAATAATAGACATGAACGGGACTCGAACCCGCGACCTTTGATAGCGTGTCTTCTTCTTATCGTGTGGTTGATGAATAACCTAGTGTCAGAGTTTAAACCACCCGTAGGTCTCTGACACGGCTTTACACACCATCGAGAATATCTCTCAGGTGTGCTGGTTTCCTCACGATGTTTTCCTTCACCGTTATAAGCAAGTGATTATTGATTTATAATACCCACATGACTTCGAGAAGTCAGTAGTGCGTGTCTTGGATTCGAACTTGCGACCTTTGACTTGTCAGTCCAACGGTCATAGGGGCCATTCAAGTATTACGTAAGCACTACAGGGGGGCGGGGGAGGGTCTTTACTTTACTTACTTTTGATGACATGGGGGATGGGGGGGTCTGGATGGTATTTCTTTACTTTTTCAGATTTTCTACCAATTTTATCGATTTTGATTTGAACACATGGCAATTGGCAAGCCTGCTCGTCTATTCTTGTAAACGAAACACATTTTCAGGGACTCCTGAAAATAATGGATACGTTTACTCGCATAGACCCGAGACACAGGATAAAGACTCCAGAACACATAAAAAAATTCATGTACCAATGTTTATGGAAGCATGGAAAGAAAGAAAAAGAAAAGAAAGAAAACGCTTTTTGCTGACGAGGGGGAGGTGGGGTCTAATAATTGCAAAATACCACTAGGACCTTATATAATCATCAACTATATCACTGCCACCTTATATAAGGTCCTATATTATTAGGTAATTTCCTTTTAAGGGGTCAATGTGTAAGTGATAAGGATTCATTTAAGCCATAATTCAAATTTGTACAACAATTTTATTTTTTTCTTAATGGTCGCTGTTCAAGGAGCAGTTTTCGTCTTGCTAGGACTATGGTTATTACAAATAATTTGTTATTTCCATTTCATTCTTAGCTAAAGTGAATGTATTTGACTTATATATTAACCCATTCAAAGGAAATTACCTAATAAGTTAGGACCTTATATATTGTGTTGTAGTGTGTGACGCGCCTTCTCTCTATTTTTTTAATCCTTAAGCCTGTGCCTGTTTTGCACCACCCAGGGGCCCCGTGTAGGGATTCCATTTTAAGGGTCCACTCCCACGGACACGGGCAACTCAGCCCCCAATAATAGTAATTAAATATTTATTATATTACAGGTAATACTTCAAAGTACGCCCCCCCAGCTTCCGTGTCGGACCGGTCGACACACAAATGGTTGCTGTACGTCCGCGGCTCGCCGATGTCACCTGACATCTCGCAAGTCGTGACAGCTGTCAGTGTCAGGCTCCATCACTCTTACGCACCACATCACACTGTCCACATAGAGTGAGTTGATTGACTAATATACCATCACGCCTTTATTCCCCAACGGTATAGACAGAGACTTCCACTGAGACATTGCATTCATCATCTGCCTAGCCTTTTCCCAATTACATTGGAGTCAGCTTCCAGTCTAACAGGATGCACTTTAATACCGGTATTTTACATGGAGCGACTGCCTATCTGACCTCCACAACCCAGTTACTGGTAACATGATATCTCGTGGTAAGACTGGTTGTCAAACTTTCAAGGTTTGTACTTCTTGTTCTACATACCCCAATGGCAACAGGCGTGATTGTATATATGTCTTATTATATCTTATTGAATCTAGTATGAATAAATACATATAAATCTTTAAAGACAAGAAATGCTTAAACCAATATTAAATGTAAGAAATAATAAAATATGAAAAGCATATAAAATGTAATAAATAATAAAATGTGAGCAGGATTTGAATCTGTGCCTCCCGTATTATTACTCCTGGCACACGGTATAGTGAGCAGAGCTCGGGATAGCTCAGTTTGCAGAGCACCTGGAGTATTTATCCGTGAGATGCAGGTTCAAATCCTACTCACGGCCGTATTTTTCTTTCCGCAAAGGGTTTGAACTTATAAATATAACTTTATAAAGTATTATATATTTATATTTGTAATAGTTTTAACTTTAACTAGTACTTACTATCACGTATCTTTTTTCAGTAAACCCCCCTACCACGTATCTCGCCGCGGATGGGGGGAGTTTCCCGCCAAGATAGAACTCCACTTTGCTTTACCAGAGAGAAACAGACCCGCCACCGTCGAACATACCATCAAACTGGACAGAAACTATACCGGACTACAGATGTTGGGTGAGTCGGAATAGTCAGTAAAGTCGCGAAAGTCGTTAAATTCAGGATAGTCTTACCATTAAACTAGACAGATATTATATTGGGCCGTAGGACCGGCTTCTGCCCGCACGTCGCGAGATCGAAAAATATAAATAGGGAATATGCATGTATTTTTTTATATTTTTACTCTATTGTATTCGTTGATACATTACCACGAAAAAACATAACACTTGTAAAAATATGATTATTGAGTATCAAAATTATTAAACAAACCTGCAATCAATTTCGGGCGTTTGAAACGCCGACATCTTGGCGCGCTTTCTCTGACGTCAGTACACATCATAAAATATATCTTTTAAAGTATGGAGTGTTTAATTGAAGATTTATATTTTTTATTGAAGGGATTTTCTTCAAAGAATAACGTTAAAGCTCAAAAGAAACCACAAAACATTATTTTATAATGTAATATGCCGAAGACAAAGCGAGCGAAGAGAGCTCGGGATTTTGGAATTATATAAATGCGAGAAATAACAACTTTCTCATATTTTTCAGGCGCTGAAACAATAGTAGACGTCTGGCTCTACAGCACACCAGAAATGTTACAATTCGAGTTCAAAGACCTAGACGAGACAGAGACAACAACAGAAACGGTCATAGAACAGAAAGAGACAGAACCTGTGCCCGAAACTATAGACAATAGCGACACACACACAGACAATTGGATGGAATTCTTCTCCAAAGGCCCCACAGAAGTCGATGTAGACGAAATGATCATAAAACCTATTAAAAAAGAACCACAGGACATCAAACAAGACATAGAGACCGTTATCGGAGCAAATATCATAGAGAAAAGTGCAGAAGTTTGTAGTGAAGTTAATATTAAAAGTGAAAAAAGTTGGGATGTTAACTGTACTGCAGATGCTATGGTAGACATTCCTGATGAGATTCTAAGTCAACCGGCATCACCGAAGAAGAGGATTGTCAAATACATAGACCCGACCACAGGCAAAATTTATTATCTAGAAATGGATAGAGCATTAGATTTAAGTAAAGTACAAGAAATCGTAATAAACAATACGAAACCTGCTAAAATGAGTCCCGTAAAATCGAACGGGTTGAAAAGTTTCCGAAAGAAAAAACCTGGCGTTTCACTACTAAAACCTGAAGTTAAGAATATGTTAAAAAATAACGATAGTAATGCCCAAATTCAGTCCAATTTTGCACACATAGAAAACGATCATTGTTATCTGGCAACACCGAGGAAGTTTGACAATGTTGCCACAGTAGAAAAGAAAAAAGAAAAGAGTTTGTATGACTGTATTTGTGCTGGGGTCAGTAGATTGAATACTGTGAGGTCTGGGGTCAATTATTTGGTTAAAAAGATACCTTTAATAACTGATTCGGCGAGGGATTGTGATTTTGTAAAACATTTTCCATTTGTCGTTGAAACTGAGGAGAGATACTGGAAACTGGATTTTGCTAAGAGAAGAAATATTGAAGTAAGTTTTTTTACATTAATATATGACATTAAATAACGCCTGCATTCCTCGAGTGGGTAGACAGAGGTGTATATAGAATAGTTGTAATACAATTATTCGGTCCAATGCAATATGTTGGTGAGCATATGATTGCAATCAACCAGGCATGTTTTTTAAAACACAATAACACAGCCCTACCCGGGAATTGAATCCAAGACCTCACTCTCAGCAGCTAAGGCATTTATTAATACTAGTGGTTGGTTGCCTGACCGAAATTCGACTATAATTCATTAAAATTTTAAATTTGAATGTTGTCAAACGCATGTTAGATGTATAATGTTTTTTTATTAATTTAATATGTATGATATTGCATCTTACTTATAACTATAAACGCGAAAGTTTGTATGTATGGGTGTTTGTTACTCTTTCACGCAAAAACTACTGAACGGATTTGAATGAAATTGGGCATACAGATAGTTTATAGGCTGGATTAACATATAGGAGACCTTTTATCCCGGCTGGACCCAATTCTGAAATCGAAGCGGGTGAAGTCGCGGGCGGAAGCTAGTATTATATAAGGTCCTAATTTATTAGGTAATTTCCTTTTAAGGGGTTGATGTGTAAGTCATAAGTATTCAAATGCACAAGGAAATAAATTGCCAAAGCACACTTTAAATTAATAATAATAAAAAATTATAATGTTTGATTACTGCTCTTTACTGATTATGCTGTCCCCGAGCCGCCGGAGGGAACTACCGCGACATGCCCCCCCCCCCCCCCGCAAGCCCGCGCGCCCCGCCGCCGCCCCGTCTCCTCGTCGCGTCAGCTGTTACTACCTACTTCTCTCATCGTGTGGTTGCTGAACAACATAATGTCAAAGTTTAAACCACCCGTAGGTTACTGACATGGCTTTACACACCATCGAGAACATCTCTCAGGTGTGCTGATTTCCTCACATGTTTTCCTTCACCGTTAAAAGCAAGTGATAATGAGTTTATAATACGCACATGACTTCGAAAAGATAGTGGTAGTGGTCGTTGATTCGAACTTGCGACCTTTGACTCAATCCAACGGTCATACATCTAGGCTATCACTACCTACTTAGTTGGCACGACCTTTTCCCGCGCTAACAGTCAACGCACCGGGCAGCCGGGGTACATGACCGTAGGTAAATACTAGGTAAAAGAAGGCCACGACAAAATTCAGAAAACCTACAGACAGTGACGTTGTATACCTATCCTTTATGACAACTTAACTAATAAAAAAGTTGCAGGATCATTAAATGTTATAATTTTACACGAAAACATCTGTGATTCGAAATTCCCATCACGCATAAACCGGGCTTTGGACTGACAAATTAGTGTAATGCTATGGTCAATAATTACGTTAAATTGATAGCATGTAGGTACTACGTAGGCATAGGTTTGCATTAATGTACAAAGGTCATTACAGAAACTTGGCATGTTTAAAAGTTTGAACCACACATAAGTACCTACAACGACTTTAATTAATTGAATACTTAATTACTTACCAATAAATTAGAATAAGATTTGACAAACATTTGTAAATAACTCTTGTCCTTGAGATCACATCACTTACGTATTCACTTGAAGTTACTGCTTTACGAGACACTTATTTACACGAAATCAGTATCAACAACACTGTTTGGTTGGAGACTTTAAAACGGAATCACTTAGGTATCTACTTAGATCTGTTGCGGCGTACTTGTTGTTTTCCACTAAGCTCGTAGTGACGTAGCAGAGCCCTATAATCATCACAGAAGTATTCTCCAAATAGCGCAATTATTAGATTTTTGAACCTACGAATTTTTCGATTGTACAAAAGCGCCGTGCTGCAACGCTTTGTCGTCATCGGATCATCAAACGCGCCGGCGCCGACTGAATTACTTTGTAGGCATACAATCACTCGCAGCGGGCTGCGGTGGCGAGCGGCGGGCGGCGGGCGGCGGGGAGTGGCGGCGGCGCGGCGTCAGCGTCTGTTGTGCTATCTCTTCCTTTCGTATTAATCGACGACACGCTTACTCTTTCTTCCTTCCGGGAAGTATGTGTGCGAACTGTCACCGTCGGCTTCTTTAACGGTCACGTACCTACTAAAATTAGTATTTAATTTCGCTTGTGTCGGATACCATCAAAGAATATCGGCTTGTTCTGTCGGCGATAAACAAAGCATAAGAAAGACCATGCCTAATTGCCTACCGAGTAGTTCAAAAATACTTCCGTACCTACTTCGTAATTTCAGTCAGCTGCATGGTGCGGTGCGGTGATGTACGATGGTTCGGTGACGGGTGACGTTGCAGCGGAATGACCGCGACGCTTTTGTACAATCGATAAAAAATCGTAGGTTCAAAAATCTAATAATTGCGATATTTGGAGATTACATAAATGATGAATATGGTGAACAATCAGTATGTTGCAATAGATCTATTTTGTGATATCTAAATAATAATCTCGTAACAGTTGTAAAATACCTAAGTGATTCCCATTAAAGTCTTCAACCAAACAGTGTTGTTATTACTGAGTTTGTTTAAATAAGTGTCTCGTAGAGAGGTACATTCGAGTAAATACGTAAGTGAAGTGATCTCAAGGACAAGGGTTTTTTCAAAGTTTTTGTGAATACTTAATTTAATTTATTGGTAAGTAGGTAACAAATAAATTAAAATAGTTGTACTTAAACTGCCTCGTTGATCTAGTGGTCCCAAGCGCGACTGCTGAGGTCTCGGGTTCGATTCCCAGGTCGAGCAGTGTTATTGGGTTTTTCTATTAGAAAATTCTTGCAGCTTAGAATTGTTCCCGGTAGATGGCAAGAGGCTCACATGGGACTTAATAACAGCATTGGTGAAATGTGAGTGCACAAATGTGTACACCTCTGCCTACCCCTTCGGGGAATACGGGCGTGATGCTATGTATGTTGTACTTATGTATTTATGATTCAAACTGTTAAACACGCCAAGTTATTGTTATAACCATAACATTAATGCAAGCTAATACCTACGTAGTGCATACTATCAATTAAACGTAATAATTGATCATTGACAACTTTCTAGTACCTAATAGTTAAAATTATTTGTCAGTCTAATCCAAAGCCTGGTTGAGTGTGATGGGAATTTAGAAATACAGGTGCTTTCGTGTAAAATTTTTACATTTGCATTTTTTTTATTCGAGAAGGTATCGTAAAGAAAAGTTGCAACGTCATTGTCTGTAAGTTTTCTGAATTTTTTCGTGGCCTTTCCTAGTAATGTAGTTTCTAGCTCTAGAGCCCCGGGTCACTTGGGTCACTTGGCTGTAACGCGGGAAAAGGCCGTGCATAAGTAGGTACTCAGTAGTAAAATACTGTGGCGGGGCGGCGGGGCGCGCGGCGCGCATTTCAGGTAATTTACCTACGCGCGGCTCGGTGTGTAAAGCCATGTCAGTGACCTACGGGTGGTTTAAACTTTGACATTATGTTGTTCAGCAACCACACGATGAGAGAAGTAGGTAGTAACAGCTGACGCGACGAGGAGACGGGGCGGCGGCGGGGCGCGCGGGCTTGCGGGGGGGGGGGGGGCATGTCGCGGTAGTTCCCTCCGCGCGGCTCGGGGACAGCATAATCAGTAAAGAGCAGTAATCAAACATTATAATTTTTTATTATTATTAATTTAAAGTGTGCTTTGGCAATTTATTTCCTTGTGCATTTGAATACTTATGACTTACACATCAACCCCTTAAAAGGAAATTACCTAATAAATTAGGACCTTATATAAAAATATTAGCTTTTCAGACTCCTTTTCCATATAAACTTTAACTGTGCAAAATTTCATACTCCTCCGTGTGCGTAATTTTCGCTTCACGTATTAATATATATAAATGATAAATGATATTTATTTCTGTAAATACATCTGTTATAGACACTTTTACAAGTCATAAAAAAAAATTAAGCTAGATGGCGTCGGCATTTCCTATCTGACTAGCTCTGAGAAGAAATGCCGAAACAAACTCAGAGGTCAACGTCTCTTTTAAAGTCCAGACATCATTTTAATCAACATATGAGTGTAATTCTGTAGGGATAGGTCTGGGATGGCCTAACCGACGGCACGTATGCATCAGTCATCGTGTAGCTCAACCACAATTTAGGGAGCTTAACGACCCGTCGCAAGACGATACCAGATCGGCAGGACATTTGCGTAGGCCACGGAGAGATCTCAAAAGCCGCCAGACAAATCAAATAATTATAACTTCAATCCAATCCTACACAATACTCACATTCACATTTTTATGGTAATGATAGATATGTCATACAACAATTAATTTCATTAGAATGTCAAATATTAATTAAATACATTAATAATCAATTAAAATGTCAATAGTAAATATTGAATAATTCTAACATAGAGTTAGCAACAGTACAATGTCAATTGTCAAAATTTGTACGTATATACTTATCATTTCTATTTCCAGTGGTCTCGAGCGAAATTAATCAACAGAATTCTCTCCGAACATATTGCTACTACAGAACCAATATGGCGGACGAAACAAATCCTCGCCTACTCCAGACTCCACGGCCACTACCCAATCAGAACAGACACCATCCACATCAAAACCGAAACCAACGACTGGTCATCATGGAATGACCTTGAAAACGTCAGAAAAATGGAATCCAGCATCAAGGAATTGTACCCAAACCCCGGAGACATCAACAGCCTCTCATTGTTCGATATATCAGAATTTTGTGACCGTACCAGAAATTCTGACAGCGTGTCAGAAGTCATACCGTTGTCTGACGATGATGAGGAGGTCGATGTTTTGTCTTGTGGGGTCAAGGCGAGGGTTAAGACGGAAGTGGGGGGTGATAGTGGGGGTCTGACGCTGCTCCCGGTGGATGATGAAGAGGATCGGCAGAGGTTCATGTTTATTGAGAGGAAATGTGCTGATATTGGGATCGAGTTGAGGAATGAGGTTGTGGGGAATGGGTATTCTTATAGGTGAGATTAATTTGGTATAATTTTTAAATACAGGGTGGCGCCGCGTGTCGCAGGTTCGATTCCTGCACGTAGCGAATATTTGTATGATTTACAGATAATTGTTCAGGGTCTGTTTGTATGTGTGCTTGTGAGAATAAATGTCTGTAAACGCACCCACGATACAAGAAAATAATACTAGTTATTAAATAATATTTTTAAACAGCAAAATAAAAATGGCGTCATTGAAATTAACACACGGTCACTAATCATATTTCAAAAATATATAACTTAAAATAGATTTTATTTTTAACCAAGCAATCCTTAAACTTTCTCAAATCGTGTGGAGCAGTGATAGCTTAGTGGTATGACCGTTGGACAGGCAAGTCTAAGGTCCGAAGTTCGAATACAAGACACGCCACATTTTTTTTTAAGTTTGTTCCAGAGTAAAACGTAGCATCACACATATATTCCACAAAGGGGTAGGCAGAGGTGTACAAAGTTGTACACCCACATTTCACCAATGCTGTTATTAAGTCGCAATAGGTGGTGAGCCGATTGCCATCTACCGGGCACAATTACAACTCCGGGCTGCTACTGAGAATTTATTAACAAGAAAGCTCAATAACACTGCCTGACCCGGGAATTAGACCCGAGACCTCCTGCTCAGCAGTCGCGCTTAGGACCACTAGACTAACGAAGCAGTTTCATAGTAAAAAAAAAACAGATATGAGTACATTGACCTCTTAAAGTATGATAATGGATTTGTTGTATAGTTTTTTTTTTAAATTTGGTATTATTATGTTGACAGCGCTGTTCACGCCGTGATGTTGTCAGCAGTTCGGAGCTTCGCAGAGGAGTTAGTGCGAAGCGCTCTCGCCGTCAAACTGACGGAAGACTCCTCGCATACCACTCCCACCGTGTGGGCTGGGTTAGTATCAGATTTACGTCATATCATCACGCTAGTATGCACTTCCCCAATGGGTTAAGCAGGTTACTGTTGTGCAATCAAATTTCACTGATATGTTCTTATTTATGAGACACATTTGTGAGCTTTCGAATGATACTGAGAACTATCTAACAAAAAAATTAATAAATCTGATCCGGGAATCGAATTAAGGAACTTATGCTCACCAGCTGTGTTTCCGACCATATTTTCTTTGTTGTTCATTTTGTTTATTTGACAGATTATTTAACGATATTTTAGAAATAATAAATTTAATTACTAACCTCAAATATGAGATAGGAAAACTTCGATTCATGTTTTAGGCATATTTTTGTCCAGAAAAAAAATATAATATGATTCAAAGGTATTTATTTTGAAATCACGAATCTACAGTTAAATTGTAAAGTTAAGGATTTTTGTAGAAAGAACAATACGGTCGAGAGGAGGGTTCGAACCTTTGCCTCCCGGATAAATACTTCAGGCTTCCTCATCACTACGCCATTTCCACCTCTGCTCTTTACTCCGAATCCTCATTTTAATACGTCTTTTGGTGACGTCATTGCTATGTATTCAGTTCCCATAAATTTCTTGCAAAAAAATAACGATGCGTTATAGTTTTTAATATTAGTTTATTATTTATCTGTGGTTTAATATATTAATCTGAGAATTTAGGTTATAATTACTCATTACTCTAGCATGGGCTAGATTGAATTAAGGTATTGTTATGGTACGATATATCTAATTATGTAGTATACGAAATATCAGTAGTAGTCTCTTTGCAGCGCTTACGCAACGCAATAAGACTCATTATGTACTATCGCGGACACTCCCGCCTGGCCACCACTAAGTTCATTTTCGCTTGCACAAAAAAAATAGAAACGCTCTGTAGCCCCGCCAAGGCCAAATTAGATCGTCCTTAAAATTTACAAAATGGAGTACACGTGATGCGTCACTAAGCTGCGCAGTGCAGATTGCACTAATTACGTCCTCGCTTTAGATAAAAAAATTAAGTGGTTAGACGGAAAAGGTCGCGATAGTACACTTGGCTTGCGAATAAATGTTTTTAGTTTAGAGTTATATTAGTATGTATTGTGTGTGCAGGTCATCGTCCGTGCGGCCGGCGCTGTGCGCGCGCGACGTGCTGCGCGGCGCCGTGCGGGCCCCGCGCGCGCGCGCACTCTCCGCCGCGCACACCGCCGCGCGCGCCGCAAGCAAGCACAACCTATAATATACGTGTATACCGACACTACACTGGCCTTTTATTTCATTCCTTCGTCTTCAATAAAAAATATATTTGTACCACAATTTTATTTAATTTTTTTCTATGTGCAGGCTGTGTTTCTAGATACTTGCCTAATTCAAGGAGGTGAATCTAGGTGTAACTGATTACAAAACAATAAAAAAGTGTACCCTAGAAAACCGAATTAATTACGCAGTTTTACTGTTTTTTACGTATACTTCGTGTCATAGCCATCGTCGCGTCGCGCGCAGTAGGTACAAAGACGGCACGACGCGCCGCGTCGACAGAGGCCGAGCGCAGGGACCGCCGGCGACGGGCGCTACGTACTACCCGCGCACGCTATCGCCACGGCTCAACGGAAATTTGTTAGTGTGTCGGTTGACGCGAACGAGTGTACACGTCGAAATCGCGCGCGGTCAATTTACGATCGGGTACCTACAATGCCGCATTTTTAAACTATGAGTACGTCGATATGGTGCGCTTATGATAGGCAGAGTGGTGCAGTGCGTGCTACGATGCTGGCTGCTACACAATACTGTACTGGGTGCATTACAGGCAGCTTGAAATACCTGTATTACCAGCATGATGGTGCACCACCACATTATGGACATGTAGTGCGCAAGGACATGTAGTGGGTTGGACGTGATAGCCCAGTGCCTTGGCCTCCTCGGTCTCCGAACCTTACGCCGCTAGACTTTTATTTGTGGGGTGACGTATAAAAGTTAGTGTACACCGATGAAATTACAAGTGTAGTGCAATTGTGTGCGTGAGTGGGAGTGTGCTGGTGTTAGGTAATTTAAAAGACAACAACAGGCGACGTGCCCAGTTATGTACAGCTCGTTATGGTGCACATTTAAACAAAATTGTTACGAGTAACATAAGTTCAGTAGTGAACATTCAATACGTAAGTACATTTTATTATTCGCACGTATGCGGGTCATTCTTCAAGTTGAATTCCTTGCCTTATTTTCCTCGCGCAATTAATTTTACGAAAATAACTTCAAAATGTTATAATTTTCAATAATATAAGTTCATGGATATACAATCAGCTTGTATTAATGACAATTTTATTACTTCGAATTTAGTTTCGTAAAAATATTAATGCGAGGAAAATTACATAAAGGATCCAACTTGAAGAATGTCCCAGGCACGGTCCAATGATCAGTTGACCTTGACATCAATAATTAAATAACCCAGTACCCTAATCTTGTAACTCACTTGCGATGCATTGCATTGTTTAGATTTCAAAGCATTTACAAAAACAAACCTCTCATGCACATACCTACACCTAGACTTTGAACATAACCGGACCCGCCAACCGCGGCGCAGATCTCGACCACTCCGCCACAGATTAGTAATATATGTACTGCGCCAACTGTGCCTTCAATGCGCTCAATGTTTCAAGTCCTACACAATTACGTATTTCAAAACATTCGTCTTAGATTATAATTATAATATCTTCATCCAAGGTGTTAGTACCTGGGTCATTCTTCGAGTTGTGTCCTTTGCGTCATTATCCTCGCCTTTAATATTTTTATGAAAATAACTTCAGAATGTTATAATTTTCATTAATATAAGTTCATGGATATACAATCAGCTTGTATTAATGAAAATGTTATTATTTCGAAGTTAGTTTCATAAAAATATTAAAAGCGAGGATAATGACGCAAAGGACACAACTCGAAGAATGACCCACCTACTTCATTTCAAAACCAGACATTTTGCTTTTTATTTTCCTTCTTAGAGAGCTTGCCATATAAGTCTGCCTGCAACGGAAGATGTGGTCATTCTTCAAGTTGTTTTTTTTTGTCATATTGTCAAATTATTTTATAAAATTAATTTCAAAATATTAAAATGTTCATTAATAAACAATGATTGATATACAATAAACTTGTATTAATAAATATTTTGAAGTTAGATCCATATTTTTGTTCAAAAAAGCCTATCAATTCAAATCAATCTGCCTAGCCTTTTCCCAATTACATTGGGGTCGGCTTCCAGTCAAACCGGATGCAGCTTAATACCAATATTTTACATGGAGCGACTGCCTATCTGACCTCCACAACCCAATTACTGGGTAACACGATATCTCGTGGTATGACTGGTCGTCAGACTTTCAGGCCTCTGATAATATTATTATTGCGGATAATGCTAAGAGAGAACTATTATATTGTTGTATTAATCTTATATCTGTGACATTGAACAACAATTTACTAATATTTTGCATGCAATTGATACATATCCTGTATAGCTAAACATGTGGACTTTACCTTAATATCTGACTGTAACAACTTTATACCATGTTTAAAGCAAATAGAGACTTATCTTATCTTATCTTATCTAAAAAATATTTGCCACGAAAATGACGCAAAGAATCTAACTTGAACCATGTGCGTTCATTATCCCCATAAACATAAAATAATTTTGTCACCATATAAAGATACATTTACCACAACCAAGAGACCATTCGCCAGAACCGCTCTGTATTACAATTCAATATAGATCTTTCCGTCCTGTAGGTTTATTCTGAACCATTCGAACACTTCCGTATAAAATTTTAAAAATATTATTCTAATGTATTTTATAATATATCTTATGTACAAATATATATCATGCTTTATCAATTTCATCGTTTTTTAATACCGCTTAGAAGGTCTGATCGGAAACTTTCCGTACGGATTACATAACACCCGTTTCCCGAGTTATTTGAGATTGACGCAATATTTATTTAGTCTCCTATTCCCTTCTATCGGACGTCGCGTTATCATTCACATCCTTTTAATTGATATCATCCCTCTCACACAATCCATTTTCTTTGATCTCCCTCTCCCACTCCATCCACCATTAAATAATAAATAAATAATACAAGCAATCTTTATTGTACAATATATTTCGTCGAGAAATTATAATTTAACAATTGACAACATAATACATATTATGTCGTATCTATATATATATTACAAGATATTCTTCTCATAATGCTCAAACTTAAATTTTTAAAGGTTTCAGTTTAGAATTCACTACTACTACAGTCTCAGAAGGAATAAAGAGCCATAGACGGGGAACTGTTTCTGGGCCGTTCTGCTGTACTTCTTCTGGGGTTCTGGGTTTATGAGAAAAACCTGAGAATAACAACTAATATCTAGAAAAACTATGAAGTTGTGTTACAATTATAGATCCACGGATCTTAAAAAAAATATGGAAGTAATGTTACGTACGACATGTGAGAAGCGTGCCTAGTCATCCAATTTCGCTTTTCATACGCGACCTAAACGCATACAAATACTTAAAACTCATATCCACTCGGACTCGGCGCCAGTACGCTGCGTGTGTGCGTGCTAATCTATGCATCGCTTATGACAAGGCAAGGTTACATCCGTATTTTTTTCAGATCCGTTTATAGACCAAGGATTTTTCGTGTCTATGGTTTTATGATTTGTTTTGATTAAGTTTATGATTTTATTTTACCGCCAAAGTTAAAATTTGTTATAATGTTTAAAAAAATCGCGCTCTACCAAATGAACTAAACAAATTTGATATTTTTGTTAATATTAAGTAAGCTGAAAAAGTCCTTGAAGGTTTAGGAACGGACTCTGACAGTGTGGTGACGATTTTTATTTTTGTTATTTAGAACAAGTGGATTAAACCAATTTAATATTGTTAAATGAAGAGTGGAATAAAAATGAAAGGGTTTGTATTGAAAAAGGGATCTAATTCACTTAATTAAAATTATATAATAGGCAGACATAATAGCTGTATTTATACGAGTCTAAAACTATTATTAAAAATATAACACACAAAAAATAAATGATAAATTTTTGTATCAATTTTAAATCTTTATTGGATTTCACTTTACAAATACACAAAATATTTTCGAGACAAATTATATTTATGACTATTTATTTATTGAATTACTTGTTTATAAATTCTCTATTAACTTAAATTGGCAATAACCATTGACATGTTTTGAAATCATTGGCAATAACATAACACTAAAGTTTAGTCGAGCACACGTATCAAATCGGCATCGAATCGCTTCATTCCTACTTATGAAATTCTATGACGACACTATATGCTCGGCTTAGACTGCAAATTCAAGATTCGGAGAAAAGTGCGTCTTGTATTGCACTAAATAAACGCATTATCTATCTATCTAAGTGCAATGTCTGGCCAACACATTAGCCACAATTGCATATACATTTAATGTATCCACACTATCGCAATATCGTTTATGAAGCCGATATGAGGCAGCGCACTGTAGGGAAGATTACTTTTTATTTCATTCACACAGCACAGACAGGATAAGAAAGAAATGAAAGTACAATCGTTGTCCTATATAATATTGTTGAACGAATTCTCGATATGCTTCAGTTGTTTTAAAGAGTAGGCAGGGGACGTAGCTGATAGCTTTCTGTAGTTTCTGCCTTTCACATGAATAAGGCATGAGCTTATGTAAGTTCCTTATTCTGACCGCAAGTAAAATTCCAGCGAACGGATCTTAAAAAACTACGGACGTAGCGTTGCGTACGATATGCGAGAAGCATGTCTAGTCATCCAACTTCGCTTGTCATACACGAGCTAAACGCATACAAATACTTAAAAAACTATTGCCGAGTGGATACTCGGCGCCAGTACGCTGCGTGTGTGTGTACGTGATCTATGCTTCGCTTATGACATGGCAAGGTTGCATCCGTATTTTTTTCAGATCCGTGTTCCAGCTGTTAATTGTTTAACTAATGGACGCATTCGGCATTATTATTAAAACATTAACGTTTCTCTTAGTAACAGTTAGCAAAATGAAAGATACAGGCACCAAACATGAACCATCTGATATCAGCTTTAGAAAATTTAGTTTACGTCAACTAAAGATGAACACAGTAAGGTGCCGAACTGATCCGTATGCATATAATCTTAACTCAACACTTTTCTATAATGTCACTGTTTCTGTGTTAAATATAACAAACGTTTTGTTAACCACGTCCCACTTCCAAGAATCAGTCGAGATAACTTCATCGTCATTATTTTAAAACGTTTTCTTATGACTCATTGACTAAAGCGGCCAGCAAATTACTTTGTTGCGTCGTGTCGAGACGCAGAGATTGACCAATCAAATGAAATCGTTATATTATCTTGAGTTTCACTGCGTCAGAAGGCGTCAGGACATTACACAACACAATAATGTCAATCCGGATTTATGCCTGTATCAATAAACCCATCTCACTTCAGAAGCACCCTTCCAAAATTCTGCCTACTTTGAATTTGAAACATCATACATTCCACCATCTCAGTCATATCAGGTCGATATTAATGACAAGCTAACATATAATAGGGGCCGATTCATACGGGCATTATGGCGCCGAACACAAGAGACACGCGTTCCACCGCAATTTTCGTTATAATCTTCACGTAAAAGCTTTACTACTGCAAACATTTTTGTTCTTGCAAGCGAATTGTTCAGTTCGCGCGCGATGTTCGCACCAACTTCATGCGAATAGATGTGGAGACGTATCTTTCCTTGCATCGTATTGATAAGGCATTTACGCTGACTCCGATCTTTATGATTTTGTTATCATTTTGAACTTACACGATTATTGAATAGATTCAGGCGTTACTTTGCGGAAGTCCATTACAATGCAGGAGCTGTTAGACCGTGCAGTGTCCGCCACACTGCACGGTCTAACAGCTCCTGATGATGCCCCGTGGAGGGGCGAAACACGTGTAGAGTAGTTGGTGGTAGTCGGAATTTTCACCGCTTGCGTATGTGCATATATTTCCGGGCGGGCGGGCGGTGCACAGGTAATGCATGACTACCCTCAATTTTGTGGAAGTAGCTAGATATTGTATTTATTTGCATCCATTACATGATTAGTTCATGAATTGGCAAGTCTATCATAATGAAAACTAATAACGCCACAGTACGCGTTCTCAATGTATGTAATTAAGAATTAAAAAACGCGTCGCGTTGTGTGTTACAAGTCTGTTACATGCTTAAAGTGGGTTAATTATGTTTCGAAGACTTATTATTAAATTAAATAATAAAATTCTGATATAAATAAAGAAGTGTTGTAGAAGCGTTTACAAACTACCTCACGTTTTGACCGCCACTATATGAATGGTTGTCAAAATCGGAATATTGACTAAAATGACGTCATATTTTTCTTAAATTTATATTGAACACACTATTTAAGTAGTACTACACAAGACCACGCACACATCTGAAACGTGTCACACATCACATACAAGGCCAAAGCCAGGAATTTATCTGGGGGGGGGGGGTTCTTCCCCTTTTCACGTATGGAAGAAGTGCATTAAGAATAATTTCGATTATTTCCCGGGATGGTCCCCACCCACCCCCGCTATAGCCTAGCGTACAAGGAACATGATATTTTCGAGACGCATACAGGTGAAACTGTTTCGGTATCGGCGAGTACGTTGTGTCGTATCGCGTGGCGTAAACGTAATGCCACTACTCGCCGTATAAAAGTATTGGCTCCGTTGTCTCAGCGAACTTATTGATTAACTCGTTATATCGAATTGATGGGCACTTCATAGCAGTGTTCACAACTTGAAGCAAGACAATTATCGTATCGTATGATAGAATTATCGCACATGGATTTTTGCGTATGCTAAAATTAGTTAGATGGAGCAAAATTAACGTACTTTTCAAAATAACCACTATAATTAATTAATATACATCATAATGAAAATTATCGTACCATCTGCGTACGATAATAATGATATTTTAGGCATCAAATTACCGTATGGGTACGATAATTATCGTATGGTTGCGAACACTGCTTCATAGTACCCTGCACCGTATATTTTTAATATTTCTAGATAGTGTATTTCGGCGTACACTTGTCGTGTTATTACTGCATGTTAGAAGTTGTACGCAAGCGGCTGCGCAGTACGCAATGTTATGAAATCGACAATAACCGCGTGCTGTCTTACTCACTCGTTTACATTCCGTCAAAATATCTGTCTCAGCGGGGTCGAGTGCAGTTTGTGCCAAATGTTTGGCGGTCGCGTTGATTTTCTTAACATAAATATTTTAGCACAATAACATTTTTCTATACGTACCTGCGTGGTCGTTCCGAAAGCGTAATAGGCATGATGACAGTATTAAAGAATCAAAGAATAAATGGTTTTAGAGAAAACTATATTTACACAGGATTCTAAAAAATTACCTAGTTTAATAAAACATTAAGATTAATAAGATTGTAATAATACTGCAATCGGCCATGTTAAAACGCCAATTACAGGGAATGACGTCACGCCTCAATTGAATGTCTATCACCGCCGTGGTATTGCTTGAACTTTAGTCAAATGTTATCGAAGCGTGACGTCACAACCCATCAAAAGCGACGCCATGACACCCATGAGCGTTTTAGCGCTTAATCTGTTGGCTCGCTCATTAGCAAACAGAACAGATTTTTATTGTTATGAAGTACGTACAAAACGTGGTTGAGCCAAAGGGTTAATTCAAATTAGATAGAATAAAATGCAATAATCTGCGTTAAAACATAGTTTATTGCTGAAATAATGTGTTTTTTGGAAATAGTAGACGTGTACCTATATTACAGGAGATTTTAAAATCAGTCATCATGCCTATTCTAGAGATACAAAGCTCACGTTTGCGTAATGTAGCTCTCGCTTTAGTATTTATGGAGCACCTCAGATTTATATTTAAAAGACTTCGGTATAATTATATTGTGTTATCCATAATAGTATACTATGATACAAGTGAACTAAGTTTGTCATTACACTCGATACTGGATTGTAGCCCGAGCCGCAGGCGAAAGTTGTAGTGCAACCGAGAGTGTTATGACCAATGCTCGTCTCATACATATTTATGCATTATAATGTACTATTATGATATTGTATTAAATTGAGATTACTACAAATATTCAGGCTTCTCACCATAACAGATATTCATCACAACCCTGTGATAGTAGAACCAGCGCTACTTGACAACAAGAAAACCAATTTGGTTACTTTTTAACAAAAATCCAATTTATTTTGATTTATTTCATAACAAGATGTTTCATCAGCATTTCAGTGAATTTCAAAATAAATAACCTCTCGTTCGTCGAAACAACCATATTATGTGTATAACAATTAATTTTCTATAATAACATTCGAAAGTCTATACAAGGTGCAGCAGCAGTTTCAGATTTCTCTCAAATCCTTTGAAATCTAACTACAATTAAAGTCTTCCAAATCATTCATCAGTTTTACTTATTTTTATTTCAAATGTTTTACAGTTGGTGCCTGCAAAATTTTCAAATAGCACGTGTTGTGTGGGCGTGTCCCTTGTATCGGGCGTGGCTAGGCGGGGGCAGGGTGGGGCGCGCCCAGTAGCCCCGCCCCCGAGGGCGCGGCGGGGGCGGAGCTTGGGGAGGGGTCTTTGTTGGGGCGGCCGTGGCGCTCCACTTTGATCTTTTCGCCGTTCATTATTGCTTTTATGTCGTCTGCGTCTAGAGTTTCATACCTGGGAAAGAATTTGATATTGAATGACTCAAAAATCTTCAATTTTTAACACAAATGACTAATCGGCTACCCTTATGTCACATGTGTGAAAGGATGTTGACCTCGTCCGACCCCGGTCATAAACATTAATCAACATCATAAAAATATAACGATTTTTACGGTAATTTCGTCAATCATTTAATCCTAATTGTCTGTGTAATGAAGAAATACATTAAATGATACTCACTTAAGTAACGCTTCAGCCAGAGCTTTGTGTTCCTTGGCGTGGTTGCGCAGGATTGTCTTAGCGCGGTCGTAGCTATCTGACATAATCTTTTTTATCTCACCATCCACCTGTAACCCCAGAATAGTATTTCCTATAATAATCAAGCAATGGAAGCCTGGTGGCATGACCATTGTACAAGTGGCAAGTTATAGGTCGTAGGTTCGAACCCGAGGCACACACCATTGACTATTCTAAGCCATGTGCGCATTAGAAATAAATTATCACTTGCGTAATATGGTGAAGGAGAACATCGTGAGGAAACCAGCACACCTGAAAGATGTTCTCGATGGTGTGTAAAGCCATGTCAGAGACATACGGGTGGTTTATACTTTGACACTAGGTTGTTCATCAACCACACGGTAAAAGAAGAATAATAATAAAATCATAGATCAACTACTATCCAACCCAAAATGGGAAGCGTTACAACAACTAGGATTTAAAAGTCAAGTGTTTTTAATGTAGATTCTACCAATGAAACTAAATAAGTAAAAGTTGCATGCGAAGTCAAATTTTATGTTTTGTCTAAATACCCGTGCTTTCCGGCCGGATTGTTCAGTTTAATTAGCAGAATGAACCTTAAAACGACTCCTCTAATTCTAATCAATATAAAAAATGGAATCCTGTGTATATTTTTGAAAATATTGTGCAGGGTAAAGTATGACTAGTACTGACCAGCTCGTTGGTGTAGGGCCCGAGCTGCTCGTGTTGCTGCATGGCACTGCGCGCCGGCTCCATGGTGCGGAGCCCGACCTTCTCACTCATGCCCCACTCGCGTACCATATGGGACGCTATCGAAGTCGCCTGCTTAAGATCCGATGATGCGCCTGAACCACAAAAATTTACCATTTAAAACTAAGGTCCTAATATAGACCCTTGAGGACCCCAAATTATGTTTAGTCAGAACAGGCAAGAAAATAACGTAATCCAGAAATGTTTTAGGATCAGGATTCAGGATTCACATTGCTAAGGAAAAAGGAGATGTGCGAAATAAATTCAAAATAAAAGTCATTACATTTTAAACTGTATCTTAATAGGGTAACGTTGACAAGCCAAGTCAAATGCCTTCGGACGGTTTGAACTACTCTGAAAAAGATTGTACTAGTATTTTTTACTTCAGCCTAGCAAGTTCACAAATACCATCAATCTTTCAGTCATGTCTATCCTATGGTACTAACCCGAGGTGATCTTCTCGGGTCCAAACACCAGTTCCTCAGCAGCGCGGCCACCCATCATGGTGTCCATCATGGCGAGCAGCTGCTGCTTCGTTACGTGATATCTGTTAACAATACGTGATGACTCAGATGATATGGGAGAAGAAAATAACAAAGACAGATCGATCGATCGAGGTTAAGCTGTGCTTTCCGAGGTCGGTTACCGTACCTCGGAGAGCAAGTTAAACAGTTGGTCCCGATGGTCTAATAAAGATCTGATCTAATACACCTCCAGACCGTACTTCGGTCACGGCGGCCTATCTCCACGGAGATTGGCCAAGTACGGAGCAAATATTATAGTGTACAAGTGTACAGGTGTATGCGCAAACACAAGTGCACTCCCTCTTCCTTCATTCTCATAGTCCGATGGGACGGCAAGCCGACACTACGACACTACTTACTGGTATTAAGCTGCATTCGATTAGACTGAAGGCCGAACCCAGCATATTTGGGTAGGCAAATTAGATTGTCGGTTTTGAGTATTTCATATAGCCTAGAGCAGGATATTTGCGTCCTGCAGCCTGATGTCTTACGACGGCTCTTGAAGCCCCCTATAATATGGAGCTCAAACATGAAGTTATGCACAGTAGTCGATAGGGAAAACATGTAGATAGAAATGTGAAGTGGTCAAAATGCTATCAGAATATTATAGTTTATTGCATCTAATGTTGTCAATCATAGAAGATTTACCGCAAAAACTGGCAAAAGGACTAAGACTTTTTACTATTAAATATAAGCAAATATTACAAACGCATTATCACATGCGTAGAAAACTCTTAAGTTATTTTTTGTGGAAAGAAAAATATGGTTATGAGCAGAGGTCCAAATAGCTTAGTTGGCAGGGGCGGTCTTAGGGGGTAGCGGGCAGGGCAACCGCCCGGGGCCTCGTGCTCTCGCGTGACAGCCACATAGAAAATTATTTGGTACTAATAGTACTCATGGTTACACGACAGGCCACCCGCGCTCTCTGGCTTGATGATGATTAATAATTTGTTATCCTTGTGTTTATTCATTTTTTTTATTTACATTAAAACATTTAATTGATTTATTTACACCTCAGCAAACTAATTCCACAAAGAGAAGGGCCTCACAAACATCTACCCGCCCGGAGCCTCACAATGTCCACCAGAACCTCCAGAAAGGGGTTCACATCCTGCTTATTACAATTTTTGGGTTCCAAGACTTTTCTTCTACTTGGACCAGTCGGATTCAATTGTCGTGCTCCATTAAATATGGTTCAGGTACAAGATAATTGATGCATATGTGCCATCAGTTAAGGCAAGTCAACTCGAAACTGCTATGGCCCTTTTTTCAAAAGGCCTTTCCAGATGGTTACTGATGTCTGGACTTAAAATAGACTTTGATCTATTAGTTTGTTTAGGCGTTTCTTTTCAGAGGTATTCAGATAGGAAATGTAGGCGCTCTCTAGATCATAGTCACATGTAAAATAATTCTGAAAAGACTTATTTACGGAATAAACAATTAAATTTTAAGTAGTTAACTCACCTTTCTTTTGCGGGTATATATGCGGTGTGTCCTAGTGACGGTCCGCGCGGGATTATGGTCACCTTGTGCAGAGGATGCGAATCCTGAAGACAATAAGCACTACAGTACACAAAATGTTGAGTATTATTATGTTAAAGTTACAATATTAAATGGAAAAAGAATACCGTCGCAAACAGGATTCGAACCTGCGCCTCCCTGCCTGCTTCGTGGTGGTGAGCAGAGGTCGAGATGGCTTAGTGGTCAGAGCGCCTGGAGTATTCATCCGGGAGGCGCAGGTTCGAATCCTGTTCGCGACCGTATTCTTTTTCCATTTAATATAATAACTTTAGAGTTCGCTAAGCATGCGTTTATGCTTTTCAAAAGATTTATCTTGAATTATTAAGGTAATTCTTTACGACATTGTATTAACTGCAAAGTTAGTCGTGTCGGTTCAGTCACCTGTATAGGTACTGAATAGATAGCAATGACGTCGCCAAAAAGACGTGTTAAAAATATGGATGAAGAATTCGCGGTGGTGAGCAGAGGTCGAGATTGCTTAGTGGTCAGAGCACCTGGAGTAGTTATCCGAGAGGCGCAGGTTCGAATCCTGTTCGCGACCGTATTATTTTTCCATTGAATATTGTAACTTTAGAGTTCGCTAAGCATGCGTTAATGCTTTTCAAAGATTTATCTTGTTCTTGTATTATTATGTTTTCAACACACTTGCTCGTAAACTGGCTTTTATCGCTTTTAGGTTGATAATGCAGTCATTTACGGGCACGAGCTTTTGACATAACATTCCCACTAGTACGGTATTGTAAAACAAAAGTAGTGTAGAACCTTAACATTACTTTTTAAATTTCAGCCGGGAGTTTGAAGTCTTTGCTGAGATTTAACATCTGTTTGATTCATAGAAATAAGAATGGACGAGAAATGTTAAGTGGGCGTGTCCGCGTGATCGCGATAAGAGCAATTTGCGCACGTCGGGAAAAATGGCCGTTTCAATAGATCAGTTCACATTTGACCACGTTCGTGAAATGTTGTGAAAATGCCGTGTTGTCTGGTACTGCAAAAATCTAAGTGATTTTAATACCTTTATTATGGAAGGTATCACGTATGATATATAATTACACGAATTTTATTGTATTTAACTAAATTAACAATAAATTTAAAATTCTTGTTATTTCTACTAAGTTACATTTGCCTTGATGGAACAAGACGACATTCGTATTTTTGTACGAAATACATTGCTTCTTATATACTAATTAAACTAGCAAGCGATCAATAAAAAACGTAATATAAAGAACAGCGACCGATACTCTCAATAAACACACGCGTCGCGTGGTACGATCGGTATTTTGAAAATTTGAATAGAGAATCGTTGGTTTTGTGATCGTGCAGACTGCAAACGGTAATACATTTATCGATAATTTACGATAGTAATCGTAGAATATTGATGATATGTATTACTTTTTTATGAATAAGTTGTATTAATCTATACTAATATTGTAAAGCGGAAGAGTGTTTTTGTTTGTATGTTTGTTTTACAGCGCTAATCTCTGGAACTGCTGCGGTGTCGTGGTGCGAAATAGGTAATCATTATATCTGTAGTATAATTATACGCGGGTTAAACTGCGGGGTACAGTTAGTACCAATATATTAATGTTACATCTATATTTATATTTATATAAAGTAAGAAACTGACTGGCTGACTGATTCACTGACTGACTGATCGATGAACGCACAGCTGCAACCGCTCGATCTAGAAGCATGAAATTTTGCACAAATTTTCCTTAAATGACGTAAGTGTGCACTAAGAAGGGATTTTTGGAAATTCATCCTCTAAGGGGTTAAATTGAGTTTGTATGAAACTTCTTAATTTTTCTAATCTCCGAAACGGATGAACCTATTTTGACGGGGCTTCCACGGGCAGATAGCTCATTTTATAAGGAGTAACTTAGGCTACATTTATTTTAGAAAACGTATTAGGGTTGAGCGCCAATAAATCTGTTAAGCAGACGAAGTGTTATATAATTATTTATATTATAAAGCATACCATGCCCCTTTGTTTGTCTTCCATGATTTTTAGTTTTGTTCATCCAAAAGTCCTTCAGAGAACGTTACTAGCTATTATTACATATTATATTGACGTATCTTTTTAAAATTACTCTACTTCATTGTAAAATGGTTTACAAGATGGATATTTTTCAATAGGTATTATTTTTATTTGATTTGTAATTCTTTTTAGTAATAACATAGTCGTTTTATTAAGTTAATTTATACCCTCTATCATTTTAAACTTTAAAATTATGATTGAAACTGAAAACGGAAACTATTGTGAATCAAGCACACTATATATTTCAATAATGTTATATAGAATATCGATAACAATTATCGAAAATTACATGGTCTATTTGAATTAAATATTTTTACGTTGGCAGTACCTACGATCGGCATGATTGGCTACTAACATTGTGGATTTGGTTTATTTAGCGTGAGTAGCCAATTATAACGTTGTGCTCATTGTATGGAGGGGCAAAAGTGGATCGCTAGGTTCTCGTACATTTTGAAACACATAACATATCTCTTTCCTTCTAATATCTTTGGTTTGATTAAATAAATTGTGTTAGTTAATATAATTAATACGTCAATTTAATGTTACACGATAGCAAAAAAAAGAGAGTTATAAAATCTGCCTCATTTTTCTACTGGTCACAATGGCGGTTTTAAAACGAGGTCCTGGGTTCGATTTTCAGTTCGAGCAGAAATAGATGTTGTCTTCTTCGACGTGTGTAAGACCTTTTACTTTGGTCTCTTACCTTGGTGAAGTACGCAACGATAGCATGCCCCCCCTCGTGGTACGCAGTGATGGTGTTGGCTTCTTCATCAGGAAGACGGGAGCGCCGCTCAGGTCCCATGAGGACCTTATCCCTCGCATCCTCTAGGTATTTCATTGAAACTGTTTTAGCACCGTCTATTGCTGCCCTGTTGAAGAGGATTACGATATAGAATTATGAATCGGAATGGAGTGTTCAAAAGATCTATGATAGTCGTTTGCGAGAAGTCAGATTCCTGAAAGTCTGACAAAGAATCTCACACGTTGGTCTAGTAGTTTTTGGGGACTGAGTTGCCCGCTTCCGTAGGAGTGCACCCTTAAAATGGAATCTCTACACGTGGCCCCTGGGTGGTGCTGCACAGGCAACACAACTCTGGTGGGAGGCTCGGTCGCGTTAATAGTATAGTAATGAATAGTTAAATAATTTATTCTGGATCTACGTGCTCCATCCTCGGCCACACCGTCGCTTACTATCAGGCGAGTTGGTAGCCCAACGTAGACACATATTTAATAAAAAAAAAGTTGCAAGTACGGCTGCTGAGCGTCGTCCTGGATACGATTCTCGGGTGTTCGGGTTTTTCTATTAGGAAATTCTCAGTAGCAGCCCGGAGTTAGGAAGCTGGTGGTGTGACACCCCGTGCTTCGGAGAGCACGTAAAGCCGTCGGTCCTGCGCCTGATCTCTCTCCGGTCGTGTCGGATTGCCGTCCCATTGGACTATGAGAGTGAAGGAAGAGGGAGTGCACCTGTGTTTGCGCATACACTTGTGCACCGTGACCCAAATACTGTTGGGAGAAGTATTATTATGCTTGCATTCCTTATAGGTAAAGCAGCTGTAGTACTGGACCTTGGGACTTACGTCTTCGTGTTACTTACTTGAGCGCAGCCTGGTTGACCATGTTCTCTAGGTCAGCGCCGGTGAAGCCGGTGGTGCCTCGCGCCAGTACGTCAGAGTTGACGTCAGTATTCGCGCGTACCCTCGCCAGGTACAGCTCCAGGATCTCGCGCCGTCCGCCGTAGTCTGGCGTCGGCACAGTCACCTGTATAATAGAGTGACGTACGTGTAAAAGACTGGTTGATGACTGATGTAATTTTATCTGTGCATTCGTGCTTCGAAAAGGCCCCTTATACCATCGGTACCGTTTATAAAACACATGTTGAGATCGAGTGTGGTCACGAGTCTTGTGGTCAAGTGTGGTCACGAGTGTTGAGGTCAAGTGTGGTCACAAGTATTGTGGTCAACAACAAGTAGTGTGGTCACGAGTGTTGAGGTCAAGTGTGGTCACGAGTGATGGGTCAAGTGTGGTGACGAGTGATGGGTCAAGTGTGGTGACGATTGATGGGTCAAGTGTGGTGACGAGTGTTGTGGTCGAATGTAGTCGCCAGTGTTGTTGTCAAGTGTGGTCACGAGAGCTGTGGTCAAGTGTGGTCACGAGTGTAGTGGTCGAGTGTTGAGGCGAGTGTGGTCGCGAGTGTTGTTGTCAAGTGTTGAGGCGAGTGTGGTCGCGAGTGTTGTTGTCAAGTGTGGTGACGAGTGTAGTGGTCGACTGTGGTGACGAGTGTAATGGTCGAGTGCGGTCACGAGTGTTGTGGCGACTCTGGTGACGAGTGTTGGGTCGAGTGTGGTCATGAGTGTTGGGTCAAGTGTGGCCACGAGTGTTGTAGTCGATTGTGGTCGCGAGTGTTGTTGTCAAGTGTGGTGACCAGTGTAGTGGTCTAGTGTTGAGGCGAGTGTGGTCGCGAGTGTAGTGGTCGAGTGTGGTGACGAGTGTTGCGGCAAGTGTGGTGATGAGTGTTGAGGCGAGTGTGGTCACGAGTGTTGAGGTCAAGTGTGATTACGAGTGTTGAGGTCAAGTGTGATCACGAGTGTTGAGGTCAAGTGTGGTCTCGAGAGTTGTGATGGAGTGTGGTCACGCGTGTTGTGATGGAGCGTGGTCACGAGTGTTGTGGTCCAGTGTGGTGACGAGTATTGTGGTCGAACTTCATCAAGAGTGTTGAGGTCGAGTGTGGTGACGAGTGTTGAGATCAAGTGTGGTGACGAGTGTTGTGGTCAAGTGTGGTCACGAGTGTTGAGGTCAAGTGTGGTCACAAGTATTGTGGTCAACAACAAGTAGTGTGGTCACGAGTGTTGAGGTCAAGTGTGGTCACGAGTGATGGGTCAAGTGTGGTGACGAGTGATGGGTCAAGTGTGGTGACGAGTATTGTGATCGAGCTTGGTCAAGAGTTTTGAGGTCGAGTGTGACGGTCGTTCTTTAATGTGGTCAAATGTGGTCACGAGTGTGGTGACGAGTGTTGAGGCGAGTGTGGTCACGAGAGTTGTGATCGAGTGTGGTCACGAGAGTTGTGATGGAGTGTGGTCACGCGTGTTGTGATGGAGCGTGGTCACGAGTGTTGTGGTCCAGTGTGGTGACGAGTATTGTGGTCGAACTTCATCAAGAGTGTTGAGGTCGAGTGTGGTGACGAGTGTTGAGATCAAGTGTGGTGACGAGTGTTGTGGTCAAGTGTGGTCACGAGTGTTGAGGTCAAGTGTGGTCACAAGTATTGTGGTCAACAACAAGTAGTGTGGTCACGAGTGTTGAGGTCAAGTGTGGTCACGAGTGATGGGTCAAGTGTGGTGACGAGTGATGGGTCAAGTGTGGTGACGAGTATTGTGATCGAGCTTGGTCAAGAGTTTTGAGGTCGAGTGTGACGGTCGTTCTTTAATGTGGTCAAATGTGGTCACGAGTGTGGTGACGAGTGTTGAGGCGAGTGTGGTCACGAGAGTTGTGATCGAGTGTGGTCACGAGAGTTGTGATCGAGTGTGGTCACGAGTGTTTGGTTCAGTGTGATCACCTGTTGTGGTCGAGTGTGATCACGTGTTGTGGTCGAGTGTGGTGATGAGAGTCGTTGTCTAATGTGGTCACGTCTACTGTGGTCGAGTGTGAGTCACGAGTGTTGAGGCGAGTGTGGTCACGAGTGTTGAGGTCGAGTGTGGTGACGAGTGTAGTCACGAGTGTAGTGGTCGAGTGTGGTCACGAGTATTGAGGTCGAGTCTGGTGACGAGTGTCGAGATCAAGTGTGGTCACGAGTGTTGAGGTCAAGTGTGGTCACGAGAGTTGTGATGGAGCGTGGTCACGAGTGTTGTGGTCCAGTGTGGTGACGAGTATTGTGGTCGAACTTCATCAAGAGTGTTGAGGTCGAGTGTGGTGACGAGTGTTGAGATCAAGTGTGGTGACGAGTGTTGTGGTCAAGTGTGGTCACGAGTGTTGAGGTCAAGTGTGGTCACAAGTATTGTGGTCAACAACAAGTAGTGTGGTCACGAGTGTTGAGGTCAAGTGTGGTCACGAGTGATGGGTCAAGTGTGGTGACGAGTGATGGGTCAAGTGTGGTGACGATTGATGGGTCAAGTGTGGTGACGAGTGTTGTGGTCGAATGTAGTCGCCAGTGTTGTTGTCAAGTGTGGTCACGAGAGCTGTGGTCAAGTGTGGTCACGAGTGTAGTGGTCGAGTGTTGTCGCGAGTGTTGTTGTCAAGTGTGGTCGCGAGTGTAGTGGTCGAGTGTGGTGACGAGTGTTGCGGCAAGTGTGGTGATGAGTGTTGCGGCAAGTGTGGTGATGAGTGTTGAGGCGAGTGTGGTCACGAGTGTTGAGGTCAAGTGTGATCACGAGTGTTGAGGTCAAGTGTGATGACGAGTGTTGTGGTCCAGTGTGGTGACGAGTAGTGTGGTCAAGAGTGTTGAGATCAAGTGTGGTCACGAGTATTGAGGTCGAGTCTGGTGACGAGTGTTGTGGTCGAGTGTGGTCACGAGTGTAGTGGTCGAGTGTCGTGACGAGTGTAGTGGTCGAGTGTGGTCACGAGTGTTGAGATCAAGTGTGGTCACGAGAGTTGAGATCAAGTGTGGTCACGAGAGTTGTGATGGAGTGTGGTCACGAGTGTTGTGGTCCAGTGTGGTGACGAGTAGTGTGGTCAAGAGTGTTGAGGTCGAGTCTGGTGACGAGTGTTGTGGTCGAGTGTGGTCACGAGTGTAGTGGTCGAGTGTCGTGACGAGTGTAGTGGTCGAGTGTGGTGACGAGTGTTGAGATCAAGTGTGGTCACGAGTATTGAGGTCGAGTCTGGTGACGAGTGTAGTGGTCGAGTGTGGTCACGAGTGTTGAGGTCGAGTGTGGTGACGAGTGTTGAGATCAAGTGTGGTCACGAGTATTGAGGTCGAGTCTGGTGACGAGTGTTGTGGTCGAGTGTGGTGACTAGTGTTGAGGCGAGTGTGGTCACGAGTGTTGAGGTCAAGTGTGATCACGAGTGTTGAGGTCAAGTGTGGTGACGAGTGTTGTGGTCGAGTGTGGTGACGAGTGTTGAGGCGAGTGTGGTCACGAGTGTGGTGACGAGTGTTGAGGTCGAGTGTGGTGACGAGTGTGGTCACGAGTGTAGTGGTCGAGTGTGGTGACGAGTGTTGAGGTCAAGTGTGGTCACGAGTGTTGAGGTCGAGTGTGGTCACGAGTGTTGAGGTCGAGTGTGGTCACGAGTGTTGAGGTCGAGTGTGGTCACGAGTGTTGAGATCAAGTGTGGTCACGAGTGTTGAGATCAAGTGTGGTCACGAGAGTTGAGATCAAGTGTGGTCACGAGTGTTGTGGTCCAGTGTGGTGACGAGAGTTGTGATGGAGTGTGGTCACGAGAGTTGAGGTTGAGTGTCGTGACGAGTGTAGTGGTCGAGTGTGGTGACGAGTGTTGAGGTCGAGTGTGGTCACGAGTGTTGAGGTCGAGTGTGGTCACGAGTGTTGAGATCAAGTGTGGTCACGAGAGTTGAGATCAAGTGTGGTCACGAGTGTTGTGGTCCAGTGTGGTGACGAGAGTTGTGATGGAGTGTGGTCACGAGTGTTGTGGTCCAGTGTGGTGACGAGTAGTGTGGTCAAGAGTGTTGAGGTCGAGTGTGGTGACGAGTGTTGAGATCAAGTGTGGTCACGAGTATTGAGGTCGAGTCTGGTGACGAGTGATGGGTCAAGTGTGGTGACGAGTATTGTGATCGACCTTGGTCAAGAGTTTTGAGGTCGAGTGTGACGGTCGTTCTTTAATGTGGTCAAATGTGGTCACGAGTGTGGTGACGAGTGTTGAGGCGAGTGTGGTCACGAGAGTTGTGATCGAGTGTGGTCACGAGAGTTGTGATCGAGTGTGGTCACGAGTGTTTGGTTCAGTGTGATCACCTGTTGTGGTCGAGTGTGATCACGTGTTGTGGTCGAGTGTGGTGATGAGAGTCGTTGTCTAATGTGGTCACGTCTACTGTGGTCGAGTGTGAGTCACGAGTGTTGAGGCGAGTGTGGTCACGAGTGTTGAGGTCGAGTGTGGTGACGAGTGTAGTCACGAGTGTAGTGGTCGAGTGTGGTCACGAGTATTGAGGTCGAGTCTGGTGACGAGTGTCGAGATCAAGTGTGGTCACGAGTGTTGAGGTCAAGTGTGGTCACGAGAGTTGTGATGGAGCGTGGTCACGAGTGTTGTGGTCCAGTGTGGTGACGAGTATTGTGGTCGAACTTCATCAAGAGTGTTGAGGTCGAGTGTGGTGACGACTGTTGAGATCAAGTGTGGTGACGAGTGTTGTGGTCAAGTGTGGTCACGAGTGTTGAGGTCAAGTGTGGTCACAAGTATTGTGGTCAACAACAAGTAGTGTGGTCACGAGTGTTGAGGTCAAGTGTGGTCACGAGTGATGGGTCAAGTGTGGTGACGAGTGATGGGTCAAGTGTGGTGACGATTGATGGGTCAAGTGTGGTGACGAGTGTTGTGGTCGAATGTAGTCGCCAGTGTTGTTGTCAAGTGTGGTCACGAGAGCTGTGGTCAAGTGTGGTCACGAGTGTAGTGGTCGAGTGTTGTCGCGAGTGTTGTTGTCAAGTGTGGTCGCGAGTGTAGTGGTCGAGTGTGGTGACGAGTGTTGCGGCAAGTGTGGTGATGAGTGTTGCGGCAAGTGTGGTGATGAGTGTTGAGGCGAGTGTGGTCACGAGTGTTGAGGTCAAGTGTGATCACGAGTGTTGAGGTCAAGTGTGGTGACGAGTGTTGTGGTCCAGTGTGGTGACGAGTAGTGTGGTCCAGTGTGGTGACGAGTAGTGTGGTCAAGAGTGTTGAGATCAAGTGTGGTCACGAGTATTGAGGTCGAGTCTGGTGACGAGTGTTGTGGTCGAGTGTGGTCACGAGTGTAGTGGTCGAGTGTCGTGACGAGTGTAGTGGTCGAGTGTGGTCACGAGTGTTGAGATCAAGTGTGGTCACGAGTGTTGAGATCAAGTGTGGTCACGAGAGTTGAGATCAAGTGTGGTCACGAGTGTTGTGGTCCAGTGTGGTGACGAGAGTTGTGATGGAGTGTGGTCACGAGTGTTGTGGTCCAGTGTGGTGACGAGTAGTGTGGTCAAGAGTGTTGAGGTCGAGTGTGGTGACGAGTGTTGAGATCAAGTGTGGTCACGAGTATTGAGGTCGAGTCTGGTGACGAGTGTTGTGGTCGAGTGTGGTCACGAGTGTAGTGGTCGAGTGTCGTGACGAGTGTAGTGGTCGAGTGTGGTCACGAGTGTTGAGATCAAGTGTGGTCACGAGAGTTGAGATCAAGTGTGGTCACGAGAGTTGTGATGGAGTGTGGTCACGAGTGTTGTGGTCCAGTGTGGTGACGAGTAGTGTGGTCAAGAGTGTTGAGGTCGAGTCTGGTGACGAGTGTTGTGGTCGAGTGTGGTCACGAGTGTAGTGGTCGAGTGTCGTGACGAGTGTAGTGGTCGAGTGTGGTGACGAGTGTTGAGATCAAGTGTGGTCACGAGTATTGAGGTCGAGTCTGGTGACGAGTGTAGTGGTCGAGTGTGGTCACGAGTGTTGAGGTCGAGTGTGGTGACGAGTGTTGAGATCAAGTGTGGTTACGAGTATTGAGGTCGAGTCTGGTGACGAGGTTTGTGGTCGAGTGTGGTGACGAGTGTTGAGGCGAGTGTGGTGACGAGTGTTGAGGTCGAGTGTGGTGACTAGTGTTGAGGCGAGTGTGGTCACGAGTGTTGAGGTCAAGTGTGATCACGAGTGTTGAGGTCAAGTGTGGTGACGAGTGTTGTGGTCGAGTGTGGTGACGAGTGTTGAGGCGAGTGTGGTGACGAGTGTTGAGGTCGAGTGTGGTGACTAGTGTTGAGGTCGAGTGTGGTCACGAGTGTGGTGACGAGTGTTGAGGTCGAGTGTGGTGACGAGTGTGGTCACGAGTGTAGTGGTCGAGTGTGGTGACGAGTGTTGAGGTCAAGTGTGGTCACGAGTGTTGAGGTCGAGTGTGGTCACGAGTGTTGAGGTCGAGTGTGGTCACGAGTGTTGAGGTCGAGTGTCGTGACGAGTGTAGTGGTCGAGTGTGGTGACGAGTGTTGAGGTCGAGTGTGGTCACGAGTGTTGAGGTCGAGTGTGGTCACGAGTGTTGAGGTCGAGTGTGGTCACGAGTGTTGAGATCAAGTGTGGTCACGAGTGTTGAGATCAAGTGTGGTCACGAGAGTTGAGATCAAGTGTGGTCACGAGTGTTGTGGTCCAGTGTGGTGACGAGAGTTGTGATGGAGTGTGGTCACGAGTGTTGTGGTCCAGTGTGGTGACGAGTAGTGTGGTCAAGAGTGTTGAGGTCGAGTGTGGTGACGAGTGTTGAGATCAAGTGTGGTCACGAGTATTGAGGTCGAGTCTGGTGACGAGTGTTGTGGTCGAGTGTGGTCACGAGTGTAGTGGTCGAGTGTCGTGACGAGTGTAGTGGTCGAGTGTGGTCACGAGTGTTGAGATCAAGTGTGGTCACGAGAGTTGAGATCAAGTGTGGTCACGAGAGTTGTGATGGAGTGTGGTCACGAGTGTTGTGGTCCAGTGTGGTGACGAGTAGTGTGGTCAAGAGTGTTGAGGTCGAGTCTGGTGACGAGTGTTGTGGTCGAGTGTGGTCACGAGTGTAGTGGTCGAGTGTCGTGACGAGTGTAGTGGTCGAGTGTGGTGACGAGTGTTGAGATCGAGTGTGGTCACGAGTGTTGTGGTCGAGTGTGGTCACGAGTGTAGTGGTCGAGTGTCGTGACGAGTGTAGTGGTCGAGTGTGGTCACGAGTGTTGAGGTCGAGTGTGGTCACGAGTGTTGAGGTCGAGTGTGGTCACGAGTGTTGAGATCAAGTGTGGTCACGAGTGTTGAGATCAAGTGTGGTCACGAGAGTTGAGATCAAGTGTGGTCACGAGTGTTGTGGTCCAGTGTGGTGACGAGAGTTGTGATGGAGTGTGGTCACGAGTGTTGTGGTCCAGTGTGGTGACGAGTAGTGTGGTCAAGAGTGTTGAGGTCGAGTGTGGTGACGAGTGTTGAGATCAAGTGTGGTCACGAGTATTGAGGTCGAGTCTGGTGACGAGTGTTGTGGTCGAGTGTGGTCACGAGTGTAGTGGTCGAGTGTCGTGACGAGTGTAGTGGTCGAGTGTGGTCACGAGTGTTGAGATCAAGTGTGGTCACGAGAGTTGAGATCAAGTGTGGTCACGAGAGTTGTGATGGAGTGTGGTCACGAGTGTTGTGGTCCAGTGTGGTGACGAGTAGTGTGGTCAAGAGTGTTGAGGTCGAGTCTGGTGACGAGTGTTGTGGTCGAGTGTGGTCACGAGTGTAGTGGTCGAGTGTCGTGACGAGTGTAGTGGTCGAGTGTGGTGACGAGTGTTGAGATCGAGTGTGGTCACGAGTGTTGTGGTCGAGTGTGGTCACGAGTGTAGTGGTCGAGTGTCGTGACGAGTGTAGTGGTCGAGTGTGGTCACGAGTGTTGAGGTCGAGTGTGGTGACGAGTGTTGAGGTCGAGTCTGGTGACGAGTGTTGTGGTCGAGTCTGGTGACGAGTGTTGTGGTCGAGTGTGGTCACGAGTGTAGTGGTCGAGTGTCGTGACGAGTGTTGTGATGGAGTGTGGTCAAGAGTGTTGAGGTCGAGTGTGGTGACGAGTGTTGAGATCAAGTGTGGTCACGAGTGTTGAGGTCAAGTGTGATCACGAGTGTTGAGGTCAAGTGTGATCACGAGTGTTGAGGTCAAGTGTGGTCTCGAGAGTTGTGATGGAGTGTGGTCACGAGAGTTGTGATGGAGTGTGGTCACGAGTGTTGAGGTCGAGTGTGGTCACGAGTGTTGAGATCAAGTGTGGTCACGAGTGTTGAGATCAAGCGTGGTGACGAGTGTAGTGGTCGAGTGTGGTGACGAGTGTTGAGGCGAGTATGGTGACGACTGTGGTCACGAGTGTTGAGGTCGAGTGTGGTCACAAGTGTTGTGGTCGAGTGTGGTCACGAGTATTGAGGTCGAGTGTGGTCGAGTTGATTGTAGTGGTTGAGTTCACAATCTAACATAGCCTAAGACAGCTGAAGCTAGGAAGTAAACCATGTGGACTGACCTCCACATCAAATCGTCCCGGCCGGAGTAGCGCCTGGTCCAGGTCATCGCGCCTGTTAGTGGCGCCCAGCACGATCACACCCTCATTCTGGTGGAAACCGTCCATCTCTGATAGGAGCTGATTGATGGTCTGGAAGAGAAGGTATAGAATAGATTCAGGAGTCATCTTCTGGAAGTCCATTGGATGCAAATAAAAACATTTTCACGAAATTTTTTACCGACGGAACAGGAAACAGATAAGTGAAAAATAACAGGGAAAATATTTTTTTGTCGTATTGAATTGCTCCTCTTTTTTTCATCGGTTCATCTGCCTAGCCTTTTCCCAATAACATTGGGGTCGGCTTCCAGTCAAACCGGATGCAGCTTAATATCGGTATTTAACATGGAGTGATTGCCTATCTGACCTCCACAACCCAGGTAATACGATATCTCGTGGTATGACTGGTTGTCAAACTTTCAGGCATCTGACTACCAGAAACGGTTGTCATGGATCCTAATTTGACGACCGACAGTTAACGTGCTCTCCGAGGCACGGAGGTCTCGGTGTGAAGTGATGGTCACCTATCCACAAACCGACCGCGGCAAGCGCAGCTTAACCTCGACCGATCGCTGTGTGACTGTTACATAACTCTTTTTTTTATCGGTTAATAAATACAATTTCTCTTAGAGGACCAGACGGGAGACGGCTGCTGACTCAATATCGACCAAATTTGCTCGCCACTTTTGACGGGGGGTGAGGTAACACACAAGCACAAATGAACTTGTACTTAAGTCAAAATAGCTCTCGTTATTACATTAAAACTAAAAACAAACTAAATTGTGTCACACACGATTAAAATCGTGTACTATCATTGTAACCATACAGGTAAATGGTATAAAGGTATTTGATTGGGAATCATATGCCAGTGGCGAGAGGGGTACGCTCGCTTAAACTGTACTGATTCTTTCTAGCCACTCTTGCAATATTGAGGGTAGTCATGCAACAGGCACGAAGTGAAGAAGAAAGAAGTGCGTCTATGAGATTTAATTGTTGATAATGCGAGCGATATTTAAAATATCAAAACGCACGCTATTGGTTGGAAGGAAACGTGACGTCACTAACCCACATTCTTTACAAGTTTGCAGTTACTGGGTGTTTTTCATGTTATATGTCGACGTATTTAGTTTAATACTCAATTATGTATAATATTTTCACAAGTGATATTTGTTTTGTACGATTATGTACAATCGAATGATAAAAAAAACATGCACAAACCCGTGTACCGCCCGCCCGCGAATATACAGGGTTACTTGTAATATGACGGCAATCAGTTAAGGTGATGTAAAAGAGATCATTTGCAACCAAATGACCCCCCACGACCTCTGACCAAATGTCAACCATTTTCGAGTAATATGAAATTTTGATTTTTTCAAGATATCTGCAGAATACATCTTTGAAAATTAAAAAACAAAATCAAAGTTTTTTATCGATTTTTTAAATGTTGAGCAAATTTTTGGCTACAATTGACAATTTCTGCAAAAATACACAGAAGTAGGGGGTCATTTGATTGCAAATGATCTCTCCTACATCCCCATAACTGATTGCCGTCATATTACTAGTATCTATGTATAATTACTCTACACTTGTTCCCCCTCACGGGTCATCATCAGGAGCTGTTACACCCACCTGGTTAGCATAAGGATGTAGTACGCTGTTGGTCCGCTTGGCACCGACAGAATCTATCTCGTCGATGAAGATCACGCACGGGGCGCGCTCTTTGGCCGCCTCTGGGAAAGAATCAAAATATTAAATAGAGAAACTCACATGCATAAAACATAACACTCGTTTTATGGGCAGTCGTGTAAAATACAGATAAATCATTCAAAGGCATTACCGCATGCGTCGCGAAATAAAGTAATATTTTTTCTTTGGAAAAAATATACGGTCGTGTGCAGGATTCGAACCTACGCCTCTCGGATAAATACTCCAGGCGATCCGAGCACTAAGCTATCTCAACCTCTGTTCAGTAATCCGTTTTTTTTTTCCTTTTAGTGACAATGTCGTCACCTACTTTCACAGCAGAGGTCGAGATGGCTGAATAGAATGTATAAAAAAAATTGTGGATAGAAAAATAAGGTTGAGAGCAGATGTTGTACCAGCACCTCCCGGATAAATCCTTCAGGCGCTTTGCCAACTAAGCCATTCTCTATTTTTTCTTCCAATTAAACATATTTTTTAAGAGAGAATATAACATAAAACAGCACTACGCCTGTATTCCCCGAAGGGGTAGGCAGTGGTACATAATTGTACATTCACCAATACTGTTATTACGTCTCACGTAAAAGGTGGTGAGCCTGTTCTCATCTGCCGGGTACAAGTCCGAATCGAACCCGAGACCTCCTGCTCAGCAGTCGCGTTTGAGACCACTCGCTCAAAGAGGTAGATAAAAGAAAAAAAAAATACACCAAATATTAAAGATAAAGTTTGAAAAGCATTAACGTATGTTTAGCGAACTCTCAAGTTTTATATTAAATGGAAAAAGAATACGGTCGTGAGGAGGACTCGAACATGGAGTATTTATCCGGGAGGCGCAGGTTCGAATCCTGCTCACGACCGTATTCTTTTTCCATTTAATATAGTAAATTTACACCAAATATTGTTTCGTGTTATATTTCCCCAACTCACTGAACAAGTCCCGCACCCTCCTGGCCCCCTGCCCCACCAGTATCTCGTCGAACTCGGGTCCGGCCGCGTGGAAGAACGGCACCCTCGCCTCCCCGGCCACAGCTCGCGCCAGCAGCGTCTTGCCGGTGCCGGGCGGGCCCACCAGCAGCACGCCCTTCGGCAGCTTGCCGCCCAGGCTCGAGAACTTCTCCGGGGACTTCAGGAATTCCACCTGGACGACGAAAATTAACATAAACTTTTCAAATGAAGAATTTTTTTTATTTTTATTATTTCACATAACATAACATAACATAGCATCACGCCTGTATTCCCCGAAGGGGTAGGTAGAGATGTACACAATTGTACACCCATATTTCACCAATGCTGTTATTAAGTCTGTAACGTTGTAATAACGTACATATGTTTTATTATTAATGCATCCTTATTTTTGTATGCAAATAAGTCGGTTGACTGTACGCGCGAACAGTAGCTAAGTAGTTGAATTTACCGTTATCTATGACGCAGGAGCGACTCGGCCAGCTGAGACGTAAGCCCACTACGGTCATTCCATTTTTTTAGTTCGGAGCGAGTAACCGTCGCTCCTTTGGAAAAAAAAACTGTAGTCGTGATTTACGCAGTACTTGTTTTAATGTTGGTTAACTAAAATACTTAATATAAAAGTAATAATTAACATTCATTCTGTGTGTGGAATCTTCCCCAATTGGGTAAGTGTTGAACATAATTTGCTTAAAAAAAAAGATAGTGATTAGTAGGTAGTTTTTTTCCTAATTTGCAAAACCTGTAATTAACTTTCTTTCTTCCCTATTGTACTTAATTATGCCTACCTGTCTTAATTAGTTTATCCGTAGATACTACTATTGTGTTTTAATATTATTAGTGATATTGTGCTTGTAAACTCCGCTCCGCTTGTAATCATCGCCACATCACCGCTACGCTTACAGTCTTCCTACTCTGTTAGCTGTTTTTTTTTGTGGTTACAATCGGCGGCGCTGGTGGAATAAATTTTCACGATCGTGACCTGTATTCCAGGGAACTACGTTGGGGGCTCAGTTAGCCCATCTTACCGCTCACGTCGTACGGCGCTTACCTGTTGTGGGGTCAACATAATTCCTCCACCCTACGGGAACCAGCCAACCTCATCACCACTAGACGGTTCAGGGAAGTTCTGTGATTTGTGAGAGAACAAAATTTTGTGACGGTCGTTCGACCTACCCTATGTATTTTAAATATTTTTTTTTTTGTATTAAACTCTCAATTTGTATCTGTATACGCCTGGTTTTTTTTATATATATATCCCAGAGCGTATCACTGGCGCCCATTAACGTGGTATTATAGTCACATATTTTTTGTTTTCTTGCATTTATCCGTAGATGTGTGTTTTGTGTGCTTTTTTTATGTTTGTGAAACGTTTTTTTTGGTTGACTGGGATAACTAAGGTGTACGTGACTGACTTATTATTTAGCAATTACATACCTATAATCTTGTATTAACGTATTTTGTTTTTACGACTTTCGTTTCTTGTATACATGTTTTCCTGAGTACAGTCACCTGCATGATTATAGTCATATTGTTTTATAAACTTTTAACTTTTGTGTTTACCTTTTTATACTTATTGTAAGGTCACGTATGCACTAGTTTCATTGTAATGTAATATTTAAAAAGTTTTTTTGTTTCCGGTGTTTTTATTTGTTTCTTTTCAACCAAACGTTATATTTTTTTTTTTTATGTAACGGAAGGAGTATTTAATTCGGTATTTAGTATATTTTATGTTCTACTTGTTCAACATTTACTCAATATAGCAGTTATATATTTTCATAATAACATGGCTTTTCAAATTAAATTTTTATCTCTTTCTAAGAAGGAACTAGAGTATGAGGTTTCCATTAGAGGAGCTACTCCTGGCAATACCGTGGCGGAGCTGCGTCAGCAAATAGCTAAATTAGGTCCTATGTTTCCTCCTGAAGATATTTTGGATACTCAATTTTCAACTTCAGAGGATTTAAAAGGAATTAGTGATGTTTTAAGTCGGATAAAGACTAACTTTGAATCAAAATTTGATAGGAGTACTATGCTCCGTACACAAACATTATTAGGTCATTTGTATCACCGCCTTAACCGTATTGTGTGTGACGACTCATCACAGCCGTTATATGATACATATGTTAGTGAATTTAAAAGTTGTCTTGATAAATTCAACTCCTTGAAGGACATCAGTGAAGATGTGCTATTAGCATCAGCGGCGAGTAATGAAATAACCCCTATCACAACTCCGTTTAATGTAAATGTTACTTGTGATCATGGTAATAAAGATTTTACACGACTTAAATTTGATGGTAAAACATGTGTACGAGCCTTTATACAACGAGTGTTTGAATTTTGCGAGGCTAGGAACATACCTACCTATAAAGTTTTGTCTTTTTCTACAGAGATTTTCACTGGCGATGCCCTACACTGGTTAAGGAGCGTCAGAAGCCAGGTTACAAATTGGGAAGACCTTATCGTTTTATTAAAAAAAGACTTTGATCCAGTTGATCACGATTATAGATTATTAAATGAAATTCGCTCTCGTACGCAGGGTGAATCAGAGAATATAACTATTTATTTGGCTATAATGGCTGGGTTATTTTCAAAATTATCCAAACCAGTTTCCGAAGAAGATAGATTAGAAATTATCTTTCATAATATTCGTCCTTGTTACGCTAATGTTCTTGCCTCTGCCTCTAATATTGCTGATATATCTGCCTTACGGTCATTATGTCACAATTATGAAGTCGTTCAAGCGCGCCTCGCCCATTTTCATGAGCCACCAAGACCAAATCAGGATACCTTGGCGCCAGAATTTGCGTATAATAAAACTTCAAATAAACAGTATTATGGTAATACTTTTAGATCAAAACAGTTCAATTGTAGTCCTAATCAAACCACCGATAGCAAACGTTATGTTGAATCTCTTGAAGTAGATGCTGTGAGTGCTATTGGAGTTAATAAGAATCGTTATTGTCCTAGATGTAAAAATAATAGTCATAATTTACGTCAATGTACAGCTGATAAAGGGGAAATTTATTGCTTTAAGTGCGGTCGTAAGGACGTTAAACTGCCTGATTGTCCTGTTTGTAATAAATCTAATAATGTTTCTGAGCAAAAAAACTAATTTATTCGAATTGTGTCACCACCAAAAATTATAATCCGAATTTTAATATAGAGGATTGGCATACTTGGCTAAAAACTGTAAACCTGTTTTTTCAGTCCTACAAGGTGGACACAATTCGTAATAATAAACCGCACAATGACTGTAGACCGTATGTTAGTGTTTACGTACGGGGTAATTTGATTTCAGGTTTACTGGATTCAGGTTCTGCTGTAACCATTATAGGCAATAACACTCATTTATTGCTTATCAATAGCGGATTATCCCTAGTTATAGAAGATTGCATTACCGTGACAGCGGCCGGAGGCCAATTATTGAAAAGTATTGGGTACATCATGATTCCTATCGATTTTGAGGATCAGTCACATACCTTAAAGGCTTATGTAGTTCCAGACATTACGTCGACCCTTATCTTAGGTATTGATTTCTGGAAACTATTTAAAATTTGTCCTAAATATTTACATAGTATTACACTTTCTAATATTGAATATGATGATCAGACTAAAGAACAAAGTGATTTTTTGCAGTGCTATAGAAACTTGTCTGAATCTCAAAAGGAAGTAGCTGATAATATCATCAAACAGTTTGAAGATATATCGGCGGAACGCAAAGGTCTCGGGCGAACAAATTTAATCACACATCATATCGATACCGGGGATGCTCAACCTATTAGACAACGTTATTATCGTATGTCTCCCGAGAAGCAACGCATTTTGACAGAACAGGTTGATGAAATGTTAGCACTCGATGTTGTTGAGCCTTGTGAGAGTGCTTGGTCTTCTCCAGTTCTTTTAGTGAGGAAGAAAAATGGGGAGCATCGTTTTTGCTTAGACAGCCGCAAATTAAACTCTGTGACAAAACGAGATGCGTATAGCCTGCCTTATATCTCAGAGATTTTGGATAACTTACGCGATGCTCGTTTTCTTTCCAGCATCGACTTATCCAAAGCTTTTTGGCAAATTTCTATCGTCCCGGAGGATAGAGACAAAACGGCATTCTATATTCCGGGTCGAGGAACATTGCGTTTTAAACGTACGGCTTTTGGACTTACAAATGCACCCGCAACTCAACAGCGTCTCGTCGATTTGCTGTTTGGAGAGTTCGATTTAAAAGTTTTCGCTTATCTTGATGACATTATAATAATATCTAACGATTTCGATAGTCACGTGAAGCTTTTACTTCGCGTTCTTGAAAAATTGAATTGTGCGAACTTGACAGTTAATTTAGACAAGTGTCAGTTTTTTCGGAGTGAATTACGGTATTTGGGTTACATGGTTGATAAGAGAGGACTACGCACGGATCCTGAAAAAGTGGAAGCTATTATTAAGTATCCGACTCCTTCTACTCGTAAGGAACTTAAACGCTTTCTTGGAACTGCGACTTGGTACCGTCGTTTCGTTCCTAACTTTAGTACTATAGCCGGACCACTTAATAAATTAACCTCTATTAGAAAATCAGCCCCACCATTTAAATGGACTGACGAGGCTGATTCTGCTTTTCAGAAGTTGAAAGAGTGTTTAATTACAGCGCCAGTCTTGTCATGTCCAGATTATAATCAACCTTTCGAAGTGCATACCGATGCAAGTAATTTTGGGGTTGGTGCTATGCTTACTCAGGTTGTTGATGGGAAGGAACATCCGGTTGCTTACATGAGTAAAACTCTTTCAACACCGGAAAAGAATTATAGCATCACAGAGCGTGAGACTTTGGCAGTTATCACAGCTTTAGAACACTGGAGGTGTTACTTGGAGAATGGAAAGCGCTTCACGGTTTATACAGACCATAGCGCCTTAAAGTGGTTCCTTTCTCTTAGCAATCCTACCGGAAGATTAGCTCGTTGGGGAATAAGACTTTCTTCTTTTGATTTCGAATTGAAGCATCGACGTGGCGTTGACAACGTGATTCCCGATGCGCTATCTAGAGCCGTTCCTGTTAATCCTATAAATACTGCTAACCTGTACAACGTTACCAAAGATGCTTGGTACAAGTCTATTTATGATGGTTGTCTGTCGAACCCAGCCAAGCATACAAATTTTTTGATAAAAAATGACGGTCTGTACAGATTATGTAAAGGCAAGAGTGAACTTTCATCTGAGTTCTCTTGGAAGGAGGTGGTGCCAGAGGAATTGCGCGAGAAAATGATAGAACAGAATCATTCCGATCCTACAGCTGGACATTTGGGTGTGTTTAAAACATATAACCGAATCTCTTTGCGTTTCTACTGGCCAGGTATGCATCGTGATGTAGTTAAATACATTGGTAGTTGTAATAAATGCCTTTCTTATAAAGCACAAAACCATCCAACATTGGGTGAAATGGGTCGTCCGAAGCATTGCTCGCGGCCATTTCAAATGATTTCCATCGATCTTATGGGCCCTTTGCCCACAACTAGGAAACAAAATAACTTTATTTTGGTTGTAACTTGCTGCTTTTCAAAATATTGTTTGATTTTTCCCATTAAGAAGGCTACAGCAGACGTAGTGATTAAAGTTTTAGAGGAATGCGTCTTCTTGGTGCATGGTATTCCACAAACCATTTTTATGGATAACGGTACTCAATTCACGAGCAACGCAACCAACGATTTTTTCAAAAAATACAATATTCCAAATGTGTTTTATACACCTAAATATACACCACAAGTTAACCTGGTAGAACGATATAACAGGACTATTATAACTTGTATATCTATGTTTGTTGAAGACGACCATAGGACTTGGGATAGTTTTATTCCTAAAGTGCAATTTGCCATCAATAATTCTGTAAATGAGGCTACAGGATTTACGCCCTCATTTCTAGTTTTTGGACGTGAACTGGTATCTTGTGGCACACATTATATTGACAATGATTTAGGAAACGAAGTCTTGTTTGTACCTCGTGACATGTATGCTGAAAATTTGGGCCTTTTGTCAACTGTATTTGATAAGGTTCAGTCCAAACTTTGGCAAGCTCATGTTAAAAATCAGTCTCATTATAATCTTAGACGTCAACAAGCTGAATTTAAAGTTGGTGATATAGTTATGAAACGCACATACTTTTTGAGTAATAAGGACAAGAAATTCAGTAAAAAATTAGCCCCTAAATACATTCGAGCTAAAATTATCGCTAAGAAGTCACCTTTGGTTTATGTCTTGGAGGACATGAAAGGAAAGAATATTGGAACGTGGCATGTAAAGGACATAAAATTAGTAGGCCTAAACAAATAGTTATATATATATTTTTTTTGTTTAATTAGTTGTTTCTTTTCTGATATAAAGTTTTGTTCATTCGGATTTTAAGCAGTAAAATCCTTCATAACGCGGGGGGGTAATGTAACGTTGTAATAACGTACATATGTTTTATTATTAATGCATCCTTATTTTTGTATGCAAATAAGTCGGTTGACTGTACGCGCGAACAGTAGCTAAGTAGTTGAATTTACCGTTATCTATGACGCAGGAGCGACTCGGCCAGCTGAGACGTAAGCCCACTACGGTCATTCCATTTTTTTAGTTCGGAGCGAGTAACCGTCGCTCCTTTGGAAAAAAAAACTGTAGTCGTGATTTACGCAGTACTTGTTTTAATGTTGGTTAACTAAAATACTTAATATAAAAGTAATAATTAACATTCATTCTGTGTGTGGAATCTTCCCCAATTGGGTAAGTGTTGAACATAATTTGCTTAAAAAAAAAAGATAGTGATTAGTAGGTAGTTTTTTTCCTAATTTGCAAAACCTGTAATTAACTTTCTTTCTTCCCTATTGTACTTAATTATGCCTACCTGTCTTAATTAGTTTATCCGTAGATACTACTATTGTGTTTTAATATTATTAGTGATATTGTGCTTGTAAACTCCGCTCCGCTTGTAATCATCGCCACATCACCGCTACGCTTACAGTCTTCCTACTCTGTTAGCTGTTTTTTTTTGTGGTTACAATCGGCGGCGCTGGTGGAATAAATTTTCACGATCGTGACCTGTATTCCAGGGAACTACGTTGGGGGCTCAGTTAGCCCATCTTACCGCTCACGTCGTACGGCGCTTACCTGTTGTGGGGTCAACATAATTCCTCCACCCTACGGGAACCAGCCAACCTCATCACCACTAGACGGTTCAGGGAAGTTCTGTGATTTGTGAGAGAACAAAATTTTGTGACGGTCGTTCGACCTACCCTATGTATTTTAAATATTTTTTTTTTTGTATTAAACTCTCAATTTGTATCTGTATACGCCTGGTTTTTTTTATATATATATCCCAGAGCGTATCAAGTCCCATGTAATAGGTGGTGAGCCTATTGCCATCAACCGGGCACAATTCCAAACTCCGGGCTGCTACTGAGAATTTCCTAACAGAAAAAGTCAATAACACTTTGCCCGACCCGGGAATCGAACCCGAGACCTCCTGCTCAGCAGTCACGCTTGAGACCACAAGACCAACAAGGCAGCTATTATTTCACACCTTTTATTATTTGTTTTTAAGATCTTATTAGTCTATGTTACCTGGACAATGTAAGGATTCTAACGATACCCCATACATCTAAATCAGTTTCTGCGTTTAGAAGTTATAACTCACAAACATACATCACCCCCTGCCCTTATCCCAATTTATTTGGGGTCGGCGCAGCATACCTGTATCTGGCATGCTGCTAAAGTTTTATGACCGGCCGCCTGCCTGACGTCAACCCTCTTTGGGAATGCTGTTGTTGGTGGTAACCGCCACCGATACGGTCTCCTTCTATCTAGCTATGTCACACCAAATGTTATCCATGCGCCAGGTTCTGATGTTATCCTAATATCACAGTCCACTAACCGGGCTAAACTCACAAACATACCCTAAAAACATAACACTCCTTTATTGGGCAGTCGTGTAGAAAAAACCAGTGTACAGATAAACTTTTCAAATGCAATATCGCGTGTAGAGCGAACTCTTATATACATTTATGTGGGGAAAAATACGGCCATAAGCAACATTTGAACTTGTTCCTCAAGGATTACCTGTATAGGGACTGAATAGTAACGGTGACGCCACTTAAAGACACTTATGATTATATGGGTCTTTAAGTGACGTCATCGTTATCTATTCAGTCACAAGCACACACACACCCAGACCCGGAGCAATTATCTATAGATCGTACAAATATTTGCTCCGTGCAGGAATCGAACCTGCGACACGCAGCGCAGCAGTCGGTCTCTCGACCACTGCGCCAACCGCGCTGTCAAATTCAGAATAGTGAGCGGAGAAAATTTTAATAACTACGTAAAATATCAATTTTTATAGAAAGAAAATTACGTTTTGAGTAGGATTCGAACCTGCGCCTCCCGGATAAATAATCCAGCGGCTAGTAGACATCCAAGCCTTGTCGACCTCGGCTGACTATTCCAAATTCTTCCACATTTTAAAACGTCTTTTGGTATTATTCGTACCAAAAAAATTGATAACATTAGAGTTAGCTACGCATGCGTTATTGCGTTTGAAAGATTTATCTATACTCAGTTAAAAGGATTTGGACAACTTTTTGTTGATAATATTAAATGGAAAAAGAATACGGTCGCGAACAGGATTGGAACCTGCGCCTCCCGGATGAATACTCCAGGCGCTCTGACCACTAAGCCATCAGCCATTAAGATTGTAACTTCCTCAAAAATGTATAAGAAAACTTATAAATTTTTGAGGAAGGAAAAAAATACAGTTTGAACAGGTTTTTAACCCGCATCTCCCGGATAAGTACTATAAAAAAATATATAAGCCTGGAGTATTTATCCGGGATTTAACCGTTTGAATTCGCTAAGCATGCGATAATGCTTTTCAAAGGTTTCTCTTGAATTATTAAGGTAATTGCATTCTTTACGACATTGTATTAACTGCAAAGTTAGTCGTGTCGGTTCGGTCACCTGTATAGGTACTGAATAGATAGCAATGACGTCGCCAAAAGACGTGTTAAAATATGGATGAAGAATTCGCGGTGGTGAGCAGAGGTCGAGATGGCTTAGTGGCCAGAGCGCCTGGAGTATTTCGGGACGCGCAGGTTCGAATCTGCTCACGATCGTATTCTTTTACCATTTAATATAATAACTTTAAATCTTTTGGACTTAATTTGTAATACTCACAACATCCTTGAGTTCCTGTTTGGCCTCGTCGGCGCCCTTGACGTCATCGAACGTGACAGATATGTCCTCTGGATCTACCTCTACTTGGTTACCCAGCTGGATTCTAAAACAAAACAAGACGTGATAGGGGGCAACCGAGCAGACGGCTCGCCTGATGGTAAGCGATTACCGCCGCCCATGGACACCCGCAACCCCAGAGGAGTCGCGAGTGTGTTGCCGGCCTTTTAAACGGTTTGTCCCTCCGGTACCCTCACTCACTCGGCGAAACACAACGCAAGCGTTGTTTCACGCCGGTTTTCTGTGAGGCCGTGGTATCAATCCGGTCGAGTCGGCCCATTCATGCCGAAGCATGGCTCTACGACGGTAAAAACATTTAAAGGCATGCCTGCAATACTTTTTAATCTTACTAGCCTATGACCCGGGACAATGTGAGGATTCTATCGATATTGCCCCATACATCGAAATTGGTTCAGGCATTTAGAAGTTATGGTGGAATAAAGAAACATCATCATCATAGCATCACGCCTGTATTCCCCGAAGGGGTAGGCAGAGGTGTACACAGTTGTACACCCACATTTCACCAATGCTGTTATTAAGTCCCATGTAATAGGTGGTGAGCCTATTGCCATCAACCGGGCACAGTTCCAAACTCCGGGCTGCTACTGAGAATTTCCTAACAGAAAAACTCAATAACACTTTGCCCGACCCGGGGATCGAACCCGAGACCTCCTGTTCAGCAGTCGCGCTTGGGACCACTGGACCAACGAGGCAGTCCGAATAAAGAGCAGAATAAAGAAACTCACCAACATATATACATACTTACATAAATAAGAAGAAAGAAGAAAGAAAAGGATTAATTTTGCCACCAGGATAGGCACACACATAAAAATTCCAACACACGAGAACATAGTACAAAATAAAATAAAAACAAGTAAAAAAAGAACTTAGAAGAAATAAAACAAACCACGGACGCGATTTCTGCTCACTGGCAACACCGCAAAACAAATAGGCCACAGAGGATACTAAATATCGAACATCTATATAATCTGTGGGCCACAGAATAATGACAATGACAGTGAGCAGCAATCAACCGTATTTATTATTATTGATAAAAAAAAACAAAAGTTTAAAATAAGGGAAAGTGTGTCCCACCAGTGCTAAAATTCGGACATCATTTATCATTTTTTTTTTAAACATTGCCCCGCACTAGGAATTTCTTCCTGTGTCGTGGGTGCGTTTACAGACATATAATCTCACAAGCACACACACCCAGACCCGGAGCAATTATCCGTAGATCGTACAAATATTATCTCCGTGCAGGAATCGAACCTGCGACAGGCAGCGCAGCAGTCGGTCTCTCGACCACTGCGCCAACCGCGCTGTCAATCACAGCATACGATGCGATATAAAAATCAACCATGAACCCGTCCTTTTCTTCTTATCGTATGAATTTATAGCTTGGCGCCGAGAGCCCGCTTTTGCTTTCTTGAAGTGGTGGTCAAAAGATTAAACGAGTGATAATTAATTCATAGAGGATTACATAAGTCATTAAAGTTACAATATTAAATGGAAAAAGAATACGGTCGCGAACAGGATTCGAACCTGCGCCTCCCGGATAGATACTCCAGGCGCTCTGACCACTAAGCCATCTCGACCTCTCCCGGATAGATACTCCAGGCGCTCTGACCACTAAGCCATCTCGACCTCGCGGGAGGCGCAGGTTCGAATCCTGTTCGCGACCGTATTCTTTTTCCATTTAATATTGTAACCTTAGAGTTCGCTAAGCATGCGTTAATGCTTTTTCAAAGACATATCTTACATAAGTCATTGTTTGGGGTCGAACCTGTGACCAAACTTGCCAGTCCAACGGTCATACCACTAGGCTATAACTGCTGCCAAAACCTAGCTAGCCTATAATGTTTTACCTGAACACAGTGCCGCTGACTGACGCCATGAGGCTGACGAAGATGGCCAGGAACAGCACGATGGTGAGGAGTTGCTGGACCAGCTTCAGGTACTTCGAGGCTTTGGTGCCGCGCACGTTGTCTGGGTGAGAACCTGCCGGAAAGCTCAGGTTACTTGTGGAAGGAATATTGTCATAGATTATTCGGGTAGTGGAATATTTTTTTGTTGCGAATAACGTAACAAAAAATTACCACGATCATTTTAACTTTAGCCCGGTTAATGGAGTGTGATAGAAGAATAACATCAGAACCTGGTGCATGGATAACATTTGGTGTGACATAGCTAGATAGAAGGAGACCGTATCGGTGGCGGTTACCACCAACAATAGCATTCCCAATGAGGGTTGACGTCAGGCAGACGGCCGGTCATAAAACATAGCCAAAACTTTAGCAGCATGCCAGATAAGTATATGCTGCGCTGACCCCAAATAGATTGGGATAAGGGCAGGAGGATGATGACTATTCGGGTAGTGATGTGAAATAACAGAAGAATATTTACCAAAAAGCTATGGAAAAAGTACATTATGATACAATTGAGCTGCGTTAGTCATTACATTCGAGGCTGAATAGTTACCGGCGCCCATAGGCGAGGGAAGTAATGGTGCCGAGACGTTGTAATGATCACAGCTCACGCGATTCATATGCCGTTTTTCAACACACTTGCGAGGAAAATATTTTAGACAACCAAACATTTTGCTGCGATTTAAAAATGAATGTAATCGCTTTACATTTATCCAAAATGACCATTGCCATTTATAACTTAACCTTTTTAGTAAGTTCCTTTTTGGAATTATCTTAACTTCGATGTCGTGGTGGCAGGGTGCTTACAGGCCCGTCTCTTGAACCATAGGTTGTGGGTCCAAACCTGGCATGTACCAATGTGACTTATTTCAATGTCACATGTACTTTCTTAGTTAATTTAAGACATCACAGACTTACAGTGAAGGAAAACATCGTGGGGAAACCTGGATTTGATGGTCTGAAATCGCCAACCCGCAGTGAGCTAGCGTGGTGATCAATGCTCGTGCCTTCTCTGTATGAGAAGATGCCCGTGCCCTGCAGTGGTACAGTATAGATATCTGCCTAGCCTTTTTCCAATTACGTTGGGGTCGGCTTCTAGTCAAAACCGGATGCAGCTTTATACCAGTATTTTACATGGAGCGACTGCCTATCTGACCTCCACAACCCAGTAACTAGGTAACACGATATCTCGTGGTATGACTGGTCGTCAGACTTTCAGGCCTCTGACTACCCGTAACGGCTGTCATAGATCTTAATTTGACAACCAGGACCGACGGTTTAACGTGCTCTCCAAGGCACGGAGGAGTCTCGGTATGAAATGATAGTCAAAAATCAAGACAAAAATCAAGACTAACCTTATGCAAAAGGCGTATTATACAATAAAGGAATATTTGACTGATAAAAATAGTTGGTCGCTGTGTTAATACAAGATGATTCTAGATATTTGAATTTATTCGTGATTGTATTTTTTGTTATTTTATTCAAGACATCTGTTAATATGTAATCATATTTTAATATCAAATTTATTTTGTGACATGTTCATAATAATTATATTTTTATACTTTTTCTCGTATATCAAATTTGATATTATATTCTAATATTGTAGCGAATTAGTGACCTCGGCGACTAGATTATGTTATGTTTTTATTTCTCAGTCTTTCTCTTGGTGGCAGGGTCGTCATGCTCCCTTAGATGTCATTGCTCGCGGTGGCGTCGGGGGTCGGGTCGCTCACTTCCCTCAAAAATGGCGAGGAGGGTGATGGCTGATCTTTGCGTCAATCTCGTGAACGGGTGCTGCTTGTGGTGACTGGTCGTCCTGCTCACCAGTGATAGTCTGCTTTTTTTAACTTATAATTTATTTATTTTTTTGTCTTATTCATCAGGCTCGGGTGCTAATTCGTGACGCATGGTTGTACACGGAGGCGGGCACACCATTATTTATATAACGACCGATTTAATTAAATTTAAACGGAAGGACCTAAACTAAATTATAATTGATCGATCTGTGCGGCTGTTACTTAGCCATGAACCCCACAGTAATGGGCTAGCTATGTTAAATTGGATAAAGTATCTCACCTGCTAAATACCCTTCAGCGAAAGCGATCTTGATCTTATCCTTCTGCTGGTGCGTGAGGTGGCCGGAGTCTTCGTTGAGGAGCTTCTCCAGCCGAGGAGCCACCTCCGGCCCAAGCTGCTGGTGCTTGTCGGATGGCTCTTGCGCACTTAACCCTGGAAGTGAAGATATTACATAGTAATATATTTGGTTTTCGCGATCACTACACATTATGATTAAATTAAAAGGACTTTTAACCGGATTAATCGCGTGTATTATTGTTTATTGTTTTTCCTGAGGTTTCGAACACTGCAGCGTTCGTGGTCGCAGGAGGACTCATGACGAGGAGATATTACATACTAACTTAGCATCTATGTAAATCTGTTGGCTCGCTAATTAGCAGACAAAACAGATTAGATTTATTGTTATAAAGTATAATTTTATACTTCTCCCATTCGAAGAGTTAAACGCATTATCGCATGCGTAGCGAATTCAAACTGCTGGAGCCCGGATAAATACTCTAGGCATATATCTATTTTTTTATCCGGGAGACGCGGGTCAAAATCCTGCTCACGACTGTATATTTCCTTCCACAAAAATATGGATTTTATTATGAAAAATCGCCCGAAATTGCCGTTGGAATTTGGTTTTTAAATGGTCTATTTGAAATTAAAAAAAATGACTTGAGAGTTAGAATCACAGCATGGGTGTACAACTGTAGGTTTTTTACATTGACCTACACCTTCAGGGAATATAAGCGTGATGCTATGCTATTAATATATCACTATAAATTTATTAAATACAACACAAATTAGCACTAATACTAATTATCAATGATTAAAACAAAATAAAGGTTAAATTAGGAACATAAAACTAAACTAAAAAAAATTATACAAAAATACAAGAAATAGTAATATCTTAGGTTTGCGCGATCACTACACATTATAATAAAACAACTTTTAACCGGATTAATCGCGTGTATTATTGGTTTTTTGTTTTTCCTGACGTTTCGAACACTTTGCAGCGTTCGTGGTCGCAGGAGGACTGCGAACTACATAGATCAGATACACTTAGGAAGCATGGAAAGCATCTATAAAGCCCATATTAATAAGACGCTCTCATTTTGAAACTCTATCTACTTCTTCTTAAATGATTGCTAAATATGTATCGCCAGGCGTCCCCTAAGGGGCGTCCATTAATCACGTGAGGCTCTAAAGGGGGGAGAGGCGGTTTGGCAAAAATCACGAAATATCACAAGGGGGGAGGGGGGTGTAGTAAGATATCACGTGTAATAATTTTCTGTATATAAAGATAATATTTAAAAAAAAAATAGATTCTTTGTAAATACTAAACATTACACGTGATTTTGGGTGGGGGGTGGGGGGTTAGTCTTAAACCTCACCACGTATCACCAAGGGAGAGGGATGGGGGTAAAAAATGCTAAAAAAAAAACCCTGGCCGCTAAACACAACAAAAAGGGAACTTGATTTAATAGATACGAAGAAGCGACACGGTAGCTCAGTTGACAGAGCCATGACACGGTATGTCATATGTTTTTCAAAGTTTTCTTAGTAAATAATAATTAATATATGCATTATATGGCCTTAACATGTACAAAAAAATATTTAAATAACTTCTATAGAGTATAGATTGGCAAGATGTCAATGGCATCGCAATGATAACTGAAAAACGTACATAATACGCTGGTTTAAAGGAGGGAAAGTATTATTTATAAACCAATATTATGAACTGCCTCGTTGGTCTAGTGGTCCCAAGCGCGACTGCTGAGTAGGAGGTCTCGGGTTCGATTTCCGGGTCGGGTAGTGTTACTGGGTTTTTCTGTTAGGAAATTCTCAGTAGCAGGCCGGAGGTTGGAATTGAGCCCGGCTGATGGCAATAGGCTCACCACCTATTACATGGGACTTAATAACAGTATTGGTGAATTGTGGGCGTAATAAAGTAGTCGGTTTCTGTCACTTTAAAATGTCAAAATTTAATGACAACTTAAAATTGAGAAAACATCGACATAAGATGGGGCAATAAACAAAAAAAAAAGAATTAGAATTGAGGAAAGCTAAAAGAGAGATTCCAGATGCAGCTTAATACTAGTATGTTATACGAAGTGACTGCCAATCTGACATCCACAACCCACTTTCCACTCCATCCACTCACACTTAAGAGTGAATAGATTTATTCTGGATATACGTGCTCCATCTTCGGCCACACCGTCGCTAATCATCAGGCGAGTTGGTCTCCCCCCCCAGGGGTTCCGCCTCGTCGTGGTGGGGGGCTCTAGTAGCCGTGGCTTGGTCACCCACGGTGAAGCTAGAGGAACCCGGGGAGGACCGCTCCTCTGGGCTTTGCCTGCAAGCCCATGTTGGAGCGGCGTAGGTTGCGGGCCTTATGGGAGGTGGGCTGCGGCGTCGTATGGGCGGCACTGCAGCTGAGGGATGGGGGCCGCGGCGGGAGAGGAGTGCCGGTATACCGATGCGCCGCTCTCCCTACCTACCGCGGCCTTGACGGGGCCGCCACCGTTAGATGGTGGACGCGGTGGGGCCGCAGGGGAAGAGGAGTGCCGGTATAGCGAGGCGCCGCTCTCCCTATCCTTTGCGGCCGTAGTGGCAGGCGGCGGGGCCACAGACATGACCCGTCGCAGGGGACCTTGGGCGTCCGGACACGGGGTCGTCTGGCGCCCATTGCACATGGTCTCCATGGTGGTAGCGGCACGCCATCCGTTCGGTTTGTCGTGAGAGGGAGTCCGGCAACGGACGGCTGCGGGCGGGTTCGCGGTTGTGTGCGAGGGTACTGTGGAGTTTTAGTGGGTTCGAGTCCCACATAACCGCTCTGTCTCCCCGTGTCAGAGCGGTATGCGAGGGCATTTCTCCACATAAAAAAAAAGAAAACATAAAAGATGAGTTAGTCTACGTTGGTGGCCAAACGTAGATCCAATTTTGATAAAAAAATATCCTTATACAGAGTATTCTAACAAAATTGACGAAACATTGATTAGTAGCCCGAGTGTACCATAAATACATATATATACGCCTCCCGACCGTATTTCAGTCACGGCGGCCTACCTCCACGGAGATTAGCCAATATAAATAGTGCACAAGTGTATGCGCAAACACAGGTGCACTCCCTCTTCCTTCACTCTCATAGTCCGATGGGACGGCAAGCGGACACGACCGGAGAGAGATCAGGCGAAGGACCGACGGCTTTACGTGCTCTACGAAGCACGGGGGTGTCACACCACAAACTTCCTGACTCCGGGCTGCTACTAAGAATTTTCTAACACAAAAACCAATAACATTGCCCGACCTGGAAATCGAACCCAGGACCTCACGCTCAGCAGCCGCGCTTGCAACCGCTAGACCAACGAGGCAGTCAAAAAGTACCATAAATACTAGATTACCAAATCATCCTCAAGCATCTTCAAACTCAACAATAAAATGGAGATGACAACAGAGAGCGTCTCATGAATACAGCCCAAAACTAAATACTGATCGAAGCACTTACTGAGTCTGTTTATAATATTGGGGTTACGTTTCAGGTCCGCGTGGATCCCGCGCTCGGTCTTGAAGCCGCGGACCTGGACCGCGTACTTGAACGTACTGTCCATACTGCGCGCGAGCAGGCCTACGAAGTTGTCTGTCACACTGAACCTGCCGACAATGTTGATAATGGCGTCAATTGTCGTAAACATAATTTAGAACATTCCAGTCTTTTACCAACTGTTATTGCCGGAAGATGCCACACGTCAATATGGTTGCCACAGAATATCAGCGCTGGTTGGGTTGCCATAAAGGTGACACATCAGCATTAGGCTGAGTGGCGACCATTTTTCACACACTTGCGTTGTAGGGTTTTAAAATAGGATTGTATATTTATTTCATCTATTTTAAGTTTATGTATCCTTACTGCTCTGTGTGGACATAAATGTTTTCTTTCTTTCTTTCTTTCTATATGAGCAATATGGGACGAAAGAAGAGATGTCAAATTCGAATTTGGGCACGTCAAATTAAAACCTTGGAACGTTTTTAGTAGGTAAAGTTTTAGGTAGCCACTAAAATTAGAGAAGTCAAACGAAAATTGTATGGAAATTTTAGGTTGACATGATTACATTAGAATTTAACGTGATTCCGTCCGCTCTTATAGTAACGGTTGGTAAAAGACGGCAAATATTCTAAATTTAGTTTAGTTTGGTACATTAGAATTGACGCCATTGCGAAAACGTTAGTTTAATGCCGCATTGGTGTAATGGTTGCAAGTTTAGTTTCATGCGTGAGGTCCTGGGTTCAAATCTGGAGTAAAGTGTATTTGAATACAAAATAATATTATCAGTAACAGCCCGGAGTTTGGAACTGTACTCGTAGATGTCAATAGGCTCACTACCTATGACCTATATACAATAGGATAAATGTGCCTACCTGTGTGAGGAATACATAGCATCACGCCTGTATTCCCCGAAGAGGTAGGCAGAGGCGTACACAGTTGTACTCCCACATTTCACCAATGCTGTTATTAAGTTCCATGTAATAGATGTTGAGCCTATTGCCATCTACTGGACATAATTTCAAACTCCGGGCTGCTACTGAGAATTTCCTAAAAGAAAAACCCAATGAAACTTTGCTGGCCTGGAAATCGTACCCAGGACCTCATTCTCAGCCGTCGCAAACCGGACCACTAGACCAAAGAGGCATGATACTACTATTTTAAATAACAATTAATATAACCAGCCCATAACTGTCCCACTGCAGGGCATGGGCCTCTTCTCATACAGAGAAGGCACGAGCATTGATCACCACGCTAGCTCACTGCGGGTGACGATTTCAGACCATCAAGTCCAGGTTTCCTCACGATGTTTTCCTTCACCGTATGTCTGTGATGTATTAGATTAACTAAGAAAGTACATATAATATTGGAAACCTCACATTGATACATGTTAGGTTTGAAGCCACAACATGCAGCTCGAGAGGTGGGCCCGTAATCACTCGGCCACCACGACATTCATAGTATTTTAAATACTCGCTAATAATGTTTTTATAAGTGTTATATTTATATATTAATAGTACCGAACAACGAAACGGTAGCTCAGTTGGGAGAGTGATGACACGGACTGTCAAGGGACGGGTGTTCAAACCTCTTTCGTGTGTCAAAGTCAAAGTCAAAGTCCTTTATTTGCCAGAATGTAGGTATACAGAGTATGATCTTAAATATAAAATGGCCCATTTACATTCAACCATTACATATGGTATGCAAATATTTGTTTTAGTAGACAAACACAAATTATATTATTTTAATGTTAATTATTTTAAAACCTTAAATAAAACAGCAAGTTAATATGAACTACCGTAAATGATAATTGTGATACTAATTAATTATACAATGTCAAAGTAATAATATATATGTCAGTTCGAAAGCTAAAAATAATAATTTTATTATGATATGTATGCCAGTTCAAGAGATTTCTATTAGTCCACAATTATATTTTAAATGTGTGTATAAGTTTCCTTAGGAAAATAGTAATTAATATAGGCATTACATGGCCTCAACATGTATAAAAAACATCATTATATATGATTTAAAGGACTGCGATGTCTTTTCGTAAAACCTGTAAATGATTGCTAAATAGATATCGCCAGGCGTCTCCATAAGACGAATAAAAGGAAGCTTGAAAGTTAATAGTATCGAACGACACGGTAGCTCATTGGGAGACTGATGACACGGACTCTCCATAGTCGCGGGTTCAAGCCCATGTTTTATTACCTCAATCATGCTTACCTGGTAGTCTTGCCCGTGAAGTCAACAGTGACGGTCGGTAGTTGCGTCCATCCGTTCTTGTTTTTGTCGAAGGAGTCTGCTGAGACATGTGACACCTTCCGGCAAGATGCCAGGTCCCGAAGCCGTGGACGACACGCCCTTGTCGCCAGGGTACGAAACTCTATGGTTTTCATCTCACTGGAACAATATTCATAAATACATTTCCAAGTTAATTCAAAAATATAAATGAGAACTGCAATTTTTCGATGCTTAACCATAAATAGCAATTTTTACATGACTGCCCAAAAAGAGAGTGCTGTTTTTAAGGTTCAATGGGTCATGTAAGTATGTGTTTGTGAGTTTCTTTATTCCATAACTGCTAAATGCCTGAACCAATTTAAATTTGATCAAAATTTGTTTTCACAAACAGGTTTTACTCATTCCTAGGCCCTTACCTCTACAACAAGCTAAATAAGAAATTATGTATATACAACCTTAATTTTTTTAATTCTAAGTTAATTTTATATGACCACCTACAAACTTTGACCTATGATCAAACCGAATCCCTAATAAATATTATTAAATAAGTAAATCTACCTATATCGTATCTTTATTAAATAAGTAAATCTACCTATATCGTATCTTTATTGCAATTATTAAACTTATTATTTTCTCCATACTTTTTAATTATTTTGTAATTTTAAATATTGTTTAAGAATCTTGTGTCCCTGTAACATGTTGTAAGCACTCTTGCCGCCTGTGACACAGGGCTCTCCTAGTACAGGCACCATACAATTTATACCAATATGTATTAATAGTGTAGTTCTAAGATTTATATTGTATTTTACCTTTTATATTTGAATAAATTTTTTATTTATTTATTTAAATGAACGTGGTATCGTTAGAATCCTTGCATTTCCCGGGTAGCGGTTTACAGAAGATCTCAGCGCATCCGATACTATACTATTTATATGAGTAGTAGTTATTTAGAGTTATATTACATCGTAAACATGAGGGGCTCGTGGCTAAGTAACAGCTGCACAGATCGATCGATCGAGGTTAAGCTGCGCTTGCCGCGGTTGGTCTGTGGATGGGTGACCATCATTTCATACCGAGACCCCTCCGTGCCTCGGAGAGCACGTTAAACCGTCGGTCCCGGTTGTCAAATTAAGATCTATGACAGCCGTTACGGGTAGTCAGAGGCCTGAAAGTCTGACGACCAGTCATACCACGAGATATCGTGTTACCCAGTAATTGGGTTGTGGAGGTCAGATAGGCAGTCGCTCCATGTAAAATACTGGTATTAAGCTGCATCTGGTTTGACTGGAAGCCGACCCCAATGTAATTGGGAAAAGGCTAGGCAGGCAGATTGATTACATCGTAAACATGAAACAAAATGTTTACATACATATTGAAAGTAAGTCTTAGTTACATACTAAGACTTACTTTCAATATGTATGTAAACATTTTGTTTCTGGATATAAATAAATAATATCAGAGAATGACATCATATTATTATATTAGCTTAAGTTGTAGGGGTCATGAGATAAACATTGTTTTATGGCATATTAACACTAATATTGATCATAATTAAAAGTAGATCATAAAAACAAAATGATGATGAAGGACACACTTGCATCATCATAGCAGTTATAGGATTAAATTAAAATATAGATAATATTTCAAACACATTAACGCATGTGTAGTGAACTCTAAGGTATAAGTTGTTACGGAAAGAAAAATATGGTTGTCAGCAGGATTCGAACCAGCACCTCCCGGATAAATACTCCAGGTGTTCGGCCCACTAAGGAATCTCGACCTCTGCTCAATACCCTGAATTCTCTTCCACATTTTAATACATCTTTTGGTGATGTCTTCGCTATGTATTCAGTCCCTATACAGATGACAAAATACAATCCAGGCGTCCAAGCACAGATTTTTGTTGAGTCAGTAAAAGTATAAACGTATTCAATTTTATCAACAACTTATGTCGAATTTGATATTTAACTCATTAGCTCGCTCATTAGCAGACACAATAGATTTTTATTGTTATGAACTACGTATTTGTATGTGGGTGAGTCAGAGGGTTAACATCGACAAAATTAACCATGCTCATGCTGCTGGTAGTCTATGAGAGGTCAGAAAGATCTGCTGAAGGAGCTGGGATGGATCAAACAATCCATTCCCACCATGGATGCAAAATACTCTGCCAACGTCAAGAATTCTGGCAAATAGTTAATTATACCCATATGAATTGTGGCAGTATAATTGTGATTTATATAATAACAAAGCACAAATTAAATATTTTAAATTAAAATAAACCATTACAACGCTAGATGCACAGCTCCAAGCAGTAGATCTTAAGGACATGAAGTTATAATAAAACATATAGGAATTGCATGAAGGGAAAGAGGTGTGCCAGAACTGTGACCGGTAGAAATTGATAGTTCCTGCCAACCGTAATGGGTTTTATATTGATATTCTTTGCTACTGAGTTTTGAACTAATTATAATAGTAATAAATTATTTATGTACTTCAAAATAAAGTTCTGTCATTGCATCACAATAAATTATCATAGTTCATTGACTTATAAAGTTGAGTCAAAATTCTTTACAATACTTAAGTTGGCTGTTCTTTAACTTGATCCATATAGATGGGTGAAAATCTAATTACTGTGCTTTCAAAAAATAAACTTAAAAACAACAGCCTTTAGAGACATTTTCATATTTCACTAAAATGATGCTTGAGCCAAAACATCTGTCACCCATCTATATAAGATTTTCAACAGTACTGTATAATATAGCCTAATCATATAACCACTAGATTAGCAACTCTATAGTCACAGATTCCAACCCAACTTTAGTCTTCAAAAATAATGATCACTTACTTAAAATTATTGAACAAAACAACATAAAGAAACATTAAACATGGGAGATGCTCTCGAAGGTGTGTAAAGCCATGTCAGACCTATGAGGGGTTTATATATTGATATGAGGTTGCTTATCTACAGTAAGAAGGGTACATCATTGCGTTTAATATTGCTGGTCATGAGTCACACAATCAGATCATAAGATCAGACTCAATTAAAGTCTGTTTCAACATATTATTTGGTATCAATACAGTGTTCATATTATAAACATAACATTAGATTTGTTTACAAGTTTCAAGCATTTCAATTGAAAACATTGAGCTGAGTAGTGAAAACATAATCCCACTTACATAATAGCATGACAATTCTTTTGTATTTAATATCCATATTTCCAAAATAATCTCATTGAGAACCATTACAGTAGCAGTTTAATGGGGAATTTATTGATGTCTATGAAAAATCTAGTGAAGTTATATTTTATAGGCAAAGGTATAACCATATTCAGTCCATAGTGTCAACTATACATACCTTAAGACATTCTTATCAAAGTTCCTGATAGCTTCCTCCAGACTTTCTTTGCAAACCGTTGCGTCATATACTGATGCCGAGCCCTCTTGCCCCCTCACATTTTTATTTTTCCCGTTGTGTTGCTTACGATGACGAAAAACACTTGAATATCTTGAAGATAATTGGCTAAAACTAACTAAAATCTGCAATGACAAAAGGTTATATTTAGTGACAAAACAATTTTCGTTTAATATACAAGAAATTATTGTTTTAGCACGTCAGGTGGTTGCGGGCGCTTGTTTACCTGGTTTTGGGTGTTTATAGAATTCAATGAGAACATGTTACATGTAGATGGTTATTGAGTGTTTTTTTCTAATTGAAGTGCACTCGAAAATTTTGTAGGCTCTCACGTCAAACTTAATTTTCGTAGTGAAAAAAAAAAAATGGCCATAGTGTTGGGCTTTCGAGAAGAATATGAGTTACTCTAAAGTTACTATTAGAATTACTAACGGGTGTGTCATAATTGTCAAAACTTTTATCAAAATGTCCTAGAAAGTTATTTTTCATTCAAAACTGTTATAAAAGTAATTTAAGAAAATGGTACTTAATAAATTTACTGAACAATACTTAAAAAAGCAGTTTCACTTTTAGGAATGATAAGTAATGTATTTCTTTTTAAAAAAAATACAGTTTTAATTTTTCATTTTACATTTTCTACAGGATATTATCGCTGTATCTATCATTTTAATTAGATTTGAAAGTTAATTAAATACTAGGTCAACACAGTTAGTCGAATAAAGATAATTAATAGAAATCCACTAAACGTGAAATGAAAATTTATAATGTCTATGGTTTATATATTATCTAGATCTAGATAGAGGTTTTGTGCGAAAATATAAATATTTTATCAATTTAACATTTGAATTCTTCATTTAAATAACTTCTTAGCAACCAATTAAGAATACTTTATTTCACAGTATTATAATTAAGAATTTCAAAAGTAACATAATTAATGAAACATTCCTTCATATTACAAGTTATTTCCTCAGAAATTATACATGGTCATTTTAATAATAATAAACATAAACGTTAATTCCTTCGGTAAAGAGTGGTATTTTACAGCTCAAAAAATTATTAATTATGAAATTGTATATTTTGATTTCTTCCTTGGAACATTTATCACATTTCTTATAAAAAACTTAGTTTTCGAACATTCGGTCATTTAATTTATGTTCTACATTGTCTATGCATTATTTGGACAGTAGAATCCAAAATGGCGACGAGCGATGACGAGCCTATGCATTTATATGAAGTTTTTCAAAACTGTTTCAATAAAATAGCTAATAAACAACAAGGTGAGTGAGAAAATGCATACCGTGGCTCGTCTCGCGTTCCTCGAACAAACTATCGTGTTTCAGTGAAGTGTTTCATTGTGAATATAAGTCATAGTGTTTGCGTGTTATGCCATTACAGTGTTGAAAAGCAACAGCATTTTTTCAAAATACATTCGAATAATCCTACCTACGCGCATGAAAAGCAGTTCTTCACCTTCTGCAATCATTAACGTATGCGTTTTAATTACGTACGATGCCATAGGCACGCGTTATAAGCGTTCAAGGGCTATGTTTTGATCGTATACTACGACATCAATGTGCCTGTACCATTGTGCTACGACGATTTCAGTGCGAATCTGAATTGTTTCACGGGATTTATTTACACTGACGTCTTCGCTCACGATCTAATAAGGTAAAACCATCGATATCGTCATGAATAATGATAATTTTCGAAGATTGTCTCAAGAAAAAGGTGGTCGTGTCGTATGCAAGTTTCTTGATGCATTTTTTTTTTCACAATCGCAAGTATCAATGGACATAACGTTGTCAGCTTGCTTCATAGTGGTGTACACGGGTATTTTGTTCGCGATATGTTGTATTTTATGTTCTCTTTGTGCCAATGTTTACAGCATAATTTTTTGTTTATTTACACACGTAAGGCGCGAGCACAGAGCGTCTATGGAATCGACTATATGTTTGAAAGTTAGGCACGCACTATTTAAAAAAAATAACTACCTTGGTGATGTATGCCAGGAATAATATGTGATGAAATAACATTGATGAATGTTGCATGCTATATCTGCCACACCATGTTTTTTTTGTTCCATTTGAATAATTAGATATTGATCTAAATGCATAATACCATGATTCAGACTGTTATATCCATGATTGGGAATACTGAAATGAATCATAGTGTAGTACTTCGGATGCTGTGCTTGGAACTAAATGCTCTAGTGGATTTTATATTTTATTTATTTATATACATAATTATATTCATATGGTATTCTACTAAAATGATAATGACAATTTATACTATTTACGGCTAGAATACTTGTTAATCAGTAAGAAATATGAAAAATGGAGATAAAACCAAATAGTTCTTTTTTTTACTTTGCAGTGAATTCTGAGATTTAATTTTAAACTAAATATTTTGGTAATATTGTCATCATCGTCTGCCTAGCCTTTTCCCAATTACATTGGGGTCAGTTTCCAGTCAAACCGGATAAAGCTTAATACCAGTATTTTACATGAAGCAACTGCCTATCTGACCTCCACCACCCAGTTACTGGGTGACACAATATCTTGTGGTATGACTGGCTGTCAGACTTTCAGGCCTCAAGCCATTTCGTAACTAGTGGATAATCTATGTTCCACAACACATCAAAGTTTTTATTGAATAAATAATAGTTCTAACAGCTCACAGATGTCACTACTATGATATATCTATAACAATTTAATGATGATAATGATGAAGTTCATAAAGTTTTCTTCAACTTCAACCTATCAATTGTTAACTAGACAGTAGGTTTTCATTGTAATATTTTCCATTACTCCTCATCATTTTTCAACAACTTTACCCCACTCACAGCTATAGTGACTACAATCAATTTTCCTCTATTAATAAAACAAGACAAATATTTGGCTGAAAAATAGCATCCTTTAATCAGGTGGCTCACTAATTAGCAAACACAATAGATTTTTATTGATATGAAGTATGTATTTGTATGTGGCTGAGCCAAAGGATCAAATATGACTGGCTACCCTACACTGCTGGTGGAGGTAGGCTTCTCTTCCATTTATCAGAATAGTATCCCATGCTTCCTTGATTTGTGAACACCATATCTATAATGCCTACTTCAATAAATACCACAAATTATATTGTAATAGTACACACACATAAACTCATATCTTTTTTAAAGCTAGGTGCAAAAAATAAATTTATTTTCGTTCTTTCTTTTCTTTCTTCTTTTATGGGAGAGGCAGAAACAATGGAGTATTCTGCTATGATACATACTCCTTTTGCTTCATCCACATTCCTACAAAAGGTTGCGAGTAATATGCACCTAACCTTGTAGTATATCACCAGTAAGGGCAGTTTATGCCCTTCTAGGGCATAATTATGGTGTTAATTGTAAAATCCATAAGATTAAAATGACACATATAATTTGGTTTGCCAATCATATCAATTACTATAATATTCCACTGTATAATTAAATTTTTCATAAATTTCTAGTACATATAGTACATTTTTTCATAATCAATTAAGTATCAGATTTACTCCATAGCAACCATTAACTTAATTTGTGTTATTGCTTTATAAATACAGCAGAAACAATTGCTGCATAGAACCTAGGCTTAGCTATTCCATAATTTCTTTGAACTTTAATGTTTGTGAAGAAAGAAGGAATATATCTGTGGGGTTACTCTTGAAACTAATACTAATTCCAATCCAATGCCAACATTAAATAGATAAGTTAAAGCGTAATTTTAAAATAAATTTATCTACATTACAGTTGCCTCAATTTTAAAGCATTTTCTTCATATTATCCCGAATCTATAATATTTTTTTAAACATTTTGGCATTTATAAGTACAAACTGACATATTTTCAATGTCAGTCGAACGGAGTTCTTTATTTCTTATTTTTTTTATGAAAAGGTTGCCCCACACTAGGAATTTCTTCCTGTATCGTGGGTGCGTTTACAGACATATAATCTCACAAGCACAAACACACCCAGACCCGGAGCAATTATCTATAGATTGTACAAATATTTGCCCCGTGCAGGAATGGAACCTGCGACACGCAGCGCAGCAGTCGGTCTCTCGACCACTGCGCCAACCACGCTGTCAAGTTATTTTCAAGAGTAAGCCCACTGAACTCATATTAAATACTAGCTGACCTGACAGACGTTATGCTGTCCAACATCTCATAGAATAAAGCACTTAATTTTTTTCCAAGTTTTCCTATGTTACGGACAACTTTTCCTATTTTTCTTTTCCTAAAAACAATGTTTGGACTATTATTAACATTATAACAAAGATTAAACCAATCGTCTCCGCCATTCTTAAATTGATTTTGCATTACTTACCAATGAACAGAGATAATGATCATTTCTTACTGGAAAAATTATGGCCAACATAATTATACCTCTAATAATTAGAAATATTATTCTTACAAACACAACTGGTCAGGCCCTTCTGGAACCTAATAGCCCCTGCATATCCCATATATGACTTCTTCTTATTGTATAGTTGATGAACAACCTAGTGTCAGAGTTTAATCTGACCGTAAGTCTGACGTGGCTTTACACACCATCAAGTACATCTCTCAGGTGTTTTTCCTTCACTGTTTTAAGCAAGTGATAATTAATTCATTAAATGCTCTAAAAGTCTTTCTAACTGCCTCGTTGGTCTAGTGATCCCAAGCGCGACTGCAGAGCAGGAGGTCTCGGGTTCGATTCCCGGGTCGGGCAGTGTTATTGAGTTTTTCTGTTAGGAAATTCTCAGTAGCAGCCTGGAGTTTGGAATTGCGCCCGGTTGATGGCAATAGGCTCACCACCACATGGGACTTAATAACAGCATTGGTGAAATGTGGGCATACAACTGTGTACCTACACCTCTACCTACCTCTTCGAGGAATACAGGTGTTGTGCTATGTTATGTTAAGTCTTGCCCCCATACATGTATTGTTTATTTTTACTTCACGGCTTGAGTCGATCAGTGGTTAGAACACCTCAATTAAGTAAAATGTCAAACGTTTTACAATTAAAATAGGAAGGGAGAATTCAGTAGTACCACACAAAGTTTTCACTTTATATGGGCCAAACGCATACATAGTGTAATGTATATAAAAGCCATGTAAATCATTGTGGATTCTGAATTCATTATTAGCATGAAACACTTGAGTAAATAATATTCTTACAATATAAATAACAGGATTATTACAACTTAAAATGTATTGCAATCGTATGGACATAAGGTTGTAAATTGATTAAGCATTGAGTAGAGTATTCTAGTATGTAATTGTCTATACGGTTTCCGAAAGTTGAAAAAAATGTTATTAGATTATACTGAAATGGAATTAATGACGTCATCATCTTGTAAACAATTGAATAACTAACTCACTATAACCGCTAAATTGAATTGTCAAAGAGAATATCGCCAGAATTACCTGGGGCCTAATTCTGCTAATTTACCAATGCTTCAGTTGAGTGTCGATAGTGTGTCGATGGAATGATTTTAGTTAGACCGGTGGTCTTATTAAGCTAGCAGACTACCAATTAACTAAAATCATTCCATCGACACACTATCGACACTCAACTGAAGCATTGGTAAATTAGCAGAATTAGGCCCCAGACTTGCCGCCACCTATATCATAATTATATTGCAGATTAGAGTAACATTTATAAAATTATATTTCGGTTATGGCGGCCTGTCTCGACGCAGTTTATCCAAATACGCAGCATATATTATAGTGCACAAGTGTATGTGCAAACACAGGCACTCCCTCTTCCTTCACTCTCATGGTCCGATGGGACGGTAATCCGACACGACCGGAGAGAGATCCGGCGCAGTACCGACGGCCTTACGCACTCTACGAAGCACGGAGTTCTCACTCCACCAAATCCTAGTGATATTGGATTTTTCCGATCTGAAAAATTTCAGTAGCAGCCCGGAGTCAGAAAGTTGGCGGTGTGACACCCCCGTGCTTTGGAGAGGACGTAAAGCCGTCGGTCCTACGCCTGATCTCGCAGGCATGTCGGATTGTCGTCCCATCGGATTATGGGAGAGAAGGAAGAGGGAGTGCACCTGTGTTTGCCCATAAATTGGTGCACTATAATATCTCCTTCGTAGAGATAGGCCGCCGTAAAATGGCCAGATCTTACCTCCTTCAGCTAAAACATACACGTCAGTCGTCTCAAAAATCTCGCCTATTGAATCCGTCCCATGACTTCTCGAGATTTGTATCAAACGTACACATCAATAATAGCAATAAAATGGTCGAATCGTCCCGTGCGACCTAGAAACGCCTATTAACTATATTTTTAGTGTTGCTGATGAGTCAACTGCCATATTATATCAATTAATACGACTCCCAGTTATGTCTGGGAATTGTAAAATTGAGATTTATTTGTGAGTTATTTAGGTTATGTTGGAGGATTTTTAAGGATAATTTCCTAAGATCCTGTAGTTTCTGGTTTGAAGATGGTGACAGGCTTAGCATCTTTCTTGAGATAAAGAAAACCTTGAATTATTAGTAATACAAATTATACCATAAATGGTAGAACTAGGCTTCGGTTTTCGATTCACAATGATTACGAATGTGCCGGCTCGACCGGAGTGATACCACGGCCTCACAGAAAACCAGCGTGAAACAACGCTTGCGTTGTGTTTCGCCGAGTGAGTGAGGGTACCGGGGAGGCCCAAACCCCTTAAAAGGCCGGCAACGCACTTGTGACTTCTCTGGGATTGCGGGTGTCCATGGGTGGCGGTAATCGCTTACCATCAGGCAAGCCGTCTGCTCGGTTGCCAAATATACCATAAAAAAAAACTACCTTACCTCTTACTGCCCCAGATGCACTGGAAAGCGTTATTATACAGATCTTTAGAATAGAACAGATCTATCAAACGCATTATCACATGCGTTAATGATTGATGATTGATTGATTAATGACTAAAAAACCCGAAAGGTGCTGCTCAAGACCGTATTTCTTTTTCCAAAATGGCTATTTTAGGCAATATTTTTTACGGATAGCTTACATCTACAAAATGTTTCAAAAACAAAAATCAGCCGAGCCATCAGCCATCACGGACCGTATCTTTAGGATCTCTTGAATGAAACCGGTCACAGACAATAGGCTCCAATTCCAGCTTTAAAAAGATAATTTATGACCATAACCTGGTTAGTCGATTTTCAAATTGAATTCGACTTCCGGTCGAGTCGAACAGATGTTATTGTTTACCGTTTAACATATATTATAATTTGTGGCAGCCTTATTAAACCAAACGGGTTATATATTTTACTTAAAGGGGTCCCCTGTCTTTCTAAATTTGGAGACAAATTTTTAACGCTTTCCTGTGATTTTACCACGAAACTTTTTCCTTTCTTCTTTCGTGTAGGTAAAAGCAAATTAGTGTAAGGCCAAGATAGGGTTGCCATCCGTCCGGGTTTCCCCGGATTTGTCCTAGTTTAGAGCGCGTCCGGGGAGCGTCCGGGCGTGGTTTAAATTGTAGTCCGGTTTGGAGGCCGCTGTCACATCTACCGAAAATACGCGACCGAAACTACGACTAAAATGCAAGACTACTTATGCTTTGTTAGAAATTTATTACTAAATTTAGTTTTAAATTGTAAGAAAATAAAAAGTTAATTTATAAGAATTAAAACTATGTATTAATAATATTACTGAGTAACTTTAAAAAAACATTGTTGATATGACCGGGTTTTAACACTCCTTATCAGGATAGCAGATTTTAAATATGGTAACCCTAGGCCAAGATAAAGAAACATAACTTAGCATTATTCCTATCTCTGTCATACAGCTGTCAAACTAGAAGTGCAAGATAGAGACGAGAACATAGCTAAGTACCTAATATTCATTTATTTTGTAATTCGATTTGTTCAAGCCGCCTGCAAGCCTCTGACTTGGTTTAGGTTGACATGGAACTCCCTGCCGTCTTACGTGTTTCTTGTGAAATACAATCTGGGCATATTCAAGGCTAAAGTGAATACATTTCTTCTGAATCTACGTGCTCCATCCTCGGCCACACCGTCGCTTACCATCAGGTGAGGTGGTGGCCAAACGTAGATACACGTTTGATAAAAAAAAATATGCCCTCTAAAACACGGAGAAGTTAATAAAATACTCGTACCGCTCACCCATCTACAAGACTGACCGCGCACAGCGTTGCTTAGCATCACCGCCGCTGACTGAGTACATTTTGAATCTCTCATCTTTTTACATTTTATGCCATGTTTACCCGCTCTGTGCCTCTCATATCCATATTCGCATGTTAACCCGCGAACTGAAGAGGGAATAAGAAATCATTGGAGCCATAATTATTCAAACTCATCCTTGACACTAACAGGGGTCGTGTTGCCGAGTAAAGCGAATAAGAAAGTAACTGTCTCCATGTTTATACCGTTTTCAATGCTTCAGACTTCCTGATTAAATTGGCAGGGAGAAGCTTCCATTTCGAGATACGGTCGCAAATCTTGGCGGTAGTAGGAGGCATCAACCGCTTGCGCTAAATTGCACGATCCCGCAAGCTTTTCGTCTTTTACGGTCGACGGCCAAGGGAATGGTACTGACGTGGAGACCATAGGATTATGTGGGTTGACATGGCACTACCACTGCCCGGGCAAGAGATCCCAAGGCAGATCTAAAACCAGGTGGATAGATAGATGGAGATAATGACACAAATGTTCAAGAAAGCGAAGTGCATAAGACAAATAAAAAAGGCTAACCCCACTGCCATATGGGATTATCAGTCGGGAAGCGAGAGACAGAGACTGTCGACCACTGATGGTACAGTAAGCGACAAAAGTCTATTTATTAACGCGCATCAAAACTGCACAGTTAGATGGATAAGTTTTTGAACAGACACAATTTATATATTTGTATGTGCGACTTTTGTTGCTGACCGTACTACGTATACCTTTCATCCATCCATTTTAACTGCCTCGTTGGTCTAGTGGAAGCATGCGCGGCTGCTGAGCGTTAGGCCCTGGGTTCGATTCCCAGGTTGGTCAAATTGTTATTGAGTTTTTCTGTTAGGAAATTCTCAATAGCAGCTCGGAGTTATGAAGTTGGTGGTATGACATCCCCGTGCTTCGGAGAGCACGTTAAAGCTGTCGGTCCTGCGCCTGATCTCCGATTGTGACGGATTGCCGTCCCATCGGACTATGATAGTGAAGGAAGAGCGAGTGCACCCTTGGTTTACGCATATACTAGTGCACTATAATATATCCTGCGTACTTGATTAATCTCCGTGGAGATAAGCCGTGACCGAAATTCGGTCAGTCGGAGTATTATACCTTTCATCCATCCCGGATTAGTGTTGGGGTCGCTTATCCGGGGTAGTAGGTACTTTCACACAAAGTTTTCTATATAATATCAACATTGTTCAACGTTGTAGAGTAGATTCGATCATCCGCCCCACCTTAGTCGATGTATCGATACATTTTCCACCAACATTTTTACGTTCGGCGTATCCCGTTAAATTGATTTACTATCGCCAGACTCCATCTATTTTTGCTCAGTATATAATAATATTGGTTATTTGTGTTAGTGTGTGTGAATTTTGGTTTAAATTGTAACCTTTTTTAAGCTATACGTTGGAGAGTTTTTGTTATGTTTTGACTTTGTAAGGCGCTTTGGTGATTTCTTTGTAGCGTGTAGCATCAGGGCATATTGTTCAAAGGACACTTGCTGGTATCGGTGCTCCCCACTACCTGTAACCCAAAAATCTTCAAAGTAATATTTACGTATGTACGCGTACGTAGATTTCATCCACCGCTTTCCATCAGCAATCCTAACGAAGGAAGCGCTTTGATTCCACGTTCATTATAAGAACCGCGAAACGGTGGAATGCGCTCCTGGAGTGGGTCTTCCCCGATAGTTATAATCTGGGTGTCTTTAAGACGCGAGTGAATCCATCGTAGACCGCATTATCGCTTAACATCAGGCAAGATGGCGGTCAAACGCAAGACTATAACTAATAAAAAAGGGCTAGAGCGCGGTCAAGCGCGGACACATACAGTAAAAAAAAAAGTCCAAATATGATAACATTGTTTCAAACATCATTGTCTATGAATCATATCGCCATAGTTAAAATAGTAAGAACAATGCCTAACTGAATTTAGAAAGTACCTATTGTGAAAAAATTATCACCCCTTTAAATTCATTTATTTTTATTTAAAAGAGACTAGATTACACGTATTTATATTGTAAAGTTGATCCTAGGTAGAATAGCCGACAAGAAACTCCATAGACACTATTTTAGAAAAAAAAAATTGCAATAAATAAATTAATACACCTGCCGACATTGGTTAGGTTAAAATAACATTAAATATACCAAAATCTAGCTTGTTTATATTAATTCAATAAGAATATGGGTCCCAGAAAACACTCAATAGTGATGCGTGATGTTTGCAACAACGACACTAATGAACTAACCCAAATTTAAGTGCATTAAAAATAACATACCGTTCGTTTGGGAAATATCGATAAATCAAATCTATGACAGTAGCAACTGAACGTCCAACCATATTCGGCAAGTCTAGTGATGGGCTATTAAAAATTAAAATTTATCCCCCTTAAAAATAATCTTGCTTCTTTTATCGTGGCTCGTGGCTAAGTAACAGCAACACAGATCGATCGAGGTTACGCTGTGCTAGCCACGGTCGGTCTGTGGATGGGTGACCCTCATTTCATACCAAGACGCCTCCGTACCTCAGAAAACATGTTAAACCGTCACTCATGTCAGTCAGTTACGGTGAGTCAGAGGCCTGAAAGTCTGACAACCAGTCAATACCACGACATAGTGGTACCCAGTAACTGGGTTGTGAAGGTCAGATAGGCAGTTGCTCCATGTAAAATACTGGTATTAAGCTGCATCCGACCGCATTTGACTGGAAGCCGACCACAATGTAACTGGGAAAAGGCTAGGCAGATTGATTGAGATAAACCACCTAGTGTCACACCACTACCACCAGAGTTGATACACCATCGAGAACATCTGTCAGGTGTACTGGTTTCCTCACAATGTTTTCCTGTTTTCCTTTAACGTTTTAAGCAAGTGTTAATTGATTTCTTGTTGACACTATGACTGCCTCTCCCTATTTTATCCGGAACTGCACTTGACCGATTTTGGTCGGGTTTTCATTAATTAATAGTGTTTCAATAGGTCTTGTATCTAATGGCTTTTTTCCAGTATGTTTGTGGATAATATGAATATATTTCACGAACTTAGTAGCCTGAACATATTCGTTCGTTTCAGCCAGTTGTTAGGTATTATCAAAACGTTTCTCACGTCTTATCCATCTTATAAAATCTTGTACCATAAAATAAAGTTTAGCGGTATATATACAGTACAATCAATCAAATGCATTGGACAATCGTCATTGAACTATCTTACCGTATTAGGTGCAGGCTTATGATTGTACCAGTTATGTGAACGTGGTCTGAGGTACAGGAGGTGGCGATAAGCGGAGCGACACCGCGTAGTCGATGTTTCTAAGAGCGGGTATCGTGTTTGGAAATCGATCTTACTGTATTAAGTGCAGGGTTATATTTGAAAGTGTACATTATAGGAGTTAGCGAATAAATGGAGCGACAAATGTGTGACTTGGTGTGTTCATGTCAGAAGTTTGAGCCAAGTGCTATTGACTATGATGCAAGATAAGTCGGAATGAAGATGTATTAATTATCTTTATTGTCTCGCCTTATTAGGAACTGATTATGTATATATGTAAATTTTGTAATTTATATAATAGTTGTTCGTGCCAATATTAACACCGTTTGAGTGTCAATTTTTTTTTTTTGCAATAGAAATATAATATTAGTGTTTGTTTCAAACGCATTGGTAGCAAAAAGTGTCTAGAAAAAAAAGTCCACTCAACTGACAAAAAACCTAAGGCCAGATAAATTAACATTACTCAGCACGAATTCAAATTGTTTGTTCTGTGAAGGTTTTTACTATCTCTTTTACACGTCACTTTTCATGTAGAACTTTTTATTTTTTTCCTATCTGACTACCTCGGACAAGAAAAAAAAACTAAACAAACTCAGAGATCATTGTCTCTTTTAAAGTCCAGACATCACTGTTAACGGTTATGTGAGCGTAATCATCAAGAGCATCTGGAAAGGCATTTTGAAGAAAGAGTCAAGTCCTTAAGCTTATTATTATTCCTGTCACTGTCACACAACTGTCAAACTACATGTGTAAGATAGTGACGGGAACATAGCTAAGCCAAAACACGTGTTTGTAATGTTTATTTATTTAGGCATAAAAGTCTATCCAACATTATTTTACCGCGTCCGCTTGTAAATTGTACCAAAGCCCTTACATTGTATAATGTAGTATTCAATACCTGTATGAATTAATGTGAAGCATTACTATGTTACATTGAGTTAGTTGTGTGCTTTTGAAGAGTTTATACAGGCTGTTCACAAAATTTAGAACTCTAGGAAAAATATTTTAATTGAAATAATTGTCGCGACAACTAAGCCGTCGCGTTTTAATTTTTTTTTTTGTGTTTTCTGAATTCGAATTTAATTTGATTGATTTATACCAATTTGAATTATCGAGAGTGTCGTTAAATGCAATGTATTTTGTGGATTGAAACCACGACTGATCTGATAGACAATCGCTTCATGTAAAATACTGGCATTAAGCTGCATTTAGTTAAACTGGGGGCTAGGCGGCAGATTTGAATCGATTGCTGAGCATTCTACACTATACAAGCGATGTATCAATCGCTCCAAAGAATTTAACTCATACGCATAAGGTGTTAATGAATATTCAATCAAGTTTACACATAATAATATCTCCATATACTTCACTCATTTACCTGCATAATAATTACGTAGTTTTCCATTTCCATGTTCTAGAAGAAAATTGTCTATGACACTGCGTAGACGCTCATTCTTGAATGGTTTTTCCCAGTTTTATAATTGCCGACCGCAGCTTCGCACCCGCGTTTTGTCTTTCAAACTCGACCAAATCAGAGCACCATTCCATCTAGTAATTACTACTCTGTACCTGTCAGCTGTCCCTTGAAAACAATGAAATTTATTGTTAATTAATATTTTTTAAATGCATTAACAAATTCGAAGCGAACTCTGATATACCACTCCCGAACTTGACGTCACGCGTCGCCATAAGGCGCACTAATGTGGAGTAAGAATTTGGAATAGCGAGCAAAGCTCGAGATAGCTTAATTAGCAGAAGTTGGCAGATGACATGACACTGGGAATCGTAATTTTCTACAATACTGCAATAGGCATGACTGATTGACATTTATAAAGATGATGACTGATTTTGAAATCTTCTTTTATAAGATAGGTACACCTCTACTATTTCCGAAAAACACATTAGTTCAGCAATAAACTATGTTTTGGCGCAGATTATTGCATTTTAATAAAATATCTAATTTGAATTAAGCGCGAAAACGCTCATAGGTTTCATGGCGCCGCTTATGGTGGGTTGTGACGTCATGCTTCGATAACATTGGACAACAATCCAAGCAACACTTACGACGATGGTTGACATTTACGGGGGCGTGACGTCATTCGCTGTTATTGGCGTTTCAGTCAACATGGCCAATTGCAGTACTTTATACTTTTATTTTATAAAAAATCTTATTCATTTTAATGTTTATATTAAAACTAGATCATTTTTTAGAATCCTGTGTACATATATTTTGTCCTAAAATCATTTATTCTTTGATACTTTAATACTGTCATCATGCCTATTTTTCGGGATAAAAGTATATAAATATTCTGTGCATTTCTCCGGATCGTATTTACATAATCTCACATGACTAGAAGCATGTGTAGTGGGGGCTTCATTGACGTTAACTTGTGGTCGATTGTTTGTATGAAAGCCAATAGTAGGGACGCGTTCTATGTGTTGGTTGTTGCGCTAGTGTGTGTTTCGATATCTAGATACAGTGCGTATGGTGTAGTGAGACAGATAGTGGGAGAATTAGATACACAGGTTTTCGAAGAAAATGTGAACCTTTTTCATTAATTTCTTGTAATGTTTTTTTTTATGAAAGCTATAGTTGTGAGCAGGATTTGAACCCGCGCCCCCCTACGATATGATACGATCATGAGCAATATTTTCGTCAAGTATTCATCAATATTTTTCTCAATAACATTTTTCGAACATGCTGTAGCCATAACCCGACCAAATATGGTGCGTCACGTATGTTTATTGTAAAGTGTCATACTGTGGGTATTCATCAATTTTGGACGGTGTCATGCGGTGAACCGGTGACGTCTATTAGTCAGGTCATTTATAGAGTAGCTGTTAAGCGTGGTTTAGACTAAAGTATACCATCACGCCTGTACTTCCCGAGGGGTTCGACAGTTGTGTATAAGTTTTACACCTACATTTTAACCGTTTGTAGGTGCAAGGCCTATTGTCACCTGTAGAGCACAAATTCTGAATTAAAATTCAAATATTTTTATTTCAAATAAACCATATTACAGGCACTTATGAAAAGTCAAAACTAGGTGCACGGTTCCAAGGCGTTGATCTTATGGGGTCGACCCGGCCATAGAACATAGGACTTCACGCTCACCAGCCGCGTTAGTCCAATATCAATAAGGCATTTATAATAAATAAATCAAATTGTAGATCAGTTTTAAAGAAGATAGTAGGTTTACTTTCTTTTATTGCTTCAACATACATAACATCACGCCTGTACTCCCGAAGGGGTAGACAGAGCTGTACACCCACATTTCACCAATGCTGTTATTAAGTCCCATGTAATAGGTGGTGAACCATTTCCATCTACCGGAAACAACTGCAAACTCCGGGCTGCTAATAAGAATTTCCTAACAGAAAAACTCAATAACTCTTTGCCCGACTTGGGAATCAAACCCGAAATCTCGTGCTTAGCACTCGCGCTTGGGACCACTAGACTGCGACAGTTATTACTAGTAGCTAGGTGCCTGAAAGTCTGACAACCAGTCTGACTTCGAGATAATGTGTTACCCAGGTTGTGGAGATCAGGAAGGTGAAATTTGCTAAATTGGTAATTTACAATATAAACAGAAATAAAACCAAAATACACTGATTAAACTACAAGAAAAATCTAATAAAAATATAAAATTAAACAATCGTAGTCGAAGTATTCCTCCGCATCGCTGTCATACGGTAAAGTGCCCAGATGACTGGCAGCATTGCCACGTTGAATGACAATAATTGTTTCAAACTCAAACTCAAAACTTTATATTGAATTCATGTGATTACAAAGATGTAAAATAATAAGATGTAGTTCCAACATGAAACCCGGTAAGGGCACAGCAATATAACAATATAGGTTCTAAAATTTATATACAATATATATACAATATTAATTATAGTTATTTAGTATTTATGACAATAACACTTTTGTACATAAAGATTATTTAGTAAACATCGGATAGATAATTTTCATATAATATGTTAACTAAAAAGGCTGTCCACAGGCATTCTTCCCGATTGTTTCAGCAACTAAATAGTTTGGTATAAAAACAATATCTAGACGTACACATGCGTTGGCACATAGGCCGATATTTGTACGTTTTTTCTTTCAATAAATAATGTCAAGTTCATACATTTAATTAAATGTTATCATAATAAAATTTAATAAAGTGTTGTGTAATTGAAATATTATCATTTAGTATTCGAACCCGTAATCTCTTGTTTACGACGATGTTTCACTTTGTACTATTGTTTTGATTACAAAATGTTAAACTAATTAACTTAATCATCGTGAGGCTCGTGGCTCGTTATATTATCTGTCTCACTCACACATACAGCATAGCAAACTTGGTTTAAGATGAATTTGTGGGAGTAATTGACAAACCAATAAAAAATATATATACATAAAATTTGCATATACTATGTCGTCTGTAACTTATCAGACGCTGCGCCCCAAGTGTGTCTGTTGCACCGGACTATATCCCGAAACACGACTAGGTCGCTTCACGGTATGGCTTTGTCCGGTGGTTGGTAACCAGCCGCGGCCGAAGCCTCCCACCAGAGTTGTGTTGTTTTGCACCACTCGGAGGCCACGTGTAGGGATTACCTTTACAGGGTCCTACGGACGCAGGCAACTCATCCCCACATTGGATTGCAATTGCTTTCACAGCCACCGTAGTAGTTAGGTTATGTTCTGCCGTCAGGAGTCTGATACTCCTGGTTTGCAATCCCCTTACCATCAGGCGTTTGCCCACGTAGTAGATTTTTTTAAACAACTGTTTTGAACAGCACTAAATTAAAAGTTCTGCCTACCTCTTCATGCGCAATAACAAACAAAGGGAATATGTGCACACGCCCGCTGATAACACAGACTTGACTCCTAACCTCTGGCTCTGATATGAGGACATCAGGTTATCGTGAACATGTAAGTCAAGCTGTTAGTATAATATATAGCCTGCGATACTGTTTTATGTTAAATGGACATTTGACGTCACGCGTGATGAGTCATTGCTCTAGTAGACGCAAGCGCATTTCATCATCATCATAGCATCACGCCTGTATTCCCCGAAGGGGTAGGCAGAGATGTATACAGTTTTACACCCACATTTCAACAATGCTGCTATTAAGGCCCATGTAATAGGTGGTGAGCCTATTGCCATCAACTGGGCACAATTCCAAACTCCGGGCTGCTCCTCAGAATTTTCTAACAGAAAATCTCAATAACACTTTTTGCCCGACCCGTGAATCGAACCCGAGACATCCTGCTCAGTAGTCGCGCTTGGGACCACTACACCAACGAGGCAGTTGCATTTGCTGGGTCAATGTGATGTTCGGGTTTCGGAGTATTGGGATTTTAATATGACATAGTATTACGCCTGGATTCTCCGAAGGGTTAGGTAGAGGTGTACTGCTGTACGCCCACATTTCACCATAATAAAGTCCAACTGCTTCGTTGGTCTAGTGGTTCTAGGCGCGACTACTCAGCATGAGGTTTCGGTTTCGATTTCCGGGTCGGGCAGTTTTATTGAGTTTTTGTGTAACGAAATTTTCAATCGCAGCCCGGATTTTGGAATTGTGCCCGGTAGATGACAATAGACTCACCTATTACATGTGGGTATATAACTGTGTATACTTCTGCCTACCCCTTCGGGAAATACAGGCATAATTTTTTTCTAACATCATAAATCATAGTTGAAATCGTAATTCTGAAAGTGACGTTTTCCTATGCATCCAAAGCTAATATAGTAGAATAAACAAACCCTTTAAAATATGCTTCCTATAAAACAATAGTCTATACACTCGTAACCTGCATTCAAAAATAATAAAAGAAAAATAAATATATTTATCTAAATTAATTAATAAAAATAAATAAAATTTCGAAATTCGAACGCATCAGCATTGGCGGGGACGCTACCCAATAGGGGCTCAACGCGGGCGCAGCTGTGCAAATATACGTATACGATATGAATTAGGTTGTAATGACGCGAGAACTGAACTTGGTTAAGTATTTACGTTATTATTGGAGATTTATATTATATTAAATGATTTGTAGGCATTAATTTCCTTGATTTTGGATTAGTGTATAGTCTAGCTGCTCAAATAGTGGCGGTACTACTAAATGGCATGCAGGAATTAAATGAAATCTAAAAGGTGGAACAAAAAATTATTATGGGAGTTTTTATATCCTACTTCTTACTAATGTTATATATGCGATAGTTTGTAAGGATGGATGGATATTTGTAACTCTTTCACACAATAACTACTGAACGGATTTGAGTGAAATTTAGCACACATATAGTTTATAGGATTAACACATAGGATACTTTCATACCCGCTGGACAGATTTTGAAGTCCATGCAGAAAAAGTCGCGAGCACAAACTAGTACATACATAAAGTCGCGCCATTTTCTCATGACGGTAGGGAGAACCAAAGTCAAAGCATTTATTCCACCTAGACCATTTACAGGCACTTTTGAATTGTCAAAAGCTAGTTGCCACGTTTCAATGTGTAGATTCCTATGGAGAAGAACGGTCAAGGAACTCCACCCATCAAATACTGAGGTCCAGGGTGTTACATGCGCAAAACTTCGGAAAGCCTATATTCAGGGTAGCCTAGACACGTAATAATAAATTAAATATCATGTTATACATAAATAATATACATAAGTAGTTATCAGAAAAAAACATATCAATGACAAAATTGTAACCTGATACAAATGATTGGGCGTCCCCTTTACGATAAAATTGTTTGTTATGGATCAATTGCTGTTTACGTAACGTCATCATTAGGAGATTGAGTGGGTCAGATATTTGTTTTACTGAGTAACCGTGAACTCTTGTTGCTAGTTAATAAATTGTGTGGCTGAGTTACGGACTTGCTTCCTGAGCTTACAGGTTTTAGATTTAACTTTCAACTTTATTTATATAACCTTCAGTTTCACCACTTACGCCATTGCAGCGGTATAACTGACACGAGCCACGACGGCGAACTTCAACCTATTTTGTTAATTCAGCTTATTATGTTTTATCTGTAGCGGATTATTTAACCATAATATCTTTAAAAAGTATTTATGACGGGTTTGAATTTTGCCCGCCAATATGGTTGTTGTAATTCTGACGAGGAATATCTAAGCGCGCGACCACGAATGCTGTGAAGTGTTCGAAACATCAGGAAAAACAAAAACCTATAATACACGCGATTAATCCGGTTAAAAGTTGTTTTATTATAATGTGTAGTTATCGCGAAAACCTAAGATATTACTAGAGGAATATATTACTTTGTTTGTCATTTAATTCATTTTATTTGCTGCGCTCAACTTAAATAAGTATATCAAAGTAATTGGGATTCTCTGCTTCCGTTATCTGCACTGCGTCACATAATGTTCTGAAAGGTAGACGGTTTTCAGTGGTCATGGGATCGGCTCATGGGCTCCCTTTTTTTGCAGAGGACAAATATATGTATGTAATCTCCAGATAGTTCCAAATCTGCATGTGTGTGTATGTGAGACTTGTGCCTGTAAAAAGTGGCTTTTTAAATGCCATATGGTCTTTTTGATCTAAGACATCACAGACATACGGTGGAGGAAAACATTGTGAGGAAACTTGGTATTAAACCATGCTTTTCGAGGTTTCTTGAAACCTTTAAAAGCATGCATTTAGACTAGGGCTTGCTTTATAATTTCACAGGATAGAGAGAGGCACAAAAAAATCTAATAGTGTTCAGAAAAACGGCGTAGGCTTAGTCACAGGGATCAGTTAACCATCTTTGGGATACGGACGGAACCTTTCAAGAACACTTTTAGTAGCAGCTTTGGTGTTTGGAATTGTGTTCGATTGATGGCAATAGGCTCACCACCTATGAGATTTAATAACACCATTGGTGAAATTAAGGAGTATGCGTCCACCACCCTTGTTTCTTTCCGTTCTAAGATTAACTCGAAGTCGTAATATAGGCTTTTTTTCATCTTGATTCTTGATCTATCCAAGGTTGTTAGGGTTTAGTCTATTAAACGTATTTTTTATTTATTTATTATCTTACTTAGCATGTAAATTGTTACGTAGCCTTGTGTCGTAACTCGCACGTCCTGCTGGGTAATTGCGCTACTCACCTGTAATGCCAATAGCTTTAATTCCGACAAAGTCAACGTTTTTTATTTCATATAAACCATACAAAGGCACTGATGAAAAGTCAGAACTTAGGTGCACGGTTCCAAAAAGTCATTTCCTATGGAGAATAACCGGCAATAAACTCCATGGTTACTCTTTTTAACTTTATATGTTTAACAATTTCTGTAAATACAATTTTGGGCGGGATGTAAGAACAACGTAATCTTGGATGTAGCCACTAATATAAAAGATAATTAGATAAGCCTTATTAAGTGAATTGCGCATTTGACAAGTTGACGGCTTTCTCACATTTACAAAATGTTGACAGTTCTGCAATATAAATTTTCGCTCATTCACAGTTGCAACCTCTGGGGGACCACTCCTGTTCAACGATGCCTCCAATAAACGATAAGTGTGTTTCCTACTCCGGTTTATTGTTGTGTTGGATTGAATGACAGCTATGTGAATGATATAAAATTTGGTATCAAATTCAATAGTTCGTTGAAATATACCGGAGTAGGGAAAAAGATACGGCAATAACGTATACGACGTCCGGTCGATGGAGTAACAATTATGCGATTTCATGAAAATATCGAATTTCGTTGAACGCGAGTAGACCTGATCAATAAACGATTATTGGTTAAGCAGCGCTTGCCGCAACACACGTCGCACGTTTAACCGGTTAAATCGGTCTCGGCTGTATTTAAATAATAAAAGTCGCTAAGACAAATCAGTGGCCCACGGTGGGCACCAACAAGTCTCCACACTAAGTTGGCTTCTACCCACTTGAATGAAGAAGAACATACATTTATAAATAAGTCTTTCAAGACATTATCGCATGCGTAACGAACTCTTAAATTTATAAATAATAATAACATTAACCTGTTGACTCGCCAGTCCGCAATAGAAATATTATTGTTAGACGTATATTTTTGTAATTTCTGAGTATCATTATTAAGAATTCGCTACGATTATGAGGTGATACCTGTTAGTTATGTGTGTAGAAAAATATATGTGGTTCAGGATTTGACCCTGTGCCTCCCGGATAAATACTCCTGGAATTTATAAATGATACTATCTGTGCCCCGCGGTTTCACCCGTGTATTGAGCTATTGTCACTGCAAGCGAGTACCGCAATAACCCTGCCGAGTTCTTACAGGTCCTCACAAAATATTCTCGTACTAACAAGTATCAGGTCACGGATGTACGCTTGTCTTGTCACATGCGAAGCATAGATTACGCACACACACACGCAGCGTACTGGCGCCGAGTGGATGAGTTTTAAGTATTTGTATGCGTTTAGCTCGTGTATGACAAGCGTAATTGGATGACTGGGCATGCTTCTCACATGTCGTACGCAACGCTCCGTCCGTATTTCTTTAATGATACACAGACCGTATCAGATATATTTATTATGAAAACATCAAAGGTTTTTTCTACATGATAATGAAGTCTGATCTCCCGATATGGTGAACGTCACTTGTGTTCACACAAACGATTAATTACGTCTAAATCTAAGGTCTTTTAGTTGTTGGGTTCTGTTTAAGACCTAGAAATCTTTCGAATATTAAACGTCTGTATTCCCCGAAGGGGTAGGCAGAGGTGTACGTGTACAAAGTTGTATTTGTACATCCACATTTCACCAATGCTGTTATGAAGTCCCAGGTAATAGGTGGTGAGTCTATTGCCATCTACCGGGCATAATTCGAGACTACAAAAGCTATTGAGAATGTGAGCTTGTTGTGGCCCAGTTAGTGGAGATAGTAGAATAATATCAGCAACTGGCGCATAGAAAAAATTTGGTATGACATGGCTAGATAGAGGGAGACCGTATTGGTGGCGATTACCACCAACAACAGCACTCCCAATGAGGGTGGACGTCAGGCAGGCGGCTGGTCATAAAACAGACAAAACTGTAGCAGAATTCCAGAACATGTAGAGAAAATGTATGGAAGAAGAATACATGCTACTCCCCGACCCCAAATAAATTGGGATATGGGCATGATGAAAAGCTACTGAGAATTTCCTAACAGAATAACTCAAATTAAACTTTGCCCGACGGCGGAATCGAACCCAGGACTTCATGCTCATCAGTCGCGCTTGGGACCACTAGATGCACGTGGCAGTGTAGTTTCACAATATTTCAAATATAAAAAATAACAAAACTCGATCAAGTGGCTCTCTACAAAAGAACGTATCGGAGCCAACCAAACCTTTTTTAAAGCAAACACACAACAAGCAATTCTCAACCCTATTGCAATGTGAAAACATCTCAAAATCTACTTAAAAGGTCAAAATAATTAGTATGACTAAAACAGCCTTTCTCGCGTCTCAACAAGATGCGCCTGCGTCGATTTTTTATCACATTACCATTGAAGTTTGGCTTGTAACTAATACGTATTTACTTTATCCTACTGTTTAATGGTGAATTAAAGTAAATATATTATCTTAATGATGGCAATATGTGAGAACAGAATTCTTCATCTGCTTGTAGATGGAACGATGTGTAAATACAGGGGATGTCAATTTTGATCAGTCTTTTTGACACGACTGCCTAAAAAAAGGAGTGTTATGTTTTAGGGTTCATGTATGTATTTTTGTATAATAACTTTCGTGAGACACATTCATATTAATGATTTTTTTACGGTTAATACTCACGCGCATTCTTCGGGATTGCCCGACTAGTTTCGAAGTCGAACGTAGCCCTTATTCATGAGCTGAGCCCGCGGCGTTGTCAAACGAGCGTTTGACTCGCGACATCGAACAAAACAGTTATATAGTGGCTATGGTGAACCAAAAACGGTGAAATAAAAATAAACTCACAGAAGGCAGGCGTGCTTTATTTTAATTTTAATCTTACAGGTATTTAATAAACGGGTATATGAGTAGAGGAAAACCAAGGGAACGTATAGATTGTGTGAAAGATGATATGACTAGAAAGGGAGTGACTACCGAAATGATGGCTAATATATATCTGCCTAGCCTTTTCCCAATTACATTGGGGTCGGCTTCCAGTCAAACCGGATGCAGCTTAATACCAGTATTTTACATGGAGCGACTGCCCATCTGACCTCCACAACCCAGCTACTGGGTTACACGATATCTCGTGGAATGACTGGTTGTCAGACTTTCAGGCCTCTGACTATCCGTAACGGCTGTCATGGATCTTAACTTGACAACCAATGACAAGCCAATTAATTTGACGGCTAATATGAAGTATGGATATAATGAATGGAATACCATAAATAAATTGGTTTATGGACAGGCAACATATTATGGTGAAATTATCATAGAGGATGAGCAGCGTTTGCAGTGGTAGTTCTTAAGCTGGATAGCAACTAAAAGCATTTTTATGGATCTAAGTTTGTCCACCAACTCGCCTGATAGTAAGCGACGGTGTGGCCGAGGATGGAGCACGTAGATCCAGAAGAAATCTATTCACTCTAGCCTTGAATATGCCTAGATTATATTTCTCCGGAAACAAGGAAGACGGAGGGAGTTCCACTCACGGGCAACGTTTTCGTCCGGATTGTAATCGAATTGAGAAAAATGGCATTGAAACTTTTTTTTTTGTTTAAATCCGCGTTTTAATTATTACCGTTGATAAATCAGTTTTTTGCACAGATGGTGATCTATAGTCTACCACTTATTATTATTTCATATCATTTAAATCTACCACAATGTTAAGACCATTTCCAACGTTGTCCTCAACAATACAGATAGGATAGTATTTAAAACGGGACCAGAGAGCAAATAGATTGAGCCACTAAAAAAGCAACCACGCGCCCGCGCCCTTTGTTTGTGCCCCAAACACTCAACTAGTCGACTACCCTCACTGACCGTGTTTAGTCTCAGCAAATATGGGGTTTAATTGAGCGCTTAGGTGTATTTATTTTGAGGAGACTCAATGATTTTTTTAGTCTGGCTATCGGTTTTAGTAGTTTTAGTATTTCTGTTTTGTTCTTCAGCGTGATTTTAGTTAGGAGTGTTTGGAAAATGTGGAATGGTTCTGTAATAAAATATGTTTAAATGAATAAATGTTATGGGGAAATGATTAAGTGGTCTAGGTACATAACATAGTAAAAGAAAAACAATAACACTACGCCCGACCCGGGAATCGAACCCGGTATCGCATGCTCAGTAGTAGACCGGTTGCGCTAGGCAGTTAAAATAAATAAATAACCAGCCCGTATCTGTCACACTGCAGGGCAAGCGCCTCTTCTCATACAGAGAAGGCAAGAAGTTAATCACTGCCTCGTTGGTCTAGGTGTCCCAGGCGCGACTGCTGAGCATGAGGTCTCGGGTTCGATTCCCGGGTTGGGCAAAGTGGTTTTGATTTTTTCTGTTAGAAAATTCTCAGTAGCAGCTCCGAGTTTGGAATTGTGCCCGGTAGATGGCAATAGGCTCACCACCTATTACATGGGACTTAATAACGTCATTGGTGAAATGTGAGTGTACAACTGTGTACACCTCTGCCTACACCTTCGGGGAATACAGGCGTGATGCTATGTAAGAACTTAATCACCACGCTAGCTCACTGCGGGTTGGCGATTTTAGACTATCCAGTCCAGGTGTCCTCACGATACTTTCCTTCATCGTATGTCAGTGATGTCTTAGATTAACTTAGAAAGTACATATGACATTAAAAAAGTCAAATTGGTACATGCCAGGTCGTAATCTACATCCTATGGCTGAGGAGGTGGGCCCGTAACCACTCGGCCACCGCAGTTACTAATAAAATTATATTACATTTATTAAAATGCTAAACTTGAGTTTGTACTTTAACTGGTTGTATAAACCAAGAAAAACATTAATATTTTTTTTTGTAAAACTAATACATAATATAGTCTCTCAAACTAGACGGCAAAAGGCAAGTTACTTTTCTTTAAACATCTAAAGTTAAATATCAATGTAGAGTACAGTAATTTACAAAAAATTTAACATTCTAATATAAAAATAAGAATATTCAAAATCATTTTTTCACTTAACTGTACATACTGCCGAACAAAAGTGCATATTAATCCTAGCATCGTAGTTATTGAGTACAGTGGAGTACGAAAGCGTTAAATTTTATCGATTAATCACATTAGACGCGGGAGGGTACTTCATGCTTTGAGCGGTATTCATAGTCGCGTTATCATACGTAGTGTTTTAATTCTCATTTTTTATTTAATTAAAATAGTGTGCCACTCTTATTCCTTATATGTATTGTATAGCAACTTAAAAGGTTGCTAAAGAATAAGAGAGTAGCTTACATCTAATTACATGTTGTCTCTTTTAGCTTATTAATTTATGATGATTATTTAACATCTAATAATACAGATAAGAGCAATCTTCCGAATAAACTGTTGCAAAAAAAAGAGAGGTTGTTTATGCCTTTTCCTATCGTCACCGTCATAAATTTCTTGATAAGAGTTAGAGGAACAGAATTGGCTCGGTAATTTGTATCCTAACTGAGACTTTTATAGCCTTCCACAAAAACACGAACACGAAACTTGTTGTGGATCAATATTTGTTGTTTAAATCTCCAGACGAGTTCTATTGTCCCACTGCGTTTTTTTACTTGTTTTATAAAAATAGTTTACTTTCTTCACGCCCTATGAATACGGCACCGCTCACCCTTTCAATAATCGCTCCAGTTCACGGTCGACAATATTTGTAACATTAACGACAAAAACACGCATACTGTACTTCAGGGGGGACACCGGCTTTTGAGTATTGCCCCTATCCAAGAAATGACAGAAGTTTTACTGATGTAATCAAAATATTCTACTTAACGCTAAATTCCATTTAATTGTCTGTTGAGTCCTAAAGTATTATGAAGCTAAATATTAGAATAATTTGTAATACGTATTCCTTTAATTATGGTATTGAATTGGAACTTATATTATTTCTTATTTTTCAATAACACACATTTTTCTCTAGATCGTCTGATAAATGCGGCCACAAGTTATGTGAGAAACTATACTAATAAATAAAATGCTTTCTTTTAAAAAGCATCATTTGAGATTGCCACACTAAAATAGTGGACGCAAGCGCAGCTGCTGAGTCATAATTTCGATTTCAGCTTGAACAAAGTTGTATTGGATTTTTCTATTAAGAGATTTTCGACAGAAGCCAAAAGTTTCAAACTGTACCCAGTAGATGGTAATAGGCACCACCACAAGGCTAATAATAATGGCGATGAAACTGCATTTACAACACTATAATAATATCTCCGTCTAATTCTTCTGGAAACACAGGCGTAAGTTCATTCCTAAATCTCCAATATTACAATGAAGTTCATTCTTTCAGTCCACCATTCCAAGAGTATATTTATTTATATAAATTTTATTCATAAAATGCACATAGGCAGGCTTAATGCCTTAGGCATTCTCTCCCAGTCAAACATTGCGTGTTACAAAGGTGAAAAAAGAAAAAAAACTGATCTGCTCAATAACTATACACTTGAAACCAGCACATCAGAGAGATTTTCTCGATGGTGTGTAAAGCCACGGGTGGTTTAAACTCTGACACTGGGTTGTTCAACAAGCTCACGATGAGATAATATCTATCAAAGTAATACTTCTGGACTATCTTCTTACAGTGCACGCGTGTCACGCTTGATGTAATGCCAGTTAAACAGTACGCACTTGAAGCATGCACGCGTGTGATCGCGTTGCGCGTTGATTTGCGTGCTATAATTGTTGCATAAGTGTAAAAAATATTTTATTGCATTTTTTTTTATTAGGGCGTAGCTGGTGCTCACTTATAAAGTTTTTATTATCTTAGACCAGCATGCACACAACATATTCTCGCGTATCCTTCAGAAAGTAATTTGAATCCTTGACCGAAAATATTGAATGTATAGTTTAAAATCTTCTCCAGTAGAAAACCTTTGACTGTAAGTGATAGCAGGTGGCGTTCTGTAATGTTTGCCCTATGCGAATAAGGTTTGACTTTATATATCTCTGTAGTCATATGATTAAAAACGGCGGAATGTTATTAGAGTAGTCGTTAGAAATAACACATTCAAATTTGGTCTTTATACAATTTGAAATAGTGATGTGAAAGTAAATCGATAATCGAAAAACTTATTTCTAATTCACGGTACGCCACATCCCTAAAATCATCATTTGACACCTGTCAAAGTCAAAGGTTTTTATTTCATATAAACCACACAAAGGCACTTATGAAAAGTCAGAATTTACGTGCACGGTTCCAAAAAGTCGCTTCCTATGGAGAAGAACCGGCAAGAAACTCCATGGTTACTCTTTTAAACTGTATATCTTTTACAATTTCTGTAGATACAATTTTGGGCGAGATGTAAAAACAACGTAATCTTGGATGCAGTCACTAATATAAAAGATAATTACATAAGCCTTATTAAATGAGTAGCGCATTTGACAAGTTTACGGCGTTCTCACATTTACAAAATGTTGAAGCTAAAGAAGCTATATAAAACAATGCATAATATCCGTCAAATATTTTATGTAAGTTTAACAAAAGTTAAAAACAAAAAAGAAAGCAAAGATTGAAAGAGGTATATTATGCAAAAAACAAAGTAAAAATATCATTAGAACTGTGATAGAAATTACACGTACATTGTCAGTGAGTAGCCAAGGAAGCCACATGTGCAGAAGGTGTTATAGCCAAACATCCCTATCAGCAACGTAGTCTTTGGTCTTTGGTCATACAAGCCGTCCTGAAATGAACAGGCTATAGTTAAATTTTACCTCATAAAAGTGGGAATTCTTTTTAGTTGTGTCTGTGTCGGTACTAATGTAACTTAACACATAATATCACAACTACCCTCTTCCATCTGCAATAAATAAAGGGTGCTTGTAATAAACCAGATTCCTGACCATTCCACCGTGAAACTATGGCATGATATATGGTCTGTTCTGATTCATATCGCGGGATGATTTAGGGTTGATCATCGAGGGTACATCGTGTTGTTATTGAATGGTTGGTTTTTTAATTGCTGGGTTATTTAATCTCCGTGATTTACTGGAGATAGTTTTGTTTTTGGGGTAGTATTTTTGAGACTGACAGTTTTTTATACCCTAGGTTCTGTTAAAAAATATGATATTATTTTATTAGGTCTTAAGGTATACCAAAATATATTTTTAAATTGTCTTTACGAAGAAATATACCGAGTAGGTTATAAAAAAATATTTGACATTAACAAACTTTATGATGACACAATTTTTTAACAATTCTTTGCACGACTAAGGCTCAATTTTACCAACACAACGTCAGGAGGTTTTTTTGTTTATGTTCTTCTTACCGTGTGGTTGATGAACAACCTAGTCTCAGAGTTTAAACCATCCGTAGGTCTCTGATATGGCTATCTACACCATCGAGAGAACCTTTCTCAGATGTGCTGGTTTCCTCACGATGTTTTCCTTCACTGTTTTTAAGCAAGTGATAATTAATGTCTTGGATTAGAACTTTCGGTGTTTAACTACTTCAACGGTAATACCACTAGCCTATCACTGCTTCTACATTACTTATTTTTACATGTAATATATTGACATAGAAATTCGAGTTTATATTGCTCCATTTTGAACAATGACGTGTCTAATGACAAAGATAGTTACTGCAATAGATACATAATTAAATTGTAAAGCTGTTTTCAACAAACTAATCTATTTCATTTAATATCAAAGTATCGTCGAATTTATCTAATTACTTTGCCTTTGAAGTAAACCAATTAGATTTCAATGTTAATATCAAATGAAAATGGTGCCAAGAATACCTGTATGGAAGGGGTGTATGTACTTTGACATTGTAGTACGCAAAGTCAAAAGTATCTATTAAAGTTGTCATTCAGACAAAGAGGTGGTCATAGCCCGTTGCAAACCGTGGTCGGTAAACGATCGTTGAGGTTAAGCAACGATTGACGTGGTTAGTATATAGATGGGTGGCTCGCTAGGAGCATTTTCTTCAAGCGTCTCCATGCTTCGATGAATACATTAAATCGTTGGTCATGGCTGTTGTTAATTATTAGCGTTTGCTAAGCCTAGTCAGGAGCCCACGGTGGGTGCCAACAATTCTTATCACTAGATAGACTTGGCCCCTAACAATAAGAAACAAAAATTCAGACTTAGAAACTCTTAACGTAAGCAATATGATGGTTAGTCCCAGCTTCTTACTACACTGTAGAGCAAGGGCATCACTCGCTGGGATTCTTTATCTCATGCATATACATAGGAATTCGGTACTGCCCCACCTAAATATAGGTTATTAAGTAGCCTATCTAGGAGAAAAGTACTCAACGCAATAACTAGGTTAAAATAAATTTGAAAGCATTTTCTTTTGCCTTGCACTTGGTTATTCGCACACTGCCCACGGGTTGCTGCTTTTGGGCCCGATTCGAACGCAAAATCTATATTTACACCTGAATTTTGTATCTTTTTTGGGACATAGACTGCCTTGTATGACAGTCTACCGTTTTAAAACATTTCTTCTTTAAATTGGTACCAAAAATGTTTACTATGTTTAAACCAAAATGGTCAAAACTAATTTAATTTCAAATAAATAATTGAGTTTTTTATCTGCTTTCATTGTAATTTATTTTAATATTATCATGAGATATGAAAAATAGGACATTTTGCATGTCATGGACAACAGATTTGATCTCGGTAAATCAAATCTTATTCTTCTAGTGTAATACAAAAGAGTTTGTTTGAACGCGCTAATCTCTTGAACTGTCAGTTGGATTTGCAAAATTATTTTTACATTTGATTGCTTAATTCTTGAGAAAGGTTATACTTAAAAACCATTTAACATCAGGCTACGACACTTAGAAGCCGAGCTAAAAGAAAAAAAGCTGTTGGAACTGCGGGGCACAGCTAGTATATATTCGCGAGGGACATGCACAAGAATAATCAATTTACGCGCTCAACGCAGTCGGGCAAATGCTAGTTAAACGTGACATATTGACAATGATGTACGTTAACAAATCGACCGCAGGCACGTGGCGGTCGCGCGCCATTTTAAGTGTTCGTATGTCACTGTAATTTACTAAGCATATGTAACGTTTGGGGTAGAAAAAACTACTTCAGAATTTTAACGCGTTATTAGATAAGTGGTGATTGTTTATTTTTGGAACGATAGTCTGTTATGAATTAAATCTCATTCATACCCTTCAAAACGGCGTCAATTCGGAAAAATAATTCATACTTCGGCAAAAGGCTCACTACCTATTACATGGGACAACAGCATTTATGAAATGTGGGGGTAGAACTGTAGATATACCTCTGCCTACACTCTCGGGGAATACAGGTGTGATGCGATGATGCACACCAAAGAATAAGGAACTTTGTCAAACCAGCGGTGCGAGCATGGTTCTTTTTGTCGACACGTTTGTCGATTTTAAACGTCAAATTTGACATAAATTGTTGATAAAACGATAAAATTCAATACATAAAAACTTTTATCGAGGTGACAAGTTTGTCGAAAAGATCCGTGCTCGGACACCTGCAATTTAAGGTACTGACCTGACAGTAATACTTTTTGCAACCTACCCTCTACTTGAAGAAAAAAAAAGTATTAAATACCCTTTGTATTAATTCCTCGGAATGCGTTTTATTAATTTTCATATTCCTTTGTCTATTGCAGTGTATCATTACATTAGGTATAAAGTCTGTGACATCTTCATTGTTACAACTGCTAGTGTAAAGGAGTAATTTGCTATCGATTTCTTGAAGAAAGTGTGCTCCATGTAGAAAGGTGCAAGCGATTGATTGTATTCCTTATATTTAGAGTTTCTCTATACGTTGGCGTCCACAGCATTTTTCAACTTTTTCTCATCATCACCTAGAATTTTATCAGCTATTTTAAAATCCGTTTAAATAATTAATAATTCAGCTTAAACTAACTGACGCGGGCAACTCAGTTGTTTACTAAATATCAGGGATGCGAGCCTTGGGTTCGTACCTGAGACAACTTACATGCCCAATTGCCTATGGTCACACCACCAAGGCTACTGTCTCTGTCGAAATAGTGTTTTGTCGAAGTATTGTTCTGTCGAAGTAATGATTTGTCGTAGCAGTGTTCTGTCGGAGCAACGTTCTGTCGCAGTTGCGTTCTGTCGGATTAACGTTCTGTCGAAGCACTGTGTTTACAAACTAAAGTCGTGTCGATGCTCAGTTCCGTCGTACTAGTGTGATTTGAAGTTCAGAATGACAGTCGTAACAACAATACAGTTCATATCATAAGGAAATAAAAGATTTTCGGAGAAAAGCGTTTAATCAGAAACTTGAGGAGTACAAGTGTCCCGAAAGTCAAAATCAAGCTGGGTGCCTCGGAGAACAGGCTCAGGACAGCGTTTAATCAGATAAATAAAATGATATAAATATATCAATAAACGGCCAAGTGCGAGTCGGACTTGCAACCTGAGGTATCAATTATTATTTTTTTCATCAAATCAAATCAAAATTATTTATTTCAAATAAACCCTTTTATATGCACTTTTGAATTGTCAGAACTTAGCTATGTAGAATTTTTTAATTTCCTATGGTGAAGAACGGGCAAGAGACTCCACTGTTATTCTTTTTCATCATAGTTAGTTTATGGCTCCATCAGTATCGATGATTTGACCTGTACTGCGATGGTAGTGACTTGCTGATTCGCTGCTAGTTGTAGAAGAACCCATAAAAATCTTGTCTGTCATATACGAAGTATTATGCTATGAAGTTGACTTTTAGGACATGCTCTACGTTATTTTAATATTTTATCTGTCATTTTAACATATTTACTATGTGTAGCAGTCACAAATTCTTTTTTTTTATTGTATGATTTACTTTTAGCTTTGTGAATACCCGCTCGACTCTTATAACATAGCACAGCTCTTGATATTAACACTGTATAATTTGTATTGTAATTCCATTTTATGCCAACGTACTATGTATCGATATTACAATAAATTATTTACTTGAAACTGTGCTGGTGGTATGCATAGCATAAAAATCTTTTAACAATAATTCATTTAAATATATTTATTTTCTGTTATAATAAAATGTCGCCCCACACTAGGAATTACACCGCCTTTCTGGGTGCGTTAATTAAAAAAAAACATATTCGCCTAAACCCGGAACAATCTGTATATTAGACAAATATTCGCTCTGTGTAGGAATCAAACACGCAACAGTCACTGCGCCAATTGCCCCACTCTTGTCAACTTTTTTTCCGCAGTCAGTAGAATTGCTTAAACTTAATAGATATCCTTACAACCTACAGTTGATATACTACTGGCCTGAAATTGGGTTGGAATTTTATCGTATAGTTGATCTTTTTATCGTGTGATTGATGAACAATCTAGTGTCAGAGTTTAAGCAACATGTAGGCCTCTGACATGGCTTTTCACACCATCGAGAAGATCCCTCAGGTGTGTTGGTTTCTTTATGATGGTTTCCTTCACCGTTATAAGTTAATGGTTGATGATCAAGCTAGTGTCAAAGTTTAAAGCGCCAGTAGACCTCTGATATGACTTAACATACATACTATGGAAAACATCTTTAAGGTCTGCTGGTTACATCACGATTTTTTCCGTCACTGCGTGGAGCTAATGATAATAATTTTTTTATACGCAAAGAGTGTTAACTTGCATTTTATTCCTTCTTTACTAATTTATGTAGACACAAGATACAAAAAATGTTCAAACTGACAAGGCACTGCTTATTTTTTCTTGAAGTTATATCTATATTCGAAACGGTAATACAATAATTGTACCTATAGTATGTGTTTAGTGCATACTCTACAGCTAGCCGAAAAATAATAAAAACAAGGCATCTTTTAACAGTTTAAGTTGTACGATGGATGCAAATAAATACAATATCTAGCTAGTTCCACAATATTGAGGGTAGTCATGCATTACCTGTGCACCGCCCGCCAGCCCGCAAATATATGCATATAAGCAAGCGGTGAAAATTACGCCTACCACCAACTACTCTACACGTGTTTCGTACCCCCACGGGGCATCCTCAGGAGCTGTTAGACCGTACAGTGTCCGCCACCGACTCACGGAAATTGTCGAAGTAGACTTCCGCAAAGTAACGCCTGAATCTATTCAATAAGTTGTACGAATCCTAAGGCCATCTAGAGGCCCATGATATCCCAAAGAGAAAGATAATGCTCGCTACCCCGTGTCCATTCCTCGTGGCTTGGGTACTCTCCCTGTGTAAAATATAATAATTAGCCTTAGTGAAGTCACCCCTCCCTCAGTAATGTTCGGTACCGTATAATTTGTACGGCAAAATACGGGACCCCTTGCGTTTGGGCCAAACGGATAGTTGGGAGTAGTGAGAAGAATAATTTTATGTAGTTTTATTCTGTTTTTCTTTGGATTTTAAATATTATTCTTGCAGTTTTTTTTTTATAAACTAGTCTAAGTAGTAATCGTTCAGGACCGGTCTATGTAAACTGTATTTCGAAATGAAATTGAACAGTGAAGGCAATCAAAGTTAAAACAGATGTCAGCACCTACGCTTGTTTTTATTTAAGCCAATGAGTTCGCTTTTGCAGACGCGTTGGTGGCCAGTGATACATATTGGTATGATCCCAGTGGCGTGCATTGCATATAGGCAAATAGGCAGTGCTTACCTCAAAAAGTTACCTAAATACAACTTATATCACAGTTTACTGTGCCTACCTCAAAAAAATACCTAAATACAACTTCGGAAAGATTCACACAGTAAACTGTTTTTTGAGGTAGGCACTCCCTATTTGCCTATATGCAATGCACGCCACTGTATGATCCTTGGACTGTCAAGTCAAAGGTCGCAAGGTAGACCGATATTATAAATTAATTATCACCTGCTTTAAACGGTGAAGGAAAACATCGTGAGGAAACCAGCAGGCCTGAGAGATGTTCTCGATAGTGTGTTAAGCCATGTCAGACGTCTACGGACGGTTTGAACTCTGATACAAGGTTGTTCATCAACCACATAACAAGAAGAAGAAGCGTTGGTGGCGCCTTTAAACTTCAACCTTCCACTGTTAACAACACCGTTGAATCCAAATTGCAGTTTCCTATATGCATTAAATGACTCTTGACCGATTTGAAATTACACTTATACCTATGTTTTAACTGTTCAATTAGATTATCCACTACTTACGGCCAGTTAAAGACTTTGACCTTCACAACTAGGAATTTTAAGGACCAGATAATGTTTTTTCATTTAGACTAGTACCTTAACTAAATTAAGATACAAATTAATAAAAATTACACAACAAAATATTCCCCTACCCAACAAAAAAAAACGATCGATACACTGAAAAAAATCAACACAAGTCGTAACTAACAATCGGGGCACTCGTTCTGTCCACCCCTGTTCGTTCACTGTATAATTTGGATTAAGAATTCGCTTTGTCAAGCTACCCGCTTTGTATAGGAGAAATTACGTCACCAATCTGACGGTAGATGACAGCTATTCAAAATGATAGTGTTACAAAAATATGGGGGTGTAGAATTAAAAAAAATATTGATTTTGTTTTATTCAATGATGATGCGGCGGGAGTTTTAGTGATATTTTTATTTTATTTTATAATTTATGTACACACAAGATACAAATAAATGGACAAACAAAATAAGAAAAATAATGTACGAGGCACTTTTATTAAAATTATTCAGATATGCTTCTTCAATTTTTGTAAAAAATAAATAGTAATAAAAAATCGGAATCGACGAGGAAACTTAAGGACGAAGTTAACTTTTTTAAAGAAGGGTTTTTCATTATTTTTAACAAAATTTAACTTATTTTTTGTCATATTTTGTGACTATTATCAAGTTTAGAGTTCGCTAAGCATGCGTTAATGCTTTTCGAAAGATTTATCTTTATTATCAAGCTTCCATTTATTACATCTTCATGACTACGAAAAAAATCGTAGGATTATCTGTCCAGTGCCTGGTGTAGACCAGACAAGTAACTGGACAGAAAATTAGAAAAGGCATAATTTAAAAAAAAATAGCTACGTTCACATTATATCCCAACAGCAGTAGGTACAGTCACCGCCACAAACATCTCATTACTCTCAAAGGTTTTACTCTGAACAAACAAAGGATGATGATCGCCATAACTGAAATTAATGAGTTTTGTTTAATAAATATCTACCCTCACTGAAGGCGTTAACGGTCCACAATTATAGAATTAATTTGAATAATTCTGAGCAACGCTTTTGCTTAATTTGGCGGGTAGATAGAAACAGACGTTTGTTTTAGCTTCATTTAAGATGATTTTTCTTACTAATTTTAATTATATTCATTTATTTTAATATTGGTCACCACTAAACTTCACTAAAACCTTCTTCACGTATTACTTATAAGGACTTCTCCAGCCATACAAAGAAAAGAGTCTTACAAGACCGCTATATTAGCTCAATTAAAAGTTCAATTTTATTTAATTACTATTCTTCAAGGAAACATTGAATAAATAATAGACAAGAACGGGGCTTGAACCCTTAACATTCCGTGTCATCAATCTACCAACTGAGCTGCCTTGTGTTCAAACCTATTCAATTTTCATTCCTCCTTGTATTCGTCTTAAGGAGACGCCTGGCGATATTTACTTAGCAATCATTTACACATCTACTAAAGTTTAATTAAAAATTTCAATTTTATTTTCTATTTTAACCTAAAATTTGCTTAGGTTTACGAGTTAAAGACTAAATAAACCCACATGGCAATATATCATAGGGTTCAACTCTAAAGTTTAACCCTTTTTTAACCAACTGACAATATGAACTCGGAACCCTATTTAAGCAAGTTAACAATAGTATTTTTAATGGGTTTATCAAAATGGTGAGATTAATTCTTATATTATTGTGTGAAGGGAAGTTATTTTTTTGTTGCGTTTTTGTTACAATTGGTGTTATACGATTATACTGTTGAATTTTAAATTGCTTTCCGAACTATTAAATCTCAATACGTTTAGGATTTATTTAAATTTTGCGGTCCCAGTTGGGTGCCAATTTTTACAGCTTTAATTACAAGTGACATAATTGTTATACAAACAGCCTTATTCGTTTATATTTTGTTTTAACAGTATTATTTTGTCTTTTCTATCACATTGCAATACTTATCCTTCTTCGTTATATCCTAATTTGTAAGAAACGTGACCATCTTATTCAAATTAATCGACAGTAAATAAAATAGCTGCGTAAATCGGAAAAATGGCATAACACGCGAACGAAAACACTTCACATTTTTGTTCGAGGAACGCGTGAGGCTACAAAAATGTTTGAAATCAGTGTATTAAAGTATAAATAAATAACGTGGTTATCAATATCTCTTGCAGTCACAGAAAAGGCGGGTTACCAATCGCCATATGGGGGCATGGACAATGGAATGGTGAGTTTTAATTTTAATTTTCATGCTTTACATTGACTAGCAGATTTTTTTATTTATTCTTTATCTTGTCTGTGTTTTACTTTTACTTGTAAGTACTCATAACGATGTAATTCCCCTATTTTAGCAATGTCTTGCCTTTATTTATTAAGTACCGAGTTTTTATAAACTACTAGCTTACCCGGCAAACGTTGTTTTGCCATATAAATAATTTCCACCTGTAGACATCTGGCGGGGATAACTAATTAAATGACGATTGATCAGTTTTCGACCGGAGAGGAAAAATGATTAAATTACTAAAATGGCTATTAAAAAATAAGGGTTGATCGTAGTAGAAGGGTGAAAATTGAGGATTGTATGTATTTTTGTATGTTGTATAATAAAAAAATAGAAATTAAAAATTTTGCCTAATAAATAAAAAAAAAATTTAGGGGTGGACTACCCCTAACATTTAGACGGATGAAAAATAGATGTTGGCCGATTCTCATAGATACCGGATAAGCACAAAAAATTTCATCAAAATCGGTCAAGCCGTTTCGGAGGAGTATGGCAACGAAAACTGTGACGCGAGAATTTTATATATTAGATATTCCCCTTAATACAAAGAGATCTATCAGTTATCCACAGCCACACACATTCTGGTCTTTGAGGACTATAGATAGATCTAGTTTTATAATTAAAGGGTTTGTAACCATTCAAGTAACATATACATGAATCTTTAACGCATGCGTGGTAAACCCTAATTTTTTTTTGTGGACATATTAATAATGTCTTGAGAATTCAAAACTGCGCCTACTCACTAGTCTGAGTAATTTTTCCACCGTCTTATTATGGTGACGTCATCTATTCAATCCTTATATAAGGTCCTAATTTATTAGGTCATTTCCTTTTAAGGGGTAAATGTGTAAGTGATAAGGATTTATTTAAGCCATAATTCAAATGAATACAACAATTTTATTTTTTTCTTAATGTTCACCGTTCAAGGACAGTTTCTGCTTGGTAGTACTATGGTTATTACAAATAATTTGTTATTTCCATTTAATTCTTAGCTTATGTGAATGTATTTGACTTATATATTAACCCTTTCAAAGGAAATTACCTAATAAGTTAGGACCTTATATAGTGATTGAACCGATAACCGTTGAAAAAAGTTTTCGATTATATTTTTCTTTCTACAATAATGTATAACTTTAGCAATGAGAGTTAAACACTGTATACATAAAATTTAATTTGTGTTCTTTTCTCTTTGATCTCGGGAATAATCACGGTCCTCGAGGGCTTGCCTGGAGACACAGGTCTAACACACAGAGGCCCCTGTGAGAGTTTCAAACTAGATCGAGTTGGGACACCAAACGGAGACTCTCCATGATTGTACTATAGGAGTACAGCCATGGAGAGATCCCGAAGTACAGAACTATAGAGATTGGAAAAAAAAAAACGATTGTTGTGTTGTGATATAGGGACTATTAAAAAAATTGTGTCTTTTAATTGTTATATGTGCGCATTAATGTACTTTTCTACGAACTAACTTATATTAACCGTTTCACTGTCCCGTGAGTCACATATATCTTCGAAATCTTTGAAATCCAATATGCCACATTTTGTGTGCCTATATTGAATTCGCCACCAATCTGGTTCCTAGCTATGGAAGAAGACGTCGAGGACGTCCTAGGAAGCAGTGGACCTGGACGCTTTCAATCGAGATTGGATTGAGGCGTCAAGGAACTGAGATCGTTGGAAAGATGAGGGAGAGACCTTTGCCCAGCAGTAGGACACAATAGTTTAAAAACAAAAAAGAAAACAATTTAATTCAAAAGTTACAATATTAAATGGAAAAAGAATACGGTCGCGAACAGGACTCGAACCTGCGCCTCCCGGATGAATACTCCAGGCGCTCTGACCACTAAGCGGTCGAGATGGCTTAGTGGTCAGAGCGCCTGGAGTATTCATCCGGGAGGCGCAGGTTCGAATCCTGTTCGCGACCGTATTCTTTTTCCATTTAATATTGTAACTTTAGAGTTCGCTAAGCATGCGTTAATGCTTTTCAAAGATTTATCTTGAATTTAATTCAAAATAGTATTAAAACATCTCCATTCAGTCGTCTAACTACTTTTATATTTATATTTTTTGTTCTCTTACTATGCAATCTGGGCAGTGAACTGATATAAGCACGCTAAGAATGTGCACTTGCAGTATGCGTGGACTAGCTGTGTCCCGCTATTTTATTTGCTTTTTTCTTTTTGCTCCGCTCCCAAGGGTCGTAGCGTGATGTTAAATATGCCTTAAATTTTCCTCAAGAATTGGGCTATTGATTGACAAAATCATTTTGTCAAAACCGATTATAGCAGTTCCGAGATTAGCGCGTTCATTTATAAAGAACAAACCGCTTTATATTTTATTATATTATTTAGATTACATATTTAATTTAGAAACAGTGTTTTGGTTATTGCCTACATTGTAAATTCGTTTAAATGATTATTATACATTTTAAGGCCATGTAATAATAATTATTTTTCTAAGGAAACATTGAAAATAATAGACACGGACGGGACACGAACCCGCGACCTTTGACATACTTTGTCATGGCTCTCCCAACTGAGCTACCGTGGCGCATGTCCGTATCAATTAAATGTCAAGTTCCCTTCTTCTCGTCTTAAGGAGACGCCTGGCGATATCTTTTTAGCAATCATTTAAAGATTACTTTGTATAGCTCTATTATCTTGGATGTAAAGCAAAAAAGTATATGAATTAGCTGTTAACCGTTGCTGTAGAAACGACGGGGTATTCGTTATATCGAGGTAAACCGGTGGTAGTGGTCGCCTCAGGCGTTAAACTGACATTTTTCTTAAGCACTTTGTGGTCTGCATGACTCCAACAACATGTATTATATGCACAGTAAATTACATGCTGGATCTTTTTCTATGTAAACAACCAGAAACTCACGCCTTTCTCCCATGAGGGTTGGCAGAAACTATAGAACGCCACCTGCTACGATCCTTACATGCTCCTATTGCTTCTTCTGCGTTCATATATCTAGTCATACACGCCGCTTGTGAGGACTACGCTCCTGACCTTTTTGGAGGACATGACCAATAGTCTGTATATCCGTTAGGGCGTCCCCTCCATAAAGTCCATTTCCACTAATATTATAAATGCGAAAGTAAATGTTTGTGATGTTTTCACGCCAAAACTACTGAATGATTTTTTTTTTTTTTTTTGTGATACGTGTAGGTTAGACATTGGAGAAGGACATAGACTAGCTTTTGCTGCGCAGACCAACACCAAGTAGTATATTATACGTAAACATAGTAAAATATCTTGTTTGTTCCGACACCAGCGACTGAGATGATATTGCGATCAAGTATATGTATGGATTGAATAGTATAGTGCCTCGTTGGTCTAGTTGTTGCATACGCGGTTACTCAGCGTGAGGCGTTGGGTTCGATACCTAGGACGAGCAAAGTGATGCTGGGTTTTAATGTAAGGAAATTCTTAGTAGCAGCCCGGAGTTTGGATTTGTGCCCGTTAGGCGAATACTTCAGTACAGGGAATAACGGCATTCGTGAAATTTGGGTGTGCAACAATACTCCTCTACTAACCCTTCGGGAATAGAGACGTGATGCAATATATGTTTAATATCACATCGCAAATCAGCTCAATAATATTATATGTACAAACAAAATAGAGAATAGACAATTCACCAAAAACTAGCAGAAATATAATATTCATAACTTCACATACGTTAGCAAAAAAAGGATACAAATGCAAATCCAAGTTATGGAGGATAGATACTACATGTTTTGCTGACTGTACTGCAAAAAGGGCTCTGCGCGGGAATCGAATAAATCAGATGGTTCGGGGTATATTTATATTGGGGTTTAGAGAAAATGTTGGAAGATTTTTGTTGAGGGACATTCTCGGAACTGGGTCTTCTAATTTACGAATACTTTAGTTGAATACCGATAGTGTATCGTTGTCATAATTTTAGTTATTTGATATCCTGCTAGTTATATACAATCTGTCGAGAAAGTCAATCCTTCAAGAAAAGAGCGTACTCCTTTTTAAAAGGCCGGTAACGCACTTGTGACTCCTCTGGTAACACTTAATTTCTACCAAAGTGAGTACTTAGCGAGCGTGAATACTTTGCGGTACGTTTGTCGGGGTCGGCCTGCGCGGACACTTCCATCCACTCCCGCCTCATGTACAAAATAAAGTCAATCGCGTTCACAAAATAAAAATAAAAATTTAATAAATTTATAAATATGAAACCTAACTCTATTGCTGTGTGAGTCTTGACCTCCGAAAGGTGAAGTTATTATGAAAGCTATTGCATTTTTTCTATTTGTTACGCAGCAAGACTGCAGGTCGGTCGTCACAATGGGATGAAAGCTTTAAAGTTGCTGTCTTCAAAAGTTTATTAAAATATAAAATAGTAATAAAAATAACAAAACACCTCACTGAGTCATCGACATAAACAGCATTAAATTTCGTCTCGTTATTCTGACAATAAGACATGACTGAACAATACATTATAACAATAATGATATACTAATTAATTCCTTTACGATAATATTATATTTAACTATAATAAACACGTCACTGAAGTAATTTATATTTCTTTTTTATCATTTTTATGGAGTAATAACTGAATGGAGTGTTCAGAGTTATACATAGTTATGTAACGGGACATACCGTTCATTTGATGTCGTTAGGATAGAGCATGATCAAAATTTATATAATAAAAATATTTTGCTAAGATACTTATGATCACATTCGCTCTAAATAATTTGTAAGAAGAAAGAAAGAAAACCTTGGTCACCAACCGTATGAGGTTTCTTCGCTTGGTCAAAACAGCCCCTTTGGCTTCCTTCACAAAACTGGCAACGCTCATCCCTTGAACACTAAACTTATTTATGAAATTTTGGATCCCACATTAGTTTCAATACGTTAAACAACAACGAAAATAGCATTAATATAAAATATTAATAAAAAGTTAAAGCCATAATTAATTATTACTATAAATTCTTTTAGTAGTACTCGCAAGTACTCCGAAGATATCATTCTATTTATCCGTAAACAAATCCGAATAAGGATTTCGGAATGAAGTCCAGCTTCAGTAGCATGACCAAGTAGAAACGGATTTTATCAAGTAAATGATAGAGAGATAATGTTCCTACAATCTGTTATTTTGCTATGCATGCGAGAGAGCATTAAGCGCGGTGAGTGTACGCGGTGAACATTATTACAACTCCATTTACTTACTACTCCATGACGTTTCTACGGAACCGGTCCCATCTCAATTGTCCGGACGGACGGACGGACGGACAGGTGGTTCGAAGTTGTACCTACTGTGACGTAGGCCGATAAACTTGTATTATACTTAGGTATAAAAATTTCTTTACGTAAATACATGAGTTCTATAACAGGGTTCCCTGAAATTAGTCTGGGTTTTTAAGGAATTTACAAAAAATTTTAGTGCAGAGGTTTAACCTACTATGGCACATCCTATGCCGTTATTACTTAACATAACATAGCATCACGCCTGTATACCCCGAAGGGGTAGGCAGAGATGTACACAGTTGTACACCCCCATTTCACAAATGCTGTTATTAAGTCCCATGTAATAGGTGGTGAGCCTATTGCCATCTACCGGGCACAATTCCAAACTCCGGGCTGCTACTGAGAATTTTTATTTACGCTTTGCCCGACCCGGGAATCGAACCCGAGACCTCATGCTCAGCAGTCGCGCTTGGGACCACTAGACCAACGAAGCAGTCGTTAGTAGTCGAGTGCCGTTATTAAAGCTCGTGTAATAAGCGGTAAAGCTATTGCTACTTAACGAATACAGTTCCCTACTCCGGGCCACCTTAATAACACCGATCAACCAAGGACACGATCTCAGCACCCGGTTTGCGTCCGCTAGACCAATAAAATATTCTATTAATAAGATAATTAGATTCAAATTCTTAAAACGTCTACCCAAGTGACTTAGCTAGACTGCTAGGCGACGTTTTTAGTAGTGCCATAGGTGGCCGATAGATGGCGCTGTTCTCAACGACCTGATTTTTTCCTTGTCGTTGGAAGTCTTGTGGAAGTGTGGTTGATGAACAATTAATTTCTAAAACGCACAGTCTTTAGTCATCGAAGTATTCCGATACCGAAGTCTGCGATACGGAACCTTACAGATTTTTACAAAGACCCGTCGATCGGTATGACATACCATAAAATGAATTTCACCTTGATGCTAACCCCCCGTGGCTTGATAGCGTGAACATACTCTTAATTAACATATACTGACCATTTAAAGAACTAATTAACGAAAGAGATAATAATATGGCCACTTATGTTCAATAAAAATAGTTTATTGATTATTTTGTGGGATTTTAATTAATATTTGTGGATCATATATAATTATATTTTTTTAATACATGTTGAGGCCATGTAATGCCTATATTAATTCTATTTTTCAAAGAAACATTGAACAAATTATAGACAAGAACGGGGCTTGAACCCGCGACCTTTGACGTTCCGTGTCATCACTCTACCAACTGAGCTACCTTGTCGTGTTCAAACCTATTGAATTTTCAATCCTCTTTGTATACGTCTTAAGGAGACGCCTGGTGATATTTATCTAGTAATCATTTACAGATTTACTAAACTCAATAGGTTTGAACACGACAAGGTAGCTCAGTTGGTAGAGTGATGACACGGAACGTCAAAGGTCGCGGGTTCAAGCCCCGTTCTTGTCTATTATTTTTTCAATGTTTCTTTGAAAAATAGAATTAATATTTGTGGTATTTTCCTTTTGCTTTGTGAATTATTGGCTGTATGCTAGTTGGGAGGACTAGATGGGCTTAATCTCCGGCCACGATAAGCTGCAGCTTGCGGGTAACGGACTTCGATAGTTCGTCGCTCGACCAGCGACAGGCCCCATACGCCATCGCGTCGCGCCTTGCCGTGCGCAAATTCAAGAGTAACCTGTGCAAGCCGTATCTAGCCGGCCTGCACAGGTGACGGGGCACATCGTAAATGATAGATTTTTCGCACCAGAGTAAAAAGAAGGGGGCTAGAGAGGCTTGTGGCTACGGATCAGTCATTCGGAATTTCGACAATTCACAATTATCACTGCGCGTTGCTAAACTGGCTGATAAATCGTTGAGTTTAAGCAACACTTGGCTCGGTCAGTCTGTGGATGGCTGGTTCTGAGCGTCTCCGTGGTTCGGAAAGCACGTTTACTATCGGTCCTGGCCGTTGTTAATTAAAAACAGACGCTAAGTCAGAGGCCCACGGTGGGTGCCAACAAATCTGCATTAAAAAAAAAAGTGTGACGTGCGGCTGCTGAGCGTGAGACCCTAGGTAAGGTTCCCAAGTCCCTTCACGGGCAGTGTTATTGACTATATGCTTTTTCTATTAAGAAATTTTAAGTAGCTGCTCGGAGGTTGAGATTGTGTCCGCTTGATGGTTCACCTGTCTTCTTTCTGTCCTGGTCCCAAGTTATTTGGGGTCTGCGCAATATGTTGTTCTTTTCCATTCTCCTCTATCAGTCGTCAGGTTATCGCTTACGCTTTTCATTCATATCATCTCCCACACAATCCATCCATCTTCTCTTTGATAGTTCACCTATACGAAACTCGAAAACGGCAACGGTTAAATTTTAAAAAGAGAAGAGTACAGCAGCACCAGTAGCAGTAGGTACTGCCTAACCCTTGGGGAAATACAGGCGTAATGCTATGATTTTCTCAATATAATTTTGAAAAAAAAATTATATCGTGTAATTTACTTCAGTCGATATGATATATTCCATTTTTTATCCTAAACATGGCGAATACTACCAAAACTTTGCCTCGTACAAACATACATACGTATCTATTTATAACAACGGTGAAAGGCAATAAAAGGGGGTGGAACCGTGGGCGGATATAAATAGGTGGGGGTAGGTGGGAGGGGGGATAAGTTGCTTTTAATTCGCCGCATTGTCTTTGTTGCCTCTTAGTTGTAAGATGTACTGTTGGGAAGACAAGTGGTAGAGATGTATTTTTTTTTTTCGTCGAGACTGCCTTTTTTATTTGGTTATGAATCCTACTTATATTATAAAAGTTTGTATGTTGGTACTCAACAACACAAAAATTACTGTTTTTAACTGTTTGTTACTGATTTGGATGAACTTTGGTATAGGGATAGATTGGACTTTGGAGAAGAACATAGGTTTTTGTTGCGCAGTCGTAGGCACCAGCTAGCATGAAATAATTATTTTTATGTTGTTCAGTAGATGATATTGCTACTAAAACCTACAAAATAATTAGTAAATAAAGTTTTTTTTTGTGGAAAGTAAAATACAGTCGTGAACAGGATTCGAACCTGCGTCTTCCGGATAAATAATCCAGGATAGATAGATTTATCATGGGGTTAGGCAGAAACTATAGAACTCCAATTGCTGCTATCCTTACGTATGCCTAATGCTTTGTCCACATTCATACATCTGGTCATACACGCGCGCCGGTTTCGAGTATGACACGAGTTGTTGTTAATTTATAAGACTTGCTTAGCCGAGTCAGTGGCCCGCGGTGGGCGCCAACAAGTCTTCGCGCTAGATGGCTCCTACCAACACAAAAGAAGAAAAAGTTGTGACTGCTACGTTGGTGAAATGGTCTTAAGCGCGACTGTTGAGCCCGAGGAGCTGGGTTTAAATCCCGGGTCGTGCAGTGTTATACGGTTTTTCTGTTAGACAATTCTCCGTAGCAATCCGGAGTTTGGAATTGTAACCAGTAGACGGAAATAGGCTCGCCATCTATGACATGGCACTACTAAACTACTAGCTACTTAATAACAGCGTTGGTGAAATGTTTGTGTAAAATTGTGTACATCTCTGCCTACCCCTATGGGAATACAGGCATGACGCCAATGTTATGTATATGAACTAGTCTGCTTATTTACGCACTTCCCTAGATCATTAATAGTGGTATGACCGTTGAACTAGCAAGTCTTGCCAACTCCCTGCCATATCGTGTTTCCTGAGAAATACAATGACGCGAGTTAAACTGCAGCTTAATCGCGCCGCGTACCGTTGGCCTCGCGTTGATGACGACCTCGGTGTCGGAAGTACTCGTGTGTTTCCGCCACTCGTCGTATCCGAGAAGTTTTTACCATTAATGTTTTATTATACGACTGCCCAAAGAAGGAGTGTTATGTTATAGGGTTCATGGATGTACGTTTGTGAGTTTCTTTATTCCTGCATAAGTTCTAAACGCCTGAACCGAATTAGATGTGTGGTGTATCGTTAGAATCCTTACATTGTCCCCGGTTACATAACATGATATAAAAAAAGTAATATAGTGGCCATGGTACAACACAAAAGGTTTGAAATAATAAAATATTATAATAATAAAATATAATAATATAAACTCCTAACCGTATTTCGGTCACGGCTGCATATCTCCAAGGAGATTAGCCAAGTATCCAGGAGATATTATAGTGTACAAGTGTACGCGCAAACATAGGTGCACTCCCTCTCCTTTCACTCACATAGTCTGATGGGACGGCAATACGACACGACCGGAGAGAGATCAGTGGCGGGATCGACGACTTTACGTGTCTCCGAAGCACGGGGGTGTCACACCACCAACTCCCTAATTTCGGCCTGTTACTAAGAATTTCCTAACATAGGAACCCAATAACACTTTGCCCGACCTGGGAATCGAACCACAATCCAATCACAAAGACCAACGGGCCAGTCTTAAAAATAAAATTCGGGATTTTTTATTTTTTTACTTATTTAATCATGTTTTTTGTTCAGTATCACTTGTGTGCGCGATTGTACCCGTAGACGTCCGGCTATAAAAGTGAAGCGGGAACTCGGACGAGTGGCTAGCGGTATACATGTACAATATATGTAGTAGGATATAGTGATACCTGCCAGAGTATCTACTAAGACTAGGACCCGATAGGCGCAGTGGTCGGGAGACCGGCTGCTGCGTCGTATTTGTATGGTCTACAGATAATTGGGCATGTATAAAAAAAATAAGGTATTTATTTTATTTTTCGAATATTTAGCTAACTAGCTGATGCCCGCGGCTTCGCTCACGTGGATGTCGGCTATCGCGACCAAAAGTAATCATGAAATTTTGATACCATTCCCGCTTTCCAATTACCGCTTTATAAATGCCCATTTTTTTAAGTATTAAAATGGATAAAGTATGTTATCCTTAAGAGCCAGATGGATCGAAGATGCCATTGCGGACTTTTCTGTAGACCTATATAAGATAATCATTTTGTTATATCTCAAAGGGTTTAGGCAGCGTATTCGTTGAACACCTCCAACAAATACCATTATATTTTAGCCAATTTATACAAAACTTGACAAATTATAAACTAAATCCTTCCTCGAGAACCACTCTATCCATTGGTGAAAACAGCATGAAAATCGGTGCAGTAGTTTTTGAGTTGATCGCGAATAGACAGACAGACAGACGCGGCAGATGACTTTGTTTTATAATATGTAGTGATAGTGATTATGAATAACTAATTTAGCTATTTTATTTTTAGGACATTATTTAATATTTTATCATTATTTTAAATATTAGCCTGAATGACGTCACATGTTTACAAATTTACCAGGCACAATTACAAAGCAGGCAGCTACAGAGAATTCCTTACAAAAAAAAACAATAACACTGCCTGACCCGGGACTCGAACCCGAGACCTCATGCTGATCTGCCACGATAGGGACCACTAGACCAACGAGGCAGCGATGACAGTTGACGTATGTGGCAATAAAGGGCCTGTCCTATATAACCGTTTAAAGTAAATGACACTAAAAGGTCCGGGACCTCTTGTTATACAGTTACACAGTTTATGACCCCTCCGTGAGATTAGTTTATGGAATACGGTTTGAGATCTGGGGAGAATGAGATGTTTTGCAATAGCGACTTAGTGGGCAGCATGCTATGCTATCGTGAGACACGTTCATATTAATTATTGTTTATTGCCCGACTAATGCCGATCCAATCCCAAAGAATGCACGTGAGTAATAACCGTTAAACAATAATTACTATTAATTATTGTTCAACGGTTATTACTCACGTGCATTCGACAACCGTGCCTCGCGACATTGCCGCGGACTCAATTCATGACCAAGGGCTCTGTTCGAGTTCGAAACTAGTCGGGCAATCCCGAAGAATACACGTGAGTAGTAACCGTTGAACAATAATTAACCAGCATGCTATTCGTCTTACTGACCAGCGTGCGTTTGGCTATCTCCGTTGTCATCGAAATTATGTTCACTTTGTATTGAGAGCAGAAATATTATAATATCATCTACAGCAGCTATTGCATAAATCATCAAATAAACAAATGCCTCTTTTAACCATCGTTCTACGCGACAGCAGTTCCATCCTCATCATTTAGATGGTTGGCAGTCCACAACTGTGCGTTTCTCTAGAAACTTTCTGCCTCGCACAACAAAACTGTGGAATGAACTATCGCCTGCGGTATTTCCGGACCAATACGACCTTCAAATCTTTAAGAAAAGAGCGTACTCCTTTTTAAAAGGCCGGCAACGCACTTGTGACTCCTCTGGTGTTACGGGTGTCCATGGGCGGGGGTAATCGCTTACCATCAGGCGATCCGTCTGCTCGTTTGCCCCCTATAACATAAAAAAAACAATCTTTATAGCATGGAATTAATTATCACATGCTTAAAACGGTAAAGGAAAACATCGTGACGAAACCAGCACACCCGAAAGATGTTCTCGATGGTGTGTAAAGCCGTGTCAGAGACCTACGGGTGGTTTAACCTTTGACACTAGGTTGTTCATCAACCATACGATAAGAAGGTGACGTAAACATTCAGCCATTAATAAAAAATATCCAATAAAAATAATAATTCGAGAAGGTAGTTTAAATATATTTTTTGCTAAAATGAGGAGGTACTTAGGTACTTGAGTGACGTAATCGATTTGCTCGTATTAAAAATAGGTCATCGGAGCCGCTACGGAAATGACATCGTCAGGTATAAGGGTAGGGGGTAGAAGAATGTTTATACTTTACTTACATAGTATACATACATAAATATCGTCACACCTGTATTCCCGAAGGGTATGGTAGAAGTGTACTGTTTTACACCCACATTTTACCGATGCTGTTCATATGAGAGAATGTTATAATCAAAGATATTATTTTTTATTTCTGTCGTTATAACGAATTAGCAGAAACAGATTATTAACTTTTAAACTAAGCTCTGCTTGTGACCACGATCAGTGCAACCTGGTCGAAACGTCAAGCGATACAAAGGTATTTATTGCGCGTTAATTCCTGTTAGTATATAGTAACAAACTGATTATGTTTAACCTCCGTCGAAAACAAAGGAGTGTTGGCATTTTAACGTGTGTATTTGTCTGTGGCATCTTAGCTCTCAAACGAATGAACCGAATTTGATTTGGTTTTTTTTGTTTTAAAGGTGATTTGTTCAACACTATTCTTAGCTTTGATAAAAGAAAATCTGTTCAGCCGTTTGAAGATTATCACCTTTTATGTTGATACGAATTTTGGTATCCTAATACTTCAATTATATTGCAAGATAATGGTAACCTTGACCTGATACCCCCATGTTCCAGCATACCGAATCCCTACTTACAGCAGAGGTATTGTAATTGAGCTCATTTGAATGATTCCAATTAATAAGTTGTACTTTTTAGAGGGTTTTTTATCTGGGCTTGTATATTTTTATCATTTCAGTATTATTTAATAAGTGTGTAGACTGTAGATTATATGGCAACATTGTGATTAAAATATCCGTCGTCACTCCCCAGCAAGAAACCTCAAAACACAGCAATCACATATGTATATATCATCCATATTAAATATATTTAAAAAAATGCCTAGACGTTTCCCAACTACGTCGTTTCAATTAATGTTCACCGGTTACTACTCACGTGCATTTTTCGGGATTGTCCGACTAGTTTCGAACTCGAACGAGTAAACGTGAGTAGTAACCGGTGAACATTAATTGATATGAATATGTCTCACGAAAGTTTTTATACAAAAAACTACGTCGTTATTGGCTTTAGGTCTTTGTCAAAGCCAAAAGTATAGGTTTCCTACTGAATCACTATGTTTTCCTTCACCGTAAGTCACTGGAGTATTTTAACTTTGAATGGAACTTAATAACAAAAATAAATACTAGAGAATTTAGGTTTAGGAGATGAGAGAACCAAGTGCACAGATGACAATGAAAATTCGGCATTAGTTACTTCTGATTTGTATAATCCTGTGTTTGTAATTTTAAGATATTTAGACCACAAATGTTGTCTGGTCCATTTGTGTCCTTTCCAACGGATTTTCTGATGGAAATGATACAATTCGTCGCCACGACAGTCGGGGACGGAAAGACAGAGGGTGCCTAGCTACTGCGCCCCTGCGTTCCGTCGTGGAACTACTGACGAGACACAGCATTTGCGGCCATGCTTCAGTAGTTTATGAAATTTTCAACGATAGTCTTAATTATGTTCCCCCCAATACTCTACACCACCACAACCGCACAGTCAAAACCACTTTCTGCGTCAGTACGGTGTGGCGGCCACGTCGTGCGCGGCGTCGAACGGTCACCACCAGCCCGACCGCCGTCATCACCACCACCACCAGCACCACCAACATGCAGACGTTCCTCCACAATGGGTGAGATGGAGGCTTAGAGTCTATGTGTTGTTTTAAAGCACGTGTGTGTAGATTTAGGCACTAGTGTTTTCATTTTAAATACCTTTGTGTTGTTTGTTGGCTTTCTTATTGTCCTATAAATGTTTAACTCGTATTTTGCCTTTAATACCATTTATTTCTTCACCGTCATTAGTATCATCAACATGTAGATGTGATGTGCTGTGTTGTTTAAAAGCACGTGTGTCGTGAGCTTTTGTGTTGTCCTGTATATTACTCGTATGTTTTTTATGTTTTAGGCGTCCTTTTTTACTTTGTTGATTTTTTACACTTTTCTGTTGTTCGAGACGTCACCATTTTTATAGCACTAGCATATTTTCTTTACTTCAATTTAGTCGTTATTCGAGATTTGGCCGTACGTAGGCTATTTTTTATTTTCAATGTGTATTATATAAGTTATATTATCGCTAACATTATCGTGAAGATCAGTATTCTTAATGTTATTTATGTGCTGTTTTATGTTCCTGAAATAGATTTTCACGTACAATAATCTTTAAAAGGTTTTTTTTTAGAGAATATTGTAATGTGCTATGATTTATTTCCAGTTGGATAGAATCAAGATTAATTTTGTGTTTAATTCTCCTTCTATGAAGTTCTGATCTTGCACCTGTTTTCAATCTGTTGTTTTGAGCACGTGCTTTTTATAACTGTTTGTTGTTATTTAGATTTATATTTTGATCGACTTCCTCAGTAATAGTAGTGGCTGCAAGCGCGGCTGCTTAGATTGAGTTCTTGGGTTCGATTCCCAGGCAGTGTGATTGGATTTTTCTGATTTTCTACCCGGAGTTAAGAAGTTGGCGGTGTGAAAACCCATGCTTCTTCTTCTTTTTAAGACTGGACCGTTGGTCTTTGTGATTGGATTGTGGTTCGATTCCCAGGTCGGGCAAAGTGTTATTGGGTTCCTATGTTAGGAAATTCTTAGTAACAGCCCGAAATTAGGGAGTTAGTGGTGTGACACCCCCGTGCTTCGGAGACACGTAAAGTCGTCGATCCTGCGCCTCATCTCTCTCCGGCCGTGTCGGATTGCCGTCCCATCGGACTATGAGAGTGAAGGAAGAGGGAGTGCACCTGTTTGCGCATACAGTTGTTCATTATAATATCTCCTGCGTACTTGGCTAATATACGCGGAGATAGGCCGCCGTGACCGAAACAATCGTTTGGGAGTATAACAATTTGTTTGGTACTATATTCATATTTTGATCTAGGCTAAATTTTAAACCATAGGTAAGACATGAGTTTTGTTGTGTTACAATTCAGTTCACATCTTTTTTGTTTTGTTTTTACCTTTTGTCTTAATTTATTGTTTTATTTTAAAAATATTGTTTTGTTGTTTTTACGTGTTCTGTGTTTGTTTGATGTGCTTGTGTCGTACGACGTAATTCGAAAATTTGAGCAGGATTCGGACCTGCACCTCCCGGGTAAACATTCCAGGCGCACTGATCAACTAAGCTATCTCGACCTCTGCCCACTACTCGGAATTCTTTTTCAACATTTTAATACGTATTTTGGTGACGTCATCGCTATCTATTCAGTCCCTTTACAGATTACTTGCTTATACTGGTGAATCCTGCTCACGACCGTATTTTCCTTCCAACAATTTATTTTGTACTTCAAAAAAATTGAGGTTTTAATGTTCGCGGTAATACCGTAAGCTAACAAATTCCCTTGAACGTCTGGCGCTACTTTAACGTGCTTTTATCTGCGTTTAGATATATCATGGAAGCGATTTTAGCCTTAAAGGATGTCGGCCGCCAACATATTCGACCATACTGGGACTTTAAACTACAGATCCCTTTTAAAATGAGTCCACGGATGGCTACTAACTCGCCTGATGGTAAGCGACGGTGTGGCCAAGGATGGAGCACGTAGATCCAGAAGAAATCTATTGACTCTAGCCTTGAATATGCCTAGATTGTATTTCTTAGGAAACACGGAATACGGCAGGGAGTTCCATTCATGGACAGCACGTATCTTGAACGTGGATCCATATCGTTGCGTACGAAATCTCGGAATTTATACGAGGAACGGATGGTAGTGTGCCGTCCTTCTACTTGTCATATAGTAACTAGGGGTTTGGGGGGGAGGACTGCCTCGTTGGTCTAGTGGTCCCAAGCGCGACTGCTGAGCATGAGGTCTCGGGTTCGATTCCCGAGTCGGGCAAAGTGTTATTGAGTTTTTCTGTTAGGAAATTCTCAGTAGCGGCCCGGAGTTTGGAAATGTGCCCGGTAGATGGCAATAGGCTCACCACCTATTACATGGGACTTAATAACAGCATTGGTGAAATGTGGGTGTACAATTGTGTACACCTCTGCCTACCCCTTCGGGGAATACAGGCGTGATGCTATGTTATGTTATGTTATATTTGAATCATAAAAATCAGTCTACGGATGGCCACCAACTCGCCTGATGGTAAGCGACGGTGTGGCCAGGGATGGAGCACGTAGATCCAGAAGAAATCTATTGACTCTAGCCTTGAATATGCCTAGATTGTATTTCTTAGGAAACACGGAAGACGGTAGGGAGTTCCATTCATGGACAGTTCGTATCATGAACGTGGATCCATATCGTTGCGTACGAAATCTCGGAATTTATACGAGGAATGGGTGGTAGTGTGCCGTCCTTCTACTTGTCATATAGTAACTAGGGGTTTGGGGGGGAGGAGAGGACTGCCTCGTTGGTCTAGTGGTCCCAAGCGCGACTGCTGAGCATGAGGTCTCGGGTTCGATTACCGGGTCGGGCAAAGTGTTGTTGAGTTTTTCTGTTAGGATATTCTCAGTAGCAGCCCGGAGTTTGGAATTGTGCCCGGTAGATGGCAATAGGCTCACCACCTATTACATGGGACTTAATAACAGCGTTGGTGAAATGTGGGTGTACAACTGTGTACATCTCTGCCTACCCCTTCGGGGAATACAGGCGTGATGCTGTGTATGTATGTATGTATGGGGGGGAGGGTACAAAAGAAACACGTGTAAAATACGATTAATCACGGTATAATACAAAGTGCATTAATTAAAACTTAATCAAGACACTTACATCATTGTGGAACGTGCCCTATCAGTTTGAAAAGTAATACATTTGATATTATTGCTAAACTTCTTACTATTTCGTGGAGGTCCGGTGCTTAGTGGATGAGTAATTAATATGTTTTATTATTATTTATTATCCGAAATGGGTCTACATTTGGCCACCAACTCGCCTGATGTTAAGCGACGGTGTGGCCGAGGATGGAGCACGTAGATCCAGAATAAATCTATTCACGCTAAGTAGAGTAAATAGATTTGGGGAGAACGACAGTTGAGGAGTTGTTGCAACTGCCCAGACCCGTCTCTCACAACGGTTGCACCGGACTACATCCCGAAACACGACTAGGTTGTTTAAAGGCATGGCTTTGTCCGGTGGGTGGTAACCAGCCGCGGCCGAAACCTCCCACCAGAGTTGTGTTGCCTGTTTTGCACCACCCAGGGGCCACGTGTAGGGATTCCATTCTAAGGGTGCACTTCTACGGACGCGGGCAACTCAGCCCCCCAACTGTAAAAAGGACAATTTACATTCTTGAAGCTTGTCATCCTTGAAGGGATAGATCTGTAGCGACTGACTGTACTTTTATGCCCACAGGCTTGAATCCGCCATTATTTTGAAATAAAAACGTTTGTGGGCGGGATTTGAACCTCCACCTTCTGGATGATTACTCAAGACGCTCTGCTAAGTCAACATTCAAAATTTTCCTTTGCCGTATGTAATTACTTCCCAAAATTTGATCACTCTTATCTACACTATCAGATGGTGAAACAATACCTACAGTGTGTTAATTTTTCCAAAATCAACGGGTTCAATTCTTGGGTAGGATTATTGATAAAAAAAAACGATAATGTAGTTTTACACAACATAACATAGCATCACGCCTGTATTCCCCGAAGGGGTAGGCAGAGGTGTACACAATTGTACACCCACATTTCACCGATGCTTATATTAAGCCCCATGTAATAGGTGGTGAGTCTATTGCCATCAACCGGGCACAATTCCAATCTCCAGTTCTGAAAATTTCCTAACAGAAAAACTCAATAACACTATGCCCGACCCGGGAATCGAACCCAAGACCTCCTGCTCAGCAGTCGCGCTTGGGACCACTAGACCAGCGAGGCAGTAGTAGTAGTCTAGTTTTGAGTTTCATCAAAATCGGGCCCGAGAATCCTTTGAGTACCTTCTGTTATTCCTTATTTTCGGATATGGCCATCCACGGCCACTCCGAAATTCACTGTTTATATAAGAATCAATGTTATAGAAGGTTGCCAATTTTCCACATTTTGCTTTAATACCAGTTTGCATTATTGTGAAGCAAGACAGTAAGACCCCTGAAGATTACTGACATGATTCTTGAGACACATTCATATTAATTATTGTTCGAAGGTTATTACTCACTTGCATTCGTCGGGATTGCCCGACTAGTTTCGAACAAGTGAGTAATAACCGTTGAACAATAATTAATATGATTCTTGAGCATTCATTTGCAGGTCTAATATTGCCATTTTTAAGGCACACGTAGGCCACGAATGCCGATCTGGTCATGTCAGAGCTCATACATTTTATACGGCGAGTAGGTGTTTAGAGCTATATTATAACCATATCATTCGGTGACGCAACGTATGCGTCACCGAAACAGCTTTTAAAATTCCTCGGATGTGGGACACGTCAAACTGTATTAGATTTTCATCAGGAAATATCTTAACTATAACGAAAATGTGGAATAGGCTTCCTCCGGAGGTCTTCATGTGGAGCTGTGAGACAGAAAACTTCAAACAAAAATGGAAGAGAGTTCACTTTGAAAAGGGCTACAAATCTGAGGTTTTGTTTGGTATTGCTGTTGTCCATAGGCGGCGGTGACCTCTTGCCATCAGGTGGGACGTCAGCTGTTTTCTATCATATAACATTTAAAAAAAATGCAGCATTTCATTACTATCATTAGGTTAGTGCAATCCAGTCTAAAAAGCGGCCACGTCACGTTCGTAAGAACTAAGATAACCTACCTAATTCAGTAATAAGGTACGTATCAGTCTAGTACCCAATTTCAGTAGAAAACGTGGTCCATTTAAGCCAAAAACTTAAAACAAATCCATACGTGACCCCGCCGTTGTGACGCAATCTATTTCATTGAAGTACAGTCTAATGCAATATTTAGCAACCCTTTAGCGATGCTTTTCCGTACGTGTGGTCTACATGTCTTAGTGCACGTGATAAATAAAAATATAGGTTATAAACATTTATTTACATAATGCTTAAAGGTTAGGTCAGATATTACTAGAAATGGCCCCTTAACATTTATAAAAAAAAAAATGCATGTTGCGTCGTACCATAACTATGACACGGTATTGAAGTATAAACATAACTAAGCATCACGCCTGTATTCTCCGAAGGGGTAGGCAGAGATGTATACATTTGTATACCCACATTTCACCAACGCTGTTATTAAATTCCATGTGTTGAGCCTATTGCCATTTACTGGGCACATATCCGTGCTGCTGCTGAATTAACGAATCTAACAGAAAAACCTAATAACATTGCCCGACCTGGGAATCGAATCCAGCACCTCCTGCTCGGCAATCGCGTATGGAACCACTAGACCAACATGGCAGTAAAAAAATTAAATTATTATATACCTACCGACTGGTTACGCCTGTATTCCCTGAACGGGTAGGCAGAGGTGGACACAGTTGTACACCCACATGTCACCAATGCTGTTATTATGTCCCATGTAATAGGTGGTGAGCCTATTGGCACAATTCTAAACGCCGGGCTGCTACTGAGAATTTCCTAACAAAAGAAACTCAATAACACTTTGACCCACCCGGGAATCAAAGCCGAGACCTCATGCTCAGCAGTTGCGCTTGGGACCACTAGACCAACGAGGCAGTTATAGATATCGTGTTATCCAGTTACTGGGTTGTGGAAGTCAGATAGGCAGCTCCATATAAAATACTGGTATTAAGCTGCATCCGGTTTGACTGGAAGCCGACCTCAACTTGTGTAGTTCGGAAAACGCTAGGCAGAGTGCGTTAGCGTCATAGCTACCTTCGTAAATATAGCAAGGCTTCAGATCCACAACATGTACTTGAATTAAATATATTTTTAGTTGGGCTAGACCTTACAGAAAGTAGTTTATTTTTTGCTTTTTTAGTCTTTAACGATGATAATTTCATAATAACGAAGAATAGGCTTTTTAGTGCATCATATGTGAAAATACTGATCAGGATAATCGGTCAAATTTATTAAATTATTGTATTGTCATCGATCCTTCATAGGTGTGCGGAGTTTCAATTAAATCCGGCGTTTTAAAGTGGCAGAAAATCACGTTCAAAGATTCCGTTACATAGATACATAACAAGTTAATAGAAGCGTGTTAAAAATTACTTCGGTCCGACTTTACGCTATTACCGCATGGACTCCTGTCTGTGCCGCTTACATTAAATGGCGCAAGCTTCGCATTTCTATAGGAGTATAGATTAAAATCTATATCCATCTATTTTTGTCATTTATACCTGTGGATATGGGCACGTACCATTTTTTTGCTGTGCTAGGGATGCGAAAGTGTCGATAAATGACGATATCGATGTGGCTGTAGGAGATTGTCATTTTGGGATTATTAATTATGTAGTTTATCGTATTATAATTTATAAACCGGTGGCTCATATTACTAAGTCTGTGATTAACTACTTGGTTAACCGTTCTCATTTCTTAACCTCTTCGAAAAGCTGCAAGAATAAATATAAATATGTATGAAGAAGTCAAGTATAATTTAATGTAGATCTTCTCTGTGTTTGGTCCACAATTATTTACATTAAATTATTGGCATAATGACACTTGATATAAATATTTTTTGTTTAAACATACAATTGTGGTAATCAGAAAGCAATTCTACCGATTTTTTGTCATTTACACTTTGAGTGGAATGCGAGCCTATTATTAAAAAAATTGATTTGTTTTTATAGACATGTAAAAGCGAAGATGATTTGAAAATAAATTTACTTATTGAAATCGTTTTTGAAAAAAAAAAAAGTTTCCTTTTATAGGTACTTGAATGAATAAATATAACACGTAAAATGTGCTCCTTTTACGGCCCCGATGTTTTTGCATTTTGTTTCGAATTAAGACTAAAGACCAGCCCGCTAGGTTCACTTGCCACCGCTTCTCTCCATGTGCATTTAAATACCAGCTCAAATCAAAACTATTTTATCAATACTATCATATTGGACGATCGATACTTTATCGACAACTTTCGGATCGTATGCCACCCCAACCATACCTCTCATAAAATCCCATTTCCCCTTAAGCGGGGGTGTCGCGGGGTGCGGGGCGCCCGAGCGACTCCCGCGCACCTGGCGCGTGCGACGCCAATCGCGTGCGCCCGCGCACCCCGGGTTAATACCACGTATGTATGTTTGAGTTTACTTACGAGAATCGAGTATAGCTGTGTATTTGTGCGCGCTGGGGTCTCCTTTCCTATAATCGGGAACAAATTCTTATATCGTCAAATCCAGAGACTGTCTATATAAAAAAAAAAAACTTTATTTAATGAGAACCAAATATTTACGGGTCAATCACCGCACAATAAGTATTTAATAAATGCAAATAAATAATTAAATTGAAGTGTCTGTTTGAAATGTCAAAATAATATCATTTAGCTCAAAAATTAAAAACACTGATTTTTAGGCATAGGTATCGTGTAAATAGTTCTATTATTTGCACGATACCTATGCATAAAAGAAGTTTAGAATTTTTTTGTCTTTCTGTTTGTTCCGGCTAATCTTCTAAACGCAAAAGATAGCCTTTTCCCAATAACATTGGGGTCAGCTTCCAGTCAAACCGGATGCAGCTTAATACCAGTATTTTACATGGAGCGACTGCCTATCTGACCTCCACAACCTAGTTATCGGGCAACGCGATATCTCGTGGTATGACTGGTTGTCAGACTTTCAGGCCTCTGAATACCCGTAACGGCTGTCATAGATTTTAATTTGACAACGGTGACGACGGTCTCGGTATGAAATGATGGTCACCCATCCACAGACCGACCGCGGCTAGCGCAGCTTAACCTCGATCTGTGCAGCTGTTACTTAGCCACGAGCCCCTAAAATAATATAAAGTGACTTCTTTCTGGCCTTCGTTGCAAAACTCGGCACTAACCACGTTCATAAAGCAAATTCATATAAACACAAAACTTCGATTTCTGCCCGTCCCCAAAAGCACCGTACTCCAAAGAGATACCCCGTAATTTTATTACAACAAAAAAAAAGCACATTACTCGTCCACCTAGCGCTGTGAGCGAGCGAGACGCCACTATCTTCTGCCGTACGACTAAAAGAGACAGGCATACAAGGGAGGGTGCGCAAGCGACCCTTTGCGTTTCACTGCAGGGTAATGCACCGTAGTATGGGGTGAATGCATGGTGCATTTATGATGTTATAGTGACCTTACTAACTTGTTGCTGTATGGGGATTCAATGGTGTACCGATATATTCCAAACTAGATGCGCCCGCGACTTCGTTCGCGCGGGATTTGGACGAATACTAATTAATTATAGTTTAGCGGTTATTACTAACGCACGTTCTTCGGGATTGCCCGACTAGTTGACTTGCGACATATCCGCGGGCTCAGCTCATGAATAAAGACTCCGTTCGAGTTCGAAACTTACGATTTTTAGGCATAGGAGTCGTGCAAATAAAGATTAAAAAAATATATTTTGACATTACGAACAGACACTTCAATTTTATTTAAGTGTATTGAGTATTTATTTAGTAATTCTATAAACTTAATATAACGTATGTAGGTACTAGTAACCCAATGATCTTTAGACTTTAAACTCGACTCGCAAAACTCAGGTTATCTACCTGCCAACTTATAGACAGAGAAAGCTATACGCCACAAAGCTGCGAGCGAACGGGATGGAAAACGCCCCCCATACTGACAGATGTTCGGAAAGTATTCGCTTTGTATGCACGATAGTTTTTTTTTTTGTGCGTGGGCGGAGTGTGAGCGTTTAGCGAGTTGATACGCTTATGGAGGAAGAGATTGTGCTCTGGGAAAAAGAATTAGGCATATTGCCTAATGTTACATACTATTCCCAATTTAATCAGATTTTATTTTTAACCGACTTCATAAAAGTATGTTCTGTATTTGACACGTATGTATGTTTGTATGTCCGCGATTTTCTCAAAAACTACTGACCCGTTTTAGTGATTTAAATAAATATTTTTCAGGGAAGGTTAGTATATAATATATTACAATCTGATAAAGATCTTCGGAGATTTACAGAAATGACCGGCAATTGCTGTGATCGCATGCCTATGTATTGTTTTCATCATTCCATTGAAGGCGGTTCTTGTTTCTTTGGAAATATTCCCGCTCGTAACTAAGATTTGTGTGTGTGTGTGTGCCTGAGAGAAACTTGTGTCTGTAAACCCACTACACGGGAGAAATTCTTTATGTGGTGTAAAGTTTAAAAAAAAAATGTGTTTAGTTGTTGTTTAAATTATATTAATACTAGCTGGTGCCCGCGATTTCGTCTGCGCGAAAAAAGCCCTATACCAAATCATTCATCAAAATTTGTATAGCGGTTTAGGCGTCAAAACACAACAAACAAACACACAGGCAGAGTAACTTTTGCATTAATGATATATATTTTTTACGATACTACTTAGTTATGTTCATTATGGTATGCAAATAAGAAATATGGAAATGAATAATTTGGATAATTGCGTTTAATATTAAAAGCAATCAACTCTCTCTTCCAAATTGTCATAAGAGTTCTCCCCGCTTGCAGTAGCACCTCATCCCATACTCTCTACCCATCACTTCCTGTGCTCGTGGGAACTATCTCCTCACCATGACTCCGTGACATTCTACTGCACTTTTACCATAATATAAGGGTATTTTATAGTTCACTAGCTGATGCCTGCGGCTTCGCCCGCGTGGATGTCGGTTATCGCGACCAAAAGTAATCATGAAATTTTGATCCTGTTCCCGCTTTCCAATTAAAATAAATAACCGGCCCATAACTGTCGCACTGCAGGGCAAGGGCCTCTTCTCATATAGAGAAGGCACTAGCTTGATCACCACGCTAACTCACTACGGGTTGGCGATTTCAGAGTAATGTGTCAAATAGCAGAATCATAACAAGTTACTCAATTCAAATAATGATTAATTTTTAGGAGAAATGCTCAAAGTGGCTTTCGGTCACGGCGGCCTGTCTCCACGGATATTAGCCAAGTACGCAGGAGATATTATAGTACACAAGTGTATGCGCAAACATAGGTGCACTACTTCTTCCTTCAATCTCATAGTCCGATGGGACGGCAATCCGACACGACCGTAGAGAGATCAGGCGCAGGAGGGCTTTACATGCTCCCCGCAGCACGGGGGTGTCACACATAGCTGCTATTGGGAAATTCTTAACATTTTTTTGCTAATAACTTTGTCCGACCTGCGTACCTATTCGCTATGCGTCGTAAGTTTTTACTATTGTTGCTCATCAAAGACAAGCTGTAACGCACTACGCAATGTACTACAAAGTGTCCATCAATTCGGTTGGCAACCGCGCTTGCAACCACTGGACTAACGAGGCAGTTATGACATAACTTTCATCACAATTCGTGGGAACATTCTTCCTTCGAAATCCTATTAATTGTTTATTTACATTTAGCACCAACAAGAATGGTAACAGATGTTTTGGCAAATTGTTTTATTATCAGCTATTAAGGTTTATGGTCACACCTAGAATTGGAAAAAAACAAAGATGTGTCAAGGTAGTTTATCTATTGTTTGAAGGTGGTATTGTTTGGCGTGGTAGTTTTGGGTAGATAACTGTCTCTTTTGATCCCTAGAACTAGAAATGCCTCATTTTTCTAGAGGTCGCAAGTGACTGTCGAGCGTGAGGTCCTGGGTTCGATTCCCGGGTCGGATAGTGTTATTGAGATTTTCTGTTAGGAAATTTTCAGTAGCAGCCCGGAATTTGGAACTGTGCCTGTGAGAACCTATTACGTGCGACTTAAAAACTGCATTGGTAAAATGTGCGTGTACAACTGTGTTCACCGCTGCCTGCCCTTTCGGGGAATACAGGTGTGATACTATGTTATGTTATATTCCCTAGAAGGTTAAGCAATAGTGCAGGTTGTCGTAAAATATGCACAGATTGGTAGTAAGATGGTTGATACTTTATCAATATGGCTTAATTCTTTATTACACAAGTCTCCAAACAGGAGTGTTATGATTTGAGGGTTCATGTATGTATGTATGCTTGTGAGTTTCATTATTCCACCATAACTTGTAAACGCCTGAACCGATTTAGATGTATGGGGTATCGTTAGAATCCTTACATTATCTCGGGTAACATAGAATAGTAATTTAGAAGGTTTTCAAGTAGGAATGGAGCTTATTATTTTTTCATGTTAATAAAAATGGCTGTCAGTACTGCGACACTTAACTGCGTTTTGTAAAAAATAATAAGTAGATACTTAATGTATCGTTTGGTCTATAGTAATATCTTAGGTTTTTGCGATCATCACACATTATGATAAAACAACTTTTAACTGGATTAATCCGATCCGGTCTCTTAGTTAATAATTCGATAAAATTGTATCTCTAAATTTAAAACGACTGTGACCTCTGAGTTTGTTTCGGTATTTCTTCTCAGGTATAGTCTTAGGAAATACCGTCGCGATTTAGTTTTAAATATGTCTCGGAGACAAAAATAATTTTATGAATTTTATTAATTATATGTACGGTAGACTGAAATAATTTTAAATAAACTGTTGAGACGCCTGACATCTTAGTCCTCCTGCGACCGCGAACGCCACAAAGTGTTCGAAACGTCAGGAAAAACAAAAACCAATAATACACGCGATTAATCCGGTTAAATATTGTTTTAATATAATATCGTTTGGTCTGTCTGCGAAAGCGGGTCGTTTCTGCCCTTACTGGGGAAAGCAAGACAGACATTATTGTCTAAATAAAAATAATAAAACAACTTTTAACCGGATTAATCGCGTGTATTATTGGTTTTTTGTTTTTCCTGACGTCCTCCTGCGACCACGAACGCTGCAAAGTGTTCGAAACGTTGTGTTTTATTATAATGTGTAGTGATCGCGCAAACCTAAGAGATTACTAAAAATAATAAAGTTCTTTATTTTTAATAAAAAGGACAGTGACAGGGAATGTCCCGCCCAAAGCGGGACGCATGGTCACGCTAGTTATACTTAAGACAAATGTATTTAAATGTCTATTTGTTCATGGTGTAATATTTGTGTATACACAAATTGTGTGCAATGTTACAATAGTTTATTCTTCTTGTCGTATAGTTGATGAACACTATATAATCCTACAAAACTTATTCTAATACTCCCCCTCATTACTCCCGCCAAAAATCATCATCACCCCCCCTGCCCTTATCCAATTTATTTGGGTTCGGCGCAGCATACCTATATCTGAGATGCTGCTAAAGTTTTGGCTATGTTTTATGACCGGCCGCCTGCCTGACGTCAACCCTCATCGGGAATGCTGTTGTTGGTGGTAACCGCCACCGATACGGTCTCCTTCTATCTAGCTATGTCGCACCAAATGTTATCCATGCTCCAGGTTCTGATGTTATCCTAATATCACGCTCCACTTACCGGGCTATAATAACATATATATTCCCGGCAAAAATATTAACTCAAAATCAAATAACATGCGATATAGCCAGACGAAAAAATAGAAGATTTCGCCTATCAATTCATACCTGTTCAACGACCATATGCTCAAATCTCAAGCTCGCCCCCATTGTTCGAAAAGACCGTAAACGAAAAAAAAAAGAATCTTTAAAACATCTGGCGTTCAACACCCTCTCTACCCACCCCCGATGTGAGACAGGTATATATAATACACCTTAGAGTGAAAGAGACAGCGCTAACAAAGCGCCCTAGGATTGAAGAAAAAAAATCAAATGCGCCCGCGCCGCCGTTCTCGTTCCGTTTCCGAATTCAAATTTTTGATTTTCGAAGATTGTATAGGCTTATTATTTTTGATGTGAAAGTCGGTTGGAATGTCTTTGGATTTACGGTAAAAAAATCTTGCAATATTTTTAATAGTATGCCAAATATGAATACATAGAAACACCACTACATGGACTAAAATATAATTTAGGTTTTTATGAAATGCCAGTCAATCAATATATATAAGGTACTAATTTATTAGGTAATGTCCTGTTAAGCAGTCAATGTGTAAGTGATAAGGAGTAATTTAAGCCATAACTCTATTTTTTACAACAATTTTTTTTTCTCTTAATGTTCGCCGTTCAAAGAGCAGTTTTCGTCTTGCTAGTACTGTGTTAATTACAAATAATTTGTTATATCCATTTAATTCTTAGCTTAAGTGAATGTATTTGACTTATATATTAACCCTTTCAAAGGAAATTACCTTATAAATTAGAACCTTATATATTATTGAACATACTGCATTTAAATTATGGAGGGGCTCGTGGCTAAGTAACAGCCGCACAGATCGATCGATCGAGGTTAAGCTGCGCTTGTCGCGGTCGGTCGGTGGATGGGTGACCATCACTTCATACCGAGACCCCTCCGTGCCTCGGAGAGCACGTTAAGCCGACGGTCCCGGTTGTCAAATTAAGGTCTATGACAGCCGTTACGGGTATTCAGAGGCCTGAAAGTCTCACAACCAGTCATACCACGAGATATCGTGTTATCCAGTAACTGGGTTGTGGAGGTCAGCTAGGCAGTCGCTCCATGTAAAATACTGGTATTAAGCAGCATCCGGTTTGACTGGAAGCCGACCTCAATGTAATTGGGAAAAGGCTAGGCAGATATTTATATAGTAAATTTAAATTACATTACAAGATGTTGTGTGTATGCGCAGTTCACTATATTCTGCCAATTTAGGCATGCAAAATAGAAGACAGAGTGGAACAAATAAAAACTTAAATAAATTGAAATCAAAACGTCAAGGTTTTTAAAATTATTACTTAGGGTACTTTTAGGTCACTACTCACGTGCATTCTTCGGGATTGCCCGAATAGTTGCGAACTCAAACGGAGCCCTTAGTCATGAGCTGAGCTCGCGGCGATGTCGCGAGTCATACTCACTTTTTTGATTGACTCGGGATTCCGAAGAATGCACGTTAGTAATAACCGTTGAAAAATAATTAACAAGAGATTTGTTAATATTGAATTGAATCTTGATTTGGCTCAGCAATCATCATCCTTGATAGCGTTGTTCCACCCCCTGCTGAGTATATATGTCTCTCTTGCACCACGCTTCCAGTAATCCACTGGCCTCAGATCTTCCCCGAGATTCTTTCCAGGTCATCATGCCCATCTGGGTGATGATCTGCCAACACCACATTTGCCGCCTCTTGACAAACATTCAGTTTGAGGTCTACTCCATCTACCATTAACATCGCTTGCTCATAACTGGTTTCACCAACGTCTTTTAACGTTAACCGAGGACAGATTTCATGATATAACACACATGAGAAAAGCTATCAAAATCCATTTTTTTCCACGTATAGTCTACTATCTTTGTGGGTATTTGACGTTGGTGGAATCGGCCCTAAGTCATTTCGATTGTCATTTCAAACCTCGATCGTGCTATCAATTCACAATGTTTAGCACTTGTATGTATTACTTGTAAATGTGAGTTATATCTACGTGATTCCCCGCACCCCGCCAAATATGGCATATTTTTTTTGTGAATTTAGACGTTACTCCCTCCTGAGTTAGCTACTCTAACGTCAAGAGAAATAAACATTATTTAGCACGTGCTTTCACTTAGCATTATTCCTGCCACTATCAAACAACTATCAAACTACAAGTGCAGGATGGAGACAGGAATTTAGATGAGCTAAAATGTGCTCAGAAGAGCTAAAATGTGCTAAGTATTGTTTATTTATCTTGGCCTAAGTTGTAAATATATATATAGAAAGTTTGCATGTCTATATCTATATGAAATATCAAGACAGGTTAACAAAAGAAATTCAATCGAAGGCAAGAGCAATTTAATACAATTAGGCGATTAATCTCGAGATCTAAACACGCAATGTCTGAGAGACTGAGATGCGAGCTATTAGTATTCCTTTTTATTCTCTCAGAAATGTTTGCCTCCTTGCCGTGTATATTTCTATATAGTGGGTGATGACACATATATAATAAGGTCCTAATTTATTAGGTTATTTTCTTTTAATGAGTCAATGTGTAAGTGATAAGGATTCATTTAAGCCATGATTCATACTTTTACAACAATTAATTTTTTTTCATAATGTTCGCCGTTCAAGGAGCAGTTTTCGTCTTGCTAGTACTATGTTAATTACAAATAATTTGTTATATCCATGTAATTGTTAGCTTAAGTGAATGTATTTTACTTATATATTACCCCTTTCAAAGGAAATTACCTAATAAATTAGGACCTTATATATATACCAGGAAAGCCTTGCTCTGACTTATAGTTTATAGTTCAATTAGTCTTAGATTTATAAAAATATCGGTTAGCCCGTAATTGGCTAGTGTGTAAGCCTGTTGCCGCATGTATATTTATTGTAAGAGTATGTTGTATGCACGAGCTGTGGCCAGACCTAAATAAATAAATAAATATATATAGTAATATCTTAGGTTTGCGCGATCACTACACTTTATAATAAAACAACTTTTAACAGGATTAATTGAGTCCTCCTGCGACCACGAACGCTGCAAAGTGTTCGAAACGTCAGGAAAAACAAAAAACCAATAATACACGCGATTAATCCGGTTAAAAGTTGTTTTATTATAATAAATATATATTGTATATATATATATATGCGTCGTACAATGATGCCTGGACTTCAAAACAGAGTTTGACATCTGAATTTGTGTCGGCGTTTCTCGTCAGAGGTAGTCAGGTAAGTCTGCGGGTGGTTTATGATCCCTTAGCCTAAATAAACAACAAAACCTGAGATTAATTAATAACAATTAATAAAGGTGCGTGGTTATCAAAAGTCGATACCGTCAAATGTCTAACAAATAATTCACAAAATGATATAAAATATAAAAATTAATACTAATAAACATTTTTATCTTTACAGGTAAGTCTTCGATCATTAATTCCTGAAGGTATGGTATCATTATGGTATAGTCGTGAGGATACAAGCAGACGTTTTAGTGTACTGTTAGCACATCCGGTGGTAGTGTGCAATTTATAGGCGGAAGCGGAGCTTACATTCGGCTGAGAGTGAGTGAGACCACGTTACCTCTTATGAGCGTAACGCTAATATTTCGGTGAGTTTTTATAAACCTTGAGTTTGTTAATTTAACATCTATAAAACATAATATAACTATTCGTGTATTTCTAACTTTATAATAAAACAACTTTTAACCGGATTAATCGCGTGTATTATTAGTTTTTTGTTTTTCCTGACGTTTCGAACACTTTGCAGCGTTCGTGGTCGCAGGAGGACACAAATTGTTAGTGTATTTCTAACTTATTTTTTTAAGAATTTGCGTATTTAGGTATTCTATGAAAATTGCCTTCAAGTTCTATAATATCTCAAAAATAAGTCTTACTACAAAAATACTACGCTATTATTATATAAATAAATTCTAAAGTGATACATTTTTGGGGAAAGAGAATACGGTCGTGAGGATTTGAACCTGCTGTCTCCTGAATACATACTCCAGGCGCTCTCCCAAGGAAGCTATATCGATGTCTCCTATCCATTTATCCGGAAAGCGCAAGTTCTTGCTTACCATCGTTTAGTTTTCCACAATAATTTATAACTTTAGAGTTCGCTACGCATGCATCACTGTGTTTGAAAGAATTGTCTATAAATGTGGCTTCATACATTCGCGGTAAAACCGTTTCAGAATTTGACGGTAAATGGAATAAAAATACGTGTGTCGCGGGCTTTATAATAATAATGAAAATGTGGAGGTAGATGAAGAAAAATCTACCGCACCCATGACGGAGTAAACTCGCTGCATCAGTCTGCTTGTGACCACGATCAGTGCAACCTGGTCGAAACGTCAAGCGATTCAAATCAAAGGAATTTATTGTGCTTTAATTCCTGTTTATTGAATAGTAACTTCACATCTTACAATATATACAGAATTTACCTTAAACAGTACGCCAATAACGAAGTACACAATATAGTGGTCGCAAGCGCGGCTGCTGAGCGTGAAGTCCTGGGTTCTATTCCCAGGTCGGACAAAAGGTTATTGGGTTTTTCAGTCAGGAAATTCTCAGTAGTTCCCGGAGTTTGGAAGTTGGTGGTGTGACACCCCTGTGCTTCGGAGAGCACGTAAAGCCATCGGTCCTGCGCCTGATCTCTCTCCGGTCGTGTCTGATTGCCGTCCCATCGGACTATGAGAGTGAAGGAAGAGGGGGTGCACCTGTGTTTGCGCATATACTTGTGCACTATAATATCTCCGTGGAGATAAGTCGCCATGACCGAAATACGGTTAGGAGGAGTTTTACTATTACACAATACATAATAATATCAAGAACGCTATAGTTTAAAAGTTAGTAATTGTATAGAATATTCTCAGCCAACCCCATTGAAGACTTCGACAGACTTCGAAGTCTACATTCCATATATGACAGTGTTTATTGGTGATTGGCAATAGACGAGAACAGATGTCCTGCGACTTAAATGCCGTTTGTGCTTCATATATCCGGTTGCTGTGTCCAAGGTATAAGCAGAAGCGATTTAAGTGAAGAGATGTTTCATTGACAACCTGTAATAATTTTGTAAGACAGCGTCTTTGGTCTAGTTAGGTCCTGGGATCTGTTCCTGAATGGGTAAAGTTTTATTGGAAAATTCTCAGTAGCAGCCCGGAGTTAGGATGGTGGTGTGACACCACCGTGCTTTGGAGAACACGGAAAGCCTGTGGTCCTCCGCCTGATCTGTCTCCGGTCGTGTCAGAGTCCCGTCCCATCGGACTATGAGAGTAAAGGAAGAGGAAGTGCACCTGTGTTTGCGCATACACTTGTGCACTATAACATCTCCTTGCCCCGTACTTGGCTAATTTCCGTGGAGATAGGCGTGTTAGGAAATACTCAGTAACAGCCTAGAGTTTGAAATTGTGCCCGGTAGATAGGCTCACCACCTATTACTTGGGACTTAATAATAGCATTGGCCAACTGTGTACACCTCTGTCTACCTCTTCGCGTAATACATGCGTGATACTATGTTATGTTATTCAGCTAGTCGCTCACAAATTAAGCACCACTCCGATACAGTTTCGCCGGGGGCGATAAAACGTCGTTTCGATCCCAGTGCCGGAAATAGCCCCGGTCAAGAACCTGCGCGAAAAATTCGCGCGCACCGTTTCATGCGTGCGCGCAGCGGGAGTGTGTGTGTGTGTGTGCGAGTTGTTTCATTGTTGTGAGCTAAGTGGTTCGACGGCAAAGTGGTTGTATATGATAAGGTGTGTCCGAGGTTTTTTTTTTTGATAATTGTTAATGTTTATTTTGTTTGCATGTCTTTTGGTAAAATTTTTGAATCATTGGTTGGTTTAACAAATTTTTTTAAACGTTGATGACTAAGATTTTTTACTGGATCATACATGCGACACAAATCTTACATTGACTCAAATAATTGCGCAGGAGATGATCTGCCACTCCCGCTCTCTAGTACAATTTATCGAGATCAGACGTCGATTCGTCGTTCGAAGATTTTGACGTGCCTAAATTCGAATTTGACATCTCTTGTTTCGTCCCATCTTGCTCATATAGTAACTGATAGTAAAAGACAGGGATGTTTTAAGTTTAGTTTAATTTGCTACAGTAGAATTGACGTCATTGTACAGTAATATAGAGTAGTGGTCGCCCACTGGCCGAAATTCGACCATAATACATTTAAATTTTAAAGTTGAACTTTGTTATTAGTGTGTCGCACGCATGGTAGCAGGTGTAATTTTTTTTTTATATTAGTGTAATGTATTTTTATTTTTTATTATACTGGATGTGCCCTGCAAACGTTGTTCTGTCATATACATTTTCTGGATAGGGCCACCCTTATCACCTAGGGGTAAAAAATAGCCTACGACCTATTCTCAGACCTACCAAATATACACACAAAATTTCATGAAAATTGGTCAAGCTGTTTCGGAGGAGTTCGATAACAAACATTGTGACACGAGATTTTTATTTATTAAGATTATTATCTTTCTGCTCTCCTTTTCCATGTAAACTTTAACTGTGCCAAATGTCATACTGCTCCGTCCGCATAATTTTCGTAAAAAAAGTGTACTAAGTTCTTGCTTCACATATTAATTAATAATTATGATGATATGTAGTAATATCTTTTATTTGCGCGATCACTACACATTATAATAAAACAACTTTTAACCGGATTAATCGCGTGTATTCGTGTTCGTGGTCGCAGGACTGCAAAGTGTTCGAAACGTCAGGAAAAACAAAAAAAAAAACAATAATACACGCGATTAATCCGGTTAAAAGTTGTTTTATTATAATTATGATGATGATGGGTCCGGCGTAGTGTAACTAGGCTTCACTGTAAAGAAAATCTTCAATAAAACACCCGAGCTTGGTTTTTTATATCGGTGAAAAATGGGTGTACAACAGTACACTTCTGCTTACCTTTCAAATAACAGTCGTGAAGTTATGTTATGCCAACAACCAGAACCATAATTACAAGTTGACCGTATCCCTTTCTTTCAACATATTAAACTCGCTCCGTTGTTTACGAAACGAATTGCTTTATGTGTGCGTGAGTGCGTGTACGTGTGTCGTGTGTAACAAGAATACATGCATACGCTGCGCACGCGATGCGAATGAATGGCGTGATCTCTTTGTTTTTGAGCTTTGTTTGTGATGCGGGGTGAGCAGAGTGGCAGGTTCTTGTAATGTTAATAATATTGTATTTTCTTTAGAGATTAATGTTGTTTTTGGTTAAGAATAATTGCCGTAAACCGCTGTCTTATTGGTCTAGTAGACACAACCAAAGCTGCTGAGTATGAGATCCTGGGTTTGATTCCTGAGTTGAAAAAATGTCATGTGGTTTTCTGTTTAGAAATTCTCAGTAACAACCTGGAGCTATAAATTGTGCCCGATAGATGGCGATACACCACTTAAATGGAACTTAATAACGGCATTGTTGAAATTAGAGTGTACTCGGACACTTCTGCATGAATGTATGTGTACCCCTCTAAAACTTTTGACACGACTGCCCAAAAAAAGGAGTGTTATATATTTTAGGGTTCATGTAGATATAGATATGTATGTATGTATGTATGTTTGTGAGTTTCTTTATTCCATCATAACTTCTAAACGCCTGAACCAATTTCGATGTATGGGGCATCGGTAGAATCCTTACATTGTCCCGGGTAACATAGATTAGTAAGATAAAACAATTGTATTATAGTGGCTGTGGTACACAAAAAGGTGTGAAAAATCAATCACATATCAGGAGATGCTTTTTAATTTTTGAATTGAATTTATCTTGTATCTTACTCTGTAGAGGATTATTTTTCAATTTTCACCCTTATTATTCACGTTTTCTCGTATATTTTTATCATCTGCTAGCGACACAACTTCACACGGGCGTTATAATTTTTTTTGGAACCTACGCCTCCCGTATAAATGCTCCAGGCGCTCTGACCGCTAAGCTCTCTCGATCTCTGCTCACTACGGCGAATTCTTTTCCACACATTTTAATACGTCTTTTGGTGACGTGTGTTTGTATCCTACTTAAGACCGTATTTCTTTTCCATCGTAAATTATAACTTTAGAGTTCGCTTTGCATGCGTTAATGATTTTCGAAGATTTATCTATATTTACACGGGTGCTTTGAAATTTTCGTCTAATTCGGTGGATTTACCAAGATTTGTTTCATACAAACCTAGTCCTGACAATTACGAACACAAAAAAAACATGCGGTAATTGATTTCAATTTAAATACCCATAGATTTTCAATTTGATATCTTGATTTTTTATATATGCATTCGAAAATAAGATGTTCAAATATTAGCTGTGACTCAGTTAGCACGTGTCCGATTAGATAGGCCTATCTGTTGGTTAATCATAACCCGAAGGAACTTACAAAGTATAGCTTATAAAAAATTGTGAAATTATTGTCATACTCAGCGTCTTGTTGTGCAATATTTTATTCAATAAAATATTATTATTATTATTACAGAGGGGCTCGTGGCTAAGTAACAGCCGCATATATCGATCGATCGATGTAAAGCTATGCTTGCCGCGGTCGGCCTGTGAATGGGTGACCATCGTTTTATATCGAGACCCCTCCTGGCCTCGGAGAGCACGTTAAGCCGTCGGTCCCGGTTGTCAAATTAAGATCTATGACAGTCGTTACGGGTAGTCAGAGGCCTGAAAGTCTGACAACCAGTCATGCCACGAAATATCGTGTTACCCAGTAACTGGGTTGTGGAGGTCAGATAGGCAGTCACTCCATGAAAGGTATTAAAGTTTTAAGCTGCATCCGGTTTGATTGGAAGCTGACCCCAATGTAATTGGGAAAAGGCTAGGCAAAAGATATTATTATTACTGGCTGCCGGTCTTCTGCATCATGTCCTCAAGGCAAGCCCTCCGGCACGTCGACTACGGCAGGAGTGAGAAATATCCGCCTCTCTCTCCCTTTCTGCTGACTTCTTAGCAAGCGAATCAAATAAACCAATCAACTTATATGCAAATAATACGAGCCACGACATCGCGACATGGGAAAAGTCCTAAAAATAAAGATGACACCTTGAACTTCAACTAAACTAAATGATCAATAAGTGTATAATGATGTTACATAACCATATAACACGGTGCGTGTTGTAATACGATATCCATTGGATAGATACTCCGCGATAGAATATAAATGTTCACATTATAATTTGAGCGAATAAATTGGTTGACAATCATCTGGTTGTGGGGTACTAACGGTCCTCGATACTTTTGGCCAAACGTGATTTTCATAATTATTTATTCACCAATGGAAATCCTCATGGATGCCATACCGGCCTCTCAGAACTAGAAAGAAACATCTCGGCAAAAATGCTGCCAGGGAGGAGATCTTATTGGATGAAAAGCAATATATAATAATTTAATCAGTATTGAATAAATTAAGGTGTCACCTTGCGGAAGTCCATTAAAATGGATGCAAATAAATACAATAGCTAGCTACTTCCACAATATTGAGGGTAGTCATGCAATTACCTGTGCACCGCCCACCCGCCCGCTAATATATGCACATACAAGTAGTGAAAAAGTGCAAGTACCACCAGCTACTACTACATGTCATCCCCCCCCCCCATGGGGCATCATCAGGAGCTGTTAGACCGTGCACTGCAGCGACTTTTACTCGGATTCGTGTGTATTATCGAGTTTGTTTTTCATGACTTTTCGTACACTACACGCATGTTATCATGTGTCTGCGGACTCAAATCTATTCACCGTTTTTTGTCGTGGCTCGCCAACTATACCGTAACTATTCTAGAAAATTTTGCTAATTGCACCTCCTTCGAATATCATCCACCACGCTCTTTTCTCACCGACCCATCTTCACACACGTAGTAGCTCAACCACAAAATTGTCGGCACAACGGTATCGATATGCAAATATTTCGGCCAGGTGTCTCGTCGACCGGCCGGCTAATTATACCGGTCACGTGGATCGTCGTCCTGTGGTCGTGGTGTAGGCAGGGAACTAACCAAATTTATAACACCAAGATTTTCCCACGAGAATTTGGTTCATAGGCATTTCAGTGCAAAATTGTTTAGTGTGATATTTTTTTTTTATACATGTTAAGGCCATCTAATGCCTACATTATTAAAAAAAACCAAGGAAACATTGAAAAATAATAGACATTTTTATTTATTTTTATATTCCACAACTATCACATAATGCCGTCTAGTCTCAAGCTAAGCAGAGCTTGTGTTATGAGTACTAGACAACTGATAAACATACTTATATATTTCTAAATGCATACATATTATAGATAAATTACACCCAGACACAGAACAAATGATCGTGCTCATCACACAAACATTTGTCCTGGGTGGGAATCGAACCCACGACCTCCGGCATAGCAGTCAGGGCTACTAACCACTAGACCAACAGGACAGTCAGACATGGACGGGCCTTGAACCATAACATTCCGTGTCATCACTCTTTCAACTGAACTACCATGTCGTTGTTCGATTCTATTAAATTCCATGTATTCGTCTTAAGGAGACGCCATGCGATATTTATTTAGCAATCATATACAGATTTAAAAAGCTTTCTTTTTAGATTCGTTATAGTATCTATAAAAACTGTCTACTTGATTTTGATGATGCATGAATTCGAATCCCATGAATTCGACACTAATTTTCGCGCATCCAAGAAGTGACCGCGGTGTAAGCTTGCGAGGTTTTCTCCTGGTGTAATTATTAATAATATGTTAAACTTAAGGCAGCCTTCAATTAAAATAAAACTATAATTAATTCTAATTAGTTCAAAATTTAAATTTATTCCACAAATATTATCTGGCATTGAAATCCATCATTAGAAGAATTAACAGAATCTATCACTAACCTAACGAGATCAGTGATGGCCTAGTGGTGTGACCGTTGGACTGACAAGTTAAGGTCACAAATTCGGATCCAAGTCACGCACCACTGTCTTTTCGAAGTCATGTGCGTATTATAAACTAATTATCACTTGCTTAAAACGGTGAAGGAAAACATCTTGAGGAAACCAGCATACCTGAGAGATGCTCCCGATGGTGTGTAAAGCCATGTCAGAGACCTACCTACGGGTGGTTTAAACTCTGACACTAGGTTGTTCATCAACCATACTATAAGAAGAAAGACTAACCTAACTTCTAAGTTTCTTCTAAGTTCAAAAAAAAATTACTTCAAGTTATTACATTAAACGGAAAAAGAATACGGTCGCGAACAGGATTCGAACCTGCGCCTCCCGGATGAATACTCCAGGCGCTCTGACCACTAAGCCATCTCGACCTCTGCTCACCACCGCGAATTCTTCTTCCATATTTAAACACGTCTTATGGCGACGTCATTACTATCAATTCAGTCCCTATACAGGTGACCGCAGGTTCGAATCCTGCTCACGACCGTATTCTATTTCCATTTAATATAATAACTTTGGGGTTCGTTAAGCATGCGTTAATGCTTTTCAAAGATTTATCTTGAAAAATTACCTCAATACTCAATACTCAATACTCAATATCTACTCGCATCAAACCGATATCTAAATACTACAAATTGATTTCAACATATAATCATTAATTATCTGCCTGCACCACCAGGCAGATGTTCAAAACCCGACAGTCGACTCGATTGAGATGTGCGCGTTCAGCAATGCTAGGAGCTTGGGCAATGCACCCGGTTTTATTCGTGCCTATAGTTAGACGTGGAAGGACCTGTGTAAACTCTCTTGGTGATATGAGGTTGTGGGTGTGACTTTTTTAATGTCATGTACGCACGACAGCATATATTTTCAGTATAAGTTGACCTCTCAGTATATGGAAAGCCGTGCTAGATCATGAGGAGCAAATGGGTAGTTCGATTTCTTGGTTAATCTAAGACGTCACAGAGACACTGCCTCGTTGGTCTTGTGGTCCGAAGCGCGACTGCTGAGCATGAGGTGTTGAGTTCGATTCCCAGGTCGGGCAAAGTTTTATTGAGTTTTTCTGTTAGGAAATTCTCAGTAGCAGCCCGGAGTTTGGAATTGTGCCCGGTAGATGGCAATAGGCTCACCACCTATTACATAGAACTTAATAACAGCATTGGTGAAATGTGGGTGTACACCTCTGCCTACCCTTTCGGGGAATGCAGGCGTGATGCTATGTCATGTTATCACAGAGAAACGGTAAAAAGACTTGGATTTGGTGGTCTGAATTGAATCCGCCAACCCGCAGTGAGCTAGCGTTATTATGCGTGATGGTGCGTTATCCGTATGAGAAGATATTATTATTCTGCAGTGGGACAGTTAGGGGCTGCTTATGGTGATGATTTAAAGGGCTATTTGCACTGTAGATGGAGTAGACTCGTACTCCTGGCTCTGTATCTCTTGTTTCTTGTGTGATATCTTTCATAGATATTTCGGAGAAATACGTCAAGTCTTCAGGCAGTCGTAATGGAAATATTTATCGTAATTCAAAAGCCTGGATATTGGTTTCTGCCTGAATTTCAGCTCAAGTGGAAGACAGTAGGTAGTTATTTTATCTAACGTCGTTCAGCTTCATCTGGTTAGATAGGAAACCAACTCAAGATTACTGTGTTTTTCTCATAGTTGATCCTCAACAGTGATTGTGGACTAAATATGTCGGGGGCAATTTGTGTCACATAAAAAAATAATCCCAGTGTGCCGGAGAGGATCAAATCTGGTAGTCTTCAGCTGCATTACATAACATAACATAACAAAGCATCACGCCTGTATTCCCCGAAGGGGTAGGCAGAGGTGTACATTGCATTACATAATACAGGAAGCTAAATTTATCTAAGTGTACGCTGATTCTACTTGTAGTAGGTCTCAGAGACGAGGACCGTAACTTAAAATGGTCTGCCACAGAGAGAGATTTCTGTACACACATCTTTGTGTTTCGGTGCTTCTTCCACCCCTGCCCTTATCCCAATTTACTAGGGGTCGGCGCAGCAGGTATTCATCTTCCACTTTCTAATTGTTTTTGAAATTGCATGCAAGTTTTGGCAATGTTTTATGACCGGCCGCCTGCCTGACGTCAACCCACATCGGGAAGGCTGTTGTTGGTGATAACCGCCACCGATACGGTCTCCTTCTATCTAGCTATGTCACACCAAATATTATCCATGCGCCAGGTTCTGATGTTATCCTACTATCACACTTCTAAACCGGCCACGTACTAACTGGAGCGTTCGAACCCATGGCTTCTCAATCACCTAACCAATTGGCTATAATAGAGCTATTATAATTCACAGTAGCAGACGTTACATTAATGCAAAATTTTGCTGTTATTGAATAAAATATAGCCAGATGTGAACGCAGAGTAGGAAAAAAATAAATTTAAATGCACCTTTTTATACTTGAAATCATTCAAATTTTTATTCGGACAACATATTAACACTTTTATGTGATTTGTCTATCGGATGATCGTCGATGTCGTCTGACAAGAAATGTCGAGGAACACAGGTTTACCGTACGTTTTGTTTATTTTAATTTTGATGTAGTTTTTGGCTGATTTTCTTTATACATGTTTGTCATTTTAGTTTACTAGAAAGATTTTGTTGTTTTCTTGCTTGACTAGTTATTGATTCTTTTGTATTATTATAAAGAAAATATTGACTAGTTATTGTCGTGTTTTTTAGAAAATTTATCAATAACAATATGTTATATTATTAAATGGAAAAAGAATACGGTCGCGAGCAGGATTCGAACCTGCGCCTCCCGGATAAATACTAGGTCGAGATGGCTTAGTGGTCAGAGCGCCTGGAGGATTTATCCAGGAGGCGCAGGTTCGAATCCTGCTCGCGACCGTATTTTTTTTTTCCATTTAATATAATGACTTTAGTGTTCGCTAAGCATGCGTTAATGCTTTTCAAAGATTTATCTTTAACAATATGTTTAGTATTTGTGTAGATCTACCTATCTCTATCATCTCACACCACGTTGTAATTTGATTTATGTTTACACATGAAGGATTCTAATTCTGAATATTTTTACAAGCGTTTCGGGTCGAAAAAGAATAAAAGTAATTTGTTGAGGAAAAAAAGAGATAATCATTAACTCTGATAATATCGACGTCATAAAAAATTAAAACAAATAAACCCTACTGTCACCCCCAGTAACAAGCGTGATGTTACACTTAAGTGAAACTAAATAAAAGGCACACACCACGATGGTGGGGGCGGCAGGTGCGCCAACGGAATCCTGTTTCATACGTACGACTTGCGCGGGAGTCGATTGAGAGGCGACGCCTTTACATAGCATTGTTTGCACGTTAGGGAATACGTAATGGTTTGATTATAAAATAATATACTAGATAATAATAATAATAAATATATATATAACAAGCTGGTGCCCGCGACTTTGTCTGTGTGAGAAAAGGTAGCCTATGTCCTTCTCCAAGGTGCAATTTATCTCCTTGCCAAATTTCATTACGATCCTTTCAGCCGTTTAGTAGTGAAATCGTAACATACAAATACGTTCACCGCCTTTTTACATGCGACTTAATAACAGCATTGGTGAAACGTGGTTATATAACAGTAGGCACTGCTTAACCCTTCGGGGAATACAAGCGTGATGTTATATGTAATTTCATAGTTAATCTAAGACATCGCTGTCATTACGGCCGATGTGTCTAAACCACCCTGAATATAGGCTTTACGAACTTTCGCGTATGTAATACGGAGGATTCTTTTTTGTTTTTACGGGATCGGGGGCAGCCGAGCAGATGGCTCGGCTGATGGTAAGCGATTACCGCCGCCCATGGACACCCGCAACCCCAGAGGAGTCGCAAGTGCGCTGCCGGCCTTTTAAAGGGTTTGGACCTCCGGTACTCTCACTCAGTCGGCGAAACACAACGCAAGCGCTGTTTCACGCCGGTTTTCTTTGTTTAGCCGGCCAATTCGTGCCGAAGCATGGTTCCCCACGGTAAGGTGCGGAGAACTTGCGTCTCATACCGTTATTTGATTGGTTCCTTCCAAAACTGAGTAGCTATCCAATCAAATTTCTCGACGGCAAAGATGCGTGGGCCGTGCTGTAGGGTGAAGGAAGACATCGTGGGGAAACAAGAGACAATATAATTATTTGCTAGTGTACATTTTGATGTTGTTACATATAAAAATAGTAGTTGCCTTTTTCAGGCATTGCAAAATTTGAGGGCTACGTAGATATTATTTTAAACTAAGCTAAGTACATAGAAAAGGACAGATCGCCGTGTTCATAGGTAATATCAAATATATTATTTTTGCTTTGGTTTTAATTGAAAATATTCTTCAATTGAGTAGAAACAATGTTTAATGAGGAATGATTTAAGTTTTTTAGCTTGGTCTTAATAGTCTGAAATAACCGACCAGCAGTGAGCTAACGTGGTGTCTCTGTCAATCAATGCTCGTGCCTTCTCTGTATGAGAAGAGGCGCGCGCCCTGCAGTGGGACAGTTATGGGCTGCTTATGTATGCATGGGCTCTCATGATAATATTATGTAATAGAGATTACATATGTATATTAATATACTTATAGCTTATCCAGTGAATACCACATAATGAAGTACCTATGCAAGTACATCGCATCGCATACAAAAGTAAATTCTAACAAACTGTAAAATAGTCTTAATTACTATAAGTGTAAGGTTCATTTAAGCCTATACGAGCATTTTGATTTGAAAGCTCAATGCAACCCTTTATTAAATGATTTTTAATTTTGATAGGTTCCGTACGTTTTAATTATTAAAGTTGTAATGGAGAAATATTATGCAATAGTTTTTAAGCCTATCTGACCTCCATAACCCGGTTACTGAGTAACACGACACCTGATCTCTCTGGTATGACTGGTTGTCAGACTTTCAGGCCTCTGACTACCCGTAACGGCTGTCATAGATCTTAATTTGACAACCGGGAACGACGGCTTAACGTGCTCTCCGAGGCACGGAGGGCACTCGTAACATAGCAACACGCCTGTATTTCCCGAGTAGGTAGTCAGAGGTGTACGGAATTGTACACCCACATTTTACCAGGAGGGTGGTCACCCATCCACAAACCGACCGCGGCAACCATAGCTTGACCTCAATCGATCTATCTGTGCGGCTGTTACTAACCCACAAACCCCTCTCAAGTATTTAGTAGAAATACTAAACCTGTCCACCTGGTATAATATTCGTTTCTCGAAATCCCGTAAACCCCACGGGACCCCAAACCCGTAATTTTAATTATAATCCCATCAAAGGCAAGTTGAACGACCGTGACACACAAAGACGCGAGGGGTCCGTTTGTATAGCGAATAGTATTTAGACCCCTCGTGCTGCGCCCGCGCCGGACCCGTTGAATACCGTACCGTGCTGAGCATGGATAATAAAAGAGATCTACGACTTCTTAAAAGAATTTGTACAGTCGATTCCCTCTATTATCTAACCCCCCCTCTATTATCTAACCCCTTCTATAAATAGGGCGGTCAGGTTATAGAGGGAACCGACTCTACTATTACTATTTATATATCTGCCTAGCCTTTTCCCAATTACATTGGGGTCGGCTTCCAGTCAAACTGGATGCAGCTTAATACCAGTATTTTACATGGAGCGATTGCTTATCTGACCTCCACAACCCAGTAACTGGGTAATACGATATCTCGTGGTATGACTGGTTGTCAGACTTTCAGGCCTCTGACTACCCGTAACGGCTGTCAGAGATCTTAATTTGACAAACGGGACCGACGGCTTAACGTGCTCTCCGAGACACGGAGGGGTCTCGGTACGAAATGATGGTCACCCATCCACAGACTGACCGCGGCAAGCGCAGCTTAACCTCGATCGATTGATCTGTGCGGCTGTTTCTTAGCCACGAGCCCTCACATCTACTATTACTATTTGAAGGTTTTAAAAAGGAATGATGCCTTAATAACTTTCGTGAGGCATATTCGTATTAATTATCGGCGAACACGCCGGTTACTACTCGCGTGCATTTTTCAGGTAAGCCGCGGACTTGGCTTATGATTAAGGGCTCCGTTAAATTATGCCGTTTACCATGCACAATTCCAAACTCTAGTCTTCTTTTTTGCTATCTCGATTACAAACAAAATAATAGTAACTTTGTATTACAAAGTGATCGTCAATTCGATAGCCCGGTTTTTTTTTATGGAAAAGGGGCAACCGAGCAGACGGCTCGCCTGATGGTAAGCGATTACCGCCACCCATGGACACCCGTAACCTCAGAGGAGTCGCAAGTGCGTTGCCGGCCTTTTAAAGGGTTTGGGCCTCCGGTACCCTCACTCACTCGGCGAAACACGACGCAAGCGTTGTTTCACGCCGGTTTTCTGTGAGGCCGTGGTATCAATCCGGTCGAGCCGGCCCATTCGTGCCGAAGCATGGCTCTCACATGGTGACAATATATATACTATACGCACGTTGTTACTGAGAAATTCCTAACAGGAATCTTAATGACACTGGCATTTGCCGCACGTTCTGCGGCTGCAGAACTTGGCACTCAACCCTAATGAGGCTAATCTGCCAAGCCTATGTTGGGGTCGATTTCCAGTCTAACCGGATGCAGCTTAATACCAGTATTTTACATGGAGCGACTGCCTATCTGACCTCCACAACCCCACTAACACGATATCTCGTGACGAGACTGGTTGTCAGACTTTTAAGCCAACCAAAGGTTTAACTTGGTCTCCGTGTCACTGGAGAATCTCAATATGAAATTATGGGGCTAAGCGTGGTGAGCGCAGCTTAATCTCCGGCTGTTAATTGGCTTAGCCCCCATCAGCACTCTTTCGGCAAACCAATGAACATCGCGTTTAAACCTGAGGGTCTAAAAAGGCCCCTTTGGCTGAATCATAATAGGATCCTGACATGATTCATTTCACAAATCGTAAAATGGTCACTTCATGGACAAAAATATGCGATTTGCGAGATTTGCGTGCAGTTCATAAACAGTTATTCATCTGTTTGTCAGTTTTCTATGGAGATTTGTAAAATAACTCACAAATTAGAAATCGCTAATGTGTCAAACAGCAGAATCTTAAGACGTTACTCAATTCAAATAATGATTCATTTTTAGGAGAAATGCTCCAAGTGGCCATTTTAAACCCAGGACATAATAGTTTGAAATCGCCAACCCGCAGTGAGCTAGCGTGGTGATCAATGCTCGTGCCTTCTCTGTATGAGATGAGGGTCTTGCCTTGAAGTGGGACAGTTATGGGCTGGTTATATTATGTTCTAGCTTTACCGCTATTGTTATTAGTTATGTTGCTACTTATAAATAGGACTATATCTTTCTGGGACAAGTGAACTATACTCGTAATTTAATTGTAATAGTTTCCTCGTGTGCCAAGTGTTGTGTTGTGAGTAACAGGTTAGCCTACCAACTATCTCCCACACTTATACTTTCATCCATACTAATATTATAAAGGCGAGAGTAACTCTGTTTGTGTGATTCAAGATATGTCTTTGAAAAAGCATTAACGCATGCTTAGCGAACTCTAAAGTTACAATATTAAATGGAAAAAGAATACGGTCGCGAACAGGATTCGAACCTGCGCCTCCCGGATAGATACTCCAGGCGCTCTGACCAACTAAGCCATCTCGACCTCTGCTCACCACCGCGAATTCTTCTTCCATATTTTAACACGTCTTATGGCGACGTCATTGCAATCAATTCAGTACTTACAAGTGACCGAACCGACACGACTAACTTTGCAGTTAATACAATGTCGTAAAGAATGCAATTACCTTAATAATTCAAGATATGTCTTTGAAAAAGCATTAACGCATGCTTAGCGAACTCTAAAGTTACAATATTAAATGGAAAAAGAATCTGTTTGTGTGTTTTTACGACTAAACGGCTGAACGGATCGTAATGAAATTTGTTAAGGAGATTATATAAATGTTTTAGTAAAGAACACATAATTTTAAAAGAGTGTCTATGGAGTTTCTTACCGGCTCTTCTCCATAATACCAACTTCTTGGAACCGTGCACCTAGCTTTGACATAAGTGCCGGTAAGCTGGTCTACTTGAAATAAAAAAATTGACTTTGATTTTCATTTATCTTGGGGTAGGACTAGGGTTATTAGATATATAAGGCCAACTTTTTTTTATTTAATTAATTATAAAAAATAAATAAATAAACGTTTATTTGGAACATTTAGGTTTTCACAGAATTACAATAGAAACGGTGATAGCTACAAAAGTTTATAACTGTGGCGCAGCCATCAACGCCCAACTCCAAACTACATAAGAATAAGATTAGTTCCAGACTTACTTGTAGGAAGTAAATATTAAATTAATAATAATGATATAGAGTACAATACTCTATTTTAGAGTACGGTGGGCACCCCTAGGTAGGATATAGGCTACCTTTAATCGCAGACGAAGTCGCGGGCACCAGGTAATGTGTAATATGTGTAACTGAGGCATTATGTTTTTACCTTTTCTTATTTTTGCTCACACCAACATAACCACGTGGTTTCATTTTGCATAAGTAAATAAAAAAAAAAACAGCTCCGCAAATACGTATGACCGGAATCAAGGTGATACAAAGGTTATTAACCCGCACCCCTGTAAACTTTTATTTACAAATATCAATATTCCATCAATGTACTTATTATTCTCCAAGAGTTTATCAGAAAATCCTTATCAATCAAAAGTCCCTTTAAAGGTCATCGACACAAACATACATACATATATAAAATTCCTACACTTACAATCCCCCCTCTTTTCCACCCTACACACCACCTGTACAAATCTTCGGACATACAGGTTCGGGACCGACGCACGCGCCGCCGACAGATGTTCGCGTTCGGGTTTCCTCGGCACACTTCGGGTAACTTCGGGCTCACGATTATAGGAACCTAAGGGTGTTTTTGTACGAAAGTTGTGGTTATAAGTGGGGCACTTCTTTAACTTCGTACATGACAGATTAATTGCCATTTGGTAGTATTTGTGGGGATGTGGTTTAATTATTTTGGAGGGGGAGTGACGTATTTTATTAAAGAACTTTTATTGAGGTTCACAATGTACTTATGGAGAGGTAAATTTCTCGCAGGCCAAAGGCCTTTTACCCAGGGGCGGACCGTGAGTTTTTGAGGCCCTGGGCTAATACTACTAGGGGGCCTGACTTTTTATTTGTGGAAAATCCATCATATACGTTGAGCCGTACTCATACCGACTAAAAACCGCACAACTAATTAATAATATTGTCCATGGTCTTCAATGGGGGCCTTTTATATCCACGGGGCCCTGGGCTGCAGCCAAAAAAGCCCTTATATAGATCCGCCCCTGCTTTTACCATCGAGAATATACTAGTATTTATGACCAAGGTGTCCACAACACGGCGATTACATTAAACCCAATTAGTTTTTTTTTTATTCAAGATAAATCAATGAAAAGCATTAACGCATGCTTAGCGAACTCTAAGGGAGGTCGAGATGGCTTAGTGGTCAGAGCGCCTGGAGTATTCATCCGGGAGGCGCAGGTTCGAATCCTATTCGCGACCGTATTCTTTTTCCATTTAATATAATAACTTTTTTTTTTATTTTTCAATATTTAATTTTCTTTTCATACATAGTGCCGCATACATAGTGGTGTCCGAGTCTGCCTACCGGGTCAGCTGGTAAATATATATATAATTATATATAAATAATATCATACAATTTTATTTGTGTTGAGTGAACCCCAATTTGGTTTGATGATATTGCTTAGTGAAATTCTGATCTCTTAGTTCTTTAAAATAAGATGTGCTTTTTAAGATATATTTTTATTCTTGTTCTAACTATCATCATCATCGCCCTGCCCTTATCCCAATTCATATGGGTCGGCGCAGCATATCTACCTAAAAATTAAAAAAAAAAAAAAAAAAAAAAAATTATAACTTGTTTAAAACGGTGAAGGAAAACATCGAGAGGAACTCAGCCACCTGAGAGATGTTCTCGATGGTGTGTAAAGCCATGTCAGAGACCTACGAGCGGTTTAAACTCTGACACTAGGTTGTTCATCAACCACACGAGTAGAAGTGACATTATTTTTAATATAATATTTTTACTTGTTCCATTTAAACATGAATAAACAGAAGACATTCCTGGCTATAGCCTTGCGTCTATCCTATTTCATTTGCAGCAATTCTTTGTACACATTCATTCAACCGTTTTCAACCCTATATCCGAGAATGCATAAAAACTTGATGGAATACAAAACCCAGTTAAACGCTTGTGTCGTGTTTCAGCGTATTTCCTTTGAAAGTCTCTGATTACAGACTATAACAAATTGCTTAACTATAGCCTGTGCCTGTAAAATGAATGTGGTGCTCAAAGATTTCAATTTATACACGACTGCCCTAAAAAAGGAGTGTTATGTTAGGGGCCATCCATTAATCACGTGATGTTTTAATTTTTAAGCATTTTTACAGTATCGTACAGATGCGATTACATTAATAAATACAGATAAATTTTGCAAACGCATTAGCGCACGCGTAGCGCACTCTAAAGTTACAAATTTTCCTATCCTCATACATTTTCATTTGAATCTTTTATCTGCAGGACAGTCTCAATATATATAATTCTTCTGTACGTGTGCTTGTCATCTAACTCCTCCTAAAAGGCTGGACCGATTTGGATAAAATTTTGTGTGTATATTGCAATGGGTTGGGATGGTTTGAAAACACAATTGGACCCGGTAGGTGGTGCTGCAATCGAGTGCAGGGCAGGACAACGTCTGCCGGGCCCGCTAGTTAGTTTATAAAATTGTCTCCAAAAAAATTATACAGTATATACAACTTTAGCTCCACAATGCACTTCCATCACTAAATTGTAATCACTTATCTCCTCCCCCCACCTTAGACACTGTATCCCCACTCCTCAATGAACTTCATCCCCATCATTATATTATCTAAATCGCTCCGTACATCACGGGGAACAATGGGCTGGTACTGGGGGAGGGGGTACACTGAGGGGTGAGGGGGGCACGTCTCCTACACGCGTAATATCATGCTAGATTTATTGGCCTGTGACTTGATTCAGTTAGTTGTGCGGTGAATTGGAGTATGATTTTGTGTTTGGGCTGTGTCGCTTACCTTGCAATCACGACTCAAATTCAATTTTTTTTTACTTATGAAAAGTCAAATTTGGGTTCACGGTTCCAAGAAGTTGGTCTTATGGAGAAGAGCCGACAAGAAACTCCATAGACCCTCTTTTAAATTTGACTGTTCTTTACAATTAACATTTATATAATGTGAGAATAATGCAGGTTATAAGTAATAAGTTAAAAACCCAAAATTAAAACCAAAGCAATTACGAACTGACCAGTCCCTACAGACAGCACACGTTCACGAGTATGACGTGCGCATCAGCATCGCTAAACTCGACCATTTTGAAGGGAACTCAACGACCCGATACACAAAGCCACCATCAGCAAGACATTTTAGGGAGCATGACAAACTCGTAATCCCTAGTCATAGGCTGTTATATGTGTGTACTTATTTAATGTAAAATAAAACATTAATGACACATGATGCTCACATTTTACAGCCTGTTTCGCATTAATACTCCTCCCGACCAAATTTCGGTCACTGTGGCCTATCTCCACGGAGATTAGCCAAGTACGCAGGATATATTATAATGCACAAGTGTATGCAAAACAAATGCACTCCCGTTTCCTTCACCCTCATAGTCCGATGGGACGACAATCCGACACGACCGGAGAGAGGTCAGGCGCGATCGTCTACCATGTCTGTAAATTTTATAACTCAAATACTTTTCATAACTTAAAGTAACTCAAATATACGACATACCTATGTGTTTTCTAAAGCAACTCACTAATCGAATTCCAATTACTGAAGGAGCCAATCAAAGAACTAAATATCACGGTGCATCGTTAATATTGTGGCGGGTTCAGACTCGCTTAGTTAACACTTAAAAAGCGTCTGGTTTACAAGCGGAATGTTTTACTTTCTATCTTTATCAAAATAGATCTATGTTTGTCCTTCAACTCGCCTGATAGTAAGCGACAGTGTGGCCGATGATGGAGCACGTAGATCCAGAAGAAATCTATTAACTCTAGCCCTGAATATACCTGGATTGATTCCCTCAGGAAACACGCAACCGCTGGGACATCCATTCATGAACTGTATGCTTTCAGATTCGATTTTGCTTAGTACTATTATAGTTTGCAGAAAAAAATATCGAGCATAGAAAATATGAATAAACCTATTAATAAAAAAAAGACGTTTGAAGAATAAGCTTTTATTAAATCGTGGATGCATTGTCACCAAAACAAAAAGTGTGTACAAAATTTCAGTACAATTTGTCAGAGGGAATTGGTTTAACATTCAGTTGCAAGATTTGTCCCAAATATATTCACAACACTTATCCATACAAAGGTTGTCTCAAAGAAATCACTGGGTGCGACAAGCCCGGTCATTGTAGGTAACATTATTTTAAATTATATGTCATATAATGTGTATTATACTCTCGACCATATTTCGGTCATGGCGGCCTATCTCCACGGAGATTAGCCAAGTACGCAGGAGATATTATAGTGCACAACTTTATGCTCAAACACAGGTGCACTCCCTCTTCCTTCACTCTCATAGTCTCATGTGACGGCATTCCAACACGACCTGAGAGATGTCTACGCCTTTACATGCTCTTTAAAGCACGGGGTTGTCACACGACCAGCTTCCTACCTCCTTGCTGGTACTGAGAATACAAAGAAAAAGTTTGTATAAATGCGATTCAGGACTCTCGTCTGAACTCACCTTAGCGTACAGTATCGTGGAATCGCTAATACAGTCGGAATAGCGTTGTAATTGTTAAGTGAATGATTTATACCCCTGCCGGACTGGCCAGGGTATCTAGACCGATGGCCAGTCTTTGTCCTAGTTGATTGTCACTGAGGGCTCTTCAATTTAACGGTCATTCGATAATGGTACGACGGGGCTCATTCGTATATGGTGGTATACGGTCTCATTACATTAGTACCAGGTTGAGATCACTGGAGACTATAAGTAACTTAAAATGTTGTATATTGAGTTTTTCTGTTAGGAAATTCATAGTAGCATCCCGGAGTTTGGAGTTGTGCACGGTATATTGCAATAGGCTCACCACCTATTACATGGGACTTAATAATAACAGCATTGGTGAAACGTGGGTGTACAATTATGCCTACACCTTCGAGGAATACAGGCGTGATGCTATGATGCTATGTAAAATGTTGTAATCTACTTTTGGGCGCAAGCGCGGCTGCTGAATCTGAAGTTTTGATTTCGATGCCCGGATCGGACAGTGTTATTAGGTAGTCACCAGGCCCGAAAGTCTGACAACCAGTCATCCCACTAGATATCGTGTTACCCAGTTACTGGGTCGTGGAGGTCAGATAGGCAGTCGCTCCATGTAAAATACTGGTATTAAGCTGCATTCGGTTTGACTGGAAGCCGACCCCAATGTTATTGGGAGAAGGCTATGCAGATTGATTGATTGAAATATTGAGTACCTAACATATTCTAAGACAGCCGTATTATTATTTTTCTCATGTTTTATATATTGATGTGTTAATGGGTATGGAATTATGGATACGTGTGATTGTTACGTTATATGTATGTATTTATTTTATTTGTCGTTTGTTTTTATTTTATTGGTTTAGGAATTCATCAATGGAATAGATTTTTTTTTTTAAGAGGAATGTTTTTTTTAGTTTTTAATGTTTTGTAGTAGTTTATTAAATTTTCTAATGGCCATGAATGCGTACGCCGTGGCTGCCCGTGTCTTCGGACCTATCCACCAGTGCTGCCACAATTCGAGGGTAACGTATATGCTGAGATAGGGGCCTTTTTTGGACTCGTACAGGTTGTTTATATTTTTGTATTGAATAGATTCAGGCGTTACTTTGCGGAAGTCCATTAAAATGCCTACCCTCAATTTTGTGGAAGTAGCTAGATATTGTATTTATTTACATCTATTATATTTTTATGTTCTTAAATTTTTTTGTTTGTTTTTTCTTTAGTGGGTAAGATTTTAATATTTCTCTTTTTTCTTTAGTTTTTTTTTCTGTGCAACCTGTTATGAGTCCAAAATTCTTTGATTGACTTTGATTCTACATATGGCGCGGGAAATCAACACCTTGTATTAGATAGTAATATCTTAGGTTTTCGTGATCACTACACATTATAATAAAACAACTTTTAACCAGATTAATCGCGTGTATTATTGGTTTTAGTCCTCCTGCGACCACGAACGCTGCAAAGTGTTCGAAAAGTCAGGAAAAACAAAAACCAATAATACATGCGATTAATCCGGTTAAAAGTTGTTTTATTATAATCTTGTATTCGATTTAAATTAAGTTATTCTGTACAAAACCACAAGTTTCATAACTGAACAACCATTATACTGACATTTATAAGGGGTAAATTTTATTGACTTATTCAAAATGGCTTCCTAATGTCACAGAATGGTAAATGAGAAGTACCTACCTAGTCGGAGTCGTATCACGAAGCTGGAACTTTTTGAAACTAAGTTTCACCACTTAGCGAGTTCAATCGATGTTACCAAGTACTGTTTCTGATGACCGTATTACGCGTGGTAAAGGAGATTGAAAGGATCTCGACAAATTTTTATTGTAATTGTGTAATATGTTTTAAAAGCAATAAATAAAAAGAAAAATAAGTTACCTAAACTAACAGTTAACTAAAGTTATAAATTTTTGTGGAAAGATAAATACTTTTATTGAAAGGGATTTGAAACTCTTGCATAAATACTTCAGGTGCTCTGACCACTAAGCCATCTCTACCTCTGCGCACTACTCCGAATTCTCCCATATTCTAATACGTCTTTTGGTGACGTCATCACTATCTATTCAGTCTCTGTACATGTGACCTGCGTACCTATTGGTCATCTCGATTACCAACGAATTGATGGTCACTTTGTAGTACATTGCGTCGTTCGTTACAGCTTATCTATGGTGAGCAAAAATATTAAAAACATACGGCGCAATGTGACCATCAATTCGTTGGTAAAAAGTAATACGTTTAAACTTTAATCGACATTAAAATTCAAATTGTTAATTCTGTAAATAGCTCTTTTCAAACTATTTTATATGTCACTATGAATTACAAAGCATTTCCTATCTGACTTGGTACCTCTATAAGATCTTAAGTCTATGGAAAATTCGTGCGTTGATGCCCAGTAAGGAAATCTCCTTTAGGCATAGACTCCACTTGCCATCCCGTTACTTAACTAAACCTCGTGGGTGCCTTCGCATGTTACAAACTTCTAGCGCCAAAGTTTTCAACTTGGTGAGGCCTATGCAACATGATAGCTCCTGCATTTTTTATTATTACACCCTTCACACACGCTTAAGGTGTAGGCAGGTTGTGCTCTCCTTAACGGGTGGTTGATGAACAAACTAGTGTCAGAGTTTAAACCACCCGTAAAGGTCTCTGACATGGTTTTACACACCATCGAGAACATCTCTCAGGTGTGCTGGTATCCTCACGATGTTTTCCTTCACCGTTTTAAGCAAGTGATCATTAATTTCTAATACGCACATGACTTCGAAAAGTAAGTGGTGCGTGCTTTGTATTCGAACCTGCCACCTTTGACTTGGCAGGCTATTACTGGTTATTTGTGATTACTACAGTTTTATTATTACTATCTTCTGCCCGCGACTTCGTCTGCGGGAACTTTAGAATTAGGTCCAGCCGGGATAAACTATATTAAGTGTTGATCCAGGTTATAAACTATCTGTTTGCCACACTTCATCCAAATCCGTTCAGTGGTTATTGCGTGAAAGGGTAATAAACTTCCATCAATACTCACAAACTTTCGCATTTATTATTTAGTAGGATCAATTAATTTCTCAAAATACAAAGTAATATTGTTATTAGATAGTCTCGACCCAACAGTCACCACTTATGAACACACACATGAAAATAATAACAAAATAATTCACCATAAAAAACTTTTTCTTACATTATCCTCTGTAATCGTAAAGCTCCCTTACTCCTTAGACTATCTCTTTCTAATACCGCCATCTCTGTCTACAAAGCGGGGGGAGAGATCTGGCAACGTCGCGCTCTGAGTCAAGCGTGTAATACCCGATTAAGTTCAGAAGTCAACCGGCCGTTGGACTCGACACACGTCTGAGAGACTTCATAATTTGTTGGCGTTATTTTTATATAGACAATAGACGTGTAATGGCCAATAATCCACTTAGAATTTTTTATATTGTAAACATTTGCGTCTGTCGAGATTCTTTGTTATCTTCTTTAGGAGCGTGTGTTTGAATGAAAATTATGTCTTAGCATATCATGACATGATGTATATAACATAACATAGCATCACGCCTGCATTCCCCGAATGGGTAGGCAGAGGTGTACACACTTGTACACGCACATTTCACCAATGCTTGTTATTAAGTCCCATGTGGTCTATATAAGCCTATTGCCATCAACCGGGCACAATTCCAAACTCCGGGCTGCTACTGATAATTTCCTAACTGAGAAACTCAATAACCCAGGCCAAACTGGGAATCGAATCCGAGACCTCATGCTAAGCAGTCGCGCTTGGGACCACTTGACCAACGAGTATTGTCAATATTGTCATTTATTTTGGTCTGTCGGAACTTACATAATGTATCTACTGTTAGTGCAAGAATGGGTCCGATTCCCGGGTCTATTCGATTCGTGGGATCTCGGTGAATGCTGCTGCGAACCCCGAGACCTCGGTAAAGTTTAGAGAAGGACCGTGTTAAGTCGGTAGGGGTCCGGCACAGCGGCCATGTTGGATTTTCCAGACTCAAAAGAAAAATTCAAGCAAAGAATGAGCTAATTTTATAAGTAATTTTATAAATTCATAGTTGCAAGAAATTTTATTGTTGTGCCATCTATAGGCTGACTCCCTCGTTGGTCTAGTGGTCCCAAGCGCGACTGCTGAACATGAGGCTTCGGGTTCGACGCCCGGGTCCTGCAGTGTTACTGAGTTTTTCTCTGGGATTTGTGTCCATTAGATGGCATTAGGCTCGCCACCTATAAATGGAACTTAAATCTGTATACTCGCGAAATTAAATATTGTACTTCATAACAATAATATTTCTATTGGGGCTGGTAATTAGCGAATCATCGGACCCTGCCCTTATCCCAATTTATTTGGGGTCGGCGCAGCATACCCATATCTGAAATGCTGCTAAAGTTTTGGCTATGTTTTATGACCGGCCGCCTGTGCTATTGTTGGTGGTAACCGCCACCGATACGGTCTCCATTCAGCTATGTCACACCAAATGTTATCCATGCGCCAGGTTCTGATGTTATCCTACTATCACAGTCCACTAACCGGGCTAATGAACAGATTAAGCTGTTGCGTCAGTCATTAGCAGACACAATAGGATTTTTATTGTTACAACGTACAGATCTGTACGTTACTGAGCCGAAAGGTTAATACCAGCATTGATGAAACGTGGCTGTACTACTGTGTACAACCTACCCTTTCGCGTAATACAGGTATGATGCTTCATCACTACGTAGTATAAAAGAAAGTCGCTTGCCGCTGTCTGTCCCTATGTATGCTTAGATCTTTAAAACTACGCAACGGATTTTGATGCGGGTTTTTTTAATAGATAGAGTGATTCAAGAGGAAGATTTTAGTATACATTGGCTAAAATATAATTATATTTGTTGGAGGTGTCGGAAAAAAATAAGCCGTCTGGGAGCTTTCAACGAAAACGCTGCCTAAACCCTTTGAGATATAACAAAGTGATGTATGGTGGAATTATGTATCTTATATAGGTCTACAGAAAAGTCCGCGATGGCATATGTCTATCTCTTAAGAATAACATACACTATCTAATCTGCAGATACCACAAGGAAATTGGCATGTAATTTAATACAATGTTGTTTAGCGGAACATGATTTCTGTTACATATATTTTGATCTATGTCTAATTGTCTATTACTTTTTATATCATTTGAACGGGTTTTAAAAGCATATTAGGTAAGGTTTCTAATCTTTATATGGTTGAGTTGAACAACCTAGTCATCCCCCTGCCCTTATCCCAATTTATTTGGGGTCGGCGCAGCATGTATTCTTCTTCCGTACATACTCTCTACTTGTTCTGGAATGCTGCTAGAACAATGACCAACCTATTGTCCGAGTTTAACCACCTGTAGGCCTCTGTCATGTGTGATGTTTTCCTTCACTGTTTTAAGCCGCCTAGGCGGGCTCGTAGGCCTCTGTCATAGCTTTATACACCATCGAGAACATCTCTCAGGTGTGCTGGTTTCCTCACGATGTTTTCTTTCACCGTTTTAAACAGCCTAGGCGGGCTCGTAGGCCTCTGTCATGGCTTTATACACCATGGAGACCATCTCTCAGGTGTGCTGGTTTCCTCACAATGTTTTCCTTCACCGTTTTAAACCGCCTAGGCGGGCTCGTAGGCCTCTGTCATAGCTTTATACACCATGGAGACCATCTCTCAGGTGTGCTGGTTTCCTCACGATGTTTTCCTTCACCGTTTTAAACCGCCTAGGCGGGCTCGTAGGCCTCTGTCATAGCTTTATACACCATGGAGACCATCTCTCAGGTGTGCTGGTTTCCTCACGATGTTTTCCTTCACCGTTTTAAACCGCCTAGGCGGGCTCGTAGGCCTCTGTCATAGCTTTATACACCATGGAGACCATCTCTCAGGTGTGCTGGTTTCCTCACGATGTTTTCCTTCACCGTTTTAAACCGCCTAGGCGGGCTCGTAGGCCTCTGTCATAGCTTTATACACCATGGAGACCATCTCTCAGGTGTGCTGGTTTCCTCACGATGTTTTCCTTCACCGTTTTAAACCGCCTAGGCGCACCCGTAGGTCTCTGACATGGTTTTACACACAATCAAGAACATCTCTCAGGTGTGCTGGTTTCCTCATGTAATAATTAGCGAATCTAAGACTGCCTGCATTGATTTTCGGTGAAGAAAAACCTCTTTAAATAGCTGAATCTAGATGACTTTACTAAACATATCCTAGTGAATTTAAGAAATTTAAGATCGAAAAAAGGTTTTCAACCATACGATAAGATGAACAATCCCTTTTCTGCCTCATTGGTCGCAAGGGCGTCTGCCGATCATGAGGTCCTGGGGTCGATTCCCGGGTCGGGCAAAGTGTTATTGAGTTTTCTGTTAAGAAATTCTCAGTAGCAGCCCGGAGTTTGGAAATGTGCCCGGTTGGTGGCAATAGACCCATCATCTTGGGACTTAATAAACAGCATTGGTGAAATTTGTGTGTGTACACCTCTGCTTACCCCACTTCGGGGAATATAGGCGTAGTAAGCGCACAGAAAAGTGATAATATAGCATATATTATCACTTTTCTGTGTTAAAAGTCCAAGTAGTTTTTAAAACATTTACTTACAGATACGATGTCGATTTCGGTTGTAATCTAAATATTTAAGTATATTTTTTATATTCACGTCCGTCAGTGATATGCTAGTGGCAGATATAGGGGTCCTTCGTCAGGACCTGTCTCGGGCGTACGATACGTTCTGACGTAATGTTTTAAAGAACAATCAAAAGGTATGCTCACACTGTTGCGTAACAAGCAAATTAATTTAAAAAGGTTAAATAGTTGTAAATTTATTTTTAATTAAAAATACTGTCGTAAGCAGGATTTGTTTTAGGAAGTACCAAATAAAAAATTTAAAAAACAAAATTGCGGACGTTCTTAATAAAGGACAAGTTACGAGCAACCTGAATGATGAGCATGCACGAAAATAGAAGAGGTACGTCAGCATCGTAGCAAATGGAAATCGATAGTCTCTGCCCACCCATGAGAAACAGGCGTGATTGTAAGTATGTAAGCAGGATTTTTGCCAGGGGGGCTTGGGATGTATACTCCAGGCGCTCTTCCACAAACATGAAGTTTAGAGTTCGCTACACGTTTGTAAGTTTGTCACTAAAACGCATCATCAGCAGCGTCGATAAAGTCACTAAATCGCTGACTAATTATGCTAAAAGTACCTGTCCTCAAGTCTTCAAAAAAAAAAAACAAGTACAACGGCAGGAAGTTTCATTCATGAGCAGTACGTATCGTGAACGTTGATCCAAATCGCAGTTTTACTCTTTCACGCAATAACTACTGAATTGATTTGGAAGAAACTAGACGCACAGATAGTTTATAATCTGGATTAACACTTAAGATACGCTTTATCCCAGTTGTAACCAATTTTGAAGACCACGTAGACGACAGTACTGCCTGCCACTTCGACTGCATGGACTTTAGAATTGGTTGTAAATATTACGAAATAGACTCTTTAACTAAAACAAGAGGAAATTTATAAAAAAAAGCGCGCCTGCCATTTTGTTTAATATTAGTTAATCTAGCCTATGTTACCCGGGACAATGTAAGAATTCTAACTATATCCCAAACATTGATATCGGTCCAGGCATTTAGAAGTTATGGTGGAATTAAGAAACTCATAAACATACATACATACATGATTCCTAAAGATATAGCACTCCTTTTTTTGGGCTGTCGTATAATTAATTATTCTACTTTTCAATAAGTGGCTGGACGTATAACATGACTGTACACAATTATTTTTTTATGTAACATAAACATAGTTAAGACTATCGACGGACGACTTCAACAACTTTGACATTAGGTTCACCCCTAACCGCACGTGGCAAGATGAAAACGAATAAAAACGAGTTAAACAATCGTGTCTAGTGGTCGGTTACCTTAATGCTCATGATTTTATAGACAATTCATTCCTACACAACTCTCGAACGGAGCACGTAAACATAATTTTATGTTTCAGGTTAATAGTAAAGAATTTGGTGAATAAAGAGAAAAAACTGGTGTAAGGAAAATTAATTATCATCACGCCTGTATTATTCGAAGGGGTAGGCAGAGGTGAACTATCGTACACCTGAATTTCATCGATGTTATTATTAAGTCCCATGTGGTGACGAGTATGTGTGTGGTGGTGTTTATTGCCATCTACCAGGCACCATTGCATACTCCTGGTGGCTACTGAGAATTTGCTATAAATTAAGCCAAATAACACTCGAGAATCGAACCTAGGACCTCACGCTCAGCAGCCGTGTTTGCGACCTCTAGACCATGGAAGCACTTCACAATCAAGATTCGCAAAATTAAGATTCTGAAATATATGAAAGCTTTCAAGTTATGACTAGGCGCCATTTTGAAAGGGGCGGAGTTTCGCAAATGATGGAATTTAATGATAGGTCGAATAATAAGTACCTAAGTTTCTACACAACCTAGACAAAAGGACTAGAAAACGGAACATAATATTGGAAAAGTACTCAAAGACAAATTCGGTTTGTTTATTTATCGTCTGGATACCAGAGAGCAGATTAAACGAGTATCTAATTCCATCGGTTTTATTGTCTGTGGAACAACTATAAAGTTCGCTTATTTATGGTTTGATGACCTAGTGATGTGGAATCACTTCAGTTATAGAAAAGTAAACGTTTACAGTCACAATTATTTATTATGGGTTTTTTATATTACTGACCCGCCCCGCGTCGCACGGGTACTTGAAGGAATTTAGTTTTAGCGGGCGTACCCCTCTCGCCACTGGCATATGATTCCCAATCATATAAAGGTACCTTTTACCAGTATGGTTACAATGATAGTACACGATTTTAATCGTGTGTAACACAATTTTTTGTTTGTGTTTAGATTTTTTATGTTTTTTTTTTTTAATACTGTTAATGTAATGACGAGAGCTATTTTCGCTTTAGTACAAGTTCTTGTGTGCTTGTGTGTTACCTCACCCCCCGCCAAAAGTGGCGAGCGAATTTGTTCGATATTTAGTCAGAAGGCGTCTCCCGTCTTGTCCTCTAAGCACGGGTAGCACTAGTAATTATTACTGAAATAAAATATAGCTCATGTTACTCGGTGATAATGCAACTTTCCATAGTAGAAAGAATTTTTTAAATCGGTTATTTGTTTTATGTGTTTATCCATTACAAACAAACATACAAACAATCAAATATTTTCTCTTTATAATGTTAGTTTCGATGAGGGAAGCGCGGTTGCTGAGCCCATGTAATAGGTGCTATCCCTATTGCTATTACCAGGCACAATTCCTGACTGTTACTGAACATTTCCTTACCGAAAATCTCATTAATACTATTCCCGACCCGGGAATCAAACCAAAGACCTCATGCTCAGCAGTCGCGCTTAGAACTACCAGCGTACCTATTGGCTACCTCGGTTACCAACTATTTGATGGTCACTATGTAGTACATTGCGTCGTTCGTTACAGCCTGTCTATGGTGAGCAAAAATATTAAAAACATACGGCGCAATGTGACCATCAATTCGTTGATAAAAAATAATACGTTTAAACTTTATCGAGATTCAAATTCAAATTGATAATTCTGTAAATAGCTCTTTCCTAACAATTTTACATGTCACTATGACTTACATACATTACATTTCCTATCTGACTTGGTTCCTCAAGTGTTGTTTTTTTTTTTTTTTTTTTTAAAACGTTGCCCCACACTAGAAATTTCTTCCTATATCGTGGGTGCGTTTACAGACATATAATCTCACAAGCACACACACACCCAGACCCGGTGCAATTATCTATAGATCGTACAAATATTTGCTCCGTGCAGGAATCGAACCTGCGACACGCAGCGCAGCAGTCGGTCTCTATACCACTACGCCAACCGCGCTGTCAAAGTTAGCCAATACGTACGCAGACCAACGTGGCAGTTATTGTATAAAATAGCAGGACGCATGTATTCCCCCACATTTCATCAATGCCGCGTTAAAATGAGGTACGCGAGATTACAATAAAAAAAATGTTGATTGATTGGAGTTTAGTGTAATCTAAAGTCCCTTATCTTGTAAATTTCTTGCAAATTATAATACATATCTATCTACGTATATCCTGTTTATATAATAATGCTAATTCTTTTTTATCACGAGAGCTAGTAACTGTTATCAGAAACATATTTGGTATGCGTTGAATTGAATGCGGAAATATAACATTGTACACATGAATTTACTTTTGTCAGTAGCGTAGATGTCCCGCTTTTCAAGCCTCTCGGGACGCGTCCCGCCGGCAAACTGAGCGGGACGCACAAAATACCGCTTTATGAGCTAGCCGCGAGGCTAGAAACTGAAAAAATAGTAAGATTATCTTTGTGTTCAAATGTTTATTTCTAAAGAAACTGAAAAAAATATGATTATCTTTATATTAAAATATTGATTTCCAAATATTTATTTAGAATTAAGGTTTTGTAAGATCATTGATGTGGATTTTTTCTGACAGAGCTCGGCTCGTGGCTAAGTAACAGCCGCACAGATCGGTCGATCGAGGTTAAGCTGCGCTTGCCGCGGTCGGGCTGTGTATGGTGACCATCATTTCATACTGAAACCCCTCCGTGCCTCGGAGAGCACGTTAAGGTGTCGGTCCCGGTTGTCAAATTAAGATCTATGACAGCCATTACGGGTAGTCAGAGGTAGTCAATCATACGATAAGAAGAAGTGTCGCCCCTTTCTTGAATGCGGACGTATCCCAAACTCTGGTCGGCAAACGACTGCTGATGTAAAGCAATGTTTGGAATGGTGTTCCTATTATCGTGTTAAACAATAGCGTTTAGGTTTTGTCGCATGAGCTGTGTTATTTGGACACTGACTTAAATTAAAACTAGATTTCATTTTGACAATTCGATGTATGTTGATCTTAGTACGCTATACCAAATAAGCCATCTCGACCTCTGCTCACTACTCCGAATTCTTCATGTATCTTATGGTGTATCATCTTATGGTGTCGTCATCGCTATCTGTTCAGTCCCTTAGAGTGACTGACAAGACATTACTCAAATGCGTTAGAAAACTAATAGTGTTTAGCAAAGAAATAAGACTACAAACTCATTGCTACAATCACGCCTGTTTCCCAATGGTATAGGCAGAGACTAGATTTCCATTTGCTAAGATACGACGCATTTGTTTTATCTAAAATCATTATCCTCTCCATGCAAGCTCGTCCGTTTAGGTTATTACTCTTGACCACAAACTTCCCAGAAATATACTGCATTATTTCTTACGAAACCCTAAGATTTAACCATCATAGTAAGAAGCCATGGGTTACCCATACCGGAGGTCCCTAAGTTACTGCAACCAACGACTATATTATAACCCCGTAGTCGCCTCTTTAAACGTGAATAGACAATTATGGGGGCTAATATTCTGTAGACGTTGATGCTACGCGGGAAATTCATCTATAGAGTGAATTACTGAAGTTTTTGGAGTGAAAAAGAAATAAATGTTGTCCTAGAAAGTATATAATGATTGAAGAAAATAGTGACTATTAAAAACACTACTATCAAACTTAAACTAAAATACGAACAAATAAAGAAAAAAGTGATACAACAATAATATTTAATGAGCAGAACCGTTTTTCGAGTTCGAAACTCGAAAAAGTACACACTAAAGTTGTGTTCGGAAACTTTAACCTCATTTATTGTTACGTTCGCGCCACCCCGCTCCCCGCTGGAGAATTGGCAACGTCGCTTTTTGTGGCGGGTTGTCAGACCGCTGGGAGCTTTCGTTGGCGTGTTGTGGGGAGATTTTTAAGAGTTTGGTAGTTTGACTGACTTTTGTGGAATAGTAAGTTATTTTTTGAAGAGATTTTGAGGTGTTATTATTTGTTAGTAGTGCTTTACGTTAGTATAACACTATGTAAGTTCTTTTAAGTTGTAAGTACTTTTTAATTATTATCAGAATACATTTAGGTATTTACCTTTTATGATAGATAACATTGATGAGAGAATTGGAATATAAAGAAAAGAAAATGCACGTTTTCCATACTTTTCAGTAATTCTGACTTGTCAACAATTAAGACAAGATTGTATATGTTTTGCGATTTTATGGCGTTAAAATAACGTTTACTCTAATAAATAGACTGAGTTTAAATAGCACTAACAGTCAAACCTATAAAGTAATATTTTCACTCCAAAAACTTCATCAGCTACTAATCCAAAGACTTCACCGCAAACAAAACGCTCGCTCTATCGGGGTAATTTACCACCCAATTGTAGAAACACTGCACACCAAGTGAGTGGCGGTCGGCCATGGCGGCTTAGTAGTAGCCCCGTCGCCCTGCAGCGCGGACGTGCCACGCTCCGCGATAAACACCTCGTACAAAGTTTGTGATGTAACAAAGTGCCTGTGTTATCTAGTGTTGACGTTAGTGCCAGCATTGTCTCGTGTGTTTACGTTCTCGCATGATTGTTCCGCGCTCCACAAGAGCGATAGTGCGATTTTTTTACACGATTTCCTCCCTATGTTTTCGTCGTGGCGTGCGGTTAAGTTTAGGTGATTCGGTCTAAGAAATTTTGTGATTATGATGAAGTTTTTTTTTTTTACATTACAGTGTCTGTATGGTTGTTGCGAATTTCGGAACGGATCGCTGGTGACAAAGGATTTTTTGTTCGAAGTTTGAAAGTTGGGCACAGAGACGGAGTCTTTACTTTTTTTTTGTGTGACGTTCTGAAAGCCATGTACAAAAGTTTCTCTGGATGGATTTATAAGTTTTAAAAGATGAATGACTGGACAAGTTATGAAATCGGTAAAGTTTTTAAATATTATTTACTTTGATGATATTGTGCTTAGTATTTTATTCTTGCTTGGAAAACTTTCTCAGTGTAACTTAAATTGAAAAAAAAGTATAGTCTAGAAAATTTAAACTAAACTTTTAACGTAAGTACTTTCAAGGCTTGGGCTAATTTATTCCAGTTTGAGAAAATAATAATTATGTTATTAATAAAATCTGGATGTCAATTTGAGTATAAAGTCTGTGCTTTATATCAAGTTTGTGGTTTTAAAGATCGTAAGCTTTGGATATTCTCTGGATATACGTCCTCCATCCTCCGCCACGCCGCGCTTACCATCAGGCGGGTTGGTGACCAAACGTAGAGCCATTTTTGATAAAAAAAAAAAACTATAATTATACATCAAATAATACTATCCACCATAAACACTGGTGTTTGAAGCCGTTTATAAAATACTAGACAAAAAAAAAATGTGGACCAAAATTTAACCACGCGGTCCTTTGTCCCGCAAAGGGCCATTTATTTCAGCAGCATCTTAAAGCCAGTTCAGAGATTTTCGGGAGTAGAAACATCACGTCTACATAGAATTTATACTTCAAACTTTTGTCGTTGAAAGAAAGTAAATTAGATAACTCATCTGAATTCCAAGCTCTTGTACCGTCGCTTAACCCTGACGATGCACGCGTGACCTTCCATCTGTGTGACTAATGACTAAAACAATAACAATTGTCATTTTGTATAACATAATGTATCAAGATCTTACCCAACTGCATTTTATTATTCAGTAGAGAATAATTTTATGCGTTTAACGGCACATCTCTATTTCAACATGTTCAGTAATTCTAATGTATGTCCCGTAAAAAAATAAAAAATATCTAAAATGTACTGGATGGGGGCTAAGTTGCCCGCGTCCGTAGGAGTGCACCCTCAAAATGGAATCCCTAACCGTGGCCCCTGGGTGGTGCAAAACAGGCAATACGACTCTGGTGGGAGGGTTCAGCCGCGGCTGGTTACCACCCACCGGGCGAAGCCATGTGAAGCGACCTAGTCGTGTTTCGGGATGTAGTCCGTTGCAACCGTTGTGGGAGACGGGTCTGGGCAGTTGCACCAACTCCCCAACTATCGTTATCCCCAAATCTATCCACTATACTTAGAGTGAATAGATTTCTTCTGGATCTACGTGCGCCATCCTCGGTCACACCGTCGCTTACCATCAGCAACTCGCGTTGGTGGCCAAACGTATATCCATTTCTGATAAAAAAAATACTGCTGGCCAGAAGACTATCCTGAGAGATTTGAAATGAAGAAATTTTGGTAGTTTTTACATAGTAATTACAAACTGGTGACCACCGTATCCTCAGCGCCATCGCCTTGTTATAATTGTACACCTGCCTTGGTCTAGCGGTTGCAAGCGCGGCTGCTGAGCGTGAGGTCCTGGGTTAAATTCCCAGGGCGGGCAAAGTATTATTGGGTTTTTCTGTTAGGAAATTCTTAGTAGCAGCCCGGAGTCAAAAAGTTGATAGTGTGGCACCCCCGTGCTTTGGAGAGCACGTAAAGCCGTCGCTCCTGCGCCTGATCTCTCTCCGGTAGTCTCAGATTGCCGTCCCATCTGACTATGAGAGTGAAGGAAGAGGGAGTGCACCTGTGTTTGCGCATACACTTGTGGATTATAATGACTATAATATCTCCTGCGTAGTTGGCTAATTTCTGTGGAGATAGGCCGCCGTGACCGAAATACGGTCGAGAGTAGTATTAGTACAATAGAAACCCCAATTGATGCGTGTCAGAATTGACTTTACAACTCATTACGGCGTGGTTGACAGCGCGGTTGGCGCAGTGGTCGAGAGACCGACTGCTGCGCTGCGTGTCGCAGGTTCGATTCCTGCACGGAGCAAATATTTGTACGATCTATAGATAATTGCTCCGGGTCTGGGTGTATGTGTGCATGTGAGATTATATGTCTGTAAACGCACCCACGATACAGGAAGAAATTCCTAGTGTGGGGCAACGGTTTTCTATATAAAAATTAAAAAAACTACCAAATCAACAGAAAAAGAAATTAAAATTACAGTACATTATCCAATTGAAACTTCTCTGCGTCCTAGTTCAAAACTTGCATTGATACTTGTTAATGGTTCTATTATCCACAATAGACCAGACAGCACCATCATTATTGTCCTATTTATGCAATTTATGCAACCCCTACCCACGAAGTCTTCTTCCATTGGTTACAACCCTAATTACCTCGATATAATACTAGAAAATTACTAGCCTATGACAAGCTTCCAGGGCTGCACCGCTCACGAACAGCCACGTCATTTTCTATGAATGAATATTTTATAGAATGTCGCGAATAAAATCGATAACTTTTTATTGTGATATTATATAATTAGTAGGCGTAAACTAGTATGCATTTTTTATTAAATAAGTATGGGTTCTTGGAGACAGAATAAGGTCGTAGGTAAAGTTGGTATAAAAAGGTATAACTTTGATGCCTTGCTCGTCTAATTTTCTGGTCGGGCAAAGTGGTATTGGAGTTAGAAAATTCTCAATAGCATAACTGTCATAGCAAAATGTTAGGTTTTCGCGATCCCTACACATTATAATAAAACAACTTTTAACCGGATTAATCGCGTGTATTATTGGTTTCTGTTGTAGTGTCCTCCTGCGACCATGAACGCTGCAAAGTGTTCGAAACGTCAGGAAAAACAAAAACCAATAATACACGCAATTAATCCGGTTAAAAGTTGTTTTGTTATAAACTCTTTTAGTATTGGCGTCACATTACATTGTTCTCACATACTATTTTGCAACAAAAGCAGTGTAACCAATACCTACTATTGTAAAAACCTATATGATGAAAAAGAGTAACCGTGGAGTTTCTTGCCCGTTCTTCTCCATAGGAATCTACACTTTGGAACGTGGCAACTAACTTCTGACAATTCAAAAGTGCCTGTAAATGGTTTATTTGAAATAAATGATTTTGATTTGATTTGAGCAGTTTAGAGTTTTGAATGGTGCTGATGATAATAGGCTCATAACCTAAAGTATAGTTGTACAACTGTACCCCTCTGCCTACACCTTCCTGGACCTCACGGTCGTGATGCATCCGAAGTCATATAGTCTTAATTCTTTATTGTACACACGATACACAATACAAATAATGATAATGAAAAGAGATGTATTTACAAGGCGAGCTTAGCCCAATAATTTTCTTAGAGAGATAGAGAGAAGAGAAGCATGAGGACAGAGTCAAGTATACAACACAAATAGAAGACTAGGAAGTGTGCAGAAAGTATATACCATACATAAATACGCTACCAAATATATACCTACACATATAATATCATAAAATAAAATAGCATCACGCCTGTATTCCCGAAGGGTAAGCAGAGGTACCTATACACAATTGTTCACCCACATTTCAACAATGCTGTTATTAAGTCCCATGCAATAGGTGGTGAGCCTATTGCCATCTACCGGGCACAATTCCAAACTGCGGGCTGCTACTGAAAATTTCCTAAGATAAACTCAATAAAACTTTGCCCGACCTGGGAATCGAACCCAACACCTCATGCTCAGCAGTCGCGCTTGGGACCACTAGACCAATCAGACAGTTACATCTACAATATCATATTATATACTACTTAAATAACATTAAAGACTACATATATACTTATATTTTTTTTTTTTATAAAACTGCCCCACACTAGGAATTTCTTCCTGTATCGTGGGTGCGTTTACAGACATATAATCTCACAAGCACACACACACCCAGACCCGGAGCAATTATCTATAGATCGTACAAATATTTGCTCCGTGCAGGAATCGAACCTGCGACACGCAGCGCAGCAGTCGGTCTCTCGACCACTGCGCCAACCGCGCTGTCCAAATTGATTCATAATGAATCCCCTCTTCTACGTATGCTATTGTATTTAAAGTTACAGAAACTCCTTATAAACAGTTGGTACAAGTTTTGCAGAGCTAACTCCTAATTAAAAGACCAAAATTCGTATTTTCCAGTCTGAAGATTTTATCTCAAAGTCCAGCTTTCTTAATTCTCTCATCGTCGTCAATTAAGCTAACGAATTCATAGTTATCAAAACCCATTTGAGCCTCCATGCATCTAACGTATCTTAGCAACTAAATGTCATAGCCACTAAGTCATAAATATTCAAAGCGCGTCCTAACTTCCGTCTCTATTAACTCGATTAGACACACAGACAAACATATTAAACACGATAGTGCGCTCAAACTGAACATCAGAGAGGAAAATCATACCTTTTTTATTGTAAACTAGATGAGCCGGTGTACTTCGTATCACCTCGAACGTCAAATGTTTGACAGGAAAGTAGGTAGAACAGTTTATATGGGCAAATGAAATTGTTGTTTTTACTATCTTCCTCGCAATTTTCCTACATTTTGTCACCATTTAAACCTTCGCTGGACTACGACAAACAATTCTAAACCAAAATCAGCTAAATCGGCCCAGCCTTTCTTGACTTTTAGCGAGACAAACGAACAGCAATTGATTTTTATATATATTGTAAATTGTAAATGTGAGCACCGTGCAGTCATTAATATTATTCTATTAACGTGACTTGAGGTCTGGTAGTTTGAGATTTCATACTCATGTAAATGTCTTACTGTGGTGGAGAATGTGTTGGGTTGTTCTGTTCCCTAAAATATGGTTGAGCAGAGCGATGCTGATACTCGTGAACGGGTGCCACAAGTTGGGACTGGTCAGCTCAAACAACCAAGACTTGTAACTATTATTACAATTTTGTATCTTCTATTGTACCTACGTGTACAACTATATCTGCATCGTTATCACATAATGTTTTTTACCGGACAATATAATTATTGTAACACAAAATTTTTGATGTGTAACCGTGGAGTTTCTTGCCCATTCAAAGTCAAAGTCAAAAGGTTTTTATTTCAAATAGGCAAATTACATGCACTTAAGAAACGTCAAATGATTCTAGTTGCTTCTCCATAGGAATCTACATTTTGGAACGCGGCATTTCTTGACTTTCAAAAAGTACCTTTATATGGTCTAATTGGAATATAATATTTAACTTTGACTTTGATAAAAAATCTAATATCTTCTAAATATTGTTCAGATAGCAATTCAAAATGTGTTATTACATCAACATACTGTATTCATTGACCATCACATCTTTGTCCTCTGAGATTTCTTCTGGTTCTCTGACGTGGAGACTTTTTCAACCATATCCTCTTTTCACAAGACGCCCAGAGTTATGTATAAATGGGGGATATCTCATAGGGAAAGTTGATGCAGTTGGCGACAATAATAACGGCCTGAATGACTGGGGTGCGACGGTCAAACTAGGGACGCGCGGGTTTTTATCGATTTTCTTGTTCGATGTGATCTGTCTCGCTTTGTATTCCGTTGAATTAAGACAATTTGTTGAGCAACCGTTAAAGCACTTAAAATAAGTATTCAACCAGAGTTAGAGTGATTAGCACTGAAAATTTCCACCAATAGAATTGCTCCATTTTCAACTTTCAACCAACTCAAGCTGCCGTGAAGCGACCTAGTCGTGTTACGGGATGTAGTCCGGTGCAACCGTTGTGGGAGACGAGTCTGGGCAGTTGCATCAACTCTCCAACTATCGTTTTCCCCAAATCTATCAAATTAAGAGTGAATAGATTTATTCTGTATATAAGTGCTCCATCCTTGGTGACACCGTCGCTTACCATCAGGCGAGATGGTGGCCAAACGTAAATCCATATTTGATAAAAAAAAAACTGCTTGAGAATGACTTTAAATGTTGGCCAAACGCGGCCATCTTGGCTCTTGACTATCTACACCTTTAACAACATTAAATCTATATGTGTCTTCACACAATATTGTCACGACACTTTATACAAAAGAAATGTCGCCATAATCTATCGAAGCTCCACCGGATGTGAAAGCTAACGGAAGTAGATCCCGGCAACCGTCTCACGTTACTGGGATCCGGGAGTCAAACCCGACACCTTCACGAGAGTGCTAACATGCTACGAGATACAATATAACTTGTAAAGCATTTGGACTACCTGATTGATATACATACATACATAGCATCACGCCTGTATTCCCCGAAGGGGTAGGCAGAAGTGTACACAGTTGTACACCCACGTTTCATCCATGCTGTTATTAAGTCCCGTGTAATAAATAAAAAACCAATAGGTGGTGAGCCTATTGCCATCTACCGGGCACAATTCCAAACTCCGGGCTGCTACTGAGAATTTTCTAACAGAAAAACTCAATAACACTGCCCGACCCGGGAATCGAACCCGAGACCTCATGCTCAGCCTCAGACGCGTTTGAGACCACTAGACCAACGAGGCAGTTATTAGTTGATTGATATAATATGCGCGAATGTAGTGGTCGCATCCTCCAAAAGAGATCCTGACTCAAAGAAGTTTATAGGATTCATCATCATCCCACTGCGCTTATCCCAATTTATTTACGGTCGGCGCAGGATATATCTGGCATGCTGCTAAAGTTTTGACTATATTTTATGACCGGCCGCCTGCCTGACGTCAACCCTCATCGGGAATGCTGATAAAAGTTAATAGGATTGAATGAAACTAAATTATTTATTCATAAAATAGGTTTTTAAGAAAACTTTTAAATTTTGAAAAAGGCCTCGTCTTACTCAGAGATCATCGTATATTTTAAATTCCAGATATCAGTGTAGAAAGCTATGTGAGGGTAACCATGTAGGGCGTCTGGAATGCCCTTTGAAGAAATAGCCATAACAGTTTCAACCTGTCCTAACTGACGGCACACATGCATCAGTAGCCCAAAGCCAAAGTCAAAATCATTTATTCCAATTAGACCATATAAAGGTACTTTTGAAAGTCAAGAAATGCCACGTTCCAAAATGTAGATTCCTATGGAGAAGAACGGGCAAGAAACTCCATGGTTACTCTTTTAAAATGTTGTGTTACAATAATTTAGGTACATTTATGATAAAAAGACATTATGTGATAACGATGCAGATATAGTTGTACACGAAGGTACAATAGAAGATACAAAATTGTAATAATAGTTACAAGTCTTGGTAGTTTTAAACAAACCAGTCCCAACTTGAGGCACCCGTTCACGAGTATCACGCATATATCAGCATCGCTCAGCTCAACCATATTTTAGGGAGCTCAACAATTTGACAATCAACCTTCTTAGTGTAATTGCTAATTTTAACGATAAATCTAATGATTGACAACATTAGATACAATAATCTATAATACTCCGATAGCATTTTGCCCTCACTTCGCATCATAGAATCACTTCACATTACTATCTACGTGTTTTCCCTATCGACTACCTACTGCGCATAACTTGATTTGTGCACTAGGGTTACCTATGATGAAGTTAATCTCTAATCACAATAATAAACTATTAGTCTGTTTACCTAAATACATAGTATTTGGTGTATTTTAATTAAAGAAATCTTTTTTATGAAAATGTGGCTTCTTAAGCAACCAGTTATTATTGCTATTTTTATATTTGCCCTACACACCAATCGAATTATTACTGGCCTTATATATATACTTGAACTCCCCGGAATTTGGAATATGCTGATATCGGGCACACAAGCATTGTGTGAAGGATTGTTTTTTTTTTTTTGTGTATGGCATCTCGCAAGTCAACCTAGGACGTTGTCGACTGCTTAACCGGGCTTTCCTGTGGTTGCCTTAATAATTTTAAGGCCCCCAGCCAGGGCATTCAACTTATAAACTAAGCGAAAACACGCTAAGGGCACCCCCTGCTGGGTGCGAGCCTCGGCTTAGGGCGTCGTTAGTGGGAGGACAGCAAGGGACTGGCTGGATCGGATTCAAATCATTATTACTTATATTCTTTAAGAAAAATACAGAAATTCAATTTGTGACGCGAGTACAAAGGCGAGCTTGATATTGAGTTTTCTACCAGAAAACGTATGAGTGATAGGGGAAATGATAGTAAAACAATTGCCCTTTGTATTTTCTGAGAAACGTCTCTAATACTCTTTTTTGCCAAGTTCTATTTACACCGGCCTACTCAAGTAGGCAACACAGGCATTCCTCCATTTTGATAACCCTACGTAGTCGAATGCGCGCACGCATAGACGAGGCAGACCGCGCGCCGCCGGTGACGTAGCGGATGTACTAGTAATGTATTCTGATATGTTCAAGATTGTACCTTCAATCGGGTCAACATAATCTCGGAGACAGCTCCGTGCGGTTAGCTCTGCGAAGATTGATGTCTATGGCCCGTATTGATAATTCAACCTCATTCAGAAACATCTAAGTATCATTGCTACTTGAGACGCAGTATAAAAAAATAATTTGATAGTCTGTTCGCGTTTTTACAGCTCTGAATAGACGTCAGCGCCATTTTGAAAGGGGCGGTACCCTAAATGATATCTTTACGGACTTAAATATTGTTGCATCGACGATGTTCTATCCGAGCTATCTTGCTAATGATCTGGAGGGCAACAAATTGAGTGATTGAATCCCTACAAAGAATACACAAAGATCTATTACTCATCTAAGAATTAAGTTAATTGAGAGCCAATGTTAATAAGAACAATAGAGTACAAAAAATATTTGCGATACACTTCTTGGAATAAAAAAATAGTTAGCATAATGTATAACACTTCTATTAAAACACTTTATATTTAAATATAAAACACATTTATTCCCTCAAACTTAGCTAACGCTTCCTTTTACCGTTCGCTTATTTCTTTAGATTTTTAAAACCACCAACAATATTCGTCAACCCCGGTGTTGCCATCAAAAAACTCGTCTCTTGTCCAATTATCATTAATTATTTACAATACCGATTTGAAAAACGATTCTTCTTCTTATCATGTGGTTGATGAACAACCTAGTGTCAGAGTTTAAACCACCCGTAGGTCTCTGACATGACTTTACACACCATCGAGAACATCTCTCAGGTGTGCTGGTTACCTCACGATGTTATCCTTCACAGTTAAATTTAATAACCGAAATACTATTTAAGATCGGTTAACTAAATGAAACCTTACAATAGCTACCATGGAAATCCATAAAAAAAACATTAATTTGCTTAAACGACTTAAAAGTAACCTGAGATATGACCACAGCAATCTAAATATTTATAAACATTACATGTGTACAAATATGTATAAGATTGATGGAAAAATGGTTGCAATATATCTTACGGACATGGAAATTTCCGACTCTACTAATTATCATTGTATTGATCTCCTCAAATACACCACTACCCCTGAATAGAAGTCCAAAATTTTTAATTAAACTAGCTCAGAAATTATATTACTCGAAAAGAAAAACAAATTTTTATTCGGATGGCAGCTATAGTACCAAAAATCTGGCTCTCCATACCAATATCAATACAATTCGTGGTACTGAAAGTGTTAACCTTGCTCTTTAGAACCCGCAAAACAAAACCTTTTTGATCATCGTCTGCTTATCGTGTGGTTGATGAACAACCTAGTGTCAGAGTTTAAACCACCCGTAGGTCTCTGACATGGCTTTACACACCATCGAGAACATCTCTCCCCTCTCTCACCTTTTTGATGAAGCCCATAAAATGCAATGCAGCTCACGATAGTACGTTGATTTTAGAAAAGCCACCAAAAATGTTTGGTAAGGGGGTCAAAATAATCGTAAAGTTAGGCGCGCCCGCGCCGACCGGTCCGGGCTCCGGTCGTTTGATGAGCAGGTGTTGCGAGTATGTTCACGGTTTTGTGCTACGCTATAGGCTACGTGAATATGTTGTTGGAACATTTGAAAGCTGACGTCATGATAGTACCTCTGTTAATTAGTGTTTTTAAATAATAGTAACTGCCTCGTTGGTCTAGTGATCCCAAGCGCGAATGCTGAGCATGAGGTCTCGGGTTCGATTCCCGGGTCGGGCAAAGTGCTATTGAGTTTTTCCGTTAGAAAATTCTCAGTAGCAGCCCGGAGTTTGGAATTGTGCCCGGTAGATGGCAATATGCTCACCACCTTTTACATGGGACTTAATAACAGCATTGGTGAAATGTGGGTGTACGACGGTGTCCACCTCTGCCTATACCTTCGGGGAATACAGGCGTGATGCTATGTTATGTTATGTAAATGTCCTGTGGGAACGTACAAATTATTAGCCAAACATTTGCATATTTTTGATTGATCAGTGACTAAAGATTCTCACGTCACTTTACATGTCCTATAGTGTGACGTTAATTAGCTCAGTTCAACTTGGAACTGCTATGGCTCTTCCTTCAAAAGGCCATTCCAGACGCCCTACATTGTTAAGCTCACATAACTTTATACACTGATGTCTGGACTTTAAAAGAGACTGTGACCTCTTGAATTTATTTCAGTGTTTCTTCTCAGAGATAATCAGATTCCAAGAAACCTATTTACACATTAAATAATTTGAATTTGATATTTTTAAGCCACTTATAAAGTAATGTGTAATAATTCATAGATTAAGTATTTAAGCTACCTTTAAATAAATGTAAATCTGGTCTATCGCATTAGGTTAACCTGTACAGATAGATTTAAGAACAGTGTAAATAAATAAATACATCTTCTATCGTACGGCTAGAAGCACGAAAATGCGCCAACGGTTCATGGTTGATATACCAAAAACCCGAACGAAGCGCTTTGGTTCCACGTTCATTATAAGAACCGCGAAACACTGGAATGCGGTGCTGGAGTGGGTCTTCCCCGATAGTTACTATCTGTGTGTCTTCAACACGCGAGTGAATCGGTTTCTTCTAGGCAAGCGTGCTCCATCGTAGACCGCATCATTGCTTAACATGAGGGGCGATGGCGGTCAAACGCAAGCCTATAAACTATAAAAAAAAAAACATCAAATGACCTTCAAGTTGGACATACCAAATTGAAGTGATTCGATTTATAAACGAAATGTTTATTATACCCTCAATTAACTAGTTTTGTAAATAGATACAAAAGTTTTTCAATAAATGTAATATTCATAAAATAATTGTTTATTGATACTTAACAATCTTAATTGTTAGGACACGCAAGGACCCTTTAAAAGTTCTTAATTCAGGCCAGAGGTTTCTTTAAAGTCACGGTTTCCCTACAATTAGGGTGGAAGGACCAGAATGGTCACTTTGTGAAATCGTTCGCCTTTGTACTGAAGCAACAGGTGTGTTTTCAATGAACACTAAATGTGGGTAATTATTACATTAACCATCTATTTGAGTATTGAGAGCTTTTAACTTAAATATAGGTCGAGCTATAAAGGGCATTATAACCGTGTGGAAGAAAAGTGACTTCCTTGCTTTAAAATATATCAGGTTTTGTAATTAGTAAGGTCTGCCTTCTAAACGTTGTCAATCTTCTTCTCATTGCAACGTTAATGTGTTGTAAATTACATTATATAACTTGATAGCAGAAGGACCACTTTTTGTACGCAAGGACCACTGCGACAATCTTTAACCTTATTGTGACTACAATATCGACTACTTGACATATCTAAACCTCGCATTTGTTCATCAGTTATTAAAAGACAAACGCTTAAATATAAATGGCTTTATTCAGAATCGTAAAAATCTCCGGTAGACAATAATATTATCTTTTCGTTGATATGAAAGTAATAAAGATAAGATATATTAAAAATTCAAGATATGTCTTTGAAAAAGCATTAAGGCATGCTTAGCGAACTCTTAAGTTACAATCAAAAATTGTTTTAATTACTGTAATTCGCCGTCCGAATGTCTCCGTTTTACTAATCTACAACCGGGACTAACGTAACCATCGAATCAGGAAGACTGTCAAAAATGCTTCCAACGGCCTCCCATCCACAGACTGACCGCGATACATACTTAACCTGAATGATCTTTTATTGTTGAGTGATTTGCAACGCTCTCAAGTCGCTAAAACTCCAGGATTATTCATTATTTTCATTTATCTTCATCACTGTTAACTACTTTTTTCAATTATAAAAATACACGTCAGTATAACCCCTAGCCATCGAGAAAGCACCACGTCACACCAACCCCTCAAGCGATTGCTACGTCAACCTTATAAACAACCCCTATATCAGTTGATATTGAAATAATAAAAACAAGTGTTTTGGCAGGCGGCCATTGTTTCTTAAATATTTTATTAACAGGCTAATTCACTAACTGGTGGGTGGTTTTTTTATGTTCGTTTATATATAAAGTGTAAGAGTTATGTTTCTTTTATGGCTTTTAATATAGTATGTTTTTTAAGAACCTTCATTGGAGGCATTTTTCGAAGATTGTTCAAGGGACTCTTATGTAGTACTAGCAAGCAGTGGTAGCCTAGTGGTATGACCGATGGACTGACAAGTCAAAGGCACGCAAGTTTGAATACAAGGCACGCACCAGTGACTTTTCGAAGTCATGTGCATAATTTTTATTTTATTTTAAACAATGCCCCACTAGGAATCTCTTTCTGTATCGTGGGTGCGTTTACAGACACATAATCTCACATGCACACACATCCAGACCGGGTACAATTATCTGTAGCTGGCACAAATATTTGCTCCGTGCAGGAATCGAAACTGCGACACGCAGCAGCCGGTCGAATAATTATGACTTGCTTAAAACGGTGAAGGAAAACATCGTGAGGAAACCAGCACACCTTAGAGATGTTCTCGATGGTGTTGTTCATCAACCACACGATAAGAAGAACTACTAAAGAGCTCTTTGGTAAACGGCCTATGTTTAACAGTGGACCTGTAGCTGTGACGATAGTGATGTTGGTAACGACGAAGTATTAAAACAAGTTACAATATTAAATGGAAAAAGAATACGGTCGCGAACAGGATTCGAACCTGCGCCTCCCGGATAGATACTCCAGGCGCTCTGACCAACTAAGCCATCTCGACCTTCGTCTTTTTCCATTTAATATTGTAACTTTAGAGTTCGCTAAGCATGCGTTAATGCTTTTTCAAAGACATATCTTGAATTATTAAAACAAGATTTTGATAATTGAAGATCTTTTTGGAATGGATGGTGGGGCAATCAATAATACATCCAGGATTTCATGAATACCACGTTTCCATGTATATTATTTCAATATTTATATAGTGGCATAAGTGAAATGTAAAATATTTAGTATGTTTTAACGGAGGCTTCATTTAATTAATATCAGCATCATACATAGCCCTTAACCCAATCTATTTGGGGTCGGCGCAGCGTATATCTGGCATGCTGCTAAAGGTTTGGCTATGTTTTATGACCGGCCGCCTGCCTGACGTCAACCCTCATTGGGAATGCTGTTGTTGGTGGTAACCGCCACCGATACGGTCTCCTTCTATCTAGCTATGTCACACCAAATGTTATCCGTGCGCCAAGTTCTGATGTTATCCTACTATCAACCGGGTTTTATTTAATTAAAATAATATTTTTTAATGAAAATCACCATAAAATCTTCAGCCATTTTCAACACATGTGGCTTTAAAAATCTACAGTCTAGGAATTACACACACCATTGTGTTTACAAAAACAATACAAGATGGTTGTGTGAGTGGCATAGCACCATATGACAGGTGGTCGGGTCGTCAGTCGTGGAAGGTCAAGGACGCGGGTTCGGTGCCCTGACAGCTTCTTTATTACACTTTTGGAATACTAATGTTGTGTTACGGTTAATTTGTTCATTTTACCTTTAGAGTGCAGTTGGCTTAGATCGGTCCTTAATTAAACATGTTTTTTTTCTAATACTTTATGTATTAAATCTAAGTGTTCGAAAAGCGATGTTCTACGTGTGAGACAAAACCTGGTTAGTGGAGTGTGATAGTAGGATAACATTTGGTAGATAGAAGGAGACCGTATTGTTGGCGGTTACCACCAACAACAGCATTCCCAATGAGGATTGACGTCAGGCAGGCGGCCGGTCATAAAACATTGCCAAAACTTTAGCAGCATGCAATTTCAAACACAATTAGATTGTGGAAGAAGAATACATGCTGCGTCGACCCCAAATACATTTGGGATATGGGTAGGGGAATGATGATGTGTGAGACAAAACCTGACTTTGTATATCAGGTTAAGAATAACTCTAAGATCTCCATTAACTCCAATTCAAATTGTAAGAAATATGTCGCGTTACTTTTAGCAATTTTAATGGTCCATGGAAAGTTAAACAAATAAAAAAAATCTAATACAGTCAGCCCGTATTTCGCGACAACTTGACACCTATGCTCATAGGATGTACTCAAACAAGTACTTGCGTGGGTATCAGCTGATGGGTGTCAGGTTCCGCGCGCACGGTGGCGACCACCCGCGCCGTGGGAGTTTATAAGGGTGGAGCAACGGGTTATGTGGCGCGATTTTGTGTCTCATCTCATTCCCCCATTTGATAAGAGGCTAGTTGTGTGTCTTGAGTTATTTATAACTCTTTGGTCACAATGCATAGATTGATATATTGGACGGTACACCGCTACCGTAGGACAGAGTCGCTCGTCGTGGTGAAGCCGGTCCCAACCGGCATCCGTGTTTCCTGAGAAATCCAATCTAGGCATATTCAAGGCTAGAGTGAATTGATTCCTTCTGAAACTATAATGTCCATCCTCGACCACACCGGCAGTTACCATCAGGCGAGTTGGTAGCCAAACGCAGTCACATTTTTGATTTTAAAAAACATGATCCCGGTACTTCAGTAAAGGTTAGGGTACCGTGTGGATAGAGTACCGTAACCGAGTCATTGGTAGTCCGACAAAACGTCCATGATGGATTTTCCACACTCTATAAAAAATGGAAAAAGTCGCTCACATTAAAATTAATTAAACGGTAACACATTCACAAATTAAACTTCACCCACCCAACTAAGAACGTGTAGTCGATTTTAAAATTTGATTTTCAAAAAAAAATTGTACATTAAGATTGTTTTTCAAAGTACATGTTATATATATCTAATATCTTAATATATATAAATCTCGTGTCACAATGTTTGTCCTCAATGGACTCCTAAACCACTTAACCGATTATAATAAAATTCGCACACCATGTGCAGTTCGATCCAACTTGAGAGATAGGATAGTTTAAATCTCAAATTATAGTCGCGTACGAAGCCGGGACGGACCGCTAGTATAATATATATAAATCTCGTGTCACAATGTTTGTCCTCAATGGACTCCTAAACCACTTAACCGATTATAATAAAATTCGCACACCATGTGCAGTTCGATCCAACTTGAGAGATAGGATAGTTTAAATCTCAAATTATAGTCGCGTGCGAAGCCGGGACGGACCGCTAGTCTAATATATAAAATTCTCGTGTCACAGTTTTAGTTGCCATACTCCTTCGAAACAGTTTGACCGATTTTGATGAAATTTTTTGTGCTTATTCGGTATCTATGAGAATCGGCCAACATCTATTTTTCATCCCCCTAAATGTTAGGGGTAGTCCACCCCTAAATTTTTATTTTTATTTTATAGACAAAATTTTTAATTTCTATTTTTTTATCATACAACATACAAAAATACATACAATCCTCAATTTTCACCCTTCTACGATCAACCCTTATTTTAGGAAATTATTTATATGGCAAAACAACGTTTGCCGGGTCAGCTAGTATATTATACAAATCAGTTATACAGTCAATTATTTAACTGAACCCACAATATTTTCGTAGATATAAAATTCCAGACCAGCTTTCCTCCGAGATCAATTTAACGTAACACGAGAGCGGATCGAATCTCAGCCGTACCGTATATTTTTGATTTGAAAACTCACTCTCTTTTTCTTCATGCATTGACCGTAATCGTAAATTCCGAGACCCACTAAGAACGGTGGGCATTGGCGTATGCCATGACGTTTAAATACCGTGAAAACTTTCGAGAAGCCATACTTTATGTGACAAAAAATGTGTCATCTGGAGAACTGAACTCGCAAGCTTTCTTAAAAATAAATGCCTTGTGAAGAAACCTTAGATTGAGCAAGTTAACTGTGCTGTTGTGACGTGTGAGACCTCTGTTCTTTTCTAATTTAAGCATTTAGCTATATTCTGCTAGGCAAAGGCTGTGGTATTTATTCTGCATCAAAGGATTTGAGTTGCGAGCAGAACTTACTATAGTTGTTTTGTTAAGTTTTACTGTTGATTCTGTTTTTCTGTACCAGTGTTGCTCTGTTTGGAAATAAGTATAAAGTCCTATATTATTAGGTAAGTTCCTTTTAAGGAGTCAATGTGTAAGTGATAAGGATACATTTAAGCCTTAATTAAAAAATTTACAACAATTTTAATTTTTTCTTAATGGTCGCCGTTCAAGGAGCAGTTTTCGTCTTGCTAGTACTATGTTAATTACAAATAATTTGTTATATCCATTTAATTCTTAGCTTAAGTGAATGTATTTGACTTATATATTAACCCTTTCAAAGGAAATTACCTAATAAATTAGGACCTTATATATCTCTTTCTTTTTACAAGATTTTATTTAATTTCACTTGTTCCGTTGTCTGTCTGTACCAAGCAAATACATTTTGACGGCAAAAGAAAGAAGGTGTAGCGATTTTTTAAATGGGATTTAATGTACTTAGGAAATGGTTTATTTTTTTATCAGAATTAAATTATTTTTAACTTCTTAGTTCTTTTTATTAACAAGTACTAAAAGATTCAAGATAAATCTTTGAAAAGCATTAACGCATGCTTAGCGAACTTTAAAGTTATTATATTAATTGCATTCTTTACGACATTGTATGAACTGCAAAGTTAGTCGTGTCGGTTCGGCCACTTGTATAGGGACTGAATTGATAGCAACGACGTCGCCATAAGACGTGTTAAAATATGGAGGAAGAATTCGCGGTGGTGAGCAGAGGTCGAGATGGCTTAGTGGTCAGAGCGCCTGGAGTATTTATCCGGGAGGCGCAGGTTCGAATCCTGTTCGCGACCGTATTCTTTTTCCATTTAATATAATAACTTTACTAAAAGATATTTTTTTTTTTCAATATCAAGCCTGATACAGGTACCTCAAAACATACTCTCAATATTGCCGCGATATTTCCGCTCTATTATCCGTTTTTTTTTTTCTGTTATTTATATCTTCCAAATTTCTAAAACCTTATCCGCCATGTTTGGCGAGTTGTGATCGATGAAGCGACAAACTAAAAACTAACAATAACACGACCACACCTTGCAACTTTGACATACCGACATATTGAATACACTTGTCAAAAATTATCACAATTGTCGAACCCTTTTGCAAAATATAATATAACAAAAAAAATCTTGGTCCTTTCACACAGATGAAATTTCACCGATTGGTCTTTCGGTCCTGAGTCCCTTTCCCAGGGGATTTAAAGCAAGGTGCTAAATACATTTCTATGGGACCAAAGACCCGTGGATAATTTCTTTCTTTTTTTATTTGGTCTTATTGTCTATTGTGGTTTTGCGGTCAGATTTGTTCTTTAGGGTGGTCGATTTCAAGTGTTGGTGATTAGTGAAAATTTAGTCATGTTGAAAATTGGTTTTTATTGTTATTGCACATTTTATTTTAAGTTTTTTGCAAGGAAGTAATTTTGGAGTTGATTATGTGAATGTATCGGAGACGGGTTTTTTAATACGACATTGAAGGGTGTAATATAACAGAATGTATTCAAACAAGAGATTAGATGGTATGATTGTTTCATATGAAGGAAATAAGCTAAACTAAATAAGTACTTTGAATGTTATTTTAGCTTTTATCATGATCCGCACGTCTCGGAAGCGTATTGGAGAACATCAGAATAATGACACTACTTAGCATATTTCTGTAGAATCGAATTTAATTTGAATGTATTTTTAGAAATAACGACAACATAAACACGCTCAACCCTAAACTATACAAATAAATTAACAAACTATAGTGTAAACACAATATTAATCAAGTTAACTACAGATACAAAACAGTGATTGAAACAAAACAAAGTAATGCGTCCAAACAAATGCAAGAAATTCAAATTCAAATGATTCCATGACGTCACGATGGCTCTCAGGCATGACGTCACCAACATGAACACCAATTTCCTCCCCGCGGATCCCCCTCCCATTTCCGAAATCATATACGAACCAAAGACAGACTTAGCTACCGAATATTTTAATACCTTCAACCAAATATGTGAAAATTACCGAAGTGACTCTGATGTGAATCTTCGGCAAACTTCGGATAGCCTTCGGTTATCGTCGGAGATACTCGATGGTGTTCGTTCGGAATATGTTAGTACAGACTTTACTCCGAAAGACTATGAGTTGAACACCGACAAAGTGTTTTTAAGTGGAAAGGAGGACCATATATTCCAGTTTGGACAGCCTGATGCCTCGGCCTTGTTGCGGCATAGGGCCAGGAGAAGATATAATGAGGAGCATGGACTTCAGCCTCCTGCCACTACTAGTCAAGAGAGTGGGGTAAGTTGATTAAGCGAAAACCTATTTTAGTATAAAAAACCGGACAAAAGTGAGTCAGACTCGAGAGAGAGAGAGAGAACCGAGGGTTCCGTACAAATTTGTAGGTATTTACATATTATAAATATGTAGTTCAGGAATCGAGTCTTGTAGTATTTGTATTTTTTCCGAAGTTCAGTTTCCAAGACATATAAAGACTATATTTATTATGATTTAATTATAAATGTATGGTTTTCAGATTTTTCCCTGTACTTGTCATATAAAACGATATTACTTGCCAATTGTATAGTTTCAGATTTTTCCCTGTACTTGCTTTTTTTACGTTAACTTAGAAATTTGATTTTTTTACAGCTTGAAGGGACCGTAGACTTGAGTATGTGGTTTTAATTTCAACTCGATAGCTCCACTCGCTCCCGAGATAAAGGGTTTTGACAGACGGACAGACAGACGGACAACAAAATGATCCTATAAGGGTTCCGATTTTCCTTTTGAGGTACGGAACACTAAAAGTTACCATGGTTATATATATATATAAATATAATTTTCCGTGTGTAATTATTTTTTAATAGACGGAATCGCTTGTAATTAGTTTCATATAAGTCGACCTTCCATGGGTATTGAATTAAGTGTGTACTAAGAAAATAGCCTATTATTACCTGGGGGTGGGTCAAAGCTCCACCCTGCTCACCATAATTACACCCGAAGGTTTTAGACATTGGAGTTTTTCAAACCAATATTTTGTCATAGATGAAATTTAATTTATTGGCAATATTTTAACATCGTACTCTATTCGTGATACTGGATCGTTTAGGTTTATCAAATTTGCTACTTTTTAAAATAAAAAATATAGTTATATGAATCTTAAATAAATTTGTAATATCAACATTTCAAAGTCAAAGTCAAATCATTTATTTCAATTAGACCCTTTACAGGCACTTTTGAATTGTCAGAAGCTAGTTGCCACGTTCCAAAGTGTAGATTCCTATGGAGAAGAACGGGCAAGAAACTCCATTCGTCCGCTAATTATAATAAGTAGTAGTTAATTAACGCGATATTATAAATTCTAATTGTTTATTCTGTAAATAGGTCTTCACAAACTCTTACATGTCATTTTATATTGAGAAACCGGTATCTCTTATCTGACTACCTCGGAGACAAAACCGAAACAAACTCAGAGGTCACTGTCTCTTTTAAAGTCCAGACATCACTGTGTATGCTCATGTGAGCGTAATCATGTAGGGCGTCTGGAAAGGCCTTATGAAGAAAGAGCCATAGCAATTTCAAATTAACCACTCCTAACTGACAGTACACTTGCATCAGTCAGCTCAAACCATAATTTAGGGAGCTCAACGACCTGCCGCAAGGCGAAACCAGATCGGCAAGACATCTGCGCAGGCCACACAAATACTTAACTACCAGACAGTTACAATTCTAACCCTAAATGATACAATATTATGATGTAGTTCAAGTACGTTGTCCAACCTTATAAAAGATATTGGCAATAGACACGTTAGACATCTCTTGGACATAGTAAAACACAAGAAATTCAATCAGACAATTACTCATCACGTCGCACATATTTTGGTATCCGTCATCATCATCTCAGTGCTCACAACATGCGCAAACGTCGTACTATCTCTAGTACTATTTATTAGATAATCATCTACCCACGCGTTTTAAATATAGACTCCTTCAATTATACTGGTCACAAACAAACAAGACATTGCTGTATTAATGTGAATCAAATATTCTTATATAAAGATTCAAAAAAATATGATAAAAAAAAATGTGTTATAATTTATATTTCAAACCACAATCAATATCATTTATTTCAAATAAACCATTTACAGGCACTTTTGAATTCTCAGAAGTTGGTTGCCACGTTCCAAAGTGTAGATTCATATGGAGAATAACGGGCAAGAAACTCCACGGTTACACTTTTTCATCATATAGGCTTTTACCAAGTATTGGTAACACTGTTTTTGTTGCAAATACACCTTTTTGTGTACCAGTGCTACTTTATTTCTTTTTAATCTGACTGGCCTATGTTACCCGGGACTATGTAAAGATCTAAATCGAATGAGTCGTTTAAAAGTTATTGTGGAATAATGAAACTCACAAACGTACATACGTACATACTTACATACATGAACACTAAAAAATAACACTCCTTTTTTGGGCATTCGTGTAAAAAGGAAGGTACCTTCAAATACTCATCATCCCCCCTGCCCTTACCCCTATGTAATTGTGATAGGCGCAGCATGTCTTTTTCTTCCATACATCTCTGTCAGCCGACATCTCGATAGTCACTCCTTTTCTATCCATATCATCTTTCACACAATCCATCCATCGCTTCCTCGGTCTTCCTCTACTCATAGCCATCCACATTCTTACTTAAAACTTTCCTCGTCACATGATCCTCATTCCTCCGCATCACATGTCCATAACATGACAAACGTATGCAGCACTTAGCTTCACGGTTACCAGCGTAACTTACCTTAAAATATTGATGAAGTGAGTTAAAGACATTTCGTGAGGACTTGAATATAGAGGGCTTCTTCTCTGACCTAAACTAAGTCAACAGGGTTTTGATTTGTTCTAGTAATAGTAGCCGGTTTCAGAAATCTAGCTAAGAAAAAATTATAGTACTTAAGTCTGCATGATTCCCGAATACCAATGACAGTGATCCGGCTTTAAATCGCCCAGTCGGACAAAGGACCAAATGTGCAATTGATACATCTCGGGATGGTGACGTTCTAGCTTTACGTAAAGCAGCCATTAGCACAAATATTTTTTACAGTATAATATTATAGGTTGGGAATACTGCTACCTGTGGTCTGTCTCGATTATCTATAATGTCTGTATTTATGTTGCATGCAATATAAATAGTGAAATATGTATGCAGCCATAGCTTTTATCAAATTGTACCATATTTCAAGCACAATAAAGATCATTTCATTTCAAATTTTCATTGAAAATTATGTAGTCTTTGACGATATCTTTAACTAACCTATTCAAGTCAAACTTTAGGGACTATTGAGGACTATTAGGAATATATATAGCTATATTAGGGACTATGGTTACATCTACCTACTATTCTCTAAAATGGATCTCAGCATTTTTTGTTAAGAGCCGTACAGTAATTCAATATCCTTTTGACGCCATTTTTGACATTGCTTAATGGATTTTTGTTATGTGATACATCGCCATCTTGTTTCGTCAATATAATGTGTATGCCCTTTAGGGTGGAATGATTATAGAAAGACTCATTGTTCAATGTTATTGAAGCTAAGAAATCGAATCGAGATATCATCATCCCCCTGCCCTTATTCCAATTTATTTGGGGGCGGCGCAGCATGTATTTTTCTTCCATACATTCCATACTTGTACTGGAATGCTGTTAAAGTTTTGGCTATGTTTTATGACCGGCCGCCTGCTTGACGTCAACCCTGGGAATGCTGTTGTTGGTGGTAACCGCCATCAATAAAATGGAAACGAGATAATGATTATACAAATATGTTTTAATAGCTGTGCGACTCCCCTTAGATAGATCGGCTAATAAAATACACGATACATTTATAATTTATAGCCTATAAGTACTCTGGGATAATTTAGCTTCCTATTAATAAAATAATTTTCCCGATATTACCTCCTACATACAAACTCATAAAGTTAACCTCTTTATAATATTAGTATTAGATCTAGTAGACATCTTGGGGAAGTAGCAAAGTACCGCACATCTGATGGTTCGTCTTTGGGTATTTACAACAAACGTTTAGAGAAAGATTTCAACAATACAACGTGATCAGAGTTGATTGATACTTACTGTTGAATCTCTACGTTGCCTATAATATTTTTTTATCATTATACTTTTTGATATAGGCGCTAGTTCTCAAAAGTCGTGAAGCTAAAGAAGCTTGACGCTCTCTAAATTAACTCGGCAAACGATTTAAATGTGATATTCAATATTTTTTACTGGAGCGTGATATTAGGATAATATCAGAACCTGGCGCATGGATAACATTTGGTGTGACATAGCTAGATAGAAGGAGACCGTATCGGTGGCGGTTACCACCAACAACAGCATTCCCAAAGAGGGTTGACGTCAGGCAGGCGGCCGGTCATAAAACATAGCCAAAAGTTTAGCAGCATGCCAGATATAGGTATGCTGCGCTGACCCCAAATAAATTGGGATAAGGGCGGGGAGATGATGATGATTCAATATTTTTTAATAATTTCTAAACTCAACATATTTTAGGGTATCCACGTGTCATGTCCTATTTTTGCGGCATTAGGACCAAAAACATTGATTGCTTTTGGTCCTGAGAGTTCACACTATACATGACACGAATACGAACATATTACATGACGATAATTTTATCAGTGTTTCATTAAATTATACCTATTGCACACCACTTAGCCAGGCATGCAATATGGATTATCCGAATTCAATGATGACTCATTAACATCCTCTCTACAGTCTGAAGTCTATTCTAAATCTGTTCCCGTTGTTAAAATGAAAAATGATTTCATATGAACGAATTACGTAGTGAGATTTGGATATAAGGCATGAGAGGTAGCGTTTTGATAAGCGTAATCAATTATTGTAAAAGATCTTATGTAGGTGATGATTGATGATCTTAGGTTTTTTTTTTCTGGGCTTAAGGGCTAGAAATTAGTCATGAGCTTTATGCAATTACGATGGTCTTTTTTTTACTATGTTATTATATTGATGGAGCACCACCACACCTGGAGTGCAGGTATGGTGCTGTTCCGCAAACAATGGAGAACTTGATACCGTGCCCTCTGTGTATACCTGCACGTTAAATAACTTAATGGACGGTACTGACAATGCGGTTGTCGCAGCAGGGTTCTGGGCGTATACTATTTTTAATTGCCATCGATACGCTAAGAAGAAGATTATATTGGTAGTAGAAAGCAATTTTCCATTTAATTTTTTTCAGTTTTTTCAATAACTGTCTCGCTATCGCTTCCGCTTAAGCCTCAAACATACTGCCAGTACATACATCGCAGGAAGCTCGATGTGGGAACAATTATTTAACTTTGACTCATCGTCTTGACTGTTAATTAATTAGTTTATTTTCACAAGTTATTCTAGTTATGCGGATGCGAGATTAACTGAGTGGTGGGTGCATTGTGACGAGTCGTGGAGTGTTTTATAAGTGCAGTTTATTGAAATAATGCATAACCACTACCACAGAATTGTCAACGGACGAGCATTATAATAAAACAACTTTTAACCGGATTAATCGCGTGTATTATTGGTTTTTTGTTTTTCCTGACGTTTCGAACACTTTGCAGCGTTCGTCAGTCCTCCTGCGACCACGAACGCTGCAAAGTGTTCGAAACGTCAGGAAAAACAAAAAACCAATAATACACGCGATTAATCCGGTTAAAAGTTGTTTTATTATAATGTGTAGTGATCGCGCAAACCTAAGATATTACTAACGGACGAGCATTTATCACCAAGCTTTTTGTTATGTTCTCGATTTTAGACCAGTACCAGGTTTCCTCACGATTTTTTCCATCAATTTCTGTTCGCAATGGCGTAGTGATGATTTGTCTTCATTAAAATATAAATAATAGCTTACATGACACCTATTTTAAACCATATTTCTTCAAGTACAGTCTGCAGTACTAAGCAATGGGGAGCAAATTTACTGTCACATATCAGACTCAATTCTAAACTACGTGTACCTGCTGATTTTAATAAATAAACTCAATATACTTAGTTAGACCCGGGAATACGAGCTTTACCAAGTTTTTTAAAGTCAACTCCTAGTCTAACTAGACTTTTTCTCTGGTGGGAGGCTACGGCCGCGGCTGGTTACCACGCACCGGACGAAGCCATGCCGTGAAGCGACCTAGTCGTGTTTCGGGATGTAGTCCGGTGCAACCGTTGTGGGAGACGGGTCTGGGCAGTTGCATCAACTCCCCAACTATCGTTCTCCCCAAATTCATCCAATCTACTTAAAAGTGAAGAGATTTAGTCTGAATATACGGGCGCCATATTCGGCCACACCGTCGCTTACCATCAAGCGAGTTGGAGGCCACAGATCGATTTTTGATAAAATAAAATAACTTTTCAAAGAGCATCGGTACGTCTATTCAACATCACCATCAGCATACATCTGTCCAATGCTAGACATAAGCCTCTCTCTCGTCACTGCGTACGATCCTTGGCTACTGTCATCCAGCCCCTGCCATCTTGGATTGCCTCTTGTATTATTCAATTCAAATGAGCATTTCGAAAAGCAACTAAAGTTTACGTATAAAGGGAGTCTCCCTAATTCAGTAAACAATAGATCGTGCGAGAGAGCACTTTATTGATCTGAGACTAATACACTTCAGGCCAAGATAATTTACCATTCACTCACTACATATTTTGTCAGATGATTTATTTGTTAATTCTTACTCTTTTCGAATGATGTCTGGTCTTTTGACCCGAACTTTGAAAGGATAATTAAGTTTACTTCGGAACTTTTCCTCAAAAGGAGTTAGGTAATTAAATTAATCAAAAAAATATATTAAAAAGCACGACTGTCATGTGTGTATTTTTTTTATTTCACACCTTTTTGTGTACCATAGCGACTAAATTTTTTTTTTTAATCTTACCACCCTATGTTACCCGTGATATTGCAAGGATTCTATCGATACCACGTACAACTAAATCGGTTCTGGCGTTTAGAATTTATAGTGGAATAGAGATACTCACAAACATACTTACAAACATACCCTTAAAACATAAGACTCCTTTTTTGGGGCAGTCGTGTAAAAAAACGAAGGAAATATGGGATTTTTCTTCGTCTGGTTATAAACCAACCTTGTATCAGTGACGTTGGCGCCCACCGTGGGCCTCGTGACTTCTCTTAGCGACTCTTATTAATTAAAATCAGCTCGGACCGGTTTCACGTGTTCTCCGAGGTACGAAAGGGTGTCTATATAGAATGAAGGTCACCCATCCACAGACCAACCGTGGCAAGCGCAGCTTAGCCTCGATTGATCTGTGCGACATAATCACGAGCCCCTCACGTAAAGTGTAAAAATGTTTATTCAAAACTGTGTTCTACGTACTACGTACACGTTTCGAGTCATATGCGTATTAGAAACTAATTATTACTTGCTTAAAACGGTGAAAGAAAACATCGTGAAGAAACCAGCACACCTGAGACATGCTCTCGATGGTGTGTAAAGCCATGTCAGAGACCTACGGGTGGTTCAAACTCCGACACTAGCTGAGAAAGAGAGTAAATTAAAACAATTCCACTTCATATTATGACGTTTAAAATCACGTCAGCTTAATACAGCACCCTGAGACGGGAATGTGAAAGTAAGTTAAGCCCGGAGCCCTAATGAATCCGTGGCTCTTGTCCAACATTCTTGTAACCTGACCGATGCATTATTAATTACGAGACAACAGTTAGCTACGGGCCGAAGGACCATTGTTAACTGGCGTACGGTACTTTGTAATGGAACAGTGTTGCCAAGGACTTTCTTCTTAATCGTAGTGCCATGAATTAGTTTGAATTCAACCTTTTGAATATTTTTTCACACGACTGCTCAAAAAAGGAGTGTTAGTGTTTAGGGTTCATGTTAGTATGTCTGTAGCTCATGACTAAGGGCTCCGTTCGAGTTCCAAACTAGTCAGGCAATCAAATTCACGTGAGTGGTAATACTTCTCCCCGACCGTATTTCCGTCACGGCGGCCTATCTCTACGGAGATTAGCCAAGTACGCAGGAGATATTATAGTACACAAGCGTATGCGGGTGTACTCCCTCTTCCTTCACTCTCATATTCCGATGGGACGGCAATCCGACGAGACTTGAGAGAGATCAGGCGCAGGACTGACGGATTTACGTGTTCTCCGAAGCACGGGGGTGTCAAACCACCATCTTCCTGACTCCGGGCTGCCAGTGAGAATTTCCTAACAGAAAAATTCAATAACACATTTCCCGACCGATTCGAATTCGAATTCTTCCACATTTTAATACGTCTTATGATAACGTTATCGCTATCCATTTAGTTCCTGTACAGATGACTGGAGCGACAAGAGTAACTTTGCAGTTAATGCAATGTCAATGGGACTGAATACATTCGAGACACGCAATTTCTACTCCTAATCACGACTGTATTTTTCTTTCCACAAAATTTTATGACCTACTAGACAATTCCAAAGTCTCAGCTTCAATTTGTATTCTATACAAATACAAATTATGATTCTACTGGACAATTTCAAAGTCTTAGCTTCAATTTTTATTCAATACATATACAAATTATTATTTATTAGACAATTTCAAAGTCTTAGCTTCAATTTCGTGTGATTTTATTTGGACCAGCCACACACTACTGCGCACAATAATAACAATTACCCACAACTTTCGACATCGTAATACAACAAATAAGGAACGCCGTACACTTACGATTACCATTGTTCATTTAGACGATTATGGTGTATATCTACCGTTATGGAGTATTTGTGGTGTAGATAGCGGACAAAGAGGTGAAACCAGCCGGCTGATATTATGGTCGGTGGGGACATTAATTGTGCATTAACTGTGGCATAGATTACGAATATACGAGTATGTCTAGGTAAAGTTGCAAGACTATTTCAAGTAAGATTCTCGTTTTTACAAGCTTTTCATTAACTTGCAATATTTGTATGTTAGTTCGAGGGGCTCGTGGCTATATGTAACAACCGCACAGATCCATCGATCGAGGTTCAGCTGCGCTTGCCGCGGTCGGTCTGTGGATGGTGACCCCTCCGTACCTACCTCGGAGAGCACGTTAAGCCGTAGACGTCCCGGTTGTCAAATTAAGATCTATGACAACCGTTACGGGTAGTCAGAGGCCTGAAAGTTTGACAACCAATCATGCCACGAGATATCGTGCTACACAGTTAGTGGGTTGTGGAGGTCAGATAGGCAGTCGCTCCATGTAAAATACTGGTATTAAGCTGCATCAGGTTTGACTGGACAAGTATAGATCAAATCTTGCAAGCTAAATTAAAACCACTTCCTCTTATCTTACGGAGTCCAATTTTTACGTTCTGGTTCAGCTCTGATGACAATGCAATATTATGGTAAGCATGACCTGAATTGACATCCAGAACTAGCTCCGGATAAACGAACTCTTCAACGGTCAACAGTACAGACACGAAATTTTGTTTATTTACGCATTTTATTGCTAGCCGTTGAGGATTGTATACTCGTGAAGATACAAAATTGTACTTGATAACAATGATATTTATATTGTGTCTAGTGAATAACGAGTCAACAGATTAAATAAAAACTTATTTTTTTAATTTTTATATTTTAGTTACTAACAACTATGTTTATAGCAACCCTGAAATTTAGGTAGAAATTCAAAAAAATTGGTATATTCATAAAGTTGCTTATATTAAGCGGAAAATCCAAAAAAAATTGTTCTTTTGGGTTTCGCTCCTAGATAGAAATAGACATGAGACTAAATACATATAAATATTTGAAAAACATTAACGCAGGCTTACCGAACGCAGATTCGAATCCTGTCCACGACCATTTTTTTTTTCCATAAAAATTTATTACATTTTTCCAAATTTAGACAAGAAACCAATGTTTTATTTTTTTTCTATATAAGTGGTGTTTCTTCATGTTGTAAATTCGTAATAACGCTGTGTGCCAAGCCAAATTACATTGAATTAGCAGTTAAGGAGTCTAAAGTTAACAATCAAACAAAGAAACAGACACACTTTGGTTTGGAGATTGGATTTTATGTAGTTTCTTATTTAAGGTCCTAATTTATTAGGTAATAACCTTTGAAAGGGGTAATATATAAGTCAAATACATTCACTTAAGCTAACAATTAAATGGATACAACAAATTATTTGTAATTAACATAGTACTAGCAAGACGAAAACTGCTCCTTGAACGGCGAACATTAAGAAAAAAATGAAATTGTTGTACAAATATGAATTATGGCTTAAATAAATCACTTACACATTGACCCCTTAAAAGGAAATTACCTAATAAATTAAGACCATAAATATCAATACAAATAAATATAGGTAATTGAAGTGTCTGTTTGTAATGTCAAAATAATCGCTTTTTTATGCTCATACAGTTACTTGCACTATACCTGTGCCTAAAAACCAGTTTTTAAAATATTTCTCAGTCCGTTTGTTTCCGCGAATCTTCGAAACGGCTGGACCGATTCTGATAAGATTTGACTGACAGATAGCCGACTATATAAGGAGTAACTTAGGTTAATTCTTATAAACCTAATTATACGCGGGTGAAATCGCGGGGCACGGCTACTTTTGTATATATTTTCAACAAACAGCACGTACACTTAACAACGGCCGCGCATGTGCGACTTACAATAATCGCAATTACAGAGCTTTCTCATCTGTCGCAACTATCGACAGATATGGCGCACACTTGCGTTTTACTATTGTTGGCACTACTGATATGGTGTATGCCCACAATTAGAAGATAGATCGGTATACTGCCAGTTGGTTCGTTTCCAATCCAAATCTGCCTAGCCTTTTCCTAATTACATTGGGGTCGGTTTCTAGTCAAACCGAACGCAGCTTGATACCAGTGTTTTACATGGAGCTACTGCCTACCTGACCTCCGCAACCCAATTACTGGATAAAACGATATCTCGTGGTAAGACTGGTTGTCAGACTTTCAGGCCTCTGACTACCCGTAACGGCTGTCATAGATCCTAATTCGATAACTGGTACCGACGGCTTAACGTGCTCTCCGAGGCACGGAGGTGTCCCGATATGAAGTAATGGTCACCCATCCACATACCGACCGCAGCAAACGGAGCTTAACCTCGATCGATCGATCTGTGATCTTAGCCACGGGGCCCTCGTTTCAGTAAGTATGCGGTCTATTTGTAGTACTAAAGAACCACATTACAGGTTTTGAACTAGACCAGCGTACCTATTCGCTATCTCGGTTGCCGACCGAATTAATGGACACTTTGTAATACATTGCGTCGTGTGTTACAGCTTGTCTATGATGAGCAACAATAGTAAAAACTTACGACGCAATGTACTACAAAGTGTCCATCAATTCGGTTGGCAACCGAGATAGCGAATAGTGCTCAGGAATTATATCCGTTAAAACTGATATCTGATTGCCTGCCTCAATTGCCTCGTTGGTCTAGTGGTCGCAAGCGCAGCTGCTGAGCGTGAGGTTCTGGGTTCGATTCCCGGGTCGAGTAGTGTTATTGTTTCCGTTAAAAAAATTTGTTCGGTAAATGGCTGGCAATAGACTCACCACTTCTATCATAACATAACATAGCATCACGCCTATATTCCGCGAAGGGGTAGGCTGAGGTGTACACAGTTGTACACCCACATTTCACCAATTAATATATGGTGAGCCTATTGTTATCTACGCAGCACAACTCCGTGCTGCTATCGAGAAATTCCCAATACAAAAATCCAATAACATTGCCCTACCCGGGAATCGAACTCGAGACCTCATAGTCAGCAGTCGCGCTTGGGACCACTAGACAAACGAGGCAATTATACCTATTACATGGGACTCAATAACTGCATCGGTAAAATGTTAGTGTGAAAGTACTTCACTGCTTACCCATTCAAAGATACAAGCGTGATGCTATATTATATACCGCCGCAAGCCCTGATCCATATTTGAACCGACAGTTATCCTGCAAATATTTATACAATGATTAATCCAACGTCTCCCAATTTAACTCCAGAATTAAACCATTTCCAATAACCGGAGTTAGTCATTATAGATTGAGTTATTTTTGACCGCAGTTAGTGACTAACTGTTGCTAATACTATACTAAAATGGTTTAACAATCGTTGTGAGTGACCTCGGTTGGGCTTAATATGAAGTGAGCTTAGCTAAGAGAATTGTAAATTAGTACATGTGCAGTGGTATTACTGTTGGATTGGCATGACGAAGGTCGTAAGTTCGAATCTAAGGCACACACCAGTGACTTTTTGTAGTCATCCTACTTTCTATTAATATTATATTCTACTAGCTGTGCACCGAAAACGTTGTTCTAACATAACATAGCATCACGCCTGTATTCCCCGAAGGGGTAGGCAGAAGTGCACACAGTCGTACACCCATATTTCACCAATTGGTGTTTTTAAGTCCCATGTAATAGGTGATGAACCTAAGCTATTGAGAATTTTCTTACAGAAAAACTTAATAACACTTTGCCCGACCGGGAATCGAACCCGAGACCTCATGCTCAGCAGTCTTTTAACGTTGTTCTGCCATATATTTTTTCTCGATACAGCCACCCTTATCACCTAGGGGTAAAAAATTCTCAGACCTACCAAATATACACAAAAATACATAAAAATCGGTAAAGCCGTTTCGGAGGAGTTCGATAACAAACACTGTGACACGATATTTTTATATGTTAGAAGATTAATATACGAAAGCTAGTGAGGATGGATGGATGGATGAATGAATGTTCGTTTGTTAGTCCTTCAGACAAAACCTACTTAACGGACTTGGATGAAACTTGGCATAAAAAAAATCATCAATTCAATGATTATGTTGTTCATGCATCAGTCATCGTGTAGCTCGACCATAATTGAGGTAACTCAACGACCCGTCGCAAGACGATACTAGATCGGATAAAACAAAAAGATCTAACCAGCCCATAACTGTCCCACTGCAGGGCGCGCGCCTCTTCTCATACAGAGAAGGCACGAGCATTGATCACCACGCTAGCTCACTGCGGGTTGGCGATTTCAGACCATTAAGTCCAGGTTTCTTCACGATGTTTTCCTTCACCGTATGTCTGTGATGTCTTAGATTAACTAAGAAAGTACATATGACATTGAAAAAGTCACTTTGGAACATGCTAGGTGAACTCCACTCGGCCACGACACTACTCAATTGCAAACTCCGGGCTGCTACTGAGAATTTTCAATATCACCCGGTTATCGAATTCAGGACCTTAAGCTCAAGAGCCAGACTTCCGACCACTAGACCATCGAGGTAGACCTACAGTTTTAAAATAAATTTGCAGCGAATCTGTCAATATATTCATTCAGTTTCCAAATGATAATCTCGATCGGAATAATGTGCCTACACCTGTCAAGTTGTCAAACGGTGAACGTATAAATATGTAATGTATTACTCATGAATGTTTAAATCACAGGTTTCGTATACAATGACGTCATCGGTGTCCCATCTGTTATTTTTAACATAGCATAACATAACATAGCATCACGCCTGTTTTCCCCGAAAGGGTAGGCAGAGGTATACACTAAGAGTTGTACACCCACATTTCACCAATGCTGTTATTAAGTCCCATGTAATAAGTGGTGAGCCTATTGCCATCTACCGGGCACAATTCCAAACTCCGGGCTACTACTGAGAATATTCTAACAGAAAAACTCAATAACATTTTACCCGACCCGGGAATCGAACCCAGGACCTCATGCTCAGCAGTCGCATTTGGGACCACTAGACCAACGAGGCTGTTATTTTTATTCATTTATATTACGTGAATTTTTCGTTATAAGTGAAAATTTACTCAACTAAAGCCAAATATTATCTTTCAAACTCATCAACGCCTGCGTAGCGAATCCTAAAGTTATAATAAAACAACTTTTAACCCGATTAATCCCGTATATTATTGGTTTTGCAGCGTTCCTGGTCGTAGTAGGACCACGAATGCTGCAAAGTGTTCGAAACGTCAGGAAAAACAAAAACCAATTATACACGCGATTAATCCGGTTAAAAGTTGTTTTATTATAATGTGTAGTGATCGCGAAAACCTACGATATATTACTACCTAAATTCATAATTATTGTAGAAAGAAAAATACGGTCGTGTACAGGATTCGAACCTGGGGGGAGAACGATAGTGAGGGAGTTGATGCTGCAGACCCGTCTCTCACAACGGTTGCACTGGACTACATCCAGAAACACGACTAGGCCGCTTGACGGCATGGCTTCGTCCGGTGGGTGGTAATCAGCCGCGGCTAAAGCCTCCCACCAGAGTTGTGTTGCCTGTTTTGCAGCACCAACGGCCCCCGTGTAGGGTGCACTTTTACTGACGCGGGCAACTCAGCCCAAAAACGTATTTTGGTGACTAAATCAGTCCCTATACAAGTGACTGAACTGACACGACTAACTTTACTAACGCTAACGCATGCGCCTTACTCTTTTGCCATCATTATGCGTTCCTGACCTGACAGACTTGGAACAGCTATTATGCATTGGTCATACAATTATTATTAACGTTCCGGTCAAGCAAGCCTCTGGGGTCAATTGGTTCCAGCAAAAAAAAACATTATTTTTAAACTCTTTTGCTAATATATTTATTGAATAGATTCAGGCGTTACTTTGCGGAAGTCCATTACAATGGATGCAAATAAATACAATATCTAGCTACTTCCACAAAATTGAGGGTAGTCATGCATTACCTGTGCACCGCCCGCCCGCCCGCAAATATATGCACATACGCAAGCGGTGAAAATTCCGACTACCACCAACTACTCTGAGAAGGAGAAGGCATAAATAGAGGTTTGGCATGCGGTTTTGGCTCACTCGGTGGCGGACACTGCACGGTCTAACAGCTCCTGATGATGCCCCGTGGAGGGGCGAAACACGTGTAGAGTAGTTGGTGGTAGTCGGAATTTTCACCGCTTGCGTATGTGCATATATTTGCGGGCGGGCGGGCGGTGCACAGGTAATGCATGACTACCCTCAATTTTGTGGAAGTAGCTAGATATTGTATTTATTTGCATCCATTAATATATTTATGTCTTAATTATATTTATTCAATTTTTAATCTCGCCGGGCTTGCAGTTGTGCTATCAGATTTTCGACTAGACCTTACCCTGATTAAGAAAAGAAAAACTACCCCCTTTAATTGCAATTCAAATGTAATCCATCCAACGCTAGCATTAAAAAAAAATGCATAACGCATTATAAAACTCCAATGATTGTGTATATTTTTCTGTTATTTCTCTTAAAGTGCAAACAAATAAATTAATTGAATTGAATACTTTTCTATATCAAAAACTAACCTCCACTTTTCTCCCTCCTCCACAGTACGGCAGCGACGAATTTGGCCATGACTCCCCCAGCAGATACGCGTCCCCTAAGGGCGCGGGCGCGGGGGCCCCCTACCAGGAGGCGTACTACGCAGGCGGGGAGTGGGCCGCACCGTACTACCAACCGCCGCCGGCGTACCAACATGACCCGTATGCTACGTCACCAGGTGAGAAAAGACGGTGAAAGATCCGACAATTTTTTTTTTCAAAAATGCATCTACGCTTGTCCACCAACTCGCCTGATGATAAGCGATGGTGTGGCCGAGGATAAAGAACGTAGATCCAGACGAAATTAATTCACTCTTGGCATATTCTAGCCTTGAATATGCCTATATTGTATTTCTCAGGAAACACCAAGCCAAGTATGGTCTCCGTCTAGCTACTCCTTCGGGGAATACAGGCGTGATGCTGTTACTGTTACTGTCACCCTGTATTATCTCACTGCTGGACAAAGGCCGCCCCCATGACTTCCTAATGACTTGACTGTCTAGTGTTAATGTGTTCCATTCTATATTAAATCTGCCTAGCTCATCCTGCCATCTTCTTCAGGGTCTCCCAGGTCGCCGTTTGGTTGTATCAGGACTCAAGGCTTGATGCTATGTTAAAATAAAAAGGTGCCTTTAATAATCTAACCCAGGATGCTTCTCCTGTTCCAGGTATAGCCGGCGCTCCAGTGGGCGAGGCGGGGGGCGGCGGCGCTGAGCTCCCCCTGCCGCCGATGTCGTCGTTCAGGGCCGCGGCGCCGCATCACTCGCCCACAGACCCCATGATTGTGGCGAAGCCCCCGTTACAACCTGTAAGTGGAGATATAGCAGTGAGCTTCCGTTGTTACGTCTTGAGACTTGTCTTTTGTAATTTTTATGTTCAGAATTAAGGGGGGGACCGGAAACATTTTGTTAATATTCACGGGAAAATGGAATAGTTCATTCTGATGTAAATAGATTAGCCGCGTAAGATTGGATACGGTCGTCTGGGCGCCGGATCTTTTCATCAGTCTCAGTTTAAGAATACCAAATAAATGAATGAATAATAAATAGGTTCGATCCTATGAATGCTAGGTCGAAGACCGGCGATGTAGATACGACTACCTTCCGTCTTCTACCATTTGCCGTGTCCGACAGAGCCCACGTAATGATTCATATATTCTAATGTAGCATCTATAAAACTTGTGGAGTGTAAAAAAATGTATTCAGAACCATATACGAGAAACATTAACAGACTTATAGTCCAAGTTGAAAAAACGCTACTGCAGACGGGACAGCCCTACAATCGACCCTAGATTCTGACCTTTCATAAGCTGAGTATAATTGGTCCACATTTTAAACACTTGACTTTAAAAGATGAACATATAACAAAGATATGGTTCCTCAGACCCAATGATCCCCTTACCAGATGTACGGCGGGTCGGCGAGCACGGCGGGCGTGGTGGCGGCGGAGGCCGGCAGCCTGTCGTCGTACGGCTCGTCGCCGTCCACGCCGGTGCACTCGCCGCCGCCGCTGCACCAGCGCCTCTATCCGCCGCGCGAACACCACCAGCACCATCACGTGCACCACCATAATGGACAGGTAGGCGGCAACAAACAAATAACCAAATATTTATATATTTACGATTTAGTTTTTATCAACTGCCTTGTTGGTCTAGCGGTCCCAAGGTACCCATAACTCCAAGCTACTTGTGAGAATTTCCTAACAGAAAAACTAAATAACACTTTGTCCGACTCGAGAATCGAATCTAAGACATGCTCAGCAGTCTTGCTTGGGACCACTAGAACAACCAATCAGTCATTGTTGATGTTTTTTTGTTTACAATAAAGAAAAAATAATAATTAGTTAACTCATCATCATCTGCCTGGCCGTTTCCCAATTACATTGGGGCTTCCAGTCAAACCGGATGCGGCTTAATACCAGTGTTTTACATGGAGCGACTGCCTGTCTGACCTTCACAACCCAGTTAGGTAACACGATATCTCGTGGTATGTCTGGTTGTCAGACTTTCAGGGCTCTAATTACCCGTAATAGCTGTCATAGATCTTAATTCGACAACCAGGACCGACGGCTTAACGTGCTCTCCGAGGCATGGAGAAGAGGAGATATAGTTAACTATTAGTAAATAAAAGACAGCAAGTCTTAAGACATAATCGACGCCAATGTCCAGGAAAATGAATTCTACTGCAATACATTTCAAATTTGCATTTCATAAGTGCCTTTGTATGGTTTGTCTAATATATAAAATTCTCGTGTCACAGTTTTTGTTGCCATACTCCTCCGAAACGGCTTGACCGATTTTGATGAAATTTTTTGTGCTTATCCGGTATCTATGAGAATCGGCCAACATCTATTTTTCATCCCCCTAAATGTTAGGGTTAGTCCACCCCAATTTCTTTTATTTATATGGCAAAACAACGTTTGCCGGGTCAGCTAGTCTTCTTATATAAATAAAAATGTATCGTTAAATATTTTGCCATGCGCAAAATTCGAGAACGGCTGGACCAATTCAGCTAATTCTTTTTCTTTTTTAAAAAATATCTGGAGGTCCGTTCGTTAGAACATTTTCTTATGATGATAAAAAAATCTCAAAGTCATCATCCCCCTGCCCTTATCCCAATTTATTTGGGGTCGGCGCAGCATACCTATATCTGGCATGCTGCTAAAGTTTTGGCTTTGTTTTATGACCGGCCGCCTGCCTGACGTCAACCCTCTTTGGGAATGCTGTTGTTGGTGGTAACCGCCACCGATACGGTCTCCTTCTATCTAGCTATGTCACACCAAATGTTATACATGCGCCGGGTTTTGATGTTATCCTAATACCACACTCCACTAACGGGGCTAAAAATCGAAGAGTAACACAAAAAAGACAGTTTTCTTTATAACATTCAAACTGTTCCTAGCTACGGTCCACATAGCTTTTGACGGAACAACGTGTGTCGGGTCAGCTAGTATGCAATAAAAACCTTTTTTCTTACTTTACATTCCAGCAAACAAACTGGGTATCGACAGGAGTGTCGTCGCCCCCCTCAGCGTCGACCCCGCACGCGCCGCACGCGCCGCACGCCCCGCACGCGCCGCACGCCCCGCTGGCCGGCCCCGTGCTGCCCAACGGCCACCACCAGCCCATGCCCGTGTTCCCGCCCGCCATGGTGAGTACGAGCACAAGCCACAAGTGTGATGGGGTACGAGATGGGAGGTGTGTTGACTGTGTGTTGGGTTTAGGGCCTTGAAACATTAGCGTTCATGATACGTACTGCTCGTGAATGGAGCTCCTTGCCGTCTTACTTGTATCCTGTGAAAGACAATCTAGGCATATTCAAAGCTAAAGTGAATAGATTTCATCTGGATGGATCTACGTGCTCCATCCTCGGCCACACTGTCGCTTACCATCAGGCGAGTTGGTGGACAAAAGTAAATAGATATTTTATTTCAAAAAAATATTGACAATCCTGGTGGTCAATTTATTTTCATCAGTAATATTAAACAGAATGAATATTCTGTTTAATATTACTACTTACTGATGAAAATAAATATAAACCTTTTGTTTTTGAGAATGGTAGGTTCAATTTTAGATTTTTTTATTTTACCATATTGGATCAGAAATAAAGAATAACTCTTTTTCTTATTTACTGTTAACTGTTTAACTCATTAAAAGAACTGTAGAAAGCCTGGTCTAAACTCTAAAGGAAATTATTATATTAAATGAAAAAAGATATAAGAACTTTAGAGTTCGCTAAGCATGCGTTAATGCTTTTTAAAGATTTATCTAAAGGAAGTTGTAAAAACTAAATTAAATTGCATTACCCATGAGTTAAATAAATTCATATACAACCACATTGACCACAAAAAGTTGATAATAAAGGAGAATTAACGTTAACTATATGAAATAAAGAATATTTTCCATTGTGCAGTTGTAGTTCTGAGTGACGGATCTATCAGCGCACAGCAGTTACAATTTTGACGGTACCTTATATAGCAAAGACAGAAAAGAATTAACCATTAATTAACACGATACATTGTCAACACATGTTTTGTCTCACTTTAAGACTCCAATACTGATACGATACATTTGCTTGTGACAATAATCTTAGCCAGCATTTTACCCCGGCACCCCTTCAAAAACTATGGAATTGAAAGAAGTTAGAGAAGTATATACAACTTAGTTACAAAATCTATAGACGTGTCCATATGACTCCCTATCTGTAGGCCGTTGGACGGGCTTCTCATAGAAATGGAATTCTTAATATTTCATGGGCCAAGTCTTAGAGTTGTTGGCACCCACCGTGGGCCTCTAGCCGTAACTAGTCAAAGAGTTAAATAAAAATTTATAAACAACAGAATTTACTGTAAAAAATTGAACAATACACATGATAATATATTAAAAAAGCAGTAAATTTTATTTTCCTCGGATAGAAGTGTATCTGTCGTTATTAAGTTCGGGTCTAAATTAAATAATTCAGTCATATGAATATCAATATATTTAAACCTGCAGATTGGGTTGAAAATTGGGACGTCTATAGACAATATTTAACAAGCAAATGTATAAATTATTTTTTTAAAGAAACGAAAGAATATATTTTTAGAATATTATTGTCCTAAGCATGTTGCCCCTTTTTGCATGAATGTAACTAATTTTACAATTTTTCCAAATAATTTTGACTGAATAGATTTTTTTATAAATACAAAAGCTTTTGGATTTACCTTTCTTTTTTTTTCTCAATTAATATTTCAAAAGGTATTACGAACTGTATGTGTGTTAATTAAACTTTAAATTACATTAAAATATACTTTCTGGAATTTTACATTTAATGGGTTACATAAAAAAAGGGGCTACCAGCCTTAAAAAAGTGTCAAAATAGTTTCTTGCCAGCCTTTAAAATTAAAACCTACATATAAGTTCGTAATACATTTTCTGTGTATTTTTTTTTTTTGTGTTTTATGTTGTGTTTAATAGTTAGCGAGAAGTGAGGACTCGTGCCATAGACTTTTAGTATTTTTTTAATAGAGTTGTGTAGTTTGGTAGTTATTTAAAAAAATATAGTTGCATTGGTAGTTTTTTATTGGCTGCTGAATGGACTACTTTTCAAAATTTTAGGCCTATTCGGAAAATTTCCATCAATTTTGTGAGTTTAAATATAACATGAAATAACAAAGCAGCATAGAAGAAAATGAACATTTAATTGAAGATCCCGTCTTATATTAATTCGCTCTTTTTAAACTGTTCGATACTCTAAACCTTGATATCTCCCAAAACTACTTCGCCTTAAGAAATGTTTATACTCCTCAAATTATATTAAGTGGCTTTGAAGGCTTCACAATCTATACATTTTGTATTGCTTCCACGTCTGCCAACCTTTTGGCTTTCGCCGATATCCGGGATTCTCAAATAGTGTCCACTTGTTGTCTACGGACGTATTCAGCTTAATGATGACAATTAATGAAGTCATGAGAAGTCTCAGTTGAAAAGCCATTTACACACACTTCGATCCGCTTTTTTACTTCCCATAAATTTTGTCGTGTGTCTATGGAGTTTCTTGCCGGTTCTTCACCATAAGACCAACTTTTTGGAACCGTGCAACTAAAATCAATTAACGTTTCTAAGTGCATATAATTTTGCCTATGTGAAATAAAATCTTTTAACTTTGACATACTACAATTATTGTTTTTCTGCGGTCACATTAATTTTGCTATCTTACCTTATCCGTTCTCGTCACTCCACAATCCATCTCAACAATCTCATCTCCACTACGCAGTAATTTATTTAAAATACACAGAAATAACTTAAAATCAAAACGAAATCCCACAAAACAGTATTATCAAATCAAAATCTAAAATATCTTTATTCAAATTAGACCATTTGAAATGGTACTTTTTGAACGTCATACATTACAATAAGACAGTCCCCAAAAACGCCAGCCGTTCACCGCTTTCTAGTGCTTCGGTTTGACTATGGAAGTGGGAACGTTCAAATCTTCTTTCATCCGTCTTCTTCATGGCCCAGCATTCCGATCCATACAGAACCAGGTAATCTATTGAATCAGTCATTTTCCACGACCTATTTGCTAAGGTATCAAAACAGACAGGCCCCTCCCCTTAACATCTTGATAGTGAAAGTGTATGGCTCCCCCCTTCTCGCTAACACGGCGCTTGTTAGGGCGCTCCGGCGGAGCAGAGGCAGCTGGACGAGGCGATGGTGTTCCTCCGCGACCACTCCGACTGTGTGAGTATCATGTGTTATGTACCACATGCTGCGGGTTTTGACCATCGGTATCTTGTGAGAAACTACACATGAACTAGAATTGTTTCAAATATCTTAAGTCTCATTCTTTAAATTTAAAATTATGTGTAAAACAAACATTTACAGAAACTATGGGCAATCAGTACATTCTATTCCGATTCAAAATCTGCAGCTGGTATTCTGTAAAACTATACTATTTAGTGTTATTGTCTAGATATTTTATAGATAAAGAAAAAAACATCGTCTAATATTCTGTTGAGCACTTGATTTGAACGCTTTAAAGTATAATAGTACATTATAATAATGCAACCGAGCCATGTTGTTGAGACTGGATTGCAGCCTGAGCCGCAGTCGAGGGCTTAATTCAGCCGAGTTTATATTGACCTAAGTTGACGCGTTTGATACGACGTTTTACAACACACTTGATAAAAAAAGCATAGACTAATTTTGTTATTAAAATGGCGCGGATGAAAATTTCGCGCACCATGGCGAGCTATAGTTGATCCCTTGCGCAAACACTTACTATTACCGTTAAGTAAATTTATATAAAACTTCAGTATTTTGTATGTAGCGACATCTATCTCGCTACATGAATACTACGCGCATAACACGCTACATCGCGCCAGCAAAAGCGTTCCTCCATATGTACTATTTAAGCATTATTTTCTTAACCTCCTTTGGATGTGAATATCTTCCATCTCTATTAAGTTGTTTATGCAAGACAGAGGTGTATTTAGTTTAGTGCAGGGCTTCGCAACGCCCTGAGGCGTCCTGGCATTATCTCGGGGGCGTCGTTAGGCGATCCACATACGGTATGGGGATACACTCGTTAAATTCAACAGACAGGCAATCTGCATTAGATTGCCTGTCTGTTGACTTTACCGAGTAAGTGCCGACTATAAAAATTGTAAACGTTATTTGGTTTATTTTTTATAACTTATTACTAGGCTAGAACTACACACGGGTAGGCACTATTTGGCCGTAAGGAGGGGGGGGGGAGGACTAAAAAAATTTGCGAACTCCCAAGGGCGTCACCGTAAAAATAAGTTTGGGAAGCCCTGGTTTAGTGGGTGTTCAACAGAGGACTATCTGAAACGTACTTTGGACAATAACACTGTTTAGTATGTATATTGTAAATATGTATATTATTACAGTAATTATATATAGATGTTCTGTGGCATGGTTTTATGCTGTATGTTTCTTTATTTGCGTTTGTATGTGACCTTTTTGTTTTTTATTTAGTCTGTGTACAAAAAATAAACTCTTTTATAACTTTGACAAAGGACATCAGCTAGGTTTCCAACATTTTGTCATCAGAGTACCTGACCCGTTATATCAGTATGATTGTGATGTTTTAAAGTGACTTATTTCATATTTGAGGTATTGAGGCTGAAATTGTTCAGTTCATTTTGGTCTAATACGCGCTGAAATTATAATAGTGATTTTTCCGCGGCAAAACAATTTGCCCGAGTGCTGAGACAGTACTAAAGCAATATAGAGTAAATCTTAAAAAAAAAAACTAACTCGAAAGCGAGGGAAATGTTATTAATTCTCCAATACCTAACCCAGAAGGTAGCACTCGAACCGCATGCGTGGGGCAACGACCGTGCGGCCGGCCGGGCCGTCCTCGCTGCACAAAACTGTATTACTTTTGGTTCGAGGTCGCTTTTGAGTTTTCTTTATCAAAATGATTCCGCCAATTTTTACTTCAATACAATTTTTTTTAAGTTGTTAGGCCATCTCGACTTTAGTAGTCCGAACGCCTGGAGTATTTATCCGGGAGGGGCAGGTTCGAATCCTGCTCGCGACCGTATTCTTTTTCCATTTAATATAACTTTAGAGTTCGCTAAACATGCGTCAATGCTTATCAAAGATTTATTTATGCAATTTTTTTTGTCTAATGTACCGTCAACTACAAAAGTCGCTGAATTATCCAAATTTATAGAATGCCTGAGCTCATAACCTGTCCATCAAACTGAGACAGGAGTACAAAACATTACAATCTTACCAACATATAAATACAGAAAAAGCAAGAATTAATTTCATCATATCACAATAATCAGCACCACAGTCAGTGCAGAATTGGCGCGTATTGTTCGATATCTGTCGCTGACTGTACTACCAAGACAAAATCACTTCACCGTGGAAAAAAAAAACATTACAATTTCAGCGTGTTAGACCTAAGATTGTTATACATAATCTCCTATTTATATTATTATAAATGAGATCAATTATTTAGTGACGAATCTGTTAGTTACTAAAACGACCTCGATCAAAATCAAGGCTAATACGACATCCTGTTTATCTTTGGGATTCTGCTCATAACAATTTTTGTGTTAAAATAATCAATAATCTATAAACATACAAGATACATATTAATTATTGTTCACCGGTTACTACTCACGTGTATTCCCGACTAGTTTGGTCTGACTCGCGACATTTCCGCGGACTCAGCTCATGACTAAGGGCTCCGTTCGAGCTCGAACCTAGTCGGGCAAACCCAAAGAATACACGTGAGTAGTAACCGGTGAACAATAATTAATATGAATGTGTCTCACGAAAGTTATTATACAAATACAAGATACAGTCTTTAATCTGTGATATTACAATTTTGTATGAAAAGTAAATAATGTTTTAGACATTACATTAAAAACTTTTTCTTATAATAATAGTAGCGCTTTTTAAAGTCATTTATTCTATAATCAAGGTATTTTCAGCGCAAGTTAGTATAAATTCAAGTGTATAAATTATGACTGATTAATTTTCAATTAAGTTCGTATTAAAAGCTGTTCAAAATTATTTACTTTCCTAACAAATTAAACTATGTTCGCCGGTAATATGTTGACATATTTCCTAACGTGTGCAGTATGTGCAGGGCGCCCGCATGGAGGAGCGCCTCGACGATGCCATCAACGTGTTGCGTAACCACGCCGAGGCACCGGAACTGTACCCCGACCTGCACCAGCACCCACCACCCGCCGGTCAGTATATTAATCATCATCATCGTCAATCATCAATACATATAATAAAAATGTAACGGATCGCTGTCTGTACATGGAAAATATACCAGAAAAAATATTATTGGGAGCTTTATCAACGCAAATAGCACCCAAAACAATGATTGTTAGAATTTTTGTCTGTTTGTCTGTGCGTTTGTACACGCTAATCTCAGGAACGGCTTATCCGATGTAGATTTGGTTTTCACTAATATATTGTGGTAAGCTTCACTTAACATTTAGTGTTTGTTTCGTGTCAATCGGTACATAAATAAAAAAGTTATGCCAATTTAAAGAATCACGTCGAACATTTGTTAATTATGAATTTGTGAAAAATATGGATGAAGAATTCGCGGTGGTGAGCAGAGGTCGAAATGGCTTAGTGGTCAGAGCGCCTGGAGTATTTATCCGGGAGGCGCAGGTTCGAATCCTGTTCGCGACCGTATTCTTTTTTCCATTTAATATTGTAACTTTACAGTTCGCTAAACATGCGTTAATGCTTTTCAAAGATTTATCTTGAATTATGAATTTGTGTTCATACACGACATGGTGTTAATTTACGACATCCACGCGGACGGAGTCGCGGGCATAGCTAGTTGCATATATATCTTGATAATAAATCAAACACAAATAAATACCAATAACTACATACCAAAACGGACATAACACACACGATATGTTAAACCGTCGGTCGGCCTTGGTTGTCAAAAATAAGATCTATGACAGCCCCTACCGGTAGCCAGGTATATGAAAGTCTTTCAAACAATCTTACCACGAGATACCAAGTTACGCCGTAACTGGGTTATAGAGGTCAGATAGGCAGTTGCTCCATGTAAAGTACTGGTACGAAGTTGCATCCGGTTAGACTGACAGCCGACCTCAATATTATATGTTTCATACTATATTTAATATAACGAAAAAAAAAATTTTTTTCTTAATCGCTCTAGTTTTGGGATATAAAGTAAAAAGCACGTGTATATAAAAACTCGCTCTTATTGCACTGCTTTTCGGTTAATAATGAAATGTAACCCATAAGCGGTACATTAACAGCCACTTTACGAATGTTAACACAGGTAAAGTGGCTGATATTGTACCGCTTAAAATATTTTTCTTGACGTGGTACTAATTAGTGGTGTTAATTCCAGTATCACGTCTGGGTGTGCCGCAGCTGCACGCGGAGCCCCCCATCAAGATGGAGCGACACGTGCTGCCCAATACTAGTCAGTATATCTTAATAATTTTAACTTTAAAAAAAAAAACTTTTTTATAATTTTGGGTAGACTCCCACCCTTAAAATGGAATCCCTCCCGGAAGGCGCGGGTTCGAATCCTGATCAAGGCTTTTTTTATTTATTGAATACCTTAGAATTCGCTACACATGCGTTAGAGCGTTTGAAAGGTTTATCTGTAATAATGTTTTATTTCTGTTATAACTTTTGGTGTATCCCTCTTACAGAGAAACGCAAAGAGCCGCCGGACTCTGGCGTGGAATCGAAGCCGTCATCGTCCGGTTCGTCAGACGCGCTCGCCGCCGCCAAGCCGCCCGGGAACAAGCGCTCGCGACGGTAGTGAGTACTAGCACATACTGTCACCATTTATATATAAGAGCCTGGCAGAAACAAAGTGGTAAATTGACAAAGGGATTCTTATTTTTGTGAAGTTATTATACATTAAAAATATACCTATGTATAAGCAAGCCTGAAGCCCAGGAATTCATGTCTGTGGGAGGGGGGATATTTCCCCTTATTTCACATTTAGAGGTGTAATCATTATAATAAAAATATTTTCGCTGCTTGTCTTGGATGTTGGAACGGGGGGTGTTTATATTTATATAAATAATATTAAGATCTTAATTAGCAATGCCATTATGTGTAATCAAATCACTTTTGTTCTGTCAGTCTCCAATCTGTCTGCAAATATCCCAAAATTCTAATCAGTTATTTCAATAAGACCAATTACACGTCCTTAAAAGAAATGATTTCCTAAAATAATGTTTGTTCATTAAAAATATTTTACTATTTTTAAAATCGTTAAATATGGTTGTCGTGTCTAATATTGACAGTCAAAACTCAAATTATAAGTATTGCTATCTTCACTAACTATCACTAAAAGAGTGAAACCAGACGAACGTCAAATTCAAATTTAGAGACGTCAAACTATAGTCAGTACACTTTTAATAGGCACTAAAATATCGTAAGAAACGTGAAACTAAAATTGTATAGAAAATTTATTCGGACGTCTCATAATCCGCCCCGTCTTTCTTCTTCTTATCGTATGGTTGATGAACAACCTAGTGTCAGAGTTTAAACCACCCGTAGGTCTCTGACATGGCTTTACACACCATCGAGAACATCTCTCAGGTGTGCTGGTATCCTCACGATGTTTTCCTTCACCGTTTCAATGGATAATTCATTGCTATATTGAGCATTATTTTAATTTTAATTAGTTCTGTCAAAACTAGACTCAACACCAATGAACAAAATAAATGTAAAATGTAGTAAAATATTATTTCAATACTTTATTTGAATTCCTTATGTGATTGTGAACTAAAGTAATTAGTCTTATTTTAAGTGTTTAATTAATTCACGATTGTTCTAACATTTGAGATGTCTACTTGCATCACTTATTTTAGATTAATCTACAATTAATTGGTTTAGTCGGACGAGTCGAGTAACAGGTGTTTAGATTTTTCTATTCAAAACATTTAGATTAAAATAGATTTACACATGTTAAAAATGTCGTTGCATCGCATTACTTACTTCTGTATCGTGGGGTGCGTTTACAGACACATAATCTCATATACACACACACACCCAATCTTAATAAATAATTATTTTGTGCGGGAATATAATCTGCGACACGTGGTGTAGATGTCGATATTTGAGGACTTGCGCGATTGTGGTCTCGATTATTCTGGTACAATATTTTTATGTCCTCCAGTAATTAAATTATCAATCTGATTTCGTAGCACAATTTTTAACATTCTTAAATTTTTTTAATAAATAAAGTCCAATTTTTTACCTGTTCGACTAGTCCGACTTCAAATAGTCATGGAAATCGGTTTACCTACTTCAAAATCACCAACAAAACCGATTCCCATGTCCCAGTCATAAAGGTCAAAAGAGTCGCAAAAGTCGTCAAAATCGTAAAAATCTTAAAAAGTGGTATAAGTGATACTGGTGGATGGTCTCAAAGCTCGAGCAACCCCGCCATGCCCAGCTGCTCGTCCGCGGACGAGGACGACCTGGACCCCGACACCAAGGCAGCGCGCGAGAGAGAGCGGCGCCAGGCCAACAACGTGCGAGAGAGGTGCGGACTGTTCACGGGCTCAAACATATTATCGACGCTTAAAAGGCTATTTGGGTCAAATATAATTTCTATGCTTTAAAAAACTAAACCATAAAATAATAGACTTTAGAGGCATTTTCATATTTCACATATATGTTGCTTGAGCCAAATAGTCTTTCAATGATCGATATGTTGACTTTTTATACGAGGAAATTACAATTGAAAGACTTTACAAAGACAAATTAACGTAACATTTAAAAGTCGATTCTTACATTGTAACTATGAAAAAAAAAATGACTCTGTTCTCTAGTACTCATTTAGCTTACTAACTTAATAAAAAAAAATTATGGGACGTCGATATCGTTTAATTTAGTTTTGACTCGATTCTTAGGGTGACATTGATAGAATCCACATTTAAAAATTAAAATGTTTTTTTTTTGTAGTTTTATAATTAATCAATCAAACAAAAATATTTCAAGTGTTTTCCTCTATAATTAGCCATCACATTACTGATCTTTTCCTTATTTTTATCGATTCCAAACTAGATATTACTTTCATTAACTATTCCGAGTAATAGTATCGATTCTGATGTAGAGTAACTTATTTATTATTCCGGAATCCTGACAGCCATGACACACACACACACACACATTGAGAATCGTCAAATTTTGATTATGAGCGGTCAAAATAATTGCCGTACATTTTAGTCTACTTGGAGGGAGAGGGGCTCGTGGCTAAGTAACAGCCGCACAGATCGATCGATCGAGGTTAAGCTGCGCTTGCCGCGGTCGGTCTGTGATCTTATTTTCTTATTTCATACCCCTCCGTGCCTCGGAGAACACGCTAAGCCGTCGGCCCCGGTTATCAAATTAAGATCTATGACAGCCGTTACGGGTAGGGCCTGAAATTCCACGACAGAGATATCGTGTTACTTAATAACTGGATTGTGCAGGTCAGAAACATGGAGCGAATGCCTATCTGACCTCCACAACCCACTAACTGGGTAACACGATATCTCGTGGTATGACTGTTTGTCAGACTTTCAGGCCTCTGACTACTCGTAACGGCTGTCATAGATCTTAATTTGACAACCGGGACCGACGGTTTAACTTGCTCTCCGAGGCACGGAGGAGTCTCGGTATGAAATGATAGTCACCGATACACGCCCGCGGCAAGCGCAGCTTAACCTCGATCGATCGATCTGTGCGGCTGTTACTTAGCCACGAGCCCCTTATAGCCGACCCCAATTTAATTGGGAAAAAGGCTGGAAACATTGATTTTAGTCGACTTTGAGATGTTCACAAAAATTATAGAAGTAAAAAATAAAAAAAATTATACGGAAATTATTGTTTGTCATTTGACATCATTCGTCCTCGCTCATATAGTAAAAGATTAGTATTTCTCTTATTTTTATTTAATACATGTTTGGAATTGATCCTTGTTATTGAAAGACAATTATTATGAATATGCCATCACGCCTGCTACCCATTAGGGTAGGCAGACGCTTAAATATTGGAACTAAAAATAAAAAAAGTCATTATAATGTTCTTTCAATATTTCTTTATTTATATATCGTGTCATGCGTTCTATGTTTACAGTGGTAAACATTATTCATCATCTCTTTCTACTTATACACCATTTTGTACAGTCAACGACAAAAGTATAGTGGCACAACAAAATTAAGAAAAATATGAACTTGAATACGGTCGTGGGCAGGGTTCAAACCTGCGTCTCCCGGATAAATACTCCAGGCGCTCTGACCACTAAGCTCACCACCGCGAATACTTCGTCCATATTTTAACACGTCTTTTGGCGACGTCATATGAACGTATTATCCGAATCAATCTGACTGCCTAACGAGTCTAGAGGTCGCGAGCACGGCTGCTAAGTTTGAAGTCCCGTGTTCGATTGCTGTGTTGGGCAGGGCTATTGAGGTTTTCTGTCAGGAAATTCTCAGTAGCAGTCCGTAGTTTCGAAATGTACCCGGTTGATGGCAATAGACTCTATTACAAGGTAGTTAAACGCATCTCTGCCTAATCTTTTTAGGATACAGGCGTGATGCTGTGTTATATCTAATTAAGTTGCACTATTGATAGAAACTGATATTCGTTTGTATTCTATTGAAAATGTGCCCTAACTTAATTATTATAAGGTTAATTTTACCAAATGCTCGGATTATTTTAAACATTTTGTATGCCTGTATAGTTTTGTCGCTCACTGTAGCTATTCACAATATTTCTCTTCTTTCGGATTAATAAATTTATGAATATTTGCCTTCTGTTTACCATGGTAAGCAAGTTCTCCGAAATTCTCGCCAGAAATATCTGTATACTTGTCTTGTTCAAACGATTTTGACTTTTATTGCGTACGTGATAAGAATTAAGACAGCTGCAGCAAACAGTTGATATTGTAACAAGTTATTCTGTAAATTTTTGTCTTTAAGCTTAGACAATAGAAATCATAATCGCTTGAAGGAATTATAAAAGGATTTTTTATAAATGTTTAATATTATTTGAAATATTAAAGTGAATGCTTTTTTTTTTCGCTTTAACTCAGTCATAAATACGAATTTTAGTTAACAGATATTTCTGCCAACACATACATACATCACGGTATATACATTTTATATATAATTGTACATTAATATACTAACAAATGTTATAGTTTCAGCCGCACATCATTCTAACTGGGTCTCAGTGTGTAAAATGTCCTATTTTATATCTTATTTCTTCAATGTTAAAGCTCATTTTTCTGTGTTACTCCTAGGTAGGCGAAAGGTAAGTCGTAGTTTTCTTTTTGTATTGAATATTGACGTTATTTGCAGAAATTTCCTGAAAAATATTGTGTACCTTTTAGGAACTATGTTTAGCAGTTAATTAAATCGATGAAAAGCGAAAAAGTCTATCGATTGCTCTTGATTTTATGTGATATTTTTAATTAGTCTAATAATAATGACTGTCCTGCTATTGTCACAAAATGATAATGGAAAATTATTTATTTAAACAAACTGATAATATAACGGCAAATGGTTTACACAGCCACCAACAATAAAAATAACATATTAATATTTAAATAAAATTACTTTTCAGTAATTACTCGAGTAGAGTGTCAGAATTATCTCTGGCGTAGAGTAATTACTCTCAGAGTAGAGTATCAGAATTATAACTCGAGAAAATTACTCTCAGAATAGAGTGACAGAATTATTATTCTTGGAATAATTACTCGACCGTTACGAAACTTCGAACGAACCGCATTACCGTGTAAACTGATGTTAATATCCTTTAGGGCAATAACATACTTTCTACTCATCATTTCTAAATCATCCAACAGTCTTGGAGGTCATCATATTAACACGTCATTCGCTTATTAATTTACGGCTGAAGGGGCTTGACAAAGACACTTGAGCTTTACAGGGTATATACGCTGTGGTCTTATTTACAGGTTAAAGTAACTTATTTATACATAAATATATTAGGTTAAATCATATTTTAGCTAACGAAATTTCATCAGAATAATCGTGAAATGTTATTTTACGAAGGTGTCAATGAACTTTCTCCTACATGACGACGCCTGCCGAACGACCACCTGATTTCCATAACAATAATAAATAAAAAATATTTTGTTTTCATTTTCGTAATTCAAGTTGAACGCAATTACGATACACAAGTAAAGCTAAGTCCAACAGCATACGGGTGGCTTAAATAACCAGATTGGCTCCTAATTCCAAACACACGAAAATGCTCATAATTTTTTGTGAAAAGAAATCTACGCAAATGTTAATGCTTTATTAAAAGTTTTATTTTTACACACGAAAGAAGATTTTACGAACCGCCTATTTGCTTCAATAATGCTAAATTTTATTTCAGTTACTAAAATGCGTTTATTAGATTTTGGCACGATGTAGAGAAAGTAGTCTATGATATTTTTTACAATAGTGATGCACACATGTATGAGGAAAGTTTTGAGTATGAATGTAGATGACTATAAGAGTAGAGGAAGACCGAGGAAGCGATGGATGGATTGTGTTAAAGATGATATGACTAGAAAAGGAGTGACTGACGATATGACTGCTGATAGAGATGTATGGAAGAAGAATATATTTTTATATGTTAAAAATAAATCTGTGCTTCCTCTTCACCGCCTTTCTTTCGATTTTACGCGTTGCAATTAAATTAGAATTAAGTCGATATTCAAATTATTTTCAAAAATTAAACTTGCCTGACTCAACTCAAGTAAAGCTCAGGTGCCTTCGTCAAATTATAATATAATATAAAGCTAGCTATAAGTGACATGACAGGGCCAGCAGTACTCTCTCTCGCGCAGCCTTCGTGGAGGTCACAGTAAAAGGTTTTATTCATTTTATTTTAATTGATATTTGAGGTCCGTCGTCTAAGTCTGGTTTTAATAAATTGTTTGGGAACGTTGACATGTCTGATTATTTTTTTTATTTTTGAAATCGAAGTAAAAAATGTCTTACACATTATGACATTAATATTTTCAAAATAATCAGAATATTTGGTTGAAAGAAACCTTATAACAATCTGATTGAGGTGCACTTTTGAGTAAAATTAATTTAATAATTTATATGAATATTTCCAATTATTTTGAAAATTTTGAATGGCATGTTTTTTTATGCTCACTGTACCAATTTTTTGTTATTACCTTTTGAAGAATAAAAAGTCCAATAATCCTTCCTATATTAAATACAATTTCGAATGTAATCCCTTCAACGTTCCCAATCGAAATAAGAATCCTTTAGCCCACAAAGGTTTAACATTAGATAAGTCCACCATCTAAGCCATATATCTGGGTGCCAGTTGCTCGTCAGCGGACGAAGGAGACGACGAGGTGGACCCACAGGCCAAGGCGCTGCGAGAGAAAGAGAGGCGGCAGGCCAACAACGCGAGAGAGAGGTAAGGAAGAAAGGGAAAGATATAGAGGATGATGGGTAGGAGATAGGTAGCAACACGAGGTAAAATAGGTCTCTATCAGGGCTTAACTGCCTCGTTGGTCCCAAGCGCGACTGCTGAGCATGAGGTCTCCTGTTCGATTCCCGGGTCGGGCAGTGTTTCTGAGTTTTTCTGTAAGAAGATTCTCAACAGGAGAAGTCCGATTTTGATGATTTTAAATTGTAATGAATGTATCTGGGATCACGTGACTGCAACGCACTCCCAATGAATGTATCAAATTAAACATTTCTTGCTTCCCTGAATACTAATTTGGGCTATCCACAATTTATTAGCATAGCATCAACATAACATAGCATCACGCCTGTATTCCCCGAAGGGGTAGGCAGAGGTGTACAATATTGTACACCCACATTTCACCAATGCTGTTATTAAGTCCCATGTAATAAATAGGTGGTGAGCCTATTGCCATTAACCGGGCACAGTTCCAAACTCCGGGCTGCTACTGAGAATTTCCTAACAAAAACTCAATAACACTTTGCCCGACCCGGGGATCGAACCCGAGACCTCCTGTTCAGCAGTCGCGCTTGGGACCACTAGACCAACGAGGCAGTCTATTAATTATAATTATTATAATTTATTAGCGATACTATTTATTCGGATTATTACTATGTATATAGACTATTGATCTCGAATACATGTGTAGGTATATAAAGGAACACCTGCGTAAAACAACATGTATGTTTAAATATAATATTAAATGGAAGAAGAATACGGTCGCGAGCAGGATTCGAACCTGTACCTCCTGGATAAATAAATACTCCAGGCGCTCTGACCACTAAGCCATTTCGACCTCTGCTCGAGTGGTCTGGTAGTCTGCTCGGTGGACATAGATCTCGTCAAATAAAAGCCAAATTGTCTTTAGAGAGTTGACCTTATTTGAACTTCAGTGAGTTCAAATCTCAAAATAATATGAGTAGCAGTATTTACTTCAAGAGTTAAAAATCACAATTTAATTCTAATTATTTTAACAATCTATAGGTAGTGAACTTAAAATGTTTAATTTCAGATATTTTACACACTGCGACCCAAAATTATCATGCTTTTTAATATTAGCTCATTATTTTTAATTGGCTTGTGAATAAAAATGATACCGTGGTGTGAAGAAATATGCTATAATATTCATACTATTCTAAATGTCTGTTTTTTTTAAGGTTTTCTTTTTATTAGATCTACTAAGCGTGCAAATCCAGTTGGCTATAAAAAAACCTAATATTCTTCCAATAAACTTTTATAAAGCGGGGCATCCTCAATGGTGTTTATTTACATTCTAGGTTTTTTTTTACTTTTCATTAATAAACCAGGGTTGTGTAAAATAACATACAGTTGTATGCCTATTTGAATTGCACGCTTAATTATTTTATATTTTGAGAATGGTTTAAGATCAGTGTGGTCATTAATTAAACTAAAGTACAAAAAAAGGTTCCTTTATTTATTGTACAGAAAAAGCATCCACCGTTCTTAAACCATTAAAATATGTTCTCAAATAAAAATGTAAAATAACTCTAAACCACCAATTCCTCAGGATAAGAATACGTGACATAAACGAGGCACTAAAAGAACTCGGCAGAATGTGTATGACCCACCTCAAGAGTGACAAACCGCAGACCAAACTCGGCATCCTGAACATGGCCGTCGAGGTTATCATGACGCTCGAGCAGCAAGTCAGAGGTAAGTGTACTGAGTAGTGAGTGTACTGAATAGTCAGAGGCGAGTGTGCTGAATAGTTAGAGGCGAGTGTGCTGAATAGTTAGAGGCGAGTGTGCTGAATAGTCAGAGGCGAGTGTGCTGAATAGTTAGAGGCGAGTGTGCTGAATAGTTAGAGGCGAGTGTGCTGAATAGTCAGAGGCGAGTGTGCTGAGTGTACTGAATAGTTAGAGGTGAGTGCACAGAATAGTCAGAGGCGAGTGTGCTGAGTGTACTGAATAGTTAGAAGTGAGTGCACAGAATAGTCAGAGGCGAGTGTGCTGAGTGTACTGAATAGTTAGAGGTGAGTGCACATAAAAGTCAGAGGCGAGTGTGCTGAGTGTACAGAATAGTTAGAGGTGAGTGCACAGAATAGTCAGAGGCGACTGTGCTGAGTGTACTGAATAGTTAGAAGTGAGTGCACAGAATAGTCAGAGGCGAGTGTGCTGAGTGTACTGAATAGTTAGAAGTGAGTGCACAGAATAGTCAGAGGCGACTGTGCTGAGTGTACTGAATAGTTAGAAGTGAGTGCACAGAATAGTCAGAGGCGAGTGTGCCGAGTGTACTGAATAGTTAGAGGCGAGTGTACTGAATAGTGAGTATATCAAAAACGACAAGCCACAAACAAAACTTCGTATACTAAAAATGAGATTTTTCCAGAACGCAACTTAAACCCTAAGGCGGCGTGTCTGAAGCGCCGTGAGGAGGAAAAAGCGGAGGAGGCGCCCAAACTATTGCCCGCGCCGCTACAGCACTACCAACCCATGCCGGTAACTGTCACATCCTGTCTTCATTATATTCAGCCTTATTGAGGCATCGTTTAGTAGTCAATGAATAATGTTTATTTCATTTCACATAAATAGAGTACATTAATATAGTCCTTATATTTAGCCCCCAAGAGGCATATGAAAATTTGCTAGCAATAACAATAAGTACTAAGACAAAATTTATTACAGTTTCATATCTTAAAAACTTTATTTGTAAGCAAATATATTAGCTACTTACTCAACTCATTGATGTTAGTAATTGTGTACCGAATAGTTAGAGGCAAGTGTACTGAGTACTGAGTCGACATCAACAGCGGTAAGCCACAAATTAACCTCATCGTAAAAATGAGTGTCCCATTTTCCTAGTGTCTAATTCCCTCATTGGTTTGGTGGTCATAAGCGCGGCTACTGAACGTGAGGTCCTGGGTTCGATACCAGGCCAGGCAAAGCGTTATTGATTTATTTCTGTAAGGAAAGTCTCACTAGCGGCCCGGATTTAGGAAGTTGGTGGTTTGACACCCCCGTGCTTCGGAGGGTATGTAATGCCGTCGGTCCTGCGCTTGATCTGTCTGGCTGTGTTGGATTGCCCCATTCCCATCGGAATATGAGAGTGAAGGAAGAGGAGAGTGCACCTGTGTTTGCGAATACACTTGTGCACTATAATATCTCCTGCGTACTTGGCTAATCCCTCGGAGATGGGCCGCCGTGACCGAAATACGGCCTGGGGGAGTGTTTTTTTTATATATATTTTTTTAATTCGTTCACGAATTTCCAGGGCATGGGACAGTTGCCAGGTCAGCCGCCCACAGGAGGTCCCCCGCAATAGCGACGCGCCGCGCGCTAGCTACGCACTGCGACATCACACTGCGACACAGTCGCACGCACACGCGCCAGTCGCAACACTCTGCGACTGAGCTGTCGCGACACACTGCGACCGGAACGTCGCCCTACAAGTGTGTTACGGATATTATTTGTTACGGGTTATGTAGAGGTGGGTTTTTTGTTGAAGGAATGAGTTGGTTTGAGCAAATATGAGTTGGATTAAGTAAAAATGAGTTTTTAAATATCTCAGTGGAAGAGAAAAATTCGTAGACGTTTTTGTTACTCAATTTTCATAATTGAGTAACAAATGTTGAAGTAAATGTAAAGGTGTTTTTTGTTTTTTTTTTTCAAAATCGGTTTGTTGTCAAGTGTGAGTTTTTCAAAAACGTAGTAATTATAAAATGAATACGAGGCAGAAATATGGAGGTATATTTTTATTTATTGTGGTTTTTGTTAAAGATTAAGTTAAAAATTGAATATTTATGAAAATTACTGATTTTTCTGTCTCAGTAAGAAGGAAAATATACAGGTGTTATTATTATTTGTTTCAATACAATGTGAAGTGAAATGTTGCGGATGATTTTTAATTATTGTAAAAAAGGTCAAAATCTTGCATGAAATCGTTAAACGTGCATGACAATCGATATATTTATTACATAATATGTAACTTAACAAATAACACACTGTATATTTTTATGACACGATTGAAACTAAAAATTGTTCTTTACTAGCATTTGTTACTCAATAAAAAAAAGATCCTGCGGAATTATTAAAAACACATCGTCGAGTTTGTTTTTCTATGCAATTGATAAAACGGTAATTTTTATATTATTTTTTTCTTTTCATCAAAAAACCCATCGACACAAACCGAAAGCGTTGCATTTTATTTTTCTTATTATTTTTAAAACCCGTTGAACGGGATTGGGACACTGTCTTCCCAACGGAAGAATGCCATAAGTAAAAGTTTACATTTTACTTAATCGTAAGTTTATTTTATTATAAGTACACACACTTTACTAGCAGATTTTAACGGAAATCCAACGTTTTAAAGGGCCCAGTGACTGTTGGGTTTGTTGCTGAGAATGACCAATCTATGACCATATACTTGGCTCTCTATATCATATTTTTTATATATAGTTAAATAATTTATAATAATTTGAAATCCTAAAAAATCTTCTCTCATTTTTTTCCTTACATTTTGGATAATTATTGGTCTTTTAACAATGATAATTTTAATAAAAATCTTTATACTTTGATATTATAATTATTATTCGATTCTTGTTGCTTTACGAAAAAATAATAAAAACGAGACTTGATATAATCCTATATACTTCATCATTTCTTCATTTTTTTTTTCTTTAGTTTCGCTTTTATAACCAAATTCTTACAACTTCACGAATTTTTTAATATATGACTTGTAAATTAGAACACAAAATCATTTCAAGTGATAACAATTAGCAGTGGCAACATTAAATATTTTGTATCTTTTCCTACCCATCGTATACTCTGGCAACACCGGAGTCCGCCTTATCTATGGGTATTAAAAACTGCCTCTGACGTCACAGCAAGCACATCATCATTGGTCATTCTCACGCGACAAACTCAACTTAAAACTCTACATCGGACAAGAGTTCCAAAGAATTATTTTAATAATACTAAAAATTAATAAAAAACTAAAAAATCGTTAACAGCAGTGCGTAGTGACTTATATTTCGGACTCTGTAGAAATAAGTGTGTATATTACTAGAGTATAGAAATAGTTTTATAAACAGAAAACGTAACATCGGTATGAGAACGGAAAGTTTTTTATGTCTTCGACCCAAAGACATAAACCATGTAAAATATTAACTTAGCTAGTATAAGTATATAATAGATATAAAGAAATGAGAAAAAAATGAAGATATTTTTAATTACAATTTCTTTTTTAATTTTTTTTCTCTATGTCGCTGCCATAGACACCACTTCACCGCTTTATATAGTGAGTTTTAATAAGCTTGACAATAAAACTGTATGTTTATTGTGATTGTTTATCTCAAAAAGTGGTGTATACAATTTTGTTTTCTTTGTAAATTTATAGACCGGTAATGATTTCAAAATGATTGTGCTTGATTAATTATGAAATACTTATGAAAATGGTACTTATTGTAATGTAATATAGAAATTGAGTTTTTTAAGGAGTTTATCTGCAAATTTACAAAGAAAATAATAGTAAAACTTAATTATTATTATGGCTGCTAACTTAAGGAAGTACTTATGTGACACTTTTGTACCGAAACTCCAGTGTGTCGTATCGTTGACGCTATTTCTGTTCTGTTGACACTCAATCGCGGAGATCTACGCTATACGTAGTATTATTATTATTTTTTATAATAAATAATTTTCTTTTATTAAGAATATATTCGGTAGCTATTCGCCTTGAGATCGTAAAGTACTTATGCAGTTTTTTGTGTAAGCATTTTCTGTTTTAAATATGTTTTTACAAAAGTCTTGTCATTTGCCATTTTTTCTTGGACAGAAAAGAGATTGGGGAAGTGCATCTCGAATGCTTTAGTATAAAAATGGTTAAATTAACCATGTTAATTTTACTAAAATAAATGCGTATTGCATTTTGGAAATATGGCAAATGACAATTATTATAATTCCGTTTTAAAATGATGTAATGTTTTGAATGTTAGGTTTTCAGACTTGCGGCTGTTACTTTTTTGTCTTGTCCTTTATAAAAGTCGCATTTTGATCGTCCGTCTGTATGGAATTGAGATATCTTTAGGATAGTAAACAAAATGGCGACATTAAAATCAGAATCTGTATTTATTTTAAAATATAGAAATATCTTATTTTTTACTCATCACACAAAATATATAAAAAAGTCGTTTCAGTCGCAAGTTTGTTGACCAAACGAATAAAAATCGCATAATTAAAATCACTATGTATATATTTAATGAAAATATATTTGAAAATCCGCTCAATGATATAGTTACAATTCGATTCTCGGTTAACAAAATAAATATTTGATGAAACTAAATTATTATTGTTAAATTTCTCATGACATTATTATTTTTTCGAAACGACTATAATACGTACTGTCTAAGTTACTAGAGTAATGAGTTTAGTATAGTATCTTTAGTCGTTTCGACTGGTTGGTTTTAGTCGATTATTAGGAAATGTCAATTGAATTATGGGGAAATCTACTAAAAAAAAATGATATTGTATTTTTACCACACTACTCGAAAAATATAGAGATGTTTGAGATGTTATTTGCATTGTGGCAGTAAATGAAATTGGCGTAACATAATTCAAGGGTAAAATGAATTAAAAAAAACGTCGTATTTTTGACCTTTCCCCGTCATCCAGTTTTTAAACTAATAATACTAAAACAACAGTTCCACAAAAAAATTGAATCTGTTTCAATGTTAAAATTCGGGAGTTAATATTGAACAAAATTCAATATTTTTGTCGAACTACCCGCCGTCTACCCATTTAAGTTATAGTCTAAATAGTACTCTGTATTATATAGGTTTAAGATTGATTTTCCCCTGAATCATTGAAGATTATGAATCGTGTATATTTTGTGACACTAATTTTGATTATAGTTTTCTAAAATTTGCCATGAAATGATACTATATTGTATTGAATTATTATTTTCTCTGTAAACACAGAAGAAAGTCGAAATGTTTTGATTCTTAGTTAAAAGGTTTTAAATTATATATGTTTTAGGAAGTTATAATCAATATTATTGTCAGAAACATTGATTATTCCAATTATTTTTTGCTTGTCTATTCTGAAATCATACAAAATGTAAAATGTCTCGAAATGTCTTTATAACTTTTGTGTCCTGTCGAATGAATGCTGGTCATACTAACATATATTTGACGGCGTAGTGTATTATATAATTTTACACTCCCAGTAAATTATATTACAGAATGATTACCAGAGAATTTACGCTTTAAATACACACTTTACTGTAAAGATAAAAATTGTCGACAATATAAAAACATTGTTTTTAAAACTGTAGTGATGTGTATAACTTGGTTTTGTGAAACTTGCCACACTGAGCCTTGCGTTGTAGTATGGAACTATTTTAATCGGAAACTTAAGTGTTTAAAATTTCGTAAAAGTCGTCCTAAGAATTGCAGATTGACTAGAGCGTATAGCACATTTATAAATAATATACTACCAAAGCAAGTTTCCAATATTATGACTGACAATTACGATATTTGTTATATCATATCAAAACTAAGTTGTATAAATGCACTCAATAGTTAAAATTGACATTCTAAAAGCCTATAACTTGACCTCTAACAGCCAATTATGACGTAAATGATCTTACAAAGTTCAAAATATCTTTTTAGTATTCTACCTTAGTTTTAAGTCTTGCTATCGCCCTTTTAGTTTAGTTTAGTTGATTCCTCTTCCATTTAGCGATAATTAAGTTTTTTTTATTATTAATTAATCTATAATTTGTTGTCTATGCGTACTTTGTAGGTCTATTTTAAGATTTTTTTAATCTGTACGCATTCTGTAATTTATTCGCAATATGATGCTCAGAATTCTATGAATGGTTTTAATTAGACCCTGGCATGTAAACTATCCTGGAGATTGTGTACAAAATGAGGCTTTTTTGTTGTTTTTTGTTTTGTTGTAAATGGCAACCCCAGCAGCCTATGTAACATAGAGCATTTGATTATTTTTCTTTTCCTGTTCAAATGCATAGATTAAAATATAACTACAAGAAAGGTCTAATTATAAAAATGAATAATATTAATTAAATATAAATGTGCCATTCATTTTGCTAATTTTGTGTTTCATTTTTCCTCGTGATTTCGCAATATATCATAATATCATGAACAGCTAGCCCAGATCCAGAAAGTAAATCTGGTTCCATTGAATATTATTTTCTTATTAGATGCTATGAGAGGTTTGATCAACCAAGCCTTGTCATGCTACTGGGCGCAACAGCTGATCTTGGGTTCAATTCCCAGGTACGGCAGTGTTTTTAACTGCTAAGGAATTCTCAGTAGCCCGGAGTTTGGAATTGTGCCCGGTACAGTACATGGGACTTATAACAGCATTGGTGAAATGTGAGTGTACAACCATGTACACCTCTGCCTACCCCTTCGGGGAATGGTATATTGTATGCTATGATAGACCGTACCGAATCTCAGGGGAGAGGAATGGAATCTATGACAGGTGCCATTAAAACACATTCCAGTCTGTTCTCAGTCCGCTTGTGTAACATTGGAAAAAGAAAAGTATTATATATAAGTATAAGTATGTCGCTAACGACTGGTTCAACACCTTTTTATTCTTCTTTTACGAGTGACCCCATATCATAGCTATGTTCACTACAAATCCAGCCGGTCCAGTCTATAAAAGGTACCCATAGACCCATCGTTTGTACAGGCCGGCTATAGTAAACATAAAAATACACAGATTCAATCAAGCTCAATTAACAAGACCAAGGGATAAATAAGACAAAAATATCTTAAAATAAATGTATTTATTTAAATACAGCTCGTTTACAAGTGTTAGAGCAAATACAGCGATTAACTTTCTGGCAATACATAGCCACACTGTATACACGGCGCCGTGTACATGAAGAAACTATAAAGAAAATTAACTGCTTTACCGACACGTCAATCCATTTTAATTATTACATATGAATTCGATCGATTAACTTCGAACCCCGATTGAAAAAAATTTTTTTTGTCAATTTTATTCTTTAATCGCGATATTCTCGATACAGTATTTTAGCAGTTATTGTACTTTAGGTGTCGGGAGGGCAGTGTAATGTAATTTAAGTAAAATAATCCTCAGTGGGTTTCAAAACCGATATTTATTTGAATTACAGAAATTAAAATCATGACGAAATAGGAAGTTATTGGGCCCACAGTTGGGCAAAAGTCACCTAGGCGACATAAAGTCCACGGTTTTTTAGAAACACAATATACTTATGTATATATTTACACTATTTGTTACTAAGTCGTGTGCGGTTTTATATAAAATGCAAAAAAGCTGTTGCTTTTCAATATAAATATCTAAATTATCATTTGCAATCCAAAAATCATCACATTAACTGATAAAAATATGTAACAAAAAATTGAGAATTATCTTCCTATAAACCGTTTCCATCCAGAGTTTATAGATTTTATGGAAAGAAAATTACGATCGTGAGCAGAGCGTTCTTTTCCCATTTCATTCGCTGCGATGCGTCAATGCGCAATTCATTTTTTTTCTATATTTATATATATTAACCTGAAAGTCTTAAAAAATCCAAATTATCAATATATTTAAATGTACCGCACAAGACTATCGTAACCACAATTCGTCCTAAACAAATCAAAGTGAAGCTTATCTCCTGTCGGTCTTGCCCACTCCTCGTTTGCCCGAGAACAGATGTTTGGGCATCTTTGTTCCAATAAACCTGTCGGCCTCTCCCTTCAGTCCCATACGCTTGGTCTTCTTCGCAATGGCGACGTGGGCCATTTTCTTGGCCTTCTGCTGCATCTGTAAAAGGTCACGATTAAGTATTTTAAGGAAATAAACATTATGATACAACTGACCTAAGTTTCCAATAACAAACGGGGCTGGATTGCAAGCCCGAGCCGCTAAACGAGGGCGTTATTCGGGGAAATTTGTAATATCATGCAACGCGATAGTTTAAAAGTTAGAATCTCCAAGTGTTCTCAAAAACTAGAGGATTCTTATTATTTTATAGACGTAGGATATGTTGTAGAAAATGGAATTAAGAGAGATTTTACTATAACAAAAAAATATTTTGTAGGAACGTCATAAATTTGGTTTCCTCCTCTGTACTACATATATGGAAAAGTAAAAATAAACTTTAAATAATGTATTTTGTATTTGTCATGGGTAATGCGCGTCAGAGCACTAGTTCTGCGCGCGACCTTATGACAAACAGTATGATGTTGGCCTCGTGTTGACTGACGCATAGTATTGAGTACCGTGCTCAGCTTCGAACGGGCCAAAACAATACTATTATATATTGATACCTAATCATAAATTCCCATTTTAGAATTTGGTCTCTCTAAAAATTTGACACCAATATTTATATATTTTTGTGGAAAGATATAGAGGGTTCTGAGAAGGATTCTATTAAGCCATCTCGACAGGGGCGGATCTATTTAAGGGCTTTTTGGGCGGCAGCCCAGGGCCCCGTGGATATATAAGGCCCCCAGACCCCCTTGCAGACAATATTATTAATTAACCGTGTGGTTTTTAGTCGGTATAAGTCCGGCTCAACATTTATGTTCCAGTAGCATTAGCCCAGGGCCCCACAAGCTCTCGGTCCGCCCCTGCATCTCGACCTTAGTGGTCAGTATGCCAGAAGTATTTATCCGGAAGGCGTACAGTACGAATTATTTAAGTGCATCGCTCTGAAGTTGTCTACGAAAACCTACTCGGTAGTCCATAGTATGGCCAAAACAGTAGTGCGCATGCGCAACACGCGGAAAGCCTAACGTCAGAGGGGCACACTTATTTAGTTCGTACTGTAAGTTCCAATCCTGCTCAGAAACGTATTTATTTTTTCCACAAAAATGTATAACTTTAGGGTTTTAAATATTTATTTGTATTTGTCTCGAATAGGATCTGAATCGGTTCGGAAGATATGAACAGGTATAAATATTAGTCAATATTTTGTTGAAATTTTCTGTTAGGAAAAAGTGAAATGTATAACTGTGCACTCTGCCTACCCCTTCGGAGAATACAGGCGTGATGCTATGTATGTTTACATAAAAAATATGTCATAACCCTTACAGCAGTGATAGCCCAGTGGTTGCAAGTTCGAATCCAAGGCACCACTGTTTTTTCGAGTCACATGCGCTTTATAAATCAGATATATCTACGAAATGTTTTAACGCCTGCATAGCGAACTCTAAAGTTATAATTTTTTGTGGAAAAAGAATACGGCCGTGCGCAGGATTCGAACCTGCGCCTCCTGGATAAATACTCCAGGCGCTCTGACAACCGAGCCATCTCGACCTCAAATATAATCATCACTCGCTTAAAGCAGTGAAAAAAAAACATCATGAGGAAACCAGTACACCTGAGAGATGCTCTCGATGGTGTGTAAAGCCATGTCAGAGACCTGCGGGTGGTTTAAACTCTGATACTTAGAGGACCAGACGAGAGACGCCTTCTGACTAAATATCGAACAAATTTGCTGCCACTTTTGGCGGGGGGTGAGGTAACACACAAGCACAAAAGAACTTGTACTAAAGCGAAAATAACTCTCGTCATTACATTAAAAGTATTAAAATACATAAAAATCAAGTTACACATGATTAAAATCGTGTACTATCATTGTAACTATACTGGTAAAAGGTACCTTTATATGATTGGGAATCATATGCCGGTGGCGAGAGGGGTACGCCCGCTAAACTACTTCAGGACTAATTCCTTCGAGCTCTGACACTAGGTTGTTCATCAACCACACGATAAGAAGACTAGGTCTAGGCGGGAAAATGTAAAGTGCACGTTGGCGGTTTTATATTGTGTTCCAAAACTTGTGATTATCCGAAGTTTAGTGGGTAATAGGCATGATGACAGATTTTGAAATTAATTTTTATTATATATCTACTATATATATCTACTATATCTACTATATCCGAAAAACATATTATTTCAGCAATAAACTAAGTTTCAACGCAAATGATTGCATTTTAATCTATCTAGTTTGATTTACCCGCGAAAACGCTGCTGGGTGTCATGGCGCCGTTTTGATGTCATGCCTCAGCATATTTGAAATAAGTTGAAGCCATTTGTACGGCGATGATTGACATTTGACTGAGGCATGACGTCATTCGCTGTGATTGACGTTTCAGTTAACATGGCCGATTGCAGCATTTTATACTTTTATTTTGTTGACAATTTTATTAATCTTAATGTTTTTAATAAAACTAGGTATTTTTTTAGCATCCTCTGTGCCTATATTTATATGGGGTATAATGTGTTCATGAAGGTGTGCGAGTGTGGGCAAAGTGTATAAAATTGAAAATCATGACTTTTTGTGTCCGCTCCAAAACTCCATCGAAGACTCTTTTTAATACTTGACACTGGCAAGCACAAATAGTGCGGCGCCATATAATAAATAATCCCATGACGGGAACTATTATTACTTGATAGAAGACGATACTTACAACAGCATTTCCAACGCCGGTAGTGTCTCGTGCAGGCTTGCTGACGGAGCGGCCGCGCTCGTCCGCCCGCGCGCGCTTGGCGGCCGGGCCCGACTGCGAGCGGGAGCGGGAGCGGGCGCGGGAGCGGGTGAAGTGGGCCTCCTTCGTCTCCGACATGTCCACACCTGGAAATTAGGCAGAAAAGTGGTATTAATAAAATACTCCTCCCGACCGTATTTCGGTCATGGCGGCCTATCTCCACGGAGATTAGCCAAGTACGCAGGAGATATTATAGTGCACAAGTGTATACGCAAACACAGGTGCACTCTCTCTTCCTTCACTCTCATATTCCGATGGGACAGAAATCCGACACGACCGGAGAGAGATTAGGCGCAGGACCGACGGCTTTACGTGCTTTCCGAATCACGGGGTGTCACACCCCTCCTGATTCCGGACTGAGAATTTCCTAACAGAAAAAGTCAAAGACACTTTGCCCGACCTGGGAGTCAAACCCAGGACCTCACGCTCAGCAGCCAAGCTTGCGACCACTAGACCAACGAAGCAGTCAGGTATTAATAAGGAGGACAGGAGACTGGTATTAATAAGGGCTATCGCGTATAAATTCGCCGCTAGAGGCGCTAGTGTAGCGTGAGGTCTCCGAAATGTTAAATGACACTATTTGTAAAATATTTCATATCATATGTTAAAAAAAGTTAAAAGTAAAAGTTTAAAGTATAAAGTTACAATATTAAATGGAAAAAGAATACGGTCGCGAACAGGATTCGAACCTGCGCCTCCCGGATGAATACTCTACGCTCTGACCACTAAGCCATCTCGACCTCTCTTCTCGGCTTAGTGGTCAGAGCGTAGAGTATTCATCCGGGAGGCGCAGGTTCGAATCCTGTTCGCGACCGTATTCTTTTTCCATTTAATATTGTAACTTTAGAGTTCGCTAAGCATGCGTTAATGCTTTTCAAAGATTTATCTTGAGTTTAAAGTATATATGTGATATTATTATATATGTGAACAGTACCTTTAGGTTTTCGCTAAACAAATCAAATAATATCCAAGCTAATTTATTTATGTGAAATACTTTTCTGGCATCCATGACAAAAATATGTTGTTTAAGGCCATACTGTTTTTTGCTTTTAAATTTCCTACTACATTACGTCAGCTTGTGTCAGTGCGAATAAACTGTGTCGAGATAGCTTAGTGGTCAGACCGCCTGGAGTATTTATCCGGGAGGTGCAGGTTCGAATCCTGCTCGCAACCGTATTCTTCTTCCACAAAAAATTATAACTTTAAGGTTCGCTAAGCATGCGTTAATGCTTTTCAAAGATTTATCTGTATAGGGACTGAATGGATAGCGATGATGTCGCCAAAAGATTAAAATGTGGACGAAAAATTCGCGGTGGTGAGCAGAGGTCGAGATGGCTTAGTGGTCAGAGTGCCTGGAGTATTTATCCGGGAGGTGCAGGTTCTAATCCTGCTCGCGACCGTAACCTTTTTCCAAAAAAATAAGCTTCGATAAACTAATTTTCTTTGAATCTAGGCTTTAAATTCACATTTACATGTACTTGTCATGGGTAATGCGCGTCAGAGCACTAGTTCTGCGCGCGACCTTATGACAAACAGGATGATGTTGGCCTCGTGTTGACTGACGCATAGTATCGAGTACTGTGCCCAGCTTCGAACGGGCCAAATGACACCTTATTACTTCCTTAACAAACTATTATATTTATACTCGCAAACGTTGTTCTGCCATTTAATTTTTCTGGATAGGGCCACCCTTACCATCTAGGGGTATAAAAAATAGCCTACGACCTATTCTCAGATCTACCAAACACAAAAAATTTCATAAAAATCGGTCAAGCCGTTTCGGAGGAGTTCGATAACAAACACTGTGACACGAGATTTTTATATTAATATACTTTTAGATTAGAGTTCATCTCTAAACCCTGCCGCTGTAATGACCTGCAGGATTTTATGGTGGGCTCTATTATTGCATCCGGGCTTAAAATATATATAAAGAGAAATCTTTGAAAAGCATTAACGCATGCCTAGCGAACTCTAAAGTTAAAATATTAAATGGAGAAAGAATACGGTCGTGAGCAGGATTCGATCCAGCGCCTCCCGGATAAATACTCCAGGCGCTCTGACCACTACGCCATCTCGACCGCGAATTCTTCAGGTTCTGCAGGTTCGAATCCTGCTCACGACCGTATTCTTTTTTCATTTAATATTATAACTTTAATATATATTTCCCTAGATAAGCGTATTGCTTATGTATTAGGGGTCCACATTCCCCCAAAAGGTGAAGTGGTGTTTCCTCATCCTCTTCACAACGTCTGCAGGTTTGTGTCTCGATGAGCCTCAAAAAAACAGTTATAGCCTAGTGGTGTGACAGACAAGTCAAAGGTCGCAAATTCGAATCCAAGGCACCATTGACTTTCCGAAGTCATGTGCGTATTATAAATAAATTATCACTTGCTTATAACGGTGAAGGAAAACACCGTCAGGAAACCTCATACAGATATATCTACGAAATGTTTTAACGCCTGCATAGCGAAGTCTATAGGTATAATTTTTTTGTGGAAAAAGAATACGGCCGTGCGCAGGATTCGAACCTGCGTCTCCCGGATAAATAAACCAGGCTCTGACAACTGAGCCATCTCAACCTGAAATATAATCATCACTCGCTTAAAACGGTGAAAAAAAACATCGTGAGGAAACCAGCACACCTGAGAGATGTTCTCGATGGTGTGTAAAGCCATGTCAGAGACCTACGGGTGGTTTAGACTCTGACACTAGGTTGTTCATCAACCACACGATAAGTAGAAAGATTTCTTTACTTTCAAAAGTACCTTTATATGGACTTATTGGAATAAATGATTTTTAAAGTTACAATATTAAATGGAAAAAGAATACGGTCGCGAACAGGATTCGAACCTGCGCCTCCCGGATAGATACTCCAGGCGCTCTGACCACTAAGCCATCTCGACCTCTGCTCACCACCGCGAATTCTTCATCCATATTTTAACACGTCTTATGGCGACGTCATGGCTTAGTGGTCAGAGCGCCTGGAGTATTCATCCGGGAGGCGCAGGTTCGAATCCTGTTCGCGACCGTATTCTTTTTCCATTTAATATTGTAACTTTAGAGTTCGCTAAGCATGCGTTAATGCTTTTTCAAAGACATATCTTGAAATGATTTTTACTTTGACTTTGACATTGAAGAATAAGCCTCAAGTTGAACCTGTTCTTATAAGTTGATGCCTTACCAAGTTTCTCCATCTCCTGGCGCAGCTTGCCGGTGGACCTGCCCTTGTCCCGCGCGCGGCTGTTGCGTGGCATGACGGGCTTCGTGGACTGCTTCACCAGACGGGACTCGTCCTTCAAGATCGCCTTCTTGTTGCTGAAAACGACATTAGAGTTATGACATAGAATTATAAGATCACGCCTGTATTCCCCCGAGGGTACAATTATATTATAAACTAATAGATACGTTACCCGCGCTCAAAAATGGCGATACAAAAGTAAGGCAATTGCCCGACTTGCATTCAGTCATGTCTGAACCAGTGTCGCGGTTACGTGTCACTATCACCCACAATTATCAATGAAATACGAGGAAAAAACGCCTTCCTGTGTTAATAGAGTGTCCGAATTCAACTTTATTATTAGAATTGGTGCGCGGTTGGCGCAATGGTTGAGAGACAGACTGCTGCGCTGCGTGTCGCAGGTTCGATTCCTGCACGGAGCAAATATAGTAGATAAATGTAGATCATACAAATATTTGCTCCGTGCAGGAATCGTTCCTGCGACACGCGATGCAGCAGTCGGTCTCTCGACCACTGCGCCAACCGCGCCGTCATTCAATTATCGTAGTAGACACGCTAGAGAAATTATCAGTAAGTTTTTATAATTTTGTGTTCACATATTGGTGGTCGTGACTGTACGCAGTCGTACATCCACATTTCATGAGCCTATTGCCATTTACCGGGCACAATTCTAAACTCCGGACCGGAAAAGAGAATTTCTTAACAGAAAAAATCAATAACACTTTGCCCGACCCGAGAATCGAACCCGAGACAAACTCAGCAGTCGCGCTTGGACCACAAGACCAACTGAGGCAGTAGGAATTTAATTACTTTATTACTTTAATAAAATACAATACTTCATTGTATAACCCTCCTTCTGAATTAGTCGAGTAAAAAGGTTTGAACCTGCAAACTCTGGATCGGAACAGCACTTGGGAGTACCGATCCAGGGGTGTTAGTCTAAACACTTCATATTCTTTGATGGGAACCATACGAACGATTCTTTTTACAATATTATATCGGAGTAAAGAAATTTATTTCTTATAAAAACTTTACAGTTCATTTACAATAAGAAATAGGTTATTACATTTCATAATAAAAAAATCATTTACTTCTGTCACATGCTTATAAATTTATGGCAGTATAATTCCTTATAATTAAAATTTATTTATAAAAACATAAAAATTTAAAATATTTTATAGGAAATTTATAGTTTATATTTGTACTTGTCATGGGTAATGCGCGTCAGAGCACTAGTTCTACGCGCGACCTTATGACAAACAGTATGATGTTGGCCTCGTGTTGACTGACGCATAGTATTAAGTACTGTGCTCAGCTTCGAACGGGCCGAAAACATGATTGAAGATATAAAATGCAACAACAAAAATGTTGGATTGGAATCCTAAACTATTTAACACTAATTCAAGATAAATCTTTGAAAAGCATTAACGCATGCTTAGCGAACTCTAAAGTTATTATATTAAATGGAAAAAGAATACGGTCGCGAACAGGATTCGAACCTGCGCCTCCCGGATGAATACTCCAGGCGCTCTGACCACTATGCCATCTCGACCGTATTTGCCCCGCGGACCCGCCCAAACAGATAAAAAAAAAACCGTACTATAAAAAAAAATTCTAATGTACACAACAAAAAAATTATTATCCAATTTGGTGCAGTTGTTCTCAAGTTATGGCGTGACCAAAACCGTGATTCTTTAAATTGGCATTACTTTTTTATTTATGAACCACACTAAATGTTAAGTGAAGCATACCACAATATATTAGTGAAAACCACATCGAAATCGGATAAGCCGTTTCTGAGATTAGTGTGCACAATCGCACAGACAAACAGATAAACAGAAGAACAGTCAAAAATTATTTAACATTGTTTTGGGTGCTATTTGCGTTGATAAAGGTCCCAATAATAATTTTTCTCATATATCTTCCATGTACAGACAGCGATCCGTTACATTTTTATTATATGTATTGATTAACATAAACAAAGTCGCGTGTATCATACATACATACATACAATCACGCCTGTATCCCATTGGGGTAGGCAGAGACTATCGATTTCCATATTGCTACGATTCGAACACACCACGTGTATCAGGTAGGTTGTAAATATATAATGTTGCCATACCGTATCTGTATGGCCAGTTCCCGTATCTCGCGCATGGTGTCGTCCAGCTCTATCTTGGGCACGGCGTACATGCCGCCGGCCGTGCGCAAATCCTCTTCCTTCTCCAGCTCCGCCAGTTTCTGGTAAAAACCAATATTAATATTTATATTTATACAAAGTACAGGTGTAAAGATGCTGTAACTGATTGGCTTATGCCTCTGGACTACGAAGATACAGAAAATTTGTTAATAATACAAAACTAAATCTACCTTCAAGATAAATCTTTGAAAAGCATTAAACGCATGCTTAGCGAACTCTAAAGTTATTATATTAAATGGAAAACGAATACGGTCGCGAACAGGATTCAAACCTGCGCCTCCCGGATGAATACTCCAGGCGCTCTGACTACTAAGCCATCTCGACATCTCCTCCTGATCGTGTTCACGACGGTATTCTTTAGAGGTCGAGATGGCTTACCTTTCATCTCAAAGTAAGCTCACACATAAACACACACACACTCTCTCTCTCACACACACACACACAAGTACAAAGTTTTGCTAAATAAATAGTTACTGGAAATAATACATAAGGGTGGAGACCTGGTGACCTGTAATACGGGTACTCACCTAGTTAAGGCACCAGTCTCCAACAATATACATTAAGATTTTCAATTCCAGTTAATTTAATTATGTAATATTTAATATTGTGGTGAGAGATAAATAAATATTGTATTGTATTTGCATCTGGATCAAAAATCATGATCATGGCGAACACATTATATATATCTGCCTAGCCTTTTCCCAATAACATTGGGATCCGCTTCCAGTCAAATCGGATGCAGTTTAATACCAGTATTTTACTTGGAGCGACTGCCTATCTGACCTCCACAACCCAGTAACTGGGTAACACGATATCTCGTGGTATGACTGGTTGTCAGACTTTCAGGCATCTGACTACCCGTAACGGCTGTCATAAATCTTAATTTGACAACCGGGACCGACGGTTTAACGTGGTCCCGAGACACGAAGAGGTCTCAGTATGAAATGATGGTCACCCATCCACAGACCGACCGCGGCAAGCGCAGCTTAACCTCGATCGATCTGTGCGGCTGTTACTTAGCCACGAGCTCCTCTAGAATCATGACGATCATATTGATATGTACAAAAACAATAAGAATTTTAAAGAATATATACAGATACTTTGAAACGCATCAACACATGCGTAGCGCACTCTAAAGTAATATATTTCGTGTCGGTCCGGTCACCCTGTATATGAACTGAATAGCTATAGCGATGACGTCACCAAAGACGTATTAAAATATGGAAGAAGAATTCGCGGTAGTGAGCAGAGGTCGAGATGGCTTAGTGGTCAGAGCGCCTGGAGTATTATCCAAGAGGCGCAGGTTCGAAACCTGCTCACGACCATATTTGTCTCTCCACAATAATTTCTTACTTTTGTATTATCAGACATCTGTCTAGGATATGGTATTTTGTACTTGTCATGGGTAATGCGCGTCAGAGCACTAGTTCTGCGCGCGACCTTATGACAAACAGTATGATGTTGGCCTCGTGTTGACTGACGCATAGTATCGAGTACTGTGCCCAGCTTCGAACGGGCCGAAATGTATTTTATTATATAAAAAATATCACGTCGGACATTATAAACGGATTTTTTTTAAGTTATAAATTTTTGTGGAATTTAAAATAGGGTATCGTGGTGGCCGAGTGGTTAAAGGCCGGCCTTCAGAGCCACAAGTTGTAGGTTCAAATCTGGCATGTGCCAATGTGACTTTTTCAATGTCATAAGTACTTTCTTAGTTAATCTAAGACATCACAGACATACGGTGAAGGAAAACATCAAGAGGAAACCTGGACTTAATGGTCTGAAATCCCCAACCCGCAGTGAGCTAGCGTGGTGATCAATGCTCGTGCCTTCTCTGTATGAGAAGAGGTCCGCGCTCTACAGTGGGGCAGCTATGGGTCGGTAATGTTAAATAAATAAAGTCACTCACATCGAATATCTCCGGGTCGATGTAGTCTGCGATGTTGTGTCCCTCCCAGAACTCTGGGATGGGGTCATGCCGCTCTTCCTCGGGGATGTCCGCATAGTTCTTCTGTAAGTCTGACGATACAATAAATACCATTAATTACCAATTAGAGTCAAGAATGAAATCGAAGACAGAATCAGATATTACCAGGAGGAAATTTTTTTATTGTTTTTTTTTTATATTATCACTACATAGTTTAAAATAAAATCGCTTCCCGCTTTCTGTCCGTATGTATGCATAGATCTTTAAAACTACGCAACAGATTTTGATGCGGTATTTTGTAATAGATAGAGTGATTCTATGGAAAGGTTTGAGTATATAATTTGTTAAGTTTTTGTATACATTGGCTAAAATATAATGATATTTGTTGGAGATGTCGGAAAATATAAGCCGTCTGGGAGCTTTCAACGAAAACGTTGCCTATCCCTTTTGAGATATAAAAAAATGATGTATGGTGGAATTGTGTATCTCATATAGGTCTACAGAAAAGTCCGCGATGGCATATGTCTATCTCTTATGGATAACATACTATATCCATATTAATACAAAAAAAAATGGGCAATTATAAAGCGGGAACGGGATCAAAATTTCATGATTACTTTTAGTCGCGATAACCGATATCCACGCGGGCGAAGCCGCGGCCATCAGCTAGTATATTATATAATATATTTGGGGTATTCTACTCGGGGGTCACATTTTACTGGGCATCAGTCTGCTCGCATTATAATGAAGGTCTGTCTGCCCCCTGGGATCTCATTCTATTTGGATATCTTTGTACTCATCTGCTCCGAGAGGTGAAATTTTTCTTAAGGGACTGTTTACCCTGAGGGGTAGCATTCTACGCGAGGGTCAGAATGTTCCGGGGACAGTTTTCTACTTGAGTCAGTCCGGTTTGGGGGCCAAATTCTACTCGGGGGTTGCTCTGCTCCAGGGGTCACATTCTGCTCGGAAGCGAGTTTGCTTTGGGGGTCACATTCTACTTGGGGGTCAGTTTGTTGAGGGGGTCATATTCTACTCGAGGTCACTTAGCAAGAGTCACATTCTTCTCGGAGTATCTGCTCTAGAAGGGGTCAAATTCTACTCGGGGGTCAGTCTAACCCTAGTGTTACTTTATTTTAATGGCTATCGTTGTATTTTAGTTTTGTAATCATCTGTAAGGGATATATTATATTAGAACACTCAGTCTCCACTCACCCAATACGTAATCATCTCCCTCCTCCACTTCAATCTCCCTCTCCAGCTTCCTCTTCCTCTTCTCAGCTTGCTGCTGCTTCTTGAGCGCGACGGAGGGGGGGATGACGGGGGGGCGCGCGCGGCCGTCCCGCGGGGAGGGGACCGCCACGTGCAGGCGGTTGAGGATACCGTCCACCTGTAGATATATATTTTTGGGTAATGCACTCGTGTGCAGGTTTTGAACCAGCGTTGTCGGATGAATAGTCGAGATGGTTCAGAGGTTGGGATAACTTAGAAGTTAGAATAGAGTGGTTATAACAGTGATTACAGAAACACTTCATGAGCGGGTTGTAGTTTTAAAATATATATCATTATATGATATTACACACTAGCTTCTGCCCGCGACTCCGTCTGCGTCGACTTCGGTGTTGGGTCCGGCCAGGATAAAAAGTATCCTATGTGTTAGTCCAGGTTATAAACTATCCGTGTGCCAAATTTCATCAAAACCCATTCAGTAGTTATTGCGTGAAAGAGTAAGAAACATCCCTACATACAAACTCTCGCGTTTATAATATTAGTAGGACTATTCACTATAAAAATACATACATAATCATAAATATTCTATTTTCGTCACTAATTCAAGATATCATAGACATGCGGTGAAGGAAAACAATGTGAGGAAACCTGGACTTAACATAACATAGCATCACGCCTGTATTCCCCGAAGGGGCAGGCAGAGGTGTACACAGTTGTACACCCACATTTCATGTGGTGAGACTATTGCCATCTACCGAGCACAATTCCAAACTCCGGGCTGTTACTGAGAATTTCCTTACAGAAAAACTCAATAGCACTGCCCGACCCGAGAATCGAACCCGAGAGCCCATGCTCAGCAGGCGCGTTTGGGACCACTAGACCAACGAGGCAGAAACATGGACCTGGTAGTCTGAAATCGCCAACCCGCAGTGAGCTAGCGTGGTGATCAATGCTCGTGCCTTCTCTGTATGAGAAGAGGGTCTTACCCAGCACTGGAACAGTTACGGTACTAATTATATTTACTCTACCTTCTTGGTCCTCATCTTCTCAGTGACCCTGTGCCCTAGCAGCCTCTCGCAGGCCTCTATCTTGACCTCCTGCACACCTTGTTCAGTGATGGTGGACATGCGCATTACTGGCACCACGGACAGGTCCGAGTTCGGGTCCGCGCTGAGGAACAGAAGTAACCGTGATTATTGGGCATCGGGATTATGTGAAATACTAGAAGATTACTAATAACATTACGCTAATATTCCCCCAAAGGTTAAATAGAGTTGTAATGCTGTACACCCACATGTCCCGGATGCTATTATAAAGTTTAGAAGTAGCATCTACTAAGCGTAAGGTCCTGAATTTGATTTCCGGGTAGGGCAATGTTATTGAGGTTTTCTTTCAGAAAATTCTCATTGTTTAGCCCGGTTCAGCACCTATTACATGGGACTTAATAACAGCATTTGCGAAATGTGGTTGTACAACTGTGTACAGCTCTGCCTACCCCTTCTGGGAATGCTATATGATGAGTGTGACCAGACTAAAATACCTCAGAACAGTGCACTTTAAATGGTTGAATAAAGCCTACAAAATATTTTCCAATTGGTGTAATTGCCGTTCTAGCTGTGTATATTAAATTAAATAAATAACTGCATTATTCAAATGTGTGTGTAAAGCAGTACTCCCCTACCTAACCCGTCGTGGACTACAGGCGTGAAGTTACATTTTAATAATTTGTTAAAACTAACATATTATGTATATGCACTTACTAAACAAGATGAGATTAATTAAAAAATTAAAAAGCACGCCATGCATTTTTTTAAATATTCCTAGCATATGTTACCCGGGAAACCCAGGTACTCTCCGAGAGGTCGCCGGCAAGATCAAGTTCCTGCTGGCCTTTCTCGAGGAGTTCGGGTGGATCGAATAATCCATTCCCACCCCGGACGCAAAATAATCGCCAAGACCAGGGAGTTGCGGAAACCAGCTCGCTTTACCAATACCAATATTTTCCGGGACAATGTAAAGATTCTAACGATACCCCATACATCTAAATCGGTTCAAGCGTTTAGAAGTTATAGTAGAATAAAGAAACCCACAAACATAAATACATACATGAACTCCAAAAACATAACACACCTTTTGTGGACAGTCGGTAAACATCACTTACTTGACCAGATTCCCCTTGGAGCAGGTTTCCATCAACTCTTGTATGAGTTCCTTCTTCCCGGGGGCGAGCTCCTCCGGCTGCACCACGTCTATCTTGTTCAGCACCACGATCAACGGCTTGTTGCTGAATAAAGGCTTTATGCTCTCGAACAGGGAGATCTGGGGACAGGACACATTTGGTACTGGTATTAGCAAAACTCTCGACTCTTTCGTCCAGGATAGGAATGAATCAATCAATCATTCTAGGGGGCCATTCATTATTCACGTGATGTTTTTTTAGCATAGCCCCCCCTCTCCCTTGGTCACAAGTGGTAAGGTTTTTTTAGCAATTTTTAACCCCCCCTCTTCCTTGGTGGCACGTGGTGAGGTTTAAGACTAGCCGCCGCCCCCCGCACCCAAAATCACGTGTATTTTTTAGTACCTACAAAGAATCTTAAATTTTTTTATAATATTAAATTTAAATAGGTACAGAAAATAAATACACGTGATATCTTACTACAACCCCCCTCCCCCTTGTGTTATTTCGTGATTTTTTCCAAACCACCTCCCCCCCTTTCGAGCCTCACGGTCAATGGACGGCCCCTAGAGAACAAATACAGACATGCAATCACGCCTGTTTCTCATTGGGGTAGGCAGAGACTATCGATTTCCACTTGCTATGATTCTGACGCACCTCTTTCGTTTATGGACAGGACATCATCACCCCCCTGCCTTTATCCCAATTTATTTGGGGTCTGCGCAGCAGGTATTCTTCTTCCACTTTCTAATTGCTTTTTAAACCGATACGGTCTCCTTCTATCTAGCTATGTCACACAAAATGTTATCCATGCGCCAGGTTCTGATGTTATCCTAATATCACATTCTACTAACCGGGCCAGACATTGCATTAAACCAAGTTGAATATAATTTCGTGTTGATGACTGCCTCGTTGGTCTAGTGGTCGCAAGCGCGACTGCTGAGCGTGAGGTCCTGAGTTCGATTCCCAGGTCGGGCAATACGTTATTGGGTTTTTACTGTTAGGAAATTCTCAGTAGCAGCGCGGAGTTGGGAAGTTGGTGGTGTGTCCGTGCTTCGGAGAGCATGTAAAGCCGTCGGTCCTGCGCCTGATCTCTCTCTGGTCGTGTCGGATTGCCGTCCCATCGGAATATGAGAGTGAAGGAAGAGGGAGTGCACCTGTGTTTGCGCATACAATTGTGCACTATAATATCTCCTGCGTACTTCGCTTATCTCCTCGGAGATAGGCCGCCGTGATTATTATTTTTAATTTCGTGTTACCTGGTCTTCAATACTGTGTCCGCATTGCTCAGAGGGATCTATGAAGTAAAGCACGGCCGCTCTGAGATGGGCGAGCGCTGTGACTGCCTGCATTTCTATCACGTTACGCTCTTCCAGCGGGTGGTCCAGGATTCCAGGCGTGTCTATCACCTGGAAAAAGGAATTTAGTTTATAATATAACTGGCTGATGGCCGCGGCTTCGCCCGCGTGGATATCGGTCATCGCGACCAAAAGTAATCATGAAATTTTGATTCCGTTCCCGCTTTAAAATTGCCCATTTTTTTAAGTATTAAAATGGTTAGAATATGTTATCCTTAAGAGATAGACATATGCCATCGCGGACTTTTCTGTAGACCTATATTAGATACACAATTCCACCATACATCATTTTGTTATATCTCAAAGGGTTTAGGCAGCGCACGCCAGAATAGCTCGCAGATGGTAAATTTTTTCCTACTTACTTGACACTTATCGTAATATTTTGGACAATTCACACAATATCTTTATAAATTGTAGCCTATGTGTTATTATGATGTATAAGCTATATTATTGTAAAGTTTCATTAAAATCCATTCAGTGGTTCTTACGTGAAAGAGTAACAAACATCCATCCATACTTATAAACTTTCGCGTTTATAATATTAGTAGGATATATTAGCTTCTGAAAATTCAAAAGTAAAATTTGAAAATAATATTTGTAATATCAAATTAACATATTATTAAATAGATTGGACCTGACCCTATTGATGCGCTTGCGCTCCGGACATATTCCATTGAATAAGTTTGCACATTTGATTAAAAAAACTAGTTCACCTAATTGCACCATATGTAATATTCCAGAGGATGCCGTTCATATTCTTATGGAGTGTGTCCGGAACGAAAGTTATAGGCGTCGATTGTTTGTTACTAATGGTTGGTCACGCAATAGTATAGGTTATTGTAATAGTGTCTTGGCTTATCCTTCATCAAAGGGTGCGATTGAATTGTTAAAGTTAGTAAAGATGGGTCTTAAGAATAGATAACTCTAGTATTATGTTGTTGAACTTCTTATAGTTTCTCTATTTTTGTTTTTTTTTTCATTATTTGTTAATTCCTTTTTTTTTGTGTCCCTAACGGAGTGGCATATTCGCTTCTGTGAATAAACTCTTTAAATAAAGAAAAAAAAAAAAAAAAAAAAATTTACATATTATATCTGTTCATACCTTTGGGCTCCCCAACACAGGCATTACTTGCTTAAAGGGGAGCACCAAACACTAAAGCTGTATTGTTAACTTATGAAGCAATAAATATTTTTGTATTTTTTTGTATTTGTATTTGTATACCTGCCATCTCAGGTACTTGTAGTCGGTGTGTCCGACGTATAAGCTCTTGGTTGTGAACGCGTACGGCTGTACCTCCACATCGGCGCGAGTGATCTGTTAATCAAGATAAGATATTTACATAACATAGCATCACATTCATGGTAAAAAAAAGTGTATAACAAGATTCCTCAAACTATTCGCGAACTACCTTTACGCCATTTCAGATTTAATTAAAACAATTGTTAACTGAAAAGTGCTTTTATAATATTGATGACTTCATGAATCATAAAATTATAGAGAATAGGCATGATGACAGTATTAAAGAACCAAAGAATACATGGTTTTAGAGGTAAATATTGGCACAAAGGATTCAAAAAAATTACCTAGTTTTATTGAAAACATTAAGATTAATAAGATTTTGAATAAAATAAAAGTATAAAATGCTGCAATGGGCCATGTAAACTGAAACATCAATCACAGCGAATGACGTCACGCCTCAGTCAAATGTCAATCATCGCCGTACATTATGGCTTCAACTTATGTCAAATATGCTGAGGCATGACGTCAAAACGGCGCCATGACAAACAACAGCGTTTTCGCGGTTAAATCAAATTAGGTAGATTATAATGCAATAATTTGCGTTGAAACTTAGTTTATTGCTGAAATAATGTGTTTTTCGGATATAGTAGACGTGTACCTATATTATAAAACAAGATTTCAAAATCTGCCATCATGCCTATTCAAAAAGATTAATCCGGATAAAAGTTGTTTTATTCATTCTGTTAAAGTTATAAATTTTTGTAGTAAGCAAAATACTGTCGCGAGCAGGATTCGAACCTGCGCCTCCCGGATAAACACTCCAGGTGCTCTGACCACTAATCCCAGTATTCTTTTTCCATTTAAAATTATAACTTCACTTTAATGTATTTTAAATTCACGACAAATATAACATTAAAAATGTATTATTTTAGAGTTAAACATACCTTGTTGATAAAGCTGGACTTGCCGACGTTAGGGAACCCGCAGATGATGATAGTGCGTGTGTAAGGATCGATGGACGGCAGACGGGCCAAATGTTGACGAACCTACACATAAAATGAACACATTAAAGGCCACAAAAAAAAATGATTCACCCATAATTTTTTATATTAAAATTAGGCCAAATAATTTGCGCACAGGCCCCAAAAAACTTGGAACAGATATTGATGTTTTGAAAATACCAAACTTCAATATCTTTTTACACAACTGCCCAAGAAAGGGGTGTTTTCTTAAATTATTTTTTATAGAAGGCCATGTAATGCCTAAATTAATTATTATATTCTAAGAAAAAAAATAAAAATAATAGACACGAGTAAGACTCGAGTCCGCGACCCTTGACGTACCGTGTCATGGCTCTCCCACTGAGCTATTGTGTCATGCTAGCATCTTGCTGGATTGGATTCAAATCATTATTATTTAGGGACGCGTGCTGGCAAGGGTTGGGGTGGCCAATTCGGCGAGGCCGAAATGACGGCGGTCTGTTTTTGTGTTGGTCACTCCATAACATGAGAACGACTGCACCAAATTGGATAATTCTTTTTTTGTTGTGTTCGTCATTGTCAGGATAAGGTTTTTACAGAAGATATTTTTAAATCATACGTAAAAGTTTTTAAAACTTTTCCGTATGATAAAAAAAAAACATACAAAAAAAAAGTATATTTTATAAAGTTACAATATTAAATGGAAAAAGAATACGCTCGCGTCAGAGCGCCTGAAGTTATTATCCGAGAGGCGCAGGTTCGAATCCTGTTCGCGACCGTATTCTTTTTCCATTTAATATTGTAACTTTAGAGTTCGCTAAGGATATGTTAATGCTTTTCAAAGATTTATCTTGAATTATATTTTATAATTTAGTTAGTATATATTACCTGTTCCAAGTACGTGAGGTTGGCAGCCTGCCTCTTCATGACGGTGGCCATGCGGCCGAGCGCCGCTCTCTTCAGCTGCTTGCATCGGTACAGTGAGTCTCCGTACTTCAGTAAACGGACATAGTCTTTAGCTACGCTGTGAACAAATATTAACATGTTCTTCTAACTGATTCCCGCGACTTCGTCTGCGCGACAAAAGATAACCTATGTCCTTCTCCAAGGTTCAATCTATTTCTATACCAAAATTCATCAAAATTGAAGTAGGTCATCGATCGTAACCAGTAGGAAGTAAGGGACTTTACATGACGATTTAATTATTTTATAGTAATGCCTTATAAATACACTTACGTATCAATTAAATGTCTAGCCGTGTTGAGTTGTCCGAGACCAAGCTTGTAATGATCCTTGTCATATAGCACATTCATAAGATCCGCATAAAATGGATGAACATCATCTAGTTTCGGGAATTCCTGTCGAAAAAATAATACATTTTATTGTGAATAAGAAACGGTGGCAGCACAAGTAATGGTGGAAGTTAGAGAATCTGGAGGGGTCAGAATATATCATGAAACATATACTTCATCATCATCAGGCCTAGCCTCGGTACCATATCATTTGGAGTTGGTTAAAAATCTGCTTAGCCTTTTCCCAATTACAATCGTTAGAGTCACCCCCAGTATAAACGAGAATATAGAGGCTTCAGTACACTCTATGTGACTATGCCAGCCTCATGGGATCATTCATACCATGTCTACAAAAATAGCCCGCATGCAATCGATTACACAACAGGCACTAGCACTCACTTACATCTATCATATTCTTCCATCAAAATCACCATCACGGTCTCACTCTTTCATTTCTCTTTTTAAAACATACTTTCATAAAATTATAAATCCTATTACACTCTTTGGACAAAGGCTGGCTTAATAATATGTTAATTTCACCATTGTAAAAATGAACACCAGGTACTCATTCTCCGGGTACGATACTGATCACATTCCATCAACACATGAATAATGGCCTCTTATCACATTTAACATTCATTTGAAGAGATACTTTTATTATTATGTAGGTAGTTAATCATTTTATGCAAATATATTTAGAAGCAGGTTATTGATTAATTTGATTATATCTGTACTTGTATATGTTAATAATCTAAATGATTGTATAGCTAATGTATTTATTTAATTTAATAGTTTTTTTTTTTTTTTTTTTTTTTTTTCGGTAATCTTACCTACAACTACCATTACAGATCAACGATCCAATGCGATAGAGTGGCCATACATACTAAAACCTTAATCTACTTCCTGTAACATTACATAAAATATTCTAAATCTTAACCTACATCTAAATAACATATTATATACAGGGTAACTTTTGCGATATATATTGATCTATTATTACAATTATTTTATTGTTACAATTTAAGGTATTTTCACATCAATTTATCATTTGTAAGTCACTGATTTGATTGAAACCTCCCCACTACAAAATGGCCCCTACCTATATTTTTTTTTGGTGTAAACGTTCATCTCCCTGATGGGATGGCTTCGAGCAAGCAATCGATATTGAGCACTATGTGGATTAACATGTGTAAAGTGGCAATAAAATCAGAGTCTGTAATTTATTGTCACTAAGTTTTATTTCGTGGCCAATGTACAATGTGGTTCCAGGCAAACCGGATGCAGATTAATACCAGTATTTTACATGGAGCGATTGCCTGACCTCCACAACCCAGTTCCTGGGTAACACAATATCTCGTGGTATGGTAATTGGCAGACTTTTAGGCCTCTCACTACCCGTAACAACTGTCATAGACCATGATTTGACAACCGGGACCAATGGCTTAACATGCTCTCCGAGACATGGAGGGGTCTCCGCATGATATGATGGTCACCCATCCCCAAACCAACAGTGCCAAGAGATTTTAAGTGAATCTGTATTTAATATGAATGTGGTTATGGAACTGCTTCTGATTCAAAATAATGTCCATGTTTGCAGATTTGGGTCAGAGAGGCATCTTAGATTTGTACTAAGTCATAATTTTAAAGACTTAACGTCCCAGACCAGAGTTGGTCCGCTAGTCAAACTTTGCTCATATCTGGACTATAAAATATCAATGCCAGATGCCAATGTCCATATCAATGCCAGATGCCAATGTCCATATCAATGCCAGATTTGGACCAAGGCTGTCAGTGTTAACGAATAAGATGATTTGCGTACCTACAGTAAACACAAAATACATATGACAACAATATTGCGCAATAGACGAATTCGGGTCTAAATATCCTTAGAATAAACCTTTGCTAATAAACAACAAATCATTGCAGATATATTGAAAGTAATTAGGCATAGAATTCATTAATATTTACCTGAATAATCCTAGAAAGACGGTCGTGAAAGTTTTGCTGCGTAAATTTAACTTTTCTGATATAAAACCCACGAATCCTCGATATTTTGTAATGTTTATGTACAACTGTGGGTGTCTTCCTCTGTGTTTTAGACAATATAATGTCTATGAAGTCCTGTAATACAAAAATTGTGCGTATTATGTTAGGTTAGAACACATGATATGAGTTATCGTAAAAATTTCGTATAAGCATAGAATTTTGCATTATATACCTTAGCTGTAGGAACTACAGCGATCTTTTTGAAGTTATACAAACTCATTTTTAGTTATTTTATTACACTTAAAAATAAAAAATTGCTCTGTATGAGCTCAACACGTAAACACGTGTTTTTAAAAGAAAAAGAAACGTCAACAACGTCAAGTTGACAACATCGAAGCGTTTTGCATTTGCATTTTGAGCGAGTTGCATTTTACAAAGTCACATCTAATGATTTACTTTTAAAACCTGTTATAAGAATTTAATGTAATATTTATAAAAAAAACTAGTTACGTTATATTTAATAATAATATGTTATAATCATCAATCATACTTAAACAAACACCGAGATCTAAATCAAATAATTTAATTATTGGAATCCCAAGAACGATACAAAACGCAAGTTATATACCCCCTGGTCTGTCACGGTCTGTGCCACAGCAAGGTCAAAAACCTCCTTTGTCTGTCACTTACCGTGGGACGGCAAGTGACAGGAAGTATGAAAACGTTTGACGAAAATACGTATATCTGTGGAACTAAATGCCCTATCTCTGTTATTCTAGTGTTATTATAATCAGGAATAACAGGGCTAGCAATATAATATTCACTGTTACCAACATTACCCACAATAGAGGCGCGATAAGTCACACAAAATTTTCCGAATTTTCCGCGTGAATTTTCCGGCATTTTCGCGAACTTTTAATTTTCTTTTGTAAATGTTTTGATGCTATTATCCTCTTTTTTATTTTTTTATCGCGTAGAGTGGTTAATAAACTATAGAAATGAATAGTACCGTTACGAAAAAATCAAAGGTTTAATTGAATTTTTTGTTTTTTTAATAAAACAATAATAATAATTCATTTTCCAATTTCCCTTTCAAATTACTTATTTATTTAAAAAAAAAAGACTCGAAACTAATTTAAAAAAAGCAGAAATTTCATACAGATTACGATAATGTAACAATGTTGTATACGATTCTTATTGGAATATTGAGAAATCGTTGTTTATATTAAAATTGAAAAGGGGCGGGGCTACGGTAACGGCCATTTTGACATTTGGCAGATTTAGCCTGACAAGAGCCATACCAGGTTAAAGGTTATGGACCATAGGTTAACAATTTCATAATCTTGCTATTACTAAAAATATTGAACTTATCGTAATTAATAATAAGGATATATTAATTAATTTAAGCTTAATGAAAGTATTTACAAAGTCATTAAATTCATTAGCGTCGAATTCGTTCGTATTAGTATCCATTATTTCCTGACAGCAAAGTAAATAGGATTTCAGTGAATTTATTTTTACATATGGTAATCAATTTATTAATTGTCAAATTGCCCATAGCATAACTTGATGAGGTTATGTTGGTCGTGTAATATTCACTAAAAAAAGAATGCCGGTTAATCTATTGGATATAATACATTAGGAAGAAAATAGCAATAAAACATATTTTTGCATAACAAACTATACGAGTCTCAGAAATTACGTGATTTATTGTAAGTAAAATATTGCATCATGTTTCTTTTGTTTTTGTCACTGTTACAAAATTATTTAGTTACATACTAAAGCTACATAGCTTTATTGTGTTATTTATTGGATAATTTTAATTCTATCCTTACTCTTTACCGATCAATTAATAAGATAGTATCAAGGAACCGGGATATTAGTGTTTACACAACATATTCATTTTTTCCCTTACACTGTGTACTGAAGTTCAACTATTCTATAGAATCTAGATATAGATATAGAATACATAGTAAACACTGTACTCTCCTAAACGGACAATATTCTTAAGGGCTTTCCTCTACATGACAATTAAAAACTATGCAAATTTGAATTTTACATAAATAAATATTATATCATAAAAATAGTGAGTGGTGTGTGTGCATTGCAGGATAATTTTAGAAGAAACGGACCGAACAAATTATGTATTCAAGAATATGCAGCGTCAGGTCACACCTGAATCACCGCATGATCACAGGCAGCAACATGTACAGCAGTGGCATTCTAAAAAAGAAGGAGCCCCATTCAAAAGCCTTACTACCCGGCAAAATGGTTCACGGCTTCCTCATTCAAGAAGTAGAGCCAATAAAAGAATACAACATGACAGCATACTACCTCATACACGAAAAGACTAAAACAGAGTACCTGCATTTAGAACGAGATGATCCTAACAACGTATTTTCAGTAGGTTTCCGTACAACTCCTCAAGATTCCATGGGTACCCCACACATTTTAGAACACACAGTCCTGTGTGGCTCTGAGAATTATCCCGTAAGAGATCCGTTTTTCAAAATGTTGAACCGATCATTGGCTACGTTCATGAATGCATTGACAGGCCCTGATTACACATTTTACCCTTTCTCTTCACAAAATGAGATTGATTATAGAAATCTGCAAAAGGTCTACTTAGATGCTGTCTTTAAACCTAATTTGTCTAGGTTAGACTTTTTACAGGAAGGCTGGAGGTTAGAACATATGAATGTGGAAGACAAATTATCTGAATTAACATTAAAAGGTGTTGTTTATAATGAAATGAAAGGAGCTTTCTCAGAAACGGGTTCACTGTTTGGGCAAAAGTTTATCAACACCATTTTACCAAAAGGAACATACGGTTACGTTTCTGGTGGTGACCCATTATGCATTCCAGACCTCTCACATGACTATCTGAAGGAATTCCATTCTACATACTACCACCCTAGTAATGCTAGAATTTATTCATATGGCAACTTTCCTTTAGAAGCAAATTTAAAATTTGTCAATGATACTTATTTGAGTCAGTATGCTTATTTGGACCCAAAACACACTATAGTGCAACGTCAGCCGAGATGGAAAGAGCCAAAAAAAACGCAAATATCATGCAGAGTCGATCAATATGGAGTACCTGTTGAAAAACAAAACCAAATTGCCATAGGATATGTTATGTCTGATATAACCAGTATTTACGAAACATTTATGATGATGGCTCTAACAGAACTCATGATTATAGGGCCAAATTCGGCATTCTACAAAAGTCTGATCGAGAAAAACATTTCAGGAGGCTATAATTCTCTCACGGGATATGACAATCAAATTAGAGACACATTATTTGTAGTGGGGCTACGAGATGTCGAGAAATCTAAGTTCAAAATGATTGAAGATATTGTAAATCAGACTATTCAAGATATACATGACAAAGGGTTTGAAAAGGATCATATTCAAAGTGTTCTTCATGGTTTTGAGCTATCAATCAAACATCAATCGCCAAAGTTTGGACTCAATCTTCTCTTCAATCTTATGCCGTTATGGAATCATAACGGACCAATCTTAAGTGCTCTAAAAGTAAATCAATTGCTGGATCAATTGAAAACCAACTTGATGGAACCCGCCTATGTCAAAGAAGTGATTGAAAAATACTTTATTCTTAACAATCATAAATTAACAATGGTCATGGTGCCCGATCAACGTTTCGATGATGCCTTTACAGAAGCTGAAGTCAAATTATTGAAAACTAAAGTTAAGTCCCTAACAAGCAAAGATAAAGATATAATTTACAAAGAGGGGTTAGAACTCTCTAAAGCACAAAAGAAAGTACAGAACTTGGAAATACTTCCTTGTTTGAAACTGGATGAAATAACTTTGAATAAAACTGCACCTCCATTAAAGCATACCGTGGCTGAAAACATTCCTTTGCAATTGTGTGAGGCTAATACCAATGGTGTGACATATTTCAAAGGAGTGGTCGGTACCGATTGCTTGGAGGACAAACAGAGGCAACTACTACCTTTCTTCAACTATATAATCAACAAGTTTGACACCAAAAATTATAACTACAGAGATTTCGACAAGCATATTAGCAAATCAACATCTGGGTTAGGTTTTCTCACACATATTACAGAACATATTGATCAGACGGGACAATTTGAACAAGGCATATTGATAAGCAGTCATTGTTTAGACAATAACCTACCAAAAATGTTAGATATATGGAGTGAAATATTCATGAAACCAAATTTCAGTAACAGTGAAAGAATGAAAATGCTTTTCTCTAACTATTGCTCTGCCCTAAGCAATGGAATCATTGACAGTGGCCATACTTACGCTATGCAAGCAGCTCGATCATTAGTTACCTCCGTAGACGAATGCAAAGAAAATCTGATGGGATTGCACCACATAATGACCATGCAAGAAATCCAGAACAATCAAACCATAGAAGATGTTCAATCTACAATTGATTTGATCGGTGAACAAATTTTGAAAGGAACCAACTTAAGGGCAGCCTTCCACTACAGCAACATGAACAATGATCTTCACGAAAATGTTAATAAATTCTGCAAAAAATTATGCACTGGTGTGGAACATAAAGAAATGAATAGGATCAACTGGACAGATGCTACGAAAATGCCTAAAGAGAACCGTGGTGTACATATTGTCATGAATATTCCAGTTAATTTTTGCGCAAAAGTTGTGCCCGCTGTACCTTATACTGACCCCGATTATGCCAAATTACGGGTGCTTTCAAGATTCTTGACGTCTAAATATTTACACCCTGTTGTCAGAGAACAGAATGGGGCATACGGTGGTGGCGCGATGATAACCTTAGACGGAGTGTTCAACTACTATTCTTATAGGGATCCCAACTCCAGGGTTACCTTGAACGTGTTTGACGAAACAGCACAATGGATGAGCAAAAATACCAAATTAGTTGATGATCAAAATCTGTTTGAAGCCAAACTGTCTATTTTACAACAAATGGACCAGCCAATTGCCGAATATATGAAAGGAATCGATCTATTCCTATATGGATTGTCTTATGATATTTGGAAGACTCAAAGAGAAAGGGTGTTAGCTGTGAAGAAGGAAGATTTAATTGAAGTATGCCAGAAATATTTGAAGAATGATCAGTGGTGCGGGAAGTGTGTTATTGGAGAAGGTTCAAAAGACCTTAAGGAGGGCCCGGAAGTTTGGGAAGTAATTAGTGGACCACAACAATAGTTTCGATTCGTTCTCAGTGCTGTCTTTGATCATTTTAATTGATGAAGTGAAATTGTTAATAATTGTTTCGTAGTCGTTATGTAAAGATTGTTGGACAAAATTAAAAATCTTGAGATCAGAGAGAAGGCTTGTGCTTAAGTCAATGTAATGTAACTTTTGGTAGAAACTAGAAGAGCAGCTATAACTCCCTACAACTGTAAATGGACCCATTGATTAGCTACCTCTTTCATTTATGAATTCGTGATCCTTAAGATTGTGATTTTCTTGCCACAGTTTGGCGCCAAAGTCAGCCCGGCGCCATTTTGTTACCTCGTGAATAGAGAACGAGAATCCCCAGGATGCAGACAATCTGATAAAAAAAACTATCTAATCGTCAATAAGCTCTAAAACTAATAAATATAGAAAAAAATCTTGGATTGGTCTCAACGCGAGCATTCGTACAGTGGTACGATGAACCGAAACTTGCAAGAATTTCGAAAGAACGAAGTCCATTGGACGTATGGTTAACCACGCCCGCGGATTCCCGAACAGTTGCTCGCGAGTTAATGTGTGGGTACACCTTTATAACGAACTCAAGAAAAAATAAGACTTCTAATTAAACCTAGTATTGATATAGTACGTATCTCGTACCCAAGTCACAATTTTTTTCTACTATTTACAAATACCTACCTAATTGTTGTAGATTTGAATTTTAAGTCGTAAAATGATTCGATTTTGAAATTGTATCTTAAAAGTTTAGAATGAACAACATAATTGTTAATTTATTACTGAGTATGTCATGTTGAGACTGTTGTTAATAAATATTATTTTTCAATGATAACTGTGTTTTGTTTTTACTGGGATTTTCAATAAAATAAAGGTATAAAATACTGCAAACGGCCGTGTTGACTGAAACGCCAATTACAGCGAATGACGTCGGGCCTCAATTGATTTAATGATAATCACTGCGGTGGTGTTGCTTTAACTTTTATCAAATGTTATCGAAGCGTGACGTCACAACCCATCATAAGCGACGCCATGACACCCATGAGCGTTTTCGCGCTTAATTAAATTTAGTTAGATTATAATGCCATAATCTGCTTTAAAACAGAGTTTCTTGCTGACATAATGTTTTTCGGAAATAGTAGACGTGTACCTATATTATAGCAAGAGATTTCAAAATCAGTCATCATGCCTATTCCCATCGCATTCTAGGCTGCCTTTTCACTACAGAAGTGGTACAGTAGAACATACGTCCGTGGTAACAGTTTGACACAAACTCTTTAGCTTTATAATATTAGTACCTATAGATATATAATATATTCATTATTTTAAATAACTTTCTGTTCCCGTCTGTTTCAATATGTTAGTGATTGCCTCATTAGTTGGGTCGTCACAAACGCGGCAGCCGCACGTGAAGTCCTAGGCTCCAACCTACGACTTCCCAGTAGACCGTCCCAGGACGGTCAGTGTTATCGGGTTATGTTGGGAAATCCTCAGTAGCAATCCGGGTCTAGAATGTGTGACAAGTGGCAATAGACTCGCCATGGGACGTAATGACGTCACCAGTGATATTGATATGTGATACAGTGGTTCTCACCGTGGGAGAGCCATGCTTCGTCACGAATGGGCCGGCTCGACCGGAGTGATACTACGACCTCACAGAAAACCGCCGTGAAACAACGCTTGCGTTGTGTTTCGCCGAGTGAGTGAGGGTACCGGAGGCTCAAAAGCCCGGAACGCACTTGCGACACCTCTGGGGTTGCGGGTGTCCATGGGCGGCGGTAATCGCTTACCATCAGGCGTTCCGCCTGGTCGTCTGCCCCAACCCCATAAAAAAAACAGTTGGTACCTACACCCACTTACAACTCTGCGTTACTCTTTGGGGAATACAGGCGTGATGCTATGTTATGTAGGTATTTATCCAACTGATGTTTATTTCTTTTTTATCAGGAAATCATGTCACTACCACCCCATTTCAATAACCCTGAAGAATATTTCGACGAATGCATGACATTTTTTCAAGAATATCAGAATTTATACATTCACCCCAACACAGATATATTAATACACAATATTCTGGACTTAATCGCTGTAACAGATGAAGAAATAGACGTTTTCAATGAAAATGTTATATTGAGTGCTAGCGACGATCAATATCTGAATAATTTTTTCACTAAACTGAAGGAGCTGCAGGTTATCTACAAGGATTTTCGCGAAGATACTTTGGATAGTGACTTCAATGTTCCCGTTAGTCCTAAAAAGAAACACGAGATCATATACCTAGCCAAAGAAATCAAAGAAATGTGCGGCACTGTTGGTTGTGAAGTCATTGTAGACTTTGGATCGGGCCTGGTAAGCATTTTCTTTTTTCCTGTTCCTGTTTCTCGTTTTCACTTGTATCTTAAATGGTTTCCAGGGCTACTTGGATCAACTATTATTTGAAAAGACTAACTACAACATTTTAGGAATTGAATGTAACGAAAGTCATTATGTTGGCGCTAAAAAACGACAACGGAAGTACCATTCAAACTCCATAGATAATGTGAAATATATAAAACATACAATAGGCGAAGATTCTCATGGAAATATCCAGGAATATTTACAGGATAAGTTACTCAATACTCAATACTCAATATTTATTGCTTTTCCATAATGTACATTTGTAACAGTTGGTATGTTAAAATAAATATAGAAACAATTATGGACCCTGCTGGGCACAGCATATTTGTAGAGGAGAGGAAGAATGCTTTCTTATACTACTTTTACTTAATTTACTGTTAATAATTATATTTCTTTGTTTACTTATATACTATATGCCTATAATTTGTGCTTATTTAGGTGCCTATACATCTATTTTATAACATTATATATTAACTATTAAATATTATCATTGCTATATTATAAATTATTAATTAAATTGCACTTATTAAGTTATATTATTAAATATTATATACATGTATATAAGTAATAATTTCAATATATTATTATTTTTATATTGTATTTTTATTTTATGTAAGTATATATAACATGTATGTCTATTATGTCATTTTAAGGCTATTCATTAAATATTCATTTATACTGTAGAAACATTTGTCTATTAGGAAGTTCTTTAATTTTTTAACAAAAATATCGTATTTAGATTCATTTTTAATTTGTTCTGGTAGCTTATTGTATATTTTTACGGACATGACAAGGGGACTAGAAGAATGCATTTTTATCCGGGATGTAGGTAAGTTCAGTCTATTTCTATGCCTCAGTGTATATTTATTCTGAATAGTTTCCCTAGTGTTGTAATATTCCGGGTATTTACGCACAAATTTACAAATTTCTAGAATGTAGATGCAGGGAAGGGTAATTATTTTTAGACTTTGGAAGTGCGGCCTGCAAGACTCTGTTTCTTTTATATTAACTAAAATTCTTATAAGTTTTTTTTGTAAGGTGAAGACAGTTGGTGCGTCGGTGCTATTTCCCCATAGAATTATTCCATAAGTGAACCAAGAATAAGCGTAGGCGTAGTAACTCATGAGCGCCGTTGAGAGATCTGTGGTCTTTTTGACCTCGCGTAGGGCATAAGAGAATTTTGCTATTTTTGCTCGCACTTTCTTCACATGCGGTTTCCAGTTAATATGGGTGTCTATTGTTATTCCCAGTAGGGTGAATTCTTTTACAACCTCTAACGTGTGTTTTTTAAAGGTGAAATTTATATTTATAGGGGATTTTTGGTACGGAAAAAAGGATATTAATTTTGTTTTTGAAAAATTTACTTCTAGGTTGTGTTCTTTCATCCAGTCAACTGTTGCAGTGATAGTAGAATTTAGTTTTTCATTTAAATTTACATTTGTTTGACATGATATTAACAAGGATATGTCATCCGCAAAGAGCACACTAGGTCCCGCGATGATTTTAGGCAAATCATTTATATAAATTAAGAATAATAGGCATCCTATCACGCTACCTTGGGGTATTGAAGCTATTATGTGTTTTTTATTAGAGCGGACGTTTTCTATATAATTGTTATTTTGGTTAAAAAATTCTATTTCTACGAACTGCTGTCTATCTGTGAGATATGATGTCAACCATTTATGAGCTAATCCACGTATACCCATTCTGTAAAGTTTATCTAAAAGTATCTGGAATTGCACTTTGTCATAGGCTTTTGTCATATCAAGCAGTATGCCTATTGCATACTGCTTGTTGTTAATTATGTTTAGGGCTTCCTGGATAAATTTATATACTGCCAATGTTGTTGATTTATTTTTGCGAAATCCATTTTGGTGTTCGTCGAATATTTTGTATTTTTCGCAAAAGGAATATATTCGGGTGGTCATTGCCTTTTCAAAGATTTTAGAGGCTGTGGGTAAAAGGGCAATGGGTCGATAATTGTTCGGGTCTGTTTTCAGATTTTTCTTGTGGATAGGTTTTATAACTGCTTGTTTTAGTAGGTCTGGCACAACACCTTCATTAAATGATTGATTTACTAGTATATAAAATGGTATTGTGAGCTCATCTGCACAAAATTTAAATAAGGTAGGCGGGAGCCCATCAATTCCATGACTCTTTTTATTTTTTAATTTTTTTATTATAAGGTTTACTTCCCGAGGGCTAACAGGGTTAAGGAATATGGTATTCTCCAAATGAGGCGAAGCATTACAATTTCTGACATTTATACCCGACACATTTTCTCCAATAGAAGCAAAAAAATTATTAAAGTAATTTGCAATTTGCTTTGGATTAGTTAAAAGTTCATTTTCGACTTGTAGTTTTATATTTTGTTTATCTTTTTTTATTTTATTTTTATTCGTTCGTTCATTTACAACACTCCAAATTGTTTTTATTTTATTATTAGATTTAGAAATTTTATTTTTATAGTGTAATTTTTTAGCTATGACGACAGCAATTTTTAAAATTTTTTCGTAACGTTTGTAATATTTTGTTATTACTTGATTATTAGCTTTTAATGCAAGTATTTTTAATAGTCTTTTATGTTTACAAGAGTGCTTAATTCCTACCGTTAGCCAATATCTTTTATATTGGGTTTTTAGTTTTATTTTTTGAACCGGTATACAATCATTTAGAATTTTTAATAATGTATCATGAAACGCGTTATAATTTTCGTTCATATTTTTATTTAATGATAAAATTTTATCCCAGTTTTGAGCGCTCAACTTTGTTTTAAAAAGTTCCATATTTGTTTGGTTATATAATCTTTTTTTAGTATACCAGGTAATATGTTTGGAGGGGTGGGGAAGTTCTAGGTGGATAACTGTCGCACTGTGGTCAGAGAACCCTAATTCCTCCACCGTTGTAAACATTTTGGAATCATTAAAGTTTGTGAATAGCAAATCCAAACACGTAGAAGTAGTAGATGTTATGCGCGTAGGGGAATTTATATGTTGTTTATACTTGTACTCTAACATAAAATCTAAAAATTGATTGGTTTTTAAGTTATTATCTAAAATATTTACATTAAAGTCACCTCCTATAATGACGTTTGTTTTTGAATATTTATTATTTATATAATCTAAAATTGTTTTAAGTTGTTTAAAAAATAATTCCTCCTCCCTTCTATTCCAGTATATAATTAATAACAGAAAATTTTCTTTAGGTAGTTCACATGCACATGCTTCTATGACATATTCAATAGACATATCTCTAATTGCTACAATATCGTTGTACTCTATATTTTCTTGTAGTAGAATGCATACTCCGCCGCCGGTGTGGTTGACTCTGGAATACGAAGATGCAATATTGTATCCAGTGATTTGTACGGTATCCATTTTTACAGGCGTTAGCCAGGATTCAGATATGCAAATAGCGTTGTATATAGGTTTCTGAACAGTAAAGGCTTCTAAGATATGTAGTTTGTTGTGTAGGCTTTGCATATTTTGGAATAGTACGTTAAATGGCTTGTCAGTACTTCCGAAAGGAACGGTTTTTATTATTCTCACTTGTTTCCACTTCGAATGGTTGGTTGTTACTTCGTCTCATTGTCTGATGTTCTTGCTCAGTATTGTGGGACTCTGTGTTACTTCCTGGGACGTTGTTGTTTTCTATTAGCTCTTCGTGGTTTTTATCAACCTTTTTTCCTTCTATGTACAATTCATTATTTCTGATAATCGCATGTAAGCCTTTTTTTCTCGCTTTGATCATTTCCTCTCGTAGTGTTTGTCTGGTTTTGCGCTCATTTTCATCTAAAAGTTTTGACACAGATAGTCCGGTTCCTTGTAGGTATTCGTTGTTGTTTATAATATATTTAGTCATCCTTTTGCTTAAGAGTTCAATGACCAGCGGCCTGTTTGTATTAGATTTTTTTCCTATCCTGTAAAAGTTTTCTACATATCCTAAAAGGTCGGTGTTCATGGTTTCTTGAAATATTTGAATTATCCTGTCATGTAAATCTTTTTTGGTCTCTTTATAATATTCTGAAATGCCGTAAAGTACAAACTTTTTAGCATTTGATTCCGTACAATGTATTCTCGGCTGTAGAGTCTTTGTAGTTAACTCTTGTATTTCTTTCTGTAGTTTTTTATTCTCTGTAGTCAATCTTTCTATTTCCGAGTTTATGTGTTCTATTTGTTCTATTCTTTGTTCATTTTGTTTGAAAAGAGTGTTAGTTTTGCATTCCATATCTTGTCTTAGTTGTGTAATAGCTTCTTTTATTTCTGTGTGGATAATATTCTTTATCTCTGTTAATATTCGCTGATTATTTTCGTCCAGGCGTTTTATCATTATATCATTTAGTTTTTCTATCATTGTTTCAGCTAAGGTATTGCGTAGTAAGTCTTTTCCATTATCTTCTACATATGTATCGCCTAACACACTATTATCTTCCGAGTTAGTGGTGTTATTTATATTGTCCGATCTTCTTTTTCTCACGGTAACATTGTTATCATCATAGGGTGACTGGAATTTCAGCGTAGACGCACGAGGCTGTATAGGCGTATTTGAGTTGTCTCGCTTGGGCATTTTGCAACGGCAAGCTTGGCACTTCCACTGTTTTTTGCATTCTATAGACATCGAATCGATAAAATCGTCATTTAGGACGTTTGCACATTCTGCGTCATAAGCATCTTGACATAATGTGCAAGATAGATATCTTCGGCGCCTTATTTCTTTATTACACCCAGCACATATGACTTGAGACATTTTCTTGCTGGCAGCGCCCTCTATTGTAGTGGCTTACAAACGTAATGTTCTAACAGTAATCTGAATCAAGCGCGCGCAGCAGGTGTGCAGAGAGCGTTCGATGTTAGTTAAGCTAAGCCAAACTAGATGGCGCTGTTAGGTATGTTTTGGACGGTGACTTGAAATATTTGACTTCGAGATTATTTTTCAGTCGATTTCTTTATTTGCAACTTTTTACTCACAGTTTAATATAAAAAGCGATAAACACGATTGTTTGCATTGTTCGTTTGTGATATTGGTGCACACATATAGTTTATTTGCTGTTTTACACCACTTTTCACTGTTGTTCGTTAATAATTGTTTTTTAAAATATTTCATAAAACACTACAATTACGCTTTGTACTTTATGTAATTTCTGCAGTTTATAGTTATACGAACTTATTCACACACTTTTCACTTCTTAAACTGTAGTTATAATATTTTTAAACTTAATTATAACACGGACCCGACGTAAACATTGGCACACTAGCGCCTCCTCCCAGTTTAAAAATCATAGAGAGTTTTGTATAACGGGCCTTCATGCCTGTGCTGATTTGACTATAGACGCGATCAGCTTATTTTTAAAGATGGCTGATGCCAAAGCAATGGTTATAATGCCTTGTTGTTATCATAAAATGGTTGAGATAGATGGTATATTCAAGAATTTTCCTTTAAGTAATTGCCTGAAGAATATTTTTAAAAGGTCTAAAGGTGAAGAGTACGCAGGTGTTCCTTTCCTAAGATTGGCTGCTCAACCACCATCTGTAACTGATAAATTGGAAGACTTGGTTTTCAATTTATTGTCAAGAGCTACTCTACAAGTGTACGCATCGCGACGTAAGTATAGTAATCTTGATTATTTTAATAGATATAATAGTAGATACAATCGAATCAGGCGATAGTGGTTATCTTCTGAGTTCAATAGTCATTCGCTCTATTGTTTATGGGATTTTTAAACCGGTTGCCAATGCAAATCAGAACGGCCTGCCTGATAGTAAAGCGGCTACCTAACTTTATTCAACATAAAATTAATAAAATAATTTTTCAGATAATTGCAAATTAAAAAGGAATAAACGGAAAGCTGTGAAAACGAAAACCATGGGCAGAAATTTTGAAAACTACGCCCAAGATGCTGCTACTAACGGTTTTACTTTAGTTAAAAATGTACTTTCTGAGGAAGATACTAAGGTCGAGTATCCTACATTTAATCTAGAAGAACTATTAATGCTGTGGAAAGAAATATCTCAAGTGACATATAAAAGAGCGGGCATTTTTATCATGCTTCAAAATTATTTGCAGCCTGTTATCGAGAATTTGATTTTATACGACAGGCTGGTATATTTGATAGAAAATGGAGTCAAACATTGTGAATTTAAAAGAATATTAAACGTGAGAACATCGCCTCGTTGCTTGGCTTTACTAGCTTATAAATAAATATAGGTGCAGGAATGCAGGTGGGTGCACCTATGTCATGGATGTAGTTCTTTATTTTGTATTCATAATTCTATAAATTGATTTTAAAGTACCTATCTCTCAGTCGTTTTCCTTTGCGGTACTTTCGAATTTATCCACATACAAAATATGATGTATTAATGTTATTCTACAATACTCAACAAGTACTCAACCGTGTATGAAATAAAGGTATATTATCTATATACTCAACTCAACAATCACGAAGTTTTCTTCTTTACATCGATGTATGGATGAATCCTCTTTGTACGAAGCACCGTTACATGCCACCATGCCACAGACTACTTAGCTCGCGGCCACAAAATTGACGAGTGGTGAAGGAAGTGGACAGAGACGTAGTGTGGCTGCGTTACTCGTCATGCCACTCTTCCTGCCCGTTGATCCAGTTTTTGACTGAAGTTTCTTTCCACAAAATGTTAAGCTTCGATCTGGATTCGGATTCGCACGCTGCCATAATGTCATTGTCGCCATTGCAAGGCGAATACTGGAATGCGAAGCAACGCGATGAATTTCGCTAGTAGGGGAGTGTGTGGCGGCTAGGGCAATATTCGCGGTAGCACGACGTGCAGCGCGAGTAGCAATGCGAGGAGCATAGTGTAGCTGAGGGGTAAGAGATACTACGTTACATGCTGAAAATGTAGTAGAACCAGTACCAAACTGTCCCGGTGGTTGTAGTAAGTGTGTAGCTTTGCACAGCCTTTCTCTTTGATAAAATGTTTGGTGGACCACAGGGCTGGCTGCTTGGCTTTGTAGATCTTCGTTTGTGGGTCACACGCCTATCTTAGAATCGGTTTCCAAATGTTTTTTTTTATTCAATCTTTCTGTAGGTTTGGTCCTTGGTAACGTTATACTATCCTATAGAGAACAAATAAGCCTAATTAAAGAAAGATTATTTAAAAGAAAAAAATATAAACCGATTTTTAAATATTATAATATTAATTTGTCAAACACTACTCGGTCTATGATTTAGATTGATGTAAAAGTTTCTAAATTGTCTATTAATTAGCTGTCATTTGTAATTCTGACAACTCAACATGGCCGAATCCTCTCCGAGCTCCCGTTCGCGTTGATTTACTTTAAAGAAAATTAAATTAATAATAATTTGGATTATTCTAAGCTAGAGTGTAGTGTTATTCAAGTGGGACATTGTTTTACTCGGTTGTTGTTTTGCTCCTACTATTTGTAATTTTATAAAGAAATACCGGTATTGGACAATATTTCCAATCTCTCTTCCCACATCTCAAAATGGATAATGAAAATGCGTATTGTCGCCTTTGTGCTGACTTAAAGCTGAACGATGACCTCTCAAATTTGGAAAATGATATTGAAAAGCGACGAGAAATCGTCAATAAGCTGGCACGATTCAACATAAGTATTAATTTCAATAATATTTTGCCGAAAACAGTTTGTCGTGATTGTGTGAATAACTTAAATCACGCATTTAATTTTGTTACTACTGTAGATCAAGCCCAAGAGGCATTTACAGACTATATAGAAGTTCAGAAGAACGAAGTTGATTCAGAACCCGAGGACTTTAATTATGAGCACCTCGACAAAACTCATGCTGATGACGACTTTAGTGATGGAAGTATCAAAGGGGAAGATGACGACAACAGTTACGAGGGTACGAGTGATGCAGCCGAGATTGAATTCAATGACTTAAAATTTAAATCAAAAAAAGAAGATACTAAACTGAAACCAAATATTTTGAATATAAAGAAATCTGTATCAAGAAAAAAGGTACCAAGTTTGGCAGAAATAGAGCTGTGCGAGTCTTGGGATGAATATGTCTGGTGTTGTAGCTACTGTGAGAAACAATTTGAAAATGTTGATCAGTTAAGGCTGCATTCTATGCAGTTTCACAGCACCTGTAATGCTTATAGCTGTTATGATTGTGATGAATATGACTTGGATCTTGATCATTTCATCTCCCACATCGTTAAACACAGGCCTTTCTTAATACTTACATGTAATAAATGCTCTGAAAAATGTTCCACATTGAAAATGATGAAAAACCACATGGCTTCACATTTAGACACCGACTATGTCTGCATTGGATGCAACAGTACTTTTTCAAATCAAGATGAATTACATGAACATATGGCTATATTTTATAAAGATGAAGATTCCAGAGATGTACCGATACACACAGAGAATGATAGCTTAACATGTGTTATATGCCAAAAGACACTAAAAAATATGCTTCTACTGAACAGACACTTAATAATACACACTGAGAGAAAACGGGACCATATTTGCGATGCATGCGGTAAAAGCTTCTATAACAAGAAAATGCTAGCCCAACATATTATTGTACATTCAAATGACAGACCCCACCAGTGTGAAGTTTGCAAATATTCCTTTAAACTATTATCTGAGTTGCGTACTCATGTGTCCGTGCATTTCGGCACAAAATCTTTTGCTTGTGATAAATGTGGAAAATGTTTTCGGAGAAGAAAAGAAGTGACTATCCATAGCTTGGTCCACTCTGGTGAACGGCCTCATGTGTGTTCACATTGTGACAAGACCTTCCGTTTCAAACATCTTCTCAGACAGCACATACGTTTGCATACAGGAGTGAAACCTTATACTTGCGAAATTTGCCCACGTGATTTTAGGAACTGGTCGAATTTTAACAAACATATGAAAGAGCAGCATGGAATAGACAAATCTAAAAGGAGACGTACTTCTGATGGTCTTTATGCCTTGGATCCAGTTACAGGAAAAATAATTTATCCTGAGGAAGACAAACTGCTTGAATGGAAAAATGAAATGCTGACACGTAGAAAATTAGGGAGACCAAAGAAAATTGAAGAGAGTGACATGCAAAGTAAAGAAAAAGCTGAGCAATGAGGATGAAAATAATGATAATTGAAAATAGCATCACGCCTGTGTTCCCCGAAGGGGTAGCAGAGACGTACACAGGTTTACACCCAAATTTCACCAATACTGATATTAAGTCTATGTAATAGGTGGTGGGCCTATTGCCATCTACCGGACACAATTCTAAACTCCGGACTGCTAGTGACAATTTTTTAATCTGTTGGCTCATTATTAGCATACACAATAGATTTTTATTGTTATGAAGCACGTATTTGTATGTGGCTGAGCCAAAGGGTTAAACAGAAAAACTCCAGTTTACCTGACCTAGGAATCGGACTCGAGATCTCATGCTCAGCAGTCGCGCTTGGGACCACTAAACCAATGAGACAGTCTTATGATATCATAGTGGTATGTTAATTGAAGCAGATTTATTTAATATATTACGATTTAGTTGAAATTCTACACTATGGCCCCATACCTAGGCTGCTGTGAGGTATGGTCCGATGGCTGTGCAAATTGGAAGGAATTGATCAAATGACTTGTTAGAGAGATGCGAGGGTCGCATGCGTGATGATGATTGGAAACCCTATATTCTGGGTGGCCTAGTTGAAAACGCTTTCTAGTTTGAAATGTGGTATTTTTAACCCACTTTGAAAAGTAAAAATCAATTGAATGGTCAATCAGATATAAAAACAGATAAATTTCCTACTTCTATGAAGAAACTGTTAACATATTAAACTGTAAATACTGGAATGGATTATCAATATCTGTAAGATGATTGTGTTTTAATACAATTCTGTATCAATATACATTTAAGTATGCATTATTATTTTATTGATGGTCACGTTTATTACCGATCTGCGGCCACTACTTTTTAAACATTTATTACATACTCGCGGCTTCTCCCGTGTGGATTGTCAGATTGATAATGCAGCTTTCTACTGGTGAGAGAAGTTTTAAAATCAATTGAGTAGTTTTTGAATTAAATCCTTACAAACAAAAAAATCTATTCTTTTCTCTTTATAATATTAGTATACTTACACAAGTGCCCGTAGCCCGTGCTTCGCAGAGCACGTAATCCCGTCGGTCGGTCCTGCGCCTTATCTCTCTCGAGTCGTGTCGGATTGAAGGAAGAGGGAGTGCATGTGTTTGCGCATACACTAGTGCACTATAATATCTCCCGCTTACTTGGCTAATCTCCATGGAGATAGGCCGCCGTGACCGAAATACGGTCGGGAGCAGTAGGTAGCGACCGTATTATTTTTCCATTTAAATATATAATAACTTTAGAGTTCGCTAAGCATGCGTTAATGTTTTTTAAAGATTTATCTTTAATTGTTAAGGTAATTGCATTCTTTACGACATTGTATTAACTGCAAAGTTAGTCGTGTCGGTTCGGTCACCTGTATAGGAACTGGATAGATAGCAATGACGACGCCAAAAGACGTGTTAAAATATGGATGAAAAATTCGCGGTGGTGAGCAGAGGTCGAGATGACTTAGTGGTCAGAGCACCTGTAGTATTTATCCGGGAGGCGCAGGTTCGAATCCTGCTCGCGACCGTATTCTTTTTCCATTTAATATTATAATTATATACAATATAATCAAACTAGTAGTCATCAGATATGGACATTAGAAGCACCCTTTGTTTGATGTACTCGTCTGTCAAGCGGCTTCTATTGTCGGGTACTGTCAGATTCACGGCTGAAGCAACTCTTTCGGAAGACATCGAAGAAGCCTAGCAAATGAAAGAACCGGCAAGAAAAGCAGACAATTAAGCAAAAATAAAATACGGATCAGATTTTCTCTCAAAGAGAGGTTGATCGAGGTATTGTTTTAGCTCATTGGGCACAGAGCCAGAGCTTGAAACCTCGGGCACAGTTATTGATGACAGGGATAATAACTTTTCATGCCCAGACCAAATTGAAGAAGTCCCAGAGTTTTCTTGTGCTCGTCGTTTAATTTCAAGGTAATAGGGCTTGAAAAATTCTTTGGACATCTTGTTCCAGTTGTTCACTTATTAGTTCCATGCATTAAACACGAAACCAGAGTTGCGTTAAAAAGATACGAATTCGATTCTCGAATAAAAATATCGAATATCAATATAACGCGAATAAAATATATCGTTGATATAAAATATCGATATTTTTTGCCTAAGCCTACTTGTAATCTGTCAAAGTCACTCAAAGTGTCAAGTCAACGTCAAAAGAATCTCTCTTCTGTCAATCCAAGTCCGTAATCCTGTTTTTATTTCGTAATTTTTATATTGCTGTTGTTTTTTTATATTGGAGTAAATATATGAAGTCACATAATGAGCCATAACATATTTTCCATAACGTGATAACAATACTATTTCTTCAGCTAAGATGGCAATTCGGTAAACCTCGATTTGTAGTCTCAATTTACTATTCCACTATGAATAACTCAAAAGATGCTTATTGTCGCCTATGCGCCGAGTTGAAGCCGCTCAATAAGCTTACGAACCTTCAAGATGACAAAGAAATTTGCCAAAAAATCGTCAACAAGTTGTCGCGATTTAACATAGTAATGGATTTTAATGAGAATATTCTGCCTAAAACTGTGTGTTGTGTGTGTACAAAATCGTTAGAACGTGCATTCACGTTTGTAACTGCTGTTGAACAAGCACAAACTGTTTTGAGTGACTTTATTTTAGTGCAAATAAAACGGGATGAAAGTGACTCGGGTGATGAAAACATATTTTTTGAGTCTCCCAATGAGGAGAAAGATGTTATTAATATTAAGGGTGAAGATATTATTGTTAATGAAGCTGTGGATGTAGATATTGGTAAAAAAGAATATAATAATATTGATATTAAACATATTACATTTGATCCTAGTATAAGAGATGTTATAGATACTAAAAATTATGATAAAAATCCAATTATTCAAGATTATGATATGACAGTGAACAACATTGAGGAGCCCTCTGTGAACATTGACAATGACAGTCATAATTATAATTCCAATCAACCTAAAGAAGATGAAATTGATCAAAAAGGTTGCATCTTCGTTAACACCACCAATGTTAAGCGGACATATTCAAAACATAAATTGGTAAAAGATTTCAATTTGTTACCTTCACTGCCAGATAACATTGAGTCCGAGTGTTCTACTGATTATATAAATAAACAAATAAATAGATTAGCTGCCGTACCTTTACATGAGATCAAAATGACATGGAAAGACATGAGTTGGAAATGTTCTTACTGCGGGACACAGTTTCCTAATGTAGTGGACTTGAGAAACCACTTGATGGAAGTTCACAACACCTGTAACTCATACCAATGCATGGATTGTAACGGAAAAAGCTTTCGTCTCAATGGTTTCCTAAAACACGTACACCATCACAGAAAATATTTACATTATTCCTGTCATATATGCTATGAGAAATTTACGAATCCCAACAAGGCACGGCAACATAAACTTACCCACGTCAATTCTAAATTTGTTTGCCATGGATGCAATACATCTTTTCCAACTAATACTGAATTAAGCAATCATGTAACTTCATATTACAAAAAATATTTGAAACCGAACCCTCGAAGTGAGTCCGGTAACAAAGGATACACATGTAGTATTTGCAACAAGTCCTACATAAGCAAAACTGGTATATATTATCATAAACTGACTCATACAGATAGAAAACGGGACCACATATGTGAAATTTGTGGTAAAGGTTTCTATCTAAAAACCAATTTAAATGACCATATGGTTCATCATTCGGATGCCAGACCACATCAATGTGTAATATGTAAATATTCTTTTAAAACTTTAAGTAAACTACGCTACCATGCGCATGTACATTCTGGGATAAAACCATTTGCCTGTGATCAATGTGGCAAATGTTTCAGAGAGAAGAGACATCTCGCTAATCATTTAATATCCCACTCGGATAACTTGGATTTCAGTTGTACTATTTGCAATAAGAAATTCCGTGCCAATGTGTTTCTACAGCGACATACTCTTCAACACACTGGTATAAAACCTTATAACTGTGATATATGTCCACGGGATTTTACCAACTGGGCTAATTACAACAAACACATGAAAAGGAAGCATGGCATAGATAAAGCTAAGAGAAAACGTACTCCTCAAGGGCCTCATGCAGTAGATCCAGCCACTGGAGATGTCATATATCCAGAGACAGAAAAGGTGCTTGAATGGAAGAAGAAAATGAAAGAACCGATGAAGGCCAGAAATGGCGGTAGACCGAGGATAGTAAAAAGGATTGGGGAAGTTGACTGCAAAGAGTTAATTACTACTGAAAGTTTAATGGAACCGGAAAAATCTGGAAGTCTTTCAGAACTTCCTATCAAATTCGATCAGACAATATAATTTCTACTATAATCGCTTTTGAATCTCGAAGACTTTTGTCTTTTTAACCACTGCTGACATCATGATAATAGACAAAACATGTCACCATATTTGTATAATAACTTTCGTGAGGATTCGAGGTTTAGTCTTGACACAGTGCTTGTATAACCTCAAATTATATTTCCGATTATTTGTTTTTAGTTTTGAAAATCTTTGTTTTATATTGTCTGGTGAAGGTTTATACTCATACAGGTAAGGTAACTTTAATATAAGTCTGGTCTCTTAAGGAAATGAGTGTGGAGAAGCTCCCGGATGGGGGTGGAGGTTTACCTCCAGATATTGAAATTTTAGAGTTTTCTCAGAATTTAGATGGCTCACTACCGGTTCGTACTAATTTAAAACGCACTGCGGAAACAATTACACTCATTGACTCAAAAAAGAACAGATCGCCGTCAGAATCTATACAATCCGTTTTCACCAAACCTGGATTTGAATCAGATTCTAAAATAATGTATAACCAGGGTGACAGAGCGCCCTTCACAGTCTTTGTTTCTAAATTAGATATAGATCCAGCATCAGCAACGACATTTAAAGTCCTGAAATTCGCCCAATTTTTGCACAAGTATATGTTCAAGGAGCTACCGTCTCAACATGACACTGGCTGAGTAGTCGGACATTGGAAGCCGACAATCGCCACAAAGAGGATAAAAAAAAGGAAAGGAATTATTGAGGGTGGAATTAAATCTGTAGGCTGACGCGGCCAATAATTTTGCAATAAATGAAATTTTAGATTCCTATAAATTTACAGCAAGCATACCGCGCTTCCAAGTTACCCGTATGGGGGTAGTCAGAGATATCCCAACTGATTGGTCCTTAGAAGACTTAGTTGAGGGAATAACAACTCCACTTAATTGTGGAGATGTTATAAAAGCCAGACGGCTTAATTTTAAGAACAGAGGAGAAGACAAAGTAACTTGGTCTCCTTCTTCCACAGTTGTGTTGACGCTCTCAGACTAAATACTTCCAGAAAAAGTATACTGTTATAATGCTTCCCTTCCTGTGTCCATCTATCACCTACCTACCATCCAATGCAGAAAATGCCTGCGGTTTGTCCATGTTCAGAACCAGTGTAGGTCTAAGCCGCGCTGCTACCGCTGTGCTCAGTCGCATGCTGGGGATAGTTGCAATTTACCAGATTGTGAAGCTAACTGCTTGTTATGCCGAGGTAATCATAAGGCCACTGATAACAGATGTCCTGAACATCAAAGACAAAAATCTATTAAAATCATTGTCTCAGGAAAACCTAAATTATACCGAAGCTTCATCAAGATTTCCCCGTGCTAAACTCTCGTACTCGGATGCTACTGCAAAACTCTCACATTCCCAAATGACTTATCCTTCCCAAACTCAAGTTTCCTTTCTTTCTGCAGCTCCAAATCCCTCTCCTACCAGTTCTCCAATGTCTTCACCTAACAAAACTTCCTATAGAAAGACAGTTTTTCTTGCCCCTCTGCCTAAGGCTGAGTTGGGTAAGACATATGACGTACAGGCTCACAGGTCTATTGTGGGATCCCCAAAGTCTCTGCAGCCTAATGGCAGTGCTCTAGATAGTTCTCCCTCTGAAACCACTCCCCTACTAACTCCTAATGATAATCTTATTGAATTACTCACTACTCACTAATTAATATAATTTCCAAATTTAGTGATTCCTTACCGAACAATGTCATTGTCCTTATTCAACAGCTCTTGAACACTTTAATCCACAAAAATGGCTCACAGGATCCTTCAATGGAACTGTAGAAGCATCCGGCAAAAGAAACATGATATAATTTATCTTTTGAACAAATTTAATCCGGTTGTCTTTGCCGTTCCGGAGACATGCCTTAAGCCTGGGTCCCTTTTTAGGGTACCTGGTTTTTCGTGTCTGCGGGACGACACTAATGATGGTTGGGCTAGATGTGCCCTATTGGTTAGCAGATCTATTACCTTCTCCAAAATTCCTATCCCTACTCATGACACCGGTCTGCATGTTGTTGCCATTAGAACCATAGGTGTCTCATTTATTTCCGCTTACATTCCACATCCTAATGCTAGCCTCTCTGAACTCACTTCTATCCTTTCTTCAATTTCTGGTCCACTGGTTGTGTTAGGTGATTTTAATTGCCGCCACACCCTATGGGGTTCGCATTGCAACGACCCTTCGTCCGGCTTCTTATTAGACCTCTTAGATGATATAAACCTTTGCGTTTTGAATGATGGATCTGCTACCCGTAGTGTATCACCAGTTCAGAATATCAGTGTTCCGGATCTTACCTTTGCTTCACCTTCTCTAGTCACTGCTCTCTCTTGGTCTGTCCTGCCTAACTCATATGGCAGTGACCACTTTCCTATTCTAGTTACTTTTCATAATTCCCAAACTCTTATCTCTCCCATCCAACCTCTTCAGAAATACCGTCTATGCCAGGCTGACTGGAACAAATTCTCTTCTCAGTTGGATTTAGAGATAGATGCCCTACCTGTAATAAATCCCTCTAATTTCCTTGATGTTTATGATAACTTCCTCTCCTGTCTATTACGTGCTGTCGATTCATCCATTCCTTTAAAGAACTCTACTCGCAAATTATTTCCCTCCCCTCCTTGGTGGGATTCTGAGTGCTCTGAGAGTATCCGGAGACGTAAGGATGCCGAAAATAGATACGCATCTGCTCTTACCATGGAAAATTATTTAAATTTTAAGAAGATCTCTGGTTCAACATGCAGACTTTTGTCAAGAAAAAAGAGCTCTGGTTGGCACAGATTTTGCGAGTCGCTGTCTCCCCGTTTTCCTGTTTCACTCGTTTGAAAACGAATAAAAGCTTATCGCAGAGTCTGTGTCGATTACACTCCTGATATTTTGTCAAATGACCCTGCTGTCTGGCTAGATGACTTCTATAATAAATTGGCTCTAACCTTTGTCCCTAATTTTGATTGTCTCCCTTCCTTAAACTCCCTCTGAACTTACCTGTGCTCTTGATCATCTTCGGGATTCCGCTCCTGGTGTTGATGGCATCCCTTATTCCTTTATTTGTAAATCTTCTTCGAAGTGTAAACATATATTTCTTAATTTAATTAATTCCTTCTTTGTCTCTGGAAAAGTTCCAGAGTCATGGAAATGCCAGATAATAATTCCCATTTTAAAGCCCGGTAAAGATCCTCAAGACTCTGCTTCCTATCTTCCTACAACAGCTGAGTATTCCTGCGAGACTGGTTAACATCATCTGTACCCTCTTAATGTCCCGATCCATCTCCATTCGCCACCAGGGCTCTTTCTCTTCCTCTCGCTTAGTTTGGAAAGGCCTTCCTCAGGGCTCAGTCTTAAGTCCTATCCTATACAACGTATACACCTATGATTTAGACACTTCTGTCAATTGCTTTTGTAAAATTTTACAATACGCTGACGACATTGCCCTTTACTGTAGCTCCTCTTTTCTAGTAGATTCTTCTTCTCGTATGAATTCTGCATTATATTACCTCAACCAGTGGTTGACTGACCATGGTTTATTTCTGTCAGTGTCTTAATGTAGTGCAGTAATTTTTTCTCGTAAACGTAATATCCCCCCCTATAAATCTTTCTGTGAATGATGAACCTATTTTAGTTAATGATAAGGTCAAATTCCTTGGCCTTATTTTAGATTCTAAATTATCTGGCCTTGATCATCTTAATTACATCTTAAAAAAATGTGAGAATGGTGTGAATGTATTACGTGCCCTCTCTGGTGTTCTTTGGGGTTCCCATCCGTTCACACAAAAACTGTTATATAATGCCATAATCCGTAGTCACTTTGATTACGGTAGTTTTTTACTTGAACCCTGTAACAAAACAGTTTTATCCAAATTAGAAAAAGTTCAGTCAAAGTGTCTACGCATTATTACCGGAGCAATGAAGTGTTCCCCTATAAATGCCCTTCAGGTACAATGTTTAGACCCGCCTCTCCATTTACGTAGACAGGCCCAAACCCTTTAAAAGGCCGGCAACGCACTTGCGACTCCTCTGGGGTGGCGGGTGTCCATGGGTAGCGGTAATCGCTTACCATCAGGCGAGCCGTCTGCTCGGTTGCCCCCTATTCCATAAAAAAAAAAAAAACAATTTCTTTCGGATCGTTTCTTCTTCAATGTGGTCCAAATTAAGTCTCATCCTCTCATTCCTATTCTTCATAATCTTTCCAGCTTAATCTCCACTTCCTCTTATTGGTCTCATAAAAACCCTCCCCTTCTTGTAAACAGCTATAGTAAACTCTACAATATGCGCATTACTATTGTCCAAACAATTCTAACCCTTTATTCGAAATAAGTTATGATTCACTAATATTCCAACCCAAAATTTCTCTTAATTTCGGTATATCCAAAAATGACCCTGAAGCTAATAAAAAATGTAATAGTATTCTAGCTGAAGACTGGCATGATTGGCTAACTATCTTTACTGATGCCTCCAAACTGTCAGAGGACAGCAATGTGGGAGCTGCAGTTTGGATCCCTAAGTTCAAAGTTATTTAAATTTTTTCTTGTCCACCCTCATGTTCGACATACACTGGAGAAGCCATTGCTCTAATGGAAGCCGTTTCTTATGTGGAATCGCATAAGCTGAACAGATCCCTTATCCTTTCTGACTCCCTTAGCTGTTTCCCTCATTGCCCGTAATCCCAGAATGGCTGGGAATCCAGGCTAATGCCATCTCGATATCTGAACAGTGACACCTATATAATACTTGCTCGATCTTAAGGATAAGGGAAAAATTGAGACGGGACCGGAAGGGAGGTTTAGAGATATCATGATATCTCCTAACCTCCCTTCGGGCATACGGGCAATGAGAATGTGGATTCTATCGCTAGTTCAGCAATTCGAATGGGATGTGTCACCTACAAATCGGGCTTCCCGCGCGATCTACGCTGTCTTGCTAGGCCTCATATGATGGTAGCTTGGAATCGTCTTTGGCAGCAAAACAGTATATTAAAAGGAAATTTTTTCGCCTCGGTCCAGCAATGCAGGTTAATGAGCAAAATAAGAAAGGAAAGTAAACATAAATAGCCTTTTAAAATGATTGCTAAGGCAGTTAGGAGCCGACCAGTCCCGACAGACACCCGTTCACGAGCATGACGCGCACATCAGCCTCGCTTAGCTCAGCCATTTTGTAGGGAACTCGACGACCCGATTTACGACGCCACCATCAGCAGGACATTTTAGCGAGCATGACAAACTCGTAATGCCTGACAATAGGCAGTATGTATGTAATATGAGATTAAAACTAACATTAATGTCCACATATTATAAAACATATGACGCAATGTACTACAAAGTGGCGATGAAGTCGTTGGTAACTGAAATAGCCAATAGGTACATTTGTCCTACGATTCCAAGTTTGTTGAGATTACAAGAAAGTGGTCAAAATACAATTCTAAGTTAAATATGTACATTAATGAAATTATTGTAAAGTTTTCAGAGTATATTAGCGTTTTTATGTTCATATTTTATGGTCTTCGTAATTTTAATGTAGTTGTTTATGAAGAATTGTAAGTTTAAGTTTGATGTTATTGAATAAAATATGAGTAAAAAGTCTTGTTTCCTTTTATCTTTTCCGAAGGGTTAGAAAGAGATGAAACGTAACATAACATAGCATCACGCCGGTATTCCCCGAATGGGTAAGCTGAGGTGTACACAATTTTACAGCCACATTTCACCAATTCTGTTATTAAGTCCCATGTAATAGGTGGTGAGCCTATTGTCATCAACCGGGCACAATTCCAAACTCCGGGCTGCTACTGAGAATTTCCTAACAGAAAAACCTAGTAACACTGCCCGACCTGGGAATCGAACCCAAGACCTCATGCTCAGCAATCGCGCTTGGGACCACTAGACCAACGAGGCAAAGAGATGTACGCTGCATAAATATGATTGTGGAGTGAAAGTAGTTTTTTTTTTCTGTTCTTAAATATGGATCTACTTAAGTAGTCCGGTGCAACCGTTGTGGGAGACGGGTCTGGGTAGTTGCATCAACTCCCCAAATCTATAAACTCTACTTAACCAGTGAATATGTTTATTCTGGATCTACGTGCTGCATCCTCGGCCACACCGTCACTTAACATCAGGTGAGTGTTTGATGGAATCCTAATGATAAGCCGACCTCAGCTAGAGTAACGCAATCAAATTGTGGACGTTCTCAAAAAAGAGCAGCTTGATTGGCGAAATTCTAGACAAGAAATTAGATTTTTACGTGTTCCTTAAGCGCACTCACCCCCCAATAAATTAATTCAATTCAAACATTTTTTATTTCAAATAGACCATATACAGGCACTTATGAAAAGTCAAAGCTAGGTGCAAGATTCCAAGGGGTTGATCCTACGGAGAAGAACCGGAGGGTAACCCCACCGAAATATATTCCTGGCTACGGCCGTTGGTCAACAAATATGAGGTGTAGCAACGGGATATTACAGCTCTGCAGTGGTTTATCAGATTATATTGTAAAAGTCAATTTGTACAAACCCGGAGGATTAAGAGGATAGTATTTTAGCCTACCTGTATATTGTATCCATTTTTCGAACCACCTTCACTACAATTGCTTATATTAATATCGAAATACCGTCATGTTACACCATAATTTTTAATATTTACTCTTGGATAAGTACTGTAACGTTAGTTTTTGTGTGTGATGTGATTGTTTGGGGAATGAGGAAGACTATCCTACCGTGAGACAGTGTATACTAGTACGGAGGATAGTGTGAATTAGACTCAAACGACAAAACTACGCTAAGGTTATGGTAACGTACATTTTTGTAATATACATGTATGTTTTGCTGTCGCAAAATGATGGAATAAAAACTTTATTTATTATTATCATATATTTATTACTACCGCAATGTGTCAGATCCTGTTAGACCACCATTGTGGAAAAAGTACGTAAGTCATAGAGGAGGAAACACGAGACGTACTTAAAGATTCTGATGAACCAAAAGAGGTGTGTTGGTATCGCATCGTACCAATGGAAAACTTTTAGAGGACCAGACGGGAGACAGCTTCTGACAAAATTTCAACCAAATTAGCTCGCCACTTGGTGGGGGGTGAGGTACTATCGCGGACACTCCTGCCTGACCACCACTAAGTTCATTTTCGCTTGCACTAAAAAAATAGCACTCTGTAGCCCCGCCAACGTCAAATTAGATCGTCCTTAAAATTCACAAAGGGAGTACACGTGTTGCGTCCCTAAGCTGCGCAGTGCAGATTGCAACTAATAATTACGTTCTCACTTTCATAGGCGAACACTTTAAGGGGGCGTGACATGGCGCTGGCGCAGGAATTACACGAAAAAAATTTTTGTGGGCAGTCGGAAAAGTCCGCGATAGTACCTAACACATAAAAGCACAAAAGAACTAGCACTAAAGCAACAATAGGTACTTAGGTACCTCTCGTCATTACATTAACAGTAATAATAACACACATAAAAAATCTAAACATAAAATTGTGTCACACACGATTAAAATCGTATACTCACTATCCTCGTAACCATATACAGGTAAAAGGTTGGATTGGGAATCATATGCCAGTGGCGAGAAGGGTACGCCCGCTAAAACTAATCCAGTACTAATTCCTTCAAGGGGAAATTCGTATTTATATGTATGAACCGAGGTTTTGTTCCTGAGTTCTTAATTTCTTATTACCACCTACAATATATGGATAATTTCTAAAATCTGATTGCACAGATAGGTATGTTCGTTTACTGCAAGTAACTTGGGAAGGTTGATGTTACCAAAAGACGTACTAAGTGTGGCAAAAGAATTCGGGAGCAGAGGTCAAAAAGGCTCAGTATGTGGTTAGAGCGCCTGGAGTATTTATCCGGGAGGCGCATGTTTGAATCCTGCGGCGACCGTATTTCTTTCCCATTTGCCTCCCCGTAAGACCGCGGCCGCGAACCAGCGGGGAGCGTGGCGGGAGCAGCGAGAACTGGCCCGTTCTCCTGGGCAGCGAGTATATCACTCGGAATTACAGTAGCAGTGACGTGACGTGATTATAAACACATGATTGCAGTCAGTCGACTAACTTAGATCTTCGTTTAAGTTGCTTTTCGAGGTAGGTAGCAAATCCGCGCTCTCAGGGTTGCTACACACAAAAGCGGGCCGGCATTAATAGGCACAGCCGGGCGGCTATCAATTGACAACTTATGCCGGTCGACTTTTAGCGATAATTTTAGTTCAGTAGTGCTAAGAATGTGGGATTGCCAATCGAATGATGCGTCGACCCGAATGAACTACCAGATCGGCAGAAGCCGATTGAAAGCGAACAAGTGCATTAATTGCTTCGGGTCGGGTGTAGTCAGCCCTGGATCTACGATTTTTTCGAACCGGGGCAAAAACTTGATTGTGGCGCCCCCTCTCTCCAGCGTTTGAGTTAAATTACATAAAATAATCTCGCAAATATATAATGGTTAGCATTTTTCGTGAACAGGACAATAAGAACCCCTTAACAAATTTGCAATCTTTATTATCCATGCCAGCTTCATCAAATACTTATTCATTGATGTTGCCAACAATCTGCTGCAGCTGCTCGCAGCACATTTTAGAATGGGCCCTTAGAATGTGTTCAAAAACTATAACTGGGCGTTAAAATGAAATTATTAATTTATAGAACAACGTGCGCTGCATGCTAGGCGCTTTTTTATTTTCAACCATATTTTATTATGATTTCGGCGCCCCCTGAGAGTGACGCCCCGGGCGAGTGCCCCGGTTTGCGCCCCCCCCTAGATCTGGGGCTGGCTTTATTGTTCGACAAATACTACCGAACTGACAACTGCTCGCTTGTGTCCCAACCCTTATCGAAATTATGATCAAATGACAAAGTCCAAATAAACCCCTTCAATCGATTGATACGTGTGGTAGATAAATAATCACAAGCCCATCAAACGACTTTCGTGGGTAGTGGTGAAGGTTACTAACGTGCTTTTGTGTGTGCTTTGAATTTTTTCGATTTTATTGAATCTTACTACAGTGAATCTACTTTCGAAACTATTCTTTGTGTGTGTACAAATTAGATTAAGGTTAGTTAAATTATTTGAAACCATAGTTTATTAATTATTAGGCCCTTATTCCATCATGGATACAAAAAAACCGCCTGACCCCCCAGACGAACTTTTCGAGTATACTCCTTTACTCACAGTTACCCTTCCCATGGATGAACAGACCATAACTTCGATGGAAATTCCCGAGGGAAATAAAAATCGTAAAAGACCTGCGCTTTCCCCACCTGTTACGGAAAATAATCCCCCAAAATTAACAAAACACGTCAAAGGCAGACAGTCATATACAGCCAAGGACAACCCCCCCTATGTAGTTCATGTATCCCTCAGAGATGAGCAGACAACTGGTACCACATTACACCCAGTGAAGTTTGGTATGTTCCTGATGTGTAATAACGTCAGTAATGTACGCCCTGATGGGGTCAAACGTTTAGGAAGGAACCGCTTATCCGTTGAGTTTAAGTCACATCAAGATGCGAATAGCTTTCTTATCAATAATACTCTTTTGGAAAACGGATATATTACATCCATACCACAATTTAATATCACCCGGATGGGTATAGTCAGAGATGTCCCAATAGAGTGGTCAGAAGATGAGGTTGTAGAAAACATTAAGGTTCCTGCTGGATGCGGTTTAGTTATCAAGGCTAGAAGATTGAATCGCCGGGTTACCTCTCTGGGTGTCACAGAATGGAAACCCACACAAACTGTAGTTTTAACATTTGATGGCCAGTTCTTACCATCCCGCGTATTCTGTTTTTACACTGCTCTTGCAGTCGAAAGATATATGTACCCTACCATCCAGTGTTACAACTGCTGTCGATATGGACATACACGTTCTGTTTGTCGCTCAAAACCTCGTTGTTTCCGGTGTGGTCATGACCACCCTGGGGACGGATGTCAAATAACCCCTGACATGGCTTTCTGTATCTTGTGTTCTGGAAATCACTTCGCAAATAATAATACCTGTCCAGAATTGGGTCGTCAGAAGGGGATTAAAGCTCTGATGACAGACAAAAACATTTCATATGCAGAGGCAAGTCAAGTCCTACCTCCTGTCTCAAGATCATATGCCGAGATCTCTAAACAATACCCAACGCCCAAATCATATGGTCCTTCTCAATCTAGTCCAGGTTCCCAATCTCCTAAGTCTTACCGTAAAACGGTATTTCTGAAACCAAAGCCCCGTGTCCCCCTTTCACCAAGCTATGACAAGCAAGCTCATCAAGCCCTTATCCACAATTATTCCTACTCTCCCTCTACAAACGGCTGTGCTATTTCCACGGAACCCGTGGAGGCCAGTGAATCCCAAGATGGCCCCAAAAACATTTTAAATATTATTACACATATGTTAACAGCTGTACTATCTAACTCTACACAATCCGTACCTGACCACGTTGCCAAGAAACTTACTTCAATTTTAAAGTACATCAATAATGCCCCATTCCCTGACATTCCTTCAATGGAACATGAGGAGTATTACACACAAGAAAACTGATTTAATATATTTAATTAATAGATACCAACCATCAGTCATTGGCATTGCTGAGACATGGCTTACTCCCAATAGTAATTTTGGGATTCCAGGTTTCAGTAGTGTCCGCCAGGACAGATCGGATGGATATGGGGGATGCGCTCTGTTCATCTGTAACAGAGTTGTTTTTTCCCCTATTCCTCTACCCTCTGTTGGTGACAACATCAATGTTGTTGCTATTAAGGCTGAGGATATAAATATTTTCTCTTTTTATATTGCTCACCCACACCCTAATGACTTACATTTAATACAAAACATACTAAGTAGCGTTAGTGGCTCAGTGTTTGTAATGGGTGACTTTAATTGTCACCATTATAGATGGGGATCAGACACATGTGACATTTTTGGTATGGGATTAGTGGATATAATGGATGACCTTAACCTATGTGTCATAAATGATGGAACTGCCACTCGTAGGTCTGCACCAGGGCAAAATAACAGCTGTGTTGACCTGACATTCTGCTCATCCAATATAGCCAGTCTCTTTATATGGAGTCGCTTGGATATGACTCATGGAAGTGATCACTATCCCATCATGGTCAAAGTCCCTTCTAAAATACTTCCCGACAAAGTCTCCCCTCCCCTTCTAAAATATCGTCTCAACTCGGCAGATTGGGACCTATACTCTAAAATACTAGATCTTAGAGTCTCCTCATTGCCACCAATCAATACTAGTGATGCCCGAGATAGTTTCTTTCCTTTCTGTTCTACTATTTCCTCTACAGCAGATGACTGCCTCCCTATTAAAAACCCTCCATCAGGCAAAATTCCTTCTCCACCATGGTGGGATAGGGAATGCACTGAGATGATCAGGGCCAGGAATGAGGCTGAAAAGACATGTAACTCTGACATGAACCTGGAAAACCTCATTGCCTTCAAGCGGAGGTTGGCCGAGTCCAGAAAGTTACTCAAGAAAAAGAAAAAAGCGAGTTGGTTAGCTTTTTGCACCTCTCTGAATCCGTCTACTCCGGTGTCGGCTGTCTGGCAGAAGATCAAGCGCTTCAGGAATGGCTCAGCACCTACCACGTCAAAAGTCCTGTCTGGTGAACTAGCAGATCGGTTCTTTGCTAAAATTGCTCCAGCTTATGTTCCTAATGTGGGTGAATGCGGTTCTTCCGACTCCGCTATTACCGCATCTCCGGACCCATTGGATGAAGCGTTTACCTTGGATGAACTGGAAGCAATACTCGATCATGTTAGGGACTCTGCACCTGGGGTGGATGGGTTCACTTACTCTTTTATGAGTAAAGCTGGTGTAAGGAGTCGTCAGTATTATCTGGACTTGGCAAACTTTTGCTTTTCTTCTGGTTTTATTCCTCCGGATTGGAAGGTTCAAGAGGTTATCCCTCTATTAAAACCTGGTAAAGATCCAAGTGATTATTCATCATATAGACCGATTGCTTTATCGTCCATACTTATTAAACTCTTAGAACATTTAGTGAAAAACCGTCTAGAATGGTTAGTAGAGAACAGAGGACTGCTGCCATCGACTCAGTTTGGTTTTAGGAAGGGTCTCGGTACGGCTGACAGTGTTGGCATTCTTACATCCGAGATCCGTGTGGCTCTTAGCAGGAATGAGTCTGTGGTGGCGGTCTTCCTGGACATTTCAGCTGCTTATGATTCGGTTCTCCTCCCACTTCTCAGGCACAGGTTGCAAGAGCTGAGAATCCCGGTTAGGATTATTCAAATTATCTGCAGTATTTTTTCCGAACGTATTCTTCAACTGAGGATCCCTGGGGAAGACCCAGAACATAGAATGGTCTGGAGGGGACTACCTCAGGGATCGGTACTCAGCCCCCTCCTTTATAATTTATATACCTCGGACCTCTCCTCTTCTCTAAACTTTAATTGCAAACTCCTTCAGTATGCCGACGATATCGCATTATTAGTCCCTGGCAGTTCAATTCAAGATGCCGCTCACTCCATGAATGTCTCTTTGGCTTCATTAAACCATTGGCTTATTGATCATGGATTATCTCTGAGTGCTCCAAAGAGTACAGCTGTCATTTTCACTCGTAGGCGTCTGATTCCCCATGTAGATATCAATATTGATGGTATATCCATTCCAATTAGGGGGAAAGCTAAGTTTTTGGGTGTCATCCTAGATTCTAGGCTATCAGGAGTAGACCACATCAACAACATAATTAAAAAGTGTGAGCGCTCCGTACCAGTACTCAAGGCTCTGTCTGGGGTCTGGTGGGGGGCTCACCCGTACACCCTCAAACTAATCTACAATGCACTGGTCAGGAGTGCGATGGATTATTGCTGTTTCCTAATAGAACCATGCAACAAGGAAGCTCTCCGTAAACTAGATAACATGCAGGCTAAATGCCTTAGAATAGTTATTGGTGCCATGAAGTCTTCACCCATAAATGCTCTCCAAGTTGAATGCGCAGAACCCCCTTTAAGTTTACGTAGACAATATTTGGCTGATCGTTTCTTATCTAAAGTTTTCTCCCGATCATCCCATCCTTTACTTCCAATTTTAGAGCAAATCGACCTGTCTTTTAACAACTCTTCCTACTGGTACAATAAAATGGTTCCACCTTTACTGAACAGGTACAGAGAGCTTAAACACCTCTCTTCACCTGTTTGCCAGTATTCCATTCTACCAGTCTTTTCTTCTGCATATGAAGCCATATTCTTTAAGCCCAGGGTTGTTTTGGGTTTGGGAATCACTAAAACTTCCCAAAACGTAAAAGAAGATTTTAAAAGGGCTATAAAAAGATATTGGGAGGGGTGGAATCACATGTACACAGATGCATCTAAATTAACAACTTCTGGATGCACAGGAGTAGCAACTTACTTCCAGAACTCAAGAATTGCACTGTTCTTACAATGTCCACCTGAAGTTTCAGTATTTACAGGAGAATGTATTGCTATTTTAGAAACATTACAATTTATTATTTCCCATAATTTAAAAAAAACAGTAATTTTTTCAGACTCACGTAGTAGCATTCAGGCCATTAGACAAAATCAAATATATAGCAAAATTCACAGTAAAATCATAGCAGATATTAAAAACTCATTATACAGTTGTTCTAGAAATGGTTTGGAGATTGAAATAGTTTGGGTTCCCGCGCACTCTGGTATTGTGGGCAATGAATGTGCTGACTCAATAGCAAAGTATGCCACTAAAAACCCAGTTGATCGGAGGCACTACTTCATTCAAAGTTATGATCTTCGGAATGATGCCAAATTTAAATTGTTTACTGCTTGGTCTAGAGCATGGAAAGAAAGTTCGCGTTTCAAAGGACGCTATTACGCCGAGATTCAACCAGACGTCCAGCGGAAACCTTGGTTTTTCAAATACCCTAAATTATCAAAACGTACTGTTTCATCCATGTGTAGACTTCGACTCGGCCATTGCTGCAGCCCAGTTTTCCTGAAAAAAATCCGCGTTCGTGACAGTTCGTTGTGCGAATGTGGTCTGGATGAAGGCACGCTTAACCACATATTTTTCTCGTGTTCTGCGAGTACCAGATCGTTTGACCTCTATCTAAAACTTACTAAATCCAAAATCCCTTTACCTATAAATTTTCATTCTCTTCTGTCACACTTCTCCCCCACTTTAATAAAAATCCTATCTAAATTCATAAATGAAAATAATATTAAATTGTAGCGAATGTTTTGCAGAATATGTTTATTTAATTAGCTTAAAAAAAAAAGGAAGTATTTGTAGATTAGTTCAATGTCTACTAACAATAGTGTCTGTCTTTCCAGCTACTAACAAAATTAAACTACCGCAAAGTATTTGAACGTTCGGCGGTTCGCCTTGCTACCGTCTCAACATGACACTGGCTGAGTAGTCGGACATTGGAAGCCGACAATCGCCACAAAGAGAAGAAAAAAAAAAAAAAAAAAAAGCCCATCAAACACATGTACCTAGATTTGTAAGGAGCTTGGAAGGTTGGCCAAATGGTAGGGAGTGAATAAACAAGTACAAAAAAAATGTTTGTCATTTATTCATTAACTTTAACTTAAATAAATTACAATAAATTCTTGCTTAACAGAATCTGTATTACACACGTGTCCTCCAAATAATATGTACAAAAAATACCTAATAACCGTTTTAAGATTACCATGAATATGATTGACCTACAGAGATGAAATTATGTTTTTTTTTTAAAGGTGGAAATCTTGCAGGATACCCTCGAGGGTACCAGTGAAGTTAACAACTTTATCAATGTAGAATAATTATTTGCAATTTAACTTTTTCAGACAAGAAAGTTCTAATTTATTATATTAGGAAACTTTCTTTGCAGGGGGGACTTTTGTTTGTTTGTTTGTAAGGATTTTATTAAAAATCAACTCAACCAATTTAAAAATTCTTTCACCGGTAGAAAGCTGTGTTATCAGCACAACATAGGCTATATTTTATTTCAGTGATAATAAGATTTCAGGATGAAAATCCATGTGGGATATGCCATGAGCATATCTAGTTTATTTATAACTTTGCATTTCAGCTTCATCATTAAAACTAATTCCACATAGACACTGGCCTCGCAGAGATCTACCTGCCCGGATCCTGGTAATGGCTAAGGCCACCCCTGTCATTAACATTAGTTCAATCTTTGTATAATTACTTTTGTGAGGCATATTCATATTAGTTATTGTTCACCGGTTTCTACTCACGTACATTCTTCGGGTTTGCCCGACTAGTTTCGAACTCGAACGGAGCCCTTAGTCATGAGCTGAGTCCGCGGCTATGTCATCTGACTCGCGACATAGCCGCGGACTCAGCGGACGCAGACTCAGGTGAACAATAACTAATTACTTCAATCATCAATTGTTATTGCTTCCTGTGTCCACTACTTTCTCAGCCTCTTTGCTTGATTTCGGTTCACTCACTTGTTTTTGTTCGCACTTTTTCTTCTTCCAATCCACTTTGTTAGCCTCAGGATACATCATTTCCCCAGTAACAGGATCTACAGTCCCATCAACAGTAAATTTCTTCTTCGCCATATTCATACCGTGTCTTCGTTTCATATGCTTGTTATAATTCGGCCAGTTTGTAAAGTCTCGTTTACATAAATCACAAGAATAAGGCTTTACACCTGTGTGTTGACGTATATGTTGACTGAGAATGGACTGGAAACGAAATGCTTTGTTGCAATATGAGCATACGTAGGGCAGGGAGTCTGTGTGAATTATACTGTGGTCGACGAGCTGACGCTTGAGTCTGAAGCATCTTCCACATTGATTACAGGCAAATGGTTTTTTTCCATCATGTATACCAGAATGGAGTCGTAACATTCTTTTAGTTTTGAAGCCCGATTTGCAAATTTCACATTGAAAAGGCCGAGTATCGGAGTGCGAAACCATATGTTCTGCTAAAGTCGCTTTCTGATAATAGCACTTGCCACAAATCTCACATGTATGGTCTTTCTTTCGGTCTGTGTGAATTAATAAATGAACGCTCAAATTTGCTTTATTAGAAAATGTCTTTCCACATATTTTACATGTTACACCGTCAGGCTCTATTGCCATTGGTCGATCCTTTCTTCGTGATTCTTTATAATATGTGCTGGCGTGCTTATATAATTCATCCTGGTTCGGAAAACATGAGTTACATCCGAAGCAAACATAGCTTGAGGTCTGATGTGTAGCTTTGTGCTTAGTGCCCTGTACTAGAGAATTGAACTTTGTTGGGCATAGGTGGCAAGAGTATTTTAAGTACTTTCTGTGCCTTTTAACATGTATCAAAAAACTATCAAGACGTAACTTTTTTCTTTTGCAATCATTACAACAGTATGGGTTGCAAGCATTGTGATATTGCATTGAATGAACTCTCAATTCATTGACATTCGGGAATTGTGTTTCGCAATAGGAACAGAGCCAGCTATAATCATTCCAAGTAAGTTTCAACTGGGACAAAGGCAAGGCATCCAAAGTACTGCCAATAGTCTTTTTTTGTTTAATTTTACTTGGTCTCACAGTATTTTTCACAGATTTGGAAGAACAATCAGCTTTATCTGGTTCAATTTTAATATTTATATCAATAACGCGACTTATGGGCACTTCATAATCGATGGTTTCGTCATCGGAACCACTCTTTTCTTTTTTTATTTGACGCACTAGAATCAAATCGTTGAGAGCAGACTGAGCTTGCTCTACGCCAGTAATAAAGTCATATGCGCGGTACAACGAGTTAGAACATGTTAAACACACCACTTTGGGCATAACATTATCGTTGAAGTTCACTTGCACATTAAAACGAGACAATTTCGCTACAATTTCTTCGCATTTTGCTATATCAGTTTGAAGGTTTATAAGTTTATTTAGCGGTTTGAAAGCGGCACAGAGGCGACAGAGAATATCTTCGCTGTTGCTCATAGTGGAATAGCAATACAATAATTATTTTCTACGATGCCTCGATCGTCATTTTTACGCATCGACCACTAAACCCAAAGAAAAGCAAATTCAATCAATTTCAGATTATTAGAGGAATGCACTTGGTAGTATTTGACACTTCAGTTGACTGACAGATAATTGACAATGACAAGACGGAGTCATGATTTTTTTTTTTTTTTTTATTTCCTTCGCCCTAATCGGGCAGGCTAAGGTCTTAGACCATACCGCCTCGTCTTCAGTGTTCTTGAATAAAAGTAAGGCCAAAGCCTCGTCTTCAGTTACTTCCTTCTTTTTTTAATCAAGTATAAAAAGTTATTGCAGTTATTGCCCCAGTAAAACGGTGGAAATTTTACTGAGTCTTCGATGGAGTTTAGGAGTGAACACAAAAAGTCATGATTTTCAATTTTATACAATTTGCCCACACTCGTACACCTTCATGAACACATAATGGTTAATTATCCACCATAATTACACATTATAGACGGAGTCATGATGTTCATTTGCTTTTTACGGTTTTTTAATTGGCAGAATCTTCGTTAACCCTATGAAGCCATAATTATCCAAAATTGGAATTGGAATACGGTTTTGTAATATTTATCATATATATCATTTATATTAATCATGATAGTGCAAGTCGTTCTATCTTCATAACCAAATAAATTAATAGAATACGGGATTTAACAGGCGCGTGTGTCTTGAGATATAGTATAAAATAGCATCGAAAACAAATAAAATAAAAAATACATCGCGGTTTTTACACGAGCAGCCAATGCGACGAAGTGCAAGTAAAAATATCGGTAATTAGTTTCAAACTAAATAGATTGAAAATGTAACAGTTCCTAGTACATAGTAGGAACGATTTTTAAATTGATTTTGATTGATTGCTACTCTGATAGCATATAATATTAATTCTGTTATAGAAAATATAATAAAAAATTAATAAATAAAAATAGTTTACTGGATTTTCTGTAAGCTTCCGCCAAGAGTTTGGAATTGTACCTGGTAGATGGTATTAGGGTGGCGATGACGATGTCATCACTATCCCATAACACCTGTTGGAATGTGGAAGAATAAGTTGATATAGTGAGCAGAGCTCGGGCTTGCTTACTGGAAGTATTTATCCGAGAGCCATAGCTTCAAATTCTGCACACGACCGAATTTTTGTTTCCACAAAAAATATTAACATTACTTGTATTAGTTAGGAAAAGGTAAACTGTAGTTTTGGTGGTGTGACACTCCCGTGTTTCCAAGAGCACGTAAAGCGTGTCGGATTGTCGTCGCATCGGACCAGGAGAGTGCACCTGTGTTTGCGCATACGCTTGTTCACTATAATATCTCATGCGTACTTGGCTAATATCCGTGGAGATAGGTCGTTATGACCGAAATACGGTCGGGAGGAGTATTATTATAAATGAAAATCTTATATTTTACTAAAGATTTATTAATACTATTATTTGTGCTATACATTTTTCAATATACTTAGTAAAAATATAATATTGCATGTCCGTAGGTTCTTAAAAGCTGTGTGCAACTTATAATTACGGTTATTGTAAGACCTATTATTATAATTACATAAATAAATCACTATTTAATAATACTATCAACAATTTTACACTGAAACCATAATTTTTTATTTAATCCTCATTAACGGTAAAAGGTGACGTTTTTGTATAAAGTTGTTGGTACAGCGATTGTTGCGAAAAGTAACAATCGAAGGAATCGACAATTTTACAATCGATTGTCAATATAAGCGAGAACTGACTATGAAGGTATAACTGGAGACGACGCTGCCAATGGCAGTTAAAAAGAAAAAAAGAAGATTTAGGTAAAAAAAAAACCTTGATTATTACATAAAATTTTTAAAAAACATAACTGACACTTTTGGAATGAACTATGGCAAATTTTTTAGAGTTCCGTTCTTCAAAAGGAAAAAAGGAAACCTCATAATAATCATCAATTTATCGTTTGTCTGTCAAGAATGTTTTTCTTAGGAACGCGTGGAGCTATCAACTTGAAATTAATATCAAATAGGTCTACGATCTTTGGAGTTGTTAAAAAATCAGGCTTGTAAGTTATCGTTGTATAAAATAAGCCTATTTGTGCTGCACATTTTGACGTTCGCCGTAAATCAAAACTTACTTTGTATTTCCTTTTGGCCTGGTTTTATGAAATTTGGCAAGAAGTACGGTCTCACAGTGCAAGTGAAGGGAAAATTCCGAAAATAGGTAATTTGTATTTGTATCACAATTTCTTTTTATTTGCGCATTCGAATATTTTCCTTTGGACATTTGACCGTGCCGTATATCATTGTATGGCAGAAAAATAAAACCACTGCAAGTTAAGTTTGGCCTTCAATCCAAACAACAAATCCGACTTCTCGTTAGTGCAATGTTCGGTTTCATAGTTTAAGAACTTCATGTTAATTATACGGAACCTTCGGTGTGCGCCCTTGTATTCTTCCAGTTTTTTTTACCTACACCTCATGGTCGTAAGATGTGCCGAAAAAACAATCCAATAAAAATCGAGAATCGGATAAAAAACGAAAATGTTCCGACGCACGCACTCATTAAACCCTGCGAAAATCTACCAATATAGAATAAAAGCGATAGTACAGACCACGGATCTGAAAAAAAAAACGGATGTACCGTGTGACCTTGCCTTGTCATAAGCGAAGCATAGATTATGCACACACACACGTACTGGCGCCGAGTGGATGAGTTTTAAGTATTTGTATGCGTTTAGCTCGTGTATGACAAACGACATTGGATAACTAGGCATGCGTCTCACGTGTCGTATGCAACGCTTCGTCCGTATTTTTTTAAGATCCGTGAGTTCAAACGATGTAGAGATTCAAGAATCGATTGTTTTTAATAACAATTTCCCATCACTATATGGCATTAGAAATTGGAACACTTCTAATGGAAGATGAACGCGATATTTGTTACTATATTTATTTAATGCTAATTACCATATTATTCAACATAACCGCAGTATTATTTACTTTTCCATTCATCATTCGTAGAATTTCCTGGCAGTATTTAAACTTCACTTTTGAATAGTGAATTTTTTTGTTCCTAAAAGGTACAGTCATACAGTGAGTAAAAGAGATAAGTATGATACGCAAAGTATGAGTGTCCACGAATTGCGCAGACAACTTAAAAAAATGGAAAAGCAATTAAGCAACACACCTGTATCACAGAAAGTATAAGCAGAGTACATTTTACTGATGTAGTTGTGTTCTATGTAATAAATGGTGATGCTATAGCCATCAATCGGGCACAATTCTAAATTCTGGGCTGGTACTTAAACTTTCATATCAGAAAAACACAGCCCGACTTGGGAAATGAATCCGGGATCACGCTCTCAGCACTAGAGACCACTAAAACGACAAGGCGGTTAAAAGGAATTGAAAATAAATTTGATATTTAAGCTATAAAATTTTTAAACACATATGGTATCTATCAACACAGTCTACCTAATCAAGGTTATTTGCAACTTTGGAAATAACAAGGAACTATGGATAAGGTAATAGGCTCATATGTACTTATCTCTTTCATTCACTGTACCCAGTAACATTAATACAATAGATACAACACGTTGATTGCAAAACCCACTTATTATGTGGACTTTTACAGACTTTTTATTATTTTGTGCGCTTTTTCTTTCTTTCTACAGATAATTGAGAATAGTTGGAGAGCTTGTGGCGTTTTTCTCACCAAAAACTCTAGGATGCGGTGAAGGGTAGGCTTATTAAGGGTACTTATTATAAACATTGCCAATTTTAAAGTAATTAGTCACGTATTTTAGAACTCTCATTGACGGGTTTACGTACTCACTGCGAGTGGACAAATTGTCTTAGCCTGTGGACAAACTGCTTAGGCAGTCGACAAACTGTCTTAGCTTGTGGACAAACTGGCTTTAATCAATCAAAGGCTTTTCCTCTATTCCAGATTTTGCTAGTAAATAATATGATGGATAGGGTGTTTTTCGTTGGGGACTTGCGACTTGGACTTTTATGTTATTTCATATTAAATTGATTAGGTGGGCTTTTCGAGTCAAGTCTGGAATTCAGTAAGTAATACATGGCATAGCTAATGCTTATGGGACCCTGTATAAACATTTATTTTGGGCCTTTTTATAACTTTTTTCAATTTTTTGCTCAGATGGTACTGAGGTTGGGGCCCTTGTGGCTCGGGAGCCCCGTATCATTGACATGGCTGATACGGCGGTAGATACGCCCCTAACTGGTGTCAATTCAACTATAGCCACATAAAGAAGTCACATAAAGCGTTGCCGCATTTTTCTAACTGTTACTTGTAAGAACGAGACATACGTTATGTTAAAATTTAGTTATGTAAACTTAACAAATAGAACTAACACCACAGAATTTTAGACTGATAATCCTGCTTGATGAAATAGCATTTTAAAGAGATAATAAAAAGTATTGTGCTAAACAAAATAAATTAATGTAACGACGTTTCAGGAGCTCTTGTCATCTAGTCTATGGATGAGATGGGTCAGTGCTGGAAACCTTTTTGGGTGAATGTGTCTGTACTTCAGACAGTACCTTCTTGTTGTTCTGAGATAGAAGTCTTTGACGCAAGTCAAAGGCCTCGATAGAACCAACACCACAGAATTTTAGACTGAAAATCCTGCTTCATGAAGTAGCATTTTAAACAGAAAAGAAAAAGTATTGTGCTAAACAAAATAAATTAATGTAAAGACGTTTCAGGAGCTCTTGGCATCTAGTCTATGGATGAGATGGGTCAGTGCTGGAAACCTTTTTGGGTGAATGTGTCTGTACTTCAGACAGTACCTTCTTGTTGTTCGGAGATAGAAGTCATTGAGGCAAGTCGAAGGCCTCGATACACAAACAAATCTTGAATTAGCTTTTACCACGCAAGACAAAACAAGAGCTAAATAGTTTCCTGTTTTATTACCTTTTTTTTCCCCCTCTTTCCAGGAATCATGATCTTTGTCTTCCACTCCTCAGTACCAACTGGATCTTGAACTTGCATGATCAGTCCAGTCTCCGGATTGATTGGAAACACACCTTCCGGAGTGATCTTCTTTTTTGAAGTATCAGTGTTATGTCGCCGTTTCATGTGTTTGTTATAATTGGACCAATTTGTGAACTCCATGCCGCAATGTTGACAAGAATAGGGCTTTGCACCTGTATGCTGTCGTTCATGATTCTTTAAAATCTGCTTAAACCTAAATGCTTTATTACAATAAGAACAAACATAAGGCATTGAGTCCGTATGAATAATTTTGTGGGCATTCAACTGGTATTGTAGTCTAAAACACCGGCCACATTGCTCACACGAAAAGGGTTTTACTCCGGAATGCATTTCGACGTGTCGCCTCAACATGTTTGGGTATAAAAAGGATTTATTGCATATCCTGCAGACGTGTGGACGGTTCTTATCGTGGGATAAAATGTGAGAAGTTAAAGTACCTTTATTGAAGAACATCTTCCCGCATCTATCACAAGTGTAATTTCTTTTTCGGTCAATTGTGTGAAGTTTCATATGGTCACGAAGACTGTTCGGGTTTTTGTATACCTTTTTGCACAACCCACACGTTAAATCCTCTATAGTGATGGGTGTCCCAGGCTTTCTTCTAGGTCTTCGCTTTTGTTTCGTAATGTTATAGTCTTGTAAGTGTACTTTTAAGGAATCCTCGTTCTTAAGTATTTCACCGCATAAGGGGCAGGGTATTTGTGACTTTAAGAAGTGTTCTTTTACATGGGCGGTCAATTTTTCTGTTTTGTCCGACACTAAGTCGCAGTAGTAGCAGCGGTTTCTGTAAATGAGAGTTCACATGTAGATTTCAACGTCAAAACTTATTAGGTTTGATTACAGTAAAAAAAAAAATTTTTTTTGTCTTAGTTTAAATATCTCAGAATGTTAATTTATTATTAAGCCGTTGGCTTGCTAATTAGCAGACACAATAGATTATTATTGTTATGAAGTATAATTTTGTATGTGGCTGACAGGTTAAGGTAAGGCTAAGCATCACATTTCTGTACTGTCGTCATATATAAATTGTTATGTATTATATCTCTACCTGGCATCATTCAATTAACAAGACCCAGATGTGTACTGTGCCACATTTCAACTTATTCACACCATTTATTGATTATTTAATTCAATTATATAATTCGTTTTTTATTTTTGTTGTTGATTTGTCAAGCCTTTCAGTTACCTAGACTATAAGTGAATGATGTGGTCTCCTGTAATTGTACTTTATATATATGCATGTGATTGTGTGTCTTCTGTTGGAAATCTAAATAAAAAAATATTGATGGTTGAAAAGCTATTTGTTTAAAGTGCATTTAGAAAGAAAAAATAAAGAAAGATATATTTATTTCCACATAGTGCAATGTTGGTACAGAGAAACAGAGTAAACAGTGAACTTATTCTAAACTACAATTAAAACAGACACATAGATAATAATAAATCTAAATACATACATAATAATCATTAATTTTTGCTAAAAAGTAATTCTGTGCATTGCAACTGTGCAAAAAATGGTCACCACTCAGCCTATTATAATAAATCTTTGAAAAGCATTAACGCATCCTTAGCGAACTCTTTTCCATTTAATATTGTAACTTTATTACTGATGTGTCGCAGAAAAGCAACCCAACAGCACTGATAGTCTGTGGTAACCTCTTAAGTAGTTTAACTAAATAAAACCTATAAATAACAGCTTTTGGGGCCGTTCATTAATCTCGTGAGGCTCGAAAGGGGGGGGAGGGGGTCTGGCAAAAATCACGAAACATCACGGGGGGGGGGGGGGGTGTAGTAAGATATCACGTGTATTTATTTTCTGTAATTAAAGATAATATTCTAAAACCATTAAGATTTTTTGTAGGTACTAAAAAATACATGTGATTTCTCGATATAGATAGTCTTAAACCCCACCACATATCACCAAGCGGTATGGGGGGGGGGCGGGAACATCATGTGATTAATGGATGGCCTCTTTAGATATATTATCTTATTACAGAAAAATGTTGCTCGAGTCAAATAGCCTTTCAACCGTCAATACAATAACAAATTGTACATACCGCAACGTTTTCTTATGTTTCCTTACATGTTTAATAAAGCTAGTAAATTCTTCGTTCCTCCCCGCTTTGCAGTCAATGCACATAAATGCGGAACACTTGCCATGTACCACTTTACAATGAGATCTCAACATATCTATGTTTAAAAACTCTATATTACAGTACCCGCAAACCCATGGGTAATCTTTCCAACATTTAACAACTTTTTTACTCAAGTCTGATAGTTCTTTAGCGTAAATCGTGACGTTGGACGTAAAGGACGCGTTACATATCGCCGCATCTAGTATATCTTGAACGTTTAAGGAATCGTCGAAGTTTGCTTGATCATCCAAATCTGGCTCCTCCTTAAGTTCGTGTTTAAGTTCTAATGCAATCTCTACCGGGGGCTGATCTGTGTACTTATTGGGGGTGCTGTCCTCCAGTTTGACTGTAGGAGAGTCGTCATTGCAAATGTAATCATCGAAAGCAGGAATACGGTCGTCATCTGAGAGGTCACATTTGTTTTCATCTGGTGCGGTTAAAATGTTTGATAGAACGTCTTGTGCGCGCTTCACATTCTCTAGGAACTCATAAGCTTTGTTTAGATTATTGTAGCATACAAAACATACAGTTTTCGGCATCATATCATTACTCGTCACGTTGACATACACAGCGTTCACAAACGCGAGCTTTATGATTATTTCATCGAGTTTTCCGACGTCGTTCTGTAAGTTCAGCAGCTTTTCAGAGCTCTTAGGCTCGGCACAGAAGCGGCAGTACAAGTTTTCCATGTTTCTATTTGCAATTAGCCCATTACTAGCGTTGGATCCTAAAATAAATACAAGAAAACAGTAAACGTCAAACTCAGGCGTTCGTCCTTTTGTCAAACTAATTTTTTTTTTTTTATTTCCTTCGCCCTAATCGGGCAGGCTAAGGTCTTAGACCATACCGCCTCGTCTTCAGTGTTCTTGAATAAAAGTAAGGCCAAAGCCTCGTCTTCAGTTACTTCCTTCTTTTTTTAATCAAGTATAAAAAGTTATTGCAGTTATTGCCCCAGTAAAACGGTGGAAATTTTACTGAGTCTTCGATGGAGTTTAGGAGTGAACACAAAAAGTCATGATTTTCAATTTTATACAATTTGTCCACACTCGTACACCTTCATGAACACATAATGGTTAATTATCCACCATAATTACACATTATACTTCGGAGAAACACAAGTTTTGGAAAACAATATAAAATCGACAACGTGCACTTTACATTTTCCCGCCTAAACTCCTTTGTCAAACTAAACTAGACAAACAATAGACAATAGAAAGAATAAATGTACAACACTATAGTGATGTTCTACATGCTCTAGTATTTCGAGTCGGTTATTTACGGTTAAAGTATTTTAAAATTAATAAGTTAAGGGTAAATCATAATTCCGATTTGATTTTGAAGTTGACTTTGTTCTTTTGCGTTTGAAAAGCAGCTAGCGAATTTATGATCTTATAAAGCACTTGAGTTTTTTTTTAAGTTTAATCATATGTTATGAATTTTGTTAAAAGCTTTGCAGTGTTATGAAAAACGTATCATATTTCGAATATTGTTAACGGATAAACATGCTTAATTATCCTGAAGAATAAATTAAGTTTTTTGAAAAGCTAATTTTAATAAAGTATCACTAGATGGCGTTGATGTCATATTGGCGGTCGATTTTGGCGTAGCTTAGTGGTGCATGACTACCGTCAATAGTGTGAAAATATTATGTTCCTACTTCATTATTTATTTGTATTTGTGGCGACGGTTGACTCTGTTAGGTAGCTTTTGAGGAGCTCTATTTTACTAGCCAGTTTCCACTTTGAAGTGTTTGTGGTCGTAGAATGATTGATCTTCTTACGACCAGGGGGGTTGCAAAGTGTTTAAACGCCAGGAAGACCAAAAAATAATAATACACACGATTAATCCAGTTCAAAGTTGTTTTATTACAATTTGTAGTTATCGCGAAAACCTGGGATATTACTATGTGTATCCTAAATATTGGATGGTAACAGTTAATACGATTAGTTATAAAACATCATTATCATCCCCCTGCCCTTATCCTTTTTTTTTTATTTATTTATTCTAACAAGTTTTACATTTTTAAAGAAACACAAATCTCCTGCCAAACTGTAGTGCAGATTGATCCCAATTTATTTAGGGTCGGCGCAGCATTTATTCTACTTCCACTTTCTAATTGTTTTTGAAATTGCATGCTGCTACATTTGGAATGCTTTTGTTCGAGGTAACCGCCACCGATACGGTCTCCAAATGTTATCCATGCACCAGGTTCTGATTTTATCCTAGTATCACACTCAGTGGCGTAGCTAGGTAACCAAAGGCCCTGGGGCAAAAAATAAACTAGGGCCCCAACTAAACTATTTAAAAACGTTTGGTCCGAATTCGACGTACTCCAGATTCGTCGAGTTCAGACCCTCCAGAGCTGCGAAGTGTTCGAAACGTCAGGAAAAACAAAAACCAATAATTCACGCGGTTAATCCGGTTAAAAGTTGTTTTATTATAATCGTGAAAATCTAAGATATTACTAAGATTTATTATATTTTAATTATAGGTACGAATTTGTAACTTGACAGATGGAAACGTGTAACTGGGGAGTTTGCTGCGTCCCTCTGTTGCAACTCCTCTCCAGTAAAGCATGAGGAAGTAGGAAGCGGTGAAGGGTGGGCGTTTTTGGGGACTGTCTTAATGTATTATATTTAACGTTCAAAAGTATGTTCTAGTTTGTATAAAATATATTTTGATTTTGAGACAACAACCAAAAATAAAAGGGCTCCACAGTTGCACATTGCGTTTGCGACAAAATCTCAGGTCTTTTCTATGAAAATCAATTTTTAAATTGTGAATCAGGATTTTCCAATTTTCTATGGTAACCTTAGCCAGAGCATCATGCGCAAGTGTGCATCACTGACTTTGGAATCATGTGCGTATTCTTAGGGCTTTTACATACGAGCGGAACGTTGACAAGGACAGCTCGGCGGTCATTGAGGCTGTTGGGACGTGCCGTTCGTATGAAGAGCTCTTAGGAACCGAGTCGATGGCAAAGGATTCAAATTTTATAGGCTCCGTATTCTGCAACACGCATTGCCCCCTCACAGGCGATTATAAGCTCCTCCTGGAAGCAGTTGACATGCGGCGTACGATGTAAGGTGGGAAATTGTCTGCGATTTAAACTCTGACACTAGGTATGTAACCATAAATAAGAAAAAATACTTACCTTTTTGGTCGTATTTTTTAAAAGCTGCATTGTTTTTTATTAGGTATAGGTACTTTCCCAGGATCCTATTGCAGGCCGGACATAGCAATTTACCAGAAGTACAGATATAGGGTAGGTATAGGAAGGCTTAGAGCGGTTCTTCTTTTGAAGTCGTTAGAGATAACAGTTGTAACACCTTGTCAATGTCAACAGTGATATATTGAAATAATAATATTGTAAGAACCTTGTAGGAACTAGACAACATTGATGGGTAAGGTAGAAGATGTCTATCGTTTGTTGGTAGAATCTGTTCGATACACAAGAGAAAGGGAAATATTAATGACCGAACTCGATAACTCCGATATTAATGTGTTAGAAGTAGGTGTATTTCAATAAATCTTGTCTAAGCCTTATAAATTTGTGTGCAAATTAAAGAGGTCTTTATGTTTCTCTTGAATCTTTATCCCTTTTTAGGTTAAGGTGGGGCTGGCATAATCGTTGTTGATTATAAGCCTCTAAATTTTTAATCTCCATTAAAGGTATATAAAAAACAACATTGTAGGTATTAACAATCAATCAAGCGGGTGTTGCAGTGAATGTACCTGCGGGACACCAGTAAGGGTTAGAGTAGAACCTTGTGTTTTTTAGTCGGTAGGGTTTCGGCACAACGTCCGTGATGAATTTTACACTCTTCTTCTTCCTGTCCTGGTCCCAAGTTATTTGGGGTCGGCGCAATATGTTTTTCTCTTCCATTCTCCTCTATCAGTCGTTAGGCTATCGTTTACTCCCTTTTCAGTCATATCATCCCTCACACAATCCATCCATCTTTTATTTGGTCTCCCTCTTTCCCTCCATCCATCCACATTCATATTCATTACTCTCTTAGTCACATGTGTCTTATCTCTCCTCATCACGTGTCCGTAACAAGACAAACGGTTTCCTTTCAACTTTTCTGTTACTGGAGCTACTTTCAAACTTCCTCTAATATATTCATTTCTTACCTTATCCATTCTTGTCACTCCACACATCCATCTCAACATTCTCATCTCCGCTACATGTAATCTTCTTTCATCCATCTTCTTCATGGTGATGAATTTTACACATAAGACAAAAATAAAGGTACCTATTAACAATCAAACAACACATTAACATTACACATTTATTGTACAACTAATTTAAACAGCGTTACACTTTGATAGTAGCATTTTTTTATTATAAAACATACACTTGGATGGCCAGGAATATTTAGATAATATTCATATGACATCTATTAATTTGATTTATTTACGAATCAGTGGGGGCGTAGCATGGGTTGGCACCCGGGGCGGTTTTCTATTGAGCATCCCCAAAAGTTCATGTCTCAAATGGTAGGTACATCTTTCCAAGCGGAGGCCTTTACCTATTATTGTTTTAAGCTATAGGACCATGGCTAGTAGCTACTAAGCTGCGCGAGTGAGTTGTCATCATGTGGTCACCTCTTGGTGCGTGGCACCCGGAGAGGACCGCCCCCACCGCCCCCCCTTTACGCCACCACTGGTACGAATACCCTTAAGACAAGAAATTTCTAGGTAAAGGATATAATATAAACGTCGTCAAGAGATCGAAAATAAAGCTTTAGTTGACACACACATCTAATGAGTCTCACTTGCAGAGGCGCCGACTTTTAGAAAATCCAATGGATGCTCATGACCATTTGCTGAGTCGTCATAAATAGCTGGAGAAGTGCAAGAAGCAAATGACACACCGATCGACAAATAAACATCTTGAAACTACCTACATTAACGTGAGAATCGCTTCTAAATCCGTCTAGTAAAAGTAATGTCATTATAGAACAGACCAGACAAGCAGTAGGACAGAAAGAGATTGTGCATCTACACTTTCTACCACATTAGGACACGTAGGTACTTTCGCAACCCGGTTTCAGTTTTTATGCTGTGCTCCACCCACTTTTTGTTCTTAGGTGCTGGAGCTCTTGAGCACCCAGGAGACCACCCGAGATGTACACGGTTGACAGTGTTTCGATGTTGCGTACGTTGTGTCGTGTCGCGTGGCGTGCATGATAAGTTCTAAACAACTATACTCTATTTGAAATAAGATTAGACATTTAAACAAACCTTTTTTACAATCAGTTCAACCGATTTTGACTTCTATTGCGTTGGTGGCAAGACAAATGGCAGCAGCAGTAAACAGTTGTTATTGTAACCACTTTATCGTTTTTTATGCCTACGGAATAGAAGTCAAAATCGGTTGGACAGACAGTAAAAAATGATTGTTTATATGTCTAATCTTATTTCAAATGGAGTATACTGGCCATCAAATGAATGCGCTTCGACTCGCCGACGTCGGCAAACTTGGCCCACGTCTGTGTAATGTGCCACAAACTTATAATTACTGATCCTTCTTAACCGATCGAATTCTATAATGCCCAGTATATGAATAGCAATAAAGTTCAGTTTTTACCATATAAATGATGTAACTTTGTATAAAACATACTTCATTTGACATAATACATATTAAAATTTTTGCTTTTGCTAGCAATTCCATCGCTACCATAAACTGAATAATAAAATAGCCACTTTGTCTATGCCTATAGAATCCCTACCATCTGAAATGGCCGTTTGTATTTTATTTTTCGCGCGAATTCTGTCATTGGCGTCAAACATATTTTTCTAACGCCATTTTGAAAGATGTTTACTGGAAACTTTTTGAAGACAGACAGAAGAAAGGATAACTTTAAACAAAAATATCACAGGATTTTATAAACAGAACAACTACAGTACCAACACCAATTTTATATTTATAAATAATTATTTACTATTAACATTGCTAGAACACGTAGATTATAATATTTACATAATATTTTTTACATTGTAACATTATGGTTATTTAAGGCTAGACTACTAATAGATTCTCGCCCGACCATTTAAAACATGCTTGCATTTATGTAATTCTAAGCTAATTAGCTAACGATTTTATTTAAAATTGTAATTATTGTTGATAAAATAATAATTACGTTCTCATTTTCAAGATATGGTTAATTAAATTTTCAAATTTACAAATACTAAAGCAATTTGATGTTTATTTGAAGTACTAACTGTCAATTTTGTAGTAATTTAGGCCCTTCAGGGTCATATAAACTGTAAACCCCTTCCGTGCACATGAAAAGGGTTGATGTACAGACAGTAGGTACGTACCGACTACAACTAAGAAATGTTGATTTCCGTAAGTTGAAACTTTGAAAGTAAACAAAAGCATAAATAATTCTAGAGCGTGAAGATTTTTTTTTTGTAATGTTGCCATCATATTTACAACTGAAGAATTTTCTAGGAGTAACATTATAACCTATACTATGTTTTTTTTTAAACTAGATGCTTACAATATTCTTAGGTATATTAACTATACACTTATTTTATAAAATGTCGCTTATTGTCTGCACAACAGTTTTATAGCTTTTATTATTTATAATATTAATTTTCTATCAGGGGTAAAACAGTAACATGAGAACCAGGAATATGCAGAATGCAGGAATCGCGTTCAAGAATCGTAAATAGATATTATTAATAATCTTCACAAATATCTTAAACACAGTCTTACTCGATAAGAAGGTTTTATACATTTATGATTTTTGTCGTTGGTCATACCGAATGAGAAGAGTCTATTACCGATGGTAATAATTACCACTACTCACCACTAGATGGCATTATTAATCAGAAAATAATCGTACAGATTGTGCAATTGCCAGAATTAATTTGATTGTTTACAATATATTTTTTATTGTTTATGTTTAATTATATCTTTCAGCAAGCAGATGCACATAAACGCAGAATAGTTAAATTTTAACGAAAGCATTCCGTAGCTACAGATCCTACGCATTTTTCTAAGTAGTAGGTTATTTCGTCGTTATTTCTTATAAATATAAATTTGTATTAATAAATTAATTAGAGCAGGTAAGAATATATTACTCAGAATAACTCTAGAATTAAGTAATCTTATAAGTATTTATTTTGATATGGTATTGATACCAATAAACTAAAGATAATATATTAAATATTTATAAAAAAATATCTAACAATTAGAATGGTTTCTTTTAAATACCTAACCAGAGTAGTCAATAGTAGATAACAATGATAATACTTAATAATTATGACGATAATAATTATGAAGTATATATTCTTACAATATTATTAAAATGCTAATTATGATTACCTATTATAGTACCTTACGAAAAATCTATTTTAGTAGACCAGATTGAATAAGTAATTCTAAATTCCTAATAAATGTGATAAGAAGATGTTAACAACATTATTCGATATAAAATATATTAAATCGACACATTAACGCATGCGTTCTCGTTCAACTCTAAAGATTTTTAATTTTTTATGGGATAGGGGGCAACCGATCCGACGGTTCGCCCGATGGTAAGCGATTACCACCGCTCATGGACACCCGCAACCCCAGAGGAATCGTAAGTGCGTTGCCAGCCTTTTAAAGGGTTTGGGCCTTCGGTACCCTCACACACTCAGTGAAACACAACGCAAGCGTTGTTTCACGTCGGTTTTATGTAAGGCCATGGTATCACTCTGGTCGAGCCGGCTCATTCGTGCTGAAGCATGGATCCCACGGTAAAAAAGATTAAAATCTGAGAATAAAAGTAGGATTTGATTTTTCCAAGCCCTTTGCCACGTTGAATGAAAATGCAAATTTTTTGGCCGGGAAACAAGCCAGCCCTCTAATATTGAGCATCAGTGAAATCACATTTTATCCCTAAAATGAATACTCTAAACGTTTCTAAACAATAAGATTGTCTTAAACATATATTTTATTCAAATATAAAAATATACAACCGCGATAGTGAATTAGAAATTTCGAATGTCGATGTAATATTTTTTTCGTAAATATACACACTCGCACGCATTATACACAAATACAGGCATTAAGTAGCATACACGCAATAAATAAGTAGCATGCACGCATTTATTTGCCTGCACGCTTTCACTAACACGCTAATTTATTAATTAAATAAGAAAGTTATATTATCTGACTTAACGAAATTCATATTGTGCGTTACTTTTCAAATGTTATGTACATAAAGCGCGCTTTTACTCTATGTTTTATATATAAACATACGTACCTTACTTTTATTATGTATTTGTTTAGTAAAATTTTTGTAACGGGTTTACTAAGTTTATTTACTGTTTTGAGGTCCCGATAAAAAAAAACGAATAATGCATAATAGATCTTGTCTACACGTGTCGCTACTGAGTGCAAAGTCCTGGGTTAGATTCCCGGGTTGCGTTTTTTTATATGGCTTTAATAACAGTACCTAATGGTGAGATGTACCTAATGTGTGTGTACGATGGTACAGCTCTGCCTAATACTTCGGGGAGTACATGCGTGATGCTATACAAAAACCTAATAATTGCAGAAAAAAAAACACGATTAGACACAGCGAGTTTCGTGTGTGAAAACACAATCGATAGGGAGTGACGTACGTAAAAGAAGCAACGGTCTAAAGTGAGAAAATCGACCAAAGAAAAGGGTACGCCATTTTTTCTGTTCATAAACACCCACGCACAATAATTTCAGTTTCGTCTCGATCACGGTCGATCGATCGCTTGCTACAGTGCCGAATTAGCGGGGACTCATAACATAGCATCACGCCTGTATTCCCCGAAGGGGTAGGCAGAGGTGTACACAATTATACACCCACATTTCACCAATGCTGTTATTAAGTCCCATGTAATAGCTGGTGAGCCTATTGCCATCAACCGGGCACAATTCCAAACTCCGGGCTGCTACTGAGAATTTCCTAACAGAAAAACTCAATAACACTTTGCCCGACCCGGGAATCGAACCCGAGACCTCCTGCTCAGCAGTCGCGCTTGAGACCACTAGACCAACGAGGCAGTATCGGGGACTCAAAACAATATAAGAATTATACCTACATGGTAAATATTACGTTCTATATACCAATTTAATCTTGTAACTTGTAGATAATTTGAGTTGGCAGATATTATGAAATTTTAATTTTTTATTTTTACATATAACTAAATACTATAATCTAAATATCATATGAAGTCATTAAGACTAGGTAATTTATTTTTAAAGTAACGAGGATTAAAATATGTATATTTTCTTATATAACACGTAGTATGTTCAGATATGTTTTTATGTATAGATATTATGGTTGATATTATAATTAATTTTAACATGTATTTTACAAGCTAATTCTTATCTAATGGAAGACCTTTGTGATATTGTTTGTTACGATTATTCTTGGTTGATTTATAACTAAACACACACGCATGTTGCATCACACACTCACTCCTGCACACATACTCATACACAACTCGTCCATTCGTACAAAATCAACACGCACATATTCATTTTGCCTTGATATTGATCAACTCTGACACTAGGTTAGTTTATAACCACGCGCGTGAGGAAAATACACATACTAATATAACATATCACACACACACACCCACACATACCTACACACAAAGTCCTTCAGCATGTTGCAAGACACACACACCCGTTTAGTACGTTCAAACGCTCAAACTCACACACCCATACATAATGTTCACATTTGCACGCAACACGCATTTTATACGCCAATAAATGCATGCATGCGTGCCATGAGTTATGCTTTACTTAAATTATACAATATAATACTCAAGATAGCGATTTGTAATAAAATTGAGATTTTATTGATTATTAGATAGGTACCTAATATAAATACTTTATAGAGTTCAGTAAGAAACAGACATGTCACTGTTTTACTAAAAGTTATTACGAATTTGTCTGAATTACCATAAAAAATACAGAAAATGATAATACCTAATTGTATCGTCTCTTTCGCACTTTCAATATAAATTTTAAAGAAATCATATATTAATGATTTTAGTGCCTCACTTGTCTAGCGGTTGCAAATTTACCGAGCGTGTGAGTTCGATTTCCGTGTAATTGTGTTGATTTTATGTTAGACTGACCCGCTAATTTTACCTTACCGTACGGGGATTCCGGCGTGATGTTATGCATATTATTCTGTAATGACGCACGCATGCATGCATGCTATAAATCCCTATCATACTTCTTCATGCATATCATGACATAATATGAACCATACTCTCCTTAGTAACTAATTGGGATCTTAAACTATACCTTAAGGTAATTTTTATATTTATTTATGTACCTTCTGAACATCTTGCAATATATAGAAATTGTTTCTTCGTGTTTGCGGGGGGGGGGGGGGGGCATGTTAAAATGATAACGGATTCTCGACCTCCAGGATTTGTGCAGGCTAAATGTGGCCAGCCTGCACAAATACTGGAGTGTCTATTGATGCCCGGCAACCGACCATAACCTGCCGGGGTCGCGATGAATGTTACTGCGAATCCGGAGTCCTGGTAAAAGTTAGAGAGACCGTGTGGTTTTTAGTAGATAGGACTCAAAAAGTGTTCCGGCAAGGCGGACACCGCAAAATTCCTAATTTTGGGCTGCTACTGAGAATTTCGAAACAGAAAAACTCAATAACAGTTTGTCCGAACTGGGAATCGAAGCCAGTACCTCACGTGTAGCTGCCACGCTCGCAGCCACTAGATCAACGACAAACACAATCAAACGGTCATTTCACTAGGCTACTCTCAAATCTGCCTAGCCTTTTCCCAAATAAATTAGTGCAGACATCCAATCTGACCGGATGCAGCTTAATAAGCTTAAATAAGCCGGTATTTTACATGGAGCAATTGCCTACCTGACGACCCAGTGACTGGGTAACACGATATCAATACCGAGATGTTACTCTATTCCCAACAAAATGATCACGAACTATTTCAATATATTGGAAGATGTTTAGTGGACTTATTAATATTTAATCCTATATACATACATACCTATATAATAAATATGATAAAATTGTTTGCTCTTCATATTTGGGTAATTCACGAACTACAAAACCCATTACTTTTTTGTGAGTATTTAAAATTTTGTTAAAAATATATATGTATATTGAAATAAATTATTTATGTATTAATATTATTATATGTATGTCTTCATATATTCTGGAGCTTTTTTGACGAATTACATTACTTTGAAATGTAATAAATTCTGCATGACAAAAAATTTATCTAACGTAATGGCGGCGCTACACATTGCGTATTTGTACAAATATTTTTCAAACTTTGCCAAGACATACTACGTTTAAACTATTGTTCAACGGTTATTACTCACGTGCATTCTTCGGGATTGCCCGACTAGTATCAAACTTGAACGGAGCCCTTAGTCATGAGCTGACTCAATGAATGCACGTGAGTAATAACCGTTGAACAATAATTAATATGAATGTGTCTCACGAAAGTTTTTATACAAAAAAGACACACATATTTTATGTACCTACAGCAAAACCTGTGTCGGGAATTGGGGTAGGCAGAGACTATCAATTTTCATTTGATAAGATTCTGACCCACCATTAACCTCTTCATCCATGCTTGTCGGCTTACGTTAAGCTTAGCGCAAATAGAAATATACAAATATTATTTAATACATATATCACGTGGTTACCCAAATCAACTGAATGAATGTCAAACACCAGATATATTTAACTACTCGCTCTATAAAATCATATCGTGAAGGTAAAGTGAATCGTTTCACAATCAGATACAATTAATTCAACAGAAATTTTATTGTGTCGTACTAATTAATCAATTTAGATGATGTTGTCTTTAGAATATATAGACTTGTCATACGACAAAATGGAACTACACTTTGGAACGTGGTAACTAGCTTCTGATTTCAAAAGTGTCTATATATTGTCAAAATTAATTAAATGCTTTGACATTGTAAAAGATGGCGGCTATTGTCCTAACAGTTTTATCTGGCCGCCACATTGTTCTAGTGGATACAACGCGGCTGTTCGGCTGGATTGAACCCCAAAATACCTCCCGCGCTACGGCCATGCTTGGCGCGGTCCAGTTTGTAAGTATTCGACCGAAATTTCACATTTTCACCTAAGCGTATCCAATATCGAATTAAATGAATAACAAATCATTAAACAAGTTTACGTAGTTTTCACATCTACATGATTAATTAGGGTAAATCAGAGGGAGAAAATTAGAGAGATCTTTTAATAACATTTACCCGCATGAAGAAAAGAGAGAGCATATAGGTAAATTTTTGTGTTAATAAATATGCCAGCTCTATCACATTCTTATGTCTATAGTAAATCTTTGGACTGTAGCTTTGTTAGTTATTTATTATTATTCGCGTCTACGACACGGTTTTAGAATAAATAAAAATTACGTGGATAAACATTTGGAACGTTCATTTGTATTGTTAACTTGTTGTAATTATTATATTGTGTGTGATTTGTATTAAACACACTATTTAATATTTTCGGGTAATGACTGATTGATATACAACTGTAGCTTCAAGTTTCGACGCGCTTTTGTGGGTAGAATTTTGACGTCGAAGTGAATTTGAAATTAATAACATTTATTATGCAAGTGTAATTCGGGGATGACATTAATTTAAAAGGTGTTTTTAAGGTAAGTGACTAACATTTTTTTTTTAAGGTTTTTATTGGTTTAGAAGACAAAGCGTGCGGACAGGACCCTGAGAACTAAGCTTACGCCGTATGTCTGTCGGTCTCTTCTGTTCTTTGAACTGTGATAAGAAGTCAGTTCAAATTTACATAGAATATGGTGTTATTATATTCTTTATAGTGTCGTTTTGGTATAATAACTTTCGTGATACCATATATAATATAGATAATTTTAATTATTGTTCAACGGTTACTACTCACGTGCATTATTCGAGATTGCCCGACTAGTTTCAAACTCTAACGGAGCCCTTCGTCATGGGCTGAGCCCGCGGCGATGTTGCGAGTCATACTTTATACTAAAATAAATTATATCATAGCATTGATACCTGTATTACCAGTTGGGGTACGCAGAGGTGTACACAATTACACACACAAAATACATTCACATTTCACCATGTGCCATGTGCTGGACATAAATCCAAACTCCACGCTCCTATAATATATTCTATTCTATATATATATTCTATAATAAAATATATTCTATTCTATTCTATTCTATTCTATTCTATTCTATTCTACTCCCATCTTTGTAACAGAAACCCAATAACACTGTCCGACCCGAGAATCGAAGGCTTTACGCACAGCAGCTGCGTTTGCAACAAAAATAAATGGAATATTCCTCTTCACATTCTTCTGGTCACGTGACAATTTGACCTTTAAATTTAATAATATGCATATTTTAACCTGATTCCGATACTGGCATAGGCACTTCTAGCCTCGGATTTAAAAAAATAGAATAAATTATGTTTAAAATAGGTATCCTTGGCAGTGGCCATTGACATTGTATGTTGACAGCACGATCGGCAAGGTTAGCCGTGTGTCGCGGGTAAAATTACCGCATGGAGCAAGTATTTGTTTAATTAATTGACCTCCAGAGGCCTAGTGACGCACTAGGTCTCTGGAGGTCGATAACAATAGGGTAATTAATTGATATAAAGGGTAATTAAATAAATAAATTAATATAAATTATCGTGTTTGAAAGGTTAAACTGCATAGTTATATAAGTAATAGTTCCGGCTCTGGGTGTGTCTGTAAAAGCACCCCACGATTTAGGAGCAATAACAAAAATGGAGCAATGGTCCTGCACAGTGATATTGAGTTGTCTTGTTAGAAAATTCTCAATAACAGTCTAGTGTTTGAAATTGTACACGGTAGATGGCATTAGGATTATTATCAATGGGACTTGAAAACTGTACCACCTCAATAATATGAGGGTTTATATCAGTACACTTCTGATGTACCCTTAGGGGAATAAATGCTATTATTAAGTATATAACGCCAGGACATTATTATATTAGTTAGGTATATAGTCCATTTTGATATTACATAGTAATTAATGAATTCCAAAATGTATAAGAAGAATAGATATTATTAAAACTGTATTAAATCTATAGCTTTTGAGTTATAGACTGATAAATATATTGTAAAATTTCATAAATTCGATCAATCACTCAATTAAATTAAGTATTTCGAAACTAGTCGGGCAATTCCCGAAAAATTACGTCGTAGAAGTATCGACGTGAGAAGTAACCGGTGAACAATAAATGATATTTAGTAAATGTTGATTAATTGATTGCATTTACCCATGGGTAAATACAATTTAGTTTTTTTTACCCATACACACATATTCACTCAAATCTAATTAAGTGTGTAGTCGAATGTTACTTACGTGATATTTAGGATTATTATTAATTAAAAATTATACAAGAATGGTTAAATATTACAAAGTGTACCTTGGTACAAAATTTTCTTACTCTAAATAACTATAGTGCCTGTAGGTATAATAAATTAAATTAATACAAACTTGTAACCATTTTACGATACGAAATAATGGCAATTTCAAGTCTGTATCATTGCAAATTATTGCTTGATCGCGTCATAAAAATGTTATTCTATCCTTCTACATTAATATTTATCTTATATTATTTAAGGCTAGTTTTGCTGGCTAATTCTACGTACATACATACAATTTTATTCTATTTACGAAAATAAGAAAAATATATTCATAATGTTGTTTTAATCATGATTTTTTACTAGTTATTTATTTTATGGCACTTACTGCTCGTCATGTATTTCAGAATATATTTATTTAAAATAACTGAAAATCCGCGGATGTTCTCCTCAAGAATTCAGGTATTTTTATGTTTCGCGTCTTTATTTCATTGTTTCATTTAATTTGAATAATATTTTGGGTCTGTATCAATCTGACTCTATATTTGTGTTTCATAATCCAGAAATCACAGGTCTATTTATGCGATTTTGAACAAGGCATGGCAAGCTTTCGGAACTTTCAGAGGAAATAGTTACCAGACATATAGTTAGACCATGATGAACATGACTATGACCGGTATATGCATACATGATTAAAACATCATTCTGATCAAAACTACATTCATTTTTTACGACACTGACTACACGACATAACTCTACACATCTCCACTATTTTTAATAACACGAATTATTAAAATTGAAAAATTTAGGGAGTCAAACCAATAATTGACTGGTAGGTTCAAAATAAAAGGTGAAATCAATTATAAAATAAAAAACGAAAATAAATGAAAAATAAATTTTAATAAATGAAAAATATAAATCACATTATATGGAATGTTACATTAAAGTTATACTCGTAATATTGTCATCCGCGCAGTTTTTTCATTTGTTATTTTTATAATTACATTTATTATATAGGTAACGATTAAATAGTTCTTAAAATAGGTAATGTTGGTTAAACAGTACTTAATTTTAAACTAAATTGGAAATTAAATATAAATGATTAATGCTTAAAACCTATTTATTTTAATTATTTACTTAATTGTAAGCCATGTACATTAGAAGTTATGTGGTTATATTCTTATAGATATAGCTTACATAATTTATGTGCATTTTGACAACTCGATTTAAGTTAGTTCCTAATTTCACCACCTGGCAAGATATACTGGAACACTCTGCATTGTTCCCAGTTTAACTTCAGAGGCTGTAACACAGGGAATTAAATTTCAATAACTAATAAACGTCTAGGGGTACGTCTCTAGTACTTTATAAAAGACTAACAACACACTTTTTTCGATGAAGTGTAATAAAGGTAAAATCCGTTAAAATTCAGGAAAGTAAAGATAGTGTCTAAAATAACAAAAGCCTAAAACTACTATAACTTTCTGGAACATTTAACGTGAAGGTAAAACTGATTAACAATAAGGGTACATATGGTTAACTTTACTGGAAAGGCGCTCGGTCGCAGTTGCAGGCGGCCCCTCCTTGTCCCTGGCGGCATTGTACGTTACACCATGCTACCCAGCCTTCGGAGGTCGTAAGAATCCGAGATTGCAAGTGCATTGACGCTTCAGTGGTTGCGGAGTCGCAGATTGGACAGCCTGTGGGGTAAATTTGGTTAAATTAATTGATTACAAGATAGTAGTAGATTCAAGCATCTTTTTAAGAGTTATCTCTTACATAATTTAACACAAAATCACCCCGCTAGCGACCACTAGCAGTGAGGTAGTATCATTTTAAGAGTTATGATAGTAATGATAATGATATAAATGACATTTATAGAATTAATTAATATTAATTATTGTTCACCGGTTACTATTCACGTGGATTCTTCGGGATTGCCCGACTAGTTTCGAACTCGAACGGAGCCTTATTCATGAGCTGAGCTCGCAGCAATGTCGCGAGTCTAACCAAAAAGTTCGAGTTCAAAACTTTTGTAACAGCTATAGTAAGAAGTTATAATCGAATGGTATGACCGTTGGAATCGTAGGTCGCAGATTTGAATCTCAAACACGCACTATTGACTTAACAAATTCTAGCCTAGTCTACTTATTTTGCTTGAAACCGCGAAGGAAAACATCGTAAAGAAAGAGACCTACGGGTGGTTTAAACTCTGACACTAGGTTGTTTATCTACCATAAGATAAGAAGGAGAAACTACAGTTTTCTAGATTCTGACTTACCATTAAGATTGTATCCGGCATAACAGAATGCTGTGCAGACAGCGCTCCAGTCCACGGTGTGCTCCGCATCCCGGCTGGCGCAGTTGCACAGTGGCTCGCCTGGGGACATTTTGTGTGGTCATTTCTGTCTTAGGGCAGAGGGGCTCATGGCTTAGTAACAGCCGCACAGATCGAGGGGTGAACCCGCGATTGTGCCTTCGAGAACACAAGTGTTTAAGATTTCGAAAACAAGTTGTTTCGGAACGAAGTTAGTCTATTATTTGAGTAATTGAGTTATGCTTTAAACCGCTTAATGAAACCTACAATCCTTAAAGTTAAAGTTATAAATTTTTGTGGAAAAAGAATACGGTCGTGAGCAGGATTTGAACCTCTCGGATAGATACTCAAAACGGTCCATAATTCATTTAAATTTGAACGTTATTAAGGTTCTATTGTCAAGTGTGTGTTGTGTGTGTTTGTGTGTGTGTGTGTGTGTGTGTCTCAAACATGGGGCCACTCGTATTACCTAGGCGTATAAAAAGTAACCTACGACCTATTCTCAGACCTACCAAATATATATACAAAAAATAAAAAATAAAATGGTCAAGCCGTTTCGTAGGAGTTCGTTAACAAACACTGTGACACGAGATTTTTATTTATTAGATAGACATTACGAAGCTTTCTGCACTCCTTCTCTATATAGACGTTAGCTGTGCCAAATTTCATACACCTCCATCCTGTGTACTTTTTGTGAGTGTGACTTTATTCGACAGTGAAATGGTTCTCATTAGCTGCAAGGGTATCCTTACGTCTTTTGACTTACCCAGTTGGTTCCCACAAAGGGCTGGACAAACGGAGTATCTCGGTTGTCCGTACTCCACCTCAGTCTGGTTGGCATCCTGCAGAGCCAGCTGTAGTCCTATAGGGATCATCTGGGAGCACACCGTGGAGCCGCAGGCCTCGCCGCCAAGTCCTGAAGAGAAAAACTGTTTAGTCGGTGCTGATTTTTAAAAACGTATGGTGTCAGTTGATTGTTGGTCTAGTACTCGCAAGCGGAGTATTAGGTGGGTTCGATTACTGGTTCGGACAAAGTGGTATTAGGATTAACTGCTAGGAAATGCAGCTTAATAATAATAATACTCCCTCCCGACCGTATTCCGGCCACGGCGGCTTATCTCCATGGAGATTAGCCAATTACGCAGCAGATATTATAGTGCACAAGTGTATGCGCAAACACAGGTGCACTCCCTTTCCTTCACTCTCATATTCCGATGGGATGGCAACCCGACATGAGCAGAGAGAGATCAGGCGCAGGACCGACGGCTTTTACGTGCTCTCCGAAGCACGGGGTGTCACACCACCAACTTCCTGACTCAGGGCTGTTACTGAGAATTTCCTAACTGAAAAGCCCAATAACGGGATTTTCTGTTAGAAAATTCTCAGTCGTCAGCCCGGAGTTTGGAATTGTGTCCAGTGAAATGTGGGTGTACAATTGTGTCCACGTCTACCCACCCCTTCGGGGAATACAGGCGTGATGCTATGTAGCTACGCATGGTGGGAGTTTTTGTGTGTAATTAATTCATTAGGAAAAAAGTTTATTTGAAAGAGCCCGTGCTGAATTTGATATACTCAATGAGTTTGAGTATATCAAAATCAGCACGGGCTCTTTAAATAAACTTTTTTTCAACTCAAATTCAAACTTTTATTTGCTTTCCACAATGGTGTTTAAAGATGGTAAGTAAAGTAATATAGTACATCGTGGACCCTGTTGAGCACGCAAACATTAGGAGAGAGGAAGAACATTTGTAAGAAGGTACTTATAGCATTGGTAAGTAATTCTTTTTAATTATTAAAATATCTACATAAATAAATGATATATTATATATGTAGTAGAATACCTATTTGCCGTTCTTAATTTAATATTTATTGTAAGTATCTAATATTTATAAGTTTTTAATATTTGTATTTATTATTTTTAATTATAATGATGTACTTACTTATTTATACATTTAATTGTTACATATAATTTTAAGTAGGTACCTATCTAGATAAGTAAGTATTAAATGATAAAGATATATATGTAACATAGATATAACATAGTGTTATTTGTACTGTTTATTTATTATTGTAGTCATACAATATGAATATTTATTTATTATATTGTATTATGTTAAGTTGGCATTTAGTTTATAATACTTATCGAGGCATTTATATTATCTTTATTTATTATTATCATAAATTGTATGTTAGGATTCTTAAAATTTATCATTTAAATATTCATTTATGTGGTAATAGCTTTTTTGGAGTAATAATTTCTTTAATTTGTTTATGTATGTATTATCTTTGTTTTCCCTTTTAATATCTTCAGGTAGCTTATTATAGCAGTATTATATAGTACTCATGATATCAGTACCTACTGCTCTACCCCACATGTCACCGATACAGTCACTGGCGACAATTCTAATGATTTTAGTACACAATGGCGTCAATTCTAATGTACTGGTACTGAAATTAATTTCAAAAGGATTCCTGTACGAATCCCGAGAGCGGTGTTATTTGGCCATTGGATACGACAACCTTAATAGGACCATTTTAGAAAGAAAAATACGAGCTGCTATGAAATATGCCATATTTATTTATTTTATATATTAATGGTTACTTGCTTAAAACGGTGAAGGAAAACATCGTGAGCAAACCAGCACAACTGAGAGATGTTCTCGATGGTGTGTAAGGCCATGTCAGAGACCTACGGGTGGTTTAAACTCTGACACTAGGTTGTTCATCAACCATACGATAAGAAGAATACCTTGCCATATTTATAGAGAATATGATTAAAAAAAAAGCTTAGTCATCTAAATATACTTTATAAAATAAATAAATATGGCAGTAGCAGCTTGGATTTTTCTTTCTAAAATGGTCCTAATAAGGTTGTCGTATCCTGTGGTCAATTAGCATCCCTCTGAGCATTCGTACAGGAGTGCTCTTGAATTAAATTTAAATACCAGTTTCAATCAAATCAATTCGAAAAGACAATGCGGACCCTTGCTTCGGATAGCACGTAAAACCGTCGGTTCTGCGCCTGATCTCTCTCTGATCGTGTCGGATTTCAGTCCCATCGGAACATGAGAGTGAAGGAAGAGGGAGTGCACCTGTGTTTGCGCATACAATTGTGCACTATAATATCTCCTGCGTACTCGGCTAATCTCCGTGGACATAGGCCGCCGTGACCGAAATACGGTCGGAAAGAGTATTTTCTTTTTATAATTAGAAATTTAGGGATTTTAGTTTATTAATAAAATAATTAATTTATCATCATCAATACAAATAATTGAAATTGAAGTGTCTGTTTGTAATGTCAAAATATAGTTTTTTTTCTAAATTTCATACATTTACTTGCGCGATATCTATGCCAAAAAATGAATTTTTTTTTTGTATGTCTGTCTGTTTGTTCCGGCTAATCTTGGAATCGGCTGCAACGATTCTGATAAGATTTTACTGGTAGGTTGTTGACTATATAAGGAGTAACTTAGGCTAACTATAATAAAACCGCGTAGTCCAGCGAGTTTATAAATATATTTACTTTTAATTATTTTTTAATATTTTTCGGTTCATAATAAGAAGTGTCTTTTTCTTAACTGTCGGTTAAGGAATATTTATTATATATAATAATCGATGATAATATCGAAACAATAGGGAATATGCATTTGATTCAAATTTAGGTCAAATATTTTTATTCGTAATCTTTATGCTATAGAATGACACCTATTCAATTACTTTTTTAATTAATCGTGTTTTAACTATTGAATATTAAAGTTGAAAGTGAGAATCATGCGAGGGAAATTTAAAATGTTAAAACGTACGCTATTGGTTGGAGTGAAACGTGACGTCATTCTGCGCGATGACAATATCTCGAGTATGTTAGTACTGAGTGTTTATCATGTTTAGTGGTTCTTTTTGAGTTTTAACGTTATTCTATAAAGAAACACCTTTCAATAAAATTTATAATTCACTAATTAAACACTCCATTCTATACAACATATCTTTTAAGATGAGTAATTTGACGTAAGAGAAAGCGTGCCAAGATAGCGGCGTTTCAGACGTCCGAAACTGATTGCAGGTTTGTTTGTTGCCTATGACCAGGGATTATGAGTTTGTCATGCTCACTAAAATGTCTTGCTGATGGTGGCGTTGTGTATTGGTTCGTTGAGTTCCCTTCAAAATGGTTGAGTTTAGCGATGCTGATGCTCCCGTCATACTCGTGAAGGGGTGCTGTCTGTTGGAACTGGTCAGCTCGTAATTACGTTGGTTATAATTTTAGCTTTTTATATAATTAAAATTCTGCCGTTATATTAAATGGAAAAAGAATACGGTCGCGAACAGGATTCGAACCTGCGCCTCCCGGATGAATACTCCAGGCGCTCTGACCCCTAAGCCATCTCGTCCACTGCTCACCACCGCGAATTCTTCTTCCATATTTTAACACGTCTTATGGCGTTAATTGCTATCAATTCAGTCCTTATACAAGTGACCGAACCGACACGACTAACTTTGCAGTTAATACAATGCCGTAAAGAATGCAATTGCCTTAATAATTCAAGATAAATCTTTGAAAAGCATTAACGCATGCTTAGCGAACTGTTAAGTTATTATATTAAATGGAAAAAGAATACGGTCGCGAACAGGATTCGAACCTGCGCCTCCCGGATGTATCAATACTCCAGGCGCTCTGACCACTAAGCCATCTCGACCTCTGCTCACCACCGTTAGTTAAGTTATTATATTAATATAATAACTTTAGAGTTCGCTAAGCATGCGTTAATGCTTTTCAAAGATTTATCTTGAATTAAAATTCTGCCTTTTATTCAACATTAACGTGCATTATTCTCACATTAATAATTTTTAAATGTAAAAGAACACATCATTTTAAAAGAGTGTCTATGGAGTTTCTTGCCGGTTGTTCTCCATAAGACCGAGTTCTTGGAACCGTGCACCTAGCTTTGACTTTTCATAAGTGCCTCTAATATGATTTATTTGAAAAAAAAAAAAATGAGTTTGAGTTTGATAATTGTAATACTCAATAATCATATTTTTACAAGTGTTATATTTTTTCACGGTAATGTACCAACGTATGCAATCGAATAAAAATATTAAAAAAATACATGCGAATACTCTATTGTATAAACACTGTTTTAAACATGTTAAGTGGTTGTTATCCTATATTGTATTCAATTCTTTAAGTTCCGCCCATTGCCTTTAGGAAAATAGTGTGAAATTAAAGGTGACACCATTTTACTTTTTTATTTTTAGTTTTATTTATGTCATTCTGTCTGTGGTTAGGTGTGGAATAAATAGTGAGGTGGTTTAACTTTGTGTAATACTGGCTGTTTTTTTTTCTTTTATTCACAAGAACTTGTAAGTAACTTTTTTATCTGTTGTTTTTTTTTCTTATTTACGGTTTTTGTATTAAGCTGTTGCGTCAGTCATTAGCAGACACAATAGATTTTTATTGTTACAACGTACAGATCTGTACGTTACTGAGCCGAAAGGTTAATATTCTTAGTTGTGATTCTCACGTTATAGAGAAATGTAAAATATATATAAATGACAGGTAAAAAAAATTATTTGAATTCAATTTCACTACGAATTTGACACTGCAGTTTGTAAATAAATCTTAATAAATATTCAAAAGATTTTTGGAAAATGCTTTTCCAGTTTTATTTCTTACTAAACAGGTATTAGTATTATAGGTAATCTGAAGTGGGTACATAATTCGTATTTTGTAGGCTTGAAATGTTACCAACAGTCATAAATAAAAAGTACGTAGCTATCGTAATACACACACTTAAAATAAATGTTTTTTTTTGTAATCAATCAATTTCACCGAATAAATGTAAATTATAAGGCACTCTACTTATTATTTCATTAATAATCACTTTAAGAGATAATATGACAGAGTAAATTAAATCAATGTTATATGTCATTTATATATTTTCTCCTAAATCATTATATCGATTTATATGGGAAGATAAAAAATAAACGAATTTACACAAAGAGAAAACATTAAATGCATGTATAACACCAAAACAAAACAGAAAACAGGTTGAAAATAAAGCAGGCGTTTTGTTTTCTTTAGTTTATTTTTGTTATTTGCATGATTTGACTTTTCCAGCAGTTAAAGGATATTATTAAAGCCCACGCCATCTCTATATAAAATCTAAAATATAAAAAATGAGTAATAATAAGAATTGAAAGGGGTATACAAGCGCAGGAGATTTTTTTCTTAAAGAAACAAACTATCTACAAATTATAATTACGTACTTACCAAACAAAATTCTTCATTTCAACACAAAACAGAAAAACAAAAAAAAGGTCACAGAAAATCACATTTTAAACGTCACATCACCACAAAAACCAACATGGCTGCAACAAACTTTCTAACGAGGCAAAGGACAAAAGCATACAGCCAAATAAAAACCTGCGTGGCACAGGTCCGCACACAGGTTACTTCGAGCCGACACTGAGGGCACCCACACTTTAGTATCCTTTCTAAACTGAGTTAAATATATCCTATTCAGTTCCCCTTTATCATATTTCAATTGTAAAACGACTTCGGGAACCTCTACTCGTCTCATTCCCGCCAAATGTTCTTGCGATTCAATTGGTTCGTTTTCGGGGTTGGTCTCCTCTGATTGGTTGGGAGCGGTGCGCACCACCCCTGTGAGGGCGACGCCTACTATAAGGGTGAATAATTTCATCTTTACCATCTGAAATCAAGGGTTTTTGTTAGTTTTTGTTGAGATTGAAGGCATGGATGGCTAAAGCAATCTGTTCTTAAGTTTTTTTCAATTTCGAAGTTGTTTATTATGACCTAGTTTCTTCTAGAAATATTTCTTTATTTTTTGTTGAACGTTCGAAGCAGGGTGTGGCATTATCGACTGATGCATCTAGTCAGACTAATAGTCGGTGTCCGCAACCTCGTCTGCGTGACAAAAGGTAACCTATGTCCTTCCCAAAGGTCCAATCCATCTCCTTGCCAAATTTCATTACGATCCGTTCAGTCGTGTAGTCGTTAAAAGGTAACAAACAAACATAAAAACAGAGTTACTTTCGCATTTATAATATTAGTATGGATGAATAATAAATAAGTACAATTTACAGAAAAAGATCTAAAATTGTTACAATAAAAATAAAACTAAAAACTAAATTAAAACTAGAGGAGGGCATCGAAAAATTCATCCACTATAAATTCATGTAAGATAATCTAGGTTTAGGTTATATAGCAGCACGCCTGTATTCTCTGAAGGGGTAGGCAGAGGTGTACGTTATTGTGCCTACAGCTCACCGAAGCTTTTGATAAACTCCCATGTAGTATGTGGCGAACCTATTGCTATATTTCCGGCACAATTCCAAACACCGGGCTGCTACAGAAAATTCCCTAAACAGAAAAACTTATTCACAATTCAAGATAAATCTTTGAAAAGCATTAACGCATGCTTAGCGAGCTCTAAAGTTACAATATTACATGGAAAAAGAATACGGTCGCGAACAGGATTCGAACCTGCGCCTCCCGGATAGATACTCCAGGCGCTCTGACCACTAAGCCATCTCGACCTCTGTCTGCACCTCTGCCTACCCTCTCGGGGAATACAAGCGTGTATATGTATAACAGGTAGGTGGGTCCAAATGTGTCTGCTCTCACGCCATTTATTATTAATACAACATGTTTAGGCTTTTAGTCTCGTGGCTCTGTGGAAACGGCGCCCCATCGATTTGTATAGTGTTTGCAATAATATATACTTTTCAAAACTAGCGGTCGCAAGCGCGGCTGCTGAGCGTGAGGTCCTTCCCAGATTGCAGTGTCCACTACCGAGTCTGAGAGTGTCTCGGTGGCGGACACTGCACGGTCTAACAGCTCCTGATGATGCTCCGTGGGGGGGCGAAACACGTGTAGAGTAGTTGGTGTTAGTCGCAATTTTCACCGACCTAATCCAAACTTAATTAAGTGACGTTACAGAATATTTAATTAAGTTGAAATCTTATCCAGTGGTTGATGAACAACCTAGTGTCAGAGTTTAAACCATCCGTAGGCCTCTGATATGGCTTAACACACCATCGTGAACATCTCTCAGGAGTGCTGGTTTCCTCACGATGTTTTCCTTCACCGTTTTTAAGCAAGTGATAATTAATTTATAATACGCACATGACTTCGAACGACAGTGGTGCGTGCCTTGGATTCAAACTTGCGACCTTTGATTTGTCAGTCCAACGGTCATACCACTAGGCTATCACTGCTCATTATATTATTAAGTTGCAATTAACAATTTAGACAAAACAATATTTAAAATGCCTAGAGGGCCTCGTGGCTAAGTAACAGCCGCACAGATCGATCGATTGAGGTTAAAGTGCGCTTGCCGCGGTCGGTCTGTGGATGGGTGACTATCATTTCATATCGATACCGCTCCGTGCCTTTGAGAGCACGTTAAACCGTCGGTATCGGTTGTCAAATGAAGATCTTATGACAGCCGTTACGGGTAGTCAGAGGCCTGAAAGTCTGATAACCAGTCAAACAATGATATATCGTGTTACCCAGTAACTTGATTGTGGAGTTCAGATATGCAGTCTCTCCATGTAAAATACTGGTGTTATAAATATAAGTTCTACCCACCAATCGCCATTATAACCTTAATTATACCACTCAAGCTTGCCACTAAGCGAAAATCTATACCCCCCCATAGCATCAAAAGCCTTCGTTAGAAAGAGACAAACCTATCCCAAGACACCTTTGTGAGAAAAGGACAGAGATACCGGAGAGAAAGGGAGGGAGCAACAGTTATTGATCCGAGAGGTTATATAACTTTGTTATGTACTGTGTGCTTGTGTTTGTTTTGTGTATGTACAATATCTGTGTGTGTGTGTGAGTCAATAATGTGGGTATATACATCGGAATTCGAGTATCGTTATTTTGGATTGTTATTGAGGTTTTTTTATATTGATCTAATGGCGATAACGCCGCCATTTTGTCGTGTTTTTATCGGCAAACATTCCACCATACATTTTTTGCCGAAGATTTCGTATAAATGCCAGCTTTGACAAAGAGGATGAAATGTTCCGTATTTGATGTGAACATAGCATAGCATCATGACTGTATTTCACAGAGGGATAGGCAGAGGTGTATACTGTTGTACTGTCAGCGGCAGCGCCGCGTTACCATGTCCTTTAGGTGCATTTTGTGTGAAGCGAACAGCCGATGACACTGTGCACCAATAGTGTATGTCCAAGTTGAGACTGACCATCTGTCAGAGAATTTGTAATGTCATAAAAAAATGGGTACCTATATAAAAAAAAAGTAACCCTATCCTAACTAAAAAGTAAAAGAAAATACTTTAAGAGTCTAAGATCCATACCGCAGCTAACAAAAAGAGTTGATGACTTTGAAAAGCCTACACAGATCTTCATAAATTGTAGATTGTTGTGTAAAAAAAACAAAAAACCGCATTACAATCGGTCCCCTCGTTTTGGAGCTTTGATGCCACAGACAGACACACAGACATGTCAAACTTGTAACATCATTATTTTTGCGTCGGGGGTTAAAAAACGCGACTCAAACAAAGGGAATATTGGATGGCGGAGCTAGTTCGGAATCCAAGTTGAAAACGAAAGAGTTTTTAACAACTGATCAGCAACGCTGACGCAGTTAGTGCATACATCCACAAATCGCCGAAGCCGTTAGTTAGGTCTACATCTCCTTTCATAATATAGGTACACGTCTACTATTTCCGAAAAACACATAATTTCAGCAATAAACTAAGTTTTAACGCAAATTATTGCAATTTAATCTAGGTAGTTTGAATGAAGCGCGAAAACGCTCATGGGTGTCATGGCGCCGCTTGTGACGTCATGCCTCGGTAAACATTTGGCGTTTCAGTTAACATGGCCGATTGCAGTATTTTATACTTTTATTTTATTGAAAATCTTATTAATTAAAGATAAATCTTTGAAAATCATTAACGGATGCTTAGGGCACTCTAAAGTTGCATAGCATCACGCCTGTATTTCCCAAAGGGGTAGGCAGAGGTGTACACAATTGTACACCCACATTTCACCAATGCTGTTATTAAGTCCCATGTAATAGGTGGTGAGCCACTCTAAAGTTATTATATTAAATGGAAAAAGAATACGATTGCGAGCAGGATTCGAACCTGCGACTCGAAATTTTATACTAACTTTGAGTGTAGTGTGTCGTGGGCTTTATAATAATAGTGAGAATATGGAGGTAGATGAAGAAAAATCTACCGCACCCATGACGGAGTAAACTCGCTGCATCAGTCTGCTTGTGACCGCGATCAGTGCAACCTGGTCGAAACGTCAAGTGATTCAAAGGTATTTATTGCGCGTTAATTCCTATTAATATACTTTGCGGTTTTCAGTCCTTTTATATGACCTACGTAAATGTCCTCCTGATCTGGTATCGTCTTGTGACGGGTCGTTGAGCTCCCTTAGTTATGGTTGAGCTACACGATGACTGATGCATACGTGCCGTCAGATAGGACAGGTCACCTCGAAGCTGCTATGGCTCTTTCCTCAAAAGGTCATTCCAGACGATCCCTGCATCGTTACACTCACATAGATATGTACTATTATGTCTGGACTTTAAAAGAGACGTTAACCTCTGAGTTTGTTTCGGCGTTTCTTCTCAGAGATAGTCTGATAGGAAACGCCGGCGCCATCTTGTTTATAAAAATGACTTGTATAAGTACACTTTTGATATTTTTTTATACTAAAGTTAATTTTCATTACTAAACGCGGCCTTAATTTTAACACATTACACATACTACCAAGTGTTTGACATACACACACACACACACACATTTATGACAATGGAACAATAATAACGTCCAAATTTTAAATTTTAAATGAAATATTTGTCGAATTTCGGCCAGCGAGCGATAACTACCTACTACAGTTATTAAAAATAGTGATCTATGATAATATTATAACTCAACTAACTCAATCTTTTTATTTCAAATAGTTCAGATACCTAGCTTTGACTTTTCATAAGTACCTGTAACTTAGGAAAAGTCAAAGCTAGGTGCACGGTTCCAAGAAGTTGGTCTTATAGAGAAGAACCGGCAAGAAACTCCATAGACACTCTTTTAAAATTGTGATCTTTACAATTCACATTTGAGAATAATGCAGGTTAATATTATAGAGGAGAAAAATAAGAAATTTTAATAATTTAAAATGCCAAAATTTAAACCAAAGCTATTACGAGCTGACCAGTTCTAACAGACAGCACCCGTTCACGAGTATGACGTGCGCATCAGCATCGCTAAACTTAACCATTTTGAAGGGAACTCAACGACCCAATGCACAACGCCACCATCAGCAAGACATTTTAGTGAGCATGACAAACTCGTAATGCCTGGTCATAGGTTGTTATTTAAAAATCGTAAGTTATAGTTAATCTAAAATACAACTCACTCAGTCCTGCGTCGAGTTATCAGGAACGCTTCATGAACCTTAATGAACTTCGCTACTGTTTCATACAACCATGCAATAGAGCACAGAGTAGTGTAATCGTTCAGAACGTACAGATTATTTAATACTAATACTCCTCCTGACCGTATTTCGGTCACGGCGGCCTATCTCCACGGAGATTAGCCAAGTACGCAGGAGATATTATAGTGCGCAAGTGTATGCGCAAACACAGGTGCACTCCCTCTTCCTTCACTCTCATATTCCGATGGGACGGCAATCCGACACGACCGGAGTGAGATCAGGCGCAGGAACGACGGCTTTACGTGCTCTCTGAAGCACGGGGGTGTCACACCACCAACTTTCTGACTCCGGGCTGCTACTGAAAATTTCCTAACAGAAAAACCCAATAACACTGACCGACCTGGGAATCGAACCCAGGACCTCAAGCTCAGCAGCCGCGCTTGCGACCACTAGACAAACGAAGCATGTTTCCAGCTCAGTGGGCTGTGCTGGTGCTGCTGCTGCAGCTGCGGAGACCCTCAAACGGCGAAAATATTATAATTTTATTAGTAATTATATTTTTGAGCCGTTTGGAGTTGAAACACTGGGGTCGTGGAGTCCGAGCGCTCGCATTCTGTATAAAGAGATCGCAAGGCGATTGGTCGACACTTCACGTGACCCAAGGGCTGGTCTCTATTTTGTACAAACAATTAGTATTGCTATTCAACGTGACAATGCTGCCAGCCTTTTGAGTACGCTCCCAGTTGACAGCGACGCGGGTGAATGTTATGATGCTCTCTTATAGTTTTAATTTAGTTTTCTTTGTTTTTTATTATTATAACAGTTTTAGGTTTTAGTTTGTTTTTATGTTATTATTATAATCGTAGTAATAAGTTAATGTTTATTATGTAAATTGCACTGCAAATTAATTTTCATTAATTCCACAAAATAAATATTCTATATCGTTACTTTTCAAATGTTATATTTGTTAAAAAAAAAAAACGGTTTGTGTGTCTACACGTACTATATGTTGTAATGAGACATTAATTCATGCGTAGCGAACTCTGAAGTTATATTTTTTTTTGAAGTAGCGAGCAGGGGTTAAGATGGCTTAGTGGTCAGAGCGCCTGGAGTATTTATTCGGGAGGCGCAGGCACGAATCCTTGGGCCAGTTTCCACAGCAGTGGAGGACCGGGAAGCTGGTCCTGATCACAAAGAAGGGGCGTTCCGTAGACTCTCCGTCTGCATACCGCCCTATCGTGCTACTGGACGGGGTGGGAAAACTCTTTGAGAGAGTTATAGCAGACCGCCTCGTCGCGCACTTAACTAGGGTGGGGCCTGACCTAGCGGAAAACCAGTTTGGTTTCCGCCGAGGGCGCTCCACAGTGGATGCTATCATGCGCGTGAGAGCTCTGGCGGAGGACGCAGTGTCCCGGGGTGGGGTGATCGTGGCGGTGTCCCTAGACATCGCCAATGCTTTTAACACCCTGCCTTGGAGTTCGCGGCACTAGTCTACCATCGAGTGCCGACCTACCGCTGTCGTGTGATCGGGGCCTATCTGAGCAATAGATCAGTAATCTACCCGGGTCGGGACGGATGGAGTCGGCGAGAGATGTCGTGCGGTGTTCCGCAGGGTTCGGTTCTTGGTCCGCTCCTGTGGAACATCGGCTACGACTGGGTTTTGCGCGGGGCGCTTCTCCACGGCGTCGGCGTTACGTGCTACGCTGACGACACGCTTATAACAGCTCGTGGGAGGACTCCCCGGCAGGCAACCATATTGGCCACAGACGCGGTCGCGCAGGTGGTTGGGAGGATCCGGCAGTTGGGTCTCGAGGTGGCGCTTCATAAATCTGAGGTCATTTGCTTCCACGGGACTCGGAACGGGCCATCCCCGGGATCCAACATAGTTGTGGGAGGTGTCACCATCGGCGTTGCGTCAACGATGAAGTACCTGGGACTCGTCCTCGACAGCCGATGGAACTTCGAGGAGCATTTTCGGCGGCTCACCCCAAAACTCATGGTTACTGCGGCAGCGCTTGCGCGGTTACTGCCGAACCTGGGTGGCCTGACACCTCCTGCCGAAGGCTGTACACGGGAGTCGTACGGTCCATGGCTCTATACGGGGCCCCAGTCTGGGCGGACAGCCTGTCGGTGCGGAATATAGCAATATTGCTAAGACCGCAGAGGGCAATGGCCGGCAGGCTGATTAGGGGATACCGTACGATCTCCTTTGAAGCGGCAAGCCTTTTAGCCGGATTACCGCCCTGGGATTTGGAGGCGAAAGCCGTCGCGTCCTTGTGTCAGTGGCGCGGCGAGGCGCTAGATCGGGGCGCTCGACCTTCCCCACGGGAATTTGTGGTGAAGCGGTCCGAGCTCCGACGGATCCTGGGGGCGGAGTGGAGGGAGAGACTTGCGCGACCGCGGGCAGGGCACGCTGCAATAGCGGCGGTAAGACCCGTAATGGAAGAGTGGCTGGAGAGGCGACATGGCACCCTCGGCTTCCGGATGACGCAGATGCTCTCGGACCACGGGTGCTTCGGGAAGTATCTGTGTCGCATAGGCCGGGAGCCGACACCGAGATGCCACCACTGCGGTAACTGCCCCGAGGACACGGCGCAGCACACGCTGGAGGTGTGCCCAGCTTGGGTTGGGTAGCGCCACGACCTCATTGGGGCAGTAAGGGCGGGCGATCTCTCGCTTCCGTTCGTGATTAGACACATGGTCGGGAGTGAGACCGCATGGGGAGCCGTCGCCAACTTCTGCGAGGAGGCAAACCCCGCTCATCCCTGCCGCAGAAGGCGAGCCAGGCGCCGGAGGGCGCTCAACGATCTCCGGCCACCGTGAGCCGTGGACTGAGGGCGGCGGGTATGGGTGGTTCGCCGCCTGATCAGCAGTCCAGCCCGAGACGGCTACACGCGTGACATAGGAGGGTGTTCAGGCTAACTGTGGCCGGCTTGCACAAACCTGGAGTGTACCATAACCTGCCGGGGTCGCGGTGATTGCTGCAACGAACCCGGGTCCTCGGTAAAGGTTGGAGTAGGACCGTGTGGTTTTTAGTCGGTAGGAGTCCGGCACAGCGTCCATGATGGATTTTCCACAAAAAAAAAAACAAAAGGCACGAATCATTACGACCGTATCTCTTTTTCAAAAATAATTGTAACCCATTCCTACGCCTTCATTTCACCATCGATGCCGTTACTAACTAAAGAGTACCATTTCCAAACAGAAAAACTCAATAACACTTTGCCCGCAGATATTAACCCCAGAATCGAACCTAGGTCCTCACGCTGAGCAGCCACACTTACAACCTTTACACTAAAAAAGCAGCATTTTTTTAATAAATTGTCTTCCATTTTAAAAATGTTTTCTTACAACGATATTTCTGTAATATCTTACAATATTTAGATCAGATAGATCACAATCTCTGATCTTGTCAAAATTACACATAATTTTCAAATATATTTTTTCTGCAACCTCTGTTTTAGTTGACTACTCTGTAAGCACTTAAATCACTCCCGATAGCGGTATCTAAATCAGAGCTTTTCCGGGAAAAGCGTTTTAACTGATAAGAGTTACTCTAATATAGCGGTCACTGGCTGTTTACCGGTAATATTGGTATGAAATACGGGAAAATAATATAACAATATGGCCGCTATGTCGCACTCCTACCGACTAAAAACCACACGGTCATTTTACCGAGGTCCCGAGTTTGCAGTATACTGTACTCAGTATGCAGTATACCGTGGGAGAGCCATGCCTCAGCACGAATAGGCCGGCTCGATCGGAGTGATACCACGGCCTCACAGAAAACCGGCGTGAAACAACGCTTGCGTTGTGTTTCGCCGAGTGAGTGCAGGTACTGGAGGCCCAAACCCTTTAAAAGGCCGACAATGCACTTGTGACTCCTCTGGTGTTGCGGGTGTAATCGCTCACTATGAGGCGATCCGTCTGCTCGTTTACTGCCTATAGTATAAAACAAAAGTAGCATTCACCGCGACCCCGACAGGTTGAAAGGCATCTGGTTTTCCAGCAGATAGGTGCGCGAGGAGGCGGTGATCAATCACTCTCCCATATAGTTGTCCTACCTCCTCCAGCAGTACGATGTGGTCAGTAACGAACGATAGTTTTTATCCCTGTCTAGACTCAATTCTGAAGTGAAGACAGGCAAAGTCTTCAGCGCAAATTTGCTAGACCGGAGTTTCCCAAAGGTGATGAAACCGATACTGAATAGCGGCCTGGTTCAGTTGTCAGTAGAAGGTCCAAGCAATCAATACGTCTGGTACCCATGTAGCCCCCTGGACCAGCTGGGTGAGATTTAAAGACAGAGCAAGTTCTCACCCCTTTCTCCCGGCATGGTCAGTATCCCGGTATGGAAATAGCCATACTCGACGTATCTGAAAGCGCATATATCTCTTTCCTTCCTTGTTCGTATCAGACATGGTTAGAATAAATACGACCATTGGACTTTTTGTCCGTGCGGGCCGTCGACGGCACCGGCTGATTGCAAGTCCCGTGCCGCGAACCCACCACGAACAATGCGCCAACATTTATTTTATTTTTTTATGCTTCTGGCCACAAGTTCCGATATGTCAATATCTAAATACGGACGGAGCGTAGCGTACGACATGTGAGAAGCATACCCAGTCATCCAATTTCGCTTGTCATACACGAACTAAACGCATACAAATACTTAAAACTCATCCACTCGGCGCCAGTATGCTGCGTCAAAGTCAAAGGTTTTTCTTCTATTTTTCAAAGAAATGGCCTCAACATGGATTAAAAAAAAATATAATTATATATGATCAAAGGTTTTTATTTCAAATAGGCAAAATTACATGCACTTATGAAACGTCAATTGATTTTAGTTGCACGGTTCCAAAAAGTTGGTCTTATGGAGAAGAACCGGCAAGAAACTCCATAGACACTCTTTTAGAATAAAATAATACAATAAAGATGCAAGATCTTTGCATAGTTACAAAGTTTGTAGGTGCAAGAACAATGGAGGTCAATGTGTGAGATGTAATATTATCTAATAAATAATGCTACGAATACAAATAATTAGTTATGTCACATGAGTCATTAATCTCTACATTGAGCTCACATTTACAGCATGTTTTATGGGCTACGAATTTAAATACATATTTAAAATACAGTATCAGTAGGTATTTAAATGAAAATTTTTATACATGTCAAACTGAATAAAATGTCAAGACAGGTCAATAAAACATTGTCACTGACACAATTCAGTCATTTAATTTTATGACACTCCACAATCACCTGTTGTGCGTGTAATCTATGAGTGTGTGCGTAATCTATGCTTCGTTTACGACAGTTCCGTATTTTTTTCAAATCCGTGATATCTACTATGGAAATATGAGTACAATTGTTAACTCGTTAACACTGTATTCAAGCTAAGCTGTATCCTATAATAGGGAGTGATTTGTTGAACACTGTAAGCTTGCTAAATAAATCTATACTAATATCATAAAGCTGAAGGGTTTGTTTGTTTGTTTGGTTGAACGCACTAATCTCAGGAACTACTGGTTCGAATTGAAAAACTATTTTTGTGTTGTATAGTCCATTTATCGAGAAAGGTTATAGGCTATATAATATCACGCTACGACCAATAGGAGCGGAGCATCAATGAAAAATTTTGCAAAGACGTGTTTTTATAAACATGATATTAATCCTTATCCATTAAATACTTTATTCATCACAAGAATTTAATTTTGAACAAAATTGCCCTTTACATCATTTGATTTCAATAAATATCTTCGGAGATATCGTAGTTTTAAAATAACTCTGCAACAAAATAATGATCAAGTACCTCGCGCGTATTTATAACATAACATTATCACGCCTGTATTCCCCGAAGGGGTATGCAGAGGTGTACACAGTCGTACACCCACATTTCACCAATACTGTTATTAAGTCCAATGTAATAGGTGGTGAGCCTATTGTCATCTACCGGGCACAATTCAAAATCCGGGCTGCTACTGAGAATTTTCTAACAGAAAAACTTAATAACACTTTGCCCGACCCGGGAATTGAACCCGAGACCTCATACTCAGCAGTCGCGCTAGGGATTAATAGACCAATGAGGCAGATGCATTTATGATGGGAGGGATAGGAGGGGGGGGGGATATATTTTAGTAGGTTTTTTTCCTCAAATTAACGAGCTGAAACCGCGGGGCACAGCTATTATATTATAATTAGCCTAAGTTACTCCTAATTAGGGTTCCACAGGCTGAGTGTAAGTTTCCGACATCCACGTGGACAAAACCGCGGCACAGCTAGTAAATAAATGAAGACTATATAATTATATTTTTTAATACATGTTGAGGCCATGTAATGCCTATATTAATAACTATTTTTCAAAGAAACATTGAAAAAATAATGGACAAGAACGGGGTTTGAACCCGCGACCTTTGACGTTCCGGTGGTAGAGTGATGACCCGGAACGTCAAAGGTCGCGGGTTCAAACCCCGTTCTTGTCCATTATTTTTTCAATGTTTCTTTGAAAAATTGTAATTAAATGAAGACTATTTTCGAACCGTGCAACTAAATTCTGACGTTTCATAAGTGCCTTTTAAATTGGTTTATGTGAAATAAAAGCTTTTGACTTTGATTTCGACTTTGACTTTGAAGCCGCGAGTAGAAGCTAGGGCATATATAACATCTTAAAATTGCTCACTTAAGCAAATATACTTACATAAATCTATATGTGTACCGAAGTGCGCACTTCCCCCACTCTCGGGGCGTGTCGTGACGTCATCCGCCCCTCCACCCGGGGAGGTGGGGGCGGCCCCACTCCCTTTGTTGTACAGATTGAAGTCTGTTTGCATCGACAAAGTGTTTGGTGTGCTTATTATGGTAAGCTGGAGAAGGGATGGGTCGTATGTTAGTTATGAGTAAGAGATTTTGAGGGATTTTGCGTTTTAAATATAACTTTCTATCAAAATCAAAATTTCTTTATTCAAATTAGGAAACTGTCTCGTTGGTTTAGTGGTCTGTAGCGCGACTGCTGAGCAGGAGGTCTCGGGTTCGATTCCCGGGTCGGGCGAAGTGTTATTGAGTTTTTCTGTTAGTAAATTCTCAGTAGCAGCCCGGAGTTTGGAAATGTGCCCGGTTGATGGCAATAGGCTCACCACCTATTACATGGGACTTAATAACAGCATTGGTGAAATGTGGGTGTACAATTGTGTACACCTCTGCCTACCCCTTCGGGGAATACAGGCGTGATGCTATGTTAAATTAGGAAAAAAAATAGCGCTTTTTAAACGTCAGACATTAAGACAGCCCCCAAAAAGCACACCCTTCACCGCTTCCTAGTGTTTTAGCTGGAAAGAAGCGGCGCAACAAACTTCCCAGCAACACGTCTGTCTGTATCAAAATTATTTATAGATTCTATACAAATCTAAAATTGAATTTATATAAAATATCTTGGGCACATGTTAGCTAGCACGAGCCTATGTACCGACGCATAGAAATATTAAATTAATCAATATTTAGATTCCTTTTTATAAGGCTATTTTATTATTATTTATTTTTCTTTTCTTTATTAGAACGGCCGCAGGCCAATTACACTAATTAAGGACACATCTACCGCACTGACTTCTCACAATACTTCAAACATACTGACAAGATCTTCTTCCATTCATCGGCAAAAATATCACAATCTGTACTTTCCAGAAGAGCGTTGAGCGCGGTGAGCTATATAATTACATCCCTTACACGTACCCTACAAACTGTCTCTTGGCTTTAATTCGCTGGAGGTGAGAAGGTGTCTTAATCAACATAAATAATAATAAATATTTTATCATAAAATCTTATTGGCATACAATGCATATTTAATGATTTTTCGTATAGTCCAAGATTTGTTGAATGCTCTAATGCTACGTTCATATCACACTACACCTAATCACGGTAAAACATGTTTGGTCTATTTAACTTTTACATCCTTAATACATGCATGTGCTTATTGTTCAAGATAAATCTTTGAAAAGCATTAACGCATGCTTAGCGAACTCTAAAGTTATTATATTAATTGGAACGCAGGTTCAAATCCTGCTCATGACCGTATTTTTCTATCAACTCCGATTTCTGTTAGAAAAATCTCGATAGCAGCCAGTTTGAAATATGCCTCCCTAACTTTTTGTTTTTCCTCCAATCGAATCCTTTTTTTCACCCTCTGGCCTTAGAACAGATAGCGGCGTCAATTCTAATGTAGAAAAACTAAATTTTGAGCCTGCGCCTCCCGGATAGATACTCCAGGCGCTCTGACCAACTAAGCCATCTCTACGTATGTACGTAACTAAGTATCTATCCGGGAGGCGCAGGTTCGAATCCTGTTCGCGACCGTATTCTTTTTCCATTTTAATATTGTAACTTTAGAGTTCGCTAAGCATGCGTTAATGCTTTTTCAAAGACATATCTTAAATTTTGAGCATTACTGTCTTTTACTAACCGTTACTATACGAGCGGGACGGGATGATGTCAAATTCTAATTTTATCATGTTGTCGCGGAGCCTACATCGATCACCGTAGCAAGGATACATGCTCCGACAAATCACGTCTATATTGACTTTTACTAATAATTATTTTTCATCTACCGCGGAATTATTATTACTTTGGTACTTGTTCGTCTCAAGAATCGGCGAACACACCTACGTCAGAGCGCCTGGAGTATCTATCCGGGAGGCGCAGGTTCGAATCCTGTTCGCGACCGTATTCTTTTTCCATTTAATATTGTAACTTTAGAGTTCGCTAAGCATGCGTTAATGCTTTTTCAAAGACATATCTTGAATTATTAAGGTAATTGCATTCTTTACGACATTGTATTAACTGCAAAGTTAGTCGTGTCGGTTCAGTCACTTGTAAGTACTGAATTGATTGCAATGACGTCGCCATAAGACGTGTTAAAATATGGAAGAAGAATTCGCGGTGGTGAGCAGAGGTCGAGATGGCTTAGTTGGTCAGAGCGCCTGGAGTATCTATCCGGGAGGCGCAGGTTCGAATCCTGTTCGCGACCGTATTCTTTTTTCCATTTAATATTGTAACTTTAGAGTTCGCTAAGCATGCGTTAATGCTTTTTCAAAGACATATCTTGAATTATTAAGGTAATTGCATTCTTTACGACATTGTATTAACTGCAAAGTTAGTCGTGTCGGTTCAGTCACTTGTATAGGTACTGAATTGATTGCAATGACGTCGCCATAAGACGTGTTAAAATATGGAAGAGGAATTCGCGGTGGTGAGCAGAGGTCGAGATGGCTTAGTTGGTCAGAGCGCCTGGAGTATCTATCCGGGAGGCGCAGGTTCGAATCCTGTTCGCGACCGTATTCTTTTTCCATTTTAATATTGTAACTTTAGAGTTCGCTAAGCATGCGTTAATGCTTTTTCAAAGACATATCTTGAACACACCTATTTAGTACAATTTACTTTATTCTACACGGTTTATCCATTAAACAAGTTTATACAAGTATTATCAGGTTTTATTTGCGCAAAATTAATACTCAAGATGTCTCGCAAGCAGACACATGTCAACATAAAATTTCCGTATAGCATCTCTAATTGTAGCGCCCCATCTTGCTCATTTCGTAACGGTTAGTAAAAGACAGAATGTTCTAAATTTAGTTTAGTGTGCTACATTAGAATAGGCATGATGACAGTATTAAAGAATCAAAGAATAAAGCGTTTTAGAAAAAATATAATATATATATATAGGATTCTAAAAAATGATCTAGCTTTAATATAAACATTAAGATTAATAAGATTATCAATAAAATAAAAGTATAAAATATTGCGATCGGCCATGTTGACTGAAACGCCAATTACAGCGAATAAAGTCACGCCTCAATGAATGTCAATCACCGCCATACGTTTTGCTTGAACTTTTGTCAAATGTTATCGAAGTGTGACGTCACAACACATCATAAGCGGTGCCATGACACCCATGAGCGTTTTCGCGCTTAATTCAAATAAGATAGATTAAAATGCAATAATCTGCATTAAAACAGAATTTATTGCTGAAATAATGTTTTTTTTGAAATAGTAGACGTGTACCTATATTATAGAAAGAGATTTCAAAATCAGTCATCATGCGTATTGACGCCCGTATCAAAGATGAATGTAGATATAAAGTCATAGCTACACACATGAAAAACAAAAGGCAGCCGAAATGCGACCGGCTAAAAGCGTGGGCGAGGAGTGGGCGTAATGTTTACTGTGAACCCCTGAACTTTGTATTAACCGAAGGTTTTAGTTACAGAATATAATGTACAGGAAAATAGTGGTAAAGGCATAAAAATAATTAATTATAAACCGACTTCAAAAAAGGATAATAATACAGAATAATAAAATAAAGGGGAGGCGTAGCAGGTTCGAATCCTGCTCACGACCGTATTTCCACAAAAATTTATAACTTTAGAGTTCGCTACGCATACATTAATGCTTTTCAAAGATTTATATTTATAAAAAAATTTTTTTTCAATATTTTAACTAACACAGCGTAACAAAAATGTCACAAAAGTTTCAGCGAAGGGATTTTATAAATTAATTCCCATTGTTATTATATTAAATGGAAAAAGAATACGGTCGCGAACAGGATTCGAACCTGCGCCTCCCAGATAAATACTCCAGGAGCTCTGACCACTAAGCCATCTCGACCTCTGCTCACCACCGCGAATTCTTCTTCCATATTTTAACACGTCTTATGGCGACGTTATTGCTATCAATTCAGTCCCTATACGGCTATGTGACCGAACCGACACGACTAACTTTGCAGTTATAATATATATATAATTCCCATTGTTAATTCAAATACAAATGTAAAGGTGCCACACGGTTTATGCAATACACGGTAATGTGAACTGAAAGGCATGCATGCTTAATAAGCTTCAATATGAACCTAAAAGCAATGCAATAAGAACTACTTTACGAGTAAGTAGGTTGGTAAAAAATATTTTAGAATACTTAATAATTATACTACACTAATAATAAGCGCTTTTTTTAAGCGAGTAAACAAATAAGCGATATTAAATATGATTAAATACATAATACACGATTAGATAGACTTGCATATATAATATTGACAGAATAAGTAAATGAAGGAACACTGCCAAAATAAAAAAAAACTTAATAACAATGAAAGTTAATAAAGTACTCATCCTCTCCCTCTCAACTGCCTCGTTGGTTTAGTGGTCCGTAGCGCGACTGCTGAGCAGGAGGTCTCGGGTTCGATTTCCGGGTCGGGCAAAGTGTTATTGAGTTTTCCTGTTAGGAAATTCTCAGTAGCAGCCCGGAGTTTGGAAATGTGCCCGGTTGATGGCAATAGGCTCACCACCTATTACATGGGACTTAATAACAGCATTGGTGAAACGTGGGTGTACAATTGTGTACACCTCTGCCTACCCCTTCGGGGAATACAGGCGTGATGCTATGTTATGTCATCCTCTCCCTACTTATTTAAAATTTGCTGTGCCCGACAGGGTCCATGATTGTTTCTATTATTTGTTTATTTACCACCTGTAAGTGTACATTATGGATTGCAATAAGCATTTTGATTTGATTTGATTTGATAAAATAAAAAAGCATAAGTCCTTAAAAAAATACGGACGGATCGTTGCGTACGACATGTGAGAAGCATGCCTAGTCATCCAATTTCGCTTGTCATACACGAGCAAAACGGATACAAATACTTAAAACTCATCCACTCCGCGCCAGTACGTGTGTGTGTGTGCGTGCGTAATCTATGCTTCGCTTAAGACAAGGCAAGGTTACATCCGTATTTTTTCAGATCCGTGTTGTTATGTTGATAATAATCACGTTCTTTCAAGAAAGCATACGATAATATGGACAGGAAATGGGGTCAATTACAATAGTGTCGTTATTGGCACCGCGCCAAATGTACGGTAATAAGGCCGCTCGGAAGCGTGACCTAATTCCGTCCAAGGCCGGCTGTGGATTTCCGATAAACTTAGCCGAGCTGCCAGAAGATTTATATTAGTAAAATCATGCCTGAATGGAATAAGATTTGTTTACACAACTGCCCAAAAAAGGAGTATTATGTTTTTAGGGTTCATGTATTATGTATGTAAGTATGTGTGTATGTACGTTTGTGAGTTTGTTTATTCCACAATAACTCCTAAATGCCTGAACCAATTTCGATGTCTGTGGTATCGTTAGAATCCTTGCATTTTCCAGGGTAACATAGGCTAGTAAGATTAAAAAGACTAATACAGAAGTTTTAATACGAAAAAAAGTATGATATCGATAGGTTTGAGCTCAAGCGACATTTTAGTGAAATATGAAAATGTCTCTAAAGGCTGTTGTTTTAAAGTTTATTTTTGTAAAACACAGTAATAACACTTGTACCAAATAGCCTATATATAGAAACTATATATAGGCTACCCATCTATATATAGAAACAAATAATAATTAATTAAGAAACACGCCTGTCATGTCTAAACTAAACAGTGGACAACAGTACTGTGAAATTGTGTTTGGTTCCCAGACTGCAATGAAAATCCTTCGCCTAACTTGTCTTTAACACGCTTTATTAAGGGGCCGTTAATCACGTGTTTTTTTAACCCCCCCCCTTGGTGATACGTGGTGTGGTTTAAGACTAACCCCCCAACCAAAATCACGTGTATTTTTTAGTACCTAAAAGAATCTTAAAATTTTTAGAATATTATCTTTAAATAAAATAAATACACGTGATATCTTACTACACGTGATATCTTACTACACCCTCCTCTTGTGATATTTCGTGATTTTTTTCCAAACCCCCTCCTCCTTATCAAACCTCCGGTGATTATCCAATAATATAGTTTTATTTCGTTTTTTTTTTTTTATCCTTTTTATTCTTTATTTGTTTTTTTTTTTCTTTATTGTGTAATATTTTGTTTGGTAAGCTCAGACACCTTGAGACTAAATAAATATTTTTCTTTCTTTCTTTCTTTCTTTCTAATGCACAGCCTCTAACTTGGTATGTATCTACGTATCTATGTAACGGAACCTTTGAACGTGATATTCACCCACTTTAAAACGTTGGATTGAATTGAAACTTCGCACATTTATCAAGGACCGATGACAATACAATAATTTAATAAATGTGACCGATTATTCTGATCAGGATCTTCAGGATAAATGATTACAGGACTAAAAAGACAAAAATAAATAATAATTTGGAAACAAACTAAAAAAAAAACGCGCTTGAGTTACAAAACTAGCCGAACTAAGAAGTAAAATATAATTTTATATAAGTCCAAAAAAAAAGAGTGATAAAGAAAAAAACATTTTATTCACAGATATTTGTAAACATTTACTTTTACCAATATCTGTGAATAAAATATTTACAAAGATCTGTGAATAAAATATTTACAAATATCTGTGAATAAAATATTTACAAATATCTGTGAATAAAATATTTACAAATATCTGTAAATAAAATATTTACAACAATTACATACAAAAATTCGCGGTGGTGAGCAGAGGTCGAGATAGCTTAGTGGTCAGAGCGCCTGGAGTATTTATCCGGGAGGCGCAGGTTCGAATCCTGTTCGCGACCGTATTCACTCCATTTAATATAATAACTTTAGAGTTCGCTAAGCATACGTTAATGCTTTTCAAAGATTTATCTTGAATTACATACAATACAATCCTACGCTTTTTTAAGATATCATATTTTTTTCTTAATCACACAATATTTTTTTTGTACTTTTAAAAAATGATTTTCTACTTTTTAGTTCGGCTTCTTACAAAAGCGAGTTTTTTTAGTTTTTTAGAACTATTATTTATTTCATTGTTTAGTTCACATATGGCAGACGTGCTTTTGTTTTTTTAAATCATTATTTTTAGTTTTTTAGAACTATTATTTATTTCATTGTTTAGTTCACATATGGCAGACGTGCTTTTGTTTTTTTAAATAATTATTTTTAGTTTTTTAGAACTATTATTTATTTCATTGTTTAGTTCACACATGGCAGACGTGCTTTTGTTTTTTTTAAATAATTATTTTTAATGCTTATGTGCCTGTTTACTTTCTAGGTGTGACTACCCAAGGGGGCTGAGGGGGGTCTATTCCTGAGCCTACACTGTATGCCTGTCCTGACCTGACATAAGACTGTAAATAAATTTTCACAGGGTAAGTTTGTAATTATAACATTGCATCACGCCTGTTTTTCCCGAAGGAGTAGGCAGAGGTGTACAAAGTTGTACTGTCACATTTCACCAATGCTGTTATTAAGTCCTATATAATAGCTGGTGAGCCTATTGCCATCGGCCGGACAAAATTCCAAACTCCGAATGACTTGACTGAGAATTTCCTAGCAGAAAAACCCAATAACACTTTGCCCAACCTGGGAATCGAACCTAATTCCTCATGCACATCAGTCGCGTTCGAGACCACTAAACCAACGAGGCAGTCTGATACTATTACCTAGTATCAACTATGAACCACACAAAAATAAAGTAAAAGACCACCCATTATATTATACCCACGAACACTCACACCCACCCACATACACACTCCCCCCTAACACATACACACACACACGCACATGCACACACACCCGCGCGCGCGCGCCCACACTCACACACCAACATGCACATGCACACACTCTCACACACCCATACTAAAAATTCATTAATAATAATGTCTACTTCTCACATATTTTTTTCTGTTTGCTTAATTTGTAATTTTAGTTTATTGCTTATTATTTAATGTCATCATTAATTTTGGGAGAGGACTGCACTGACTCCTGCAACACAGGTTTATTACCTAGCATAGGAGTCAGGGACTTCACACAAATTGTATCCACAATTTTATGTTAATAAATATAATATATACTTTTCCAAGAGAGACCTTTTTTACGAGCTATGTACTCCAATATAAACTTCACCGAAAACAAATGTGGTAGCCACATTACCTACACCAATTTGTTGAAGACAAAAGGTCGAAACGTGGGCGTAATACAAGGTACCAAGAGCGTTGGCTCAGGGTTTAGTGTGGGAGGTATTAGTTAAAATACCACGCCTATGTTCCCCGAATGTGAAGGCAGAGGTATACAGCCATATTTCACCAACAATGCTGTTATTAAGTCCCATGTAGTGGTGGTGAGCCTATTGCCATTTACCGAGCACAAACTCCAACCATTTTCCTAATAAGATAATCCAAAAACCCACTTTCGTTAAGCACCCACGTTTGCTCCCATTAAAATTTTCCTTCGTTTTCCTATCATTAAAACTTAGAGGTCAAATAGCATTGATTTATTATTTCAAGCTGAAATCCTCCCTCCATGTCCCCCACCGCAATGACGTCATCACAACACACGCGTAGGCGTTGGTACGAGCGTGGGCGTTTAGTGTGCGTTGGCGTTACAACTGTAAGTTATGACCTTTGGGCTTAGAGGAACTGTTTGTGGGGAAAGTACTTGTGGTGTGACGTCAGCTGTTGGTACTTTACGTAAAATCTCTTAAGTTAAAACAATTTTAAATGTATTTTTTTCAAATAGTTTTGGACAGCCTTCAATAGAATGGTGAAAACAACACGACAGTGCGGTTGGCGCAGTGGTCGAGAGACCGACTGCTGCGCTGCGTGTCGCAGGTTCGATTTCTGCACGGAGCAAATATTTGTACGATCTATAGATAATTGCTCCGGGTCTGGCTGTGTGTGTGCTTGTGAGATTATATGTCTGTAAACGTACCATGATACAGGAAGAAATTCCTAGTGTGGGGCAGTTTTTACAAAAAAATAAAAATATATATGCGCTTTCAACAATCGCGGGCTATTTGCTGATAGTTATTGGAGAGTTCCGTTATTTATCTCCGAAGATATTGATCAGATCCTAATATATTATATATTTAAATCTTCCCTGAAAAATATGTATTTAAATAACGAAAACCCCATGCAAAGTCGTGTTTGAGAAAATCGCGGACATACATACGATACCGGGTACAGAAATGAAATGTGATATACTTTTAATTGCATTGTTGGTCTAATGGTCCAAAGCGCGACTGCTGAGCATGCGATCCTTGGTTTGATTCCCGATCGGGCTAAGTGTTATTGGGTTTTTCTGTTAGGACATTCTCAGTAGCAGCCCGGAGTTTGGAATGAATCGTACATGGGACTTATTAACAGCATTGGTGAAATGTGGGTGTACAACTGTGTACACCTCTGCCTACTCCTTGGGGGAATAAAATGTTGAAAGTAGAGAAGAATAAAATGTTAAAAAATTATTTTAAATGAAGTATAGATTGCTACGTGGTACTTTACTTATGATAATGCTACGAACTGCTACGGGAGCTCCGTAGCAGTTCGTAGCATCGCACGTCAGCATACGGTCGTAGTTATAAGGCTAACAATAGGTAAGTTAAAGTTATTTTCGTGCTGGTTTCTGACCGTGACTTCATCTGCGTGGACTTCAAAATTGTGTGTAGCCGAGATAAAGAGTATCGTAAGTGTTTACTGAGATTATAAACGATCAGTGTACCAAACTTTATCCAAATCCGTTCAGTAGTTATTCCGAGAAAGAGTATCAAACATCCATACAGCCTCACAAACATTTGCTTATTAATAATAATTAGTAGGATGCTTCGAATGCCTACGGAGTGCTACTGTCGTAGTATAGAAGACATAATTATTTTTGTATGCTACGAATGCCTACGAAGTACTACGGTCGTAGTATAGAAGACATAATTATTTCTGTATGCTACGAATGCCTACGTAGTGCTACGGGCGTAGTATACAAGAATACGTATTAGTTATTATAGTTTTTGTTCACTATAAATAAATTGTCTATATGTTTTTGGGAATTGCTTCAAAAATTATTTGTTTCAAAATGCTTGTCTATATGTCGCAGATGATAGAATCCGCTGTTTTACAAAACTGCTAGCTGTTTAACAAAATAGATCCGTTTAACAAAACTGCTACCCACGTTCAGAGGTAATGCAGAATGACATATCTACAGTGGGACAGATTTATTTATTGTATAGGTATATAAAACGCTTATTAAACGCAAAGTCACCACTTAAGTAAAGCAAAAGATACTGTATTCTGTATAATCTTTCCGAGTCTGGGTCGACACTCTTATATTTTATGTCTGTAGGGTTAGAAAAGACCTAAACACGAAGGGGACGGCGGGAGTTAGTCCTCCGTCATCCTCTCCGAACCTAACCTGTCCGTGTTGGGGTTCACGGGATTCCTGAGCTCGCTTCGCTCGCTCATGCGCCAATTTAATTTATTTTCTTCCATAATTCGGATTAGACAAAAGTATCGATTTGTATAAGTAACATTTACATGGAGACCGTAGGTTTGTTTATTTTCCACAAAGACTACTTACGAAAACCTGAAAAACAAAATCTACTCTAATACCTAAAACAACCTTTCACAAAATCACAAAGGTCCACGCCCACCAATGATGACCTGGTTTCCACTATTGACCAGCCCCCCTCTCCAGCTACCCCAAATGTCACCCACCACGACCTTTAGAAGACGCATGCGCGAACCCCTGAAAGCCTGAAGCTTCCAACGAGCCCAGATTTCAGTCTGCCTAAAACTACCACAGCAGCACACCCGTTTCAGCTTTCAGGCTGAAATTATAATAATTATTAAAAATTTCTCTCACATATATGATAAATTCTAATTCTGTTTCGCGCGATCTGTATTTCATTAAATTTGCTTTCAGTTTAAGGCATATAGTTATTTGTTTTTCGACTAAAAATATTTCCTATAAGTAGTGCTCGGTGAACGAAGTATATAAGGTATGTATTTAGAAGCATAATTTAGAAATAATAATTTCTTAGTTGTGTAGTATTAGATTTTTTATTTCTAGATACGTCTGTCACACATTTCTCTATAGATATTACTTATATAAAAAAAATATTATTGACGTCGGTAAAAAAAGAATCGCAAGTCAAACCGCATTTCTCACCCAATTTCTACTAAAACTATTTGATTTTTTTAATCTGGCAACTATGTAGATAAATGTCAGAATCATTAACGTATTTCTTTCTTTCTGTTCACAGAACTTTCTAGAAGTTAGAGTAATGTCAAAGCTGAGTTTGGACGGCTTTTTTTCCTACTGCAAGCAAATAGCAGAGCATATACAGTTGGTTCGTTCAAGTCGATCATTATTAGTCCGCCATCTTGGATTTCATCCTCTTTGTTCTATTGCATGACTGATTTATATTTCGAAATTCTTGCATGGTTTTCTTGTAGTCTAATGAATGTTTTATTTGTGTTTTGATGTGATTTGAAAATTGTATTTAAAATATTGTTTATTATTAGGAATTGAATTTAGTTTTAAAAATATCTGCGCTGACGACTGAAGGAAACATGGCTTGCATTAAGAGATTATTTATCAATATAATAAAATAGAATAGGAATGCATTTATAACATATTTTCGAAATGGAAATATTTTATTTTTATATGAAAGCATTTACCTTATACCGTAGTATTTAGTTGGTTTCTTTTTTTGCATTGGCAATATATTAGATAAAAAAAATGGTATATTTAACAATTATTTTAATAAAATGAATAAATATGATAAAATTAATACGGTTTTATAATGAAAATTGACTTTAATTAACGAATAGTATAAACGCAGTACCAAAGTTATTAATAAGTATGTAATGTTACCAAGCCAATAAATATATCAAATGAAACTTAAAAGTATAAGTTTTGGCAACATTTAGAGCCTTCTAAAATAGTGGATGAAATTTAAAACAATTAAGGAAGACTACTTAATCATAATAGTACTTAAAATATAACATTACATAGCACAGCCTCACGCCTATTCCCTGTAGGGGTAGGCAGAAGTATATTGTAGGACACTTAATTTCACCGACGCTGTACAGTCGTTGGAAAACCTTTTTAATAGTCTACTGCCATCTATCAGGCACAATTCCTGCATTGAGAATTTTCTAACAGAAAATGTCTATAAACTCTTTGCCCGACCCGGGAATCCAACACGTCAGCGACCGCATCACGACGTCAGCGACCACTACACAAATGATAAAGATCTGGGCAAAATTTATAAATAAAATTATAGTGATACATATATGTATATATAGGATTTTAAATAAATAATGTAGTTGATCAAGCTCGTGCCTTCTCTGTATGAGAAGAGGCCCTTGCCCTGCAGTGGGACAGTTATGAGCTGTGTTTTTTTATTTTATTGTAGTTGTGTTTGTTATGACAAGTTTACAATGTAGAATGATTACACAACACGATAACATGTATGTATGTGTGCGCAGGGCGAGAGGATGGCGTCACTATCAGGGCAAGGCACTCCGAGGCTGACGTCCTCCGTCGGCAATCTCTACTATGACTGTAAGTACCAACTTACTATAAAGATTTTTACTTCAAAGATATTTAAAAAAAACATATACACGTGTTAGAAAAGTTGGAAATAATATTGAAGGACTTCATAATCCCCGACCGTATTTCGGTGACGGCGGCCTATCTCCACAGAGATTAGCCAAGTACGCAGGAGATATTATAGTGCACAAGTGTATGCGCAAACACAGGTGCACTCCTTCTTCCTTCACTCTCATTGTCCGATGGGACGGCGATCCGACACGACCGGAGAAAGATCAGGCGCAGGACCGACGGCTTCTTTTTCTTCGAAGTACGCGGGTGTCACACTGTTACCTTCAATTCATATTAATTATTCTTCACCGGTTACGACTCATATGCATTTTTCGGGGTTGACTAGTGCGAAATATGCACGTGAGTAGTAACCAGTGAACAATAGTAAATAGCTGGAAAAATAATTACGATCTACATAAAGCAATGATAGTCTCAAACACGTTAACATAATAATTTTATATACATGTTCATCATCATCCCCCTGCCCTTATCCCAATTTATTTGGGGTCGGCGCAGCATACCTATATCTGGCATGCTGCTAAAGTTTTGGCTATGTTTTATGCCCGGCCGCCTGCCTGACGTCAACCCTCATTGGGAATGCTGTTGTTGGTGGTAACCGCCCCCGATACAGTCTCCTTCTATCTAGCTATGCCATACCAAATGTTATCCATGCGCCAGGTTCTGATGTTTTATATACATGTAATTTGATTATTTTCTATATTAATTATTATTTTCTAAGGAAAAATCGAAAAATAGTAGAACACACGAACGAACTATATTTAGCAATAATTTAATAATTAAATGATTGCTAAATCGCAAGGCGTCTCTTTAAGACGAGAACTAGAAATGTAATAGACAGGCAACACGGTAACTCAAAGGAGACGCATGACACGATAAGTAAATGTCGCGGGTTTGAGTCCCGTTCGTGTCTATTATTTTTCAATATTACCTTAGAAAATAATAACGATAAAATATTTAATTATTTTCAAAAATTACTTACTTCAATTAGGTTTTACTAAAAAAACGACTATGCACTAAATCCCCGATGAAATCTGAATGCAGTCTTACCAACTTTGAATGGTGGAACCACATCAATTAAACCCTTACAATAGAGAACATGGAAGTGAACTTAACAACATAATTAATGACAGATGACGTCACTTGACACGGCGCAGTTTTAAAGCCCTGATTAATTGATGCAGTGACGGGGAAGTTTAAATCTGATCTGGGAGTAGAAAAGAGTGATTGCATAAATGTGTTTATATTTATCTTAATATATATAAATCTCGTGTCACAATGTTTGTCCTCAATGGACTCCTAAACCACTTAACCGATTATAATAAAATTCGCACACCATGTGCAGTTCGATCCAACTTGAGAGATAGGATAGTTTAAATCTCAAATTATAGTCGCGTGCGAAGCCGGGACGGACCGCTAGTATATATATATATTTTGTCAGTAGTTTCTTACGCTAGGTTAGTAATTTATTTATTTATTTATTAGACCCAAATTTTTTTTACAAAATTCACAATGTTCTTATAGGTATGCCAGCTAACAAGTATGTGTGTAACAATTGCGACTTATTGTTAGCCTCCGATGCCAAACTAGGTTAGGTACCTGTGCTTCAGCATACGGCGCCTCAACCCTTTGGATTGTGGTACATATAATAAGGCTCACTTGCGTGCAATTTAATGTCACGATTTAGAATTTTAATATATATAATATATAGTCCAGTAAACAAATAATAGACTCATGAAATTTAAAGTTACAATATACAGCATGAGTAGATTCAAGATAAATCTTTGAAAAGCATTAACGCATGCTTAGCGAACACTAAAGTTATTGTATTAAAATGGAAAAAGAATACGGTCGCGAACAGGATTCGAACCTGCGCCTCCCGAATGACTACTCCAGGCGCTCTGACCACTAAGCCATCTCGACCTCTGCTCACCACCGCGAATTCTTCTTCCATATTTTAACACGTCTTATGGCGACGTCATTGCAATCAATTCAGTCCCTATACTGGTGACCGATTTGGTTTCGGTATTCATCCGGGAGGCGCAGGTTCGAATCCTGTTCGCGACCGTATTCTTCTTTTTCCATTTTAATATAATAACTTTAGAGTTCGCTAAGCATGCGTTAATGCTTTTCAAAGATTTATCTTGATTTATTCATTAAATTATCAATTTGGTTAATATTTATTATTAAATTTGTCATTCAAAATCAAAATCAAAATCAAAATTTCTTTATTCAAATTAGGCTAAAAATTAGCGCTTTTTGAACGTCAAACATTAAGACAGCCCCCAAAAAAGCCCACCCTTCACCGCTTCCTAGTGTTTTAGCTGGAAAGAAGAAGCGGCGCAACAAACTTCCCAGCAACACGTCTGTCTGTATCAAAATTATTTACAGATTCTATACAAATCTAAAATTGAATTTATATACAATAATTGTATCTATAAATAATCTAATAATTGTATAAAATATCTTGGGCACAGTTAGCTAGCACGAGCCTATGTAATATGCATGCCAATGCATAAAAATATTAAATGAATCGAGATCATTATTAGCAGTCATGTGCACTTTATTCCAATGCCTTACAATTGGACATCCAAAACTCTCCAACAACGTATTCAGATGGCCGTTAGAGCTGTCCCGGAGCCGGCGCATCAGAGAAGCTATTCGTTTTTTTATTATTGTATGAAAACAATCCACGTTACCCTCCGCAAACATTCCTGATGAGCTGCAGAACTGAGGCAGCTCCAAAAACATTCTAAACCAGTTGTTGTACTGTTTATACATTTTTGTTACTTTATGCAAGGAAGTCATGCTACGGCCGCTTCTTAACCAGAGTGACTTTATCAGTGTGACTTTATCAATGTGACTTTATCAGTGTGACTTTATCAATGTGACTTATGAACGGTGAAGGAAAACAGCGTGAGGAAACCTGGGCTTAATGGTCTGAAATCGCCAGCTCGCAGTGAGCTAGCGTGGTGATCCATGCTCGTGCCTTCTCTATATGAGAAGAGGCGCGTGTCCTCCAGTGGGTAATGGGCTAATTGTATATTAAATTATGTAATGCAAGGAAAATTGGGAAATAATCAGAAATTAATAAGAAAATTTATTGAAAAATTTACGATGTTTTCAATTCTGTAGCATAAAGTAGCATTATGCTTCTATCCCCCGAAGGGGACACCCATATGTCACCAACGCCATCATTAAGACGCATTAAGTGATGAACCTATTGCGATCTATCGCATGTCGTTGTTGACTCTGCGCTTCTTCTTGTCGTGTGGTTGATGAACAACCTAGTGTCAGAGTTTAAACCACCCGTAGGTCTTTGACATGGCTTTACATGCCATCGAGAACATCTCTCAGGTGTGCTGGTTTCCTCACGATGTTTTCCTTCACCGTTTTAAGCAAGTGATAATTAATTTACAATACATGACTGACTTCGAAAAGACAGTGGTGAGTGCCTTGGATTTGAGCTTGCGACTTTTGACTTGTCAGTCCAACGGTCATACCACTATCACTGCTAACTCTGTGCTGACACTGAGATTTTCCGAACAGAAAATCGGAATTGCGCATTACCCAGTCCAGGACTTGATCTCAGGACAAGACAGGACTGCACCTCGGACATACTATGAGGTGGCTACAAAAGTTTTATAGGACATTTCTGCTTGGCTTTCTCACAATTAAAGCGTAACTTTGAAAAACGAAGGAATGATCATTATACAAATGAAATCATGCTCAAAATTACCTAACTGATTTAAATTTAATCACACACTCCTTATCAGTGACATCCGGCATCAGAGGGTGCCAATTCCGCCTCAGGAAATGACGTCACACCACACATATCACATTACGAGGGTAGATGATCTTTGTAACTGTCGCACTTCCGAAAACCGGCACTAGAGGGCGATAACGTTAGAGATTTGTGACTAACGGTTTTAAACCGACTCAATTAAAATGGTAAACTGAAATATAAAACCAAACGAAAAAAAATACATAGTATCACACTTGTATTCCCTGAAGGGGTAGGCAGACGTGAGTGTGCATACACAGTTGCACACCCACGTGTCACCAACGCTGTTATAAAGTTGGGACTTTATAACAGCTTTGGTGTAATAAGGGGTGAGCCTATTGCCATATACTGGACACAATTCCACACTACGTGCCAATACTGAAATTTTCTAAAAACCCAATAACACTTTGCGCGACCTGGGAATCGAACCCAGGACCTCATATTCAGCAGTCGCGCTTAGGACCAATATACGAATTAGGCAGTTAAAATAAAATAATCATTATTAAAAATATTCTTCCCTGATTCGTCACCCCCTATAGTCGACTGCTTGAAGGAATTAGTACTGGAGTTGTTTTAGCGGGCGTACCCCTCTCGCCACTGGTATATGATTCCCAATCAAATACCTTCATATCTTTTACCTGTATGGTTTCAATGATAGTACACGATTTTAATTGTGTGTGACATAATTTTATGTTTACGTTTAGATGTGTGTTAATACTGTTAATGTAATGGCGAGAGCTATTGTTGCTTTAGTGCAAGTTCTCTTGTGCTTGTGTGTGACCCCCGCCAAAACGGCGAGACAATTTGGTCGATATTTAGTCGAAAGCCGTCTCCCGTCTGGTCCTCTAAGGCAGACAGGCATAAAAAAAACACAAAGCAAATATTTCTCCGGAATTGAAATACTTGACTTAACAATTATTCGAAGCGTCCAAAGCGAAAATAATTTCGGCCAAGAATTCATCATTTTCATTTCAACTCAACCCTCTTTTGCGACGGGGTCCCGGAGAACGCGCGTTGGTATTTCGTGTCACATGAAAATATGTTACAAAAGTCCAACTTTAAATAACTTTGAGTGATAGATGTTGGTATTCTTGCTGTAAATTTTGAGTCATAAAAGTTCGTGGAAAAGCAAGTTATGAGTTTTTAAAACGTTGCCGCACAAATGCAATCGTTTATTTTTATAGACCTAAAAAAAAACGAGTGAGCCGTACACTATTCGCTTAAGATATGTAACATTTGACATTTCACCTTGGTAATAAGCACATATAAATTAGTTGGTATAACCGCACACTTTATACACAACACTGTAGGTTAAGCGCACAGCTTCGGAAAATGGGTTGGTACCATCTGACGGCCAACTCTAGCACCACGCGCACTCATTGGTCCAATCAAATAGCGCGCGCTTCCCCGGCCTCCTGCTACACACATCCGTCCCTTTTTACGAAATCACTACAGATTCAGATTGCAGAAAAACGAGTTTAATTTTTTATTTAATTAATTGAACTAAATAATAATTAAATGAAAAAAAAAAAACCTGTATCGTGGTTTTGTTTTGTTTTTGTTTTTTTTTTTATGGAATATGGGCAACCTAGCAGACGGCTCGCCTGATGGTAAGTGATTACCGCCACCCATGGACAACCGCAACCCCAGAGGAGTCGCAAGTGCGTTGCCGGCCTTTTAAAGGTTTTGGGCCTCCGGTACCCTCACTCACTCGGCGAAACACAACGCAAGCGTTGTTTCACGCCGGTTTTCTGTGAGGCCGTGTTATCAATCCGGTCGAGCCGGCCCATTCGTGCCGAAACATGGCTCTCCCACGGTGAAGAAACACAAATCTTTATAGCTCATATACACCCAGACCTGGAACAATTATCTATAGATCCATAACATACGGTGCAGCAGCAGTGTCATCGTATAAGACAATGTTGCGAGGTATAAGAAAATGTAGTCACAATTTTTTTAGTTTATGCTTAAATGGTTCGGTCATGTTAAAAAGATTAATGAAAGAAGATTAACAAAAGGTATCTACAAAAGGCAGGTGCATGGGGACGTTCTAGAAGGACATACACTGACTGTATTGGTGATGTCCTCAAAAAAGGTCAGGTGCGTAGTATTCACAACCGGCGCGTGTATGAACGTGGACGAAGCGTAAGGATTGTAGCAGATGTTTTGCAATTTAAGTCTGTCTGATAAAAATATATCAGATTTTCTATTGATTTAAAACTAGCTGATGCCCGCGGCTTCACCCGCGTGGATGTTGGTTATCGCGACCAAAAGTAATCATGAAATTTTGATCCCGTTCCCGCTTCCCAATTACCACTTTATAATTGACCAGTTTTTAAAGTATTAAAATGGATATAGTATGTTATCCTTAAGAGATAGATATATGCCATTCTGGACTTTTCTATAGACCTATATAAGATACACAATTCCACCATACATCATTTTATTATATCTCAAAGGGTTAAGGCAGCGTTTTCGTTGAAAGCTCCCAGATGGCTTATTTTTTCCGACACCTCCAACAAATATCATTATATTTTAGCCAATGTATACAAAAACTTGTCAAATTATATACTAAAACCTTCCTCAAGAACCACTCTATTCATTGGTGGAAACAACATGAAAATCGGTGCAGTAGTTTTTGAGTTTATCACGTCAGACAGACAGACGCGGTGGAGGACTTTGTTTTATTGTAATATGTAGTGATAGACAGAAACAACATAATATCAAAACGAAGTGCCATAAGACAGTGTTATCGGTTTGACTGTGGAAGCGGTAACTTTGACGTTAACGTTACTCTTATAACACACTAAGTTAATGGTATATATGTACATTCTACGTTTCTTGTCGAACTTCTGTCTCCACTCGTATGTGGCTCGACATCATTCCCCTCCGATTAGTTACAGACGCGCGCCGGCTACATATTGAACAACAAAACGCAGCTGCGATGTGCGGCCCGCGTCAGGAATTTAATTAAAAATTCTTAACCGCGTATGTTTGTGTTGATAACAGCGGTGTTGTAATCCTTCGTAATACTGTTGTGGTGGGATAGTTGTTGGGAAGAATAATGTAGCATTCTTAGGGTTAGATCTCTTTGTGTTAACACTTTAAGAATGCGTAATTCTCCTTTTTCGTTTTGTTTCGTCTTATGGTGACGTCATCACTATCTATTCAGTCTCTATACAATGACTGAAACGATACGACTAATGTTGCAGTTAATTCGATGTCGTACAAAGGCGCTTGCCTTAACAAATAATAAAGATAAATATTTAAAGTGCATTATGATAACTGTAAAGTTATAAATTGTGTGGAAAGAAATATTTAAACAATTATGGAAAATACGGTTGCAAGGAAAATTTTAACCTGCGCCTCCCGGATAAATACTCTAGATGCTCTTCCAGCTGTGCTATCATCTGCTCACCATTTCGAATTCTTCCTTCACATTTTAATATGTCTTATGGTGACGTCATCGTTATCTATTCAGTCACTATATAGTGACTGAACCGACATGACTAACATTACAGTTAATTCAATTTCATACAGATGCGAATAGGCATGTGTAACTTTTTACTGATCCGAAACATTTAGGTGTTCCAAAATATTGGCTCAGTAACAATCTTCTAAACGTATCATTTTGAACTAAAACAATACATTGCTCTTTACTCCGTGAAATGCGTCACTCGAGAGCGCGAGCAAGTCGGTACTTACTTCGCTCACTGATTCAGATTCAGAGTGAGTGGCAAACATAATACAGTCTTAACAAACGGGAAAGAGATATAAAATGATACGCATCTCACACTCATAACTTAGTAGCTTTCCATAAAAAACGTAACATTCTGTATTTTATAACTTTTGAGTCGATGATCCAAATGAGCCAAATGAAACATATCAGTGTTTCGGAACATTTCAGTGATAGAGATGCAAATGTTCCAATCGCAAAAATGATACACTTTTCCTACCTCTAGATGCGATTGCAACGAATACAGATACACTTATTTTAATGCATGCTTAGAAAACTGTAGTTATAATTAATTTGTGGTGCAGGTTCATATCCTGCTCACGGCCGTATTTTTCTTTTCTAAAAACGAAATATTTAAGCTACCAACTTGTCGCAATTTAATACAAATCTATAAACCAAGGACCCACAAAATCTCTGCCTACCCTCACCTACCCCTACATACTTATAAACTACCCTAAAACAACCATAAATAGCCTAAACAAATTAAACTCGTAAAATCTAAATTCTCTTTATTACCGAACTGTCAGATTCGTAAGCCAACAATTTATAATAGGACAGCATTATGTCGTAATGTGGCAACACACAAACTGGCCGAAATTGTGAAAATAATAAAAAACAATCGAATATCACGGACCTTAAAAAAATACGGACGGTCCGTTACATACGACATGTGAGAAGCATGCCTAGTCATCCAATTTCGCTTGACATACACGAGCTAAACGCATACAGATACTTAAAACTCATCCACTCGGCGCCAGTACGCTGCATGTGTGTGTGCGTAATCTATGCTTCGCTTATGACAAGGCAAGGTGACATCCGTATTTTTTTCAGATACGTGACGAATATTATCTATATTTTGTTAATGGCAAGGACTTATTTGGTTATTTTAACATACAAAAAGCAAATTTTAAAGTTCTTATGAGAATTTTTTTATGTTTTTTTTTTCGTTTTTCGTGAGCAGGATTTCAACTTGTACCGCTCGAAAGAATAAAGTAGAATTTTTAAAGTAATTCTAGTTGATTCATCTGCCTAACCATTTCCCAATTACATTGAGATCGGCTTCCAGTATAACCGGATGCAGCTTAATACCAGTATTTTACATGGAGCGACTGCCTATCTGACCTCCACAACCCAATTACTGGGTAACACGATATCTCGTAGTGACTCTTTGTCAGACTTTCAGGCCTCTGACTACCCGTAACGGCTGTCATAGATCATAATTTGACAACCGGGACCGTCGGTTTAACGTGGTCCCCGAGTCATTTTAGATGATTAAGCCTAATTTTCATAATTTTCCTTTTAAATATGCCACGGGTGAAGCTTGTATTTGCCGGATGGTTCACTTCAACATAATATGGTCCATCGCCCACCATCTTCATTTTTCGAAAGGTATTAAAAGGCTATTGGGACGCCAGAGTGGGAGAGATAGCCCATACGTTAGCCGGCTATATTTGATAGACTGCCGGTTTAAGGGATTCCCTCCAGATAATAGAATATTTTTTTGCGTATTTTTCTTTGTGTTGTTTAGTATGGAGATGGTTTTTTTGGGGTAGAATATTTTTATTCTGTATTCGTTTATTCAGAGATAAGATTTTGAAAATGGATTATATTATGTTTATATAAAATAACTTTTAACCGGATTAGAGTCATCCTGCGACCACGAGCGCTTCAGGGTGTTCGAAATAATAATAAAAAACAATAATACACGTGATTAACCGCTTAACTTTTCACATTATTAATATACTATTTTTTTATTACCCTAAAGAGATGTTTATGAAAAAAACATTAATTAAAAATACGTTATACATTTTTGTGGGAATGAAGGCATTTAAAGATTTATCTGTAAAATAAGGTATTAATAGGTTCAAATTTAAAAATAAGTTGTTTAAATGCTCAAATTCGACCATACGATAAAATAAAAAAATATTCGCTGCGCCTACGTAAATGCGTATCTGTATATATTATCACTTGCTTAAAACGGCGAAGGAAAACATCGTGAGGAAACCAGCGCACCTGAGAGATGTTCTCGATGGTGTGTAAAGCCCTGTCAGAGACCTACGGGTGGTTTAAACTCTGACACTAGGTTGTTCGTCAACCACACGATAAGAAGAAGCCGTTAATTTATTCGTATACGAAAATTCTCGTTAGTGATATCGTTGATAAAATAAAAATACTTACAGATAAATCTTTGAAAAGCATTAACGCATGCTTTGCGAACTTTAAAGTTATAGTTATAGAGGCGCAGGTTCGAATCCAGCTCGCTACTATATTCTTTTTCCACAAGCATTTATAACTTTAAAAAGACTTAAATAAATAATTAAAAATAAAGCGCTCCTCAACTTTTTCTACAAAATTAAGATTTGATCTATCTCTTTAACATTTCTACATAAAGCTACTAAACTTCTCTCCACATCACCCGGCGCAGTGATCCTCACAAATGAGGGATTCCCTCTAAGACTGCGTCATTACCGCGCGGATCAACTTGTCCCGTCTATGGGTATTTACTGCACGAGCAGCGGAGGGTTGAACACAGAGACAATACTAATTGAAATAAACACACGCAGTAGGGTAAAAAAATATAGTATGTGAATGAACGTGAAAATTATTTACTTGTAATTTCTATGTAATGAAAAAAAAACATGCATCGTTATTTTGAAAAAAAAAAAACCGACTGAATTGTCGGTCTTGGCGGCCTATCCCACCGAGCTTAACTTATGTTCAAGTGTTTACCGTGCATTCCCTCTTCCTTCACTCTCATAGTCCGATGGGACGACAATTCGACACGACCGTAGAGAGATCAGGCGCAGGACCGACGGCTTTACGTGCTCTCCGAAGCACGGGGTGTCACACCACCAACTTACCTACTCCGGACTGTTACTGAGAATGTCCTAATAGTCAAATCCAATAACACTTTATCCGACCTGCGCATCCAACCCATGATCACGCTCAGCAGTCACGCTAGACCCATGAGGCAGTTGAAACAATTTAACTGACTACAATGTTCTTTTGGTTTAGCGTGCTGGCTCCCGCAACTCCCAGATCTTGGCGATTATTTTGCGTTCTTAAAATAATTTAAATTGAGATTTCATGAAAGTGCAATTTTAAATATTATAAGTTACTAGCTGACCCGGCAAACGTTGTTTTGCCATATAAATAATTTCCTAAAATAAGGGTTGATCGTAGAAGGGTGAAAATTGAGGATTGTATGTATTTTTGTATGTTGTATCATAAAAAAATAGAAATTAAAAATTTTGTCTAAAAAATAAAAAATAAAATTTAGGGGTGGACTACCCCTAACATTTAGGGGGATGAAAAATAGATGTTGGCCGATTCTCATAGATACCGGATAAGCACAAAAAATTTCATCAAAATCGGTCAAGCCGCGTCGGAAGAGTATGGCAACGAAAACTGTGACCCGAGAATTTTATATATTAGATTTGGTTAACGGTCGTTTGTTTAGAAGCTCAGAAGACATATTGGCAGTATACATTTTGTATATTACGCCGTCATTACCGCGCGGATCAACTTGTCCCGTCTGCGGGTATTTGTGTTGCACCGAGCGGTGGAGGGTTGGCTCACAAAATAGACAAAGTAATACGGTGAAGAAAAAAATATTGTATCCGAATGAACTACTTATGTAATTATTTACTTTCACATTTTTTTTATTGGCATTTTATATTCTCAATGGACCATTTTTCTAATATATAATTATACTTAAATATAACCAATCCATAACTGTCCCACTGCAGAACAAAGGTCTCTTCTCATACAAAGAAGGCACGAGCATTGATCACCACGCTAGCTCAATGCGGGTTGGCGATTTCAGACCATCAAATTCAGGCAGGTTTCCTCACGATGTTTTCCTTCACCGCATGTCTGTGATGTCTTAGATTAACTAAGAAAGTACATATTATATTAAATATATATATTAAAATTGATTCAGGCGTTACTTTGCGGAAGTCCATTACAATGGATGCAAATAAATACAATATCTAGCTACTTCCACAATATTGAGGGTAGTCATGAATTACCTGTGCTCCACCCCCCCGCAAATATATGCTCATACGCAAGCGGTGAAAACGTGCGACTACCACCAACTACTCTACACGTGTCCCCCCCGTAGACCGTGCAGTGTCCGCCACCGAGAAAATATATATATAAGCGTCGACATGAGAACCTAGCCCTATTATCGTCGGTTGAAAAATGTAATATAATGCCCTTTATTTGCTTTTTCTAATTAATTCAAGGACCTCTTGGTTTTCAGTCATTATGTAAGCTTAAAAGACGTAGTGGCAGTATAAATTCCGTCTACTACTCCGTTATTACCGCGCGGATCAACTTGTCCCGTCTGCGGGTATTTATGTTGCACCGAGCGGTGGAGGGTTGGCTTAAGGAGATAGATATTAATTGAAAGAAAATTCCTTTTAAGATAGCACAGTCTATAACAATTTATTGAAGGTTTTTTTAGTCAAAATTTGACTTTGACTCCGTTCGAGTTCGAAAATAGACAGGCAATCCCGAAGAATGCACGTGAGTAATAACCGTAGAACTAAAATTAGGATGATAACATTTTTGAAGGGATGAAAAATATCAATGCTTTTCCGGGTCGTGGTTATGCTCTGTGCCAAATTTCGTTACAATTGGCTCAGTAGTTATGGCGTCAAGACGTGACAAACAGAGTTTTGGATTTATAATATTAGTAACGATATTTGAGCACACCAAGTGTGAATCTAGGGAACCAAATAATTAAAATTGTATCCGTCGACGATTATAGATAAATATAATTATCACTTAGTATCCTAGATTTCCCGATCAATACACATTATAATAAATCAATTTTTAACCGGATTAATTGCGTGTATTAGTTTTAAATAAGTACGGTAGACTGAAATAATTTTAAATAAACTGTTGAGACGCCTGACACCTTAGTCCTCCTGCGACCACGAACACTGCAAAGTGTTTGAAACGTCAGGAAAAACAAAAACCAATAATACACGCGATTAATCCGGTTAAAAGTTGTTTAATTATCATTTGCTTAAAAACGGTGAAGGAAACCAGCACACCAGAGACATGTTCTCGATGGTGTGTAAAGTCATATCAGAGACCTACGGGTGGTTTAAACTCTGACACTAGGTTGTTCATCAACCACACGATAAGAAGAAGAAGATAGTACTATAATATACTCCACCCGACTGTATTTCGGTCACGGCGGCGTACCTCCACGGAGATTAGCCAAGTACGCAGGAGATATCACAAACACAGGTGCACTCCCTCTTCCTTCACTCTAATATTCTGATGGGACGGCAATTCGACACGACCGGAGAGAGATCAGGCGCAGGACTGACGGCTTTACGTGCTCTCCGAAGCACGGAGTGTCACACTACCAACTTTCTGACTCTTGAAAATTTCTTAATAGAAAAATCCAATAACGCTTTGCCCAACCTGAGAATCTAACCCAGGACCTCACGCTCAGCAGCCGCGCTTGCCACCGCTAAATCAACGAGGCAGTCAGAATATCAAAATACATTTTCGCGTAACAGCGTACTTACAAAAGACAGACGTCCAGAAAATGTACAATCACCGACAATCGGCTTATGACGTCGACAACATAAGTTCACACCAATCTGCTGACGGTACCATTTCCCTTTAACACTTTACACAACCCTTATGATAAGGGAATAGAGCTCGAAATCGCTTAGCACAGAGTTCAGTGAATTCTGGATGGATTATAACATCTGGAATGCGATGTAATGCTTTCCAAATACTATTGAGGGCACTTATACTGTGTGTTTAAACTACATATTGAAAATTCATCTCTAAAGTTATTGTAATAGGGTTTAGTTTTCATTGAGGGGTATCCTTCATATTTTTTGAGCGTATGATTGTTGGAAAATGGACTGTATTTTTAGTGAGATTGGGCTTAAATTTAATTGTGTTGTAAAAGGGTAGGTTTTACCCTGAAAGTGACGTGAGTGGCTCTTAATATATTGTCGGTTAAAATGATAAGGGATGAAGGGAATGTCGGGGGAATGTATTTGGATGTGACTGTTCTGTTCATACCGTTGAGAATAATGGGATGAAGATATACTGGAGTGTAGTGGAAATAGATTTTTTTCACAATCACTTACAGCCACTTTAGTCTTACAGTGTGGCTGCTGAGCGAGATGTCCTTGGTTTGAGTCCCGGGTCAGTCAATGGTATTTAATTATTCTGTTAGGAAATTTCCAGTAGGAATCCGGAGGTTGGAATTCTACCTGGTTGTTTAGCAATAGGCTCATTACCATAACTAAAAAAAGGATTGGTAAAATGTGAGTGTACAACAGTACACCTCTGCTACCGCTTAGAGGAATATAGGCGTGATGTTACTTAACTGTTTAACAATTTTAAAATATTTTTTGGTTTCCTCCTCAGGAAGACAAGAACCGCCCAAAACGTCTTTGAGAGACACTACGCGCGTAGCACTTCGTAGCATTACGTAGCGGTTCGTAGCATTAGTAAAATATCGTAGCACATAAAAAAAAAGTTAACTATGTATTATTTATTATTTTAAAGTTATATTATTTTTTTGTGGTACGAAAAATACGGTCGTGAGCAGGATTTGAACCAGCGTCTCCCAGATAAATACTTTAGACGGTCTGCCAACTACGCCATCCTCCTCTGCTCACTACTCCAAATTCTTCCTCCACATTTTAAACCTCTTATCTTCTACGGTCACGTCATTGGCATCTATTCCAAGTAATATTTTGTTCTACCTGAATCATAGATTCGCTTTCTATATTTACTGTTATTTAAAAAATATATGCATTTAATATACTCTCCATCGCAAGATAATTAAATTTCCAAAAAAAACTTCCACCCATCCATTATCCAACCGCGGCAAGGGCAGCTTAACCTCACAGATAGGCGACCCCTCAAATAATGACACAGACACTTCCCATCCCTACATTATGAAGGGAGACGGGCTGCGAGTGACAGCACTAGTGTCTAGTGATGCGCGTCGTACGGGATTAGTGATAAGTGCTGTGAGTGAGTGTTTGTGTACAGTGGCGGGAACTGACGGCTTGGTGTACTGCGATTGTGTGTTCGAGTTTATAATAACTCTTTAACACAGTAGATAAATATGAACAAACTGGGGTCGCGATAACAGTTTAAAGCTAAACACTAATAAATGTATGGTTATGTCTTATAGTCGCGCGCGCTCACCAATCTCAAAAATTACATTGTAGCAAATTCTACCCTACATCGAGTATCTGCCATCAAAGATTTAGGAACATGGTTCGATACCCGTTTAACGTTTATCGACAATATCACAGAAATATGTGCGAAATCACGGAAAAGTTTAGGATTTGTTTTGAGGCAGTCAAGGTGCTTTCGTGACCGAGCGACATTGTGTGTATTGTATAATGCATACGTTCGCAGTACTCTTGAGACTAATGGTATGGTTTGGAACCCCTATCAAATACAATATACGCAAGAAATCGAAAAAATACAGATATCGTTCGTCCGATACTTATTCCAAAAGACATATATAATTATTATTTTTTAATACATGTTGAGGCCATGTAATGCCTATATTAATTCTATTTTTCAAAGAAACATTGAAAAAATAATAGACAAGAACGGGGCTTGAACCCGCGACCTTTGACGTTCCGTGTCATCACTCTACCAACTGAGCTACCTTGTCGTGTTGAAACCTATTGAATTTTCAATCCTTTTTGTATACGTCTTAAGGAGACGCCTGGTGATATTTATCTAGTAATCATTTACAGATTTACTAAAACTACACTACTACTAAGACGTATACAAAAAGGATTGAAAATTCAATAGGTTTGAACACGACAAGGTAGCTCAGTTGGTAGAGTGATGACACGGAACGTCAAAGGTCGCGGGTTCAAGCCCCGTTCTTGTCTATTATTTTTTCAATGTTTCTTTGAAAAATAGGACCAAAAAGACATATTTCTACTATCCATATTTATACCCAACCTTATATATCGTGGGTATGGTGGACTACCAAATGTTGGCAATACGCCGTAATGTGGCCCTAGTAACATATTTTTTTCGTTTCATACGTGGTTTCAATTACAACCCTTCACTATTGGCACAGGTAAGCTTGCATGTACCACGCCATGGGACCTATGTAGTGCGCGAGCGCCGACAGCATCTATTGGCGGTGCCTGCGGCGCGCACTAACTTAGGCCAATACGCGCCTCTGCCTCGTGCTCTTCGTAACAATAATGAAATTTTAACATACGACTCAGCTTTAGACTTATTCTCATGCACTGAAAACAGATTTCTCAGTATAGCAGGCCGGTATATTGAAACGTTGACTATTGGCAGCAGTATAATCTGATGCCGTTGAGTTATGTAATTCATCTTTTTTTTTTATATTTTAATAGTATGAATTATTGGCATTATTCTATTACTTATTTAACGAATTATTATTGAATAGTAATCCCACCACTAATGAATTCGAAACCTAATTTATGAATTAATTAATTATGAGAATAATTATATTTGCCATGAACCTGTAATGTATCTTTAACTTTGAATCTCTTATTGTGCATGGACATATAACTGTTAGCAATAAGGTGTCTGTATAAATAAATAAATAAAACAAGATAAAATAGATTTAGTAGATTTTAAATGTTAAATGGAAAAAGAATACGGTCGCGAACAGGATTCGAACCTGCGCCTCCCGAATAAATACTCCAGGCGCTCTGACCACTAGCCATCTCGATCTCTGCTCGCCACCGCGAATTCTTCATCAATATTTTTAACACGTCTTTTTGGCGACGTCATTGCAATCAATTCAGTACCTATACAAGTGACCGAACCGACACGACTAACTTTGCAGTTAATACAATATCGTAAAGAATGCAATTACCTTAATATTTATCTTGAATATTTTGTATGTCACACTGAGATAGTTACACACACGTGTGCACAGTAACCCTCGCTCTGCAGCAGCCGGGTCGAAAGGACCACTGATTAAAAAGTCACCGCTTTTAATATCGCGCCCCTGCAAGTCCAGGAATGTGCGATTTTGGAGGGTTGAAGTGCGGTAGTAAAATTTGGGATTTTTTTTTTTTTTCTTTTTTTTTTTTTTTGTCAATGAGTGATATGTTTTAAAAATTTATGTAAGTGACATGGGGACAGTGACAACAGGGCTAAATAGCTCTCATTTTCTTGTCAAATTCCACACAAAAAAAAAACTATAGAAATAAAACAGAAACAATAGTGGTATTAAAATTGATGACAATTTTTTTTTTATAAAATTAATTGCTGTGTACAGGATTTGAACCTGCTTCTCCCGGATAAATACTCCCGGTGCTTTGCTAACTAAGCTATCCTGACATCTCATCTCAAGCTTATCTGGGGACGCAGGTTCAAATCCTTACGACCGTATTTTTATTTACACAAAAATCATGTATTTATTATTTGTATTCTAAATACTTTATTTTCCTCTTTATCTATTATTAGGGACATTAGCCCGGTTAGTGGAGTGTGATAGTAGGATAACATCAGAACCTGGCGCATGGATAACATTTGGTGTGACATAGCTAGATAGTAGACATGAGTCCGATATATCATATCGTAACTAAAAACGGATATACACATATATCATGTTGTATCGATATACTACACACAGAAAACCGTTTTTACAATATCGAATAAATCATATCGAACTAAACGAAAAACTAACCATCCATATCCATATCCGTTTACGTAGCTTACTCAACTTCTCATATTCATATCGTTAGATATTCGCCGTCTCTCTGTCCAACTGATGAAGTTACCGGGTGTGAAAACGAGACGAAGCGAATATCGTTAAGCGTTTGCTGTTGATATCTAAAACTCTCCAAATCGATATCTAAAAACGGTTTTTCATATCGATATGAAAACTTCATATCGGATATGTAACCGTTTACAGAAAATACCAAAAACGCCCATGTCTACTAGATAGAAGGAGACCGTATCGGTGGCGGTTACCACCAACAACAGCATTCCCAATGAGGTTTGACGTCAGGCAGGCGGCCGGTCATAAAACATAGCCAAAACTTTAGCAGCATGCCAGATATAGGTATGCTGCGCCGACCCCAAATAAATTGGGATAAGGTCAGGGAGATGATGATGATGATGATTATTATTAGGGACTTTTATACAAACGTAGATGCCAGTCCCATCGTACCTTATTCCTAAATATAAATTAACTAAAGCGTAATAATGCAAACTTAACTACAATTTAAGCAACCTCAGAATTAGGTGGCGACAAAATATGATGGAACATGATGTTCCATCATATTTTATCAAATTTGACAAGAAAATGAGAGCTATTTAGCCCTGTTGTCACTGTCCCCATGTCACTTACATAAATTTTTAAAACATATCACTCATTGACAAAAAAAAAAAAAAATAGAAAAAAATAATTAAATCCCAAATTTTACTACCGCACTTCAACCCTCCAAAATCGCACATTCCTGGACTTGCAGGGGCGCGATATTAAAAGCGGTGACTTTTTAATCAGTGCAGTCCTTTCGACCCGGCTGCTGCAGAGCGAGGGTTACTGTGCACACGTGTGTGTAACTATCTCAGTGTGACATACAAAATATTCAAGATAAATATTAAGGTAATTGCATTCTTTACGATATTGTATTAACTGCAAAGTTAATCGTGTCGTTAATCGGTCACTGTATAGGTACTAGATACTGAATTGATTGCAATGACGTCGCCAAAATATGATGGAACATCATGCAAGTTTCTTTGAGACTCCGTCAATATGACCTCTCTAGCAGACCGACACCTATCTCACTCCGTCAATAAATACGTGAAATCAAAGTGAAATATGGGTAAATGTATGATAAATTAATTAACCTGATAACATTTTGTAGTTTTAAGTTAACAAAGTGAAATAATCTAATCTAACTACAGTCATATTAAATGCATAACATAGCATCACGCCTGTATTCCCCGAAGGGGTAGGCAGAGATGTACACAGTTGTACACCCACATTTCAACAATGCTGTTATTAAGTCCCATGTAATACCTGGTGAGCCTATTGCCATCTACCGGGCACAATTCCCAACTCCGGGCTGCTACTGAGAATTTTCTAACAGAAAAACTCAATAACACTTAGCCCGACCCGGGAATCGAACCCGAGACCTCATGCTCAGCAGGCGCGCTTGGGACCACTAGACCTACGAGGCAGTTGGGATATAAAATGGCATTTAAAATGCATTTATCTAAAATACAGTCACAGTCGTATAAAAAACAAAAATACTCTCGCAAACCATCCTAAACACCTACCATACAAAACTCTATTCAAATCTAAATCTTAACATAAAGCAATAAGGAACAAAATGACTTAAACACGATTCGCAACTGATTCTCTGCAACTTTTGCTCACAACAATACCTTGCATTTTGATTATCAATATTATGAACACACAAACTTAAGTTTGCAGTTCCGACAAGCCATTTTCGATCGTTTTTCCTAACAAAATACTAACAATAAGGTCGAATATCTCAGCATTTGAGAGAATGTATATGTTGCTGATTGCTAGCCTGCCAGTATTACAACAATTTTTTTATGCGGTTCCAAAAATCCATTCTCGATCGTTTTTTCTAACATATTTATAAGCAATAAGGTTCAATATTGATGAATCTAAGTGCATACATAAGTTGGTGGCTCACAGTATTGTTGGAGATACCATTGTGTGCTGATCATCTAAGGTTTTGTTTACGTGAAGGATTGCTTGCCCTTTGACAGGATGGGAAATTAAAAATAAGGGAAAGTTGTAAGGGACAATGGAGAAAGTTTTTCTACAGGTCTGCCCAAACAAAAAATAAATGAAACCAAATAACATAACACTCCTTTTTTGTGCAGTTGTGTAAATATTGCACAGTTTCGTAGTGATATTATTATATTTAACATTTCGAATAACCTGAAACAACTTTATTTAATAAATACAACATGACATGCATGTATTATGGATGTAAAAGTTAAATAGACCAAACATGTTTTACCGTGATTAGGTGTACAAATATGAACGAAGCATTAGAGTATTAAACAAATCATGGACTATACGAAAAAACATTAAATATGCATTGTATGCCAATAAGATTTTATGATATAATTCGGAACCTCATAATTTTCATTATAATAATTTTTCATTATAACAATTGCTCATTACAATAACAAATTAAAATTGAAAGTGATCATATACCAGTTATTTCAAAATCAATATATGTCTGCCTAGCCTTTTCCCAATTACATTGGGGTCGGCTTCCAGTCAAACCGGATGCAGCTTATTATTTCAAAATCAATACAAATCATAATATAGAACAGTGTTCACAACTTGAAGCAAGACAACAATCGTACCAGTAGCGTAGAACTATCGTACATGGAGCAAAATAAATCGTATTATATGTGATAACAATATTTTTGCGTATGCTAAAATTAATTACATGGACCAAAATTAACGTACTTTTCAAAATAATCACTATAATATTAATATATAGCATAATGAAAATTATCATATCATCTGCGTACGATAATAATGATATCTCGTCAGATACATCGTCCGTAGGCATGAAATTATCGTATGGGTACGATAATTATCGTACCGTTGCGAACACTGATATAGATTAATATTATAAGCTAAGATAAAACAAAAAACAGTCAAAGAGTTATGTCATTTATATTATAATTTGATTTTTCCGTAAATTTTTTTTTTGGGTCCCGGATGATGTCCCGGATTAGATTCCCAGGTCGGGCAAAGTGTTATTGAGTTTTCCTGTTAGGGAATTCTCAATAATAGCACAGAGTTAGGAACTATGCCCGGTAGATGGCAATAGGCTCACCACCTAATACATAGGACCTAATAATAGAATTGATGAAATATGGTTGTACAACTGTGTAGACTCCTGCCTACCCCCTCTAGGCATACAGGCGTGATGCTATGTATATATTAAGCATTAACAACCTCATTCTCTTTGTCGTAGCAATCCTCCCGTACCGCGAGGATGCGCAGCCGCAGACGCGCGAGTTCCTGTCGCGTGTCGTCGACGTGCTCCTCGACTTCGTGCATCAAGTCAACGATAGGAATGAGAAGGTATGTTATAGCTATCTCTGTCTTGTATAGTGAAGTAAACAACAGGACAATATGTTTTTTTTTTCTTTGATTTTTTTAAGAAAAACGTTGCCCCACACTAGGAATTTCTTCCTGTATCGTGGGTGCGTTTACAGACATTAAATCTCACAAGCGCACACACACCCAGACCCGTAGCAATTATCTATAGATCGGACAAATATTTGCTCCGTGCAGGAATCGAACGCAGCAGTCGGTCTCTCGACCACTGAGCCAACCGCGCTGTCCAATTTGCATCGACACTACACAACCAACCCATAACTGTCCCACTGCAGGGAGCACATAACCGGCCCATAACTGTCCCATTGCAGGGCGCGGGCCTCTTCTCATACAGAGAACGCAAGAGCTTAATCACCACGCTAGCTCACTGCGGGTTGGCGATTTCAGACTACCAAGTCCAGGTTTCCTCACGATGTTTTCCTTCACCGTATGTCTGTGATGTCTTAGATTAACTAAGAAAGTACATATGACATTGAAACAGTCACATTGGTACATGCCAGGTTTGAACCCACAACACTCTTCTGCTGGAAGAGTGTTGTGTGTATTGCGACAATTTTTTTTTTTATAAAGCCTTGTTTCTCACTAGGAATTTCTTCCTGTATCGTGAGGTGCGTTAACAAACACATACTCACTCGCCTCGACTGCCTCGTTGGTCTAGTTATCGGAAGCGCGGCTGCTGAGCGTGGGATCCTGGGTTGGATTCCCAGGTCGGGCAAAATGTTATTGGGTTTTCCTGTTAGGAAATTCTCAGTAGTAACTCAGTTGGAAGTTAGTGGTGTGACACCCCCGTGCTTCGGGGAGCACGTAAAGTCGTCGGTCCTGTGCCTGATCTCTCTGGTTGTGTCAAGTTGCCTTCCTATCGGACTCTTTCTTCTTCTTATCTTATGGTTGATGAACAACGTAGTCTCTGACATGGCTTTACACACTATCGAGAACATCTCTCAGGTGCGCTGGTTTCCTCACGATGTTTTCCTTTACCGTTATCAGCAAGTGATAATTAATGTAAAATACCCATTCAATCAATGATTGCAAATAACTTTAACAAGAATCATAACCTGTTTCCTCTAGATCCTGGAGTTTCGTATGCCCGAGGAGATGATGAAGATGTGCGACTTCCAGCTGCACGACGAGCCGCTGCCACTCAAGCAACTCCTGGAGGACTGCAAGATTGCGCTCAAGCATCAGGTCAAGACTGGTAAGTGGATGATGGCTTGATACTTCTAGGTCTTGAAGCACGAGAAGATGTTACATCAACATGTTAACGATGACGTTTCGTCATTGTCACAGAAAGTATTTCTTAAGAATTATTATATTAAATGGAAAAAGAATACGGTCGTGAGCAGGATTCGAACCTACGCCTTTCGGATAAATACTCCAAGCAGTCTGACCACGAAACTATTTCGACCTCTAGATCTAATCTGCGGTGCAAGCATGGTTCTTTTTGTCGACACGTTTGTCGATTTTAAACGACAAATTTGACATAAAGAGTGGATAAAACGGTAAAATTCAATACATAAAAACTTTTATCGAGTCGACAAGTTTGTCGAAAAGATCCGTACTCGGATGCCTGGGTCGAGATGGCTTGGTGGTCAGAGCGCCTTGGATAGGCGTAGACTATGACGCGCAGTAGAAATCGGAGCTCAGCTATGGGTTTGGCTCTACGAGATCTCATGACTTTTGAACAGTGAAAGCATTATGAACTTGGAAGTCTTGGCAACCAACTTCACAAGAAATGTTTTTTGGTGGAATTAGGTTTTTCTAGAAGGACATTCCTAGTAACGTAAGTAGTTTTTTTTAATGGGATTTTGGGCTTCTGAGCAGTCGGCTCGCCTGATGGGAAGCGATTACCGCCGCCCATGGACACCTGCAACACCAGAGGAGTCACAAGTACGTTGCCGGCCTTTTAAAGGGTTTGTGCCTCCGGTACCCTTACTCATTCGGCGAAACACAACGCAAGCGTTGTTTCACGCCGGTTTTCTGTGAGGCCGTGGTATCACTCCGGTCGACCCGGCCTATTCGTGCCGAAGCATGGCTCTCCCACGGTGGATATACGTTCACCACCTCTTACATGGGAATCGGTCAAATGTGGATGTAGATCAGTACACTTCTGCCTTATCCTTTAGTGATATAACCGTGATACTATGATGAAAGAAATCCCCACAGTTTTATTTACAACTATTAATTTTTAACCCTCACAATTCGCAAGTGTATCAAATCGGTGAGGAACGCAATTACAAATGCTGCAGCATTCCACTCGGTGGAGTGGGAGGGCTATCATTCCGACACATTTGGCGAGGTAATTGTATTGTTTGCGGCGGGGTTCGGGTAATGTCGGGGATGTTCGGGGATGTTCGGTAATTCTCGACTTCAAGGCATAAGAATATACAAAAAGTACACAAAACCACTATGACAATATTTTTAAACTGATTAAAAAAACATATTAAAAAAAAGCACTTGCGTCATGTGTTTTTTCAAAAGTTGCAATATTAAATGGAAGAAGAATACGGTCGCAATCAGGGAGTATTTATCCGGGAGGCGCAGGTTCGAATCCTGTTCGCGATCGTATTCTTTTTCCATTTAATATTGTAACTTTAGAGTTCGCTAAGCATGCGTTAATGCTTTTCAAAGATTTATCTTGAATGTGTTTTTTCATCATGTTTTTTCACTGCAGTCGTAGGACAGTACATACATAGCATCACGCCTGTATCCCCCGAAGGGGTAGGCAGAGGTGTACAAAGTTGTACACTCCCATTTCACCAACGCTGTTATTAAGTCCCATGTAATAGGTTAGGCTTATTACCATCTACCGGGCACAATTCCGAACTCTGGGCTGCTATCGAGAATTTCCTGATAGAAAAACCCAATAACACTTTGGCCAACCCGGGAATCGAACCCAGGACCTCATGCTCAGCAGTCGCGCTTGGGACCACTAGATCAACGAGACAGTACTGTAGAACATTTTCTTATAGGTCCCTTGACTGCAATGAATATTCTTCAATGTGTTTAATTTTTTAGTTCAGCGGACGTATTCCTTATTAAATTTATTTTAGTTATTAATTATTTTTTGGAAATCATTTAAAAACCTCACTAAATAACTGAGCATTTTAACTCTACGTCTTCCATATTAATTACGAAGGGTTTGACGTCACATAGATTTGTATCATACACGCGAGAGGGGCAATCATTCCGATACATTTGAGGACATAATTGAATTGTTTGGTACCGCGGTCGAGGGTTCGGGGGAGTTCGGGCGAGCTCGGGTGCACTCGGAAATGGACGAAAATGATAGCATGGATTTGAAAAGCGATCTTGTGGAATAATTGGTATTTGGAGAAAGGATTTCTTTAAATTTATTTTGTTGTCGAAAAAATTTACTGTAACATTTTTTTTTAAGTTATAAGTAGATTTTTAAATGATCGTGACGTCTTAAGTTTGATTCCCGTGTGCGGCAAAATGTTATTGAGTTTTTCTGTTAAGAAATTCTCAGTAGTCACCCAGAGTTTGGAATTGGGCCCTGTAGATGACAATAGGCTCACCACCACATGACACTTTGGTGAAATATGGGTTATAAACCTCTGCCTAACTCTGTGCCGATATTGGCGTGATGTTACTTACAGAAACGTCGTCATCAGCAGAGATTTTAAAACAGTGATTCTTTTTCTTTCGTTGTGGAGGGTAGGCAGAGGTCACTGTTGTACGCCCACATTTCACCGAAACAATTATTAAGTTCCATGTAATAGGTGGTGAGCCTATTAGGTGTCATCTACTGGGCACAATTCCAAACACCGGGCTACCTACTGAAAAATGTTCTGCCAGAAATATTCAATAACACATCCCGCCCCGGGAACCAAACCCATGACTTCAAACTCAGCGCTTAACACACGGGGCAGTCAATTCAACTGACTCCTTTAAAACAAAAACACTAAACTTTCTTTCAATAAAATATTTTCCGCGTACTCATACAAAACAGCTCTCTGCTTACACCATCATATATCTCTCGCATCAAACATTGCCCTCAAAACATCAAAAACATTTCTAGCGGGGGTCGGGCCCGCATTCTGTAGCATCACACGCTCGGCCAAGCGCGAGACAACCGCTCGTCTGAGCGACCCTTAAGCCCTGGCGAATGGATTGATTGTTTGATTCAACACTGGAATTACTGCAGTTGGGGAATGAAGGGACTTTAAAACAATGCTGGCTGATAATGAAAAAAGTACAAAAGCACTCCATTTTGTATAAAAAAAAAACTTTCTACTTCATTTTGACGTGTAAAAGTGTTGAAGATAAATCTTTGAAAAGCATTAACGCATGCTTAGCGAACTCTAAAGTTACAATATTAAATGGAAAAAGAATACCTCCCGGATAAATACTCCGGGCGCTCTGACCACTAAGCCATCTCGACCTCTGCTCACCACCGAATTCTTCATCCATATTTTTAACACGTCTTTTTGACGACGTTATTGCTATCTCGCCAACTGCAAAGTTAGTCGTGTCAGTTCGGTCACCTGTATAGGTACTGAATAGATAGCAATGACGTCACCAAAAGACGTGTTAAAATGTGATCGAAGAATTCGCGGCGGTGGGCAGAGGTCGAGATGGCTTAGTGGTCAGAGCGCCTGGAGTATTTTTCGGGAGGAAGCCTGCTCGCGACCGTATTATTGTTGCACAAAACTTTATAACTTTAAGGTTAGCTAAGCATGCGTTAATGCTTTTCAAATATTTATCTGTATTTGTCTTAAAGAGTTTTTTTGAATCGCCAAATACTAAATGCCTGGTTTCTCAGGTACTTTTATCGGAAGTTTATTCTATTCATTAGCGCTAATGCGACGCGAGCATGGTTCTATTTGTCGACACGTTTGTCGATATTAAACGTCAAATTTGACATAACGTGTTGATAAAACGATGAAATTCGGTACATAAAAACTTTTATCGAGTCGATAAATTTGTCGAAAAGATCCGTGCTCGGACGCGTGGTTCGATAACTATACTATCATAGAAAAACAGCCCCATATATAATTTATTGGAACTTAATTTCGTTCGAGAATAAACTGAATTTTTTTAATAAAATTTACATAAATCAATAAATCACAATAAAAATTTTGTGTGACAATTAGTTAGACTATGATTTCAATCAAAGACCGAAGAGCATACATGTGATTATTATCTCGTGATATAATTATTTAAATATCAAAGTAGCCACTTTCTAGTAACAGACAGTATCAGGAAAAATCCTGCAAGAAAAAGAATAGATACCTTCATCATACTTGTTCGAGAATTGCTGTCTTTGTAAAACACGAAAAATGTATTAATTTAATTAAAAGACACACCTGATATGTGTACTAAAAAAAAACACATATTTTGTGTACCATAGCCACTATATTTTTTTTTTTTTTACAAACCTATTACCCGTGATAATGTAAGGATTCTAACGATACCCCACACACCTAAATCGGTTCAGGCGTTTAGAAGTTATGATGGAATAAAGAAACACAAACATACATACATACATCGACCCTGAAAACAACACTCTCACTCTCGCTTTTTTGGGCAGTCGTGTAACAAAAAAGACTAGAAAAATATTGCAAATTGGTTAAATAAAACAAATAACTTCTTTACGACTTCATGTTTCCCTTTCACTCTAGCGGTTAAAAGGTTCCTTTAAGTAGACCTTTTCAATAAATTCCCGTTACCAAAGACTTATCAGCTTATAGCTAAGGTCTGAACCGCTAAAGTGTGGGGAATGGCCATAAAAACGATAAATATAGCGAGTAAGTGGCACCCGAGAGATTTACATGCGCCCTCGCCTAATATTACGCAAATTATTGGATTAGAGAAACAGTAGGGTGTCGGTTAGTTGAGGAGAAATGGGGACAAATTATAGTGACGGGACTGAAAAATGTCTTTGTTGTTTTATACAGTTAATAACTTGATATTTTGATTTTTGTATGACTCAGTTCCGATTCCTGTTGGTTTTGGAAGGAAGATAGGTACAGTATGAAAAAAAAATTTTTGACTGTGGATGGTAACATATTTAAAAATGTCTTCAATTAGCGCATCTTAGAAAATATTTAAATAATCACTTATATCGAATTTTTTATATACGCTAGCTTATCTAGTTTTATTTCTATTGCAACACAGAATTTTAACTCTTTTTTCTAATACCATATACAGTCCCAGTACTGAGCAACGGTGTCCATATCCTTCCATACCTCTAACTCATATTCACTCAATATTCAAAATAATAATGCCACGTCTAACACAATATCTGGTCACCCTACTGGTCCCCTCGCCTCGTATTAACATAGTTTGATGGATCATCCGTCCGTTGTTGAATTTAGATTAGGATAGAACTGTTATGGATTGATTTTTATAGAGTCTTTGTGAAGAGTGGATGGAGGGGGCATAGTAAAGGGATTTTCATCCTCTCGACGTTTTATAGGTAGGTAGTCATCAGATTTTTAATTTGTTTAGTGTGTATTATTAAACTGCGGGTATCGATAACCTGTGTGTCGTGGTGGCCGAGTGGTTACGGGGCCGCCTCCTGAGCCACAGGTTGTGGGTTCAAACCTGGCATGAACCAATGTGACTTTTTCAATGTCATATGTACTTTTTTAGTTAATCTAAGACATCACAGACATACGGTGAAGGAAAACATCGTGAGGAAACCTGGACTTGGTAGTCTGAAATTGCCAACCCGCAGTGAGCTAGCGTGGTGATTAAGCTCGTGCCTTCTCTATATGAGAAGAGGCCCTTGCCATGCAGTGGGACAGTTATGGGCTGGTTATTTTTTTTATTTTTTTATCGATAGCCTTGTGGTAATAATTTTCTGATTGGTCTAGTACTCACTACCTATTTATTACATAGATTTGATATCATTCAGAATTGATGAGTTGATGTAGAAAAAAAAACTGCCTAATAGTTGGGGTCAGCTTCAAGCCGGTTAGACTTAAACATTTGAATTTAAAAAAATTGGACATAGAGCTGTCAAAGAAGATCTTTACTCAGGTATCAACGGTATAGATTAATAAAAAAAAAAATTGTCAAAAGCTTAGTGTAATGTGTACTGATCGCGAAAACCTAAAATATTACTTGAAAATGAATGTAATTACATTATTTTTTCAATACGTGCAACATACACAATGACCCGCCTTTATGATTATATTTTCCATATAACAACAGATTTAATCATTTTTATTTGATGTAAAACGTGACCGGTGACGTGCATGGTGTATGCAACATATCTTTTTCACATAAATAATACCATAAATTCTTAAACAATAGCTATGATTGCGGTTCCGAGCGCTTGATACCGCCACAAACTAGATTAAACCGGATACAACCAGATATTCCGTTGAATAGTCTCGTCAGTGATCACGTGCGACCGCAAATTGAATCATTTGAAGACATGTCGCATATCAAGTGGTCTTCATGGACACCCTACTATTGTAATAGAGTTTGTTAATTTTGGTGTATTGTCTTTGAGAATTAAGACCTTTATTCGAGAACTGGGACCGACGGTTTAAAAATGATGGTCACCAATCCACTGACCAACCGCGCCAAGCGTAGCTTTACCTCGATCTCTACGGGTGTTACTTAGCAATGAGCCGAGTCCGAGGTTAATTACTAAAATTTCATCAAACTACCTACTCCGATAAATCTCAATATGCATCACGCCTATATTCCACAAAGGGGAAAACAGAGGTGTACGTACTTGTACACCCACATTTTACCAATACTGTTATTAAGTTCCATGTTATAGGTGGTTCGCCTATTGTCATTTATCGGGCACAATTCCAAACTCTGGGCTACTGAGAATTTCCTAACAGAAAAACTCAATAACACTTTACCCGACCCGAGAATCGAACCCGAGACTTCAAGCTCACGAGTCGCGCCAGTAACCACTGAACCAACGAGGCAGTCAATATCAATATGTCAAAAGGAATATAATATTAATCCCGCGCACTGCCGACAGATGGTGCTCGCGTCAGGTGTGTTGTAATGCCTGTTTAATCTGAGAGGGCGCCACTGTACACGGGGGCGAATTTATAACTGATGGCGGGGGAATGTGGCTATTGTTTGAGATTTTGAGGCTGTTGTAAAGTGTAATGGGTGGAGTGGTCTCATTAGGAGTTGAGGAATGTATAGATTGATTAGATTTTTACTTAACATTATTATTAATGGAAATAACTGTAATGTAATAGGTGTTCAGTTAATACGGGAGCTGCACAAGACCGTATTTAAATAAATAAATAATAAATAAATATTCCACAACTATCACACAACGCCGTCTAGTCTCAAGCTAAGCAGAGCTTGTGTTATGAGTACTAGACAGCTGATAAACAATACTTATATATTTCTAAATGCATACATGTTATAGATAAATTACACCCAGACACAGAACAAATGATCGTGCTCATCACACAAACATTTGTCCTGGGTGGGAATCGAACCCACGACCTCCGGCCTAGCAGTCAGGGCTACTAACCACTAGACCAACAGGACAGTCAAATGTCAATTTGTCCCACAAACAACTTTAGATATTGAATAGATTCAGGCGTTTCTTTGCGGAACTCCATTACAATGGATGGAAATGAATATAATATCTAGCTATTTCCACAATATTGAGGGTAGTCATGCAATTACCTGTGCACCGCCCGGCCGCAAATATAAGCACATACGCAAGCGGTGAAAATATTACTATACGTGTTTCGCCACCCCACGGGGCATCATCAGGAGCTGTTAGACCGTGCAGTGTCCGCCGATGTGCATATATTTACGGGCCGGCGGGCACTGCACAGGTATTTGCATGACTACCGTCAATATTGTGGAAGTAGCTAGATATTGTCGGTATTTATTTGCATTCAATATAACTCTAGAGTTCACTACGCATGCGTTAATGCGTATAGATAAAAGATTTATCTATATTAATCAAGTAACTGTCTAATTATTAATCCTTGTGGATTTACTCTTGTTTACATTGCGTACCCCAGCATCTGTGAGGCGTGATAAACAGTCCCGGGGGATGCGCCCCTCGCCCCTCGCCCCTCACCCCTCAGAGGTTTATCTATTCACACTTTTAAAACGTTTGGTGAATTTATTTAGTGGGATTTTGGCTTTGAGGAGATAATGCTTTGAAATGATTAATGTATAATCAGCCTCAAAAAATAGTGACATATGAAATGTTATGTTGTGTGTTTTTTAGTTTATCAATGATTCTAATAACTTCATCCATATTTATTTATTTTGCTTGACTAAATTAATTTTAATTTGCATTCAGTTTTATTTGATTTGTTTTGTATAGCTTCTATATCTTCAATATTTTGTAAATGTGTGAACTCAGTAAACTTGCCAAATTCGTTGTGTTTATTACAATATAGCTTAATATTTTTAATATTAATTACTTTGTTTCGAAGATTACACTGTTCTCGCATTCCTCTTTCTAAATTGTATGTACAAATACTGTAAAAAATATGAAGTTTAAAAGAGTAACCATGGAGTGTCTTGCCGGTTCTTCTCCATAGGAATCGACTATTTTCGAACCGTGCAACTAAATTCTGACGTTTCATAAGTGCCTTTTAAATTGGTTTATGAGAAATAAAAACTTTTGACTTTTTTCTCAATAATCGGAATCTTATTAAAACGAGTTTTATTCTAACAAGAAAATAACTGACTGCTACTTTGGTCTAGTGGTCCCAAGCGCGACTGCTGAGCGTGAGATCTTGGGTTCGATTACCGGGTCGACCAATGTGTTAGTGAGTTTTTCTGTTAAAGAATTCTCAGTAGCAACCCGGAGTATAGAATTGCCTCCGGTAGATGGCAATAGGCTCATCATCTATTAGACGGGACTGAATAAGAACATTGGTGAAATGTGGGTCTACTTATGCCTACCCCTTCGGAGAATACAAGTGTGATGTGTTGTTTCTAGTAACAAATATAGCCTATGTTACTCAGGGATAATGTAGCATTATAAAGATGTTTTTTTTTTGAAATCGGGCTAGTAGTTTTTGACTTTATTCGTTTTATACAAAACTACAAAAATACAAATCTTTCCTCTTTATAATATTAGTGTAGAAATAGACTAATATTATTGAATAGTGCTTTTTGAATGTCCAAAAACTATCTTCTTAATGTGTGGTTTTTATTTTGAGGCTGTCATAGATACGTGTCTCGTTTTTATGGGGTAGATTGAATTACAAGTGGTTATAAGTATGATATTTTTGATTAGGAATAAAATAGGAGATTGTCATAAGAAAGCATCACGCCTGTATTACCCGAAGGGGTAGGCTGAAGTCTACACAGTTGTAAATCCTTATTTCAAAATAAATAATAGATAGCTTTTTGAAGGCAAAAATTTCGCCCACCGTTTACCCCTTCCTATAAGGCAGGAAGTAGATACTATTTTATACTATATTAGGAAATTAAGTCTCATTGTTAATTATTCGTCGTGGTAGCCGAATGGTTACGGCCCGCCTCGCGCCTCCTGAGCCACAGGTTGTGGGTTCAAACCTAGCATGTACCAATGTGACTTTTTCAATGCCATATGTACTTTCTTAGATACTCTAAGACATCACTGACATACGGTGAAGGAAAACATCGTGAGGAAACCTGGACTTGGTAGTCTGAAATCGCCAACCCGCAGTGGGACAGTTATGGGCTGGTTATTAAATGCATTATCACAAATCTTAAAATTAAACCTCTACCCTCAAGGCCCCCGTATTTTGCAAGCCACAAATCAATAAAGTATCACAGATAAGACAAGAGTGACAGCTTATCATTTCAATATGCTGCATAAAAAGACACATTACAGGCGAGTACAGAAGTCTCACTCATCACATAGCATCACACCTGTATTCCCCGAAGGGGTAGGCAGAGGTATACACAGCTGTAAATACACATTTCACTTATGTTATTATTAAGCCCCATGATAAAAATATGTGGTGAGTCTATCGCCACCCACCGACCACAATTCCATACTCCGGTCCGCTATCTTTTTTTAATTATTTTATAGGCTTCCGTTTGACCGCCATCTCGCCTGATGTTAAGCGATAATGCGGTCTACGATGGATCACGCTTGCCTAGAAGAAACCGATTCACTCGCGTCTTGAAGACACACAGATTGTAACTATCGGGGAAGACCCACTCCGGCAGCGCATTCCCCTGTTTTTCTACTGAAAATTTCCTAACAGAGAAACCCAATAATATTGACCAATCTGGGAACCGAAGTCAGGGCCTCGCGCTCAGCAGCCGCACTGTGCCACTAGACCAACGAGGCAGTCTCACTCACAACATAAGAGAACTGCATTCGTTGTTACGGCTTAGTTTTACAATGTAAGGCAACGTGTTATTGAGTTTTGCTGTTAGAAAATTCTCAGTAACAGCTCGACGCTTGGAATTGTGCCCGGTACATGGGAATAAGCTCACCACCTATGACATGGGACTTAATAACAGCTTTGATGAAATGTGGGTGTACAGCTGTGGACACTTTTGCCTACCCATTCGGGGAATACAGGCGTGATGCTGTTATTTTTCCTTAAAGGGGAGTAAACTGCATCATATTTGTGTCTAGAATGGTTCCCTAAATAATAATGGACCTTTTAAAACGTATCTACATTGTGATAAAATCCCTTCAATGTCCTCCAGTCTATCAACACTCCCTACACAGTCCCTAGAGGGCGCTATTCTCAATCCTCTGTCATTTATATTTTTTATCTGTGTTACCGCTTCCGCGTTGTCACAAAAAAATATGTGTTTCTGATAAACTGTTTTTAGGGGACCATAGAGGTCTTATCTTTTTCATTTGTGGTATTTTGAGGCTGTCATAGACAAGTATCTCGTTTTTTATGGGGTAGATTGAATTACAAGTGGTCTTATGTACGTTCTTTTTGATAAAATGGAAGATTTTGATAACATAGCATCACGCCTGTATTACCCGAAGGGGTAGGCAGAGGTCTACATAGTTGTATCCACATTTCACCAGATTTTATTGAGCGGTGAGCCTATTGCCATATATCGTACACAATTCCAATATTTACGACTACTGAGAGTTTATAAATATTTTATGGAAATAAAAATATAGTCGTGAGCAGGACTTGAACCTGTGCCTCCCGAATAAATACTACAGGCGATCTGACCACTAAGCCATCCCGACCTCTGCTCACTACTTCGAATTCTTCTTACACATTTTAATACGTCTTTTGGTGACGTCATCGCTATTTATTCAGTCCATATACAGGTGACTGAACCGATACGACTAACTTTGCAGTTAATACAATGTCGTACAGATGCGATTACCTTAAGAAATACAGGTAAATCTTTGAAACGCATTATATATTAATGTAATGCCTATATTAATTACTATTTTCTAAGGAAACATTAAAAAATAATAGACACGAACTGGACTGGAACCCGCGACCTTTGATGATAACACGGACTGTCAAAGGTCGCGGCCTCGAACCCCGTTCATGTCTATTATTTGTCAATGTTTCCGCAAATGGCCTCCTGATCTGGTATCGTCTTGTGACGGGTCGTTGAGCTCCCTTAGTTATGGTTGAGCTACACGATGACTGATGCATACGTGTCGTCAGACAGGACAGGTCAACTCGAAGCTACTATGGCTCTTTCCTCAAAAGGCCATTCCAGACGATCCCTGCATGGTTACACTCACATACATATTATGTCTGAAATTTTAAAGAGACGTTAACCTCTGAGATTGTTTCGGCGTTTCTTCTCAGAGATAGTCAGATAGAAAACGCCGGCGCCATCTAGTTTATAAAAATTGCTTGTAAAAATGTCTTCAACAGATCTATTTACAGAAATAAAAATCATTTAAAATTAATTTCTTCAGAAAATAGAATTTAACTCTAATGTCAATTTTTGTTCACCGGTTACTACTCACGTGCATTTTCCGGGATTTTAACGAAACTAGTCGGACAATTTCCGAAAAATGCACGTTATTAGTAACCGGTGAACAATTATTATTGATATGAATATGTGTCACGAAAGTTATTATACAAAATTAACTCTAATGTTATAAATAATGGAAAGAAAATTACAAATATAAACCTACTAACTATAGTCACAAAAGGTTACTATTTCCGGTAACATACCGGATGTCATCGCGCTGTGCAATGACGTGCGATATTACATCCGAATCGGATCGCTACCGGACCGGAAAACTAACTTGTTCTTGTTATTGACACTTTGTGGTAACATATCTGTGGTCACAATATTAGATTTTGGAAGAAAGAAAGAGAAACTGTTTATTACGGTACACAGAAGACATGACACCAAAAAATATAGATAAAAAAATAGACTTAAAATAAAACAAACTAAAAAATTTACGAAAGAAAAGAGACATTAGGTAGGTACTTATAATTGCCACGTAAAGCCGTCGGTCCTGCGCCTGATCTCTCTCTGGTCGTGTCGGATTTCCGTCCCATCGGAATATGACAGTGAAGGAAGAGGGAATGCACCTGTGTTAGCGCATACACTTGTGCACTATAATATCTCCTGCGTACTTGGCTAATCTCCGTGGAGATAGGCCGCCGTGGCTGAAAACTCGATCGGGAGTATTTTATTGTTATATTATGAGCTAAACATGAAGGGCTTATAGCTTCCTCTGGTTGGTTATTATTACTTCAATCAAATATTTTGTAAAACATAGATTACAGATAGTATCTTGTCTAAAATATGTGCACTATGTTTAGCCAATATATGGCGTACAAAATCAACGTAAACAAGCAATTACGATTAAGGTGGCATGTCAACAGATTACATAAAAACAAAACAATTTAACCCCGTCAACTTCCTAACGTCGCGCTTCTACTGAGAATTTTGTAACAGAAACCCAAACAAAACTTTGTCCGACCTGTGAATCGAAGTCAGGACCTCACGCTCAACAGTCGCGCTTGTGACCACTCGACCAACGAAGCAGTTAAAATAGGTAATAAAACTATAAGCACTTTCTAACACCCCCTCTCTCTTTCAGGTCACCCCCACTTCTTCAACCAGCTGTCCTGCGGGCTGGACATCATTTCACTAGCCGGGGAGTGGCTGACAGCAGCCGCCAACACCAACATGTTCACCTACGAAATCGCTCCCGTCTTCATCCTTATGGAGAACGTCGTGCTGGAGAAGATGAGGAACATGATTGGGTGGAGAACTGGAGACTCGATTCTGGCTCCTGGTAAGTGGATATTAAGTTCTTTAATCAGAAAGTTTGTTTGCTTCTTAATGATTTATAAATTTTTATAAAAATTGTATTATTAGGTAAAAAAGTCTATGGCTGTCGACTATTTCGATCAAGAAATGTACAGGTGTCGTATAATGCCGTTTAAATATAATTGTATAGTTGGCTGTTCACAGAGGGGCTCGTGGCTAAGTGAAAGCCGCACAGATCGATCGATCGAGGTTAAGCTGCGCTTGCCACGGTTGGTCTGTGGATGGATGACCATCATTTCATACCGAGATCCCTCCGTGCTTTGAAGAGCACGTTAAGCCGTCGGTCCCGGTTGTCAAATTAAGATCTATGACAGCCGTTACGGGTAGTCAGAGGCCTGAAAGTCTGACAACCACGAGATATCGTATTACCCAGTAACTGGGTTGTGGAGGTCAGATAGGCAGTCGCTCCATGTAAAATACTGGTATTAAGCTGCATCCGGTTTGACTTGAAACAGACGCCAATGTAATTGGGAAAAAGCTAGGCAGAAAGTTGGCTGTTCACACTGCGTCGTCACGAACGGAACTCGATACCGCAACCTTTGATATGTCAAAAATTGTTAATTTGATATGTCCGTGTCATGCCTCTCTCAACTGAGCTACCGTGTCGCATGACACGGTATTTCAAAGGTCGCGGGTTCGAGTCCCGTTTGTGTCAATTTTTTTTTATGTTGCCTTAGATTAGACAGTAATCAAATTAATATAGGCTGGCCTTAACACGTATAAAACATAATTTAGTGATTATATAGGATTGGGATGTCCTTTCAGCGCTAGATATCACCAGGCGTCTCTTTGAGACGAGAGAAAGGAATCTTTAAATTTGATAGATACGAATATGCGACACGAATGGCTCAGTTGGGAGAATCATGACACGGTATGCCAAAGGTTACTGGTTCGAGTCCCGTTCGTGCCTATTATATTTCAATGTTTCCTTAAAGAGTAATAAATAACATTAGATACATTATAAGAGCTTATTTTAATGTGCTTAATAAAAAAGTTTTATCCAAAACATGTCTCTACGATTCTGATGCCTCACCTCCACCAGGTGGTTCCGTCTCCAACCTGTACGCGTTCCTGGCGGCTCGCCACCATAAGTTCCCGCAGTACAAGGAGAAGGGACTCTCCAGCATCCCCGGACATCTCGTCATGTTCACTTCTGATCAGGTCAGTCAGCTTTCAGTTTCCCCTAAATTAGGAATGTCTCCTGTACTGTGCGTGGAGTTTACAGACATCATCATCATCATCATCATCATCATCACCTTATCCAAATTTATTTGGGGTTGGCGCAGCATACCTATATCTGGCATGCTGCTAAAGTTTTGGCTATGTTTTATGACCGCCTTCCTGACGTCAACCCTCTTTGGAATGCTGTTGTTGGTGGTAACCGCCACCGATACGGTCTCCTTCTATCTAGCTATGTCACACCAAATGTTATCCATGCGACAGGTTCTGATGTTATCCTAATATCACACTCCACTAACCGGGCTATAATAACATATACGGCCTACAATCCGTACGATACCGTAGTTTACAGACAATCAGGATGAAATTTAATTCATTGGCAATATTTTAACCTCGTATTCTACTCGAAGTTCAAGAGTAAAAAAAAAAAAAAAATTCTTTAAACCGAAGTTCAATAAAATGGCGTTATTGAAAATAATTAAAAAAACCTGAAAAGTGAAAAAAGAGATACAGATATTCTTTCAAAAATTATAATATTCTTTCGGAGGCATATTTTACGGCCGGTAATCGTTAGTAATTTTTGGAAAAGGATATTCGTTTCCCTCATATTCGCCCCTCTTTTTGTTTATTTTAGAGCAGATAGACGCAATATTTAAATATGACGCCATATTTAATATTGTTACATGGTGAAATCTAAACAGGTTTATGTTATAATTACATGTATTAAATTAATACAAAACGCCACGGAGCACCACATACTATAGCTCCCACGTTTAGAATCGACTATGTCTTCAATTTCCGCCTTACAATATATATATAATAATTTATGTCACTCCTGCAATTGAGACAAATTCCAGACATTAAAAATGCATCAAGCCGTGTAGGATACAGAGCGTGCCAAAGAAATACACCTACGTCTCATCAACACTCGCAAAATATAACCCTCTTTCTGGTGCTGTTTTCACCGTGGGAGAGCCACGCTTCGGCACGAATAGGCCGGCTCGACCGGATTAATACGGCCTCACAGAAAACCGGCGTGAAACAACGCTTGCGTTGTGTTTCGCCGAGTGAGTGAGGGTACCGGGGGCACAAACCCTTTAAAAGGCCGGCAACGCACTTGCGACTCCTCTGGGGTTGCGGGTGTCCATGGGCGGCGGTAATCGCTTACCATCAGGCGAGCCGTATGCTAAGATGCCCCCTATCCCAAAAAAAAATGGATAGAAATTTAAATAATTTAAAATCTACGCCCGAAAAATACCAAAAAATATTTCCAATATGCATTTCTTCACTATTCTTCTTCTTCCCCAACAGTGCCACTACTCTGTGAAGTCATGCGCATCAGTGTGCGGTCTCGGCACGGACTACTGCATATGCGTGCCGTCGGACGAGCGCGGTCGCATGATCCCGACCGAGCTGGAACGATTAGTCAGGTATCACAAGGATAGAGGCAATGTGAGTATGAGATAAGTGCATTAATATATTATGCATTATGATATTTAGTATAATATGAGTTTGTGCAAAGGGACCGAAGTGGAATATGAGTTTGTGCAAAAAGACTATATTTAGTCATAAAAGACCCAAATTATACAAGTATTAAGGAATTAAGGTCATACCAGGCGAGATCAAGTTCACAATAACAACCTACCGTTTCATGTTAGTTTAGCGGACTAGTCAGTCAGAGCTCGGGTCGTCTTGCGTTCGCACGTCTGATACTTTTATAATTACTATCACAATGGTTCAGAGCATGGTTGTGGGGAATGATTTCACAGTAAACCATTTTTGAAGTATTTTTATTTGCTCTGAATTCAAAAGAAGAATTATATTTATTAGAAACCTAATTTATTAGCAATATCGTCAAATAGTTCAAAGGTCTTATGTGATATTCAACTAGCCAGTATTTTTATTTTGATACAAAAGAGAGACAGAAACTTGGACAATAAAATACAAAGGCACTTCTCAAAGAAAACTTCCTGCAAGAAAACTCCCTGGCCTGAGAGAGAAAAAATTAAAACAAAAGAATAATACACGCGATTAATCCGGTTAAAAGTTATTTTATTACAAAAGATGTGTTTAAAAATATTGATGAAAAGTTACATATAATAAATATTTAATTGTAATAAATCAAAATACAAAATACTTAATCCATTGAGGCGCTCAACGCCCATAGACGTCAAAGCAATAAAATTTAATTTAAATTTAATTGAGTCCCGTCTAGCGCCCCTCAACAAAACCGCCTCAGCTCCATCAATATCCTCGATTTCAATATATGCAGAGTAAAAACCTCTAATGTGTTCACTCACTAACCCCTATTCTACTCCACCAGGTGCCATTCTTCGTGAACGCGACCTCAGGCACCACCGTGCTGGGAGCCTTCGACCCGCTGGAGGAGATCGCCGACATCTGCCAGAAATACGACATGTGGATGCACGTTGATGTAAGTAAGCTGATAATCCTGTAGTGACTGAACAGATGATGTTGACGTCACCTTAAAAGGTGTTAAAATGTGGAAGAATTATTAGACTGAGCTTAATGTAATCTAAATATAATTTATTATATTTAGCAATCAGTATATTTGTCGCAGTATGATGGTTGAAGCCGTGATGATATAGTTATATAAACATAAAACATAACATAGCATCACGCCTGCATTCCCTGAAGGGGTGGGCAGAGGTGTACACAGTGGTTATTATAACTGTCTCGTTGGTCTTTTGGTCCCAAGCGCGACTGCTGAGCATGAGATCTCGGGTTCGATTCCCGGGTCGGGCAAAGTGATATTGAGTTTTTCTGTTAGAAAAACTTGTTGAGTTGAGTTTGGAACTGCGCCCGGTAGATGGCAATGGGCTCTACACCACATGGGACTTAATAACAGCATTGGAGAAACGCGGGAGTACGACTGTGTACATCTCTGCCTACCCCTTCGGGGAAAACAGGCGTGATGCTATGTTTTTACGTTATTTTTATTTATGTCAACTTTAAAAACAAAATTCGATTCGATATTATTACTACGAGATACAAAAGCTTTTCAAAATATGTTCAAAAACAACTATCTTACTTTCTAATCTACTTGAGTACTGATACGAAATCAGTTGGAACAAACAAATAACCTGCATATTTGTTATAGGCTGCGTGGGGTGGTGGTCTGCTCTTCTCCAAGAAGTACCGCCATCCTCGTCTGACTGGCGTTGAGAGGTAAGACATATGATAAAAAAGTCCAATCTTTCAAACACATTAACGCATGCGTAGCGAACTCTAAAGTTAAAAAAATATGTTAAGAAATACGGTCGAGAGCAGGATCTAAAACTTACACCTCCCGGATAAATACTCCAAGAGGAGGGCGGAGGTCTCGCAGGAGCTCTGACCATAAGCCATCTCGACCTCTGCTCACTTCTCCGTTAATGTGTATGAGAGATCTTTTAAAACATAGTGACATTATAAGGACCTGGTTAGAAAATACATACATAGCATCACGCTTGTATTCCCCGAGGAGGTAGGCAGAGGTGTACACAGCTGTACACCCACATTTCACCAATGCTGTTATTAAGTCACATGTAATAGGTGAGACTATTGCCATCAATCAGGCACAATTCCAAACTGTTCTTCTACTGAGAATTTTCTAACAGAAAAACTCAATCACACTTTGCCCGACGCAGGCATCGAACCTGAGACCTCATGCTCAGCAGTCTTATTTAGAAAATAAACAATTTCATTGTGAATCTGCAATTAGCACCCACGTCAAAAAAGCCTCTATATTTTTACACAACACTTAATTGATACCCCACTTCCCTATACTCTATAATAAATCCCCAAAAACAAGTAGCAAAGTTTCGTTATTAATCCGGTGCGCCATTAACGTCCATCAATCATGAGTGTTCGCCGCTAAATGCCGACGGACTAAGCCGCGAGCGAGGTACCCCCGCGAGGGGTGGGGTAGAGGCGTGGGAGAGGGGAGTGAATCTAGCTAAATGTGGAAGATGCGCGCGGTGGAGCGTGTGACAAGTGAGCTAGGGTTGGCAGTAAGAGATTTTGTCGACCAATATAATTGAAAAAAAATATGCGATAAATAGATTATTTAAATAATGTGTTCATGTTTTTTTCTGACCAGTAGGGTTGCTCTTCTAAATAAATCCGCTCCATTGACGTTGTAAATATATATAATAATACATTTGGTCACAAAAATGGATTGAAAATACTTAAATAAATAGGGTTCTACTATGCAAACTTGCTCTGAAATTGAGAAAACTGTGATCTAGGTAAATTGATTTTAATATTACGCATTGATTTTTGGTATTAATGTGCCGTTAAAATTTGTTTGGAATTGATATTAATGTCAAACCCCTTAGGCTGCAACTTTGCTTTGCGAACAACATTTATGTCATTATTTCTTGCTGAATTATTATACATCGCAGATACTCAAGTTATCAAATATTATTTATAATGAACTCGATTGGAACAAAACTAATATTTTTGATAGATCAAGATATATTTTTGTAAAAATCGATTCACCTGCCAACCCTACACTCAACGTCAAGGATTACGCGTAGCCCGTAGCGCTACGGCGTAGACTTGTAGCAGGCCGTAGTTCACATGTCAATCTAACAGTAAACGCTCAATCCGGGGTAAAATGTTACACTTGATCGCTTTGAGAGGTTATCCGACTAGGAAGGACGAAGTACTGGGTTTGAGATTTTGTTGGTAATTAAAGACAACAAATAATTAAACAACGCATTTAGTCTTCTGTCTGTTCGTAGGAAATGCTTTGTAATGTATGTAATATATTGACCTATAACTTTTTTTACAGCTAAAATGGTGTAATATATAAATACTTAGTTCTCTATTTAGCCTATTGTACAAAAATGGGCCTAAGAAGGTAAAAAATCTCTTTATAAATACGTATTTTGAAGTGGAATTTGACGTGCAGACGATATCATTCCGTCTTTTGTTAGTAATGTCAGCATTTTAGGTTAGCATGGTGTAAAGTTATTATATTAAATGGAAAAAGAATACGGTCGCGAAGAGGATTCGAACTTGCGCCTCCCGGATGAATACTCCAGGCGCTCTGACCACTAAGCCATCTCGACCTCTGGTCACCACCGCGAATTCTTCTTCCAATGCCAATCCAATGCCGTAAAGAATGCAAATTGCATTCTTTACGGCATTGTATTAACTGCAAAGTTAGTCGTGTCGGTTTGGTCACCAGTATAGGGACCGAATTGATTGCAATGACGTCGCCATAAGACGTGTTAGAATATGGAAGAAGAATTCGCGGTGGTGAGCAGAGGTCGAGATGGCTTAGTGGTCAGAGCGCCTGGAGTATTCATCCGGGAGGCGCAGGTTCGAATCCTGTTTGCGACCGTATTCTTTTTCCATTTAATATAATAACTTTAGAGTTCGCTAAGCATGCGTTAATGCTTTTCAAAGATTTATCTTGAATTAGCATGGTGTGTTGTTTCAATATTAAGTGCATAATGAAAAGTTGACGAACAGTTAACACGCTGCAGGATTTATATAACAGACTAGCGGTCCGTCCCGGCTTCGCACGCGACTATAATTTGAGATTTAAACTATCCTATCTCTCAAGTTGGATCGAACTGCACATGGTGTGCGAATTTTATTATAATCGGTTAAGTGGTTTAGGAGTCCATTGAGGACAAACATTGTGACACGAGATTTATATATATTAAGATGTGTAGGGAACAATAAGGGATGGACGTTAGCTACTAAGATTGCTCTCTGAGCTCGTTCAAGAGGAAGTATATTAGTTTTTGGTGCACCGCCCCATGAAGTAATACAATATTGGAGAATAGATTCGACTGACCTGTTGGTCTAGTGGTTAGTAGCCCTGACTGCTATGCCGGAGGTCGTGGGTTCGATTCCCACCCAGGACAAATGTTTGTGTGATGAGCACGATCATTTGTTCTGTGTCTGGGTGTAATTTATCTATAATATGTATGCATTTAGAAATATATAAGTATGTTTATCAGTTGTCTAGTACTCATAACACAAGCTCTGCTTAGCTTGAGACTAGACGGCGGTGTGTGATAGTTGTGGAATATTATTAATATTATATTATAGAGCTAAATAGACTTGTATTATTAATTTTTTATCTCCAATTGAAAATTGTTTTTTAAATACATATATAAATTTACGCATTATTTTAATCAGATTGTCGATGTTTATAGGCGAGTGTATCGTCAGTTACAACCCCAAGGTATTTTATGTTGCAAGTTTTGAGGATAATGCGACATTTACACGTATTAACTGAAAAATAGTTGCCTCGTACAATTAAATTTTCAAGGTCACCCGACTATCTGCAAACGCGCATTCGTGAAACAAGAATTAGCCGCGCGGCGATTGCGCGATTTAAAGTCCCGTAAACAATAATTAATAAAAAAACAAACGTAACAAAATTAGGCGAAATACATATTTATAAATCCTTTATTTCAGAACACAACTTTAGTCGACTAAAGTTACAAATTTTCGTGGAAAGAACAATACAGGGCGTGAGCAGGATTCGAACCTGTGCCTCCCGGTTGAATACTCCAGGTGCTCTCACCACTAAACCATCTCGACCTCAGATCACTAACCCGAATTATCTTCCACATTTTAAACCTCCGATCTGAATCCGGAAAGTTCGAATCCTGCTTACGACCGTATTTTTCTATCCACAAAAATTTACATCTTTAAAGATCGCTACGCATGCGTTAATACGTTTGAAAGATATATCTGTACGACTTCAACTACTTACACACAAAAAAAAAGAAATTACTCCTAACAAAAAACTCCAAGCCCTCTCTTCTTACAGCATCTCACAAAAACCCCTCCAAAAAGCGTTACCATTAAACCTCTTTTAAGATTAATTAAAACTCCCTCCCCTGAGCCTGTGAGTAACAAAAAACAAAAAGCTGTCGACCGTCAGAACATACGTATGCACTCGGGAGCTGCTCGTTTATCACCAAGCGTTTCAATATGGCCGCCTGTTACACCGACACGTATGAGCGTAACATGGCGTCAAAAATTGTCTTAACTAAGTATTACAAATGTTGAGTCGACGCCAATTCGATGTTGCATTATCTATGTTATTTTGTTCTGTTTTTTTTAAGTAACTAGCTGTGCCCCGCGGTTTCACCCACCCCGTTAAAATTTTTCCGTACGATTAAAAAAAAACTGATATAAAATCTTGTCCTGATGACAATGACGAACAAAAAAATAATTATGCAATTTGGTGCAGTCGTTCTTAAGTTATGGCGTAAGCGAGGGAAATAGGGATTCATTTTATATATATATTTTTTACATATAATTATTGTTTATTTGGCCCTTATCCAATAAAACAAACATCTATAAATTTAACACTGCGTAAAATAGGTTTTCCCAACACAAGTATCTTTTGATTACTTTCTGGGAAGCCCCGGCAACTTTCTTGTAAAAGATTTACTGAAATAAAAAACATTTTTATTTATTTATTTAACATTATGCGTGACCATACATAAAAATATTTACGCGTCGACGTGAGCACCTCCTCCTTTTTTCGTCGGTTAAAAACTCCTTTACATAACACTCTTTTATCCACGTATAACTATCTCTGAGAAAAAATGCCGAAACAAACTCAGAGTTTAAAGTCTGTTGCAACGTCTAGAATTTACTGTATGTAATGAAAAATAGAACAGCAGCTCGGCGATCAACTTTGGTAGGCTTTGGGCGGCTTTTGAGCTGCTCTGCTGACTATAAGAATAGACGCTCAACAAGTATTCTGGTGGGAGGCTTCGGCCGCGGCTGGTTACCACCCACCGGACGAAGCCATGTCGTGAAGCTACCTAGTCTTGTTTCGGGATGTAGTCCGGTGCAATCGTTGTGGGAGACGGGTCTGGGCAGTTGCATCAACTCCCCAACTATCGTTCTCCCCAAATCTATCCACTCTACTTAACGAGTGGATAGGTTTGTTCTGGATCTACGTGCTCTATCCTCAGCCACACCTTCGCTTACCATCAGGCGAGTTGGTGGTCAAAGGTTGACCAAATTTTGATTTAAAAAAAAACAGCAATGTGTGAACACACAATAGATAAACCCAACCATTTTCCACGTTCTGATAAACCCCAAATCCTTGTATCAGCAAACCGATATGTATCTAGAATGCTCCGCGAGGATATAGAAATTCAAAAACATCCCAATTTCAATAGAGAAGTTGGTTGCCAATTACCATTTGTTTAGGACCCTGTACTCAAAATAATGAAGGCTGAACTACGCATCACATGAAAAATCAAGATACCGTGAACGATTAATGCGTGGATCGGAACACCTTTAGATAATAATGCGATAAATTTGTATCGCTAACTATAAAACGACTGTGTCCTCTGAGTTTGTTTCGGTATTTCTTCTGAGGGATAGTCTTAGGAAATACAGTCGCGATTTAGTTTTTAAAATGTATCAGAGACAAAAATAATTTTATGAATTTTATCAATTATATGTACAGTAGACCGTTTTTTTTTATAATTTGTTACAACGCCTGACACCTGCAAGTCCTCCTGCGACCACGAACGCTGCAAAGTGTTCGAAACGTCAGGAAAAACTAAAACCAATAATACACGCGATTAATCTGGTTAAAAAATATTTTATTATAATATATAGCATACTTAGTTCTTGTGATTTAATGCTAATATAATAAAGCTAACGCTGTTTTTATCTCTGGTACTACCAACCGGATTTGAAAAAATATTTTTGCAAGGTAACTCTATTCTTGAGGAAGGTTAAGGTATTAGGTTATTTAACATGATACTACGACCCTTAGGAACTGAGAAGTGTGAAAGTAAAATGTGTATGAAACTATGGGGCACTGCTAGTCAATTTGATGACAGCGCGGTTGGCGCAGTGGTCGAGAGACCGACTACTGCGCTACGTGTCGCAGGTTCGATTCCTGCACGGAGCAAATATTTGTACGATCTATAGATAATTGCTCCGGATCTGGGTGTGTGTGTGCTTGTGAGATTATATGTCTGTAAACGCACCCACTACACAGGAAGAAATTCCTAGTGTGGGGCAACGTCTTAAAAAAAAAAAAAAACAAAACAAAACAATCAATTATAATTCAAGATATGTCTTTGAAAAAGCATTAACGCATGCTTAGCGAACTCTAAAGTTACAATATTAAATGGAAAAAGAATACGGTCGCGAACATGCGTTAATGCTTTTTCAAAGACATATCTTGAATTATTAAGGTAATTGCATTCTTTACGACATTGTATTAACTGCAAAGTTAGTCGTGTCGGTTCGGTCACTTGTAAGTACTGAATTGATTGCAATGACGTCGCCATAAGACGTGTTAAAATATGGAAGAAGAATTCGCGGTGGTGAGCAGAGGTCGAGATGGCTTAGTTGGTCAGAGCGCCTGGAGTATCTATCCGGGAGGCGCAGGTTCGAATCCTGTTCGCGACCGTATTCTTTTTCCATTTAATATTGTAACTTTAAACAATTATAAATTTGTTCCCCCAATTATAAGAACCTAATAGCACGGTCAATGGAGGCTAATATTGGGATAACATCAGAACCTGGCGCATGGATACATTTGGTATGGCATAGCTAGATAAAAGGAGACCGTATCGGTGGCGGTTACCACCAACAACAGCATTCCGAAAGAGGGTTGACGTCAGGCAGGCGGCCGGTCTAGCCAAAACTTTAGCAGCATGCCAGATATAGGTATGCTGCGCCGACCCCAAATAAATTGGGATAAGGGCAGGGGGATGATGATGAATTATAAGTACCTAATGAGTTTTTTTTTACCCGAGTCACTTTCGAAACATCCACAGTTACGCGTCGGTGTAAATGCGCACAGCTTGCGACCCTCGAGGCTGTAAAAACAGAGGATTAACTAAAGCGTGAGGGCGCCACTGTGTCAATACGATACGGAATGTTTAACTTTATACTTTGTTGCTCATGAATTTTAAGTTTAATTTATTTTGAATTAGTTATGGGTGTGAGAATTATCTGTGTTGTAAGGAACCGTATAGTTCATTTTAAAGATCGAAAATACTGACTTTTTTTAAGTCTCTTGCTTGGATTGCCGTAGTCGCAAGCATGGCTGCTGTGCATGAGGTCCTGAGTTTGATTTCAAAGTCGGCTATAGTGTTATTGTGTTTTTCTATGAGGAAACTGGCAGCAGTAGCCAGGAGTAGGATATTAATAGGATTTAATAACAGCATTGGTGAAATGACCTTTGGGGAATACAGGCGTGATGCTATTTTCATTACTTGTATTTCAATTTCCCCATTATTTTACGATTTAAATATTCTCTCGATCATAATTTTGGATATTTTTCTGACCGATCGCACAATATTGCCTTATCACCCCTAAAAATAGCCCCACTTGGTGATGAACCCAGGGGTGCCAACATGAGTATTAATATAAGCCAATTTTATTCTTCATAATCTAATTTTAAACACATTACCGCATGCGTAGCGAAGTCTACGAACTCTCTTTTGTTTCCACAAAAAATTACAATACCTTAGTTTTTTTTACTGCCTGTCATAATTTATTCCATTACAAAATAAATATTACTTTTTTATTTGTAAAAGCGATAATATCTGCCTAGCCTTTTCCCAATTACATTGAGGTCGGCTTCCAGTCAAACCGGATGCAGCTTAATACCAGTATTTTACATGTAGCGACTGTGTTGTAAAAGCGATAATATGTACGTTTTTTTATATTTCTAATATAAAACCAAAAAATAGTTTATTTTTTTTATAATCTTTACCCACATTTACAAAATTATTTATTTTTTACTCAGAAACATTTGGCCATAAATGAAGGCTCCCCAACACAACACAAGTGCGAATAAATCCCCCACAAACAAATAAAAGGGGTACCGGGGTGCGTTGATTCACAATTGATTAGGGCATTATGCAAATTGCCCGGTGTCACCCCGGGCAAACTGACTAATGACCTTGGTTTAGTCAAAAATCAACATTGAAATTTTACATTCAATTTCCATAATAATTGTGGGATCAAATTAGAGGGTAGATTTGTGGTGTTATTGTGGTGGTATAGTGGTTAGAAATACGGCTGCTGTTTGTGAGGTCTGGGTTTGGTTCACGGTTGACGGAAGTGTAAATCTTAGTGAGGTTGCTTTTTGGAAATGAAATATTAGCTTATTTTTAACAGACTGGTTCATTAATCTAATTGTCGACTGTTGAGTTTGAGTTTCTGGGTTCGATTTCCAGACCGAGTAGTGTTACTGGGTTTTTTTATAAGGAAATTTTCAGCAGCAGCCGGTGTAGGCCTATTACATAGGACTTCATAACAGCATTGGTGAAATGTGTCTGAACGACTGAGTAGGTATACCTCTGCCTACTCTTTCTGGGAACACAGAATAAAATAAACTACCTTAAAGTTACAATATTAAATGGAAAAAGAACTGGCTTAGTGGTCAGAGCGCCTGGAGTATTTATCCGGGAGGCGCAGGTTCGAATCCTGTTCGCGACCGTTTTCTTTTTCCATTTAATATTATAACTTTAGAGTTCGCTAAGCATGCGTTAATGCTTTTCAAAGATTTATCCGGAAGAAACTACCTCATTGATCAAATGGATGCAAACGCGGCTACTGTGTGGAGGTCTTGAGTTTCATGTTAGGGCAGAATTATTGGGTAGTCTCTTAAAAAAATCTCAATAACAGCCCGGATTTGAGGCTCCTAGATAGTATAAAGAAGACAACAGTGCCACAATGTGCCACATAATCTGCCAAGAAGTTTGAATAAGAGGCTCTTTTGCTTGCCAAAAAGTCATACCAATCTCAGGCAACATTGTTCGCTGTCTAGAATGTATGCTATATACAAAGAACACGAAATAGACATAGACTTGTTTCATACACCAGTAACTGGTGTAAAAAGAATCGCACTGGCTAAATGATCAATTTGTATCCATAATTGTAAATTATTATTAATATCTAATACTTAGCTGGATTAATAATATTAAAATCTAAATAATAAAACACTATTATTATTTCAAATTCAACATATAAAAAAAAAAGTTTAGTCTAACAAATAATTTGTTTTGTTGTTTTTTGAGCTGCGCATATTGTAGTGCATGCAGTGCTCTTCTATAAGTAATGGGGCACTTAGACATAATTTTGTATGTTTGTAAACTTTATGATTGTATCAGTGTACTCATTGTTGAAGAGCCAATTAAATAAATAAATATAAATAAATAAATAAACAGTAACCACCTCTCCCGCATACGCCTTTGGGGAGGTACAGGCGTGATGCTATGTTATAATCATAAGCAAATAGAGGCCATTCGTATTTGATATATCATCTACCATGGACACAATTGAGCAATTAATAATTATAATTATGATAAAATGGAGGATACAACAATGACTAATGACATTAATAAAACATCTCCAATCAATTGCTACGAATAACGTAGTCATATACTACGGTTGACGTAGCCTTTGCTACGAATTGCGTAGGCTTTGCTACGAATTGCGTAGGCTTTGCTACGAATTGCGTAGGCTTTGCTACTAATTGCGTAGGCTTTGCTACGAATTGCGTAGGCTTTGCTACGAATTGCGTAGGCTTTGTTACGATATACAAGTTCCAAATTAAAAACCACTTACGATTGTGTCTGTAGCAGTTTTAAACATATATCTTCTTAAATTTGAAGATATAAAATAAATTATTATCCTATTAATGTATGTACTAGTTTCTGTCCGCGATTTCGTCCGCGTGGACTCAGAATTGTGTCCAGCCAGGATAAAAAGTATCCTATGTGTTTATCCAGGTTATAATCCATCTGTGTGCCAAATTCCATCCAAATCCGTTCTTTAGTTATTGCGTAAAAGGGTAAGAAACATCCATCTATCCTCATAAACTTTTGCATTTATAATATTATATATAATCCTTCCGACCGTATTTCGGTCACGGCGGCCTATCTCCACAGAGATTAGCCAAGTGCGCAGGAGATATTACAGTGCACAAGTGTATGCGCAAACACAGGTGCACTCCCTCTTCCTTCACTCTCATATTCCGATGGGACGACAATCCGACACGGCCGGAGAGAGATCAGGCGCAGGACCGACGGCTTTACGTGCTCGTTGAAGCACGGGGTGTCACACCACCAAATTCCTGACTCCGGGCTGCTACTGAGAATTTCCTAACAGAAAAATTCAATAACACTTCGACCGACCTGGGAATCGAACCCAAGACCTCACGCTCAGCAGCCGCGCTTGCGATCACTAGACCAACGAGGTAGGCAATACAATTACAATATTAGTAGGATAGGATAGGGTAGGATAGGATAGGATTATCTGCCTTGTTGGTCTGCTGCGCGTGAGGGGTTGCATTCGATTCTCGGGTCAGGCAAAGTGTTATTAGATTTTTCTGATACCAAATTTTCAGTAACGGCCCGGAGTTTGGAATTGTGCCCGGTTGATGACAATAGGCTCACCACCTATTTATTACATGGGATTTAATAGCATTGGTGAAATATAGGTGTACAACTGTTCTCCGCTGTCTAACCCCTTCCTGGATACAGGTGTGATGCTATGTTATGTTTAATGCTAATATCTTGTCTCCAGGGCTGACTCCGTGACGTGGAACCCTCACAAGTTGATGGGAACCCTGCTGCAGTGCTCCACGGTGCACTTTAAATATGAGGTCAGTAATTATCAAGGAGCTCTAAAGTTATATTTTTTTTTTTGTAGAAATTAGGCTTTTGTTTAGAGTTCGCTACGCATGCATTAATACTTTTCAAAGAAGACTTTTGTTTAGAGTTCGCTACGCATGCGTTAATACTTTTGAAAGAAGGCTTGTTAAGAGTTCGCTATGCAGGCGTTAATACTTTTCAAAGAAGACTTGTTTAGAGTTCGCTACGCGTGCGTTAATACTTTTCACAGAAGACTTTTGTTTAGAGTTCGCTACGCATGCGTTAATACTTTTCAAAGAAGACTTGTTTAGAGTTCGCTACGCATGCGTTAATACTTTTCAAAGAAGACTTGTTTAGAGTTCGCTATGCATGCGTTAATGTTTTTCAAATATTTTTCTGTATGAGCTTAGAGCTCTTTGAAAACTGTGGTCGGAAAATGTTCGTTGAGGTTAAGCAACACTTAACGCGGCCAATCTGTAGATGGGTGACCAATAAGAGAATTTTCATCTGAGATACTCTGTGTCTGTCTCGTTGGTCTACTGGTCTCAAGCGTAACTGCTGAGCATGAGGTCCTGGTTTCGATTCCCAGGTCAAAATTGAAGTAACAGTACATTTAAGAAAGAAAAGGTTTTTTTTATTTATTTATTGTGATTAACATCTTAGTGGTCGAGGAGAATTATTTCTGTTTTGAGCATACCGCGCAAGGTATGGCAAATTGAAATATATTGTCATTCTTCTTCTTCTTATCGTGTGGTTGATGAACAACCTAGTGTCACAGTTTAAACCACCCGTAGGTCTCTGACATGGTTTTACACACCATCGAGAACATCTCTCAGGTGTGCTGGTTTCCTCACGATGTTTTCCTTCACCGTTATAAGCCAGTGATAATTAGTTTATAATACGCACATGACTGCGAAAAGACAGTGGTGCGTGCCTTGGATTCGAACTTGCGACCTTTGACTTGCCAATCCAACGGTCATACCGCTAGGCTATCACTGTTCATTGCAAGTCAGTCGCGCAATTCTCCCGCAGTTATTATAACTGCGGCAATAACTTGCAGACGCGCGACAGTAAGGAGTGCGTTTAACGACGGTTTTATAGTTAACTGTTATAGCGGAGTGATTCTGATGTGCGCACTAGAGTGATCATAATGATTCATTGAATAATTTAATTATTTGCTTATGAAATTTTGAACGAACGAAAGAAATAAATATTTATTTGGCACATAAAAGAATGAAATTACTTAAAAAAAAGCGTCTGCCCTATATGTTTTTTTTTTCCCCTTTCATATCTTTTTGCGTAACATAGCCACGTTATTACTATTTTTTTAATCTTATTAGCCTATGTTACTCGGGATAATGTAAGGATTGTAACGATACCCCATACATCGAAATCAGTTCAGGGGTTTAGAAGATAAATAAACTCACCAACATACATATATACATACGCACTTATACATACTTACAAACATACATACATGAACCTTATAAACATAAAATTCCTCTTTTGGGCAGTCGTGTAAATAAGATTAACATCGCTTAAAATATTACACAGAAGCATCAGAAATAATAAGTTTGAAGATGACAAAATATTGTAGTGCCAAAACGGCATTCTCAACATAATGTCGAGAAGCAGTAATACGGACCACCCGACGGCGGTTTGCTAAACGCTTTTTGGTTAAATTACATAAGCATACTTATATAATTTGAAATGCTTGAAGTTGCTATTGACGCATCAGCTGGATGACTGGTTCTCGCGTTATGGCAGTGAGTTCGATACCCACGAAATCAATATTTGTTGGGCCGTCTCATTGTGCTGCAATATTCGTATATAGGTAAATATGTAGAATTTTGATTGAATTCCTATCAAAATCATCCAAGTCAGGTATTTAATTACATGTATTTATCCTCTCAATAGGAATAAGGCATTTTTTTTATTTAAACCAAAATATATGAACTTTTGCATATCATGAATTTTAAAATCAGACACATACAAACAAGGTACTCTCCTTGTACGAAAGAGACAAAACAAACAAGATATTAAAAAAGAAAGTACATTGTTTATGTGTCGGAAATCGCTCATTGTACTTTCGATTAAATTGTTGTCAATTTTGTTAAATGTGTCATGCAAGCTGTCCTTATACAAGCGCACAATAACATTAATATGAAGCATTAAATGCGCAGATAAGATTAAAAGCCACTTAAAACGGAACAAATATCTAAATTCCTATACATTTCATTTGTACAACATAATGCCAACCTTACCTCTGTATGACAAAGTCCAATTCCCCTTGAACATTGACACTGTTATTCTTGCAAGAATTTAATAATAACACTGCCAAGGGATTTTGAAGCGTATGTCACATAAAATACAGTTAGTTATACTAAGCAGTGGTTGTAAGGGTAGGTTCAAATTGGCAACATATGTTTGCAAGTGTTGCCGAGAGGAATTTAATTAAATGCGCCGCGTGCTTGACTGTTTCGTAGTGATGTGATTATAGTTTTGTCGATAATATTCAAATGGGTGCGTCTCATTTTATATAAAGTTATTTGATATAATTTCATATCAATAACGTTACACAGGACATAATAAACGTGAGATATACCAAAATCTTGATATAATTTCATTACGTATAACATACATTAACTCGACGACTTGTTTCATATAACTTCATTCTATATAAGGTTAATTTGTTCGAAAATCATTTAATATAGTACAAGGTTTATCTAATCTTTGAAGTATTACTATAATTAAATTGATACGTACTATCAGAGAGACCCCGACTTGTATAGGTTAGGTTAAAAATGCAATGTTATCTTATGCGAGTTCAATAGCGAATGTAATGTCCGTTAATAGTACAGTGGTCAAGGGAGAGGGGGCATGGGAATAATAAGTAGCCAATCAGCGCACATATCACGTCATTTATAAGTTGGTTTATTGGACGGCGATGACGCGACCAGGGTAACTGACTCCGATCCCCAACAAAGCTTTATACCTTCTGAGTGATATACCAAACGATTTTATTTGAAATTTGTATTATGTCTACAAAAATTTGTTATATTTACAGGTAGTAAGGTTAGAACTATATGATCAATTATGGACCCTGTCGGGCACAGCACAGTCAAGTAAGATAGAAAAGCATATAAATCCTGATCACAACAGTATTTTTTCCGTAATTTTAGAGTTCGCTACGTATGCCACAATACATTTTGCTTTAACTGTTTTCTATTTACATTACCCAAAATACTGGTGGTATTTTGGGTAATGTAATACCATCAACTTTATCGATATCGACTCTGTCCCATCTCTAACCCAAAACATTGTGTGTAGGCGGGGCACACCGGAATTTATCATGAAGCATATTGTGCTGACGTGCGACAATCATTTACTACACAAATTATTTGTTCTTAACGCATAGGAATAAGGTCTATAATCGCTTGAAACATTCTGATATTGGTTTCATTTCGACATGGTTGTTGAAAAAGTCAATTGCATAGCTTATGAAATTTGTTACGGATGTCTAAAACATGTCATATTGAATAAAAAAAATATTATTTAATAAATGTAATTTTAATTATTATCTAAAAATAATAATTGAGAAGATCAAAAGTTTGAACCCTGGCTAGTGTTTACGGCCTCGTTCGTCTAGTGGTCCTAAATGCGACTGAACATGAGGCCCTAGGTTCAAATCCAAGGTCGGGCAAAGTGTTATTGGATTTTTCTGTTAAGAATTCTCATTGTTAGTAGCAGCTCGAAATTGTGCCCGGTGGATCAGCATTGGTGAAATGTGGGTGTATAACTGTGTACACCTCTACCTACCCCGTCGAATAGTGCTTTCACGCGCGAAGCATCTTTCTAACTCCGGGCTGCTGCTAAGAATTCCCTAACCGCAAAACGCAATAACGCTTTACCCAACCCGGGAATCGATCCCAAGACCTCACACAGCAGTTGTCTGCGCATACAATGTCGATTTAACCTTAATTCTGTTCCCCCCTTTCCTTCCACAAACAGTAGGTACCTCCAATAAGGGTTGGTACGGGTGTGTGTTCTGTTTAGCATATAAATCACAAACAAACATCTGTGTGGGACAGATAGGGAATCTACATAATGCGCCACACTCTATGGTTTACTGTTCAAATAGAGTGGTGGTTAAGGTTGTTTATGGATGTTAAATTGATTTAGACCAAGGAGTTAAGGATATGAAATTTCGGATCTTGGGGTCTAAAACGGCCACTTTGAGCATTTCTCCTAAAAATGGATCATTAATTGAATCGAGTAACTTCTTAAGATTCTGCTCTTTGCCACATCTGCAATTCCTATTTTGTGAGCCATTTTACGAATCTCCATAGAAAACTGTCCTCTCTCTCCAAATCATATTGTGATTTTGTGTTTATGTGTTGTGATCTTTTTAGATACCCTGGATGTGGATCCGGATATATTAATGATATATGTAATATCCGGTTTCCGATACGGTTACGGAAATGAAATTATGTCGGATTTTCCGATAGATTCAGTTACGGATATAAAAATTTGAAGGCATAGGCTCGTTGGTCTAGTGATTCCCGGGTCGGGCAAAGTGTTATTAGGATTTTCTATCAGGAAATTCTTGATAACAGTCCGGAGTTTGGAATTATGCCATATACATGGCAAAAGGCTCACCACCTATTACATGGGACTTTATAACTGCATTGGTGAAATGTTGGTGTACAACTATCCTTCGGGGAATACAAACGTGATGCTATGTTATTTTATGTTCATTTTATTTCCAGGTTATAATTTGGTATTACAATCACAGAAAAATCGTAGATATGTCTCTATCATGACGCGTCTCATTTAGACTCGGCCCCTATCCGATTTTCACCGTGGGAGAGCCATGCTTCAGCACGAAACGGCACGTGAAACAACGCTTGCGTTGTGTTTCGCCGAGTGAGTGAGAGCACCGGAGGCCCAAACCCTTTAAAAGGCCGGCGACGCACTTGCGACTCCTCTGGTGTTGCGGGTCAGGCCATCCGTCTGCTCGTTTGCCCCCTATCCCATAAAAAGAAAAAAAATCAAATCAAATCTGAAATTATTCGAAACTTTTATATCGGATTCGGTTACGGTATCGAATAGATTTTTATTTCGGATAAGACCAGACAAGACAAGACAAGACATTTATTTGTGGAAACATGAGTATACATACAAGGCATGCAGGTTGTTCATAAACAAAAAAGATCCATCATGTTCGGCCTTTGTGGCATACAAATATACAATAGGTAGGAAAAGTCATTACAAATAAAACATTTTAAATTCTCATACAAACCAAAAATTAAATTATAAACATAAATTAAATTGTAATTATAAATTGCAAAAATTATAAAATATTAAATTTACATTTTGTCATTTAAAAATTCTAACATACTGTAGTATGCTTTCCCAACTAGATACACTTTTAGCCGCTTCTTTAGAATGTGTGCGCTAAGTTCTCTCCATCCCTTTGGAAGTTTAGGTTAAGTTAGGATATCCGATAGTTTCGATTAAGGTTACGGAGCTCCATAACATACATGACTTAAACGGCGTAGTTGGCGTAATTCTCGATCCAGCCGCCTAGCGAGAGCTTTGTAAGGTGTTGATCAAGGCTCTTTGCTATTAGCCGAAACGACTATCGAAACAATGATTGCAGACTCCATGCCCCATATGTCGACAACCTCGTGCGCCATTTGTATCTTTTTCTGCTTTCAGTCTCGTACTTGGCATTACCTTAACTATAATTAATTATGATTACGTTCCACTTTCCAATATTATTAACCGGCTGATGCCGGCGGCTTCGCCCGCGTGGATATCGGTTGTCGCGACCTTAGGTAATCATGAAATTTTGAACCCGTGCCCGCATTCCTATTATCGCTTTATAATTGCCCAATTTTTAAAGCTGTTGCCTCGCTCATTAGCAGACACAATAGATTTTTATTGTTACAACGTAACGTTGCTGACCCGAAAGGTGTTATCGCGGACTTTTCTGTAGACCTATAGGTATAACATACAAAACTCCACCATACATCATTTTGTTATATCTCAAAGGGTTTAGGCAGTGTTTTCGCTGAAAGCTCCCAGACGGCTTATTTTTTTCGAGACCTCCAACAAATATCATTATATTTTAGCCAATGTATACAAAATCTTGACAATTATATACTAAAACCTTCCTCGAGCACCATTCTATCCATTGGTGAAAACAGCATGAAAATCGGTGTAATAGTTTTTGAGTTTATCGCGAAGAGACAGACGCGGCGGAGGACTTTGTTTAATAATATTATGTAATGATGATTACTAGCTTCTGCTCGCGTTATCGAATGCGTGGACTTTAGACTTTAGCCCGGTTTGTGGACTGTGATATTAGGATAATATCAGAACCTGGGGCATGGATAACATTTGGTGTCACATAGCTAGATAGAAGGAGACCGTATCGGTGGCGGTTACCACCAACAACAGCATTCCCAAGTGAGGGTTGACGTCAAGCGGGCGGCCGGTCATAAAACATAGCCAAAACTTTAGCAGCATGCCAGATATAGGTATGCTGCGCCGACCCCAAATAAATTGGGATAAAGGCAGGGGGGTGATGATGGACTTTAGAATTGGGTCCAGTTGGGATAAAACTATCCTATGTTTCCTTGTATCCTATGTTAGAGTAGTTGGTGGTAGTTGCAATTTTTTACAGCTTGCGTATGAGCATATATTTGCGGGCGGGTGAGCGCTGCACAGGTATTTGCATGACTACCCTCAATATTGTGGAAGTAGCTAGATATTGTATTTATTTGCATCCATTGTAATGGACTTCCGCAAAGGAACGCCTGAATCTATTCAACATTCTATGTTTTAATCCAGGTTATAAACTATCTCTGTGCTAATTTTTATTTAAATCCGTTCGGCAGTTATCGCGTGAAGTAGGAACAAACCTCGCATCTATCCCCACAAATTTTCGCATTTATAATTTTAGTAGGTAGGATAAAATACCGTATCTACAGCTCTCCTCTAACTTCTCCTTCCAGGGCATCCTGCTCAACTGCAATGCCATGTCAGCAGAGTACCTGTTCATGACTGACAAGATCTATGACCCCAAATATGACACTGGAGACAAGGTCATCCAGTGTGGACGACACAACGACATCTTCAAGCTGTGGCTGCAATGGCGCGGGAAGGTGGGTTGAAGATATATTGAGCAGACGTCGAGATGGCTTTGTGGTCAGAGCGCCTGTGATATATAATGTGCGAGGCGCAGGTTCAGGTCCTGCTCACGACCGTATTTGGAAATAATTTCACAAAAAAATATAACTATAGACTTCGCAACGCATGCGATGATGCATTTGAAAGATTAATGTGAATGAAATTAGTATTTAATATCTATACAATAATTATTAAAATATCTTCTATAATTTACCCTCCAGGGTACCTCAGGCTTCGAGCGCCACATGGATCGTCTGATGGAGCTGGCGGAGTACCAGGTGCGCCGCATCAAGGAGCAGCCCGACCGCTTCCACCTGATCCTGGAGCCCGAGATGGTGAACGTGTCCTTCTGGTACCTGCCCAAACAGCTGCGGGGGCTGCCCCATGACGCGAATAAGGAGATCAAGTTGGGGAAGGTGGGTTGATAAGAGACTGAATAGTATTTTGCATACTTATATAAAATACTTAGGCATTTAAATTTAAATATTACATGGTAAGAACCAAGCAGGGGGAAAAATAGGCGATATTCGTCACACACAAATTAAAAAACCTCGAATTCTTGACTCTGAAAACCCGCAGCATCGTTACCTAATACATTGAGAAGAATCCCTATACCTTAAAGGTATATTTGACCGTACCATAGTAAACACATATCCATCACACCATACATGATACTATAGTATATCTTACTCATCATAAAATATTAACATTTGGGGACAACAAACAGTAATGTCAAATAAACTTAGCCTTCCAGTAAACCAACGCCATCTAGTGTCTAATAGCGTCACAATTTCAGGTATGCGCGAAACTGAAGGGAAAAATGATGCAGTCTGGCACTCTCATGGTAGGCTACCAGCCTGATGATCGCCGCCCCAACTTCTTCCGCAGCATCATCTCTTCTGCTGCCGTCACTGAGAAGGACGTGGACTTCATGCTTTCGGAAATGGACCGTCTGGGACAAGATATTATTGTCGACTAAAAGCTTTAAATTTGGTGAAGCGGCGGGAAATATTCTTTGATTAATTTAAGAAACAATGAGTTCGTGTTGACGTTCCACGTTTATGAGGATTTTTTATTCATTTATTAAACGTCTTTAATGATGTAATCGCTTAAAATTAAAATGTCTGTCGTGTATCATGATGAAATTATAAGTATGTAATAACAATAAAATTATGACCTAATAGAAAACTGCCCGCCGTTAACTTTTATGTATTTTTAAATAATATATGTTACGTACATGTATCGAAAGATAGTAATTTATTTATCTAGGTGTTATCTGCTGTAAAAAATGCATAGCAATCTTAGGTGTGCGTGGGGAGGATAGAATATTCACTCATTACAACAAAACTTAGAAGACTACACGCTTCACTATCGCCATCTATTGAGGAGTAGTATAACTAAATTTCATGTAATACTAGTCAAATTTTTTTTTGGTCAAATTGGGAAAATAATTATACAAAACAATGGAATTGATTGATTTTGTAATAAATTTTTACAGTAGCCGAGTGTGTCTTGTTCATTCGAATAAGTAATAATTTAAAATACTAATTTTAATAATATTTTAGAAAACTGAAGTATTCTGATTTTTATTAGCATCATTTCGACATATCGTCGACGTAGACATAGATTTTTTAGTAAAATTAACAACGACATAATTGTTTTTACATATTATTAAGAGTATAGATAAATATTCGATCAATCCCGCTTTTTCTCTTGCAGATCCTAATTGTAACTTTGCATCAGCCCAATTGAAAAATATATAAAATAACGACTCCTCTAATTATTGCGGTCCACTGTCTTCCCAAAACGTAAAATAATTCTAATTAGAAAACTTTAAGAGATTGTAACAAGCCGTCTCTTTATTTATAAAATAAATATATTTATTGAATGTTGGTCGTTCTCTTCATAATATATGTACTTATATATTTATGTTTAAAATTTAAAATAATAACAATGACAATGAAAATATATTTTCGAATAAATTAGGTAAATTGTATGTGAAGAAATTATAGATATAATGGAAAGCTCAAATATCAATCAATGTCTCTGTGGCCAAATGTACGTGAGTAGTAAATTCTGTTGTTGCAAGTTGTTCAAATTAAAAATGTGTGCGGTTAACAGTGTGTGTGTTTATGAAGATGTGTGTGATTGACTTAATTGTTAAGTGATATGAACGATACGTGTTAGAAATAATGGTTTAAATGTCTATTTAAATACTTAATTCGAGTAGGTATATTTTAATAGGTATTAGTCATTGAATATAGTTTTGTCGAGCCACTGAACACCTGATAACACGTCATTGGGGCTACGTAAATGAATACCGATTTAGGTACTACAATTCGTTTAGGGCTGTTCGTAAACTCAAAATACTTAATGATTTATATCTATTAGTCTCGAAAATTATAATATTATTAGTTGAGAGCTATACGGTTATTTTCTGCTAACTACATTATAATTATGTTATATTTTATTAAATTACAAATAACGCTTAGCGTTATTCATACGAAGTGAATGATACTTTTTTAATATATTTTTTACATATTTAGGTAAACTGATATTTTATTATCATTCACTCTGTATAAACACTATGCTAAGTATAAAATAAATATTTATATTACTATCAAAAATCACATTATATACAAAACATATCTCCCGTTTTGCCAATTAAAGAGTATTGTTAAATTTTTATATGTTGTAACGCGCATAGTAGTTTACGGCTTTTTGGTGCTTAATGAAAAAAAATAGTTTTTGCCAAAGGCAAGTCTTGGAGACATAATTAATAACGAATGAAAAATAATTTTAAAATTAATATTTAATACGTGTAGCGCCATGTTGTGTTGGATAGATACATTGACAACTTGTCCCATAGATGGCGCTGCATTAAATAATATTTAGAAAATAATTTCATGTGTAATATCGCAATAAACATTAATTTAATTGTTCGCGTGTTGCATTGTACGTTAAAATAGTGTTAGCTCTGTGTATTTCGGTGTTTAGATCGTAAGTTAGGGATAACTATTAGGTATTATTCTATTTTCTTATTTCCTGAAATTATTTTGTCATATTTTTCTCTTAGAATATGATTTTGGGACTTTTCCATTTAATTACACTTGAGTTAATCAATTCACTGTTTTATTAATGTTGATTTGGTTGTATAGTAATAAGACTAAGTTATAAGCATGTAAATATACGAAAAACAACGTGACGATGACAATAGAACGTTTAGAATAGTTTGAGGAAAATATTCTTCGCTTAATATTAAAGTTGGTTATAGTTATTCGATGTTGGTGTATGTGAAATTATTTAGCTTTTCTGGTGGAACTTATATTTTAAACTAGCACTCTAGCGGCCGATAGAAGAAGTTAAGTTGAACAAATTTCATTTGAAATTAAAATGAAACATTCAGTCAAATTATAAAATTAAAACTGTAAATATGTAGTTTGTGACTCGTGTTAGGTGTCAAAGTTTTTCTAAAGTATAAATATTGATCTTTTGTCTTCAATATAATTCTTTCTACAACTCGATAACAGATGGCAGTGCGCTAGCGGTGTAGTTTTATCTTCTTGGATCTCTATAGATTAACAACAATCACAGTGCTTCCATTTTAAGTAGTTTTAAGAAAATACTAAATCTAAGGAAAATATATTTTCAATGTCAACATAATAGTTTCAGTCTTCCAAATTGTCTTCCGTTTAACGAATTTTGTTTAATATATATATATATGTGTTATATATATTATACTAGTGTTTCGAAAGTTTTAGCATTTAGAAGCAATATACTGTTCACTTTTTGATCACTTATAATGTGAGACAAATTTAGTAAAACTATCCTATTATTGTTGCTATATGTAAAAATCTGTATAACCAAATAAATGGTATTGTTGTTAGTTTGTTGTAGTTTTATTATACATACATACGATCGTGGCCGTTTCCCATTGGGGAATTGCAGTCAATAGATTTCCACAATACTACTATTCTGAAGTTATTTTGCTTTCTCTATGTTCACGTCCGCAATTTAATTTAATTTATTGCTTTATTTCATTTTCATGCAATATCCGTTATACTTATGCAATTCAAAACTTTTATTTATGTAGATGTATAAAGGAGACCCAAATTTGGTGTACTCTTGATGTACCATGTTACCAATTTCTTAAAAGGAAAAATTGACAAAATAGAGTAAATAAAAAGCCAAATATTCGATTTTTAATAGTTTTATTGGAAACAAAATAATAATTATGCTATATATTGCACGTGACTCGCTAGTCTAGATCCACACTTGAGCAAAACCCACTTTCACTTATTTTATGTACCTGACAAGTCGCAGCGACTTTAAAACGCAAAGTCGACGGTGCGCGCTCCAACTATCATTATATGCAGTAGTTCTGAACAAAAATTTAACATTTACTGCATATAACGTTGATATGAATCTCTATGGAGAATGTTTAGTTGTCTAAATGATGACTGATTAATTCTATGTATAGTCAATTAGTTGACTACATATATGCCTGTATAATATCTCCGCCATAAAGGTTCCATTTTTATACTTATAACTTATTACAAGAAAATCTTATTAATTTAGAGATTACAATATCATCATCGGAGGTTTCTTCAAAATATCAAGACTTATTCATTTCCATTCAAAAATAGAATTATTTAGATACATTAACGATGATATGGTAACCCCTTTCAGAGATGTTCTAAATTTAAAATCATTATCGTAAATACAAAACGTCTGATTATAATATCATACATTTGTCGAATTCTTAATGATGAAACCGATTATTTTCAAGCAAAAAGTTATAAATAAATAAATATTTCTAAAGCATCGTTTTTGCTAAAGTTGAATTGGAATAAGTATTAAAGAATGGATATTAAATACCAGTATTTAGATACCTAACAAAAACTGACGCTTTCAGGCGCCAAAATTTGGTACAAATTTTCAATGTATTGAATTTGAAAGCAGCGCCACCAATAGCACAGATACCATTTAAACCATGCTGCTTATAGATCTTCCGTTAGTGTCATAGAAAATAACACCTCTATAAAAATAAATTTTGCCGCCAAAGAATTCACAATAAAAAATTCAACTCTAGCAAAGCTCTGAAAAGAAAAATCGCCCAACGCTTCAACTTTATTTTAGTAAAAAATAAAATAAAATGCCAAGTCAAAATAATTGGGCGATATATCTTGACGTACGATAGATGTTTAGGATGCTTTTTAGTAACAATTTCGAAGTAATCGGGGTTTTGTAGACTAAAATGAATTTCGATCAATTAAGTGACTTCGCGTACTACAGTGACATGTGTCACAGATTTTGTCGAGTTTCTCATACATTTTTTTTTAACATAATCATGTAACTATAATGCGACATGGCCCTTTCTTAAACTGGGAACAAATAACCAGTGGGTGCTACCCAGTGCGACATTGTTAGTGGTAATACCACATGTCAAAATTAGCACACTGAGTTGGCGCTAGATGTTTAATACGAATTATAGTTAAATAAATTCGATTTTTAGTAGGATCTTTTATTTTCATCTTCCCGTCCTTATCTTGGAAATAAAATCCAAATAATCACAGTTTAAAATACCATACTTAATCACTTTTTCACGCGGCCAACACTATAATTATGTTCCATTTTCGAATCACCCAAAAGTGTGTGTGTGTAGTGTTACTACCATTAAAAATATCGCACTCTTGCATGACGTCACATCCTCATTTCAAAACTCGCAACAACATGATTTGATCAACAACAAAAAATGCAATATAATCAAAAAGGCTCAGTATATAAACTAGTACAAAAGTTCTCAGACCCTAGCTAGGGTCGACATTGCTTTAGGTGAAGAACTGCATACCAAATTTGCCCCAAAAAGATAAAAAAAATTGTCTGTAGAATATTGTTGAGTTATATTGCCAATGTTGTTTTTTTAAGGCTGGTATCATTTTAAATTGTAAAATACTACAGACAATACTTTAAGCAAGGCAAGAAAATTTTTTGGGGGGCAAATATGATTTTGTTCACCCAAAACAAATGTAAACAATAAAAAGTTGCCCTTGAATCTCACATTTTTAAAATAATATAGTTTTTTAGACGTATCGGACAAAACATTGCCCGTGCGTCGTAAATACTCTTCACTGTAAATACAGTTAAAAAATTTGTATCATAAATCACCGGAAAATATTCATAAAGAATATAAAAACAGCATAGAATGCATTTCAAATTCATCATTTGAAGTTCAATATATTATTTTCGAGAAAATAATCACTGAATTCTAATTGGTACTATTATTCACTATAGAGTTAAAATAAATACATTGTATTTCGTCGTTTTTCGACCGTGGAATGGATTATTACGTATAAAGGCGAGACACACTCGTCAGGATTAATCTATATTTTGTCCATAACGAACATCTGTCAAAACGATTCACGATGTAACCCCTCAAAGTGTACATCAACCCTAAAAATATCGTATTTATAGCATTAAAGTTTTAGTGAATTTTACTGATATATTGGAACTTGTGGCCTTTCGCCTGAGAATATTCCATATTAATAACACTCACAGTATGAGATCGAAGCTTGATTCACAATTTTCCAAAGTTATATAGAATTCAAGTATTTCTTAAAATTGTGTGAACTAAAACGTATATAGGTTTTTTAGGTTATTCTAGTCTAGTTTTTTCAGTTACGTGACAGTGACAGTGAGGGGCCAAAGACTTGCTAAGTAATTTTTATTTATATTGGTCACATGATTTGTCTACACGTTTGGTCAGACAATTTATTTATCTACTTGTATTGTATATAACTTCAATTAATGTGAATAAGTTTCAGAGATTCCGTAATTTACCCGAAATGTATATTAAAAACAGTAGAAATACACCAGTCTGTACTAATTTTGAGACAAACCGATTTTCCCGTAAAGGCATACATACTACCTAATATAAAGTGAGATTCTTACATCGCCCGTCTATTCAGAATCACATGCACTTAATCAAGTCTAAATGATTGGAAATATACATCTTACTATTTAATTTAGTTTTTACTTATGGCAACACTAAATTCGCAATGTTACCAGTCTCCTTGAAGATTTGGCATTGTATAGTAAAAATATTTGGAATATGTATTTAAAAATACAATTTTTAGTATAGTTGTGATATTTTTAATAGATTTTTAAAGCGCTGATCTGGCAACACTGTTTGTGTTGCCATAAATTAAAACTTGCAGTCGACGGGCCAATCAGGCGAAGAAACATGATTGGCTTATAATCAACGCCTTTCATACTAAAATATACATAATAAATCATTGCGCTGCAGAAGTAGGAGCGTGAGTTGGGATAAAACATAAAACAATTAAATGTTCAAAATGTTTTTTTTTTCTGAAACTGCTAGATTTATCTAGTTGTATTTTTAAAAGTTAGACACTAGCCAAAACCGTGTCTAACGTTACTACCAACGTTATAAATCATGTTTTTTATTTTGTATTTAATACAGTTAGGTAAAATAGGGTCGTAAACTGTTGAATAATATCAGAAATATCTAGAGACCCGTCGCTAAAACAAAATGAATTATAATTTATCAAAACTGTGGATTTTAGGTTAATAAGTCAGCTTCGTGAATAATGAAATTCAGGATATCTAGTTATACTAGAAACTTATTGATATTTTAGTTTCTACCCTCCAACACGCCCTACACAAAGTATTTAACAGAAATATGTCTGTCTCGCTCACACTCGCCTTTCACTCGCGCCACGCACAACCACTTTGTTTATATTTTTTATTATTTTATATAACTAACAACGTCGACGGCTCGTCGCTTTAGTTTTTGGGTAATTTTGTGCATTACCCCTTATTGGGGGAAACTTATTTCCGTAAAACCTATCGTCTTGTAAACTAATAACGCGTTTTTAATGAGAATTTTGGTTTAATTATCCGTAGACTTTTTCTTAACCCTGCTTTCCCTCTTCGGCTTTTCAACAGTTAGACAAGATGATAATATTTTAATACTAAGCAAAAGAATCGTGTATGAAGTGTACTGAATCTACTGTTATTACTAGAAATAAACTACTTCACTCAATTTACGTAATTTATTAATTTAGCTGATGTCTTTGATTTTTTTTGATTAAGTTAACCCCCTCAAAATGTGTCCCATATATTTTTAGGATGCGTTTACTATTTCATAGCTAAAAATGCCATCTTATATTTGTTCACTCGAAAAATCTCCAAATAATTCCACCAAGTACACATAAAAAATTATTTTCCCAAACACCTTTAACTTAATATAGAAAATCATTTAGAACGTTTTTATTTATTGATATTTTTCCTAAAGCCGTCGACGTATCTAAACTAGTCTTACTCGTGTGTCCGGTTCGCACCGGAGTATTAATACTATAGCGTTGCGACAGCCGGCGGCTGTACACGCGTGCGTTCGCATCGCTCGCCGCGACTATACTGAACAAAAAGTGCGAAACTAGCGCCATCTGGCGAAAGATAGAGGAAAAAAGATAAAAAAGGGATCTGTAAATGTTTGATTGGAATTAATAATTGTTGGGTCAAATTACAGTCAATGATTTTGATGACTTGTCGAAATAGTGTTTTGTAATCTTTTAACTTAAATCTAAATTAGAGAGCATATAAATAACCGTTATAACGATTTAAAAACGGAATGATGTAGTAGTCAGGAATATTGTAAAATATAGTCGATAAGTCGGTTTAAACCTAAATTTTACATTGATTTATTCCTACATTTAGATCACTTTAAAATTTAAACAATTCTACATTGAATTTTGTCTCACAAAGTTGATTTCTCATCGTCAACGTGACAAGAACAAATATATTATTGATTTATGACCCTAGTTTCTTCAAAGTAAGGTCGAATTTCGTAGAAGCGGCGAGCGAAGCAATCGCACGCGTCATCACAGTCAAATACGGGCTAATATACCGACGTAGTGACACGCACTGGCAAACATATATTGATATATATATTACATAATATATATTTTTACAGTTCTGAAACAAATTTGTATAGGAAAGAGACATAAAATATACATTATTTTTAGTATATCCGACACCCGAGAAACAGTTCAAATATTTTCATTAAAGAAGTGCAATGATAACTCACAAACTTACACGCAAACGTAGCTGGAAGCCTGTGTACTGTGTTTAAATATCAGGTATAGTATATACAAAAAATATAGAGATATTTTCTTATCGTTGATGAACAACAGTCCATAGTATAAACCGCCGTAGGACATGGCTTTACTCACCATCTCTCTGGTTCCCTCAACCGTTACAAGCAACTTGAATAAATAAAATATAAAGAGGACATAATATCATCTGCCTAGAAACGATTAATGATTCAGAGAAAGACTGCGATGGTTTTATTCTGTTTTAAGTCACCTCAGAATATATAGACTTATGTCAATTTCCTTAACAAAATTGTCTTCAAAACGCACACATGGATACAATGTATGAAGACAAGAATACTTCACGTGTAGTAGTGTATATCTATACCAGATTTTTGTGTGCGTTTGCACATAAATTTGCTTTGAATTACAACTACATATAAACGTAGACGTTCATGTATTGTATAAGTTTAAATACATTTTTATTTTTGGAAAAATAAGTTACGATCCCTTACAATGGCTTTTTTCCATATTTTTTGGAAATCACAGCAATTTTAGTGAGGCGACCGATTTCTGATTACAAAAACATTACGAGTCTTATTTTTACAATATATTATTATTACATAATTATAATCTTAAGATTATTAATCTTAATTTTCCTTGTTAAACTTAATTCTTCTTACATTTTTATACTGAACTGTTTCGTAAATTTTTCTCAATCATTTTTATATCAAACTTAATTATATGATTTTAAGAAGCAACCATTTCAATTTTAACACCAAAATATTACCAATATTATTGACAAAACTGTCCAGATGTTGATCTAAAACTTTTGACAACCTTTGTTAGAACAGATAGGTAGGATAACTCCCCAAGTGGCTGAATTGAGTATCTTCATCACTCACGAAGAATCATTATTGGACAACGTTATCAGTTAAAACACAGATTTAAGTATAAAATAGAAACGGTTACTATACTAAAGATCAATCGCCTCACAGAGAAAGGTCGCTATGATGAAGTTTAGAGAGTGAATGAACTAAACCTACACGAATGATTCGTTCACTAATTGTTCGAATGAACCAACCGGATAGCTCGTCCTCTGAGAGTATTATGAACTAAACGATGGTCCGTTCATCGAATGAATGAAATATACGAATAGTTCGTTATGTGACGGTAAAGAACGAAACGAATTATTCACACAGTGAATGAACTAAACAGATCATTCGATCACTCTCTAAGGATTAAGGCATTAAACGTATTGCGTGCGATGTCCGACGTCGGAATAGCGATCGTTGCCTTGCTTAACGCCAACTGAAATTGTAATGTAAATATTGTATATAATGGAAAATTTTATATATTCAAAAAAACCTATCTTGGATAACATCGTAAAGCCTATGCTTTAGAGCCTTTTCCAATGTCCATGGATTAAAAGACGATGGCAAGAGGCTACATCTATAAACTGGCAACTTTAAACATAGTACTAAAATTGTCTGTATAACCTAAAACCTGTAAGAACAGAGTAAACATAAGCTATAGGTTCAGACTCACAGCACTTGGTGCGGCTGCAGCGCGGCGAGGTGCGCGGGGGAGGGGGGCACGCCGGGGGGCGCGGGCGGCAGCAGCGTCTGCGCCAGGCCCTCGAAACGACCACCCGCCTCGAATCCGTTCTGAGGAACATTCATAGTAAAGGACCTAGGACTCATCCTTGTGACATCCCTGTATGCAAAACTAAAACTTGAAGATGTTATTGTTAAATCTTCGAAAATGTAACGTTAGTCAAACAGGTTACTAAACCATTAATTGTTTTCTGAGGCACGTCATGACTAAAAAGTTCGAAATGAGTGCACTTTATCGATTAACATTAGTGATTAATGAAATCAAAAGGTATAGTAAGGTGGCTAGCACAATTGATTTGTAATTATTTGTAACAGAGTAAATACCACCCACCCACCACTCTGTTAACAGCTGTATATTGATGAAACCGTGGTATAACTCAACAGACAAGAAGTAGAACACAAATAAAATTCATAAAACGTTACCTCGAATATACTGAATGTTTCACAGCGCAACAAAGGTCCTTTGTTGACCTTCCCTGCGCACTACCTTTTTTTAAATCGGGTATTTCTGCCACATATCTTATGGTTTACTTTATTTCAAAATGGCTGATTCGCCTTAACTAGTTGGTGGTGCAGTGGTCTCTAACGAAACTAAGTTTAAAGACTACTTACAGGGATCATGATAGTAGGCCGGAGCGGCTGAATGGAAGGTTGCACTGTGGTAGGATAGTACGGGTAGTACTGCACGGGGTAGCCGATGTAGCCTGGGTAGCCGGCCGCCGCCGCGTACATCGCCGCGGCTGGGCTGTACATCTATTCAACATATTGGTGTTAATACACAAACACATTAACGTTTAACCAACGGTGTATTTTATACTCACGATTTTTGTGATACAAATGAATAAATCTAAACGAACGCACTACGATGTTAATACGGGAACTGGCATTCCGATCCAAGAGAAGTTTCTACTTCAGACGCGTAAGGGTGGCCACCCTTACACGATCGCCGTGTGTTACCGAAACCCTTACCGGTAGTTGTTGGCTGAGCGCCGGGATCGCCTGATGGTGCTGCAGCTGTTCATACGGAGGAGGAGCATACACTCCTCCAGCGCCAGCGCCAGCTCCACCAAAAGTTACGCCGTACGGGGACCCTCCGGCCACTGTGGTGTAACGATCTTTTTAGAATGGAAAATAAACAGTTCGTGAGTATGACAGCGAATAAATATGGCATCATGTTAGCATATCAGCAATTGTAGGAGTATCACATGAAAGGGGATACATTTGAATCTGAAATGTACACTGCCAGATAGGTCAGAGAAAATGTCCCGTTAGGAAACTTGGACCAGTCAATATTACAATTCTGCATATATAATAAAGTAACTAACAAAAGGGTAAACAATCCAAACATACGTGCAAATATAAAGAAAATTATTTTAGCCTGAAATATTTACGGCGGAGAACTTTTGCAATTCGGGTTATTATTTAAATTAGATTGTGTTAAGGCTTTTACGAAAGCCCAAATAATACGTTATTTTCCACGTAAAAAAATACGATGACATCCTAAAATTAATTCATAGGGACACAAAGTCGGAAATAAGCACCATTATAATTCTGACTTTTACCAAAAATACTTGTAAACTAACCTCCATACTGTGGGGCGGCCTGGTGTGGGGGCGCCGGCAGGAAGGGACCCTGCGGCGGCTGAGGTTGTGGGTAAGCGCCCAGCGGCGGTGTCACTGCAACAACTCGACAGCTATAGTGGTGTCCCGCACAATGGGACGCGCACCCGATACAATGATAGATTACATCACTAGTGGAACACAGAGTAATGTGTGTTCAGAGACAGAATAAATTACGATTTCAAAACTATTTTATGTGTGTAATTTCATATTTGTACATTCCAGGATCGTAATTTAAAAATTCGTTAGTTATGTTCACACAAAGAGATGTCTACTTTTATTTTTGTACAAATTAAAATACCCACTTATTCAAGATATTCAGTGATGTGATCGTGTCTCAGTGTGTCGAGTACGCATATCGCGCAGAGGCGCGCCTCAACCCAAGCCCGAGCATTCACGCTTGACGCAGCGGTGGTGTCAAACTAACTTATATACTGCTATAGTTTTATACATATGTCGTAATCAGAAACTTTTCACTTCAAAAAAAACAGAAATAATTCTTGTATAATAATAAGAAAAAATAAAAATTTGTCTCGTTTTCACATATCTACAGTGGAATGTGAAAAAAAGACAACTTGAAAACAAAAAAAAAACTATAGCAATATTTTAGCATGACCAGAACGTGGGTGAAATAGCAATCTTACAAAAAATACACAAGAATAAATATGAAGTGCAAATTATTGAAAAAACTGTTTCAGTTTATTTGTTTTATAATTTCACCCACGCAATATTCACTTGCGTCAGTGTTAACGACAAGCGATGCCCATACAACGCGTTACCACAAAACTGAGTCCTTCAAAAACATTCAACATTAAATATAAATCATTTGAAAGACCCCCGCTGTGGTGACACTTCGGATCGACAAACATAAATATCTTTTCACAAAAAATATTTAAATTTACGCGCCGAAGATAAAAATACAGTAAATTTGGTAGGACAAGTTAATGTTCCAACACATTATGTGAGTGCTGAAAGCCTACCAAATTAGTTATTTACAATGCATTCCTTATTTTTAATGGTCACCCTAGCTAGACTGACTATATGAAGACATTTTTTAAACGACATCGCTTTTGTAGAGATCCTCAATCAAAAATCCACCATTTTGGAAAAAATCCGGATATTGATAGAATCCATCTTGCATAATATTAAATCCGTATTTAACGCTGCAGGGGAATTTCCATATAATCAGTAAAGATTTATTTCAAGCCTTGTGCATAAGAAGCTAGTGTGACCATCCAAATGTATTTTCATTAAGAAAATTCTTAAATAACAAAACAATCATCACACGATAAGGAACCTTTTAAAAAGTACAATATTTATTTATAATATGACTTTGAACTTCTAGATATACCAGCCAATTACACAGTATAAGATTTTGATATATTATTTTTTGCTGTTCAGGACACGCGATAAAGCCATGCCTATATCTCTATTTTTATTTGCATTTTATTGCTTAATTTTCTACCAAGTTCAGAGTCATAAAGAGGGGTCGCCAAAACTGACGACCGCAACGTGTATACATGATGTGAACATTCCTTGAAATAAAAAAATATATTCATTTTCTATTTGGTAACTAACTATTCAACAAGTGTACCAAGATTTTTTGTTGATTTCAAACTTTCATTTACGACATTTTGCTGTTAAAATCTAAAAAGCATTTCGATGCAGGAAAAGCAAAAATAAAAAACAAACTAATAAAGAGCTATGATATAAGTGCGTTGAAGGACACAGGAACATGCAATTGTGACAAACACAAAATTCTAAATAATTCCTAGACATGCAACAACAAACACGGCAAAACTAAAAATAATAAACTTATTTACCTATTAATATTTATTAAAAAATGCATTTCAATAACTATTTCTATTAACACTAAAACATCAAACGATAACCTACTCGAAAAGCTTCAACAAACAAAACAGTAGTAACACATGCTTGTCACAAATAAAACAAGAAATTGGCTGCATTGTAACAGCAAAATTCTCATATAAATGGATGTTGTCAAACCACAAAAAACCTGGTAACATCCTCCACCTAAACATTAATTACTAAATTATAACCACTACCGAAAAGAATGCTATATTTCGTTTACTTTAACTTTAGGTAAAAAATTGCAGACTTTTCAATATGGCCGACACAAAATACTGTCAAATATTTGTAAAAGCTTAATTTATTATTTAATTGCAACAAGCAGAGTTTACTGCTATATCATAATAAGATATAACAACAAACTGTAAAACGCATTTTTATGACTGCTGTGAATAAATTTAATTAATAAAAATCATTTGAACATCCGGATCCCTGTAAAAGACTCGAAGAACCGACATAGAGAAGACCAAAAGGAAATAGAGAAAAGAAACAAAAAAAAGTAAATTGTAAAAAATGTGGATCCTATAAAAATGGTGTTGAAATATATATAAAGTCCGTGGTTTAAGGTGTTTGTTCTAACTGTCCAGTTACTTGAGACCCTCACAACTGGCATACTTCCCTGTCCTTCGATTAAGCTTATTTTGGCATGCATTGTTGTCTGTAACACTAGAACAGTGCTATAGCCAACATAAAACCAATATATATCACAAGTATTTTTTTCTAAATGGCCCTATTTTTTTGTCTATACTAAATTTGTTTTTTAAAGAAAATTACAATTAACATTAATTTAAATTTTTAACATTTTTACTAATTATCTTGTGATATGTATTCGTTCACTTATATCTATTCACACACGCACTAACATTGTGTCATTCCCGTTAACATATTGATTCAGTATTGACCTAAAATCCTTTCCTGTTTTAATCTGAGAAGTAGTAAAATATAAATATATTTGGAAAAACGGACAGTAAGGATAATACGTCGCATTTTAGATAATGTATCACTATAGAATAGATACCAAATCTAAAATATTTTGTTAAACATATTGTGTAAATTAGACATACAACTAGAAAAAATGGCATTAACAACTTCAAATATATTTTATTTATTTTTTATTGGTTAGTGCCAATTTTACCGACACCTTACATAAAAATGTCTACAAATATAAATTTGTAGACATTGTGACAAAGGCAAAATAAAAAGAAGATTAATATTTAATTTCATATTTAATTAATTGATTTAATTAATAAAAAAAATACTATTTATACATTTTTTATTTTGCGTTTTATCTGGTTAGTATTAGACACACGACCTTAAATATTAATAGATGCGACTTTTAAGCAAAGAGTAACATTTAAATTTAATTTAAATATTGATAATGTTCTAAAAATAGCAAAAGTCGTATCTGTTTTGTCAGTAACAAAAAGTAGCTAGCTTTTTTGTGCCATTGTTACCAGATCCAAATTACTATTAGAATCTAGAACAAAACCAAAATAAATGACGGATTTTAGTTATAATAAGAGTTTCTCGTTTCGGAAGCCAAGACTAACATGAAAAGAGCCACAGAGCTATTTCTATAATGAATCAATTACATATATTCAATGGTATATGTTTTTTTCATCATGCATCATTTATTTTCGATAAACATTATTACTAAAAAGTTAGCTTAATCTATATAAGGAAAACGAAAAAAAAAACAAACAAAACATCCCTATTTGTTAAATTAAGAACAATAGGGAAGCTTTAATAACAAATGAGGCAATTACAGTATTGTTCATTAAAAAGTAGAAAATTGCCTCATTGTTATTTAAGGTGCATTGAACTAGCTTAATAATTACTGGACCATAGATAAAAAAAAAGATTTTGTTCTCCATATTTGACTAAAATCCAATTAAATACCAGTAATTATTATGACTTAAAATTAAAGTGTTAAAACAATAAAAAAATAAGCTGTGAACTAAGAAACAAATCAAAGAAATTAAACCATAGCTAAGACACATATTTTTAAAAAGAGTCCCGTCTGAATACTAAGAATTGGAAAAAGTAATCTTTTTAATTAGACAGAACTCTGGGGCTTAGAACAACTTATTTTTTAAGACATGGTTAACTAAGAAATCAGACAAGCATTCATGTTTTTTTTATTTTTATTTAATCACAAATCCAGGACTTTTTCATAACACTATACAAATAGTATCAAGCCAAAGACATCTACTATACAGCCAACCATTTAGCTTCATGTAAACAAGTCCGTAAGGATTTGTTACAGTTTATAAAAACGCACCACAAAATAATTCAATTTTTTTTTAAGAAACGTTAATACTTGTCTAATTTGTATAGAAAAACATAATAGGGACTTGACTGCTGTAATTTTTTGCATGCTTTTTTATAAGTTATAATTTTTATAGTTACTATACTCCTTTAAATTTCCAGTCAACTGAGTTTTTTTTAAAACCCTCTTCGCAAGAATTTTTTTTTTTGTATATATTTTTTCCTTAATATTCAGTTAATATTTTATATATTACAGCATTCAAACCACTAACGAACGGGTTACAATCGAATTAACAACACATACGATCGTCCACACGCCGATACGCACATATCATATATTTGTCTCTCTTTAACTATGTTTCCAAAAAAAAGAAAAATAAAGAAAGAAAAATTCTATATGATTTCATTACATGATAGCGATTAGTCGACTGCCGCGCGGGGTCTGCGCCGGCGGACTCGCGGCTCCTGTAGAGAGGGGGCGGCGGCTGGGAGGGGGAGGGGTGCGGGTAACTTTGTATTATCATCATGTCTTATGTGCCGCGCAAGAGTCAACTGTCTCACGCTTTGTGTGAGAGAAACCTCAGACTCATTGGTGTCAAATAAAAATATCTAAAATTCTATATGCTGCTTCAACTGCAGGTCAGAGATCAATGTCAAATAATTGACATCATAAGAATTTCTGAAGTAATTCTTCATAGTTTTGATCTCCAACTACCTATACGAGTGTCAATAAACTTACTAGATAAACTAAAAATATGTAAGTAATTCTGTATTTCTGTTGCATAATGTTTTTGAGACACCAACATGAATGAAATTATTATCTCTTTTAACACCAAGGTTGGTAACCAACAGCCAGAAGTATTGGTTCCAACATTTGTAATGTACTTAAGAGAACCCAATATAAGACAGTTTAACTCAGTGTGCAGCCAGCCTTATTGTGTCTATGGACCCTAATGTTTTTTAATGACACATGTATTTCTGCATAGATTCAGTGCCTTTCATAATATGCTTAAAATTTGGAAACATTATGGAACTATGAAGCTTAATAATATGGAGTTGGTCACAAGTTCTGACATTTGTAACGCCACCAAGGTTGCATATTAATAGTGTATTTTGAAGTTTGATGGACAAACCTCAATAAAGCATTCATAGACTAGTATAGTAGTACTATTTTTTTTTTTATGTGAGATGTAATTTATGGTCTTGCTAAACAAACATACATACATCCTAGAAATATTACGGATTTCTCTTACTGTGAAAAAAATTGATTTATTTTGGCTCAGATCTACAATTTAAATCATTGTGCAAATATTTTGGGCCAACAGTTACACACAATTTTTTTTTGTCTCCAAATGATTAACTCTTACACAAAGATTCATAATAAAATATGTATGATTCCATAGTTCCTTACTTTCAAGTTGTATGATTGGATTCTATTGTCATGTAATAAATTCATTTAAATAATTAATTAAGCTGATGGGTGTTAAAAATATGATAATAATATTCATGATTTGATTGTATAATCCACTCTGACCTACTTCCTGAAAGGTCAACAGAGGATGAAATATTTGTATAGATTATCGATTCCAGTGTACAGGTCAACCCACGGTTAGATTTTTACTACCATGATGTTTTTCTAATGTAAAAAATATAACAGATGTTCATTGTAATCTCAATATAATGGGTTTTAAACTGATCTCTCATTGAAAGCCAGCCTCAGCCAATGATTTGAAGGCTTGGGAATCAGTTGTATTGATGAATAGACCTAAAATTAGAACAAACAGATCCCGCCTTGCGAATCTTAAGGGTAGCAACCATCTTGAATTTATCGCGAGTATTGATCTACCGCACAACACTTGATTAAAAATTTTACATCCTAACTACAGCAAAATAACCCCCGTCCGACGCAATAATCACGTCCGGGGATTAAATCATTGTTATAATAACGAAAACTTGTATTTCAAGGCCCAATCGTGACGTTACACATGTCAAAACGTATTATAAGAAAAGAACAAAGAAAATAATAAATCAACAGTATAAATACCTTTTTTGTCTGCCATTTATATGATAACTATGTGGATACTAGTTAAAACGTTAATATTTTGTGTTAGATTGCGAGAAATACAGAATAATCGCAATTAATCTTAGACGCAGTCGCAGCAAACGCTTCGCAACGATTCTCGCAACGACAACTAGTGATTTCAGTAGTGCTGTGCTGTCAGTCGATAAACTTCAACACTTTTAGTCGATTTGTAAGTAGATTACGCAAAATAGAGTTTCTTAAATTAGAATTCAATTCTGTCTCGTATTAACGATATTTATGTCTATAATTTAGCGAGTACAATAAGATTTTTTGTAGTTGCATTAAAATCACTATTTTTGAAGTAGAACTTTGTATTTGTAGTCACGGCTAACGGTTTACAGCATGAAGGAAAGCTTTACCTTTGAAGGAATTAGTACTGGAGTAATTTTAGCGGGCGTAACCCTCTCGCCACTGGCATATTAATTCCAATCAAATCTTTTGTTGCAAGTTAGTTTGTGCTTATGTGTTAACTCACCCCTCGCTATAAGAGGCGAGCGAATTTGTTCGATATTTAGTCAGAAGCCGTCTCCCGTCTGGTTCTAGAGGATCAAACGAAAAACTATGTGCTATACAAACTTGGCTTTGCTAAGCAAGCCATAAACTCTATAATCTAACAGAAACAAATAAATCCAAGCAAAGCAAATTCTGTTGAGACTATATTAAAGCATTGACGCATGCTTAGCGAACTCTAAAGTTATAACTTTAAAATGGAAAAGAATATGGTCGTGAGCAGGATTCGAACCTGCACCTCCTGGTTAAATACTCCAGGCGGTCTGACCGCTAGCCATCTCCACGAGCTCGAAGTCGTTCCATTTTAAAATTATAACTTTATATTCATTGCGTTTCGATAAACCATTTAGCAAAACTCCAATTTCATTATATTTAACTGCTGCATATAATCCATCTTGTCTCATTGCATCAGTCTAATTATATTTTCCTATTTTCCACTTTTAATAGCAACACTTTTTTTGTGGTGCCCTGCAATAGTTTCCAGTTTCACCAAACTATTTTGAATCCATCACAGTAACGTCTCTAAATGACCTCGCAAATCGATCGATCTGCGCGGTGGTCATGTTTATTGACTTAAGATGCAGGATGACATGCGCGCAGTGCACTGGGCGATGCATCAATACTTAGTGAAGGGCGGTACATGACTAATATATGTATCTTACAATACATGAGAGTATCGTAAGATACAGACATATATTACTAATCTGTGCATGAGAGTTTCGCAGTATGGAAGGGTAGAATGATGTGGAGAGGAAGTTGACATTTGTTATGCATGGGTTAGCGCAAATAGATCGATTAAAGAGATTGCGTTTTCTAAAAAAATGACATATTGACGAATCGGCCTCCTCATTAGCAGGGGCGAAATAACCATTATTACTATTAGTACCAAACATTTTTCTACTTGGGCTGTTGCGCGATAGCGCGAGGCCCCTGCAAGAGCGAGGTCCCGAGCGGGTACCCTGCTCTCTAAGACCGCCCCTGCTCATTAGTCTAGTGGTTGTAAGAGCGACTACCAAGAGTGAGGTTCTAGGTACGATTCCCGAGTTGGGCAATTGGGTATTTGTTGAGTTCAACTCGTCAGCCCAGCCACGGCGGGCTACGGAAGAAGCGGGGTGCGCGCGACCGTTCTACGTTCAACGAGTCTGCGCGGCCACGCAGTCAGTTAGTCAGCGCCTACGCTACGCGAACACAACGCTCTGCCGCGCGCGCATATCTTAGTTGTTATTGTTCGCACCGTTACCTCATACATCGCGTATTGTAAGTCTCCATTTATCATCATTATACGTGATTCATTATTATACAGTCCACTAGTGTTTTACTTATTGCTCCATGCAAGACCTATCGATATCACACAAATACACAGTATTTCTGTTAGGAAGTTCTCAGTAGTATTTTACAGTATTATTAGAACATAGTTACACACTTTGGGCGGAATTTGGAATTATGCTTCTGTTGACGGCAATAGGCTCTCTACCAAATGGGACTAAATAACCACATTGGTGAAATGTGGGTGTACAACTGTGTAAATCTTTGGCTGCGGCGAATACAGGCGTGATGCTATGCTGTGAAGACAACTGGTACGAATCGTAGTTCGAAATCGGTTTCTTCCAATAATCGAAAAAGGTTCAGTGCTTGGCTATACGTTTATTTATCAGTAGACCCGAGTTCAATGGCGTGCACTTAGAGAGGCCTATATCCAGCAGTGGACTATTATAGGCTGACGATGATGATTCGTTGTTATTATTTTTGGAAATTGTGCTTTATTTTGCGAACTACTGTGTTATGATTTTTCTGTATTCTTACTATTGGTTTTGCTTTTACTTAAAGGGGTTCAGGTTTAGTTCTTTGACAAATTATTTTTTATAAAAAAATCATTTATTCATTTATTTACACATAATATAATCTAAATATTTCCTTACTCACTAAATAGTGGTTCATATATTCGAAAACAAAGTCCATTTTCCACCGCATCTAAAACAAAAGAAAATACAATTAGTATCAGTATCAGGAGTTGGCATTAACTTTACATTTACTTGTGGCATTGACTGATGGAAAAAGGTTTTAGAGAATGACTTATCGACTCAAATAACATCCGAGAGTAGGACTGTAGAACAGTGGCCGACACACAAGCTTGCCTATTCCATTTTTCAAGGGTCCATTAGTTAAATGGGATGTATCCAAAAACCAGCGCTGCCACATTTTGATGGGGCAGCTTATGCTGAGATGAGGGGCCTTTTTGGTCTCGTATTTGTGGTTAATTTATTAATGGTACTCTTAAAACTAGTTGCAATTCTAATCCAATTCCAATGTTAAATCACTCCCTAAAACAATACGGTCGTGAGCAAGATTAGAACCTATGCCTCGCGTATAAATACTCCATGCTTTATTTTAAAATAAAATTTACATAACAGTTATTTCATTATAAAGATGTTTTGTACAAATTAGAAATCAGTTTATTTGATAATTTTAAGTCTATTTTCATTCGAAAGTACCAACTGACATATTTCCGATGTGAATCGAGTAGGTTTATTTTCAAGAGTAGCCCTGCTGTGTTCTGTATCATAACGCCAAGCCAATAAGTTTACCTGCAAGCCGATAGGAAGCGGGCGTCATAAGCGCTCTGCAGCGGGTGCTTGTTGGGCTGTGCGGCGGCCAGCGCGCGCGACCCGCAGCGCCCGCACTGGCGCCAGCGCGCCGGCCGGAGACCGCCACCTACGTACATGTAACTGAAAGAACAGTTTTAATTTAGAATTGAATTAAACATTTTTCTCACAAAATTGTAAGAAAAAAGGCCCAGATTTTACAGGTTCTCAAAATTCGTTAATGCTTTCAAAATCACTTCACACAACGCCAATGGAACTTTCGATAAATAGTTCTGCTTTATTTGAATATTCTATGTTTATTTATGGTGACGTGTTAATTTTAGTTACTCCTACGTAATGTTTTTTGAACAAGTACCATAACTTAATTCTAGGTACAGTAAATAATATATTTGTTCATAAATAAATAAAAAAAATGTTAATCCCTTTGAAATGATTACCGTATCGCATCCATGGTGATAGAAGGTGTGGTCTCACACTGCGCATACGCTGGCGGCTCGGGATTGTATCGCAATGATTCGGGTTCTACACCGTACTCCAACTAAAGAGAAGTTCAATAATTAATTACGTAATTGATAATGGATATGATCAAATAAATAAACGAAATATAAGTATTAATTTAGTGGAATAATAAGTCATAAAAAAGTAGTCGATTGATTATAATTATTGATGATGGACATCCCTAATATTAATCAATAGAAAATCATTAATCAAATTCTTTCATACTTTGTGTTTTGGCGTCAAATTTAATTTTCACTGTCATCGATAAACTTTACAAACTTTTGTGAATAAATAAATTGGTCTTTGTAATTGTGTAATAATACTAAAGTGTGTGTGTGTGATAATAAAAAATTAATAATTAATATAGTTTAAGTAATTGCCGCTGAACTAATTGGTTTTCCAGAGGCGTAAGTTAATTGTTTATGCAGTGATAGCATAATGGTATAACCATCAGACTAGCTAGTCAAAGGACACACGTTAAAATCTGCTTGCCTTAGATTTTAACGTGTGTCATACTGACATTTCGAGTCATGTGCGTATTAGAAAATAATTATGACTTGCTTAAGATGGTGAAGGAAAAATATCGTGAGGAAACTGGCATACCTGAAAGATGTTCTCAATCTCAAAGATGGCATCATCTATGCACAAAAGGATGCAACCGTACTAGCGACGTGCCAACTCGGAAAAAACAAAACTCGATTTAACCCAAGTTAAAATCCACATAACTCGGGTTGAACTCGAATTACGTAACTCGAGTTAACTGGATGGACAAGTTAATGCTTTTTTTGAATTTTTACCAGTTTATTCGATCAGCTTTGCATTAATAATTTAAAAATTGAAATAGACAAATGATATTTAAATCTGTTTGAATTCTTTCATTTTTTTATATTATTTATTTATAATGTATTGAACTAACTAAAGTATGAAAGAAATTATTGTTTGAAATAAAATCATTTATTTATGTATTTTTGGCTTGAATTTTAATAAAAAATAATATTTATATTTATTATCAATAAAACTATGAAATTATATAGCAGTCTTTTTAAAATAAAATCAGACTAATATTATTTTACATTATGATGCAGGTATGTACATAGCTACATTTACAGGCTCATAATTGTTTTATAATCACAATATTTTCAAGAAAATTAGATAATTAGTAATATAGTCTCACTCAAATGATCGGCAAACTTCGCTCCATGTCGGTTCCATTCAGTTTACAAACTCAAGTCAGAGAGAATTCAACTCGAGTGGGTTGGAGTTACGCCCAACTCGAGTTAACTCGAGTTAGTTACTTGAGTCGACCATCACTAAACCGTACTAATACCGTCTGTAGGCCTCTGACATAGTTTTATAATGTTGTGTAAAAAATGTCAGAGGTTTACAGAGGTTGTTCATCCACCACACGACAAGAAGTTAATTGTTGAAGCAAACCTAAGAAAGAATAAGAGTAATAACATCATGAGGTAACCACCATAATTGAGAGATGTTCTTAATCATGTATAAAGGCATGTCAGAGGCTTACGCTCACATAACTACAAACAGTAATATCTCTCTGACATCATGAGTTTATTTCATCTTGTGTTGTAGCAGTGATAGCCTACCGGTATGACCGTTGGACTGACAAGTCAAAGGTCGCAAGTTCGAATCAAAGGCATGCACCACTGACTCTTCAAAGTCATGTGCGTATTATAAATTAATTATCACTTGCTTATAACGGAAAAGGAACATTGTGAGGAAACTAGCACACCTGAAAGATATTCTTGATGGTGTGTAAAGCCATGTTAGAGACCTACAAGTGGTTTAAACTGTTACACTAAGTTGTTCATCAACCACACAATAAGATCTTTTCCAATATCATGAGATAAAAACTACAACATTTGAGATGTACTTGATTGTGTATGAAGGCATATCAGAAGCCTACGGGTGGTTTAAACTCTGACACCAAGTTGTACATCAACCACTTCTCCACCCTACATGATAATGCTTACATAACCATAAACAGCTCTGAGTTTGTGTCCTATTTTCTTCTCATAGATGAAATGCCTATTTACAGAATAAACAATTACAATTAGATATGATAAGAACGGAGGAAGGATGAGGAGAAAGATACTATATATAGTTACATATAGCGGCCACTGCTTCCCGTGCGGCGCAGACACGTTACACCGCGGTAGTGACTCCCACACTCGCGCGCCCGTCCACTGAGTACTGAGAGACGCGCACTCCTCTAATAAGTAAATGTAATCAAATTAATGGTGAAACACAATACAAGTATATATATAAGTTTTAGGATGAACGAACATTGTGACTTGGATCTTTGATTGTGAACAGTATAATTTATATGTGGTATAATGCAGCCAAAGATTTGTTTACGAAGATAGTAAAAATTAATCCTCAAAGCCACATAGCACATCACCATGCAGGACTGGTGTAAGAACTTAGACATCACCTTCCAGAGAGCAGGGTAGGTGTTAACACAATAGGCTGAGCATTAGAACTGCTGCGGACCAGAAAAATGCCTTTCTGATTGGTTTGATTTGAATACGACATTACAAATTCTCTAAGCATCTTCTGAACTTTGAAATTTGCTAGATAATTATCATTTTATTTTAACCTTACTGATGATTAATTTTTTAATTTTGCGTGATGCCTTTGATCTTAGTCAGATTTGGATGAGACAACTTTTTCCGCCACATATACGTACCTATAAGTTCCTGTTTAGGCGCGGCACACGTGGCCAGGCGGGCCAGCGGCCGCATGAGCATGTCGGCCGGCCTGCCCGCCGCGCGCGCCACGGCCGCTAGCTTACGGACCAATGTTACCGCTGCCCCGTCAGCCCACAGCTCGTAACTGGTGCGAAAGTGGTAGGATATTACTTTTTGAAGGAGTAATGCCAAAAGATAAAAAGATGTTATTTTTTTTTTACATTTTAGGAACATTTTTTAAAGAAAACATTGAAAAATACGTTTAGTTAAGTCGCGGGACCGGTCCCGCGAATTTTGCCAGTCAAAGTCAAAGTCAAAGTCCTTTATTTGCCAGAATGTAGGTATACAGAGTATGATCTTAAATATAAAATGGCCCATTTACATTCAACCATTACATATGGTATGCAAATATTTGTTTTAGTAGACAAACACAAATTATATTATTTTAATGTTAATTATTTTAAAACCTTAAATAAAACAGCAAGTTAATATGAACTCCCGTAAATGATAATTGTGATACTAATTAATTATACAATGTCAAAGTAATAATATATACGTCAGTTCGAAAGCTAAAAATAATAATTTTAATATGATATGTATGTCAGTTCAAGAGATTTCTATTAGTCCACAATTATATTTTAAATGTCAAAGCTTTTATTAACACATTTGAGCCTACGTTGATTATAATCATAAGGTATATACCAATGTTATTGATTACTTTTCTTCTCCGCGATATGACATATATTCATTTAGATCGTAAAATCATTTTTCTTTTAACCAATGCGTTAACTTTTTTTTTTAATTTATCAAAGGTAAGTCCTTATAGACATTGGGTAATTTGTTATATACCTTTATTGCATTTACGTACGAGTTCCTTTTATACAATTCGAGCTTGCATTGCAAAGTCAATGGTTTTCTATATGTCTGGAATTGGATCATTTTTGTCTTATCAATATTAATTTGTAAATTATTAGAATTTAACCAGTGTATTATGTTTACTACTGCTTTATTTATGTCTGATTCATATGTGTTGGCGTTTTCATTTTGTATAATAAGGGTTGTGTCATCAGCAAACAGGATTGTCTTATGGCAAACGGTATTTGGGAGATCATTAATGTACATAAGGAACAAGAATGGTCCCAATATACTGCCTTGAGGCACTCCAAAATCATTTTGCTGATAGGCACTTCTATACACTACTTTTTTGTCATTGTTATGGATTTTAGAGATTTCCACACATTGTTGTCTGTCATTTAGGTAGTCTCTCAACCAGTCGTTTGCTTTTCCTCTTATCCCATACCTTTCCAATTTATGCAGGAGCAACTTGTGGTCCACAAAATCGAACGCCTTGCTCATATCTAGGAAGATCGCCGCGACTGGTAAGCCATCATTTATAGCTTGAGTGACAATTTTAATCAAATTGAAACATGCCAATGAAGTGCTACTATTCTGTCTAAACCCAAATTGCTCATCTTTAAGTAGACCATGACCTGTTGTGAATTCTTGAAGCCTTTTCAACATGACTTTCTCGAAGATTTTTGACATAATTGGAATCAGCGTCACTGGCCTATAGTTATTCACGGCAGTGCTGTCGCCTTTTTTATAAAGTGGCTTAACTATTGTTTTTTTCAGTATATTTGGAAAGGTACCTTCCTCAAAAGATAAATTTATTAAATAACACAGCGGCTGACATATGTATGGTGCACAAAATTTAATTACTTTGGTGGTTATGTCGTCAACTCCTGCTGCGTTGGTGTTATTAAGATTTTTAATTATGCGGAATATTTCCATAGCATCGGTCGGTTGGAGAAATATTGTGTGTTCATAATTAATATCAATAGTTCTGTTTATCTCGTCAACATTATGTTCAAAATTAGTTCTCGCATTTTGGTCATTAATATTTTCATTAATTACTGCCCATGTGGCTTTACATTTATTTTTATTATTGTCTATATATTTCTTACTTTGTATTTGTGTACGGGTGATTTACCTAACACCTTGTTTGTTAATGTTATGAGTACCGCGCCGCGACCCAGGTTAGGGATTTGAAGTAAAACGATGTTTACTGTTACACGGATTTATTGGCACTAAAGGAAATAGTTAACAAATCGAACACGAGACACCGCATCGTGTGTGCAGGCGTCAGCATAAAAACTAAACAATACAAAATGTACAGGTTTGCTCGTACATACTCCCTACAGGAGAAATTAATACGATATGGATACAAATGAATATAAATGTTAAAAGATCAAAATAATTGAAACGGTGTATCAAGAAAATACCTAACATAATAAATGTTTTTATTTATATATTATAACGAGACAAAATAATATGAAAACGACTTAATGATAAAGTAAAGTATTGTCTCTAGCTGCATCACTAAACTCAACGAACGCTAATCGGTGACGTAGCTTTATTCACTCGCGCACTATTGAGATTAGGAACACTGCTTTGATTGTTGTCATTTAATTCACTAACACTGTGGTAAAACACTCTGTCACCGAGAATCACGCACGATTTGTCGTTGTTGCTTCGATGAGGAGGCACAGGCGTACCCTGGGCCTGCGCTGGTGTGGAGGGCGCTGGCACTGGCGCGCTTGGCACGGTCCAGGCGCGCACGCGACGCCACGCGAACACCAGTCCCGCTATTCCCGCAATGCTGACGATGATGTATATCAGTGTGTAGTGGTGTATATCATGGTAAGAAATGCTTTCAGCTATAGCGTCATTGTCTTTCATGATCTTAATTTTCTGACCAAGCTCTAACAAATCCCTTTGATTCTGATCAGATTCTGAATCATTCAAGGAAATCATATGCGGGATCGATATGTTGATTATGTGATTTATCGGCGGTATCAATGGTGCATAAACATCAGGTTTAATGTTCAGTTCACTTGATTGTTGTCTGTGTGCAATCAAAGTAAATGCTTGCGTTTTAATAATGCACCCATTGTCTATAACAACAAGGCCCGCACCGGTCAGCTGATAAGTGGCAACTTGATCCTGGCACATTATACGTAAAGAGCATTGATCGCAACAAAAATAAATGTAGTTGTTAATTGTGTTAGTTTCAAACCAGCTGTTTTTGCAGGGAGAGGTTCTTGTCTCACACTCAAATTCTTCGATCTGACAGAAATCTTTATCCTCCTTTAGATGATAAATAGGTGTCTGAATATGACACAGATATGCATCCGATATCAGGCATGATGTTAATGTTTTCTCTGCTATAGTTAAGTAGGTATCCTTTTTCAAGTTTATGGCCACATATTCTGATATTGGTTGGATGCTAACCATTTTAGTTCCTTTGACTTGCGGTATGGAAAATATTTTGAATATCTCAAAAGAATCTCTACTGATAAGAGGAAGCCTGATTTCAAAGATGAGGTATTCTTCCATCATCCTGGCCTTTACTTTAAGAAGCTTAAATACTTTCCTTAAATCTATCTGCACATTTTCTATAGGCAATGTCACGTCTTTAGGGAGCTGACTAGCGATGGTACTCAGCTGCTCTTGCAATTGAGCGGGAGTTAAAAGATGTGGATTAAACTGACCGTGATAGATGTCAGTGATAGTATCCAGCAAGGTGCTTTGTAATGACTTCAAGTTATGTAGCATGTTACTCCCTATAATAGCTCCGACAGTCAGCTCATTTACAAGAGAAATGTTTTGTGTTTCGGCTTGGAGCTTGTTTAGAGTCCTTTCTATGGAAAATATATGTTGGGAAACCATTTTATGTTGTTTGTTCATAGTTTGCTCTGTTCGCTTGAGAAGATTATATTCAACCTCTATAATCGATGTTTGGTTTTTCCAGTAAGAGGCAATATGACGTTGGTTGTCACGTAGTAATGTTATGTCCTTTCGATATTGTTCGGCGAATCTCGCATCTAATACTCCGAACAGGCTATTCGCGAGATATCCAACACCGTCGATAAGACCGCGACGCTGTCTAGCGTGCGGCTCGTTCGAGTGCTGACCAAGCAACATCTGGTTATAGTACTCAAGTTCACCGAAGCCTTGAATCAGTTGTAGTAAAATGATATCGCAATTCATAATGTTACGTATTGTTTTGCATGATTGTTCTAGGGACTTCGTGTATTTGTTAAGAGCCGTTATGCCCTCCCAATAAGGTTGCATATCGTAGTAGATAATGAGCTTCCACTCGTCTCGTATAATTTGCAAGTTAGATAATTTATCAAAATAAAGACTCTGGTTTGGTCTAAATCTTGTTGTTTGGAAATCGCAGTGTCCCCCTGTTACAATAGTCATAAAAAATAATAAAGATGTAAATAATGTTGTTAAGTTGACTCTCTTCGATTTCCTTTGAGGTTGTGTTTCTTCACTGTTTGTTTTCAACACTTCCTGGACTTTTTCAGATGAGTCTGATTGATTTTGGTTTACAGGTAACATTGATATTTTGGTGATTGGTCTTTTGAGAATTCCGTTCTTCGTTTTCAAGCTGACAACGCGAACGAATCCATCTGCTCCGGGATGTAGAGCGACGATCCTACCCATAGACCATTTTCCAGGAGGTAAGTTGTCATCATGCAAAAGGACTACGTCGTTTAGGTTTATGTTTTCACGAGACTGTCGCCATTTGCTTCTTGTTGTTAGTTGTGTTAAATACTCAGAGCGCCATCTTTTCCAGATGTCAGCGAAAATTCTCTGAATCAACTGCCACCTAGTCCTCAAGTCCCTTTCTGTTTCAACTAGAGTGAGTGCTGAACCGCCAGTCAAAAAGTGAGATGGAGATAAGTAGTCTAAGTCCTCCGGATCTTCTGTAAGAGGACATAGAGGTCTAGAATTGAGGCATGCTTCGATTTGTGCTAGAACTGTTGACAGCTCTTCGAAAGTCATCTTTTGCTCTCCGACAACTCTTCTAAAGTGATGTTTGAAACTTTTGACTGCGGACTCCCAGAGGCCGCCTGCCGAAGGCCAGATAGGTGCATTGAAATGCCAGTTGATTTCCATATCTGTTACTTCAGCGAAAAGTTCGTTGTTAAATATTTGTTGCAGTTCCTGATATTCTTGTTGCAGTAGTTTGTTGGCTCCGATAAAGTTTCGTCCATTGTCACTATAAATGTGACAAGGAGTACCTCTACGCGCTGCCATTCTCCTTAGAGCTGCGATGAATGACGAGGTGCTGAGGTCGGAGACCAGCTCTAGGTGTATGGCTTTTGTGGACATGCAAACGAAGACAGCCACATATCCTTTAGTGGTTTTTATGCCACGGCCCTTGTTGGCTTTAAGGAGTATGTGTCCGGTAAAATCTATTCCAGTGTGGGCAAACGGCCGAGATGGATTACTCCTCGCTGCAGGTAAGTCACCCATAATTTGGTTATGCTTGTTAGGACTTAGCTTCTTACATTTAACGCATAAGCGTATGTGCTTTTTCGTGGCTTCATTTCCGCCTACAATCCAATATTTTTGCCTGATAAATCCCGATGTCAATCGGGCTCCGCCATGGAATGTAAGTTTGTGTCCATGTTCTATAAGAAGCTCTGTTAAACGTCCTTTCTGTGGAATAATTATCGGATTTTGCATGTCTACATGGATATGAGCATGTCTTAGCCTTCCCCCAACACGGAGAAGTCCAAATTTATCCAAAAATGGATTGAGATTTAGTATTCTGCTTTTGTTACTAAGCTTTCCTTTCTCTCTTAAGCTTTTAATTTCTTCTGCAAACTCTTGCTGCTGTACTTGCTTTATGATCTTGATTTTTGCTTTTCTTATCTCGTCCAGTGTAAGATACGAAGGTTGCTTATTGCTTTCCTTGTTTGTTAAAAATCTATATACCCATGCTAAAATGTGAACAACTTTGATAAAGGAACTGTGATTTTCTAATAACTTTATGATGATACTGTCTTCTGTTTGCTTCGTGACAGTAGTTACTTGTTTCGGGGGCTTAGTTTCTAATGTTGTTGTATAGATAATTTCTCTTCTAACCTTAAATGTTTGTAGCCAAGATGGCCCTTGCCACCATAAAGGATGCTGAATCAATTGCGACATCGATAGGCCTCTACTTGCGCAGTCTGCAGGATTTTCGGCGGACTTGACATACCGCCAGCAGGCAGAAGGCATGATTTCTGTTATAAATCGCGTTCTGTTGGCCACAAAGGTTTGCCAACGGCCTGGATCTCCTTGCAGCCACCCCAGTACTGCTGTAGAGTCAATCCAGCCGTAAACGTCAATCTTGTAGTCTGTTAAAGAAGCTTTGACTTTAGCCATGAGTTTGGCTAATAAATGAGCGCCGCAAAGCTCTAATCGTGGCAATGATATGTTTTTGTTAGCCGGGATTATTCTTGATTTTCCAGCTACCAAGATGATGTTTGTTTGTTCGTTATAAATTTTACAATAAATAACGCAGGCGTATGCCTTTGTAGACGAGTCACAGAAACCATGTAACTCGACTCTTTGTTCGGGTTTTGTGCCCAACCATCTTGGTATTTGAACCAAACTTATTTGATTGATATCCGCCTTTATTTTGATCCATTCTTCAAAAATATCCTCAGGTATCTGCTCATCCCACTGAATTTGTGAAGTCCAAATTCGTTGAAATAAAATTTTGAGTTTTGTTGTTGTAGGTGTGAGCCACCCTAAGGGGTCGAAGAACTTTGAGATATCGGATAGGACGGATCTCTTAGTAGCTTTGTTGACTGTCGAATCGATTTTCGGCTCAAATGTAAAGTTATCTTTGACAGGATTCCAGCGAAGTCCTAAGGTTTTAGTAGACTCTGGTTGTCGAAAGCTTTTACTTTGTTGTTGGCATGTGACTTCATCGTGTAGTAAATGCGGATCATTTGAAGCCCATTTTCTTAAATTAAATCCCCCGCGTTTCAGAAGTTCAATTAAATCTTGTTGAAGTTGGCGTGCCGCTGATATGCTGTGGGTACCATGGAGAAGGTCATCCATGTAGAATGACTCTTCGAGGACTTTAGATGCTTCTTGATAGTTGGAGCGTTCGTCGTTCGCTAGCTGCTTCAGCGTCATCATTGCGAGGAAAGGAGCCGCTTTAGTCCCATATGTGACCGTAGCCAGTTGATATTCTTGTAGTTTATCCCTGGGACTATCTCTCCATACGATTTTTTGCAGGCTCTGATCTTCATTATGGACCAAAATTTGGCGGAACATCTTTTCGATGTCTGCGGTGAAAGCGAATTGATACTGCCTCCACTTAAGTATCAATGACTGAAGGTCCTGTTGCAGATTTGGGCCCTTATGCATCAGATCATTCAAACTTTGGCCACTTGACGTTTTTGATGACGCGTTAAAAACAACTCGAAGTGACGTAGTTGTAGAATCGTCACGTAGCACACAATGATGTGGCAGGAAACATTGGAGTTTCGTGTTACAAATAGCTGGTTTCATATGTCCTAACGCTAGGTACTCGTGTATGAATGTTTTATATTCTTTAACGATGTTTTCATTTTTAATTAATTTACGTTCTAAATGACCAAATTGAGCTATGGCCTTTGATTTCGAGTTGCCCAATTGTTGTTCAAAATTTGTTTTTAGGGGGAGCCTAACTACGTATCTTCCATCTAGCAATCTGTTTGTTGTTGAGCTGTAAAATTGTATACACTCTTGATCATCTGATGAAAGTGAAGATGATTCTGCAATTTCCTCCGTTTCCCAAAATTTTTGTAATTGGTCAATATCAATTTGTACGACATTGCATTGCAGTATGTTTACATTGCCGCACAGAATCCACCCAAGCCGAGTTTGTTGAGCAATGGGTGCTGTTTGATCAAGTCTGCAGATCCCCTCTAGAATAATATTTGAATATATGTCGGCGCCAAATAAAAGGTCTACCGGACGACTGACGGAAAAGTCGGGATCTGCAAGGTGTATGTTTTCTAAGTAAGACCACGTAGGCTTAGCAAAGGTATATGTTGGGAGATTTTTTGTTAAAGTTTTCATGATGAAAACGTCAGTATTAAAGGAATAAGACTCGCTCCTTGATGAGCAGTTTATGTTGATAACTCCCTTGCAAGCATTATCTCTGGCTCCTATACCGGTTATTACGCCCTTGCATCGTTGACGGGGCAGTCCCAATTGTTGCGCCGCATTCTCGGTGATGAGTGAAGTTTGGGAGCCCTGGTCAATCAGAGCTCGCATAGTAAGATAAGATCCATCAAATTTTAGGACCTTAATCACGGCTGTGGACAATAATATTTCCGGTACCTCACATTTTTGAGCCACGTGAGTACTAAGTTGCTGAGTTTGCTCGGGCAAACTGCGTGCATTTCCACATTTAGGTATTGCTTGGTTAGGCGATGTGTTTGCGGATTGCGCAAACGCCTCGTGAAGTATCGTGTTATGACTTCCATCGCACTCATGGCAACGTCTTGTCGAAATGCATTCCTTACCCTTATGACTAAAAAGACAATTTTCGCATAGCTTGTTGTCAACGATAAATTGTTTTTTGTCAATTGGGGACAATCCTATGTATTGTTCACAATGAAATAATCCATGTCCATTTTTGCATAACGGGCAAGTTCGTTTACTATGGAATTTTCCGTTTGATTTCACAACGTTTTTGTTGCTTGAATAAGATTGTTTCGAATTACGATTGTTATTTTTGTTGTTTGAATTATTATCTTTGGATGATTTTGCACTGGAGTTGTATGGTTTCTGATCTTGTTTTCGTCGCGATGATTCCATACTCGTGAATTTGGCTTCAAGGAAGTCCAAAAAATCTGATAATACTGGCAGTTCACGAGGTTGCTTTAGAGATGTGATGTATTCGGAATGCGTGTTAGCGTCCAATTTGTTCGACATCAAATAGCAAATTACAGGGTCCCATGTGCTCACGTCTGCCCCCATGTTCTTTATAGCGTTAACACACTCGATAGTTGTATCGTGGATGCGTTTCACATAGTAGACTGAAGGCTGTTGCATGACCGGAAGGCTTGTGAGAGTATTCATATGTGAGGTGAATATAAGCAATTTGTTATTGTACCTATGATTAAGGATTTCCCAACATGCTGAATAATTTTCGGAGCTGATCTGAAGATGGTGTATTAAACCTTCGGCTTCCCCTTTCAGTTTAGCTTTAAGGAACTGCATCTTTTGAGCTTGAGATAGCGATGGATTATTGTGGATAGCCTCCGTAAACAAGTCTTTAAAGGATACCCAGTGTTGATAATTTCCATTAAACGTTGGAACTTCCATCTTAGGTGTTGAATGTTCTCTGTGTGATACAGACCACAATTTGCTGTTCAGAGACTTCTTCATGTTGCTGTACGTCATTTCATACGAGGTATACTTGTCCTCATAAGAATCATCATGCCCGTCGAGTTCGCCTTCTAACTCCCAGTGAAGCGTGTCAATGGCCAGCCACCTCGTTTCCAGCGTTTTCAACGTATCTTGAAACTCCCATTTCTCAGTTATGGCACCGACGTTGATGTTGGCTACTGTTCGAGAGAAAGCCTTAAAATGTATAGTCTGCTTCTTTAGTAATTCGTCCAACTTGCTGTTGGTGCCCTGAGACTTGAACTTTGGCGTTTCAAGAAAAGTCGTAGCCTCGCTCTCTTCGGGATACTTGTTCTTAAGGGTCTCGTCCACGCCGGCTCTGGATGTGCCAGCTAACGGTGTTGCGGGTCTTAAAACGGACGTAGCTCCTGCACCTTTGATTGTTTCACGCGTCGAAAGATAGAACTCATGTGTTTGTTGATAGTGATTCAATGCAAAATACTCAATAGATTTGTTGCTAAAAGGGCTCAACTGAGCATGGTTAGATTGAAACTCCTGCCAGTAGGAGTCTAAAGTTTCCAATCTACGTTTGATATAGTCAGAAGTTTTGCGTTCATGACTATCTTTTTTAAAGTTTGTTAAAAGTTGGTTCATGGCCACCATTATTTGTTTCTGGTTGGCCAGAAGATCTTCCATTGTTTGGCTCATATTGTTAGGTCAAGCAATAAAAGGAAAGATCTTACTTTGATTCTGCTGTATGATGGGTGTTGTTGATTGCGCTCAAGGCTGCTGTTTACTCCCTGAACTGCAATTCCACAGCTGTTGCTGATCTGGAACCACTCACACGAACTGACTCAAAGTCCACTGGTCACTCGCGCTAATGGTCCCGCTCGTTGGCTCGAAGGACCATAAAGATGTACGGGTGATTTACCTAACACCTTGTTTGTTAATGTTATGAGTACCGCGCCGCGACCCAGGTTAGGGATTTGAAGTAAAACGATGTTTACTGTTACACGGATTTATTGGCACTAAAGGAAATAGTTAACAAATCGAACACGAGACACCGCATCGTGTGTGCAGGCGTCAGCATAAAAACTAAACAATACAAAATGTACAGGTTTGCTCGTACAATTTGTCTGGACTTATATATGCACTTTTTTAGTATACAGCTGTATGATTTATATTTTTTATTTAGAATTTTTCCATTCGTATTCGTTTTATTGTGTTGTTGGGTTAAGTATAGATATCTCTTTCTTATACAGGACCTTCTTATACCCTTGGTTAACCATTTGTGGTTCCCTGTTTTAGTTGACCTTTTTATTGTATTTATTGGGAAGCACAGATCAAAAAATATTTTAAAGAGACTATGAAATTCAGTAAATGCTTCTTGTAAGTTCTTTTTTTCATATATGTTGGAGAAAGTAAGAGACGACATGCAACTACAAAAAGTTTCCATATTTTCTCTATTAAAATCCCTGACAGCCTCATACCAACTGGATATTTCGTACGATTTAGTAGTTTTCAGCGAGAGAGTTTGCCCTGTTTCGTGGTCAGACAGCGCAAGGTGATGCACCTCCGCTTTAACTTGCTTAATGTTGCTTGCTAACTGATCCAGACATGACAATTTCCTTGTTGGTGTTTTAATGTGCAATTCGATTTTAAAGTTTTTTAATATACTTTTCAACTCTTCGCAACTTTTGTTTGGCTTTAGGATGTCCAAGTTCCAGTCGCCACAAAGAATATTTTTTTTTATGCTTTCTAGTAATCCTTTCCAGTAGTTGTTCTAGTTTTCCAAGAAATATTTGTGGGTTACTATTAGGCGTTCTATATACGCAAACAATCATCATTTTATCAATTTCTACGCCACAACATTCAAAATTAAATTTACATGTCAAGTCATTAATATTAGTCAACAATTTATATTTAAATTACTATTTATCATTATGCATACCCCTCCTCTTTTAGTGTCCCGTGAATATGAAGCAGCTAATTTGAAACCAGGAATTTTTAAAAGCATTTCTGTACCTTTTTTAATGAAAGTTTCCGTCAAACAGACGACATCTATTCTTGGACCTGTTTGTGATAGCTCGCGGATTGCAAATGTTAACTTTTCAGTTTTGCTTATAGCACCAGCAATATTCTGGTGAAATATTTTTAAGTTATATTTTGAATTAAGGACGAAAACAATTTTTCGCTTGTGACGTCGACTGTGTGTCAGACTGCCTACTTAAACCTGGTCTTCTTTTTTTAAAGTAATAAGGTATGGTTCCTTTCTTATGAGTTTCGTTGTTTATCATCTCCAGTTTGCTCAGAGAGGCAGTGTTAGACTTCATGATAATTGTCCCCTGAATGTATATTTTTAATCGAATTAAAATAAAATGGAATTGAACCCTTCTTAGCAATAGTTGTGCATTCTGTTTCCACCTTGTTCCGTAATAGCATATTTTTACAACATAAAAATTTTTGGTCATAATAATGCGAGTCAATCATAAGGTTAATTATTTTACATGCATCCAATAAATAGAAGTGTTTAGTTTTATTGTACGGATAATTGCATTCTAATTTAATGAACAATTCTTAAAGTTGTTACACATAATTTTTAAGTTGTTATTTAGCATACTTTCATTTAAATATCTGTTCTGTAAGACGTTGAATACAAATATAATGTCAGTTTATTTAAAGATGATTGACATTTGACTGAGGCGTGACGTCATTCGCTATGAGTGACTTTTCAGTTAACATGGCCGATTGCAGTATTTTATACTTTTATTTTATTGAAAATCTTATTAATCTTAATGTTTTTCATAAAATAAGGGTTTTTTTAGAATCCTTTGTGCCTATGTTGTCAATAGCAGCCCGGCGTTAGGAAGTTGGTGGTGTGACACCCCCGTGCTTCGGAGAGCACGTAAAGCGGTCGGTTCTGTGACTTAGATCCCCGCGGTCGTGTCGCATTGCCGTCTCTAAGGACTATGACAGTGAAGGAAAAGGAAGTGCACATCTATTTGTGCATACACTTGTGCACTATAATGTTTGCTGCACATCCAATTTGTCATTTTTAGTTAATAGCATTATTTTGATTGATTGATATAATTCAATGTTTCATTTAAGTTCATTAAATTTGCATGCCATTAAGGCATTGGATTCAACTGTTTTATGCCATCAACACCATTATTTTGTTACCTACATTCTTTGCAAATAAATAATTTATATTTCTATTTCTGCGCGCTTGGCTAATCTCTGTAGAAGTAACCCAACGAAAATGGACGAGATTATGTATACACAATAGTTAATAAGTACAAAGGTATTTTTTATTTCAAAAGAAATTTCTGCCAGCAGAACTGCAAAAGGATGCCTTCAAAATCCCAGTAGACTTACTGGTGTGGATGTATCTGGTGCTGGTGCTGGTGCTGGTACGCCAGCGACAGCAGCGCCGTGAGGCCGATGTCCAGCGAGCGCTGCAGGGGCAGCCGCAGTGGCTGCAGGGATATCGCCTCGGCCAGGGCTTCCGACTTCGCTTCCAGAGTCAGGAGGCTCTGCAAGGAATTATGTGTTTATATGGGGTTTCGTATTATTATTTTGATCCGCTTGAAGCATGCATATTAAGTGCAATCAAAGGGAAGTTCGACGCGGGATAGATATGTATTATTCTCTGTTGAATTCATGTATTTTAAAGTTATTATATTAAATGGAAAAAGAATACGGTCGCGAACAGGATTCGAACCTGCGCCTCCCGGATGATTACTCCAAGCGCTCTGACCACTAAGTCATCTCGACCTCTTCATCATTCTTCATGTATTTTATTCCTTCTTCCTCTGGTCTTATTTCTTCTTCCAAATCTTTGATCCTAATTATTGATGTTTTAAAACTATATGACATTCTAGTCGGTAATCCCGACTGAAATGTAATTAAACTGAAGCAGTTTTCTAAAAAAATTTTTAGCCCCTGCTCTGTATTAGATATATGCATACACAACACACAACAAATGCATATACAAGGGTCACGACTTCAATGACTATACTAAAACTGACTATAAACTTCAGGAATGGATAATATGAGTTTTCATTGAATACATTTTCAATCATGTAGAGATTTTTATTTAAAGTAAAATTTACTGCCACAGTTACCTTGTCGTGTTCGTGCGTGTGATCGTCCAGTAAGGCAGCTAGCGGCGCGGCGTCCGGCTTGTCGTCCGGCCGCAGCGCCAGGGACACGCCTGCCCACGAAGCCTTCAGGCTTTGCAGGCATGTTAGCCAGGACACACTGGACTGGGCCGTTGGGATTGACCTGGACGGGAAACGTGTCAAAATAAAAATAGATGTGGAAAAAATACGAGCGTGAGTGAGTTCGAACCTGTCTAGGTACTGAATAGATATGAATAGCTATGATGTCACCAAAAGACGTATTAAAATTTTGAAGAATAATTCGGGTGGTGAGCAGAGGTCTAGATGGCTTCAGTTGATCAGAGCGCCCGTAGTATTTATCCGCCGGTTCGAATACTGCTCACGACGGTATTTTTCTTTTCACAAAAATTTACAGAATGTTTTGCTATTTGCGAAAACTGAACGGTCCAACTTCGAAATATCGAACAAAAATCATGCTGCATAGTGTAGAACTTCACTTCAATAAGACTGCAGTTTTACTCGCACTGTTATTTTAATGTTCTAACACTTGATACGGCTAAAGCAAGACTACCTAATCCGGACAGCTGCGCCGCCACAAGAAAGCCACGAGAGTGGGGGGGGGGGGAGGGGCGGCGCGTCATTCCGGAAATGACAGTTACTGTTTTACACACTTAAATTTTAATATTTTTAAATATTGATTGATTACAAGTTTTACAAAGTATCAATAATAATTATTATTATTATATAAAGCAACTTTAAATAAAACAAAATATACAAATATTCTCAGTTAGCGCCATCTAGCACAATATTGGCTTAGCTCACACTAGATTCAACCAATAGAAGTGTTCATACCTACTCGACCGAAATATATGGAGCAGCAGATTTTTTTTCGCCCTTTAGTTGTTGGTTCGATTGTAAAAGTTGCTCGTATACATGGGGACATTGACCCCTCAAAGTAAGACTGCGGACTTTGGTTACACGTTGTATACACAATAAAGCTTGTTAATAAATTTCACAAATTGTAAAATAAAACAATTAAGACATTAGATATCTATATATATAAAAATGAATACTACCTTTTTATTAGATTATAGGCTTGCGTTTGACCGCCATCTCGCCTAATGTTAAGCAATAATGCGGTCTACGTTGAAGCACGCTTGCCTAGAAGAAACCGATTCACTCGCCTCTTGAAGACACCCACTACTTCCCTTGGTCACGCTATAGCTTGAGAACGACTGCACCAAATTGTCAGGACAAGTTTTTTACATATTTTTTTTTATCGTACGGTAAAACTTTTAAGGAGGTGAGTCAAACCGCGGGCACAGATATTTATTTATAGATATTAATGTACCTGCACAGTGCGATCCTGAGTTTCAACCAGCTATGAAAGTAATACTGTTGGAACGCGGGCGGCTGCCGCTGGAATGACTCGGTCAATCTGCAACAGACATCACGACATTATTTTGACATTCAGTTAATATACAAGGTGTTGATACTCACGCCATATTTATAGAGCTAATGATAGTAAATATGTTGAATCATGTAAAATTACTTAATCTCCAAGGTAATTTAATAGCGAAATTTTCACTTTGTACGATCGGCGGATTTTTAGAATAAAACTTTAACGGCTCTAAGAATAAATTGATGAAATTGTCAAAAAAACAGCGAATTCCAATGCCTTCTTCTTATACATGCCCACTAGGAATTTCTCCTGTATTGCGCTGTATTACGAATATACATATCTCTCAAACACACACTGACACACGCTAGAATCCGTGAAAGAATCAAAACCGCGACATGCGGAGCAGCAGCCGATCTATCAACCACTGCGTTAACCGAATAGTAAATTTTACGAATGCCAATTTACAATCCCCCATTTTAAAAAGCTAATTTGGAAATTTGAAGCCTGGACGAGTCCAACACTTGTAACCGGATACGATCGCGTACTCCAGCAGACTTGTGGCGTGTGGAACTGTAACATTACCTCTCATACATCATCTCCAGTATGTTGTGCTTGATGCTGCCCGTGCACGCTAGCAGCACGTCCAGACACGAGTAGCCGGACACGATCGCGTACTCCAGCAGACTTGTGGCGTGTGGAACTGTAACATTACCTCTCATACATCATCTCCAGTATGTTGTGCTTGATGCTGCCCGTGCACGCTAGCAGCACGTCCAGACACGAGTAGCCGGACACGATCGCGTACTCCAGCAGACTTGTGGCGTGTGGAACTGTAACATTACCTCTCATACATCATCTCCAGTATGTTGTGCTTGATGCTGCCCGTGCACGCTAGCAGCACGTCCAGACACGAGTAGCCGGACACGATCGCGTACTCCAGCAGACTTGTGGCGTGTGGAACTGTAACATTACCTCTCATACATCATCTCCAGTATGTTGTGCTTGATGCTGCCCGTGCACGCTAGCAGCACGTCCAGACACGAGTAGCCGGACACGATCGCGTACTCCAGCAGACTTGTGGCGTGTGGAACTGTAACATTACCTCTCATACATCATCTCCAGTATGTTGTGCTTGATGCTGCCCGTGCACGCTAGCAGCACGTCCAGACACGAGTAGCCGGACACGATCGCGTACTCCAGCAGACTTGTGGCGTGTGGAACTGTAACATTACCTCTCATACATCATCTCCAGTATGTTGTGCTTGATGCTGCCCGTGCACGCTAGCAGCACGTCCAGACACGAGTAGCCGGACACGATCGCGTACTCCAGCAGACTTGTGGCGTGTGGAACTGTAACATTACCTCTCATACATCATCTCCAGTATGTTGTGCTTGATGCTGCCCGTGCACGCTAGCAGCACGTCCAGACACGAGTAGCCGGACACGATCGCGTACTCCAGCAGACTTGTGGCGTGTGGAACTGTAACATTACCTCTCATACATCATCTCCAGTATGTTGTGCTTGATGCTGCCCGTGCACGCTAGCAGCACGTCCAGACACGAGTAGCCGGACACGATCGCGTACTCCAGCAGACTTGTGGCGTGTGGAACTGTAACATTACCTCTCATACATCATCTCCAGTATGTTGTGCTTGATGCTGCCCGTGCACGCTAGCAGCACGTCCAGACACGAGTAGCCGGACACGATCGCGTACTCCAGCAGACTTGTGGCGTGTGGAACTGTAACATTACCTCTCATACATCATCTCCAGTATGTTGTGCTTGATGCTGCCCGTGCACGCTAGCAGCACGTCCAGACACGAGTAGCCGGACACGATCGCGTACTCCAGCAGACTTGTGGCGTGTGGAACTGTAACATTACCTCTCATACATCATCTCCAGTATGTTGTGCTTGATGCTGCCCGTGCACGCTAGCAGCACGTCCAGACACGAGTAGCCGGACACGATCGCGTACTCCAGCAGACTTGTGGCGTGTTGAACTGCTATTGGAGTGGCTGTAACAATCGAAATGTCACATTAGAATTAAAATGTTGTGTGGAGAAGTATGTGTGGTGTAACTTCAAAAGTGAGGAACGGCGTGATAAAGGAGCTTGTGGAATAAAAGAGGCAGTAACAAGGTGTATAATAAAAATAAATAAGATAAAAGGTTCTGATCCAAACGTTGAAGCCATGAACAGGTAGTTTATATAAAAGCAGCTGCGCATGAGTAACACAAATTACAATGCCACCCAAATGGGACATGTCTACGCAAGCTCCTATGACGGGCGCTCCGTTATAGAATAATAATTAAGTGATTATATCAACATAATACTCACGTATATCTGCCCAAGGCTGCGGCTGTTTATACAGCTGCAACTTTGGTGGTGTTACATGAAGTGATTATAATGCCACCCAACTGGGACATCTGTAGATATGATACTACGGAGCTCTGTTATAGAATAATAATTATATGAATACAATACTCACGTATATCAGCCCAAGGCTGCGGCAGTTTGTACAAGTGTAGCTGCGCATGCGTGTCTATAGCGAGTACAACGCCACCCAACTGGGACATTTCCACGCACGATACTATGGCGCAGCCGGCGCCACTCTAAACAAGAAATACTTCATATAAATCTAATACACTTGTGAGAGCTTACAAAAGTTTTGTTTTTTTAACTTAGTAGTTACTCACAGGAGCAGCTCCGGTACCGTACTTGGCTTTCTTGGGCGGCGTGGAAGCTGCTTCGTTACCCGTTGCACTGCTGACACCACCACTCGTCACAACCGCTCGACTACATAACTACAAGAGAGACGATATTTTTATAGATTGAATCCAATTACAACATTTTTCTAAAAACAACACAGTATAAAATAATATTGTCTATAAAGTTTCATTTCATGTGAGTTTATGGTGTAAGACATTTAGGGGTCCATTTGGGGGTTATTTTGTGGTTCATGTTATCTGGGGTTTCTTATGTTAGACATCTGGGGTTTCCTATGTTACTCATCTTCATCTGGGGCTCATAGTTATTGGGACTTCTTATGTTGGTCATTTGGGGTTCTTATTTCATGTCGTTAGTCTAATAAAACGGCAGTAAAAGCAACTTCAGTCACGTAATGATGCGTGTCCCTAGCCAGCAGATGTAACGCCCTGGGCGTGGCGAGCACGGCGTGGGGCGCGCCGCCGGGCAGCCTGCTACTTCACTCACGTAATGATGCGTGTCCCTAGCCAGCAGATGTAACGCCCTGGGCGTGGCGAGCACGGCGTGGGGCGCGCCGCCGGGCAGCCTGCTACTTCACTCACGTAATGATGCGTGTCCCTAGCCAGCAGATGTAACGCCCTGGGCGTGGCGAGCACGGCGTGGGGCGCGCCGCCGGGCAGCCTGCTGCTGGCCGCACACACCGCGCCTTCACCGCCCTCTACACCCCAAGCGGCTGTTTTCTGCCACACCTGGTCATAAAAGAAATATAGGATAGCACATTACGTGAAATAGATGCTTTTAAAATATCGAGGAGGTATGTTATTTTGGCCATTTGAATTCATAATTTGATATTATGAAAAAATATACCGAAGGGAAGAAGTCTTTCAGACATACATAAACATATACACTTTTCCTATAGTGGTAGGCAGCATCTTCAGAACAACCAATAGCAACCTGCTAGAATCCTTACATACACCTTTTGCTCCGTCCACATTCACACATTTGACTTTCATAATGTTTGCTAACTCACCAGTGTGTTGAAGCAGTCTGTGCCGGGCTTAGGACCGCCTCCCGGTGTAGTACTGCCTTGTAAAGGACCTTGACATTACAAACATACATAAAATATTAATTTAACAACGCATGCACCTTTGGAGATAAATGAAAATATCTAATAAAAAAGGCAAACTCTATTTACAAAAACAAAAAGACTATCGCCGGTGTAAACAAAACTATAAGTGCGAGATCGAGACAAAAACATTGATGATGTTCTCATCTCTATCTCGCACTTGTTGTGAGACAGTGACAGGAATAATGCTAAGTCGAAGGAGAAGGCAGTTTCCCTTCTAAGTCAACATACTGACGGGCATCTACGGAACCCTACACTACGCGTGGGCTGACAGGCACGTGGCCGGTTTTTATTTAACTGATACTGGCCTGGCGACGTCTGCCGCATGTTTGATAACTTGTGGGCAAAAACTTATTATTTCTGCACCATACTATGAATGTCAGGTAGAAAATGTCTAAGGCATTAATTCCGCCTTAGACGGCCTTAATAGGCCGTGAAAAAGATTAATTAAATAACTATGGAGCGTGACTTTTGGCGTGTATGGGGAGAGACTTTTGCCCAACAATACGAATGTAATATTTTTATTGATTAGTGATCAGTTACACCTATAGCTTCACTTCTATTTTGCCAGTCTAAAATCACAGCCTGTATTTAAATAAATAAAACAGTAATTACCTTTAGCAAACATCTTGTGTACTTGGTGTGCTCTTTCAGTGCATTTCCACATAGTAAGTGTTGCGCCCGCGATGAGGAGCGAGTCTGTATCCTCTCGCTGACACCACGTTATTGATACTTAAAGCAATCAAATACGTTATTTTGTATTAAATTTGAAGTAACTGAGAACTGTGCTTTTATCTGCTTATCGCTTCTGCAGTATAAGTGTGACAGATAGTGACATAACTACAGACAAGAGTTTATTCAAAATTTTATAGTCCATAAATTTTTTGAGTCTAATGAAACTATACGAGTCAGAAAGAAAAAGAGAACCAGGGGCCTGGTTCTCTTTTTCTTCTGAACCGTTGGAAACTGGCTTTTTCGAATTCGTGCGGCAAGTTATCGATCAGAACGTCCGTTCCGATACGGAAAAGTTTTCGAATGGTTCAGAATACGCCTACAGAGTAGAGAGAGAGAGAGAAAGAGAGATAAAGTGAGACCCACAGTAAGCGTCAAACATATTTTTAAAACGCGATGCGCCGTGACTTGACCAGTCATTCAGTCAGTACCATACAATAAACATCTAACTCGCGTCAAATTCTCCTAGTGTGATTCTAGTCATACAAAATAATATGTTATTAGTGTCACCACTCGTCGAGTCGCATCGCGTAAAAAAAAAGTGATTTCACCTTTTGAGTGAGACGGAGAAGACGAAAGATAAGAGGAGAGAGAAAGTTAAAGTGAGAAGGAGAGATTAAAAGAAAAAGAGTTTAAGAAAATCCAATGGAATTATTATATTACTGATGACATGGATGAATCACGTAAAAGGGGAAAGGCTTATCATAGGCGTAGTAACGGCGGGGGGGGGGGGGGGAGGTGAACTTAGAACCCTAGAATCCTTCTGGCCTACCCTTGAACATCCTTTAAGAAGAAATTACACGATAAATCTACAACAAACTCAATTTGCCACTTATTACGAAAAAATTGTGCGGGCGCGGGTTACGTCACGCCGGCGCACACGCAGCGCACGCAGATGATACACGTACCTGGCTGGGTGTCCTGCTGCGGCAGGTATATAGTGGGCAGCGGCGACAGCGCGAGGGCGGGCGCGGGCGCGGGTGACGTCACGCCGGCGCACACGCAGCGCACGCAGATGATACACGTACCTGGCTGGGTGTCCTGCTGCGGCAGGTATATAGTGGGCAGCGGCGACAGCGCGAGGGCGGGCGCGGGCGCGGGTGACGTCACGCCGGCGCACACGCAGCGCACGCAGATGATACACGTACCTGGCTGGGTGTCCTGCTGCGGCAGGTATATAGTGGGCAGCGGCGACAGCGCGAGGGCGGGCGCGGGCGCGGGTGACGTCACGCCGGCGCACACGCAGCGCACGCAGATGATACACGTACCTGGCTGGGTGTCCTGCTGCGGCAGGTATATAGTGGGCAGCGGCGACAGCGCGAGGGCGGGCGCGGGCGCGGGTGACGTCACGCCGGCGCACACGCAGCGCACGCAGATGATACACGTACCTGGCTGGGTGTCCTGCTGCGGCAGGTATATAGTGGGCAGCGGCGACAGCGCGAGGGCGGGCGCGGGCGCGGGTGACGTCACGCCGGCGCACACGCAGCGCACGCAGATGATACACGTACCTGGCTGGGTGTCCTGCTGCGGCAGGTATATAGTGGGCAGCGGCGACAGCGCGAGGGCGGGCGCGGGCGCGGGTGACGTCACGCCGGCGCACACGCAGCGCACGCAGATGATACACGTACCTGGCTGGGTGTCCTGCTGCGGCAGGTATATAGTGGGCAGCGGCGACAGCGCGAGGGCGGGCGCGGGCGCGGGTGACGTCACGCCGGCGCACACGCAGCGCACGCAGATGATACACGTACCTGGCTGGGTGTCCTGCTGCGGCAGGTATATAGTGGGCAGCGGCGACAGCGCGAGGGCGGGCGCGGGCGCGGGTGACGTCACGCCGGCGCACACGCAGCGCACGCAGATGATACACGTACCTGGCTGGGTGTCCTGCTGCGGCAGGTATATAGTGGGCAGCGGCGACAGCGCGAGGGCGGGCGCGGGCGCGGGTGACGTCACGCCGGCGCACACGCAGCGCACGCAGATGATACACGTACCTGGCTGGGTGTCCTGCTGCGGCAGGTATATAGTGGGCAGCGGCGACAGCGCGAGGGCGGGCGCGGGCGCGGGTGACGTCACGCCGGCGCACACGCAGCGCACGCAGATGATACACGTACCTGGCTGGGTGTCCTGCTGCGGCAGGTATATAGTGGGCAGCGGCGACAGCGCGAGGGCGGGCGCGGGCGCGGGTGACGTCACGCCGGCGCACACGCAGCGCACGCAGATGATACACGTACCTGGCTGGGTGTCCTGCTGCGGCAGGTATATAGTGGGCAGCGGCGACAGCGCGAGGGCGGGCGCGGGCGCGGGTGACGTCACGCCGGCGCACACGCAGCGCACGCAGATGATACACGTACCTGGCTGGGTGTCCTGCTGCGGCAGGTATATAGTGGGCAGCGGCGACAGCGCGAGGGCGGGCGCGGGCGCGGGTGACGTCACGCCGGCGCACACGCAGCGCACGCAGATGATACACGTACCTGGCTGGGTGTCCTGCTGCGGCAGGTATATAGTGGGCAGCGGCGACAGCGCGAGGGCGGGCGCGGGCGCGGGTGACGTCACGCCGGCGCACACGCAGCGCACGCAGATGATACACGTACCTGGCTGGGTGTCCTGCTGCGGCAGGTATATAGTGGGCAGCGGCGACAGCGCGAGGGCGGGCGCGGGCGCGGGTGACGTCACGCCGGCGCACACGCAGCGCACGCAGATGATACACGTACCTGGCTGGGTGTCCTGCTGCGGCAGGTATATAGTGGGCAGCGGCGACAGCGCGAGGGCGGGCGCGGGCGCGGGTGACGTCACGCCGGCGCACACGCAGCGCACGCAGATGATACACGTACCTGGCTGGGTGTCCTGCTGCGGCAGGTATATAGTGGGCAGCGGCGACAGCGCGAGGGCGGGCGCGGGCGCGGGTGACGTCACGCCGGCGCACACGCAGCGCACGCAGATGATACACGTACCTGGCTGGGTGTCCTGCTGCGGCAGGTATATAGTGGGCAGCGGCGACAGCGCGAGGGCGGGCGCGGGCGCGGGTGACGTCACGCCGGCGCACACGCAGCGCACGCAGATGATACACGTACCTGGCTGGGTGTCCTGCTGCGGCAGGTATATAGTGGGCAGCGGCGACAGCGCGAGGGCGGGCGCGGGCGCGGGTGACGTCACGCCGGCGCACACGCAGCGCACGCAGATGATACACGTACCTGGCTGGGTGTCCTGCTGCGGCAGGTATATAGTGGGCAGCGGCGACAGCGCGAGGGCGGGCGCGGGCGCGGGTGACGTCACGCCGGCGCACACGCAGCGCACGCAGATGATACACGTACCTGGCTGGGTGTCCTGCTGCGGCAGGTATATAGTGGGCAGCGGCGACAGCGCGAGGGCGGGCGCGGGCGCGGGTGACGTCACGCCGGCGCACACGCAGCGCACGCAGATGATACACGTACCTGGCTGGGTGTCCTGCTGCGGCAGGTATATAGTGGGCAGCGGCGACAGCGCGAGGGCGGGCGCGGGCGCGGGTGACGTCACGCCGGCGCACACGCAGCGCACGCAGATGATACACGTACCTGGCTGGGTGTCCTGCTGCGGCAGGTATATAGTGGGCAGCGGCGACAGCGCGAGGGCGGGCGCGGGCGCGGGTGACGTCACGCCGGCGCACACGCAGCGCACGCAGATGATACACGTACCTGGCTGGGTGTCCTGCTGCGGCAGGTATATAGTGGGCAGCGGCGACAGCGCGAGGGCGGGCGCGGGCGCGGGTGACGTCACGCCGGCGCACACGCAGCGCACGCAGATGATACACGTACCTGGCTGGGTGTCCTGCTGCGGCAGGTATATAGTGGGCAGCGGCGACAGCGCGAGGGCGGGCGCGGGCGCGGGTGACGTCACGCCGGCGCACACGCAGCGCACGCAGATGATACACGTACCTGGCTGGGTGTCCTGCTGCGGCAGGTATATAGTGGGCAGCGGCGACAGCGCGAGGGCGGGCGCGGGCGCGGGTGACGTCACGCCGGCGCACACGCAGCGCACGCACCATCGCGCCGCGGACCCGCCCGTCAGGCAGATAGCTGCTATTACGAGGCTGCCGTCTGGGAAAAATTACATATTTTATGGTCTCCTTCATACCAAGTTGAGTATCGAGTGGATTGAAAAAAATACATATAAAATAAAGGCATTAGAAACTCATGGACATGTGCATTCTCCCAATCCTCACCTATGGTGCACAGACCTGACGGAACATAAGAAGTCCGCACTTGGAATTTTCCAGCGAGCCATTGAGCGCTGTATTCTAGGAGTCAAAGTATCAGACCGCATAAGAAAAAACCTACGCTTCAAAACCCAAATCGCTGAAATTGATCAGAAAGCAGTCGAACTGGGGCCTAATTCTGCTAATTTATCAATGCTTCAGTTGAGTGTCGATAGTGTGTCGATGGAATGATTTTAGTTAGACCGGTGGTCTTATTAAGCTAGCAGACTACCAATTAACTAAAATCATTCCATCGACACACTATCGACACTCAACTGAAGCATTGGTAAATTAGCAGAATTAGGCCCCTGAAGTGGAACGGATATATCTGCCGCATGGCGGACAAGTTGCAGGCTAAACTTACACCCAACTGGGTTTCAGACTCCGATACACGACGTCGCGGCAGACTCAGACGGAGACAATGGGACGATATTGTGCTTGATACAAGTTGAGCAGCTGTTCTGGTGTTAAGTACCGTCGTACAGGAGGATGACTGATTTTTTTGCAGCTAGTTGAGCCTGGGACTCGAAGTAAGAGCCAAAGAAGACTCCAAGAAAGCTCAAGGTAGCTTGTATTGACTCCGCTTCGCAGAAAAGACACGTCTGGGTTTTTACTGCGTTGAACTAGACTAAGTTAACATTACCCCACTCGGAGACAGTTTTCATTGACAAGTTCAAGTGCTCAACCATAGCTTATCTGAGGCTCGGTTGCGCCATAATCGTAACCGACGTGTTACTTTATTATTTTGCCAGCTTTTCCATGTCAATTCTGTCAAAATGACGCAGTAACACGTTGGTTTCGGTTAAAGTTATCTTGGTGTAAATGAGCCTTAGAGACTGGATTTGCGGCCACCTAGCTCGTGCATTGGATGTGTAACTCTCAACAATGGCCCTGTCGTCTGAATACCCAAAGATTTTAGCAGATCGTTTACATAAAGCAATCGATCGTTTATATGTAAACACAACATTGCGGAGAATACTGATTCTTGAAGGACCCCGGCATTTATGGAGAACTCGCCAATCCTCCGATCCCTTAAGAAGTCTGATATCCATTTACACCGACTAGTGGGCAAGCCAAAAGAAGGAAGCTTGCTAATACGGCTGTCGTGCCAAAACCTGTCAAAGGCCTTCGAGATATCGGAGAAACAGCAATCGCTTCTACATGTTTCTCGACAGTCTCGCTCCAAATATAGGAGGGATACACTAGAAGGTCCCCAGTAGACTGGTTCCGGCGGAAACCGTATTTCCGGTTACTTGGAGGTGATTAACTTCAAGCTTCATTCATTATGCCAAGAGCTTATTATTAAGTACAAGTTCTGTGCTCTTGCAGAGTATGGACATTACTGATATGAGTCTGTAATTAGCAGGCTCAGCACGACTGCCCTTTTAAGGCACTGGTTGCAAGTTAGCTTGCTTGTAAGCTTGCGACACCTCCAGTCATCATCGAGATGCGAAATAGCCGTGTCATTATCAGCAAGTACTAAGAACTATGGCTGGTATGGCATCGGGGCCATCAAGATCGCGTAGCGTTTTACAAACCTTTTTTTGATGGATGCGAATGTCCGAAAACAAGTTTCTCATCCATTATGTGGAGCAAAGGTGTTGCGCCAGCAGTAAAAAGATGTGAATTATCCGCAAATAGAGGCAAACTTGGCCTTCTCCACAGTAGTGTGGGCCAATGACCTATCAGGCCTTAGTGGACCAGACGCGAGACGGCTTCTGACTTAATATAAAACAAATTTTCTCACCACTTGTGGCGGAGGGTGAGGTAACACACAAGCTTAAAGGAACTTGCACTAAAGCAACAATAGCTCTCGTCATTACATTATCAGTATAATAAAACTAAACAGAAACATAAAATTGTGTCACACACTATTAAAATTGTGTACTAAAAGTCAAAAGTCAAAAGGTTTTTATTTGAAATAGTCAAATTACACGCACTTAAGAAACGTCAAATGATTCTAGTTGCTCAGTTCCAAAAAGTTGATCATATGGAGAAGAGCGGAAGAGCGAGAAACTCTATAGACACTAATTTTTAATAAATAATAGTACAGTCTTGCTTTGTTACATTTTTGTGGTCACAAATATCCGAGAGCAATGTAGGTTAATGAGTGAAATAATATTAAAATATATATATATACTGAGCAATCCGATGCTATGCCATCTACGATAGGTACACAGGTAAACGCGATTTCTTCAGAGACTCTAAGTTTTAGAACATTAATGACTACATTGAGCTGGCATTTATAATATGGTGATGTCGGATCCTATCTGTATTAATAAATTTAGATACAATGTTAGTGCAATAGTGCTATAATGGAAATATTAAACTTATAAATTCAAGCGAATAATTGATATTATTGTCAAGACAAGTCAATAAAACATTATCAGTGACATAAAGTTTAAAAACTAATATTTATACTGACTTTTAGTAAAAACTACTAATCGCCAGGGAAGCCACATGCGCAGAAAATAGTTAATGCCACACTTCCTTATCATCAATGTAGTCTTTAACTTTATACTAAGCTTTCTTTATGAGAACCGATTTAACAAATAATTTAAACTTTTTACCCGTGAGATCTGTGACTATCCTTTGTATATGATTCCTTCTGTATATGATCAATCCTTTGATTGGGAATCATATGCCAATGGCGAGAGGGGTACGCCTGCTATAATTACTCCAGTACTAATTCCTTCAAGGGTCAGGCTTCAACAGTGGAGGTAGTGAGGGGTGACAGAAGTTCGATTCAACTGACTTTGCCAGGGACCAAAATGCTACGGTTAATTATTACATTGGTACATGTTTGTTTTATAAGTCATGTGTTAACAACATATGATATAAAAATAAATAAATAATCAGCCTATAACTGTCCCACTGCAGGGCGCGGGCCTCTTCTCATACAGAGAAGGCACGAACTTAATCACCACGCTAGCTCACTGCGGGTTGGCGATTTCAGACTACCAAGTCCAGGTTTCCTCACGATGTTTTCCTTCACCGTCTGTGATGTCTTAGATGAATTAAGAAAGTACATATGACATTGAAAAAGTCACATTGGTACATGCCAGATTTAAACCCACAACCTGAGGCTCAGGCGGCGGGCTCGTAACCACTCGGCCACCACGACACATATGATATGATTCAGTTTTATTTAATCTTGTTTTTCATATAAACACATCAACACGGTCTAGGGATATTTTTAAAAAAGCGAATTACTATCAATATGTTAATTATTTATATAGATAGATAGATAGATAGATAGATAGATAAAGCGTTTATTTAGTGCAATACATGACACAAATAATAAGAACAAATTTACAAAAGACAAATAAAGTTAACATAGGTAGGTAGGTAGTAGCACGATCGGGTCGGTATATGACATGTATATATTTAAAAGATACGTTATTTAATATTCTACCATTTTCTAGTAATGGTTAAGGTACTTCGATTAAAATTTCAGGATTTTATGGAAAAAAAATGAAGCATAGACGGAAACCGTATATGAATTAACTTTTAATTTATGAGTAAAAACTGAAAAAAATAGAAAAATCATTTAATTTGTGTTTATAAACTTGAAGTTAGTAGTCTGAGAAAGCGCCCATGATGTTCATAACACATCGGCAACGATTCGGCATGCTCAGAACAAGGTTGTCAATGTCTTGCTGCGGAATATTGTCCCATGTCCTTCTGAGGTGCGCAAAAAGTTGATCTTCTGTAGCCAGATTTTCAGGAACTTCCTTCAGAGCTCTTCTTTGCAGCATATCCCACGCATGCTCAATGGGATTTAGATCTGGCGATTGAGCAGGCCAGTCTAAGGCCCTAACATTGTGTGTATGTAACCAAGCTGCTACCGTTCTCGCCGTGTGTGCCCGGGCATTGTCGTGCATGAGCAGGAAATCTTGCCCCATTTGTGTTCTGTGGGGCAAGATTACGGGCCCCAGCACCTGTTGGACGTATCGTTCTGCCGTCATATTGCCCCGCACCCAAACGAGATCCGTCCGTCCTCCAAGACGAATTCCTGCCCAAACCATAATTGTTCCTCCTTGGTATGGGTGAACTTCCTGAGGGTTCTGAAGACGGCTCCATCGTCCAGGAACTCGCCAAACACGCGTCCTTCGTGAATCTGGATGGAAGCCGAACCTGGATTCATCCGTGAACAGCACATTGGACCATTGTTCACGGCCCCAGTCCACGTGGTTCCGAACCCATTCTAATCGTCGTCCACGATTGCCTCTCCGTAAAGGTGGGACCCGGAGTGGTCTACGAGAGCGTAGATTGCTTTCATGCAGTCGCCTTCTTACAGTTTGGTCACTCACAAGCACTTGGTGTTCCACTCGCAGCCTTTGGACCAATTGAGTCGCCGTTGCATTTGGTTGAGCTCGCGCAGTAATTTGCAAAAATCGGTCTTGTCTGGGGGTAGTGATGCGACTTGGCCCCCGGTGCCTCTCCGCTACTTCACCTGTGGCACGATAGCGTGTCCACAATCTTGAAATTACATTTTGGTGGGTCCCTATGGCCTCAGCAACATTACGCTGAACAGACCCAGCTTCCAGCATTCCCACAGCTCGTAACATCTCCGCCCTCGTCAAATGTTGGCGTTCATCAAGACATTTTTATGCCACCGAAACAAAAGAATTTTCAAAAATTTGAATTTGTAATTAGTCTGAGATAAATTACAAACAAATCGGTGTATAAAAGATTCCAATGCGGCCAGTACTTTTCGAGTTATTTAATTGAGTATGAAATACCCCTAGACCGTGTTGATGTGTGTATTTGCAAGTTTACTGAGTGACATTTTAATCTTAACGAACGAGCTATTTAAATAAGAAGACTTACTCTTGTGCGTGATGCTGGCGGCGGTGATGTGGTCCCGGGTGGGTCGCAGACAGTCGGTGACCACATTGGCGCGGGTCCCCTCCGCTGGGGGGGTCATCACGCCAATGAGGCCGGTCGCTGTTATTATGCAGGCACCTTCGCAAGCTATTCCGCTGAAAGGAAATTTAGAATTAGGAAAAAGGGGCTCGTGGCTAAGTAACGTCCGCACAGATCGATTGATCGAGATTAAGCTATGGTTGCCGTGGTCGGTTTGTGGATTGGTGATAATCATTTCATATCGAAACCCTTCCGTGCTTCGGAGAGCTCATTAAACCTTCGCTCCCGGTCGTCAAATGAAGATCTATGACAGCCGTTACGGACAGTCCAGAATAAAGAAACTCACAAACATACATGCAAGTCTGACCACTAAACTGCTCGAGGTCCTGGGTTCGATTTCCGAATCGGGTAAAGTGTTATTGGGTTTTTCTGTTAGGAAATTCTCAGCAGCAGCCCGGAGTTAGGAAGTTGGCGGTGCGATACCCTTCGGTCGTGTCGGACTGCCGTCCCATCGGACTATGAGAGTGAAGGAAGAGGGAGTGCACCTGTGATTGCGCATACACTTGTGCACTGTAATACCTCCTGCGTACTCGGCTAATCTCCGTGGCCGCCGTGGCCGAAAAGTCGGTCGGAAATATATCATAGTGTTACCCAGTAACTTGGGGGTCAGATGAGGGATCATATGGGGGTTAGAGGCAGTCGCTCCGTGTAAAATACTGATACATTAGTTACAATTGACACTTTAATTGGTGACTGTGGTAATTGAAAAGCATTAAAGAATCATTTTGTTTGGTATTAATACCCGGGACAATTATTGCTCACAGTACCAATCCTTACCCAAATCCTTTCAATGTGGGAGTAGATCTCAGCATCTGTATCCTGTCAGTGATGGGGGAGTCAGGCTTTTTATCCAGCATGATCAGTCGCCGCCCGTTGTGGAAGAACGTCGCCCGGATGACGTGTTCACCTGTTAATAATAATACATTATAATACGAGTGGGCTAAATTGGTCATTATGCTAGACTGGATTGCAGCCCAAGCCGCAGGTGAAGGTTGTTATGCAACCGAGAGTGTTATGACCAATGCTCAAGCGTTACAACACACTTGCGTGGAGTAAAATAAATAAACTTTCATGTAGTCCTAAAAGATCACAATTTCTTTATTTGAGTGATGCGGAGGAATGTTTCATTCATTTCTTCATTTGGCGAGGAAAGAAAACACAGTAAAAGTAGAGGAGAACTGAGGAATGATGGATGGATTGTGTGAAAGATGATATGGCTAGAAAAGGAGTGACCGAGATGACAGATGATATGGAAGAAAAAGACATCTGCACCTGCTCCAATTAAATTAAGCTAAGGGCAGGGGGATGGTGACATGTTACCTACCTGGAAAGTTAGCAGTATAGATGCTAGTCCACTCATTGAGCAGGTGATCCTTTTGAGTGTACACTGACACCTCTCCTTCTGTTGTAGCTACGAGGAGCTGCTTGCCTTCAATGTCCCATTCTAGGACTGATATCTGAAATGAGATGGATAAGGAATTATTCACACTTTTGTTATCACTTTGATGGAGACATGATTTAAGTTTTATTATTATTCATATATGCATAGCTTGCTTTTATGCCCCGAAGGGGTAGCCAGAGGTATACACACTAATTATTCAATTATCCAAACACCAGACTGCTATTGAGAATATCTTAACAGAAAAACCCTTTGCCTGACCCAAATTGAACCCAGGACAGGTCAGCAATCGCGCTTGTGTCCACTAGACCAATAAGGCAGTCATATTGTTATGATTTCTATAAAGGTTGTGAGTATAGTGTTAAACTCCACCCTTTATACTCTTCCCCGACCGAATTTTCGGTCTATCTCCACGTAGATAAAGACCTCATGCTTAAAAGTCGCGCTCCACACTACTAGACCAACGAAACAATGTGGACACGGCCTGTGTTTTACATGAATGTGTATGTAACAGGTAATATTTTTAGCAGCAAAACAACCGCCAAGTTGCGGCTCCTTTACCTGTGCCGCACGCGATGCGTCACCATCCTCACTTAACATAACAAATTGTTTGATCCTTTGGCTAGTAAGTGGTGTAATTAATATTTTTATGCAGATGATAGATATGTAGCTGCAACACCAAACTGTGTCCCCTGGTCTTGTTATCACTATTTTTCTGCCTCTCACTATAGAAGCAAATTTAAAGGCATATTTACATCATCCTACTAATATTATAAACGCGAAAGTTTGTATGTATGGATGTTTGTTACTCTTTCAAACTCAAACTCAAACTCAAAATTTTTATTTGCTTTCCACAATGGTGTTTGAAGATGGTAAGTAAAATAATGTAGTACATCGTGGACCCTGTTGGGCACGCAAACATTAGGAGAGAGGAAGAACATTAGTAAGAAGGTACTTATAGCATTGGTAAGTAATTCTTTTTATTTATTAAAATATCTACATAAATAAATTATTTATTATATATGTAGTAGAATACCTATTTGCTATTCTTAATTTAATATTTATTGTAAGTATCTATAGTTTTTAATATATGTATTTATTATTTTTAATTATAATTATGTACTTACTTATTTATATTTAAAATTTTTACCTACCTATAATTTTAAGTAGGTACCTATCTAGATAAGCAAGTAATAATTGATAAAGATATATATGTAACATAGAAATAACATAGTGATATTTGTACTGTTTATATATTATTGTAGTCATACAATATCAATATTTATTTACTTATTTATTATATTGTATTATGTTAAGTTGGCATTTAATTTATAATACTTATCGAGGCATTTATATTATCTTTATTTATTATTACCATAAATTTTATGTTAGGATTCTTAAAATTTATCATTTAAATATTCATTTATGTGGTAATAGCTTTTTTGGAGTAATAATTTCTTTAATTTGTTTATGAATGTATTATCTTTGTCTTCCCTTTTAATATCTTCAGGTAGCTTATTATATATTTTTATAGACATAACATATGGACTAGATGAATGCATTTTCATTTTTGAGCTAGGTAGGTTTAATCTATTTTTATGTCTTAGAGCGTAGCGAGTTTGTATTTCTTCTCTTTTTGTGTAAAAATCTTTATGTTTTCTTACAAATTTACAAGTTTCTAGGATGTATATACTGGGGAGGGTTAGTATTTTTAGCTTTTGGAAATGGGGCTTGCCTGTTTCAGTATTTTCAATGTTTACTAAAATTCTTATCAATTTCTTTTGCAGAATAAACAGGGTGGGTGCATCTGTGCTGTTTCCCCATAGGGTGACACCATAATTTAGCCATGCGGAGGCATAAGCGTAATATGTTGTAAGCGCGGTTTGTAAATTAGTGGTCTTTATTATTTCTCGGAGGGCATATGAGAATTTCGATAGTTTAGTTTTAATTTTCTGTATGTGAGATTTCCAGTTGACATGAGTATCTATATTTAAGCCAAGCAGAGTGAACTCTTGAACCATTTCTATTTTTGTGTTTTTATATTCAAAGTTTAAAGTGAGTGGTGATTTTTGTGGTGGGTGAAATGTCATTAATTTAATTTTAGTATAGTTAATTTCTAGATTGTGTTCAGTCATCCAGTCTATCGTTTTATCTAATAAGTTTTTTAATGTTTCATTCAAGTTAATGTTATTATTATTTTTACAGGGAACTAATAGGGAAATGTCATCAGCAAACAGTACACAAGGTCCCTGGATATTGTTAGGGAGGTCGTTTATATAAACGAGAAATAGTAGGCACCCTATGACACTACCCTGTGGTATTGATGCATTGATGATTTCTACATCAGAACGAATATTTTGTATTTCGTTACTGTTATTATTAAAGAATTCAATCTCAACTTGGTGTTCCCTATTTTTTAAATAAGATGTAAACCACTCATGCGCTTTTCCTCGTATCCCTATTCTATGTAATTTATCTAATAGTAGTTTATACTGCACTCTGTCGTAGGCTTTCTTCATATCTAACAATATGCCAATTGCATATTCTTTGTTATTTATGATATTAAGTACCTCTTGCATGTATTTGTAGACGGCTAATGTAGTAGACCTATTTTTTCTAAAGCCATTTTGTGATTCATTAAATATTTTGTATTTTTCACAAAACGAGTAAACTCTATTGCACATTGCTTTCTCAAAGATTTTTGATGCTGTTGGTAATAAGGCTATTGGTCGGTAGTTATTGGGATCTGTTTTTGAGTTCTTTTTATAAATTGGTTTAATAATTGCTTTTTTTAACATGTCAGGGAAAGTCCCTTCCTCAAAAGATTGATTTATTAGTAAGTAAAAAGGCAGGGTTAATTCTTTTGCACACTGTCTAATTAGTAATGGTGGTAGTTCATCAACACCGCAGCTCTTTTGCACACTGTCTAATTAGTAATGGTGGTAGTTCATCAACACCGCAGCTCTTTTGCACACTGTCTAATTAGTAATGGTGGTAGTTCATCAACACCGCAGCTCTTTTGCACACTGTCTAATTAGAAATGGTGGTAGTTCATCAACACCGCAGCTCTTTTGCACACTGTCTAATTAGTAATGGTGGTAGTTCATCAACACCGCAGCTCTTTTGCACACTGTCTAATTAGTAATGGTGGTAGTTCATCAACACCGCAGCTCTTTTGCACACTGTCTAATTAGTAATGGTGGTAGTTCATCAACACCGCAGCTCTTTTGCACACTGTCTAATTAGAAATGGTGGTAGTTCATCAACACCGCAGCTCTTTTGCACACTGTCTAATTAGTAATGGTGGTAGTTCATCAACACCGCAGCTCTTTTGCACACTGTCTAATTAGTAATGGTGGTAGTTCATCAACACCGCAGCTCTTTTGCACACTGTCTAATTAGTAATGGTGGTAGTTCATCAACACCGCAGCTCTTTTGCACACTGTCTAATTAGTAATGGTGGTAGTTCATCAACACCGCAGCTCTTTTGCACACTGTCTAATTAGTAATGGTGGTAGTTCATCAACACCGCAGCTCTTTTTACTTTTTAGGCTTCTTATTAGGTCATATACTTCTTGAGGTTCTGCTGGTCGAAGAAACATAGTATTTTCAATGGATTGAATGATATGAGTGCCATTGCGTATGCTTTTACCTGATTCGTGATTTTGACCTACATTCGCAAAGAAAGTGTTGAAGGTGTTTGCAACTAGTCGTGGGTCTGATACGTCCGCATCGTCTATTTTTAGTTGTATATTGTATTTTTCACTTTTTAGTTTTTTATTTGTACGCTCATTTATTATGCTCCACATTGTTCTTATCTTATTCTCTGATTTTTTCATTTTATTTATATAATGTATTTTTTTAGACTTTATAACAAGTTTTTTCAGAGTTTTTTCATATTTTTTATAATATGTAGTAAGAATAGGGCTCTTTATTTTCAATGTTAATATTTTTAGCAATCTTTTATTTTTACATGAGATTTTTATGCCTGTTGTTAGCCAAAATTTTTTATATTTATTTTTTATTTTGATTTTACGATTAGGTATGAATTTATCAAGTATGTTTAAGAGAGTAATATTAAATGCATTGTAGTTCTCATTTATATTTTTATCATATTTTATTATATTTTGCCAATTTTGTGACTGTAAATTAGTTTTAAATTGTTGTATATTTTTATCATTACATATTCTTTTCTTTATATACCATCTATTTTGTTTTGTTTTTTGAGGTAAGTTCACATTTTTTCATTTCTCTTCATTCTTTAGTAAGTAACCGTTGAAAAATAATAAATATGAATACACCTCATGAAAGTTATTACAAAAATTGAGAAACACTTACAGGATAAGCAGTGCTGGTAACTTTATGACTATCCCACGGCGTGTCCAGGTCACAAACATACACATGACCCCCCCAGGTGTCCCCCTCCGTATCATCCAGCTCAGTTGGGGATGAGTATGCAATGATATTGCATGTTGATATTGTGCAGATTGGACGCACCACTTCATGATCAGATATTCTGTGAATCAAGAACCAAACTAAGTTTCAGTAATAGAAGAAAATATTTTCATAAGAACCTCTGAATGTATCTGAAAGCATGTTCATTTAAAGTTATAATATTAAATGGAAAACGAAAACAGTCACGAGCAGGATTCAAACCCGCACCCCCCGGTCAAACACTTCAGGCGCTCTGACCACTAAGCCATCTTGGCCTCTGCTCACTACCCTATATAAACATATTCTATTTTTCAATTTAATATTATAACTTGTGGAGAAAGTGTAATCATCCCACTGTTGAGACTGAACTGAAAAAAAGGAAAATATACACCTACTGTCCTAATACACAATAACTTTATTTCGCTCCACAATGTGTAAAGGTCTTATATATAACAAAGTAGTAATTGTGGACCCTGTCGGGCACAAAATAATAAAAAACACAGGAAACTGTGTTAACTGTGCTAAAAACTAAAATTGATGTTTTTTTTTGATATAAAACAAAATAAGGTAGATTGTTTTTATAATTGTTGTTATTTTAGGGAATATTAATGAGACTGTTGATTATGATCTCCAAAAAAGTATGTGTTAAGGTTCTTACTATTTTTTTTAATAAATAGTAATTCATGACTCTTGTTTTCTTATCATGAATATAGTAATAATACTGTTTAAATAAAAAAAGTCTATTAACCTTTCGGCTCAGCAACATACAGAATTATATGTTGTAACAATAAAAATCTCTTGTGTCTGCTAATGAGCGAGGCAACAGCTTAAGCAAATATACCAAAGGAGAAAATTGTTTTATAAGAATTGAAGCAGAGGTAGTCGAAATGACTTATGATTAGTATTTGTGTTCGTAAAATATGATTAGTATTCTAGGGTTAATGGACAATAGTATTTAAAATACTATTTTCTTAATTTATTGAATGAACTTTTTATATTATTTATTTTTTATAAAATATTCAATAAATTATACTGTTACATTCAGGAAATAAGAACATACCTATTGAATGTTAAATATACGGGATATTATACCGTTCAGTGTCCTGTATTGGTTTCGACAAAATAAGGGGCATGGCCAAACTTATGGCTGTAAAGTATAGGACTTCTGGTCACCCTATTCGGACAGCTTCAACAACTCTAACTCAAGGTTGACTTCTAACACAAGCCCAAATTCAAACACAGTCCATGTAGGAAGATGGTTACGAATATTGAGGTGAGAGGTGTTTTTCTATACCAGTAGCAGAATATTGAATCATCAAGATTGAAGCTTATAGCTGTTTGTTTTCAGTGTAATCTGGGCAATCTCATGGCTCCACAATGCAGCGATCTAATTTAAAATTAAATCTACTCACTGACGCACTCATAATAAATAAATAATAAATATGTATCTAAAAACAAACAAATTGTAATTACCTTTCAAAGTGCGGAGGCTCGCATTTCAGAGGCTTACGCCTCATGGAGTATATTAATTCCATTTTTATTTGATTGCTTTGATTCACTAGCTCCAAATAATACCTAATTTACACGATTTTGTCTGTAAAAAATAATTTTGTAACCATCCATACAATATATATTAAACTATTTGCAGTATCTGCTTGTCAATTTAGTACACTGTTTGACTTTGACAGTTGATAGCAGTGATGTAGATAGTTTGCCCAATGAAGTTGGTACAGACGTTGCTAAAATATGGTATTTCAATAAATGAAAAAGTTATACCTTCATTGATCATCCCAGTTAAGATATAACTTTAAAAAAGAAAAAAAGTTTTACTTCCATTGGACATAGCTAGTTCGCACTATCTTCGATGAATTTAAATGACGTAACTGAAGTGCACAACTTATTATTATAGTATTGTAAATCTAATTATAATTGTATATTATTGTCCTAATAAATTGAATTTAATCAGAATACTCAAAATTAAAAAAAATATTCAACAGTAAATAATAATAACTTATTATTATTGTAAACAGTAAATCATAACAATAATCAATAACGACATAAGAGGTAAATTAATACAGATGAAGCGAAAAAGATATGGAAATTGATAGTATCTACCTACCCCCATGGGAAACAGGAGTGATTGTAATATGTATGTATATATGAATATCTCAATAACGCCTAACAAGCGATATAAATTAGAGATGCCACGAATAGTTATTTGGCCGAATACCGAATATTCGGCGAGGCTCGTGACCGAAGCGCCGAATATTCGGCAGCCGAATACTCGGCGACACTTAGTACTTTTCGTGGTTGACTAACTCGTCCCTTACGTGTCTAAACTTGCATAGCTGAAGTAGTACGTAAACGCGGGAAGCTTTGTTTCATTTATGATTAGGTTGCGGTCACAACACGTGCTGATTCTTGGTGCATCATACTGTACATACTGAGTGTAAACTAAATATTACTTTTACTGTGATTGATTATCTTAAGAAATGTCACTATTTGTTCGAGAAAAGCAAAATGATTCCATTTAATAAAAAAATCACCTGTTTGGAAATATTATGAAATTAGTAGTGAAGACATATGCAAAAAAAAAAATTTTTTTCATCCATCATAACTTCCCACTGGTAAATTTTAAATATTAATATGTTAATTTGTTGGTTAAATAAACATGTTTGTGAGTAATATTTTGAGTTCTTTTTTCATTTGCGTATTCGGCCGACAACCGAATAGTGATAAAATTTGGCCGAATAGCCGAATACCGAATAGTTGCGGAAACATTCATGGCATCTCTAATAATAATGCCTGAAATTCTGTTCTTAAAAATAGGAAAACAAAAATATAATTCATGGTCGATGTCAAAAACTTGGTATTTTTGCTTATCAGGACAGTATTTAGTTGGTATAGCTTAGAGGACCAGACGGGAGACGGCTTCTGCCTGAATATCAAAGAAATTTGCTCGCCACTTTTGGCAAGAGGTGAGGTTACACACAAGCACAAGAACTTTCCCTAAAGAAACAACATTATCAGTAATAAACACAAAAAGGAAAACTAAATAGTTATTTCAGTATCTGATCACAAGTCAATACATTATCAGTATTAAGATGAAACACATAAAAAAAAACTAAACACTAACATAAACATGTGTAACACACGATTAAAATCGTGTTCTATCATTGTAACCATACAGGTAACCGGTATAAAGGTATTTGATTGAGAATCATATGCCAGTGGCGTACTAACGGGGGTACGCCTGCTTAAACTAACTCCAGGGTCCTGAGTCTGAACCATCGGAAACTGGCGTTTTTGAATTCGTGCGGAAAGTGTCTAATCAATAGGCTTATTCTGAACCATTCGAAAACTTTCCCGTCTTGAAACAGAAACTTTAACTTAAACTACGGCGGTAGAAAATTAAAAAAGAATGTTATATTTTATAAAATATCTTATCTACAAATATATATCATGCTTTATCAATTTCATCGTTTTTAATGTCGCTTAGAGGTTCTAATCGGAAACTTTCCGTACGGATTCGAAAACGCCAGTTTCTGATGGTTCAGAATCAGGGCCCAGAACATCTAAGTGATATTTAAAAACAATGAAATTGATAAACCATGATATATTTTTTTCTACCACATTAATCCAAGTTAAAATTTCCATTTCGATACGGAAAAGTTTTCGAATGGTTTAGAATAAGTCTACTGTACTAATGGCATAAAACCCCTTTTTTTTCCGTATACCAGGAAATTAGGACGTCTAACATCACTGGTTGACAGTACCATTTGACAAGTATTCTTTTTTGGCTTCAAGTAGCAATTCGGTCTATGCGTTGGTGTAAACACGTTCTTTCGAATTTTCTGTGCTGTTTTTTAGGTTTTGCGGGTGTTTAGTATCTTTAATTGTCGTTTTTGTGCCGTGTTGTTGGGTGTTCGCCGTCCCCTGATTAATACCTTCTCTCGTTTCATTTCCCTCATTTTAATGAGGGAAATGGACGACGATGAACCCCCGGATGGGGGAGGTGGTGTTTCTACCGATCCTGACATATTTTCTTCTCTGGACTTGACTAACGATCCGCGTAATCAGGTTGATAAAAAATTAAAGAGAGCGGCTGTGGAAGATTTAGGTATCGAATCAAAAAAAAATAAGCCTCCTTCAATGTCTTATCAATCGACTTATTCTAAACCCGGTTTTGAGGATAATGGTAAGATTTTATACAATGACGAATGTGATAAGGGGCCTTTTATCATCCATGTCACAAGATCGGAACCTGATGTGTCGGCAGGTCAGTCTATCAGATTACTTAAGTTTGCTCAGCTTATCCATAAGAATAACGTGAAGGGTATTGTAAGGGGTGGCATTAAGGCTCTTGGAAGATCCAAAATAGCCATCGAGTTTAGTTCTGCGTCCGACGCGAATAATTTCACCAACAATCAAATTTTGACATCTAACAAATTCACAGCCTCTGTTCCGAAATTTCATGTTTTAAGAATGGGCGTAGTGCGTAATATCCCGACGGACTGGACATTAGAGGAATTGGTTGAAGGCATTCAAACTCCTAATAATTGTGGTCAAGTAATTAAAGCTCGTCGGTTGAATGTCAAATCCCGAAAAGACAATTCAGTTTCTTGGATTCCTTCTACCTCTGTGGTGTTGACATTTACCGGGCAAACTCTCCCTGAGAGAGTATTTTGCTATGAATCTTCTCTTCCTGTTTCGATTTACCAACTTCCTACCATTCAGTGTAGAAATTGTTGTCGTTTTGGCCATATTGGTTCACAATGCCGCTCTACTCCTCGCTGCTATCGCTGTGCCCAAAACCATCCTGGGGATAGCTGTTCTATTGTGGATGAATCTGCCTCTTGCCTGCTGTGTAGGGGAGCTCACAAAGCAACTGATTTCAGGTGTCCTGAGCACTCCCGACAAAAATCTATAAAGCTCGTCATGTCGCAGGACAACATTAGTTATTCCGAAGCTTCGCTAAGATTTCCTAGTACCAACCGTCTTTATTCCGAAGTATTTAAATCATCCCCCTTCCCCACTCTTTCTGGTTCTCCTCAATTGACTAAAGAATCTCACTCTCGTCCCCTTACATCTCCTCAGGCTTATTCTTATACTAAAACTATTACTAAATCTCCTCGTCCTTCTCCTTCTCTTGGGAAATCTTATGATATTCAGGCTCATAGGAATCTAACTAAATCCCCTCTGTCCTCTCAACATAATGGCTGTGCCTTTTCTTCTCCTCCTATAGAATCGACCCCTCTACTTACTCCCAATGACAATTTAATAGAACTCCTCACTTGTTCCCTTATTAATATAATTTCGAAATTCTCTGACTCACTACCGAACAATGTCATTTTGTTACTCCAAGAATTGCTCGTTGCTTTAAGTAATAAAAATAGGTCAGATCCTTCTACAATGGAATTGTAGAAGTATTCGGCGTAAGAAACATGACATTATTTATTTGTTAAACCACTTTAATGCTGCCCTCCTTGCGGTTTCTGAGACATGGTTGCTGCCGGGATCCAGTTTTAGGGTCCCTGGGTACTCTTGTCTTCGGGACGACAGGGATGATGGATGGGCAGGCTGTGCCCTACTCGTCTCAAGATCAATTACTTTCTCCCAAATTACAATTCCTCCCCACAGCCCTGATTTCCATGTTGTAGCAGTAAGAGCTTTCAATATTTCTTTTTTATCTTGTTATATTCCTCATCCTAATTCCAGCCTTATTTTAGAATTGAATAATATTATCTCTTCCATATCAGGTCCTCTCATTGTGTCAGGTGATTTTAATTGCCACCACTCCATGTGGGGATCTCATTTCTCGGACTCGTCATCTTCTTTTTTGCTTGATCTCCTTGATGACAATAACCTTTGTATCTTGAATGATGGATCTGCAACTCGCAGGGTATCTCCTGCCCAAAATATAAGTGTACCTGACCTTTCCTTCTCTTCCCCTTCTCTTGTAAATTCTGTCTCTTGGTCTGTTTTGCCTATTTCCTATGGTAGTGACCACTTTCCAATTTTAATCCATTTAAATAATGTATCTACTCCAGCCCCTGTAACCCATACTTTACAGAGGTATAGACTCACAGACGCTGATTGGGATAAATATTCTCTTCTCTTAGACGCTAGAGTCAATTCTCTTCGTCCAGTTGATCATTCAAATTTTTTGACTTTATACGATGACTTTGTGTCCTGTTTATTCTTGACTGCTGACGAATCTTTTCCCCTTAAAAATTCATCTCGCGGTCGAATTCCTTCCCCTCCTTGGTGGGATAAAGAGTGTACGGCTTTCGTTCGTCGGCGGAATGAAGCCGAAAATAAATATGCAAATGACTTAACAATGGAAAATTACATTAACTATCAAAAAATTTGCGCTGTCACAAAAAGACGGTTAGCTAAGAAAAAGTCTTTGGGTTGGCAAAATTTTTGTGAATCTTTATCGCCTCGCACTCCATTAAGTGTTGTGTGGCGTAAGATTAAGTGCTTTCGCCAAACATTTGTGGATCCCAATATCTCCTCGAATGATCCTCAAACATGGCTAGATCACTTTATTAATAAGTTGGCCCCTCCTTTTGTCCCTAATCATGACAGCCTTCCTGTTTTCCTAAGTTCCCCTTCTTCATCTGACAGAATGAATAACCTCTTTTCTTTTTCCGAGCTTCTTTGTGCTCTTGATCACTTAAAAGATTCTTCTCCTGGAATAGATGGTATTCCGTACTCTTTCATTTGCAAATCTTCTAATTCTACCAAACAATACCTTCTATCTATTTTTAATGCCATATTTTTTACGGGAAATATTCCTGAATCCTGGAAGACCCAGATAGTTATTCCCATCCTTAAACCAGGAAAAGATCCTAATGACCCTTCATCTTATCGGCCCATTGCCCTTTCATCGGTTTTGGCAAAGATTTTGGAACACCTCATTAAAAACAGACTAGAATGGATTTTAGAAAATAGAGGCCTGCTCTCCAGTAGCCAGTTTGGCTTTAGACGTGGCATGAGCACTATAGATAGTCTCAGCATTCTTACTTCAGAAATCAGGCTCGCTTTTTCTCGTAATGAGCATGTTATAGCGGTCTTTCTTGACATATCTTCGGCATACGACAATGTTCAGCTCCCGTTACTCAGACAGAAAATGCTTCATCTGAATATTCCCGTAAGACTGGTCAATATTATTTGTAATTTACTTATGTGCCGTTATGTATCTGTTCGTTCTCAAGGAAATCTCCTTCCTCCTCGAATGGTATGGAAAGGCTTACCACAGGGATCTGTGTTAAGTCCCCTTCTATTTAATCTATACACTGCAGAATTGGATTTATCCGTCAGTTGTTTCTGCAAAATTCTTCAATATGCAGATGACATAGCCCTTTATTCTAGTTCCACCAACTTCCTGGATATTGCTCATAAATTAAACACAGCTCTTGGGTATCTGAATGATTGGCTTTGTGATCATGGTTTGTCAGTTTCAGTCCCAAAATGCCATGCAGTTGTTTTTTCTCGCAAAAGAAATATTCCCCCAATCAGTCTCTCTATAACCGGTGATCCGATTATGTTTCAAGATAAAGTGAAATTTTTGGGAGTCATTTTAGATTCTAAAATGTCTGGATTACATCATTTATATTACGTTTATAATAAATGTGAAAAGAGTGTGAACGTCTTGCGGGCCTTATCTGGGGTTCGTTGGGGTTCTCACCCTTTTTCTCAGAAAATCCTATATAACGCCATAGTGCGTAGCCATATGGATTATGGTTGCTTTCTTTTAGAACCGTGCAGCAAAATGGCTTTAAATAAATTGGAAAAGATTCAATCTAAATGCCTACGCATTATTACTGGTGCAATGAAGTCTTCTCCAATTAATGCCCTCCAGGTCGAGTGTGTGGAGCCTCCTCTGCATCTTCGTCGCCAACTTCTTGCAGACAGATTTTTTTATAATAAAACACAGTACGTTCACCATCCTTTATTAAGCATTTTACGCTCTTTGTCCCGTGAGATTGGTACTTCTGGGTACTGGTTGAATAAATCCCCTCCTCTCCTTTCGAATGCCTTCAATAAACTCACTTTAAATTCATCGCCAGTAATGCAGCTAGATAAGTTTCCACTTTTTATGATAGACTACGATTCTCTTATTTTCCAACCCAGAGTTATATTAAATTTCGGAATTAATAAAAATACGCCAGGTGCAGACAGAAAATTCAATAAAATTATAGATAGGTCGTGGTCAGATTGGATTGCATTATATACTGATGCCTCGAAATTTTCTGAAGTCAGCCATGTAGGACTCTCTGTTTTTATCCCTAAATATAATGTTACTCTTATCCATAAATGTCCCCCCGAATGCTCCATATTTACAGGTGAGTCTATTGCTATACTGGAAGCCTTATCATATATTGAATCGAACTATAACCACTTCCAAAAGGCTTTAATTTTTAGTGACTCCCTCAGCTGTCTTCAAGATTTACTCAAGCTTCCCTTCCATTCTAAAGATATTTTCATACTTACCCTCAAAATTAAGCAAATTTTGTTCAAATTAAATCAATCTGGAATTGAAGTTGTATTGGCCTGGATTCCAGGCCATTCTGGTATCTCGGGTAATGAGGCTGCAGATCACTATGCTAAGTTGGCTGTACAAATTGGTTCTAACTCTCATTCTGATATTCCTTCTCGGGATCTACGCTCTCTAGCTAGACCTCATCTTTTGAACTCCTGGAATGATATGTGGCAACAGACCAGTCTTTTAAAAGGGAAATATTATGCGTCTATTCAGCCCAATATTCCCTCTAAACCCTGGTTTTTTAAATCTAAAAATATTAGTAAATTTCTTACTTCTCTCATTATCCGTCTCAGAATAGGTCATGTCTGTACCCCTGTCTTTTTAGCCAAACTTCATATTCGCGACAATTCTCTCTGTGAATGTGGCATGGATGAGGGCACCTTAGAACATTTGTTTTTTTTCTGTCCCAATATATCTGTCCCTCTTTATGATATCCTTCCTAATAATATCCCTAGGCCTATTAATATTCCTTTTCTTCTAACGCTTGTCGGTTCTCCTTTTATTAAAATTCTATGTAAATTTCTTACTGTAAATAAAATCAGAATTTAAATTTCTTGCTTTCCTACCTAAAAACGTATTTTTCTGGTTTCAATTGATTCCCTTTAATCTAAATACATAACTTTTAATTTCTCAGAACCTTGTTGTTGGTACACTAATCTAAGTTCTGATAATTATTAATCTCTATTGTTTATTCTTTTTTTTATTACTAAACACTAACAAAACACTAATTGCTTAACTTTTATTGTGAACCGTACCTTGGCTTTCCCACTGGTCAAATTTTGTTAATGTATATAACGTGTTTTATCCAACCTTGACATTGGCAGAATCATCGTTAACCCGATGGAGCCATAATTAACCAAAATTGGAATTGGAATTGGAAGTAGCAATTCGTATTGATGTCTCAACTTTATTAACTGTATGTACGCCACAACTAATCATAATATTTATTATATCTAAAATAGGTATGAAGTTATGATGATTCCATTTATCTAATTGTGAATTTTTATTACTATATCTTTTTCTAATCAAAAATCTATCTACGTTTGACCATCAACTTGCCTGATGGTATGCGACGACAGTGTGGCTGAGGATGGATCATGTTTGATTTCATATTATAAGTAAGCTGGATAAATTACCGGCTTTAGTCGTTAAGAAGGATATCGATAGATAACCCTTTATAGTAATAACAAAACGCAATTATATCGTTATCGACTGTACGATTTTTGGATGCATTAGTAGTGCGCCTATGTTCATTGCACACAATCCGTAAATGCCGCAACTTCACGTCACATAAACCCGGCCATTGCCCTTTCATTATTGAGTTGTGTTTCCGAACGCAACGGTGCTCTATCGAAAATGGCGGATCGCCTGAAGTAACATCGACTTTTCGCTGGTGAAATATAACTCAAAATTTTCGTGAATTTTAAGTGAAAATGTGATTCGTATGAATTAAAACATATTGTGTAGTGTTGTTAAAGTGATTTGCAACATGTGCCGGACAGGGATGTGTCGTTTCGGTGTCGGGAACTGGATATTCTTGTTCGCCTGTCTCCATTTGTTTACATACGCTCAAGGTAAGCTCCTTATAAATATTACCATTTACTATCGATCGTTGCTCTTGAAACTGCCGCTAATAACACGATCTATGTAATTATGCAGAAACTGCGTCGAAATACATGGAATTTAAATTCTTGAATGTAATATTTCGAGTCGTAGCGCTTTAGGTATAACTTGAAGTCGATTTCTCTCGAAGCTATAGGCAATTATAGGTACATTGTTCCCAACTTGAACGCCTAGCATTGGAGGGTTTATTTACTTGTATTCAGTTTTGTTTTGTTTTTCTTTATTTACTTTTTTAATTAGAGGCCAACCGATTTAATGCCTGTTCTGGTTTAATGCCTGTATTGTAAAGAATTTGTGTTTTCGTATCCGTAGTATTTATTGTATTTAGGGCTTCATTCTTGGCCCGCCGCCCTAAAATTCTAACGACGCACATAAATACCGAACACTATTGACTGCCCCAGGTTAATTAGAGGTTTAATTCCTTTCGTAAACACATTGTAAAGTTTAATGTTTCCTATTGGAATGAGTTTGGAAGTCGTCCAAAAGTTCCTCATTATGGTTTAAAGTTGTTTAGAAAGAGGTGATTAATTGTTAAGCTTACTATTGTGTGCGTTGTGGCTACTGAAATAGTTTGTGTTCTTGAATAGAACTGAATCATCTGGTTAATCCTTATTATGTAGTCGCAAGACTCTAAAAGTTGTTTTTTTGTATCTACTTGTATGATTTGTTCTCTTAATTTATTGCCAAAATGTACCTAGTACTTAGTTTATTTCTAAAACACCCTCGCTTTGAACTACTTTGAAGTCGATAAAAGCTCCTTCAAGACATAAAATCTCATAAAATACTAGCAGTAATTGCTGGTATCCGAATACCTATACTCATAAGATAATGTCAAAAAATATTTAAAAAGGTGCGCAGACAATTTTATTGTCTACAGCCTTTTTTTTATACGTTGCTCAACTCTAGGATTTTTTCCAGTATTGTGAGACCATTTATATTTACAGACATAAATCTCACATGCACACACAACCCGACCCGGAACATTTTTAGATTATACAAATATTCCGTATGGGGAATCGGATCCGCCACACGCTTCCTCCCGTATTACGAAGTTATAGAGTACCTATTTCATCACAAAAATAGGTAACTACATATAGAAGGTTCAAAGTGATCGGAGCTAATATAAGACAAGAGTTGTAAGGCGCCCATACTGTAACTTACAAAATTTTATGAAAACATTGTCAAAACCCTGTCTCTTGATACCTATTGTGAGCACATCGTCTACGTTCGTGCCTTCTGAAATAATTGGTATGTGCCTACATGATACGCGTATTTAAGAAAGACAACTCTATATTTTACTAAAATTCGCAAAAAAAATATCTTTCGCACACCGTCCATGACTAATAACCAATTAATTGTCAATTTGTAGTAGATTGCGACGTATGTTATTGCTTCTCTATCAAGAGCAAAAATATTATAAAAGATATGGCGCAATGAATTACAAATTGATCGTCATGTTTTCTACCTTTTTAAATCTAAATCTGAATTTATGAAGTTCTAACTCTGTAGTCCTACGTAATCAAAAACAAAACCTAGCAGAAAAATTTAACTAAGAAAATCGTCGTTATAACAACTCACTTCGCCGTACCATACAATAATGTTGACAATAGACAACAAATTCTTCCAAGTATTTAGAAAGTTACACGATATTCTCAACCTAGCTATCTAATATCTATAGTCTAGCAAATACTTGCACCTACTAGTGAAGTCGTAACTATGCATAGTTCAGGCTTAGTCGCGCAGGAATTTAGGATATTCGCGCGAATGACTTGCGACTGATCGACACGGCGATTAGGCGTGTGTTTACTTTGTAGTAAAATGTCGTCCCGTTAATGTTCTTGTTTGTAGAAGGCGAATAACTACTGAGAAATAGTCGGAAAATGCAGCGTCTATTTAAGAAGCTTAATTATGCAAGAACATACTTTGCCAGTCTCTAGTAGGTATTTATTCTTACGGGGTAGCCTTTGACAAAAATATTTCGGATTCACGGACACATCACGCACATATTCCGAGAGAACTATCACAGCCTCTGTAATTCTGTAAGCGCTTACGTTTGCGACTAGGTATGCCATTCGTATTAAGTCATAATTATTATAGTCTATGGTGATGTCTAAAAGTAATTTATTAACTCGGTTCCATTTAACTATTGGAATTAACGGGCATTTTTTGCGGAATACAAGAAAACAAATTCGCGAAAATAGAAACCTATATCGAGAACTGTATCTGCGAATCATAACGTAGAGGAAAACTCGGAACTATGCATATAGAGCCGCAAAAGACAAACAAGCGCTTTTTTTTTGCCTCTTAGTCCGTATTTCTCCTAAATCGCGGGTTTTTGGCGTTTACAGTTTTATGTGTACTAGTTCATACAAACAATTGTTCTGTGCGGGTATCGAACCGAACAAAGATTGCAACGAGCTAAGTGCGCTCTACTAATAAGATAAACAAGTCACAAAAATATTAATAAAACACTAATTATCTACAGTACTTCGTTTATTATAATTAACATACAAAAAGGTAGTATATAGTCTATAAATAAAGAAGTCATAATATTGTAAAAATATTGAACAAGTGTCCACTGTTCAATCCAGTTCAATCAATCATTTTATTATGACAAACCATTTGACAAATGGACAGACAACAGTCTTCTGTCTTCTGACTTGCGTTTTGCTAAAGCTTCATTCAATTTCCTCTAATATATCTCATTCCACTGCCAAATCAAAACAATAATAACCGTAGTTCATTAAATATAAAAGTTTAAATCAAATGCAGCATAGAATTTGCGCCGACTCAAAATTAGTTACACTCAGCTATTTTTCTGTTTTTTTCTTCTGATCAGTGATAGCCTAGATGTAGTACTTGGACTGATAAGATAAAAGTCGCAAGTTCGAATCCAAGGCACGCCTCGCACGCACCTCTGTCTTTTCGAAGTCATGTGCGTATTATAAATTAATTATCACTTGCTTAGAATGGTGAAGGAAAACATCGTGAGGAAACCAGCACAACTGGGAGATGTTCTCGATGGTGTGTAAAGCCATGTCAGAGACCTACGGGTGGTTTAAACTCTGACACTAGGTTGTTCATCAACCACACGACAAGAAGAAGAAGTTATTTTTCACAGTTTAGTTTCCAATAGCTAGATCTAAAGTTCTCATCAATATAAATGAAAGTCCAAACAAGTTATTGCTGTAAACCGTTGAGGATTACCCTTAACTGTCTTCGTCTCCATCATCAGATTAACTCCAGGTTCCATTATGTCGTAGTATCATCAAAACAACATATATATGCAAAGTTTCAACAGTGAAAAATGCTATACTTCCTTCTTTTTCCTATTGTTGGTAATAAGAAAAAGATTTTACGGAACCAACTTTGGAGTATCTTCTATCCAACAAAAAAAAGAATAATCAAAATCGGACCGCATTGTATAGAGATAATATACGTGGACATACATAATATACGTGGACACAGTGCACTGCGATACGCGGTCTAGTACGGTCGCATTTGCGCTGCTCACTGTGAACGAATATTTATTCGCGATTTGCGCGGCTGTAGCCGCTGCACGATTTTCGTTGCTATGAGTTCACAACAGTTCATAGCGAACGAGCTGCTGGCATTTATCAAGCATGCCATCGACTACATGGACGAGGTCAGCATCTTGCAGATCTGCAAGTCCGCCTTCAAGGAGGATGAGATAAGCAGTGCCAAGTTGCTGCTGTTCCAGACGCTCGGCAAAGTAGGCCAGATGCCGTCCCGCCGTAGGGATGGTACAGAGAAGAGTCTCCAGGACATCGTCACCCTGATGAAGGAGACCGACCCAGATGACGTGCCCGCTTTTGTGGTGAAGGACCTGCATAAGCTTCCCCCCATCACATTCGATCACGTCGACGTCACCAGGCTGCTGAAGGATATAACAACCCTGAAAACGAGCCTGGCCGAGGTGCAGTCCAAGCTGGAGGTGTCAAATAACACCATTAGTGAACTACGTGCCGAAGTTGTGTTATTGCGCAACGTTGTTTCGGCAAGTAGGTCACCTGACGCCACTAATGTGAACGCACGTCGCGGAGCGCAAAACGCATCCATCGGCAGTTTTGAGTCGGCGAGCTCAACAACGTCACCAACAGTCGAAATCGCATGCGTTGCATCGCGTTCCGTCGTCGTCCCTGCCTCGACACCGGTAGAGGAAACAACACGTGTAGGTACGTCGACCCCTAAACGAGCCTACGCAGCTATTGTCGCCGCTAACCAACCTGCTGAGTCGCAAAATTTGCAGACAAGGCGAGCGGTAAAATCAATGGGGGGTAAACAGAGCTGTCCTAAATTGTTGGATTTGAAACAGCGGGGTCCAGAAAAAGACACGTGCGATAAGGATGGCTTCATCAAGGTGGAGAAGAAGAAGAAGAAGAAGCCTCCTTCTCGGAACCAGTGCGGTACCGCGCTGGCAGGACCCAACATGCTTCTGCGTCCAGCAGTACCTACAACGCAGCTGTACGTGTCCCGCCTGCATTACTCCACGAAGGTCGAGGAGATCGTGGAGTATGTCCGAGTGAAGACCAACTGGAGTTTGAGGGTGGATCAGTTGGAGTCGCGCCACAACACAAATTTCAAATCGTTCGTGGTGCGAGTTCCGACTCAGCATCTTGAGACCTTCCTCAAACAAGAGTTTTGGCCGAAGGGTGTCGTTTACCGACGTTTTCGCGGCCGGCTACGCGACACCAGTCAGCGAAACACGATGCCGTCACTTCGTGTGCAGTAGTTATAAGTTTTATTGTAATATTAATATGTATTAGTGTATTTATAAATTGTTTATTTTTTGTGTATTTTATTTTATGGGCCAAAGTTGCCTGAAATAAAGGTTATATTATTATTATATATTATTATGTATACCTGCATCTACTCGAGAACATTCTCCTTTTTTACGTCGGTTGAAAACTTTCCTCGTTGTATGATAAACGCTTCGATCATAATATCTATAATCAATGGTTCATGGACACGATAAAGTTCATGAACCCAATCATGAGAATAATCTACTCAATATGAAATCCGTTCAGTCGTTTTGTCGTAACATCTGATAGAATGGCAGCCAGCCAAATACGAGACACGATGTATGAGCATTGTATTATTTCGCTTTTTTAGAGAACATATGCGTAGTATTGTATTGTATAAGGAATTATACGAAAACCTTTAAAAGACCAGCAACGCACTTGCGACTCCTCTGGGGTTGCGGGTGTCCATGGGTGGCGGTAATCGCTTACCATCAGGCGAGCCGTCTGCTCGGTTGCCCTCTGTTCCATAAAAAAAAAACTGCTTTTGCGATCAGTCGGAATCTATGTATACTTAGATAATTCTTTGAGAAGCATTAACGCATGTACAGCGAACTCTAAAGTTATAAATCCGGGAGGCGCATGTTCGAATTCTGTACGACCGTATTTTTCTGGCCACAAAATTTTAAAAATCTATGTACTATGTGAAGAGAATTATTTGTACCCCCTTTTAAACACATTGCGCGCACGGAGGAGTGTCATATTTGGCATAGTTAAAGTTATAAACTTCATGCAGGAGTGCTAAAATTTATATAAAAAACAACAAAGTATATACTTAATTAACTAGCTGGAGCCCGCGACTTCGTCTGCGTGACAAAAAGTTGCATAAGTCCTTCTCCAAGGTCTAATCTATCGCCTTGCCTTTCATTACGATCTGTTCAGCCGTCTAGTCGTGGAAAGGTTACATAATAATAATCTGTTATTTTTGGAGTCGGTGCCTGATGTATGTTAGGTTAGGTTAGCAACAGAACATAAAAAACGCCGTAAGGTAAACAGTAAACGCCGGTTGACAAAACAGGCACCGATTCCAAAAATTACAGATTATAATAATATTTGTTCCTTTAAATTTATTTTACTATAAGCAAATGTTGATTATATTTTGCACTTTTTAGTGTATAAGTAGATTTTTGAAGGAAATTTATTTTATGTTAAAAAGTTGCTTAATAGTTCAAATTGAAACCTGGTCGCGTATGTTGAATTGTACACGAATTTCTCCGTAACTACTGAAATAATTTTATTTATATTTTCATTGTAGTAAGGAGAATTAAAATGTTGTTAATACTGGCTAGATGTCTAATAACCCGTTGCCATGGTTACTGGTAAACACGTTGATATTTTAACGGGCACATTGTGCCCGCAATTTCTAGTATTTGTTATGTTGTCATTTGTAATGTTTTCATATATAATTATATTTTTTTAATACATGTTGAGGCCATGTAATGCCTATATTAATTCTATTTTTCAAAGAAACATTGAAAAAATAATAGACAAGAACAATATAATTATATATGATTTATAAAGGATTGGGATGTTGTTCGGCGATTTACAACTGCAAAGTGGTAACGCTGAGTTTAGTAAATCTGTAAATGATTACTAGATAAATATCACCAGGCGTCTCCTTAAGACGTATACAAAGAGGATTGAAAATTCAATAGGTTTGAACACGACAAGGTAGCTCAGTTGGTAGAGTGATGACACGGAACGTCAAAGGTCGCGGGTTCAAGCCCCGTTCTTGTCTATTATTTTTTCAATGTTTCTTTGAAAAATAGAATTGTAATGTTTTGTTGTCAAATACACGAATTTCCAGTTACAAGCACGAAAGTAGTTGTAGATAGCATCACGCTTGTATTCCTCGAAGGGATAGGCACACCACACATGTAGTATTTTATTTTGATGTTATATGCGGTCAGCTTATTGCCATCTACCGGGCATATTTCTAACTTCAAACTGCTACTGAGAATTTATTCATAGAAAATTCCCATAAGTGTGGCCACCCCAGGAATTGAACATGAACCTCACGCTTAATAGCTGACCTTGTGCCTATTCGACCAATGAGCCAGTCTATTCGATCACAATAAAAGCTTAATTTATACATATAACAGTGGAATATTAATATAGCACTCTATCAATTGTGGAAAGAGAAAGAAGGTTGTGAGCGGGATTTGAACCTGCGACTTCTGGATAAATATTCCAGGTGCTCTGACCGTATCTGAAAGGCGTATTAAAAATTGGAAGAAGGATTCGGAGTACTGAGCAGAAGTCAACGTGGCTTAGCGGTGAGAGCGCCTGGAGTATTTAATCGAGAGGCGCAGGTTTGAATCCTGCTCAGGACCGTATTTCTCTTTTCACAATTTTTTTTAATTTTATTGATAGCGTACTGTATAATAACTTCATTGTTAATATAAGAGCATTTTGTGGGTTGCGGTGAACGCAACTGCGTCCCCAGAACCCCAGTAGGGGTAAGGGGTGTACCGTGTGGGTTTTAGGCGGCCTGGCTCCTACAGTCCGCTACAATTTTCATGGTTTTATAAAGAAGTAATTTCTTGTAAACATCAACACAAAACATCTATCATTTTCGTGGTCTTCCTCTAGTAATCTCATAAGGGATGACTATGATCCACCTATTTTCGCAGTAACAGGGCCAAATGCTAAGCTTATTAAACAATATACAACATAATGTGTATATTGTATAGTTGCATATTATCGTACACAACTCGTTCAGCCCACTCAGGGAAAGCCCCCTGGGTGCTCGCATGACAAAGGCCACAGGTCACAGCCTCCGAACACAACCATTGTGATAGTGGCCTTTCTAATAAGCTGTAATCCAAACATTTTGAACCATTTCTGAGAGCTTTTAGAGTATTAATTCGTTTCTTTTCAGATAGGTACTTAAAATCTAGAGTTTTCGATTAGTTGTCTAAACAGACACGTCATCGTTATCGCCGCCATTTCAATTTTACAAACCGCCATCTTGTTTTTCTATAATATCTATCTGACGTCCAAATTATATATTCAGGATGTCAGGAACTTATTTTTTTATGCGTGGAAAATCTGGGTTCTTCCTAAATACCCTCTCCGGGCTAGGTCTATATTAGCGAAAGAACAAAAAGAAAAATAAATAATGCCCTAGTTGTCTTCCTTTCCAGAAGCAAGAACGTCGCAACTCAATAATAAATCGTATAAGGGCCGATTTCAGCAGTCAAATAATTACTATCGAGAATATAAATTATTATTTTTTGAATTTTGTATTATTGTGTAATCCAATTCAATTACTTTGTACAGAAACAAAAAAATACCAGAGACACGTTGAAGTTGGTGAAATTAAAGGACATAATATATTTTAATTAACATAAACAACGCATTTCTATCTATCACTCGTCTTTGGATAGTTTCGTTTAATCAGCCATCTGTTGTATAAATTGCCTGAGCATCTGCTTAATCCTAAGCTTATTTTAGACGAAGCACTTCGATTGTATCCCAGCCCTACAAATGTAAAAACTATCGATAAACACGACAGCTCTAAAGCCATCAAGTTTACCACTTGTGCTCTTAATTCAGTTTTATTGATTCGTACAATAATTGTTGTATTGTGTACACAGCCATTGTCCTCTCCTCGTTTACAATAAATACATTTCAAGAATCATGGCGATGAATAAATACGTCAGTGGTTCCCGCGTAAATTTGCAGTAATGGCGACGCGTCGTTCACGCGCGCTCACGTTTGCGCGGTAAATCAGAACAAATAATACAATGGTTTTGGATGTTTGTTGGTTTGTGTTGTATGGGTAAGTTAATAACGGGCAGCTTTATGACTAAACTACAAAACGCTACTCAATTTAAGTTCAGTTAAATCTCGTACAGTCTATGTCACTTTAAGGCAAAGTAACAATGCCATTAGGATAATAAACCAAGTGTGATTTGAAATGTTGAAATGTATGAAATTTACAAGTACCGAACTTAAAAATCTCATGCTAAAGCTTAATTTAATCTTAACTAAAAGCAGATCGACACTTAGGAATAACTCACATTTAAGATTGGCTCAGTAGGCCCGCATTATGTAGCAACTCAAAATCGAATAGCGGGTGAGAAATTGCTTAGTACAGATTGCAAGTTTAAAAAAATTCGTGTTATAGTGGGGAATCTGGAAGCCTTTTTAGTGATTATTAGATATTACTGTAAGAACAATCACTTGTCTAAGTTTATCAACAATGCAATAATGCAGCATTGCCATTATAAAATAAAAGATTTTTACTATAATCTGTAAATCGCGCCATTTGGTGCAAAATATGATATGTATTGTGAAAAATATCTTTACAGTAATAGAATATATTGCAAATATAACGTATTAAACTATGAATGACTTAATTATTATTTGCCTATCGTATCTAATTGAGATTAAGAACTATATTGTCAACATGTCTGTAATTATTTCAATAACGAAGTTCAATTTCGAAATTTCTAGAGCTCGCTCTCCTACCCCATTGCGAAACTCTTCATTTTGTGAACCACATTGTAATTACATTAAGGATAATAGAGAAGCGTACGCCTCGCAATCACACGTCCTATTAAATCCTGAACAGATTTAATGTTAATAGGCTTAGAGCGAAACTAATTTAATAGAAAACTAGAAAATGACTATATTGCGGATGAAAGAGTCGAGCGCTCATTACTGCACGACCAGAGGCCTTAATATGAGATCTAATTGCCAGTCGTTTGAAAGTTATCGTTTTGTGTGGCAAATCACATAATCAAATAAGCAATTAATCTAAATTCTAAGACATGAAAAGCAACCTAATGAAACGATGATGAATATTTTTCCTAATGTGGGTTCGTGGTAGAGACTTTTGAATTGGCTGTGGATCCCGGTCTCTTGGACTAAAGAAAGTATGACCCCTTCTCTCCAAGAGGTTATTGTACAAATCAATTTAAGATAGACGTCAAGATGACGGCTGTTGACAACATCATGGTCCTGTCTGCCACCAGTTCTGCTTTCGGCTCTCTTCCAATGAGAACTGTTCAGAGTATTGTAATAGAAAATTATTGGTGACCTCTAGACCAGTGAGGCAGTTTCCAGTTTCCTTTTACTTCGTGTTCCTATGTTATTCTTGCCCAGATTGCAGAAAAACAAAGCCGATAAAACAAAACGCACCAATTCTTTGTAAACGCTGATGGTGCACAGGTTTTATATCCTTCCGTAGACGTTTAACAACTTATGACCTCACAAATTTTATACATGCCAGTAAAACACAGCTTCATGTAATGCTGCATGCGCATTCCGGATATTTTCCCGCGTAAATTATCCGCGCTGTTTCCGGCGCCATTACGCGGCCATTTTAACGTATTCCCGCGTTTATTATTTTACACGGTAGCCATCTTGAAATCGGTAATCGGTGCTTGAATTTTATCGCAAGCTTTCTGATTTTTTGGTGGATTAGGGATGGTGAGTTGGTTCGTACATGGTGCGGTTCTCGTTAAAGAATATAGACTGGGACATCGTTCCGTACGTGCCATTAATGGTGGCTATGGGATTATGTCGGAAGCTTAGGCAAAAGCATTTCTCTGTGAACTAATGGGCAGCGTCCATAATCGATTTCTCTCAGCGAGGTGATTAGCTTAATATTCTGTCTATGAGGCAGTGAGTGTTAATGTTGTAAATATTATGAGAAGGATTTTAAAAATGGTTTCGTAAACAGAAGATTTCGATTTTCTCGGATCACAAGTAAGTACACGTTGTGGTAAGATGTAAAAAAATAGTTAATCCGATGCGGAAATTAGTTCCCCTCGAAAACCCTCCGGTTTTTCGGTCTCTCCCTATTAAAGAAACGTATTTATTTAAAGTACTATTGCCAATTGAAGAAAGCCTTTCGAGAAGGAAATGAGAAATATATAAAGATAAAATATCAATTGTCAATACCAAAGAACCCTTCAAACTTCAATTACTTACATTGGCTTTATGACACCTAGATACTCCCAGAACTAATTAAATATTGCTGCAAAATTCCCGCGTAAAAAATAATCACGGCAAAGTACACTCGACATCTTTAAAAGGTCACAGAAAATCAATTTTCGAATTTAGTATTGCCAACATGATTAATTAAAAAATACCGTCCCCAAAGCTTTACTTATAAAAATCCTCTGCGGGGCAGCCCTGCGAATGCTTGATTGAATTTCAAATTTACATTTTACGCTCGCTAGGGGTGGCATTCAATGTAAATTGGTGAAGCTTCTCGTTTGATTAGGTTGGCGTAAACCTTGTGTACTGTGTTCTCTTGTTTATGGGCGTGTTGAGTATCTGTGGTACGTAGCGGTAATATAAATCTCTTTTTTGTATCACCTAGATTACTTTTTGTCTACTCCTAAAAGAGAACGTGTGGCACAATTGGGTAAAAGAAGTTTGGCGCAAAAGATGTTTTTCTGAATTCAAATCTTAGTATCTCTCGTTCTCAACTTTTTCAGCACAACTGCGTGATTTTTTCGATGGTGTGTAAAGCCATGTCAGAGACCTAGTGGTTTAAACTGTGATATTAGGTTGTTCATCAACAATACGAACAAGAAGAACTTGAAAAATCGTTGTTTATATATCCAAATCCTCCTATAATCTATGATGTTATTCCTCCGATTCCGATGCTCGTCCAACCCTAAAATAACGATCCACTTAAACCAAGTTCATAAATGATCGGCAGCTCACCGTCACACGGAACAATTAAAAAATTAAATCCCCGACCCAATCTTGGGTAGATTGCGCGTTCAGTGCGATAGCTGACCTAATAGCAACGAAATGAGCCGGCGATGGATCATCACGTGATTAATAATTTGGGTCGGACGTTAAGTAGGGTTAATCGAAATTGATGAAGTGTCATAGCTGTGATTACGCAGTGGGTGAAGCGTAATTTTGAAACGTGATTTCGTGAATACTGATAACCTTTGACGTGTGGAGACAATTAAAATGATAAGAAGTTTGTGGGCATAATATGAGAAGATACTGTTGTTGAGGGCGGCCGCGTCTTAGGCAGGGGGAAGACATCTATTTTTTGACACGATTGCTCAAAAAAGGAGTGTTATGTTTTTAGGGTTCACGTGTGAATGTGTATGTATTGTAAGCAGGTATGTATGTTTGTGAGTTTCCTTATTCCACCATAATTTCCAAACGCCTGAACCGGTTTCCATGTATGGGGTATCGTTAGAATCCTTACACTGTCCCGGGTAACATAGGCTGGTTAAATTATATTTTTTAATTATTTTTTTGTCTTGTTATCATAAATGGATCTATGTTTGGCCACCAACTAGCCTGATTATAGGCAGTGTGACCGAAGTTGGAGCACGGGGCTTGTATTTGCTGGGATATGGGCAGAAATCGCACACATACAGTCTGACATCAACTTGTTGGCATTTCACTATAAGCATCCCTTATTGGTTTGCCAGTTTTAAACATTAAGGTTTAAACCCTGCTTGTGTTTTTTCTATCCACAAAATATCATCACAGCTTTAAACTTCTCTTCATTTCTCTGTTAGAAAATGGAAAGAGCAACACGCACGAACTTGAGTGTACTTGAGAATTCTGTAAAGTTTTTTAAACGCTACCCTCTTTCAGTACGTAAAATATAAGTAAGAAACACAACAAGACGTCGACAAAGTGTGTCTCTTCAGCATTCCCGTCACGTGCGACTCGTGCAATCGTTATGGCACGTTATGGCATCTGCAATAATAACGAGGGCCGTGGGATTCCGGGACACCTTGCAGTATTCACTTTAATATCGTAGTGTTCTGCCTACTACGGAAGGTCACTTGGGGAATAATGATATGATGACAGGATGGCATTTTGTGTTAAATACTATAACAATAATGTCTATGACTTCAGTAGAAACAAGTGGGGGCTAGTACAAGTCTTAAACAGATTATAGTCTTGGAAAAGAACGATGTAGACAATCGATCCGAAGGTTCAGAAGTACTACAGAATTATTTGTCTATTTCAAACAATTAATCCAGCCCTTAATTGACTTATTTCGTGTGACATAGCTAGATAGAAGGAGACCGTATCGGTGGCGGTGACCACGAACAACAGCATTCCCAATGAAGGTTGACGTCAGGCAGGCGGCTGGTCATAAGACAGCCAAAACTTTAGCACTATGCAAATTCAAAACCAATTAGAAAGTGGAAGAAGAATTCATGGTGCGCCGACCCCAAATAAATTGGGATAAGGGCAGGGGGGTGATGATGATACCAGCCCTTAATTGCAATCAAACTAAGGACGAATCTCATAGACTAGCTCATCTCTCTCTTTTAAATTTTGAGTGGCATCTGTTATTAATGAATTTTCCATTTCAAACAATTATATCAAGACCCAAGCACCGAGCTTAAAAATATACGGACGGAGCGTTGCGTACGACGTAAGAAGCATGCCTAGTCATCCAATTTTGCTTGTCATACACGAACTAAACGCATACAGATACTTAAAACTCATCCACTCGGCGCCAGTACGATACGTGTGTGTGTGTGTGTGTGTGTGTGTAATCTATGCTTTGCTTAGGACAAGGCAAGGTTACATTCGTATTTTTTTCAGATCCGTGGACCCAATATTATAGGCAAATACTTGACGTGGATACTTTAATGCTATCCGTCGAGGAGTTTCCCTTGTTCATCTCGTAGTTCAAAATATGATCAGCCATTTTTTTTATGGGACTACATAGATGGCAATCAGAATCGGTAAAAGTATCAACTGCCTTGTTGATCCAGAAATCCCTAGGGCGACTGATGAGTATGAGGTCTTGGGTTTGATTCTCGGGTCGGACAGTGTTATTGAGCTTTTCTGTCAGGAACTTCTCAGTAGCATCCCGGAGTTTGGAATTGTAGCATCACACCTGTATTCCCCGAAGGGTTATGCAGAGGTACTACACAGTCATATACCCACATTTCACCAATGCTCTTATTAAGTCCCATGTAATAGGTGGTGAGCCTATTGCCATTTACCGGGCACAAATCCAAACTCCGGCCTGCTACTGAAAATTTAAAATTTTCTGACAGAAAAACTCAATAACAATTTGCCTGACCCGGGAATCGAACCCGAGTCCTCATGCTCAGCAGTCGCGCTTGGGATCAATAGACCAAAGAGGCAGTTTGGAATTGTGCCCGGTAAATGGCAATATACTCACCGCCTATTACATTAGTATTAATAACAGCATTGGTGAAATGTGGGTGTACTATTGTGGACACCTCTGCCTACCCCTTCAGGGATTACGGTGATGCTATGTTAGGTTTATGTTATGACAACTAATATGAATGTTGAATGCTCTTTTCAATTCGGTTAGAAATTACTGCATGCGCCGTACTCATTTTTCAAGTTTTGTAGTAATGTGGTTTTACGCCTTCAGTCTAGAAACTTGGCGTTTCCTTTTCTAGATAGGCATCGTTAATGTTAGACAAGTTTGTGTTACATTCCAAGGACAGGTTTTCAATCCTTCCATGAAACTGATAAACAGAATCAGATCAACAAGATGTAGAATTGTACATAGACTCATCAACTTGTTGTATCTGAGTGTTATATCTGGAATCTACTATCAGTCGACGGCATTTATGCACCGTTTGGTTTTTATATTCCTAGGTAGAAGTGGGAAGATGGGATCTGTTAACAGAGAAGGCACAGCGCGATGTCACTGGAAATTTTTAGAACTTATTCTTAACTAGCTTTGTCTGCGACTCCGTCCGCGTGGATGTCGTAAATTAACACCATGTCGTGTATGCACACAAATTCATAATTAACAAATGTTCGACGTGATTATTTAAATTGGCATAAATTTTTTATTTATAAACCGATTGACATGAAACAAACACTAAATGTTAAGTGAAGCTTACCACAATATATTAGAGAAAACCACATCTTAATCGGATAAGCCGTTTCTGAGATTAGCGTGCACAAACGCACCGACCAACAGATATACAGATAAACAGACAAAAATTGTAACAATCATTGTTTTGGGTGCTATTTGCGTTGATAAACGTCCCAATAATATTTTTTCCCATATATCTTCCATGTACAGACAGCGATACGTTACAATTTTACTATATGTATTGATGATGATGATGATTGATTGATGATAAAGAAAGCCATTAAAATTGAACTTTCAGCCAAGTTTTGTAACAAAATTTGTAACCTGCTCATGTCTGTCTAAAGAAAAAAACTTTTGTCACGAGCACAAACATGTTTCAATTGGCACTTGGTAAACTCTACATAAATAGTTCTCTGTATAATATATAAGTATTAATGTATGTCTATATGTAGAAGGAATGTTTCTGTGTTACATACCTAATTATCTTAGTAATACATGGTAGAGCCATTGTCGGTGAGTTTAAAAAAAATGTGTTTACATTATTTTGCTCGTGATTGTACGAGCATTTATCATTACGCTTTACCTTACTGCGAATTGACGACTTCAGAATATTAGGTCCAGGGTACCTATTCTCTATCTCGGTTGCTAATCGAATTGATGGACACTTTGTAGTACATTGCGTCGCGTGTTACAGCTTGTCTATGATGAGCAACAATAGTAATAACTTACGACGCAATGTACTAAAAAGTGTCCACCAATTCGGTTGGCAACCGAGATAACGAATAGGTACGCAGGTTGCCTCACAATGTTTTCCTTTATCGTGTATCACAGACACGATGAAGGAAAACTTGGATTGTGCCTAAAAGGCTGAGAATGTACGTATAACATTGAAAAAGTCTCATGCCAGATTTGAGACCACAACCCGCTTATGTTTTGCATCGTTTTGCTTTCAGTGGGACATGTCTTATATCAAAGCAGTTCCAAGCAAACTACTCGATGAGTCAAAGATGACTCTTAAGATAAACTTGATAAATATTCATTAGATCTAGACCCACAAAGCTTTTAGACTGTCTTAGCTTGAGTGAATTCTTGATTTCAATCACGCCATCCAAAGAGCTTGCTCTTTGGCGTGATTGAATTTCGAGTTGAAAACATCTTCAGACTTTTGTATTTGCTTATCAGTAAATTAGGCCCAAAGTTAGCAACTTATTTTTCAATTTACTTTACAGTATGGCTACGATCACGTAAGATTTTAGTTGAGAATTTCTTCATCTCATTCTTAATTGTCTCTAAATGGTGTTGCTAACTGTGTTTCTCAATTTAAATATCTTGGTCGTATTTTCACCGAGATTTTGACGAATGATCAAGATATAGTGATGTAGCGGAAGCCATAGTCAGTTATGGGGATTATAACTGGCTCATAGATTTAAACTGTTTTATTTAACCATTAAAAAATCTTGGCATGAATTTTTCTTATCAAAAATAAGTAGTTCTTTTAAAGTAGCGCCCATTACAGACCAGCTCAGGGAAGAAAGACTGAGATGGTACGGACATATGATGCGTAGGGATAATAATTATTCCGTTACGACTGTCGTCAATATGCTCAAGCCGGTAGTAGCCGGAGTAGGTAGTGGTAGACCTCCTGCTACTTGATAGACCAATTTACAAGTGGTATTAAGTATTTCAACGTCTGGCCAACGACAAGAACGGAAGAAGGAAAATCAAAGACACGGTTCCTTACCACAAATTCCATACTGAATCAGCTTGAATTACTCTGTACATATGACTTGATTGCTAGCATCTCGTCAATGCAAAACCAGTCCTAACGCTCACATAGCGATGTGGACGTGTCGGCCGGTGATGTTATAATGACAGAACAAGACGCAACAAGATGGCTGATGGTATCTCATTAGGAACACGACCGGTTGTCCAGTAATCATGTGTGTATGCGAGTGTGTTAAAGTGTGGAGCGTTGTAATTGAATGTGATTTGGTTACATTAGTCAACATAACATACCTTCGCCTCTGTATTCCCCAAAGGGTTGTACCTACGCCCACTTTTACAACGCAGTTGTTAAGTTTCATGTAATAGGTAGTGAGAGTCGAAACGGCGAAGGAGAATAGGTGGTGAGCCTGCCGGGTACATCTCTCAATTTTAAGCTGTTACAAACAATTTATTAACAGAAAATCTCAATGAAATTCTCCTCGCGTCTGCACAACTGCCTTTTTGGTCTAGTGGTGTTGAGCATGAGGTCCTAGGTTTTGATTCTGATGTCTGGACCTCACGTTCAGCACCTCTGTTTTCATCTACTAGACTTTCGAGTAAAAGTCAATTTGCAAACTTTGGCATGACATTTTAGTCCGAAATACGTTCTAATTTATTCAGGCTACTTTTCAGTTGAGGAAACCGTATTTAAAGGTCAAAAGTTACAAACAGAAAGACCCGCTGTATGGACATTTGACTGTTTTAATAGTTCCTAACCCCTACAATAAACACACAGTTAATGTTGCAAGTTATACAATAGCGTAGAAGCCTTGTCATTAGGAGCGGACGTCACCCGGGTGGACGGTGGGTTATTATCCCATATTATGTGGGGAGCTAAATACGGTGCGGTAGGAGAGAACGAAGATCAACTGAAGTTTTCTTTTCATATTTGCAGATATCTCAATGGACAAAACTGATGTCCCTAATCCTGTACTTCGCCAATCGTTATGCTTAGTCTTTTCCCAAATACTTCCAGTCTAATCGGATGCAGATTAATATCACTATTTTACTTGGAGCGACCGCCTATCCTATCTCCACAATCCAGTTGATCATCAACCATATTGATGACTAGCTTCTGCCCGCGACTTCGTACGCGGATCCTGTTGCTTCTGCCAGCGACAACGGGGTCGTCAAAATCGAAGATCTGAAACGTCTGATGTCGAATACTAAGAGCCCGGGGACGGGAAAATCATTCCTATATGTGTTATGGTGTAGCTGGGCTCTTGGAAATCCACAACAGGTGTTCCAGATCTTCGATTTTTATAAGTCAACAAAGAGTGCTCATCAGATTGAACAACTTTTGCTAAAACGTCATTCCTATATATGTTATAGTGTAGCTGGGCTCTTGGAGTTTCACATCAGGTGTTCCAGATCTTCAAATTTATTCTCTCAGCAGAAAATTCTCATCACGTGGAACAATTTTTGCTATGGTACCATTTTTGTATCTCTTATAGTTTAGCTGGTCTGTTGCTGTTCTGCATCAGGTGTTCAAGTTTCCAAGATAAATTATAGCCTATATGTTGCCCAGACTTAGATCTATACAACAACAAAAAAATCATTTAGATCCGTCCAGTAGTTCCGAAGATTAGCGTGTACAAACAAATAGACACACAGACAGACAGTTTTTTTTTTGGATTCGTGCTCTGTTATTGTTTCTAAACCCCCCTCAATTGTTTTTTTATATATATTCAATGTACAGACACCGTTTTTTTACTGTTTTATTATATGTATAGATATAGATTGGTGGTCCGTCACAGCACGTTCCTGGATAATATGGTATCATATAAGTATCTATAAGAAAGACTGGTTTTCAGACTATTGATTATCCGTAACTGCATCGTTGGTCTAGTGGTCCCAAGTGCGACTGCTGAGCAGGAAGTCTCGGGTTCGATTCCCGGGTTGGGCAAAGTGTTATTGAGTTTCTGTTGGGAAATTCTCAGTAGCAGCCCGGAAGTTTGGAATTGTGTCCGGTTGATGGCAATAAGCTCACCACCTATTACATGGGACTTAATAACAGCATTGGTGAAATGTGGGTTTACAATTGTGTACACCTATGCCTACCCCTTCGAGGAATACAGGCGCGATGCTATGTTATGTATGATTATCCGTAACAATTGTCATAGATCTTCGTTTGACATCGGGGGCCACGGTTTAAAGTTTTCTCCGAGGCACACAGGGGACTCGATATGATATGATGGTCACTCATCCACAGACCAGCCGTTGCTAGGATCTGTGCGGTGGTTTCTTAACCACGAGCCTCTCCATTCATAAGGTAATTAAATGCCTTATTTATTTAACTGCAACGTTTCTATCCCACGATGCAACATGCATCTATTAATGGAATCGAACCGGTCGTGGTAATTATGCTGCTGTACATAATTAGTTGAATGGGGAGCGATCGGTGTATGAAGGTCGTGTTGGTTTCAGAAGAGGTTGAATGAACCATTTATGTACTGAATTAGTTGTGGGTGGGGATTTGGGGGTAAAGTGTCGGATGTTATTTATGTATTGGCTTTTTTGGATTCCTTGAAGGTAAGGGAGGTGTTGTGGGATCCATTTGGTCCGCCTATCTGACAAGCCACCTTCATGAAATGGTCGAAGATACATACATACAATCACGCCTGTTTCCATGACATGGCAGAAACTACCGATTTCCACTTGCTACGAATCTGACACTGCTCTTTCGCTTGTTCATTAACTTCTTCAAGAATAAATATACAATATACTGCATGTTTATATTTCGGTCGTAATTGCAAGCCGCGCAGCATTTTTCCGGACCGTTAAGGCTTTTATACACACCTCTTTCGCTTCATCTATGTTCCTTAACCTCTTCAAGAATAAATGGCTGAAGATATTAAGTTTAAATTGATGCTTAAAGTATATATAGAGTAAATTGTGATGTGATTTTCAGTCAAAGTTTATTTGAATCGGAATTATATTAATTTATTACAGAAAGCACAGCGTACGTAAACATGTGGTGCTATTGGAATTTTCTTGTGGAACATTTTTAGTAGTAACTTGGAGTTTGGAATTGTGGCCGGTTGGCGATAGGCTCACCACTGATTACACGTGAGATGTGGGTGTACAAGTCACATCTGCCTGTGCTGGGGTTGTGGTGAATGCAGTTGCAATACCCCCGGTAAACATTGAGGAGGACCGTGTGGTTTTTAGTTGGTAGGAGTCCGGCTCAGCGTCCATGATGGATTTTTGACACGAGAAAAAAGGTACACGATTGTCTAAACCTTTGGAGATAAAAACAAATTATTAATTCTATATTTTTTATTATTATAAAAGCGTAATGTCTGAGACAAAAATGTATGTAGAGATAACAGATTTGTTTGAAAGTGCGTAAACCTTAGCGGTCAAACCACCAGTTACCTTTCCCAACCTAACTCCGCTAATTGCGACGTTGTCCACTTTGCCACCGTTTAGTTCAAACTTTCACGACACAGCTCGGGTGCTCATTTGTCTAGTTTCTAAGCCAAGCTGTTTGTGACAAGCGCTAATAGTTTCTGTAATGCTGACGACAAGAAATTGTATCAGCTTTTATAAATGATTGCGTTCTAATATTCATGATAAAAGCCCGCGACTAAAAACTATTGTTTTTTTAAATGCTTCATGAATTATCTAGCAGCCCAATGTTGCCATTTTCTTAAATTTTGCCTATGTTACCCGGGACAATGTTAGGATTCTAACGATACCCCATACATCGAAATCCGTTTAGGGGTTTAGAAGTTCTGATGGAACAAAAAAACTCACGAACATACATACACACATACTTACATACATAAATACATGAACCCTAAAAACATAATACTCCTTTTTTGGGCAGTCGTGTAAAAATACCTTGGACTGATTCTAGATAGTCATCTCACCTGGAAACCACACATTCAAAAACTAAAGAACATGCTTAACTCGTTAACTGGGATGTTGCGAGATACTACCTACATAACTTTCTGTAAAAGCACATAATATCGATTACCTAATTGAAGTATAGGGAACGGGTGCTCAAATCAATTACATTTAACACAAATAGTACTAAACAAGTTCATAAAAATATTGTTTTGCTAAGACTTCCATACCCCAACATTTAATATATATCGGGAAATTACCAAATTGATGAATATAACGGAAACGTAGAAATACTAATATGAAAAATCTTGAATGTAATGATATTTTTTATACATGTTGAGGCCATATAATGCCTATATTAATTACTATTTTTCAAGGAAACATTGAAAAATAATAAAAGATTTAGTAGATCTGTAAATGATTGCTTAATAAATATCGCCAAGCGTCTTCCTTGACACGAATACGAGGATACTTGATATTTAATAGATTCGAACAACGATCAGGTAGCTCAGTGGTAGAGTGATGACACGGAATGGGGCTCAAGACCCGTTCCTGTCTATTATTTTTCAATGTTTCCTTGAAAAATAGTACTTAAAAATATTCATACCAAAATTTCACTAAGAAACAACAAGTAGTTGTACCTACTACGAGGTACAAATGACTTTTAATTAGTCCCGTCTAGCTCTTGTCGTAACTATTAGTAAAATACGGCGATGTTCTAATTATATTTTAGTTTTGTTGTTTCGGAGTTTGATGTCAATAACAGTTACAGCCCCAAAAATGGTGTTATCTTACTCAATTTCCTGCAGCAGCAAAATATTCCGATTTACCTCATTTAAAATCATGTCTCCGTTCTTCAGACTTCAGAGGAAGTGTTCAAATTACTTCCATTCCATTTCGGGAAACATTTTAATGAATTCTCAACAATTTGTGAGAGCGAGGGTGGATGAGCTGCGAAGACATTTGACGGCGCACTGGACTGGGAAATACGATGGGACATTATTTTAGACGAAGCCGACAAATTTGCGAGCTGTTATTTAAGAATTGCTAGCTTTGGTAATATGAAAGTTGGAGTACGGCTTTTTTTGTGTGTTTTTATAGAAAATCCGTAGAATATGAGTACCAGTATGGAACGGTTCTTGCTATAAAGAAAAGTTCTTTTTGATGTAAAGAAAAACAGCATTGACTGCTTTGATGCCCCCTAGTCTGGCCTGATGACGTAATATGAAGGATGGAAGGAGCATAATCTTTCCAAAGAGGTTTTTCACTATGATTTATTTAACCGCTAGTCAGTGGTGTTTTAACAAACAAACAAACACACAAACATGAACGACCACGAAATGATAATAAAATGTGATAGTCAAATCAAATCAAATTACATTTATTTGCAGAAAGTACTCGTAGGTACGTTGAGGGCTTAATTTTATGTAGGATATGGTTCGCTACAATAAACCGGTTGAACCAGTGTGCCAATTTTATACATATAAAGGATGACAATTAATTAAAATGATTCCTTATTCCTACCAAAATATGGCACGCAAATATTACAATTAAAAATACATATTTAATTAAATTTAACCAAAAAAAAAAAGAATTACATTTCTCAATGGATGCAAATAAATACAATATCTAGCTACTTCCACAAAATTGAGGGTAGTCATGCATTACCTGTGCACCGCCCGCAAATATATGCACATACCACCAACTACTCTACACGTGTTTCGCCCCTCCACGGGGCATCATCAGGAGCTGTTAGACCGTGCAGTGTCCGCCACACCTCGATTTATGCCTTCTCCTCTATATTTGCGGGCTGGCGGGCGGTGCACAGGTAATGCATGACTACCCTCAATTTTGTGGAAGTAGCTAGATATTGTATTTATTTGCATCCATTGTAATGGACTTCCGCAAAGTAACGCCTGAATCTATTCAATACATTTCTCAATGTTAAAAACCCTCATTCAACTACTACATGTCAATCCTTTACTAATAAATTAATACATTTATGTCAATAACATTAATAAATCAATATCTAAATCATAATATCAACTTAATGTCATATTAAAAAACATTTTCTTATTAGGAATAATTATACGTGTCAGCATTTGTTCAACTCAGAATTAGTTTCGTGATCAAGAACGTATATTAACTTAACTTCGTAACAATTAAATGTTCGAGGAGTGTTAATTTGTTCAGATGACAAGGATAATGGCAGGGCGATGATGACGATGCTCACTGACAAATGTCCAAGAGACTGGAGCAATAACGATGATAAACAATTAGTGACAGATGCAGCATTTTGGACTTAATCTGTATTCAAATTGAGTTGAAATTGTGAAAGGATTAAAAATAATACCCGTTCTTTACAAATCATCTAGTCTTTTGTAAAGTAGTATATTGACACTGACCCCAAATAATACCGTCTATTTTTTATCGGGAATTATCGGAAAAAGGAATCATTCGGTAATCGTTGAGCTTATTGAAGCACAGAGCACGTAGTGACAAACTTAATTTTGCAACTACCCGCCGAAAGATTGTCAACGAATATCTTTCACTTTCGAGTGTTTCAGGAGCATTTGTAAGTTTGTAGGGTCCAGGCTGAATTTTAATAAAGGAGAACCTTTTGTGTGATTGTGACCAAAGGACTAGGGTTCTGTAGTTAAACAATGAACGCTTAAGTATATTCATTTTATAAGTACATATATTATATATGTAAATAATTGAGTCTTTACTAATACTCTGTTAACAACTCAAAGGCCTTAGAATAAAAATTTAATAATAAGTCGTAAATATAACCTACTAATATTAGAAATGAGAAAGATAGTGACGATGGATGGATATTTCTTACTTTTTTACGCAATAACTACTGAACGGATTTGGATGTAATTTGGTACGCGTCTAGTTCAAGAACCGGTGGTATTTGTTAAACCATATAATTAATTTAGGTTATACCTGGATTAACAAATACCACCGGTTCTTTTCCATAACACGAATTTATTGGAAGCAACTAAAATCATTGGTCGTTTCATAAGTGCGTATGCTTCTTTGAAATCAAGACTTTTTTCTGATTCTTCACTTTTATTAGTAAAGTTCTTTGACCAAATTGTTTTTATATTTATTATATTCCACGGTACCCTACATCATACGTGACTCTGGATGCTTAGCTCCTCTTTATTTCGCCACTGCTTACGTGGACTATCTGCGAGAATTCCCAATGTTTCTTTTGATATGGAGACGCACGTACCGCACCGTCCCCTGAGCCGAAGAGATTGGGACACGTACTTAACTGGATTTATCAATTATGTTTGTGATATGATTCTTCGGAAGTCTGCGAAGTTCGGAAAAAAAGAGGAATGTACTGCCTGGAGACTGGAAAGATATCTATCTATTTGATTTCAATACGTGGGAGAGTCCCTTAACGGATCTTTTTTTTATTTTGATGGTCATTTCATGTATGTTCTGTTAATGTAGTCACGTTTCCACCGGCATCATAAAGTGTGATCTCGAGTTATGCATATTATCAACCTTCAACCTGTCTGACTAGCGTGATGATTATTTCAATGTACAGTTAGGAGTTAATTATACGGATGTCCATAGATTGTTAGTACTTAATACATATACATTTTAATAACTCTGTTAGTATATACATGTAAATTTGATATATAATTAATGATAGGGCAGTCAAACTTGCCCGCAATGACATTCAGGAGGCTGCTCCTGACTCTGCAGCAACGACATACATTCCAGACGCATTGCAGAAGTGAGGCAACGCCAGCAGCATCCTAAATGCTCTGGATTTAATAATTTTATATACCCATTACGTAAGCTAAGGCTTTCTCCCATCGTGTGGCTACGAGTTAACATATTTGTAGTGTCAAGAATTGTTGGCGCCCACCGTGGGCCTTTTTGACTCGGCTCCTCGACAACAGGTGTAATGTTATACACCTGTATTCCCCGAGGGGGCAGGCAGAGGTGTACACAAATGTACACCCACATTTCACCAACTGATCAGCGACTGCAGCCGGGACCGACGACGGTTTAATGTTTTCAAGGCCAAGAAGGCAGCAAGGCTACTCGTCAATCTTCGTACTACGCAATTTCGATGAACGAATGTTCTGATAGCAGTAGAGCGACATAGAGCAACCAACTAAGTGCTAAAGGTGGATAAAAAAAATGATGAGAGAAAATAAACGCCCGATTCGATTGTACTACAATGTTAGACGATTTTATTCTTATAGAGACCTTTTCAACTTAAGATTTGCATAATTTAAAAGTTACACTGGAAGATATATTTATATTTCTTTGGGATGGTACTGGGTTTCGCTGGAAGGCAAAGATATGGCGAAGGGACATTGAAACTCACTCCCAATTCGGCAGGTACATTCAATAAGCTAACAGTTTACTGGTTTCGTCGCTCTATCATACATATCGTATTCGCCCACTGGCCGAAATTCAACCATAAATCACTTAAATTTTAAATTTGAAAGTTATTAAGATTCTGTTTTCAAATATATGTCGGATGGCAATACTGTTTTACATTATTGGTGTAGCGACACCGAGCGCTACGGGCGGTCGGCGACTACAGCGAGAGGAAAGCGGACGTTAGTCTTTTGCGATCCGCCGTGGCGGACGGACTTCTACACCGTGACTTATCTACCTTGATATTTGAATACCTACATTGTATAATGTAATATGAAGTGACTGACTACTAATCACTAACACAAAAGAAAATATGCTCGCAGTGGCGAAGAGCCTTAATGTTGGTTTTATTTACCTTTAAAATCCTGACAGACATAGAGACTTCTGATCCTAGTCTTCAAACCTTTCTCTGTCAGATATATGTGTGCGTGTGTAAAACGCATGGTAGTATGTGTGAAATGTTTTTTTAATTAATTTAATGTACATATTTGTAATGTATATTATATAGAATTACAAGCTGTGCCCCGCAAACGTTCTTCTGCCATATAAATTTTCTGGATAGGGCTACCCTTGTCACCTAGGCGTATAAAATCTGCCTACGACCTATTCTCAGACCTACCAAAATATACACAAAAATTTCATAAACATCGGTCAAGCCGTTTCGTAGGAGTTTGATAACAAACACTGTGCCAAGAGATTAGCCTCCTGTATTCCATTTTCTGCCATATAAACTAACAGTGCGAATATTCATACTCCTCCGTCCGCGTAATTGTTGTAAAAAGGTGTACAAAGTTTTTGCTTCATGATATTTTAAATCGGTTTGGGTTATCAAATACCTATGACATGAGTAGCAGATAATCTGAAACCTGATGTCCATAATTTTTCTATGCAGGCAAGCCTTGTCATATAGATGATAATAGGAAAGATTGTGAGTCACAACAAGCTTACAAATCAACTAAATTAAGCACTTATAATGTCGGCAGCACAATGCATTGATAGGTTTGCTTCTGGGTGGCTTGTAACTGCGTAGCGACGCAGTCGGGGACATGAATGCTTAAGTTGAATCATATTTGCATTCACTGTGTGCCAAATGCCAATCCGCTCTAGCAGTAAAGTTGAGTTGAACAATATTATAACGTTTAATTCAAGATAAATCTTTGAATTTTAATTTAGTTTGAACAATATCACATATCACTATTCAATGGGCCACAGGTTGTGGGTTCAAACCTTGCATATACCAATGAGACATCTTCAATGTTATACTTGTTGTACTTAGTAAATCTAAGACGTAATTTCAGGCAAATACAGCTAAATCTTCGAAAAGCATTAACGCAATCGTAAGGGAAAGCTCTGAAATGCTCGTGCCTTATCTGTATGACAAGAGACCCTTGCCTAGTATTGGGAGAGTGACTGCCGCGTTGGTCTAGTGGTCGCAAGCGCGGCTGCTGAGTGTGAGGTCTCGGTTCGATTCCCAGAACGTGCTAAGTGTTATTGAATTTTTCGGATAGCAAATTCTCAGCAGTCCGGAGTCAGGAAGTTGATGGTGTTACACCCCCGTGCTTTGGAGAGCACGTAAAGCCGTCGGTCCTGCGCCTGATCTCTTTTTGGTCGTGTCGGATTTCCGTCCCATCGGAATATGAGAGTAAAGGAAGAGGGAGTGCACCTGTGTTTGCGCATACACTTGTGCACTATAATATCTCCTGCGCACTTGGCTAATCTCAGTGGAGATAAGCCGCCGTGACCGAAATACGGTCGGAAGGAGTGTATATAGGGGGAGAGTTAACCGTTGTTTTTATTATACGTGTATAGAAAAGCTGTCAAAAGTATTACCTCCCGGGTAGCGTTATTCCGACATTGGTAAAATCTAGTGCACTCTCACCAACTAACCTAAAAGGATATCTTCTCACTGTTGTGAATTCTTCCTTCACATTAATAACGTTTTTGGGTAATGTTAGCAGTTTCTGGATTTCCTGGAGAAAGGTAATTTTTTAATTAATTATAATTAGAAAAAAAGCACAAACTCCAAACGTAAAGTTCTGCAAATTAGGGTCACTCATAATATGTATAGTAGCCGATCTCTCGACCACTTCGCAAACCGTGCCGTCAACATTGCCGGCATTGGTGCAATATCCCTACTAATATTATAAATGCGAAAGTAACTCTGTTTGTTTGTTTGTTACCTTTTAACGACTAAACGGGTCGTAATAAAATTTGGCAAGGAGATTGTATCTTGGGGAAGGACATAGACTACCTTTAGTAGCGCAGACGAGGTCGCGGGCATCAGCTAGTAGTCTATAAAACTGCAGTATACATCTCTGCCCATACTTTTGGGGAATACAGGCTACTATGCTATGTTATGTGTTGAAAGCTACCAGAGTAGTCAGAGCTTTGATGCTAACATAACATAGTCTTTATATCTAGTTTACCTAAACAAGTTCAACATTGAAGTTAATCGTCTGCGAACATTTTAACTGGCTATAGTTTGAGTTCCGTTTACAAAGGTTATACGAGATGTTCTTAATTGAAAGGTTCAATTGATTTTCTGCTCAGCATGTATAAGTTTAGAATTATACTTGAGCTGTGAAGTGCTGGAGAACATTGTTGAAGTACAAGTGGGAAGATATTATAAATTCTTATATATCTAATGATATTTTTTATACATGTTAAGCCCATTTAATGCCTATATTAACTACTATTTTTCAATTCAATAATTTACAGATCTAAGAAACTTACGTCAGGCGTCTCCTTAAGACGAATACAAGGACAACGACACGGTAGCTCAGTGGGAAGATTGATGACACGGAATGTCAAGGGTCGCGGGTTCAAGCCCCGTTCGTGTCTATTATATTCCAATGTTTCCTTGAAAAATACTATATATTATATATATATTGATGTGAAACGACAAATTTTCAATTCATGCTTTGGTGACGTCATAGCTATCTATTCAGTCTATACTGGACTGGATCGACACGACTAACTTTGCAGTTAATACAATGTCGTACAGATGCGATTGCTTTAACAAATATAGATTAAATACACAATTTGTTTTACGACTTTTGGTTATGTAATCGCTATCTACTCAGTCTCTATACAGTGACTGAACCGACACGACTAATCATTCGCGCTTTCTGGATAAATGCTCCAGGCGGTCTGCCAACTAGGCTATCCATATCTATGCGCTGAAAGTATTGGATATCTACTACCTAATAAATGTATTTATTATATAGCATACATAAAAAATCCAATCACAATTTACATCACCCATGAGAGAAGATAATATATGTAATCACAATAAATAACATACCAATAATATTCATTTCCATAATAAATTATTTACCAATGAATTTTCATTTCGACAATTTCGCCCTCGGCCTTTGGCTGTTTTTCAAAGCATCGATTAATACCGTTTATATTATTGATGTAATTTACAATCCCACTCCACAAACATGAAAATAATTAAGCTCCTGCAAATACACAACATTTCGAATAAGTCAATACACATCCGAATGGCGATCTTTGAACAGTTGAAACGATTAGGGCTCTCCTACACAGTCGCGATCTGACGCGCGATACGTCGTACCTACTTACTCGTAGCAAGCCCATTTGCTTACATCGTGGACGAAATAATGAATGTTTTATAATATTTCTGCTCTTATCAGTGAAGCTATAACAAATAACGCAAAGTGACTATCATTTAGAATTGATTTTTGCGAGCTTCTACTGAAATCAGTTCAATAAAAAGCGTGGTAGCGAATCCGCGTGACTTTAGATAAATTAATATTTTTAAACTGTGTAATTTTTACCTATTCTAAGGTTTTATGGGAGACTTTGATAAGTGCGAAATCATGCTCTATTGTTACATCTTGTTTGTATCGCCTTTCTATCAGTGCACAGTAAAAAATCTAGTGTAATTACTAATACTTCAGAAAGTCGAAAGTCGAAACGAACGTCGGAAAGTCGCGTCGCGGGTATGTGGGAAAGCCTTTACGCGCAATCAATATTCGTTAATTAATCCTTTGGTAGGGGGCCGCAAATATACGAGGTACCTGTTATTAATTGTGAAGTTCATGTAGGGCCATTAGGAACCAGGGTAATGGGCTTTACAAAAGAAAATGGGAGAAGATTAATTGGGTCCTTCACTTTGATTCTTCAACTCGACCAAACGTTTCAAATATCGGGTTGTTCAAGATATGTCTTTGAAAAAGCATTAACGCATGCTTAGCGAACTCTAAAGTTACAATATTAAATGGAAAAAGAATACGGTCGCGAACAGGATTCGAACCTGCGCCTCCCGGATAGATACTCCAGGCGCTCTGACCACTAAGCCATCTCGACCTCTGCTCACCACCGCGAATTCTTCTTCCATATTTTAACACGTCTTATGGCGACGTCATTGCAATCAATTCCATATCTTGAATTATTAAGGTAATTGCATTCTTTACGACATTGTATTAACTGCAAAGTTAGTCGTGTCGGTTCGGTCACTTGTATAGGTACTGAATTGATTGCAATGACGTCGCCATAAGACGTGTTAAAATATGGAAGAAGAATTCGCGGTGGTGAGCAGTGGACGAGACATATCTTGAATTAGTATCGTGTGGTTTAGATGATGTTCCAGGTTTGGCTGCACTGTCAGGCTATGTCATCATCATCCCCCTGCCCTTATCCCAATTTATTTGGGGTCGGCGCAGCATACCTATATCTGGCATGCTGCTAAAGTTTTGGCTATGTTTTATGACCGGCCGCCTGCCTGACGTCAACCCTCTTTCGGAATGCTGTTGTTGGTGGTAACCGCCACCGATACGGTCTCCTTCTATCTAGCTATGCTATACCAAATGTTATCTATGCGGCAGGTTCTGATGTTATCCTAATATTACACTCCACTAACCGGGCTGTCAGGCTGTGTATCTTGGTTAATTTCGAGAAAAATAGCCAAGAAACTGAGCGCTTACTCTGTTTCATAAAATATTTACAATAATGGCTTCTTCATTATGCAATAAACATTTCGTTATACTAATATTGTAGTTGCTCTGTCTTCAGCCACACTGTCGCTTACCACCAGGCCAGTTGGTGGCGAAACGTAGATCCATTTTAGATAAAAAAAGAATAGATTTAATGGACAATACCAATGATTATGGATGAAGACAAATTCCGTCCACTATGTTACTTTGAAAATATCTTTTCTGCAGTGTTATCTACACTAATATTATAAAGAGGAAAGATTTGTATTTTTGTATGTAACGAATAAACTCAAAAACTACTAGCCGGATTTGAAAAATTCTTTCACCGTTAGGAAGATACGCTATCTTCGGGTAACATAGGCTATATAACATTACGCTATGACCAGTAGGAGCGGAGCATTAACGCGGATGAAACCGCGGGGCACAGCTAGTTTTTAATAAAATAATAATTGTCTAACAAAAATACAGATTCAGAAGTTAATGGCTGCAATTAGTTAGATTTCAGTACATACATTTAGTCATGCCTGTTTTCCACTGGTAGATAGAGGCTATCGATTTCTCCTACTTTCCGTCAAGATAATAGCCAAATGCTGGTAGCGGATTGTTTGCGGGTATTCATTGAAGTTTCCTTGTCCATCTCATATTCCAAGATTTGATCTTAACAATTCTTGTTGGAACGCACGGAGAGTCACATGAATCAATTAAAAAAGAATTACACATAAATCTTTGAAAAGCATTCACGCATGCTTAGCGAACTCTACAGTTATATTTTTTTGTGGAAAAGGAATACGATCGTGAGCAGGATTCGAACCTGTGTCTCCCGGATAAATACTCCAAGCGCTCTGACCGCTAAGTCATTAAAAGAAAAAAAAAATGCTCAAATCAGGCTAATAATCGCTAAATGATTTGACATGAGAACTTATTTGTAAAGCCTGTGCGTCTCGCAGGGATATTTAAAGCGTTCGCCCGCCATTTTGTCGATGTGTTTATGAAAATGGCCGCCCTTACAAAAATACGACGGGTCGAACAGGGTTGGGTGGGATATTTTATGGGTATTGTATTTGGATATGGTGTTGCATAAATAAACAAATGTTTTAAATATCCTGATTTAAGTACTAAATACTCCTCCCGACCGTATTTTGGTCACGGCGGCCTATATTCACAGAGATAAGCCAAGTACGCAGGAGATATCATAGTGTACAAGTGTATGCGTAAACACAGATGCACCCCCTCTTCCTTCACTCTCATAGTCTGATGGGACGGCAATCCGACACGACAGGAGAGAGATTAGGCGCAGGACCGACGGCTTTACGTGCTCTCCTTAGCACGGGGGTGCCACACCACCAACTTCCCAATAACGCTTTGCCCCACCTGGGAATCGAACCCAGGACCTCACGCTCAGCAGCCGCACTTCCGACTACTAGACCAACGAAGCAGTCAATTTAATTTAATTTAATTTTAGTTCTATACAATAATAAATGGGAAAGGAGGTCGGAGTTAATGCGTTTGAAAGATCTATCTGTATTTGTTAAGGTAATCGCACCCGTACGACATTGTATTAACTGTAAAGTTAGTCGCGTCGGTTCAGTCACTGTATAGTGATGTTGCCATTGTTATTACTATACCGATGACGTCACCATAAGACTTATTAAAATGTGGAAGAAGAATTCGGGGTAGTGAGCATAACATAGCATCACGCCTGTATTCTCTGAAGGAGTAGGCAGAGATGTACACAGTTGTACACCCACATTTTACCAATGCTGTTATTAAGTCCCATGGTGGAGTACAATTCCAAACTCCGGGCTAAACTGAGAATTTGCTAACAGAAAAACTCAATAACACTGCCCGATCCGGGAATCGAACCCGAGACCTCATGCTCAGCAGTCGCGCTTGGGGCCACTAGACCAACGACCGTCTGGCAAACATATACAGCTTGTCATTTCAACGCTCATTGTTGGAATTATTTTTAATTTTTAATTAAAGAAGCCTTATTAATCAGCAGTGAGTCTTCAACCAGACAAACCTGTGTGTTCGGAGCCAGTTCTTAGCTTGACCAGTGGAAAGAAATCGCAGGATCAAACTAGATGAGCGATTCGATACGGTATGCGATTAGTGGGTCCCACGGTCGCGAGATTTGCAATCGTGAGATAGTTTGTATGTAGAACTGATACACTTCGTAGAAATGTTGATCTGCACGGGTTGGGTTTAGTCGCATGCAGCACATATACACAATATTCTGACAGCGCGGTTGGCGCAGTGGTCGAGAGACCGACTGCTGCGTTGTGTGTCGCAGGTTCGATCCTGCACGGAGCACATATTTGTACGATCTATAGATAATTGCGCCGGGTCTAGGTGTGTGTTTTGTATGTGAGATTATGTCTGTAAACGAACCCACGATACAGGAACAAATTCCTAGTGCGGGGCAACGTTTTTATAAAAATAAAAGAATGAAAATAAATAATAATTATGATTTTTGGTATTGTTTTTTTTTAATATTATTTCTAGTTCAATATCAGCGGTACTGGACAGCTTAGTGAGCTGTACAGTATACTTGTTAGTAGTTGCGAGTGTGACTTAGATGGAAAACTTGTAGCGACATCTATCTCGCTACATGGAAACTACGCGCACAACACGCTGCATCGCGCAATCAAAATTTGACGACGAGTTTGTATATAAACCACTTCCGGGCCGTGGCCCGCCAGGCAATATCACCCGCCTGGTTGGAGGATCCTCCCTTTTCAACGGAGGAACATCATACCTCGTTCCTCCATAAACTCTTCATACAGTAAACCAAAAAGTTTATTGATCACTATAATATAAACATAGAAAAGTTTGGTGATTCTTGTAAACGTCTGTCGCGTGTTGGTTAAAGTGCACACTGATGTTACAATGAATTTGACCGACATGTATCGACCGATTTGCTTACTCAGCTAAAAAATGTTAATGTACGTAAACCGTACAGGTACAGTCTCCTCCATAAATATGGCACCGGTACTGATTAACACCTTGTATAAAGAAAGATAAATAAGTTTTTTTTTCACACCCTTTTGTGTACTATAGCGACTCTATTACTATATTTCTATGCCTATGTTACCCGGGACAGTGTAAGGATTCTAACGATACCCCATAAATCTAAATAGGTTCAGCCGTTTAGAAGTTATGGTGGAATAAAGAAACTCACAAACATACATACATACATGTACCCTAAAAACATAACACTCTTTTTTTTGGGTTGTCGTGTAAAAACCTCTTCTATTGACTCCTTACAGAATATATTGTAAGTTTATGGTAACAGTATGGAATTTTATGTACAATATCGCGTACGTACGTCAAAGGTTTAATGTCGCGATTTGCGATAACCTGGTATTATATCAGTATCTGTCTCCGGCTGCGGGCTGAGTGATGAGTGTTAGTGAGTTATGACGATAGGCGGTAGCGATGAGCGATAATGGAATAAAAAAATTAAAAGATTTTTTTCTTTTTCTCGATGTGTGTGAAAATTGGGAGATCGGTCCGACAAAAACCGGTCCTTATAAGCCACCATGATTTTCAGGAAGGAAATCAGGAAGGGGAGAATGGAGCATTATAAGGGTTTCGTGTTTTAATTACGAAACTGTAAATGTTACAATCGACAAATTGGACAAATCTGAAGCCGGGTCGAATGTCAATCCACCATTCACCATTTTAATATTTGAATTTATAATTAACACAACTTTTAACCAGATTAATGGCGTATATTATTGATTATTCTTTTTTCCAAGGTTTCAGAAATTGAGACAACCTTTTAAATTTGGTATCATTATAGTGAAATAAAAACATATATAGGGGCTCGTGCCTAAGTAACAACCACACAGATCGATTGAGGTTAAGCTGCGCTTGCCGCGGTTGGTCTGTGGATGGGTGACCATCATTTCATACCGGGACCCCTCTGTGCCTCGGAGAGCACGTTAAGCTGTCGGTCCCGGTTGTCAAATTAAGATCTATGACACCCGTCACGGGTAGTCAGAGGCCTGAAAGTCTGACAACCAGTCATATCACGAGATATCGTGTTACCCAGTAACTGGGTTGTGGAGGTCAGATGGCAGTCGCTCCATGTAAAATACTGGTATTAAGCTCAATCCGGTTTGACTGGAAGCCGACCCCAATGTAATTGTGAAATGGCTAGGCAGATATATATAGTGAAATATAAAAGTTCCCAATATCGTCCACCCCTGTTTCTTTTAGGTTTTAGTTTTAAAATAAGCATCAATCGTAACTGTAAAATTGTTATTGTATATTTGTTACAAAGTATTCAAAACAAATTAATTAAAAAAATAAAAAGCTCGCCTGTGATTTTTAATAATCCTGCTGGCCTGTGTTACTCGGGAGAATAGAAAAAAATTAAGAGATATGGTGGAACAAAGAAAAAAAAACATACATACGTGAACTTAAAAACATAACACTCCTTTTTTGGGCAGTCGTGTAAAAAGGACCCGTTTTAACCTTCTGTCTAATGCTATTATTTATAAATGCAGTATAGATCTATATCACACAGTCCCTCGTTATCTTAAATGCATCTGTCGCGAACAGTCACGCTCCTAACGTATTAGTGGACGCTGAAGATAGAGGAGTATTTCAGTCATACATGTTGAGGTTAGACCGTTCCACATTGTGGGTGGTATTAGGGTGGAGACAGACGGTACTAGGCTCGGTTGCACCAATATAACCATAACCGACGTGTTACTTCATTATTTACAGGCCTGCCCGAAGAAGGAGTGTTATGTGTTTAGGGTTCATGTAACATGTATGTATGTATGTAAGTACGCGTCCGCGTGGCCTTCAGAATTGGGTCCAGCCGGGATAAAAAGCCTATGCGTATATCCAGGTTATAAACTATCTGTATGCCAAATTTCATCAAAATCCGTTCAGTAGTTATTGCGTGAAAGAGTAACAAACATCTTCACATACAAACTTTCGCGTTAATAATATTAGTAGGATGTATGTATGTTTGTGAATTTCTTTATTCCAGCATAACATCTAAACGCGTGTACAGATTTCGATGTATGAGGTATCGTTCAGATCCTTACATAATCCCGGTTAACATAGCATTGTATTAGATTTTAAAAAAAGCAATGATATAGTGGCTATGGTACACAAATGGCAGGCGTGCTTTTATTATCTTGTTTGACAGCTTGTCTATGTAAGTAAATTCTGTCAAAATGACACGGTAACATACTCGTATTGAAGATGGTTAAAGTTAAGTTGGTGCAACTGAGCCTTCGTATTCCCGCGACGAGTTTAGTTAAACATAGGCCGAGATAAAATCCGAAAACTAAGAGGCTCCTCTTAAATTACATACATATATGTATATAAGGGCCACTTGCACGGAAATTGTGAGTTAACTAAATAACCCCGAGTTTACTAACTCAGGGTTAGTATTAAACTTTTTTAACACCGAGTTTATCTTGCACGTACAGAAATTAACCTAGAGTCAACTAACCCGAGAATTTTAGGCCACATGTTAGCAACTTTTTGTGTTGCTTACATCCAGCCAAAAACAAAAGAACGAAAGACAAACGACATAAGTATTTAACCCATGGTTTAGTGTTAACTCTTGGCAGTGCAAGAAAATATAATAATTTAACCCTGCGTTAGTAGTTAACTCGGAGTTATTTAAATTAACTCTAGAACGCGCAAGCGGCCCTTAATACACTAGACGAGGAACTACGGATGCACACGATCTTTTTTATTTATGCCTTTTTTAAGGGTGGGTAATCCACAGAAGTAATAACATAACATACATAACATAGCATCACGCCTGTATTCCCCGAAGGGGTAGGCAGAGGTGTACACAATTGTACACCCACATTTCACCAATGCTGTTATTAAGTCCCACGTAATAGGTGGTGAGCCTATTGCCATCAACCGGGCACATTTCCAAACTCCGGGCTGCTACTGAGAATTTCCTAACAGAAAAACTCAATAACACTTTGCCCGACCCGGGAATCGAACCCGAGACCTCCTGCTCAGCAGTCGCGCTACGGACCACTAAACCAACGAGGCAATTAGACAGACGTAATATCTTTGGTATAATCCATTAGTATCTGTATAAACGAACTATGCTACCTAGCTAGATCGATTTATCGCCCCCGAAACACCCTACATACTAAATTTCATGAAAATCGTTGCAGCCGTTTCCGAGATTATGTATTAGGATGGACGCTGTGCCGCACTCCTACCTGACCACTAAGGCATCTCCACCTCTGTACACTAATAGTATTTAACCGGAAGGCGCAGGTTGGAATCCTGCTCACGAATGTATTTGTCCACAAAAATTTATATAACTCTTAAGAAAAGATAGTTCGTCTCTTTGTGTCCTTACCCTAATGCGCTAATTTGAGTACCTATGCCTCGCTTTGTTATACTCATGTTATTTATTTTATTGTTGAAGTGATTTTATTTTGATCTTTAGTCGGAGACTACACTGGTGCAGTCAGAGTCAAGAAGACAATAAGACAAAAGTATTTGGCACGAATCATTTGTTATATGACTATTATTGTCTATGCGTTTGTTTTAGTCATTATTATATTAGTACGTGAAGCAAAAACTTGGTGCCCTTTTTTACGAAAATTACGCGGATGGAGGAGTATGAAATTTGGCACGGTTTAAGTTTATATGGAGAAGGAGTGCAGAGAGCTAATGTTTTTATATATAATATGATTATTTATATTTAAGAAAAACAAATTCAACTAACAAAAATAAATACATTACACACAATACCATGCGTTTGACACACACTTATTGAATAGATTCAGGCGTTACTTTGCGGAAGTCCGTTACAATGGATGTAAAAGAATACAATATCTAGCTACTTCCACAATATTGAGAGTAGTCAAGAAAAATACCTGTGCACCGCCCACGCTCCGCAAATATATGCATATACGCAAGCGGTGAAATTTGCAACTACCAACAACTACCCTACACGTGTCTCCCCCCCCACGGGTCATGGTCACTACCATCAATATTATGGAAGTAATAGATATTGTATTTATTTGCATACACACACATATATTATTGATATCACGATCTTCGACAATAGAAGCTTAAGAAAGGTCAAATTTTAAATTTAAATGAATTATGCTCGAATTTCGGCCAGTGGGCGACCACTGATAAGGTTTAAATGACTGAAGCGTATTTCGTTCAATCTGCCTAGCCATTTCCCAACGATATTGGGGTCGGCTTCCAGTCTAACGGGATGCAGCTTTAACTTTTGTATGTCGCATTTCTAGTCACAATTAAAATTCCATTGTATCTGGGCAGATATGCGTTCCGACAGACATGGATATGGAGCGTCTGCCTATTAGACCTACACAACTCAGTGACTGGGTAACACGATATCTCGTGGCAAGACTGGTTGTCGGACTTTCAGGCCCCTGACTACCCGCAACGGCTGTCGTAGATCTTCATTTGACAACCGGGACCGACGTTGAAACAGGGGATCGATATGAAATAATGGTCACCCATCCGCAGACCGACTGCGGCAAGCGCAGCTTAACCTCGATCAATCAGTCTGTGCGACTGTTACTTCACCACGAGCCCCTCTCCTAACTATTGCTCGTTAATGGTCTCAATTCTATGAGCCAATTAAATAAACTAAACTTTACAATAAAAATGTTAAAGACCCAAAACGGGAAGAGTAGCGAATAAAATGAATAAAAACATCTATTTTATCCTTCGTGCCTCATTCTAATTGTAAATACACGTTTCCGTTTAATGATCGTTAATAACTTAATCACTGAAGCACATACAGCATTACTTGTTACTATTTATTTCTTTTATCTCTCCCACATTTTACATTTCTTACTTCTACTTATTGTGTGGTTGATGAACAACCTAATATCAGAGTTTAAACCACCCGTAGGTCTCTGACATGGCTTTACAAACCATTGAGAACATGTCTCGGGTGTGCTGGTTTCCTCACGATGTTTTCCTTCACCGTTTTTAGCAAGTGATAATTAATTTATAATACGCACTTCCAAAAGTTAGTGGTGCGTGCCTTGGATTCGAATATGCGACCTTTGAGTTGTCAGTCCAACGGTCATACCAGTAGGCTATCACTGCTATATGCTTTTCTTACTTAAATAAAACACAAGAAGCACAATTCACCAAACATTACTCATAACATTCTGCCACAGAGTAACTAACGAAAGAAGTGATCAGTAGATTTACGCTTGAAATTAATTTAAATTTTTAATGTTTGACGTTCAACGAGTGCAAATTTTTAGGCTGATTGATCAAAGAAGTTTCGATTTTAATTGATTGAAAGGCTGAAGTTTCTCACAGTAACCAGATAAATATTTGAAATAAAAGTTTTAAAGTTAGGTACTGTTATATTTTATTGACCTTAAAATAACGTGGTGGACGATTAGTTGAGTTCGCTTTGAAACCTGGACTTAATTGTCTCTGTATAATTTGGGTTAAAAGCCGCGATTAAATGTCTTTATGTTATTGATGATATTTATCATGTGTATCGGTTTCACTGTCATTATGTAAGTTTTTAATTAAATACACCAAACCATGCTTTTAAGAGTAGATATTACTTTTAGAGAAGATCGGTTCTCTGGTCTCCCTAAAAAGCTGTTAATTATAAACTATGAAGATTGAGCACTTCATTTGTTGTTTACTCCGTGCTCCACCCTTTCCCATATACATTAGTGGGTTGAGTGCAAGATTTGCAGCCGGCGTGTTAATTTATACTAATCAGTTAGTCATTGTTTGAGCAACGGACCTAACTAACGGTATATGATTGTGAAGCTGGTTTTGACGTGCAAAATAAACATAAAGTTTAATATTAAATGCCTGTCCAGATGTGCTAATGCAGTATCGAGAGAGCTTAGCCGAAAATATATAAAGCGTAACGCCATTATGCGACAAAAAAACAATAAGACGCGGTGTGATTCAAATCAAATTATAAATAATCTTGCTAAAAATAGTGAACGATACAATCGTGACGAAACCAGTACACCTGAGATTTTCTTTATGAATTCTCGATGGTGTGCAAAGCTATGTCGGAGACCTACGGGTGGTTTAATTTGAACACTAGATTGTTCATGAACCATACGGTAAGAACAAGACCGAACTTAATTCCAAACTTCGGGCTGCTACCGACTCTTCTGGGAATCAAACTTATGACCTCAAGCTCGGCAGCCGCGCTAGCTACCACCGCACCAATGAGTCAGTCGGAAACCATTACTAAGTACAAAATAAAGGCGACAGAACAGGACATCCTGAGTCTTTCTAACAGTTGTCATAGATACCCATTACATACACAAATCACATGCAAACACCTGGCACAAGGCTGTGTAACAGATACCTGTGCCATACAGGCCATACATCCGCACTTTACGGGAATCAAACCTACGTACATGGGCATCAGAGAGCTACGAGTAAGTTGCTGCGCCGTTAGAGGCATTTATTGTTGTTTGTAGGCTATGGTTGTTGAGGTAATGATTTATAACATGTACTGTATACATATGTTCGGTACAGAAACTAAAAATGTTTATTTAAAATAGACTAGAAGGCTTACTCTTGAAAATAATTCCGCTCGATTGACATTGGAAATATGTCACTTCGTAATATTAAATGCCAAAATGTCTAAAAATTTTTTTGAGATACGGGATAATATGAAGACAACAGCTTTAAAGTTGAGGCAACTGTAATTTAGGTAAATTTATTTTAAAATTACGCGTTGTTTTAAGGCGTCTATTTAATATTGGAATTGGTATTAGTTTCAAGAGTAGCCTGACAGATTACAGGTAGCTACTTATGAAAAGTCAAAGCTAGGTGCACGGTTCCAAGGCGTTGATCTTATGGAGAAGAACCGGTAACAAACTCCATGGGTAAGCAGAGCTGTACACACTTTTACACTCAAATGTCACCAATGCTGTTATTTAGGCTCATGTAATTGCATACCAGGCACAATTCCAACCTCCAGGCTGCTACTGAGAATTAACTTAGAGAGAAACACAATAACACTTTGCCCGGCCTGGGGAATCGAACCCATGACTGCACGTTCGGCAGTTGCCCTTGCGACCACTAGTCCATGAGGCAATTCATAATAATAATGTTCGTTTAACACGTAGCGCCACTAAAATGTCTAATTATACTGGTCACTATGACAGTAAATTTAAAACAAAATAAAACAAATATGTAACTACGGCGGTCCCGAGTGAATCTAAATTTAATGCGCCATATAAACGAGACGGCTTTGATGTCTGCTGGTAGCGGAACAACAATTAGCGTTATATAGCCGACGGATGTGGTAGACAAAATCGTTGCAGTAGGGCAACTTTGTTCTTTTCTATCCTAAGATAGGTAATCTCATAGTTGTTCAATGTTGGCCTCTAATTTTTTTTTTGTTGTACAAGGGAAACATACCGGCAACCTTGATTTTTGTAGATTGCCTGTATTGCGTCAAACGTTAGGTAAAGTTATTGTCATCAATTGCGCACAATGCCGAGCTTCGGACTGCTACTGAGAGTTTCCTGACAGAAAAATTAAAAAATCTTTGTCTGGCCTTGGAATCGAGCCCACGACCAGCAGCCGCGTTTGCGCCAACTAGCTGCTAGTTCTAGATGGCGCATCACTGTATGTCTAGGCAAGTACTTACGCGGACTTTCTAAACAACATTCCTCGTCCAACCCCAGTTGGACTACTGCATGTGTCTGCATCGTGGTCGACAGTCGACATCTTAACATGTCGGTGGTTAAATTGTACACCACGTGGCTTGTGGCTTGTTATAGACAAATATAGCTTGTGGGGTGCTACTGTGAGCTGTGATCGATATTGATAATGGTAAATAAGTTTCTTATAATCACTTTCATTATAAATATTAATATTGAGTACTAGCTTCTGCCCGCGACCCCTTCCGCGTGAACTTTAGAATTGGATCCAGCAGGGATAAAAAGAATCCTATGTCTTAATCCAGGTGTTTGCCAAATTTCATCCAAAGTCGTTTAATTTAGTAGTTATTGCGTGAAAGAGTAACAAACATACATCTATCCTCACAAACTTTCGCATTCATAATATTACTAGCTGAAGCCCGTGGCTTCGCCCGCGTGGATGTCGGTTATCGCGAACAAAAGTAATCATGAAATTTTGATCCCGTTCCCGCTTTCCAATTACCGCTTTATAATTGCCCATTTTCTAAAGTATTTGAATGGATATAGTATGTTATCCTTAAGAGATAGACATATGCCATCCCAGACTTTTCTGTAGACCTATATAAGATACACAATTCCACTATACATCATTTTGTTATATCTCAAAGGGTTTAGGCAGCGTCTTCGTTGAAAACTTCCAGACGACTTATTTTTTTCCGACACCTCCAACAAATATCATTAAATTTTAACAAATATATATAAAAACTTGAAAAAATCTATACTAAAATCCTCCTCGAGAACCACTGGTGAAAACAGCATGAAAATCGGTGCAGTAGTTTTTGAGTTTATCGCAAAAAGACAGACAAACAGAAGCGGTGGAGGACTTTGTTTTATAATATATAGTGATAGTGAAGTAGGATTAGAATACATATTTCTGGTTTTTGTTTGTATTATTAATTTATCTTTATTTTTAAATATTTTATATTTATTCTCCAACGGTTATACATTTTTATGTTTATATATGCACTGCATAAGTGCATGTATCGTCCACATTCGAGGTGGGAATAAAAGCTTTTCATTTATTTAGTTACTTCTATTACAATGTTGGGTTAGCGTCCAACGTAAATGGATTTATATCTGTGATAGACGCCAGAACTATTAACAAAAAAGTAAATACGTTAAAAAAAAACGACTTAAAAACTCCACAAAATGTATGAAAAAAAAAAACTAGAGGCAATAAATAACTTAATAAAAATGTAATCTAAATCACTTCTTATCCAAACCTACTTACTACCTTTAATATTAATAAAATAATATTATTCGTATGTGCTAACTACTGATAGGATTGAAGTCGGTGAAACACCAAATAGAGAGTGTTCACCAAATAGTGTGTGTCGCTCGCTGGCACTAGCACCACACCCTGCTACAATGATGGATGAGTCGGTACATGTAAATAGATATGTCTGTCTGTGATTGACGCCGGGATTACGAACTGAAAGCTGGAGGGAAATATATCATGAAACGTGTATGGGAGGTCGGTTCAGCGGAGATTGGTGTTTTTGAACGGTTTTTATTATTTTTCTTTTTATAATAATACCCGGGCCGGTTTGGCACGGGAATTATACACCTATCAACCTTCCTCATGAATCGCTCTGTCTATTGGTGAAAACCGTATGAAAATCCGTTCAGTAGTTTTTGAGTTATCACGAGCAGACAGACGCGGCGGGGGACTTTGTTTTAAAATATGTAGAGATAATATCACGAGTCTATTATATGAAGGGTTAGGTAGAGGAGATCTGTCATCTGTTGCACCCTTATTTATCAGATAGTGCATCTATAAAAATAATACAAATTTTGTGTGTCATGCAGCCTGTTTCTGTAAACCGGTCACAATTCCAAATACCGGGCCGCTAACTATTGAGATTTTATATGTACATATTTATTCGAGAATATCAAATTGATAATAATATAAATTAGATTAAACTGAGATTTTACTAACAGAAAAGCCAGTAACTATGTATTTAACGGAGCGGAGAATTGCACTCAGGTCCTCGCGCTCGTAAGCACAAATACTGAAGAACTCTGGACTATAGTTCCAATTATAATAAAACAACTTTTTACCGGATTAATTATATGTACGGTAGACTGAAATAATTTTACACATAATTAATAAAATTCATAACACCGTACCGTACATATAATTGATAAAATTCATAATTATGTATATATGTACGGTAGACTGAAATAATTTTAAATAAACCGTTGAGACGCCTGACACCTCGACCACGAATGCTACAAAGTGTTCGAAACGTCAGGAAAAACAAAAACCAAACAAATTAATCTGGTTAAAGTAGTTGTTTTATTATAATGTGTAGTGATCGAGAAAACCTAAGATATTACTATAGTTCCAATTTTAACCTAGATATAATATTTCAGTCGAGGACAACACAGCTAGCAAAATGCTCTTCGATACTGTCTATATCTACCTCCACCGCGTCGGTCAAGTGATAGTATGCGCGTCTGCTGAGTGCAGGATCCTCGGTCGAATCCCTGGTCCAGCTGAGTTTTTCCGGCAAGAATATTCTCAGTATCAGTCCGGTAGTATGCCCAGTTGATGTCAATATGCTCATCTTTATATATAGTACATCTGTGTGTACAGGTGGTACTCCCCTGCCAGCCCTTCTGTGATACAAGCTTGATAATATGTTATTTACCTCCACAATTACGTATGTTTGTCTCTTAATGCGCGCGCACGCACCTGGGCTAGCTTTAATAATACATTCAGTTGATTTACTGCGCAAATTGATACGTTGTATTGATTTATTGGTGTTTGTCAATCTGTTCCCTTCTCTTATTGTGTGTGTGTGTGTGTGTGTGTGTGTGTGCAATATGCAGGAACTGTTACCATGAGTCAGCTGGTTACTTTCTTGAGTAGGAAGGACATTCAGGCGTTGTTCTTCCTAATTAAAAATTAAGTTGCTAGCCAGAATATAGTAAACATATACAGGGTTTCTTATAGAAAATTATTATCCTGAATTATTATTAACCTCGGTATTTCTTCTCATGGATAGCCTTAGGATATACCGTCGCGATTTAGTTTTAAATATGTATCAGAGACAAAAATAATTGTATGAATCTTATCAGTTATATGTACGGTAGACTGAAATAGTAGCTAATACAACGTGATTGAAATGTTCAGGGTGTTATTTTCCACATAAAACAGTTTTTTAAACGTTCGAGATGCTATTGACCCTATTACTCAAAAAATCTAACGTAAACAGAAATATGATTTTTAGTAAAAATCTTCAAGATCTTTGCTTCCCATAAGAATCGAGTAATTTGTTTTTAATAAGTACGAGATAATTCATTATAATCTTTGGAACTTCAGAAATGCTAGTTTCATAATTCAATTGTTAAATATTATTCACAGCTTGCACAGCAGGCAAGGTTGAAACAAGGTGGTAGACAGAGGCACCCTATAGGTAGGCAAGGTACTAATGAGCTACACATGTTTTAAAAAATCTATAAAAAGTTCGAATATTTTGTGTTCAAAACGGCTAAAAGTAACCTTCAGTGTCCCCGTCTATATTTTTTTGCGATATATTTCACATTCCAAAACATACTTATCGTATCGTACTTGTTATCTGGCTGTTGGCGTCAGTAACGACCATGTAACATGTTGCGTTGCTAACAGCATTCAGATGTCAATTTGTTCAAATATTTACACACCGTGATGAGTCGGCATCGGCAGCTTGGGCTTATTGCCCAGCTTTGGTAAAGGTATCCTCTATTATTTTCCATTTTAACACGTAGATATAAAAGACAGCAAATATTGCTAGTGGGGCACCTAGTTGTGTTTCACGACCAGCACACGTTGAGTTGGCGATTCTTCCGGCACGGGAATTCTCGACACCATATTTTGCTGTGTCATGTAAATTTTATTTTTCATGCTGTCACAGTGAAACTCAATGCTTTTTCTTTCTTTTAAATGCGGTACTACACGAGAGTCGTAGGAAGTGCCACAATTCACATCAGCATCGAATGTCGCGTGTCCTCGTGGTCACGGTTCATTGCGTGTTTCGACATGCTTCAGCCGATGCGTTGTGAAATGATCGCTTTCATCTTGTTTTTCATGGTAAGAGTGGAAACAAATGCTAGGTAGGGATTACATGGATTCAGTTAAACCTGCTCAAACACTCATCAGGTTAAAGAACGAGCTCGGGGTATCCGTTGTAGCAACTACACCGTTGAAGATATACGTGTCAACAAATTAAAACTATTGGGTGTTACATTAGTGCATAGAACCAACAAGAGGGGTAAAAAGGGTTTTCGAATGGCTACTATGAACTTGGGAACTGAGAGCTGGTAAGCTCAGAGTAAGACCAGAGGGCCTATTTCACCAACATACTGACAACGTGTAGGTATGTCGTTCAAGTTTTGTATCTGTACGACCAAGATAGATTATTAAAAATACACTTCGAAAAATATCGATGAATGTTGATTTATTTAAACGTTTTTTGACAATTCAAAAGTGCCTGTGAATGGTCTAATTGAAATAAATGCTTTGACTTTGACTTTGACGTCAGCACAGCTGTGTCGGTGGGCGTTAGTAGAATAAGAAAACGATGATGAAAATTAGTCTCTAATTGAAAAGAAATCGAACGACAAATTGTTTAGTCATAAAAAGGATGAAGGCAAAGAACAAGGCAAGGGAGGAAGGTAAAGGAAATTGCTGGAAGGCGACGCCCTAGAACAGTATACACTGACCTTGTGGTTGATGTCCGCCAAAAACGTCAGGTGTTAATAGTGTTGTTATCTCTAAAAACTGCCAACCAGAATAAGGACGGATTTTGGAGCTCTAAACCCAGACTCTACTACATTCATACACAAAATTTCCTCGTTGACTTCCTCTTATAAACTCATTTCTAATTGTATCCATTCGCGTCACACCACAGTCATCCCGCTTAACATTCTCATCTCAACTGCATGCAGTGGCATTTAATTCATTCAATGGTTATAGTTTCCATGTATCAAAAGAGTCACATCATCACATGTCGCGTGCTCATGTCACGGATCAACGTGTCATCCGGTATGTGCCGATTGATGTGTTGAGAAATGGTTGCTTTTGATCGTCCTTTTATTATATTTCTAGGATTTCGTCGCAAAATGGTACTGAAAATGTTCCTATCGAGATCATTCGCAGGCGAACTGGCTTAGAATGGAATGCTTGAATGTTCCGGGGACAGATTGTCGAATAGTGGAATGGTTTTGATCCTCAAATCATTTCGTTGGACGTCATTTCGTCACCGATAATTACTATTACTGTCAGCCTAGTGCCGGGTAAATGTCTCAGCCTATGATATACATGCATAATTATTCCACCATTAATTAACTGCGACATCGATCTAGTAGATGCACGGGCGACTGCCGAGTATGAGGTTCTGAGTTCGATTCCTGAGTGGGGCAAACTGCGCGATAGTGGGCGATCTGCAGGAGATTTAAGCCAGCAACTCGATCGTGAAGATCGTGTTTCGGAGGCGAAAACTCATTTTGTGTCACTGAGCCAGAGTTAGTAGCAATGTAAACAAGCACACTTTACTCATTCTGTTACTTCCTATATTCCTTTATGTTACACAGAGATGAGTCAAACGCATCGCATGTACTAAATGCATCAATATCTATTATTATAATAGCGCTATCGATACCATTGTGTATTCCACACTGCGCATCCGACAGTCCGGCGCCGACGCCGCCGGTATAGCTTGGGGAACACGACTCACTATACAACAGGCTATTAATATGAACAGCTCGTGTCATATACACTGTGAGGAATGGGCTGACGACGCGGTCCTCGAGTTAAGCGAAATTAAAATTATGAATTTAGAATGCTAAAAGACTGACGACAACTAGGCTTATTTATGGATGCCAGCATTGCGCCAGAAGTGATCAAATCTGGAGGATTTGACCCTGGGGCTGTAGTTAGCTTTTTAGTAATTCAGGACTAGGAGAATTGCTGTAAATTAAGAAAGGTGTCACAATAGATCTTTGCAGGCCCAGTGACTAAGGGGCCTACAGCCGCTTCATTTACTCTCAAATATATACATTGCTCAAAACATTTGATGAGGTAGTGTTCAATATTTTGATATTAAGTTGCATATTTATAGACTAAAGTTCCCCTTTAAAAAGGAGGAAAGTTTAGTCTAAGAACGACGTAATGAAAAGAACAGGTTCATTCACAAAAGGACAGGTCAGGAGCAACCTAAACTGACGAGCAGCTTAATGAACTTAGATGAAGCGAAAGAGGTAGGTAACTATGTCAGAATCATGTCAAGTGATAATCAATAGTCGCTGCCTACCGCAATGGGAAACAGGCGTGATTGTATGTACGTAAATAGTTTAGAAAATTCAAGACAGAAAAACATTTTTGTCAGCTCGCTTAAAAGCTAATCTCCAGTCTCTTTTAATAATCTTGTGAAGAGAAATTAACCAAAAGATCCATCTCCAAAAAGCCTACCGAACGCTCACTTACATACTTAAGTAGATACATACACACTTAGACGCTCACACCTCTTCACATTATATAAAAGGCTCTTCCACACATCTGTCACGACACGCTGCAGTTGTTAAATATTTAGACTCAGTTGCAACAACTTAAATGAATCAATCTGCCTAGCTTTTAAGGTTTATTTCCCGTCTAACCAGATGCAGTTACATACCAGTATTTTACATGGAGGGACTATCTATCTGACCTCTACAATCCAGTTACTGGGCTAGGCAATATAGGTTGTCAGACTTTTAGGCATCTGACTACCCGTAGTGGCTATCAACGATCTTCATTTGAGAACCCGGACCGACTGTTTAAAGAGCTTTCCGAGGCATTGAGGGGTCTCGATATGAGATAATGGCTGGATGGATGCATCCACAGATCGACCGTAGTGAACACAGCTAAACCTCAATCAATGGATCGATATGCGAGCTTCTCTGGGAACCACCACTTAATTATAACCGTAAGCGAATAACTGATTGAATCTTTTAGGTCAAATTTTCAAAGAAAAGACTTCATTAAAATTTATTGCTTACAGAAAATAATATATTAAAATCATAACTTCCGTGCCATAATATTATTAGTATTTGCTTAATAAGTTATATTGCAGTCAGGAGACAGTTGCCATGCTGCTGTTGGTGAATGCTGCTGCGAACGAAATAAAGGTTAGAGTAGCACCGTAAGGTCCTAGATGATGGTTTTTCCAAACTCAAATAAAAAGGGATACACAAAAACAGTTAGGAATAAATATCGCACCATTCGCGTAATCACGATGTGGTAGAGCCTTTATCCGCTTAGCCGAGCTCAAAGGTAATCCAGTAATTAATTATGTAAGTACAGAGAGGTGTTACGCACGCGGTACGATAATACACTTATGACTGGAAGATTTTAAGACAGATTTTGACTTGTACTATATTTGGTTTGTATTTGGAGTTAAGAGGTTTCGTATATAACAATCTATTGGGCAGTTCAGACTACGTTTATACTATTCTGCTATACACGGTGTCCCGGATTACAAAGATGTCCAATAGTAAGACATATTGCGGGAGATGATAGCTTGGGTCAGTACTTATCAAAATAACACATTGTATAATCCGCAACAGTTACGGGTTTCTAGTTTTAATAATGAATTCTTCAAAGTATCGGAAGATCGTAATCGCATCAGATTTTTCACTAAGTATATAATGAAAAAAATATTAAAATAAAACAACTTTTAACCGGATTAATCGCGTGTATTATTGGTTTTTGCATTTCCTGACGTTTAATCCGGTTTAAAAGTTGTTTTATTTTAACACGCTTTTTATTAGCTTCACCTGTAACTAACTAACTAATTAACTATGTAAGAAAATCTTGGAAGTTAAATTTGACCCACTTCCCGGTTTCTGATTGAGCTGAAATTTAGCATACACGTTTAGTTTGGATGACAATGCATGGTGAGCTAAGTGACGTCATTCTAAATTCAATATGGCGGACTCCCAAAGATGGCGGACTACCTAGTAATTTTCAAAATATTTTATCTTATATATAAAATATTTTCAGAAACCGGGAAGTGGGTCAAATTTAACTTCCAAGATTTTCTAGTCTTGGTGCTCGATGTCAATTGTTGTAAATATTTAATTGAAGTTATTATAAAATATCTTAAGAAACACCCCACGCTTATTTACGATAAAATGTTTTTTTCATAATCACTCTATTTTGTTTTTGCATTTATAGAAAATTATTTTCTACTTTTTGGTTCGACTAGTTACAAAAGCGTGTTTTTTAGTTTTTTAAATTAATGTGTAGTGACCGCGAAAACCTAGAAAAAAAATTTTTTTGTTACGTTCTTGTTGTATTCGTGAATATTTACTCTACTCATTGGTGTTTTGTTTATATAGATCTACTTACAAGTATACAAAAAAGTCAAACTGTAACATTTCAGAATGGCGTTCACACTATCGAGGTGAGCGAGGTAGATGGGTGGTCCGATATAGCTCTGAAGGTATAAACAACATTGCCCAACCCGGGAATCGAACTCAGGACTTGACGCTCAGTATTGCCGTTTACGATCACTACACTGATGCCGCAGTAAATAAATCGTTTACAAAATATGGTTAAGGCAACATGTGTCCGCCACTTGTGTTACGCAGTGGCGTGCTCAGTCACTTTGATGTCTCGAGAGCTGCGTGGCGACTAACCGCCCTAGTGATGTGCAGCGGCACATTATTGAGATTTTCTAAAACTAGTAAATTTTTTCTTTGTGTAAATAAAAATACGGTCGTGAGCAAGATTTAAAATATGCACCTCCTTAATAAATGGAGCGCCTGCAGTATTATAATCTACTTATCACAAAAAAATTGCCTCGTTGGTATTGTGGTCGCTCCTCGCGACTGCTGAGCAGGAAGTCTCGGGTTCGATTCCCGGGTCGGGCAAAGTATTATTGAGTTTTTCTGTAAGGAAAATTCTCAATATCAGCTCAGAGTTTGGAATTGTGCCTGGTAGATGGCAATAGGCTCACCACCTATTACATGGGACTTAATAACAGCATTGGTGAAATGTGGGTGTACAACTGTGTACACCTCTGCCTACCCTTTCGGGGAATACAGGCGTGATGCTATGGTACGTTATCACAAAAAAAATTGGTAACTTTAGAGTTCGCTACGCATACGTTTGAAAGATTTATCTCAGTATTAATTAGTAAAAAATTACGTATATCCGTCACTAGTGTTACACATTGGTGTACTTAGACACCGACTTTTTTATGTCTCGAGAGCTGTGTGGTGTCTAACCGACGTAGGGATGTGCTGCTGATATGCGGTTAACATGCAGATTCTCTGAATTATTAGTAAAAGTTACGTGCATCCGCCATTTGTGTTACACTGTGATGTGTTCAGTCACTTTGACGTCTTAAATTGTGACAGAAACTGAGAAAAGTATTAATATTTTAGACTAATAGTTCTATTATTATTATATATTCTGATGTAGTTTTTTAACTACCTACATTCAGTTGAGGCTATGGGTATTTTTTCAAATAATTACATAACATAGCATCATGTTTGTATCCCCGAAGGTTACCGCAGCTATGGTCGTATGCAGTTGTTAAGTCCCATGTAATAGGTGGAGAATCCAATGCCATCAAACGGCCTGAATTCCAAACTCCGAGCTGTTACCGAGAATCTTCTTCCAAAAAAAAACTGATATTATAACACTGCCCCAGCCGGAAAACGAGCCCACGAGCTCTTGCTCAGTAGCCATTGGCGATCACTAAATAATTATAAAGAAAAACTCGAAAACATTTGTATTAGTTTGTCGTCTAACTAATTGTTGCGGATACGCGTATTAAGTACTCAAATAACATCCCTAGCAATTTAAAATGTTACACATTACAATCATGTCAACGCAGTTTAAACTCTGTCGCCCACACGATAAGCTTTAAATTCGATTAACAAACAAACCCTACAGTTTAACGATCTAACAGATACTTATTATTGTAATTGCTTTATACTGAGCTTACATGGGAAATTGAACCATATAGCATAGGAGTTAAAGTAGATTTTATAGGTTGGTCGTTTTATAGTGTTTGTAATACTAAACTGTGTAATTGCTTAGGTAATGTTGTTAAATGAAATTGGATCTTATTCCTATGTACCTAAGGTGCATTTTTAAGTAAGTGTAAGTTGTTATGGACATTGTTAGTGGTTTTTGAACACTTTGTAGTTGAAAATTAGTGTTTAATGTGTTATTAGTTTATGTGTGTTTTATTTGATATACTTATTAAACTGCTAGCGTGTCGTGTAGTTGGTTATTATTTTTAAATGTCATCACGCCCGTATTCTGTGACGGATTATGAGAATAGAAGAAAAGAGGTCTATAATGTTATACCCACTTTTCACCGATGCATTTATTAAGTCCCACTCCAATGTAATAGGTGGTGCCTATTGCCATATATCAGGCACACTTCCATACTCCAGGCTGCTACTGAGAATTTTCTAACAGAAAAATTCAATAACACTTTGGTTGACACGAGAATGGAACCCGAAAATCCATCATGGCCGCTGTGCCGGACTCCTACCGACTAAAAAACCACACGGTCCTACTCCAACCTTTACCGAGGTCCCAGGTACGTTGCAGCAATCACCGCGACTCCGGCAGAATATGGTCCGTTGAAAATATATATCAACGGACACTCCGGGATTTGTGCAGGCTGGCCACAGTTACCCTGCTCAAGCCCAAGATGGCCACGCACGTGCGACATAGGGAGGTGCCCTATGTCGCACGTGCGTGGCCGTCTCGGGCTGGACTGCTGATCAGGCGGTGAACCACCCATGCCCGCCGCCCGCAGTCCACGTCTCACGGTGGCCGGAAATCGTTGAGCGCCCTCCGGCGCCTGGCTCGCCTTCTGCGGCAGGGGTGAGCGGGGTTCGCCTCTCTCTCCCTTTCCGCACACTTTACCACAGACGTGTAGTTCAATGTACCACCAGTGACCCATATTTTTCGAATAAGTTTGAATTATTATTTTACTCAACCCATTCAAACTTAAATATTTCCCATAACACTTCATAAGACCCCATATTTTCATGAAATACCATTAATGAACAAATTACAATAAATGTTAATTAAAATTACTAACTTCATTTCACGTACAGTATTATGAAATTATTCATAATATTAACTGGTTTCCCTTAAACAATGTGTTTCTACGCAATTCGGTTGTAACAATTCAATATAAACGAGATGGTTATCGTAACATGTACTTTACATTTTAACAAATAAGGTTGGTTTTTCTTTGGTGCGTAGACTTATACGAAATAATTATTCTTTCGCAATGAAGGCGATAAAGGGATGACAAGGTGGGGTGTCAGTGATAGTGTGGAGCTGTTGATTTAAATCCTGTTATTTATTCATAATGTTTTGACAAAAAATTTGATGGATATATCTTTATTAGGATGATGAAGGGAAGAACGAATTCCTCTTGTGAATAAAACAAGAAATACTATTAGTTAACTTTGTCATGCGAACACATTTCTATAATTTAATAGATGCCAGGCAAACCCCATATAGAATTTTAGAAATGTACCTACTTTGCATTGACCACATTACATGCATACTGAAAAATAGGACTTATCAGATGCTTCAAACTAAAATCGAAGTGAGAAAGAAGAGGTATATGCAGGTTATAATTTGAATCAGAGACTTCAGTAGTTTTCTCGCGAAAATAAATATCTACTCCATTTGTTAAGGATAGTGATAATGGTAAACTAATCTCGAATTATAAAATTGAGTTTAAATACTCACCCAGTTAATTAAGCCATATTCAACTAATTACCCGCCCCTCTCACAATGGCACCACACCTCGTAAGCTCCAAATCGCGTGCCTCGCCGCATTAACGCCGCGCGTCTTATCGACACTTCATAAGTCAACGCAGGCGACTTCAAGTACTCTTAATGTGAGGCCAAGATCCTGAATGAAATGGGACATAAATGTTCACGGAGCAGTAAGTACATCTCTTGGAAAACTTCGTGGTCTGAAATCGTCGACCAGCGATTCCTTATTTTCATCATTTTAGTTTTTTATAGATTTTCTCGACTCCGAAGTGTCTCGGTATGAAACGATGTTCCTTCTTCCACAGAATAATTATAATTCATATTGAATAGATTCAGGCGATAACTTGCGGAAGTCCATTACAATGGATGCAATAAATACAATATCTAGCTACTTCCACAATATTGAGGGTAGTCATGCAATTACCTGTGCACTAAAGCACGTGTATGCATATACGAGTATACAAGCGGTGAAAAATTTGCAATTACCACCAACTCTACATGTGTTTCGCCCTCCCATGGGGTATCATCAGGAGCTGTTAGACCGCGCAGTGTCCGGCCGGCGGTGCACAGGTATTGCATGACTACCCTCAATATTGTGGAAGTAGCTAGATATTGTATTTATTTGCGTCCATAATTATAACTGATATTCATTTCTGTAAATACATCTGTTATAGATACTTTTACGTGTAAGGATTTCCGGGCTGACTATCTCTGGAAAAAATGCCGAAATAAACTAAGGTCAACGTCTTTTTCAAAGTCCAGACATAATTTTACGATGTGGGATGAGTCTAGGTAGGCCTTTTGAGGAAAGAGTCACAGCAATTTTGAGCTGAGGCAACTTTGAAGTCAGTCGATTACTGGGCCCTCAATATACTGATAAAGCCGTTCTTTCAGAAGATTACAATAAATCGCTGACAGAGCTAATATTTTCTAGTTTAAGCCTTGTCTTAAGTCATAAGAAAAATATATCTATTAATTGTTATTTTCAACAACATAGCATCACGCCTGTATTCGAAGGGGATAGGCAGAGGTCTACGTAGTTGTACACCCACATTTCACTAATGCTTTTATTAAGTCCCATGTAACAGGTGGTGAGCCTATTGCACAATTCCGAACTTTGAATTTTCTGATAAAATAACACTACCCGACCGGAATCGAATCCAGGACCTTACGTGCAGCAGTCGCCCCTGCGACCAATAAGGCAGTCTTGTTATAAATGGTACTAATTTATCCCTTTTTTGTTCACAGGTACGTTCTATAAAGCAGAGAGATACTCAACAACATTAAAGGTATCATTAAAAATAGTGGAATCATTGGAGAAACGGCTAGTAGGGGTGATTACTACCCTGTCGGTAACACTGGGGAGAGCTAATGCGAGATCAATTTAGTTTCAAGTTACATAAACATTAATTATAAAAATAAACAAGGAAACATTAAAAAATAATATACACGAACGGGGCTTGAACCCTGACCTGCCGTGTCGTTGTTCGATACTATTAAATTTCAAGCTCCCATGTATTCGTCTTAAGGAGACACCTGGCGATATTTATTTAGCAATCATTTACAGATCTACTAAACTCAGCGTTACCACTTTGTAAGGCGCCGAACAACATCCCAATCCTTTAAATCATATTCGAGTATAATGATAAAATAATAGATACCCTGGATTCACCCGGGTTCAAGCCCCGTTCGTGTCTATTACTTTTCAATGTTTCCTTGAAAAATAGTAATTAATATGGGCATTGCATGGCCTTAACATGTATAAATAAATATTATAATACATAAATAAGCAATACTTAGCATTTGGCTTACTATTATTCTTATCATTGTCACAACGCGCCAACAAATTGTGCAACCGACTTCGGTCAGCGGCTTTTTCAAATAGGTATCACACGGTGGCTTTAAGAAAAGAGCGTGTCTTTTTAAAGGGTCGGCGACGTAGCTGTGTCTCCTCTGGGGTTGCACATGTTCATAGGTGGCGTTGATCTCTCACCAATATATACCAAAAAGTCTATACGACAGTATTTAATTTAATTTATAGTTCAGTTTCAGTTTCAGTTGTTACTTATTTACAAAATCTTTTCACCATGCTGTAGTTACTGAGTCCATATTAACGTATGCGCTAACTTTTACATGATCTGTTTGCATTATAATTGGTTCTGAATAATTAATAGTTTCACGTCTGAACTGCGATGTGGAGTAAACTGTTGGGGATTTATGAAGTTGTAGTCAACGCAATTAATTTGGGGTTAATTTTGCATCTAACTTTGGTTTTGATGACAATACAGGATACATATATTAACGTTTAAATCCAATATGGCGGATTATACAAGATGGCGGTTACACTTGAAGGTGGCAAATAATATGTAGAGACATTACTTAATTAGTAATTGTAAATATTTGTAGCAGATGTCGCCAGATAATAAAGCGTTGTCACGGTTCCACCAGTGTCGCGGGTTCAAGCCCCTCTCGTCGTTCAATATTTTCCTTACAAAAATATAAATTAATGTATGTATGACACATGGCTGTAACATTAGGGGTGATAACTTGGACAAATAAATATCAAAATAGCACATTACATTTCCTGCAAAATTTTACGGACTTAGTATTTTTTTAAATTAAAGACTGCAAAACTTTCCGTTTCCACTAACTCCATTGCTCCGTCCTTACAATTCATAACAGTATAAAGTAACATCTATTATAGTACAGTGCTCGCCCCGCGGCGGCGTCTGCCCCGGACGCGGTAACTAGCTGCCGGGACATTCAGATAATATGTCTGACATCGGGCTGTTTGTGTATCAGTAATGGGGTTGAGATATTTAATACGGAGGGTATTTAGTTGAATAAGTTGAATATATGGTTTTGTTGTTCTGGGAGACAGATTTAAATGTAAAGTAGATAACAAACGAGTGCATATCTGTCCCACTGCAGGGTGCGAACCTCTTCTCATACGGAGAAGGGACGAGCATTGATCACCACGGTAGAGGAATGCGGGTTTGCAATTTCAGGCAAGCAACCAGACGGGACACGGCTTCTGACTAAATATCACTTTTGGCGGGGGGTGAGGTAACACAGAAGCACAAAGAACTTGCACTAAAGCAACAATAGCTGTCATCATTACATTAACAATATTAACACACATAAAACACTAAACACAAACATAAAATTATGTCACACACAATTAAAATCGTGTACTATCATTGTAACCATACAGGTGAAAGGTACATTTATATGATGAAGGGTACGCTCGCTAAAACTACTCCGGTACTAATTCCTTCAAGCTCTTTACTAATAAACTAAAAATGCTATAAAACTACATACATCGGGCAGGTGGCGCCATTATCTCTCGACCACATTACAGTTTACGATGAAGTTTGTGTGAATGCAGTCACTTTACGATCTTTGAATGTGTGAGTGCCCATACTGCTTAGCGATAGACTTTGAGCTTCTTCTTCTTGTCGTATGGTTGATGAACAACCTAGTGTCAGAGTTTAAACCACCCGTAGGTCTCTGACATGGCTTTACACACCATCGAGAACATCTCTCAGGTGTGCTGGTTTCCTCACGATGTTTTTCTTCACCGTGTTTTAAGCTAGTGATAATTAATTTCTAATACGCACATGACTGCAAAAGTCAGTGGGGCGTAGGGTTGCCATCCGTACTTTATAATAAAGTTTTGAACTTTATTTCGGACAAACGTACTTTATACTTAATATGAGCAATAAATAATGTGATAATACTTTATTTTATATATTTTGATTTTTCAATGTTTAATTTTATTGTTTACAAAAATAATCAAAAGATTTAAGCAATTATTTCGAATGCAACAATAAAACATATAAAATTGGGAAGAATTATAACCCAAATAAAAATAATACTTTATTTTCGCACACTGTACTTTAACTTCTACCTTAGAAAAGAAAATAATTATACTTCAATTTCCTAAAAAATATATATCGGGATATATCGGTGCAGAAAAAAAGCGCGACAAACGTTCGAACTTTTAAACCAAGTTAAAATGTTTTTTATTTTAAAATTGGAGTTATCCTCAAAGTCGGGGCATTGGGCGGTCCGATCAAGGGTAAATCACTACGCGTCCACTACACCCTGAAAATCGAGCACCCTGAGGTCTCGCGCAAATCCTGACAATTGGCAACCCTACTCCTAACTTTTAAGCGAAATGAAGTGCACACACTTGTTTTTCTAGAAAAGGGAGGCCATTGTGCTGTAGTGAGACAATAAAGGATAATATAAATAAATAGATTGGTCATAAGTCCACATACCCGTCAACAAACAAAATGGCTCTCACTAAATTGTCAATTATAATGAAACACGCATATGTCATTACTTGAACATACTTCATATATTATCGGTTGTATAATAGTGACGTGTCATTGTACCTAATTGACCGATATAGATCGTTATCAGTGAGGGTGCGATGTCTATGATAACTATATTTTGTTTCATTTATGAACCATTACGTGTTACTCAGTAACTGGGCTGTTGAAGTCAGATAGGCAGGCGCTCTATATAAAATACTGGTAATTTTTATTTATTTATAATGTATCTACGTTTGTGTAGCAAATCGCCTGATGGTAAGCGATAATGTATCCGAGGATGGAGCAGGTCGATCCAGAAGAAATGTTTCTACTGTTTAACCTTCTATCCTGTATTTGTAACTCTTGAATGTCCTACAGATTAACAATTTACAATATATATACAAATAATATCTAAATAACTAAATTAAACTTACTTAACTTACTTTAACTTAAATTAGTATTTTGTGTGTTATAGTAGGAGTATTTTGTGTTATAGTAGGACTATTTTGTGTGTTATAGTAGGAGTATTATGTGTATTATAGTAGGACTATTTTCTGTGTTCAGCAGAATAAGATTAAACTTTCATCCTGTGTAAACATACTTGGCTGAAATGAGACGATCATGGCGTATCGCTACGACGCGATAATCTTAAAGTGTAATGGCTTCGAAAATTGTGTCACATCTTCCTTGTGAAGACAAGCGGAGGGAAAACGCTGTCATCCCAATATTTATACAAAACAAATCTTTACTTGGTTTCCGGTGACAATACCAAATGCCAGACAATGTCTGTTTTTGAATGTTGGAGATAGTGTAATACATTAACGAAACAATAAAGAAACTGGTTAGAACGTTCTTATAATCACTAATATCAAATTGCATTTAAAGATAAATCTTTGAAAAGCATTAATTCATGATTAGCGAACTCTAAAGTTACAATATTAAATGGAAAAAGAATACGGTCGTGAGAAGGATTCGAACCTGCGCCTCCCGGATAAATATTCCAGGCACTCTGACCACTAAGCCATTTCTTCATCCATATTATATCTTTAATTGTTAAGGTAATTGCATCTTTACGACGTTGTATTAGTAAAGTTGCTCGTGTCGGTTCGGTCACCTGTATAGGGACTGAATAGATAATTATGACGTCGCCAAAAACACGTGTTAATGAAGAATTATCGGTGGTGAGCAAAGGTCGAGATGGCTTAGTGATCAGACCGCCTGGAGTATTTATCCGGAAGGCGCAGGTTCGAATCCTGCTCGCGACCGTATTTTTTATCCAATAGCATTGTTGTTTTCTTATGCATTCGTTGTGATTTATATTTTCACTGGTCACCTAGTGGCGCACTTTACCTAATATTCTTGTTCAATATGCGGATAGTGTAGTTGGCCACAATATTGTTAATATATATTTTTCGCATTTTAAACTATGTGAAATATTATATATTGATGCTGTTTATTGTAACTTAATAAATAAGTAAATATCCGGCATGAATTCCATGAAAATATCCACCTTTTTTTTATTATCACAGTTTCAGTTTTTGAGTCAATCTGTTAAAATGGTCCTAGATGCTCTAGTATTACAGTCCAAAATCCAACACTCAGTCGAAACAAACGTCGACAAAGGAATCAGAACTCAAATTGGTCGAGAGAGCATCCTAATACTATAAAGCTACATCTCTAGCTAGGCTAGCTGAACACGAGTACCTATTACGAACACAGACGTACATAACCGCAGACGTAGGGGAGACTCGCTTGTAGCCGTCCTAACAGACGAGCTCGTAAATTATTCGATATTGTATTGTGAATTGAATTATATTGCGTAGTAGAAAGGTATGAACGAAAGGCATGCAGCGGAGATGAGAATGTTAAGAGCCAAGAGTATTTACAGGAATGGATAGATTTAGGAATGAGTAATGAGTCTGTTAGAGGTAGTATGAAAATGGCGTCCGTTACCGAGAAGAAAGATTTTGGCGACATCGCGGCGTGCTCAGCTCATGACTAAGGGCTCCGTTAGAGTTCGAAACTAGTCGGGCAATCCCGAAGAAGTGAGTAATAAAAGTTGAAAAAAAAAAAGAATACACCTTACATACATAATACACATACATACGTAGTATCATGCCTGTATTGCCTGAAGGGGTAGGCAGCGGTGTACATAGTTGTACACAATTCACCAACAATGATGTTACTAAGCCCCACGTAATAGGTGGTGAGCCTATTGACATCTACCGGGCACAATTTCAAACTCCGGAATCCTACTGTGAATTTCTTATCACAAGACTCAATAACACTGTCGGACTTCGCAATCGCACCCAAGACCTCATGCTCAGCAATCGTGCTTTAAACCGCTACACCAACGAGGCAGTTTGTACTACGTCATTGTAAAATTTTACTGTACCAACAAAACGCCAACAGTCGCAGAACTCAACCATGAAACAAAACAATTTATTCTTAATTCCTCATTCATTCGACGACGCCCTCGAGACAAGCCAAGTTAAATGCAAATCTAAGACAAAACCTTATAAAGTAATTCAAACAAATTGCAAGTTACAAGCAGTTCCTGCCAGCCACGCTTGTCTAACTTAACAAAGCAAATAAAACAGGAACACGACATGAATAATATTTAGTTGATTACTCTGTCAAACTTTCAGACGGAAAACTGAAGCTGCGTACGTGTTAGCTAACTTTACAGTGAATTGATGGTCACTTTGTACTACATTCCGTTATATGTTTTTTAACCGACTTCAACAAAAGAAGGAGGTTTCTCAATTCGACAGTTTTTTTTAATGTGTTTTCGCGGAAATCTTCGTCTTTGATGAAACGATTTTGATGATTCTTTTTTTAGTAATTTATGAACTTTCGTGATTCGAACACATAATTATTGAATTCAAACGGGACCTAATCGCGCTTAAAGGATAACATTTATTTACCTCGAAATTTCGATCAAGTTGCATTGATTGTGGTCACGAGTAGACCTAGAGTCTACTTGCATTGATCGAAACGTCGAGGTAAATAAATACTATCCTTTAAGCGCGATTAGGTCCCGTTTGAATTCAATTATTCTTTTTTGTTTGAAAGAGTAGGCCCTTAGGTGGTCCCATTTAAATTTGGTGAAGACCTGACGAAGAACATCGAAGATAGACAATGTAACTCTTCAATGAATCACAGCAAATCACTCGCAATTGCTGTAATCGCATGTTCATGTAAAGTTCATGCCACTCAATACATACATAGCATCATGCCTGTATTACCCGATGGGGTAGGCAGAAGTGTACACTGTTGTACCCAAACTTTTCACCTATGCAGTTATAATATTTAAGCTCATAGACAAGCTGTAACATACGACGCAATGTATTACAAAGTAACCATAAAGTTTGTTGGTAACCGAGTTAGCTAATAGGTATGCTGTTGTTGAAGCTTCGCTCATACTCAAAAACTATTTTTTTTTTATTTCAAATAGACCATGTACTTTCTTATATTGAAGAGTCAAAGCTAGGTGCACGGTTCCAAGAAGTTAGTCTTATGGAGAAGAGCCGGCAAAAAACTCCAGAGACACTCTTTTAAAATTATGTGTTCTTTACAATTAACATTTATATAATGGGAAAATAATACAGGTTAATGTTATAGAGGAGAAAACAGGAATTTTAATTATATAATAAGCCAAAATTATAACCAAAGCTATTACGAGCTGACCAGTCCTAACAGACAGCACCCGTTCACGAGTATGACGTGCGCAAACCGGAAGCAGCTTAATACCAGTATTTTACATGGAGCGACTGCCTTTCTGACCTCCACAACTCTGTTACTGGGTAACACAATATCTCGTGGTATGATTGGTTGTCAGACATTCAGGCCTCTAAAATTTAAATAAGTGATGGTCGAATTTCTACATTGATACATCTTTCAAACGCATTAACGCATGCATAGCGAACCCTATGGTTATAAATTTATGTGGAAAGATAAATACAGTCGTGAAAAGGATTCGAACCTACGCGTAGATAATACTCGATACAGCGATGACAAAAGACGTATTAAAATGTGGAAGAAGAATTCGGAGTAGTAAACAGAGGTGGAGACGGCTTAGTGGTCAGAGCACTATTTATCCGGGAGGCGCAGGTTCGAATCCTGCTCACGACCGTATTATTTTTTCCACAAAAAAGTATAACTTTTAAGTCATAGTATTTTGTTTTGGAATAATTGATTTATCATAGCATCATCCTTGTATTCCCCGAAGAGATAGGCAGTGGCTGCCGTACACCCATATTTCACCAATGCCGTTATTAAGCCTTAAATAATAGGTGGTGAGCGTATTGCTATTTACCGGGTACAATTCCGCATTCCGGGTTGAGGGCACTGAGAATTTTTCAATAATAAGTTTGCTCGAACCCAGTTCCTTACGCTCACCAGCCACACTTGCAACTACTAACCCATTGGACCAATTTTAAGTAAAATTTGAATAACATATCCATATCGCTTGTCTGACGCACCCCGCTATATAAATAGACAACACGCTACGCCGTAGTCACGTAGCGCTACGACACCACTACGCTGCCACCGTAGCATCTTTAAACTTTTATTTGCTTTGCATTTTGTATGACAGTTTTGATCGTATTTTTTTTTATTATTATAGAACTATGTTAATATTGAGTGCAAGCAGGAATACCGCTACTTATTTTAAGCTAGTAATGTGACGTCATGAGAAATAATAGTTGAAGATTCTTTACTGTTGTTCAGTGACAATTTTTTTTTGTGACTTTTTATAATTTTCATGATTAATTATCAGCGACAGCCCGGAGTTTTGTACTCACCAATGTCGTGGGTCTTGATAGGTGTAAAAAAAAGACACCTCCGTCTCTTTTGAATACTATCCATAAAGCAATAGCCATCAATTTCCTTCCGATTTCGACATCAAACACAATACAACCACTAGACCTATGAGAGTTCTATTTAATTACCCACCGCCATAATGAAACGTCACGATGATGACGCGGCGAGAACTCAATGACGGCGATACTTTACTACTAAAGGCTCTTACACACCACAGGCGCGATAAGACGTACGACACCGCAGCGCTCTGTGACAAAAATATTTTACTAATCGCAGATGTTCATTGCCTGTTGCTATTTCTGGTCCGTAAAAAGTTTTTGATGCTACCGGTGGTACGGGTCTGAAATGATTATTATAGCGCTAGCTATAGCTTAATAACCACAATATCATGTGATTATTTGAAATAAATTAAATGTATTTGGATAGAATTTCAGTTAAATTTTCTTTGCTTTAGAATTGTATTTAACAATGTGCACGTTTTTAAAATAATATTACATCTTTCTGTTACACAATAAAATACTTACTGACATGCGACATAGTAAGTCGTGTCGCGATGTCGCTTCATTCCTGTTTGTGCAAGCCTTACTGCCGGTCACGCACGCGCCGTGCCTCCGCGCCATCACTCATACGTCACAGTGACAGCCGGTCGAGGAGACGTGACATAATTGTGATAATTCTACCGTCATATTTACTTTAAGCACAGTCAGCATTATTAGTCGATTCCATCGTTACAATTAATTGTCATTTTAGTTAATAGATCTTCAGAGTACTTCCTATTATATATAATAATAATAATGAAAATCACAAAAAACTAATGAAGGAAGTTGGATGAAATTAGGTATATACTTACCTGCCTCGTTGGTTTAGTGGGGTCTCGGATTAGATTTTCGGGTCTGACAAAGTTTTATTGAGAATTTCTTGAGGAAATTATCAAAAGAAGCCCGAGCTTGGAATTGTGCCCGGTAGATGGCAATAGGCTCACATGGGACCTAAAAACAGCATTGTTGATGAAATGTGGTAGTACCACTATCTACACTTCTGCCTACCCCTTCGAGAGGAATACATTCGTGATGCTATGTTATGTCACTTCTATCTTTCGTATAGTCTCATACAATTTTAAAGTATCTATGGTATTATTGAAAACTGACCAGGTTTATCAATTGCCTTACACATCAAATTATATATCTGACAGAATCTATCGACATCGCTGAGTATCTGCAGATACTTATAGTTAAAATAGACATTTTCTAGGCCGTGTGTGGCGTACACAATTGTATGATTAGTGATATCAGATACTGATATGGTATAGTATCGCTGTGTCTGAAAGCCTTAAATAAGTGTCATATTAAAAAAAAACATGTTAATACCATGTAATATGGCGACAAAACAATATTGATTCTAATGAACATTGTAAAATAATAGACACGAATAGAACTCGACGCTGCGACGCTTGTCATATCATGATATAGCTTTCCTAATTGAGCTATCGTGGCGCTTTTTTGCATCTACTAAACTTCAAGGTCTTTTTTTATCTTAAATAAGACGCCTGGAGATATCTAGTAGCAAGCTTTTAAAATTATAAAAATAGAAAGTAATGAAATAAAATAAAGTATTCGCCGTATTGGTAATTACACCCGAAGCTGGACTGTAGTCCAAGCCGAGGGGGTGTACTATTATGTGAAAAGTGTAAAACTCGTGTGCGTTATGAAACCACGACCGATGTAATTAGAGCTACTTTACGACGACCTTTTTTTTTTTTTATTGTGCCTTAATTTTAAAACAAAATGCTAAGGAAGTCGACCTCTCATGTTGTCACATCGCACGATTCGTTCTGTGTGTCTCGATCACAATTAATTATATTAGTTATGGCTTTACCGCATCCTCGGTCGGGCGTGCGGGTTCGATGACCCAGCATTGCTTTTATTTTACTTATTTCTGTTGTATTATCCGGCCGGTTTGTTTGTGTGCTGAGGGCACGGAATTTTGCAATTTAGGTTTGCTTTATCTAAAATGGGGTATTAAATTGTGATTTTGTAGTGTTTGACTCTCAAATTCCACCCTGTATAATGTGTGCCAGGCAGACTGTACGGGTCAATCACCGTACAATAAGTATTTAAGCGAGTCAGCATGATTGCGGCACTGCGCAATATAGTTTGATAATTTATAAATAATAGAGAAACTAATGTTTAAAGAATTATACAGATGTACATAATTAAAGTTACAATATTTACTAAGTTACAGTACTTACTAAGTACTGAATTGATTGCAATGACGTCGCCATAAGACGTGTTAAAATATGGAAGAAGAATTCGCGGTGGTGAGCAGAGGTCGAGATGGCTTAGTTGGTCAGAGCGCCTGGAGTATCTATCCGGGAGGCGCAGGTTCGAATCCTGTTCGCGACCGTATTCTTTTTCCATTGAATATTGTAACTTTAGTGTTCGCTAAGCATGCGTTAATGCTTTTTCAAAGACATATCTTGAATGTACATAATTATTAAAAATATTTACAAAAATAAAAACTAAATTATATTGACTACACTGCTACTAAAAGAGAGAGAGAAAAAAAAGGCAAAAACGTGATTTAGACGTCGAAGTATTCCTCCGCATCGCTGTCATCCGGTAATGTGCCCAGAAGACCGGTAGCATTGCCACGTTGGCAATGCTAATTCTCTGACCAAGAAACAAGCCAGCCCTCTGGTCACGCGAAGTGTCGACCAGACTGCCAAAAATTCCTTTGAAAAGTTGTCATGCATTTTGTCAGGCTTCCGACTATCCGTAACGTCTATCATAGATCTTGATTAGACAGCCGGAACCTGATGGGAATTAACGTGTTCTCCGAGGCACGGAGAGGTCTCTATATAAAATTAAGGTCACCCATCCACAGACCGACCGCGGCAAACACAGCTTAACCTCGATAGATCTGTGCGGCTGTTACTTAGCCACGAGCCCCTCTGCCAGGCAGACTTCTATACCACACTCTTATTAATTTATTATGTTACATTAATTAACAGTTCTTCGAGCTTAATTGTATACTTGAGACGTTGGAACGTAGATATTATTATCAAATTTTATTAAAACTATCCGGCAGTATCATCGTGCTTGTACTTCCGAAGGGATAGACAGAGGTGTACACCCATATTAGCCAGATACTGTTATTAAATCCCATGTAACAGGTGGTGGGACAAACGAATAACCCCGGCACGGCCGGGGACCTAAATCCAGTACCGCACACTCAGCATGCGCTTGCGCTCATTAAACCAATGAGTCATTCAAACAATTAACTATTTATTACTTACTAGCGACGCGAGTGGTGAAAACCGCATGAAAATCCGTTCAGTAGTTATTGAGTTTATAGCGAACAGACAGACAGACGCGGCGCGGAACTTTGTTTTACAATACGTAGTGAGTTGAGAGATCTGAGGTCATGTTTAGAAGCCTACGGTTCGGCCACAATATAGATAATAAAAATCTCAGAATAAATAAAACTGTCAAGACCGCTTGGAGTATTTATCCGGAAAGCACAAGTTCGAGTCCTGGTTACTACTGTATATTTCTTTCCATAAAAATATATACAGTTCGCTACGTATGCGTTAATGCGTTTCAAAGACATTTCTGTAACCCTAGAATTGGAAAGTACGTGATTTTACATGATTAACATTTTTTTTCTCGTTTTCTCTATGGGTATGGCTCGGGTACCTCCCACTACCTACAAGTGAACTGTTGTATAATACTGGTTACATATACCACATTCGCCTAAAAATCTTCCATTCAATTTGTTCAACATGATAAATAGCTCTCTACACAAAGCCTTTTATTTGTGTACAATCATGTACACGAGTGTATATGTAACAAAAACATCCGCATTATGCTTCACTGTGCTCGACTATACTTTCCTTTCTTTCAATTTACATAAATTCGCCAAATCTTCCTCCGGAACATGTATGGGATATTGCGAATCACATTCACAAAGTAAAATATACTTTTTTCCAACATAAATAAAGCTCATTTCCCTTTAACTAACTCGTATGTTCACAGTATTAATATTCAGCGTAAACCTTATGTTGACGTCAATAAAGTACATATTTGTGTAAAAAAATATGTTTATAATCCGAACCGGAGCGAATGCGTACGTTTTTGTAACAATGGATTATCTGTGTTATACTTATTAAGTTAAGGTGTATATTTTAATGATAAAGGGCAGGATTTCGGACGTGATTTTGGGTATCGTCACGGTTATTTCGATGCGGTGTGGGCAGAAAGGTATGCTACACAACTGGTAATGACGGTGGGGTCGTGTAGGATGGACCTTAGGCGGGTTGATTACAGGTCTTAGGTGTTGTAGAAGTTAAAGATTTTCTTTTAGGGTACGATCATTATTATAATTATCTCACAGCTCACTCGACAGCCATTGTACTGACCAAAAATCCATAAAATAGCACATTAAATTATAGTAAGATCTTAGGTTTTCGCGATCACTACACGTTATAATAAAACAACTTTTAACCGGATTAATCGCGTGTATTATTGGTTTTTGTTTTTCCTGAGATTTCGATCTATTAACGAAGTCAGGTTTAATTATACACAGCGTCTTCAGTTTCCTCAATTATTATTTATTTCGATACTTTTTACAATAGATTAATAACTTACAACCGTTAGGTCTAATGTTCCAATTCGCAATGGCCGCCTGCACGGTTGCCAACACCAAATATAATATTTGTCAAATTATCAACTTAATATATCATTAATTAGGTGTAAATTTGTAATCAATTGGATCAATGTTAAATTATTTTCTTTTTTTTTTAATTATTTCCTTCTTTCTTTCTTTTCTTCTAACAGATCGTATGTGATTTAGTTTTAATTATCTTTTTTTATCAACTATATGTACGGTAGACAGAAATAATTTTAAATAAGCTATTGAGACGCCGGACACCATAGATATATAGTGTGTTATCTATGCCTACGCTGCAAAGTGTTTCGAACACTTTGCAGCGTTCGTGGTCGCAGGTCAGGAAAAATTAAAACAAAAAATACACGCGATTAATCCGGTTAAAAGTTGTTTTATTAAAGCACTTTAAATGGTTTCAAAATTTATATTTTGTGACATATAAAGGTAAAATTTTTGAAATATGCGTGGACGGCCAAATCCGTATAAGGAATAGCGAAAAGTACTCAAAGGATTTCGATTTTTGTTCGATTACGGACCCGATTTTCATAAAAACTAAAACTGCATCATTGGATTTTTGAAAAAATCTATATTCTTAGCCAAGAATCGAACCAGTAGATTTTGGAAAAAAAAAAAAATTTTATACCATTCGACAGACACATGCTGTTTTATTTTTCAAAATTTTCGATTCCTTGCCCACAATATTGATTTTTCAAAAAATCATACGTTGCAGCTTTCGTTTAAAAAAAAAAAAACAACAAAACCGGGCCCGAGACTCCTCTGAGCACTGTACGTTTGGCCATCCACACACACTTGAAAAATTTAACCTGTATTTTTAGTGTACAGTCAGACTCAGAATACTCCAAAATCACAGTTAACATAAATCTGGTATAGTAACAGTCGCTAGCTATTGTAGTAATGGTTTATTGTGCCGTTTGTTCTAAGTTCTGTCTGGAACACGGTGGTTTATAGGGTCTAAGCAGGGTTTTAAGGCTTAGATACAAAATGTAACCAGTCTTAAAGTTGAAATGAGCTTTGACTGTGAGCCGAGTTTGTGTCTTTTTATATTATTTGGTCTTTTTATAGTAGTATTTATATTGAGTCTTTTTATAGCATAGCATCATGCCTGCATTCCCCGAAGAGGTAGACAGACCGCTGTTCAGTCCTTTGTCGGGCAAATTGTTTTTGAGTTTTTCTGTTAGGAAATTCTTACTACCTATTACATGGGACTTTATAACTGCATTGGTGTAATGTGGGTGTACAACTGTGTACACCTCTGAGTACCCCTTCAGGGATTACAGGCGTGATGCTATGTTGATGCTGTTTCTTTTACGCAATATTTTCTCAACCCGCCATGTGTCTAATAATATTCTAACCTATAGAGCCAATCTGTTTACAATCTCGTATGGTCATGTTAAACATTTGGTCTATTAACCCTATACGGTCGGGTCGTGCGCAGTGATGGTGCGGCCGTCTGATTGACTCCATTGTGAACACAATGCATTCCCCGGATATTTGACCTGGAACGTCAATTATGGTCTTTGAACACGTTGGTCGTACGGTTGCCAAGATAAAAATATAAATAACATCTAAAGTTATAATATTAAATGGAAAAAGAATACATATGTAATTGCATTCTTTACGACATTGTATTAACTGCAAAGTTAGTCGTGTCGGTTCGGTCACCTGTAGGGACTGAATAGGTAGCAATGACGTCGCCAAAAGACGTGTTAAAATGTGGAAAAAGAATTCGCGGTGGTGAGCAGAGGTCGAGATGGCTTAGTGGTCAGAGCGCCTGGAGTATTTATCCGGGAGGCGCAGGTTCGAATCCTGTTCGCGACCGTATTCTTTTTCCATTTAATATTGTAACTTTAGAGTTCGCTAAGCATGCGTTAATGCTTTTTAAAGATGTATCTTATAAATAACATCTATTTTGATTTATCGGATATTCGCATGCCCGACTACTGAGCAGTCTTGGGTTCAACTCCCGGTTAGAGAAATGTATTATTCATTAATGCTTTCTGTTAAGAAATCTTGTTATGTTAGAAAACAGCGATCTTCTACTGTGTATGCACTACTGTCTACCCTCTCGGCTAATACAAGCATCATACTGCGGTGTGCTATGTTAACATTATCAACTGACAAATAGGCGATTTCCATAATTACTATTTGCAGATGCACCAAATGTCATACAAACATACATAATTAGACCTTGTCCCCATGCATCCCATCTCATCCCATGGGTAGGTAGAAACTGCCGAACGCCCGCTACGATTCTTACATCTGGCCCATACCATAACATAGTCGCACGCATGTATTTCCCTAGGGGATAATTAAGTCCCCTGTTATAGGTAGAGCCTATTACCATCAACCAGGCACAATGCCAAACTCCAGACTGCTACTGAGAATTTTGTAACAGAAAATCTCAATAACTCTTTGCCCGGCCTGGGAATCGGACCCAGGACTGTACGCTCAGCAGGCGCACTTAGTATCATTAGACTATCGAGGCAGTTCATCAATCTTTATATTAACATGTAAACCCACGCCTTTTTTTCATGGGAGTAGGCAGAAACTACCGAACGCCACCTACTACGATCCTTCCATCCATACTCCTTTTGTTTTTTCCACGTTCATAAATATCATAATTATGAAAAATTTTACGTGATTCATCCAACATTCTCAGCGAACAGCTGACTATTGTTTTACTTTCACACTGTGCAAACTATTTCAATATTAATACTATAATAAAATATATCTTGTTTACATTCCCAACATCATTGTAATACATTATTGTGCTTCACGTAATATTACAATAGATGTCGTAACAATGGATAGCTAGTCGTCCACTGCAGATGTGCGGCGGCTGCGCCTGCGGTGATACTCTAGGGTTGGCAGACACAGTTAACTGTCCAATCGGTGATCGATACCAGCTGCATACGTAGTTTAGGTGTTTAAGCGTCTACCTCATTGCATATGTCGTTGGCGACCCTTTCGGCACTGGCATTTTCAATAGCTTAATTCCATCAAATCTTTGATTTGATTTTATAATATCTATTGTTTGGTCATTTGTAACGTGTTTTTTTGTGTGAAGAATAAACGTGTTCCAGTGAAGAATAAATTATTTTTTCTTTTTTTTGTTCTTTCACTGGCTAAGTGCGGCTGCGTGAAGTCTTGGGTTCGATTCACGGGCAGTGTTATAAGGTTTTTCTGATAAGAAATTCATAGTAGCTGCCTGGAGTCAGGAATTTGGCGGTGTGACACCACCGTGCTTCAGACAGCACGTGAAGCTGTAATTTTTGCGCCAAATCTCTATTTCCGTCTGTCTATGGCCTATGACAGTGAAGGAAAAGGGAGAGCACCTGTGATTGCGCATACACTTTTGCACTATAATATCTATGATATCACCAGCGTCTAGCTATCTTCGTGGAAATAAGTCGTCGGTGATGGATGCAAGGGGTGTAGGTTCAGTCCTACTTGCGGGCGTCTTTTTCTATGCACAAAAAGAATAACTTTAATTTCTGCAGGATTTTAGCAGCTAATTAGCAGACACAGATATTTATTGTTATGAAGTACGTATTTGTACGTGGCTGAGCCAAAGGGTGTAAGTAACATTTATTCAAATGAATTTAATGTGATTAGTTGTAAGCTAGTGTCAGAGTTTAAACCACCCGTAGGTCGTCCATTTTCAAGCACCAGGTGGTTAGAGCTGTGCCCAGCGGTCTTCGTGCATACGGATTACGTCCCCGGCCGATCCCATCTCAACCTGGTAGCTTTTTTATTTTTTGAAGCGCAGCAATGTCTTAAATATCAGTTATTCTGGTATTGGTCTCTCTCGTCGTGTGGTTGATGAATAACCTAGTGTCAGAAAACCACCCGTAGGCCTCTGACATGGCTTTACACACCATCGAGAACATCTCCTCATGTGTCCTGTCACTATTTGATTATAAAACTGTCATCAAGACACGGTTGTACTTTACCTATCTATCTTCAAAAGATACAGACTATTTATAATGAGCAGCCCTATTGCGGCCGCGTGGTGGGGAGACGCATGCGCACCTGGCGCGCACGTGTGCACCGCGCCTCACACTATGTAGCAATATTGCAGAAGGCATACATGTATAACAAATTGGGACGAGGCAGACGGACATACGTGGACACCAAAATATAATTTTTCGAATACAAAATATTTTGGCCGTTACCTAATTTATGTCTTAGTTTGACAATGAAACATGAATCCTATATAATTATCACGTCACAATTTTTTTCTTGTGTGGAAAGCCGTCGTGGAAATTCAACTCCAGAAGCCAACTCCTACCGAATAAAAACGATTTCCTCCACTAACCTCGGCAGACTTCTTGAAGTCTGTTTTGAACTAAACTACATATGCAGTATGTGTATATTTTCATCGTATTGTATGGCGCTCTTGTCTTTATTTACCTTTTACACATGTGTTCTGCGGCTGTCAATGTTCCCATTGTATCCGTATTTAAAGATAAAAAAATTATTGTTAGCTGGGCACGAGTTTGATTATTGTAAAATATATCTCAAGATATTGTGAATAAGAATCATTGCAAGGTAGATCCTTTTTTGCGTCAATGTGTGTACGATCTTCTGGCCGTATTGTACGAATCTGCTTTCTTTATCTCTCCATAGTCCATATGCTTAGTGGCGGACGGCGGTCAATTGGAGGCATATTTTGGACTTGAACTGATGATATGTGTTATAATTGAGGGCCGATTATCGGCAGAAAAATTAAAACGTTGTTGTTTTAATAACACGGTGCAACATAGTTCATACGATATTTTTCTTTTCGTGTCGTCGTGTATACTTGTGTGTAATTACGTCACGGCGCGTGTAGTCCTTCTGTTATAATATTTTACAGTGACACAACTTGGTTTACGGCTGTCAATGGGAGCCATGTTTAGAGTTACATTGATGGAATGCTATTGTTAGCGATGGGGATGATTATTGTAATTTATGTGACGTGATGGATCTGGATCTTATTTCAAGATAAATCTTTGAAAAGCATTAACGCATGCCTAGCGAACTCTTAAGTTACAATATTAAATGGAAATAGAATACGGTTGCGAACAGGATTCGAACCTGCGCCTCCCGGATAAATACCCCAGGCGCTCTGACCACTTAGCCATCTCGACCTCTGCTCACCACCGCGACGTCACCAAAAGACGTGTTAAAATATGGAAGAAGAATTCGCGGTGGTGCGCAGATATTGTAACTTTGGATCTTAGTTGTTTTGAAGGTGTTATCTTCTTCGTATCGTGTGGTTGATGAACAACCTAGTGTCAGAGTTTAAACCACCCGTAGGTGTCTGACATGGCTTTACACACCATCGAGAACATCTCTCAGGTGTGCTGGTTTCCTCACGATGTTTTCCTTCACCATTTTAAGCAAGTGATAATTAATTTATAATACGCACATGACTTCGAAAAGACAGTGGTGCGTGCCTTGGGTTCGAACTTGCGACCTTTGACTTGTCAGTCCAACGGTCATACCAATATGCTATCACTGCTATAAGGTGTTATTAAAGGGAGCTTTTGAATTTATTAAGTAAATATATTTTTTTAATATATATTTCAAATTGCACAATTTTTTTTCACGTAAAACCTATTAAATAGTTTAACCAGAGGGCGCAGCAGACGTTGACCTATACTGAACCCAATTGCTGCGCCATCTACCGGGTCCAATTGTGAATTTAAACCAACCAGGGCCCTACTGAAAGCCACCAAAAAAAACCGCTCGCGCCATTTTCGAGTTATTGCGAGATTAACGCAGTTGACTTTTACATACATAGATTTAGCATTAAAGTTTTATTTGCGTGAAACTTTTTACTTTTCTATGTGGTGTGGGTATTGAATGTCAACCCGTCAATCGCAGTGAACAGCCCAAGTGTTATGTTACTCAAAGTAAGGGACCAATACAGATTTACCTACTCATTTTAATGTATCGCGTTGAATGATACTACTATAAATATTCCGACCGTATTTCGGTGACGGCGACCTTTCTCCATGGAGATTAACCAAGTATGAATACTCCAGGCGCTCTGACCACTAAGCCATCTCGACCTCTGCTTGCTTTTCACTAAGCATGCGTTAATGCTTTTCAAAGATTTATCTTGAATTGTTAAGGTAATTGCATTCTTTACGCCATTGTATTAACTGCAAAGTTGGTCGTGTCGGTTTAGTCACCAGTATGGGGACTGAATAGATTGCAATGACGTCGCCATAAGACGTGTTAAAATATGGAAGAAGAATTCGCGGTGGTGAGCAGAGGTCGAGATGGCTTAGTGGTCAGAGCGCCTGGAGTATTCAACCGGGAGGCGCAGGTTCGAATCCTGTTCGCGACCGTATTCTTTTTCCATTTAATATAATAACTTTAGAGTTCGCTAAGCATGCGTTAATGCTTTTCAAAGATTTATCTTGAATTAACCAAGTACGCAGGAGATATTATAGCGCACAAGTGTATGCGCAAACACAGGTGCACTCCCTCTTCCTTCACTCTCATATTCCGATGGGACAGAAATCCGACACGACCGGAGAGAGATCAGGCGCAGGACCGACGGCTTTACGTGCTCTCCGAAGCACGGGGTGTCACACCACCAACTTCCTGACTCCGGGCTGCTACTGAGAATTTCCTAATACGAAAACCCAATTACACTTTGCCCGACCTGGGATTCGAACCCAGGACCTCACGCTCAGCAGCCGCGCTTGCTACCACTAGACCAACGAGGCAGTCAAGATACTACTATATACTAACAGGAATTAACGCGCAATAAATACCTTTGAATCGCTTGACGTTTAGACCAGGTTGCACTGATCGTGGTCACAAGCAGTCTGATGGAACGTCAAGCGATTCAAAGTTATTTATTGCGCGTTAATTCCTGTTATTATATAGTAATACAGATTATACAAATGTACCTCTCATACACGTTAACGTATTCTTAGCGAACTTTAATGCATGTCTAAAATTATACTTTTGTTTTGTAATTTTTTTTTTTTTTTTATATTTGTTTTTGGTGTACAATACAGAGTATATCTATCTATCTAAAATTACAATTTTATTAAATGGAAAAATCTATCTATCTATCTATACATTTTTGAGGAAAATATACGATTGTGAGCACGATTTGAACCTACGCCTCCCGGATAAATGTGGAAGAAGAATTTAGAGTAGTGAACAGGTCGAGATGACTTAGATTGCAGAGCGCCGCGAGTATTTATCCAGGAGGTGCAGGTTCAAATCCTGCTCACAACAGTATTTCTCTTTTCACAAAAATGTATAACTTCAATTTCCTTCAGTCTATGCATCCGTTTTTCTCCATATTACTCTTCACCCGTGCATTAGTCCGCGCACACACTGTCGGTGTCGGGTGTCGACATTGACAGGCCGTGGTCGCACGTGCGTCCGACATGAAGCCGCGGCTATACCGGGAGCTGAGATGATTGTGGCTACTGTGATTTATTTTTAGCTTTTTATAGCCTGTGAGGTTAGGTGATGTCTTAGTTTGGGATAATTTACAACTTTGAGCAGGTCTGGACAGCTCAGTAGGCAGTGTCTGGAGTATTTATTTAGAAGGCGGAGGTTCAAAACCTACTCTCGACCGCAATTTTGTTTACACAAAAATATGAAACTTCACAATGTATAGGGCTTAACAAAATCTGTAACACCGCAAGTTACCTGCATTCTAAGTAAATAAATATAAAGTTACAATATTAAACGGAAAAAGAAAACGGTCGCGAACAGGATTCGAACCTGCGCCTCCCGGATAAATACTCCAGGCGCTCTGACCACTAAGCCATCTCGACTAAATAAATATAATTGTGTACAGAAAGAAAGAAAGAAAAATATTTATTTAGTCTCAAGGTGTCTGAAATTACGAAACAAAATCTTACACAATAAAGAAAAAACAATCAAGGAATAAAAAGGATGTAAAAAAAACCCGAAATAAACTTTATATTTGGACAACCTGTACGAGACCAAAAAGGTCCCCATCTCAGCATATGCTGCCCCACCAAAAATGTGGCAGCGCTGGTTTTCAGATAGGGCCGATTTAGTGAATGCCATGGGCAACCACGGCGTACATATACATGCAAATTATAATAAATGGATAGTTATAATAATACGTATATAATTATATAGGTCCGAAATTTAAAAATAAAATAAATACAAAAAAAAATATTGACATACATACATAATAATTATATTAATGTAGGTGTCTCAGTCTCCACATCAATCATTTGTCTATGGTATGACAAATAGAGGGAGAATATACAATTCTATTCTATAGAGAAAAAAAGACTTGCACATTGATTAAACAATGCAATTTACATTTGAAATTGATTAAATTAATATATATTCTCCCAGCCAGACCGCTATTTTTCCAAATCAACTGCAGATCGTTTCTGTTCTCTATTTGCATAGGAATGCGTTGTTAGCTCTTCTAGTAAAGTCTGGCTACATTTCTCAGTTCTGTGCAGTGTGCAACATCGATTTTGGCACCAGCTCTTAGTGTGCAGTCTCTCTCGCACAGAGATTGTGTTACATTTGTACAGTTGGCACATCAAGTGCTACATTTGCCCTGTTTAAACACGGGAATTGAACCTGGGATCTCACGCTCAGCAGCCGCGCTTGATATCACTATACCAACGAGGCAGGTACCGTACCGAACATGCATAGGGTAGGCAGAGGTGTACAATGTTGTACACCGCGTTTCACTAATGCTGTTATTAAGTCCCTTGTAATTAGGTGATAGGTGATGAGCCTATTCCTATCTACGGGGTACAATTCCAAACTCCGAGCTACTATTGAGAATTAGGGAGTTCGAATAGAAAATCCCAATAACACTGAGTCTGATCCGGGAATTGAACCCAGGCCCTCATGCTCAACAGTCGCACTTGAGACCACTAGACCAACGAGACTTACCGAACATAGTGCTTGGAATAAATCAATTGTAATAAGGCCTATCATTAATCCCCACAAAGTCTAAAGTAATCCGTGCAACAGAGGGTGAAGGTACCCGTATTAGTGTTGTCAGTTGTCCCGATTTACCCTTCATCGGAGCGCCCAATGTACCAATTTTGGAGCAACCTCTAATTATAATGACTTATTATCGTGGTTTTTTTATGTTAACCAATTCTGACTCTCTTCTGGGCACACGCTTCTCCCTAGATTTTCTAAATAGTTTTCCCCTGCCCCTCCTCAAACTACCCTTGCTGGAACGCATCCAGATCATCTCACCTCTTTTTGGGCAAGCCTCGGCGACGTCGTCCATTTTCAGGCACCAGGTGTTGAGACTTCTACCCAGCGGTTGTTGTGCATACGGTTTAGTGCTCCGCCCAATCCCATTTGCACATGGCAGCCTTTTTACCCGCATCTAGGTGTCGAAAATCATTTATTTTTAACTTGGCCTCTCTCATCGTGTGATGAATAACCTTAAACCTTTGCTTTGACATGGCTTAACACACCATCGATAACATCTCTCAGGTGTGCTTGCTTCCTCACTATGTTTTCCTTCACCGTTTTAAGCAAGTGGTAATTAATTTATAATACGCACATGACTCTAAAAGTCAGTGGTAATTTGCGACCTTTGACTTGCCAGTCCAACGGTCATACTGCTAACACTGCTTGATATCAAAAAGTTCTAACGTCTATTGTGTATTTTTTGTTCTGATTTTAAAATCTAAATTCTCATAATATTCACGAAATTTAGCATGGTCAACCTGGCAACACTACCCGTATATCAAAGAGATGAACACGTCGCGTCTCGTGTCCATAACCCGCTCTGGCTCGCCTTTGGAGTCGAAGCTGTGAAAGAATGGAGCATTCGAAACGAAACCACAATTGTTTACCCACGTCTAGGAATGTTAGTTGGTACTAGAGCTGGTGTAGCTTGACCTGTAGGCTTACTCTCGAATATAATTCCGCTCGATTGACATTGGAAATATGTCAGTGCGTACTTTTAAATACCAAAACGTCTAAAAAATTGTTATATATTCTAGAAAATTGGATTGGGATTGGTATTAGTTTCAAGAATAACCCCACTGAAAAGGAGATTGTTTGTATTAAAAACAGCTGTTCGATAAAGTGCTTTTTGTGCAAAGAAAAATACGGTCGTGAGCAGGATTCCAACGTGCGCCTCACCAGTGAGGCAATTTAAAAAAAAGTGTTTGAGTTCACTACGCATGGGTTAATGTTTTTGAAAGATTTTTCCGTAGATCTCTCATTAGTATAATTTGTTTATTTTTTCTGCTTATTTTCGATCGGAAAAGTAAAAAATTGTATTTCATAACAATAAAAATCTATTGCGTCTGGTAAAATTAATGAACCAACAGAATACGGGATTTAGTTTTTATGTCCATGGGATTTCACATTCGTGACGTCACTTGGGGTTTCCGTTGCAGACCAGCACCGTGTTATTGATGACGCTACACTCAGCATTATGCTGAGCTGTAGGCAATTAGATATAACTCGTCATTTATGTTTATTAAACTTAAAAAAATTTAAGATTGTAATTTGTAGATTGCACATCTTAAGACAATAAACTTGTTTTTATTTCTTTCTTACAATACGAGCTAAGTTTGAGAATTATTCGCATGTCATTGGTGTAGTACCCGCAAGCGTGGCTGCTGAGCGTTTGATTCTGGGTTGGATTCCCGGGCAGGGTTTTTCTGTTAGGAAATTTTCAGTGGCAACCCGGAATTTGGATTGTTTCCGTCAGATGGAAAAAGTCTCAGCACCTATTACATGGGCCTTAATAAAAGCATTGTTTTTGCATTCTCTTTAGAGGAATGCAGGCGTGATGCAGTGTATATAACTAACGAAGCATTGTCCTGTACAATCTACTTTACAATCATAATCCCAAAAGCTGAGAGAGTTAACATAAATCACGGCAGAGATCGACGCAAACACGGTGACGTCACTAGTCACGAAGGACGCTCCAACAACCATCGGTGACGTGTACATTAGCATTGGATTGCATTAGATGTATGTGTTGGGCCTGATACGAATTAGGCATGCGACAGATAATTTTGTGTAAAGGGAAATGCGGTCCTGAGCAGGATTCGAACCTTTGTCTCCCTGATAAATACTCCAGTCACTGTTTAGAAATAAACTGAATTGATAGCGATGACGTCACCATAAGACGTAATAACAGGTGGATGAAGAATTCGGAGTAGTGAGTACGGGTCGGAGATGCTCAGTTGGCAGATCACTTGGAGCATTTATCTGGGAGCAGGTTCAAATCCTGCTCACGACCGCATTTTTCTTCCCACAAAACTCCAAATCTATACTCAAAATGTTTCGCATAGGTCACTTGGGTTCAACCCTATTGTAGGGAGCGTTACTTTGTTCACAGCCGTACTATCAGCATAGATCACTTAGATAGTGACGTCACCAGGGACCCTGATAGCGACTAGTGACGTATTGAATTAGGAATCGAGCCTCGGGGAAATTACGCACTTGACAGCAGCTGAGACGAACTGTGAACAATTTGTTTTGTACTGAAGTTGTAGATCTATGAAATTAGCATAATTATTAAAGATAAATCTTTGAAAAGCATTAACGCATGCTTAGCGAACTCTGAAGTTCTTATATTAAATGGAAAAAGAATACGGTCGTGAGCAGGATTCGAACCTGTGCCTCCCGGATAAATACTCCACGTATAAATATCCGGGAGGCGCAGGTTCGAATCCTGTTCACGACTGTTTAAGTTTAGCATAATATCTCTAGTGTAATATCTAATATGTCTAGTGTAAGAGTTTAAACCACCCGTAGGTCTCTGACATGGCTTTACGGTGTGTAATCGAGAACATCTCTCAAGGGTGCTGGTTTCCTCATGACGTTTTTTGCTTCACCGTTATAACCAAGTGATAATTAATTTTTAATAGGTATATGACCCGAAAAGTTAGCGGTGCGTGCCTTGAATTGGAACTTGTCAGTCTAACGTCTATACCACTAGACTTTTACTACTGTTCGACGACATTTGGGTTGTGCTTCGGAGGGTACGTTAAACCGTCAGTCTAACTGCTAAGCATGCGGTCTTAGGTTTGATTTCCAGGTCAGGCAAAGTAGTATTGGGTTTTTCTGTTAGGAAATTTCTCAGTAGCAAAGCAGTTTAGAATTGTGTCTGATAGATGGCACTATTGGTGAAATGTGGGTGTACAATTGTGTACACCTCTGCCTATCCCATCAGAGAATACAGATATGATGCTATGTTTGAACTCTGGAAGCCGGTAAGCTTAATGTACGCATTATTGTATGCCAACTACCGGACACACATTGCCCGATCCGGGAATTGCACCCAAGACCTCACGCACAACAGCCACGCTTCGGCAATAGTAAATAATAACACAAAATATGAAAACTAGACGTTGATATATTAGAACATCGTCTATCGTCACTAGGAGCGCATAGCATTGCGCAGTGTCCCTTTCACACAGGTCCGCCCACGCATGCGCAGTCGCCGCCGCCGGCTTTCTACTATTTGCAACTCTTGCTTGTTTATAAGCGCCTGGTACTTCGTGATCGGCGACATTGTTCAAGTTCCTATCTATTGTTAAGATTGAATGTTGTTTTGAATTGAACTACATTATTTAATGGACTTTTAAACAGGTTCATTTCATTCTGGTTGAGTTCAATAATTTACCCATAGATTTGGTCAACCATTCCAATGCAAGGACTTCTTATTATACGAGCATTGATCACTACGCTAGCTCACTGCGGGTTGGCAATTTCAAACATTAGTCCAATTTTCCTCACGATGTTTTCTTCCACCGTATATGTCTGTAAAGTCTTAGATTTATTAGAAACTAGCTGTGCCCCGCGGTTTCACCCGCCCCTTTAAAAACTTTACTGTACAATTTAAAAAAAACTTGACCTGACAATTTCGTACACAAAAAAAAAGAATGATCCAATTTGGTGCAGTCGTTCTCAAGTTATGGCGTGACCAAGGGAAATAGGGATTCATTTTTATATATATATATATAGATGTGCATATGACATTGAAAGAGATACATTAGAACATGGTTTGACAGAACAGCTCTGCTTACCCATCCAGGAGGAATACAGGCGTGATGGATGGATGTTGTTCTATATTTAATCACTATTGACGATATGCAGGGTACTAAAAACAGTGGTATTTTTATTTCCAAGTACCAGGGCATAAGTGATCAAAGGAGGTCACATGTTAGTTTTAATTAAACTGACTGCGCAAAGAGCTAAGCACAGGAATTTACTTAGCGTTAAATATATTCTAGCGCTACTATGTACGAGGATACGTAAGTAATTAAGTTTTCTTATGTACATTCTTGTAGAATATGGTGGAATCACTAAAGGGTACTAAAATGAGATATATTAATGTAAAAGTTTCCACCCATGGCTCTGTCTGCGTAGATTTCGTCTTTGAAAGTTAACCTGACTATCAGCGCCATCTGGTGTGGTACTCTGTTTTATATAGTTATCCCGTTTATTGAGGAAATCTTTCGTGGATTCTTTATCGGCTCCCTGCCGTCCAAATCCACACGGTCCTCCCCTTTACCAGAGTCCCGAGTCGTTGCTACTTTCGGTAGCGTGACTTGCACAGTCTTCACAGTCCCCTGCACATTATAACCATCCCGGTATAACTAAGCAATTTTTAGAAATAAAAAATATCCTCAGTACTCTTCTAGTTCATCAGTCATAACATTGTAACATTTCATCAAAATGCGTTCAGTAGTTTTTGAGTGATTGAGTGACAAACATACCCACAACAAAGCGAAGACGTTGGCGCTTTTCAAAGAAAATCATTTGGTGGTTGCCCTACCTAACCTACCCACGCAAAGGTATCCTATTTACCCTCTATTGGCTTCAGAAGTCTATTGGTATTCAAGCGTCGTCCTTATCATTATACCGGATGAGCCACCCTCCTGAGGGCGCGTCGTGAAGATATCTACGAAATATATAATGATTTATATTGTTCTCTCACAATTGGAACTTGCGAGTTTGTACTCGTGCAATAAAAAAATATCTAGATAAATCTAAACGAGGTTTCATGTTGTTGTGTTCAGTAGTTTAGTTGCGTTGCACAGGTGCTGAGCGTGAGGTTTGAGTTCGATTCCCGGATCGGACAAAGTGCTATTGTTTTTTTTGTCAAGAATTTTTAATAACAACTTTAATTGTGTCCGGTTGATGGCTATAGGCTTACCACCTTATTACAATATCGGTGAAATATGGTTGTCGACCACAAACATGTATACACTAGCATTTTTTAAACTCCATATAAATAGTTATCTGTATCACTACATATTAGAAAACAAAGTCCTCCGCCGCGTCTGTCTGTCTGTCTGTTCGCGATAAACTCAAAATCTACTGCACCGATTTTCATGCTGTTTTCACCAATGGATAGAGTGGTTCTCGAGGAAGGTTTTAGTATATAATTGTCAAGTTTTTGTATACATTGGCTAAAATATAATGATATTTGTTGGAGGTGTCGGAATAAAATAAGCCGTCTGGGAGCTTTCAACGAAAACGCTGCCAAAACCCTTTGAGATATAACAAAATGATGTATGGTGGAATTGTGTATCTTATATAGGTCTACAGAAAAGTACGCGATGGCATATGTCTATCTCTTAAGAATAACATACTATATCCATTTTAATACTAAAAAAAATTGGGCAATTATAAAGCGGTAATTGGAAAGCGGGAACGGGATCAAAATTTCATGATTACTTTTGGTCGCGATAACCGACACGCACGCGGGGGAAGCCGCGGGCATCAGCTAGTAATATATAAGTATTAATGTATGTCTATATGTAGAAGGAATGGTTCTTCTATATGTGTTACATACCTAATTATCTTAGTAATGTACGCTAGAGATATTAATGGTGAGTTTATAAAAGTTCGTGTTTGTGCTGTACACCTCTGCTTACACCATCACAGAATACGGGCTCGATATTATATATGTTCATAGCACCTGACTTACTGAACATTCCCCCCCATTGACTTGCAAAGTGATGTAGATGTCCTACCTACATCTAATTTTATTCCAAAAATTCTTTATTTTTGACCAAAAGGTCGCGATATGCTAATGGATGCGTGACCTTTTTACCGTCTACTGTATTTTAAGAGTGGGCTTACTATTTGTAGATTAGTATTTAAATATAACATAGCATCACGCCATCCCCGAAGAGGTAGGCAGAGGTCTACATCCATGTAATAGGTGGTGAGTCTGTTATCATCTACTGGGCACAATTCCAAACTCCTGGTCGCTACTGAGACTGTCCTAACACAAAAACTCAATACCACATTGCCCGACCTAGGAATCGAATCCAGAACCTCAGTCTCCGCAGTCGCGCTTGGTTCCACTAGATAAATAAGGCAGATATTATTTCGAACTGAAAATATTTTAGTAACGTTGATTATTTGGTAACTAATTGTTAACAATCTGGGGCAAGCCTAATCTAGTGCAGGAAATCATAATTATGTCTACTAGCTGTGCCCCGCAAACGTTGACCTGCTATATGTTTTTTCTGGATAGGGCCACCCTTATCACCTAGGGGTATAAAAACATAGCCTACTACTCTCAGACGTAAACACAAAAAAATAATCAGTCAAGCCGTTTCGGAGGAGTTTGGCAACAAACACTGTGTCACGATATTTTTATTTAAGTATTAGATTAATAAAAAAGTTACCAGTATTGGGACTGAATAGATAGCGATGACGTCACAATAACAGGTATAAAATTTGAAAGAAGTATTCGACATAGTGAGCAGAGGTGCTCTGCTAACTAAGCCCAGGGAAGGCAGCACCTGAAGTATTTATCCAAGTTCAAATCCTGCTGACGACATTATTTTTCTTTCCACAAAAATGTATATTTCTGTGAATGATCTGTGAATGATATTTCATCTTAAAACATAAAACTCATTTATTTTCCCATATGAGGTGGAGATCGTAAGATTGTTCATAAATTTGGAAGTAGCCGGAGCACACACATTTAATTAAGATAACATAAATCCTGTAAGCTATAACTCACGGTGACCAGTGGACAGCCGACAGTATCGCGCCTTCTCACCACCAGCCGACAAATTGGACAACATATTGCTTTACTGAAATTTCACGAGAATGAGCATGGCTGCCGAGTGTGAGATCCTGGGTTCGATTCCCGGGTTGAGCAAAGTGTAATTGGATTTTTGCGCTAAGATACTCTTAAGTAGCAGACCGGAGTTTGAAATTGTAACATAACATAGCTTCACGCCTGTATTCCCCGAAGGGGTAGGCAGAGATGTACACGGTTATACACCCACAGTGCTGTTACTAAGTCCCATGTAATAGGTGGTGAGCCTATTACTACCTACCGGGCACAATTCCAAACTCCGAGCTGCTGCTGAGATTTGCCTAACAGAAAAACCCAATAACACTTTGCCCAATCTGGGAATCTTACCCAAGACCTCATGCTCAGCAGTCGCGCTTGGGACCACCAGACCAACGAAGCAGTGTTTGGAATTGTGCTCCCCACAATATCAAATAGGCCTTCATGATTCAATTGGTTATTGGTGGTGTACAACTGTGTACGCCTCTACCTACCCCTACAGAGAATATAAGCCTGATAATACGCCGCGGACTCAGCTCATGACTAAGGGCTCCGTTCGAGTTTTCTTCCTACAAAGTTGAGAGTTAAAACAAGAGATCTATAGTCATCTACTCCTGCGTACCTATTGGCTATCTCGTTACTATCGAGTTGATGGGCAGTTTGTAGTACATTGCGTCGTATGTTACAGTATGTCTATGATGAGAAAAAATATTAAAAACATACGGTGCAATGTACTGCGAAGTGACCATCAATTCTAGCGCTGCAGATCTGTTCAATTAGATGTCGGGACTTAAGTAGAAAAAGACGGGACCGGGATGGAAAAATCGGAACGCCTACAAAATGTACATCAATAAACTTACAAATCTTTATTTCTGAATCAATTCTTAACATAATATTATTTTTCAATCGAGCGTTACTTTGTTCAAAGACTGGCTTGATAAAAATCGGGATTTTGGGTGTCCCGCTCACAGTGCCGGCGGGACTCATCCCGTGGGGCTTAAAAGCAGGACATCCCGCCAGAAGCGGGACATCAAGCAAGATTTATGAATACGTTGGTAACCTAGATAACCAATAGATAGGTACGCTGGAGAGACGAGTCCTCGTCCCCACAGAGCAACCGTTAGAAACTAAAGCTATATATTTATTATTCATATTCCGTTAAACCATTGCTCTGCATCCACTCCTCGATACATTTCACTCCGACAACTCAAACATGAAAGCTAGACAAACGTCTGCGCAGTCATCTTCATTTGATTTGCATTTAATTGAGTATCCGTCTGAAACGGTAGCTTCGGGCGAATGTAGTTATCTTGACTTCTGCAATACTTGTGGATGAAATGCCAATAACCTCTTTTCGTAAGTCAAGGATTCTTTAGATGTATAAATATTAAGTATATCTTGAGAAGTACGGAGGGATTCAATAAAATACACCATGAACTGGGCGTTGATTTGTTTTGCACCAATCCACGGACAGTGAGACCAGTTTTAGCACAATACATGTTTTTTCATAATATGTCAATTACTAGATGACCCGGTGTACTTCATATCACCTCGAACGACAAATTTTGACAGGAAAGTAGGTAGAAAAGTTTATATGGGGAAATGAAAAAGTTAGTGTAGAAAAATTGCGAGGAAGATAGTAAAAACTATCTTCCTCGCAATTTTTCTACATTTTCTCGCCGTTTAAACCTTCCCTGGACTACTAAACATTTAAAAACCAAAATAAGCTAAATTGGCCCAGCCGTTCTCGAGTTTTAGCAAGACAAAGGAACGCATTGATTTTGATATATATAGATTATAGTCTTATACTTCATGATATTATATATATCGACAATGTATTAGTGCATATAGCTGTGGAGGCTTGTTATTAGCAACTAGTTTATATATATGTAAGCTTTGTATACTGCATGTTGTGTACGTGGCCCAATATACGAGTAGGTATGTGTACGCCGCCTAACAAGTATGACGTGACACACGACGAATGAGTGACAGACGACACACTCGAGACAGAGAATTTAAGCTTATTCGTAAAGTGATTTATCTCTCATTGTTTAATAGTAATAAGGAAAAGAAGTATTTCATAAAATTGCTAGTTAAACTAAGTAAAGTAATACATTGTCGACCTACTAAAATATTGGAAGTAAAAAACCTTTAATTGTCGATTTTTCTATTTTTAGGTTAGCATTCATAATTCACATGTGTAAATATTTGATCTCATTATTTGAATGTTTTGATTTTATAATAACATTAAACATTTCTATTTTTAGATAAATCAAATTGTGCGTTATTTACTTTACTCCTGTATCATCTAACATATTACAAATCGACAATTAAAGGTTTAACTAACATAGACTCATACCAGTCACTTTCTGAGTCATTCAAAAATAATCTCAAAGCACTAATTTTTTCTGTATCACCATTTAAATCAAATCTTGCACATTCACTTTCAAAACTTTGCAACCATTGTTTGGCATTAGTGATCTTGTTATCAAACTTCTTTAAAACAAATTTTTCATTTAATTTGCTTAAATTGTTACGTTTATCTTTGTTGACATTGGATTTATCACTTAATTTCTCTAAAATTTCCAATAATTTTCCATCTGTAATAGATTGGCTTGTGACTTGAGTCATTTCTTGTAATAAATAATCATTAAACACCATATTTCCAGCATCATCTTCATATAATGCTAAAACATCACTTGGCACAGACATCCACACCTTTCTATTATGACCTCTTCTCTGTAAAGTTTTTTTTATTTTCAAAAATTCTGGTAACTTTATCAATTGAAGGTGGTATTTCGCTGTTTGATTACTCAAATTAACCCCAGCTAATTTGCTCTTTTGAGGGGGGGAGATGTAAGCTTTGTATACTGCATGTTGTGTACGTGGCCCAATATACGAGTAGGTATGTGTACGCCGCCTAACAAGTATGACGTGACACACGACGAATGAGTGACAGACGACACACTCGAGACAGAGAATTTAAGCTTATTCGTAAAGTGATTTATCTCTCATTGTTTAATAGTAATAAGGAAAAGAAGTATTTCATAAAATTGCTAGTTAAACTAAGTAAAGTAATACATTGTCGACCTACTAAAATATTGGAAGTAAAAAACCTTTAATTGTCGATTTTTCTATTTTTAGGTTAGCATTCATAATTCACATGTGTAAATATTTGATCTCATTATTTGAATGTTTTGATTTTATAATAACATTAAACATTTCTATTTTTAGATAAATCAAATTGTGCGTTATTTACTTTACTCCTGTATCATCTAACATATTACATATATTTTTAATACCATTAATGTGTTAGTCTGTAAGCCTTCTTAAAAGTAAATAAATAAAATAAGTTACACAATTACAATCAATTGAATAAAATTCAGCAGAATTGCCTCGAAACGTAAATAGTCTAGATTTATGTTGTGATGTTCCTCGTGACACCAAGTTTTTAATTCAAGATAAATCTTTGAAAAGCATTAACGCATGCTTCGAACCGACCGAAGGCGCAGGTTCGAATCTTGCTCGCAACCGTATTCTTTTTCCATTTAATATAATAACTTTAGAGTTCGCTAAGCATGCGTTAATGCTTTTGAAAGATTTATCTTGAATTATTAAGGTAATTGCATTCTTTACGACATTGTATTAACTGCAAAGTTAGTCATGTCGGTTCGGTCACCCGTATAGGTACTGAATTGATAGCAATAACGTCGTCATAAGACGTGTTAAAATATGGAAGAAGAATTCGCGGTGGTGAGCAGAGGTCGAGATCGCTTAGTGGTCAGAGCGCCTGGAGTATTCATCCGGGAGGCGCAGGTTCGAATCCTGCTCGCGACGGTATTCTTTTTCCATTTGATATAATAACCAAGTTTTTATTTAAACTCATATTAGTTAATTTTCTAGTAGCGTGCGCGTTTACAGATTCGAATCTCATATGCACACCCAGACTCGAAGCAATTATAGAAATATATCATACTAGCTTATGCTTGCGACTTCGTCTATGTGAACCTCAGAATTGGGTCCAGCCGGGATAAAAAGTATTATATGTTAATCCAAGCTATAAACTATCTGTGTGCCAAATTCCATCCAGTTCTTATTTCATCAGGACTTATTGGGTGAAAGAGTAACAAACACCAATAAACCATCCATCCTCACTAACATTTGCATTTAAAAAATTAGTAAGTACGATTGTCTGTAGATAACTATTTTTCGTGTGGAAACCCGCGTGTCGCGATGAAATAGCTGATCTTTGGACCAATGCTCCAACCGCGGTAACGATTTGTTTTTAGGATCATTCTTATTTTGTCTATCATGTGACAGTTGTTGGCGCCCGCAGTGGGACTAGAACAACGGCCAAGCGCCAAATATTAATTTTAACAAAAGTTGATCATTTTAAGCATAGAGACTCTAAACTCACTACTTGGAAATCAAACCTACTACTCCTCAGAAACCAAGATTCCATCACTGTTCTTATAATTATATAAGTTTTAAACCTTTCATAGTGCGACTACCCTCTAGTACAATATTAGTTTTAAGGTGTCATATAAAAGCTACGTGGTGTAACATACGACGCACAGCTTACGTAGTTAAGTACTTTACATATTCATTAACTTGGGGAGCTTTTGTATTATTTTACTTCATAAGGCCGCGCCGTCGTGGCTTGGGAGTTTACGAGTTTACGGAGTAACTTCTTGAACGTGAGGTGACGGGTTCAAAAGTTTTTTGTAAGGTTTTTTTGATGGTGTGGAATGACTGGCTGCTGTGTTGCGTGTCGCGGATTCTATTCCCGCATGGAACAAATATTTTTATGAACTACATATTTATACCTAATTGTTCCGTATATGCATGTGCGTAATTGATCGTTATTGAACCCGCAAAGTGTCGTCAAATTTCCGATATGCCAAAGTTCCGTCCGTTTATAGTTAAACACAAGAAACAAAACAAACTAAACAGTTTAGAGATGATACGGAATTCACAGAACCCTAAGTGCGTGGTTTTTATTAGACACGTTCTTGTGTAACATCCTGTATAGTTTAATATATACAGCGTGTTTGTAGCTGTCTCATTATTCTGTCGGAACAAATATTCTTAGAACAATGTAAGAATCGTATCTCTTTGTCTCTGACCAAAGTTAGATTAAATAACTGAAGTTCTGACTAGTATGTACGCCTTTCAGTTATAATTAAACTGTCACAGTTAATGTTTCGTTGTATTTTAACAAAAGATGCCGCTATTGTGTTTTGGTAGGACTGTGTACCTACCCCTGGTAATACGTTATTACACTTATTCAAGCTATATTTATGTATTGGTGTACCTAATAATTAAATCGCTGTGTCTCACCTACTATTCTAATTCGTTGCAACAATTCCCTAAACTTTACTATCCAAGAAAATAAAAATCCTGGCTTCATTAAACCAAACGCGACATTCAAATGCAGTCCAGATTAAAAGCCATTTGGTGTGCAAATAAAACGGTCGGGACGTTATCGGCGGCGCCGCTCTATTCAGCATTGCATAATGTTGGAACGTGCACCCGCCACCGCGGCCGCGCTGCGACTGACTGGCGCGGCGCCAATTATACTCGATAGAGCATAGACACGGATATCATTTAGCTCTATGATGCTTATGAACTTTTTTCTTTTGTTGCAGGTACTTTTTCAAACAAAGCAGTCAGAGGAATGAAAACTATTCAAGAAACTTCTTCAAGTTTTAAAGGTTATTTTTTTATAGTGCTGTTTTTAACACAGTTGTCTACTGTAGCGTACCGTAGTTAAGGAGACAAAGGTGGCGTTCTTATTGTTCTACATCCGTTGATACAATGTTGCGGTTCAGTTAACAACAGCATAATAAGTTTAATTAGATCACTTTGGTGCGTCATGTTACAACTCATTACACATTAATTTAAGAACTTAATTTTGATGACGAATTTATTGGAATATTTAAATTATGATTAAAATTAATTACGACTTAAATATACCAAAACAGTATCATAAACACGCTATGCCTACACTATCCCCATAATCCGGCCTAAAAACAATCCCGAGAATCAAACCCACAATGTCAGGTTCAGCAGCCGCGGTTGCGACTATTAGACCAATCCAGGTATTCAAAACTAGGCTGCTAGAGTCATTTTAGAAGTTAAGAGTGGACTAAGCAATTTAAATCAGTAGATTTCAATCCTTGTCCAAATGTACGAAAAAAATGATAATTCAGGATGTTAATGAGGTGTGATTAAAAAAAATTATCAAAGGTAATTTTTTACGTTAGTACAAAGGTTTCATTGAGCATGTGCACGGAAAATAACTTACATTTTAATGTATTTGGATTTGGAACCTAAACATGAATGATTAAAAAGTTCGAAACACGATGAAATGATTAAAAAAATTAACATGCACGCCTGCCATGTCTGCAATTTTTTTTATTTTGCACCTTTTTGTGTACCATAGCCCGTATTTTTTTTTAAGTCTTATTAGCCTATAAAATATTACTCGGGACAGTGTAATTCAAATTCAAAATTCAAAAATGTTTATTTCGTTATTACACGTTATACAATGTTATACAGTTGGTGGCGACCCCTTTTTAGCATATAGATGTCTGTATCAGGAGGCGCCGCTCCTTTATATCATACGAGTGTAATAAGTTACAAAACAAAACAAAAGTGTAATAGGTTACAAAACAAATGAATAATTAATAGTCTAATTCCAGTTTTATCATAAGTCTGTTGGTGTGTGTGTGTGTGTGTTTTTGAGTGTTTGTGAGTGTGTGCATGCGTGCGGTGTGTGTGTGTGTGTGTGTGTGTGTGTGTGTGTGTTTGTGTTTATGTAGTTGCGAGTGAAAGAGTGTGTATGTGCAAGGTTGACTTACACGGAAAGTGGTTTGTGTAATTAAGAACAGTTTAATTTATATGTAACAGCAGATTCTCTGTGTCATCATAACATTACTTGTTTATCCAGTTAACCAGCAACGATTTGCATTCTTTGAATGGTTTAGTATAGATATTTGTTACTTTATTTATTTTATTATATAAGTAAGACGAGCGTCCGTCGTACTGAATTTTAGCAAATTCTGTCTAATTGTGTGTAAGGATTACTACTAACGATACACCATACATCTAAATCGATTCAGGCGTTTAGAAGTTATGGTGGAATAAAGAATACATACATGAACCATAAACACATAACAATAGTCCAATTATTCGTTAAAAAAAAAACAATTACTGTTTCACATAATTTAAAAACGTCGCTCAATTCTTTCTATAATACATATATCTCAACAATACTTCTTCTCAATGTTACTACACTTCAATATTCCGCGACGTTACGCGTGGCTCCCCGGCGGCAAGTTGGCAACTTATGTCGCCAAATGAAGCTACATTATAGATGAGTGTGTTTCATGCAGACGAGACATTTTATGTTGCGCTATGTGGCGACGAGTTTTGGTGTAGAATTGAAAATGTTAAACTTTGTGAGTGTGCTGCTGTTTTGAGGGCTAGTTGGAGCTCCATGGACAAATATGCGACGGGATGTAAGTGTGGAGTCAACCCACAAACAGTGTCCTATCTGCTGTCTTGCTCTTTGTGCCCTAATACCTGTTCAATGCGTAACTTCTGCACTGTCATTAATAACGCCATAGACGTGGTAAAATTTTGGGCACACCAAGTGTAAATTAGAAAACCACATACTTACAAGAAAATTAATGTTTACATAACATAACATAACATAGCATCACGCCTGTATTCCCCGAAGGGGTAGGCAGAGGTGTACACAATTGTACACCCACATTTCACCAATGCTGTTATTAAGTCCCATGTAATAGGTGGTGAGCCTATTGCCATCAACCGGGCACATTTCCAAACTCCGGGCTGCTACTGAGAATTTCCTAACAGAAATACTCAATAACACTTTGCCCGACCCGGGAATCGAACCCGAGACCTCCTGCTCAGCAGTCGCGCTACGGACCACTAAACCAACGAGGCAGTTTAGCCATTAATGTTTACGACACGAAGAAAAAGAAGGGCTTAACAAACTGCCCGTGCCTGTTCAAATACATATACTGGTAGATAAATCTAAAATATAATTAGTCAAGAGATATATATATATATATGGTCCTAATTTATTAGGTAATTTCCTTTAAAGGGGTCAATGTGTAAGTGATAAGGATTCATTTAAGCCATAATTCAAATTTTTACAACAATTTTTATTTTTTCTAAATGTTTACCGTTCAAGGAGCAGTTTTCGTCTTGCTAGTACTATGTTATTACAAATAATTTGTTATATCCATTTAATTCTTAGCTTAAGTGAACGTATTTGACTTATATATTATCCCTTTCAAAGGAAATTACCTAATAAATTAGGACCTTATATAGATGCCTTACATATCAAGTTTGCATATTCTAGTGCAATATGAGATGAACACAATAGGATAGCTCTCAGTTGGTGTGTAGTGGCCCGTCTGTCGCTCGTGCCCGTACAACTGTGTCGCTCCACTATGTATAGAAGTTTGATTGTCGCGTACATGCCAGATTGACTCCCAGCGTTGAGTGTTTCATGTAGAATAAAACATTGGTGTCGACAGTGGTCAGCGACACAAAAATTTGTTTTAAAAATAATTATTTATATTCTCAAAGAACAAAAATATATATTTAATTGTGCATAAATTCTACAGATTATTGAAGACGTCCACTCCTTATGGACGCTTCGTTCAAAAAGAGGAACCCAATAACATTTTTTCTGACAGAAATCGGAACCAGAACCAATGACGCAGTTGGAAAATATATCAATAATACAGAAGAAACTCTGCTTTTAAATTTAGCAAAGCGTACACATATTGTCTTTCTTTTTTTATTTATATTTTACATAATACAAGTCAGATCGTATTCCGACACTGAATAGCTACTAAAAGTTTAGTACTCGTAGTGTTGAATACTGAATCCGCTGAGACGTGTATCCGAGACGTTGTAAATGAGTAAGTTGTAACACTCACATGCTCACAACTTTGCTCCAGTTCCCAAGAACTCGGCTTGTGTATGTTACGTACATTTGTTCGAATTACATACGTCAGAATCTCGAAGGGTTGAGCAGAGCTAAGCAAAGTTATGACTCGTGTTAATGAAAAGGTTACATTTTCTTCTTATGTGGGGTTAGCACCGAACTCAATGTTAAGAGTTGTGGGCACCCACCGTGGGTCTCTGACTTTTCTTATTGGCTGTTATTAAATAAAGTGATGTGAGGGTGAAATTGACCTCACCAAGTGTTGCTTAACCTCAACAATTGCTTACAACGGCCTGTACGAATATAATATACGATAAATTAAAAGTTATTTCTTTTGTGCATTAACCTGGAACAACTGGCGACCAAGTTAATAATAGCTTCGCCTCCATGCATCTGTAAGTCCTCCCAACTTTGCAGGATGTTGAAATATACATGAAATTAAAAACAACAAAAAACTCTAAAACAAAATACCATAGAAAAACCTCCCTTGTGGTTAACTTTGAAATTCGTCTATCGACTCATATTTCTTTGGGAAAGTTTTAAACCTCGGTAAACAATCGTTGAGATTAAGCATCGTATGGCGGGGTCAATATTAATTAGATGGGTCAGGCTCAGATTCTTTCCCAAAATATCCCTTGGTTTAAAACGTCTCCCCATAATGTCCATTTCCCAGAATGACCCTTCCCGAAACGTCCATTTCACAAAATGCCCTCTTCCCAAAATGTCATTTTTATAAATGTCCTTTTCCCGAAATGATCTTTTCTCAAAATGTCCCTTTACTACTACTACTGATATAAGTCGTAAGCTCGGCTGATGAACGGTCCTTGTTTTAATTCCCGGGTTGGGCTAGTAAAAATCAACAATGAAAAAAGTTGAAAATTCTCAATAGCAGCGTGGAACTTGATTTCTTACCCGGTAGATGGCAATAGGCTCACCACCTATTACATGGGACTTAATAACAGCATTGGTGAAATGTGGGTGTACAACTGTGTACACATCTGCCTACCCCTTCGGAGAATACTGGTGTGAACCTATGATATGCTAAATTCTCGAAAATAAAATTACAGTTCGGCGCCATAAACGTAAAAAAATTGCTCTGTATGTGATTCAGTGATGGCGTCGCGTCTGAGTCGTTCAAATGCTATAAAACTTTAAAAGCGTCAAATTGCCTCGGTCTGGATATAATTTATTTCGGATGAAATCATCCGGCTTTTGACACTGTTATCCGGATAAATTTCTAGCGTTTTCTAGATTCAGAAATGCTGTAGATTTTTTTGTAATTTTTTTGTTATTTTTGAATATTTCAATCGCGTTAAGGCATGTGTAGCGAACTCTAGATAGATTTTTTTTAAGCATAGACATAGTCGTGTCGGTTCAGACACTTGTATAGGGACTGAAATCTGAATAGATAGCGATGTTGCCACTAAAAGAAAGGTCGAGATGGCCTAGTGGTTATAGCGCCTGGAGTATTTATCCGGAAGGTGCAGGTTCCAATCCTGCTCACGACCGTATTTTTCTTTCCTTTTCTTATGACTTTTAAATTAAATAGGTTGTGGAACTCGCTTCCACCTGACATCAGAGATTGTAAAACTATCTCAACGCTTAAGATACGAGTGAAGGAACATTACCTCTCATCGATGTAGTCATTCTGGTATGCATGTATGTATGTATTGTATATTATGTATTTGTATGTATGTTTATGTAGTTGTTTTTGTGTTTATTTATGTATGTTTATGTACTGGTTTATTCTTATGTACTCGTATGTATTTACATCTAAGTATCTATTTGTCTACACATTGTCCACATCACTTATACATCAATCTCTCCTCTCGCAGGTCTGCTGGAAGAGATTTCTGTTAGAAATAAGCTGGCCTTTGTACTCGCCATTTCTATTATATATTTTTATGTCTAAATGTGTGTACATAAAAATAAAAATAAATAAATCAAATCAAATAATTTATTTGCTAGAATAGAATATGGTACAATTGGTCTTAGAATCTATGGTTTCATACATACGGTTTCCCATTGGGGTAGGCAGAGACTATCGATTTCCACTTGCTACTATTCTGACAAACCTCTGTACAACAATTTTCATATGTCGTGTATTTTATCGCCCGTAAAAGTGAACTGCGATTTTTCAGTGTCGCGTGTTCCGTACGCTTTACATTAACAAACCTCTTCAATAAAATGTTTACGCGTGAAGTGGAGGGGCGACGCGACGCGACGCGGTGTGTAGTGGCATTGCGACGGTTATGTATGAGTTATGTCACAATTGCGTTTTTAATATTAGCGAGGAAATCTGTTTTATTAATCGGGTTGTATTTTAGGATTAAAATGTGTGTATATTTTAGTTCCTTATTACGCTCAATTTCAAAAATCGATTCCCCTATTTCTAATAGTTTAAAATTTGTTCTCAATTACCCATCTCAATGAATTACCCCCGTATATCTCCACCTTTTGACGACGCAGTTGACGCAGTTGTCGAGAAAACGGCTGCTGCACCGCAGTGCGTGTTCGATTCCTACACGGAGTAAATATTTCTATGCTCTACAGATAATTACCTGGTCTAGGTGTGTGTGTGTGAGTTATATGTCTGTAAACGCACACACAACACAGGAAGAAACTCCTAGTGTGGGGAAACGTTTTTTTTTATAAATGGTCAGAAAGCCTTTTGCAAAATGTTGTTTTATTATAATCATAATAATACCCTTACCTTCCACGAGATTCTCACACCGCACAAATTCAGTGACAACATAAACAAAATTTGATTACGGTCCCTCAAATTATTTTGTAATTTATGCGATACTTGCCGGGATCCTAATCGTGTTTGACGTGAACCAATTGACAGTTTTGTGGATAACTTTGTCCTTCCATAATATCGTCTATAAACCGAAACTCCCTAATATTGGCATCAACGGATCATTTTGACGACGTAACTCGTAAAATGTTATTAAGTTTAAGGCGTCGGCTGTACGCTACAGAATTTTGATACAATTTAAAATTCAACAAAATATAATAAGGTTTCTGTTTAAAATGAATTCTTTTTGGTAATCTGGCAGTCTGCTCGTGTGGTCGTTAACTGCTGATGGGGCCAGCTTTTTGCGCAATGGGCTGTGAGTTGTGATTCCAATCAAATCTGTCAAGTAGGTACCAATGTGAATTTTAATGCCATAAATACTATCTTAGTTAATCTGTTGACTTTCTAATTACCAGACACAATAGAAAACTTATTATTATTAAGTACAATTTTGTTTAATATAAACTTCACAGACATTCGGCGAACACACAACACAGTAGGGAATATTTATACATATTACCTACTCTGTAATTTTGACGACTTTACATAGAAAAGGTGTCAAAATAACACAATACTTAAGTAAGTAGGTCGGTATGGTCACCGATGTCGCACGAAACAATTATTTGTAAGAAATATAGATAATTGTTCGGGTCTGGGTATTTGTGCACGTGAGATATATTGTATCTGTAAACGCACTGAAAAAGTTGTAAAGCGTTAAACACCTCTTTCGTCCAAAGAATAGAAGAAGAAGACGCTGCTGGAAGAGATTTCTTACAACCTTATTGAATCGTATATATGATGTCTTTATATTAATCTTTATAAGTTAATTAATAAAATAAATAGAGCTATTTTCGTTTCCTAGTAAAGTTGACGGCCGACCAGTAGAGGAGTGGCATCAAAAAAAGAAAAACAAACTACGCCAATTGAGAAATTCTTAGTGTGCGGCAATGTTTAAAAAAGGTCAGGTAGCTAAAACTGTACCTAAAATATTTATTCTTAGCTTTACCCCAAATCGAATCATTGCCCGAAATTACCCTCGAATTCTCTCCACTTAATCAACTTCTAAATTCCTTCACAATTTATTCTTTAGCTCCAAAATCTACTTTTAACCCAATTTATCGTGACCGCCCATTGAATACGTAATGACCGCGTGACCACGTGACCGCTCAGGGTATGTTTTATGTATGTTGATGACGTACTTACTTGTGAGATTGCTTTCAAGTGTTTTGAAGTTTATTACGCTACTGTAGACCCGGCCCTCTTATGAATATGTTATTATGGATTAACATTACGGGTATTTTGGAATAAAGTGTTTTTTTGTTTTTACATTTAATTCATGTTAATACAGATAATTTATTCAAACGCATTAACGCATGCGTAGCGAACTCAACAGTTAAAAGTTGCTGTGGAAACAAAAATTAGGTCGTGAGCAGGATTAGAAGCTGCGCCCGAATAAAGCAGGCGCTCTCACCACTAAGCCATCTCGACCTCTGCTTACTACTTCGAATTCTTCTTCCACATTTTAATACATGTATTATATAATAGTTAGAAGTTTAGAAGTGCCTCTTTGGTCTAGTGGTCGCAAGCGCGGCTGCTTAGCTTCAGGTCTTAGGTTCGACTTCCAGGTTGGGCAGTGTTATATTTTCAATAGCAGCCTGGAGTTTGGAATTGTGCCTGGTACATGACTATAGGCTCAGCACCTATTACATTACCAGCATAGGAGAAAATAGGTATGTGGGTGTACAGCAGAACTTCTCTGCCTTACCCTTCGGGTATACAGGCGTGATATGTAATTGTAAGAATTATTTTGTTAAATCACAGAGTATTGTGGTTGATGAATGAGTCGTGCAGTACTCACATACACAGGTAAAAAGTAATAAATAATGTAGGTATACCTGTAAGACATTTTTACATAAATTCAGAAAAAAATACTTATCCTTATATGTGTCTTGAATTGTATCAGTCTTCTTATCGAGTGGTTGATGAACAACCTAGTGTCAGAGTTTAAACCACCCGTAGCTCTCTGACATGGCTTTACACACCATCGAGAACATCTCTCAGGTGTGCTTGTTTCCTCACGATGTTTTCCTTCACCGTTTTAAGCAAGTGATAATTAGTTTATAATACGCACATGATTTCGAAAAGACAGTGGTGCGTGCCTTGGATTCAAACTTGCGACCTTTGACTTGTCAGTCCGACGGTCGTACCACTAGGCTATCACTGCTACTTAAATTTGGGGTCAGTCACCTCTAGGGAAACCAGTCTACGCCCAGATGGTCTAATTTGGCGTTCATTCAGATGTACCAAGCTCTGCAAAGACGGTAATTACATATGTTAATTGTATCAGTAATTTACTGTGAATAAACTCAATTTATATTAATACTAATATATATATATATATATATAATACATAAATACCAAATTGAAAGTCCATACGGGTGAAGGCGAAAATTTTCAGGCAGAAAACTTACTAACATATAATTACAAAAAAATATGCCTATGTTAGTTCTGTCTCAAGTAGCTTTCTAACGAAAGAATTATTAATATTAGATCACGATAATAAAACCACTTTTAACCGGATTAATCGCGTGTATTGTTGGTTTTCCTGACGTTTCGAACACTTTGCAGCGTTCGTGGTCGCAGGAGGACTGTAACCACGAACGCTGCAAAGTGTTCGAAACATCGTCGTAATACATGCGATTAATCTGGTTAAAAGTTGTTTTATTATTATGTATAGTGATCGCGAATACCCAAGATATTACTATTGGATCGCTAGTTTAATAGTTTATCGATTACTAACAAACAAACAAATCTTTCCTTTATATAATATTAGTACCTGTAGATATATCTTTATGAGTCTGGGCTAAGCAATGTGGGAGTAAACGAATTGTTAGAGTTACAGAAACATTTTTATTAGATAACAAACCCGTGACACCACGATTACCAGAATTTATATTACAGTTTCAGAACGCACGCAATAACACATTTCATACTGTTTGAAGAATACAAACGAATATACTCGTGGCATATTGAAACACAGAGATTCTGAGCGGTCGTCACCAGGGCCGGATTTATGGGAGGGCAACGGGGGCTTCAGCTATTGGGGCCTCCAAAGTATGAGTTTGACGGATTCGATAACTTCCGTTCTGTCAATAAGAAAAAGGTCACATATTGTATATCAATAAAGGATAAATATATTTCTTGGTCTGATTTCAAAAAACCATACGGCGCCATATGAATCTTTCGAACTCATTAACGTTTGCGTAGCGAACTCTAAAGTCAAAATTCGAACCTGAGTACCCCGGATTTTTCTTCCTACAAAATTTTTATATTTATCATACGCGACCTGTATTTGTTTGTTGCCTCAGGACCACACCGTGGGAGAGCTATGCTTCGGCACGAATGAGCCGGCTCGGAATCATACCACGACCTCACAGAAAACCAGCGTGAAACAACGCTTGCCTTGTGTTTCGCTGAGTGAGTGAGGGTACCGGAGGGTACAAACCCTTTAAAAGGCCGGCAACGCACTTGCGACTCCTCTGGGGTTGCGGGTGTCCATGGGCGGCGGTAATCGCTTACCATCAGGCGATCCGCCGGCTCGTTTGCCCCCATTCCATAAAAAAAAACCTCAAAATCTTGAAATCTGGCCCTGGTCGTCACATACCTTCCCTCAGTTTGATGTGGTTTACTTTGAATAACACAAACATTCCGCCAAATAAAATATGAAAGAAGAAACAAATATTTTTCTTTCTAGTAACCGCAAAGGTAACAACAAAATAAAATAAAACAAATCTTAAGCGCCAGTTGTAAATAAAGGTGAGCATAAAATGTCACCTGCGCTAAGTACCAGGGCTACATGAAACGCAGAAGCTCTTAATATAATTGTCAAACATCAAATTAGTGTTCTGTTCACCCTCCTGTTTCAGTACAAACAACCCTGAACTCTATTGCACAAACTTTAAAATTCATATTCGTTAATCACTTTACAAATGCTACTGATCTTCCTGCCCCTCATTTCGTGTTTTTAATGTCATATAACATTTTATGAAGAAGATGATAAGGTTGAAATTACGCTAGCAGCTTCCTGCTTTTCTCTTACAATGAGGGACTTAACATCGTGCTTTATGATTTAACATAATAAAGTTGAATTTCGTTTGCAATGTAATCAGTCTTTAGTGTATTGAGACAGGACTCAGGGGAAATAGTTCCGATAATGGTCAGTAAATATTGTCTTTCCTGAATCATGTGTGTTTTGGCATTAAGGAATTAAATACTGGCCGTACTCGTGATGAAGGAATTCAGAAATGAAATGGTTTCCAATCAGTAAGTAACTTTGTTTATATTGAGATAACCAATGAAGTATTGTTTGGTAAATACTGGTCTGAAGAATATCCATGTTTGTAGTGAGGGGATTGATTTTTTAAGGATCAGAATATATTTCTGTTTGTAGATATTTGTTTACCATGTACTGAGCCTGTGTATGTATGTACTATAAAGGGTTTGCTTTTATACGCATATTTTGCCGGTATTATAAGTACGTGTTATTGAAGGGAAAAAATCTTTCCACTTTCTTGTCTTTCAGACTCAACCAGGTGAAAAAGTATCCCTACTTCTGTTAAACATTTTCTAACATAATAAACTATACGGCTTACGCGAAATGGAATTAAAATTCAAATATTTTTATTTCAAATAAACCATATTACAGGCACTTATGAAAAGTCAAAACGCGTTGATCTTATGGAGAAGAGCCGGCAAGAAACTCCATAGACACGCTTTTTAAAATAAATAAGGTAATGTGAGAATAATACAGGTTAATGAGCAGAATAAGAAAGGAAAGTAAAAGCCTTTTAAAATGATTGCCAAGGCAGTTAGGACCCGACCCGTCCCGACAGACAGCACCCGTTCACGAGCATAACGCGCACATCAGCCTCGCTTAGCTCAACCATTTTGGAGGGAACTCGACGACCCGATGTACGACGCCACCATCAGCAGGACATTTTAGCGAGCATGACAAACTCGTAATGCCTGACAAAAGGCAGTATGTATGTAATATGAGATTAAAACTAACATTAATATCCACATGATGCTCACATTTTAAATTTTTGCTGATATTTTATTTTATTATCCAGATACTTTAATAATCATATTTAATTCTTATATTAAAACCTACTATTGGTTGATATGGTCGGTAAGCGACAAAACCCAACAAATAAAAAAAACCTACTGGGTAGTATTTTTTTTTCAGTTTATGAAGGAAAATTGAGAATTATAGCTATATTTTCCTTTCACGGGAATTTTCCAATGTTTAGTTCATTATGTCGTCCTGCTGGTATAATCACCACCTTATTACAACAAATTGCTCTCTAATGCTAACAACAAACCATCAACGGAATGATGACATCAACTCCCCCCTCTCCCCAAATACAGGGTATAACTGATGATAAGCTTTGACATTGATGGCTTATTACTGTAAATAGCTGATATTACTCCTCAAATGACTTCAAACAAAATAAAAGTAATTTCACTTAGTTGAAATGTTAACCAAATAGACCAATAGTAATCAATAGCTTTTATCATTGTTTCACTTTGTAATGTACTCTTAGTACAGAGGACTTTAATAACATGAAAAGAATAACAAAACTTCGCAGACAACTTGCAAACAAAGATTGTTTGCACAAAGGGTAGGCCCAGTTGTGCGCCAATTCACCCACCATGTACATTTTTTATTTATTTGCCGATATTATGACAACCTGCAAATATCATGTATTTAAAGAGCTCAGCACTCATAACGAAGTTATAACAATCGACGTGTTTGAAGAAGTTTAGCAGAATGTTCGGCATTAATTATGAAATTAAGATATTGTTTTCATAATGGTATTCTGTGTAAGCTCCCAGGCACGCCTGCTGAATTTATAATTTTAATAAAACGAGATAGTGACGTAAATGAACGTTAATCTTATTTTAGCGACTCGAAAGTTGAAATATTTCTCATAATTTCATATCTTTAGCCGTTAGCCAAACTTTGTAAGGGCACGTCAGATATTAGGCACTGAATGAACTCAATGGAGCTATACATTCTGAGAGTGAATTAAACGAATGAGGCAAGTTTTGAAGTCTGGCCATTTGAAGTCAGTTACAAATTGCAAAATGCCACATAAAATTACTGTGCTAGAATATTAAGATTTCATATTTTTTTTCTGGATAAAATAAACGACAGATACTCTTTACCCCGAGATGAAAATATTTTCACGAATAATTTTTTACGTCAGTTTCGACTTTTTTTCAGACAGAGGGCTGACGGTGCGGCTCGGGGCTACTAAAAGCACATTGGATTATGTCGGGTCAGGTGTCTCCAGAGAGCCGTTGGTGCGAACAATGCGTTTTATTGTGGCCCCATGTTGGGCGCCATTTAGCTCCACGCACAACTGCTCGCTTTGACGGCGAGAACTCGTGACGTACTAAATTAATGTATAAGGTTCTGTATTTTACTAAGGCCATTCGCTTTTATAGGATTGTATTATAGCGCGCGTGTACCATATACGCCACTTTGGACGTATTTATGCCATTAAGCTTTTAAGTGCGTAAGTTCTGCACTACGTTTGGATAATATAGAAATATAAACAAACTAAATTAGGCGCAGGTGAGCCGTTTATTGAGCATAACGACGTTTTATTGTAGTCCCACTTGGGCGCCATTTATTTGCACGTACCCGCCGTGATATAATGGAGGCATGGTAGCAATAAATCGATTCGACAATAAAAACTACAAACTGGATTCAGTCGAGGATTAGTTTGGTCGCGACGCTTTTTATGTCACTAGGTTTCGAAATAAAGTAGAGTGGTGTTATGCAAAAAGATAGGACCTGGACGGACGTTAAAAAATATAAATTATCAGTATGCAGTTCAGAAAAATCGTAAACCAACAGAACCTTAGTTGTTTTAGTTGAAACTACCTTCTAGATCAAAGTAAAACAGGTACTAACACCAACATAGTGAATATATGAACACCTTATTTGCATTCTTCTTTTAAGGTCCATAAACATTTACCTGGAGATTTCCCGCCACATTTATCTAGTCGAGCACGAGCTTCAGAAGATGAATAAATTATCTGAGCTAGGCGTCGGTCTGTCCGTATTGACCTGGTTCATTTTGACTCCACTTTATTTATTCAAGGGTTCTTCTATATTACTGAAGGTAAAGCACATATTTCTTTAAGAATATATTAATAGTGCCCTAGTGGGGGTACTGTAGAACTAAGATACTTTCAGTTTTAAGATTAGTTATGTACTTAAATATGCTAATCCAAGTACGGGAGAAGGTATCTTATTAAAATGAAAGTTGTTATTCTTTTAATTAAGAAACCTTGTTTTGCTCCCGAAAATTAATTAACTTGTTCGTGCAAAAAACCTTTATAAAAAGTTCCAGCTTATTATCAGAGAGAGATACAACAAAACAAAACAATGTTCACATTGTGTAAAAAGCAATTATCTTTATAAACGAAATGAACAAGTAACCTCTAGGCATTTAAACCAATTGTCATAACATTTACTCTCATCTTGTTATTTATAATAATCACGTGACTTATGCTTACTGAACTCAGTTACGTCTTTTCTTCCTGCAGGGTTTTTAATGTTTTATCTGATTTTAGTATTCCCTGGTAGGAATGTTCCTGTTCTGAATAGCTCCGTATGTTTTAAAGCAACTTTTTCTTTCTCATTAAAGTTCTAGGTGTCCTTCAAAGAAAACAATGCCTAACATAAAGATAAAATAATTTATAAGGGCGTATACGTTTATCGTGCAGAGAATCACATGTGAAAATATAAAACAGAAAAAGTGCGACCTCATTTTACGCAGATATCTTTTAAACTTCCAACTGATCATTAATGCTCCATTTGTAGGTTTTACTCAATTTCGGCCTTGTTTTTCTCCTAAACAGATACATTCACCTTTCTGGTTCGGTCATAAATAAAAAACCTTTCGAAAGTATATTCCACAGTATTCGGTTGTGTTGACACTGTGTGTCGTCTAACATCATTTCCGCATTTCCTGTCCTACCCTCTCTTTCGGGGAGCACTTTAAAAGGTTCCGTCGCGCCCTCTTGACCAGTCCCACTTACTGTAGATCACCGGGGGCACCGCGATGTTACAGAGAAAGAGATTCGAATGGATCACTAATTGAGTGTGTATGTATGTATTTTTTCAAAGGTTTTGAGGGAATCTTTTTAATTTGTAAATTTATTTTTACAACATGAATTACATACCTTACTTTTAATTAATTCACTGATATATATAATATAAACTGTAATCTATCTTAAATAATTGAAACTAGCTCCGTTTTCTGTTTGTTGGCTATATTTTTAACCGACTTCAAAAAAGAAATATCTTCCCTAGGTGTGAACCGATTTCAATTTTTGTTTGAAGGGGTAGTCCCCCGAGGTGGTCTCATTTAAACTTGGTGAAGATCTGATGAAAACCTTCGAATATAGACCATTGAAGAGTTCCAATGAATTACAGTAAATCACTCGCAATTGCTGTAATCGCACATTCATGTATATGTCGCAGATGGGTTGTAGAATCCGCTGTTTTACAAAATCTCTAGCTGCTTTACAAAACAGTACTGTTTTATAAAACAGCTGAACAACGTTCAGCTGGATTGCCATTGCGATACGTTTAACAAAACTGCTACCTGCTACTACTGCTAAAAAAATGATAGTCACCATGCTATCGGTTCAACCGGAAGTTTTAGTCAAGGGTGATAAGATCGAAAGAGTGGGAACAGCGTGCAATTTAGGTCTAACAATAGATCCGGAGCTACGTTTTGAGAAGCACATCAGCAACGCTATGAGGAACTGTTTTTATAGATTAAAAATATTATATCAAATCAGAGAATACTTAAGTGTTACTTTGCGGAAGCAGTTAGTAGATAGTTTAATTTTGTCAAAGCTCAACTATTGCGACACTGTATACGGTTCATGTTTATTGTCAAGAACAGATAAGTTAGTCCAACGTATACAAAATGCTTGTATCCGTTTCTGTGTAAACATTCCACGAAGACACCACATTACTCCACACGCTAATGCCAACAATATTTTAAAAATGACTGCTAGGAGGAAGTTGCATTTGGCTACTTTACTATTTGGGGTCATAAATACACAAAAACCACAATACGTGTACACAAAACTGGCCTGGAGACAATACCAATACAGATACCACATACGGTATGCTACAAATCCTCTTTCCATCCCCAAACACAGATCCATGGCTTTCAGGGGCAGTTTTAAGTATGCTGCTACTCACCGTTGGAATGATCTTCCTCCGCCGATAAGGAGCCTGAAAACAAAGCACTCTTTCTTAACGCATCTTAAAAAACATTATATGCAGATACAGCAGTCATCGTAAAATAATAATATTAAATCACCTCAAGGGTCATGGCTCTCTGGCAATTTGGTATGATTTACAACAGGGGTCAGCTTCTTTTTATCAATTTGCTTCATGGGGCTCAGGTCTGTGTCAGTACAAGAGGTAACTCTGAAAGCTGTAGGCATCCTAAAATAAAACATATCTTGTGTAGGTACTTATTTGGGTGACAGGCAAATAAAGTTTACATATTAGAATAAGATATATATATAATTTTGTCACACCTCAACACTATCCATTCTCCTACTCATAGAACACACATCACACAGACTTTAACAATCCTGTATCAATGATTAGGATTACACTGGAAGAGTACTATTCATGTATGTAATACATACAAAACCTACGCCGACGCATCGTCGCTGGGCTGCTTCTCGGAATAGTGGGAATGCGCTTATGCAACATGGCGACTGGCTTACATAATACTTTTATTATTGTTTTTTATTAATTTTTTTATACTCTTTTTGTCAATGTTAATTGTGGATTTACTGTTGGGCAGGTTTCCGGTAATTTTTCACTCACTCTTTACGGTTCTGATAACATAACGATAGCCAAACTATGTACGTATTACTTACCGCTTGAATTTGTTTGTTATTGTTTTTCTTCAATGGAATTCTATGACGTCACTCTAAGGTTTTTGCTGAAAATCAGCGCTTTTGGCATTAGGTTAATCCGAAGTCAGAGCATTACGCTGAGCAAACGACCTTTGTTTTTGCGCACATGCGACGCACAAATCAAACATGTTAAATAATGTATTCTTATTTTGTTTTCTTGGAACTTATTTCTAACACACGCAAGTATACGTTGAATGCTGTTCGTATGACCCATCACACCACTAATTGATAACGAATACTTAATAGTGTATCCAAAATAGCTTTAAAATGTGTATTTGCAAATTGTTTTCAGTTAATCTAATATTTGTTAATAATTTTAATTTTGATGCCCGAATACCATAGATTATATAGACACTAATATCGAAAATATTCACAGGAGTCATAGAACACTATACTCATAATGGAGCTAACACTAATCATAGATAATTGTACATTTAGATTGCACCATAGTTAAGATATTAGTAATTTGAGTTCCTTTGAAAGCGGAATTTAATTTGTGTTGGAAATTGTACACCTATTTGTGTTTCGTCACTACCGTGCGTCGGATGGTGTGTAAAAATAAAAAACTTTTTCTTTCTTTCTTTCTTTTTCTTACCCAGCTTTAGACGTAATGCAGAATGACATATCTACTGTGGGACAGGTTTGTTTATTGTATAGGTATATTACATGGATAGTCACCATTCAAGTAAAAAAGCGATACTGTATTCTGATTTGACCTTCCGTGGCTGGGTCGACGGAGCCCCGCTTTGCTCTTCGAACCTAACCTGTCCGTGTCGGGATACACGAAACTCCCGAGCTCGCTTCGCTAAACGAAATTGATCCATGAGCGCATGGATCAATTTCGTTTATTTTCTTTCATAATCCCGATATATTGTCGACTATTGTAGTGGTTTAGTATTTACGTCATTAAAAAAATTCATCATTTTTTGCTATTGACAAGTAAAATAAAGTTAGGTTATTATTGTTAAGACATACAGAGCCATATGCGAACAAATTTCGAACTAAAATCAACAATCTGACAGTTCATTTCACACTGTTTTACGTAATCTCTGATCGTTGACCCGCTGCGTTGATAAACGCAAAACGTTCGTGCAATTCTGCGTGTTATAGTTCAGTAATTATTTAAAACCGCTAAACGTCGTTCAGCTGTTTTTCATAACAGTACTGTTTTGTAAATCAGCTAGCAGTTTTGTAAAACAGCTTATTCTACAATCCATCTGCGATATACATAGCATCAGGCCTGTATTGCCCGATGGGGTAGGCAGTGGTGTATACTGTTTTACACAAACATTTCACCGATGCAGCTTATGAACTATACAAAGTTATATATGACCTATATTACACTTAGCACAAAAAATTTGAAATTAAAATTTATCGGATCGATAATCACTTTTTACAGACATATAGTAAAGTAGCATAAAGTGGAAGTAATGTCAAATTGTCATTGAAAATGTTAAAGGAACGAATGTCACGTCATTCACATTCGTTCCTTTGACGAACAATAATAGTTTTAATACTACCTCTTCGTATAATTCTATTAACTCAGGTGTAATCTTCAGCAGTGCTAATAATTATCTAAATATTCTGGTTCACATTGCATGTATTCCCATAAAGTACAATGTGAGAGTTCATATGATGATTTATTAAAATAAGGTTATTTTTGTGCAGGATATCACCTATATTTACGCTGAATAGTGGTGAAATTAATAATACTTTGTATACATTTCTTACTACTACTATATTCTCTATACGTTACTCCAGAAAAACTCACTTAATTAATTACCTTTGTTTGTCTTCAATACTAATAAAAATACCACTCATAAAAACTATACTATTAGTAAAACCATATTAAACAAACACAAAAATCAATTAGCGCACAGCGATAAAACACACACTCGTCGAGAGCTTAATTGGAGGGTAGTCGTAAAAATAATAGCACCTTTGTCTGTTGCGTGTTGGAGAAGCTACTGTTTATAACGAGTGAAGACGTTCTACTAATGTGTGAGGTCACTGTCTTGTTCCATTGAGGTAGAGGAGGAATTAAGTAATATCGTTTAATGCTGGTGTGTTTATTGTAGCATTAAATAAATTATGTGTTATTATTATTATATAATAAGTTTTTAGGGTTCATGTATGTAAGTATGTATGTATGTTTGTAAGTTTCTTTATTCCACCATAACTTCTAAAAGCCCCAACTGATTCATATAATTATTATAATTCACACACGGCAGGTTTTTTTTTTATTAATTTCATCTTGTCCACTAAAATGATTTTAAACTTCAATGTGATGCCCGAATAATTCATCAGTTTAATTTGATGGACATTAGTAAAATCTACTTAGTGTGTGGCTGATACTTAAAATTACTTCGTAGCGTTGAACAAAACTATTAACTGTGTTGCCATTAAAACAATTTAATTACCATTGGAAATGCAACTATTGTCAACACCGCCATGTACCTAATAAAAGTAGTTTTCATTTATTTATTTGAGTCATACTACTTATTTAATATATTTGAAATAGTAAGCATACCCTGAAATGTTATATAACAAACATTTTTGATCTCTTCAATACGCTTTTTGTTCTTGTTTATCATATTTAACACGTAACAGTTCACAACTAACCACGGCATCCACAGAAAACAGCCTTAAGGGAACATTTTTATTTCTGCTATGTCTTACAAAAACGGATAAGCTCTCAAGTTTTCACCACCAGTAAGTAGAAATGTCGTGGTGAGGGTCAGGTGTCCCGCGGGGCTCGTCGACTGTCGCCGCATACAGAGGGCACCATTATCGAGCCCCATTTGTGCGCCACTAGCCAGCCCCACGGTGGGTGCCATTTACTCCTATTGATGTTTTGCTGCAAACCCCTATGTGTGGATTGTTCGTTTATATTTACTACAGCTTATAAATGACTGTATTACGTGCGTTTGATTTTTTGTATATGGAAAATGGATTCTGGTTTGAGAATGAATACCATATTACAACCTATCGCGTAAGTTGAACAATTGAGTGATTCCACGTAAATGTTTTGCTGGTGATTTTAGAAATGGGATACAAGTCGTAAAAGATTATTTTTATTTCCATTTCACAGAAGAAACGGAAAAATGCTCTACATAAATATGTTCATAAAAACCTTATTCAAACTCTAGAGAAGACCCCGCCAATCCCTTGGAGGATAATTCCGAGAGATTACAAATTCCCACAATATAGGTCTGATACAAAAGTACGGTGAATTCAATATGAGCAGCGAACCGAATCTTGCCCGAGGGACGTGCCGTGCGCCGGTAACAGTTCTGTACTATATTGATTGTTTGAATGTGTTCGGTATTAGTGTGGGTAGTTGGTGCGAATGTCGTTTGGATGCGTTCAGTTTTTGACTTTAGCTGAATTCAAACCTATTTTTTAAAACAGTTTTCTATGAAAAGGTTTATCTATTGCTATTATTGTAAGTTTTACAACTTTAATTATAGGTTGGAATTGACCTAATATGACCAAAGAGGGTTAAACACACATTATACTTCCTTTTGGTTTCATCGACATGAGCTTTGGAAGGAGCCGGCAGAAAAGTCAATAATATCCTTGAATATAAAAAATAATAATTTCTATTATAATCCATCAATATTCTACCCCGACGCTCTATTACTACTATCGTATAGTTCGTCGCGTTGACGCGTTGTTTGCAAGCGTCGTGTCGTCGCCTCTGTGTTTACAGTGACGATTGGAATGATGACGTATTGACTGCCGATAAAAGCTGGTGGTGGCGTATTGTTTATTGAACGGTTTTGAGTGAAGGAAGTTTTGGTCGTGCTTAGGTGGTTTGTTTGAGAGTTTAATTGAAAAAAAAAATGACATTTTTGCCTATCCATTCAAAAATATGAGTTTTGTTATTTTGCAATATGTTACAATCATTATAAAGAAATGCTTTTGTAAGGCTTGCATAAATTGGTACCAAAACGCATTAAAAATAAAACCTACCTTTTATTTTAATTTTTACAACACTTTATATCAGTTTCAGCAAAAATTTAATTATTTAATTTATATTTTACATGTCAGTTTAAGTTCTTGCGTAATTGAGACTCATATCAATTGACAAAGTTTCAATACAATATTACTTAGGATCAACAATACTATACATATTATTATGACGTATGTAGACTAGCTATACCTCTGGTGCAGATACAGAAATCAAACTTGTAGCCTCAGGCACTCAGGGCGGATGTTCTGTTACCGACACATTCATAATGTTACATTTTTAACTCTGCAGGGCAAATGTGTTTTCCAATACCTACGGAGAACGGCACATTTGACTATTTTGTTCAGGTCCATTTTCTTCAAGTGGTTTCACTAGTTGGACAGGCAACTAGTGAATTATTTACGTTAAAAAGTTATATTAGTGAATGTAAGATTCCGAATCGATACTACACTGGTATTTTAGAATCGTGGAAGGTATGTATACCAGCGTGGAGCATGAACTTTATTTAAGTTCACTTAAAATAATTGCTGTCCCACTGTGCTGCTACAGTTATTCGATTTTCCTTTTCCTCCGTCATTAATCGCAACAGTTTCCTTCAACTAGCATTTCTTCAACTCATTAAATAAAGGAAACACTTCTTTTACACTTAGTGGTAGTAGTAATACAATTAGTGAAATTATCGCCGCTGTTAATGAGTTAGTAGTTAGACTAAAAATATCGCCTGGCGCGGCAGTCGTAAGTGTCTTTAAAAGAATAAAAAAAACATTATTAATTTAACTAAGCGTGTTCTTCTTATATCGACTAATGCTCTCTGAGAAGTATTCTTTATTAGGAACCAACAATCAGTTTTCCAACAAAATTTGAACATATTTTAGGAGCATTACGAGTTTACATTTAGCCAAATTATGTCTCCACGGTCTCCGACTACGCAATAAAAGCAATGACTCCATTTTATTTTCCAATAACAATCAAATGTCAATCCATCTTTTTCCAACGTTTTAAACATGTGACAAAACGTAGGTGCCGTTAAAAAAACCCGACAAACGATTCCACGCCGCTTTTTTTTTAAACCGAATCAAAGCCATCAATTCGTGATACGTAGTCTGGGCAAAAACCGCGGCAAAACGCTGCCATGACACTAATGCGGGGGTCGACGCACTGACGATCGAAGGGAGGAGGCGCGGGGGTTGATGTTAACAAAGTTGTCCCGTAGACAAGTAAATTACACGTCACTGACGAGTTTACGATCGTTAATATCGCATGTCCTAAATGTTGTTTTTGGGAATATTTTTTTACGTTTGATTTTATGAACTTCATATAAATATCTAAATCAAATATTCCTAGGCTTTTTATGAATTTATTCAACTATCGTTATTTATTTTGAAAAACTGAATTTATGTAAACTGGAGCAAAAATGGATAACCATTATTTTTAAAAGTACAGACCTCTAGAAATGTTGTTAGTTTTTCTGGAATCGGTAATTAATTCTCGCCGCGGCATTGTGAACACAAACAAATTTTATTAAGTTTATGTTCATTTAAAATATTGACTTTTAATAATAACAGACACATTTCATGTTACGCTTCTGGTAGATTTTATTCTACGTGTTAAAATCTATAATGAGTTGTTATGACAGTGATTAATTTAACTAGAAAAGTATGTTCAATGAGTGAAAATTTTAAGGAAAAACATCCTCATTCAAGAATGGAAATCAGTAATCCATCAAATTACAATGTTATTATCAGAGGGGCTGATTACGGATGATATTTTGAAATGAATATCCTTGAAAGTATGTAAAATCTACATATTCATTTAACCACCGTATTATATAATGCATTTCCTATTATTGGCACCCAACGTCGGCTTACTCTTACTTCAACGCTCTGAGCACACGCGCCGTCCACGCGACGATTTGTGTACCTTTCTTTAATATACACTGGCTTTGATGTTGTCGAGATTTTGTTTGAATTTAGGGAAGTAATGACTGTACACAAATTTATTACATATTTGCGGTTACCTCCCCCTCAAAAAGGGGAAGTATACATGAAAAAGGTTTTCTTTATAAGATTTCGTCTTGCTTTTATTGGGGTCTTCATTAATTTTAAAGAAACCCATTCATCTTTTCCGAATATTCATTACTCAACGTGCCGTGTTTGGTAATGCAGGCTTATTGGCGCCCAAGTGGGAACCGTCATCAGTCACTGCTGAGTGACGCTAGCACAAACACACGGTACACGTGAGTGATTATGCTGCAGCATCCCGCCGCGATGTGCTTTAAACGCCGGTATAACAATGTTATATGAGTGACAACTTGGCGCCCAACATGGGACCTAATAAGTCAAAGCCTAGTTTGAAATTGAGGTTTACATAGCTAACAATTTTGTTTTTTAAGTAATAGGTACTTATTAGTAGATACTATTTCTTATATTATTTAAGTTCGTCGTTTAAAGAGATACAGGGTTGCTTTTAAGAATTCCTCTAATGAAAAATAGTTTCACAAAAGTATCTTAGGTAGAGAAACTAATCTAAAATTCCGCAACCTGGGAAATCATTTTTTAAACTCACAATAGCTTTACCGACAGTAAAGCAGTTTCGTGAAGTTTAATGTAGTTTTAGCTGTCACCAAAACTAAAATAAAAAATTATTGTTATTTATCACGCCATTAGTATATAAAGCTATTAAACTAAGTTGAATATTTAAAACATAATACGAATACATTGATCTCTGGCTAATATATTTGGCAGGAAAAAAACTGGGTTGTATTTCGTGTTGCAACCTTTGGTCAGGTTGAGGTTAACCAACGCTATTAGCGGGCAATGTGTACTTTGGGTGACCGATTGGAGCACTTTTTAAAGTTCTGGTGGCTTGTACTATTTTGACAATAGTTTGGCTCCTTATCACACTTCATCTTCATAACGTGTCAATAGTTCATATACTTTTTTTTTTAATAATAAGTAACCACCTCAATAGCTTCTGGAGTGGTCGCGTAAAGGTTGTCTCTCGTACAGGTGTTCGGGCATAAGAGACACACCAGCAGTAGCAGCAGTCACAACAGGCAAGATCAAGATGCCTTAACCCCCACTTAGACATGTCACACTAAAGAAGAAAAAGTTTCAGCTATGTATTAAAATCCAGAAGAAAAATAATTTTTGCCTTTAATGGTGATAATAACTTTTAAAGTATCGTCGCGTTCCGACTTTCACGTCCACTCCTAGTGTCGGTATGTAAATGTTACTGAAAAACACCCTGTACACCAACTTCTTTTAATTATTTCATTAGGTAATTCTGTAAAGTTACACCAAAATTACTAATTAGTGGAGTTTCAGATAATTGTGTTCGCGAAAACGTCGTCTGTTGCTTCTCTCGACTGAAATTAGTTTGCCAACTGTTACACACTTTTTTTTTGTATAAATACTCGTGAGACCTATTCATATTGCCGCGGGCTCAACTCATGACTAAGGGCTCCGTTCGAGTTCGAAACTAGTCGGGCAATCCTGATAAATGCACGTGAGTAGTAACCGGTGAATATTAATTGATACACACTTTTTTGTTTTGAAATAATATTACAGAGATTGGAGAAAGGAATGTAATATCGTGTAAGTTTCTATATCTTGGTTTAGATAGAGTTAGAGTTAAATAGAGTTTACATTATGTTCGTCCGCACTTTAATAGACTACACAATTAATAAATACAGATATATTATTCAGACCCATTAACGCCTGCAATATTTATTTTCCAAAAAAAAAAACTTTAATTGTTTTTCACTTTGATGTAAAGAAAGAGGTCGGAATAACTCGGTTATGCAGAGGACTTGGAGTATTCATTCGAGGGGTACAGGTTTAAATGCTGCTCACGACTGTATGTTTTTTATATAATTAATAATTATTATGTTTCCATAAAATGCATTTCCGAGTACATAATTATGAAAATTCCATAATTTCAGACTTATTACATTTTTCTAGTGACCATAAGAACACCGATTATCCTTGCAGTAAAACACAATAACACTTTCCCCGACCCAGGAATAGAACCCAAGATCCACACAGCAGCCGCACCTACGGTCACTAGACCGATGAGACAACAAGATAACCTTAATTTACAATCAGTTGTCTGCATATTTATAGATTTAGAACACAATTTGTTTTTAATTTGCCTAATAATACCCGAATTACGTCAACCCTTTATCAAGTCCCTTATTGTCATGACGTCACAACATGGCGACTATATTTGGTACCTAAAAAGTTTTATAAAATCAAATTAGAAACGCCTGTAGCGACATCTATCTCGCTACATAGTAACTACGCGCACAACACTCTGCATCGCGCAATCAAAGTTTGACGACGAGTGTGTATATATACAACCTCCCGACATTAACCGTTGGGCCGTGGCCCGCCAGGCAATATCACCCGCCTGGTTGGAGGATCCTCCCTTTTCTATGGAGGAACACCACACCTCGTTCCCCATACTGGTGACCCCGAGCACGAACATCAGTGCAGCCTTCGCTGAAGACGATCAGCAGCAACCTCGTCGTCACTCCGTCATCTCCACTCCCCCTCAGCATCAAATCGAGCAGCAAGCAGCGAGTCACACAGCCAGCCAGCATCCTCGGCTTCAACGGGTACCCTGACCACCAGCCTGTAGCAGACGCGCAGACATGGTCATCACCCTCAGCCACAACAGCGACTTCGGCACAGCACACTGCACCTTTGGCCGGTCAACAAGCAGAGCCTTCTCTCCTGGTCGACGCAGCAGCCAGCCACTACGCACCACTGCACTACCTCGACTTACTGAGGATTACGCAGCATCACCGCTCTTAGTTCCGACTCACCGTGAACTACGCGGCATACGGTTCCGACTCACGGGGACCTCACTGGCACTGGCAAGCTCTTCAGACGCACTGACCGCTGACTCATCAACACGATCGACCTCCGGTCTCGGAGGGGAGTGATGTAGCGACATCTATCTCGCTACATAGTAACTACGCGCACAACACTCTGCATCGCGCAATCAAAGTTTGACGACGAGTGTGTATATATACAACCTCCCGACATTAACCGTTGGGCCGTGGCCCGCCAGGCAATATCAGCCGCCTGGTTGGAGGATCCTCCCTTTTCTATGGAGGAACACCACACCTCGATCCACCATACGCCTGACAGTCTAATAAACTAATTTCGACAAGCAGCACTACCACGAGTTATCGTGTTACCCAGTGACTGGGTTGTGGAAGTTAGATAGACATTTGCTTTATGTAAAATATTGGTTGAAAGTTGCAGTTAGACTAGAAGCCGACCACAACGTATTTGGTAAAAATTTGTCGCTACACTGCCCAAATATGTCCAATTACCGTTAAATGAATATATAGAAAAGAAGGTTAGGGAAGTGCTGCCAAAATTCTATGGTTGGTTACCAAAAGAATTAGAAGTATACTGAATGGACCTGCTCTGGTATGGTACGCTAAAAATTAAAACTCGGTCAAAATAGTTGTCCGAAATAAATCTTTCCATTAATTATATAAAACGATTTATCAAATAAATTACATAAAACTACTATTAATTCGTAACTGAAGTGTATATTGTCGTGTCTACTTCACATAACCCTGTAGCGCCAACGCGTCAATATTACTGGGGTTAACCCGCTCGCGTCCATTGTTGGTGAATGACAAATATTGCTCGCTTTTTCAGAGTTTTTGATGGAATATGTAATAAAAATGTTTTTTAACTAACCCGAATATACTACCTGAATTTACATCAGCCATTCTATGAATTAATTAATTCATATTCTGACGTAAAAATTTTGAAATATTTTTTACTCGTAGAGGCAAAGGCTCTCCTTATAAAGAGAGGACATTGATTACTATACCAGTATACTGTGTGGTTTGGGATTACAGAACATTATTTATCTACATCAAAATATCATTTATCATTTTGCTGCGTAGTTTGTAAGTGTTTGTAGTCCAGTAATAGCCTTTAATTAAAAGATTAGACTTCATTACTGATCAAATAATAGAAAAAACTAAAACTGCCATTTTATTCCAGAATGGGGAACAATTTACTCTCTCACTTCTTTCCATCAGTATACCCTGAAGAAAGGTAATTATTGTGTGTACATTGTTAAAGGTTGCACAGACATCAAAATAACCCAAGACGCGTGTCCTTGTCACTGCACTTTAGGGGGGTGCACTACAAAGATGGAATGCACGGGTGCATCACCAAACAGTCTTGTCTACACACGTGGGAAGATACCGTGTCACGTTGGATTTAGTTACAACTATTACACGATAAAGCCCGTGAGACATGTCCTATTCTTGTGCATCCTAGGTATTCAGTGTGTCAGGGTAGTGGAAACCGAGAATATAATATATCATTGTATCACGCCTCTACTCCTGAAGGGTTAGACAGAGTTGAGTATTTAAGAGGAAGACTGAAAGTGGTGATGATGATGTAATAGGTGGCATTATGTCATCAACTAGGCAATACACTAAACGCTGCTACTGAAAAAGCCAATAACACATTGCTCGAACTGGGAATCGAACCTTACGATCAGCTACCGCGCTTACGACCACTGGACCAACGAGGCAGATAAAAACTTTCGAGTGAGAATATAAAATGTCGGAATTTCTTTAAAAATGTCTGCGACCATGATTTATGTTTTGTAACAGCTGTGGTATGGCAATACGAGTTTATCTTTTAAAAGATACTTGCACTTGCTGCGTTTTATTTATAAATGTTTTTAAATTATTACCTACGCTGTTTCATACGATGTTACCAATACCTGCTACTGTAAGTATACTATTTGATAAAAATGAGTTACTATGGAGATTCTTGCCGTTCTTCTCCATAAGAGTCTACACTTTGGAACGTGGCAACCTGGTGTAGCTTCTAACAATTCAAAGTGCCCGTGAATGGTCTAAATGTAATAAATAATTTGACTTTGTACAATTCAAAGTAAAGGGTGCAGTCACTGTGACTTGTATATATTTTTTGTTAGCTTAATTTGTTGTCCCTCTGCTGAGCATAAGCCTCTCCCTTTTCCTTCCAAACCTTCCTGTCTTCCGCGACAGCTGGCCATACTTGTCCAGCAAATTGGTTCCGGTCGTCTTAAGGTCGTAAGGAAACCTGGACCTGGGATAGATCGGTATTCGCTAACCCGCAGTGAGCTAATATGGTGATCAATGCTCTCGTTCTCTTTATATGAAGAGGGCCGCGCCCTGCAGTGGGATAGTTATGGGCTGCTTATGTTTATGTAAGATATTCTCACACAGATCCGATACAACATTGAGATACAACGATTTTGCGTTATCTATTCAAAGTATTATTTATATGAAGACGCATGAGATCTCATATAAATGCTCCTCACTTTTACACACCGGGGCAACGAGTAGCACTAAGATTTTGTATTGAAATCTACTAGGAATAGATATCGCAAAGTCGTATCGCGTGTTGGTGATAGATCGATTGACAAAACTAGTATAATAGGCGAGTGTGGATGAAAGAGTCGGGGCAAGCCATCGCACTGTGGACGTTCTCCGTAAACGACCTGAGCAACCTAAACCGACGAGCATTCGTGGAGAGGTTTCAGGTTAATGAACATAAATGGAGTGGGAGATATACACATCTTCCACAGAGTACTAGCAAATGGAAATCGATAGCCTCTCCGTACTCCAATGGAAATAGGCGTGATTGTACGTGTGTTGATGTGTCGCGAAAAATATAACATATGAGTCATTACAAAACGAATGATTCCCGCGTTTTCTAATCCACACTGACATTACATTCAACGACCGACGAACAAATAGGGGAGCGCCGAGAAATCCATAAAGAATGTAATATTGCCTCGAACGGAGTCAATTATTGCACATTGTGTGACACGTGCGAGGGAGGCGGAGGGCGGCTTTGGGGGATGCAGAAGAAGTTTAGGGAAGAAAGGAGGATGTAACGAATATTACGCTATATATAACTTTTATAGCATCACGCCTGTATTTCTTGGGGCTTTAGACAGAGGTGTTCCTATTGCAGTTCACACTACACCCAAATTACTCGTGTCCGTATGAATTGAGGAGTCAAATTTTATATCAGACCGTGGATACTACTTGTATTTAGTAGAATATTTGCTTTGAATTGTATACACGCCCTCCCCCACGGGGCATCATCAGGAACTTTTAGACTGTGCCGTGTCCGCCACCGTCTCGTTGAGAGTTGCACAAGTAGTTTCATGACTATCCTACATATTGTAGAATTAGTATTGTATTTATTTTCAGCCACCTTATTCGGTTTTGGTTGCATATCCTTATTTTCCAATGCTGATGAAATTACCCACTAAAAATATCGCGTTACGTTGCTCACAAATTTTACGCGCAGTCACGTAAAGTAATTCTTATTAAAATTCCGCCAGAGGGCGTATATGCTCAATATTCAATACAATAGCACGTGCACAATGTGTGCCAGTGTGTTAGGGGGTCGGGGTTTGGACCCCTACTGATGTAAGAGGACCCTATTTTTATATAGATGATCGCAAGTGTTTGTGTCGATGTTTCGTTACATGAAGGAAAAGTGTTGTATTCTGTGTATAGAATAGGAAAACTTTGCCGTTCAACATCATCCAATCAATCTGCCTAGCCTTTTCCTACTACTTTGGGGTCCGCTCCCGCAGATTACTACCAGTATTTCAAATGGAGCAACTGCCAACTCTTTGTAAGACTTTCGGGCTTCTTGACTACCTGTAACGGCTGTCATAGATCTTCATTTGACAAACGGGACTGACGATTTAACGTCATCTCCGTGGCTTGGCCGGGGTCTCTGTGAGAAATGATGGTCACCCATCCTCAGGCGAACCGCGGCAAATGCAGCTTAGCTTTGATTGATCGCTCCATGCGGCTGTTACTTAGCCACGAGTCCCTCTCTATACAACATCATTCAAAGATAATATTTAGTTTTATACATTACCCCACACAAGGAGGTAAAGACAAAGAGAAGTCCAGGTTCCAATCCTAAGGACGACCGTATTTTTCTAACCACAAATTTTATTTTTACATCTCACTTCGCTGAAATGTTAAAATAAATTTTGTGCTATACGTGCATAGCTCAAAGATTTATAAAACCCGTCTATCTATTGCTCCAAACAGTTCATGTCAACGGTTTTCAAAACACAAACGATGTTTCCCTTTGTATGTCCGCCACTCCGCCACTCCGTTGATCCGGTGATCCGGTCCAATGTCAAAGCTTTCTGGAATATTCTTTATTTCTTTGTTAAGCTCACATCTGACAATAGATACAAGTGTTACATGTATGTATTAGTAGATATGAACTCTCTAACTCAAAGATATACTTAAGTCAAACCCAGTAGGTATAAGCTAGAGGCTATTTTAAAACGAAATAACATATTAAATCCTCGAATTTGCGGCTCCAGAAAATTTTGTTGAATACTAATATTAACAAACGGTTGGAAATAATATCTAAAAATGCTCGTTAACACAAAAAGAAAAAAAAAATTGTAACACACATTTTACTTTTGTCGACAACAGCGCCATCTACCGGCTCCAACTATAGTTAAGTACCAATCAGGTGACCCTATAAGTGCAACAATATTTCATGAAAAACGGTTAACCCGTTTAAGAGGAGAAGAATTACGAACACACTTCGAAATGTTATATAGTGTAACAAGATTTTCACTTATTATTGAATGAATAATATCTTCATTCACAAAAAACATAAACTTGATTTCGCTCTTACTAGCGAACAAGTGTACATTATTATTTAAACACTAAACGAATCTATGTCGAACACGACCTGCCCTTAACTGAGGAGAAACGAGGGTTAAACGAGCCGCGGCTCATACCGCGGGCCGATAGCCGGGGAAGCCGATAGCCGGTCGGTTTCATATGCGGGATAAGATTTAGAGGTGTAAGTGTGGGTGGAAATGTAAGTACCTACATATTAGATCAGTGAACTTAGATGACAGAAGTGTATGGAATAATTATTTGCAATAAATTAACATTATTTTGTGTATTAAATATGTACATAATAATTACAAAAATAAAACCTAAATTATATTGACACTATATATATACTACTTAGGGCCGATTTTTCAATCCTCGGATAAAAGTACGAATAGCTACCTAAAGAATAAAGTTATTAGTCTCTTTATTCGTCTGATAAGTGGTTGTCAATTTTTCAATACATATTTAACCTATGAATAACTATCTGACCGAATAACACATCTGTGAAAACGCTAACTTCAGGGTGGTGAAACAAATATACAGAATAGACGAATGTTAGAACGGGACGGACTATTTCTTTGTTTGGTGTCGATGTCAAACAAACAAGCGTCAGCGTGTTACTTTTATTTTCTGAGTATATTTTGCTTTTATTACGTTACGAAGTTGTTAGTGTGGGTGTGTGGTGTTTTTCGTGTAATTAGAATGCTGCAGATCATTACCTATCTCAAGTAAATTTGCAAAAAATAATAATAATAGACAAATGTTTTTGACAAAGCCTTTTTATTATCAAGTATAATTTTTATTTTAATGATAATAAAACAAAAATAAATCACACACGTTAAAGTTATCGATCCTCGGTCTTACGATTCTTTCTTTTCATATAAATTTATAATGGCTTCTACCTCAATTGCCATGTCGTCAATACTATCGAAAATATCCATTTGAATTAAAGTACAGTATCGAAAACTAACCTCAAACCAGTAACATCAACGTCGGTTATCTAAGGAATAAGCGGTTATCTGGCCGTGAAAGAGTCAGATATATTTATTCCTCAGATAAGTGAATTATTCGACGAATAAAGCCTATTTGACCATTGAACAACTGACTTTTTTGCTATCTATCGAATAAACCCTATCTGTCTGTTTATCTGAGGATTGAAAAATCGGCCCTTAGGGGCCATCCATAAAGTACGTCACACCTTAAGGGGCGGGGAGGGGGTCGAGGAAGTGTGACATGATGTGACAAGGGGTGGAAGGGGACCTAAGATTCGTGACGTCACATTTCAAAATCTAATACATCTAAGGGCCGATTTTTTAATCCTCAGATAAACAGACAGATAGGGTTTATTCGATAGATAGCAAAAAAGTCAGTTGTTCAATGGTCAAATAGGCTTTATTCGTCGAATAATTCACTTATCTGAGGAATAAATATATCTGACTCTTTGACGGCCAGATAACCGCTGCATGAATGAATGCTGCAGATTCTAATTACACGAAAAACACCACACACCCAAACTAACAACCTCGTAACGTAATAAAAGCAAAATAAACTCAGAAAATAAAAGTAACACGCTGACGCTTGTTTGTTTGACATTAACAGCAAACAAAGAAATAGTCCGTCCCGTTCTAACATTCGTCTATTCTGTATATTTGTTTCACTACCCTGAAGTTAGCGTTTTCACAGATGTGTTATTCGGTCAGATAGTTATTCATAAGTTAAATATGTATCGAAAAATTGACTACCACTTATCAGACGAATAAAGAGACTAATAACTTTATTCTTTAGGTAGCTATTGGTACTTTTATCCGAGGATTGAAAAATCGGCCCTAAGTGTTAAAGTGCCAAAATCTAACTATTAACGAAAAACTTAAAAATATTTCCAACTCTTATCTGTATGGCCATAAGGTTTAAATTGTTTTGTTGGCGAGTTAACTAGTAAATTTTTTCAAATGTTTGATTTGATGTTGATTATATTAAAAAATAATTTTAATGGAAATAAAACTAGTTTCGGAACTGATGTTTAAATTTAATAATTTCTAGGTGTAAAATTGCAAAATATGTGACGTCACACTAGGGAGGGGGGGGTCTCACAAGTGTGATCAACTGTGACAAGGACGGGGGAGGGGTAAAAAAATCACGAAATTAGTGTGACGTACTTTATGGATGACCCCTTAGGTAGGCGCGGCTGCTGGGCGTCAGGTCCAGTGTTCGATACCCAGGTCGTGCAGTGTTTTTGGTCGGGCAGTCCCACTGCTGAACTCGATGCTCACCATACCACATTTGTCAATATATAATTATTTTTATGTTTAAAAAAATGTATTCTATGTAGCTATTATGATTCATGAGGTACAACCCTGTGACAGACAGACAGCGCAGGTTCAGTAATAAGGTCGCTATGGATACGGAACCCTAAGAATGGCGTATATTCAAATAATACAGAATTAATCAACATTGTTTTCCATCACTAAATCATTAAATCTCGTTATTAAAACATCAACAAGCTTAAAAATCCTCTCCCCATACAAGTCGGTCCTCATTACACAACACCCTGTAACTTATTACCGAATAAACATACTGTATTTGCACTAAACATTACTACGGAGGGCGCGACCCTTGCGGCGTACGTACATAGAAAAATCAACCTTTTTAGTATACAGCATAAGTACTAAAATCGTATCAAAATTATTTGTTATGATTAGCAAACTTGCATGAAGTTACATAAAAATATAGCCAGCCAAAAATTTAATTTATTATCATTGCGTTAGGATTGAAATTAGCTTAATCGTGTCAAGAAAAAAATTACATACAAATAGCTGTTTTGTTACAAGGAAATGTCAACTGTATATTACAGAGATAAAGTTGATTTTTGCTGGTGGTTCAATCATAGTCTTAAAGCTAGGGCGCTTTAGTTTTTGCTTACGTGTCTTCACTAACAAGAGTGCGTGTAAATAGATGTAAGGGGAGGGGGATACTATTAATTGATCTCGGACGAGGCCGGGGCGGGGAGCGGGGGAGAGGGGTGGTGTACGGGGGACTTTCTTACTAAATTGTTTAGTGAGATAGGCCCGCCTCGCAGTGGCGTGATTTACTTGGTGGTGATTAATTTGTATGGGCTGGTGTTGTTGATAAATAATTTAATGTTAATTTATTTAGATGATCCGGATGGTATTTTGGTGGGCAAATATAAGGACCTTGCTTTCCTTCGTCATCATTCGGCAACATGAGAATGATAACCATCTCTGTAGTCACTCCCTTTCTAACCATAATATCACCTTTCACACAATCCATCCAAAGTTTGGTCAAATTTTTTAATCCAATTACATATACGATTAGTAATTAAATTGAAATATGTTTTATTAAACTTGGCGTGATTTTACTATATACGTCAGATGACGCTATCAGATAAATAGTAATGAGCGAAAATATGATATAGCATCACGCCTTTATTTCCCAAACGGGTAAGCAGAAGTGTAAACATTTATAGACCGACATTTGACCAAAGCTGTTATTGAGACCCAAATTGGTAAACCAATACCAAACTCCGGGCTGCAATTGAGATTTTTTTATACAAATTCCAATAAAGAACCCAGGCTCTCAGTCTCGGCACCAATTGAACAATTTGCTGTACTGATTATTAAACGAAATCCCGATGATTTGCAATCCTGGTCCCGAAATGTGAATACCTGACTTAGCTGCAACTGGACTATTAGTATAGAGGGTTCCTTATCCTTACTATTCAGACAGGCGAGTCTATTGCTTTTCTAACGACTATTTTGGACACTCCAATATCAACCTTAAAGTTCTGACATTAAGTTTATTTTTGTAAGTGTAACTTCTTATTTTTCTACACAATTCAATGTCGACCGTATAACACCGATTTTAAGGTTCATAATTAATTGCCTTGTTATAATGTTCCTATTTAAGTGAAATTACAACGTAGAGATAATTAGTTTTACGTTCAATCTCACATAAAGCCGTCCCATGCATTTAGTAGTTGTCAAAACTCAAAGGATTATGAGTCTTATATCATAAAAATAAGGTTGGTAACTCGTTGCGTTACAATGAATTTATAATCATTTAAAGTGCAGATGAGAAATTAGCATTTTTATTGTTGTTTAGGAGATTGTAGAGATGGGAACGTAATAATGTGTATGCGTTAACGTCTAGACCATCCTTACCGCTGATAACCACAGAAAATATTAACCCTATTCATCACCCCCCTGCCCTTATCCCAGTTTATTTGGGGTCGGCGCAGCATGTATTCTACTTCCATACATCTCTATCAGCCATATCATCTTTAACACAATCCATCCATCGCTTCCTCGGTCTTCCTCTACTCTTATAGCCATCTACATTCATACTCAAAACTTTCCTCGTCACATGATCCTCATCCCTCCGCATCACATGCCCATACCATGCCAAATGATTTCTACACGACTTCTCAGTCACCGGTGCCACTTTTAGACTCCCTCATTTATTTATCTTAAATAGAACGACCGAAACCAACTACAATATTAAACATTTATTTTATTAACCACAGTAATGCATTCTTCTCACAAATATCAAAAATTCTGACAGTATCATCTTCCATTCAATCGCAAACAAAAAAAATTACTAAATATTCAAACAAAAATATCTTTATTCAAATTAGACTATTTGAAATGGTACTTCTTAACGTCATACTTAACAATAAGACAGTCCCCCAAAAACGCCCACCCTTCACCGCTTCCTAGTGCTTCACTGGAGAGAAGAAGCGGCGCAACAAACTCCTCAGCTCATACATACTTAAAAGATCAAGAAACATTTCAAGATCTGTTTTTGAGTTCAGGAGAGCATCAAAAGCGGCTAATGTCCGAGGAATAGGGAGTGTGCAACATTATGGCAAGATGGAACAGCCAATAAGCGGTGTTTTCTGTTCCGATAGTAATAGCAGATTTCATTATGCAGATCGAGAACATCAATAATCCCCTTAAGAATTTTAAATATTACAGTCATCTAATCGCGCGGCCATCTTACTTCTAGATAATTGAAACTTAAGCAACCCAACAGGATATACTCAATTCTAATTCTATCCATCCGCGTCACACCACACTTCCCTTACGCTGTACATTGAAGTTAACTGCTTCGGCAAATGTAGGTGTGCAACAGTACCTACTCCTCTGCCCAAACCTGCCGAGAATCAGGCGTTATGGTAACAAGAAACTCGCTATCTTCATAAACAACGTTCGTATAGTAATGCTTCTCAAAAGTATTCGCTATTAGTTTTTCGTGGAACATGGCAGCTACCACCATCGCCGCCGCCGCCGCCACCCGGCGCTTGGCTGTTTATTAAATTTCCTAACTTTATTATTTCGTCGCCTTGTGGAGCATGTGAGTGTGTGGGACTGCTCTCATATGTTATGCTAATGTTGCTGTAATATTGCCGAATTTATATGTACATATCATATAAGTTAGTAAAATGTTAATAAATATACTTGCTTGCCAAAAAAACTAAACGCGATCACTTATTTATTTAAGGTTCTCCAATTCTTCTTCTTATCTTATGGTTGATGAATAACCTAGTGTCAAAGTTTAAAACACCTTATGTCTCTGACATGGATGTAAACACATATTTTCCTACACAGTTTGAAGCAAGTGATCATTGAAGATAAATATTTGAAAAGCATTAACGCATACATACTTAGCGAACTCTAAAGTTATTATATTAAAAGGAAAAAATAATACGGTCGTGAACAGGATTTGAACCTGCGCCTCCCGGATAAATACTCCAGGCGCTCTGACCACTAAGCCATCTCGACCTCTGCTCACCACCGCGAATTCTTCATCCATATTTTAACACGTCTTTTGGCGACGTCATTGCTATCTATTTAGTCCCTATACAGGTGACTGAACCGACACGACTAACTTTGCAGTTGCAATTGCCTTAACAATTAAAGATAATTATATTAAATGGAAAAAGGATACGGTCGCGAACAGGATTCGAACCTGCGAAGTATTTATCCGGGAGGCGCAGGTTCGAATAATGTTCGCGACCGTATTCTTTTTCCATTTAATATAATAAGTGTTCATTGATTCATAATACACACGATACTTCAAAAATTTTGTCGTAGATTCGAACTTGCGATCTTTGACTTGTCATTCCAACAGTTATACCATTAGGCTATCACTGCTTCACTGGTTCTCCAATAAAATATATTCTGACAAAATGAATATTGGTTATCAATGAAGTGTATTCCAACAATTTTCAGGAGCCTTACATAGGTACGGTATGGTTTTTTACTTAGCCTTTATATTTGAAATACTGAAAAGACCAGATAGAATTTATACGTAAATACTGCATGGCTCTGAGAGGACCTTTTCAAAGTACACGTAACATTTGCTAACGAATTTTTTTTTATTTCTCTTGCAACATACAAAGAGGTCGCCATTTTCTTTTTAAAAAACACATTTATCCTCCTTAATTTATTCGCGACGTTTTATTTTGAGCGAGACTAGCAAGGCTGGTTGCACGCGGGCGACCCGGCCGCAATTAGTCGCAAATTGTCGCGTCTAGACGTACTCCGACTATTTAGTCTTATTTTACTTAGAAGTCTTTCAACGGTTGAGACCACAGTATAGATAAATGCAGAAGATTAGTTTTACTTACGTGTACAGTTTACGAATGCTTATTTGATTGAGAATCGAAAATCGAAGTCTTACTTATACTGGTCGTTAGTGCTATTTAATTCGATTTCTAGAACAATGAGATAGTTATAAATAGTGTCCGATAGATGGCAATAGGCTTGCTGATCTTGTGTGTTTACGACTTTATATACCCCTGCCCTTCTTGCAACGTAATACAGGCGTGGTGCTATTTATTGCTTAAGTTATTTCAAAGGCACGAGGCTAAGTAATTCCCGCACGGATCAACCGAGTTTAAGCAGCACTCACCGCTGTTGCTCCTTAGATGGGTGACCATCATTTCATTCATTTCGAGATCCCACCGTCCTCGGAGAAATCTGCTCCTCTAGAAATATGTTCCGTACGGGAATCATAATTCGTAACCGCGACAGAAGTAGTATACCGCCCCGCGTACCTATTGGCTATCTTGGATACAATCAAAATTATACCCACTTTCTAGTACATTGCGACGCATGTTACAGCTTTTCTATGATCAGTAAAAAAATCAAAAACACGACGTAATGTACTACAAAATGACAATAAATACGTTGGTAACCGAGATAGCCAATAGATACGCATATCTGATCTATGCGGCATTTCATACTTTTTATGAGTTGGCCTTCTGTCTATAACCGTATAAGTCAATGATGCCACGAAAATGTTTAAGGAAACCGTGAGGCAGAAGCCGTTCTTTTAAATTAAGAAAATGTCATCTTAATCATAGTAATTAAATGCAATGGTGATACCTTACGCAGTGGGGACGCAACGAAAATTAATTTAAATGAATTTACAGTTAAGTGTTTAATGAGGCTCTAGAATTACGTATACTTGTTACACTCAAAATACTAAATAATAATAAGGATAAAATCTTAAAGCTGCCTCGTTGATCTAGTCGTCCCAAGCGCGACTGCTGAGCAGGAGGTCTCGGGTTCGATTCCCGGGTCGGGCAAAGTGTTATTGAGTTTTTCTGTTAGGAAATTCTCAGTAGCAGCCCAGAGTGCCTGGAGTCTTTATCAGGGAGGTGCAGGTTCGAATCGTGTTCACGACCGTATATTTCTTACCACAATAATTTAAATTAATTTGCGTTTGAAAGATGTATCTGGAAACTAATCAGTATAACTTTTTGTAATTGTTTTTACATATTACATCCCCAACTTTAATTTCAATTATTATTTGACGACATTTTCTGTAAGACTAATTTTAATATTTTTGGTTTTACGTTATTCGGTATACAATAAGCTCGGATCTGAAGTTGTTCTCACCTCAACAGGCATTCAATCGTCAATTGACAACCAGTGACGTGCGTCGTTTATCGATATTATGTCGTCGACTTGCGCGGCACCTTGAAGAGTTATTGACAACGTTGATATGTATTTTTATTCTTAAAATTAATAACATTATCTTCTCTATCTTGCTAATAATAAGCATTGAGCAGTGTTGATGTTATTACCGTCATCATAGTGTTATTGCTTTCAGCCGTTGTATATAAGGTCCTAATTTATTAGGTAATTTCCTTTATAAGGGTTAATATATAACTCAAAAACATTCACTTAAGATAAGAATTAAACGAAAATAATAAATTATTTGTAATAACCATAGTACTAGCAAGACAAAAATTGCTCCTTGTATGGCGAACATTAAGAAAAAAATAAAATTATAGTAAAATATTGAATTATGGCTAAAATGAATCCTTATCACTTACATATTAACCCCTTAAAAGGAAATTACCTAATAAATTAAGACCTTATATAACGAATAAACTATAAATAATGCAATATCCCCCCTTACTTATTTGACTGCCTCGTTGGTCTAGTGGTTAGTAGCCCTGACTGCTATGCCGGAGGTCATGGGTTCGATTCCCATCCAGGACAAATGTTTGTGTGATGAGCACAATCATTTGTTCTGTGTCTGGATGTAATTTTATCTATAATATGTATGCATTTAGAAATATATAAGTATGTTTATCAGTTGTCTAGTACTCATAACACAAGCTCTGCTTAGCTTGAGACTAGACGGCGTTGTGTGATAGTTGTGGTATAATTATTAATTATTATTACATTCTGAAAAGATAAATAGAGTGTCCGAATAATGAAATCAGGTAACCCCGATAACTGCACGACAGTACAATCATGCATAATCATTAGCAAGAATATTATTCACAAAGTTAAATTATGTCAATATTTACTGAAATTGCAGAATCTAATTTTACCAATTCAATTAAAATGATTTTTCATTTCCTGTACTTAAAACCAATCAGCAAGCCATACTCAACTCTTACCGAACAGCTGTCAGCAAGTCTTCAAGAAGCCGACCATCAAATAACGATCTGTCAGCGGGTGTCCGTCGCGGGGCGGCAACGACACGTGACATCGACATGTTGACGCGCACGTCACTAGCTGTCGACTGTCGACTAAATGCCCTTTACAAGTGATGCCTTCTGATCGATGTCATTGTGTAGGGACGTGTAGTACAGAATAAATGGTTCTATACTCCATTATGTCATTCATAGGCTCCTGCTTTATGTGAGATGGATTGTTATGCTTAAAATAATTTGCTTCGAAGGCGAGGTTTGGGCAGAAATTGGTACATCAGTGGTTATGTGTCGCGGGCCCGATTCGCGTATGGAATACATGTCTGTGTGATCTACAGTTGATTGTGCTGGGTTTGGGTGTGTGCGTGTATAAGACATAAATATGTTAAAAAACTGACTGCCTCGTTGGTCTAGTGGTCGCGAGCATTCTCAGGTCGGGCAAAGCGTTATTGGGTTTTTTCCATTAGGAAATTCTCAGTAGTAGCCCGGAGTTAGGAAGTTGGTGGTGTGACACCCCCGTGCTTCGGAGAGCACGTAAAGCCGTCGGTCCTTCGCCTGATCTCTCTTCGGTCTTGTCGGATTGCCGTCCCATCGGACTATGAGAGTGAAGGAAGTGGGACTGCTCCTGTGTTTGCGCACACACTTGTGCACTATAATATCTCGTGCGTACTTGGCTAATTTCCTCAGAGATAGGCCGCCGTGACCGAAATACGGTCTGGTCTAGAGGAGTATGGAGTATATGTTGAGAAATTACTAGTTTAGGACAACGTTTAAAAAATTAACTGTAGTTTAAATTAGTGTTATGTTGAAAATATAATTATTCCTCCGAACGTCGCTTTTCTTAAACATTGTTACTAACAAGTATTTTATTATTTTGTTACAGGTAAGCTCGGCTTCAGACACTTGTTATACCGTAAGTATTAGAGGTCATTGTATATTAAAAATCAAAATAAGAATTCAAAATTAAAATTTTATTGAATTATGGTCGATTTTTGGTCCATGGGCGACCACTATTACTATATTAAAAGACAAACTTTCAGACAGACGGACACAAACATTTTATGACTCTAATTTATGATATGAATAGCACTTTTAACTTATTGGCATTCACTTTAAATTCACACACAAGAACTTTCATTTTATTTGTAATAATAGAATGATTTATAAATAATATTTGGTCGACAATTTACAAGACACCGAAAGGCGGCGGCGTTGAAGATGAAATTATAGAATAAGTTGGTGAGAAATCGGTTCCCGAGGTTGAAAATGGATAGAGAGACGCGGACCAGTGAATAGTCTGCCAGCTTGTCTGTCCGGACTCTGTTTCGACATAAGGCAGACACGTTCAGAAAGTCGTTTGAGAGATACTGTGGTGAACGCAAAATTGTTCAAAACAATGGATTCTTTGCTACAAGTTCCGACTGACGTACCCTAAACCGATGAGATGAGATGATGTGAGAGTCAAGATTAATCATGTGTGTTGTTAGAACAGAGAGCGAACGTGGTAGTTTTGTGAATTATTATGCTTTAGGTATCGTACGGATTGTAGGCTGTATATGTTATTATAGCCCGGTTAGTTGAGTGTAATATTAGGATAACATCATAACCATGACATAGCTAGATAGAAGGAGACCGTATCGGTGGCGGTTACCGTCGGGTTGACGTCAGGCAGGCGCCGGGCATAAAACATTGTCAAAACTTTAGCAGCGTGTCAGATATAGATAGATATGCTGCGCCGACCCCAAATAAATTGGGATAATTAAACTAGTAAAATTATTCATTAAACTAGTAAAATTATTTCTATTTTATTTGTTGGTACATAAAGATACAGCCCATACTCTTTACTTCTCAATGGTTTACAAAAATTCACTCACTACCCTATGTAACACATTGTTATCAAAAGGAAGTAAGTAGTAGAACTAGTACGTGTAACTGTGACGTCACACAGGCCGAGTGTCGGCCGCGCCAATATCCGGTGCCGGCAGCTCCGGAGAGAACCGGAAGAGGTCAAAGGGTGTATTGTGTTGTGGTATGTGAGGGTTAGGTTATTGGGAGACGTGTGTTGTGGAGTTAAAAGGGGTTAAGATACTTAAAATATGCCTAAAGGTTAGTTATAGGGCAAGCTACGCATAAGACAGAGAAAGTACCTACATAATTATGAATTCAAAAATTAAAGCCAATTTTGCCAAATGATAGCAATGCGTGGCTACACTCCTAAACCACGTTTGTTATTTACTACAGTAGCTTCTGCCCGCAGCTTCGCCTGCGTGGACTTCACACTTGAGTCGAGCCGAGATAAAAGTCTATGTGCTAATCTAGGTTATAAACTGTCTGTGTGCCAAACTTAATCCAAATCCGTTCGGTAGTTATTGCGTGAAAGAGTAGTAAACAACCATACATCCTCATAAACGTGTACATTTATTTAGGAGGGTTTTTATTATCTTGTCGTTGTACATAGTTAGTTTAATTAATGTTTTATTGTCTGTAAATATCCAAATTATAAAAAAAAACAAACCACAAAAATGTTTAGAAAAAAAGATATGAAATCCCTCCTGAATATTTTTTACTAATACAATGAAAGTGTACCAAGATCTCCACTAAGTGAAGCCCTTGTATATCCAGTAGGCGTCGCGGCAGATCCTGAAGAAGATAGCATGTAATAATTGGAACACAATAGCTTTACAAAGAAAGGCATGGAAATCGTGGGGAAAGGTCTTTGCCCAGCAGTGGGAGTTTACGGTCTCATATCACAAAATCCAGCTGGCTAGTTTTAGGTTGGAAATGTCAAAATGCATATTTTGCTTAACATTTTTGGAGTAATACGAACTTAATTATTGTTCTCCGGTAATTACCTGTTCATGTATATTTTCGAACTCGAGCGGAGCTCTTACTTAGTCATGAGCTCAGTGGGCTCAGATGAGCGGGCTCAGATGAGCGGGCTCAGATGAGCGGGCTCAGATGAGCGGGCTCAGCTTATAATATAAGGGCTTCGGCTAGTCGGGCAATTCCGAAAAATTTACATCAGTAGGTGAACAATAAATGTGTTTCACGAAAGTTATTAGATATGGTCGATTTCTTCCCTAATATCTCCCTATTAGGAAACGCTATGTCAATATTAATAGACATAGCTGAAAACAACGTCGTGTAGACGTCAGCAGTCAAAAGACGCGTAGTCAAATATAATTTTAAGCAACGAACGCGACAAAAATATTTGAATTACATAATATGAGAATTCACAGAGGATCAGTTTAGGGTACCAGAACGAAATAAACTTATTGGATCCCAACTCTTTTAACAATTTACCATTCGCATAGTATCCCTTTTATTTATGCGTGAAAAGTTCACACATTAACATCGTACTGAAACACGTTTGAAGACGCCCCAGCCGCCGTAACAGCCGTATGTCGGGCGCGCCAATATCCGGCGCCGGGGAGCTTCCTGTGAAGCCGGGAAATGGTCGCATGACCGCCATGTCATAATGTAGTGTTGTTGGTTCTTTGGTGTTAGTAGGTCAACAGTGGCACCGGTTTAGCAAAGGACACATCCTTGGGTCCGAATAGCTATACTTTCTGAAAGTTTGTTGTGAAGGTATGGTCTGTT